>CM042052.1:83290000-86075000 GCA_023525745.1 Arctium lappa | reverse complement strand
TATTTATCAATACTGCCATCAGCTTTCATCTTTCTTTTAAAGATCCAACAGTAACCTAGTGGCTTACAACCCGGAGGTAGGTCCATTAGTTCCCACGTATGGTTTTGTAAGATAGATTCTATCTCACTCTTGATGGCTTCTTTCCACTGAGGTCCCTCCGAAGACGTAACCGCCTCACGATATGTTTTGGGTTCACTTTCCACCACGTAGGTGAGAAAATCGGGACCAAACGATTTTTCAACTCGAACCCGTTTACTTCTTCTAGGTTCCCCCACTTCTTCCTCAGGTAGGACTTTTTCATCCTCTCGAACAATTTCTTTATCTTTAGCAAATGAGGTTTGATCTTCCATGTTCAAACAAGGAAACACGTCTTCGAAGAATGAAGCATTTCTTGACTCCATAATTATATTCTTGTGTATCTCGGGATTTTTAGATTCATACACAAGAAACCGATAAGCACTACTATTTTGTGCATATCCAATGAATACACAATCCACTGTTTTAGGTCCTAACTTTTGTACCTTAGGCAGAGGTACAACCACTTTAGCTAGGCACCTCCACACTCGTAAGTACTTGTAAGATGGTTTTCTACCCATCCAAAGTTCATACGGTGTTTCATCTTGTTTCTTGCAGGGTATCTTATTTAAAAGATAATTAACCGAAAAAATAGCTTCCCCCCACATGTTCTGACTTAAGCCAGAACTAATCAACATGGCATTCACCATCTCTTTCAAGGTGTGATTCTTTCTCTCAGCAATACCGTTTTGCTGAGGTGAGTAGGGTGCTGTGAATTCATGTCGAATTCTATTGTTAGAACAAAATTCAGCAAACGGTGAAACATATTCACCTCCCCTATCACTTCTAACAATCTTGATTTTCTTGTTAAGTTGATTTTCAACTTCATTTTTATACAAGACAAACTTGTCTATTGCTTCATCTTTACTCTTAAGTAAATATACGTAGCAATATTTCATGTTATCATCGATAAACGTGATAAAATATTTATTCATACCTCTAGTAGGAACCAATTTTAAATCACACACGTTAGTGTGAATTAAATCAAGGGTATTGGTTTTCCTTTCAATCGATTGGAAAGATGTTCTAGTAAGTTTGGCTTCTACACATGTGGGGCACTTGTGATTTGAGTCAATTTCAAATTTAGGTATGTAGTTTAGCTTAATTAAACGTTGAATGGAATTAAAGTTTACATGTCCTAAACGGCCATGCCAAACATTTGAAAACTCAAGCATATAAGTAGAACTAGTACTTGCTTTATTCATTCCATTGACAACAATTACATTCAACTTGAACATGCCATTCAAGGCATATCCCTTTCCCACATACATACCATTCTTGGACAAAACAAATTCGTCCGACTCAAACACTAGTTTGAAACCAAACTTGTTTAACAACTAACCCGAAACGAGGCTCTTTCGAAGCTCCGGGACATACAAAACATCCTTAAGCTTGAGCTCTTTCCCGGAGGTCATCTTCAAAATGACGTCTCCAACACCCTTGACAGCGGCGGTGGCGGCATTTCCCATAAAGAGCTTTTGCCCATCATCAATATTCTTGTAAGTGTTGAAGTTTCTCTTGTCATGACACACATGACGGGTTGCTCCGGTATCAATCCACCATTCTCTAGAGTTTTCACCAATCACATTCAACTCCGAGACCATGGCCGTGAGATTCGTGATCATTCCCACCACATACTCGTTCACCATCTTGGAAAACAAATTTCAAGTGAACAATTTAGTACCTCAATCTCAATCTGTTTACACAAAACAGAAAAGGAATTAAATCAAATACAAACTTGATTGAGAATCCTTTTATATAAACAGAAAATGGCTTAAATTAAAACAAACTCGTTTTAGAATTTGTTTACACAAAATCGAAACAAATTCGATTTAGAACATTTTCCACAAAATCGAAACAAACTCGATTTTAGATTCCGTTTCCACAAAATCGGAACAACCTCGAGACAAACTCGACTTAGAATCCTTTTTCCACAAAATCGACAAGCTCGATTTGGATTCTATTTCCACAAATCGATACAGAATCGATTTAGAATCTTTCTCCACAAAATTCGAAACAAGCTCGATTTTACAAACTGTTTACAAACAGTAATTATTTAAATTGACAAATACGATTTAAAATATGTTTACACAAAACATAAAAAGAATTAAATCGAACCAAAGTCGATAGAAATTCTTTTTCACATAAAACGAATTAAATCGAAACAACTCGATTATCTATCCGTTTATACAAACATATCCTTATACCCTTTAAATCGAGACAAAACTCGATTCGTATCAAATCGAAATAAATTCGATATAAAATCTGTTTACACAAAACAGACAACCAATTGAATCGAGCTAAACTCGATTCAAATCTGTTTAAGATTGTTGGTATTTTGATGTATTTTTAATACATCTAATATTACAACGGATGTAATAAACTACAAAATCAACGAATGATTAATAACAATTCGAATACAAGGAAATTGACGGAATCAACAGATGATAAATATAAACGAATAAACTGTATAAGATTCAAACGACGTTGACGCTCGAGTATGACACAATTCCCTTAAACAGATTCGCCGTTTGTTCCCAGGGTACAACAGCCAAAGCAGTAGTACTGCCGGAGATAACCACTTGCCTGAAAAGTCGCCGAAAAACTGTGTATGTAGTAGCATTCAGAGAGATATGTGTTTTCGGTATTCGGTATTTCTTAGGGTGTAAGGGATGTGAACTGATTCCTCCCTTTTATACTCGAGATTGAAACCACTGAATTAATATGTAATAAATCAGTAATTAAAAGTAATTATTTGAACACCAACATATTAATTTTTTACATCAATGAGTATCAAAAATGGGAGTTACAAATGGAATCATCACCAGTGCGCGGCGCGGGTGGTCGCGTGGGTTGACCCGCGCCACAACCCGCCTGGTGTACTGTTACTCATCCCAAGCCAGTGCACGCCGCGGGTAACGGCGCGAGTTAGCCCACGGCTTAACTCGCCCGGTGCACTGTTTTCCGTTTATACTCTAGTGCATGGTGCGGGTAGCCACGCGGTTTAGCCTACGAAAGTTTCAATCGGAAGCCCTTCCCACATTCATGGTTATAAACCACAAATTGTTTACTCCTCCTTCCTATGTGGGACACAATCCCATATCCACTTGGTTTCCACCAAATTCATTCCAAACACCCAACTTTGAGCATCGATATCTCATTCACACATATTTCGTTTTGGACACATAATATATCGTTTCGAAGCTCTCATATAGGTAACATAAACCCATGAAAAGTTAGATATATACAATATATATACATGTATTTAAATGTGTCCAAAGTTAGTAAAAAAAACCCATGTTTTACTAAGTTTTTCCAACAACACTTACAAGTGTTGCCTATATCACCTTAGATCACTGTAATGCGGGGTCCTAGGGACATGCCCCGAGACCTCTACGGATTTTATGAAGAGGTTTATCTAGGAATTTTAAATTTCAATACGTTATGTACAAACTTCGGAAGATTGGAAATCTTCTTAAAATAGTGTTGAAACTAGGTGAAAATTTACCTAAGTATGAATCAAATGCTTTGGGCTCGGAGCACTAATCTTAAAAACTCGTCGCGCCGCAATGGTGCGCCATCGCACAAGGCTTATGTCTCACGCCACGTTAAGCTCGTGGTACGCCATGGCCTAATGCGCAGTTTTCGTAATGCGATATTTGATTTTTCTTTACGTTTTAATGTCTTATTTGCTTGTTTTAATATATAATCTAATTTAATTTGCTTATTACTATTAACTCATTGAGTAACAGTACAAAACATATGTTTTATATATAATATTATATATGAATCAGAATTTGACACCATAAGTCATGTCTTGAAAAATGTCATGGTTTCGTCGTGACTCCTAAGACTTGAGGCTTGGTTTCGCCACCACGTCACACCACGTCTCACGCCATTTAGAAACTTGACTCAGAGCTTTTTGAGCCTCTTGCTCAAAGCCTCTGAGTCTTCACTCAAGTTTCTAAGTCTTGACTCTGAAATTCTTAGTGTTAACTCGGAGCTTATGAGTCTTCAGTCTTCACTAAGAGCTTATGAGTCCTCTACCCCAGGTTCAAATTCAAACGTTGTCAAAGCCCTTATGACCATGGAGGTTCACATGCGATAACTCCATATTGTTCATGGTCGCCTAGGGATTAGCTGGTGCGCATAAGCTGGCCCGGAAAGCCAAGTTACCCAAAAAAAAACGTCAATGAAAATCAAGGCAAAACCACCCTATTTATATACCGAAAGTGCTAAATACATAAGGAAATAAAATTAAAATCCTAAAAGAAAGAAAGAATAATTAAATTAATTCAAATCAAATCAAATCAAATCCTAAAATTTGGAATACCCAAAAGGTCTAATTATGTTGGGTAAATAGACACAATTGACTTTTTGATCATAGTGCATCATTCAGTGCCATTATGGAAAGAAGACGGATTGGACCTATGAAGCCCAATAATGCAAATATCTTTGGGTATGAAAGTTATACAAGTTAAATTTTGAAGGGTGTTTCGGTATATTAGAAAATATAAGAGATATCAACCTAAAACTTAAAAAATTATTCGAAACTGTGGAATTTGACTAAAAATTATCGAACGTTTTTACGGACCTTTGATCTATCTTAAAAGTGCAGCTGCTCGGCAATTATTATGAATCCACCACTAACACTAAAAAGAAGGTGATGGGTCGTGATGTGGTGGGATAGGGTTGTCGGAAAAGTAGAGGTGGAGCCAGTCAGCCAGAGATGGGGAAAGGGTTTAGTATATTTAGGTTTTATTTTTTTACTTGAATGTTTCTAACAATCCAAATTTGTACATTAAATTTTTTGATAAAGATATATGTAAATTGACCAAATTTTCACAAATTGGTATTTCATTTCAGTCATATATAAGACCTTCCATTGTTTAAGTTATTTTCAGTTTCGAATATTGTAAGGTTTGTAAGATGATTTCATTGTTTATCGCTATCAAGTCATTGTGACATTAAGGGGTTGTTTGTTTTTTTTTAAAAAAAACCTCTTAGGGGGTGTTTACTTGTGACTTAATGGGCTTAATAATGCTTCTAGCTTATTCGCACAGCCCAATAATCATGTTTACTTGGGGCTTTTTCGCGCAGACAACAGCTTATTCGCGCAGATGGGTTTGGTATCTTGTCCACGCTCAGCCAAAAAAATGACATGTCTACCCTTCCTTTTTTACAACCCACCAAATTGAAAAGAAAAAAACCCGCCCCCTTTTCAAACCCAGCCCGCTCCTTCCATCCACTGGTCTGCACACCGAAATCTCCCAAGGTAACAATGTTGATTTTTTTTATAATTCTACTCCTAATTGTTCTCCCTACATGTGTTGATTTCTCCAAAGTTGTTTGGTTTTCTCATTCTTCTTTTTTTTGCTTGAAGCACATGGGTTTTATTTTATAATAATGTTTTTGTTGAAAGCACATGATGGAAGCAACATTGACTTTTTGTTTGTTTCCTATGGATTTGTTCCTATTTTCGTGTGATTTACTTGTCGATTAAGAGTATATTTTAATGTGATTAATGTGTGATTTTGGTGTTACAAAATAGACAGATTAGATCATGTTATAAAATGGACAGATTAGATCATATTATTTTCTTATTTGGTGTGATTTATGTGTTGTTTCTTCTCAAAAAGGATAGATTTTGATGGACAAATTTTGGTGTGATTTATGTGTTGTTTTTTTCTCAAAAAGTCTAGTATCTTGTTATCCAAAGTGGTTATTTTTGATGTGTGTAGCTTGTTATTCGATTTTGTTTTAGGTATGGAACAAACCGGTGAATCACAACAACAAAATAAATGCGGTAATTGCTTGCTTTGCGATACATACTTTTATCCGAAAATATAATATTCAAGACCAATTGTTTATGGAGTGCAACGAGGACACCACATTGTTGAACGAAGAAGAAGTCGAAGGAAGTGGAGAAGAAGAATTCGATATATCCCAATGGGGTGCTAATAGCACTCAATATATGGCTTCTTTGCGTGATGGAATTGCAAATTGTTTGGTTAATAATGTTTAAATTTTAAGCATTTGTGTTTGAAATTTGCTACTTTGTGTTTGAAATTTGCTACTTTGTGTTTTGAACTTTGCTACTTTGTGTTTGAAGTTTGAATTTTAAGTACTTTATAAATTTATGTTTGTTTTTTTTGGTTTATATCAATGAATTTATGAATATATGGCTTAAAAATAAACAGCAATTTATAAAACAACTTATAATTCATATTCAGGGGTAAATTGGTCATTTCTGTTATTCAGACTGTTAATTCAGATAAAAAAGTAAAGAACAACATCAATTTATCCAGACATACAAATTTATGTAGACAGACACATTTATCCATACAGTACTTAATGAGAAATTTGGTAAACAGCCCCTTAATGACTCTTAAGTCTAAATCGTTCGGACTTTTTTACACATAATCTCTTATTAATCATAAGTAAAATAAGACTTCTGACTTTAGACCTCTTAAAAACAAACGGCACCTATGATTATTTGAAAAATTATAAGTAAATTAAACTTGTCATAATACATTAGAGCATCTCCAATCAGCCACTAAAACATTAAATTGGAGGCAACATTTGCCCAAATTCACCACTAAAACACTAAATTTTTTGGACAACTCAATTTGCACCCTCTTTAATGTTATAATTAGGTTAAGTCGAGAATATATATAAAAAAGTAGGTTTTGTTAAAGAATAAATTATAGGTAAGGGTGCACTTGCAACTAGTCAATTGAAGGAGATGGCCTCTAAAAAAATATGTATAGGAGCTTTTAGAATATTTACTAGTGCTTTACATACTATATATATATACAAATATTATATATACAGATCTACTATATATAGCAAATTAACAAAGGGCAATAAGCAATGCCTTATTAATAATATAAGTTGCCTACACAAATATTTACACTTCATTGATACCCTTAGAAAACGATTAAATTTCCTTAATACTTGTTTGTAGCCATAGAGGCGGACTACCACGAAAACCCAACGATTCTTCCGAATCCAAAATGGCTTCGATGCCACCATCCGACATACGATAAACCCCGACATCTCCTCCACCGCCATCCGGCAGATCACGATAAGGTTCATAAACATCATCCGTGAAGTAGATACAATCGCGCTTCATCCCTCCACCGCCATTATTAATGATCGCGAACGATGAATTAAAACCCAAAAACACCGTTTTATCCCCCAAACTCGTCACCTTCGACCACTTCCCATCGTCTAAACCGAACACAAAACATTCAAACTTCTTAGTCCTATACGGTCCATATCGACCATACTCATAATCATGTTTCTTGTAATAATCGCGTTCACGCGTAACCATTAACAAACTATTGTAATCCCATTCAACCAAATAAGCCCAAGGGAATTCAAACCTCGAAAAATCGAATTCTTTTCGTGGGAATGTTGAAACTCGATTCAAAGTTAAAGAACCCGAACCTGATTCACTAAGAATGTCACATTCGTAGATCGATCCCATGGCAGTCACTGCGTAGAGCCGTTTTCGCATGTTATGATACACGATATCGAAAAGATTTCCTTCGTAACCGTTGATTCGAGTCCAAGAAACGTCGAACCCCGGCCTGCAAAACCCTAGGGTTTTTCCCCAAATGATTATAACACGAAAAGAGGGGTTTGAGTTAGGGTTTGATGATGTGAACACAACTTTCCTCATGCAATGTCCGTAGTACATCCACTCGTCTTGATCAAAGTATAATTCGTCGAACATGTAAAGTTTTGGGAGATCGATTTGGGTACGAGAAAGTGGGTGAAGGAGGTTGGCGTAAAACTCCGATCCTCCGGTTGTCAGCAACCAGCCGTGGGATGATATGCATCGTTTCCGGCGAGCTTCCGGTAGTTGCAGGTTGCGAATTGTGCCGTTGGAAAGAAGGAATGATCTACGGGAGTTCTGATCTTGATCTTGTTTGTTGGATTCTGCGAGCATTAACGTGGGAAAGCGAGAAGGAAGATGTTGAGTGGAGGTTTTAGTTGTGGTGGCTGAAGATTTCCATGAACGACAAACGGAAAGGAAGTTGATGAGATCTTCGTAGAATTGGAATTTTCCGGCGATCTGGTTGAGGATCTCCGGCGGGAGGTCCGGCCAAGTGATCATGGTGGAGAAAAGTTGATTTGTGGGTCGGAGTAGGGTGGGTATGGATAGATATAACGATGGAAATCTTGTTAGAGAATGAACGTGGTATATATTTTAGGTTAGATACAAGAAGGGTTTTTTTTTTTTTTTTTTTTTTTTTTTTTTGGTAATATTTTCTTTGAATCGTTTAATTTTGACATATGTCAAAGTGATTTAAATGGTCAATTTAGAGATTTTTATAAGGAAAAGAAAAAGTATTGCTATAGAATTTATATTTATGTAAATCAGGCATATACCCACGCGATGCAGCGGAATGTGAGTAAAGAACGAGCAATTAATGCTACTTTCTTATAGACATGTCATCAACAATCAACCATGACCTAAGAATCACAACTTATGAAACACTAAACCCTAAACCCATAAAGATATTCAATAATTAATTTATATAACAATTATTGACGAAAAAAATTATAATGATATAATTTATAATAAGAATGAAAGATATTTTACGATTATATATTTTTAATGTGCTAACGGTGGAAAAAAAATAAAACGTATGAATAAAAAACAAATTAATTCATAGATATTCATGATATTTAATAGTACGGTTAAATTAAAAAACATTCAATATTGGGCTCGTTTTGAAGGTATTGACAAGACGATTATTATGGTATAATTTGTAGAAAAATGAACGTATTTTTCATTGCATTTTTGTTCATATACGATTATTTGTGTTAACATGATAAGGGTGTAAAATGAAAAATGAAAAAACAAGGGATATAAAGTAAATTAAATAATTAATTATAAGGGTGGTCATTTAATTATAACGGATTTCTAATTCCCTCGGATTCCTTTATTTTATTTTTAATTCATAGTTACAGTTTTTATCCCTAAACTTTTTTGATAGATTTACTTTATACCTTTTAGTTTTACATTTTATATTTTACATTTTCATTATATTAACACATATAAGCATATATTAACTAAAATACATTAAAAAATAATTTTTGATTTTAACAAGTTACACCATTATAATCGTCTCGTCGATACCTTCGAAATGAGCCCAATATTGAATATTTTTTTGATTTAATTATGTTATTATATGTCATATATTATACATTGGTTAATCGATTTAAAAAAAAAAAAGAAAATGCATTACATGATTTACATCAAATGTAAGTTTTAACATCAAGATAATAAACATAATAAATATATTGCGTATTTTTTTATTTCAACAAATTCCAGCTTTGATTATTCATTTAAATCAACATATTCACGAGTACGAGTACACTCTATATATTATTCATTCACATCTAATCTACGTTTGTATGGGATAATCCACGACATTGCATCTGGAAGTGCATGATGTGTCCAATGGTGTATGAGTGTGGGTATTGGGTAATCTCCTTTTAATACCCAGTTCATCCATTAACTCTACACGGATAGTGTCTCATGCATCTTCATGACCACCGAAACAAGTAAATATGGCTCGAAATCCACAAATTTCATCGCCTAATACATATTGTACGTGTGCGATGTATGGATGAAATAAACTCGGGATTTGATCAAGATATGGAGTTGGAGGGGGGGTGTCGTTGGAAGTAGGAGCTATGTCTCGCTGATTCTTTATGACCAAAATCTTCGGAGTTGATAAATGTTGGCGCGTTAGAATAACTGCGTCTACGAGGGTCTTCGATAATATTTTTCTTTATTTCAAATAAATTACTTTACTTTATTTCAAATAATATATATATATATATATACATATATATCGAATGATTCTGTTTTCATTGATCGACATGTGATATCCCAAAATAATCGAAATTTGTGATATCCACAATTAATCGACATTTGTGATATCCACAATTAATCACATGTGATATCCACAAAATACAACATAATTATGTATGTTAATGTGATATGTTAAAACGTATTTTTTAACATATAATAAAATCAAAAAATCAAAAAATATTCAATATTGGACTCATTTCGAATGTATCGAAGAGACGATTATAATGGTGTAACTTGTTAAAATTAAAAATTATTTTTTTAACGTATTTTAGTTAATATATGCTTATATGTGTTAATATAATGAAAATGTAAAATGTAAAACTAAAAGATATAAAATAAATCTATCAAAAGAGTTCAGGGACCAAAATTGTAACTACATGTATCAATAACTACTTTCAAGAACCGTTTAAGCCTCTTTATATTTATATTTATGTAAATAATACATTGAAAACGTAAGGAGAAGTTTTGATGATGATGGGTATGAATTTGAAATCAATAGGTAATGGAACATTTAATAATATATGGAGTTGCATTTGTTTTATTTTTTTTGGTTGTGTTGGTACATGGGACGAGATTGGACTGTCCCACGTTTGACATGACATGAACAGAACAAGAATTCACTGTTTCACGTTTGGTACGACATGGAATAGGGACAAGAACTTAGACAAGGTGGGACAGTGTGGAACAAAAAATGTTTTTTCTTGTTCCACAAAAATAGGTGGAAGAAGATGGGACAAAAATGAGACAGAAACTAAAATTTTACTAATTAACCCTCGTTTGATGTATAATCTTAATATGATATTAGTTTTAGTGGTCACCACCGCTAATCGCAACTGCCACAACCACCGGTAGCCACCATCGAACACATCCATCTTCTCTTCCACCACAATAACCTCCTCCATCACCTCCACAACCACTGTTAGCCACCAACCACCAACGTTTATCGCCGCCACCATCGACACCACCCATCGCCTACTGCACTAGTGTCGTTCGCCATCACCACCTTCACCATAACAGCCATCGTATCGATCACAACTACTTCCTCTTTCACTGTCGACCACCACCACCACTACTATCTACCATCTTCACGTCCTCCACAACCATCATCAGCCACCGACCACCACCACCACCACCACTACCTCCACCACATCGGCCACAACTACCCTCTCCACCACTATCGATCGCCACCACTACCATTATCCACCATCTTCAGGTCCTCCACAACAACCATCGTCCACCAATCAATAATGTGTCTACTTCCACAACCAGTGTCGTTGCAACAATCTTCACTGTGCCTTCGCCAATTGATAAGGATCTTCCAAACCAAATAATACATAATTTCTCCTTTGTACGAATCGTGTTTTTTCAAACTACCATTAATTATATCAAAATTTTCATTCAAATTTAGAACTATTATATATGTAGGGGCCTAATCAAATGAGATCTAGATTGTTTGTGGTAACCGTGAGATCCAACGTGAGCCACTCATTTAATATAACTAATTTTGTTTTTAAAATAAAGTAAATCGATAATTTGGTAAATCGATAATTTGAAATTTCTTTTTATAAAAAAAAACAATTCCTTATTTGACATATTCCAAATTCCAATCACACGCTTACCTATTCTAATTTCAATTACCCTAATTTACTATGAAAAATAGAGGATTTTGTATGGTAATCACAATGTAACATAGTTGGTATCATAGTGGTACCACATTTGGTATTACTGTCGTATCATAATGAGTATCACATTTGTATGTTAATCACAGTGTAATATAACGTTAATCACAATGTAAAACAATGTTTTTTGAGTGCATCACAATAGTAGTTATAGTGTAACACGATGTTAATCACAGTGTAACACAATGTTCTTTGAGTGCATCACAATAGTAATCACAGTGTAACACAATGTACTTTGAGTGCACAATGTACTTTGAGTGCATCACATTGGTAATCACACTGTAACACAATGTATTTTGGGTATTCGTCGGAATAAAGTTCATCGGAAGTCGACTGATGGAGGTTGGAAAGAGGTTAGAGGAGAGAGATTTTTTTTTTCAAATACCTAAAATGCCCTTTTAATTAAATTTCAGTCAAAATTACCAAACTTAATAATTTCCTAATTTATCATCTAATATGGGGCTCATATTGGATCTCACGGTTATCACAAACAATCAGGATCTCCCTTGAATGGCCCCCTATATATGTATGTATTTATAGATATAGGGAGAGGTTCATTTGAGAAATGGTAAATATATGAGAAATAGAGAAGTAATCTTAGTCATTCATCTGGTCAACATTTGCGGCTTTGGCCGCGAAGCACCGGATAATTCCTTGTGTGGTCTATAGAAGGTAGAGGGGTAACTTCGTAAAATACACGGGATGAGTTCATATATGAATCTGTATGAATCATAAAGATTCATATATGAATTTGTTAATTAGTTCAACTGATTCATATATGAATCTTCATATATGAATTACAAAGGTTCATATATGAATCTGTTAGTTAGTTCAACTGATTCATATATGAATCAGTTAAAAGAGTTCAGTTGTGAATTGCACTGGTTCATATATGAACATATAGTTCATATGTGAATTATACATGTTCATATATGAACATATAGTTCATGTGTGAATTATACATGTTCATATATGAACACAGCTCGTGTGTTTTGTAAAATTTACGAAATTGTCCTTCTATTTTTGGGATAGCCGCAACTTTTGACCAGTCAAAGCCGCAACTTTTGATCGGCCAAAGCCGCAATATTTGACTAGTCAAATCCGATCTTGACCATATGAATGACTAGGATTACTTCTCTATTTCTCATATATTTACCATTTCTCAAATGAACCAAACACTATAGATATATATATATATATATATATATAGAGAGAGAGAGAGAGAGAGAGACCTTCATTTGCAAACCTTTAAAGGTTACAAATAATACAAACCAGGGCATTTATGTCTTTTTACAAATTTCGTATTTTTAGGAAAAAATTAACTTCCTTAATTATCTTTTCTCTCTCTCACACACACACACACGATCCACCGTCACCATCCACTTGACGTCCTCCCAATTCCGGTGACCTCCTTCCACTCTAGCGAGTTTCATAATTTTTTCGACTTTCATATATAAAAAAAAATTCGAAAGTTTCAAGTTTTTTTGTTTCATAAAATGTTTTTTTTTTTAATTTTCACGTATTATTCATATTGGATAAAATGTATGAAACTTAAAAAACTTATTATTCATATAGGAGAAAAATATATGAAACTTAAAAAATATATGATTATTTCGAAAAACTCTGAATATTCATATGAGAGGAAAAATATATGAAACTTAAAAATATGATTATTCATATGGGAGAAAAATATATGAATCCGTTTACGAAAATATATGTAACCGTTTATGAAACTCGAACAAACATTGTATGAACCTGAAAATTCATAAACTCGTCAGAGATTAGAGGGAGAAGGTCACGATACGTGGGATGGTGAAGGAGGCGACGGCGCACGACAGTCGTCGGATGGAGTAGTGGAGAACCGCGGTGGTTCTCGGTCGTCGGCGTAGTAATGACGATGAAGATGATGATGGTGGTGGCCGGAATTTTTTTTTTGAGATAAAAGGAGAGAGAGAGAGAGAGAGAGAGATTGGGTTAAATATGGAGAAAATTAAGGATAAGTTATAACCATAATTAGATAATTCAAATTAATTAATAAAATTATTCCTAAACTACCCTTTCCCTATTTTCTTAATTAATTTAAATTCTAAAATTGCTCAACCGTTAATCAATGATTTAGATGGCCTAGATGGGTTTGTATAGTTTGTAACATTTAAAATGTTTTTAAATGATTATCCCTCTCTCTCTCTCTCTCTGTCTCTCTCTCTCTCTCTCTCTCTCTATATATATATATATATATATATATATGAAAATTGTGTAAAATGTTTATAAATTAAATTATTATTTTATTTGTGTTAATTATAACTATTATATGGTATATAAAATCATCAAATAACTTTTAGGGAGCGTTTGGTTTGCAGACTGGATGGGACGGGACGGGACAAAAACTCACTGTCCCACGTTTGGCGTGACATGGGACAGGACAAAAATTCACTGTCCCACGTTTGGCGCAACATGGGACAGGGACAAAGACCGGACAAGATGGGACAAAAAATGATATTTTCTTGTTCCACCAAAATAGGTGGAACAACATGGGACAAAAGTGAGACAGAAACTAAAAATTATTGATTTACCGCTATTTGATGTATAATCCTAATATGGTAATAGTCTTAAGGGTCACCACTACCCATCGCCGCCATTACCACCATCGGCGGCCACCAGTAGCCACCGCCAACCACCATCGGCCACCTCTACCTATTTCTCCACCATAACCACCACCTCCACAACCATCGGCCATCGTCGACCACCTCCACTAACACTGATCACCACCACCTTTGGCCGCCACCACCATCAACGGCCACCGGTAGCCACCACTAACCATCGTCAACCACTTCCACCTCTTCCTCCACTACTACAACTTCCTCCACCACATCCACAACCACTGCCTATCGCCACCTCCACCGATCACTACCACCCATTGTCGCCGTCGCCGCCACCGACGCTTACCGCCAACTACCGTTGGTGACCTCCGCCTCTTCCTCCACTACAATAACCTCTATTACCCCCTGTCCACCGCCACCACCAATAACTTCGTCAGCCACCTATACCTCCACCACATCAACCATAACAACCACCTGCACCATCACCATCCACTATCTTTCACGTTCTTCACAGCTTCCGTACTTCACGGGCCATTCATCGCATTTATCTTTACCTGTCGCTGCAACTATGCATCCGCCAATTCATTAAGATCTTCCAAATTGAATCAATTATTATATTTTTTTATATGAATCAGATTTTTTCGAACTACCATCAATTATTTCAGATTCTTCATTTAAATTTCCTACCTTTATTTTTCTATGTATTTATATGTATGAAAATCGTTTAAAAATAAAAATGTTTTTTTAATTAAATTATTTAAAGATATACTTTATTTGTGTTATTTATAACTATTATATGATATATAAAATCATCAAAAAACTTTTAGGGAAATTTGTTCAGTCATGTCTTATCCAGTCCTAACCATACCAAACACAAGACAGACATTTGTCTTGTTCTGTCCAGTCTCGTCCAGTCATGTCCTAGCCTCTTGTTCTTTCCTGTCCAGTCCTGTCCAGTTCTGTCCTGTCCAGTCCCGTCCAATCATGTCTGCGTACCAAACGCTACCTTAGGGGAAACTTGTCTAGTTCTGTCTGATCCAGTCTTAGTCGACCAAACAAACACAGACACATGTTCTATCTTTTCCAGTCCTGTCCAATCTTACTCTCTTGTCCTGTCCAGTTCTGTCATATGCAATCCAGTCCAGATTAAAAAAATCCACTTTGAAAATTTTGCTGAAAATACGATAATATTGTTATACATGATAAATTGAATTTATACACACTACTCACCTCTAGTAAAAGTTGGTTCTTTTAATCAATCATAAATTTAGCAAAACTTGATCAATTTATAATGTAAGAATTTAGCAAATCAAACTTGAACAATTTATAATGTAAGAATTTAGCAAATCAAGGTGTAGTGAACTATTTGTTGCATCCTATACTCAAATTTTTGTAAGAATCTCAATTATTTAATTAAAGTTACATTTTACACCCCCCAAATATTCTTGTTTTATTAAATCTTCTTCCTTGTTTTTTTTTCTTAACTTTTATTATACACTCTTGTCATATTTATTATAATTTATATAACAACATAATTTATTAAATATATAACAAAATTACGTTTTTATTTTAACAAATTACATCATTGAAAAGTGTTCACTAGTACAATCAAAATGATACCAACATTTAATATTTTGATATTATTTTATATTTATTAAATTAGGTTTAAAGTAATTAATATAGGGGTGTAAAGTGGTATGGTGGATTGCCCCGCCCTGTTGCTTGGTTCATCCGCCTTCGGGGCCGAGGATTCCCCTTAAAAACGGGTACTGGGGTCGGGGATCACTGACATGTTGAAAATTGAGGGTGGAGCGGGTAATGTATTCTCTAAGCCGCCTCATCCCGATATATACATGTATTAATTAAATTTATATTTTTTAATGTGTTATATAATACATTATATTATTCAACAGATTGTGACCATTTTTTGAACTATTTATTGTTGAACCGAGGATTGATCTGAGATAAACCGGGAGTGGACAGGCGGGGAGGGGATTCGATTCCTCGTACCCATCGAGGACCGAGGCTGGGGACGGGGATGAGATAGTGGAGCCGAGGCCGGGGGGATTGCATTCTCTGCCCCCATCCTCACCCCATTGCATGCCTACAGGTACATAAGTTGAACAACCTTCAAGGACCAGAAACATAACTTATACTTCAAATCCTCAATTATTCTTGGAACTTGCAAACCTACATATGATCGATAAAAAAAAATCTATATGCTATGCTAGTTTTCGATATAAGAGGTGAAGTTGCGATCAAATGAAATTCCCATACTTGAATAAGAGAATTTTTTTAAGTAAAGGACAAGTTGGAGGGAAGATTTCTAATGTTATTTGGAATTCAATTGACAAAGTATTTTCATTTGCTACTTTTTTAAATAGTTGTTCATAACTAATATTTTATGTGTGTTTATTTAGGAGAAGGATGTGACACAAACAAATCAATTGGAGGTGTGAAAATTGAAAATGAGAATGACACATCGAGTTTTTCCACCGATAATGTATAATCTATATCTATACTATATTATAAATTATAAAGTAGAGATAAAAAAAACTCTTAAATACAAATTATTAGGCACAATGTACTATCATTTTATGCAAGATTTTAAAAATCTCTTAATTTATAAGTATCAAAGCACAATATACATATTACTACTGCAGACATCTAACACCCACTAATTTGGTATGTACAAGGCATTCCTTTTATGCAGACATTTTCATGTATCACTATTAGTTAATATATTATATTACTATAAATTTGTTTTAATTATATTATTAAATCTGTGATTGGTTATTTTTTCTAAATATCATTAAAATATATAAGATAATCATTTAATTATAACAGAATACTTAATTTTATTTTATATAAAACATTATACTATTAAGCCTAATTAAATTAAACAAATTTATAAAAAAATATTATCACTTTCTCAAAAACATCCAAAATCATACTGTAAATCGACAAAAAAACAAAAGATAAAATGAAACATTAAAATTATGATGTATCTCGCTGCTTTGCACGAGTACGCTTCTAGTATTTAATAAAGCTAATATATATACTAAATCAATAAGTAAAGTTATTCGTTTAAATAATCCAAATTTAAGGTTTTCAAGTCTCGTGAAAATTTAATTGATTGGGTGCACAAGGCAGGGGTGAGCATCGGAACTGGGTACTCGCTTTTGGAACCGGAACCGCTCCGGAACTGTCGGTTTCGGAACCGGAACCGATGTGATTGGTTCTGGTTCCGGTTCCTAAAATACGGAACCGATTAAGACTGGTTCTGGTTCTGGTTCTCATTTTTTTGGAACCAATACCCGCTGGGTACCCACCGGAACCGGTTCCAGGACCGGGTACCCAGAACCGGAACCGACGGGTACCCGCTGTTTTTTTATAATTATTTTATATGTTTAAAAAAACTATTACCATTTAGGGTTCCTTCCTTTCACGATTCTCAAATTCACATTACAATTACACACTTTCAATTGTACATGGTTGCTCCCGCCTCCCACATCACGATTATTTGACGTGAAAAATGTAATGAAAGTCGTTTTATTACGGTCAAGACTCGAGAGTGTCTAATTTTTTTATGTAATAGTTAGTTTTTGTCGGATTAGTTTTCACCATTTGTTGTATTTATTACTTTAAGGTGGTATTTTGTTGTTTGCACTAGACTTAAAAATTTAAAATTACCTTTTTATTGTATTAAATGTTAAACTTAAAAAAAAATTGTAACCGGGTACCCGGGAAACGGTTCCGGTTCCGGTTCCAAAAAATAGAGAACCGATGCAAGCGGTTCCGGTTCCGGTTCCTTTATCCTAGGAACCGCCGGTTCCGGTTCCATGAAATATAGGCGGGTACCCAGTTATGCTCACCCCTATCACAAGGTTTTCACTCTTAAGGGTTGTTTGTTTTTTTAAAAAAACTTCTTAATAGCTCTTAAGTCTGAATCGTTCAGACATTTTTACACACCACCTCTTAATAATCATAACTAAAATAAGACTTCAGACTTTAGACTTCTTAAAAAATAAATGGCACTTTAATGTCCAATATCCGTAACCCCCCCCCCCCCTCCCTCCTCTTAAATAGTTTCCTATCAATCCGAATATACAATTGATTTTTTTGTGCCAACATTTCTACTATAAATGTTATTACATCTATATGTACGACCACAATCATATGCAAATATAACTTTAAATAGACATGACTCCACTTAAGCTACTTTTGGATCTTTTAATAACAATTATATAACTAAAAGAATGTCCTACATTGTGCAATCAATCAATTAAATCTTCACGAGACATGAAAACTTGAAATTTAGATTTATTTAAATGAATAATTTTACTGAATGATTTAGCAAGATAAATGTATAATAGCTTAATTTAAACATTATACTCCATCTGTGAAAAAACTCGATATGTCATTCTTCTTTTCAATTTCCAAACCTTTAGTTGATTTGTTTGTGTCAACATCCTCCTCCTAAATAAACATGCATAAAAGATTATTTTCGAACAAACAACTATTTAAAAAAAGTAGCAAGTGAGAATATCGTGTCATTTGAATTCCAACAACATTGCAAATCTTCCCTCCAGCTAGGGTGCTCACGGGTTGGGTTGATCGGATTGAAGGCACTTGAACTAGGAGTGTACGCGGGTTGGGTTGAGACGTTTTTACAACCCAACCCAATTATGGCGGTTTTGAAAAATCTCAACCCAACCCAACTCATTCAAAAATATAACCCAACCCAACCAAACCCTTGCGGGTTATGGCGGGTTGGGTTGGTGGGTTAGTAATATACATAAATTTGCTGATTGAAATACGATAAATAATACTAAAATTATTCTCAACAAAGTTATTAGTTATTACAATTAGGGCTTGTTCGGTAAACGAATGAATTTTTTTTAGACCAAAGGGCCTTTGGCCTAGCGATAAAAGAGCCTTTGACTTCCTAGGAGGTCAGAGGTTCGAACCTCACCAAATGTGAGAAAGGTATGTGAGTTTATTTGTTGCATTTTCCGTATATAAATGTTATATACTTAAGAAAAATGAAATTTTTTTGTGTTCATGTTCATTCATTAAGAAAATGTGTTTGTTCGTGTTCGTTTATGTTCGTTCGTTAATATGCTAAACGAACATAAACGAGCGAACATAAATGGACTTGAGCAGACATAAACAAAGGAACACAAATATACGTAAACAAATATAAACGAACGAACATAAATAAATTTAAATGAACATAAACGAACGAACATAAATGAACAAAAAACAACCACCGTTACTCATCATTTTGTTCCCAAAAACTAACATAAAAAAAATGAAAAACTGTGTAAACTTATGAGCGATAAAAAAAGAATTCTAAAAATTCAATTTACTTAATGATTTTACATATTAATGTCACAAAATATTAATATATTTATATAATAAACAAACGTAAACGAACATAAACAAACGTAAACAAACATAAACGAATGCAAACGAACGAACATTCACGAACATAAATGAACAAACGAGACAATTGTTCATGTTCGTTCATTTAACTAAACGAACAAAAAAATGTGTTCATGTCCGTTCATTTATTAAATGAATGAACATAAACGAACTTCCCGCCAAACGGTTCACGAACGGTTTACTGAACGCTATGTTCGTTTATAGCTCTAATTACAATCATCCAATTATCTATACTATATTATAAAGATGGCATAAAAAACTCTTAAAAACAAGTCTTAAAGCTTAATGTACCGCTATTTAATGCTAATTACTTAAAAACAGTCATAAAAGTTGTATGTACTACATTTAATGTTATTCATTAATTTTCAATCATTATCTCTAACCATTTTAACTCCCCTAAAATCATTTCCCACTTTAACTCTCCTAAAATAACTCTCAGCATATTTTAAATATAAAAAATCTTACAGAATATTTTATAAAAAAAATTATATTATTAAACCAAAATAAATTACATTATATTATTAAGTCTAAATTAAACAAATTTATATAAAAAATCATTATCACTCTCTCACAACCATCCAAAATCGTAATGTAAATCGACAAAAAACAGAAAATAAAATGAAACATTAAAATCGTGATGTATCTAGTTGCATTGCGCGAGTACACTTCTAGTAATTATAATCCATAAGTCTTAAAGTTAATTTGGGTTGTGAATAAACTGCATATATATATATATATATATATATATATATATATATATATATATATAGACTTAAGTTCGCGTGAGACCAAACAGTTTCCGTGAGACCGGTGAGACCAAGCTTTAAAGTATGAAACTTCACACCAAAAAACTGTGAATGTAAAAAAATTGAACTTTTCATAGGGAAAACATTGTAAATGTTACGTTCAACGTGTTTTTCGCTGTGAATGTTCGTTTTTTTTACCTTCACAGCGTCTTCACTGTGAAGGTTCAGATATACCTTCACAGTCTTTAATCTGTGAAGGTTTGATTTTTTTTAACTTGGATTAGGTTTTTTTTACCTTCATAGTGTAATTACATTATGAAGGTTCGAATGTTTTTTACCTTCACAGTGTTTCAGTGTGAAGTTTCATGTTTTAAGGCTTGGTCTCACGCGGTCTCACGGAAACAGCTTGGTCTCACGTGAACCTGACCCTATATATATATATATATATATATATATATATATATATATATATATATATATATATATATATATAATAATTTTATTAAAAAAATAGCGACGGGTTGACGGTTTGGGTTGAGTTGAGTTTTCCTAACCCAATTTCAACCCTTCTAATTCGCGGTTTCGCGGGTTGGGTTTAATTGGGTTGGGAGCGGGTTGGGTTAGTCGGGTTTCGCGGGTTGACGGTTTTATGTACACCCCTAACTTGAACAACTCAACCCAATGTTTGCGGTTTGGAAAATCTCAACCCAACCCAACCCAATCAAAAGTGCAAACCAACCCAACCCAAACTGTGCGGGTTGGGTTAGGTTAGTCGGGTTGATCGGGATAAAATTTTAATACATCATTTTACAATCTAACTAAGTGATTCCGTTTAAAAAAACTAAAATCAAAATAGAAATAAAAAAATAAGACTAATATGAGAAGATAAAGTTATCTTTTGCCTCTTGATTCTATCGATATTGAAGATTTTTGAAAACTTGAAGGTTAGATTCGTATGATTTTAATCAGCGTGGTCTCGTAGACAGATCTAAACTACGACTAAAATAGAAAGATTTGAAAATTGATAGAAAGAAGAGTCCCTAAAAGTCTAAAACCAGTAAAAACGTACAAGTTTTGTCCGGGTTGACGGGTTGCTTTGGGCTCAACCCGTTTCCAACTCAATAGATGTTGTTTGGACAAAACTTGTATCGGTTATGAATCGGGTTACCTCGGTTTGAGATTTTTTACGTTTTTTCGGATTGGGTTGGTCGGAAAAAAGAAATTCTCTTGTGTGTAATAAAACTAGATAACAATTGATTAAAGTATGAGAATTTCATTTGATTTCAACTCACCTTTTATAGTGAAAAAGAGGCATGACATAGGATTTCTTATTCATTATGGATTTATGGGTCGATTTGCAAGTTCCGAGAATAATTGAGGACTTGATAATTTAGTATAAGTTACATTTCTAGTCCCTAAAGGTTGTTCAGTTCAACGTACTTAGGTAGCGTTTGGTACGCAGACAAGATTGGACGGGACGGGACAGGACTGGACAGGACAAGAGGCTAGGACAGGACTGGACAGGACTGGACAAGACAAATGGCTGTCTTGTGTTTGGTACGATTAGGACTGGATAGGACAGGAATGGACAAGTTTCCCTAAAAGCTGTTTGGTAATTTTATATGTCATATAATAGTTATAAATAACACAAATAAAGTATATATCTTTAAATAATTTAATTAAAAAACATTATTAATTTTTTTACACAATTTTCATACATATAAATACATACAAAAACAATAGTAGGAAATTTGAATGAATAATCTGAAATAATTGATGGTAGTTCGAAAAAATTTGATTCATATAAAATAATATAATAG
The DNA here is from genome assembly GCA_023525745.1 of Arctium lappa. Lineage (NCBI taxonomy): Eukaryota > Viridiplantae > Streptophyta > Magnoliopsida > Asterales > Asteraceae > Arctium > Arctium lappa. Next base: position 86,052,737 of record CM042052.1, on the reverse strand, counting down.
TTGATTCAATTTGGAAGATCTTAATGAATTGATGGATGCATAGTTGCTGCGACGAGTAAAGATAAAAGACGATGGGTGGCCGGTGAAAGACGATAGTTGTGAAGAAGGTGAAAGATAGTAATAGAGGTAGTGGTGGTGGCGGTGCACAGTGGTAATAGAGGTTATTGTAGTGGAGGAAGAGACGGAGGTTACCAACGATGGTTGGCGGCGAGCGACAGTGGTGGCAGCCAGCGACGGTGGTTGGCGGTGAGCGTCGGTGACGGTGGCGGCAATGGTGGTGGTGATTGGTGGAGGTGGAGGTGGAGGTGGCGATGGGCGGTGGTTGTGGAGGTGGTGGAGGAAGTTGTTGTAGTAGTGAAGGAAGAGGTGGAAGTGGCCGTCGATGGTTGGTGGTAGTTATCTGTGGCCGTCGATGGTGGTGGTGACAATAGGTAGTGGTGATCGGTGTTAGTGGAGGTGGTCGACGATGGTAGTGGTGGTGGCGATGACTGATGGTTGTGGAGGCGGTGGAGGAGCTTGTTATGGTGGAGAAATAGGTAGAGGTGGCCGACGGTGGTTGGCGGTGGCTACTAGTGGCCGCCAATGGTGGTAGTAGCGACGATGGGTAGTGGTGACCCTTAAGACTAATACCATATTAGGATTATATATCAAATGACGGTAAATCGGTGATTTTTAGTTTCTGTCTCATTTCTGTCCCATGTTGTTCCACCTATTTTGGTGGAACAAGAAAATACCCCTTTTTGTCCCATCTTGTCCCACCCTGTCCAGTCTTTGTCCCTGTCCCATGTCGCGCCAAACATGGGACAGTGAACTTTTGTCCTGTCCCATGTCACGCCAAACATGGGACAGTGAATTTTTGTCTCGTCCTGTCCCACCCAGTCTGCAAACCAAACGCACCCTTAATGCACTTTACACCCTTATATTAATAACTTTAAACCTAATTTAATATATATATATATAAAATAATATCAATAATATTAAATATTTGTATTACTATTATTGATCGAACACTTTTTAATGATGTAAACAAGAAAAACCTATTTTTTATAAATATTTAATAAATTGTGAGGGTGTAAAATAAATTTTGAAAAAGGCAAGAAATAAAATTTAATAAAAGAAGAATATTTAGAGGGTAAAATGTAACTTTAACAACAGGAATGAGATTCTTACAAATATTTGAGTATATGATGCAACAAATAATTAATTCACCTTCATTTGCTGCTAAATTCTTACATTATAAACTCAAAAGTTTTGCTAAATTTGTGATTGATTAAAAACTTTCAACCATTTTTCCCAAACTTTTATCAAAGGGAAGAAGAAGAAGAAGAAGTGTATGTAAGTTCAAATCATCGTGTCCAATTAAGTCCAATTTTTTTAAAGAAATCCCCGTTAAACTTGAAAAAAATCGACTTAGAAAAGTCCGACCAGACCAATTTTTACACCCAAAGTACGGTCCTCTTGTTTCTTACTAAAAACGGACTTGATAGGGCCAAAGGCCTTGTGTATCTCTAAAATCCTACTTCCCACATAAGCTTATATGTTTTTTAAGAGCAATTCCAATAGATTCTTCAAAATTTCTTCAATGAAGAATCAAAAAAAAAAAACAATCAACTTAATCGACCCAACAATTAGGTTCATAGAAAATGGATTGGTTTGCTATCCATTTTGGTAGGATCACAACCATCTTATGCCATAACTTACTTGTATATGCTTCCCATAGATCAACTATGCCACAAAAACTTACCCAATCATGCTCACCACAAGTCGCGCAATGGAATATTGTCTCCGCTAGATGTTCATCCTTTAAAAATTCAAGCTTCATACGCCAAATGTTCTCCTGCTGTGACGTAGAAATTGGCACCACTTTGATGGGTTCCATTTTGAATTCTGATGATCTCTGCAACTGGGGAGCCTTCCAATGGTAAAACTGAACCACCTGATCCACATCAGATGATAATATTTTAGATTTTAAGGCTAAATTATAATATTTCTTGGAAGAAAAGATACTCGGGTTAGCTTGCAGCTTTCAGACACATCCCCACAAATCTGTTCATCAATAACTACAACTTAAACACAACCAAAAATTTATCGACTAATGTACCTGAAGTAGATGTGATAAGTTGGTGAATTCCTTGTCAAATAACTCATTTCCTCGTACCACATGTAATGGTTCAAGCAGTATGTCGGAGAACTCTGAGGATGAATGTTCTTTGATGAGGAAACTTGCATCTGTGGAATAAGGTTTGTATCCTAGAACATGTAGTCTTGCAAATCGTATGTCAAACCCTGACTGGTAAGTTGAAGATTGTTCAGGCGGAAACCAATACATGTTCTGTGAGGCTGGCGATGGTAAGTAATCCTTCAGACTGGGGTCGGAGCAATTAAATGGACATTTGGTTAGAAATGAGATGAGTTTAGAATCTTCATCATGAGATTTATCCCGGCTAAACCACAATGTAAGAGTGAGCCTTTCTCCATTGGTAATCTGCAATCAACATAGACAAAGTTTTGCAGCTTAATAAGTTTTTTTTCCCATTTCATTTTATTTCTGTTTTTTGCTTTGAAGTGCTATGGTTCACAAAAAACTATGACGCATGAAGTTAAGAATGACATAAAGTTGTTCAATGAAGCTTGTTTAAGATCATCACTAAAATGAGAGAGGGAAGATTATGATGGTTTGGGCACGTTAGAAAGAGACATGACAGCTCCAGTGAAAAGGGTGGAGTGCGTAACAATCGAGGGAATGAGGAGGGGTCGGCAGAGGACAGTAGGATGAATGATGGTATTTCTTGGAGGCGTAGGACTAAGGTAGCAGATTTATATAGGACTAGCAGCTACTATAGATGCGGGGAAGGGTAGAGATCCTACTTATAGGATAGCAATGTCCTGGCATTGTTGTAGTAAGGGGATCTGGCCCTAGTACCTCATTTTATGCGGTTTGGTGTTTTAGTTATTTTTTCTCGCATATATTCTTATCTTGTTACTGCTTCCTGTTTCTTACGTTCTTATTGTTGTTACTACTTACTGTCCTTGTTGCCTGCATACACTTTTTTCTAGTATTTCTGGCCTATGGCTTGTGGTCTCTAGTTTCTTTTCAAAATCCTCCCAACTTCCAAAAAAAAAAAACGCTTTGCCAAAACTTGTCTCAAACTAAACTTTTTCGCAAGTCGGAGGTCTTCACGAGCCTCTCTACCCCTTGGGGGAGAGGAAAGGTTTGCGTGCATCCTATCCCTCATACCCCACTTTCGAGTGGATTATAACGGGTACATTTAGTTTGGTTTGGTGTGGTCTAAAATCATCACTAAGCAATCTAATAGTTATCAGTTACATGTTTTACCTTGCATGTTCTCAAATTCTCATAGTAACAATACATTTAACTCTTTTCATTCCCCTCTGACTAGCTAAGGCTTCTTATTGCTCTATAATCATGCGCCATGCTTCAGCAAGTCAGTATTTTGAAGACATGCCCTCCATCCACATTAAACAAAATATTCCATTCTGAGAAAATTAGATGCCACATTTCCTTTCCTTATTCAAAACATCCATTTATCTTGACACACATGTCATAAAACTAATTAATCATTTGATTTGATTTTACAATGTGTCCAACCAAGCTCTCTTTGGTGAATTGTGAAGTCAAAATTTTGTCACAATGATTAAAGCTTTCCCCCAGGTTTCTTGTTATATAAGGTAAATATCTATCCAAAGACTACCTGTAAGATAAGGTACTTTCGGATAGTAGGTCATTGTAAAACACTTTTTTATCTGACAAATCAATAGTTCTGTTTAGTGGGTAGAGGCGGCACAAGAGTTCATAAGTTAATGTATATGCTGATCCAGAACAAAATATATGTACAAACATGAAAAGTCAAAGAACCAGGAAGAGTGCCTACAACACTCCCCCCCCCCCCCCCCCCCCCCCCGGGCGGGAAAAAATTAACAGGAAAACCCCCCAAAAAAGATCAACTAAAGGAACGTGAATATCCATGCATCCGGGAAGAGTGATGTCACATTTGAAGTTCATTCTTAAGCTGAATATTAATTTCATTGAATTGAAAGAAAAGAAAAGAAAAACAGAATAAGCAGAAAAGTTACTCTTGCTGATATATTTTTCATGGACTGAATGTTTTGTGCCAAAAGTCTCATCGATTTTTATATCATGTCCTTTCTTTTCATTTTTGCCCAACACCCAATGTCAATGCCACAATGCCAGTATGATTTGCAGTCTATGGAACAGAGAAGATAGAATATTGGAGATACCTCTTCAACAGAATGAACATTCCGGCTGTCGGCAGTGTAAATCAGAACATCCTAATGAAATACAACAAGCAGAGACACATTAGAGATAAACAGGTACGACTACCTAACAGTAAAACAACCGTATCTGACAACACTTATAATACCAAACATCAATGCTATCTATATAGACGTACATATGGAGCAAAAGAATGATAAATATCGCAAGTATGAAAGGAACAAGTACAACTTACACCAGCCATGGGGATGAAAGTTGTAGGTTCGCCATCCTGGAAGTGAAAGAGACCACCACCAAAATCCACACCATAACTATTCAAATAACATACTGCCTTAAACATAGAGGAAACAAAGAAGTTAAGAGAGTGACCTAGACAAGAACATCAATGCAATCAAAGAGTTTCAAACATGAAGTATTGTAGCGGACCGGTAGGTGCTCAATTCACTCAAGTGTGACAATAAAGGTTACTTAAACCAACAACAATAAGACACTAGATCTAGAATCACTTTGATTGTACATGACGCAAAATTAAAGTTTGCATTCGGATTGCCCAGCTGGGTAATGAAACTAAAAATGGAGATGAAGGGTACCACATGAGCCAAATATCATAATCAGTGTGATGAACACCAAATGATCATATAGTCAGCAGATAAGAAGGTCTAAATGTTTTCAATGACATGCATATCCAAAACGTTCAAGTGCGCACCGCATAGTCACGTTGCTTGAGATATGGCCTGTTATCATCACTATGCCAGCCGATGCTTGCACCTTTGCTCCAGCTGAAATTTGAGAGTGATTCAGAAAATAAATGTAGCAAGTTCATACTGAAATAGAAGAATCTCATCAATTTCTTGTCTCGCGATTAAAAGTTGATCTTGTTATGGAAGTGTTGTTTTATTATTCATCATAATATATATATATATATATATATATATATATATTACTTGGCTATCCTGGTCCCGAAGTACCACAATGTTGCAGCACTTGCTATACATCCAGCATCTTTATGTCAAAAAAAGAAAGGAAAAATAATACAGTAGAACCTCTTTAAATTAATACTTGTTGATTAACAATCTCTGTACGATAATATTTTTCTCCGTTCCCAACTTGGACAAGTTGAAAAAAATACTGATTTCAATAAGATAATATAGTTTCAAAAGATGTCTATTTAATTTATGGTCCCTTTAATATCATAATTAATATTCTTTTCAAGTTACAAACATAACTAAAACAATTTAATGAAATATGTAACTAGTGTTGTTTGTTTTTTTCTTGAATAAATCCAGTTGGAGGCTTGGAGCCCATCTCTAACTTCTCTTACTGCATCTAATAGTTCCTATGTTGTACTCTCAAAGTGCACCAAGATATTGTGAAGAGTTCTAGACACGATAAGTGCATCCTTACATGCAACAAGTTTCAAAAGCGGTCAATGAAGAAACAATGAACATTACAATGAATCATACATTGTACTGCATTAATTTAATGATGATGATACATATATTAGTAATATACAATGATTTTTAATGATCAAAATTCAACGTCACTGAATCGCGAAAACACTCTTTAATCCAATAATATACAAAATCTCATGGTCCCAACAATATTAATTTAAATATGTTCTACTGTATATTTAATTTTGAAACTTTTATCATCCACACATAACATCGTATACTTGGACCTAAGAATACAATCAAATAACCTGTGAATCAAAGCTTTACACCAAAACACCTCTAATCCTACAATGCGGAAATTATTAGGGCCCAAAGCATACATATTTTCAGCCTCTTTGTACAATGCAAGAGAATGACCATTTACGGAGACTTCCTCTCTAACCCTCTCAAGCCCAAAGAGTCTTGGTCCACTGGAATCGCCCTTTATTGATGTTCTGATACAATTACAATGCATAAACCTCATAACAAACCGACTATGAACCTAACCTAAATTCTCTGTGTACATTGTTGTTCATTTCTACAGATTTCAATTTCCCCTATAGTTGTCAAATGCATCCCTCGACTTGAAGAACAGTTCGGGACTTCTGCATAACAAGTGTGCGGTTCTCATTGTACAGAGACCAGAAACTTCAAAGGGCACACATCCTATAGAAGTAAAACAATGTAGCCAAACCATAATGTTTGAACTTTGAAGCCCTTAAATTTCTTTTCTTCTTACACCCGTCACACATATTTGTATCTTATTTTCATCTACTTGCCCTCAAGTGAACTACACTGCTAAAACTGGTAAGTCCCTCGATGTTTTTTACTCATCTAGATCAAAAATACTTTATATGTCTGAGATATTGCTTAATTTGAAGATGTATCTTAGAGAGAAAAAAATGTATGTCTATTGGGAATTTTTCTACGAGCTTCTAAAAATTCACAATAAATAGATTCGATTGATTAATATATGCTGCATGCACAAGTGTTGCACATGTGATATCCCATAATGATTATGACTGTTGCCGATTATTATAAGCATATCATATTCCTTGCCTCTACCAGCATAAAGAGGATAGTTAACATCATTTATCTATCATTTTCTTATCAAGAAAACAAAGCAAGTAATATGAGGAAATGAAGCAAGTATAAATATGGAGAACATACATTGGTTCCCTATCAAAATCTAAATTTGATAGCTATTATGATCCAAATTGAACTTTTGACATCGGGAACTAGTTAATTTATGGTACAAAAAATGAAGGGTTGATATACTTGTGCAGATCAGTGTTACCTCGCATTTGACACTTTAGTTACTTGTTTCTATATTGACTTACACCACAACACGCCATGTAAAAAATGTATTTTTAAGCTATTTCTATAAAAGAAAAGGTGAACATTAAGGAGAAACTCCAGAATACAGTTGAAGGTTTCTGGCACAATACCTAGGTTACCACCCAATGGTGCATCAAAAATAAATTGACACAGACACACTATCTGGACAGAACAAAGAGCTGAATCTTTGTTATGATATATGATAATATTAATAGATGTATAGTAATTCAATATAACTGATATTTCTACAACACTACTTATATACAAGTCATGTATTACTCATAGCGGAGAAGGATCGTGTGAGAAGTTGAGATTAACGTGAGAAGCATGAGAAGTGGATCTGAACCGTTGATCACTTTTAATCTCATGCCCTCCCATGAATTGCGCCTTAGAAGGGAATTGATCCGGTGCATCTTATCTCGGTGCATCTCATCTTAATGTGCATCCATTTTTCATCCAACGGTTGATAACCACTTCTCACGTTAACCTCAACTTCTCACCCGAACCCACCCCTATTCATAGCAGATGTTATCTCCAGACTGGTGTAGAAGTGCAAAAAATGCAAGAAATTTGCATTTCGTTGGTTTCCCAACCAGAGAAGGAAAACAAAGCAAACAAAGTTCTGTTTCTTCATACAGGAAACTTCACGGTTCGAACATCATCTTTCTTGTATGGTTAACACCACATATATTTAGGAACACGCCATTTTAAAATATATACTTGAAGTTGCAATCAACTATTTTGCCAGTCAAATATATACTAATGCTGTTACAAGACTAATATAGAAACAAATAAGATCAAGAACAGTAGCAGACATCAAAGAGGTGCTAGCCTAGTGGTAAGGTCTGGGGATAGTGCATGGTATGCCTATCTACCGGGGTTCGAATCCTGGGGATGCACTTCGGCGATACCCAGACCTTGGGTCGGCCTTCGGGTCGGTTCGGGTCCAGGTTTACGGGCATACCAGTCTATGGGTATGCGGGTTCGGTCTTGACCGGGCTTAGTCGTACCTGGGTGGGTCTAGTCAATTTGGGCTGGGCCGGGTCGCCGCGGATTAGTCGGTGCTGCCCAATTGGATACCCGGATACCGCGGGTGTGTGTGTGGGCTTAGCCCAAGTTGCCGTACCAAAAAAAAGAAAAAAGAACAGTAGCAGACAGGACCATCAAACCTGATCAAACCAGTGAATTCGATAAAAAGCTCATATTCACAGCCAAAAAATTCTTCCACCTTCTCTTTGAGCTTCTCTGTCATCGACCAAATCAAAATTAACTGTTACTGATACTACCAAATATCATAAAATAGCTTTTAGACAATTAGAAAACCGTAATTCAATTGCTTACCTCGTACAGGAATAAAAGGAAGAATCAAATGAGCAGAATTAGTGGCAATGAGATGAGAAAGCGTAGTTGAGAACACATTTTTTCTGTATCCGATTGTGCTGCAACTCTTGTGTATGAATTCAAGCTCCTGTAAGTCGATAAATTTGTATATTTAATAAACCCTAAATGGCAAATCATAAGCATGCACAGGAAAATGATAACCGTTAAGCATTCAGTATGTAGTCTATGATGACGAACCTTACAGAGATCAGGGGAGAGAAAATGGTGGAGTATGAGACGAGGATGCTCCGAGTCTGCCATTGATAGATGCAATGCAAGTATGCAACCATGAAAATGGGCTTTCATCGGGTTAGTACACACAACAGTACAGCTTAGGTTTGTTTTTGTTATGACCATAAAACCCCTGTTCATTTGTATAATGACAGATCGATCCCCTTACTTTACTTTTTATTGCCACAATTTTAAATACCTTTGAAAATGAGATGGGATTAGGATGAATAAAACGAAGGCTATTATGATCATTCCTTTTAATTAGTTTAATTAATAGATGGTTAGAGAGCAAAAGATCCTGTTTTTCTTGGACTTCTTTTAGTGAGAAAAATGATCCGGTCTAACAGTGACGGTCTGACGGATCCAGAAATTTTTCCTAGTGGGACACCTTTAAGGTAGATTAGAGACTCACAAAGTCGTCCGATGTGTTTTTAGCCTAATTCAACGGTTTCGAGAGATTTTTAAGTTCTTTGGTTGATTTCAAAGGACTTTTTTTGTTGGTTTTGAAATGTGTTTTTGGTTTTTTGGTTGATTTTAAGGTACTTTCTTTGATTTTTTGATTGGTGGGGACACAAACGGAAAAGCATTAGGGAAAACTATGATAAAATGATTAAAAAAATATTTTTAAATTAGGACAAAATGTTATTTTTCTTTTTAGTGGGGGCCATCCCCCACCTCTTGAATACTTTTTTGGGCTTAAAAAGGCTTTTTTAGACTGGCTTAGGCCTTCGCCGAGTTGCTCCAAAAACTTTGGCATGATGGGAAGTTTAGACCCGAGGATTTTAGCACCGCTTTTTCAAGCAACTCGGGCTTTTAGACCCGGGGTTTTTAGGACCAGACTCGGGCCAGGCCAGATTCGGCCTTTTTGCATCTCTATATGGGTTGGGTCAAATTTAAAAAGAAGTCAGAATGGACAAATAAAGCGACCACTTTTCCAATTGATCACGTTTTGAATAGATTAAATCGACCTTTGGACCCACTCATTACTTTTGTTCTTAGATACGTCGTTGCTTGTAAAACCCACACAAACGGTACCGAAGCGAACGAGTTTGATCGTCAATCAAGCATTCAAAATGCCCAAAAGACATAAAAAAACTGCCTACATTGCTCCATGAACTGGTAATGACAAAGCAAAAAAAATCGATCTCAATTATAAGAAAACAGACTTTGCTCATACATACAACTACCACAATAAAATACAATAGGAATTTACCATATAAGCACACCTAGATGGTTAGATCTAAGACCAGTTTCATGTCGCAACCATAAAGCATAATTAAAATTGATTAATCCTAGACTTCATGGCTTCCATTTGACGAATAGCTAGAGCAGGGTTTAGGCTTTTGGGGCATGTGGTTGTACAATTCGTTATAATTCTACATCGATACAAACGTTTGTCATTCTCCGTTAATGCCTCCAATCTCTACTTGGTGTAGTCGTCGCGGCTGTCAAACAAAGAATCAAAACCAAGCAATTAATATATATGAGATCAAGATACAAATAATCAAAACCAAGCAATTGATCTATATGATATCAAGATACCCATCATATATATAGGGTTGGGTTCGGGTGATAAGTTGAGTTAATGTTAAGAAACGTGAGAAGTGATTATTGACTGTTGGATGAGAAATAGATGCACATTAGGATGAGATGCACCAGATCAATTCTCTTATAAACTGCAATTCATGGGATGACTTGAGATTAAAAGAGATCAACGGTTAAGATTCACTTCTCACGCTTCTCGCCGTTAACTCAACTTCTCACACGATCCTTCGCCTATATATTGGGCTAGTTCTGGTGAGAAGTTGGGGTTAACATGAGAAGCATCCTGATGGATAAGAAATGGTTATCGCGAGAAGTGTCCCGTTCGATAAGAAATGAATGCACATTAAGATGAGATGTACCGAGATGCACCAAATCAATTCAATTCATAAGTTGTAATTCATGGGAAGGCAGTTGATTAAAAATGACTAATGGTTCAGATTCACTTCTCACGCTTATCATGTTAACCTCAACTTCACACACGATCATTTACATATATGTATATATATATATATATATTTGTAAATCTTACAACTCATGCAACTCATATATTAACCATTGGATTAATGATAAGTGGTTATTTTGTTTTTATTTTTTGTTTTTTTAATTGAAATTATTGGGCCCACATATATTGTAACTCTCGATCATGAATCTAATGGCCAAGGTTAATTTGCAACATATGTAAATCTTTATCATTAATCCAACGGTTAAGTTATTGGTTGCATGAGTTGTAAGATTTACATAGGTTGCAAATTAACCTTGACATATGGGACATGTTCAATCGAGAAACTAAACATTTTATGAGAATCCGATGAAATGTGATATTTTATATGATACACAAGCTTTAATCATATATGATTAAAGATGGTTGTGCTATCATATATGATATGATATCACACTTATTGTTCGCGGCATTTCGTGTTTACACTTTTTTTTAAATGCAAGAAAATAGATCTCGACGCAAGTATACATCTTAATCTACTGCCGTCTGTTAACAAGTAATAATGGTACAAAGTACCGAATATCGATCCCACAGGGAAGCGTGGAAAAGTTCTCCTCGAAAGTCGGGTCTGTAAAAGCGAGTTTCAGATGGCGAATTCGAAAACAATATTTTTGATTGAGGTTTTTGATTAACACTAATGAACAATTAATTAAAAAGAAACATCGGTACAATGCTTTGTTGGAATAAGATTAATAATTGGATAAAATGATGAGATCGCATTCCTTCGTTATCTTAAAGTCGATATTTCATGAAACTCAAATGAGTTGTCGTACAATAAACCAGTTGTCAATTGATTAATTGCAGTCCACCATAAAATATAACTTTAATTTAAATAACTTCGGACAATCATGCGATACGATACACCGTTTTAACTTTTGATCGGTCTCTGTCCCAACTTAACTTCGTACAGATTATAAATATAACAAAAACATAAATGTAAATTTAACTAAGGTTGGAGACGGTTGGTATTTTCAAACATTCTACGATGGAAATCGTAGGAATGTTGTGTCAACAGCGTGTCCTTAGACAGCATATGTAATTACTTGAAATATAAGACTGAAAATAAATGACGTGAATTAAACTGCAGAATTAAATTAACAGAAAGTAATAGACTGAAATGAAAGTGCAGAAAATAAAATGCGAGAATTAAAGCGCGTTAAAATAAATAACGTAAAGGAAAACTAACCAATACACACTTGATTTTTATAAAATTGGAAACATAAAACGGATTTAATAAACTACAACAAACCGTGAACCAACAAGAGTTGGGAATCCGAAATTATTTTCCGGACTTCCGGTTTGTAATAGAACTAAAGCCGCAATGAGACCAAAATAAAAACCAAGAGTTATCTAACTACGGGAAACGTAATACGAGAATAATAAGTGACGATGACGAGATACCGGAATTCAAATCGAAAAGAAACATATATTACTAAAACCCGGTTAGATTCGTGAACCAACGCTTTCAACCGTTAGCTATTGGCTCAATTCCTTAAACCGGTTACAAAGACGATGGATTAAGGGAGGTTCCTAATGATGATTAAGAGACAAGTCTAGATTCATTGAATCTAGACTTTGAAAAGAAAAAGAAAAAGAGAGAGAGAAAAAGAAAGAGAGAGAGACGTGAGAGAGAAGAGAGGAAGAGAGAAAGATGTAGAAAAAAAAATAAAAATGTGTTGGTTCCCTTTTTACCAAGCTAACATACATATATATAGTCTCTTTCAACCTTGGGGCCCAAGGTTTACAAAAGAAGCCCAAGGCCTTGTAACCCAAAATAAGTAGTAGGATGACCATATACTTTGGTCCAACAAAATCGGCCCATGAGGTGCAAAAAGTCCAAGGATTTCGGCCCCATCATTAGCTCAAATATCGGTTCTTTATGTTGAGCTTTAGTTGCACTCTCGAGGTCGGCCCAAAAAGCTAAAGTCCACGGTGTAGCCCCAAAAATTGTAGTCCACGTCTTTTCACTGCTTCTTCATCATGTTGGACTTCACACGACCTTCCTCCGAGCCTGAAACATGTATATTAAAAAAATAAGATTTTTGTCGCTTTTTCATGTAAAATAGAGTTATTTAAAACCGAAAGCTATAAACATTAATCTAAACAATAAAGTCGTAAAAATAAATTAAAAGACATAATGGGAAAACGAAAATTAGCTTAAAATTATAAAAATAGGGCCAAAAATAGGCTCAATAAAATGACCCTATCACATCCCCAAATTCGAACTGTTGCTCGTCCTCGAGCAACTTTTATTAGAAAAAATAATTTTGAGCTAAAAGTTTATTAAAAAGATACTCATCCCCATACAAACCATCAAATGCACGATCACGGTTTATCTCAATCAGTTCAAAACAAAAAATGATAGCCCTTCATAAACTTGTTTCTCTCCACTTGATTTCAAAAAAAAATACCAACCATAAGCTAGCCAAACAACTCCATGATAAATTGGGATCGATAATGCAACAAAAAGACATGTATTTGGCTTTTTTCTCTTTTCTAACTTTCTCTATTATTTTTTTTCATATGGCACAATTTTTCTGCCATTTTTCACTTTGATGGGTAGATTTGAACACACTATTTCTTTGGTGTCTATAATACTTTCTTGGAAATGTCATGAAAACAATAGTGAAGCTTTGCTTCTTCTATTTTTGTGTGTATGGTTTTCATGTTTGTGCTTTTTTTTTTGTGGCGTGTGCCTTTCTGGAGATGTGTATGAACAAAAAATGACATGGTTCTGAATGAGATTGAGTGACCATGTCATCCCCTCCCCAAAACTTGAAAGGGTTCGATGTCCTTATTGAACGAGAAGATCCCTAAATTCGAAAGTGAAGAAAGGTGTTGTATGTGCTTTGAGGTGCATGAATCCCAACAAAAAAATGGTTGAACCAAAGAGTTGCAAGCCCACTTTTAGTGATAAATAAAAAAAATTAATGTGAGAAATCCAAGATTACTATGGCTATTACCCATGTGAACCAATATCAATGAACCGTAAACCATGTAAATTACCGTGTATGGAGGGACAAGATGATTCCATCATCAACAGAAAATCCCAGACTCATGCACAAAACTTAAAACTACGAAAGCAAGTAAAAGGGTGATAGAAGGTGGAACCTGGCCTACTCGTGGTGAGTAGGGCATCGCTCCGCGTTTTGCCATAGCAAATGGATTGGAAAAAGTGGTAAACTCCTACTTATTGATGGCGGTTCATTTGGATTTTCATGATTATTTGGATGCCCATTTAGATTTACCTCGGGACTTACCTCCTCATCCGTCATACATTCAGGTTCAGACATCTCAGAAGAATTTTAAACTAAATTAGCCTTTTGGATTCTTCTTCGTTGTCTAAATGTTCGTTCAATATCGGGATCAAATTGGAAAAAATCTCCGTGAGGCAATCTTGGCATGCACTTTTTCGAATTTTTTTTTCTTTTTTTTTCTTTTCAAATAGATGGTAGAAAAACTTGCTTTTATAAACCTTACTTAAAAAAGAAAAACTTCTAGCGTGCTTCCCCGGCAACGGCGCCAAAAACTTGTTCGCGGCATTTCGTGTTTACACCTTTTTTTAAAATGCAAGAAAATAGATCTCGACGCAAGTATACATCTTAATCTACTGCCGTCTGTTAACAAGTAATAATGGTACAAAGTACCGAATATCGATCCCACAGGGAAGCGTGGAAAAGTTCTCCTCGAAAGTCGGGTCTGTAAAAGCGAGTTTCAGATGGCGAATTCGAAAACAATATTTTTGATTGAGGTTTTTGATTAACACTAATGAACAATTAATTAAAAAGAAACATCGGTACAATGTTTTGTTGGAATAAGATTAATAATTGGATAAAATGATGAGATCGCATTCCTTCGTTATCTTAAAGTCGATATTTCATGAAACTCAAATGAGTTGTCGTACAATAAACCAGTTGTCAATTGATTAATTGCAGTCCACCATAAAATATAACTTTAATTTAAATAACTTCGGACAATCATGCGATACGATACACCGTTTTAACTTTTGATCGGTCTCTGTCCCAACTTAACTTCGTACAGATTATAAATATAACAAAAACATAAATGTAAATTTAACTAAGGTTGGAGACGGTTGGTATTTTCAAACATTCTACGATGGAAATCGTAGGAATGTTGTGTCAACAGCGTGTCCTTAGACAGCATATGTAATTACTTGAAATATAAGACTGAAAATAAATGACGTGAATTAAACTGCAGAATTAAATTAACAGAAAGTAATAGACTGAAATGAAAGTGCAGAAAATAAAATGCGAGAATTAAAGCGCGTTAAAATAAATAACGTAAAGGAAAACTAACCAATACACACTTGATTTTTATAAAATTGGAAACATAAAACGGATTTAATAAACTACAACAAACCGTGAACCAACAAGAGTTGGGAATCCGAAATTATTTTCCGGACTTCCGGTTTGTAATAGAACTAAAGCCGCAATGAGACCAAAATAAAAACCAAGAGTTATCTAACTACGGGAAACGTAATACGAGAATAATAAGTGACGATGACGAGATACCGGAATTCAAATCGAAAAGAAACATATATTACTAAAACCCGGTTAGATTCGTGAACCAACGCTTTCAACCGTTAGCTATTGGCTCAATTCCTTAAACCGGTTACAAAGACGATGGATTAAGGGAGGTTCCTAATGATGATTAAGAGACAAGTCTAGATTCATTGAATCTAGACTTTGAAAAGAAAAAGAAAAAGAGAGAGAGAAAAAGAAAGAGAGAGAGATGTGAGAGAGAAGAGAGGAAGAGAGAAAGATGTAGAAAAAAAATAAAAATGTGTTGGTTCCCTTTTTACCAAGCTAACATACATATATATAGTCTCTTTCAACCTTGGGGCCCAAGGTTTACAAAAGAAGCCCAAGGCCTTGTAACCCAAAATAAGTAGTAGGATGACCATATATTTTGGTCCAACAAAATCGGCCCATGAGGTGCAAAAAGTCCAAGGATTTCGGCCCCATCATTAGCTCAAATATCGGTTCTTTATGTTGAGCTTTAGTTGCACTCTCGAGGTCGGCCCAAAAAGCTAAAGTCCACGGTGTAGCCCCAAAAATTGTAGTCCACGTCTTTTCACTGCTTCTTGATCATGTTGGACTTCACACGACCTTCCTCCGAGCCTGAAACATGTATATTAAAAAAATAAGATTTTTGTCGTTTTTTCATGTAAAATAGAGTTATTTAAAACCGAAAGCTATAAACATTAATCTAAACAATAAAGTCGTAAAAATAAATTAAAAGACACAATGGGAAAACGAAAATTAGCTCAAAATTATAAAAATAGGGCCAAAAATAGGCTCAATAAAATGACCCTATCACATCCCCAAATTCGAACTGTTGCTCGTTCTCGAGCAACTTTTATTAGAAAAAATTGATACGTTCGTGAAATGGTTCGTGAAATTCCAATATATTACGAAGATGTAATATATCACGAACTTAAAGTTTAATTTTTAGCCCAATATCGTGAAATGCCTTTGTTATATACGAACCTGAAAGTTACAATTTTGGCCCTTGATCGTGATATACGAACATCAAAACTTAATTCAAATTTTTAAAAAAAAGTTACAATTATGGTCCCTTATCTTTGGAACTTAATTCAAAAATATTTACACATTTAACCCAAGTTCGTGATTTGTGTTCGTATATCACGAACTCAATTTATAAAAAAATTAAGAAAGTTACAATTAGGGTCCCTCAACTTTGTCTAAATTATCAAATAATTTACAATTTTGGCACATGTTTGTGGGGCATGAACTTGATATTTCAAATAAAATCAAACTTTCAATTATGGCCCCTCACAAATCACGAACTTGGGTTAAATGTGTAAATATTTTTGAATTAGGTTCCAAAGATAAGGGATCATAATTATAACTTTTTTTTATTTGAATTAAGTTTTGATGTTTGTATATCACGATCAAGGGCCAAAATTGTAACTTTCAGGTTTGTATATAACAAAGGCATTTCACGATATTGGGCTAAAAATTAAACTTTAAGTTCGTGATATATTACATCTTCGTAATATATTTGAATTTCACGAACGTATCAGTTTTTAAATTATGTTCGTATATACGAACGTATATTACGAACATATGTCAAATTTATCAGTTTTAAGGATATGTTCGTATATACGAACACATTTCACGAACTTATGGGCTATTTTAATAAATTGAGAGAGAGATTGGTTAGAAGATAAAGCCGATTTTCTGAAATGGCTAGTTTAATTAATTTCCCTTAATTTTTTTATATAAAAAACATTATATTATTAAGCCTAAATTAATCAAATTTATAAAAAAACATTATCACTTTCTCAAAACCATAAAAAAAAAACATCCAAAATCATACTGTATATCGACAAAAAAATAAAATAAAACATTAAAATCGTGGTGTATCTGGCTGCATTATGCGAGTACGCTTCTAGTATATATATAATGTTGCATGTAAAGAAGTTGAAAATTATTACCTATCGGATATCCAACGATGAGCATGGAGCAAGGCTGCAGGTCCATCAAACTCCTCGGGTTCCACCAGTAACTACAAGAGGCACACAATATACACTCATATAAACCATCTAGTTTATTTCTTTCTGCGGGTAAAATGGTCATTTTTCTCATTTAAACTGTTTATTCAGCACAACAACCGAACAACAACTTATCTGTTAACATACAGACATCTATATCCATTCAAGTCTTAACAGAAAACGAACCAAACATCACCTTAATTACTTGTATTGGTGGTAAAAATTAATTGGTGAGATCAACAACAAGATCTTTGATCACATGTACATACATATGTCGCAAAGGAGTGATATATATATATATATATATATATATATATATATATATGTAGCCTTACTAGTATCTGTATCAATTGGCTTAAGTGTAACACCCTAAAAATAGGGATAACAAAAATCCGAAAAACGGACATGAAGTATACTAAAATTGTCATAGCAAGAGCCTCCCAAAAATGGGGAAATGTATAAACAACCTGTTTAATTACAAATGTAATTTAACGGACAACAAATAACAACCGACTAATCTAATTTGTACAACTAGAAAGGAGATTACAAAAGGGTTGTTATCAATAAACCTAAACGGTTCATTATCCAAAATATGATACGTCCATGTGCAAAATCCCCAAGCTCTCACCCCAAAGCAACTAAGCCTGCTTAGGACCGGCGCCGCTAGAACCTGAGATACATATCGACACCAAACAAGTGTTAGGCCAAAAAGCCTAGTGAGTTGAACAATAATAAGCATGCATGAACAATTACAATTCTTATCAGCAGTTAACAGGTGTTCAATACATGTGGAGTCATTAGGGGAGACCCAAAGCACCAATCAAGTTCCACCCAAGAGTCGATATACCTTGATGCCCTTAACAAGGAACACCCGAAAGGCCCGACACACCCGAAGACTATCGCTAAGAAAATTCCCCGAATGGCGGAGGTCTAGGCAAATACCATCACAGTGGCGCCCAAGATTACATCCTCCCAGTGTACTGACTTGGTTCGTCCACATAATGCATATAGGAGGTCCTTTAGGTGTATTTCAACCCAATATAATTCAATACCAACTACGGGTACAATATTTCCATCCCATCATCATGAAGTCCAACAAAAGACCCAAATGACACTTATATTCATCATGCATATAAATATGTCACCAAAGTGGTATTCCAACTAGAAACATCATAATACCCATACATGCGTACATTTTATATCAAGTTACTCACATTGTGTATCCATGAGAAAAGCCCTAAATAATGGCACCCATAACATAAAACATAGCATATCACCAATATCTATATTTCCAACTATTTTCATCAAGAAATCCCAAATACTTGAACACATAGAGATAAAATAACAAATAGAAGATCATGATGTGTATCTAGTTTTAACAAATGTTTAGTAAACTCACAATCTAGGTTTTTGGACCAAAACCTAGAAAAGTGTCAAACCCTAGAAGTTGGAGGAGATGAGACTTGAAGGTGAGGATTGAGAATATTGAAGAACACTTCAATGGGGACACTTGGATGAAGCTTGATTATCACTTAATGCTCCCAACAACCCAAAACCCTAGCAATAAATGTGTGTGTGTTTGGAAGGCTCAAAAATCGCCCAAAGAGAAGCTCTCCCGTTTTTGGATGTGAAAATGTGATAAATGAGGGTTGAAAAGGGTTTTAAGTCAAAGAGGACTGTCCCCCGCGGGCAACAATGCCCATGGCATTGTCGCGTGTCATAATCGCGAACATCCCCGAGGTCTCGGTACGTCCCTCGCGACATTGACACCGCGACATTGACAGTGTCATAGTCGCGTGTCATAGTCGCAGTTACCACCCCACACTCGGTACACCCCTCGCGACAGTGACACGGCGAGAGTGACCATGTCACAATCGCGTGTCACTGTCGCACCAAACCCAATCCAGGCCGAAAACTTAGCCAATTTCGAAAACGAGCGCGAGGTTTGAACAATTAAATATGGTAAATCAATATATGACATTTTAACATAATTCATGATCATAAAATGCACACAAAGACACATATTCACACATAAGCGAAATTAATGCATTAAGGAAGACAAAATACGTACCTTATGAATTTACGGGTGTTACATTAAGGCATGCAACTGTGTTTGTCCCATCGATGTTCATGGCACAAGACCCACATATTTCTTCGATCTCTGCATGATCTCCTATAACTCGATGTTGAATCATCTTCTGATTTTATTTTCTGCAGTGCATCCAAAACCATCAAAGGGGTTAGCTCAGTTGGATAGGTAACATCCTGGGGGTGTGGGGTGAAAGCCACACTACCCGGGTTCGATTCCCACGAGCGACACTTTCATGAGATATCCAGACTCTGTGTCTGGTCCTTCGGGGTCGAGGTCGGGGCCGGGACCGGTTCGGGTGGGTCCAGTCTATGGGACCCTCTACCCTGTCGGTCGGATTCAACCAAAGGTTGGGTCAGGTCGCAACGGATTAGTGGGATTGCCCGTAATGAAGGCCCAATACCACTAGAACATGTGTGTGCGTTAACTTACCGTTCAAAAAAAAAGTGCATCCAAAACCTATATACATATATATACACCACAACTAAATTAATTTGTAATAAAAAATACAAATACTGCTTGCTGTTAATTATAAATCGATGTAATTAATCATATATACCATGGGGCCAAGTTGAAGGGTGCATGTCAAGTTGGTGTAGTTGTTGCATTGACACGTGGAGGCATATGGTGACACGTGTGATATTAACAATCACTTTCAAAATGGGACTCCTCCACGTGGCTTTTTTTTCCTATCTATATGAAAACAGAGTTGATTACAATTTTGGTGTTAAAACTCTATTGTTTGTCACAAAAAGTTTCGTGATCATTTGTATTTCGTCGTCTTACCTCTTAACAGCGGTTATCTTTTTGCTTATACGAGGACAATTTCGTCATTTACATTATTATATATGACGGAGCATTTTTAGTAACATTAAGGGATAGTTTGCTAGGAATTAAATGTAAATATGTGATCATTTGTGGATTTAAGTGTTTGGATATAATGTTCAAGGTCATTAACTATTGGTAATATTTCTAATAATAGCAGGGTCCTTTTGGGTTGCACTCAAATAAACAATCGGAAGAATAAAGAGAAACAAATATTTTATTAATTTTGATGATAAATTAATAGTAAGCTAAAATATAATTAATTAGATTAATTATATAAAGGGATAAACGATAATTGGTTAAAATAGTTTTAACGAGCTTATCTGTTCAAGGGGCTAAGTGTAAAATATAGAAGCAGGAGAGGAGTATAAATAAACTGCTAGGGGTCAAAACCTAATCGGTTTTTCTCTCCTTCTCTCTAGTAGCCGTCGATCCCCTCTCCCTCTCTCCCAAAATGGTGAACCCTAATAAGGGTTTAGGGTTTAAGTCTCTTCTTGATTGTTGGTATTTGGTGTTCTTAAGTGTGAGCCACTAGAGGGATTCATACTATTGGTCCTTAACATCCAAGAGGCAAGATCAAATGTTTGATTTATCATTGTGGTTTTCGACAATCACAATCAACAAGTAAGTAATATTGGTTCATTCTTTTGTAGTTAATTATCTAGAACATATGTATCCTGAAAAGATGTTATTTTGTATTGCTACACATGATAATTTTAAATATGCTTTCGTTGCCTATATCATGTGGTAGTATGTTTGCTCAAAACCTTTCATTAAGTCGGGTCTAATCCGGGCTTAACGTATTTTCTTGTTCATTAAAACTCGTTTTTGCATGTTTGAGATCTTCTCAAGACTGTCCTACAACGGGTCTGACGTGTCAATAGACTAATGGACCTAAAATATATACATTTAAAAAAACTTAATATGAAATGATAAGTTATTTAAATAATTTAAAATACATAATTTTATTTCCAACTAAAAAAAAGTCATTAAAATATAACAATATACACAGTGTAAGACACAAGTTGTTTAACAAAGTATGAAGTATGTATTTTTTCTTAGAATTCTCAACCTTCATAAACAAAATATTAAACCATCTAACATTTTAAGATCGAAATTCGAGGCGTGCTAATATGACATATATCACATATAGTTGGGAGGTCGTTAGTATTCATTAACGAAGGTGTAGCCTAAAACCACTTCTAAACTTTTTTTAACAAAGTATTAATTATATTAAAAAATTAATTAATTATAATGATATAACATGTTGGAGTACCGGTTTTTTTTTTTTTTTTTGCTTCGCCCGATCCCACCCCATTAATAGTCCCACCTAGTTCCACCCATATTTTTAGAAGAGTTATTCAAACCTGCTTTTCTAGACAAGTCGAACGAACCAGATATCCAGGCCTAGTGGACAATACCACCTGTGAGCAGCTCTTAAGAGCATCTCCAATGGGAGCTTTTTACAAAGCTTTTTACTATTTCAATAACTTATTTGAATAGTTTTTTACCATTGGAATGCATAACTAATTGAAAAGCTTTTTATTTACCAACCTGTTATTGGAATTGGGTTAATTTACATTTCACCCCCTTTTAACTTTTCATTTTATCCTTTTTTTTTTAATATAATTTTCATTTTAAACCTTATAGTATATTTTAATTAATTAATCCAACCATTACATATTTATAATAGAACCAAATATATTTTTTTAACAAAATACATTATTAAAAAGCTTTCGTTAAAACCATCAAAATGACACCAATATCGAATAATTAAAAATAATATAAGAATCATATTTTTTTTTAACGAACTCATTTTTTTATAAGTTAAGTATTTTTTTGTTAAAATGACAAATTAAATTAGGGGTTTTTATAAAACATTTTAAATAGATGATGATAGATTATAATGTAATTGATGAAAAAACTTTAGAAAGTGTTTTTGCATTGAAAAATGTGTTTAAGGATAGGTTTTTGTTAAGAAAAAGTTAGTGGAAATATGATGTGACAAAAGTAAAAAGTCATTGAATGACTTATGCATTGCGGATGCTCTAATGGAATATAAACAACATCTCATTCATACAACACCTCTAAATTAAATGTTGAGTTTTTAATTAAAGGAAAAGCCCAACAAAACCTAATAATTTTTTTCATTTTGATTTATTAAGTTCCTACTTTTTTTAATGAGTAAACACTTGAACAATTTGAACTTTCTAATTTTGAATAATTAAGTCCGTGATTTTTTTCCAATAATAAACCATCAAACTTTTAGAATTTGGTTAGATACATCATTTTAATCAAAAAAATTACTTGTTTTTAAAGTAAAAAAAAACTTAGATGAGTTTTACCGTCCCTAACCCTACGTCAGGAATTTTGCCGATGGCATGCACATTTAAATGCCTGCAAAGCCGCTCTATGTGTTTTAGCCAAATTCCGTCTGTGAGAATTTTTTTTATGTTATTCTGACTTTTTTAGTTTAGTCACCAAACTAATACATTTCACAAGCAAAACATTGGACTTTAAAAGTCCCAACATATTGGTCGAAAACTTTCATCATGAGGAAAGATAATTTGTTTTATAATTGTAAAATCTTCATTTATTTTTACGTTTGTCGTTAGTGCCAAAAAAGCATGAAAGTGTAAGTCAAGATGGAAACAGGGCGGATAGTCCATCCTCCGTCCTCGATCTCGTCCGAATAATCTCAAATTCGGGGGAAAGAATCTCCAGTGGGTTTGGGAACCCGTTGGATACAAGTTTAGTAAAAAACAATGAATTTTAAAACTAAAATTATAATGAATTGTCACTAAATTAATTACCAATATTGAAATATCACATATATTTGTCATTTAATAATAAATGTAGATATTTATACACATACACTATATACAAATACTAAAAAAAACAAAAAAAATAAACCGGGGTCGGATTAGAGGCGAGTAATGATATCCCTGATCCCGTCCCGACACTGCTTCGGGTATGAAAAATAAATCTATGTCCCGGCTCTGTTATCCGTCAACTCAGGGAATCCCGCCCTAACAGGTAAAATTTCCATCTCTACAACTTTTATCATATCAAACCCTCCCCATTCCACAAAATAGTAGTTTTAAAAATTTGAGGTGCGATTGCGATTAACCAAATTCTTAAGGGTGTATTTTGCAACTCATATCAAAGATGAACGTTAACTTTGTGGGTTATTTAACCCCAAATGGATGATGAGATTGAGAAGGATCATAGAACCGAAGAAAAGAGGGCTGAGGCGGTCATCGATCACCGGAGAGTTCAGCGATTTTCAGAGGGCCTGAAACGAGATTATCTTCCACCATCACCGTCTTGTAAATCGTTGTGTGATCGATGCGCCGTGGTTTTCGTTTTCTTCGTCGATTCGATCAATCAAGAAGGAACAACTGAACGATTCGATTTGGATGTATCAAATTTGAGAATTACTAGGGTTCTTCTGAGTTCATTCTTTCAATTGAACTTTTTTTTGGTATTTCTCTTTTTCCTTACAGAATTATACTATTTTATTTGAAATATTTGATGATTCGGTGACTTATTAATTATGATTTCAGCACCTGCAATGTGAAATTCACAAGAAAGTTTTTGACGTCTTCGTTTTGCGATTTTTTTTTTGTTTACTTCAGTTTTCCAATTATGATTTTCCTCTTAGATTTCTAAGATTGCGATCTCCATGGTGATATGTGTAGCGCAATCTGTTAAATCGTCTTGTCGACTAATTTTGGCTTTATAGCCCTAATTGGGTAAATAGTTTTATTTTCAATCGGGTTTTCGAGTTTATTCGTTAATTCACTCACTATTAACTGTTTTTAATCATTCGTCTGGATACTTGTATGTGAAAAGTATTTCAAATTTGGCTATGTTTATTATGCATGTTTCTCGTGATGTGATCAATGTTGTTATTGTTGTTTTTAGGAATTTTTGTGCCTTAATGCGTCACTAATCAATGTCACATGTCTAGTGTTTTGGTAGGGTAATTTTGAAGTTAAGAAATCAACAGGCATAATGGGAAGATATGATATGGACGTAAGCAACTTTTGAGAGTTCATCTTCGTTTTTCATCCTCACATTATTAGGTCTTCATTTTTATTTCAGTTGATCATTGATTACACTCTTGTAGGAATACAACGAGTATGAAGATGAAGGTGAATACCAAGAAGAGGATGTTGGTGAAGATGAAGAAGAGGAGGATCACCCGCCTACACAGGAAGAGTTGGAATACCTTCACTTGAGGCAAAAGTTAAAGGAATCTATTAGAAAGAAGATGAAGAAGGATTTAAGTTCTGGGCTCGCAAATTTGAAGGAGAAAAAGAATAAAATGCCCTATGATAAGTGAGTAACATCCTTCCTCCTTGTTACTTTCTAGACAGCATTTACATTCTTATTTATCACGTTTCTGATTTTAAAAACTGCCCAACATTGAAATCTTATCATTGATAATATTGATCTGCTTACACAGTTTTAGGTATATTCAAATTTTGATTTTATGCTAGCCTTTTGTGAAATAAACCTCAAAAGGTGTGCATTAATCAATGGATTAGAGTTTACTGTATTAACCTTTTTAATTGTTGATAGTGGCTTGTTTGCTATTATGTGTATATACATACTTTTTGTAGTCTAGACATGGCTGTGATCTTTTTCTTTGATAACCGTGGATATATGGCTCAGCTTGTGCACGCCTCAACTAATCCCATGGGACCGTGAAGTTAACAGATAGGAAAAGCTCTAGTGGCCCTGAGGGGACTTGAACTAGTGACCACTTACCAATGAGGAGCAAACCTATGATTTTACCAGTTAATCTACCACAAAAGGTTCATGTATGTGATCTTTGTTTGGTGTTGTAATCAATATGAATTTGGGAGAACTTTTATGTCTTCAGACATGTAATAACTGGAATTGGGTATGGCATCCTAATTTTATTTTTCCAACTTGTTAATCTTTAGTGCAAATAATTTATGACCTCTTGACTTTATCCCCCTTTACATTAAATCGTACATGGTTATCTGCAACAAGTGCAGCCTCCATGCCATTTTTACTATGCTCACCACATCCAACTAACATCATCCACTCCACCACCACCGCACCTGAATCTTG
The DNA here is from genome assembly GCA_023525745.1 of Arctium lappa. Classification (NCBI taxonomy): domain Eukaryota; kingdom Viridiplantae; phylum Streptophyta; class Magnoliopsida; order Asterales; family Asteraceae; genus Arctium; species Arctium lappa. The sequence continues at coordinate 86,027,501 of CM042052.1, read as the reverse complement.
TTTTCTTCTTGTCTTTACTGACCATCATCAACGAAGTCCAAGTTTTTTATTATTTCCCAAACTGTTGTCTATGTTGATTTTATTTCACTTCTTTCTAATGGAAAACACCTTCCCCTTCTCAGAATTTTTTTTTAAATGACAAATGAAATACGAGACACTTGAAGATAGGATTTGTTTCTTATGATGAATTTATGAAGGAAAATCCATTTATATATAGGTACATGTGCCAATAGACGACGATAGAAAAATCTAATCAATTACAAGGATAAGAAGCTGGTCACTTAGGATTTTCAATCAATTAGATGGAGGACAAGAAGTTGCTCAGGTTTTTCAATTGATGAGTGGACAGGAAGTTGGCTATGTTGGCAGATGCTGTGGATTTGCAGGCAATGTGAGAAGTTGAATGAAAAGGGGATGGAAACATGGTGATGGTGGTAGAGTGAGAATGTGAGATCAGATGAAGGAGAAGGTTAAGACATTTGAAAGTTATAGACCAGATAACAGAATGATGGTGCCAGAGACATATGAACAAAAAAGGGATGCTGAGGTTACCGAGGTTTGAAACCCCAACCACGAAGTGAAATGGCGAAACACATATTTTGATGCAAATCCTGGTTGTCATGATAAATTTTAAAAGCTTATTATTAGGATTTTGGAATTTTTTTGAAAATCATTTACACATGACTAAAAGCACAAATACTTGCCAAGCGCATGTGTTGTATGTTTTCATTTTCTCTAAAGGCGTTTAGAAAACAAAAATATAATTGTTTTGCAGGTGGTTATAATTAGATTAGTTGACTGGTAGTCTGCTGACTTCATTTCTAATTGTTGACTTTGGTTTTGAGTTTCTTTCCATGAGTCCACTTGTAAGATGGTATTGCTAAGATCTCCATATACATCTGCAATCTGTCTTTATATGTAACTGACCTCTTTAATCTGCAGTAATTTAAAGTATTATCTAAGGTTAAGCTTCTATAATCTCTGGTTCTTGTTCTGCCACATATGAATGGCCAGAAATCAGCCCTAGTGAAGCTAATTTTGGGCATCATGACTATTTGTTCATCCAACTGTCTTTCACTTCAATTATTTATGTTGTGTATCTGGTTAGGATACGAGTTCTCTGAAGGTGCATTCAAAATTTATTGTCTATAAATTAGCATATTCACATCCCCATAAGGGTTGTCACAATTTTAGATGTGAATAACAATATTTTAAACTCTCTTTGACATTCAATCATGTTATGTATTGCAGCTTTGGATCCTTCTTCGGGCCTTCACAACCAGTTATTGCTCAAAGAGTAATTCAAGAAAGCAAGTCGCTTTTGGAGAATCCGCATTTGGCGGCAAGGGTTTCAAAAGCTAAAAATGTTGTATGTGTTCGAATTCTTCTTCTCGTCCTTTTTCCATAATCATGAAATGTGCATGAACCTGACTTTATCTGAACTTTGTAATTTCCCGTGCCAACAGGTGTGATGCTTACTTTTATTGCTCCTTGAGGATCACATAATTGGGCAAAACATTTTGAGAACTACTAGTCTTTCTTGAGAATGTATAAGTACAATACTTAAGTATGAAATATCAATCATTCCATGCAAGAGTTAATTTCCATAAAAACAGTGAAACTTCTGTCCAAGTGCAAGTTCCTGAACTCTTTCCTGTTTGTTCCCCCTCCCTGCAAAAAAAAGAAGAAAAAAGGATGAGCGGTTAATGTTATGTGCTGAAAATAATGTTAATTTTGAATTAGTATAGTATTGATTTCTAGTTGGAAAATACAAGTGCAAAATTGAAGGGCCATTTTTTTTTAATTAATATCGATTCTAGTTGGAAACGGTGGGGCATTTACATGTGAATCACTCCTTGTATAAATAAGACGGTATAATAATGCATATTTTGTTACATGGGAGATGAATTTAATACATATCTACTTCGAAATGATTTTATGTTCTTGACTGGCTTCTGCAGCAAAACAAGGGTGGCGCTTCTACTCCAGTGGTATCCAAGCCCCAGAAACTTGAGCAGCATCGAGAAGTTATAAATTTGGTAAGATTTGGTAATATCTGTTTAGTTCATTCTTTTTCTTATCCTTTGATTTTCTGAATTATCCTTTCTTATTTTTAGGCGAAGCCTAAAGCAAAAATCCAGATGCTTAGGGATACAAGAGATTACTCATTTTTATTATCGGAAGATGTTGATCTTCCAGCTCCTACAAAGAATCCTCCTAAAAGCTTGCCTGCTCCTAAACCTGGTATGTTGCTCATCCTGTCATACCTGGCTGTTAATATTGTTCATGGAGAAGTCAGTTTTATTTGAATAATTATACAGAGCTTTTTTTATGCTGAAGAGGTGCATCCATCTCAAAGAAAACCAATTAGCAATACTGGCAGAAAAGTCATCAATGTGGGTGAGGATAGGAAATTGTTGCCTAAAGTTAGCCAGATGCGAGTCAAAGCAGGTTCGTCAGGTCAGAAACCCAGTACTGCTGCCAAGTTGAATTCTACATCACTAGAGCCTAGGAAACAACTTGGTAGAAATGATGGGAGTGGTCCTCCCCGGCCTTCAGCGCCAAAAATATTACCATTAAAGGCGCCGGTGGCTAGGAAAGAAAAGGTGATTTCTGCATCAGTTGCTAAAGGTTCCATGCCTAGTTTGCACAAGCCACTTCACTCTAAGCCGGCACCATCTGTTCATAAAAAACCTGTGGCACAGAAAAGGGATGATAGAGAATCTAGCAAGGGAAACGTCATAGCTAAGAAGCCTGTGTTATCCTCTAAGCCTCAGGTACTTCTCTTTTTGTGGAATAAGTCAATTCCTTTGTGGGTTGTTTCTTTTTTGTACTTATTCAAATCAAGTGAAATATTGTGCCGTAAAATGTCTTCTGATTTGGTTGTAAATCTGACAGATAAAGCAACAACCAGCAAAACTTCCACCTAGTGCACAGCAAAAGGAACGTCTAAAGAAAAGACCAGTGCGGTCATATTCAGATGATGAAGAAGATGATGACAGAGCCATTAGTATGATTAGAAGCATGTTTAGGTAGGGATTAGCTCTATTTGTCCTCTTTCTTGTATTTAAAGTTCATCTGATAACCATGAGGTAAAAGTTGGCCATGAAATACATACTGTTTTCTTTTGGTTCATTGTGCCAACTCAATTTGGTGAGCAGAGCCTACGTTTGATTTTGAAAGTCAAACACATGCCTTTTCAAATTCAATTTGATAAGACATATTTAGCATACTGTTACTTTCACACTGGTTCGTATTTAGCTCATTATGGTTATTAATTATTCCGTGTTTGGAAAGTAGTCTTCAAAAAATCAAACACGAGCCCATATCTATATTTGATTATATTTTTTTAAACCAAGCATGAACCTGGTTACAATTTATCACCCTGCTGACTTATTTAATTCTTTGCTTCAAGACATGTATGATAAAAAAAAAATGGTATCCTATTTTGCAGATATAATCCCAGCAGATATCGTGGTGTTAATGATGATGATGATAGCGATATGGAGGCTGGGTTTGATGACATTATGATGGAGGAGAAACGAAGGTTAGTAAAGTTGCATAACTCATTGGATAATTTGGCTTTGATTCTTTTGTGTTGATCTTGTTGTATGGATCTATATTTTACAGCCATGTGTGGTTCTTGCCTACGTGGGTCTTATAAGTCGGATTAATTTTTATTTGGCCAATACCTAAGCTTCTATATCAATCTAAGCCCATTTAATCTGCGTACAAAACGGCACATGCTGTATCCCCCACTGTCCCACATTTATCCTCAGATAGCATGTACACATGGCTATGAAATATGAATACAATTCTTTATATGTGTGTTATATTTATATTGACACCCAATCATCTGTTACTATTATCACTTAACTGCTGCTATTGTTAATTTCCATTACAGTTGTGTGAGGAACAACTTAATAGGGGTTTGACAATTCTTCAAATGGAACAACAGGGCACTTGCATAGTAACCATCAATTTGATGTTGATGTTTAGCTAAATCTCTAAAACATCTTATATTCTAAAACTCTTTAACAATTTCCAAATTGCAAATCGACATTAGTTTTTCTTTTAGGTCTTTTGATCTCCTGAACATCTTATATTCTTAGAGACTTTCTTGTATAGTCAAAAGTTGTTACCCCATTTTTTTCTACATGGGGAATTTCACTTCCAAAGTTGACAAAACTCATTAACATCATAAAGTTAATGGGGTTGTTCCCTCACTATATGGGGTCCTTTCAAGCCTTGTGCTGTCCTACATATCGATTTTAGCCTGTGCTCTAAGCATGACACATAGCTAACATAAATGTTGAGGGATTTTGAAAATTCCAGTATATATATATATATATATATAGAGAGAGAGAGAGAGAGAGAGACTCCGGTTCAGGAGAAAAGCACAAAAAACTGGAAAACTGAAGAACACCTAATATCAGTTTTCCCTTTTTCTTGTGTTTTCCCCCCGAACCCAACCCTATATGTGTGTGTGTGTGTGTGCGTGCGCGTGCCTATGACCTGGTAATATGTCCCGAGATTTGGCTACTGAATGAGGCCATGAGACCGCTCAAATCAGTTTCTTTGTATGTTCATTTTTATTACTAAGCCATTTTAACAACACTTTTTTTATTTAAGGAGGGTTAGGATTTATGTCGGAGTGTTGCTTCCTTTTGGCCGTCTTTCCAACATTCACTGGATCATGATTTCCACATAAATTAATCTGTTTGCTTGCTTCTATGATTGAAACCTGGAAAATTTGCTCTGATCTCATTATGATGGGTATTGCACTTCTTTTGCAATGCAATGTCTATAAACAAACTGTATAAAATTTAGGTGGTACTTGTGTGATTGAACTGTATTTAGAGAAAATCTGTATGATGTGCTGAATGACAATTGTGATTCAGTGCAATAATTGCTGCCAAGGAAGATGAAGAAGAGCTTCGGAAGATTGAAGAAGAAGAAAGGAGGGAACGGATGAGAAAAGCAGCAAAGAAGCGAAAGCTCAACCAACGATGAAGGCACAAGAACAACTGATTGTGCCCGCTAGGTGTTTGCAGTAGGCACACATCCAAAGATTTATAGCCACCGAAAGTCTAGAATTAAATTTGACTTTTTCGAAGAATCAGAATAAGTATTAGCATCGACTGTAGAGTTTCTTCATTCTCAAAGGAGTTTTTCTTTTGTTTGTTAGTTATCTTAATATTTATATGTACTAACTTCTATTTTCAGCCCGTTCTTCATTTTTGTTCTTGTGACACCGTTAGCTCGAACCACATCCACAAATTGAATTGCCAGGTTTGGTTTCGGTTTGCAAAATCTCGAAAATGTATGGTTCAGTTTGGTTTGTAAGTTTTAATACCGAATCAAACAAAATAGAACGGAAACGAACCTACTATTGCTCCTAACATCTGTAAGTAATTGGAACCTTGACAAAATTGTACTGATTAACTTTTGGTTTCCAGTCGTAGCATTTAAGTTTGATTGATTTATTTGAGTACTTATAAATTATAAAAAAAAAAATCTATACATGTAAACGAAAATATATTCTGGTTTTCATTGCTTGGTAAATACTTGAATAAAAGTATATATATATATATATATACGATTATTGCTTTACACTTGAATTAATAAAATAAATGAAAGAAGAAATGATCATTTAAAAGTATATAATTTTCAAAGAGATGTGGAACTCAAAATCATTAGCAGGCAGCTAATTAGGGAAGAGCACCACAAATCCTCCGTATCACACCTTCTTCACCCATCAATGGCCTGATATCACCCATCTTCACCATTGCAGCTGCAAAATCCGACTTAAACTTTGAAGGATTGTTGCTATATTCTGAAACAATGCTGTCTGTGGATCCACCACTGAAAAGCACCTGGTCTGATTCAAGAAGACCCTTCTTCTGAATCAAATTCTTGAAGTAGTTGTAATCAAACGAATTGGGTGTCACCAAATCCAACGGTGCTAGATTTCCATTTCCGGCGTTTATCGGGCACCCACGTCTGCGGGTACTAGCAAAACCAGCATCGATATCTGATTCGTTGCTGTATATCCGGTCACGAAACAAGAAGCATTGAGCTTGTCCAATTGTATGAGCCCCTGCATTAATTCCATGATCGATCGATATCACTAAACGTTTCATTATAAAAACTCGTATATATGTTATGGATTTTATAGGAAGATCAATTGATGGATAATTAGTACCTGATAATGCAACCATGTCCCTGGCGCTAAGTCCGTTATCATCGAAGGTTTTAATAAGCGAATCGAGAGAAGCTTTAAAACTAGGAAGACTCGTTTCCGCAAGAGCAAGGCTAGCAGTGGTTGAATCTCTCCTTCCGAGCTTCACGGACCACGACGGTCCACCCACCATCTCTGACGCATCACGAGCAGCCACGGTTAGTATGTCGGCACAAGAAACAACACCGGGACATAGTTTCTCGACCTCGGACTTTGCAGCCTCTATCACTTGATAACCTCGTACGGAACCTTTATTAGGCAACGCGTTCCTTTCGCTTACGATCGAAGGCGCATCTTCTAGCAAGATTGATGCATCACATCCCTGCACGAAGCAGTCGTGGAAGTGGAGGCGGAGGAGGGAAGCCGCCATGCGACGTTCACGGGATATCGCGGTCCGAATTGAGGTTCGGATTGTACGTAGTGCATTAGGACATGTAGCATCATAGAATGTGGAAGATAAGTGTGCATTGGAGGGTGTATAATTCATGTTAGTAACCAAGAGAAGGATGAAAAAAAAGATAGGTGCAAAATGATTTGTGTAACCCATTAAATTAATTGGTGTTGTTTGAATTAATTAATTGTGTGAACGAGGGAATTTGCATGCTAATTAAGATGAGAGATGGATTGTAAAGAAATGGAAGTAACATTGATTTTATATATATATATATATAGTGTTAATTAAGAGTTAAACCGCGTAAATTTCATTTGTTTGCTAAACGATACAGGTCTTACTTGTTCAGCTGTATGTATTTGTTCATTAACTTACTTTGAATTTGAACAATGGATTTGGTCATATATAGTTGTAGGTTGAAATATTTGAATTATTGTATTGTATATATGTACAAAATTAATGTCAATGTGGAGGCTTTTTGACGTTTTCTTTGTTCATATTAATTTGCAGGATTTGGTTTTATGTCTGTAACCCACCATATAATTAACCTGCCCATCTTAATTATTTTTCTAAACAAATATATATATATATATATATATATATATATTGAAGTTAATTGAAGATGAAGCCAATGTTTGAACTTGGAAACTGTCTGAAAAATGACTTGAATGAAATTGTCTAAATATTATATGGAGGTGGGTTGGTTTGTGATTAGCCAATATGACTCTTACAAATGTGTTTGCATATATACTTGAGATCATGGCAGACCACCCATTTTTTTTAAACCTGTGAGATAATTGTGTTCTCGAGTTTTGGAAGAAAGGAAAAGAAGGAAATATTTATATTTGTGTTCTTGAGATTGAAGGAAAAGAACGGAAAGGGAATGAAAGAAAATATATTTTCATGTTATTGAGTAGGAGGGAAAGGAAAGCAAAGATGATACTTTTACCAATATGTCTTTATTTATTTCGTGGTGGAATGTAATTAATGGGTATATACGTAATTTTGTAAATATTTTTAATTATTTTAAAATTCATTTCTTTCCTTTCTTTCCGTTTCCTCCCACATTTGGAAAGAAAGTTTTGGGAGGAAAATCAACAATATTTTCCTTCTCCTTTCTTTCCCTCCTTGAAAAAAGGGGAGAACACAACATTTTTCTTTTTCTCCTACTTTCCTTCCTTTTCCCTTCTTTTCCTTCGTAAAAAAAACTCGAGAACACAGCGTAAAGGTTCAGTATATTTTTTTAGTAAAGGTTCGTTGTGTTTCCATGTGCACGTCGTGAAAGTTGGTGTTTTTCTTGTGAAAATTCAGTGTTTTTCTATGAATGTTCGATGAGATAAAAAAATGCATTCAAGGGCTCCGAAAGTGGTTTCACAAGTACTCTCATAAAAAATGAGTGACCACTACAATAAAATTGGGTGTATATGAAGCTTAAAAAAATGCTTAAGCATTCTAATAACATATTTTATAGGAGCTGACTTTATAGCACCAAATTATAAGGATTCATATCTAAGGTAGCGTTTGGTACGCAGACGTGATTGAACAGGATTGTACAAGACATAACTGGACAGGACAAGAGGCTAGGATTGGACATGACAGGGTTGGACAAGACAAATGTCTGTCTTATGTTTGGTACAACTAGGACTGGATAGGACAGGGCTGGACAAATTTCTCTAAAAGTAGTTTGATGATTTTATATGTCATATAATAGTTATAAATAACACAAATAAAATATATCTTTAAATAATTTAATTAAAAACATTTTTTATTTTTTTTACATGATTTTCATACATATAAATACATACAAAAACAATGGTAGGAAATTTGAATAAAGAATCTGAAATAATTGATGGTAGTTCAAAAAAAAAATCCGATTCATATAAAGAAAATATAATATTTGATTCAATTTGGAAGATCTTAATGAATTGGCGGATGCATAGTTGCAGCGACAGATAAAGATAAAGGCGATGGGTGGCCGGTGAAGGACAGTAGTTGTGAAGAACGTGAAAGATAGTGGATAGTGGTGGTGCAGGAGGGTGTTGTGGTTGATGTGGTGGAGGTATAGGTGGTCGATGATGGTAGTGGTGGTGGCCGTAGACAGTGGTAATAAAGGTTATTGTAGTGAAGGAAGAGGCGGAGGTCACCGACGTTGGTTGGAGGCGAGCGACGATGGTTGGCGATGAGCGTCGATGGTGGCAGCGGCAATGGGTGGTGGTGATCAGTGGAGGTGGCGATAGACGGTGGTTGTGGAGGTGGTGGAGGAAGTTGTTGTGGTAGTGGAGGAAGACCTGGAGGTGGTCGACGATGGTTAGTGGTGGCTAACAGTGGCCGTGGATGGTGGTGGCGGCCATAGGCGGTGGTGATCGGTGTTAGTGGATGTGGTCGACAATGGTAGTGGTGGTGTTGATGGTTGTGGAGGTGGTGGAGGAGGTTGTTATGGTGGAGAAATAGGTAGAGGTGGCCGACGATGGTTGACGGTGGCTACTGGTGGCCGCCAATGGTGGTAGTGGTGGTGATAGGTAGTGGTGAATCTTAAAACTAATACCATATTAGGATTATATATCAAATGGCGGTAGATTAGTGATTTTTAGTTTTTGTCTCACTTTTGTCCCATGTTGTTCCACCTATTTTGGTAGAACAAAAAAATACCCTTTTTGTCTCATCTTGTTCCACCTTGTCTAGTCTTTGTCTTTGTCCCATGTCGCGCCAAACGTGGGACAGTGAATTTTTGTTCTGTCCCATGTCACGCCAAACGTGGGACAGTGAGTTTTTGTCCCGTCCCGTCCCACCCAGTCTGCAAACCAAACGCACCCTAAAAGTGTTATTAATTTATAGGATATATGCTTTTACACGTTTTAACAAGTTTTTTAGTTAGCTTCTAAAATAAAATGTGTATTAGTTATATATTTTATAGGATACTATCTAAAAATGTGTCAAAAGCAAAATATCTTATAAAAAATGTGGGTTTATATGACATTTCTTAAAAATATCCCATAAAATAACTAATATTGACACTATATTTTATAAGTGTAAAAAAAACTTGTTAAAATGTTTAAAATCATCTATAAATCTATTATAACATTTTTAGATACAACACTTAGGTGCCGTTTGTTTTTTAAGAAGTCTAAAGTCTGAAGTCTTATTTTAGTTATGATTAATAAGAGGTGGTGTGTAAAAATATCTGAACGATTCAGACTTAAGAGTTATTAAGAGGTTTAAAAAAAAAAAAAAAATCCTTAATAATTTGATCCTATAAATCTTATAAAATATACCATTAAATAGTTTAAATATTTTAAGCGTCGTATAAACCAAGTTTATAATAATAGACCTTATAAAACTCATTTAAACGAGAACATAGGCAAAAGACAAGAACCGAACAACATTAATTGGGTCATGATCCTGTTTTTTTTTTTTTTAAATATGGGTCATGATCCGTCTAATTACATGAGCAGAATATGATTAAAATACTTAGAGTGAATTGTGGATTTGGTCCATGTATTTTTATACTTTCTTTAACTATAGTCTCTATGGTATGTTTATTGTGGATTTGGTCCTGGTGATATTCAATTTGTTTTGGCCATGGTCTCTCTGACTAACAATTTCATTAACTCCGTTAAATGAAGAACCATTTTAGCCATTTTGTCTAATTTTTGTCTTTGTACGATAAGAAAAATAAAAACAATATTTTTACACACACATATAACGATATCAAAATAAATAAAATAGAATAGTATTATATGATTTGATTGTTTAAGTTTTTTTTTAAATAATTATATTAAATATGATTTAATTTTATTATTTTAGAGCGAATAAAATAAAATATTGTTTTGTGAGTTGGTTTATTTAAAATCTAAATTTTAATTATGTTAAAGACGATTTAATTTTATTGTTATTTTACTATCATTGCAACAAACAAGCTTATTATCGACATTTTAACAACAAAATCATTGAAAACCATTGAGAAATGAACTCTAATTTTATCATCCTAAAATTAGAGGTTTTATATTTCATATTGTTTTCCAGTAAAAAACTCAAAATCAACTATTTAGATTTTAACGAAATGAAAGATATCATCTTTGAAACTTAAATTGAATAAATCATTTTTATAAACTTCAACCATATTTTCATACTCTAATAGACAAAAGTAATAAAACAATAAAATTAAATCATATTTAATATGATTGATTTTTTAATTTAAACAAATCAAATCATAAATAATATCTTATTTTTATTTATTTTGTTGTTATATATATACATATATTTGTGTGGATAAAAATATTGCTTTTATTTTTATAAGAAAAGGACAAGAATATACAAAATGCTAAAATAGCCCTTGATTTAACGGAGGTAACAAAGACGTTAGTTAGAGGGACCATGACCAAAACAATTTGAATATCACAAGGATCAAATTCACAATAAACATACTATATGAACTCTAGTCACAAATAATATCAAAACACATGTACCAAATCCACATTTTACTCTAAATTATATTATTATAATTTTTTTGTCAATAATTTTAATATAAACTAATTATTGAATATTTTTATAGGTAGCATAAATATGTAACATTAGATATATATATATATATATATGTAAATATATATACTATCTATATCTATATTATTATATTAAAATGGTTATTTTCAAAATTCAATGTTACATTTAACATCCTTATAATTAGTTATTTAACTTATTTTATATTCCTTATTTTTTCATTTATCATTTTACATTTTTGTCATATTAACACAAATAATCGTATATAAACAAAATGCAATGAAAAAATACATTTTTTTCCAAGTTATACCATTATAATCGTCTTGTCAATACCGTCAAAACGAGCTCAATATTGAATATTTTTTAATTTAACCGTACTATTAAATATAATGATTATCTATTAATTAATTTGTTTTCTATCCATACGCTTTTTTCCAGCGTTAGCATATTAAAAATACATAGTCGTAGATCAATTAAAATATATTAAAAATACGTTTCATTATTATTGTAAATTATATTATTATAATTTTTCCCGCCAATAATTTTAATATAAACTAATTATTGAATATTTTTATGTCTAGCATAAATTTATAACATAATATATATATATATATATACTTTCTATATCTATATTTATAACTAAACTATTATATTAAAATTGTAAAACGGTCATTTTCAAAATTCAATATTACATTTAACACCCTTACAATTAGTTATTTAATTTAATTTATATACCTTGTCTTTTCATTTTTCATTTTCCATCATTATAATGTAAACACAAATAATCGTATATGAACAAAATGCAATGTTCAAGAATCCCAAATGTGGATGGACCCGCACGGCCACCCGTGCGGAGCCGCTGGGCGCACAAAAAGGTGAAAATCGGCCCTAAACTCTAATTTTCACCCTAAAATTTCATTTATTCATATATTTTGCATCACAACTCCGGTTTTGGTGATTCAAGTTGCCTCAGTTTCGTTTTTGAGAGATCTTCAAGGATACAACAAGAGATTTGAAGTCTATTGGAAGATCCAAGGGTATTTTGTGGTGGTAAGTTCCTCATCTCTCTCAATGTTAAGCTAGGGTTAGATGGTTTCACCCTTTTTTCCTTTCATCCTTCAACTTATGTGTGATTTTGGTGACTTGTATGCTGAATGAACCTTGTAGATGTGTTGGATCTAAAATCTAGAGAAGTTTCTTGGAGATTCAAGCATTCATCAAAGGAGATTCAAGTTTTGGGGGTAAAATCTAGATTTAGCCTAAATCTAGCAAGGTGAGTTCAAGTTGGATTGTGAAAACGTTGTACATGCCAAAAATGTTCATTGTAAAGTATTTACATGTTTACATGAAGTTTATTAAAAGTTGGGTATTTGAAGAGTTTCACTCATTTGGATTATTTGGTTTTATAAAAATTGTGAACCACCCACATTTGGGATTCTTGAACATTTTGGGGAATAAATCATGTTAATACACTCCCTAGATGATTTTATATATAAATGGAGTTCATTTGATGTAAATGTTCTTTTGTGCATTCGATTTTATAAACCGTTTGGAAAATGCATTTATTGTGTTATGAGACATTTGGAAAATATAAGGGTCTAAGTTCATTTGGAAAATGGGTTGTCTCAACTAATGTTAAGTTTTGAACTAATCTTACTTTTGGTCGTTGTGTTTGCATATCCGTTGGTCAAACGTGTTTTAAATGTTTACACTGACTTTCATTTGGAGATTTAAGTAAACTGTTGAGCCTTGGCTCAATTTTGACTAAAATGAGTCTTGATTACAATTGACCGGTTGACTAGCCCGGGGTGGAAGCTTTTATTACAATTGACCGGTTGACTAGCCCGGGGTGGAAGCTTTTAGTACAATGACGTTTATTACGTGTCATTTGATAGTTACATGTTTTGAGTGTGTTGGTCATTCAATGGGAGTCATGTACTGTTTAGACTGTAATGCAGTGGATCCATAGGCATATGAGTCGGTCTTTATTATGTAAAAAGAAAATGGGCTATTATTTATATATTGGCCATAATTAGTCTTGGGATCTCGAGGATAATACGGTGAGGGCTCGTGGAGTCCAATACCCAGACCTGCATCTGCGAGTTAATTTTTGTGCCTGTTTTCATGGGATAGTTATTTTCCATTTGTAACTAGTCGAGACATTGGGTCCTCGGGGGCTTTTGGTACGGTTATGTGGGACTGGTAACTAGCCATGAACCGTAAATGTAATCCTAGTGAATGAGCATGATTAGGAATCCTCGGGGGTCCTCCCCCACATCTTAGTACGAGTCGGCGAGCTCGTGGCCATGGGTTCCTAGTATGGTGAGCTCAATAACTTGGAATGTGGCCTACTCTGTGTCCCGTCGCTAGCCATGGAATTCGGGTGTCCCCCGTCATCGAAAGGTGTTGTTTTGGTTATTTAACTTTAGCCTTGTTTTCGGTGACGCTTTGAGTTTGGGTTTTTCCCCATATGCTTTAATTTTGGTCGTTTGGTTTATAAAGTTTTATTCAAACATCATCATTGGAGCATTTACAACTATTCACGTTTTGAGTAAGTGTTGGATTGCATTACTTCATGAAATAATGTTTGGCATTGAGGCGTTCATTTATAAATTGCTTATTATTGGAAAACGAGTCGTTCTCATATTTAAAGTAATTCATTTTAAAGGATCATGATTTAAGTTGCATTATTTCCGTTTAATGGTTCTTATATTCTTGATGAAAACCCTTGAACTCACTAGGCGTTAGCCTAACCATTTTTATTTGTCGGCATGTGCAACAGGTTCCGGTTGGGAATAGTTCTAGTAACTGTGAAGAGATGAGTGCTAGTTGTGTGCTCGAAAAGGTGATCAGCTTGTTGAAGTCTTCCACACTTATATTGGAGATATCGATTGGTATTGGGTTATAGTAACACCCGACTTTAGTTAGTCTTTATGTAAGACTTTATTTTACTCGTTGATGGTTCAATCTAGAAATGTATTGCATTTACGGATTTGTAGTAAGAGATTTTATCCCTCTTTGAGGTGTTATTGAAAGTTTTAATTTAGTCGCTCTTTCCAAATTTTGAGGGTGTTACAAAAATATTTTAAAAAACGTGTTTCATTTTTTTATTAATTACACCACTATTATTTGTTCGTCAATATTTTCAAATTAAGTTTATTTTTGAATATTTATTGATTTAGTACTATTATAAAATAGAATAAAGACGTATCCATTTTACTATATATATATATATATATATATATATATATATATATATATATATATATATATATATATATGCATACCGATAAATATTTGTAACGGTTATTGTAGAAAAAAACGAGGTATACATATCTATATTAGGGTTTTTATTGAATTAATTAAAAATTTATAATCAGATAAATTATAAAGGTGTACAACTAACATCAACATGGACAAAAATAAAACAAAAATGAAATATGATTGAAAATACATAACAAATTAATTCAGAGTCAATGCATGATTCACATATAAGTGCACCAAATGACTCAAACATCGTGTTTTCATAGACTAAGGTATCGATAAGAACGAAAAATAGAAACTTAAAATAAAACGTTGTTGTCATTTTGATTTTGAGATGTTTAACGAGCGGATACATACCTTTGTCAATTATTCCTTCGATTTCACGATTTTTCGCGCCGCATCGTGAACGGATATATGACTATCTAAACTATTAATCCTAATTTTTAATCGGGAAAACTTATTGGCACCCTCAAATCTTTATATACACCCCACCCCACCCCCACCCCCTACCCACCCCACCTCTCATATTTAACTCCATATGTTTGACTTTTTATGTTTTCAATGTAATTTACACCCAAGATTGGGTGTAAATAATATGACCCATTCTTAATCATGTTCTTGGGTCTGGATCAAATTTAGATGCGGTCAATTTTAACCGGTTTGTAGATTCAGAGACCCTGGATCATCTGTGGTCTTATCCTACACTAGTTTGTTGCTGCCTACACAAGACAAAAATATGCAAACATGGACCACGACATAAACTATGTTGTTTACCTAGGAAGAAAAATGTCAAAAAAAAACCTCGTTCACATTACATTTTATATCAATAAGAAATTAAAATATTAATTTGAACCTCCAACTCAATAAAAAAATGACTAAATGAAAACATCATTTAATTTCTTAAACCAAAATAAATCAATCGAAATTAAAAATAATGGAAAATTGCATTAAAACGGAACCAACTTTGAGTTGATTCCTGATTTGAGTTACGGACTTTCAAAATCATCATTTCATGATCTGATACAAAAATTTCATGTGTTCAAAGGTCTCGTTCACCTCATAACTTGCTAACGCTAACATAGCCCAGGTATTGCCAACTAAATTTCCATGTCATAATTATGATATATCATATATTTATTTATATATTTAATAACTAAAATTTCATTTCACATTTTTAAATAAAGAAATTAAAGATTAAAACCTACAAAATCTATCCCACCTAGATCATCGGCCCCCATCTCCTATTATTTTTGTTCCTTGGTTAGAAGGTTTGATTTTCTCATCGAAGGTGTTCTTCCTATATATATGGAAGCCCAAAATGAGAGGAGTGAGGGGCATTAGGGAAAAGTGAAAACAAAGAAAGGAGTCGAAGATCTATACATGTGTTTTCGAAAGCATTAATTAAAGACCACTAACAAAATTCTTAAGAATCCAACAATAATGAAATTGAAAAAACCATATTGGAATTCAGTTGAAATAGTTTCATTAAACTTACATGTGAATGTTTTTATCTTCCTCCCATAATTACACCCATATATTTAAAGCTTCTCCTACCATTGTTTGTGTGTTTTCGACTCAGATGTTCCTCTTACCACTGGCTTTTGGTTAAGCTATGATTTGGTGTCATTGTGTTTCTTATTGTTGATATTGTAGTCAAATTGATTTCCTTGATTGAATAAAAGAGATTACATTGACTATAAATACAACAAATAATGGGCCAAGGGCCAACACTAACTATGGGCTAACGATGTACAAAGGATATACAAATATATTTACTAACATCCCCCCGCAGTTTGAACCTCGGGATGTCGAACGTTCAAACTGGATTTGATTCGTGGAACAAAGTGGTAGGAAGCCCCTTTGTGAAGATGTCGGCATATTGAGACGTTGAGGGAACGTGAAGGACGCGAACGTGACCGATGGCTACCTTGTCCCGAACAAAGTGGATATCGATCTCGATATGTTTGGTGCGTTGGTGTTGAACCGGATTGGTTCACATGTAAACCGCACTCACATTATCACAGTATACGATGGTGGCTTTTGTGGGTGGTTTACGGAGTTCGCGAAAGAGGTTGCAGATCCAAGTTGTTTCTGCAACGACATTGGCAACGCCACGATACTCGGCTTCGGCACTCGAACGCGAGATGACACCTTGACATTTGGATGACCAGGACACAAGGTTGTCACCTAGAAAGACGCAATATCCGGATGTGGATCTGCGTGTGGTTGGACATCCCCCCCAATCATCATCTGAATAGGCGATAAGATCTGATGAGTTGGAGACGTGGAGTTGAAGACCGTGAGACAAGGTCCCACAAATGTATCGTAGGATGCGTTTCAGAGCATTAAGATGAGGCTCTCGCGGGTCTAGATTTTACCCACTTAGAGCTTTCCTTGAAGAACTTGATTCTTCAAACCAAATCTTCCAAAAACCTAGACCCACAAGATTCCAACCATAAATATACATAAACAACCACAAATAATCGATCCCCAACCTTATACATGAATACCTCAACTGATACCGAAACCCTAACTTCCATAAATGAAGAAGATAGAAGATTACCTTAACCCAAGCTTGAATCCACCAATCAAAACACCTCTAGTTCACCAAAATGGTTACAAACCTCCAATCTATGAAAAGGAGAACAAAGGGTGGATGAAACCCTAGAAAACTTTGGTGAAGAAGATGAATAGTGAGAGATGAGAAGCTTACCACCACAAAAAACTCTAGTATACTCTAATAGAATTCCAATCTCTTGTTAGATCCTTGAAGATCTCTCAAAAACGAAACCGTAGCAACTTGAATCGCCCAAATCGGAGTTGTGGATCAAAAGATATGAAGAAATGAGGAAAAAGTCGGATTTAAGTGAAATTCACAGCGCAGATGCTCGCGGGCGCGCTCAATATGTTGCGTGGGCGCGAGCGATGGGAGTGGCTGCGAGCATTTTGCTGCGCGGGCGCGAGCAGTGTAACTTTCGACCAAAGATATGCCTGAACACTGTTTTGGCCGTAACTTCTTCGTTATGGCTCCGATTTTGCTCCGGAAAGAACCGTTGGGCTCGTAATTGAATCATTCATCTATCTAGACTATAAAATTTAGGATTCAAGTCCAAAATCAAAAATCTTATTTTTCCCCTTTAAGGCTACTGATTTCTGTATTAGCTTGAATTGATACCATTCGAAAATCGGGGTGTTACACAAAAGCATGAGAAACATTAGAATTGGAAATAACGAAAGGAAGCTTGGAAAGTTTTCCAAGTTGACAAGAGTTGCAAATAGAATTACATTTATTGCTAGAACAAGAAATATAATTATTTAAAACTAATGACTTCAAGACTTGATCTCCGGAATGACCGAGCCGTTGATGCCATGTGGATTGAGTGGTGGAGACGAGAACTTGAGGTTAAGATGGGGTGACCGGATAGAGAGGGTCTTCGCTATCACATCGGATTAGAGGGCGTCGGGTCTTGTAATCCTTAACAGTAAAACCAAAATTGTCAAACTCAATAGAAGTTTTATTTTGACGAGTAAATTGACGGATGAAAATTAAATTTTTAATAATGGAAGGAGAGATAAGAATATGGTTTAGATATAGAGGGCGGTGAGGTTTTTTAATGGGAAAAGGGTGCGTTTTCGGTCGCGACTACGGGAATTTGGGATCCATTGCCAACAAGTATAGAACGAGTATCATATTTATCGAGAACATAATTGAGTATACCTGTGTTTGCATGCACATGGTCGGTTGCGCCGGTGTCCATAAACCAATCCGTTGTCCCCGGATCATTGAGAGTCATGGTGTTAAAGAGTTCGGGAAGGGTCGTGGCTTGATCCGGTGTGCTCCAAGTCCACGATGGGGAGGGTTTCGCGGTCGAGAGATGGGCCGAAGGGCCGCTGTATTGGTATTGGGGGCTGCCAGTTGACGATGGTGACTGAGACTAAGCTGATGACGGCGGCGGTCGGTGGCTGTGCGACGGTGGAGGGCCTAGGAGTCCGGCAGCATGCGGCTGCCATTGGGCGGAGGAAGGCAGCCTTTGGCGGGGCGTATTTGGGGGTGGGATGTACACCCACCCGTAACGTGGTGATGGAGCGCCGTTGGCCGGCTGTTGGCGACGGCGTCCTTGTGGCTGCCGGCAGTCATTCCGGCGGCCAGTTCCCCGATTCCCACCGGTTTGGTTGACGTGTAATATGTTGGGAGAGGAGGAGTGATTGGTGTGAGAGGATGGTGGGGTGGGCCGATGTTGCGCCATTCGTTGTTCCTCCAAAAGAAGCATCGAGCGGGTCTCCAAGAAGGTTGGAAGAGGGGAACGGTACCAGATGATGTTTGCCACCGAGTCAAATTTTGAAGAGAGGCCATTGATGGTGTAGATAACGAGGTGTTTATCCGGTATAATGGAGTCTGGATCGAGATTAGCGAGAAGGTCGACAAGGGCTTTGATTTTAGTGCAATAAGCGGTGATGGAGAGGTCACCCATGACGATGTTTCGAAGCTCACTATCGATCTGCATGGTTTTGGCGTCCTTGTTGTCTCGGAAGAGGGTCTCTAGGCTATGCCAAACTTGGAGAGCGGTAGAGTCCTTTTTCAAGACCATTTGGAGAAGAGATTGAGATATGGAGCCATATATCCATAGCTTGACAATGGAGTCTACCTTCTTCCATTCGGCGTCGGTGGGTTTTGGAGTAGATTCATCGATATGATCGATGACATCAAAGCTGATACAATGGGTAGAGAAGAGTTCTCTCCATGCATCATAGTTGAGGTGGTCTAGATCGATCGAGGATGAGAGGAACATATGTTTTGATGTTGCTGATGCCAAACACTTTGTTGGGAGGGGGGGGTGTGGTTCACCCATTAGGAACGATGAAGGAGATGGTTGCCGGAGAAAAGAGAAAAACCGGCCGGCCCTAGAGGTTGATGAAAACGAGAGAGAGAGAGAAGGTTTGAGGGCAATTAGGAAGGATCCTAATTTCGCTCTGATACCATGTAATCAAATTGATTTCCTTGATTGAATAAAAGAGATTACATTGACTATAAATACGACAAATAATGGGCCAAGGGCCAACACTAACTATGGGCTAACGATGTACAAAGGATATACAAAAATATTTACTAAGAGATTCTTATTTGTAATAGATATCATTTAAATATATTAGATATTTTGGTTTTGATTTTTAAATTAGATCATTTGTTTTATATTTATTTTAATTTGATTTGGTTTTGAATACCCGCATAATATTTTTTTTTTAATTAAAATATTTGTCATATCATATTAATTATAGTTAATCTATACTATATTATAAAAACGGCATAAAAAACTCTTAATTACAACATTTTATGCACAAGTTACAATTAATTAAAGTCAATTACTTAATTTACAATTTTTTAATGCTTTGGTACAACTTTTCCAAACACAGTATCTCACATAATCATCTATTTGTGGAATGGATACTCATTTATTAATATAACTATTTGTTTTTTTGGTGGAGGATTTTATAAAATAAATTTTATATTAGCATAATCTATTTTAAATGTAGATTTTACATTTAAATCTATATTAATGAGATGTAATATAAAATCTTTTTTCTTCCGTATTTTTTTATATTAAATCTCATAATGATTTTTCCATATTTTATTTTATAAAATCTTTTTACATAATGAGATGTAATATAAACTCTTTTTTCTTCCGTATTTTTTTTGCTAATATAAAATCTATTTTACTTTATAAAATCTACACGTATTTTTTTATAATATAAAATCTACACGTATTTTTTTCACGAGCATTAAAAAAGAAAAAAGAAGGTTGATATGAATTACAAATAAAAAATAACGAGATACACTAATAAATTATCGTATTCTTTAAAATAAAAATATTCCGCAATACTTTCCAAATTAACCAAATGTAAAGAAAATAAAATATAAACGATGTAAGTATAAAAATATTCTTCCATATTTTTTATATATTTACATTTAAATGTAAAATCGAAAATGAAAATGAAAATAAAAGATTTTAATATATTCTCTACATTCACTATAAATATATATAGCTTCTCTATGTATCATCCGAGTACAAGAAGAAAATGAACGGTCGGGTGTCAATGGCGGAATCTGCAACTGAACAAAAGGTATTCCACTATATTTTTGTTTCTTTGAAAAACTATTTTTTTATATTTTATTTTATTTTATTTTATTTACCGAAGATTTGTTTATATTTTTCAAAACCCACAATCATATTTTTCGAAGTAGGGGAATAAGATATATATATATATATATATACATATCTTTATTTTTATCGATTAATACTATGAGGTCTTAAAGTCAATAGTCAGATAAATATGTTGTGAGACATGTCGTTTGAATTTTAAATAATATAATACAAAACTATTACCAATATTATTGCACAAACTCATAACAACAAACGATTAAGAATATATGCAAGTTAACCATTTATGAAAATACATTCGTTTTTCACATTGTATTTCATTAACTGTTAACAGAGAAATTACGTTTCATTTTAACTCGGTTCAATATTCCAACAAAAAATTTATCCTCCCGTGCAATGCACGGGCCCAACACTAGTTAAATATGTAATTGATTATTTTTTATAGATGTCATTAAAATATATAAGATAATCATTTAATTTTAACAAAACACTTAATTTTTTTTATATAAAAACATTATATTATTAAGCCTGAATTAAACAAATTTATAAAAAAAATTACCACGTTCTCAAAACCATCCAAAATTGTACTGTAAAGCAATAAAAATACAAAAAATAAAATGAAACATTAAAATCATGATTTATCTCGTTGAATTGCGCAAGTATGCTTCTAGTTACTTATTGAACAGTTAATCAAAACTCTTAAGTATACTAAGGGGTTGTTTGTTTTTTTTTTTCTAAAAACCTCTTAATGACTCTTAAGTCTGAATCATTCAGACATTTTTACACACTATCTCTTATTAATTATAACTAAAATAAGATTTCAGACTTTAGACCTCTTAAAAAACAAACGGCACCTAAAAGTTTTTGCTAGACCTTAAAATAATAATATAATAATTTTGAAACTTGATTCTCAAAAAAAGAAAAAAAATAATAATTGGTACAATTTTGATATAATTTTCCCAAAAAAATATACAAACCAGCTACTGCATGTTATACTGGGGGCAAATATGTAAACTGACATTAAGCAGTATACTTTTAGTTTTAATTTTGTAATAGAAATTCGTTTACAAGTAGGCATATACCCGCGCGATGCATCGGAATGTAAGTAAAGAACGAACAATTAATGTTATTTCCTTATATACATTTCATCAATAATCAACCATGACCTAAAAATCACAACTTATGAAACCTAAAGCCATAAAGATATTCAATAATTAGTTTATATTACAATTATTGACGAAAAAAATTATAATGATATTATTTATAATAAGAATGAAACGTATTTTACGATTATGTATTTTTAACATGCTAACGGTGGAAAAAAAAATAAAACGTATGAACAGAAAAACAAATTATTTCGTAGATATTCATGATATTTAATAGTACGGTTAAATTAAAAAATATTCAATATTTGGCTCGTTTTGAAGATATTGAGGAGACGCTTATAATGATATAATTTGTAGAAAAATGAACGTATTTTTTCATTGCATTTTTGTTAATATATAATTATTTGTGTTAATATGTGTAAAATGAAAAAAATAAGAGATATAAAGTAAATTAAATAAGTAATTATAAGGGTGATAAATGTAACAATGTAAGGGTGATAAATGTAATTGTACAAAAGTTTGTACAATAACCGTTTGTACAATAACCGTTTTAATAGTATAGATAATTCGTATATATTATGATATTTAATAGTATGGTTAAATTAAAAAATATTCAATATTTGGCTCGTTTTGAAGGTATTGACGAGACGATTATAATGGTATAATTTGTAAAAAAATGAACGTATTTTTTCATTGCATTTTTGTTCATATACGATTATTTGTGTTAATATGATAACGGTGTAAAATGTAAAATTAAAAAGTAAGGGATACAAAATAAATTAAATAAATAATTGTAAGAGTGATAAATGTAACATTATAAGGATAATAAATGTTATTGTATAAAAGATTAAGAATGATAAATGTAATTATACAATAGTTTGTATAATAACCGTATTAGAATTTTCATTATATAGTATAGATATTTCAGTTTACAAGTTTGAATTAGTGGGGAAATCAATGATTTATTGACTTTGTGAAAAAGTCAAATCATATCATTTTGCTGGGCTTCGAAGCATCATCCGATCCACTGACACGTCAACAAAATCAACTATTGATCAAACAAAGACAGCTTACATATATAATATATCACGCGCTTTACACTACTATAAATATATATATGTATCTTAAACATTTATTCATCTCTCATTTTCAATTTTCACACAAACAAAACAAAACAAAATAATATATATATATATGGCTTCCCTAAATATTCATTTTGCATTCTTCATCTTTCTCTTAGTAATTACTAACAATTATACACCCTCAAATGCACAGTTATCTTCAACATTCTATGATGCTACATGTCCTAATGCATTACGTACAATCCGAACCTCAATTCGGACCGCGATATCCCGTGAACGTCGCATGGCGGCTTCCCTCCTCCGCCTCCACTTCCACGACTGCTTCGTGCAGGGATGTGATGCATCAATCTTGCTAGAAGATGCACCTTCGATCGTAAGCGAAAGGAACGCGTTGCCTAATAAGGGCTCCGTACGAGGTTATGAAGTGATCGAGGCTGCAAAGTCCGAGGTCGAGAAACTATGTCCCGGTGTTGTTTCTTGTGCCGACATACTAACCGTGGCTGCACGTGATGCGTCAGAGATGGTGGGTGGACCGTCGTGGTCCGTGAAGCTCGGAAGGAGAGATTCAACCACTGCTAGCCTTGCTCTTGCGGAAACGAGTCTTCCTAGTTTTAAAGCTTCTCTCGATTCGCTTATTAAAACCTTCGATGATAACGGACTTAGCGCCAGGGACATGGTTGCATTATCAGGTACTAATTATCCATCAATTGATCTTCCTATAAAATCCATAACATATGTACGAGTTTTTATAATGAAATGTTTAGTGATATCGATCGATCATGGAATTAATGCAGGGGCTCATACAATTGGACAAGCTCAATGCTTCTTGTTTCGTGACCGGATATACAGCAACGGATCAGATATCGATGCTGGTTTTGCTAGTACCCGAAGACGTGGTTGCCCGATAAACGACGGAAATGGAAATCTAGCACCGTTGGATTTGGTGACACCCAATTCGTTTGATTACAACTACTTCAAGAACTTGATTCAGAAGAAGGGTCTTCTTGAATCAGATCAGGTGCTCTTCAGTGGTGGATCAACAGATAGCATTGTTTCTGAATATAGCAACAATCCTTCAAAGTTTAAGTCGGATTTTGCAGCTGCAATGGTGAAGATGGGTGATATCAGGCCATTGATGGGTGAAGATGGTGTAATACGGAGGATTTGTGGTGCTCTTTGAAAATTGCACTTGTGATCATATCTTAATTAATTCATTAATTTATTTTATTCTTTTAATGTATACAAAAATATACGAAGTCGCTAATAAAAAAGACTCATCTTTTGTTTCTTTGTTAAAGATGGGAATGAGTCGATATCAACCCATGGTTTTATATTCAATTATTAATTAACAAGCAATCAAAATAATAATATTTGTTCCATTACACATACATCCAATTTACCTATACTTTCAAAAGTGGTTCACACTGCAACATTTATTAATTATTTTATAAATTATTATATACATTCTAATTATTTTTTAGTATATTAATCGTACGTATTGGATTATATTATATGTAATTACTCAATATTATATGTTTTAATATGTATAATTTTAGTTTCAGTATTTATATTTTATTTAAAAGTTAATATATATTATATACATAGAATATTTTTTAAACAAGATTAATTAATTTAATTTAAAAACAAATTTATATTGATTTATTAATAGAATATATTTTTTATAAAAAATAATTTATTTTATCTATTTGTAAAAATTGGGTAATATTTGCAAGTGTCATATTTAATTATGTGGCACCAAAATTTGGTTTGCAAGTCCTTTTGCAAGATTTAATTGTTTATAAAGAATGGTTAACAACTTAAATAATGTCATTTTGCTTTTTTATTTCCTGGCTAAATAATTACATAAATTGTTCACGTGGTTTAGACAAACTGTGGAAATTATGATTAATTTAAGGTTTATTTTTCAAAACTTGATGTTTATTATTTAAAGAGATAATTACATTTATAGGTTCATAATTTGAAAATCTAATGAAATGTATTTTTGTAGTTGCAATTGTTTAGATCCTTAACGCTAACTCCTTCAAAATCCGTTAGAGTGAGAGACATGTTTGTCTTTTCAGATTTTTCTTTTATTTTCCTTGTAAAAGCATTGCCTAGATGTATTTTAGTTATATTGTATTAATTAATATCAAGTGTCCCTTACTTGAGGGTATTTTGGTCATTTTATCCTTCTCTGTTATAATTTTTTGGTACATGTTTGGGTTGCATATGTACAATAGTGTAAAACATTTAAAATAACTAAACTAAACCTACCCCATCTTTATCACCCTTTCTTCCTCCTATACCACAACTTGTAACTCCTCGAACATCATCACTTGCCTCCATCCATCTCTTGCACTCGTTTCTCTGGCACCACCATCGGCCTCCATCCATCTATTGCACCTCCTCCGACACCACCACCAGCTTCCATCCATCACATTCCTTGTAACCCATTTCAAGATTTTAAGGTTCTACAAGGAAGTATAAATATAGACAACATCCATGAGGGGTGAGACAACAAAAGCAAATACCCTACCACAACAATCAAGACATATAATATATGGTTTTCTCTTTTGTTTACATCTTATGAATTGTGCAAGCATTATCTAATTTCTCAAATAAAAGAGATATAGGCCACAAAGGTAAAATTGTTAAAGATGATTCAACTTATATCCTACAAAATTTATAAAAGAGAAATATAAAATGATTAAAATGTCCTTACGTGAAACACTTAGCAAAAGGATTTATTGATTGTTATATTCAAGGATCAAATCCATAAGAAATTGCAAAACAATAGAGAATAATTTGTAATTTTTAAACTGGACTAATGAGATCCATATTTTTGAACAAACCATACGGACGAAAAGTTTTACTCTACATATCTCTATTATAATGCATGATCTCTTAAAATTCAAACTTACACCTTATTACTCACAAGTACAATTTCTTAAAATTTCATAAAACCAACTGATAAATACGTTTGAGTTATATCAAAATATTTTTCTTACATTTTGGATTTTTAATGAAGAATTACATTAATTTATAAATTTTAATGGTAATAAAAAGTTTACATCACAAGACACATTATAATAATAAAAAAAATTACTATCATATTGTATTGTAATAAAAACATGCATCTTATTGCATTACCATATACCGATAGAAGAGGATAATAATCTATTGTTCCAAATTTTGTTGTCTTTTTATTGTCCCACCAACGATTTGAAGATACGTTATTATTTTATTTGATATAAATTTATTTAATTATTTTTTTATTCTCTTCTCAATAAATAGATGATATGATTTTCTATTATTTAATGGACCGAAAAAGAATAAAATTTTTTTGAAACAACATATTTTTATCCGGTACAACACTATGAAAAATGGGTTTAGAAACTTTCAATTTGATTTGGATCGAAACCGAAAAATGGTAGTATTTGAATTTTGGAACACCCCTGTTTGTCGATTTTTCTTGAAATAGGTATTGTTCACCGGTCCAACTCGGCCCGGTTCAAATTAAACGATTGTTTGGTAAATAAACCGAGTTAGAAAACCCTCAAGACAGGAAGGGTTCACAGTATTAGGGTTCTTCCAGAATATCATTCAGTTGAGCTTCAGATACAGTAATAATCGTAATCAGCTATGTCGTTTGGTGCACAGACCGTTGATATACTCGGGGATCGTCAATCTGGTCAAGATGTTCGCACCCAAAATAGTAAGTGTTTCGAAGTTCTAAAACCCTAATGACTCTGCTTGTGATAGAAATGTACACCGATGATCAACTAATTTTGAATCTTTTGGTACAGTTACTGCTTGTCAATCTGTTTCGAATATAGTCAAGACTTCACTGGGTCCTGTTGGACTTGACAAGGTATTTAGCATCTACCTCTGTTTCTATGTTGCTTTAGTTAACTCAAAATGTTAGATTTATGCACATTTGTGTGATCTGGATCAAACTTGTTATGGTAATGAAAGTGGGTTGAAAGGTGGATGTAACCATTAGGTATTGATATACCTCAAGTAATCTGT
Organism: Arctium lappa; assembly: GCA_023525745.1. Taxonomy (NCBI): domain Eukaryota; kingdom Viridiplantae; phylum Streptophyta; class Magnoliopsida; order Asterales; family Asteraceae; genus Arctium; species Arctium lappa. Next base: position 86,000,733 of record CM042052.1, on the reverse strand, counting down.
TATAACTCTCAAATTGGCTTTTAGAACTTGGATCATCCAGAGAGTGAATCAATAACTGTAGAAGCTTTAATTTTCGTGCTTATCTTAATTGTTAGTTCAGTTTTATCCAAACCAACTAGGCTAAAACTGGAATCAATTAGAGTGAAAACCGGAGATGTTGTATGTTAATATTTATTCTTCTTCTTCTTCTTCTTCTCAATTTTTTTTTCTTCTTTCCTTTCAATACAAGCATTGGCATCCGATAGGATGGTGTAGGGGCTATTAATGATGGTCATAGTTCTTCTAAAATTGCTTCATCTCATTATAATTTCGAATGACTAAGGGGTCTCTTCTTGCCTTCTTGGGCATGCTACAGTGGTATCTTCATATTGTTGGGGATTCTATTTTCAGTTTTCACCTGGTGACTGGGAAGTGTTACTGCGTAAAACTATTATCACCTTAACATGTTTTAGTCAGATAGCTTTAAGTATGCACAAAGTTCTTATAGGCTAAGGGGCCGTTTACCCAAATGCTTACCCGGTAAGTGCTTACCAGTAAAAATTAACACTTTCACTTGCCTTCTCGCGTAAGATTCTAGTTCATTTAAACGACATCGTATGCAACAATATACCTTGTAAGTGCTTACCCGGTAAGACTTGCCGCCCACACTTACCGGGTAAGACTTTTGGCCCTTGCCATCGTTCTTACCGGTTAAGATTCTCGGTAGTTGTAATGTTCATCCGGTAAGGTAAGTGACTTGGTAAGAGCTTACCGGATAAGCGTTTGTTAAACGGCCCCTAAGTGGCTAACCCCTAAACAAGGGATGTGATTTTTGAATTTAACATAACAAATATGCCCAAACAACCACATATTACCTTTTGATGGCACTAAGTCAGATAAACCATAATGGAGCTCTTTTTCTTCTTTGAGAAAGTACTGGCTGTCGTGTCAAGGCTAGGTGTGGATGTTGTTACGTTAACATCGTCACATTCTCGTAACAAGATGTTGATGTTCTTATTAGCTTCAATAATAATGAATCTTGAACATTGGATTGGAGTAGCAACTAGCAAGTGAGGAAAAATTAGCAGGCATACGTTTTTTAGTTTGACGTATTGATTGGAGTAGCAACCAGGGAACATTGGATTGGAGTAGCAACTAGCAAGTGAGAAAAATTAACAGTCAAAATTCTTTTAGTTTGACGTATTGATGCTTCAAATAATTGGGTTCAGAAAGTATGGTGGTCAACAAAAAAAAAAATTTATCAAATAGCAAGGGATTAAGTTTACCTTTGTACTGCAGTATTGGTGATTTTATTGAAAGATATTGACTTGACAGTTGACAGATAGAGTGTGAATGGTAATAATTTGTGATGGTATCTAGGGACTGGTGGGGGCTAGGTTTGAAATAACAAGGATCTCTCTAGTGTTCTATCGTATGTTTGTGTGGTTCCAGGCAAGGATTTTATACCTTGAATCTTGATTATGTGGCCTTATCCCTGTAACTAATGTGGGTGAGACTATATACATAATTCCAACATCTAATTTTGACCCATGGGCAGTTAATCTTTACCATTGCCCTTATATTTGAAAACATATTCTGTTGCACAGTGATTGCTTGGGGGGATAAGAATCTTTTTGTTTTAAGATTGGATGGTGGATTTAGTTGAAATCTTTTGTTGCAAGCTGAATTCTGCATAGGAAGAAGTTGAATTAAAGGAAAATGACCAGGTTTCTGTTACTATCAGTAGTCCCTTATTAATTGCACACAGTCCATCTTCTCTTCATATAAAATTTGCGATTCTGGCGTTTATCAATTTAATAGGTAGGTAAATAAGGCTATTGCAGTTCATTATAAAGTTGTTCTTTTAACCGCTATGTCTATAGCCCTTGCATTTGTATTTTTTCTGTTTCTAATAAGTCATTTTTCATCAAATTTAAATTGCCTTACTGTAGTTCATCTGAGTTTGTGTCTCAGATGTTGGTCGACGATATTGGGGATGTAACCATCACGAATGATGGTGCTACCATTCTCAAGATGTTAGACGTTGAGCATCCAGCTGCCAAGGTGACATATGGAAAATTGTATCTTCTGCTATTTTGCTTTTGCTCTATTTATTGACTGCTTATTCTTTGCTTGTTTAATGTGTTGGATTTCTTTGAACTTATGGTTATATAGGTTCTTGTTGAATTGGCTGAGCTTCAAGATAGAGAAGTAGGAGATGGCACTACTTCTGTGGTCATTATAGCAGCAGAGTTGCTCAAGGTATTATTTCCTTGAACATGCATCCTTGTTTTGATCAGTACATGATCCTGGAGATATAATTTTTGCAAATGAATCTGAATCTAGTTGTAAAATGTTTATTAATATATAATTTTTATAATTTTGCAGAGAGCAAATGATCTTGTCAAAAATAAGATTCACCCTACATCTGTAATAAGTGGATACAGAGTGAGTATTATCCAATACTTTGGATTCCTTGCTCTCCCTCCGTTTATTCCACCATCACTTCTCTAACTCTCTCTATCTACATATTTGGTGATATGGGCTTAAGGCTTAATGACTTGATTGTTCTTGCTCACATCTTTTAACTCATGGATGCTTTTTGTATGTCGACAGCTTGCGATGAGAGAAGCATGCAAATATATTGAAGAAAAGCTGGCAGTTAAGGTAATGCTCTTTATAAAGTAATATGGGAATATGCCAAAAGTTACTTCTGACTAGAATTGGAATTTCTGATGCATGTGGACTGTTTCAGTTTGACGTTTTAGTTTAAAGAAGTTTCTGACTATATGCACCCTTGTGATGACCTTAATATGTATATTCTTTTTCCCTTATTTTAGGTTGACAAGCTTGGCAAGGATTCTCTTGTGAACTGTGCAAAGACAAGCATGTCTTCAAAATTGTTAGCGGGTGATTCTGACTTCTTTGCAAATTTGGTATGCCTTTTTATTTATTAAAAATGATATCTTTTTGGTTTACTCTTTCTTTATATGTGATGAAGTGTCTAAAGTTTTTGTAATTTTGTTATAATGGAAATTGAGAATGATTTTTGATTCAATGGAATTTCCATAATGATTGAAAAAAACTGTCATTACGTGCGACTATCTCCACTTTTATCAGCATTCCCTATCATGGAGATATGTGCTGTTGTTTAATCTTCTTAACTTCTTTTGGATGTAACCCCCTTACCTTTTCTTTGAACATACACACTTTACATGAACCCTTTCAGGATGGAGATTAAGAGGATTGACACATTCACTCAAAATTCTTGATGTCTGTATTGGTTATATCTATACTACTTGAACTAATGAGTATACTCATAACTCATTAGATGTTAGAAGATCTTTGGGGAACACAAATGGTGAAAGAAAAGCACTTAATGAGGGATAAAAGTGTTAATTGTTGATATTCACCCGCATTATTTTGGTTATGAACTTGTTATTTGACCAGAAAGCAGCCTTGGCCATAGATTGTCAGGGTTAGTAAGAAGTACTTGCAGAACATTGAAACTCAGTCTGTAAGAAACGTAGATCTCCATCTGTCAACTAATAATAGACTGGGTCTACCTCATCATTATAAACAATAAAGGTACAAAATGCAATTATGATAGCAGCTTAACACATTTAGATCCTACCAAAATAAAAGTATAAAACTTGATCCTTGAGAGATCAGCGGAACTGATAACTGTTTTATTACAAAAATAATTGTGCTTGAATTAGGTTCAGGGTTTCACTCTATACCATAGCTCACTTGTTTTGGTTCTTCTTTCTCATTTCACATATACAGGATATAAGATTTTCATACCTGGTAGAAAGGAATCTGTTGTGAACTGGTGTTGCTTCTATTTTTCGCTTTCCTTACTTTCTCATGCTGAAGAAATAACATGCACTGGTTGCATCTCTAGGTTGTTGAAGCAGTACAAGCTGTTAAAATGACCAATGCACGGGGTGAAATCAAATATCCAATCAAGGTTGGTTCTTGATAATGTCGTTAGTATTTTGTGCAATACCTGTTGTGCAGATTTGTAGGAGAGTTCACGAATCATGTTGGAAATAGTACTATACGTATGAGAAATCACACCTGAAAGATGAGAAGTTCATAAAAAATTTCCTAAGAAGTTCTCTTCCTATAGATGCCTGCAAGTTTTGGAATTGTTGTTTAATATGAATACTGACTTTATCAATCCAATTATTGCTACTTAGGGAATTAATATCCTTAAAGCTCATGGAAAAAGTGCTAAAGAAAGCTACTTGTTGAAAGGTTATGCTCTTAATACTGGCCGAGCAGCACAAGGAATGCCAATGAGAGTTGCTCCTGCAAGGATCGCCTGTCTTGATTTTAATCTTCAAAAGACAAAAATGCAATTGGGGGTTCAGGTTTTAGTCACCGACCCACGGGAATTAGAGAAGATCCGCCAAAGGTGATCATATTTATTATTTCATGCATTTGAGATTTAGTGCTACAGATTTTAAAATGGGGGATTTTTGTTAGTTGTTCTGTTACAAAAAAAATCTCATTGTTGAGATCTCTATTTTTAAAATAGATACAATTTGAGTTAAATTTTTAGAAAATATGTCTATCTATTGTGATGTCCCGGAATTACATTTGGTTAGTTATCACAAATATAAAACGTTCGATGCATCCATATCACTTCTAGTCATTAAGAGTTCTATTATTAATTTTAAATTTGCATCGAGTCAAGAGGGTGATATGAAAGGTTGATTGTTGTATGGTAATGAAACTGGTACTTGCAACTTTGGTCTATGCATCTATGTATTTGTTCTTATTTGAGATGAAGAGGTGATGGTGTGGGGGTGATGTATAAACATACACTACTTGACTGCCCTTGTTTTTTTTACAGAGAAGCTGATGTGACGAAAGAACGTATTGAAAAGCTTCTAAAGGCTGGTGCTAATGTTGTTTTAACTACAAAGGGAATTGATGACATGGCACTCAAAGTAAGCTGCATGTATTTTGGATGATATAGGTGTGTTAGCTAAAGTTTGCGATTTTGATGGACAATACAATATTTCTTCTGTCATCTTTGTTTGGAGTTTGGACTCAAACTTGCATAGGAATTTAGTAGTGATTATTAGACATGTTTAGAAATATGGAACTTTCTAATGATTTTTCTTGCATCAACTCAGTATTTTGTGGAGGCTGGTGCAATTGCTGTTAGACGAGTGCGGAAGGAGGATTTACGCCATGTTGCCAAGGCAACAGGTGCAACTTCGGTAAAGTTCTCAGCTTGGAAAATGTAGTTGCATACTTGCATTAAATGGTTTAATATTTGTTTTCTCCTTTTTTTTTTCTAATCTTTTCAGACTTTGTTAATTCAAGAGTATGTTGGCCAATATAGATAGAAAAGTGTATTAAGATTCATATTACTCCCCATATCTCTTCTCACCTGCTGGTCTAACAGTTCAAAAGCTGCATGCCTGCATCACACTTTTTTTTATTTATAAAATATTCATCATTCATATCACGTCCACGTCCACGTAGATTTTGAAATTTTTTGCACAGGCATTGATCCTGAAATTAGTTTATCACCGTGTGCAGGTTTCAACATTTGCTGACATGGAAGGAGAAGAAACTTTTGATTCATCATTCCTAGGATATGCAGATGAAGTAGTGGAGGAGCGGATTGCAGATGATGATGTTATAATGATCAAGGGAACTAAAAATTCAAGTGCGGTATGTACTTTAACTTATTTCCATTGTTGAATAAAATGTTGGTTTTCGCTTGGGATCGGTGATGTCTTTCTTTAAAGAGTATTTATGATTTAAATTACATGAAAGTGTATCATTATCTATTTTTTTGGGATGATTCCAACAGGTGTCTCTAATACTCAGAGGTGCTAATGACTACATGCTTGATGAGATGGATAGAGCTTTGCATGATGCTTTATGTATTGTCAAGAGGACCCTGGAATCCAATACGGTACGATCCACAATTGCTTTTCGTTATAATGCAATATTGGTTTTTTATTTGATGTCTTCTGATGTTTTGTGGATTATTCTTCCATAAACACTTGGTGAAATGTGGGATCAGGTGGTTGCAGGAGGAGGTGCAGTTGAGGCTGCTTTATCTGTGTATTTGGAGTACCTTGCTACAACTTTGGGATCTCGAGAGCAGTTGGCAATTGCAGAATTCGCTGAATCGTTGTTGATAATTCCGAAGGTTTGGTGTGCTCAAATTATATTTCAAGTATGCAATTTAATTTCTTTTCGTTGCTGCCAATTATAATACCTTACTTATATAGGTTCTTGCCGTCAATGCTGCAAAGGATGCAACTGATTTGGTAGCCAAGTTGCGTGCCTATCACCACACTGCACAAACCAAGGCAGATAAGAAACATCTATCAAGGTAAGATTCTGCTTTTTTAGTTGATTGTAGTTAATAATTCCATCTCCTATGGAGAACCTCGTGATGAGTAGATATCATCAGGTAAATGACTAGTTGGCTTGTTTATCTTCGAAAATTGCCAACATGGAGGCAAAATAAATGAAGCTTTTGCTTTTTAAAATGAATTTCTTAGTTATTGATACAGATGGGATCAAGGTAGTCCCTCAGATTCTTGAGATATCGCTTTCTATGTATTCTATCTATGGTATCACTACAACAAAATTGGCTTTATAGGACGTCTAAATGTTATAAGACCAAACAATTGTGCGTCCTATGTAAAGGTGTTATAATAAGTTTATTGGACGCTTTTAGGCACCCTAACAAGTTTTTTATGACACTTGAAATAAAGCATCAGGTTAGTCATTTTATATGAGATTATTTGAGAAAGTGTCTTGTAACATTATGTATTCATAAGACACTTCTCAAAAGTGTCTTGTAAAAAAAATCAGCACATTTTATTCAATAGTATAGCAGTCTATTAGGACATTTAGACATATTTGGTGTCCTATAAAACCGATTTTGTTGTGGGTATGTAATCGGTAAATGATGTTGGTGTACAGTGAAGCTATGTGGATTATCTGAGTTATTTGAATCTTAATTTGCAGCATGGGTCTGGACCTAGTGAAGGGTACAGTTCGTAACAACTTAGAAGCTGGTGTAATAGAACCTGCAATGAGTAAAGTGAAGATTCTACAGGTAAATTATCAACAAATAGTTAAAAAGTGTACATAAATTAAATCCTAGATGATGCCTAAAAAACCAATCGTCTGTCTGTTTGTCACAGTTTGCAACTGAAGCAGCTATAACGATCCTTCGAATTGATGACATGATCAGACTTGTGAAGGATGAAAGTCAAGATGGTCAAGATTAGTTGGTTCCTTTTCATTGAAGTCTGTTTTTTGGTGAGAATGATGTTTGTAATGTAGGTGACTTTGTAGGATAGATGCCCATCATGGGTATGTAGCTTTTGATTTTGAAACAATTTAATTTATCTTTTGTGAAACCTGGGAATAGCAGCACCTGAGAAATATTTCAGTTCTTGGGGGTGGAGAGTAAAGCCTGTCTTTTTCTAGCTCCTCACTGTGGTCTGCATTTCTGTGTTCAGTTATCAATTGTAACAATTAAATTGGTACTAACATTTTCGGGTTGTACTACCATACCAAGGATGCAAAGTGTACACACGAAGTTGGTTGGCACATGATACAAGAAATCGAGTATTGTACACATTTTTATATGTTTGATTACTATTTAATATTTATACTTGTGTACACCATCTTTCTCTCTAATTTTTAACCCACCACTCCAAATGGTCATTGGCCTAAAAGTATTCAGGTTACCGGTAAATCTCAATCTCTTTTAAAATTAAGAGTTTGGCCATATAATAAATATACTAAAGAAAAGAGTAGATTATGTTTTCCATTCCTTTTGTCTATGTGGTTTCAGAATTGCGTTTTCATTCCTATGTTTGCAATTTATTTTTATTTAATTCATAACTTTAAGTAAAAGGGACTAAAACAACAATAAATTGTAATCCACATAAACAAAAAAACAAAACAATAAATTATAGTTCGTTAAGAACGAAAACAACTATAAATTGTAAATCATTTAGATGAAAGTTGTAATTTCAAAATTTTATTAATGAAGACAACAATTTTCAACAAACTGTAGGGACGAAAAAGGTAATTTACTTCCTAAAAACTTTATAAAGTTTTTTTTTTTGTTTTTATGGTTTGTGTGTGAATCTAAAGTGGGATATATCATATAGGGATTGATTTGATTTTTATGGTTTGATAGGGTAAAATAAAGTTCAGTTTGTAGTTGATGTTAGATAAATTGATTAGAATCAAATGAAAATTACATAATTTTCATTGGATTATGTAATTTACAAAAGTTCAAAGATATTATATTTATTTTTAAAATTAATATTTCCTTTTTATTGAGTTTTCAATTAAATAGAAGAATTATTTGATATAGAGAATAGACGTTATAAGGAACGCCTTCTCACTCAATGCTATGACTTTGCTTCCTTCTCGTTCTCGGGATCGTAAATGGATTCGATTACCATTTTGATCGCCTCTTTGCTGCAAGATTGGATGTCTATCTATCTCACCACGCTCCCCTACTATAAAGGCTGGCAAAAGAAAAGCCCGTTACCGCTCCCTCTCTCTTCCACCAAAAAAGGATAGAGATGCCAGAAAATCCCTCTAACTCGGGGAAAGGAATTCAAGCCCATAAAATGAGGGGACGTTTGGTTTACATAATGGAATTTGATGGAATTGAAAATCATCGAATGAAAGAATTTGATTTTGAAGGAATTGGAATGAAATTTAACCATGCGTTTTTGGAAGGATTCCATCGTTTTCATTCCGTGAACCAAACATGGGATTGAAATTTGATCAAACCAATCTGATCAATGAAATTGGCCATTCCAATTCCATAAACGAGTCCATCATAATTCATATTAGATGAACTTGTTAAATTTTAAATAAAACAGTTACTAATATTCGGTAATTTATTTAAATTAAAAACATGATTATAATATATTTTATTATCTCAAATACGAATTTCTTCTAATGTTAATCAAACATCAAAATCTTTTTTTCTTTTCCCATAATGATTCAAACACCAAACAAATTTTATCTCTATTCACATATGAATCAACCAAAAACAGATCACCACATAATTAGAGACATAATTATAGTTATACAGAGAAAACTACAACCCTCCTTAAATAGATACCGATTGGCTTCGGCGGTGTCTCTTCCCATGGTGGTGGCCGCCACCAAACGTCACAGGGTCAAACTTCTTCAGCCGCTCGGCTTCTTTAGGGTTAATCACACACTCGGATGGCGTACTTTTGTACCTTATTTTGTCATAACAATACGAATATTGCATGTGTTTTTTCCTAAAACTTTCCATTTTCGTCCTTTGCGAGGTGGTCGTGATGCCCGTAGGGATCGTGTTAGGTTTTGGTGTGGCTTCGCATTTGAACGACGAGAGCTCAATGGGGTCCACCGTGCATCCATGGAGGACAAAGTTAGAGAACTCGGCAATGTAAGGGGCGTATTTGTAATTCACCTTATACTTGCCTCCGTTTGTAGCCCACTCAGAAGCATCCCATATCGTTGCGTACAAAGTCATCGGCTTCGACGGGAAGTCCCCGCCCATCGACTCCGTTCTTTTGATCTCCCTTATCGCGATATTGTCAACATAAAATCTGAACAAAAACCAAAAATATAATGTCATCATTTAAACCAAATAGGAAACGGGTCCCGCAAAATTATGGTATATAAAAAGGCATACAAAATTACTAAATTGCCCTCTGTATCTTAAATTATGAGAACTTTGGTAATAATGAAACATTGAAGAGTTAGCAGATGCAGGTGATGTTATGATTGAAGAATGCAGAGATGTCACTGTTGCTACATAAAAAGGTTTATTACCACATACAATGCACCACAAAAACCATTATGCCTACAGCTTTAAATGGTAAAAAATGACATATTTTGGTATGGACCATTTGGGTATTTCACCAGGTTTCCTTACATATTGCCATAGCCACCCATAAAGTACTTCATACCCATGACATCCCACATCATGCATCATCATGAGATCCTAACAATATTACGTACGTAGGGCCAGATTCAAACGAGAATCGTAAATATTTTGAGAACCTAGAAACCAACTATTCAATGTTTTATTCATGATGAATATGCATCTTATTCATAATGAATTACTGGTGATGGGATGTACACAGATTTGACGATGTTTGCAACATTCAATTGAGACTTTTTTTCCGTAACATTATTGAGATATGTGAAACAACTTTAGCAGAAAGAATGTAAGCTAGCAAGAAACATTTTTCCAAATTGGGTTCTCCTTTATTCATTAAAGTTTATGCAAAAAAAACTAACTTTAATCAGTACAAACCATTTATATTCATTTTGCATCACGAGTGTTCGACAATTATCGTAAATTACTATTCATGGATACCCTTTTCGTCATTTCGATTAATCATTATTTCTTCTAAAACATTACGTAAATTTTCCTACGTTTCGTGAGTCTAATATACATATTTATACGAGCGAAATGATCGATGGTAACTTACATGATGTGAGTTTGAGTCCAAAGGATGCTATATTGATGAAAATCATCAGAAGGATCAAACCAAAGACCATATCTCTCTTCTCTCCCAACATTTGTGCTTCCATTCCCATAAATATTTGTCTGAACCCTCCATTCTTTGCCTCTGATATTTCCCAAGAACTCAAAATCAATTTCATCATGGTTCTTCTCAAATATATCTCCATTTGACATCTGCAAACAATATTTCAATCAAAAAATGCACTTTAATAATAGATAGAAAATACAGTAAAATTAAAAACTTATGAACTGAAATCAAAGTTGAAGTAATAATCATTCACATGTGAATAGTTAAAGTTGGATTGAGAACTTATCCCAAGAAAAAAAAAATGGAAAGAATTGCATTGTTTATGACATTGCAAAAAAGTTGCATACTTTTTGGGTGTAAAGAGTATATGGAACTTGACAACACTCCTGAAAAATGAAATTTTACTTTCACTATTTGTTGGCTTATCTGACTAAAAGTATCCTCATGTTGTTCCAATTACATTATTTATTTTAAAAAACCTAAATCTTTACGAAAAGAACTGCTCTATTTCATCCCACCCTATACCCTAATATCAAGTCAGATATACTGTGTTCGTTTGGTTTTGTTTGTTCATGTTTATTTTCAATCCTATTAAACAAATTCACATATAAAAAGGGTTGATTTTAGCATAAACGAACATGAACAAGCTTAATCGATATCGAAATGCAGTCCCAATCTTAAAATTTGGGGGAAAATTAGTTAATTTTTTTAGAGAAATTAAGTAATGATTTTGGGATAAAGTATTTAATAATATTGACTGTGAATAAAGAAAAGGAACAGTTATCAAGAAATGAGGAGCAGCAATAAATCCATTTTTTTATTATCATTGATCAAACTTCAATGACAAAAGGGCAAAACATTAGTCCAAGATGCAAGCAATCCCATTTTAAAATATAATAATTCTACTAAATACTTTATTACCAAAACATAAACAAAAAAAATGGGGTAAAATTTCCATTTAATAATAAAATACAAATTTCCATTTATTTTTTTTTTCTTGAGTATTATTTTGATTGTTGCATTGGCTTGTTTGTAAAGATGACATTAACAAATAAAAAGATTGAACCTAAAATCTTTCAAGAAAATTTAAAATTTTGATTAAACATATATGAGCACAGAGACACAAGAAACCATTTTGGTTCAAAAGATTCTTAACCCTTTAATTTATTTATTTTAATTTGAGAAACAGATAAATTAGCGAAAATCAAGAATATTATACAAATTTTCATTTAGCTCCATTTAACAAAAATAAAAACTATATATATATTATAAAAAATAAAAAATAAAAACTCACATAAAAAGCAACAACCACACCGGCTGTATAATCAGCAGGAAGCTTGATGGATGCACTGAAGAATCCATGGAGATAGAGGTCTTGTGACACAAATCCAGAACCTACAAACACAAAAACCATATCATTATACATATATATATATATATAAAGAAAATAGTTGGGGATTTATTTATGAATAAATGAAACCTGTATTTTGATCTAGAGATAAGTGAACAGATTTGCCATCTTTTAAGACGATGAGATTATTATGACCAAATAAGTGTGAATAGCCTTCATCAAATGATAAAGTGGGAAGATTGTTTGAGAAGCCATAACTCAAAACAAAAACAGAGGATGATGATAATAATAATAATAATAAAACAAGAAACAGGAGATGAAAATTCTCCATTTCTGTTGTTATTGTTGAAGATAACCCACTAATGCATATAAATGCTTAAAACTCAAAAGGATGATTTATGAAGAAGAAGAAGAAGAAGAAGAAGGGTGTGGTAAGTACTGGTTAAAGAGAGAGAGAGAGAGAAGAAGAAGATGAAGAAGAGTGGGGGATTATATCGGTGGTGAGAGGTGTGAGCTGTTTATCATTTGGACACATTTCATTAATATTTTGATTTTTTTTTAATTTTTTATTCTAATTATTATTACAGTTGTACTATTTGGTTTCTAATTTTCCGAAATTGGAGTTAATGATTTACGCGATATATACTCAATTTTTTAATCTACGATATTAATTACATACTCCATCTTTAAAACGATTGCTCAAAATTCCGACCATCCTGCCTAATTTAACCTGAAAATACCTTAAAGAAAACTTAAACCGAAATTACCTGACATATATAGTATATACAAAATTAGGTTAAACTGAATCTATTTATTTGGAACTGGGTTGGGCTAATTTGAACCCAACCCTTTCGCTCTTTCTTTTTCTATACTATGAATTTAATATGATTGTTAAATTATTGATTATAATATATATATATATATATATATATATATATATACGTTAGATATTAGACCAACCCATTGTTAGTTATATTCAAAACTATATTACAATTTCAACCGTAATTTTATTTTCTTATTTACAAAAACCTTCTACTTTTTTTGAGTTTGTATATTTTTTGTTATGTTCTCATTTTTATTTTTATTCATTCAAAACAAATGCCTTGTAAAATAATAAGAAAGTTTCAACCCAACCAACCCCAACGGCCCAACCCACATGGGTTGGGTTGGGTTGAAGTTTTGTTGGGTTGGGTTTGATTGAGATTTTTCAAACCACAAACATTGGATTAGGTTGTTTAAATATCTTCAACCCGACCAACTCAGCCCATGTGCAGCCCTAATCTTCACCATTTTTATTTGCATGTTTTTATTTTATTTTTGGAAAAAGTTGAAAAAAATCAACCTTCTTATTTTGAATAGTTAATGGGACGTTTACTAACGCTTACTCGATAAACGTTTACCGGATCATTTACCTTACCGAGTGAACATGGCAAGGACCAAAAATTTTACCCGATAAGAGCGACGATAAAGATGGAGAGTCTTACCCTGTAAGTGAGGGTGATGACTCTTACTCGGTAAACGTTTACCGGACCATTAACCTTATTGGGTGAACATGATAAGGGCTAAAAATCTTACTCAATAAGAGCGATGATAAAGATGAAGAGTTTTGTCTTGTAAGTGAGGGTGATGACTCTTACTTGGTAAGCGCTTACCATGTAAATTATTGCATACAGTACCATTTTGATAGACTACAATCTTACCCAATAAATTAGAGTTAATTACATGATTGGTCCCTGTGGTTTAGTGGTTTTAACACTTTGGGTCCCTACGTTGAAATATCTATGGATTGCATCCTCATAGTATTGAGTTTATAACGTGTTACGTCGCTAAAACTAACTTCGTCCATATTTGCTCCGTTAAAGCCATCATATGCACTCACATGATGGGTATTTTAATCATTTCCTCTAATTTACCCCAGGGACCAAATATGTTATTTACCCATTTTTCATATTTTTACCTTTTTAAACGTTAGAACCCCCAAATCCTATTTCACCTTCTTCCACATATTGATTGCACAGACCTCCATGGCTCTTCCTTGCGTTTACGGCTCAATAGCAATCACACGAACATCGTGGACTGCCAGAAACCCAGGACGACGATTCTACACTTGTTCAAACATGGTTAGATTTTTTTTCTTTTTCCCTAGTTTATGTTCTTTATTTTCACTATTTTTTCTTTCTTGGCAGGAACGAAGATGTGGATTCATAAGATGGATTGACTCGCCGATGTGTTCTCGATCAATGGAGTTTATATCAGGGTTATTAAGCTCGAAAAACCACCTTGAAGCAAAAATTTCAAACCTTCAACATGAAGCCCGTAAATGGAAGTTGTTGCTGCTTATAACTTGGTTGTCTATTGTAATTTACTTGTTACATTAGATTAGGAAACTGTTGTAATGTTTTAATTTACTTGTTGGATCTTTGACTATGTTTGTAATCTAAGATCCTTTTTTGTCAATGAAAATGATGCAACATTTGATCTCTATTTGTTTGTAATGTTTCAATATGTTTGCCACATCTGTGAGATCAGAAGGAAAAGACAATTGTTACTGTTGTTTTGTCAAAATAGATAGAAAAAGACAGTGATATATTAAGCAATTTCATCCACAAAGACATAAATGAATCCAGAAAATACCATTCATTCATATTAAGTTAGTTCATCCAAAAAGACATAATACATCCCATAAAGTGTTGTGCACCAATTCAAATACCAAAAAACAATCTAAGGTTTATGTGCAATCCTTTATCAACCAACTGTGCAACCATCCCAAAAAAACAAAAGTATTTTGTGCAACCCTTTTATCAACCAACTGTGCAACCATCCCAAAGAAAACAAAAGATCATGGTGCTTCTTCCCACCCTTTTCAACCTTATGGTGCTTGTCCTTTGCATGTACGTTTGTTGTGCCCTTCTTGGTTACAGTTCACACATCTGACTGTCTTCCCAACCCTTTTCAACTTGTTCCCTTCTGTGATTTCTGTAATAGGCCTCACTCTCTTCTTCTTTGGACGTCCAACTTGTTTGTGATGTGTTGGTGGTAGTACCTTAGTTGGACAATCAGACTCTGGCCACATTTGTTGTCCATTAATTGGCTCAAGATGAAATGAGTACATCTTTTTCCAGGTGTCCAACCAATATACCTCATCATCTATATTGCTGTCAATGTCATCCATGTCCACTGCATCCATATCCCCTCCCATGTTCTGTGTTTCGGTAGCCCCATCATTCTTTTCAACCCATTCAACATCACAATCTGTGTTTGCCCTAAAAGTTTTCATGTCAACCTCCACATCCTCAACAACAGTTTGCATCTCCTCCTCAAAATCACCATCTGAACCATCTACGTCATCAATCTCATTGTCCTTTGTATTATCAGTGTCATCATCAGTCTCATTACCCTGTTCCAGTGATGTGCCTTTAACCTTTTCCAGTGATGTGTCTTTAACTTCTACTTGTGATGTGTCTTTACCCTGTACTATCCCAATGTAATTGCCATCTACTTCCCAAAATGAATCAAATGCATCCAACATAGAAGTGTTAATACTCAATACCATCGAGAAAAGCTTCATCAATCCCAGTGTCATCAATAATCCCAGTGTTATCACCATCAACCCCAGTGTCATCAACCCTAGTGTTATCAATCCCAGTACCATCAACCCCAATGTTATCAATCCCAGTGTCATCATCATCAACCCCAATGTCATTACCCTTCTCAAAATCATTGACCTTATCAATCCCAGTGTTATCAATCCCAGTGTCATTACCTATCTCTCCATCTTCATTATTCCATTCCAGTAGCAACTGTTTTGGTTTTTTTAGGGTTTTTTCCTATTTAATTCATGTGGTCTATCATCTGGGACTTCTTCTAATACCACATTACTTACACCAGGACTAAGGTTATAGGTATTTAACCTACTCATCCAATGCTCTGTGTATATGTCAAATACCTTGCATTGAGACACAAACTTTAACATTTGCAGAACATCTATGTCACTACCCAAAGCATGAAGACCACCATCTAAGTCCTTTCCAGGAACTAAAAAGTGATAATAAGTACGGCGAGGAGTTTTATACCATATTTCATGCATCATGTCTTCAAGCTCAAGAACAGAGAAGGTATTTGTATCAACTAACTTAATGTAATGAGTTTTACCTCTTAGATACTCCCTACCAAGGAACTTTGTGAATCTCCCTCCGTGGTGTATCTTCAAAACAACAAGGTGGATATATGTCTACAATTTCAAAAAAAAAAAACATCATTAACATCATTTGATTATAACAATCAATATCCAGTAGTGGATAACAAAAACTTACCATAAACCTCACGAAATTACACTTCATCATTGTATTATCGCACCTGCCATAGTGTGCATGACATTTGGAAGAAAAAGAACGAGGGAAGAGGGTTTCGCCGGATAAGGAAAAAGGGAGGGAAGAAGACGATCGGTGTAAAAGGATTTTACCTTTTCGTATGGGTTCTAACGTTTAAAAAGGTAAAAATATGAAAAAGGGGTAAATAACATATTTGGTCCCTGGGGTAAATTAGAGGAAATGACTAAAATACCCATCATGTGCAGTGCACATGATGGCTTTAACGGAGCAAATATGGACAGAGTTAGTTTTAGGGACGTAACACATTATAAACTCAATACTACGAGGATGCAATCCATAGATATTTCAAAGTAGGGACCCAAAGTGTTAATACCACTAAACCACAGGGACCAATCATGTAATTAACTCAATAAAATAAGTTAGAGTGTGAATTTTACCGGTAAACGCTTACTAGGTAAACGTTTGGGTAAACGACCCCTAACTCTCTTTATCATTTTGAGTATCATGTTCTTGATTTTCTTAAATAAATCATTGAACTTTTATAAATTGGTTACCTATATTATTTTAACCAAAAAAAGTTATTTGTAACCGGCTATGAATGTTTTAAAGTAGAAATTTTTAAATCAAATTTTGTCTTTCCCAAACCTTACGTCATTCAAACCCCCCACACACAACAACATCACTCCCCCTCGCCACTCCTTATTAGCCCATCATTGTTCGTTCTTCATATCACTCATTGTCGTTGGCCCCTGTCATCGATCTCCCTCTTTTTAATCGGTTTTTTGTCTTTGGATTCTCCATCTTTTACAACAATTTAATGGAGCACATATAGACATATAAAAAAAGATGGATAACTGAAAAACAAAAACGTTCAAATAGAAGATCAATGGCAGAGGCCAACGGCGGTGATAGAGAGCGGACGACGAAGAGGTATTCTCTCGTATCAGATATTTCTTGAGAACAAGAGGTTTCTACCATCTGATAGTAGATTGGTGAATTGTGGTGCTGAGCTAGCGATGATGGGTGGTTAGGGATTTGAATGACGTATGGTTTGAGAACGATAAAAGTAATTTATATTTTTTTAATTTTAAAACATTCCTAGCCATTTTTAGTTAGGTTTTTTTTTGTTAAAAGAATGTAGGTAACTAATTTTTAAAAGCTTAATGGTTTATTTATTCAAAAATAGAAATCAGATAATTAATCACTTAAAATGATAAAGTATTATGTTTTTTTTATTAAAAAATGGTTTATGGACCTAACCAAACAAAATGAAAAATTCGTTGGGTATTTTCTAAACTTTTTCCTTTATTTTATATATACATATACATATATAGTGGGATTATCAAAATTGATCATTTTGAAATAAAGCGAAAATTTCCAAGATCATAAATGACTACACATGATACAAATGTTTAATTATATATGATTAAACACAGGCGACTTGGTGAACACGACCAAAGGTCGTGAGGGAGGATCATTTGTTATGTGACGGTCAATGCAACATGTGTTTAATCTTATATGATTAAACGTGTGCATCACGTTTGAACTTCTCACAACATGTGTAATCACACATGATATTTGAACTTTTCGTCTTCTCGTAAATTGTTTGTTTTCTTATTTGAACCATATATATAAGGACGTTCCAATCTTTTTGGAGGTGAGGTAACAAAGATAAATATATGTTAAGCACAAAAAGAGACTAAACCTAAACCATTAACAATTTATGATATAGCTTTACACAGGGTTGATGAAAATGCCATAACCACATGTAAAAATTTTGGGTTGTTCAAAATTTCATATTTAACATGTTAAGGAATGACCTTGTATATATATATATATATATATATATATATATATATATATATATATATATATATATATATATATAGAGAGAGAGAGAGAGAGAGAGAGAGAGAGAGAGCAAGAATCATTTGTTAACCACATAATTCTTGTTAACTTTATGAAATTTGCTCAACCAATAGAAATGCAAGATTTTTTGTTGTTTAATTTGTTTATTTATTTAATGCAAAAGAGTAGAAACGTCATTTAGTAATTAATTAATATTTCATTTATCTTCATGGGGGTTACACTAATAAATCATCCATAATTATAGTGGAGGTTACAATTTCATAATTTTTTCCATTTTCAACATAATTTTGAAATCATATGAATACCATCAAAGTCATCCAACAACATGATCCAATCCTTCCTAATTCTTTGATTTCAAAATATTTTCTATAATCAATTGCTAAAATCGTATGAACATCACATGAAGTCTAGTAGCTAGTTGTTTCAATTCAAATCTTTTGTCCACCGATTAAAGATGATGATTTCTGCAAATCCAAGTATGATTGTCCATTTAAACCACTCAGACGAAACTATGTGAATATAAAATCATAAAGCATCGTGTTTTTGTCAAAATTTCAACTTTTAAAAGAAATAATGTTCATGTTTGTTCCTTACTTCACCATTGGGCATATGAACAAAAACTTGTTAACGAGTCATATGAACAGTAAGGTGGTGGTTCATTCATGTTCATATTTTTTCATATGAATACGATATTTGAAATTAATATTGTTCATATTTCTTCATATGAATATGATATTTAAAAGTAATATTGTTCATATTTGTTCATATGTATATGATATTTAAAAGTAATAATGTTTATATTTCTTCATATGAACATGCTTGAACTGGCGGTTACGATTCTTTTAGAAGAATAATGTTCAAATACATGCAGATTCATGAACACTAATGAACTGGGGGTTACAATTCTTTTGAAAGTAACATTAATTAATAGAGAATAAAGACATAATGTTTCATTTATTTGTTTTCCCAAAATACCCTTATCACTATAGTTCACTCCTAATTTTTCATTAATTGTGCAATTATTAAGGTTTTTAAAAGATATTCAATCTCAACCATTGATTTTCATGATCAAGGGCTTATAATGGTTCATAGAGTTAACACAAAAAATATGGTTAACAAATGAACTTGACCCTATATATATATATATATATATATATATATATATATGTGTGTGTGTGTGTGTGTGTGTGTGTGTGTATATATATGTATAAAAAGAGAGAGAAAATAATGATCATGCAAGAAATTAAACATTTTGCGAGAATGCAAGAAGTCTCGGTATCATATATGATTACACACATGAGGGTGTGTTTAATCACATATGATTAAGCATCTATGTATTGTCAATGCAACATGTGTGTTAATCATATATGATTAAGGTTGTGTATCATGTGTGTAATCATATATGATTTGAGACTTCTCGCATTTTCGCAAAATGTTTAGCTTCTCGTTTGAATCTGTCCCATATATATATATATATGTATGTATGTATGTATGTATGTATGTATGTATGTGGAGAGGCTCAAATGAGAAATGCTAAGTGTGTGAGAAATAGAGAAATGATCTTACCCTTTCATCTGGTCAACATTTGCGGCTTTGACAATTGACCGTGAAGCACCGGATAATTCTTTGTGTGTCATGTAGAAGATAGAGGAGTACTTTCGTAAAATATTCGGGACGAGTTCATATGTAAACCTATGTGATTCACATCTGAATTATACGTTCACATGTGAATTAGTTAATTAGTTCATATGTAAATCTGTTAATTAGTTCAATTTATTCATATATGAATCTACAGTTAATTAGATCATATATGAATCACAAAGGTTCATATATGAATCAATTAAAAGAGTTTATATGTGAATTACACTGGTTTCAATCTCCCATATATAAAATTCACCAAAAACCGGCACCTGAATCTAAAACAAACCATAATCCTTATGTTTCAATTGACGATATAAGTAACATAACATCAATAAAGTGACATTGGTCATCGGTATAACCAGTAGTAGAATAAAATAAAAACAGTCTAAGGAATAAAAAAGGTAAGCAAAAATCCCAATGGACAAAAATGTAATATGCATCTATCAAATATACGAAACACATCTAATCAAATAAAATAAATTAATCTTAAGATTATTTATTTGAACCATGTCAGATAGTTTAATATAAGTCGTACAACAAAAAATAGATAAATTAGCATATTAAGTTATTAACCACATAAATGCAATAACTAGACGTGTAGTTTTATAGATCAACATATTATAGTAAAGGTTAAGTTGTACCCGTTATTAGCTTTCACAAGATGGGTTTAACTTTGTATGCCACCAAAAACCGGACCTTCCATGCTTTAGCAGTCGGTTTTATTGTCAAGGGATTAGTCTAGGCCCAGGACATCCTTTCCAAAAAAAAACGTTCTTATATCTACTTTATAATATTGAAATTCAAAAACTTTTTAGTTTAAATTATAAATTTGTAAACAAAATCAATCTTGAATCTTTTCATTAAAATGTTTTATATCGTAGACATCAAAATTGAAATTAAAAATATAGATTTCTTAAAATAGAAATACAAGCAAATACATTTTATATCGATACGATTTTCCAATTTTATTTAAGATGATTTCAAACTCTCATCCATAAATAGCATTTAGTTAAATATAGATATTTTTGTTTTTATTATATTAATTAATAGCAACATAATCATCTTCGACCACATTTTTTTTTCAATTCTTATTAACATTATTTTTTCAAATAACTTTCTTATATATATTTGTATTCATCATAAACATTTGTAGACTTGAATTTAATAATATAATAAATTATTAAATGCAAAATATGAGGATGTTTACCATTTTTTTTCATAAAAAACGATTAAATAATAATTGTAAATCTTAAATTAGTATTAAATGAGTAAATAATTTGTTTATCCTTAAAATATCAATGTTGAAAAATAATTTGTACATCAACACATAATAAGTTATTGAAAAGTAATATGTTGAAAATGCAATATATCATCATCTATATTTTCGTTGCTAAATTTTGTTGATTTCGTAAGGCCCCATTTGGTCGTGAATTCAGTAAGTGGATTGGTCATGGACCCAAAGATGTGCTCAATGCATTTTCTTAAGTATATAATATTTACATATTGCAAATAAAACTCACACATACTCATCATCTTTGATGTAGTTGGAATCCTTAACCTCTAAAAAAGTTGGGACACGAGATACTACTAAGGGCAAAGGCCCTTTTGGTTGTTAAATACACTATTCTCATAACACGTAAAACATTTCACATCATTATTTTTCTGTCATATGAAATTATATAATTAGTAAGTTTAGATGGTGTAAATAAAAAGGGTTAACTAAATGTACACTTACTTATTAGTTTTCTCTTTACAAACATTAATATCAAGACTTAGTTTTTACATTTTTAATACATGATTTGACATGATTTTAGATTAAAATTGACATGTTTATATTTAGCTAAACCGAGGGAAACAAAAATAACGACATCAATGTTTTGACATCCGATGAATAAATGAAAATTTTAAATTTAAAGTATTATATATCTTTTAAGTATCTATAAAATAATATAGTTTCATATTATATTAAGATTAAAAATAAAAGTGGTTTTGAGTGGTGAAATTAAGAATGTTTTTGGTTACAAGGAAAGAGACTAAAAAGCATTAATCATACATCTATGAGGCCAAATTAATGATTATAGAAGACTTTTGAGCTAAAAAGAACTTTACCTTTCTGTGTAAATTAAATATTTACTTCAAAATATTTAATTCAAATTGTAATGGTAATAAGAATATACGATTATTTTAATTATATTTATAATACTCATTAATAAATATACAATTATTAATTACATTTACAATATTGGTTTTTAAATTACGGTATGCAATGTCTTAAAACGAGGGATTTGTCACCAGTACAGATAACATATCAAGACAATATATCATTTATTTTTGTGCGATTTAAGTCATCATACGACTCTTCAACTGTTGGAGGTATATCGTCTTAAATTCAATCGTCACCGTAACATAGGGTTGAAAACAAAGGTAGCGAGATTTTAGCAAGTAATAAGACCATGTGCCGTTTGGTCAATTTGACTTGCAAGAGATGAGTTTATATTCAACAATCATTGTTGTTGCTCAAACATCACTTTCAACATCGGAATAACATTGTTTTTTGTGAAAATATCATGTTGCATTCATATCAACCTTGATTTCGTATTATATATGTTTAACATTAAAACTAGATATTTTATTTATCAATACAAAAAAAAATATTATATAGTTTAAAATAAAATATGTGACATTTCAACACATGTAAATTGTAACATCCCAGAATAACCACATCAGATGTTTATTTTGTTTACACATACACTCACGGTTCTAAAATGCGTTTGATAAAAGATGTATCAAATCCTTTATAAGAAAAACATTTGTTATATATAGAGTCTCCGATAAATATGTAAATTGTTGAATATAAGTAAAGCCTTTTATGGATGAAAAATTAATATTAGGATATGTAGAATAATAACGTTTGGTTTTGAGATGGACAAAATGTGAGTGGGGTAGGTGACGTCACACAGAGACACACACACACACGGGGTCCATATTTAGGCATATATATTTTTTAACGTTAAGTGGGCAGGGGTCTGGGAGGATTAGCCGTTACTCAGTGGGTCCCATTTCTTTCCCCCTTTAATGTTTACATTATCCCGCGATCTACGCGGTACGATCACTTTAACGCCGTCTATAACTCGCTCCAATTTCGCATTGCTTTTTCGCCAAACAAATTTAACGCCGTCAATCCCGTTATTGCTGCACCAGTTTGACCATAATCTAAATCAGGGTATGTTTGGTAATCGACTCTCTCTCTATAAACATTAATATCATAATTTATATTTTACCTTTTTAGTATTATATCCCGATATTTAATAAGACATAAATTTAAGACAAAATTATTCATTTATTTACGTATATATAATAATAATAAAAATGTTATACATTTATATATTTATGTAAAATAGAAAATGTTATATACAAATAATATATACATGATATATTTACGTATAATACTAGAGAGAGTTTTAAATATAAACCATCTAATTTGTATAAATCATACAAGTCAAATTAATTGAAATATTTATATAAATGACGAGGGTTCATTTATTATGATCTTGATATTTATGAAAGATTATCATAATTAACAACGGAAATATTCATTGAACCAAATGTTCATTAAACTAAATGAACGATTAAGATTGGTTTGTATAATTTGTATTAATTAGAGATTTTGTATTTGAAACCCCCTCTATAATACTATTTATCTATATAATTTTTATACATTCGTAATAGTAAATGTTTCGATGTAGGTTTAAGAAAAGAAAAAAAAACTTCTACAAAATGGAGAACAAGAGAACCCTTCATCAACCGTGGGATCTAGAAAATAGATACTCATATTCAAATGCAACTGCCTCTATAAATGTGAAATCAATTATGAAAAATGTAATCGTTTCTATCATTCACTACCGTTGGATTAAAACCAATCAATATAGAAGGTTCCTTTGTAATCCTTTTTTAGGTTTATCGTTTGAGCTCACCCCTATATGTGTATATATGCATATAATATATAAAGTTTTATGTGTTGATTATTTGTATAGACTAGAAAATAGAGTAAACTACACTTTTCATCTATGTGGATTTTTAAATATTGCAACTTTTATTCTTATGCTTTTGAAATTACAGTTTTCTTCTTTATGGTTTGCAATGGGTGTTGTTATCCCTACCCCCTCTTCACTCACAAAAACTTTCATACCCCCTATCTCCCTCACATACACCCCCTCCTACTTCACTCACATACCCCTATAGGAGGGGGTATGAATATAATTAACCTTTGCAATTCATTGTTGTTTTTGTACCTAAAATTAACTCCATTAGTTGTTTATTATTAGAGACAAAAACAACAATAAATTATAACCACAATACGTAAATCGTAATTGCAAATACACATAAACGAAAATAACATTTTTCAACAAACTATAAGGATGAATAAAATAGTTTACTCTAAAAAATATTAGATTTCTACACATCTATATACACATACTGTAACACCCTCAAATCTGAAAATAACAACTTATTTAAAATTTTCTAAATACATCAATAAATGGATCATCTACAACCACGAATTTAGATTCAACTACAAAACACGTATATCATCTTATACATACGGACAATAAGGGACGGGTGCTACTAATACCCATGCCTAGTCACTATCTCCATACAGCGGAAGACTTCACCGAATACTCACTTTCGGATCTAGCTAGGGCTCTACTCTTCATAGGACTGCTAGAACCAACTCCCAGCCCTGAATACCTGATGCACACGCCAATAAATAAAAATGTTAGGCTTAACGCCTAGTGAGCTCAAGAGTTTCCAATATGAATAATGATATCTTTGAAAAGAGGTAATGCAGTTTAAATCATAATCTTTCAAAAGGTATGCTTTGAATATGAAAACGACTCGTTTCCAACAATATGCATTTTAGGCAAAGAACACCAATTTAGACGTTTTCCAATCCCAAACTACTCCAAAGACGATGGTACCAATATAGGTTGCCCATTTATAAATTAGCTTTAACCCAAAACTCACTCAAAGCATAAATATAAATTGAACTATCCATTTATGAAGATACGGTTACACCTTATATCCCAAAACACGGGTGGGGCATAATACTCAACCCATAAATCAAGGGTAAACCCCAATTATACAAAACGTCACCGAAAACTTGGATAATAAAACTCAATACCCAAAAACAACACCTTTCGGTGACGGGGGAGACCTGATTCCATAAAATGTGACGGTTCACAAAGTAAGCC
Source organism: Arctium lappa (assembly GCA_023525745.1). NCBI lineage: Eukaryota > Viridiplantae > Streptophyta > Magnoliopsida > Asterales > Asteraceae > Arctium > Arctium lappa. The sequence continues at coordinate 85,975,736 of CM042052.1, read as the reverse complement.
CATTTTATGTTGTTAAAACTAGTCATATAAACAAAAGTACACGCAAGGAATGTCAGGCTCAGTGACTTTAAACGTACACCCACGAAAACTCAACTTCAACCGCGAAAGGTTCAACCGCGAAAGGTCATTATGTAGAGTCCCTCATCCAATATCGTAATACTTAGCACGTAGGACCTACTCTCCCAATCCGATGCCTAAACGTGCCTCATTGTGGAAAACTAATCGTTCCATCATCGAACGTAATAAACCGCGAAAGGTCCTTACGTTGAGTCCTTCATCAAATATCGCAACCAAGGCTCGAAGTCGAGCTACCAAAATTGGACAATTGTCCAAAGACCCAATCAAATAAAAATACCAAGCTGCAGGCTTAGCAACCCATTGATAAATGGAATAAAAAATACGATAAAACGCACTCGACCAACGGATATGCAAACACCACGACTAAAAGTAAGATTAGCTCAAAACTCAACATTAGTTGAAGCCCCCATTTTCCAAATGAATTTATACTCTTATATTCTCCAAATGCCTCATAACACAAAATATGCATTTTCCAAATTTAATTGCTGATAAGAATGAAAATCATAAAAAGAGGCTATAAACATTCTTCTAGTACCTCACATAAGCATGCAAGCAATATTTTATAAAACATTCCATTTCATGAATGATGCATAAAACCCGACGAACATTTAAAAGTGTATTTCTTTGACCAACGATCTATTTATGCAATAAGACCTCAAAACACATTCTTTTGTGACACATTTATCAAAATGCCCAAAATCCAAAATGTAGTTGCTATACAAAGTTTGTAAAATTAAATACTTCAAATAATCAAAGATTAGCAAATAACCCAACATTTGATAATTTCATGTAAAACACATAAACACTTTAAAATAGACATTTTTGGCATGTACAACGTTTTCACAAATCAACTTGAACTCACCTCGCTAGATTTAAGCTAAATCTAGATTTCCCCCCAACTAGAGCTCCTTTGAAGAACACTTGGATTCTCAAGTCAAAACTTCCAAAACCTAAATCCATACATATTCAACCATAAATAACCATATTCAACCATATAGAAACATTCCCCAAACATTTTACATAAAGATCTCAACTTAGGTCAAAACCCTAATTTCCATACTGAAAAGAATAGGAGATTACCTTAACCCAATCTTGAATCCACCAACCAAAACACTTCTAGTTCACCAAAATGGCCACAAATCTCCAATCTGTGGAAAGAAGCATAAAGGGTGGATGAAACCCTAGAAAACTTGGTGAAGAAGATGAATAGGGAGAGAAGAGAAGCTTACCACCACAAAATACTCTAGTATACTTCAATAGACTTCCAATCTCTTGCTAGATCCTTGAAGAGCTCTCAAAAACGAAACCGTAACAACTTGAATCACCCAAATCGGAGTTGAAATGAGAGAGTTATGACCAAATGAAGAAGAAACCCGTTTTTACGCACTGGAGGTTCGTCGCGACCCTGACATGCGACTGTAACATGTCACAATCGCGAGGCAGGGTAGCGCGAGATGTACCGAAAGTTGCTAACACTGTTTCGGACGTAACTTCTTCGTTATAGCTCCGTTTTTGCTCCGGAAAGGACCGTTGGACTCGTAATTGAATCCTTTATCCATCAAGACTATAAAATCAAGGATTCAAACCCAAAATCAAATATCTTATTTTTTCTTAATATATCGGTTTCTGTATTAACTTGAAATGATACCTTTCGAAAATTGGGGTGTTACATATACAATATAAAAATATAAAATATCATATATATATATATATATATATATATATATAGTGTTTGATTCATTTGAGAAATGGTAAATATATGAGAAATAGAGAAGTAATCCTAGCCATTCATATGGTCAAGATCGGATTTGACTAGTCAAATATTGCGGCTTTGACCGGTCAAAAGTTACGGCTTTGACTGGTCAAAAGTTGCGGCTATCCCAAAAATAGAAGGACAATTTCGTAAATTTTACAAAACACACAGGCTGTGTTCATATATGAACATGTATAATTCACATATGAACTATATGTTCATATATGAACCAGTGCAATTCACAACTGAACTCTTTTAACTGATTCATATATGAACATTTGTGATTCATATATGAATCAGTTGAACTAACTAACAGATTCATATATGAACCTTTGTGATTCATATATGAATCTGTATGAATCACAAAGATTTATATATGAATCTGTATTAATCACAAAGATTCATATATGAACCTTTGTGAATTAACAGATTCATATATGAATCTTTGTGATTCATACAGATTCATATATGAACTCATACCGTGTATTTTACGAAATTACCCCTCTATCTTCTATAAACCACACAATAAATTATCCGGTGCTTCGCGGTCAAAGCCGCAAATGTTGACCATATGAATGACTAAGATTACTTCTCTATTTCTCATATATTTACCATTTCTCAAATGAACCTCTCCCTATATATATATAGATAGATAGATAGATAGATAAATGATATTTGTATATAAAGAAATTATGTATAAATATATTCTAATCAAGTTATTTAAATATTACATGACATATCTCATTTATAATTATCATACTAGTTTAAGTTTCAAAGAAATTAAGAGCATCTCCGACGTATTATTTAAAACGTAGAAAATAAAGATTTTGAGGATTTTGGACATGTTTTTTGCTCAAACAAAAATTTTCATAACCTTTCTTCAAAAATGGAGAAAGTATTAGTTGAGAGTGTAAAATTCTCATAGTTTGAAAAATTCCCCAAAATTAATTACAATGAGAAATAAATGTTTATTGATATATTCTCACCAATAACTTTGAAATTAAAATTTTAGAGAGACAAATAATATTCCATCTGTCCAAAATAAATATCGATAATGAAAATGACACAATTTAAAAGATGCATAATTATTACACTTTTTAAATAATCAAATGACACTTTATCCTCGATAAGAGAGATAAACTTTATACATCTCATAATTAAAGATAGGATGAGAAATTGAAAACTTATTTTTAAAGTGAACATTTATTGTGGGACAAACTAAAATAGTAATGTGGAGACTTAATTTTAGACTAAATGTATTATATATATATATATATTAGATGAATGAAATATTTTAATAATATAAATAATGGTATAATCCCAAAATGAAAAATATGTTGGAATTGAATGTATTTTTGTTTTAAATTTTTTTAAAGCAATTTTGAAGAATATGTTGGAGATGCTCTAATCATGTTATCTTTAGTCCAATAATAGTTGTGGACTCGCACAAAGTAGCGGGATCTGACATTTTATTGGGAAACAATAATGAATAATATATAATATTTAACAAAGATTTCCTAGAAAAACAAAAAATGTTACGTTTTCAAACGAGTTATTGATTTTTCCTAAAAAAAACAAAGAAGAGTTAAGTGTGCAAATATGTTTATTGATTGTTTGCTAAATAGAACAAAAGGTTACATTTGCAAATGTGTTTATATTGCTAGAACAAAAGAAGTATGAAGTTCATGTTCAAATTCTCTAGGTAAGTGATGCAACCCCTTTATAACCAAGAAATGTGACACCTCCTCATCAATATTAACGTTTTTGCAAAATAAAAATTAGAGAAGAAACAAGATATTTCCAAACAAAAGATGACTTTAAATAGAGATGAAAATGTCAATTATGAGCAATTCCATAGACATAGATTCAATCTTGGACATATCTATACTATATATTAAAATTATATTACGGTTATTGAAAAATGTAGTTTTTGGAAAAAAAATATTACATTTACCACCCTTATAATTAATTATTTAATTTATTTTATATCCCTTATTTTTTTCATTTTTCATTTTACATCCTTATCATATTAACACATATAATTGTATATGAACAAAAATACAATGAAAAAATACGTTTCTTTTTTTACAAATTATACCATTATAATCGTCTTGTTAATACCTTCAAAACGAGCTCAATATTGAATATTTTTTAATTTAACCGTACTATTAAATATCGTGAATATCTACGAATTAAATTGTTTTATATCCATACATTTTATTTTTTTCCAGTGTTAGCACATTAAAAATATATAATCGTAAAATATATTAAAAATACGTTTCATTCTTATTATAAATAAATCACGGTAATCTCTACTATATTATAAAAATTATAATACAGTTTTTTACAAACCTTTGAAAGCCAAAAAAAATTTCTCAATGTTTCACTTTCTAATTCAATTAAATGTTACGTTTATCACCCTTACAATTAGTTATTTAATTTATTTTATATCTCTTGTTTTCTTATTTTCTATTTTACATACATATCATGTTAACATAAATAATCATATACGAACAAGAATGGAATAAACAATACGTTTCTTCTTTTTACAAAATATATCATTATAATCGTCTCATCAATATCTTTAAAACGAGCACAATATTGAATATTTTTTTAATTTAACCTTACTATTAAATATCATGAACATCTACGAACTAATTTGTTTTCTATCCATACGTTTTACTTTTTTCCACCGTTAGGACATTAAAAATACATAATCGTAAAATACGTTTCATTCTTATTATAAAATATATCATTATAATTTTTTTCGTCAATAATTGTAATATAAATTAATTATTGAATATTTTTATGGGTTTATGATTTCATAAGTTGTGATTCTTAGATCATGGTTGATTGTTAATGACATGTCTATAAGGAAATAAAATTAATTGTTCGTTTTTTATTTACATTCCGCTTCACCGTGCGGGTATGTGCCTAGTAAGTTATAACAACTATAACGTGTCCTTAAGTATTAAAGGCTAAAATCGTAATAAATTATAAACTATAGGGGTGAAAATCATAATTTCTTACAAACCACTGGGACTAAAATGTAATTTACTCTTAAGAGTTAATTTTAGAAATAAATGATTGTTAAGATGAGGGACCTTTTTAAAAATTAAAATGCAAACTTTAAGAGTTTTTCATAAATAAAAGAAGTTGAGGGATAACTATGCGATAAACTCAAAAATACAAGGACCAAGTTTAATTTACTCTAAAAAGATAAATATGAAATAACGTAATTATCTGTAAGTTTTATTATATAATTATTTTGAAAGCAATCTTCTACGATGCAATTCACTGTACATCTCTTCCTTCGTTACTCTTCTCCATTCCTACCAACTGCTCCCTGCAAACACTTCCACTCCCTTCGCCGATCGATTTCGTCCGCCACCGCCACCGTGGGCGAAACAACCGGTAATTCATCGCTGTTGGAACACGTCGCCGGAGCGTGGTACTCTGTCCCGGAACTCCGTCTTCGCGACCATCACTTCACTGTCCCACTCGATTATTCTCTATCTCAATCCCCTAAGATCTCCGTTTTTGCTCGCGAGGCGGTTGCTGGTAAATCATTCACTTTAACTTTCATTGAGAAGTTATTTTGTATAGAACAACAAAAACAAAAGATTGAAGGAAACGAACCTGGGAAAGCTTTGCCTCTGTTTGAAAAACGAAAAAAAAAGATTGATTGTAAATAACTACAATCATAAACAACAACAATAGATTACCTGTAGCCTTTTTACTTATTTCACAATACTCCCCTTCGAACCTATTTTGAGATGTTTTTTACTTACAGTCAAGTCTCAATGCATTTTTCGGTGTCTCCCTGTTACCATTAAAGATGAGATTTGGGATGCAGAAACAAGAAAATACTCATCAAATCCTTAAATTATAATCAATGCAACAACAATATCGTATCTAACCAAAGAAAGAACAAAAAAATAATGTTAAAAAAAACCTAGAAATTGAATCTTGAACAACAAAAACAAAAGATTGAAGAAAACGAATCTGGGAAAGCTTTGCCTCTGTTTGAAAAACGAAAAAAAAAAAGATTGATTATAAATAACTACAATAATAAACAACAACAACAATAGATTGAAGGAATTGAACCTTGGAAGTTTTGACTCTGTTTGGATACTGAAGCTGTTTGTATCTTGAAAAACAAAACAAAGAGATTGAACAACCTGATTCAAATATATATGAGTAGAATCATCCTAATCTCCGTCTAATTCTGTTGAACCGTGATATAAGGATATGGATGGAAAAGATTTGAGCGCCTGATGGTGGTTAGAGATGAGGATTAAGGATAAATATGAAGATTAAGGATAAAGATAACATCCAAGGTAAATAAGTAATTAAACATTAAATGATAGTACATTATGTTTAAAAAGTTGTTTTTAAGTAGATAGCTTTTGAGCGCCCGATGGTAGTTAGAGACGAGGATTAAGGATAAAGATAACATTCAAGGCGAATAAGTAATTAAGCATTAAATGATAGTACAATATGTTTAAAAAGTTGTTTTTAAGTAGATAACTTTAAACATTACGCTTAAAAACTTGTTTTTAAGATATTTTTATATCTCTTTTATAATACAGTATAGATTATAATATCCAATACACATAACAAAGGTAATTTAATACATAAAAATATGCTATTAAAAACTAATAGGAATTACAATAAAAAATTATAATCGTGGTAAAAGGTAATAGTTTTGTGTGACGAGATCTTGAAGAAAACGTATAATCTCATAAAAAATAATTAAATTATTATATAAATTAAAAATGTGTAAAACAATTAACTTAGGATTTGCGTTTATTGGAATAATTGATCCAAAATTGGTAGCACCGAATCATGTGCATCTTAGCATGGGGATGCTATGAAAGCCTACACCACATGTGATGAAACCTCTTAATTATATATGTGTACTATGATATTACCAAGTCCAAATGCTCCATCGATAAAGAAAATTCATTAATAACGTTTTTAATTTAATTTGAAAAAATAAACAATTGATTTTTACTAGTAAACTTATATACTAAATAAAAGGTTATGAATGTTAATTAGTCTTTTATCAATTAAATTTGAACCACTTTTTCTAGATGTATATATATTAATAAGAAAGGCTTCTCTCTCGGATTCCTTTGCTTTTGAAGATTCAAGTTCGATTTCCAGTGCAAAAGTTTAGATGTGGCACGCGTCTTTGTTGACAGGTTTATGTGTGGTTTGAAGGTTCCGAAATATAGTTGTTTTTTTTCTCGAGCATTCCCCTTAATTCGCATTGGATCTTGCGTTCGAAACTTAGTACGTTGTTGTCCTTTTCTTCGGTCTACAACAGGTGCAAGAATTTAAGGTCTCGTAGTCGGAGCGATGCTGCAATCTCGGTAGCTCAGGGACGGACCCATAAATTATTTCATACGGTAACACCATATAATATAGACAAAAAATAATTACAAAAAACACGGTTTTATCGACATGTTTTCATCTTTTTACCGACGTTCAATATTTTTTGATGTATTTTAGCCTAATTCCACCATTTCGAGGGATTTTAAAGGGTTTTTGCTTGATTTCGATGGATTTTTAAGTTTTTTTTTATCGATTTCGAGGGATTTTTTTTCAGTTTTTTTGGTTGATTTTAAGGTTTTTTTTTGGTTGATTACGAGGTACGGTTACACCTTCTTGAACCTTCCAAAATAATACGGTAGCACATTCCAAAACGATACGGTTGCACCTTTAACGAACCTAAATTTTTTTACCCTTCGCCGAATAAAATCATACGGTGGCACGTGCCACCATATCTAACACACTAGGTCCGTCTATGGTGTGTAGTTGTAAGCCTGTAAGATCCCACATCGGTTGGAGAGGGAAATTAAGGTTGCCTTGTAAGCTTCTGGATACCTCCTCGATCAAACGTGTTCTAAAAAATCGTGAGTCCAAGGGTGGACATAATGAACAATATTTGGTACGGATGGTAAGATCCCACATCAATTAAGGAAGGAAACTAAAGTTATCTTATGAGAGACTTAGATATACGTTTTTTGTCCTTAGACCTTGTTATTTGTTTTGTTCTTTTCAATTTGTTTGTTGCGTATCGAAAAAAAAACAGTTATATATTGAAACATTTATTTTCTATACTTTTTTTTTTTTTTTTTTTTTTTGTATATTTTCACAATAAAAAATAAATAAATCAGGGAGTGGGGGACAAAGGTATCCAAATTTAGATCCCAAGGCAGGGGGGAGACAATACATATAAAGAATGGTGGAGTTCATGCAGCTGTATTGGGTTGTATCAAGGTGTACTGTTATGTAATGCATAAATGCATGCACGTGAATCCCAAACTCCAACACATCGGAACATCCCTATGCTTATGTATATGATCCCTTTTTGAGGTCTGCGAATATTCATACCAGTGGGGTTGTTTATACCCCACTCAACCCATTTTTACAAGTAGAATTTTTTAATATATATTATAAATTTAGATTGATTTCTGATGAAAAGTTGAGGTTAATGTAAAAAATATCATCTGTTGGCTGAGAAATGGATGTACATAAGGATGAGATGTACTAAGATAAGATGAACCGAGATGCACCAGATCAATTCCTTTCTAAGCCGTAATTAATGGGAGGGCATCTGATTAAAAGTGATCAACGTTCAGATCCACTTCTTACGATTCTCACGTTAACCTTAACTTGACACATGATCCTTCGCCTTATAAATTTTGATGTTTGTTTTGGGATATTAGAAAATATAAACGATATAAACCGAAAAATGGAAAAAATTCGTCCTTCAAATTCAATCGAAATTAAAGTCTTTCAAAGCAACCAAAAAACTTTAAAAAAAAATCCGTTATGAATTCGCCACAGTGTTACTTTTTTTATAATAATATGGAACAATGTTACTAGCCTTTAATCCACCTTAACGGTGCATCCACTCAACAAAATTATGAATTCGCCACAATGTTCCTTTTAATTTCTATATAGTCAAAATTTCACTTGCTACCAATTAGATATTGGATACAAAGTTAGTAATCTCCTTCAACGGTTCAACTTATATTAGGCCAGTGTCATAACAAAAATTCGTTCATCTCGATAATCATATATATAGAAATTTGTATTTTAAAATTTCCTTCTTTGGTTTTATTTATTGATGCATGACAAATTTCTAGCTTCAAATAAACATTGTAAACTTATGTTTATTCTGATAGAAAACCATTGGAAAGAGTTGGATTCGTAAAATGTTTTCATGACTCTTGTATACAATCAAGTGAAAGAATGCATTCCAACTTAATATTAAAAAGAATCTTAGATGGGATATAAGTAAAAGATTGAACTCAAAAGTGCAAACAACAATTTGCTCTTTTATCTTATAATATCCTTATTATAAATAGTTTTTTATTTTTATTTTTTATGAAGACTATTATATATAGTAGTTAGTAACGACAATGTCTAGAATATTAATCAAAATATTCATGGGTTGACTCGTCTCACTTGTTCCCCACATGTCAATGGCATAAACAATTCCATATACATACATACACACACACATATATATATAATACGGGTTGGGTTCCGGTAAGAAGTGGAGTTAACGGTGAGAAATGTGAGAAGTAGTTATCAACCGTTGAATGAGAAATGGATTGGACACACATTAGAATGTGATGCACAAAGATAAGGTGCACTAGATCAATTCCCTTCGAAACTGCAATTCATGAAAGTGCTTGAGATTAAAGAAGATCAACGGTTTAGATCAACTTCTCATGATTCTCACTGTTAACTCAACTTCTCACACCATCATTCGTCTATATAACAAATCATATTTATTTTGGTTGTAGCAAAGACCAAAATAATGTTATTTTGTTTAATGGACATCAATTTTTTGAGTAGTGTATCTAACTATATTGCATACAATATTTCAATTTTTTGAGTAGTATTAAAAATACTTTTTCCCGTTTACATACAATATTTCTATCCAATTTTACATTATAATTTTTTTTGTGTGTGAAAAATCTTTATCTATCTATCTATATCTATACTATATTATAAAGCATGGATAAAAAACTCTTAAATATAAATTAGTAGGCACAAGGTATCATTATTTTATGAAAGATTTTAAAAATCTCTTAATTTACAAGTATCAAAGCACAAGATACATATTACTACTGCAGACTTCTAACACCCACCAATTTGGTATGTGCAGGGTCTTCCTTTTATGCAGACATTTCCATGTATCACTATTAATTAATATATTATATTATTATAATTTTGTTTTAATTATATTATTAAATATGTAATTGGTTATTTTTTTCTAGATGTCATTAAAATATATAAGATAATCATTGAATTATAACAAAATACTTAATTTTTTTATAAAAAATTATATTATTAAGCCTAAATTAAACAAATTTATAAAAAAAACATTATCACTTTCTCAAAACCATTCAAAATTGTACTGTAAATCGACAAAAAAATAAAATGAAACATTAAAATCGTGATATATCTCGCTACATTGCGCGAGCACGCTTCTTGTTTGTTGATAAAATGATAGGTAAATATCGTTCGTATTTACAAATTATGACATAACAACAAAATAAAGTTGTTGGTTGAAATTCTACGAGAAAGGTTATTTTCTAGCAATAAATTTACCTTTACCAGTATTTTTTCCAAAATATGATCAATATTAAAAACAAGACGAATAGGACCATCTTCAATGATATAAAACGGTCTTGTTAATGTTCCAACCCGCTCTTGCAAGTCAATGATGGTAAAAAAGAGGTATCCTTACCATAGTTAATCTAATATGCATTAGGTGCCACGAGTTAGCTTTATTAAGTCCATTTGCCATCTTAGAAAATATGTTGAACAAAGACGGGGTGTTCGTGGTTCGGTTTGAACGGTTTAAACCCCAAACCACAAACCAAATCACAATGACGGTTTTGGAAATTTTCCAAACCGAGCGGTTTGGCAGCAAATTACCAAACCGGCATACTGGGCCAAAAAAGAGTGGTCTGATATGACTAGTTTAGACGGTTTGGACCTATTATGGGCTTAAAACTAAAAAACATAACATTTATTCCAAAATTAAAATTTTGTCAATATAACATTATTAAAAAAAAATAATACCGAGTTATAAAATAAATATATATTTCTAAAATTTAAAAAGATAGACCATTTTTTTTAAAAGTTAAATAAGTCTATCAACAATAGTTGAAATTTTGCAAACATTGAGCAAGTTGAAGAACGACTTTGGAATTTTGCACGTATAATTGAGAAGTGAAAACTAAAAATCTAATATCTTAGACAAACTTTTTTTAAATGGGTCATAAAAGTTGAACATGCATAATGAAAACTAAATATAATTAGTACATGTGTATTTTGTTTTGGCAATGGGTTATTGGGTTTCATCCAAACCGCTAAAAAAAACTTTCAAACTGCATACCAGATTAGACCAAGAGGTTTGACTATTTTTCAGACCTGATTGGACCGCTCAAATCGACAAAAGCAGTCTTATTTTATTTGATTTGATCGGTTTGATCGGTCCAACGGTTTGTTTTCAATACATCTAGTCAAAGTATATACAATCACTGATATTAATATGTTGAAAGATTTGATGAGGGAGGGGTTGATTAAAATATATATATATATATATATATATATATATATATATTCTTGTCTTTTTCTAATAATATTATGTAAGATGATCCTTCCTTTGATCCTGCTAAAACTTCCTTTGATCATCATACACTTCCTTTACATGATCCTGCTAAAACTTGTTAGTTTGGATTTGCACAACAACCTAAAAGACTATTTTTTCAAAAAAAAAAAAAAGAAGAAGAAGATAGTTATGGCTAATAATTTAAGTTGTTAAATTCTTCATCTAATTATCTTTCTTGCTCTACCGGCTTACGGTACAAAGATTTATGCACCACAACCGATTATTTGTGTTTACTTTTCGAAGCATTTGATAAAGATTCAACCACTTGCAATAAGGATTTGGCCTTTGGGTCTCCTCTCCAAAGCTCACAAGTTTATGTCCATCCAAGGCCACTTAGGATTTTTCTGGTTTTTCTCCAGGGACACTATAGGATTAGTAGAGGTGCACACAACCTGATCTATACACACATTGTTAACAAAAAGACGAATGATTTAGCCAAAAACCTCAAGAATCTATCATTTTTTGAATCATATATTAAATACAATTATGTTCGTTACTCTTTTGGTTTTTTCATCAAACACAAAAGTGTTACATGGAACAATCTTCTCTTTTGCACTTATTGAGTTACAAAAACCCACAAAGAGACTATCCCTCCCCCAGATCATAAAATCAGATTTAAAGCATGAATGATATGACTTATGGTGATTTTATTTCTTCTAGCAAGATAACTTTTTTGGTGAAACAAATGGACATGTCTAATGGGACCAAAACATTGTTGTCATAATTGTTGATGTATTCGTTTGTTAAGTGGAAGTCATCATCAAATGTATCAAAAATAACCAAACCTATAGGAATAGGATGAACCGTCCACCAATAGACGTTCCTAAACATTTAGGTAGATCGAAAACTCCTAGTGACAAAACTTCTATCGATGGGTCTCTAGTATGTCACAACCATAATCAAGTATTATTAAAGTTTATATATACTTTTATCTTCAGATATCATGGTTTCTCAATGATATTAGTTATTAGTATAAACATAATATATAAATTCAAACCAAATATAATTAGGCTTTGTTTGACAAACTAACTGATTAACTAATTATGTTGAAAAATATAAAATGACCAAAAACAATATGTTACAAAAATAGCGAGTTTAACATTTTATATTATATTTAGAACAAATCGTTCATAATATAATATGTCTAAAAAACGGATGATAAAGAAAATTAAATAATAGAATATGTTAATTAATAGAATTTCAATTTGATTTATATATATTTATATATATATATATATATATATATATGTGTGTGTGTGTGTGTTATATATAAAATTTGGATTTGTATAACCAAATACGAATTTTAGAAAATATGTGTTAAATAATAGTTTTAGATAACCATTACATATAATATGAATAAAAATAAAGTTTGTCAACCTTATATATCTTACTTAGTTAATAGTTTTTCAAAAAATAATAATTAAATTAAATATTTTATTAAAATTTTTTATTATTTATGAAATAAAAGAAATATAATTTTTACTTTTATGTTATTACAATTTTTTTAAATGTTATTTTTGTTTTTTGATGACTAAGTATATTGAATAATTATGATATAAAAATAATTAATAAAATTAATAATAATTCTAAATAGTTAATAACTAGTATTAATAATAATTAATGAAATTTTATCAATTAAAGTTAGTTAATAATTTGAAACTAATAATTAATAATAATAAGAGTAAATTATGGATTTGGTCCCTCATGTTTGACTATTGTTACGGAATTGGTCCTTTATTTTCATTTATTACATGATAACCCTCCAGGTATGCATTTTGTTACGGAATTGGTCCCTCAAGCTAACGGACGTCTAATTTCTCCGTTAAGCACGAGGGTGTTATGGTCATTTTACCTTATTTAATTTATTTTACCATTTTTTAAATCTGGATTATTCTTGGTGTTCATGTTCTTCATCCCTCTCATAAACACCTTTACCATGTATAGCTTCAGATAACGATCAAAAGGATGTTCATCTTACTATCAATCCGACACCTGATGCTATTAAATGAAGTCGAAGAACCATAAAGGAAAACGACCACTGAAACTAACGAAGAAACATTCATGAAACAACCAAAAATCAAAGCACCAAAAGTAGAAGAAAAGTAACAAGACGCCATTAACATATCTGAGAGAAAGATCGAGAGAAGAGATAGAGAGAGATCGAGAGAAGAGATTGAGATAGGAGATCTAAGAGAAGAGAGAGAGAAGATCTGATAGAAGAGATCTGAGAGAGGAGATAAAGATCGAGAGAGAGAGAGAGAGAGAGAGAGTGTGTGTGTGTGTAAGATATGAGAGAAGAGATATCTGGTGACTTCATCTTGTTCGGCGACTTCGTCTTCTCCCCGTGGTTCGTGACATGAAATGGATCCTCAAAAACCTCATAAATCAAGTGATGAATGTTCAGATCTCGATCCATTCTCTCTCTCTCTCTCTGTGTGATCTCTATCCTTTCTCTTCTCTCAGATCTCGATCTCTATATCTTCTCTCGATCTCTATATCTCTCTCAAATCTCTATCCCTTCTCTTCTCTAACAAATAAGTTTGATTAAGATTTTTTTAAGTGGGTTTGATTTTAGTTATTAAATATAGGTTTGATTTAGGTTTCAGTTTTAAATATAGATTTGAGTTAAGTTTCTAGATCTGGGTCATTCTTGATGTTCATTATGTTATTATTGTAGAAGATGAAAATTCAAGAAAAAGAATTATATATAATTAAAAAAATGGTAAAATAAATGAAAAATAAGGTAAAATGATTATAATACCCTCGTGCTTAACGGATAAATTAGATGTCGGTTAGGTCAAGGGACCAATTTCGTAACAAAATGCATATATGGAGCATTATTATGTAATAAATGAAGTTAAAAAACCAACTCCATAACAATCGTCAAACGTAAGGGACCAAATTCATAATTTACTCTCTCTCTCTCTTTTTTCTATTTGCTTGTTATGACTATATTTTGACAGGGATAAGTACTTCCAACCTTCTATAATGTTGACTTAATTTGTTTGTATGTTATATATGTGTTTTTTTTATGTTAAAAATCATTTTCCATGATAAAAAATGAAGAAGAAAGAAAATGTGTTGAGTCCAATCTATCAATTTGATCAGACTCCTATGTTTGACCTATTATAAAGATGGAGGGAGGTTACGGGTAAACCTCAAAAAAATGGAAAACTAAGGGGTCGTTTATCCAATGCTTACCCGGAAAACGCTTACCAATAAAACTCGACACACTAACTTGTTTTATTGGGTAAGATTTTAATCATTACGATGGTATCTTATACAGTAATTTACCCGGTAAGCGCTTACCCGGGTAAGAGTTGTCACTCCCTCTTACCGGGTAAGACTCTCTTCATCCTTATCCTCGTTCTTACCAGGTAAGATTCTATCCGTTTGTCATGTTCATCCACTATGGTAAATTCTCCGGTAAGCACTTACCGGGTAAGCATTTTGTAAACGACCCCTAAGAAACACTCTAGTAGTTCTTCATCTAGAGGTATGTACTTGTGCATGCAAGTAATTAAGTTATTTCTTGGTTTTTATGCACGTATGCATTATGCATTTGTACATATACATGTGTGCATGTTACAAATTATTTGTATGCACAAATGCATACCTTTCCAGATGAAGGGCTATAGGGTGTTCCTTAGTTTTCCGTTTTTTTTAAGTTTTCCCCTGAACATAACTCCATAAAGATGTATGCATATATTACACAATATAAGAATTCTAGAAACACTTTTATCCATTTAACCTATATTTCATCTTAACTTGTTAGTCAATTTGACTTAACTCATACATTTTATCATCTCTACCGTTTATGAACAGAAAATCACATTTTAATAGTAAAACTTTTGTTGCATGTTTATTGACGTATCGAAGACAATCTATTGAAGAATGTGACAAAAAACTTAGGCCTCGTTAAGTTTGGTTTGTAAGATTGGATTGAATTTAGAGAGATTTGGAATTAAATTTCATTCCAGTCTTATGTTTGGTTTAAAGGATTTTATGGATTTGAAATCCCATAAACATATGATTTTGAAATCCTGCAGCGCTGGTTGGTATTTCATGGGATTTCATTGGATTTATATGTAATAATGTTTTAAAATATGGTAAAAGCATTTGCTTTGTAATGATCAATTAGTAAAAAGGGAATATAATTATTTGTAATTTGTTTTTAAATAAATGACATTCAATTTTATTTCAAATCCTACAAACCAAAACACCAAATATTCCAAATCCTTCTAAATCCAAATATCTCCAATTCCAAATTTTTCCACGAAATCCAAATCCCTCATAACTATTCAGTCAAACCAAACGTCCTTTAGAATTCGAAGTTTAAGGCCATAAACTCTCTAATCAATATCAATAAAATTATTTTAATTTTGTTTCTAAATGCATTTCTTCTACTTATAAAGTTATAATTACGAGGGAATGTTGCATTTCCTCATCATTTGTGAAAAACCAAAAATTGAACACCTTTATTACTTATTGGCTAGCAGACCTTGACTTAAACAAGATACGTTTAAATTATCATCAACTTTTGAAAGTTGCATGTTTCATAAATTAGTCACAAAAAGGTAAAAAAAAAAAAAAAGAGGCAAAACATGCCTAATGGGAGCTTGAATGCCATATAGGGTTAAAGTTTAAGGGGGCGTTTGGTTCATATAATTATTTCTGATGGAATGAAATCTATCAATGGAATTGGAATCTGGAAGGAATTGGAATGGAATGTTTTCAAGTTTGACCAACTGTTTGGTTGGTAGAAATGGAATGTAATCAGTCAAATGAATTGGAATATGTCTGTTTGGTTTGCAAATGAATTAAAATGGAATTATAAAAAATAACAAAAATACCCTTTCTTTTATTTTTACTTATTTATTTATATTTTTTTAAATGCCGAGAGAGATAGAGGAGAGAGAGAGAGAGAGAGAGAGAAAAGATAGAGAGGAGAGAGAGGGGAGAGAGAGAGGGTAGAGAGAAGTTAGAGAGGAGAGAGAGAGGAGAGAGAGTAGAGAGAGGGTATAGAGAGGGAGGAGAGAGAGGGGAGAGAGGGAGGAGAGAGAGTAGAGAGAGGGAGGAGAGAGGGAGGAGAGAGAGAGGAGAGAGAGTAGAGAGAGAGGAGAGAGAGGGTAGAGAGAGGGAGGAGAGAGAGGAGAGAGAGGGTAGAGAGAGGGAGGAGAGAGAGTAGAGAGAGGAGAGAGAGGGTAGAGAGGAGAGAGAGAGGAGAGGGTAGAGAGAGGAGAGAGAGTAGAGAGAGGAGAGAGAGGGTAGAGAGATGGAGAGAGAGGAGACGAAATCCACATCTGATGGGTTTTAATTTTGTTAAGAGGGTTTGAAGGATATTTTTGTCATTTTGAGAAAATGCAATGGAATGGAATTCAATTCCATCCAAAATGAGAAGGAATGACCAAATCCTTGATTGAAGGATTTCAAGGAATTCAATTTCATTCCTTTGGAAACCAAACAGCAGGATGAAATTTGGTCAATGGAACCAAACGCCCCCTAAAATTCCAATTCCAATTCCAATTCCATCAGATTCCGGCGGATTCCAGCGAACCAAACGCCCCCTAAAATGCTCAAGTTTCCTTCATTGAATTCAAGCATTGTTTGGAAACAACATCACATGTGAAGATTGATGTCAAATAATGTGACATTTTATGTGACCTTCAAGAGATATGGATTGGTGCCCTTTCCTTCATATCTATTTGCTTTTTTCCAATATTCAGTAATTAATTTACTTTTGATTATTACAAAAAAAATAATTCTTATTGTTTTAGAAAAAATTCATTTATATCTGTTAGGTTGTCATAAAAAAAACTATTGTATATGTGAAAATTAAAAGAAAAAAAAAGAACTATCAAAAATTTGCATTTTGTTGCGACCTTTTTCGAAAGCTGACCATGTTTGCAATTTTGCTAGGTATATGTTTACGTGTGGTTATATGTCGGGGGAAAAACTTCAACTAAGGTATTCAACTTTGTTAAGGCAACCTTGGGACGGGAGTTGCTCGACACACTATAAAATTGGATTTTTTTGGAAGATTTCTTTGTTTCACACAAAACATAATGTGGTACCATAAAAAAGTGAAAGTAAGAAACAAGCACGTCGTTGTAAAATAGTTTACGAACTTGAGTAATCAACTTTTTTCGAGCCCATCTCGCGACATGTCGATCTACATAAGTTGAAGTACACACTTCTTTTGACAAGAGCTTGAATAGATCCAATCATACACACTCAATGGACAAAAATTCTAAAAATGTTGTACAAATTTATCTATTTATATACATTCCAAAAAAATCAAGTCCAGAAGCCCATAGACGTGTAGTTATATATATTTATGAAATCTAACTGTAACACCGATAATTTTTGGTAAGTGAAAGTCAACCCGTACGCTGTTACAACTTGTAAATGATGGGATTTATGTTAAGAAATCACTACTTTAAGTCCCTAGGAGTTCGGGGGTGTTGGTATATAAAATTTCGAGTTTCGGGTCTTGGTACGGGTCCGGCGACTATGACAGTATCATAGTCGCACTGGCAAAGTAATAGCCAAGGGGGAGTGTTATGGACACCATGTGCGATTATGTCATGTGACAATGCCATGGCAATGTAGCCTAGTGGTACTAGACATCTTAAAAGTCGGATTTTCAGCCACTCATCTTCATTTATTCATATATCTTTCATTTCTACTCCGTTTTTGGTGATTCAAATTGCTATGGTTTCGTTTTTTTAGAGATTTTCAAGGATAGATGGTAAGTGTTAAATTTATTGGACGATCCCAAAGTATTTTGTAGTGGTAAGATTCGCATCTCTTTCAATTTTAAGTTAGGATTTGATATGTTCTTCATTTTCTCGTCTTTTCTCTCCATTTTGCCTTAGATTTTGGATATTTGGAGGTGAAGGAAACACTTCGCAAGTGTTGGATCTAAGGGGGCGTTTGGTTCGCCGGATTCTGCCGGAATCTGATGGAATTGGAATGGTCAATCCCGTTGACCAAATTCCATCTTGATGTTTGGTTACCCATGGAATGGAATTGAATTCCAAATATTCCATCAAGCATGGATTTGATCATTCCTTCTTAAAAAGTGATGGAATTGAAATCCATTCTATCCAATATTTTGAAAATGACAAGAATACCCTCATAACAAAGTTAAAACCCTAGCCGCTCTTCTTTTTCAACAAAAATACCCTCATAACAGAATTAAAACCACCAACCATGTCCTGATGCGGTGGTGATATGACATCACCGGTCGTGACAGCCGGAGACATCGGATACAAAGCGAGATGCAATGGCGGAGTGGTACATGATGTCATGGAAGTTAGCCATTTCAGTAGTCTTCATTCACAACTTCTTTGATTTTTCCTCCGTGAAACATCCAGGAGCGAAACTTGATTTACAGTTATATGGATCTGAGGTTTCAGTTACAAATTCGTCGGTGGGATTGTGAATGTAGTCTGGATCTGATGACCAACCAAATAACGGTGTCCACCATTTGGCGGAAGAAGAAGCTGAAGCCGCCGGTGGCTTGATCCGACTAATACGGTTGTTGGAGACTCCGATGATGGGTTGGAAACAAGTGGGGAGAGAAGTAGCCATTGATTTAGGTCAACAGGAAGAAAACAAAAGGTAGATAGATGGAGAGATGACAATGTCGATGGGAAAGAGGATGTACATGTGACATCTTTCCTTGTTAATTTTATAATTACTTATAATTAAAAAGAAAAAAGAAAAATCAAAATCAAAGAAAGGGTATTTTTGTCATTTTTCAGAATTTCATTACAATTCCTTTGTAAACCAAACAGACAGATTCCAATCCATTTGACTGATTACATTTCATTCCTGTCAACCAAACACTTGGTCAAACCTGATAACATTCCATTCCAATTCCTTCTAGATTCCAATTCATTTGACATATTACATTCCTTCAGAAATCATTCTGCGAACCAAACGCCCCCTAAGAGTTAGGAGTTGTTGCTTATAGATTCAAGTTTTCAACAAGAAAACTTAAGTTTGGGGTAAAACCTAAATTTAACCTAAATCTAACAAGGTGAATTTAAGTTGATTTGTGAAAACTATGTACATGCAAAAAATATCAATTTTAAAGTGTTTATGTGGTTTACTTGATAATTATCAAATGTTGGAATATTTGATGAGTTTTACTTATTTGGGATATTTGGTTTTATAAATCTTGTGAAACATCCACATTTGAGATTTTGGGTATTTTGATAAATAAATCATAAGTATAAGTATTTTAATGATTTATCTTATGAATGGAGATATTTTGGTATAAATGCGCTTTTAGTGTGTGTTTTGAAGAAATGTTTTTTTGTGTTATGGGACATTTTGAAAGAATAAATTGTATAATTTCATTTGGAAAATGATTTATCTCAATTTAAAGTTGTGTTTGAGTTATCCATGTTTGTGGATCATGTTTTTGCATAGACGTTGGTTATTTATGTTTTATTGTATTTTATGACTTTTAACAAATGGTCAATTGATTGGTTGAGCTTAGGGCTCTGTTTTTGACTCTGTTGGGTCTTGGGGACACTTGTCCAACTTTGTTAGCTTAATGTAGAGCTTTGATTATGATTTGCATTTATTGCATCATATTTGAGAATTACATGTTTTGAATGTTCTAGTTCATTCATTTGGAGTCATGTAATGTTTTAGACTGTAATGCAATGGATCCATAGGCATAGGAGTCGGATTGTTGTTGTTTAAACGGGATTTTGATCCCTGCCATGTAGTTAGAAATATTTATGATCAACGGAGGACTCACGGTATAGACAGTGGGTGGTTGAACTTGATGACCATTAAGCCATAGTGATTATTACTTCTAGTGAACGGGTGTATATATGATCAACAGATGACTCAAGCAATAGACCGTGAGTGGTTGAACTTGATGACTGTGTGATTCATAATGGAACTCATTAACATAGATATGCGACTTACTTTGTGTTTGGCCATATTCTAAGGATACGGGTCTCCCCCGTCATCAAAGTGTGTTATTTTTGTTAGTGTATTATCCATGTCTTCAGAGACATTTTAAGTATGGAGTGTATTCATAATTTATGATAATGAATAATAAACCTTATTCATGTTTTGGTGTTTTGGATAATAAAGTTTTATTTATGTTTTCCATATTTGGTTATTAAACTTTATACAATGTTTGGGTGAGTATTGAGCCTTGCTTTTATGATAAAATGGGTGCTTCGTTCACCAAGTCTTCATCATGGAAATGATAGGTATGTGGAAAGACGTTTTTTTCATTTTGGGGAATTGGGAGTTAAATAACATTCTTTCAACCGTTTTATATTTAATATAAAAACTTTTTGTAACACCCTAAAAATAGGGATAACAAAATCCGGAAAACGAACATGAGGTATGCTAAAATTGCCATAGCAAAAGCCTCCCAAAAATGGGGAATATAAATTTAATAAACTGTTTAATCACAATTATAATTTAACGGACAACAAATAACAACCAACTAATCTAATTTTTACATCTAGAAAAGAGATTACAAAAAGGGTTGTCATCTATAGACCCCAAAAGGTCTATATCCAAAAGTATAACACGTCCATGTGCAATTTCCCCAAGCTCTCACCCCCAAGCAACTAAACCTGCTTAAGACCGCCGCCGCTAGAACCTGAGATACACATCGCCACCAAACAAGTGTTAGGCCAAAAAGCCTAGTGAGTTGAACAATAATAAGTATGCATGAACATATACAAATCTTATCAGTAGTTAACCAGTGTTCAACCTATGTGGAGTCATCAGGGGAGACCCAAAGCACCAATCAAATCCCACCTAAGAGTCGATATACCTTGATGCCCTTAACAAGGAACACCCCAAAGGCCCGGCCCACCCGAAGACTATCGCTAAGAAAATTTCCCGAGTGGCGGAGGTCTAGGCACATACCATCACAGTGGCGCTCAAGACTATATCCTCCTAGTGTACCGACTTGGTTCGTCCACATAACATTTATAAGGGGTCCTTTAGATATATTTCAATCCACAAAATCAATACCAACTACGGGTATAATATTACCACCTTATCCTCATGATGTCTAACAAAAGACACAATGTAAATCATGCTCCTCATGCATATACACATATCACCAAAATGGTGTTCCAACTAGAATCATCATAATACCCATATATGCATATATTTAACATATCAAGGTATCCACATTATGTATTTATGAGACAATCCCAAAAAATAATACACATAACCATAATCAATGCAAATCACCCACAAATATAATCCTTCCAACTATTTTCATGAAGAAACCCCCAAGCATTTGCATTAATAGAGATAAAGTATCAAATAGAAGATTATGATGTGTATCTAGTTTTAACAAAGATTTAGTAAACTCACAATCTAGGTTTTTGACCAAAACCTAGAAAAGATGAAACCCTAGTTTGAAGAGATGAGATTTGAAGAAGAAGAGGTTGACTTGGAGAAACCCTAGAAATCTTCCTTGAGATGATTTAATGCACTCAATGAGGTTCAATCACCAAAATGATTTGCAATAAATGAGATTTGGTGTCTGGGGTGGAAGGGTTGGCTTTGGTTGCCCCAAAATCGCCAAAGAGAAAGAAGGAGAGGTGAGAAATGAGGACAAAATCGGCTAAGGAACTCATTTAACCCTCAGTGCCCGCTCACGACCTTGCCCGGCGACAGTGACATTGTCACTGTCGCGTGTCACAATCGCGCGAGGCCCAACACTTACGGTACACTCCATGCGACAGTGACCGGCGATAGTGACAATGTCACAGTCGCGTGGCACTATCGCGCCACACCCAGATCAGCCCGAAAACTTGACCAAAATCGATTACGAGCGCGAGGTTCAAACGGGTACAAGTATAACCAGTTCAAATAATATTATGGCATTATAAAAGTGAGCATGTGCACATAATAGGTCTTAGAATCTCAAATAACACATTTAACGAATTTAAGGGAACGAAAACTTACCTTTTAATTTTCCGGGTGTTACACTTTTGAACTCTCTAGCCATTAAGCTTAACCTTTTTATTTGTCGGTATGTGCATCAAGTTCTTGTTGGGGAACAGTACTAGCGACACAAGAAGAGTTGAGTGCTAGATAGATTCCCGAGAAGAGTGTAACTATTGGGTGAAGCCTTCCGTACATTTGGAGATAACAATTGTATATGGGTTTAGTAACACTCGTCCCTATTATAGATCTCGTATAAGGGTTGATTTGTGTCAATTTAATTTAATTTAAATCTAAAATTGTTATTTTAGGTGATTCAATTATTGGTGTATTTAGAAAATTTTAAATTAGTTGTTATTTCCATATTTGAAGGTGTTACACTAACCGTTGGACACTGCATTGAGCCATACTACAAATTTAACTTTGTTAGGTTGCGGACGTCAGAAACCTAACCTTGTCGACACATCAAATGAAATATTAGTACATAAAATGACTTGGACGTTGGTGAGTCGCCAAAACTGACAAGATTGTCAATTATAGATGATTTATCAATATACTTTCTTAAATTCACAACAAGCTGTTTTTCTTTTCCATGATTAAAGTTTAACCATTACTACAATTAAGTACTTGTCGTTATTATTTGTTAAAATGAATCAAACGTTAAGTTGGCAATTTATGTGACACATACGTTGTAGTTTTGCAAGCTTTTCGACAAAATCATAAGCAAATGTAAAATTGAGCATGCTTTTTCTTCTGCTAGAAACCTATATCACAATATACATAATAAAAGAAGGAAAGCGACCTTGTTAGGAATGAGCCCTATGTTGCTTCAATTATTGGATCTATACTCTTGTTATCTTGTATGCTTTGAACCTTTCATCCCTACCTGTCTCAATTATAGACTCCTTTTTCTTTCCAACCTCATGTAGTACAACATCTATCGTCTTTCCTCGTCCTTAAAATTAATTTCCATCAGAAAACTCACTTGATTTTGCGTATGCCATTTTCCCCAAAACATCTTATCATTTATAGATTGATTGTACGACTTTGTGTGTCAAAGGATATTCTCACAAAAAACGTTTAACATATGATCTTTAAGTGAAAATTTCTTACCGACCAACGTCTCCATGTGCGTATTGTTCCCACAATGTAAATTGTGACTGTAAGCGTTAAATTTATTAGTGTCAAATATCGATCGTTCTCATCCTTGACATCAATTCCATTTTCAAGTTTGTACTGCTAGAGAGTTATTGTACAATCGACTGCCTTTTTTCTTTTTCAATGTTCCTTCTGGTTTGATCATCGAACGAACCCTTGATTCTTTAATATTGATTACTTAAAATGGTAACTCTACTATCCAGAGTCGTTACTCATGTTTTGGTTTAATTGAATCATCCCTTAGACTAAACTTACATACTTGATATTAGGCGAATGATCGTGTGTGAAGTTGATGTTAACGTGAGAAGCTTGAGAAGTAGATATGAATCTTTGATTACTTTTAATCAAATGCCCTCCCATGAATTACGATTTAGAAGATAATTGATTTAGTGCATCTCTGTGCATCTCATCCTAATATACATCTATTTTTCATCCAACGGTTGATAACCATTTTTCACTCTTTTCACGTTAACCTCAACTTCTCATTGAAACCCAACCCCTTCATATTATTATTAAAAGATAAATACATGATTAAGTAAATTGTAATGATAGAATTCCATGTTAAAAAAAAAGAAAAAAATGAAAATAGGGAAAATTTGGTAAAAGGCTAAAAGAGTAGGGACTAAAATTGTAAAATAAAAGTAAGCACGGGCGATTGTTATTTGTTTAATTTCCAGCCACTAGTGCACGTGGCAGCTAAATTTCAGCACAATAGAGAAATAACTTGCACACGTTTCCAAGATGCAGCACCAACACTCACAACCACCAGTGCAATCCGCCGGAAATCTCATCTCTTCTCCACCGGAATCGCAAGGTTCTACGACGGACGCCCCTCCGAAACAAGTAGCTTTAGCTATGGATCGTTTAGCTCATGCTGCTCGACTCATCGCCGACATCAGACTCGGTGCCGACCGCCTCCTCGAAGCGCTGTTTATCGCCGGACAGCAGCCTCACCAGTCCAGCTCCAATAAACCGTTGCATTTGATCATTCAAGAAGGTGCTTCTATGCGACAGTACCTCCAGGATCTTCGAACTATCGGTAACTAGCTAATTTTACAAAGCCATTGTTTAGGGTTTCTGTTTTCAGCGGCTAGCGAACAACCTTTGCCCTAAAGTTTAGTTTGTTCTGTTAATTTTTGTATCCTTAGATTCGAATCTATTGAAATTTTATTACGATTGAAGTTTATTTGTGATGACGATAAACTCGCCCCCTCCTCGGATGCAACTATCTTCACCTGCAAAGCAACGAGGATGAAAGGGCTTGATGATTCTTGGACCCGCCTCCGGCATGGGAATTAGTCTAAGCGCCAAGTAAATTTTTTAAAAACAGTAGATTTGATCCTATTTAAGTATTTATAGATTGTTGTAAAAGTCTTTGGCTAGGCAGGCCTTTAGATGATACAAATTATTTAGGGTAAACAACATAGAAAAACTTTCAACATGGAAATCATGCTTTTGTTCAAGGAAAAATTGAAAATTGCAATCAAGATTTATAACAATGCTATGAGGTAACGTACTAACGTTGGTATTATATTCATAACAAAATCCACAACAGGTTTGAATTTTAAATCTACTAGATTTCATAGAGCATAAGTATTATATTCATAAGTCATAACAAAATCAACAACAGGTTTGAATTTTAAACCTACTAGATTTCATAGAGCATAATTTTATATGCATTCAGGTGACATGGCTTTGGTTAGTAGTGAACCGGGTTCAGTATTGAGTTTACAATCCAAACCTTTTCATGGCCATTTTAACATGGTGTCTAAAAGAACTAAAAGTGCACTATCTCGATGAGATATCCTGAGGGAGGCAGACATTTGCTGGAAGCTAGAAACTATTAATCAGAAATCATGTACTGTTGTTTAGGGACATTTTTGAATTACATGTTGAATGTGTGACTTATCAATCTATTTGCTTTTGTTAGGAAGGCAATTGGAAGATTCTGGAGTTCTCAATGAATCACTTAGGTCAAGAAGTAATTCTTGGGGCCTCCACATGCCTTTAGTTTGTCCAGATGGTGCTGTTGTTGCATATGCATGGAAACGCCAACTTGCTGGTCAGGCTGGAGCATCTGCTGTTGATAGGACCAGGTGTGCCTTAACTACTTGCATATCCCTGATGATTTCTGACTTCTAGTTTTTTGTTGCTTCTTAGCATCTTTACTATCTCAATCATCCTTGGAATAGTTTGTTATCTTCTGTTCTGTAATTGAAGTGTGGGAAAGGTTTCCATGAAGGTCTCATGGTACTGGATCAGTGTGAGCATCTTGTGGTGAATAGATAACTAATATACTTATATATACTTTTTTCTTGCTTAGATGAATTTTGTTAGCAAATGTTGCTTAGTTACATTATGAAAGTGTAAAGTAATAGTTTTCTGAGGGAGAAATTTAATTGCATCAAGTTGCGAGTATGCAAATGTTGCAATTTCATGATGACTACATGCTCTAGCAGATTTTTTTTTCCAATTATAAGAAAGACCATCTTTTTGGAAAATTTGAAACTTACATTGTATCAACAAAAAATTGAGTCAGCTAAACAATGACTTGTTGATTCAAGCTCCTAGTCTTACTGAAAACCTCTGCCACCATGTTTGCTTCAGCAATATAAGCATTTGAAACCTTCACATTTCTCATTCATGGAAGAGTTCACCAGAATAATTTCTTGAATATACTCTCTACTGTAGCTGGGTGGCATGCATAGCTGTATGAGACAAGATTTATGATGGGTATGTGAGGGTCCCATGCTATTATGACTGGTTCTATCTTGTCAATTATGCTTAGAATTAGGTTGTTTAGAACATACTTTCCCTATCAAGTGGTCCCTCAGCCCAGAGTTGTACCTTAGGTTTAGTAACACTAATAACTTGGGAATGCATTCCCTATCTTTCAAAATTAACACTGGTCCACTTACTTGAGGGCCCTTGTTTTTCTTTTACGCGATTGGTCTTGGAAACTATATTCATTACCATCACAGATATAATCTAGATAATTGTCAACTAGAATGCAATCAAGGATGGCTGGCTTTGTTGCTTCCTTCCTGGTGCTAAAAGTATATTATGAAAGGTGGGCTCTAATTGCAATATGAAGTAGATAGATGGTTAAATAGAGTAATGAAGGAAAAGAGAACCACAAGGACAAATATGGATGAAAGATATTGGCTGATTTGACGAGCTGGAGGAAGGAGGAATAATGTCAAGGACCAGCATATGATGTATGCATTAGAACTTCTTCTACAACTGGAGTCCTTGTGATAGTTATCCTGTTGATTTCTCTGTTGCCGATACCATTAATTTCACATGATTTGCCATCATGGAGAGAGTTCGAACCCGCATATAGGCAGTGATGCTCTCACTATGCAGCCAAGTATGGTAATTTATTTTTGAGATGGCAGGTTTCATGACATTGTTGGAAACTTAATTGAGCATAAGAAATGCAATGTGAACACTCATAGAAATAGACGAGTCCTTATTTCAAAGGAAGGTTCCTTTAATTTTTATGTTTGTTGATTTTACTTGGTTTAAACACAACCCGACCAACCCGAATGGGATGGGTTGGGTTGGGTTGACAATTTTCAAACCGTCAACATGTTGGGTTGGATTGTTCAAATGCCTTCAACCCGATCAATCCAACCCATGAGCACCCCTACCTCTATATGTTCACAAATGTGGGAGCTTCCCTTACATAGCACGTAAATTTTTGGATGGAACAAGATACTGACGTACTATATTACTATACAACTATTTTGGAAATGCATGATGATTGATGGAGGTAACTATTATGTTCAACAAGAGAAACTAGTAAACTTGTTATTTCACAGAACTGTGTCAATTTCTTTTGTTCCTGCTGTGTTTGTGGATGGACAGAAATGGAAATGTACAATAATCATGTAATTATAAATTCAAGTTGCTAAAGGTATATTTTAATCAACATAGTTAAAGCAGCAATATTTTGGAAGTAAAATGAGCTTCATCATGCATTAACAGACTGAATACATGTCATGCCACATTGCCACTTAAGTACATATAAAAAACAGACGGAGATAATCAGGCTGGACAACCACGAGTTATTGAAATGTTAATGTCCATGACAGTTTGTTTAGTTTCACTGATAGTTCTGGTTGTGATCTTAAAACTTAAAATTTTTATTTCTGGAGAGAGAGATCAACAATATATATAGTACCTTAGGGTTTTATTATGCTTGTGGTATTGTGTGTGCCTTTTAGGGGTTTAATGTGGTTGTGGTTATGTATGTGCATTGCATGTAACTTCTTTACTATTTTTTCTTGTTAGAGCTCGATAACTAAAAAAATGATTGATGAAAAAGCCATTTTGGTCAAAATGAACACCAATCTCTAACCTTTTGCTTTTGATTAGTGTGATTGGAATTCTGTTTGAAAAGCATTTTACTCTCTCCGTTCTCATTCCCCTCCTCATTTGCAGTTTGTTATGTACTTGATTGCTCTATTTCTTGAGTTAGGCCAAAGGGGAGTTATTTATTTGAGTTGAAGGGGGCGTTTATTAGGATCTGACTTCTGGGTCTTGTTCATGCACAATGACTTCTCCAATTTGAATGACGACTAAGAGTTTGTCTTTTAATTTTGTAGGTTGGCTCTGAAGGCATTTACTGATCAAAAGCGACGGTTTTTTCCTCATCTTGACGAGGATTCTGGAAATGAGCCAGTCTCAAAAAAGCATCGTGGGAACCAAACTCCAACCGTGAGTCAACAAGAAGAGTTTAGTGACTTGAGAACTGTTTCAGATGTTTTAACGGAACTGGAGAAAGAAGTTCCAGAAGTCAAAACTTCTACTTATCAACGATTGGATTGGTTAAAGCGAGCTTCATTACTTTCTAGTTCGTCAAGTGAGACTTTGGATGAATCACCAAAAGATCATAATTTTCACAGTTCTAGGGATATGAGACCCGGATCAGGGGGTGCAGTTGTGGGCGATCAGATTGCTGTGATTGAGCTGTTGCTCCCATCTGTATTTAGAGCAGTAATATCATTGCATCCAACTGGTTCACTTGATCCTGATGCAGTAGCTTTCTTTTCACCAGATGAGGTATTCCTACTATTACCACCATAAATCCTGTTTCTCATGCTTAGCTTTTCAAACTAAATCATTTAGATAAGTTGTCAATACTTTGATCGTGCTGCTGCTTTGGGACTTGTAGATGGTTTTGGTATTGTCATCCTGAATAGGATCTTTACTTCACCTTCATGTCTTCACCCAACTTGATTTGAATATCGTATACGTATATTTAAATTTTCGGGAAGAATTGCGGAAAGCTGCACACTATTTCTAATTTGTTACAGTCCAACAGACGACCCAAGTACCATAATAACAGCCTCTTAACCCCTTAGGCCCTGTCTCTGTCCCTGTCCCATGTCGCTCCAAATGTGGATCAGTGAGTTTTTCCTGCCCCATGCCGTGCCAAACATGGAACATTGAAGTTTGTCCTGTCCTGTTCAGTTCAGTCTCATGTACCAAACACAGCCATTAAACTACAAATTTCTGTCGGTGTGCTTTTACTCGCTTCATTTAGTTGAAGTTTGATTTGTAAGCAAACCTGCGGAAGTGTTTGTGATGTATGAATTCCATTGCTCAGATTCTGACATTTACCAGTAGAGTTACAAGTTCCTAAGGCATAAAATCTCATCTTTCACAACACAAATTATATCATATGCACAACAAACACATTTCTACTTGTATGATTCGTGTGCTCAAAAAATTTCGAATTTCACCACTCAACACAAATTACAATACAAAAGCACTTGTATGTTTATGTTAAAGTTCAGTAGAGCGTAACATCTCAAATTTCGACACAAAACACATTTTTAAAACACTATCATGCTATATAAGAACAAATGCACTTGTACTAGTATAATCCTAATCCCAAAGCATAACATTTAATTTTCATCAAATTGTTCGGATGGCTCATTTAGGAATCGGATAACAACTATTAATATTTCGGTTTCCGGTGTGAACAGCGGCACACCATATTTGGTGATGCATTGTTTCCCAACACCATTTTGCCGGAGATGCTAAAAGTACCGTCTTAGAGCATCTCCTACGAATCACTAAAACGTAAAAATATTGTGTAAATATGCTCCAATCGTTCTCAAAAGACTCCGGCAAAATGGTGTTGACAACAGTGCAAAATGGTGTATACGCGCAGCTGGTTGTTCCTTTTCTCAATGCTCAAACAGACAGCAACGGTTGTTCTTTTTCCCCTTGTCTAGCTTTCATATATGTAGTGTTCAAGTGGAACTAATCCAGATGGATCCAAGTACCTGATCCATCTAGTTGTTCCAGTTTTTTATTAATGAATTTAATTAAGAATTGCTGATGGTCTTTCTGAACTTTCTTAAAAGGGTGGCAGCTATGTACATGCAAGGGGGGTTTCAGCCTTTAACACGTTCAGGAACATCACGGTAAAAGATTCTGGAATATTTGCATACTCGAAATTTGGATACTGCAGACGTGATGCAAACTAGTTTTCCCTAGAAAAAACTTCCCTTTCCGACCCTTATAAAGCCACGGAGCTTTATGCAGCCAGTGTGTACTAATGAATACATGCTTTTCTGTTCCCAATTGCAGGAACATGCTGCCATGGCTCCACTCCATTTTATCGGTGTGAATTCGGAGACAGCACTATCTTCTCTACTGGTATCATATCTTCAATCATGTTTTTTTTACTTGAAGCAAGTAGGTTTTGTTTGTATTCAAGTGTTGAATAATCTATTTCCCAAATACTATATTTTGCAGCGCTGGATCTGCAGTTATCAAACTCTATTCACAAAAGTCTGCAGGTATATGATATTCTTTGAGTAGTAAAACATATATGTGTTTAGGGGCAAGTTCAAATGAGAATCGTAAATGTTTTGAGAACTTGGGAACCAACTATTCATGTTTTATTCATTATGAATATCGTTGTAGATATTCATGGTGAAAATACAGTATATTCATGACGAATAGTATTTATGATCATATGGGGTTATTCCTCATGAATGATGCATGAAATAGTTGATTTCAAAATATTTATGGTTTTCAATTGAACTCCCAACTCTCTCTCTATAGAGAGAGAGAGTGTGAGTGTGTGTTAGGTTCAGGGCAAAACCCAAGAAAAATGAAAAATTGAGCAATACCTCAATAACCATTCATCTGTACGGTATGAATGTATGCATACAAGTAATTCAAGATGTTTTTTGGTTTCTATGCACGTGTGCATGTTATTAAATTAGTGGTGTTTAGCATTAGAGATGGAGATGGATTTGTAAATAGATTGATTATTGGTGCAGTAAATGTGGGAAGCTACTTTCAATGGACAAAGAATCAGCTTTGCTGTTGCCTCCTGTTCAACGGCCATACCGAAACTTACATTCGTCAAGCAAGGATGAGAGCATCCATGTCCACGATATCCCGGCCTATCACATCGGCTGTTTTCCCCAAGACGCATAGCATAACATAACTTATTTGTGTTTGTAGTTGTATGGTAAATTTAGATTTTTTGTACATATCAATCCAGTTTTGATGCTGCCATGTATAATGCCTCATGAAATTCCCTTTCATTTTACGGTACCATTGGTAAATTTATTGAGAAACAAACAAAAATTTATTGCTACTGTAGTGTTCATCGTGCTTTATCTCCAATTAGTTTAAAATCTTGATACTCTGTAGGGGCAAAATGAAACAAAGTTTGGTTTAGTTCTTATTTAATGTGAAGAATTTTTGTTCTCAAACCGAGTTTCAAAATTTTCTATTTTGTATCCATTTTAATCGGTGTGATGATGTGGATACCCGTTTATGAAATGTTTGTCAAAGGACTACATTAAAGTAGTGTGCTATAAAGTGTTACAAAACAGTAGGTGGTTGGTGAAAATGGGTACAAAATATATTTTTTTTTCGAAACTTTCTTACATTGAATACGAAATTTTGAGGCTTTATTACACTGAATGAGAAAAAAGTTATTTGTTATACTAAAAGGCAAACTTCGTTTATTATATAATATTAAATGATGTCTGATTTTGAAGTATTCTTGTATCTATCATATGTAAAACTTCTCATTCCCTAATTTAACTAACTTTAATATTTCATTCTTCTTTCCAAAGATCGTTGTATTACCATATATAAACACAGTCTTAGCATAACAGAACTTCCAATGCTCCAACTACGTTGTATGCACCAAATTTTCAAGATTAGCTGTCTTCACAGCTTTTCCCAAAACCCCATTTCTGTTATTGTCCTCTTCTTTCTTGCTATCTCCATTTTTGATCGATGAAACCAACAAATTCTTTCCTAATTCCCATGTCTATACATGTGTTTTCCAACCCTAATTAGTAATCACACATCTTTTCGTTTCCGTTTTGTGTCATGGCCAACGATCCTTCTAGTTATCGTGCGTTGCCGGTCATCGTATTCACGCATTTGTTGGTCGTATCAATCGCTACCCTTGTGCTGGTTTGGCTCCTAAACTTCAGGGAAGGCTTTGCTTTCACATCACAGATCAAAGCAAAGATTTTTAACGTAAGTTTTAAGAGTAATCGAGAGTGTACAATTATACGGAGAGAATGTGTATATTACATCATAAGTTTCGATTTTCCGATTTGTTTAAAGATTTTGATTGGTTGGGTGTTGGATTTGTTTAAGTTATTTTTGTTGTTTTGATTTGCAGTTGCATCCGCTTCTTATGGTACTTGGATTCATTGTATTTTCAGGGGAAGGTAAGAAATAGATTTTACAAACACTACATGTATTTTAAAATTACGGAAATCAACATATATATAATAAATTATTAAAAATGTATTAAAAAAACAGACAACAAAAAATTAAGTGTTTAAATTTAATATGGGTAATTTAATAATTTACCAAACTTACATGCATTTTTGTCCCGTCTAATTGTTGCACTAGAACACAACAAGTTTTTGTTCTATCTTATCCTGTCCCAAGATAGAAAACACGCTCTTAATAGACAAATACAAAATCGAAATTGATGTTTTCAGTTTTCATAATCTTATTTGAGTTGGAGTCAAAACTTACTATAATCGTATTATACGAGCTAAAGGCATATCGGTATTTTGAATCAGCGATGATAACGTACAAGTCGATCCCTGCATCGAGACAAGCACTTAAACTAATTCACCTGATACTACATTTGATCGCGCTTGCTTCTGGAATTCTGGGCGTTTATGCGGTCTTCAAGTTTCATAACGAACTCCATATCCCACATATGTACACGTTACATTCCTGGATCGGTTTGTCTACCATCTGCTTATTCGGGTTTCAGGTAATCTTGCTCTCCTTTCATCGCAAAAATCGTTCATAAGCTACCAAACGTGTTCATATGTACTAACACAAACTTACGGATGCTATAGTTGCTATTGGGATTCTTCTCTTTTTTGTTCCCGGGAGCAAAGTCTGCAACACGGGCAAGAATCGCTCCATGGCATGTTTTCTTTGGCGTCGTTATCTTTTTCATGGCGATTGTGACTGCCGAGACGGGATTAACGGAAAAGTTCTTTTTCCAACGCTTGAAGCGTGGCCAAGAAGCGCTCATCGTCAACTTTATAGGACTATTACTGCTACTTTTAGGGATATCAGTTGCCCTTATTGTTGTTCTTCCCTTAAGAAGGAAATAATCTTCATCTCTTGACATATGATTGTTGTGCCTATTTCGGTGCAACAAAATCGGCTTTATAAGAAGCTAAATATGTCTAAATATGTCTAAATATTCTAATAATCTGTTTTATAAAAACCACATTTATAAGAGTATAAAACCAAACAAATGTACGTCCTATGTAAAGGTGTTACAACAAGTTGATAGTATCGCCACAAGTTTTTTTTAGGACAATTTGAATATACGACATTATTTGAAAAAGTGTTCATACACTTTTCAAAAGTGGCATAAGAAGCTGACAGAACACTTTTAACTTAAAAAGTGTACTGAAAAATTTATCAGGACACCCAAATACGTCATATCAACTTATTGTAAGAGTTTTACATAGAACACACAATTGTTTGGTCATATAAATTTAAGTCCTATGAAACTGTCTATTAGAACATTTAGACATATCTTAACGTCTTATAAAACCGAATTTATTGTAGTGTGTGTAAACATGTACTTGATTCACTTTGCATATAAACATGAATAGAAGAGCTTTCTTGATAAGATCAATTACATTCAAGAACAAATGCTCAATCTCTGAATCATGTTACATAGAACTGTGACAAGTTAAGTGGCCGTTTACCAAACGCTAGCAGGGTAAGCATTCGGTAAACGGTCCCAAAATCTGATGAAAAACTAAAAAAAAAATGCTGAATTTACTACCTAAAAAAGAAAAGAAAGAAAATAAGTATTCAATCCTCAACTTCAAAGAAACATACTTGAGATTACATTTACATCCACTGTTTCTTGGTGTTCTCCATTCTCTGCAGTAAACCAGCAATCTCTGCTTGCATTCTCATCTTCATCTTGTAATACTCACAATGACCATTTTCCAAAACCTTAAACTCTTCGACTTTCTGCTTCTTTCGTTCCTCTGATTCATTCAGACGTAACTTGGAGAGCTTCTCTGTATACTCTTCATCCAACTTCTCGATCTTTATCCTCATCATCCGTTTATACCCTTCTGCTTCTTTTCTCGCTTCATCGGCCTTCTTCTGGAACATTCTGGATTCGGCTTCTTTTATCCTCACAAGGCTCTCCACGCTGTCATACCTGTCCTTTTTGGTCGATTTTACGGACCATTCATCCTCAATCATCATGTTGTTACTATTGATCATTTGAGATGGAGGTTTTGATGGTGGAACAACGGTTGATGGTAAATTGGATGTGGGAAATTCGGAGATGCCATCTGTGTCTAAACATCATAACAACAATTCTAAGGTTTCTATATAATTCTTCTGAACGAAAGTTCAAATGAGAACCATAAATATTTTTTGGAACCTGAGAACTAATTATTTCATGTATTATTCATTATGAATATAACCCTAACATTGTGTTCTCGAATTTGGGAAGGAAAGAATGGGAAGGAAAGGAAAGGAAAAGAAGCATTTTTGATGTTCTTGAATCAGGGAAAGAAAATGTGCCATTTTTACAAATATACCCTTCAAAATGAAAGGTCGGGTAGTTTTGTAATTTTACTAAATTGTGCAACTAGTTATCAATTCTTTCCCCATATGGGAGAAAAGTTTTGGGTGGAAAATAAACGATATTTTCCCTCCTAAATAAGTTTAAAGACAGAGTTCTTTTGTTTTCCTCTACTTTCCCTCTCTTTCCTTTCTTTTCAGAAAAGGTTTCGAGAATAGAGTAACATCATTCATCATGATATTTACATCATGAATATCATTCATCATTCATAATGAGTATCATTCATTTACATCATGAATTTCATTCGTCATTCATAATGAATATCATGTATTTACATCATGCATTTTCATTATGAATAATTGTTGTGAGGAACATCTATCACGACATTCATCATGAATAATTGGTTCCAGATTCTCAAAGTATTTACGGTTGCATTAAACCTGCGCCGATTCTTATAATCATGCATACAAACACATAAAGCTGCATACGCTTAATAAACTCGAGAAGAGACTTACAGTCGAAAAACCGAAAGATGAAGCTGCATACATCTGAAGGAGACATCACTTTGTTATCAAGATTCGATACCATCTCACCGGCCTTCGAATAAAGCTCCTTCCCTTTGAAATCCAAACTCCCTCTAAAGATTTTTCTAACACAATCAAGCTCTTTCATCAATATCTCCAAACTCCACTCTTTTGCACAACACCTAAAAACATCCTTAATGAATCCAAACATCTCAGAAACATGACCACAACCGATGCAATGGAATTGGATCTCCGTTGTCCCCGTGGGTCCCTTCAAGCTCGAACCGGGCCTTATTAGATTCTTCTCGAGACCGCAGGCTGCATGACACCAATGAGAACATACGTCACATCCGACCCAACTGCAAGTATTGTTGGCACAATCGAAGTTTAGACAAACCGGACACATGCATTCGCTGCAAAATCCGTTCTTTTTTGAACAAATCTTGCAGTCACAGTCTTCGACAGGTAACGGTCTCTTGCAGTTCACATTTTTACACCTTTCGTGTAAGAAAATCTCGATCAATTCATCGGTTGGAAGGCGGGTTTGGGGAGACACGAAGCTTCCAAGATTCGTTCTTATAGAAACCAAGATATCGAGTTGGTTTCTATCGGCTTTTGAAAGATTTTCACTCGTGAGATCGGATCTTCTCTCGAGCCGAAGCTGTAGTCTCACCAATTCGTCTCTCCTTTCCGGGATTTCCATCAGTTTCTTCAAGTAGTCCTTCGTGGATTCGATTGTTTCATCAGAAAACTCTAGAATCACCTTAGCCATGATCGGAATAGACTCCGATACGATTTCTTGAAGAAGCTTTTCAGGTCTAGACGGCTTCGAATTCTTAAAACCTCTTACGATCGAGTCACCCGAATGAGTGTCGATCCCGGGCTTTGCCAGCAATTCGGAAGGGAATAACGACAGATTACTATCCGAATTGGTTTGATCACTTTGCACCAACACGACACCACCATCACCTACGGGCCTAAACCGGCTATGAACCGATCCATTAGTTCCCTCCCCACCGTTCCAAATCCTGGAATTCTCGATTGAATTTCGAGTCATGGAGCAACTGGGGTTGTGGGAAAACGGATGGGAACACGAAAACGACATCGAACCGGCCGTAAAATCAGTGGAGAAAGTGGTTTGTGTGTTGTTACTGTTTGTAGGCAAAGACTGTAAACTTAAACTCCTACTGGGATTCAAAGGTTCACCATTTAGAAATTGAACATGATTGGAAGCAGCTAAAGACAATGAAACATCAGGCAATGACAAAGATAGGTTTAGGGTTTCTAATTTTGGTTTCTTATCTTTACTAATTGCATAAAATTCATCATATTCAATCTCTCTTTTTGAAGAATTCCCTGATAATTGCAAAAAATCTCTCTCCACCCATCGATTTTCGTCTAGATTATGATCACCATGATCCTCAGAAACAATTAATTTTCCTTTTGGTTCATCCTGATCATCATTCGAAAGACCTAATTTAGAGTAATCGCTATAATAACTCAAATTGAATTCTTGAGAAATTTCTGATTTGAAGGATTTTGACTGGAGAATTTTGTTACAAAGATGAATCCCCTTTTCAGAAAATGGGGAAATCATCTGGTTTTCGTTGGATTGAGTGGTGATTTCACCTCCAGAAACAGCATCAAAAGTTGAAGAATTTTGTTTGTTTTTTAACATGATGAAGGGATGAAATTGACAAGGATTGGAGAGAGGAGATAGTAAAAAGGAATACAGATTTGAAGGTGATATGATCAGCAGTAATTCTTCTTCTTGTTGTTGTTGTTCATCATCAGCTTCTTGGGTCTTTCCCTTTTGAATTCTTCAGCACGCCATTGACTCTCTCCACCAACGGCTGAATTCCTATGCTAAGGGGGTGTTTGGGATTGTTTTAAAAAGCTTACTTTAAAAACTGCTTTAAATTAGAGTTTTTAAAGAAGTGTTTGGATTAACTTATTGTGATATAAAAATGTAATAAACTAATAAGTTGTTATTTAAAGGTGTTTGAGATTGTTTATACATATAAAATAACCAAAAAAATCATAAATACTTTTAAAATAAGTTGATAAGTTAAAACCAAATGACTTATAAAAAAATGATTTTCAACGGTTTTGCACCGCTATAAGCCATTTTAATTTTACCTCATCTAAACACTCAAAAGTGCTTATCTCCGGTGATAAATCGCAATAAACTAAAAAGCACATCAAATAAGCAATCCCAAACACCCACTCATTTACCTATGCTAAAACGGAGAAAATTTGATATTTTAATAACTTTTTTACTCCAAAAGCTATACTATATCATATATGTTATAATAGAGAAAAGAAGAAAATAGGTAAATATCTTTAAATTTGGAGAAATCTCTAAATGTCCATATTAAAAAAAGAAATAATATTAATTCTTTCTCACCAATATGGGATAAGATGCTCGATTGCTCGATAAGAAATGAGTGCTAATATAATAAGGGGGTGTTTAGTTGGAGGTATTGAGCGGTCAGGAATGAAAATAATAAAGAAAAATGTTGTTTGGTTTGACATAATATAATGAGTTCATTACCCCAAATCCATTAATTTTCATTCCTGACTAAATTGGGAGGAATGAAAATCTTATTCCCGCTCAGTCGCTTTTTCCCATACGCCCTTCATCTCTCGATGTTGAATGGAAATATATTTTTTATTTTCATGTTGGACGACACATATTTGTATTAAAAATATTATTTAAAACATTTTTTATTGATTATATTAGTTTAATCAAACTACATCAATGCAATATTCATTCCTATTCCCATTCTACTTCAATCCCATTTTCATTTTCATTCTCATTCCTTAAAATGAACCAAACGCCAATGTTTCTTTGTAGGAATGTCATAGGAGATATTGAAGTTGTCTATTTAGGATAGAGGAATACTATTTTATTAAATGTATTAAATATTTTAATAATATAGTTAATGGTAAAATTGCTAAAATAGAGTAGTTGTTGGAGTTTGGTGTAATTTGTTTTAGATATTTTAACTTTGCATACTCTATATTAGAAAAATTATAGCATAATTGTTGGAGATACTCTTATTGGTATGAGGGATGCTCTTAGGTTGAGTATATTGTTCACTCTTTGAAAAATCTTAGCCTAATTCAAACCAAATCAAATTGCAACTCAACCTAACCTAAACCGTTTCATACATCAAAATATTTTTTTAACATTGAATTTGTTATTTTTTCTAATTATAAATTTATAATTCCTTTTTCACCATCATTTGGTACATTTTATCCTCCTTAAATTTTAAGTATATCACATTCAACTATTTTTCTCAATTTACATATATATGTTCACGGTTACTAAACATAAATATAAAAGAAGTTATATAGAAGTGGAGAAAAAATTATATATATATATATATATATATATATATATATATATATATATCAAGAGGATATGTGATGGTGTAATTGTATAATATACATTAATAAAGACTTAACAATCATATTAAAGTGAAATTAACTGTTTTAACCATTTTGTGAAAATGGCTTAACCTCCTAGCCACATTCTACGTAAAACTATTGAAGTAGCCAACACTCTCATGAAACTACATTGCATATCATTGGACCACCCCTATTTTACAAAACCAGACCCTATTCGTAAAAATCCAAATTTGCAGTTGCGAACCTAGCCCTAAAGTTTTAAATGTTGCAGTTTTCACCCAACCTCACAACTGCAGACCTGGGTTTTTGTGAATAGGAGTACGAACTGCAACATTTGAAACTTTAGAGGCCAGGTTTGCAAATATAAACCTGGGTTTTTGCAAACATAGGTGAAAACTGCAACATTGAAACTTTAGAGACAAGGTTTGCAACTGTGAACCTGTTTTTCCAAACAGGGGTTGGTTTTGTAAAATAGGGATGGTCCAATGAATGAGTTCGTATATGCGATTGGGTTTCACGAGGGTGTTGACTACTTTAGTAGTTTTAAGGAGAAAGTAGTTAGAAGGTTAAGCCATTTTCACAAAATAATTAAAACAATTAATTTCTCCATATTAAATCTAAGAAATAAAAGAATATCGGGTCCACCATTTTTGTTCAATACAATACCAAAGTGGATGATTGAGGGTTGGATTGGGTTGGGTTCGAATGACCGTAACCCAATTCAAACCCAATACTTACGGTTTGAAAATTTTACAACTCGATTAGACATCGGATTATTTAGGGTTAGATCGTTTTACATTGGATTGGGTTAGTCGAGTTTTTGAATACCCCTAATTCCTACTCAAAGTAATAATTTATTTTCTCAAAAAAATAAAAAGTTTGGAGATTTTGGGATTTTATAATCTTCAAATGGAGAAATTTAGATTTTGATTCTTTATTTTTGAGAAATTTTAAAAAATTTGTAGGAGATGGTTTTAAACATTTTCCCTAAAAATCCTCAAAAGTATAGATATCAACTTTCTTTCATAGGTACATTCATACATACATATAATTTATTTAAAACTATATTAAATATTTAAAACAACATTTATGTAAATATCTTATCATAAACACCATACATTAAGCAAAAGTTATAGAAGTTGGTTGTATTTTCTATTTTAACGACGATGTTTACATGATGTCTTTAAAATAACTTATCCATGTATATACTTTTTTTTGACATAATTTTATGCTACAAATAAGTGCTTACTTTTAGCTCCTCAACATCCTACCATTCATACATTTAACATCGATTTATGACCTACGGATCCATTATAGAGAGACTACAAGTAGTACATACACAACGAAAGCTAGGTATTTGACAGTGTCCGCTAACGGCACCTTCGGCTTGGCAAATAATGCGACAGTTGCTACTAGCGAAGCATGCTCCCTTGTAAGTCTTGCTTGCATGGGTACATGTTGCAGTTGTTTCTTCTCCAATAGTTTTCGTTATCTCTGCAAACATTAAACGCTCGTTACTATCCCTACCACAACCAAAATGTCCAAGTTAATTAGCATCTCTTTTTTTGGGACATTTAATGATAAAAATGTATAATAATTCATGGAAAAACATATTGAAATTTATTATGAAATGATTAGAAAGAGAAAAGAGAGACCATATGCAATGACAATAAGTAGAATCACCGAAATCGTCCATAAACGTTGTGAAAGACGACAACCCATCTTCAGAGGCAAAAAGATTTTGGTACTATATTGATTTATGAGTAGTAATTTGATGATCAATTTTGGTTAGTCGCAACACAATCTTTCTTGTAGTGTCGGATGTATGGAGAGGTTTGCATGAAAAGTGTATGTATAAAATTCAATTACGGAAGAAACTCTAGTGCCATGAACATAGAATGAATCACATCACGAAGTTGACATGCACCCAAAAGAGATACCGCATTGAGGTCTTCTAATCTATATCTATACTATATTATAAAGCACAGATAAAAAAACTCTTAAATACAAATTATTAGGCACAATGTACCATCATTTTATGCAAGGTTTTAAAAATCTCTTAATTTACAAGTATCAAAGCATAATATATATATATATATATATATATATATATATATATATATATATATATATATATTACTACTGCAGACTTCTAACACCCACCAATTTGGTATGTGCACACCTTTCCATGTATCACTATTAATTAATATATTATATTACTATAATTTTGTTTTAATTATATAATTAAATATGTAATTGGTTATTTTTTCTAGATGTCATTAAAATATATAAGATAATCATTGAATTCTAATAAAATACTTAATTTTTTATATATATAAAACATTATATTATTAAGCCTAAATTAAACAAATTTATAAAAAAAATATTAAACCATCCAAAATTGTAATGTAAATCAACAAAAAAAAATGAAACATTAAAATCGTAATGTATCTCGCTGCATTACGCGAGTACGCTTCTAGCTATAAACAAATATTATATGATCGTGGTTCTTATTTCATGTAAAATTTCAAAAAAATCAAGACATACAAATATATAATGGAATTCTATTAAGGGCACGTTTGGTTTGTCGGAATGGATTGGAATTGGAGTGATTTGAATTTCAAATTCATTTCAATCCTATGTTTAGTTTGCAGGATTGTCCGGATTTGAAATCCTAGGATTTCTTTGAAATCTCTCCAACATTGATTTTGAAATCCCTAGGGAATAGCTAGGATTTCAAAGGATTTCATAGAATTTGTATATAATAATTTTAAAAATATAATCAATTAAATAAAAGTTAATTTAATTACTTATATATTTTTTCATAACTTTTTTAATGATTTTTTTATAAATAATGGAATTTAAATTCATTCCAATCATACAAACCAAACATATAAAAAGATTCCAAATCTTCTCAAATCCAAATCCCTTTAAACCCAAATCCCTATATGAAATCCAATTCATTCTATTG
This sequence comes from Arctium lappa, assembly GCA_023525745.1. NCBI lineage: Eukaryota > Viridiplantae > Streptophyta > Magnoliopsida > Asterales > Asteraceae > Arctium > Arctium lappa. The sequence goes on along the minus strand of CM042052.1, from coordinate 85,934,084 downwards.
CATTCCTACAAACCAAACGGACGATTTGTAAGAATGGAATGGATTTGAGAGATCTGGATTACAAATCCATTCTAATTTGGTGTTTGGTTTGCAAGATTGTCTAGATTTGAAATCCTAGGATTTTTTAAAATTCCTAAAATATAGGATTTTGAAATCCCAATGGAGTGGTTAGGATTTCAAGGTATTACGTATAATTTGTATATAATAATGTTTAAAAGTATGTTAAAAACATTATTTATAATAATCGGTTAAATAAAATATAATTTATTATTTTTATAATTTTTTTTATAAATAATAGAATTTAATTTCATTCCAAATTCTACAAACTAAACATACCAAAAATTTCAAATACTTCCAAATCCAAATCCTTCCAATTCCAATTCCTTCCACGAAATCTAAATCCTTCAAAACTATTCCATCAAACCAACGCCCCCTTAGAATTTAAGGGATACAATGAATCATTAAATAATTATGGGGTAGTTGGTTTGATGGAATGGTTTGGCGGGATGTGGACTTCTTGAAATGATTTGGAATTGGAGAGATTTCAAATCCAGGAAACCATTCAAACAAAATATGGAATTAGAATGAAATTCAATTCCAAATCCCTTCGAATTCAATCCAAGCCCGCAAAACCAAACATACTCTTAGGGTGCGTTTGGTTCGCTGTATTCCGTCGGAATCTGATGGAATTGGAATGGTCAATTCCATTGACCAAGTTTCATCCTGCTGTTTGGTTACCAATTGAATGGAATTGAGTTATATGAAATCCTTTAATTATGGATTTGGTCATTTCTTCTTAAAATAGATGAAATTGAATTCTATTCCATCAGATTTTCTCAAAATGACACAAATACCCTCCTAACCTCTCTCTCTCTCTCTCCTCTCTCCCTCCCTTTCCCTCCCTCTCTCTCTCGGCATTTAAAAAAATAAAAATAAAAAATAAAAATAAAAGAAAGGGTATTTTTGTCATTTTTCAGAATTCGATTCCAATTCCTTTGCAAACCAAACAGACAGATTTCAATTCATTTGACTGATTACATTTTAATCCTGTCAACCAAACACTTGGTCAAACCTGATAACATTTCATTCCAATTCCTTCCAGATTCCAATTCTTTAGACATATTCCATTCCTTCATAAATCATTCTGCGAACCAAACGCCCCCTTATTTTATTTACGTTGACTCATTGAGTTGGTTTTTTTAGATGAGTCATTTAAACCACATTTTCCAAATTGACAATATCAAATAATGATCAATGGCAAATATATTATGAAACTGTAAATTACATGTTCATACAATGTTGTTTCATATATAAAATATTAAGAATTGTTTACATATAAAAAATACAAAAAATACATTTTCATATATGAAACACATGACACACATACAAACATAAGAATAAAACATATGACACAATGTGAATTAAAAGTATTGAATGGTCTAATTGTTTTTCACAAACTTACATATAATTACCATTTTCATTTGATTTTCAATACATGTATATGGGGTTGCTATTTATACCCTTCCTCATTCATATACTGTCACATACCCTATAAAAAAGGTTATAAATAAATAAAAAAACCTATTTTTATGTATACACCAAAATGGTTGTTGCATTTTTTATGGGTAACCGTGAGTTTTCAGATCAGCTTACGCGTACCAACTAATTCCTTGGACGACCACAAATGATCTGAAGTCATCGCAGATGAACCTCCATGAGTACAAGGGCTTTAACAACACCTAAATTCAAACCCAAAGAAGTGGATATTTCTATTACATCCTCTGAATTTTACCGATACACCACACCCCACGTGGTTAGATCGACATATGAAAGAGATGATGATTTAAACATCAAAATCTATTGTCTTTAATTTTTCTCTGTCTCTTAATAAGTTAAAAAACAAATTATGCGGTCTTTTTATTAAATTAAAAAACAAAATAGTTTTGTAAGGAAATTTAAGTCCAAAAATTAAATTAATAATTAAGGTAAAATAGCCTATGCTTGAGGACGTACCATTTCAGTGATTTAATGCAAGTATACTTTTAAATGGTCCCCATGCAATCTTCACATATTCGTATCTTGACCAAACCAGGCATCCACTGTTGCATGATCAAGACATGGAATTTACCAAAAAACCCTTTCTCTCCTCTCTTACCCAATTTGATCAACAGGTAACTTTTCCGTTTCAAAATATCACTTTACATTTTCATTTTTATTCTATCTTAAAATAAGTGTCTATTTTTAAAAGTAGGTACTTTGGTGACGTTTTTTTTAAGAGGTCTGAAGTATGAAATCTTATTTCACTTCTGATTAATAAGAGGTGGTGTTGAAATCTGGAATTTGAATCTTTGTAACGTTTGGAGGTGTTTTGAGAGAAATGAGAGCATATGAACTGAGGTGGCAATAAGGGGTTTTAAGAAGTTAGGTCACCACTTCTTATTTCAAATTTATTTTAGAGCTAAGAATAACTAGAAAAAAACAAACAGTCTGAATGTAGAAAGGTCTGAACGATTCAGACTTAAGAGCCACTAAGACCTTTTTTCAAAAAACCAAACAACTCCTTATTTTTCCAGGTCACAGTTATCTTGCAACCCAATAAAAAATTACAACTCGTGCAACCTTCATCTAAACCGTTCATTGCATTTGGATTTTCATTGATTCTCTAAATGGGTTTACTTGATTTCGTCAAATTTTTGCAGCAGATGTCGATGCACATAACGGTTCATGCGATGTATCGTATGAGAGTGGTACTTTCATGAAAGGGTATGCAATCCATGTTAGTGTATGCATTGTAGGTAAGGTTATTGCATAAAACCAGTAATCATTGATGCAATCCAATAATCAATCTAGTGTCTACATAATAAATGAGTTAAATGAATGATTTAGATGAGGGTTACACATGGTTGTAACATTTTGGTTAGTTGTAAAATAAACCACCCCTATTCTCCTAGTATTAGTTATATGATGAAGAAATTTTTTTATCTCTCAATTATTTCAAATGAAATAATCTTTTAGTTAATTAAAGTATAACAATCACGTGTTCCTAAAAATTGTATGTCTTTTCTTTATGAACATTTATTTGGGACAGGGAGGGTATTAATTAAACGTTTCTAAATAAGTTAATTTGGTGTCTAAAAGTTGATACCATTTGTGACCAAACTACAAAATATATGTACGTAATTCACCATAACTAATCACTTATCGACTCCGTCGATGTTTTTGCCTATGATAAATCAATGTTAAAATTATATAATTGATAATAAACAGAAAATACATACACCAGTTATTCTATTACTACTTGTTAAAAACAAATCATGTTAATTATTGGCTATAAAGTAAAACCAATGGATGAAAGGTGACTGAAACATGATCTATAAAAAGGCAAATCAATAATACGAAGGTTGAATAAAGATATATTATATTTAACTAGCTATTTCATATACCCATTGGACTTTATATAACTGTACAATTACGAAAGTTTGAAAAGGTGGTCCATTGATCATTCTTTACTTTAGTCGTTGAAAAATGAAATTGAAAGAGTCAAATAAATTATATAATTATTGTATCTTTATAATTTTAAGTTACATAGATAGAATTATTTATCAAAATTTTCTTAATCATACATAAATTAGTTGGTCGCTTAAACAAAAAGAATAACAGTGTCATGAACATAATGTTATCAATCTCAAAGAAATTATACCAGATCATTTTTAAAAATAAACAATAATACAATTGATAAAATTATAAATATCTAATTTATTAAAAATAAAATACAGACAACGCTTTATCCGTTTTACCAACCTCAAACCTTTCTTGTCTCCAGGTCAAAGATATGTGAAAATGATGTTTGATACTCCCAAATTCTTTTGCTATTTTCAAAAATAAATATTTATTCAAGTACCTCATTTAGGGGTGTCAATGAGATGAGATAATTCGCGACCTACTCGAGATCGACTCCGTCAAAACTCGACTTGAATAGGCTCGACTCGACATACTAACGAGTCGACTCGATAAGCTCGTGAGATACTCGAATATTATATATATATATTTTAAATTAGGAAATGTTAAGTTTATTCATTAGACTTGATATAGTTTGTACAAATTGCTTAGGTTGCAAAAGAAACACACCCTATATATATATACACGTTCATTAATGTTCGTTTACTTATAATAGTAATCTAAATAACATATATTAAAGAAATAAATATTAAAATAATAATATAATTATTATATATATATATATTATTATAATTATATAATTATAATTATTATTAAAGAATTACTAGCACTTTATTTAAAAAAAGGTAATAACACTTATATATGACTTGCGGGTACCATTATTTAAATAAGAAATGTCCTCCTTTTGCTTAAAAACACATCCCACATTGGTGGGACAATCCATCCAAGACTTTTGCATTCAACTATAAATAGGACTCACCCCCTTTTTTCCCCTTGCCAATCCATAGCCTTTGTGGCATAGCTTTTCTATTGTGCCTAGTGGCCTGAGCCCTTTGGCTTGAAGTTAGGCAAAAAAAAATTGTTGGTACCTATGGAAGTGGGTGCAACTAGTTTGTTATGTTTGTTTACAATTTTAATCAAACAAACATAAACAAATAAGAACACACTGAATTTTTAAATAATTGAATACGAACACTAGTTTGAGTTTGAGCTTAAAATTAGTTTGAGTTTGAGCTTGAAACGAGTTCGAGCTTGAGTGAGCTTGAAACGAGTTCGAGCTTGAGCGAGCTTGAAATGAGTTCGAGTTCGAGCTTGGAAATTGGTTATCGAGTCGAGTTCGAGCTTGGATTTTCAATACTCGCGAGCTTTCGAGTCGAGTTCGAGTTTGAGAATTTTTTTCGAGTTCGAGTCGAGTTTACTGATACTCGAGCTCGACTCGCATCATTTACAATTACACCCCTAACCTCATTACCCAAAGTTCACTTTGGTCCCTAACATTTTTCACTTTCAACAGATATCATCCCTCAACTTTGTTTCAACGGTTTTCATCCCTCACGTTTGTCAATTCCCAACAGTTTTCGTCCCTTCTTCTAACAGCCGTTAACTTTTTTTCAGTTAGGTCCAATTTAATGAGGGGTATTTTAGTCATTTTACCTATTTTCTTGTTTTTACAAAAGCCTTTAAACTTTAGGGACCTATTATATAAATTATCTCTAAGGAACATCTTGATAATCCTCCCAAAAAAAAAGAGAGAGAGAGGTTTAGGGGAAAATCCTCCCAAAAAAAATGAACAACTAAGGAACATCTTGATAATCGTTCATCTGGATTGTAACATCCGTATTCTCGGTACGTTTTTTATCGAGTACCTCTACTTAGAATTATACGTAACCCGATTGTATTTGGTTATTAATCAATTTTAAAATGGATCGTGGGCTTTGCGGGTCGAAATCTGAAAAAATTCGCGTCTCGGTATATATGGGGCGAATGTGCTCGCGATTGTGACATGAGTCACTCTCGTGGGGCACACTCACAAAGAACGTACCGAGAGTACAGAGAGGTTGGCGATAGTGACACTTGGTCACTGTTGCAGGGCACAATCGCTGGACATGTACCGCGAAGAGGTGATAACGGGCGACAGTGACACTTGGTCACTATCGTAGAGCACAATCGCGGGACGGGTTCAGATCATTTAATGCCCTAAAACGACCCATTTGCTCATTTATCTCACTTTCCTCTTGTTTTGGGCTATTTCTCTTGGAAGCTAAGGTAAGAATTTTGCTCTCTTCATTGATTTCTCATAAGGGAAGTCATTAAATGAAGTTTATATATATATATATATGTGTGTGTGTGTGTGTGTGTGTGTGTGTGTGTGTGTGGTTGGTTTAGGTTGGTGATTGTGGTTAAGAGCTTGTGCTTGAAGTGTTAAAGTCTCCTACTAATTTCCCTCAAGTCTCATCTAGGGTTTGTTCATATTTCCAACAAGGTGAGTTTTCTATCCTTTGATTCTTACATAAATACTAGGGTTTAAGTGTTATCACCCTCAATTATGTCTTATAAATATATATTGGTTTGTTGCGTTTTGACCTAAATATGGGTTTTTGGGAAGATGGTGGTTTATGACTTAAATATGAATGTTTGATAAATGTGTTTTAAACTAAGATAAATGGTTCTCTATACTCATCTACTTATTTGGTAATCAACTCTTGTTCCATGGGATTTTGGTAATATCAAAGTAAGAATTAGGGTTTTGGGAAAAATGTAAGTATTGGATTTATTATTTACGACCATGATTTTGAGAAAGGGAATGTGTGGTATTATTCTTGATGGGTTATGTTGATAAACTCCCCTCCATGATGGGAGTCAATATTTCATGTTAATAACCTTGTATATATGATTTGCTTACATACATGATTAATGATGAATGTGTTAGCAAATTCTGGTGTTTAGTCTTAGTGTAATGGATCCATAGGCACGGTGTTCCTATGTCCCTTTTGGACATTAAATTCACCACTTTGGCACGAAATAGGCATCGGGTCACCATGGTAAGTAAGGTGTGGATCTATATGGTCGGGCAGCGTCCCATAGGCAGTAAGATGTAATTCCCTTATGCTAGAGTTCCCGTTTTGGAACTCTCATGAATAATAGACCTAGAGGGAATGACTTGATGTTTTTGAGCAATAGACTTAGAGTAGTTGAGCTTACTATGTGATTGGTGGTATTTGTACCATATTTGATCACTAATGGTTTGTTTGATTTATTGACTTAGCTCATAACTATATCCACCGTGCGACTACAAATGGGTTTAGTACTCCTATTTCAATTATCTTGTTCTCACTAGGCTTTAGCCTAACGCTTGTTTTTGATTGTCATGTTTACAAGTAATCTTACGGTGGGGCTCGTCGGGATTGAATGGACGACCTTGGGGTCGAGAGCGGTCTTTTTGAAGATATGTTGACCAATACAGTGATTATAGAGAATACACATTTTGGAGGGATAGCGACATCCGACCTTAATCTTTCTTGACTAGTTTAGATTATTAGGTTGTCATTTTATTCTTTATTGTTTTTGGGTTGTAAATGTCAAACCTTATTCCCCGTTTTGGGATGAAACTCTTGGGTTGATTTATCATGTCCAAACTATTCAGGTTTAAATGATTCCCTATTTTAGGGTGGACATGTTTCCTCTATTTATAGACGTTATGTTGCCTAAATTTCGAATTTTATTTCATTTTAAATTTTAGGATGTTACATGGATGGTATGCACAATTTCATACAAGTAATTTAAGTTGTTTTTTGGTTTTTATGCACGTGTGCATGTTACAAATTACTTGTATGCGCATGTGCACACCGTCCAGATGAACGGTTAGTAAAGTGTTCCTTAATTTTTCATTTTTTGTGTGGTTTTTCCCTGAATCTAACCCTTTATACATAGAGAAAGAAATGTTCAAATGAGAAATGCTAAGTGTGTGAGAAATAGATAAATTATCCTAGCCCTTCATCTGGTCAACATTTGTGGCTTTGACCGGAAACACCAGATAATTCCTTGTGTGGTCTGTAAAATATAGAGGGGTAGTTTCGTAAAACACGCAGGACGAGTTCATATGTGAACCTATGTGATTCACATGTGAACTATACTTTCACATGTGAATCAGTTAATTAGTTCATATGTGAATCACAAAGGTTCATATGTGAATATGTTAATTAGTTCAACTGATTCACATATTAACCTACAGTTAATTAATTCATATATGAATCACAAATGTTCATATATGAATCAGTTAAAAGAGGTCATATGTGAATTACACTAGTTCACATATGAACATATAGTTCATATGTGAATTATACAAGTTCATGTATGAACTCGTCCCGCATATTTGTAAATATTACGAAACTGTCCTTCTATTTTTGGAACAACCGTAACTTTTGACCAGTCAAAGCCGTGATTATTGACCAGTCAAAGACGCAATATTTGACTAGTCAAATCTGATCTTGACAATATGAGTGACTAGGATCACTTCTCTATTTATCATGCACTTAACATTTCTCATTTGAACCTATGACTATATATATATATAATATTATGGCGATTTCGGCCATGAACATATTGTGACCACCGACAACCACCACCTCCACAACCGTCATCCATATCTTCCCTCCCCTGGTCAAACCCACAAAGCAGAGTCATAGGGGCGAAACCACACCCCCCCTCGGCTCTTTCATTTTGTCCCTTACATATTTGCCCAATACACAAGCACCTTCCATCCAGAGTCCAGTTCCACCATCTTTTTCAAACACACATCTTTGGAGACGATATAGGGTCAATACTAATACAGGGACACATGGTCAATATCCCAGGGACGATGATAGTGGAGACGATCACATGGGCCAAATCACAAGGACCAAACCACATGGGCTTTGTTGTTGAGTTTTATCTTGGTGACGATGATGGTACTCACAGAAGAGGGGGTCTCGCTGACAGTCATGGTAGCCATATTTCTCTTGCCGCTGATGGTTAAAGGGGTGCCAAAGTGACGATTGGAGATGGAGGCCTGCAACATGGACACATGTTTTTTTGGTGGGTTACAAGGACGATTTAATGAACTCGCTGCTCCCAGAGATGGAGGGAGCAGGGACAATTTCACGGTGGTTGTTGTCGTGAGTCGCGAGAGATGGTTGCTGCCAGTGATTTGGTCCCCAATGGTTTAGCCCTTTGTGTGTGTTTACATATATATATATATATATATATATATATATATATATAGAGAGAGAGAGAGAGAGAGAGTGAGGTTCAAGGGAAAACCTCAAAAGAATGGGAAAAGAAGAACACCCTGGTAACCCTTGATCTGGATGGTATGCACTAGCGCATACAAGTAAATTAAGTAGATTTTTGGTTTTCATGCACTTGTGCATTATGCACTTATTGTATGTACAAATGCATACCGTCCACACACACACACACACACACATATATATATACATATATATATATAGGGACAGGTTCAGGGGAAAACCTCAAAAAAGGGAAAACTGAGGAACACTCTGGTGGTCTTTCATCTAGACGGTATGTAATTATGCATACAAATAATTTAGTTGTTTTTTGGTTTTTATGTTCGTGTGTGTGTGTGTGTTAGATATAATTACGTAACATCTCCCTAAAGTTTGATGGTTTTTGTAAAAACAAGAAGTTTAAGAAAACATATAAAATGACTAAAATACCTCATTAAATTGGACTTAACGGAAAACGTTAACGTCCGTTAGAAGAAGGGACAAAATCCGTAGGGAATCGACAAACGTGAGGGACGAAAACCGTTGAAAGTAACAAATGTTAGGGACCAAAAGTGAACTTTACTTTTTTTTAATTATTTATATATATATATATATATATATATAGGGAGAAATTCATTTGAGAAATGGTAAATATATGAGAAATAGAGAAGTAATCTTAGTCATTCATCTGGTCAACATTTGCGGCTTTGACCGCGAAGCACCGGATAATTCTTTGTGTGGTCTATAAAAGGTAGAGGGGTAATTTCGTAAAATACACGGGATTAGTTCATATATGAATTTGTATGAATCACAAAGATTCATATGTGAATCATAAAGGTTCATATATGAATCTGTTAGTTAGTTCAACTGATTCATATATGAATCACAAAGGTTCATATATGAATCAATTAAAAGAGTTCAGTTGTGAATTACACTGGTTCATATATGAACATATAGTTCATATGTGAATTATACATGTTCATATATGAACACAACCCGTATGTTTTGTAAAATTTACGAAATTGTTCTTCTATTTTTGGGATAGCCGTAACTTTTGACCAGTCAAAACCGCAACTTTTGACCGGTCAAAGCCGCAATATTTGACTAGTCAAATCCGATCTTGACCATATGAATGGCTAGAATTACTTCTCTATTTCTCATATATTTACCATTTCTCAAATGAACCAAACACTATATATATATATATATATATATATATATATTGCAATTTAACAATCATTATTTGAATAAACTCGTAGTTATTTAAATATTGTCTTTTGAAAAACATATAATTTATTTATTTTTCATTGCTTTAAGACGTTTTGTTTGCACTATAAATTCTATATAAAAGCTTTCTTTCGGTCATTAATAATAAAACCATAATATTTAAAAATCAAATAAAATGACATGTTTCAAATGAAGTTAAGAGTAAATAAGCATAATTCATGCAAAACAACAACAAAAAGTTATATTATTTGTTTTGAATAGTAAAGTCAAATAATTAAATACTTTTTTCAATTCTATGAAAGTCTGTAAGATTTTCCTTAATAATTATATGATTTACTTTTGTTTAATGATTGAATGAGACATATATCGAAATTTGGTGTTGTGAAGACAAAAAAGTTCTCCTTAAGGCTTTGTTTGCCAAACTAGCTTATAAGCTAGCTTTTCAAAACGTTACTTTGAGTAGCGTTTCAATAAGCTAGCTTATGGTCATCCTAGCTTAAGCTAACTTTTTTTTGCCAAACATAGCTTAAGTAGGTAAATATGGCTTATTTATGTGGTAAAATCCAATTCGTTTAGAAAATTAAATTGTATAACTAAATTCATGTGAAACTGATATAATGAAGTCTCTTCCTATACATTGGTGTTATTAATCGAAGGTTGAGAATTGTGAATCCCTAGATAAGTCTTAAAAAACATTCTTTAATTGGACAACCTTAGTTAGAATCTTAAGGGGTTGTTTGTTAACCTCTTAATGGTTCCATTAAGAGGCAATCTCTGAATCGCTAAGAGATCGAATCATGTTTGGCAAAAAAAAAAAAAGTCTGTCTCTTAATGGTTCCGAAACCCTCTGAATGATTTTGTATCATAGGCTTCCCTTAACCATTAAACACCCTGATTTCATTATAAACAATTACCAAACAATCATATTTCATTTTGCATTATATCATGAGAGTCTCTTAATCATTATGACCACTTAATCATTCTGCACCAAACCATTCAGCAATTGCCAAACAACCCCTTAGTAGTTATAGGTAGCAAAATTATTTCTTGTTATGCATGTAATGTCGAATTATATATCAAAGCATTAGGGGGCGTTAGGTTTGCAGAATGTGATGAAATCTGGTGGAATTGAAATGTTGAATTACTTTGACCAGATTCCATTCCCGTTCAAGTTTTTCAATGGATGAAATCTTTGAATTCCAATAAATTCCATATATATAAGATTTGAATATTCTATCATAAAAACCAAGTATTTCAATGGAATGAAATCTCATATTTTGATAATTCCAAAGTTACCCTTTACCCTAAACTAAACCCTACTGATATTGATTATCAACAGACACCAATTCTCTCTCTCTCTCCTCTCCCTCTCTCTCATCTCCCTCTCTTTCCCCTCTCTCTCTCTCTCTCTTCTCTCTCTCTCCCCCTCTCTCTCTCCCCCCCTCTCTCGTCTCTCTCTCTCTCTCTCATCATTCGTGTGTTAAAATAATCAAAGCAATTTTAATTAAAAATTAAACTATTTAATGACTATTTCATTAAAGTAATTTTTGTTTTAAAAAATTAAAATAATCAAAAAGGGTATTTTGGTCATTTACCAAAATTCCATTCCAATTCCGAAGCTATAATCTGTGAACAAAACAGAAAAATTACAATTCATTTAACAGATTCTATTCCAATTCTGTCAACCAAACAGGTGGTCAAAACTGACAACATTTCATTCCGATTTCTTCAAAGTCAAATTCCTTTGACAGATTTCATTACATCCAAAAATATTATGCGAACCAAACGCCCCCTTAGTTTATTTAAATTGTTATAATGATAAAAAAAATATTGTATAAATATTGCACCATAATACTTGCGTTGAAATAAATGATTTTAAAAGAAAATGTTTAAATTTTTTGTTGCAATATATTATTGAGTAAACTTTACTTTTGGTCCCTAACATTTATTAATTTCAAAATGGACGTCGTCCCCAAATTTCGAAAACTCAGTTTTAGGCTATGTTTGGCAAAAAAAAAACTAAATTTAGCTAGCTTATAAGCTACTGTACATGTTTGGATGACCATAAGCTAGCTTATTGAAATGCTACTCAAAGTAGCGTTTTGAAAAGCTAGCTTCGTTTTTTTTTTTTTTGCCAAACATAGCCTTAGTCCTTCACGTTTGTCATTTCATAATGGTTTTGGTCATTTCTCTTAACGAAAATTAACTTTTTTTTTGTTAAGTCCGTAATAAATTAAGGTTATTTTAGTAATTTTAAACATTTATCTGTTAAGTCCATCATTATCTGGTTAAATGAGAGGTAATTTAGTCATTAGATCTTTTTAAAAAATAAATAAAATACCTCTTATTTAATTGAATTTAGAGTAAATTATGGATTTGGCCCATAAGGTATGTCAAAAATTACGGATTTGGTCAATTAACTTCATTTATTACATAAGAAACCTCGTATGCAGATTGTTATGGATCTGGTCATTCACATTAATGGTTATCAAACTTTTCCGTGGAATATGACTTTTTAACATATTTTCTTTATTTTTACTATTTTTCAAACCACATGGACCAAATCTTTAATTTACTCTAAACTATATTTATATTTATATTTTATGTACTATATATTTATATATTTGTACTTGTATTTTCTAAATTATATTATATTTATATTTTCTAAATTATATTATATATTTATTTTTGTATTTAATGTATACATGTATAAATTATTTATATTTTATATATTATAAATTATACTATAGGGTTGGGTTTCGATGAGAAGTTGAGTTAATGGTGATAAGTGTGAGAAGTAGTTATTGACCGTTGGATGAGAAATGGACGTACATTAGGATGAGATGCATCAAGATAAGATGGACCAGATCAATTCTCTTCTAAATCACAATTCATGTGAGGGCTTGAGATTAAAAGAGATCAACGATCATATCTACTTCTCACGATTCTCATCATTAACTCAACTTCTAACACGATCCTTCGTCTTATACTATATTTATCTTTTATAAAATTTATTTTATATTTATATTTTATGTATTTGAACCTTCCATTATGCAATTTGTATATTGATTTGATTTAGCATTTGTATATTGATTTGTATATATATTTGAACCCCCACCTACGCTATTTGTGCAAATGGTTTGATTTAGTATTTGTGGCATAAATTATAAATTATTTATAAACTAAATGTCAAAACTTTAACATATAAATCACAATTTTGTACAATTTAATCACAAAACTTATGATACAAACACTAAATTAAATCATTATACAAATTACATAGATGGAAGGTTCAAATACATAAAATATAAACATCATACAAAATAAATTTTATAAAAGATAAATATAGTATAATTTATAAATAAATATAATATAAACGTATATGTTGACTATAAATATAAATATATAAATAATAAAAATACAATATAATTTATAAAATACAAATACAAAAATACAAATATATAATACATAAAATATAAATATAAATATAGTTCAGAGTAAATTACAGATTTGGTCCATGTGGTTTGAAAAATGGTAAAAATAAAGAAAATATGCTAAAAAATCATATTTAACGGAAAACTTGGATGTCCGTTAGTGTGAATGACCAAATCCATAAGAATCTGCATACTTGGAGGTTTCTTATGTAATAAATAAAGTTAATGGACCAAATCCGTAACTTTTCATTACTCTTGAATTTAATAAAAAAATTAACCATCGAGGAGGAATCAAAGCGTGAAGATGACAAACATGAGAGATCAAATTGAAGTTTTAAAGTTTAGGTAGCGTTTGGTACGTAGACTGAATGGGACAGGACAAGACGAGACAAGACAAAACAGGACAGGACAAATTGTCTGTCCCACGTTTGGTATGATTAGAACAAGACAAAACTAATTGTCTGTTCTGCGTTTGGTAAGCTGAACAGGATATAACAAAACTGTTAAAATGACCAGATTGTCCTTATATGTTGTTTTATGCCTTTATATGTTGTTTTTATGTTATTTTATATCAAATAATGATTGTAAATGACATAAATCAACTAAAATTTATTTAAATAATCAAATAAAAGAAAAGAATTGTGCACATTTTGACACAAAACACATAAATATGAAACAAATAGATGCAAAATGATAGGTGAAACAAAACCATTAACATTTAACAAATCATGGCAGTAGAAAACGATTTCAATAAATCAAGAACCCACAGTAGAAAACGATTTCGAAGGAGGGCGCTGAGTGAAAACGATTTAACAAATCGATTAAAGAACGGTAGAAATCGATTTTGAATCCACAATATATAACAAATCGATTGAACAATAGTAGAAATCGATTTCCAAAAAAATTTAACAAATCGATTTCCAACCCACAGTAGAAATCGATTTTGAAAACGATTTAACAAATCGATTGAACAATAGTAGAAATCGATTTCCAAAACGATTTAACAAATCGATTGAAGAACAGTAGAAATCGATACGTGTGGAGACGAAGATGATGACAATGAAGAATGGTGGAGGCGATGGAGACGATGAGGCGATGGAGATGAAAAATTAGGTTTATTGTACGTATCAGATAGATAGATGGTGTAAAAAAAGGGTAACTTAGTAATTTCTCAATTTAGTACTATGTTGTTCTACCTATTTTGGTGGAACAAAAAAACTCAAGTTTTGTCTCATGTTGTCCCATGGCATGCCAAACATGGGACTATTTTTTTTTTGTCCCGTCCCGTCCCACCCAGTCTGCATACCAAACGCACCATTAAGGATGATTTCTGTTGAAATTGATAAACATTAGGGACCAGCAGTAACATTTACTCTGTATATCTAAAACCAAAATATCTATACTATATTATAAAGCACGGATAAAAAACTCTTAAATACAAATTATTAGGCATAAGGTACAATCATTTTATGCAAAATTTTAAAAATCTCTTAATTTACAAGTATCAAAGCACAAGATACATATTACTACTGCAGGTTTCTAACACCCACCAATTTGGTATGTACAGAACATTCCTTTTATGCAGACCTTTCCATGTATCAACATTTAATTAATGTATTATATTACTATAAATTTGTTTTAATTATATTATTAAATATGTAATTGGTTATTTTTTCTAGATGTTATTAAAATATATAAAATAATTATTGAATTCTAACAAAATACTTATTTTTTTTATATAAAAAACATTATATTATTAAGCCTAAATTAAACATTATATCATTTTCTCAAAACCATCCAAAATCGTACTGTAAATTGACAAAAAAACAAAAAATAAAATAAAACATTAAAATCGTGATGTATCTCGTTGCATTGCGCGAGTACGCTTCTAGTACTTAAATTAAAAATGAACTACTCCAACTCCAAGTACTGTAAAAACTGTAAAGTCAACTTTCACATAGAGAAGATGCAATGGAAACAAAACAAGAGAGTATTTTTTTTAAATATATAATATTTGTATATGAATAAATGAATGAGAGATTAATCGAAATACCCCAACTTCAAAATTGAATTTCCAAAATGTCTCATCTCTCTCCAATTTAACCAAAATACCCAAAAATCCCGTGAAAACACCCTCGACCGCGGACTAAAAATAAAAATTCATTGTTAACCCAAAAAACCCCTTTTGATAGAGAAATAACACCCCTCGATCACGGACTAACACCCCTCGATTCATAATAAAGATTTGGGCTATGTGGTTGACCGTGAAAACACCCCTCGATTGATAATAAAGATCGAGGGGTTTTCACGGGAATTTTGGGTATTTTCATAAAGTTGGAGAGAGAGTAGGTATTTTCGGTAACTCAATTTCAAACTTGGGATATTTCGATTAATTTCTGTAAATGAATTTATGTACAATTCTCAACTGATAAGATTTGAACTCTTGGTTTTTTAAGAGGTTATCGGTAGCTCATATACCATTAAGCCAAAACCCCTTAGAAATATGCATTTTCTTAAAATAAAAAGTTTAATCATACTAAATACTATGTGATTTCTATTAATAAAAACAAAACTAATGTACTAGAAACACAATTATTTAATATTAAATAATGGTTATTGACGAGTAAAAAAACAAATAATATTCAAAACTTGTACATATTACCATTCTTTCCCCGAGTTTTCAAAAAAAAAAAAGTTACAACTTTTTTGGAAGAAAAAAAACATTTTTAATTCCTTTAAAACTAATTATTGAACATGTTAGAGAGAGAGAGAGAGAGAGAGAGAGAGAGAGAGAGAGAGAGAAGAGACTTTATAAACAGGAGTCTTATCCTAGAAATTGTTTTTTTAGGAGAGGAAGACAACAGCATATCTTCAAAAGAAATCATCAAAATTCGATTCATTTGCTTTTTAAAGCAAACCAAACTTACCCTTCTTTTCTTTAATCTTCCATCGCCATTATTAAACAACGTGAGTTTATACCCAATTAAGAACACACACACACACACACATTCATTGAATTTCCATATAAAATTTAAAAATTTACAACTTGCCTTTCTTTGGTTCCTCTGTTTCTAATCTTCAAGTTTGGCCAAGATTTGATATGATTTTAGTTTTTTATTTTATTTTATTTCATTAAAGATGTACAGAAAAAAACAGTAAATGTGCTTTCATTTGTCTGGAGTGAATAGCAGAAGAAATGATTACATTAAAAAAAAACCCATTTTTAATCTCATTCATCAACCACACAAATTTCTTTAATCCATCTTTTTAGGGCTTCTGCAAACATACCCATTTTTCTTTACATTTCCTTTGTGGGTTTCTTGCTTTCTTTCTATCACATTGTGTCAAAATCTACAGTTGAACAAAGAAAATTTCTAATCTTTGTTTAAATGGGTATTTCAAACTTTTCTTGACTAAAACAACTCAAATTCTTGAAACCCCCTTTTCTTTTTTGAGTATAGAAACCAATTCTCCAAAAAAAAAAATGGATTTCTTTGAAGATAATTTCTAATCTTTCTTTAAATGGGTATTTTAAACTTTTCTTGATTAAAACAACTCAAATTCTTGAAAACCCCATTTCTTTTTTGAGCAAAGAAACCAATTCTGCAAAAAAAAAAAAAATTTGGATTTTTGAAGATGATATCAACACCCCTTTTGTGATTGATGATCTTTAGAGACATGAAGTGGCACCAAGAAGGAGAGGAACAAGAAAAACAGCACAAGGTACAAGTAAGAGAAGCAGAGAACAGAGGTTTGTGTTTTTGAATTCAAGATGGGTGTGAAAATGCAAGGCCACCATCATCATTTGGTGGCAGTGAGTTTGAATGAACAACAGCAATTGGGCACAAAAAGAAAGTATACATCATATATTCCAAGAACAAATCAAGGCATATACTTAGCATTATGGATTATTGCTTTTGGGTTTGTGGCTATGAATGTTTATAAGTGCATAGATGCAGGGCATCAAGAAAGAATTGAAGAGGGTTTGGTGAGTATGTGTGATCAGAGGGCAAGAATGTTGCAAGATAGATTTAGGGTTAGTGTTAATCATGTTCATGCTCTGGCTGTTCTTGTGTCTACCTTCCATTATTACAAGAATCCATCAGTGATTGATCAGGTTTGAACATATTCCTTCTTGTCTGCAAATGTTTCACTGTGTGTTTTCTTGTTTTTTACAGTCTTATTAGAACTAGAAATAGAAAAGGGTTATTTAGCTAATAAGTGGCTTTCTCACTAATGCTTTTTTAAATCCACCTGCATTCTGTATATGGAAGTGTGTAATGTCTGCTTTTCTGAATATTATATTGAAAAAAAAGTAGGTTACACAAGTTGCGTAACTGCTACTTATATAATCTCAGTTATTTCGGTCAATAGGTTGAAAATGTGGCTATAAAGTGCGCGTGGTTTTTTTTTTTTTTTTTTTTTTTTTGGGGGGGGGGGGTTGGTGTTGAGATTGGCTCTTTTGGACAATTTTCCTTAAATCTATTATGGCCTGATTGTTGATTGTTAGCAGCTTAATTGGACTCGGAGCTTACTGTTTGGTAGTAGCGTAATGATATAGAAAATGGTTTATTCAGTGAGCTTTTAGGGAGAGCTTTAAAGCCAAGTTTTTTTCAAACCTGTCAATCCCAATTAAAAACTAGCTCCTTCTATCTATGAAAAGACCTCCCGAACGAAAACCTTCCCCATCTATACAGGCAAATTAATCCACACAGATATCTTTATCCATACAGGACTTGATGGAAAATCAAACAAACAGCCATGAATTTAAATAAAATGGCGGTCATTTAACGAAAGGACGGTTCGAAATAGGAACTAGAAAGCACCCAATTTTTTAAGCTTGTTTTGGTGTTTTTTAAAATTAATGATATGTGGGGTGATCCAGGAGACATTTGCTGAGTACACAGCAAGAACAGCATTTGAGAGACCTTTGTTAAGCGGAGTTGCTTACGCGCAAAGGGTAATGAATTCCGAGAGGGAAGAATTCGAGAGACAACATGATGGGATCATAAGAACAATGGCTAAGGAGCCTTCACCATTCCGAGATGAGTATGCACCCGTGATTTTCGCTCAAGAAACCGTTTCCTATCTTAATTTGCTAGATATGATGTCCGGGGAGGTAATTTTTATAATTATATATTGTGAATATTAGGGGTGTATTATTCATGATGATTTAATCCTAAATAATCGTGATATTCATTATGAATAATCATGATATTCATCATGAATAAAGAATAGTTGGTTTTCAAGTTCTCAAAATATTTACGGTTCTGATTTGAACTTGCCCCTATGATACGTGTATATCTCTTCAAAAGTAATGCGGGAAAACTTGAATTTGATCATTAGGAGGATAGAGAGAACATACTGAGGGCTAGAGCAACTGGGAAAGCAGTGCTTACAAGCCCTTTCAAGCTTTTAGGTTCAAATCATCTTGGGGTAGTTTTGACCTTTCCCGTGTACAAGTCAAAGCTTCCACCAAAGGCGTCTGTTCGAGAACGCATTGAAGCTACTGCAGGGTAATCCCGAAGGGTTCAAATCAAGAATCGTTAAGTTATATTATGCTTTTTTGTGTGAATAACTTCATTTGCATGTTGAATAAACTAAGTTGATAGCCGTTACTTCGTTAACCAATCTGAAACAGATATCTTGGTGGAGCTTTCGATGTCGAGTCGCTCGTGGAAAATCTACTTGGGCAGCTTGCGGAGAACCAAGAGATAGTCGTAAAAGTTTATGACGTTACCAACCCTTCGAACCCTTTGATCACGTATGGCCGCCAAACTCAAGAGGGTGATCTGTCACATACTCGTGTTAGTATGCTCGATTTCGGTGATCCGTACAGGAAGCACCAAATGACTTGTAGGTGAGTGAACATCAACTCTTTAAATAACCCGTTTTAATGCTAACGGGTAGCTCAACCGGGAAGAACTTGGGTTTGCTCCCTAAGTACCCTCGGACCACCCGAGGGGTTGGTTGGCTGTAACTTCAGGGTCCGATGGGATTAGTCGATGTGCATGTAAGCTGGCCCGGACACCCATGGTTATAAAAAAGGGGTTTTGATGTTAACGGTGTTAGATTTGGTGTGCAGATATCTTCGTAAAGCACCTATATCATTGACGGCATTCACAACTGCAACTTTAGGCTATGTGATTGTTCTATTAGCCGGCTATATGTTCTACACGGGAGCGATTCATATTGTTCAGGTCGAGGATGATTTCGACACAATGCAGCAATTAAAAGTCCGAGCAGAAGCTGCTGATGTTGCCAAATCCCAGGTAACTCTTGCTCTATCATATGAAAACTGACTTTTCGTAATGATGATGAATAAATATGTGAAATTATTGGAAAGAGATTCAACATTAGTTTACAAAAACAATCAGTCTTATTGATTCTACTTTCAGCCTACAACACCACCTCTTGTCAATAAGAAAATTTTACGAAATCTTTGTTTTGTAACGATGATCATGACCAAACAAGTACGATCTCATCGGTTTAACTAACATCTCTTTGGTCTCGAATGCCAGTTTCTTGCTACTGTTTCACATGAAATCAGAACCCCGATGAATGGCATCCTTGGTACGGCCTGTTATCTTCATTTCTTGATCTAAATACATTTTACGTTTATATGTAATTATAATAACCACACGTGCCGGTTTGCAGGGATGCTTGCATTGCTTCTAGATACAGAGTTAAGTTCGACTCAAAGGGATTACGCTCAAACTGCGCAGGCTTGTGGAAGGGCATTGATCACGTTAATAAACGAGGTGCTCGACAGGGCCAAAATCGAAGCCGGGAAGTTGGAGCTGGAGTCGGTCCCATTTGATCTTCGCTCCATACTCGATGACGTTCTCTCTTTATTTTCCGAGAAGTCTAGGCATAAAGGAATCGAGGTAAAGCTAGATTATCTTGCTTCTTTTATTTCTTCAAACCGTCGTTTATTTGAAGTTGCATTCGTATTTTCGTTCATAGTTCCAATGAGATATGATTATGTTATTGTTCTCTTTGATCGGAAATCGAAGTTGGCTGTTCTTGTATCTGATAAAGTTCCACGAATTGTTGTGGGGGATCCAGGAAGATTTCGACAAGTTATTACAAATCTTGTGGGAAACTCTGTTAAGGTAAGCATAACTTTTGATCTCGAGCTCGAGCTCACACTACAACAAAATTGGGCTTATAGGACGCCAACAATGTCTAAATGTCCTAATAAACTGTTTTATATGGGCCAGGTTCAGGGGAAAAAAAACAATTGAGGAACAACCCTTTATCTAGAAGGTATGCACTTGTGCATAATGCATACGTGCATAAAAACCAAAAACAACTAAATTTACTTGTATGCACAAATGCATGTCGTCCAGATCAAGGCCTACCAGGAAGACCTACCAGGTTGTTCCTCAGTTTTCCATTTTCTTGAGGTTTTCCCTTGAACCTCCCTCCACGTCCTATTAATATATTTATGACGCTATTTAAAAAAACGTCTTAAAACACAAGTGTTCCATAAAAAGATGTCATCATAGGGCATTTCTCTAAAGTGTCATAAAAAAACTTAATAAGACACTTTAGTTCAAAAGTGTCCTAGAAAAAGCTAACATGACGCTTTAGTTCAAAAGGGTCCTGAAACCAAAAACGTTCTATGCACTTTTTGTAAAACTTTTACATAGGACACATGATCCAATAAAATAGCACGTTAGGATATATAAGCTTATTTGGCATCCTATAAAGTGGATTTTGTTGTAGTGTCGTAATCGTATTACAACTGTTTCGAGAGACAAAAACCGATGAGGCGTTCCGTTTTTGGGCAGTTCACTGAACATGGACATATATTCGTTCAAGTTCATCATGCCGAGCATTCTGAAGCTGTTTTAGATGCAAAATCTGAGACTTTCATGAACGGAATATCCGAAGGAAGGTCACGGTTCAAAACGTTAAGTGGTCGTGAAGCAGCCGACGACCGAAACAGTTGGGACTCGTTTAAGCATTTAGTAGCCGAGGTCGATGAGTTCCCATTTCGAACAGCAGCTGCTGAGAAAGTTAATCTGGTTGTGTCCGTTGAAGATACAGGAATCGGAATACCGATACACGCTCAAGATCTAGTTTTTATGCCGTTCATGCAGGCAGACAGTTCGACGTCTAGACATTATGGAGGAACGGGTATCGGATTGAGTATTAGCAAGTGTTTGGTCGAACTGATGGGTGGCCAGATAAGCTTCGTTAGCCGACCTCAAATCGGAAGCACGTTTTCTTTCACGGCTGCATTTAAAAGGTCGGAGAAAAGCACGGTTTTGGATCTGAAAAGGTCTCTTTATGAAGATCTTCCGAATGCCTTCACGGGTTTGAAAGTAACCGTGGTCGATTCAAAACCAGTCAGAGCTGTTGTTACTCGATACCATCTACAAAGACTCGGTGTCGTCGTTGAGATTGTTAATAGCGTACAGATGGTCATTTCCGTAAGATCCATGTTAGTACTTCGCTTTTCTTTACCTTCCACACTCGTTGCACTACTACAAGATCAGCTTTATAGGATGTCAAATATGTCTAAATGTCAAATATGTCTAACTGTCTTAATAGACTGCTTTATATGGCTTTACAAGGGTTGTGGTGTGGTGGTAAAGGCTTGGGGAGTTCATAGCGCTCAACCCGGGTTCGAGCCCCACTCGCAGCACTTGTGGCTACTGAGTAAACTCAGGCTGCACAGCGTGCAACCGGGTCAAAGGCCCTAATTGCCAGAGATTAGTCTGGGCCAGGCCCAGGATACCCTTTCAAAAAAAAGTTCATGGATCAAACAATTGTGCTTCTTGAATACCGACATTTATACATATTTGACATCAGATAAAACCGATTTTGTTGTAGAGTTGAGTTTGATCGGATTGATTCGGTTCAAACACATCCCTACTCGTGATTCTGACACGATTTGTAACTTTCCATGTCTGCCAGAAACGAGAGGCAGCCCGATCTGCTTCTAGTCGAGAAAGATACGTGGTTATCTAACGAAGATACGGGTAACATACGAATTTCGGACTCTAGACCAAATGGGCACACATCAAATTCACCTAAAATGATCCTTCTTGCGACAAATATAACAAGTCCCGAGTTCGATAAAGCAAAAGCAGCGGGCTTTTCTGACACCATGATCATGAAACCGCTAAGAGCGAGCATGGTGGCAGCGTGCCTGCAGCAGGTGCTGGAAACCGGGAATCAGGCAAAACAAGGTAGAATGATGGCTAAAGGATCTGTTTATTTTCGGAGTGTGCTTTCTGGGAAGAAAATATTGGTGGTCGACGATAACAGAGTGAACCGTAGAGTTGCTGCCGGTGCCCTCAAGAAATTCGGGGCCACGGTCGAGTGTGCCGATAGTGGTAAAACCGCTCTTGAGTTGCTTCAATTGCCACACGCTTTTGATGCCTGTTTCATGGATATTCAGATGCCAGAAATGGATGGGTATGTACTACAACTTGATACTTAGGGTTGTTTATTACTGGCTTACCGCCTCTTACCTCTTACGATTACCCGGCTAGAGATGTTTACCGAACCCTTCTTACTGGTCCATGATGCAAAACTGGTAAGCTTGGGGAGGGACTCTTACTCGGCTAGTGATTAGTATTGACCCATATCACACTCCTACCCAGTTACCGCTTACCCGATTTGTGTTGGCACCATAACATGTCTGAATGTCATGATATACTGCTTTATACGACTTAAGTTTATAGGACCAAACAATTGTGCATTCTATGTAAAAGTGTTGCCATAAATTTATAGAATGTTTTTGGGTATCTTAAACAAAACATCCTATTAACTTTTTATATGACATTATTTGAAAAAGTGTCCTATAATATAAAATATGTGTTCATAGGACACTTCTAAAAAAAAGTGTTCTATAAAACCCTTAATAGGTCCTAAAAATTTGGTAATATGGTCAAAAATGTCATATAAACTTATTGCAACACTTTTACATATGAGCTTATAATTATTTGAACTTGTAAACTTAAATCTTATAAAACAATCTATTAGGACATTTTTGGCATCATGTAAACCCGATTTTGTTTGGTTCAAGTTTTGGACCATCATTTGTTACAATCATACAATGTTTGATGTGGTTTCGCTTGTTTCAGTTTTGAGGTGACACGTCGTGTGCGGTTGATGGAGAGCAAGGCAAACCAGGAACCGACGAGTGGAACCATGAGCATCGAAGGGTCTGCTTTCACGAGGACCGGGGAATGGCATTTGCCGATACTAGCCATGACCGCGGATGTAATCCATGCCACATTCGAGGAGTGCCGGAAAAGCGGAATGGATGGCTACGTATCGAAGCCTTTCGAGGAAGAAACCCTATACCAGGCTGTTGCCAAGTTCTTCGAATCTAAACCCACCATCGGACCCTAGTTTTAAAACCACAACATCCAAAATGGCTAGCCGTAATTAGCTTCTTAACCAAAAAAGTGCATATTTTTCAAGATTTCTTGAACCAGCATTACACTTTCGGCCTTCGGTCGGGCTGGTCCCGAGTCTAACCGAGTTCGGATTAACTCGACCGATGACACTCGGTGGGCCGAATCCGAAAATATGTACAGAGGTTTTAGTTTGATTTAGGCAAATGTTTGTATCGTTTGAAGGTTACGGTGTCGTTTGGCAGCCTATCTTTTGTATAATCCTCATTGGGAATTTCAGTTAGCAAATTGAAATACGACCTATCATCGTCACCAAAGGGTTCAAGTTTTTGTAAAGAAGTGACGTTTGGTTCGTTGAATGTTTTTAAAGGAATGAAATATGTTAAATGAATTACAATGAAATTTTTAATCAGATTTTACGGCATGTTTGCGAATGAGAAACAACAAAATATACAACTGTCCCAACAGGAAGGAAACTGTCAGATAGGAAGAGGCAAAAGAAGCAAAAAACTACGGTCAAACACCAAATAACAAGCACGAAAAAACCACTCTGCAACCAAGGCATCAGTCGAAAGACTAGAGACATACATGAATCGTCGAAAGGTGTTAATTCGAGAGGGACAAAAGATTTGGTTTAATATGAAAACTATCATGTTAATGTATGTGAACTAGATATTTCTTCCTCTTCATTCATAAATATTTTGCGTCAAAAATAAGGCTCATTACATCTTTGTAAACATAGGACTAAATCTAACAGGGAGATAAAACCTCAAGGACCAAATCTGTAATTTACTAAAAACCTGAAGGACCAAATATGTAATTTATCAGAACACTGTTAAATCTAACAGGGAGATAAAATCTCAAGAACCAAATCTGTAATTTACTAAAAACCTAAAGGACCAAATATGTAATTTATCAGAACACTGTTCATGAACAGTGTTCTGATAAATGTTATAGTATGTGTGTGAATATGCCCAGATGGGAAAAGCCAAAAAACCGAAATGCCCCTCCTTTCCAAAAAAGGCGTCCACCCCTGTGAATGGATTCTTACAGAAAGGGAGTTCTCACTCGAACCCAACCCTAGGGATGGTTGGATTATGATAAGAACACCCACATTTTTTTGTTATAATTGTAAGAACAATTTTCACTCTAAGTTAAATTTGATAAAACGATCCACGGTTCAAAAAGTTGTGGAAGCAAGTTCCTAATTTAACGAAAATTAAGGGTATATAATGGTCAACATGTTCCATTTCCTAAATTCAATTTAACAAATTTTAATTTTATAATTAAAATAAATTATGCCATTTTTATCAATCGAAATGTTTTAAAATATAATAAAATTTTAAATTAAACAAATTATATATAAAAAAAATAAACAAATTTTCTATTGTCTTTTAATTCGATATCTATATTATTACATTTTTGTAAGGTTTTTCTACATGTGTTACCCTTCACGGTAAATAATTTAATCTTTGCAGTCAAGTTTGTGTTAATGTCCTATTAGTTCCTATGAAGGTTTGTTTTTTTCTTTTTCTTCCCATAAATGTACGTTTTATATAAATAAATATTTTTTTTGTAAAGTTTTGATTTATAGCTTTTTTTCTGGTAGATGTTTGGACGACCATAAACTATCTTATAATCTAGCTTATAAGCTAACTTATTGAAAAATTATTCATAATAACGTTTTGAAAAACTAGCTTATTGTTGGAAAAACTTGCTATGATGAACAAATCACAGGTAATAATATGAATACACTTGTTAATTGATTGATACTTGTAATTTTTGTTCATACACTTTACAATACATTGACCCTATTTATAAACACTGAAAAGGTGTCTCCAAACCGATGCGACTGTTCATCGGTGATGGTTACCGGCGGTTGCAACTATTCACGGCAGCCCCAAACGACACCTTTCTTCCTAATAGACATATCCTTTCATATTTTTACTTTTGATACTTAAACTATTCTATCTACATAATACATACATACATACTTTCTGACTTGATCATATTTAACCCACAAGTTTAGGTTAACTATCAACACTCCCCCTTAAACTAAACTTTGGTTTAAGGTAGGTCTTCAACTTGCTTTTATCTTGCTCTTCACAGCAGCGTAGGTCCTTAGTCATCATTAATGAGACAAGACTCTTCTTGCTTGTCTTTATCGTGTTTCCACTTCGAACATTCCCTCGCAAAGTGACCGAAGTCACCACATTCATAACATCTGAAAGTGCTTTTGTCTTTAGTTCCTTGAATCGTACTTCTTCCACGTGTATTTGGACTATTCTTCCATTTTATGCTTTCCTTGGCTTCGTTGTTGAAATTTTTACCTCGCCCTTTACCACGGCTTTGGTTGTTTGAACTTGCCATCAGAAGTTTGTCTTCATCATTTGTCTCTGGCATGTCTTGACTTTTGATTCGTTCTTCAAAGGCCGTTAATCTTCCAACGGCTTCTTCAAACGACATTTTGTCCAAATCTTGATATTGTTCAATAGTTGCCACGATCGCTAAAAACTTCTTTGGAACCGAATTAAGTAGTTTCCTCACAATTATCTTGCTTTCGAGTGTAGTTCCAAGATTTGTAAATATTGCCCTCATGTTGCTCAATTTGCTTGCAAAACTACTTACAGTTTCATTTTCTTTCATCTTTAAAGACTCTAGTTCACTCCTCAAAGTTTGCGAGCGTGCCTTTTGAACTAAGTCTACTCC
Organism: Arctium lappa; assembly: GCA_023525745.1. Classification (NCBI taxonomy): domain Eukaryota; kingdom Viridiplantae; phylum Streptophyta; class Magnoliopsida; order Asterales; family Asteraceae; genus Arctium; species Arctium lappa. The sequence goes on along the minus strand of CM042052.1, from coordinate 85,907,612 downwards.
AATGAAACGAACTTTGATTGAGTCCCAAACTTCCTTTGTAGTCGAGCACTGTGCTACCTGCATTAGGACATCTTCGGGCAAAGTTTGAAAGATCATTGCCTTTGATGTATGTGCTTTCTTCTCATCCACCGCATTTTTAACATCAATTGTTTCCCACAAACCATGGGCCTTCAATATTGTTTCCATCAACAATGCCCACGTAGTGTAGTTTGTTTAAGTCAATTTTGGACATTGTAGTAAAACGTTTCCTTGCTCTCGAACTGATGTACTGCTTGATGCGTTATCATGTTTATCACCTGCTTTTCCTGTCATGCTTGCTTGCTTACTTCTTACAAATCAAAACCGAGATGGTTTCTGGTTTTCTTGCTCTTGTGTTTGAAAAATAAAAAATCTTACTTGCTACTGGCCAACTTGCTAACCAGGTTTTCTTGCTAAACTTGCTTAATATTGACCAACTTACTAATCAATATTGTATTTCCAGACCCACTTGCTAATCTGGCTCTTACTGCACGTATCTGACCTACTTGCTAATCAGTTCGTGCCTCCTGACCCACTTGCTAATCAGGTTCTTACTTGCTTTGATCAAAATAATTGATCCTTTCTTGCTATTTTTCAATTAATTTGGGATTATAACCTTTTAATTTTTCAAAATCCTAGTACTTCTTCTTTCCCTTTATTTTTCCTTCCCCTTCAATCTGCGATTCTAATCGACCGCCCCTTGCACTTGTTCTTCTCTAAATCGATTAGCGTGCTCGTATAATTTGTTGCCTTCGAAACGGGACATATAAATTGGGAAAGGTATTAACCTCCTTTTTGAAATTTTTTTTAACCAACAAGAACACACAGATGTGTTCTTCCTGTTTGTCCAAAGAACTCCCTGTTCTTCTTTGTTTCTGTCCGAACCAGAAATCAACACTGGAGTTGTGTTTTGGTTCTAAATCTATATACAGAAATCACCCCTAACTTCCTTGATTTTATTCCGGTCTTGGAGTGCCAAAATCGAAGCCTATGCTCTGATACCAATTGTTGGAAAAACTTGCTATGATGAACAAATCACAGGTAATAATATGAATACACTTGTTAATTGATTGATACTTGTAATTTTTGTTCATGCACTTTACAATACATTGACCCTATTTATAAACACTGAAAAGGTGCCTCCAAACTGATGCACTGTTCATCGGTGATGGTTACCGGCGGTTGCAACTATTCACGACAGCCCCAAACGACACCTTTCTTCCTAATAGACATATCCTTTCATATTTTTACTTTTGATACTTAAACTATTCTATCTACATAATACATACATACATACTTTCTGACTTGATCATATTTAACCCACAAGTTTAGGTTAACTATCAACACTTATCAGCTACCAGCTAACTTATAAGCTACTTTGTCAAACAATGCCTTAGTAATAGTAATCTTCTAATGATATAACTTATATCTCAGTTTTCATGAATGTTTTCATGTGAAAGTTTGTTTGTGATGGCTTTATATGAGATTGAAAAAGGTTTTTCCTATTTACATCAATCAAAACCTACAACTTTTGATTTCGATCACATTTTTAACAACCGCTTTTTATCAAATATCTTTAAAAATCATCCAACATAAATTTCATGACATAAAATGTGCAAACAACAAATTCTCGACAAAAGTCCAAATCACACAAACCATATCATCACCTAAAATAACAAAATATTGTTGCTTATCTTTTTTGTATGAAATCAGTAAATGAAAGCTAGAAAAGGTATAACAGTGTCGAATTAGATTCATAAGAGAACAATAACTAAATAATTGGGTAAGAAAACATCGAATCACTTGTAAAATCAAATGTGATTTACGCACACCTTTGTATTAGCCGTTAGTATAAAAACACATGTGATTTTATACGTGATTTAACCGTTTTCGTGTTCTCTTATTTTATTATTGTCTTTGTTTAAATCTCCCACTAATTATAAAAACACTAGAAGCGTACTCGCGCAATGCAACGAGATACATCACGATTTTAATGTTTCCTTTTATTTTTTTGTCGATTTACAATACAATTTTGGATGGTTTTGAGAAAGTGATAATGTTTTTTATATAAAAAAATTAAGTATTTTATTAGAATTCAATGACTATCTTATATATTTTAATGACATTTAGAAAAAATAACCAATTACATATTTAATAATATAATTAAAACAAAATTATAGTAATATAATATATTAATTAATAGTGATACATGTAAATGTCAGCATAAAAGGAAGTCCTGCACATACCAAATTGGTGGGTGTTAGAAGTCTGCAATAGTAATATATATTTTGTGCTTTGATACTTGTAAATTAAGAGATTTTTAAAATCTTGCATAAAATGATGGTATCTTGTGTCTAATAATTTGTATTTAAGATTTTTTTATCCGTGCTTTAGAATATAGTATAGATTGTCTTTGTTTAAATCTCCCTCTAATTGTAAAAACATTAAGGTGTCGTTTGTTTTTTAAGAGGTTTAAAGTCTTATTTTAGTTATGATTAATAAGAGGTGGTATGTAAAAAGGTCTGAACGATTCAGACTTAAGAGTCAATAAAAGTTTTTTTTAGGAAAAACAAATAACCCGTAAATATTATATATTATAATTCTTTTTACAAAAAGACAAATAAGAAGCCTTATAACAAACCAACAAACATTTTAAATTGGGAAGACAAATATTCTTTTCCGATTGTGGTTCACGTTTCACAATATTTTTTTAAATTATATTTTTTCCTTAAAAGTATTTAATGATTTACTTTGTTCTTAAATATCAAAAATTTAAATAATACATTACAAAAATGTGCATTAGGTCATAACATACCACATAATTAACGTGGCGTAAACACAAGTCGTAAGCATTTGCACGTCACGATAGCTATTATAACGAGCTTTTTAGAACAGTGATATTTTTTTTATGTTCATAAATAGTTTCAAGTAAATCTTTTGAAACCATATTTTGTAAAATCAAAATAAAATAATTTTAATTTTGATATTGTTATCAAACATAAACTTAAATGCATAAATACATCTACAAAAAATAAAAAATGATTTTGTTTCCATTTTCAATATTTTGTTCATAATGCCTTTTTATTCTGTATCTCGCCTTCAATATCGCCATTCAATTTGCTTCCATAATAAAATGCTTCGTTTTCCCTAAATCACCCAATTTCCATACGCAAAAACAATGCTACCCTCATCGTCATCATCACATGAACCCTAATCACTCATCACCAATTCCCTTCTTATTACAATCAATCCCCACATAATTCTTGCTGTTTTTCCCTTCGCAAATGGCGAAACCCCATTTGGGTTTTCAAATTCGCCCCCAATTTCACCTCTTCATCTTCACTCTTTACATCATCTATGTTCACTCTCAGTCGACTTCTGACGATACTGCTGTAATGCAGGCTCTAAAGAAAAATCTTGAACCACTGAGTTCACTCAATTGGTCCGACTCGAACCCATGCAACTGGGACCGAGTCCAATGCTCCAAACTCAACCGAGTTACCGGAATCCAAATCGGCAATCAGAACCTCAAAGGCACTCTCCCGAATTCCCTCAATAACCTCACCGAACTCCAAGTTTTGGAGTTTCAAAACAATCAACTCACCGGGTCACTCCCGAGTCTCGCCGGGTTGACTCAGCTCCAGAACCTACTCCTCGCAAACAACAAATTCTCTTCAATTCCCTCCGATTTCTTCAACGGTATGTCTTCTTTGCAACACGTTTATTTGGATTACAATGCGTTTACTGATTGGTCAATTCCGGATGGTTTAAAAACTGCATCGAATTTAAAAACTTTCTCGGCGACGTCCACGAATCTCACCGGAAAAATCCCGGATTTTTTCGGCGGTGATACGTTTCCGGGGCTGATTACATTGCGTTTAGCTTTCAATTATCTTGAAGGCGGGTTACCCGATTCGTTTTCGGGTTGTTCGATACAGAGTTTGTGGTTAAATGGGCAGAAAAGTGATTCTAGGCTAAATGGGAGCATTGATGTTTTACAGAACATGACACAATTGACTGAAGTTTGGCTTCATTCGAACATGTTTTCGGGTCGTTTACCGGATTTTTCGGGTTTAAATAAGTTGGAGAATTTGAGTTTAAGAGAGAATAGTTTTACAGGTCCTGTGCCTGCATCTTTGGTGGGTTTGAAGTCTTTAAAAGTTGTGAATTTGACTAAGAACATGTTTCAGGGGCCAATGCCGAAGTTTGGTGATTCGGTTGATGTCGATATGAGTGGGATTGATAGTTTTTGTTTGCCTGATCCGGGTGTCCATTGTGATGCCCGTGTTAATGTCTTGCTTTCGGTAGCGGAATCCGTGGGTTATCCTCGGGTTTTTGCTAGTAATTGGAAGGGGAACGATCCGTGTAAATCGTGGGTGGGAATTACTTGTTCGAGTGACGGGAATGTTACGGTTGTTAATTTCCGAGGAATGGGTCTCATGGGCACCATTTCGTCGAATTTCTATTCGATTAAGTCGCTGCAAAGATTGATTCTTGCAGATAATAATCTTACTGGGGTTATACCTGATGAACTTAAAGATTTGCCTAATCTTGTAGAGATCGATGTTTCGAACAATCAACTTTATGGCAAAGTTCCGTCCTTTAGAGAAACCGTTAAGGTGAAAATCGGTGGGAATGTTAATATCGGGAAAGATGGTCCCAGTGTAACACCGGTTTCACCTGGCTCGCCTGGTGTTAGCCGTGGCGGTGGTGGAAGAAGATCCACCACTGGGGTGGTGGTGGGATCTGTTATTGGCGGTCTTTGTGCGGTTTTCTTAGCAGGGTTGCTAGTTTTTTACGTCTACAGAGCGAAAAGAAAGCGTTCGGGTGGTCCGCCTTATCAGAACACGATGGTGATACATCCCCGCCATTCAGGGTCCGATGGTGATGGGGTCAAGATCACGATTGCTGGTTCGAGTGCTAACGGTGGGTCGAGTGAAGCAAACAGTCACACGAGTTCTGGAACTAGAGACATTCATGTTATCGAGACAGGTAGTATGGTAATTTCGATCCAGGTTTTGAGGAACGTGACGAACAATTTTAGCCCGGATAACGTTCTTGGAAGAGGAGGGTTTGGAACGGTTTACAAAGGCGAATTACACGATGGAACTAAGATTGCCGTAAAGCGGATGGAATCGGGAGTAATGAGCGAAAAGGGTTTGGACGAGTTTAAATCGGAAATCTCCGTGCTTACCAAGGTTCGACACCGGCATTTGGTAGCACTTCTTGGATACTGTTTGGATGGAAACGAGCGGCTGCTTGTTTACGAGTATATGCCTCAGGGGACACTTAGTCGGTTTCTGTTTAACTGGAAAAACGAAGATTTGAAGCCTCTCGAATGGACCAAAAGATTAATAATCGCTTTGGATGTTGCTAGAGGTGTCGAATATTTACATAGTTTAGCACAACAGAGTTTCATCCATCGGGATCTTAAACCGTCCAACATTCTTCTCAGCGATGATATGCACGCCAAAGTTGCCGACTTTGGACTCGTTCGACTCGCCCCTGATGGTAAAGCTTCACTTGTCACAAGATTGGCCGGAACTTTCGGCTATCTCGCACCTGAATATGCAGGTAACCGTTCTTTCTCGTATGGCATCTAACATCCACTATAACGAAATCGGTATTATAGGATGTCAAATATGTATAAAAGTTATAATACACTATTTTATAAGACGTAAGTTCATAGAACCAAACAAATGTGTATCCTATGTAAAGGTATTACACTTTTTTTGGCCATCTTTTGAAATATAGCGTCCTATTAATCTTTATTTCAAAGTGTCCTATAAAAAGATGACGGACACTTTTTACATTTTATTTCAAAAGTGTTCTAAAAAACTTGTTAGGACTAAATATCAACTTATTGCATTATTTGGTTTATAAAGTTAAGTTCCTATAAAGGAGTCTATTAGGACATTTAAACATATTTGACGTTCTATAAAGCTGATTCTGTTGTAGTGATTAGGATAACCTATGCCTTGCATTGTGATATTTGCTGAATTATATATTTACGTATGGTTTATTCAGTGACGGGTCGAGTGACTACCAAAGTCGACGTGTTCGGCTTCGGTGTAGTCCTGATGGAGCTGATCACGGGCCGAAGAGCGCTTGACGAAACCCAACCAGACGAGAGCGTTCATCTGGTTCAGTGGTTTCGCAAAATGCACATCAATAAGGACACCTTCAGAAAAGCCATAGACCCGGCACTTGACCTCGATGAAGAAGCTCTAGCCAGTGTCGCCAAGGTGGCTGAGCTAGCCGGTCACTGCTGTGCTCGAGAACCCTACCAGAGACCCGACATGAGCCATGCGGTCAACGTGCTGTCGTCTCTAGCCGAGCTTTGGAAACCATCTGAACTGGACCCAGATGAGATCTACGGAATCGATCTCAATACGACTTTACCTCAGGCCGTGAAGAAGTGGCAAGAATTGGAAGGAATGAGCGGGATTGACGATTCGTTGGTTATTGGGAGCAGTGAAAACACGCAAACGAGCATACCGAGTCAGCCATTGGGGTTCGGTAATTCGTTCATGTTACGGTGAGATTTGGTTCTGGTTGGAGATTGGTTTCGTTTGTTCATTCTTTCTGATGCTAATTTACCTGGTATTTGTTATTTTATCATTTCTTGGTGTCGTCGGTCGTTCTTGATCAAGTTCTTTAACGTAAAATTCCCGGTGTGTCTCTGTCTCAATTTATTGTTTTTGCTACTGTTTTGTGACTGTTGGTATTGTTTGTTGACTATTGTTTAGTTCGCCTCTACAAATTGCATCCTTTTCGTATAGAAATCGATTTGCATCACGGTTGTTTGATATGAATGACTATTATTTTGATGTTACGCTTTTACTATCGGAAAGTCATGGTAAAATATAGGCGGACTAGAGAATAGAGATGCACAAAAAAGCCCAAATCAAGCCTGGTAAGCTTGAATCCGGACCAAGCCCAACCTTAAAGTCTGATTAGACCAACTTTTTTTCTCAAGGTCCATTTACCCTGGCCCTGAAATGACTTGGCATGTTTTTTATTCTTATTGAAAAACGGGCTTGGAAGACGTGGGCCTAGGTCTGAAAAAGACCGGGCCTTGTGCATCTCTAGGCCCGACGGCCAGTGGTATATCCAGGATTTTTGCCTAGTGGTGACACCTTTAAAGTAGATTAAAGGCCTGCAAAATCGTTCGATGTGTTTTTAGCCTAACTCCACCGTTTCAAGAGATTTTTAAAGTTTCTTTGCTTGATTTTGAGGGATTTTTAAGTTTTTTTTTTTATCGATTTCGAGTGACTTTTTCGGGTTTTTGGTTGATGTCAGGAGTTCTTTTTGGTGTTTTGTTTGATTTTGTTGTACTTTTTTTGGTTGGTGGGGGCCTAACGAGAAATTACCTGGGGAACAATGGTAAAAAGTAAAAAAAAAAATAGTTTTTACACTAAGAAAAATCCTTTTCTTATTTTTTTTTAGTGGTGGCCCATCCCCCCACCTATTATATGCTAAGTCTGCCCTGCAGACGGCTTGCATGCCCCCGACTTGTAAGAGCCTCACTAAAATTTAACGAGCTCAAGCTTGATCTCAGAGCAGCACCTGTTTATGTGAACCGAAAGGCGACCTCCATTCTTGCCTGCTTCGTCTACGCGAGCTCATTAAACTCGCCTTGGGACTCCCATTCACTACACGAAGGTTGTTTTTCAAACAAAACCTCCTTAAACCTATATAATCTCAATTTTACTTCATTTTGTTCGATTCATTTTGCATAAACACTTATCTTCATATGTGAATGCACCTAGGCATCGATTTAACACCACGCTATGCATAAAATTTTACTCACTGATTACACAAACATGCATTTGGTCATAGGTTCCAACTAATAATATTTCAGCCCTTGAACTTGCTTCTTTATCGATATCAACCCCTTAAATATTGTTTGCAAAGAGTCCCAACTTTGGGGTGTTACATGATCTATTTCACTACCGTTTGTCAATACGTTGGAATAAGATTTTGCACATGTCATTTCCATGTAAAAAAATTGCACTTTCGATAAATACCACATTTTTCCATTTTGAATTTTTTTGTCTATTATCAACTACTACGAGCTTGAAATTTTCCCAAACTGGTCTAATTACTTTATTGAGGTTATTTTTTGTTATCTTTAACTCTCGTATACCACATGCGGAATAGTTGTTGTAATAACCATTGTTGCTATTTTTCGAGCTTGTAATCACTCCAATTGATATGGTAGTCAGTTCTTGACGTTCTCCCTCCTTGTTTTTTCCCAAGTTAGTTTCCCATGTAAACACCCCCCCCCACACAAATTTCTTTCTCTTTGTTGCTTTTGCTATTCTGTATTATGATTGTTTGCATCATGCAAAGAATCATAATACTGCATCTCTCTATCTCTTTATTGGTCGCAAGTTATTTCAACTTTTGAAAGCAAACCTGTTGGTAGTCCATTCGTTGTGCTCGTCAATAGGTAGAGAAGGTTGGCAGCATAGCCACCATCTTGGTCGTTCATTATAGTTTGAACAACGTGGAATTTTCCTACCGTATGAAACATTATCATAAATCCAATAATAACACCGAACATAAACTTTAAGAATCTTATTTTATTATATTTGTTTGATGAATGTTGATAATCTTTCAAAACATTTCTATCATGTCAAGTAGACGCAGAGGCCCATAGGGGACTTTGATGGCAAGGCCATTGTGCTTTTTTTATTTGCTTAGTAAAAATCATATGATTGATTAGTGTTAAAAAAAAAAAGCAAAATAAAATTACTTAGCCCCTACAGTTTTACCTTCCAATTTTGTGATCTCATCCCACTTCTACTTTTAATATGAATCTTTTTACTTGATCCCCTCCATTTTTGTTAAGTGCATTTTATGCACCTAACTTTATATATTTTAGTTGTTTTTTTTCTTCATATTTTAGTGTTTAGTTTAGCTTTTTCATGTATCATTTTTCATTTCTCTCTTATTCTCTCTAATCACGGTTGGAAATTCTTTTGGTGATGATTTTTATGCTTTTGGTATATGTTTTGTGCAGATTGCGCGTTCTAAAGGTGAGATAGGTGAAGGTGTGCTCAAGGAGAATGAAGAGAAGAAGAAGATGATCGAGAGTAAAGAGAAGAAGTCGTCGAATAAGATGAAGTCGGAAGGGATTGGTTGTTCTCCATGCTTCGCGGACGCGAAGAAATACATTTGATTCAAGATTTAGAGTTTCTGCCACGGTTTCGGGGGCGCGAAGATTTATTCGGGGTCGCGAAACACTGCTCCAGATTTTTTTTTCTGCTGCACCTTCACGGGCGTGAAGTTTTCTTCACGGTCGCGAAGGTCATTGGGCTTATTCTATTGTTGGGCTTTTTAGCTTAGGCTTTTAAAACCCTTTAGGTTGTTTTCTTTTGGAGGAACACGTTTTTTTGATTTGGGAGAGGAAGAAGTCGACTTTTGGGGGTTTTGCTTAGGAATTTCTTGGTCGATCTCCAAGACTTGGGGAAGAGGATTGCAGTACAAGCTTAGGCCATTGGGATCCGATTCACCATCGGTTTTTCATACATCTAGTATCTTCTTCCCTAATTTCTTGAATGTATTTAGTTGAATTATTGTTTTTGTTTGAATATTGCTAGTTATCTAATCGTTCTTGAAGTTTCTTCATCAATCCTTCGTTACTCTTGTTTATTTGTATCAAGTTTTAGTTTTTCTACATCTCCCTATGTGTATTTCATTATCTTTCTCTCTTTTGTATCTATATTCCTTATTCTCTATCATAATTTTCTACATTTGATTCATCTCTTGCTCTCTACCCTAATTTATTGCATTTATATAATTTCTTGCACCCATTAGATTAGGTTAAATTAATTTCCTGTACATGTTACTTAGTAGTTTATTGTTCTTTCTTAGTTTTCGTTAATGTTAATTGTTAATAGATTACATCTTATGTAGCTATTGTGTTAATCTAGTTTCCTTTTATCTTTAACTTTGTTAGAGTTTAATTAAATTACTTATTCCTTAGTCTTAAATCGCTTTTCGTTTTATTGGGTAATCGTCGCTTAGGATCGAGGCTTTGGTATTGATTAATTGTTTTTAAAACGGATGTTGAGTTTTAATCCATTTTGATTCTAAAGAAAGTTGGAGTTAATTTAATTGGTTTTTAACAAAATATTTAGTCAATTTAATTAGTTTTTGACGAAACGAAAGTTTGGTCTTTTACTTGGATCAAATTAATCAATGACAATGGTCCTAACATGATAAATAGTTAGGGACGTTGATTGGGAAAATTGTTTGTTTTAAATCATAATGTTTCTTCCCAACGTCCACATATTGCGAAACTAAGTATGTGTCTTGGTTTAGAAAAGTTTTTCTACCTCGAGGGAGGGTTAAAGTAGTTTTGTAAAACGAACTCCCACCATCACCAAAATCCTAGGTTGACGTTACCCAGTGCCCCTTTAGTTGTAGTTGTCTTTTATTTTCCTCTTTTTCTCTCTCCTTCCCTTAATCTCGTTTAATTTTATGTCCACTTAGTTTAATCATCAAATCAATTATCTGATTCCCATAGCTAGACATGATTATTGAGTAGTTAGTGTTAAACCGTCACCTCCCTGTGATCGACCCGTATGCTACAATACCCGTACGCTTGCGGTTATAAATTTAAAACACACATCAATTTTCTAATCTAAGGATCCACCATCGAACTCTATTACTCTAATTAAGAGTTTGCAGTTATTTAACTCGAGATTTTAATTGATTTTAGATTTCAATCTTTAATGCTATTATGTTATGACTACTTTAAAATTGTTCACTTGATTATATGACTGGTTAATGGAATATGTTAATGAATTATAAATTATATGGTGCTCTTAATTTATAGATTTAGTCATTTAGGAATGATTTGATTGTTTGGACTACTCTTCACTGATAATATTTGTTAATTTATTTGATATGTAGATTAAGATGAAAAATCAATCTACCATTCATTTTTAAAGAAAAAACATGTTAGTTCTTCTCAAAATCCTATAAATTTATATAATATTTTTATATCTATATTCAAGTTTACTGAAAACTCTTCTAAGCAAGCTCAAAAGAAAAAATTATTGATATAGATCTTAGTACTAGAATAAGATCTTGGTTTGCATCCTCAAATATATGAACATCCTATTAATCCACAAGACAAAAATCAAACTCAATATCTTATTTTAAAACTTTAACATAGCGCAATGCTAATTGCACCTATTTTAATGTCATAATCAACTCAAGTCATGCATGAGAATGTAAAAAAATAATTTTTGATGTTGATATATTCGAGGAGCAAATTGTTAAGTAGAAATGCATTTAGCAATATAGTATATAAAAGTACAATTAGCCTCCCCCTTTAAAAATATATAAATAGATTAGGTTCAGTCCATTCGATTACAAGGCTTGTTCCACCCTAGTGCCAACCAGGTGATAACGATCGAGATGTGAGTGATGATACGATAGGTCATGTCGATAGTCGGGTCCGGATTGCAGCGATTGGGTTATAAATTTTAAATTTAGATAATTTAATAACATAAAAACCCAAATTATGGAAAAGTGTTGGTTTTTTTAAATTTGTATATACAATCAAATCAGACTTTTTTGGTGGCAATTTTGTCTGCCACCATGCCCATAATAATCCGCTTAAAAACAAAACACATCACTTTTAAATAAGAAAAGGACCCAACATCCTAAGCTGCTATGTAGCATCCATTTTATTTTAGTTCATAATTTAACAAATATAAGTCAGCTTAGTTTTGGAATTTGTTGTACAAGTATTGTTTAAAAGTACAAAAACTAGTTTATAAATAGGGAAATTGACCCAAATGGCCCAAACATTGAACTGGATTGGCCTCCTAGCCCATTCTCGCTCTGCTTTACGGAAATAGCCCAAGGGCTCCATTGCGCCCCTGGGCCCTTTTACCCTGATTATGCGTCGACCAGCTCTCCATTTTTAATTACTCGATCCAAAACCCCACCTGCCGGAAACGTCTTTTTCTCCCGCCGACCGACAACAATTTTGCACGTTTCAAACGATTTGGGACCACAAATGGCTGAGGTTAGTGTCTTTTTCACTTATATTAATAGTTCTATTTTGCTGTTATGTATGGTATAATATAGTGTTAAATGGTTGTAGTTAAAAGCATTGTTAGATTTTGTTATTGTGTATGTTGTATAGTGTTAAATGGTTGTAGTTAAAAGCAAATTTTTGGATTATTTTGTTTGGTATATTTTCATCTTCATTGTTAGATTTTGTTATTGTGTATGTTGTATAGTATTAAATGGTTGTAGTTAAAAGCAATTTTTTGGATGATTTTGTTTGGTATATTTTCATCTCCATTGTTAGATTTTGTTATTGTGTATGTTGTATAGTCTTAAATGGTTGTGGTTAAAAGCAATATTTTGGATGATTTTTTTTGGTATATTTTCATCTCCATGGATAGGTTTTGTTATTGTGTATGGTTTAAATTTATAGTTAATAGCCTAGTTATAAAACATTGTAAAAATTTACACATTATACAATAATCCTTTAATTTTTTAAAAAATTACACTTTAAAAAAATTAGACATTATATATTAGAAATTTACACTTTTGGTGCCTTTAATTTTAAAATTTAGACTTTAGGGCCCTTTACTTGAGAAACATACACTTTAGGTCCTATAAATTAAGGAATTTACACTTTAGGTCCGTTTACTTTAGAAACATTCCGTTTAGGTCCCTTAACTTTTTAAATTTACATTTTAGGTCCTTGAAATTTATGAATTGACACTTTAGGTCCCTAAAATTTAGAAACTGAGACTTTTGGTCCCTTAAAATTAGATAGTGACACTTTAGGTCCCTAAAATTTTGAAATTTACACTTTAGGTCCCTTTACTTTAGAAACATACACTTTAGGTCCCTTAACATTTGAAATTTACACTTTAGGTCCCTCTACATTAGAAACTGACAATTTAGGTCCCTATAGAAAAGTTGAATATTAGAAACTGACACTTATTATGCAGGGAAGAACTTTCTACACAGGAAAGTTGAATATTAAGAGTAAGACGTCCATGGTGGACTCGATTCGCCAGAAATTGAACTCCCGGCGATTAGATCTATTCAAGGAGACATGTTTCGGTCATTGGTTGCAATTGACCGATACATCTGCCGACCCGACCTTGGTCCACATATTCTTGCAGACACAGGTCTTCCCGGAAAATATACGGGATGACGAGATGTTTTTTGAGGTTGGTGAGCACGCGCTTCGGTTTGGCCGTGAGGAGTTCTGTCTTATCACAGCACTCCGTTTCGGACCGCACCCGAAGTTGCATAAGAATCGGTCCGGTGGGTTTGTTAGCCGGATGTTCCCGCGAGGCAAGTTGACGGTGCGACACATCACAGATTTATTCAATATTATCGGCACTGCTGACAAGGGGCGGGCCCATATCGATGATGATTCTGCCGTCCGTATTTGTCTGATGATGATGGTTGAGACGTTCTTCCTCGGTCATCAGTTGTCCCAGCATATTCCTGACCCTGTACTTCGGGCAATTGATGATATGAATGTGTTTAATCAGTATCCCTGGGGATCCTATATATGGGCGCACACCTACAATCAGATGAATAAAGCGATCCATAAACGACCGAACCATAAATATAGGATGTCGTTATCTGGTTTTTTATTTGCCTTCAAGGTTAGTAAGTTGATATCAAATTAATATTTTTACAACCTACACGAATTCCCTATTTCTAGAAAATATTTACTACTGTCTGGGTATTATAATTCACAGATATGGATTTTGGAGACCTTTCCTATGGCCATCACGTATTATATATTGACCACCAGGATGCCACGTGCGGTTCGTTGGGCTAGGTCTTCGACAGTTATTGGTAGCTATCATGCCCATAATCTCATGGATGTCTCGACGGTAAGTTACATTGACTACGACAAAAAATTTGTGATAAGTGGGGCCCTCGTGTGGATTTCTAACATGGTTATTTTTCAATATATTAGGAGGATAGGATGCCACGTGATCGCCTTGTTCCGACGCCGTGGGAGGAGAGTCAGGAATGGTATACGGAGAGCCATCGCTGGTTTAGTAGTACGGCGGGGCGTCGAATGAAGAAGAGGGCTAGAGTTACGCAGGATGTTGACGAGGGTGAGAAGTCATTCTAAGTTATCCGATATTTATAATTTTTTATAAAGAGAAGTCGTTCTAGATTATCTGATATTTATGATAATGTTGTTAATTGTTGGTATAGAAGTTCAAACTGATTCAGAGGGAGACGACCAGACTGACGATGACGCAGGCGTCAGCAGGCCACATGGGGCCAGCTCTTACGAGGAGCCACCATTTCGTGCAGGGCATAGTCCAGCAGGCCACTATCAGCATAGTCCACATGTTGACCCCTATGCTGATCGGTAGGCTGAGTTTACGCGGTGGAAGGATGATTACCATGACTTTCGGACTTCTCATCGCACAGAGCATGAAGATCTTGAGAGACGGCAAGCCGAGAAATGGGCATCTGATCCTGCATACCAAGAAAGTCTTGAGAGACGCATTGCCGAGGTGGAGAGGCAGTTTAGCGCTTGGCAGGTAAGTGTTTAACTTAAATTATCGGACCTAGTTTTAATTGTTATCTTTTGAACCTTTACGTGGTTTAATATGCTTGATGCCAGATTCCATCCCAGCAGCAGGGTGGACAGCCCTCCCAGCCCGACGACATACCGCATGGGTTCGGATCTCCGTACTTCGGAGGGCCGTCCCAATACACGGATAATGTTAGTTATTTCAATCGTTTTTAAACCACATATGACATCATTTTTAAACCACATATGACATCACTTAGATTAATGTGCAGAGTTCATCAGGCTTAGGCACGTTTGATGACCTATTAGGATCTCAGTTCGTTACACCACCACAACAAATTATACATGTAAGTTATTCAATTTGGTGGGTAATTTGATTTTTATATTATGAATGGAAACTGAATATCCTCAATGTTATTTTGCAGGGCTCTGGGGCAGCGTACACGGGGCTTACACAAGACCAACATACTCAGCATGTAAGTTAAGAGATTTGTTTGTTACATTTGCTATTTATTTAATAGAACAAAGTTGTGAGGACCCAACATATTTTGCAGGGCACATTCGGGGCGTTGCTCCATGATAGTGGAGCACAACAGATGGGTTTGTTGGGGCTTTGTTCCAGGATACGCCTCATCCTGCAGTGTCCCAGGACACACAGGTTCGACCGTCGACCGTTGTTATCCAGAGGTCGCAGCGCGAGAAATATCCCGGAAAATCATTGCACCCTCCTTTCACCGCTTTGCCTCCTAGTACACGCCCACCTATCCAGCGCCGCCCATCGAAGGTCCCTCATCCTCGTATACAAGCAGATGCTGCCACCACTGCTGCCACCACCACTTTTTCTGCTTCCAGTTACACTTCATCCGCTATTGCCAAAAGGTGGCATGATAATAATTTTCCGGATTATTGGCTTAGGTGCATACCCACCCATGCTGTCGGTAGGGACTCGTGGGGATTATTACTCGGTCTGCAGCGCTCGGAGTGGCTCGAAAATGATGTTAGTACTAAAGCGTCATTTCAGTTTGTCTATCATAATGTCCATTTATGTCTTAACAATTTTTTATTTTTTATATAGCACATCGACGGATGGGTTCGGTTTATCCGCGATTCGCGTTCGCCCAGTGCCACTTGGACGGTGATGACGTCCGATTTCATGCATGTCTTGCTCTTTGGTGGGGGGCCGAAATCTGTCTACAAAATGTTGAAGGAGCCGGATGGTGTACCATGGTGGTCTGTTGAACATGTATGAATTTCAATTTCTAAAAAAACTTGTTATTTATAACTTTCTGTATAGTTTAATGTTATTCACTGTTGGTTTGTTTTTTAACAAATATTTCAGGTATTTATTCCCATTTGCATAGACCAAAAGCATTGGGTTGTTGGCGACTTAAACCTAGAAACCATGAAGATGGTTATATATGATAGCTTCAGGAGCCCGTCATATGTGGACACCTTTAATGAAATGATGACGAAGTTCGCCAACGATCTACCGAAACTTCTTACCCTAGCTGTTTGCCAATCACTTGCAGCTGCAAGCCATGACTTCACTTGGGTACACGCAGATGGGGTACCACAGCAGCAGGGTTCTTTGGGCGATTGTGGTCCTTTGTCATGCATGTTCCTCACCCATTTAGCGAGTAACGAGGTCCCAATAGCCCAGGAGGATGAGTCGACAAGGGCGGCAACATTGAGGTGTCATATGACGGATGTTTTTTGGTCCATGATACAGACATATCGAAATGTATGATTCATTTTAGGACCTTTTTAGGACCTTTTTAGGACCTTGTATATTTATCTACGTATATAAATTTTTTGGAAGTTTTAGTTAATTTCAAGACAAGCATCATTTCAATAAATTGAACATATCTAATAACATTGAACGGATACAATGCATATGAACTAAACAACCAACGAAAGAAATACAACAACACAAGCACCATGAAAGAAAGTGATAGCAAGTAAGGGTACAAACTAGCAACATAGAAAATCCAAAAATGCTAAGGATAAAGTGCTTTACATTGATCAATCCAATTTTGTTTATGGGTAACCTGCGCTTGCAGTACTGCAAAATCTTGCATAAGCTTGTTTACTTGAACGTTGTCCTGGAGAATACGGTCTTCTTTCTCTTTTATCTCCCTCTTCAACCTTCTTATCTCCTCCTTGTCCGCGTCGATCCTTCGCAAGTGGCCATCCTTCTTGGCCATCATTTCCTTCCACTCTTCGGTGAGTTGTTCGATCTCCGCTTCACTTTTCTCTATCGCTTTTTTCAGTCTGGAGGGCATTATTTGTGAAGACGATGGGTTTGATGATGATGCATTTCCAGCCATGTGTTTTGTCAAAGAGGGGACTATTATGCTATGAAAATGTTGTATGGTGTGAACTATAACTTTGGTATAACCCCGTTATTTATAGACAAAATCTAAGGACAGGGGCGCAATGTCGCCCGAACGCAATTGCGCCCGGACGCAATTGCGCCCGGACGCAATTGCGCCCTCTACATTTGCAGGGAAATCGTTGTCGTTTAATGCTTTACAAGGGAATCCTGACAACATGCTTTGCAGGGGAATCGTTTCATAACTTTGCAGTGAATCCTGTCAGGCACTTTGCAGTTGAGTAGTGGTGCGCAATTGCGCCCATATGCAATTGCGCCCGGGCGCAATTGCGCCCCTCCCTATCTTCTCATCGACCATAAGTAGATTCTATGGTGAAGTAGTAATTCACAACTTGTTATCTACCCTCCACACCGTTTACAACCATTCTCTACATTTTCATAACTTAATGGCTGGTGGTTCACGTTCTAAGGGTAGAAGGTCAGCGAATGGTGCTGGCACTTCAGGCTCCGCATATATCCAACAATTAAATGATGGATCAAGAAGGATTAACTGGAAGGCACCCGAGACAACGGAGGAGTGGGCACAGTTTGGTAGAACTGCGGCCGATCGTCCAATTACGCCTCAGGAGTGGGAAGAGTTTAACAATGCACGAGAGGCATACTACCATGCTCATGGGGGAGAATCCCCACCAGAGTATCAAGCTCACCAGCAACCGGGTCTACCAATGTCTCAAGTACTGCCTACCAGGTTGAGAGAGTCATGTGATGCGGCGAATGCAGATATACAAAACATAAGAAGGATGTGGCTAAGCAACATGGATATTCAGAAAGATAAAGAGGCGTGTATTGCGGAGAAGAAGGAGTTCTTGGAAGAAATGAAGCGCAGGGTTAGGGCGATGAAACGAGAGATTAATGACTTAGAAGATGAAGTGATAGAAATCAAAGACAGCTACACCGGCATGGAGGACATGATTAAGGAAAAGTCTGACTGGATCATCAGGATCCAGGAAATCTACCCGTAGTAGGCTCCTCCAAAGATGGTTGTTGTATCGATGCACTTCATCCATTTTCTTTGGTTTCAATAAAATTTTGGTTTGATGGATACTTTAGTAAATAACAGCTTCCAACTTAAAAAACACGATAAGGTGGATAAAAGGGAAGTCAACTTTATAGAGCAATAATAATATTAATAAAAGGTTTATTACAGACATGGTTTACTCGTTTAGATCAACATTTAAATCAAAAGTACCATGTCTAAAACTTTCATAATTCTCTTGGGTTGATACTGGTTGAGTTTGTTGACTACCAGATGCCCTGTGAGTTTGTCGACTACCGGATGCCCTTTCAGTTTGTCGACTACTAGATGCCCTTTGTCGGCTCACATTTACTGGTGCAGGAGATGGACAGTTTGCTCGAGTGTGTCCTGTTTGTCCACAACGAGAACATCTTCTCTGGATGTAATCCTCGCCCTGAGACGGGATACGGTTATGGTTACTCGGTCGACCAACCCTTCTTATTACGACCGGTGGTCTAACGGTCATAAGCGGGTGGTCTGGAACAACCTATCCTTCTCCTGGACCGACTGGATGTATGAGCTCTGCGTAAGTTTGTCGAAAATTATCCGACGCGTAGTAACCAGTCGCCAGATGGGAGACGTCTGTACACCGTTGATTTCTTGCGACGGCGATGACATGGCCGCATGGTATTCCTGATAGCTGCCATTTCCTGCACGAGCAAAGATGATTATTGAAGTCAACTTCTGCGTCCCTAACCCCATCGCGGACTTCCCAGTATCCTCGACCAATCTCATGTACAGTCCACGTTGCCGACTTGTGAATTCTCTTTTCTATTTTGGCCTCCGCCCAAGGCGTGAGACGATTCACCATTTCTTCTGCGATAACACAAATTTGTTACGTTAGTGTTGCAAAAATGAAAACATAAAATTTAAACAGTCAAAAAACCAAGGATGATAACCTCCATTTCTCCGACGAATCGAATACCATTCTTGCTGAAAACATCGGAAATAATCCATAAGGGCCACAATAGGCAGGCTCCGTGCAAAACGAGACAATGAATTCACCGAATCGGCACTGTTCGATGTCATTATGTTGTAACGCATTCCTGGGAAATGGGCCCTTGACAATTTTTCCGGTCCAACCTGGTCCATAAGCGGAGCTCCAAGAGGTAAAGCAACTCGTAGACCCGTCATATTCAGTTCAAACTCCTCCACCGTATATGCTTTACACGTCCTCCAAAATAACTTCTTCCTGTATCTGACCCTATTGTCCCTGGTTTTTACGTTTATCATTAGATGGCGACAACAAAGTGCATGATGGGCGCCCGGGTACACTGTATTAATTGCTTGGTGAATTGAAGCAGCCCTGTCGGATACAAAAACCAACCCCTCGGGTTCCCCGATACAACGCTTCAGCATGGTTAAGAACCAAGTCCACACATCCCCACTCTCAGACCTACCAACTCCGAAAGCGATGGGCACAATCTGGTTATTTGCGTCCATAGCAACGGCTAAGAACATTGTGCCCAAGTAAGTACCCTTCAAATGAGTCGCATCGATGATAATGACCGGACGCAAGTGTGTGGTAAACGATCGAATCTAGATATTTAAGGCATTTTCATATTATAACATTATTCAATATAGCAGTTCAATTAAAATAACCACGAAAGTTATTAAAATAACCACGTACCGCGCAACCGAGGGCAGCAAAACACATCTCAAAACGTTCTCTACTGTCTGTCCTTATGGAGGTAACGGTACCAGGATTCCAAAGCTCCAGATTATAGAGAAAGCAGGGGAGTCGGGTAAACGATTCTTCAGGGGTACCATGCACCATCGTGAGTGCATAAGCTTTTGCGCGTCAGGCTTGCCAGTAAGAAATATCTATTTTCAAATCCGATCTGACGTCATTGACAATGTCGGATCCACGGTATGTCCTGCTGGTATCCTTCACTTTAGGGTAAATAAAATTACCCAACACTCTACTGTTTGCTTGATGGTGGTTGGGATGCAGCTGCGTCCTCGAGCAAGTGTGTACGTCTTCCAATATACGAACATGAAACATATTGGTATTTTCGACAGAGGTCGCATAGATACGCCAAGAACATCCGACTTGCCTACATCTGGCATCGTATCTGGTTTTGTTTGATCGATGAACTCCAAACTCAAAACCCTCTTCAAGAAACTTCAAACCGAGAGCGAGTGTAAGATCGTCTTTCGGCTGGAATACTTGACCCAAACTTACTCTTCTACTACGACTATAACGTGGGGGTAGGTTGGGTGTGATGACTGGGGTCGCTGATGGAAGTGGAGGGGGCATATCAAAGAAATCATTTATCCCACCGTATGATTTGATAGGACTACTTTCTGGTTCGTCGTCGTCTTCATCAGTATCAACATCAGATAAACCCAAGTGGTAAACATGAGACTCCTCATCATGTCTATAAACTTCGTCGTCGTCATCTTCTTGTTGTTCTGATTCTCCTCCTTGTTGTGTTTCGAGAACAACATATGGGGTATCATCAGATTCATCCACACCGCCTCCGGCATTCGAAGTACCACCGAGATCGCTTCCACCGGACATCGATGGATCGACAAACACACAAAGTGTTGGTGGATTATTTTCACCGTCAAAAAATTGAATGAAAGACAAAACATCGTCATTGTTGCATAACTCATAAAGACCATCATTAACCTTATACGATATTCTAATCGTACCAAGAGCAGGATCAATACGAAATTTTCTGTGAATACAATTAACCAACCAAAGATGCGTAATGTTAGGTGCCACCTTGACACGGGTTATCGGTTGATCGGTAACATACTCCCACCCGTTACCATCCTGCTGCCATGAACCACCGCTTAGGAGATGTAACTTGACTTTATCATCTCCGGATCTCATATTTTCAAAAAAAACACGCACAGATACACAAACAAAACAATTGTCTGAAATTTGTGGATGAAAATGGTGATTTACAACTTCAGTGGTTGTTGGTTTTATAGCAATAATCTAGGGAATCAATTTCAAAAAACACAGGGAATCAATTTATCTGCTAAAATAAATTTGATATCACAACTTTTTGAAAAAAAACAGTAAAAATCAACATGAAAAAGCAGCTGAAAATCGTGAAAATAGCAAACAAACAAAATTCCAAGGAGAAACCCTAATTAGGGTTAACCTGGGCTTGACACGTGCCCAGGGGAGCAATGGAGCCCTAGGGCGCAATTGCGCCCTAGGGCTCCATTGCGCCCCTGGGCTCCATTGCGTCCCTTGGGCTATTTCCGTAAAGCAGAGCAAGAATGGGCTAGGAGGCCAATCCAGTTCAATGTTTGGGCCATTTGGGTCAATTTCCCTTATAAATAAACTTGTAAAACGTTATTTGAAGTAGTATTTTAATATGGTCCATAAGATTTTGGTCACTTTCTATTAATTATGCCTCTAATTAGCATTAGTTCTTATTAATTAATATTAGTTTCAGATTATTATTTAATAGTTTTTTTTCAAGTTATTAATTAATTTTAATATTAACTATTAATTATATAGAATTATTATTAATCTTATCAATTATTATTATTATTGGTTTCATTATTGGGCAAAAGGTTGATACCGGCAACCCTGACCGACCCCATACCTAACCCTGCCTACTCGGACATCCGTATGAGAGGACATTTTTTAGGCTCACTAAGCGGTTGTGGCTAGCATGAAGGGGGGGGGGGTCGAACGCAGGACCTGTTAGTTATTGGGCAAGTCTCTCCGCCCCATTGCCAACTGAGCTACACGCCATGTAATACCCGTGTAAAGATTTGTACAATATTTTTATGTAAGGTGTAATTTGTATGGTAGACCAAAGTTTGGGGTCTGAAGTGAAAAGTTGAATAAAAAGGGGCTAAACCCTAAAGACCTATTCTATTCTCATTACTGGCGGCTAAAGTCTCATTCAAGAAAGAGAAAGGAAAGGGGTAAGGGCGATTTTGGGAGAACCAGGAAGAAGAAGGAAGCATTTTGTTGGATTCAAGCTCTTATCAATTTCCTTCAAGGTAAGGTTTCTCTAATCAATACTTCTTGTTATTAGAAATTTGTAGAGAGAAGTAAGATTTCTCATGGGAATGGGTGAAGCCTGATGTTATTTGAAAGAGATTAGGGTTTTGAGAACTTATGCTTAATCTTTTAAAGCAATTAGAACTTTGGGATATTAAGTTTGATTTGTGTAAATTTCAAGTAATAACCTTCCATCGTCGGATGTATCTTCCCATTTTGAGAGGGTGCGGTCGAATCGCCACCGCTATCGAACCTGGGATTTGTTCGCCGTGTCGAAGGGGCTCTGCCCCGGGAGCTTGCTCGCCTGGGGGTTTTATCACCGGGAATAGGGGAGTCGGGTGACCCCGGGAGAAGAGGTCGGGTGACCGGGACGTAGGGACCGGGCGACCCCGGTCGTTTGGGTGGAACCCGGACTATGACCCCGGGAGGCGAGCAACCCGGGGGAAACCGAGTAACCCGGGCCGTGGCCCCGGGAGGCGGGGGAGCCCGGGGAAGGATATTAACCGAGCAACGAGTAACCTTTTGGGGATCGTCACTAAATAGGTACTGGAGAGAAAGTGTAACCGCTCGTCTTTAGTCGATGATTTCAAAGGGGGGGGTCTTACCCATTTAACGATGTTATCGTAGGTTATGGGATCGCTAGAGTGTAACACCCCGATTTTCGAAAGGTATCATTTCAAGCTAATACAGAAACCGATATATTAAGGAAAAATAAGATATTTGATTTTGGGCTTGAATCCTTGATTTTATAGTCTTGATGGATAAATGATTCAATTACGAGTCCAACGGTCCTTTCCGGAGAGAAAACGGAGCTATAACGAAGAAGTTACGGCCGAAACAGTGTTAATGACTTTCGGTACATTTCGCGCGATAGTGCCCACGACAGTGACAATGTTACTGTCGCATGTCAGGGTCACGCCAAACCTGCAGTGCATAAAATCGGGTTTTTCTTCATTTGGCCATAACTTTCTCATTTCAACTCCATTTTTGGCAATTCAACTTGCTATGGTTTCGTATTTGAGAGCTTTTCAAGGTTAGATTGTTAGTTTTGGGAAGATCCAAGAGTATTTGGTGGTGGAGTGGAAGCAAGGATCAATAGTTCATCATCATCACCTCTATCTTCAAGAATTTTTGGGTTTTCTAGGTTTTCATCAAAACCTAAGTGGTAAGTGTATCCCTTCCATTTCTAAACCTTAACATAAGTTATAAATGCTCCATTGATGATTATCCTAGTGTGTGGTTTATCAATTTCGGGTTTGATGGTTTTGGAGAAATCTAGGTCGAAATTTGGGTTTGGACCAAAATGGAGATTTTTATGTGTAATGTTTGGGAAATGTTTCTATATGGTTGAATGCGGTTATTTACGGTTGGAAATGTATGGATATAGGTGTTTGGAGACTTTTGGCTTGGAGGATTCAAGTTTCTTCAAATGAGCTCTAAGTGGGTAAAATCTAGATTTAGCCTAAATCTAGCAAGGTGGGTTCAAGTTGATTTGTGAAAACGGTGTACATGCCAAAATGTTTGTTTTAAAGTGTTTTGTGCCTTACACGAAATTGTTAAATGTTGATAAGTTTTGTTAACTGCTGATAAGTTGGTTATTTTAAAGGTGTTTAACTTTATAAACCCACTTAGCACACATCTTTGGGATTTTGGGCATTATGATAAATAAATCATGTATTTTGATAATTTAATGATTTATTTATGGAAGTAGATTTTGAGTAAAGACGTATCTAATTTTGTGTTTTGGAGAAATGCATGGTTTTGTGTTATGGGACGTTTTGAAAGGATAAATGTTATAAACTCACTTGGAAAATGATTTGTCCCAATCTAAACTACGTTGGAGTTAATTATATGTTTTGGAGCATGGGTTTATATAAGTACGGGTTAATTATATTTGATTTCATTTTATGAATTTCGACGTTGGGTCTTTGGATTTGTTGAGCTTATGGCTCGGTTTGGATTTTGTTGGGTTTTGAGGACACTTGTCCGTTTTAATTGCTCAATGTTGAGCGTTTGGTTAAGATTTTCATTTACTGCATCTTAGTTGAGAATTACATGTTTGAATGCAATAGTTCATTCGTTTTGAGTCATGTAATGGTTTAGTTAGTGCAATGGATCCATAGGCACGGTGTTCCTCTGTCCCCGTTTGGGAAGTTGGTTCACCATTTGGCACGTAATAGGCATCGGGCTCCATGGTAAGTAGGGTATGGGCCTATACGGTCGGACAGCGTCCCATGGACAGTAAGGTGTAATTCCATTGTACCCGAGTTGCCCGGTTTTGGGGACTCTCAAGGATAGACTTGGAGTAGTTGAATTGATGTTTTCGGGAGATAGACTTGGAGTAGTTGAGCTCGGTGGGTATTTTATGTGTAACCCACATGTTTTGATTTACTACATAATTATGTGACCTACTTTGTGTTCCGTCACGTACAATGTAATCGGGTTTTCCCCGCCACCAATAGGTGTGGTTTTGGTTATGGAGCTTTATAATCCATGTTTTCGGAGACGTTTGAGTATGGGTATTTACTTATGTTTTGAGGTTTTGGATATTGAAACTCATTCGAGTTATTGGGATGTTTTGGAAGTTTGAGTTATCTACGTTTTCAGTGTTTGATCATTATAATGCCATTTATGTTTTACATGAGCTTTGGGTTTTTGGCTTTATTTAAAGAGGCGTATGTTTTATGATTTTAATCACGAAAAGGGTGGATGATGAAAAGAGATTGTTATAGGATTTAAAGTATTTCATTTCTGGTTGCTTTCAAATTAAATGTATTTCATTTTGGACATCATGATTTTTAAATAACATTCCCAAAGTTATTGCTTTATATATCTCTAATGAAAACTCTTGAGCTCACTAGGCGTTAAGCCTAACATTTTTATTTGTCGGCATGTGCATCAGGTTCCAGTTGGGGTTTGGTTCTTGCAGTGCTTTGAGGAGTTGAGCTTTAGACTTACACGAGAGTAAGTAGATTGGTGAAGCCTTCCGCAGTTAGAGATAGCGACTATTATTAGGTTTTAGTAACACCCGTCCTTATTATAGACCGTATGTGTGTATTGAGGTTAAATCTAAATTTGTGATTATAGATTAATCATTCATTGATGTATTTAGAAAATTTTAAATTAGTTGCTATTTCCGGATCGGAGGGTGTTACATAGAGCACGGGATTAAGCAAGGACCAAAGGTGAGTTTTTTCTGAACTAAAACCTCTTATGATTATGATGTTATTTATGCTTGTGAGTTTTCTAACTAAAAACTTTAAAAATGATGATGCCTTATTTATTGTATGCGAGACTTGTTCAAATGCGAAAGATGCTTTTGTTAGATTTAGTTTAATCAAGTTGTAATAGTTAGTCCCTTGTTATGTTTTGTTAGTATTTTCGTTAGTTTGGCTTGTGTAGGTGTCAAGGTTATTGACCCTATATATAGTCCTTTGTTTTACCTTTTTAGGTTAAGCTACAATATTCAATCATTGTGTAGCCGTCATCTTTCCTCTCAATGAATCATATGGTTTTTCTATCATTCATCCTTCTATGATTCATTCTTGTTTATTACTCTGATAAAGATTATGTGTGCTTGATTCTGGAACAACAATTGGTATCAGAGCTATATCAGAAATCAGAATCAATTGATTTGTGCAGAAATCAAACCTAGTTTACTATTTTTCGAAAAAGTCACTGTTCCATTAGTGTTTTTGAGATTTAAAGGTTGTTTGAATGCAATTTTGGCTCAATAGATGCGTATGATGATTATGAACATGTTTCATATTAATCAGAAACGGGTTTACACACATTTGATTGGTCTATTTAATCATTCTTTGGATTTTTAGACTTAGTCGTATGCGACCTGTCCAGATTCGAAAAGTCAGATCTGTTAAGATTTCAGAAAATACAGTGATTGGGGTTTGTTCACGATCAATTATCGAGCATAGTGTCAAATTTTGGTGTTGATTGAACAAGTTTTGCCATGGATCTGGTGAAAAACTGAAGTTAAAGCTCAAAATAGGCAATTTTCGCAAGTCTGTGTGAAGAACTCGCAGAACATAGTATAGAACTCGCAAAGTCTTCAAAACTCGCAGGACTAAGGAGACACAAGTACAATATTCGCAGAACAGTACTCTACGAAAGTTGAAGGTTTCGCAGAATACCTACTTACGAATTCTCAAGGATTCTCAGAGTATAGCCTACGAAAGTTACAGAATTCGCAGACCTCTACCTTGCGAATTCCACAACTTTCTCAACTCAAGTACTTGAGAATCCTGATCCAAACTTCTTTGATCTGCGAAAGTTGTATCCTTATAGTATCCTTGCCTACTATTTGCGAATTCTTGCTCTATTTCTCACATTTTTGCATACTTGTTGACTTTCTGTGCTTAATATCTGAATTTCTGATTAAAGATCACTTCAAGCACATATTTTAGATACAGAGGAAAGATGCCTTATACAGATGATAAGGGAAATATAGTGCTCACTCCAAGAGATTGTGCTCTATCCTACATGTCTGAGATACCCAAGATAGATGCTGAACTTGAAACTCTCAGATGTCAAAACAAGAAACCGAGAGAAGACATGGATGCCTTAAATGTCAAATTGACAAAAGTTGAAGTTCAAGTGAAGCGATATCAAGACAAAGGTCATGAATGGCTTAAGAAAGTGGATGATAGAAAGAACAAAGAAATTGCTAAACTGGAAAAGACCTTCAACCAGAGACTGTATGAGATGTCCAAAAAGTCTGAGTCTGAGAAGAAACAATTGGAGATTAAAATCTCAAATCTTTTAAAACAAGTGTCTGACTTTGAACAACTCATCATATCTGAAAGGAATTCCTTTGATGATGAGAGAAAATATCTTAAAAGCAAAAATATTAATTTGTTTAAAGAAATTTCAGATAAAAACCAGACTTTGGAAAAAGATTTTGAAGAAGAGAGAAAGGTTTTTTTTAAAAAGAAATCTCTAAGCTTACAAGCAAATTGGCAAACTTGTCTACTGAGATCATGAAGGAGAAAAGGAGTAAATCTGGAATTCAGAGCAAGTTTGATAAACTCTGCAATGAGAAATTCAAGTTGTGTGATAAAATTCAACAACTTGAGATTGATAATACTGACTTGTCTCACAAGATAACCGTTGATGCATCTAACTCGTCTTCCTTTGATGATGATTCTGCTGAGTCAGTGTGTTCTTTTCAAACAGTATCAAGTATGTTTCAGAAAATGGTTTTTAGAAAACAAGATGTGAAATCCAAAGCTTCTGAATCAGAGCATATTAAAACTCCAAGATCCTTTTATGTGAAATCAGTTAATAAGAATGCTAATAATTTTCAAAAATCTCCAACTCAGTCTCCAAAGAAAGATCAAATGGTCTGGGTTGTTAAAGGTTCTCCAGAGGAAGCAAAGCTTCACAAAGCTAATCAGAAGAAATAGAACAGAGCTTCAAGAAGTAAGTCTTTTGCACCTGACTTTGTCAAATCAGCAACACATCTAATCAGGATAGCAAAAAGAAAGTTATGTTGCTTTTACTGTTACACTGATAAATTCATCCACAAAGCACAAGCATATAGCAAATCTTATTATCATAGTCTTATCACATGTATGAGAATCACTCAAAGAAATTCTCAAAAACTGACCAAACTGGACCCAAGCTTGTCTGGGTACCAAAACCTAAACCCGTGGTGCATGTTGAAAAGGAAAAGAGAAAATGGAAGATGTCCCAGTCATGAAGGACTGAGGAATCAATGACTTCTGATCACTACAGATCAGGACTCTTGCTTAAATGTCAAAGCAATGACTTCTAAGTACAACAACTTAGAACTCATACTCAACTGTCAAAAGTTGGTGATCATCTGGAAAACGGGGAGTTTCTCTTACTCTCAATTTTTTGTTTCATAACAGTTGTTATTTTTTCAATGTCATATCTTTATGTTGAAGAAATAGAAGGAAATTGAGCTTAAATGCTAAAATATTCATGCATATATGAAGGGGGAGCATATCTGTACAAACCTTGTCAAAAGATCCATCACATGTCAAGGGGGGAGCTGCATGAAACATTTACATAAAACAAGATCATGATCAAGATCAACCAGAGATCAGATCAAGGGGGAGTATTTGATGAGTTCAAGGAAAACTACACTGTTACATCAAGGGGGAGCAAGGAAGTGTTGTAAGTGGGGTGTGAGTAAATATTTTCAGAATTAAAATTGATAAAAATGCCATTTTTGGGAAGTTTCTTTAATTAGAAAATTTCCATTTTTGGTACATTTTGTGAAAAGTTTCCCAAAATAGCAAGTTTCCCTATTTAGAATGTTTTTAAAAGGATGGAAACTTGGCTAAGTCCAAAATTCGCAATATACTAGCTTGAGAAAGCTACAGGTTTCGCAGAGTATACTCTTGCGAAATCTGTAGAATTCGTGAGCTAGGTATCTGCGAAAGATGTGAATTCGTAGATATAATACCTACGAATTTTAGAGGATTCGCATTTCTTTTACCTACGAAAGCTACAGAATTCGTAGCTATGTTACTTGCGAATTCTATATCTCATACCTTGCGAATTCTTTCTCTTAGCTTCTTTGCTTGTGAAATCTAAGACTAAATCATCCTTGGCCACGTGTCCTAACTCTTTTTGAGTATTGTGAGTCCGTGTGTTTGAACACGATCGTTACCAGATAATCAAACAACAAACATATAAAGATTACCAGCCTGTTTAGATATATAAATGCAGATTACAAGGTTGATGTTCTTCTTCACAGTTTAAGCTCTCTCTCTCTGATGAACAGTAACGTCGATTTCTTAGATTGTAAGATCTGAGATATTCTAAGATCTCACCTAACTTAAACTTACAACTAATAATATCTAATACAAAGTAATATCTAACTAAATATCTAAACTTAATATAATATCTAGATATTTAGGAATAAACTAATGTTAAATACTAAAAACAAACTTTGACTTTTATTACAAAGTAACATTAGACTAATCTTGAGAGCGACTTTTCAGCGTTAGCTTCAGATTGGATGATCTTGAATCCAATAATCTGTGATCTAATAATCTCCCCCTTTGGATCAAGATCATTACTAAAATGATTTAACAATTTGGTTTTCTCTTTTTCAGCTCAGAAGATGCAATCTCTTTCTCAGTCTTCAATTTGTAATAGTCTCCAGGTTTAGCTCAGAATGCTTTAGCAAAGTATCTTTAAAGAAAATTTCTCTCAGATCAGTATGTCTTTAGAATACTTTGAAGAATCTTTTCTTGGTTAGCTCTTCTCCATTCTATTTTGGAAGAATTCTCTAAACCTTTGATCTTCCACATTTCTTGGTAGGCTCTTCTCCCCCCTTTTTGATGACAAGTGCAACGACTTCATCAAAACATATATCAAGAAATGTATTTCATCAGGAGCCTCTAATCCGTCAATTCAAAAGATATTCATCCAGATCTTTGCAAACCCAGAAAAAATAATCGTGTAACGCCTGAATCAACAAATGAATCAGTTAAAATGTCTGTCAGTAACACTAAGTCACTGTGTGTAACGAATACACATCGTAAAGGAGATTTTTAATGTTCACTCCTCCAGGGCTTCCATTCAATCATCGAAACACCACAAAGGCAATTTCTATAAATGTTATCAGAAAGAAACAAATTCCTTGTGTGTTCGTACTTGTGATAGAAAGAATTAAACACTTTGATGATTGCTTTTAAGGCTCAAAATTGTGTAAATCACTGAGACAACAGTAAGTTAAACACAGACTCAATGTGCATGATTGAAGTGCGAAGGTGGGGCAGACTTCCTTCTTTCAATATCCAGATTTTCCAAATGAAAATCAGACAGCAAATGTGTTGTGTCCCCTTTTGAAAATGTGAAACACTTTCTTGTTGAGAAGAAAATGTGTAGTTGGTGAGGTTTGATCAAGAGTTGGCATGGGCTAGTTGCCTGTGTCAATAATGTTCACCAAAGAAATGTGAAACACTAGAAATGTGGTTGCCCGACTCAGAAAGTAGTTGGTGCAGAGTTCTGATATTCTTTTAACTCTGTTCTCACACCCTCTTTCTTTTAAACATTAAGCTCACTCTAACCACACTCATTTCTTTTCGACTTCTCACACTCAATCACTATGGATTAACCTCTTGGGTAAAAATCACTGGTTAAGGTGATTCCATAGAAGTTGTGTTAATTCCTAGCACAATGTAATCATGTTTTCCTATGATGCATATGATGCTCAATTTGGTTTAACTATTTCAGTTAAAGCACAAAGTAGATCTAGAAAACATTTAAAATTACACTTCCAATTCATGAAATCGGTTTGAGATTCGGGAAGTGGTTTGAACATTTAAGAACAATGTTTTCTATGATTGAAAGTTGTCCACTTTTCAACCATATATGAGATTAAGATAAAGGATTATACCTTTATGTGTGATCTTACATCTCATGAAGTCAAGCTTAAAGTCATAAAGATATGATCTTGTAAGTGTTTCTCAAAAATCTGCAAAAGTCTTATGTCTTAGTCAAAGCAAATTTATTCACTTAAATTGAAAAGACAAAAAACAGTAAAACAACTAAAGTACGAGTTCTGATGAAAAATAATCAGAAGTCATCACCTTTTTACTCCCCCTGAAATTATGCATTTGAAAATTATCATTTAAAAAGATATGCATTTAAAATTTCAGACAAATATGTACTCCCCCTTGATGGTTGATTTCCTCATTTGAGTATTAGAGTACACTCTTCATATCAGCACTGGAGTAAGGTCTTTTGATCTTTGAAGAAGGAGTCCTGATTTGTACATAATCAGAAGTCGTCATTCTTTGAAGTTCGGGTTCTGAACTAAAGTATTCAGAAGCCTATTTGACTTTGATGTCCGGGTCTTGAGCTGATTTACTCAAAAACCATTCTTCTCCTACTCCCCCTTGAGAGTAGGTGCCTGCAACACATAATCATCCTTTTTCTTTGGTACCCACTGGTATTTGGGTCCATGAGTGTTAGTTGCAGTTCTTGTGGGGGTTACTGAGTAAGAACCATACCAGTAATGATCACTAGTCTTGTGAACAGGATCATGTGTACGACAATAAGAACAATAGAATTTCTTACCTGATAAACTGATTAATTTATCTCTCGTGTAAACAAAATCAGATTTACCTTTATGCGCATTGTTCTTCTTGGCATTAGGCGTATGTACACATGAGTTTTTACTTTTTAGCTCATATTTCTTCTTTGCTTCAACTGTTTCCTGTTCCAGACCAGTTCTTCTTCTTTGTAGCTTCTTATCCTTCGATGTGTACCTGAACCATCTATATTTCTATCATTGTAAAGGTTAGAACTACGAATTTGATTAGAAGATTTAACTGACCTTTTGGAAGAAGCAGTTTTGGATGTTAAACTTGTAGCTGACTGGAATGAGCATTCTGAATCAGCTGAATCATCTCGAGGTGAGTGGACAATTGACTCTGGAGTCTTGCACTCAATCACCACCACCATTGAAATAACCTTTTCAAGCTCATTAACCTTTGAAGAATAACTGCTTCTTTCTTTGACAAGAAGGTCAATCTTCGTCTCAAGCTCACACTTCCTTTTCTTCTCTTTCTGTGCATTCCTAGAAAGTTTAGATAGCTTTGCATTAAGCTTCCTAATCGCAGCTTCAAAGGTGCTTCTCTATTCTTTAAAACCTTTCTTTGCACCCTTTCTTCCATCTGATATTTCTTTTAAGTATCCAACGTTCTTCTGATCAAATGTCTTCTTCTCCTTGGCAAACTGATCTATTTCCAAAATGATTACTTTCTTAAAGTTACAAACTTGTTGAGAAAGCATTATACTTTTAAGCTCTATCACCTTCTTCTCTTCAACACTCTTCTTGGAATAATCTGAGAACTTCTTCTCAAAACTCAGATATTTTCTTTTGTAGCTCAGCATTTGTACTCTCCAAGTCCTTTGATTTCTTCTCATTGCTCTCAACAGACTCTTGCTTCTGTATTTGAGCATCAAGACCAGAAATCTTTCTTTTTAGCTCTGAGTTCTCAGCTACCAAATCTTTTGCTTTTAAGAAAACCTTTCGGTCTGAGACAATCCATTCAGAGTTTAATTCAAGATAGTCCCATATCTCTTTCCCTAAAGCTTCGGGAATATCCATTAAATCATATATTTCTTTAGAAATACTTTTTCTCAAATAAACTCTAGCTCTATTATTAGCTCTGTCTCTGTGCATCTGTGCTCCTTCAGACAATGATAATCTCATGTAGTGACCCAGATCATCATTATCTACAAAGCTGAAAAAATTAATTTTCCACTTTTCGTATTCTCCTTTGTTCAACATTGGAAAAATACCGCTTGAGTAAGTCATTATGTTTGAAAAGAAAAACTTGAATATGATTGTTAGTTCAAATAAAATCAAACAAAAATTCAGAAATAAAATTTCCAAATTTAACCAAGTCTGGAACTGGCGCAAAAATCAAAGTTTGCGTTAAGAGGAGCTGGCGTACAATAGAGTTTTGCGTGAGGAAAGGATCGTGAGAAATGGAACTTTACGCGAGTTAAAGTTGGCGCGAAACAAAGTTTG
This sequence comes from Arctium lappa, assembly GCA_023525745.1. Classification (NCBI taxonomy): domain Eukaryota; kingdom Viridiplantae; phylum Streptophyta; class Magnoliopsida; order Asterales; family Asteraceae; genus Arctium; species Arctium lappa. Next base: position 85,875,108 of record CM042052.1, on the reverse strand, counting down.
CGATGTAGGTAGCGCGAAGTGCAGGTTTGGCGCAAAAACACTCGACCGGAGATGGTGCGACCGGTGTGGTGGATCGACCGGTATTGTGTACGACCGGAGGTTGTGCTTGACCGGACCTTTGCACGACTGGAGTATGTGGTCGACCGGGGAAGTTTTTTTTTTCGACCGGGGGCACTGTAGCAACCGGGAATTTTATGCTTTTCGATAGGTAGAGAATAGTTCGACCGATATGAAACCTTCGACCGGTGTGTTCCTACGACCGGTATGGAATTGTTCGACAGGTATGTCCCTCCGACCGGTGTGGACTGTGAGTGTGACCGGTGTGAAACTTCGACCGATAGTGTAGAGACCTGCGACCGGATTCGAACTGTGATTTCGACCGGGGTGCATTTCTTCTTCGTTAAATCGGCCCTGTAAATCCCAAATTGACCAACCTAGATGTCGATTTACAACACCAAATTTTGACAAGTTGATCGACTTGCCAACTACAACAACACACTACCTTTTGATTTTAAAAACAGCCTCTGTATCAAAATATGATCGATGATACAATGTTCTTGAAGATGAAGAACACAGAGACTTTTTAAAAGTTTGATTTTGATCTGGTACTGGTATTTGCTCTTATACCAATTGTGAGTCTGTGTGTTTGAACACGATCGTTACCAGATAATCAAACAACAAACATATAAAGATTACCAACCTGTTTAGATATATAAACGCGGATTACAAGGTTGATGTTCTTCTTCACAGTTTAAGCTCTCTCTCTCTCTGATGAACAGTGAGGTCGATTTCTTAGATTGTAAGATCTGAGATATTCTAAGATCTCACCAAACTTAAACTAACAACTAATAATATCTAACTAAATATAATATCTAGATATTTAGGAATAAACTAATATTAAATACTAAAAACAAACTTTGACTTTTATTACAAAGTAACATTAGACTAATCTTGAGAGCGACTTTTCAGCGTTAGCTTCAGATTGCAGTCTTCAGATTGGATGATCTTGAATCCAATAATCTGTGATCTACAAGTATATATAGGACACTTAGCCATTTTTTTTTCACTTATCTCAGTTTACCTAGCGAAAGTTCTAAAACCCTTATGCTCACGAACTCTCTCACGAACTCTCTCTGATTCTTTATTCTCGATTTCAAAAGGTTGTTTCATTGTTAAAATCGTTAATACTTTATGATTATTGTTATATTTGTCTATTGCAGGTGTCCCCAAACTGGATTTGACTAGGTTCTTAATTGAACTTATGTGGATTTTTTTTTGAATTTTTGAACTTCGACCGAACATGTCGAATGTTTATAAGATTTTTATGAGTTTATTGGTTAAATCTTGGTGTTATAATAGTCCTATTACCCTCGTAATACCATTCTTGAACCCTGAGAATGTTTGATTGATGGAAATATCCACATTAGATTCGACTTAAGAACTTGTGTCGATTGGTGTTCTTCCGAACCCTTCGCCTGTTCTTGAGGAGGATTTGAATTTTGGATACAAACTTGAGTTTCTACACAAAATTAAAGGTTGAAATCGCATTTTATATGCTAAATCGATCCTAATAATGTTATTTTCAAACCCTAAAATCGATTTTAGTGTATTTCACCTTCTGGGTTCATAAGTGGTGTTCTGGGTGTTTTGAATATTCAAGTATAGATCTCGCAAGTTTTGAAGGTTCTTAAGTGGTTTACGAATTGTGTATTTCACGAATCTTTGATCTTGTGTGTTGTCAGAAAACCCCAAGGACAGGATTCGCAAATCCATTGTCTGTGAATCCTGCTATGCCCTGCTTTATCTTGTTTAACCCTTTGAGTTAAGGATTCGCAGAGAGCTTGCCTGCGAATCCTGAACACCTAAGTGCAAGAATTCGCAAGCCTTTAGCCTGCGAATCTTATACTTAGGAATTATCAAATATGGTTTTTCTCACTGTTTCACTCTCATGTACTGACTCTAAGTCTTTGGACTTTGTCCAAACTCTTCTGTTTCTTGTTCCAGATCAAATGGCTGACAGTGATTCACAGAATGTTCAGATGGATGAAAACTCCATTCATGAAGCTGAGCAAGAGCATTCAATCCCTTCACAAAGGACATCAGATGTTCCACCTCTGAATGTAAACACTGACATGTTGATCATACAACATTCAGAATACTTGGCTCAAACTCCAAACAATCACAAGTTTGAGTTCCAGCTGAACATAGATTCTTTGGTGAATCTTATCCTTCAGAATCACCCTCTGAACAGAGCACTATCTGAGAGTGCAGAAGTGCCAGAAATCTACGTGCAACAAGCTTGGAAGACCATCCAGCTTTCTCACATTACTGTTGGACAGATCAGATGTCCAGTTCTTCAAGTCAAGATTGACTTCTTCTCTGCCAACATTGACCTTGAGCTATTCAGAAGATCTCTTCAACTACCTGAGGCAAACTCCAGGGAAGGCAGAACTGCTTTTGATGAACTACCTATTCAGGAAGTTGCACTTGCTGGTATTAGGGAAATGGGCTATGTTGGTGACCTTGACAGAGTCAGGCAATTCAAAAAGAACAATCTGCCACCCTTTTACTATGCACTGTTCTCAGTAATCAACAGGTGCTTGACAGCCAAATCATACGGAACTGACAACGCAAACAGTCATATACTAAAGCTCTTTTACTCTATAGTGCATGACTTGCACATAGACTATGCCATCGTCTTTTGGACTGAGCTACTTAAGAAGATTGCTGCAAAGAAGAATGTTGTCAAAGTCCTCACTTACCTGCCATATCAGAGGTTTATGACACTTTTGGTTAGAAGTGTTCTAAGAGGAAACAAGTGGATTCCCAGGCGAAGCTCACATGAAATTGCTGAAGTTCATGAAATGAATTTTCCAGTACGTCAAAAGAGGCAGTTCAACTACTCTATGCCAATCCCAGAAGCTCTACTCCGATACGTTGATCCAGGGGTTGAGTGCTTAGTTGAGTATAGAGAATCGATGGCACAGCCAGAACCGGCTGTACCTACCCCAGGTTCAATCCCTAGGCGAGAGGTGTCTGTGAGGGTACCCGAAACTCAGGGAGTTAGGGTACGGGGAGAGAAGAGGAAAAACACAGAGAGGGGAACTGGAAGGGGTCGGAGACCTAGACTGGAGACATCAGGGTTACGGGTTCTTACCCCACCTCGTGTGACACCTGAAGTCCGTGAAGGTCCAGGATCTGAAAATACCTCGAATCAACCTGAACGTCAAACTATGGAACTGCAACAAGAAGAACAACGTGTTTCAGAAATAATTCACTCTGTTGCTAGCTCACCTGACCAAGTGACAGAAAATGTTGACTTGGGCAGTGAAAGCTCTGATTCTGAAAGAACACACTCTGCAACAAGAGAAGATGATGAAGGCAATGATACATCTAGTGATGATGATGATGATGATGATGATGATCAGCATCTTGGCGAAGCCGAAATTGCTATAGAAGTTGATTCCCATGTTGTAGTCACTACAGGTGATATTGGTGAAATAAAGAGACATGAGGGAGATATAGTCGAAGATGTAAGTGAGTATGTGAGAGAAAAGGCAAGAAAAGAACATGAAGAGAGAGAGAGAGAGACCCACAATCCACTACACCAGAAGATCAACCACATCACACACTTCTGTGCATTTGTTGCAAGAAGATGTAGACATGAGCCGATCATTCATGCAATTGCACACCCGAGCCACCCACTCTACTTCCTCTCAACAGGAAATAGTTTCATTTGCTCACGGGGATCAAGCGCAAAGTCTATCAATGTCTCATTCGAAGACAACTGATATTGAAATAAGAGATCAATTGCCCCGGATCTCACTTTCTTTCAGTGCACAAAGTATAGAGCCTATTTTTGTTGATAGGACACTATTCACAGGACTTGACCTCGGTCGTCTTCGTGACCCGAGCGGAACATCCAGAGTAGATCCGCAATCCGGACTACGAGGACCGGATGGAAATCCTATCACAACTAACACAATGCCAGCTGTGAGCACATGTCACACTGTAGATTCATCTACAACTGTGCGAACGGGTACTCTAAGTGATCCCAGTGTTAGTTCATCACAATTCGTGTCAAGGGAATATCTCGACGGCGCCCTAAAGGCTGTTGAAAACAGGTGGTCGAAGAAGTACGACATAATAGAGAAAGAACTGGGTGACATCAAACGATTACTAAAGGGGAAGCAAGTTGCTGAACCTGAGTCGGAGCGAAGTGCACCAGTTCTACACACTCCATCAGTCACACCATCTACCTAATATCTTTCCATTGATGAGCTTAAGTCTTTGATTCTTGCAAAACTTTTGTCTCAGGCTCCAGAAAATCAACAGGATGCTGACTTGTTCACACTATTGCATTCTCATCTACAACAACAACAACAACCACGTCAACCATCAGATGCAGATGTTCTCAAAGCATTAACTCTATTGAACCAAGCTTTTCCACCCTCATGACAAACTCAGGTTGCTGCTCAAGTCACTAGGCATGACCATGATCACGATCATGATCATGAGGGGGAGACACAAGGAGATCATTCAGCCGGAAGACAGCTGGTTGTTGTAGAGAGTGCAGTGCTAATCAGTACAGTACCAGGAAAAAGAAGCTCAAGCAGTCAAGGTACTGGTACAAGTCAAGGAGAAAATGTAGAAGAGGTGTTGGAGCATAGACCTTCAAAGAGCTTAGTTCTATATGTTGCAAATGATGAGTCAATGGTTGAAAATCCTAAGACAGCTACATGTGAAGAAGTGATGGAAGCAATGGGCATATCAGCGTACAATGTTATAGATGTTGATGAGTTGGATACAGATGAACAAGCCATAGCCAAGTATGAATCATTCTGAAAAATGAAAGAGGGGGGGAGAAAGAATGGTAGATTTCGGTCTTCAAGATGCTGCTAAATCTGAGAATACAGTAAATGTTGAAGAATATGTCAGAAATGTTGCAGACACAAAGGTTTCGGGCAGTGTACATGGTGAAAGTGTACTTGAGGATATCTTCAGTACTAATTTTGGTATAAATGATCAGGAAGAAGCTGAAGAAGATGAACTCGAACAAATGGTTGAACAGGTAAATGTGGCATCTCAAGTAGATGAGCCATATATACCCACTGCTATCCCATTGGTTTCTCCGGATAGACACTATGTTTTCCCATCTCCTAGTGAAGCTTCAACTCCAACCGCTAAAAGAGTTGCATTGCCTTTTGAAGAATCAATCGAAAGAGTGTTGAAAAGAAATGTCTCAGATCCCACAGCTCCGATAGTGATTGATATGGAAAAGTTAAGGAGATCCATGAGAAGAAAAAGAAAGAAGATGGAGAAAGAAGAGAGAAGAAGAAAGAAGGAAGCTAATGAGAGAGAAGAGAAAGAGAGAGCTGAAAAAGAAATAGATGATTCTGAAGCTCTACCTTACATCAGAAATCCTGACAGCCCAAGAATTCTAAGTAGTACTGAACGACGAAAGCCAGTATTTGTAACTACTATGGAAGCAGAAAATCTTGCAAAGAAACATCAGGACATTCAAGAAGGTCCTTCTGCTTCTGTCAGAGTTAGATCTACTCCATTTACAGGATATGATGGACAAGGTGCGTCTCTCGAGCTTATCAAACTTATCCGAAAATCTCTCAGAGTTCCGTTTCTAGAAGAATCCATCAGAATATTCGTTAAAGAACAAGTAAAGATTGATGCGTACAAGACGTATGGTATCATTGATCAACCACTGGACTATCAAAGAAACTATCTGAAGTTCATTGGAAACGTTTCAAGAACGAAGGGTTATGTTCAAAGACCAGGAATTCTGCAGATCAAAGAAGTCAGGATGAACAAGTACTTTGATGTCTGGTATCCAGAATTTGATGTTCAAAGGAGAGATCTAAGGGCGGTAACCTTTAGTGAAGTAGACTTTGTAAATCTGAATGTAGCAGATCTAGAGTTCATATATCATGACTTCAGGAGCCGAACGATCAGACCTAGAGCCGTAGTCTTTGCACTGGATGTTGTAAAGAAGTATATGAAGCGTCATATCAACAACACTTATGTTCTTGATTTCCAGTTGGGAGCAGAGACTAACCAGAACAGCATAAACTTAACTGCTCCTAACTTTAATCACTATCTGATGGAGGACATACCACACTTCAAACCAGTTATAACTCCTGAGCTCGGGGTTATGTATGTGAATACAAATACTCACAAGAAACAATATATGCGAGCCAGTGGGTTGCTAAGTTTTCCGATGGAACATTAAAGATGGTTTTGAAAGAGCTTGAAGACAAACACAAGCATTCAGAGATGACGAGACTTGAAAGACGTGATTTTATGCCTAATGTTGATGCAATTGTAATGGAGAAAATGATTGAAGCCATCAAGGAAAGAATTGATTTCAGAGAGTGCCTAAGGAGATTTGAAAGCTTCCTTGGAATGAGGAGAACCTGTTTCAACCAGTGGAATCGATGAAGAGTACAACCTTGATTAAAAGGGGGAGATTGTTAGATTTAGTTTAATCAAGTTGTAATAGTTAGTCCCTCGTTATGTTTTGTTAGTATTTTCGTTAGTTTGGCTTGTGTAGGTGTCAAGGTTATTGATCCTATATATAGTCCTTTGTTTTACCTTTTTAGGTTAACCTACAATATCCAATCATTGTGTAGCCGTCATCTTTCCTCTCAATGAATCATATGATTTTTCTATCATTCATCCTTCTATGATTCATTCTTGTTTATTTCTCTAATAAAGATTATGTGTGCTTGATTCTGGAACACCAACTTTATTGTTGTTAAATTAGTAGAAATGTATGCATACATTGTTGTAAGTGCGTTATGCTCAAAGTCGGGGGGGTGTCCCGTCTGTGCTCATACCGGGGGCGTGTTCCGTTTATGCCATTGGGGGGGTGTCCCAGGTAAGGCAGTGTGAGCCAAACACGCTGTCACCTTCGGGTAGCGGTAGGGTGAGCCAAAACGTATGTTGAAAGTGTGAATGTTTTTACGAAGCGGAATTGGTTTATTTTATTATAAATCTTTCATATGTTTGCTTGGGCTCGAATTGTTGTTAGAGGGGACTCACTAGATCGATGGTCTAACCCTCTCCCTTTATAAAACTAAAAACCTTTTCAGGCAAGCGCAACGTAGGAATGACATATAAGGGCATGGAGAAGGTGTGAGCTGGCTTTGGATTAGAAGACCATCAGTTTAGTTTTATTTCTCGTATTCTCAGTTGTGTAATAGGTTGCTTATCCGCAAACCTCAAGACTTCTTTGTAGACATTGGGGTCGTTTTGGCGTATTTTCTTTATATTTAATGGTTATGTTCGTATCGAATGTTTTGGGTTGTTACAATTGGTATCAGAGCCATAGTTTAAGGGATTTAGATGACCGGACGGACCTAGACTTATACTAGGAGAAGAGAACACAACTGAGAAATAGGATGGCCTTAGGAAGACGACTGATAGGGTAGTGAGGACTACCATATAAGGTAAATATGGAATTACATCTGGCCAATGTAATTGTGAATTTACAGGTACATGCGTGTGCTTAACTTGCCTTATTGCGTTTGACCTATTGTATTGAATGTTGTGTGTTTATGTCTTATCAGTAGTCATGTCGGAGCGAGTAACGAGAAGTAGATCGGTGCCGATAGCTGAGGCAGCACCGGTGAATGAAGTTGTTGTGGACGGGCCGGTAGTTCCTCCTCAGCCAACTGCCACACGAGGAAAGGGGCATGGTCGACCTAAGGGGAAAGGAAAGACGACCCGAAAGGCGACCACTCAAGTGGACGAACTAGAAACGAGAATTCAAGGGAAGAGAATGGTACGTGTTGCCCGTTGGGCCAGAAGGGGATTTGTGCACCTTTTACCCCTTAAAAATGTATATATCACGGAGCACCCCCTGTAGTTGAGCGGGTGCACCTTACGTACCGAAAAAAAAATTGCTCTTACGAAACGACTTGAGCGGATGCATGGGACCCCCCCCCCTGGGAAGGGTAGGTCCGCCCCTGTTTGCAATTCATTTCTATTTTCGTCCCTGAGGCCAAAATACTACTTTTAAGTGTGAAGGACTAAAATATAAATGAAATGTAAACCATAGGGATGAAAACATTAATAAAATTTAAATAATATGGACGAAAAAAGTAATGAATTATAAGTCAGAGGGACGAAAATCATAATTTCAAAACCTAAGGACAAATATAGAAATTTTCAACCAATCATAGGGACTAAAAAGATAATTTACTCTAAATTTTAACTACAAAACCTTAGATTGAAAAGTTACGAACCATAGATATAAATACTTGTTTTATAGAACAAATCTAAAATTTATATAAACGACATTAACCATCTGTATAATTCACTCTTTAACTGAAAGTTTATTTGAAAAATAAAATATAGAAAAGGGGATATGAATAAGAGACAAAAGTAGACGCCATATGCGACCCGACAAAGATCTGCATTAAACCTCAATCTCACTCTCATCTAAAGTCGAACCGCCCATGAGACACGCAGTGTCGACGACGACTTCATTTGTTGTTCCCTTTTATTCCTTCTTTTTTTGTTTTTTTATTCATTTTCCCAAAATAAAATTATTTAAAAAATTAATTGCGCACCTGTTCAGGTAGGCCGCATGTGCCGCACTACCTTTTCATACACACACACTACATATATATATATATATATATATATATATATATATATATATATATAGGTGTAGTTTAATTTACAATCCATAAAAATTTTACAACCCATGCAACCCACTTCTTAACCGTTGGATTAATGATCGACGGTTATAATACATGTGGGTCCAATATTTTCAATTAAAAAAAAAGAAAAATAAAAACAAAATAACCGTCGATCATGAATCCGACGGTTAAGATGTGGGTTGCAAGGGTTGCAACCTTTTTCAGGGTTACAAAATACCCTTCCAATATATATATATATATATATATATATATATATATATATATATATATATATGTCCAGAAATTGCTTTTCTAAAAAGATTAACAAAATGTTTATTTCTTTTTAAATGTGTGTGAGACTGTGAGGTCAAAAATTACATTTGATGTTAAATTTTGAAGTAATGGTTTTCTTTATCATATTTTACACGTGCACATGCATTGCACATATGTATACACGGGTACATGAATTATGAAATTTAATTATTTGATAAATTAACGAATAAAATAAATTATATTTAATAAAAATTAATTGATAAATTAATTATATTTCTTATAAAAAATTAGCAGATAAATTAATTATATTTAGTAATGACAATGTAAATTAATTTAAAATTGAAAGACGTTTGGTTATCTATCTATACTATATTATAAACATAGATAAAAACTCTTAAATATAAATTATTAGGCACAAGGTACCATCATTTTATTTAAGATTTTAAAAATCTCTTAATTTACAAGTATCAAAACACAAGATACATATTACTACTGCAGGCTTCTAACACCCATCAATTTGGTATGTGCAGGACCTTCCTTTTATGCAGATCTTTCTATTTATCATTATTAATTAATATATTATATTACTATAATTTTGTTTTAATTATATTATTAAATATGTAATTGGTTATTTTTTCTTGATGTCATTAAAATATATAAGATAACATTGAATTATAACAAAATACTTAATTTTTTTATATAAAAAACATTATATTATTAAGCCTAAATTAAACAAATTTATAAAAAAAAACATTATTATTTTCTCAAAATCATCCAAAATTGTACTGTAAATCGACAAAAAAATAAAATGAAACATTAAAATTGTGATATATCTCGCTGCATTGGACGAGTACGCTTCTAGTTTATGTAAAAATAAAGATATTATTGGAGAGTCTCTTAGAGCATCTCCAACGGTTTTTCTAAAATAGAAAAAATTGGGTTTTTATTCTCTATATTTATCCAACAGCTTTTTTATCTTGTTTCTCTATAATAGAGAAATTTAGAATTCTTTTCAAGTTTAGAGAAATTATCTAAAACTTGATAGTAGGAGAGAAATGATTATTTTATTCAATTTCACCAATGAGATTAAACTTTTATCATTTTGTATTTAGTTTTTCTTTAAAATGTATTGGTAAGATAAATTAGAGAATAAGTGTCCACAAAATAAGTGTCCACAATTGACTTGACACACAGTTTTAGACATGCATAATTATTACCCCTTTTTGGTATCAAATGACATCTTTACCCTTATTTAATGTTTCTTTTTCTTCACAACTCTTATGTATTTGTGCATTAATTAAGGGTAAATGTGAGAATTTAGCTATCTACTTTTTGAAAGTGGACACTTATTTTGGTACAAACATAAATAGAAATGTAGACATTTATTTTGGGACGGAGGGAGTAATATAACTTGTGTTGAAATCTTTAAAATAGAAAACCTGTTGGAGATGAATGTAATTCATTATAGAGATTTTAATTTTTGGTTTTCTGTTTTAGAGAAATTATAGAAAAACTATTGGAGATGCTCTTAGAGCCCGACTGATATTCTATAATTTTTCTAAAATATAATATAAAAAGTTAAAACCTCTATAAGAAAATGTAATTCAACTCAAACAACTACTCTATTTTAATAATTCTAGTATTAACTATATTATTAAAATATTTACTATATTTAATAAAATACTATTTTTCTCTCCTATATAAAGTTTTAGATAATTTCTTTAAATTTAGATATTTTCATATTACCCTTGTTAATTTTTCTATTTTATCATACAATATTGCATAGTTGTTGATGCACAAAAATATCATAAATCACCAAAATTTCTATTACATCATAGTTGTTAGAGATACTTTTCGAGTATATTAAAACACTATCTAAAGTACCATTTAAACGACTTATAGTAAACACAACTTTTTCAATAATCCTGCAAAATTAATTAGTTTATTGTTGTCAAATATTACATTTTGCTAAAAGGTTAGTGTGATTAACACAATCAAATATAGAACATTTTATATTACTTGAATTTGGATAATAAATTCATGATAAAAATATATTATGAATGATCCTTATAAACAAATGATTAAGTTTCATTAATTTGATCTAATTATGAATGATCCTTATAAATAATAACCTTTTCAATCAAATTCCTAATTTATGCAAAAACATTAGGCATATGTATAAACTCGATTTTCAAGTTAAAAGAAAAAAGGAAAATAAATCTTAACACAAATTTTTGTAAGAATCCCCATTTGCTTAAGAATTTCTTTCCTATTTTATTAAATCTGAAAATAGGTTTTATGTAAATAAATAAGATATTTATATAAACTTTGGCTAAAATGAGAATTTAATTCCAAAAATGACTAGAAAGTGAATTTGATTGAACATATTAGCTATTTCGATCGATCAATTGCTAGAAAATAGAATAATAATGCAAACAATCAAAGCTGAGACATGTGGGTTCCCTCACCTACTAATGATACACCGACCCCGAAAGATGGACCCGTTATAAGTCGAAAGTTTCATCTTTTCATATCAACAACATTTTATACAACTCAAAATTTAAACAATCAACCAAAACCAAAAATTCGATAGAATCGTCATAAATGTAAAAAAATTCTTCAAGACCTTTTCTTTTCATGTTGAAATTAAAGAAAATATATATCAACATAAAGGGGCTCTTTGAGGAACACCCTTTCTCTTATGTAATACACTCTTTTTAACCTTTAAATTCGAAACTAACCATCTTTCTTGAACGTTTTCTTCGACCGATTCAAGTGACGAAGAGAAAGACGAGTCGTTTTCGTGCGTAACTCCTTCGAGATCGCAGTTTTCCTTACAAAAAGAATACGACACCATTTTGCGGCTTTCGAGTTTATTTATATCCTCCACTACCACCACTGACACCTGAAGAAAGTTTAATTGAATTAACAATTAATTTTGTATTGGATGATCTAAAAATCGGCCAATCACGTATTTTAATCGAAATGTACCTTGCAAGCAATTGAACAAAACCGATTCGGGATGTCTTGAATATGCCTACCGCAAGCTTCACAATAAGTCCCGTAGATTTTCGATTTCGATGGTTTCGAATCTTTATGTTGTTGAGGTCGGGGATTCAAATGCACCGCTTTTTCGCCATTAATTTTATACGTCTGCGAATGAAATGTTGAATTAAATTAGTTCATCTCGATTCACATTAGATCAATATCAAAAACTTAAATTTCAAACTTTGATTTAACAAATTTACCCCCTTGATATAATTCAGTACTTCGGGCGTGTTGTTCGGTTGGTAGAGGAGCGGAACGATTTTGCTCAAAATATATATCATTTTAGGTATTATTTTGAATAATAAACTAATATTACATTCCTATAAATTACGTTTAAATTAGCATAATCCAATCAATCAATCAATCAAACTAATTAATTAATTTACATTTAATTCAATTCAAATAAGGAATGCATAATTTACTATCAGAATTTAAGAAATAAAATAAAAATTCAATGAAAAAGAAAGAGAGACTAACTTGAATATTGGAGCAATCAAGGTGTTTCTGGATATCTTGGAGACGAACGACGTCGTGATAAACGTATCGGCAGATTTGGAGGCGGCGATGGCGATGGTGGCACCGTGTTTTCAAACCTGTAACACAATGTTTGCAAAAACATAGATTACAATCGATGCAGAACACATTCTTTTCGTTTTTACGAAGGCTCCGGTGATCGGTGCACGTCCCGAAGAACTTGCTTTCGATCAAATTCGCAACCCATTTGCAGTGATCGAGTTCGCTCGCCGCCTTTAGTCGATGTATCATCTTCAAGTTTAAAAAAAAATTTACATCAAAATAAGATCAATTTGAAGAATTTTAAAAAATGGAAATGATACAAACCATTGGTGTTGTAGTGTTTGATTGCAGAAAGGGCAAAAGAATGTGTTTTATGAAGGAAAAGGAGAAGAGAGAGTGGAGGGATCAGCTTTTAAAGGATGGGTTTTAATCATGAAATGGGCAAAAGGGAAAATTAGACCCCTCCATCTTCAAAAACCTTCATTTTTTTTTCTTTTGTGGTTATTAAAAAATTATATATCTTTTTTTGTTAATTTTTTAATTTCAGAAATACATTTTTTGGATTCTTAAATAATTATTAATTTATCTTTGTAGAAAAAAAAAGTGTGGTTTAGATGATTTTTTAATAGTTAGTTATTTTTATTACATTTTTAAACAAAATATAAGTTTTTATGTTTTATAGTCATATTAATCTTTAATTTGATCAAATTATATAATATAAATTATTAATGATAACGAAACGAAATAAAATGTGTTCAATATTTAGAGAAGAGCATTGAAAGGTATAATATATGTTTAGACCATCTACAATGGGTACATATAATAATTTGACCAAACATTCCAATGAGAACACCAAATTCAGTATAATAAATACTAATAATTTACAAAAATTAATATAAAAAAATTGTATGTAATGAATAGTAATACACTAAATTTTACATCAATTGGAGAATATAAAAATGAATTTACCTAGAATTTTACATTTTTTGTGTAAACTTTGATCGATGTTGGACATTATACAATAGTTATTGTTAGCACCAAATTTTATATCAATTTTCATAAATTTGAGGATACCTACTGAAGAAAGCATAATACTTGTCTGTCTCCAAGATTTAAATCATTGACGAAAAAAAGTTCTTATAAATATAAATATATCCTTAAAATACGAAACTAACCAATATATAAAAATAAAGTAAAATTAACAAAGTTCCCCCACGATTTTATAGTAAATTATGTGTTTCGGTCTGGTGGTTCATGGAAAATTGCTATTTTCATTCCTATATCTTTTAAAATTATGATTTTTATTCATATGGTTTACAGTTTATTGATGTTTTCATTTCTATTATTTATAATTGTTATCGTTTAGTAATTCTGTTTTTGTTCCTCTTACTTAAAAATATAAATTAGGTTTAAAGACGAAAATAATAATAAATTATGGACTACATGAACTAAAACTACAATTTTGAAATCATAAGGATGAAAATCATAATGTTTTACAAATCATAGAGGAAGAAAAAACGTAATTTACTGTTATTTTGTTTAGTATGGAAAGGGTAAAAAAGGGAAGATAAAAATGGTAAAGGATAATTTGATTGGACCCGGTGAAGGCGTATGTAAATTCGCCAAGGGACACGGTGGAGGCGTACTATACCAATCAAATAAATTATTTGGGCCGTAGATTGCGCACTTTGCGGCGGCGCCGTTTTACCTCCCCAAATAAGTAAATTGAGCAAATTACGTTTTTCGTCCTTATGGTTTGTTAAAAAATTTGAATTTCATCGCTGTGGTTTTAAAGTTTCTATTTTAGTCCTTATAGTTTGCAACTCATTTATATTTTCGTCCCTAATGCCAAAACAATACTTTTTAGTATAAAGTAGTGAAATAAAAATGAATTGTAAACCATAAAGATGAAAAGATCAATAAAATTTAAATCATAAGAACGAAAAAGGTAATTAATTATAAACCATATGGATGAAAATCGTAGTTTCAAAACCTTAAGGATGAAAATAAAAAAAATTCAATAAACGACAAACTAAAAACGTAATTTACTAAGAGCCTCTCCAATGGTAAATTTAATAGCTTGGTGAATGACTTGATGTCAAATTTCACTATTGGAGCAAAAACTTGAAGAATATCTTAACATCCTCAATAAAAAGGTTAGACTTAACGTCTAGTGAGCTCAAGAGTTTTAACATGAATTAATATGTCATTAAAAGCAAGGAAACCAATTTAAAGTGAGATCCTTCGGAATATTATACTCTAAAATGGAAACGACACATTTTCTCATAATATGCACTTTTAAAGACAATGCTCCCAAACACACAATTCATGTAAAATAATGCAATCCGGAACTCACCCAAAATGGGGTCATAGTTCGATATTCCAATTATTAAATTGTAAATAATACCTTATATCCCAAAACATCCAAAACACGGGCGGGACATAATACTCGGCCCTTAAATAAAGGAAAACGATTCTTAATAATATGGTACGTCATTGAAAACATGTAACTCGAATTAATACTCACACGACCATAAAGTAGAATGAAATAATGAAATCCAAATATTAAAGCATGGACAATTAAATATTCAAATTACGACGGGCCAACGACGGGGGCTTCCCGTATCCGTTGAGAGTGGAGGAACACAACAGTAGTCCACTCATACAACGTTAATCATATGACACTTCACGACACAGAAGCCCAAGTGTCCCTACGACTCCTTTCAGCTACACCCCAGAGTCAACTGACCTTGCGACTATTAACCTGAATATCGCTTCAAATGCCCGACACAAGGGGATACAACCATTGCATTGCCCCACATGGCGGAGGTTCTATAACACCCATCCAATTACTACACCAGCCATGATAGCACAAACCCATAACTCAGCCCTCCTGATGTATGACATGAAAGGACAAGGTCATAAGGTGGATTCCCGGAGATTACCCCGTACCACCCCATTAACCATTAAGAAAGACCGACTCACATGCCTATGGATCCAATGCAACACGGTCTAACATTACACGACTACCCAGGAATGAAATCGCACTCGAGCCTGTAATTATAAATATGCAATAAAATGTGTTAAGATGTAAACCACATTTTTGGACTCTAAATCGAGCCGTTAAAAAAAACCGGACAAGTGTCATCAAGACTCTTTTAAGCCAACACCGAGCTAATATGCTCAAAATCCATTTGACCAATAATTATCGGTCCTCCAAATAATGAAATATCTTTAAAATAACGTTTATGAAGACACATACTACAAATAAGCGTTTAACTCAAAACTCGACACGTATGGGGACCAAAGGTTTACCAAATGATTTATGAATGCAATTATACCCAAAATGCATATAATATGTAATAGACTTGTTTGTACAAGAATCATCAAAGATACATAAACCATGAAATGGACTCTATTTGTACAAAATTGCTAAGAACCCAAATATGAATATTTTATGAGGTTAACATAACCCAAGTTTACCAAATATGAAAACTTATTAAAATACTCACACTTTGATAAATACCAAGTAAACCACATTTTTACTTCAAAATACATATTTTGGCATGTACACCGTTTTAACAAATCAACTTGAACTCACCTTGCTAGATTTAGGCTAAATCTAGATTTCACCCAACGAGTTCCTTTGACGGCTAATTGAATCCTCACGTCGAAATCTTCCAAAACCTAGATCCGAACATTTCAACCCAAAAATACCCATAAACAACCATAAGGAAACATTCTCCAAACATATAAATACTAAAACTCCAAACAAGATCCAAAACCCTAAATTCTCCAAAACCACCAAATCCGAGATTTGGTATACCAAACACTAAGAGATCATCAATGGAGTATTTAAACCTTTAAATCAAGAAAGCTTACCACTAGAGACAATGAGATCTTCCGAGGACACCCATAACAACTCTTCAACCCGAGCTCCCAAACACGAACTTGAAGAAGATGAAGATGGAGGTTTTGTGGTTCAAGATCCCAACTAGCTAGGTGATGATGAAGTATGAGGGTTGAGGAGGAAAACCCTCCAAATAGGTAGAGGTTCGACATTTGAGGTTTGGGAGAGAAGAGGGAAGAAGATTTAGGGTTTTGATTTGAGAGTGATGAGGCAAATGGTTGAAAATCGGTTTTAATCTCAACAGTGCACTTCCGCTGGTTATGCCGCGATCTTAACTCGCGGTATAAGCCGACCGTTTCCCCGAATACTCACATCCAGTGAGTTACGCGACTTGTGCCGCGAGCCAAAGTCGCGTGCCAATTCGCGGTAGCCCAGAACTTCGGTTTTCTCGCGTCATTCGTACCAGATTTGATTCCCGATGATTCCAAAGTAAAGCTTGCCTGAATCTCGATACCTTTACGTCCCACGAGTCAACCAACTCCCGAAATAACACCTCGGGAAATCCCCAAATTTACGGGTGTTACAGTATGTATCTAGTTAGTAGTAAATTTGGAAATTAGTAGTCCAACGACCTTTCACACTTTGAATAGTTAATTTCTTTAACTGTTTTTTGAATGATCAAGTATCTGAGTTTTTTTTAATAGATAAACTATTGAACTTTTAAAAATTGGTTATGTACATCATTTTAACAAAATAAAAACTACCTGTAACTGGCTAGGAAGGTTTTAAAGTAAGAAAAATAAACCAGTTTTACCATTCTCGAACCATACGCCATTCAAACCTCACGCACATAACATCGCTCCCACCCTCCACTCCTCGTTGGCCCATCATTGTTTGTTTTCCATACTGCCCATCACCATTAGCCCCTGCCATTGTTTTCATTCTTTTTTTATTTGTTTTTTATTTGTCTTTCGATTCTCCATTTCTCAAAACAATTTAATGGAGGACATATAGACATATAAATAGATTAATAATTAAAAAAATGGTCAAAAAGAGGGAGATCGATGGCAAGGCAACGACGGTGATATAGAGATGACAAGAATGAGGCAATGAGGGGGTGGCGAGAGGTTTGAATGACGTGGGGTTTGAAAACGGTAAAACGGATTTAGGTTTTTTTTCACTTTAAAATCTTCTTAGCCGGTTTTAAGTAACTTTTTTAGGTTAAAATAATTTATGTAACCAATTTTTAAAAGTTCGATGATATGGTTATTAAAAAATATTTGAGTGACTTAATTTTTCAAAATGGAAAATATTTATAAGTTTTTCATTTAGAAAATAATTTAGGCGTTTAATAATTTAAAATAGTAAAGTTTATTAGGTTTTTCAGAACTTTTCCCTTTTTAAATATCTATTGAAACAGAGAAAAGTATTAAGGGGGTGTTTGTTTTTAAAAAATAAGCACTTATCTACCACTTTTCACTTTTTCGGTCAGACTTAGATGAATTAAGACCGTTTGTTTTTTCCATTGTTTCAGATCCACTTATCACTTAATTTGATCTTACTGAAAAAGTGTTAGGTTTACCACTTATTTTCACTTTTTATCTAACGCTTCCATCAGATACACGCCTCCATCGCTACTCTTCTTCAATCCATCGATCTCATCACGCCTCCATCACTACTCTTCTTCAATCCATCGATCTCACCACTGCTATCGATTTCTCTCCATCATCGACGTAGGACTCCATCGATCCCCTCTCCAGCAACGACCATCGACCATCGGTATGTATTTTTGCTGTCGATTTGCTGTCAATTTCATCTTTGTTGTCGAGTTTGGTGAAATTTTTGCTATCGATTTTTGCTGTCAATTTGATCTCTGTTTGATGTCATGTGTTAAAGTGTCGATTTCATCTCTATTTGATGTGTTAAAGTTTCGATTTTTGCTGTCGATTTCATCTCTGTTTGATGTCATGTGTGTCGATTTCATCTCTGTCTGATGTGTTAAAGTTTCGATTTTCTTTAAAAATCCATGTTGGATTTTTGCTTCTGTTTTGAACAAACAACCCCATGTTAGATTTTTGCTTCTGTTTTGTACAAACAACCCCATGTTAGATTTTTGCTTCTGTTTTGAACAAACAACCCCATGTTGGATTTTTGCTTTTGTTTTGAACCAACCCAATCAACCTTTGACTTGTATTTTTTCTGCTTTAATCAAAAATTGGTTCTCAAGAGAAGTGCTAGCAACCCACCATTGCTCAACTAGTTAGGTGTAGTCGTGTAGGGAAACACAGTGTCGCCTACACCCAAGAATCTCCAACAGGTGTGAACTTGTTGGTACAAATGTGGATCAAATTTTATTCTTAACTAACTAGTTGCCCAAAAGAGATTGGACTTCAAACCTATTTCGTGTTGGAAGGGTATGGCCTTGTGAAAAAGGCATATTCAATCCACATATGCTTGTTGAAGTTTCAGCTTTTGGTACTTGACCAGTAACTTGCATGCCCCTGTGAAAACAAAGTCTTGAAGAAAGCATATCTTTAAATATGTTGCTTCAGCAGCTTGTACTTGAATTGGTTAAACATTCGATTTTGTTTAGATCTTCATGAAATTGATGATGATTATTCTATATAAATTTATGTTTTTAAGATATGTTTGTTAGATGTGTTTTTTAGTTTTTTAGATGTGTTTTTTGTTGGTGATTTTAGTGTCACCAGACATTTAAGTGTAATTGGTTATAATACGAGTACTAATGGGTTTCAAACTATGATCTAATACAAGTTAGGTGGTGCGGAGTGCACACTTGTTATAAGACGAGTTTGATCCCGGATACGATGAAATGGCGGGGGGTCAAGGGGCAACGCCCCTTGCGGTGATCCAAGTGGCAGAGCCTCTGAAGGCATGGCAGAGCCTCTGAAGGCACGTCAGAGCCTCTGAGCCTCGTTGGCACGACAGAGCCTCTTAAGGCATGACAGAGCCTCTTAAGGCACGCCAGAGCCTCTTAAGGCATGCCAGAGCCTCTGAGCCTCTTTGGCACGTCAGAGCCTCTTAAGGCACATCAGAGCCTCTGATGGACGTCTCTGGATCAGAAGCTCTTGATGTCTATTTTTGGACTAAATCTGAATTTACTGAACATTTAATGGTCAGTTATTTTATGCCCTTAATTTTAGCTAAATTGATTGTAATCGACTATAATGATAGTGATTTACAATCATTGCCATTTTTTTTAGCTAAATTGATTGTAATCGACTATAATTGATAGTGATTTACAATCAGTGCCATTTTTCGTTATTTCCTATTTTACGAATGGGACTAGTATATATACTGTATATATTTATGTTTTAGACTCACGATTTTAAACAATCATATATACTCTCCAACAAATTTGCTCTCGTTTTTGTGCCTAAAAACGTGAGTGTTCTTGAGTCTTATCCCATATTGGATTTCGTGCAACCCAGGCATAGGGTCGAAATACCAATTTGGAAAGTGACTTACACGATTCTCAAGAAATCCGGTCATCTGATCGACGAATTTTCCCCCAATCCCTAACAATCGAATTGGTATTTTGACATGTCGATCATGGCCGATTCTGTGAAAGAGATGAGCTCAAAGTTTGGAAAGTTGGAGAAGTTTGAAGGCACTGATTTCAGACGTTGGCAGAAAAAGATGCACTTTATGCTTACCGCTCTGAAGGTAGTGTATGTGCTGAGTACACCCATGCCAGAAGTAATGGAGGATGAGACGCTGGAGTACACAAGGACAAGGAGTAAGTGGGAGAATGATGACTATATCTGCAGAGGACACATCTTAAACGGTATGTGCGATTCCCTTTTTGATATCTACCAAAACGTGGCAAGTGCGAAGGAATTATGGGATTCCCTTGAGTCCAAGTACATCGCTGAAGATGCTTCTAGTAAGAAGTTCTTGGTTAGCGATTTTAACAGTTATAAAATGGTGGACGCGAGGCCCGTAATGGAACAATATAATGAAATCCTTCGTATCTTCGGTCAATTTACACTACCCAACATGCATATGGATGAATCTATTGTTGTGTCGAGTGTGATTGACAAACTGCCACCTTCTTGGAAAGATTTTAAGCATAACTTGAAACATCAAAAAGAGGAACTATCATTGGTTCAACTTGGGAGTCATTTGTGCATCGAAGAATCTCTTCGGGTGCAAGAAAATGATAAATCCAAGGGGAAAGTTGAATCTGGACAGCCCTCTGTTCACATGGTTGAGGAGAAGAAAGCCCACTCCAACAACAATGGAAAAGGCAAGAAACGTAAGTTTGATGGACCCAACAAATCCGTTAAAAAGAAAAAGGATTTGGTGTGTTGGCGATGCAACAAGGTGGATCATCACAAACGTGATTGTCGGGTAAAGTTGAACAATAATGGTGTTGGTTCGAGTGGAAGTGGATCGGGGTATAATGATCGCGATCAAGTGAAAGGAGGTCAATTTTTGACTAACTTTGATAATTCTGTCCAGAATTATGTTTCACTCATACCTGAGTCGTTTTATGTGCAGGATGATGATTGTGCATGGTGGATCGACTCGGGAGCGACAAGTCATATTTGCAAGGATCGTCGGTGGTTCGAGAAATTGACACCGGTTGAAGACGGTTCGATGCTGAATATGGAAAACGAGTCGAGTGCACAAGTTTGTGGAGTTGGAGTAGTTAATTTAGAATTTTCTTCTGGAAATACACTTAAATTGTTTGATGTTTTGTTTGTGCCTAGAATTCGTAAGAACTTAGTAAGTGGTAGTTGTTTGGATAATCTTGGATTTAAACAAGTATTTGAATCGAATAGGTTTATCCTATCTCGAGGTGGCCATTTTATTGGTTTTGGTTATTTGTGTGATCGCATGTTTCGCTTAAATGTGGTTAATAAAATTTTATGTTCTGAAAATTCTGCTTTTATATCGTCATCGTCTGCTTCTAAAATTGTTGATTCAATGTTATGGCATGCTAGATTGGGGCATATGAATTTTAGAAGGATGCATGAAATGTCAAAAGATGGATTAATTCCATCATTTGACATTAATGCGGAGAGGTACCAAACTTGCATGCTCACAAAAGTTACAAAACAACCTTTTCCAAACGTTAAACGGAATACGGATGTTTTGGAGCTTGTACACAGTGATCTGTGTGATTTCCACTCCACTCCTTCCTTGGGAAATAAGAAGTATGTTGTCACTTTTATTGACGACAATACTCGGTTTTGTTATGTATATCTTTTGCATGCAAAAGATGAAGCCTTAGAAAAGTTTAAAATTTACAAAACCGAAGTCGAACTACAATTGGGTAATTCGATTAAATGTCTTAGAACTGATCATGGAGGGGAATATATGGATCCCCAATATTTTCAATCAGTTGGTATCATCCATGAGACAACGACACCATACACACCTCAACAAAACGGGG
The DNA here is from genome assembly GCA_023525745.1 of Arctium lappa. Taxonomy (NCBI): domain Eukaryota; kingdom Viridiplantae; phylum Streptophyta; class Magnoliopsida; order Asterales; family Asteraceae; genus Arctium; species Arctium lappa. The sequence goes on along the minus strand of CM042052.1, from coordinate 85,853,339 downwards.
TTTCCGAACGTAAAAATCGAGTTTTAAAGGAAATGGTAAACTCGATGCTTTCTTACTCAGGATTGAGTGAGGGATTTTGGGGAGAGGCCATGTTAACGGCCTGTTATGTTTTGAACAGAGTTCCAAATAAAAGGAACAAAAGAACCCCATATGAACTTTGGTTCAAGAAAACTCCGAATTTGAATTATTTTCGAATTTGGGGTTGTCGGGTTGTTGTAAAATTACCCGAACCCAAAAGGAAAGCTTTGGGTGAACATGTAATTGATTGTATATTCATTGGATATGCAGAAAATTCCAAGGCTTATAGGTTCTACGTTATTGAGCCTAATGATTCGGTGTCGATTAACACCGTAATCGAGTCGCGTGATGCGATTTTTGATGAGATGCGATTTTCATCAATGCAAAGGCCTAAGGACCTGTTTCCTAGCACCAATAAAGTGAAAATCCAGAAAGTTTGGATGGTGTTTCAAGTCCAGAAACACAGCAGGTCCGGAGAAGCCAAAGAGGTCGAATTGCCAAAAAATTTGGTCCCGAATTCCAACTGTATTTGGTGGAAGGTTCAAGGGATGAGCTTGGGATTCAATACTCTTATTGTTATAGTATTGAGGATGATCCAAAGACTTTCAAAGAAGCGATGGAGTCTCTAGATGTCGCCTTTTGGAAGGAAGTAATTGATGACGAAATATCATCAGTTCTTGAGAATAACACTTGGGTGTTATCAGATTTGCCTCCAGGTTCTAAACCACTTGGATGCAAATGGATCTTCAAAAAGAAGATGAAAGTTGATGGGACGATTGATAAATTCTAGGCCCGGTTAGTAATTCAAGGGTTTCGGCAAAAACCCGGTATTGACTATTTCGATACGTATGCTCCGGTGGCACGTATCTCGACTATAAGATTGTTAATCGCCTTGTCGGCAATACACAATCTGATTATTCATCAAATGGATGTTAAAATAGCCTTCTTGAATGGTGATCTTCAAGAGGAAGTTTACATGAAACAACCGGAAGGTTTCGTTATGCCCGGAAACGAACATAAGGTCTGTAAACTTGTGAAATCCTTGTACGGGCTGAAACAAGCACCAAAACAATGGCATCAAAAGTTTGATGAAGTTATTTTGTCATGTGGTTTTGCTTTAAACCAATGTGACAAATGTGTTTATAGTAGATTTGATGCTACTGGTGCGGGTGTCATCATCTGCTTGTATGTAGATGACATGTTAATTTTTGGGACTGACCAAAATAATGTAGATGAGACTAAGAAATTGTTGTCATCTAAATTTTCCATGAAAGACATGGGAGAGGTTGATGTAATCCTTGGTATAAGGATTAAACGGGTTAACAAATGGATTGTTATGACGCAATCGTATTATATTGAGAAAATTCTCAATAAGTTTTATTACCGTGAGTGTTCTCCCGTAAGCACTCCCATGGATCCAAGTGTGAAATTAATGCCTAATACGGGCAAGGCTATTTCACAACTTGAATACTCTAAGGCCATTGGTAGCTTAATGTACGCCATGACAAGCACCAGGCCCAATATAGCTTATGTCGTGGGACGATTGAGCCGGTATACTAGTAATCCTAGTACTCAACATTGGCAAGCGGTTCAAAGAGTATTCAAATATCTCAAGGGAACCATGGATTATGGTTTGAGTTATTTAGGATATCCTTCGGTTTTAGAAGGTTATTCGGATGCAAGTTGGATATCCAACATGGAGGATCATTCCTCAACTAGTAGTTGGGTATTTTTGCTTGGAGGAGGTGCCATCTCTTGGGCATCTAAAAAGCAAACTTGTATTACAAACTTAACAATGGAATCTGAGTTTGTTGCACTAGTCGCCACGGGTAATGAGGCGGAGTGGCTAAGGAATTTAATTTATGAGATTCCATTGTGGCCAAAGCCAATTGCACCTATTTCAATCCATTGTGACAGTGCAACCACTTTGGCTAAGGCTTATAGCCAAGTTTACAATGGTAAGTCTAAACACCTGGGTGTTAGACATAGTATGATTAGAGAATTAATCATGAATGGTGTAATTGAAACACCCTAAAAATCAGAGTAAATTAAAACCTGGAAAACCTGGCAACATGACGATCGTATTGATATAAACCTCCCCTAAAGGGATCAGTCCTTAAGACTTTACAAAACCTGTACATAACTGGGATTCATCAGCAAACTAATCTAGACACTTCTACCAAGATTACATCAGTTGACAATCCATAATGTACCAAAAGAATGGGACTTAACAAATGCCCAGATACAATACTAGTCATCTCAAAATGCCTCGAGACCAAACCCGTCTCTCAAAACCCCGACAACCCACCGCTAAGGGAAACCTGTTATACACATCATTTGAGAAAAAGTGTTAGGCTTAAAGCCTAATGAGAACATACAGTTCATAAATCTCAAGAGATATAATCAAATGCATCAAAGTAAATCTTTTCAAAGGTTTAGTTATGCAAAATACAGTTCTTTGATAAGATACGAACAATCAGTCCAAAACACATCTTCCGATGACGGGGATTACCCGATTTACCAAAGATTATAGTGGAACACAAAGTAAGCCACAAATCTGAGTTATGAGCTAAATACATGGAACCATGGCCACGAACGCTTCGGTCCGTACTACGATGTGAGGGAGGGCCCCCGAGGAACCATGTCATACTCGTTCGTTAGACTACATTTGACCCATGGCTAGTAGTCGGTCTCACATAACCGTACCAAGTTGCCCCCGAGGATCAAATATATCTAACTACAATAGAAAGGGCATATCCTTCCCAGCCATAAGCCGACTCGATACCTAGGGATCCACTAGTATAGTCATGACTTGTCACAATATTTCATGTGACCAACAAAGCTAGATAAATAGCTTTCAACACATTTATATTTCAAAATGTCGTTTTCAAGATCAACTGTTGGTAAGAAAGATAATCATAAAACCCATTTATATACATTCTTTCAATAAGCCACAAACATGGGCAACTAAAACATCATTTTACTTCTAATAAGGCGGAACCCGTCATTTTAGTCAATACTGATCGGGAACCCCAAAAATCACCAAAAACTTCATTTATATCAAAATGTAGAGAACATAAAATCATACCGTAGAAATACTTCGGATTTCGCAAATAAGAGTTTTGACATGTATAAAGTTTGTAAAATGGTAGTAGGAACTCACCAGTAGGTTTTCAGAATAAAAACCCAAAAAACCAGATAACGATCACGACGAAGAGGTGAAGCTTAAAACACCGACCCCTTGCTAGGAACACCGAAAACTAGCAACCAAACGAGACTTGAAGATCGAAAGAAGAAAATGAAAAAGAAAGAGAGAGAGAAATTGAGATATGAGATTCTATCCAAAAACTTAAACAAAATGAGATATTTATCAAAATATCTCATATATCCTGACACAGCGCACGACCCGTACGCTTTCAAAGAAGGGAGGGCGCACAACCCGTGCGGAAATCCACTGCCGAGCTACTGACCCTTGTGCACGACCCGTGCGAAAATCCTGAAGGAGGGCGCACGACCCGTGCGCCCTCTAGACCAGCACAGAAACCTCCTTTTTCTCTATTCTTGTTCGCAAAAGACCAAACGAAATTCGGGGTGTTACAATCCTCCCCAACTTGGGAATGATTTCGTCCCCGAAATCCCAACTACTCAAAAAGGTGAGGATATCTTCGCTTCATATCCTCCTCGGCTTCCCACGTCACATTTGCTCCCCGGTGATGCTTCCACTGCACCTTGACCAAAGTGACCTCTTTGTGACGCAACTTCTTAGACTTTCTCTCTAAGATGGCGTCGGGTTCTTCCACACAACGGTTACCTTCGTCTACCCTTAACTCTGAAAGGGGAATGACGTTGTCTTCTACCGCCAAACATTTTCGGAGGTAGCAAACATGAAACGTCTTGTGTATTTTGCTCAACTCCGGTGGCAGTTCCAACTGATAGGCTTGCAATCCCACCCGTTTAAGCACTTTCAAAAGGTCCGAGGAAACGGGGGCTCATCTTACCACGTTTTTCGAACCGTATAATGCCCTTCCATGGCGACACCTTAAGCATAACGTGGTCGCCTACTTGGAATTCCATCGGTCGTCTCTTCTTATCGGCATAGCTTTTCTGTCGATCCTGAGCCGCTTTCATTCTTTCACGAATGCACTTGACTTTATCGGCAATCTCTTGCATGATTTCAGGTCCGGCGAATTGCTTTTCTCCCGCTTCTAGCCAGCACATGGGAGTCTGACACTTTCGACCATACAATGCCTCAAAAGGTGTCATTCCAATACTCGAGTGGTAGCTATTGTTGTAAGCAAACTCCACCAAAGGCAGGTGAGAGTCCCAACTACCCCCGAAATCGATGACACAAGACCTCAACATGTCTTCCAAAGTTTGGATCGTTCGCTCGCTCTGCCCGTCGGTTTGCGGATAGTAAGTCGTACTCAACTTCACTCGAGTACCAAGTTCTTTCGGAAACCCATCCCAGAAGTTCGAAGTGAACCGACTGTCACGATCCGACACGATCGACAATGGTACTCCATGCCTTGAGACCACTTCATCGATATAAAGTTTTGCTAACTTATCCATTGGTAAAGTCTCGCGCATAGGCAAGAAGTGAGCGCTCTTTGTCAATCTGTCAACTATCACCCAAACGGTATCGTGACCTCGAAGAGTTTTAGGCAACTTTGTTACGAAGTCCATGGTGATATGCTCCCACTTCCATTCGGGAATCTCTAAAGACTGTAGTCTCCCATACGGTCGCTGATGTTCAGCCTTAACTTGTGAACACGTCACACAACGTTCAATGTAACGCGCCACGTCAAGTTTCATTACCGGCCACCAATAGTGCAGCTTCAAGTCCCTGTACATCTTTGTACTCCCCGGATGAATGGAATACTTGGACTTGTGAGCATCCTCTAGCAACAGATCACGGTTACCCCCAATCTTGGGTACCCACACACGACCGCTGAACAGTTTTACTCCACGTCTATCTTCCGTTAAGAGTAAACGCTGCTTCGTCATGACTTCATCTTTTAGATTCTCTTCTAACAGTGCTTCCACCTGTGATGTCTTGATCTTCTCAACAAGACTAGACACTAGCTCGATCCTCGAATGGGTGGCTCGAATATTTCCGCTATAGTCCTTTCGACTTAACGCATCGGCCACCACGTTCGCCTTACCGGGATGGTAAAGCAATTCACAGTCGTAATCTTCGAGCAACTCGAGCCATCGCCTTTGCCTCATATTTAGCTCTTTCTTATCAAAGACATACTTCAGGCTCTTGTGATCCGTGTATAGAGTGCATTTCGTGCCGTAGAGGTAATGTCGCCAAAGTTTCAAAGCGAACACCACCGCCGCTAACTCCAGATCATGGGTTGGATAATTCTGCTCGTGTATTTTAAGCTGCCTCGAGGCATAAGCGATCTTGCCCCGTTGCATCAACACACAACCCAGTCCCCTCTTTGAAGCGTCGCTGTAAACCACGAAATCTTCCGACCCTTCAGGTAACGTCAAGATCGGAGTTTCACACAACTTCTTTTGAAGGATCCGGAACGCCTTCTCTTGGGTTTCGGTCCATTCAAACTTCACATTATTCCGAGTCAGAACCGTCAAGGAAGAAGCGATTTTTAAAAAGTCTTGGATAAATCTCCTGTAGTATCCCGCCATACCCAAGAAACTTCGGATCTCAGACGGACTCTTAGGAGGCTCCCAATTCATCATAGCTTCAATCTTGGAGGGGTATACTTTCACTCCTACCCGAGAGACTACGTGACCCATAAATTGTACTTCTTTAAGCCAAAAGTCGCAATTGGAAAACTTGGCGTACAACCTTTCTTTTCTCAACACCTCCAGAACTTCACGTAAATGTTGCTCGTGCTCTGACTCCCTCTTAGAGTACACGAGTATGTCATCAATGAATACAATGACCGACTTGTCGAGGAAAGGTCGGCACACTCTATTCATTAAGTCCATAAACACAGCTGGTGCGCTCGTTAGACCAAAAGGCATTACAAGAAACTCATAATGGTCGTAACGCGTTCTGAAAGCCGTCTTCGGAACATCTTCTTCTCTTACCTTCACTTGGTGATAACCCGAACGTAAGTCGATTTTGGAAAAACAACCCGCTCCTTGAAGTTGATCGAACAAGTCGTCTATTCTCGGAAGCGGATATTTGTTCTTTACTGTAGCTTTATTCAACTCACGATAGTCAATGCACATTCTCATTGTGCCATCCTTCTTTTTGACAAATAAGACCGGAGCTCCCCAAGGTGACGAACTCGGTCTTATAAAGCCTTTCTCCAATAGCTCTTGGAGTTGTGCCATCATCTCTTGCATCCCCGATGGTGCTAAACGGTAAGGTGCTTTAGCGATTGGTGCTGCTCCAGTCACAAGATCAATCCGAAACTCTACCTGACGATCGGGTGGTAACCCGAGTAAGTCGTCCGGAAAGACATCTGGAAACTTACACACAATCTTCACATCTTCCAGCTTTGATTTCTCTAACTTGGCATCGATCACATAAGCTAGGAAAGACGAACATCCTTTTACTAAGCACATGCGTGCCTTTGCCATTGTGATTATTGCCACTTCACATTTTCTCTTTTCACCATAGATGACAACGACTTCGTCAGAGGGGTTGGGAAGTAGAATCAACTTCTTGGAACATACGATCTCGGCATGATTGTTTGACAACCAATCCATGTCGACCACAACATCAAAACCCCCGATTAACATCGGTAGTAGATCGATCGGGAATTCTCTCCCTTCGATACTAAGAGTACACTGCTTCAGAACATCGTGGATCAGAAATTGACTACCATCAGCTATTTCTACCATTAATGCATCCTCAAGACTAGTAGTGGGCATAGAAATTTTCTGACGGAACAATTCAGATACGAAAGAAAAACTGGCACCTGTATCGAATAAAATGCGAGCATGTACAGAGTTTATAAGAAAAGTACCCGATACCACATCAGCGGATGCCCTGGCCTCATCGGCCGTCATCTGAAAAGCTTGACCTGGAACCCTCAGAGGGTTCTCCTTCTTTGCCGCCACACTACCCAACTTGAGCTTCGGGCAATCTCTCTTCACATGCCCCGGTGCCTTACACTCGAAGCAGACCATCCCCACGACAGAACAGTCGCGGGCGGTGTGATCATTCTTACCGCACTTGAAACAGAATCTAGAAGTGGAGTTACAGTTACCATGGTGCTTGGTTCGACACTTCGGGCACCACTTTGCTTCTTGATAACTGCTGAAGTTGCGGTTTCCGACAAAAGGTCGGGCCCGCTTGGGAGGTACTGAACTGCTCTTCTACTTTCTCTTATCAGACACCACCACTGCTTTCTCAGATTTGCTTCTCGCGAACATCTCTTCCATGAACTAAGCTTCCTCGACCATCTCTCGGAGGTTAGAAGCATGTCCGCGGGTAAGCCATTGAGATAAGCCTTCATCTTGTCCTTCTCTGTTGGGGCAGCGTGCCCCACCAGACCAAGTTTTTCCATGAACTGACGGGTATACACCCTCACCGTCAGGCTTCCCTTTACTAGAGACCGGAATTCTTTCTCAATTCGGTCCATTGTTCTTTCTTTGCAGAATTCTTCTAACAACTTTTTCTTGAACTCGGCCCAAGACAACTGAGCCAACACTGCAGAAGTTAGGGTGGATTGGATGACATTCCACTAAATGAGCGCAGTATCCCTCAGCAGTTGGGTACCGAACCGCACTCTCTGATCATCTCCGCATTCGGAAGAGCCAAAAGTTTGCTCAACCGCTCAGATCCATTTTACACACACGGCCGGGTCATCAGAACCAAAGAACTCTGGCGGTCCGCAACCCAGAAAGGACTTGTAGGAACAACTTTTCCTATTTCCCGGAGCACCAACAATCCCGTGCTCCTCAGCCCTGACCCCTGCACCAGCGCCTCCAGGACCCGCTACAATGTTTTCCACAACCGTCTCACTCCTCCGATTGTTCATATCGCGGTCCTCAATCACTTTCAGCAGAAACTTTTGCTGCTTTGCCATCTTTTCCCTCATTGCCAACATCATGCTGGCCATCAACTCAAACGGGGAACTAGCATCCCTGATGACTGGGTGGGACGAAGCCAATATTTGTTGAAGAGGTGGACGCACAACAACCTCAACTCCCTCCGGCTGATCAGCGGTGGAGGTTGTCGCTTCCAGACCATCAACACGCGTACACGGTCTACCACGCGTATTCACCATACTGAACTTCTTCACAGAACAGAGAAAGAGATAAGAGAGAGATTGAACAAACACAAAGGAAACGTACTACCACATTACCAATCGTCATAGCAATAGAAATTCAAGCACAGTTACGTACGATATCCTCATAATAACATTAGCTAAGTGAGATTATGAACATATAACACATAAAGGTTCTCGTCATGATCACCACAACGTCTGATAAACGTACTTTCCGTTGACTCTAAGACTAACCCATCTTAGAAGCTCTACCCAATCTCACGGATCAATTCTTATCATACTCGGTCTAAGTCTAGACATCTTACATTCATGCCTAGTTCACTTAAACTAGATCTCTGATACCAACTTGAAACACCCTAAAAATCAGAGTAAATTAAAACCTGGAAAACCTGGCAACATGACGATCGTATTGATATAAACCTCCCCTAAAGGGGATCAGTCCTTAAGACTTTACAAAACCTGTACATAACTGGGATTCATCAGCAAACTAATCTAGACACTTCTACCAAGATTACATCAGTTGACAATCCACAATGTACCAAAAGAATGGGACTTAACAAATGCCCAGATACAATACTAGTCATCTCAAAATGCCTCGAGACCAAACCCGTCTCTCAAAACCCCGGCAACCCACTGCTAAGGGAAACCTGTTATACACATCATTTAAGAAAAAGTGTTAGGCTTAAAGCCTAATGAGAACATACAGTTCATAAATCTCAAGAGATATAATCAAATGCATCAAAGTAAATCTTTTCAAAGGTTTAGTTATGCAAAATATAATTATTTGATAAGATACGGACAACCGGTCCAAAACACATCTTCCGATGACGGGGGTTATCCGATTTACCAAAGATTATAGTGGAACACAAAGTAAGCCACAAATCCGAGTTATGAGCTAAATACATGGAACCATGGCCACGAACGCTTCGGTCCGTACTACGATGTGAGGGAGGGCCCCCGAGGAACCATGTCATACTCGTTCGTTAGACTACATTTGACCCATGGCTAGTAGTCGGTCTCACATAACCGTACCAAGTTGCCCCCGAGGATCAAATATATCTAAGTACAATAGAAGGGGCATATCCTTCCCAGCCATAAGCCGACTCGATACCTAGAGATCCACTAGTATAGTCATGACTTGTCACAATATTTCATGTGACCAACAAAGCTAGATAAATAGTTTTCAACATATTTATATTTCAAAATGTCGTTTTCAAGATCAACTGTTGGTAAGAAAGATAATCATAAAACCCATTTATATACATTCTTTCAATAAGCCACAAACATGGGCAACTAAAACATCATTTTACTTCTAATAAGGCGGAACCCGTCATTTTAGTCAATACTAATCGGGAACCCCGAAAATCAACAAAAACTTCATTTATATCAAAATGTAGAGAACATAAAATCATACCGTAGAAATACTTCGGATTTCGCAAATAAGAGTTTTGACATGTATAAAGTTTGTAAAATGGTAGTAGGAACTCACCAGTAGGTTTTCAGAATAAAAACCCAAAAAACCAGATAACGATCACGACGAAGAGGTGAAGCTTAAAACACCGACCCCTTGCTAGGAACACCGAAAACTAGCAACCAAACGAGACTTGAAGATCGAAAAAAGAAAATGAAAAAGAAAGAGAGAGAGAGAGAGAAACTGAGATATGAGAAGATCAAAATATCTCATATGTCCTGACACAGCACACGACCCGTGCGCTTTCAAAGAAGGGAGGGCGCACGGCCCGTGCGGAAAGCCACTGTCGAGCCCCTGACCCTTGCGCACGACCCGTGCGAAAATTCTGAAGGAGTCGTGCGCCCTCTAGACCAGCACAGAAACCTCCTTTTTCTATATTCTTGTTCCCAAAAGACCAAACGAAATTCGGGGTGTTACAGTAATCTCCGTTGAGTTTATTAAAACGTAACAAAATTTGGTAGATCATTTAACTAAAGGTCTGACAAGAGACTTAGTGCACATGTCTGCGATTGGGATGGGATTAAAGTCCTTATAAATTTATAAAGGTGAGACACCCAATTCCCTTCTAATATGACATTAGAAGTTGAATTCAATGTGGAAAGCTCACACTTATAAATTGGAACACAAGTTGAATCATCCCAGGTATGTGTTCAGTTCTGCAGTGGTTAGGGTGAAGTTTATCTTCTTAATAATTCCTTTGATAAAGTGTATTTTCAGGTACACGAAGTAAAGGAATTACCTATGTGATTGTGAAGTGTAGCCGCATTTCAAAAGGTTGGGACTTGGCCTTTATACAATCATGAGAGGATTAGGACACACAACTTTATAATTGTATCAAGTTTTAATTTGCTGGACACATAAGAAATTTGTATGTATTTTATCTTCAGGTATTCAAATGAGTTGATGGGTTCAATCCTTGGGACACCTTGATTCTCGAATATTTGAAATGTGTAAAATACTAATGTAGAAATTCAATCGTTTCGATATTTTCATTTAGGTGCAAGTTTGGTTTGTTTAATTTAAATGTGTTATTTCATGGGTTACACTAAAATGGGGGAGGATTGTTGGTGATTTTAGTGTCACCAAGCATTTAAGTGTAATTGGTTATAACACGAGTACTAATGGATTTCAAACTATGATCTAATACAAGTTAGGTGGTGCGGAGTGCACACTTGTTATAAGACGAGTTTGATCCCGGACACGATGAAATGGCGGGGGGTCAAGGGGCAACGCCCCTAGCGGTGATCCAAGTGGCAGAGCCTCTGAAGGCATGGCAGAGCCTCTGAAGGCACGTCAGAGCCTCTTAAGGCACGACAGAGCCTCTGAGCCTCTTTGGCACGGCAGAGCCTCTGATGGACGTCTGTGGATCAGAAGCTCTTGGTGTCTATTTTTGGACTAAATCTGCATTTACTGAGCATTTAATGGTAAGTTATTTTTTGCCCTTAATTTTAGCTAAATTGATTGTAATCGACTATAATGATAGTGATTTACAATCATTGCCATTTTTTAGCTAAATTGATTGTAATCGACTATAATTGATAGTGATTTACAATCATTGCCATTTTCCGTTATTTCCTATTTTATGAATGGGACTAGTATATATACCGTATATACTTATGTTTTAGACTCACGATTTTAAACAATCATATATACTCTCCAGCAAATTTGCTCTCGTTTTTGTGCCTAAAAAACGTGAGTGTTCCTGAGTCTTATCCCATATTGGATTTCGTGCAACCCAGGCATAGGGTCGAAATACCAATTCGGAAAGTCACTTACACGATTCTCAAGAAATCCGGTCATCTGATCGACGAATTTTCCCCCAATCCCTAACATTTTTTAGTTTTTTAGATGTGTTTTTTAGTTTTTTAGATGTGTTTTTTGATGTTGATCGAAAAAAACAGCCCCTATTTCTATAATGTGTTTGTATTTCTTGTGTGCTAACTAGTGATGGATGAGAACGTTCAACGTGTAAGGTGGACAAATGAAGCCATTAAATGTTTTTTAGAGAGTTCTATAGAAGAGATCAGTAAAGTGGGTCGAAATGGGGGTAATCTTCGGAAAGAATCGTGGGTAAATGTGGCAGGAAAAATTGAGCAAATGTGTCACATAAAGCTGACGCAAAAACAACTGAAAAATCACTATGATTACTTAAAAGGGAAGTACGCAGGATATGTTCAACTTATCTAATCAAGAATAGGAAGATTTTTTCAAGGTTAGTTTTTTTAAACAATATTAGATAGTAATCCAAGTAGCACATGTATTATATAAACAATGATTTGAATTTGGATGCAGGGACATCCAAAGGCAAAAACTTTAAAGACATCACCATTGTTATATCCTGAACTGTGTATTGCTTTATTCGAGGGGACTTCTGCTACCGGATCTCGTGCTTATGCCCCTAGTTCAACTATTGAGTGGACTTCTGTGGTTTCATCATCATCATTTACATCTCATATCCACATTGTTCAAAATGAGGAGGATGAAGATGATGATGTGGAAGAAATAGCAAATGTCAATAAATCGAGTGCAAATCCTTCAAATGTCGAAGTACCAAGTCAACCTTCATCTAGACCATCTAAGAAGAGTAAAGTCAAGGTCGACATGGATGAATTGGCTGTGGATTTGAGGGGTGTACTTCACACACTTGTGTCATGAGAACCCACAATTGTTGTACAACCCGCATTTGTTGAACAACCCACCTCAACCCTTGATGTTTGTGTTGAACGGTTAAACACGCTTGGACTTGATCAAAGTGATCCTCTTTACAGTGCGACCATTGACATTTTCGGCAACACAAATTTATTAAGAGAGACATGGTTGATCAACCCTCCAGACCCTAATATATTAAAAACTATATTTTAAGGACGCCAACAAGATTGGGATTTATGTAGTAGTTTTTGGACAAGTTAGTTGGTTTATGTGTTGGTATTTGAACAAGTTTATGTTTATGCTATTTGGACAAGTTTATGTTATCTAGATTATGTTTTATGGTTTGGACAAGTTTATGTTATTTGGATGATGTTTTATGGTTTGGACAAGTTTATGTGATTTGGATTATGTTTTATGATTTGGACAAGTTTATGTGATTTGGATGATGTTTTATTATTTGAACAATTTTATATTCTTTGTAACAGGTTCATCATGGATCATGAAAAGGCTATACTTGTCATTGTTATATTCTTGTATATGTATTACTTGCGATCAATGCGTTTGAAAAGGAAAAGAGATAATACGTCTGCAATGATTGGACGTCAATTTACGGATGGCTACTTGAAGGTAACGATCGATGATGTATTGACTTGTTACGGATGTCCCATGATGCTTTCGTTCAACTATGTGCTCACTTTAAAGCGAAGGGTTGGTTAACGGATAGTAAGCATATATTGGCCGAAGAAAAGATGGTTATCTTCTTGATGATTATTAGTCACAATCAACGTTATAGAGTGTTGAAAAACAGGTTCCAACACTCAACACAAACAATACATAAATTTTTTCATGAAGTGTTGGATAAAATGATTGAGTTTGCTAAAGAGATCATAGTTCCTATATCATTCAATCCTAATCCAGACATCCCAGGGAATAATAGGAGGTTACGACGAATCTTTAAGGTAACTAATAATTATTGTCTATACATTTTCTTATTGAATTTATTTTGACTACTAGCTTTAATGTAGGGAGCAATTGGCGCCCTTAATGGGACTTTGATACATGTCGTTGTCCCTATCCAAGAACAACATTTATATAGAGGACGAGGAAAGGGTGAATGCTATCAAAATGTTTTGGCAATTTGTGACTTCAACATGGTTTTTACATTTGTTGTTGCGGGGTGGGAAGGGGTTGCGTATGATTCTAGAGTTCTTTCCGAAGCTTTAACAGATAGTGCTATTGGAGTTCCATTTCCTCCTCCAGGAATACTAACGATGTAGAGGTAATATATTTGCTATATTTATATTAATAACTATTTTATTTATTGTTTTCAGATAAGTGTTATCTATAAGATGTTGCATATACAAATACTCGATGATTTATGACACCGTATCGTAGTGTTAGATATTGGCTTGGAGATTTTCGTCGTCGACGTGCAATGAACAAGTATGAAAAATTTAACCATTCTCACACAAAACTAAGAAATATTATTGAACGTTCTTATGGCGTCTTGAAAGCACGTTTTCCCATATTGAAATGAATGGTGTCGTTTTCACTTGAGGTTCAAAGAGACGTTATTGCATGTTTTGCGGTTCACAACTTTATATAGCTAGTTTAAGAGGAGAAATTGCGACACAATTGATGCAAAACGGAGATTGATTTTAGTTGTTATAAGACTTTGTTCATGTTTTCTATTGTATATGAACCAATTAATGTATTTCAGTTGATTTTAGTTGTTATGAAGACTGATTTTAGTTGTATAATTTAATTAAATTCGATAGTATCACATTTTCAGGGATAAAATAGACAATAGTATATATTCAGACGTTTTCAGCTTACAAAAACAAACAGTATTTTTTATTTAGATTTCAGACTTCAACACCATCACTTAAAAATCAGAAGTGAAATCAGACTTCAGACTTCAACAACACTTAAAAAACAAACTCACCTAACTGAGATAAGCAAATTAAATAATGAAAAAAATAATATTTTAAAATCGTATATAAAATGAGTGGAACTTCATTTAAAAATTAGAGTAAATTACGTTTTTAGTCCCTGGTGTTTGTTGAACTTTTCTATTTTCATCCTTATAGTTTTAAAATTACAATTTTCATCCTTATGGTTTTTTATTCATTAACTTTTTCGTTCTTATGATATAAATATTATTGTTTTATTCATCCCTATGGTTTACAATCCATTTCTCTTTTAGTCCTTCATATTTAAAAGTAGTGGTTTGGCCTCAGAGACCAAAATAGAAATGAATTGCAAACCATAAGAACAAAAACCGAAATTTTAAAACCATAGGGACGAAATCCACAATTTTCAACAAACCACATGGACGGAAAAGGTAATTTACTCTTTAAATTATTACTATAACATATTGTTGGTCATATAGTTTAATAACAATTATAAATCTTGTTTTTGTTGGAGAAAATATTTTAAATTTCATTTTAGTTTCTATTTTAATTGTTAAAGTGTAAAAATAAACTTTAGAAAAAAATTGAAGTTTGAAAAGTATGGATTGTTTTTAGTATATATTTTGAAAAGTAAGATGGCAACATAATTTCTTTCGGTGGAAGTTAATCCAAACTAAATTGATATTTTTGTCTCCTTTTTCAACTTAAAACAATTTATGTGTCCTAATTGTTATCTAAATTTATTTAATATATTTTTAATTTGCAAACTCGCAAAATCATTTTTAGCTTTATTTCAATTTATTATAGTATAATTAGGGTTTGTAGGAATGAATTGAAATGGATTGGATTTTATAGAGAGATTTGGAATCCTTTTGTGTGTTTGATTTGTAGGATTGAAATGGATTTGAATTTCATTATTTATAAAAATAATTAAATTACCTTTTATTTACCCAATTATTAGAAAACAAGTGTTATTAATAAATTTTAAAACAATATTATATAAAATCCTATGAAATCCTAGTCATCCCTTAGAGTGCGTTTGGTACGCAGAACAGAGTGGAACATGACAGAACAGAACAAACTTGTCCCATATTTGGCGTGATCATATGTGGGACACGCTGGAACTAAGTGGAACAAGCATGAGACACACTTGTCCCACTCCAACCCCCTAGAACTAAATAGAACATCAATATTTTGACTAATATACCCTTTGTTAAAAACAAAAAAATAAAACATAGTCTTCTCATCATCCACTCCTCCAAGCTAGGGTGTGCAAAACCCGAATAGTCCAAAATCCGAATCCGCATCCGAACCGAAAATAAGGTGTTTTTGCAAAACACGAATACCCAGAAATCCGATAATCCGAAACCTGACATTTGGGAGGATATCTGGGTTCGGATTGGGTTTGATCGTTGGCCACAACCCGTCCGAAAACCCGAAATAACATAAATCTATATTTTAAATACTATATATATATATATATATATATAATTATTTTTTGAAAATCGTAAATTATAGTCTATTGAAATATTTTCTAAATTTTAAATTTGTTATCGATTTCATCAATCTTTCAATCGATTGTATTCATCCTAAAAAAACGATTAAATTTATATATAACGTTTTCATTATATAATACACGAACCCGACCGACATCAATCCGAAACCCGACCAACCCAAACCCGAAACAACCTAAAATCCGAAACATAAAATTTGGGTTTTGATTTCAATATCCAAAATCCAATCGTGATAAATTATTTTTATGTTTTTGATAATCCATTGCACTATGTATTAGTGATGTAAATTAGTTTTATGTGATGTAATCTATGATTTTTCATCAGGGTTAAATTCGTCATTTAACCAGTCTAGTCCTGTCTTGTCCAGTTCTATCATGTCTTGCCAAACGCTGGACAGCTGTCCTGTTCCATCTTGTCATGTTCTGTCCTGTCTGCATACCAAACGCACCCTTATGTCCCGTTTGGTTTGCGGGAATGGAATGGATTTGGAAGGATCTGGATTCTAAATCCATTCCAATCCTTCGTTTGGATTGTGAGAATGGAAAGTTTTGACTGGATTTAAAATCCTTTGACTATTTTAAAATACAATGTATGATGGATTTTGAAATCCTTTGGGTTGGGCCAGGATTTCAAATCCAATCCGGATGGATTTTAATCGATTAAACCTCGCTTCCTTCTAAATCCATCCTAATCCTACAAACCAAACATATGAAGGGATTTCAGATAGTCACATAAGACCTTATTCCGCATGATTACCGAAGTATAAAATCACCCCTTAACTAGCGGAGAAGACTTAAATCTACTACTTCCATAAAACAAATGCGCACAGATTCAAAACTGAAACTCAAACTTCCATAAGAAAGATACGTATCCTTTCGCCAAACACTTCCTAGCTTTGATTACTGAAATAATCGCCACATCGCTTTTCCTTCCTTCGCCGTAGATTATAGTCGCTTCTCCGTTTGCCACAGGTAAACGGATCATTTTCTTGGAACATACAATTTCGGCCTGGTTCTTAGATAACCAGTCCATACCTACCACCATGTCGAATCCGCCAATTTGCATTGGTAATAGGTTAATGGGAAATTTCTTCCCCTTAAGCTCTAAGATGCAATCCTTAAGGATATTATGAATTAGAACTTGACCTCCATTTGCTATTTCTACCACAACAGCAATCTCTAGCATACTTTTAGACATAGCAAGCCTTTGACAGAACAAATCAGATATGAACGAGTAGCTAGCACCAGAATCAAATAGCACGCGCGTAGGTACGGAATTTAGAAGAAACGTACCCGACACTACATCGGTCGATGCTTTAGCTTCCTCGGACGACATCTGGAAAGCCCTTCCAGTCGACCGCGGAGTTTCCAACTTCTTCCCGCCAGATCCTCCGGTCTTCAGCTTCGGGCATTCCGTCCTGACGTGCCCCGGTTCCCTACACTCAAAACATACCTGTCCCTTGAGAGGGCAATCTCGGAACGTGTGACCCGTCTTCCCACATTTGTAGCACGTCCCAGGAACAAAGTTGCAAGGACCGAAATGCTTGCTTCGGCACTTGGAACACCACCTAGCATCACGTCTATGATCAGCTCCTCGCTGAGTGTTGTTGTTGACATAAAATGGTTTCTTTGAGGGCATTGAACTTCCCTCCCACTTCCTCTTCTCGACTTGGCGACCACTCTGATCCCTGCCGAGACTGTAAGCATCCTCCATGAGTTGAGCTTCTTCCATTGCCTCCCGAAGGGTGGAGGTCTTTGTCACACGAACCATCGACATCATATCCGATGGAAGACCCTTGATGTAAGCCTTGATCTTATCTTTCTCTGTCGGGACCAGATGTCCCACAAAGCCTAGCTTGTCCATGAAGAGGCGGTTGTATTCCCTCACAGACATACCTCCCTTCTTCAAATTCTGGAATTCATCCTTGATTCGGTCCAACGACCGCTCGTTACAGTACTCCTCTAGCAGTTTCTCCTTGAAGGTAGACCAAGACAATTGGTCTAGAACAGTTGGCTCCAGCGAAGCAGAGTACACATCCCACCAGGTAAGAGCTATTCCCCCCAGCATTCGGGAACCAAATATCACCCTCTGTTCTTCCCCACATTCGCTTGAGCGAAAACCTTGCTCCATCTCTCGAACCCAGGCCATACAATCTAAGGGATTGTCCGAGCCTTTAAATTCTGGTGGTCGGCAACCCAGAAAAGCCTTGAACGTGCAACTCCGTGTCGTTCGATTGACGCCTAGGGTTGCAGTTACCACAGGGGAAATTACAGGTCCGGTACCCCCGGATCCAGCAACAATCACATTCTCGCCAACCGTTTCGGGCCTACGGTTGTTAGTGTCTCGGTCCTCGAGGAGTTTCAAGAACACTTCCTGTTGTTGCGCCATGGCCCTATTCATGGCCAACATCATACGATCCATCATTCTCGATTCGGCCGTCACTTCTTCTATAATAGGCTCATTAGCCTCCAAATTTCGTCGAGGAATATGCTCGGGTCCTCCACCCAGCACATTACTCACACGTACAGTTTCCCCCACTACGGTCGCCAGCGGATGGTCGGCCGTAGGTATGTCGGCCTCCTGGCCTTCCGGATGACTCCTGGTATTAACCATGGTTCTGCTGAACGCAATCATGCAAAAGAACGGAATAAGGATTACGGAAAACACAGAGAACGTACTTCTACACTTATCAATCGTTATAACAACAGTAATTTAAGTATGCTCACGTAAGACATTTTCATAATAACGTTAGCTAAGTGAAATTATGAACGTATAATACGCAAGAGTGCTTATTACCATCGTTACAACTTTCAACTTGTGAAATTTTCCGTTGACCCTAAGACCATCCTATCTTACAAGATCTACCCCATCTCACGAGTCATAACTTAATAGTCTCAGCTTAAGTCTAGGCATCTTACAGTCATACCTAGTTCACTTA
Source organism: Arctium lappa (assembly GCA_023525745.1). Lineage (NCBI taxonomy): Eukaryota > Viridiplantae > Streptophyta > Magnoliopsida > Asterales > Asteraceae > Arctium > Arctium lappa. Next base: position 85,834,626 of record CM042052.1, on the reverse strand, counting down.
AACCAAGGCTCTGATACCAACTTGTAACACCCTAGAAACTGCGGAAATAAAATTTTGAAGAAACAATTCGGCAATAGACTAAGTTGCGGAATAAGGTGTGACAATTTTCATTACACAATCAACCCAACGGGTATAGAGTAGTCAATATTGAGGTAGATAACTGAAGTATAAAACGACATCCTATTAATCTACAAAATATCTAGATTAGGGACGGGTATCGCTACACTTCCAAAATAAATCTTCAAAAGAATCCCTCACGACCCAAGGTCGCTCCCTCAGTCCCGACGGGCCCCACTGCTAAGATAACCTGCCAACATGACAACCAAGAGCAAGCGTTAGGCTAACGCCTAGTGAGAACAAGCTAAAATAAAAGAGAGTACTAAACCCAATTGGTGCCACGCGGTAGTATAGCCATGAGCTAAGTCAAGAAATCCAATAAACCGTTAGTGATTAAACATGGTATAAGTAATACCCAAAAATCACATAACGAGCTCAACCCCTCTAGATCTGTTGCTCAAAACATTCAAGTCAACCCCTCTGGATCTATCCTTGAGAGTTCCCAAAACAGGGGGAACCCAAGCACATAATGGGATTTCACCTTACTGCACCATGAGACGCTGCCCGACCGTATAGGCCCACACCTTACTTATCATGGCAACCCGATGCCTATCCCGTGCTAAAACGTGAACCAAATGCCCAAAACAGGGGACATAGGAACACAGTGCCTATGGATCCATTGCACTAAGACTCAAAGCCAAAGCATGTCATTTCAGAGCATACTCATATTAAATCAGATATACAGGCAATTCATATGAACAACGGTTCAATTCTATAAATTGTGATTCTTGAAAATGTGAAATCTTTAGAAGGTATTTCCCAACAAAATCAGTTACTTTGAAACCAGGTTTTCCACATTTAAATAATACATTTATCACATAGCATTCGTAATACAGACCGATTTAGCTTAAGGACTCACCTCAGATTTCTTCCTGATTATAGCCTGCTTCAGACGATTGCTACCTATGACAACACCGATAATCGGTAAGCCAAAATAAAGACAACTTAATGACTTAAAACTCCAGAATACGAACACAACACACTACCAGAACTCAGTACCGGTCGAAGGACACAACCGGTCGAACCCAACCCCGGTCGAACCCCAACCCCGGTCGAACCCTACCCCGGTCGAACCCGATGTCCGGTCGAACCCGATGTCCGGTCTTAGGTCACACTGGTCGAACGACCAACCGGTCGAACGACCATCGTCTTGTTCAACAAGAACACCAAGAACAGGTCGAATGTTGAACCCAGATCCAAAATGAGAAATACTCAGATCTCGAAATGGAACGGTTTAAAACCTTCACAACGAGATTCTACACGGCTAAAAGCATTCAGATCAAAGCATTAAGCTAGATTCGTACCTGGATTTGGAGAAAATCGAACGACCACTTTCTTCCTGCTTCACTTCTCTCTCTCTGATTTCTCAAAACTGATATTTGTGATATTTCCAAAATATCTAAAATCTGATTTATATTTATATAACACAAGTTACATTTTACCCCCTTGAACTTTGGGTAATAGTCAACTTTTCACCCAACCCCAAAATAGCGGGTGTTACAATCCTCCCCAACTTGGAGAAGATTTCGTCCTCGAAATCTCGGCTATGGAAAGAGGTGAGGGTACCTCCGCCTCAAGTCCTCTTCCGCTTCCCATGTCACATTGGCATCTCGATGGTGCTTCCACTGAACCTTGATAATTGTGACTTCCCGGTGACGAAGCTTCTTCGTCTTCCTTTCCAAAATCGCCTCAGGTTCTTCAACGCAACGATTCCCTTCATCTACTCTGATCTCGTAGAGTGGAATGACACTCTCCTCCTTTGCTAGACACTTCCGTAGATAGCACACGTGAAACGTGTTATGAATTCCCTTCATCTCCGGAGGAAGTTCCAGCTGATAAGCTTGGAGTCCTACATGTTTAGTCACGGTGAACGGTCCAAGGAAACGGGGGCTCAACTTCCCACGCTTCCCAAATCTAATAATTCCCTTCCAAGGGGACACCTTTAACATAACCCGATCTCCCACTTGGAATTCCATTGGCCGTCTTTTCTTATTGGCGTAACTTTTCTGTCGATCTTGGGCCGCCTTCAGACGTTCGCGGATGCCCTTGACCTTGTCCGCCGTTTCTTGCACAACTTTCGGTCCGGCGAACTGCTTTTCCCCCGCCTCGAGCCAACATACGGGAGTTCGACACTTGCGACCGTATAACGCTTCAAAGGGTGCCATCCCTATACTTGAGTGGTAGCTATTATTGTATGCAAATTCTACCAAAGGCAAGTGCGTATCCCAACTACCCCCAAAGTCGATCACGCATGATCTTAACATATCTTCTAGCATCTGGATTGTCCTCTCGCTTTGTCCGTCGGTTTGAGGATGGTAGGCTGTGCTCAACTTCACACGTGTACCCAATTCCTTTTGTAGGCCTTCCCAAAAATGCGACGTGAACCGACTATCCCGATCAGAGACTATAGATAGAGGCACGTCGTGCCGGGAAATTACTTCGTCGATGTATAACTTCGCCAATTTATCCATTGGCAAGGTTTCCCGCATGGCCAAGAAGTGAGCGCTTTTGGTCAAGCGGTCAACTATAACCCAAATGGCGTCGTGACCTTTCAAGGTCTTTGGTAGCTTTGTCACGAAATCCATCGTGATGTGTTCCCATTTCCATTCCGGAATTTCCAAGGATTGCAAACTTCCGTAGGGTCTTTGGTGCTCAGCCTTCACTTGCAAACAAGTCACACACTGTTCCACATAGCGCGCCACATCGAGCTTAATGATTGGCCACCAATAAATCAATTTCAAATCTCTATACATTTTCGTGCTTCCCGGGTGAATGGAGTATTTTGACTTGTGGGCATCTTCGAGAAGAAGTTCTCTATTACCCCCAATCTTGGGCACCCAGACTCGCCCATTGAAAAGCTTCACCCCTCGACTATCTTCAGTCAACAAAAGATGTTGTTTGGCCATGACTTCTCCTTTGAGATTTTCCTCTAGCAGGGCTTCGGCTTGCGATTCCTTGATTCTATCAATAAGCGTTGAAGTTACTTCAATCCATGCAAAAGTAGCACGAGAATTTCCTCCGCAGACCTTCCGACTCAAGGCGTCGGCAACCACGTTTGCCTTACCCGGATGGTAGAGCAATTCGCAGTCATAATCCTTCAACAACTCCAACCATCTTCGCTGCCTCATGTTCAACTCCTTCTGATCAAAGATATGCTTCAGACTCTTGTGATCAGTATAAAGAGTGCACTTTGTACCGTAGAGGTAGTGTCGCCACAACTTCAGTGCAAACACCACAGCTGCCAATTCCAAGTCATGAGTAGGGTAGTTGACTTCATGCACTTTAAGTTGCCTTGATGCGTAAGCGATCACTTTCCCTCTTTGCATCAGGACACAACCCAAACCCATCTTCGACGCATCGCTGTACACCACAAAATCTTCCGTCCCGTCTGGTAAGGATAGGATAGGAGCCTCACAAAGCTTCTTCTGTAATGTGCGAAACGCCTCTTCTTGCTTCTCGGTCCACACAAATTTCACGTTCTTCCGGGTCAAGATTGTCAACGACGAGGCTATCTTCGAAAAGTCTTGGATGAATCTCCGGTAGTATCCTGCCAAACCTAGGAAACTTCGGATTTCGGACGGATTCTTGGGAGGTTCCCAATTCGTCATTGCCTCGATCTTTGCGGGATCCACCTTGACTCCTTCCTTTGAAACTATATGCCCCAAAAATTGAACTTCTGGAAGCCAAAAGTCGCACTTTGGAAACTTTGCGTAGAGTCTTTCTCGCCTTAACACCTCCAACACTTCACGGAGATGATGCTCATGCTCTTCTTCATTCTTGGAGTAAACTAAGATGTCGTCGATGAATACAATTATCGACTTGTCGAGGAACGGTCGACACACTCGGTTCATCAAGTCCATAAATATTGCCGGTGCGTTGGTTAGGCCGAATGGCATCACCAGAAACTCGTAGTGCCCATAGCGAGTTCTAAATGCCGTCTTCGGAATGTCGCTCTTTGCTACCTTCACTTGGTGATACCCCGATCGAAGATCAATCTTTGAGAAGCAACCCGCTCCTTGAAGCTGATCGAACAGGTCGTCGATTCTTGGAAGTGGATACCTGTTCTTCACCGTCACTTTGTTCAGTTCCCTGTAGTCGATACACATTCTCAATGCACCGTCCTTTTTCTTGACAAATAGAACCGGAGCTCCCCACGGTGACGAGCTCGGTCGGATGAAACCTTTCTCGAGAAGGTCTTGAAGTTGAACCACCATCTCTTGCATTTCGGTAGGAGCCAAACGATAAGGAGCTCGAGCAATCGGAGCCGCTCCAGGAATGAGGTCAATACGAAAGTCCACAACACGATCGGGTGGCAACCCGGGCAAGTCCTCCGGAAACACATCGGGAAACTCGCGCACCACCCTAACATCTTCCAATTTCCGTTGGTCGAGTTTGGTATCGATGGCATACGCTAAGAAAGATACGTATCCTTTCGCCAAACACTTCCTAGCTTTGATTACTGAAATAATCGCCACATCGCTTTTCCTTCCTTCGCCGTAGATTATAGTCGCTTCTCCGTTTGCCACAGGTAAACGGATCATTTTCTTGGAACATACAATTTCGGCCTGGTTCTTAGATAACCAGTCCATACCTACCACCATGTCGAATCCGCCAATTTGCATTGGTAATAGGTTAATGGGAAATTTCTTCCCCTTAAGCTCTAAGATGCAATCCTTAAGGATATTATGAATTAGAACTTGACCTCCATTTGCTATTTCTACCACAACAGCAATCTCTAGCATACTTTTAGACATAGCAAGCCTTTGACAGAACAAATCAGATATGAACGAGTAGCTAGCACCAGAATCAAATAGCACGCGCGTAGGTACGGAATTTAGAAGAAACGTACCCGACACTACATCGGTCGATGCTTTAGCTTCCTCGGACGACATCTGGAAAGCCCTTCCAGTCGACCGCGGAGTTTCCAACTTCTTCCCGCCAGATCCTCCGGTCTTCAGCTTCGGGCATTCCGTCCTGACGTGCCCCGGTTCCCTACACTCAAAACATACCTGTCCCTTGAGAGGGCAATCTCGGAACGTGTGACCCGTCTTCCCACATTTGTAGCACGTCCCAGGAACAAAGTTGCAAGGACCGAAATGCTTGCTTCGGCACTTGGAACACCACCTAGCATCACGTCTATGATCAGCTCCTCGCTGAGTGTTGTTGTTGACATAAAATGGTTTCTTTGAGGGCATTGAACTTCCCTCCCACTTCCTCTTCTCGACTTGGCGACCACTCTGATCCCTGCCGAGACTGTAAGCATCCTCCATGAGTTGAGCTTCTTCCATTGCCTCCCGAAGGGTGGAGGTCTTTGTCACACGAACCATCGACATCATATCCGATGGAAGACCCTTGATGTAAGCCTTGATCTTATCTTTCTCTGTCGGGACCAGATGTCCCACAAAGCCTAGCTTGTCCATGAAGAGGCGGTTGTATTCCCTCACAGACATACCTCCCTTCTTCAAATTCTGGAATTCATCCTTGATTCGGTCCAACGACCGCTCGTTACAGTACTCCTCTAGCAGTTTCTCCTTGAAGGTAGACCAAGACAATTGGTCTAGAACAGTTGGCTCCAGCGAAGCAGAGTACACATCCCACCAGGTAAGAGCTATTCCCCCCAGCATTCGGGAACCAAATATCACCCTCTGTTCTTCCCCACATTCGCTTGAGCGAAAACCTTGCTCCATCTCTCGAACCCAGGCCATACAATCTAAGGGATTGTCCGAGCCTTTAAATTCTGGTGGTCGGCAACCCAGAAAAGCCTTGAACGTGCAACTCCGTGTCGTTCGATTGACGCCTAGGGTTGCAGTTACCACAGGGGAAATTACAGGTCCGGTACCCCCGGATCCAGCAACAATCACATTCTCGCCAACCGTTTCGGGCCTACGGTTGTTAGTGTCTCGGTCCTCGAGGAGTTTCAAGAACACTTCCTGTTGTTGCGCCATGGCCCTATTCATGGCCAACATCATACGATCCATCATTCTCGATTCGGCCGTCACTTCTTCTATAATAGGCTCATTAGCCTCCAAATTTCGTCGAGGAATATGCTCGGGTCCTCCACCCAGCACATTACTCACACGTACAGTTTCCCCCACTACGGTCGCCAGCGGATGGTCGGCCGTAGGTATGTCGGCCTCCTGGCCTTCCGGATGACTCCTGGTATTAACCATGGTTCTGCTGAACGCAATCATGCAAAAGAACGGAATAAGGATTACGGAAAACACAGAGAACGTACTTCTACACTTATCAATCGTTATAACAACAGTAATTTAAGTATGCTCACGTAAGACATTTTCATAATAACGTTAGCTAAGTGAAATTATGAACGTATAATACGCAAGAGTGCTTATTACCATCGTTACAACTTTCAACTTGTGAAATTTTCCGTTGACCCTAAGACCATCCTATCTTACAAGATCTACCCCATCTCACGAGTCATAACTTAATAGTCTCAGCTTAAGTCTAGGCATCTTACAGTCATACCTAGTTCACTTAAACCAAGGCTCTGATACCAACTTGTAACACCCTAGAAACTGCGGAAATAAAATTTTGAAGAAACAATTCGGCAATAGACTAAGTTGCGGAATAAGGTGTGACAATTTTCATTACACAATCAACCCAACGGGTATAGAGTAGTCAATATTGAGGTAGATAACTGAAGTATAAAACGACATCCTATTAATCTACAAAATATCTAGATTAGGGACGGGTATCGCTACACTTCCAAAATAAATCTTCAAAAGAATCCCTCACGACCCAAGGTCGCTCCCTCAGTCCCGACGGGCCCCACTGCTAAGATAACCTGCCAACATGACAACCAAGAGCAAGCGTTAGGCTAACGCCTAGTGAGAACAAGCTAAAATAAAAGAGAGTACTAAACCCAATTGGTGCCACGCGGTAGTATAGCCATGAGCTAAGTCAAGAAATCCAATAAACCGTTAGTGATTAAACATGGTATAAGTAATACCCAAAAATCACATAACGAGCTCAACCCCTCTAGATCTGTTGCTCAAAACATTCAAGTCAACCCCTCTGGATCTATCCTTGAGAGTTCCCAAAACAGGGGGAACCCAAGCACATAATGGGATTTCACCTTACTGCACCATGAGACGCTGCCCGACCGTATAGGCCCACACCTTACTTATCATGGCAACCCGATGCCTATCCCGTGCTAAAACGTGAACCAAATGCCCAAAACAGGGGACATAGGAACACAGTGCCTATGGATCCATTGCACTAAGACTCAAAGCCAAAGCATGTCATTTCAGAGCATACTCATATTAAATCAGATATACAGGCAATTCATATGAACAACGGTTCAATTCTATAAATTGTGATTCTTGAAAATGTGAAATCTTTAGAAGGTATTTCCCAACAAAATCAGTTACTTTGAAACCAGGTTTTCCACATTTAAATAATACATTTATCACATAGCATTCGTAATACAGACCGATTTAGCTTAAGGACTCACCTCAGATTTCTTCCTGATTATAGCCTGCTTCAGACGATTGCTACCTATGACAACACCGATAATCGGTAAGCCAAAATAAAGACAACTTAATGACTTAAAACTCCAGAATACGAACACAACACACTACCAGAACTCAGTACCGGTCGAAGGACACAACCGGTCGAACCCAACCCCGGTCGAACCCCAACCCCGGTCGAACCCTACCCCGGTCGAACCCGATGTCCGGTCGAACCCGATGTCCGGTCTTAGGTCACACTGGTCGAACGACCAACCGGTCGAACGACCATCGTCTTGTTCAACAAGAACACCAAGAACAGGTCGAATGTTGAACCCAGATCCAAAATGAGAAATACTCAGATCTCGAAATGGAACGGTTTAAAACCTTCACAACGAGATTCTACACGGCTAAAAGCATTCAGATCAAAGCATTAAGCTAGATTCGTACCTGGATTTGGAGAAAATCGAACGACCACTTTCTTCCTGCTTCACTTCTCTCTCTCTGATTTCTCAAAACTGATATTTGTGATATTTCCAAAATATCTAAAATCTGATTTATATTTATATAACACAAGTTACATTTTACCCCCTTGAACTTTGGGTAATAGTCAACTTTTCACCCAACCCCAAAATAGCGGGTGTTACAATCCTCCCCAACTTGGAGAAGATTTCGTCCTCGAAATCTCGGCTATGGAAAGAGGTGAGGGTACCTCCGCCTCAAGTCCTCTTCCGCTTCCCATGTCACATTGGCATCTCGATGGTGCTTCCACTGAACCTTGATAATTGTGACTTCCCGGTGACGAAGCTTCTTCGTCTTCCTTTCCAAAATCGCCTCAGGTTCTTCAACGCAACGATTCCCTTCATCTACTCTGATCTCGGAGAGTGGAATGACACTCTCCTCCTTTGCTAGACACTTCCGTAGATAGCACACGTGAAACGTGTTATGAATTCCCTTCATCTCCGGAGGAAGTTCCAGCTGATAAGCTTGGAGTCCTACATGTTTAGTCACGGTGAACGGTCCAAGGAAACGGGGGCTCAACTTCCCACGCTTCCCAAATCTAATAATTCCCTTCCAAGGGGACACCTTTAACATAACCCGATCTCCCACTTGGAATTCCATTGGCCGTCTTTTCTTATTGGCGTAACTTTTCTGTCGATCTTGGGCCGCCTTCAGACGTTCGCGGATGCCCTTGACCTTGTCCGCCGTTTCTTGCACAACTTTCGGTCCGGCGAACTGCTTTTCCCCCGCCTCGAGCCAACATACGGGAGTTCGACACTTGCGACCGTATAACGCTTCAAAGGGTGCCATCCCTATACTTGAGTGGTAGCTATTATTGTATGCAAATTCTACCAAAGGCAAGTGCGTATCCCAACTACCCCCAAAGTCGATCACGCATGATCTTAACATATCTTCTAGCATCTGGATTGTCCTCTCGCTTTGTCCGTCGGTTTGAGGATGGTAGGCTGTGCTCAACTTCACACGTGTACCCAATTCCTTTTGTAGGCCTTCCCAAAAATGCGACGTGAACCGACTATCCCGATCAGAGACTATAGATAGAGGCACGTCGTGCCGGGAAATTACTTCGTCGATGTATAACTTCGCCAATTTATCCATTGGCAAGGTTTCCCGCATGGCCAAGAAGTGAGCGCTTTTGGTCAAGCGGTCAACTATAACCCAAATGGCGTCGTGACCTTTCAAGGTCTTTGGTAGCTTTGTCACGAAATCCATCGTGATGTGTTCCCATTTCCATTCCGGAATTTCCAAGGATTGCAAACTTCCGTAGGGTCTTTGGTGCTCAGCCTTCACTTGCAAACAAGTCACACACTGTTCCACATAGCGCGCCACATCGAGCTTAATGATTGGCCACCAATAAATCAATTTCAAATCTCTATACATTTTCGTGCTTCCCGGGTGAATGGAGTATTTTGACTTGTGGGCATCTTCGAGAAGAAGTTCTCTATTACCCCCAATCTTGGGCACCCAGACTCGCCCATTGAAAAGCTTCACCCCTCGACTATCTTCAGTCAACAAAAGATGTTGTTTCGCCATGACTTCTCCTTTGAGATTTTCCTCTAGCAGGGCTTCGGCTTGCGATTCCTTGATTCTATCAATAAGCGTTGAAGTTACTTCAATCCATGCAAAAGTAGCACGAGAATTTCCTCCGCAGACCTTCCGACTCAAGGCGTCGGCAACCACGTTTGCCTTACCCGGATGGTAGAGCAATTCGCAGTCATAATCCTTCAACAACTCCAACCATCTTCGCTGCCTCATGTTCAACTCCTTCTGATCAAAGATATGCTTCAGACTCTTGTGATCAGTATAAAGAGTGCACTTTGTACCGTAGAGGTAGTGTCGCCACAACTTCAGTGCAAACACCACAGCTGCCAATTCCAAGTCATGAGTAGGGTAGTTGACTTCATGCACTTTAAGTTGCCTTGATGCGTAAGCGATCACTTTCCCTCTTTGCATCAGGACACAACCCAAACCCATCTTCGACGCATCGCTGTACACCACAAAATCTTCCGTCCCGTCTGGTAAGGATAGGATAGGAGCCTCACAAAGCTTCTTCTGTAAGGATAGGATAGGAGCCTCATGGCAACCCGATGCCTATCCCGTGCTAAAACGTGAACCAAATGCCCAAAACAGGGGACATAGGAACACAGTGCCTATGGATCCATTGCACTAAGACTCAAAGCCAAAGCATGTCATTTCAGAGCATACTCATATTAAATCAGATATACAGGCAATTCATATGAACAACGGTTCAATTCTATAAATTGTGATTCTTGAAAATGTGAAATCTTTAGAAGGTATTTCCCAACAAAATCAGTTACTTTGAAACCAGGTTTTCCACATTTAAATAATACATTTATCACATAGCATTCGTAATACAGACCGATTTAGCTTAAGGACTCACCTCAGATTTCTTCCTGATTATAGCCTGCTTCAGACGATTGCTACCTATGACAACACCGATAATCGGTAAGCCAAAATAAAGACAACTTAATGACTTAAAACTCCAGAATACGAACACAACACACTACCAGAACTCAGTACCGGTCGAAGGACACAACCGGTCGAACCCTACCCCGGTCGAACCCGATGTCCGGTCGAACCCGACCCCGGTCGAACCCGATGTCCGGTCTTAGGTCACACTGGTCGAACGACCAACCGGTCGAACGACCATCGTCTTGTTCAACAAGAACACCAAGAACAGGTCGAATGTTGAACCCAGATCCAAAATGAGAAATACTCAGATCTCGAAATGGAACGGTTTAAAACCTTCACAACGAGATTCTACACGGCTAAAAGCATTCAGATCAAAGCATTAAGCTAGATTCGTACCTGGATTTGGAGAAAACCGAACGACCACTTTCTTCCTGCTTCACTTCTCTCTCTCTGATTTCTCAAAACTGATATTTGTGATATTTCCAAAATATCTAAAATCTGATTTATATTTATATAACACAAGTTACATTTTACCCCCTTGAACTTTGGGTAATAGTCAACTTTTCACCCAACCCCAAAATAGCGGGTGTTACACTTACGCCAGGGTTAAAATCTATAGGCATAACGAGTTAAAGGTTTTTCAACTAGTATGCCAATTTGAGTTTATAAAACTTTCGAATACAAAGGCTTCCTAACGATTAAACGTGCGGCAAAATACACTACCGTCCATGCGATATGTTTCAAAATTGATTAACCACACAGTGCATATGAAACCATTTCCAAAAACTCGTTTGTTCAATACTCACGTTAATAAAAACGGTAACAAGAGATGCGCAACAAAATTTTCAAACGGACTACCATGGTCCTAGTAATGCATCAATTTATACTATGCATATGAAAGATAACTTTCCGCACTATAACATGTGCAATAGAAGTTTGTACAATTCCCGAAAGAGACATTCACAAATTAATTTTAAAGTTCTGACTTCCCAACTCAAAAGTCGTTGCGACATAAAATTATTAACCACTCCATATGCAACAGTTTATTCCCCAAAGTTCGATGAAATGATAATAATGCAAATAATTCTCAAATCGAGTTTAAAACTTTAAGCCGCCTCGATAAGACATATTTGACCAAGATGGTAACTACAACGATATGCAATTCGAAAATTCATTTCATGTATTGCGGAAAATTTATAACAGCAAGGCCAACAAGCGAAGCACGCTTAGATTAAAATTTAATTTATCTGCATACCAAACGCACCCTTATGTCCCGTTTGGTTTGTGGGAATGGAATGGATTTGGAAGGATCTGGATTCTAAATCCATTCCAATCCTTCGTTTGGATTGTGGGAATGGAAAGTTTTGACTGGATTTAAAATCCTTTGACTATTTTAAAATACAATGTATGATGGATTTTGAAATCCTTTGGGTTGGCCCAGGAGTCCGGATGGATTTTAATCGATTAAACCTCGCTTCCTTCAAAATCCATCATAATCCTACAAGCCAAACATATGAAGGGATTTCAAATCCCTCCAAATCCAAATCCCTCCTTGAAATCCAATCCATTCCATTCCAATCCCGCAAACCAAACGCGCCCTTAGGATTTCAAAATCCTATGTTGGAAAGATTTCAAAGAAATCATAGGATTTCAAATCCGGACAATCCTGCAAACCAAACACGGAATTGGAATGGATTTGAAATCCAAATCCCTCCAATTCCAATCCATTCCGGCAAACCAAACGCGCTCTTAGTGTATCCCTAACAGATTTTTCAAAATTTGTCTAAAATAAAGAACTAAAATGTAAAATTTCCAAAAAAAATTACATTCCTTTCGAACAAATTCCTCATTTTGAATAATACAACATTGATTATAATATTAAAATATTTCATTCATTTATTAAATTTTATTTCACTCTCTAAATATCTACTTTCAAAGTTTTTTATTAGTGTTTTTATTTAGTAATCATTTTAGAGCATCTCCAACAGCTTTTCTAAAATGGAAAAAATAGGGTTTTGAGCTATAATTTTGCTTCAAAATCTTGTCCAAAACTATCTCAAAGTAGAAAAGAGAAAAAGTTTTTCTCCAAATATGGAGATAACCCACAGATTACTAAATCAAAAAAATCAATAGAAAGCTTTGAAAATAGATATTTAAAGAATGAAATAATATTTTAATAGATGAATGAAATATTTTAATATTTTAATCAATATTGGATTATCCAAAATGGAGAATCTGTTAGAGATGAATGTAATTTTTTTTTTTTTTTTAGATTTTGACTTTTGTTCTTTATTTAGAAGAAATTTTGGAGAATCTCTTATAGATGCTCTTAGAGGTTATTTCTATATTTGGAGAAAACTATTTCTCTCATATATTTTCTTCATTTTTGGATAGTTTTTAGAAAGCTGATGAAGCAAAATTATAACTTAAAATTCTTATTTATATCTTTTTGAAGAAGCTTTTGAAGATGTTGTTTATGCATCAATTTACAATCGGCGTGTTTGATTTTTTGTTTTTGGTAAATTTGTAATAAATAATATAAAAGTAGGTGTAGAGAAAATGTTAAAAAATCATCCAACTACAAAAACGTGGATAGTGAACAGCTAAGTTTTCTTTTTTTACTAGTATTTACAATAAATCTGACCAAAATTGAACCCTCGTCCTCTCTCCATGTAGGGGTGCTTAAAAAACCAATCAATCCGATCAACCCAATCCAACCAGCTCGGAAAAAATTCAATCCGGAGTAACTTGACATATAATAGATATAAAATTAGGACAACCCGAATCTATTTGGTTGATATTGGGTTACGCTCAAAGTAACCCGACCAACCCGATAAACGTTTTATCGAATTCTCTAAATTATTTTATTTCCTTTTACTATGTATAACTTACCAAAAACAACTCGACAATAACGAACAATGAAACTCATAAGAGAACATTATTGGAAACTTATATGTAATACCTAAATATTTGATGAAATGCTATATTCTTTTGAATGATAAATCGTATTTCAAATAAAAAATTTCTTATTTTTATGTTTTCAATGTTGTTTTTATTTTGTTTAAACACAACCCGACCAACACGAACGGGTTGGGTTGGGTTGCACTTTTATTTGGGTTGGATTGGGTTGAAAATTCTCAAACCGCCAACATTGAGTTGGGTTGTTGAAATACCTTCAACCCGATCAACCCAACCCGTAAACACCCCTACCTCCATGGACCTCCTCTAGCCTTCTGTCGCCCTTTCTATACTCCTATGTCGTATCCCTTTACCCTCCCACTGAAGATGCCAATTGGTACCAATGTTTTAAAAATCGGGTCGAACCGGGAACCAATGAAAAGATCGGGTCAATTGCGATCGGGTTGATGTCATTTTATGACCCGGATTGAACCGTCAGTTCTATTAAAAAACCGGTTGAACCGGTCATATCGAATCGGTTGATCCGGTCACCCGGTAACAAAAGTTAATAACCAATAGTCCAATAGGCAATACATATTAGCGTTAAAACCAACACTCCAATGTCTCAAGATCCATGATTTGGTTTGATGGTTATGTTTCATTTTGATGTATTTGGATTGATGAAAAACTTATGCGTATTTAATGTTTTTGGATTGATGTAAAACTTGTTGTTATGTGTAGTTTAAATGTTTTAATTTGTAGACATCAAATTTTTGGTTATATATATATTTATATATATGTATGCAGAAAAATGAAAATTCCATAAAAATTCTTGAAGTCGGGTTGACCCGGTGGTTGAACCGGGACCCGGTCACCACACCAGATCAATCAAAAACCAGTTTTTAAAACATTGATTGATACCTTTGCTGTCACCAAAGATATATCATTTTGTCTCTTTTTCTTTTTAAATTTTATTTCTTTACTGTAAATTTTAAATTTATGTTCTAATCACAAACTAAATATAAACCAAGAGCATATAAGTTTTTTTTTCTTTTCTTTTCTTTCGGATTTGATATAAATGAGAACAATTAAAAGTTGTTTGATGTCTTTTGCCACTTTTTACAATTAGGTAGCCTCTTTTACAATTTTTTTATACTTAGTGGTCTCTTTGTATAATATCCTTTTTGTTAATTTTATTATTTGATTTAATGATTAGTTTTAAAATACTAACTTACATTTAACAGTTGATACTTAAGGGTTTGTTTGGCAAATTAACTTATAAGCTATCTTGTAGCTGATAAGCTAGCTTTTCAAAACGATACTTTGAGTAACGTTTCAATAAGCTAGCTTACGGTCATCCAAACATTTTTTTGCCAAACATAGCCTTAGGCATTGTTTGACAAAAATAAGTTAGCTTATAGCTTATAAGCTATCTTATCTTTCTTGATACATGTTTGGATGACCATAAGTTAGCTTTTTGATAAGCTACTTGGAGTAGCTTATGAGAAGTTTTTTGTGATTATTCTAATTATGCCCCTCATTAATATTCATAATTATATATTAACTTTTAATTATAAATAAATAATTAATGTCCTTTTTGATAATTTAAATGCTTATAAGCTAGTTTTTACCAAACGTGGTTTTTTCATCAGCTAGCTTATCAGCTACCAGCTAGCTTATCAGCTAGTTTGCCAAATATAATTATTTATTTGAAGAAATTTTAAGTCAATAAAGTAATAAATAATTAATTTATTCTCTATTTATCTTTATTGTTAGAGTGAATTGCATTTGTGGTTCATGTGGTTTGTTCAAGATTTAGATTTGGTCTTTAAAATAAACTAGAAGTGTACTCGCATAATGCAGGGAGATACATCACGATTTTAATGTTTCATTTTATTTTTTTGTCAATTTATAATACGATTTTGGATGTTTTGAGAAATTGATAATGTTTTTTTTATAATTTTGTTTAATTTAGGCTTAATAATATAATGATTTTTATATAAAAAAATTAAGTATTTTGTTAAAATTCAATGATTATCTTATATATTTTAATGACATCTAGAAAAAATAACCAATTACATATTTAATAATATAATTAAAACAAAATTATATTAATATAATATATTAATTAATAGTGATACATGGAAAGGTCTATATAAAAGGAATGTCCTACACATACCAAATTGGTGGGTGTTAGAAGTCTGCAGTAGTTATATGTATCTTGTGTTTTGATACTTGTAAATTAAGAGATTTTTAAAATCTTGTATAAAATGATGGTACCTTGTGCCTAATAATTTGTATCTAAGAGTTTTTTATCCGTGCTTTATAATACTATAAGTGTAATCGCGCAATGCAGCTAGATACATCACGATTTTAATGTTTCATTTTATTTTCTGTTTTTTGTCGATTTACATTACGATTTTGGATTGTTGTGAGAGTGATAATGATTTTTTATATAAATTTGTTTAATTTAGACTTAGTAATATAATGTAATTTATTTTGGTTTAATAATATATTTTTTTATAAAATATTTTGTAAGATTTTTTAATTATATTTTAGATTTTTTATATCTAAAATATGCTGAGAGTTATTTTAGGGGAGTTAAAGTGAGAAATGATTTTAGGGAAGTTAAAATGGTTAGAGATAATGATCGAAAATTAATGAATAACATTAAATGTAGTACATACAACTTTTATGGTTGTTTTTTAAGTAATTAGCATTAAATAGCGGTACATTAAGTTTTAAGACTTGTTTTTAAGAGTTTTTATGTCATCTTTATAATATAGTATAGATATAGATATAGATATAGATATAGATAGTATAGATATAGATTCTATATTCTAATGGTGCCTAATTTTTCAATTTTATAACATATAAGATCTATAAAGTGATCAATAGTTAGCAATTGTTATGAATAACAAGCCAATCTTCGGCCAAACTTCAGGGACCAAAAATATAATTCACTCTTAAAGTTAATTGTGATTTACTTTTTACAAAAAATATATTTTTTAATATTCCGGCTACAAATCAAAAAATTTAAAATATAGTACATGTTAAATAAAAATCATAAGGTTTTTTAAAAAAATATTTGAATTTTGAGACATTATGAATTTTAGTTATTAAACTATTGGATTAAAAATAAATATAAAATTTTAATATGTATATTAATCTAAAAAGTTGATTTCTGATTGGATATATAAAATATTTTTAATAAATAATTTTATTAAAAAAATGTGAATCACACTATTAGAGTAAATTACACTTTTTGGTCCATATTGCCATTTGTTCTTCATAATGGTTGCTAACTAATAATGTTTAACTTCAGAGAATTTAAGTGTTATGAAAGTGAAATATTAAAGACCACTAATATAGATAGTTCACTTTAAAAACCGAATTCAAATTTTGAACAAATCAAAATGATCACATGTGTAATTCACTATTATTCAGGGACGGATTTACCTGGTTGAATTTGAGGGGAAATGCCCCCACTCAAGGTTCAAGTTTTTAAGTAATTTAGGTTAAAAAAATTAAAGTTAAACACGTCCTTAGTTACCCCTATTAGCCCAATCTATTTTGACGAAACCTCCCACTTCCTTGTTTGACAGTCGTTCTCCGACATATTGATTGTTTTGTCACCCTTAGTTCTTGCAACATGCTATAACGACGACATTCGAAATCAAAACTTATACCTTGTTTTGTTAACTGAATCGTTTAACCCGCAAAATGAATAACCTAAAACCGTTTTGATTCAGATAAGTTATTCGGTTTCAGATTATTTTATACCCTTAAGACCTCCAATCACCCAAGTTTTTAAATCCGCCAGTGCTGGTTATTTCTTTTCTTATAATTTTGTATGACAAAAGTTTTAATTGAAAGATGAAATGCTTTTACCCAATGTCTAAAAGTCATATTTATGATCATTATGGTCAAAGTCATATATTATTTGTTACTATATCCCACTTTCATGTGATCCAATTAATAATCTATACTATATTATAAAGCATTTATAAAAAAAACATATAAATATAATCACTAAAGCTTAATGTATTATTATTTAATGTTAATTATTTAAAACCTCTTAAAAACAACCATTAAAGCTTTATATATTATATTTAATGTTATTTATTAAGTTTCAATTCTTATATTTAACCACTTTAGCTCCACTAAAATCACTCCCCGTATATACAGGATAAAAATCAAGTTTTAAATATAAAAAATCTAAAATATAACTAAGAAAATCTATCAGAATATTTAATATGTATTTTATAAAAAAATATTATATTATTAAACCTAAAATAAATTACATTATTACTAAACTATCGAAGAAACTCTTAAAACAAACTTTTATACATAAATATTGTTTATTGATACACATTACTTAAAATTAAAGATTAAAAGTCATGATGCATGAGCACAAATTTCTAAAGTTATATGTTTGAATTCATAATTAACTAATAAATATAATCAGAACAGGATAAACATCTCAATTTAAATATAAATAATTTAAAATATATAAAATAATTATTGAATTATAACAAAATACTTAATTTTTTTATATAAAAAAACATTGTATTATTAAGCCTAAATTAAACAAATTTATAAAAAAACATTTTCACTCTCTCAAAACCATCCAAAATCGTATTGTAAATCGACAAAAAAACAAAAAATAAAAAGAAACATTAAAATCGTGATGTATCTCGTTGTATTGAGCAGATACGCTTCTAGTAATTATATATATATTTATGTATATATAATCATCGTGGTTAATGAAAAAATGATGTGATAACTAATTTATGTTCGATGTATCATGAAAATTGATTTGGAGCATTTAAAATAGTAACAAGTTGTACACAAATTTGTATTCGTGGATGTTTTAAATTTGTTATGAATCATTTATAATTTATTATTATAAAATATTGAAAACGGTAGGTTGGGTTCATATGAGACCAACATGTTTTCGTGAGACTCGTGAGACTACAGTTTTACACTTGAAACTTCACAGTAAAACACTGTGAATGTAAAAAAATCCGAACTCTCACAGTGCTTTGCTGTGAAGTCTCCAATGTAAAAACATGGACTCATAGGTCTCTCAAAAACAAGTTGGTCTTACGTGATCCTAAGTCTGAAAATGATTCTTAACAAAT
The DNA here is from genome assembly GCA_023525745.1 of Arctium lappa. Classification (NCBI taxonomy): domain Eukaryota; kingdom Viridiplantae; phylum Streptophyta; class Magnoliopsida; order Asterales; family Asteraceae; genus Arctium; species Arctium lappa. The sequence goes on along the minus strand of CM042052.1, from coordinate 85,816,049 downwards.
GTAGATAAAATTATATAAATAAATCTTAACATTTAATTACTAAAGACTTTCTTATTTGTTATCTCTAGGGTCCCATTTAATTAATCGAGATTTACATAATAAGTTGACCAGAATAGACATGTTTACAAAACAAAAATCTACATTTGATCAGATTTATTGGATCAAATTTTAGTCATGATGTAATATATAAAGATGTCAATTTCAATTTATTAAAATAAAGTTAAGTCAACAATAGTTAAAATTTTCTGATAGTTGGTCGACTTGAATAAATTAATTAAAAGAATATCAAACATTTTAAAAGTCGATCGGTAAATGTTAAATTAAGTGAGAACCACAAAAATGTTGAAAAATATAAGAACTAATCTCAACAATTAAAATTAATCAAATGGTGAGAGTTGGAATGTATTATTTTACATATATGGTGTCATTTACATACAAACATAACTCTTATATGGACATAAAAGTAAATCTCTTCATTTTTTATCTCTTATTTAAATTAAACACCACCTCCTTTTTAAATCAAAATTATATTAATTACAATAAAATTTTAATAAAAAAATTATTTAAAAAGTGAACATTTTATTTTCTTTAATTTGACATGAGTATCATTATATATTTTTTACATTTCTTTAATAATTGCAATTTCTACATGAAACAATAAAAGTGATTTAACTCGTATTTTGTTTCACCTTGTGAAACAACATTTTAGTATTCCACATCAAATTCTATATCATTTTGGTTTCTTTTCACATAGTGAAACAACAGTACATTGTTAACAACATTGTATTGTTTCACAATATGAAACAACATTTTAGTGTTTCACATTTAATTTCACGTCAATTTTTGTTTTGTTTTCAAATTGTGAAACAATACTACATCGTTTCACCTTGTGAAACAACAATTTATTGTTTCACTTAGCGACGTTATATTATTTCACAATATGAAAGAAATTGCATTGTTTCACCATGTGAAACAGGAGTATATTGTTTCACCACGTGAAACTGAACTACATTCATTAGCAACGTTTTGTTGTTTCACAACATGAAACAACACCTTAGTGTTTCACATCATATTTCATTTCAACTTTGTTTTCAAAATTGTAAAACAACAGTACATTGTTTTACCTTGTGAAACAATATTTTATTGTTTAACTTTAACGACATTATCTTGTTTAAAAATATGAAAGAACACTTCAATGTTTTACTTTCACATAACATTTTACATCAACTATGTTTTGTTTTCACAATCTCAAACAACACTAAATTTGTTTAACTTTAGCGACATTTTATTATTCATTGTGTGAAATAAAACTTTGGTGTTTCCAGAATTCCAGGTGATGTTTTAATTACAATATCTTTATATTTATTATATCTTTTTTTCTCATGTGATTTTTTATTATTTAAAATAGTCAAACATATTTTATAAAGATGTATGTTTTTCTACATGTTACCATTAAATAATGTATATGTGAGAAAGTAAGCGAGTAAAAATTAAATTAATAATACAATCAAATATTGAAATATAAAAGATTATTATCGATTAATGAAAATTAAAATATCTTATTATTACATATAAATTACATCGCATAAAATTTAATAAAAATAAAATAATAATTGATTTTAAATTTTGATATCTATAAAAAAAAGAAAGTCGAAAATAATCAAGAAAAAAAAATTACCATCACATATTTCTTTAATTATAAATGGAACATTAATTAAGGTTGTTAGATTAAAGTGATTCCATAGTTAAGATTGGTTCTTAAGGTTCCCAACATTTTTTGAATTCTCATTTGATTACCATTTTTCTATGTATTTAAATGTTTACAACCTTCTATATAAAGTTGTCATCATTTTAATAATATATTAATAATATTAAATTAAAAAAAAATGTAAACAAGTTTTACCCCTTTTGACATGCATTACAACTTAAAAACCTGTTACCAAAATCACCTGTGATCTAAATTAACAGTATCATAAGTTTTAATCTTTGAAACTAGGTATGATGTAAATCAAACATTATGTAAGTCCAAACATTATATAATGTTTGACAATATATTATAGAATGAATTGTGAATTTGGTCGGTTTAGTGATTTCTTTAACCATGGTCCTCATTCTATGTTTATTGTGGATTTGGTTCTTGTGGTATTCAATTTATTTTGGTCATAGTCCTTCTGACTAACACTTACATTAACTTTGTTAAATCAAGAATCATTTTAGCCATTTTACCTATTTTTTGTCCTTTTTTGATAAGAAAAATATAAACAATATTTTTATACACACATGCACACACACATGTATATAAATATATATATATATATATATATATATATATATAACGATATTAAAATAAATAAAACAAGACATTATTGTATATTTAATTGTTTAATTTTTTTTAATTAATCTCTACAGGGCTTAAATAGTTCTTGAAAGTAGTTATTGATATATATAGTTACAGTTTTGGTCCCTTAACTCTTTTAATAGATTTACTTTATACCTTTTAATTTTATATTTTACATTTTTATTATATTAACACATATAGACATATATTAACTAAAATACGTTAAAAAAATAATATTTAATTTTAACAAGTTACACCATTATAGTCGTCTCTTCGATACCATCGAAATGAGTCCAATATTGAATATTTTTTGATTTAATTATTTTATTATATGTTAAAAATATGTTAAAAAATACGTTTTAACATATCACATTAACATATATAATTACGTTGTATTTTGTGGATATCACATGTGATTAATTGTGGATACCACAAATTTCGATTATTTTGGGATATCACATGTCGATCAATGAAAACGGAATCATTCGACATATATATAATATATTATTTGAAATAAAGTAAAGTAATTGATTTGAAATAAATAAAAATATTATTGAAGACCCTCGTAGACGCAGTTAGACGCAGTTATTCTAACGCGCCAACATTTATCAACTCCAAAGATTTTGGTCATAAAGAATCAACGAGACATAGCTCATACTTCAAACGACAACGCCCCCCCCCTACTCCATATCTTGATCAAATCCCGAGTTTATTTCATCCATACATCGCACAAGTACAAAATGTATTAGGCGATGATAATTGTGAATTTCAAGTCATATCTACTTGTTTTCGGTGGTCAAGAAGATGCATGGGACACTATCCGTACAGAGTTAATGGGTGAACTAACTGGGTATTAAAAGGAGATTACCCAATGCCTACACTCATACACCATTGGACACGTCATGCACTTCCAGATGCAATATCGTGGATTATCTCATACAAACATAAATTAGATGTGAATGAAGAATATATAGAGCGTACTCGTATTCGTGAATATGTTGATTTAAATGAATTATCAAAGTTGGAATCTGTTGTAATAAAAAAATACGCAATATATTTATTATGTTTATTATCTTAATGTTTAAACTTACGTTTGATGTAATGCATTTTCTCTTTTTAAATCGATTAACCAAGGTATAATATATGACATGTAATAATATAATTAAATAAAAAAATATTCAATATTGGGCTCATTTCAAAGGTATCGACGAGACGATTATAATAGTGTAACTTGTTAAAATTAAAAATTATTTTTTAACGTATTTTAGTTAATATATGCTTATATGTGTTAATATAATAAAAATGTAAAATGTAAAACTAAAAGGTATAAAAATAAAATCTATCAAAAAAGTTCAGGGACAAAAACTGTAACTATGAATTAAAAATAAAATAAGATGTGATGTGAGACGGAATTGGAAATACATTAAAATTAAATGTTACATTTACCACCCTTATAATTAGTTATTTAATTTACTTTATATCATTTGTTTTTTCATTTTTCATTTTACACTCTTATCATGTTAACACAAATAATCGTATATAGAAAAAAATGCAATGAAAAAATACGTTTCTTTTTTTACAAATTATACCATTATAATCGTCTCGTCAATACCTTCAAAACGAGCCCAATATTGAATATTTTTTAATTTAACCGTACTATTAAAAACTATGAATATTTGTGAATTAATTTGTTTTCTATCCATACGTTTTATTTTTTTCACCGTTAATGTATTAAAAATACATAATTGTAGATCAACTAAAATATATTAAAAGTATGTTTCATTAGTATTATAAATTCTAATATTATAATTTTTTGGTCAATAATTTTAATATAAACTAATTATTGAATATTTTTATTGGTAGCATAAATATGTAACATTATATATATACTAGGCATATACCCGCACGATACAGCAGAATGTGAGTAAATAACGAACAATTAATGTTACTTCCTTATAGACATGTCATCAACAATAAACCATTACCTAAGAATAACAATTTATTAAAAACACTAAACCCTAAACCCATAAAGATATTCAATAATTAGTTTATATTACAATTATTGACGAAAAAATTTATAATGATATAATTTATAATAAGAATTAAAGGTATTTTACGATTATGTATTTTTAATGTGCTAACGGTGGGAAAAAAATAAAACGTATGGATAGAAAACAAATTAATTCGTAGATATTCATGATATTTAATAGTACGGTTAAATTAAATAAAAACATTCAATATTGGGCTCGTTTTGAAGGTATTGATGAAACGATTATTATGATATAATTTGTAGAAAAATGGACGTATTTTTTTCATTGCATTTTTGTTCATATACGATTATTTGTGTTAATATGATAATGATGTAAAATGAAAAATGAAAAAAACAAGGGATATAAAGTAAATTAAATAAGTAAGTGTAAAGTTGTAAATGTAACATTGTAAGGGTGGTAAATGTTATTGTACAAAATATTGTACAATAACTGTTTTAGAATTTTTATCTATTCTATTATATAGACATATACCAACACACGATGCGGCGTGAAAAATCGTGCAATCGAATGAACAATTGGCAAAGGTATGTATCCACTCGCAAAACATCTCGAAATCAAAATGACAACAACGTTTTCATTTTAAGTTTGTATTTTTCGTTCTTATCGATACTTTAGTCTATGAATCATAGACTAAATACATTAGTTTTCATTTTGTTTTTCGTTTGATGCACTTATATGTGAACCATAGACTAAAATATCGATAAGGACGAAGAAATACAAACCTAAAATGAAACGTTGTAGTCATTTTGATTTCGAGATGTTTCGCGAGCGGATACATACTTTTGTCAATTTTTTATTCGATTTCACGATTTTTCGCGCCACATCGTGCGCGGGTATATTTCTAGTTATATTAAATACGATTTAATTTTATTATTTTATTGTAATTGTAGAAAAAAATATATAGCTTTATTGTTTTAATGTAATTAAAATTTAAATTTAAACAAATCAGATCATAAAACTATGTCTTATTTTATTTAGAGCGAATAAAATAAAATATGGTTTTATGATTTGATTTATTGAATTAAAATTTTAATTAAGTTAAAGACGATTTAATTATATTGTTCTTTTTATTATCATTGCAACAAACAAACTTATTGTTGATATTTTAACACAAAAAAATCATCAAAATCCGTTGAGAAATGAACTTTAATTTTATCATACTAAAAATAATATGAAAATTGATTTTGAGTTTTTGACTGAAAAACAATATGAAAATTGGAGCTTCTAATTTTAAGATGATAAAATTATAGTTCATTTCTCAACGGTTTTCAATGATTTTTGGTGTTAAAATATCAACAATAAGCTTGTTTGTTGCAGTGATAGTAAAAGAACAATATAACTAAATCGTCTCTAACTTAATTAAAATTTTAATTCAATAAATCAAATCATAAAACCATATTTTATTTTATTCGATCTAAATAAATAAGATATAGTTTTATTATCTGATTTGTTTAAATTGAAATTTTAATTACATTAAAACAATAAAACTATATCTTTTTTCACAATTACAATAAAATAATAAAATTAAATCGTATTTAATATAATCAATTTTAAAAAAATTAAACAATTAAATCATACAATATTGTCTTATTTTATTTATTTTAATATCGTTATATATATATATATATATATATATATATATATATATATATATATATATATACATGTGTGTTTGTGTGTATAAAAATATTGTTTATATTTTTCTTATCAAAAAAGAACAAAAAATAGGCAAAATGACTAAAATGGTTCTTGATTTAACAAAGTTAATGGAAGTGTTAGTCAGAAGGATCATGACCAAAATAAATTGAATACCACAAGGACCAAATCCACAATAAACATAAAATGAGGATCATCGTCAAAAAAATGACCAAATCCACAATTCACTCTATATTATACTAGTGTTCGGTACCGCGCGTTGCGCGGTGACGATAAATTCTTTTGGAAATATTGAAATTAAATGAACTGATGATCACATATCTTATGTTAAACTAATAATAACCGATATTGCACTTGATTTGAAGTTGTCTCATCATCCTTAGTTGTTTCTTTTGATATATATAATTAAGTAATAACTAATAAAATCTATATCAAGCAACTTTGTAATTGACTCAAAATGATTAAAGAAAATGTGTGAAACTATTGATTATAATAATGAGGTGTATAATGAGTATTATTTTGTCATAACTCACAATATATCGATTTATCCCCAACATATATTTCCATAAAATATTTATATTCACCATGCAACAACAATATTTCTACCTAGTTCTATATAATTGTGGGACATTTTGGTAATTTGCTTACGTTTGTTGTAATGTACTCGTTTGTAATTTTGGCTGAAAACCCTCCTCGAAGCTCTTTCCCAACTTACGGTTGGACGAAGAGTAACAATAGTCGCAAGTATTGTGACCACTTCGACTATAGGCATCCGATTGAATTGTTAATTTTTTTCCTGTTCGAGTTTTTTTAATCTGCTTGAAAATGTTTCTTCATAGCTTAGTTTATTGGTAAATAATCTTGAAAAAAGAGGTTTTAGTCATATTATGTAAAATACACTTATTATATCGATTCTAATTTCATTTATACATAGTTTGATTTCAGTTTAAATTATTTTTTATACATACTACTATATTGTTTCTAATAAGTTTTAGTTTTGATTATAATATTAACTATATATTGATTATAATATTTTTTTTTAATTTCATGTATTGATTCTAATTAGTGATATTAAATGTAATAAGCATGTTCTTTATTAAATGAGAGAGTTACCAGTATGTATTTTAGGGACATCCGTTAAAATTGACAAACATTAGGGACCAAAAAGTTTACTATAAAGAAAATGAAAGGTTAAAACTCATTTAATGAGAATCGTTTTATTTAAAAGAGATTCAAAATCATGAGGAATTAGAAAAAAGGTGAATAAAGGTTTCTCATTGTGCCACCTAAGCAACACCACATGCATCGGGCGTTGCGTGGTGTATACAAATGTTGTGTATGAATATAAGTACGACAAAATAACTTATGAACATATTATCTTTGAACTTATCTATTATCTAGCAATATAAATAAATGTTGGTCGAGTTTAGAAGTAATCAAACCAACAAAATCTATTTTGTGAAATTGAAAAAATTATAATATTGTAAATCAAGCGTGAACATTTGGAGGTTACTTTGTTGTTGAAGCTCTTCATATACATATTTTGTACTTAATTGAAAGTGGTTTGTAATTGTCTTTTCACTCGATAATCTCAAACTTTTTAAGACAATACAATTACATAACATATCGTCTCCTCCAAAAACTTCAACTTACATTGATGTAAGAAAATCAATCGAAAAAAAGGAATCTATTGAGTTGCATGAGTTGACAATAAAAATGAGCATGAAACCACTCAACAACCAAAAATAACCCACAAAAGTCCCTACATAAGCAAAAACAAAAACTATCAAAAATATCAAAAAAGACCAACGCAAGGTATATTGTGTTAACACACATAAAACAAGTAAAGATACTAAAAAAACTTGTACCATGGATAACTAACCTTAGAAAGATAAACAATAACTCGGTGAGATGAGAAGTGCAAGCATCATGTATCTAAACAATTATTAACATTTTCTAATCGATGTCAAAGATCATGATTTCCTTTTATATGCAAGATGGAGAGAGGGAACATTAATTTGCACCTTAAAAAATTAATGAAAACCTTTAAACTTCTTCAATTAATCTCTTCATACAATTGCATTATAACCAAAGAGTAAAAGAGAAAGTAAATCCAAAATAAGTTGGAATTTGAAAGGACATGTTGGGTCATAAATAAATATTGCCAAATAACTAATGGAAAAATAAAAAGAAAATAAATGTTTTTATTTAAAAAAAAATCAAAGTTATGAGAAAAAAGAAAAATGAGAATGGAGACTTCTCATTGTGTCACCTAAGCAACTATAGGTTTTGCTTTTATATAGATATATAGATAAGTCAAAACCATTTTCACACAAGCACGATTGGTTAGTGGTTATGACCCAATTTCATCTCTAGAATTCCTTGCGATTTACTACTTTACGATTTATGATTATTTATAGCATTGTGTTATATAAATATCAATAGGTTTTTTAGGGGTTGTTCGGTTGCGGCTTAATCAGTTGTATAGGTTGTTAGGCTTATTCGGTCAGCCATACAAACCTGTTCGGTTGTGGCTTAATGCTTCAGCCGAGTGCTTATTCGGTCAGCCAGAATAGATCTGTTATATGCACTCAGCTATGATTATTCCAAAACTACCCTTGTGACATTAAAGCACCAGTCTCACCAGGAAAAATCCCACATCTCGTTCAAACTTGGGATCCCTTCCCTCAGACTTCGATTCTTCCGACCATTGTCGGTCATTTTTAGACTGCCCTCCTCGTCGCCAAGTCATCTCCTTCCCTCGTCTGGTTATATTTCTTTTTTATTCAGCATATATTTCTTTTTTATTCAACATGTATTCCTTCTAAACTAGAGGTAGGCGGTGGAGACTGAGGGGTCGGCGTAACCCATTGCGTAGCATTTAGGGCAGTGAGGTTGAAGGGGTCGGCGTAAGTGTTGGTTCTGAAATGGAGGAAGTCTGCCATGAGAGTTGTTGTGAACTGGGCAAGGGTAAGATTGGAATTGCTGGAGGTTTGGGGAAAGAATCAGCGGCAGTGGAGCGAGAGAGGAGGAGGAGGAGGAGGATGTTGAAGATTAATGGGTATGTTGAAATGGATCGTGTAATTGGGTTGGAGATTTGATGATGATCAAGATTTCAAAATTTACAATCAAATATGCCTTCCTGTGAAAATTTAGATGCCATGGCCTCTGTTTAGAAAAAAATGTTTGGGTTTAGAAAAGAAATTAGGGTTTGATATTTAAGAAAAAAATGTTTGGTTTTGTTGAATGATTCATGGTAGTAGGTGAGGAAATGGTTTCAAGAAGAAAATTAAAAAAATGTATTAATATGCATTATCTCTCTATATTATCTAAAATCATATATGTTTAATCTTATGATATTATCTAAAATCATGTATATAGCAAGGTTTATTATTTGGGTTCAATATATTTTAATCAGACAAAAACATGGACCGGGGATAAAATGGTAATTTCTAACATTTAAACTGTTTATTCAACACAACCATCAAACAACTTATTTGTTATCATACAGACAACTTTATCAATACAGTTAACTTTATTCATACAGGTCTTAATGCAAAATGAACTGAACAACCCCTTATTTTCTCTGTAATTGATTTATAACCCAATACATTGAACTCTCATTGCTTGCTGCATTTGCTCCAATATGTGTTCATCATATTCAGTATTATTGAATCAATCTCTATATTCCATCGAATCTAACATGAAGAGTAAGTTTTTCATGACTCTATTGACTAATGATGAAGTAAATATAAGTCAACTGTGGGCACAAGTATTCATCTAAAAATCAAAGTCTAATACAATAACTACAAATGTTAATCATGTATGTGGCGATGTTGGCAAGTCACACAAGTTGGATGATATGTTAAAATTGGTCCGGTTCGGCTAGCGTAACATGACAATACTTCTGATGTCTATTTTTTTTTTACATTTCATAGATAATTAATGTATCAAATATGCTTATAAATAATATTATTAGAATAATGATTCTAAATTTTGAATAAAGCAATTTAGAAAGTTGTAACCAAATTAGCATTTATGATTTTTAAATCGTTTGATGTAACACCCCGATTTCGAAAAGTATCGTTACAAGTAAACACAGAAATCGGTAATTTTAAGGGAAAAATAAGATATAGTATTTTGGACTTGAATAATACTCTCTCCGTCCCAAATTAAGTGTCCACATTACTATTTTAGTTTGTCCCAAAATAAATGTCCATTTTCAAAAGTAAGTTTTCAATTTCCCATTTTACCCTTAATTATGAGGTGGATAAAGTTTATCTCTATTATCAAGGGTAAAAGTGTCATTTTGTTATTTAAAAAGTGTAATAATTGCACATTCCTAAAATTGTGTGTCATTTTCTTTGTGGACATTTATTTTGGGACGGAGGGAGTAGATTTTATAGTCTTGGTGGATGAATGATTCCATTACGAGTCCAACGGTTCTTTCCGGAGCGAAATTGGAACTATAACGAATAAGTTACGGCCAAAACAGTGAACGAGAAGAAAATCGGGCGAACAGTGCACTATGCGACTTGTGCCACGACTTAGTGCCACCCGCACGACTTAGGGGAAGCGGCCGACTTATGCCGCGACTTAAGGTCACGTGGTAAGTCGTGAAACGCTCTGTCGAGCATAAAACCCGATTTTCAGCCCTAAAACTTCATTTCTTCATAACTTTTGCATTTCAACTCCGTTTTTGGTGATTCAAGTTGCCATGGTTTCGTTTTTAAGAGATATTCAAAGATATAACAAAATATTTGAAGTCTATTGAAGTCTATTGGAGAATACAAGAGTATTTTGTGGTAGTAAGCTCCTCATCTCTCGCAATGTTAAGCTAGGGTTTGATGATTTCATCATTTTCCCTTTCATCCTTCAACTTGGGTGTGATTTTGATGACTTGTGTAGTGAAGGTGACCTTGTATATGTGTTGGATCTAATATCTAAGGAGATTTCTTGGAGATTCAAGCCTTCATCAAAGGAGATTCAAGTTTTAGGGGTAAAATCTAGATTTAGCCTAAATCTAGCAAGATGAGTTCAAGTTAATTTGTGAAAACGTTGTACATGCCAAAATGTCCATTTTAAAGTGTTTTTGTGTTTTACATGAAAGTATCAACTGTTGAGTTATTTGGTAATCTTTGATTATTTGAAGCATTTAACTTTATAAACTTTGTAAAACACCCGCATTTAGGATTTTTAGGCATTTTGATAAAGGTGTCACAAATGAACTTGTTTTGATGATTTATTGCATAAATAGATCTTTGGTCAAAAATACACTTTTAGTGTTTGTTGGAAATATGCATCTTTCATGTAATGGGACATTTTGAAGGTACAAATGTGTGAGTCCTTTGATTTTGGTCATTCCCGACCTTGGGAACATTTTAGAAATGGCAATCCCTCAGTTTTGGGTCGAAGGCCAATAATGATTGGTGAGACAAAGATTTTTGGGAAAAAGATGTATTTTGGTTTGGGTAACCCTGTTGGCTCACGTATTTTAGCCAAACGTTCATTATGCCTTTTAGGGCTTGGGTTACACTCAGATGAGTCTTTCGAACATTTGTTCAGTTTTGGTAGCTTGTTAAGGAGCTTTGGACATATGGTGTACTTAGTTTCACCTTATTTGAAAGTTACATGTTTTGAATGTGTTAGTTCATTCGTTTGAGTCATGTAACATTTTAGACTGTAATGCATTGGATCCATATGTATATGAGTCAGTCAGTTGGTTTAGTTGGGGACTTTACCCCCGTTTTGGGACTGGATATTGTTTATGGCTAGCGGGAGCTCGAGGTATAGATCGTGGGTGGTTGAACTCGATAACCGCGTAACCTTTATTGAAGGGCTCGAGGTATATATCGTGGATGGTTGAACTCGATGCCCGTTTGTAATCCAGTCTGGTTACTCATCGTGGAATTTAGTGTCCGCGTTTGAAGTCTAGTGAGTGGTCCCCAAGTCATGTTGTTATATAAGCTTGCGGTGGTGCTCTTGGAGAGTCGTATGCGGAGCTAAGTCTTGCGGTGGTGTTCTTGAAGAGCCGTATACAGAGACTTGTGGCTTTTGTGGTGACACTCATTTAGAGGTCGAGTAGACACTAGAGGCATTTGGGTATCTTGTGGTAGTTGCTCAGTTGGGAGCCGTATACGGGGATCCATGGCTCTATGTGAAGCTCGAGAACATTGATAAGTGGCTTAACTTTGTGTGCCCGCCACTTTCGATGGAATTCGGGTATCCCCCGTCACCGAAAGGTGTTGTTTTTGGGTATTGAGTTTTATTATCCATGTTTCGATGACGTTTTGTATAAATGGATCTTATCCATGATTTATGGGTCGAGTATTATGCCCCACCAGCTTTTTGGGAGTTTCGGGATATAAAGTTTTAACCGCATTTTCACAAATGGAGAGTTCGATTTCTATTCACATTTTGAGTGAGTTTGGGTTGAAAATAATTTACGAAAGAACGTTATATGTTGGGACCTTGTCCCCGAAGTAGTTTGGATTTGAAAATGTTTATATTGGCGTTTCTTTGCCCAAAATGCATATTATTGGAAAATGAGTCGTGTTCATATTCAAAGTATATCATTTTGAAAGATTGTGAGTTAAACTGCATTACCTATTTTCAAAGATATCTTTATTCATGTGGAAAACTCTTGAACACACTAGGCGTTAGCCTAACCTTTTTATTTGTCGGCATGTGCAACAGGTTCCGGTTGGAAATAGCTCTAGAGACACTGTGCTGAGAGGAGTGCTAGTCGTATGCTCAAGAGGTGGATATTTTAGTGAGGTCTTCCGCACTTGTTTTCGGGAAGAGTAACTTATAGTTGGGATTAAGTAACACCGACTTTGGTCTAGTCCTTGTATAAGACTGGAGTTTATATTTGTTGAAGTTAAATAGAAAGTTTTATTTTGGAGAGTTATCTTTTACTTGGTGACTTGGTGTAATGTCGAAATTTTAATTAATTGTTCTTACCAAATTTGAGGGTGTTACATTTGATTCTTATTTACACGATTTAAAAACTATTTTTATTTTATCTGTGTCAGATGTCAACAACAAAGAATAACTCAAACCGCTTGGGTTGTGACGTACTGATAAAACCTTTGAGGGATGTAGTGGAAAATCTTATCTACCAAAGATTCAAATCCAGATGCTGTCAAAGCCCTTGTGGCCATGGAGGTTTACTTGCGATGACTCTAGAACATTCGTGGTCGCTTGAGGATTAGTCGGTGCGCATAAACTAGCCCGAAAACCCATGGTTACCAAAAAAATAACAAAGAATATTTCGATATATTTATATAAATATATCGAAATTATTGCCTCTATATAGTATTCAATCGCTCCATGTATTCCATATATCAGCAATAAGACAAAAAGAGTAGTTAATTTTCCTAACATTCTACTTACTTTGTTCTTTTTGAGAAAGCATAAAACATTGTTGGAGTTTTTGATGATTTATATATGTTGTGATTAAAACATATACAAAATACATTATTATTATTATTATCAATAATTAGTTAACAAACAAATGAAAAACAAGTTATTTTACTTATATTTGATATGTTATTGTTAAGGGGTTGTTTGGTTAAGGTAGAGCAATGAAAATGGAAATGAATTTTCATTCTCTCATGTGTTAACCTGAAATGAAAATTTAGGTTTATGAAAGAATTGACTCGATATTTTTTTTTGAAAGACCATAACATTAAAACAAAGCCAACAAACAAGAGTCAAAAGCAACGGATGGGCCTGTAAGAAGCAGAACCCACAACAGCAAAGAAGAAACACCGAGGGAAAAAAGATCTCAACCTAAAAACAGAAACTGAACACAACCAACCACAACTAAAAAACAATCCCCCGAAAATCACCAACAGTCGAACGAGATCCAGAAACAACCCAATAAATTGAGTCATTATATTATATAAACCAAACAGTTTCTTTTATTTTCAATCATGTTAATTACTACTTAATACCTCTAAATAAACATCCCGTAAAAATTACGATTTTCGTCCTCATGGTTTCGAAATTTTGGTTTTCGTCCCTATGGTTTGCAGTTCATTTATATTTTCGTCCCTAAGGTGAAAACACTCCTTTTAAGTATGAAGGACTAAAATAAAAATGAATTGTAAATCATAGGGATTAAAAAAAATTATATCATAAGAATGAAAAAGGTAATGAATTATAAAGTATAGGGATGAAAATCATAATTTCAAAACCATAAGAATGAAAATAGAAAATTTCAACAAAGCATAGGGGCTAAAAACGTAATTTACTCTAAATTATATTATTTGGTGGTATCAAATGAATTTAAAAGTACTTTTTCTTTTATAAAGATAAGAGTAAACTACGATTTTCGTCCCTGGTCATTAAAAACTGCCTTTTTCGTCCCTGTGGTTTTCTTCATTTTCCTTTTTCGTCCCTAAAGCAAATGACGTTAGAAATGTCTCCTTACGTTAAGGGTAATCTTGTCTTTTTACATTTAAACAAGTATAATATAAAAGTATAAATATAAAATTTTATATATTATATATCAAACACATAAAAATTAACACATCAGCCCCCGGCGGCAGGCCTCCCCCGACCTTCTCCCCTCAATCTCCGTTGAACATCACAACCGCCTTCAGCCAATCTCATCTCCGTTTAGCCTCTTCCTTTTGGTTTGTTGCCACCATCGCAACACCTTCCCTAGGTTTCCTCTCTCTCTCTCTCTCTCTTTCTCTCTCTCTCTCTCACACACACACACACGTCTTCTTCTCCAAATTTCAGCACTCTGATTTCGACGTTCAAACTTCAACTTGTTCTTGAATTTGTGTTTGTATTCTGTTATCGATGTTAAACCCCCTCCCCCTATTCTCACCAGAGAACTGTGTTTGTCGATCTCCCTCCTTTTCCTCTGGCGACCTTTTCGTTCTGCTTCGGGGACAAATCCACAAGGACGAAACTCTCAAAGCAGAAATTTATGATGTGGTATGATAGATCTGATGATTATGATGTGGAAGAAACCATAAGGATGAATCTCTCGAGGACTGATAGACATGGATCTCAGGCTAGAAATTTATCTTCTCCTGTCACTTAGCTTTGGAATTCTGATATCAAAGTCTCAAAACTGAAGAAATCTGGTAATTCAAGTTATTGTTTCAGTTTGAACTTCTTCACCTTCTCAAGTAACAATCAATCATTTCTTTACTTTCTCCCTTATGAGTAGCATTTTCTTTACTCTTTCCCTAAATAGACAACCTTTCTTCACTCTTTCCCCAAATAAGCTTCTTCACTTTCTCCATAGATAAGCTTTTCTCCTTTCTGTTTTGTGGGTTTTTTATGGTTTTATGAGAGATTAAGAGACAGAGATAGTTTTGTGTGTTTATGAGAGCCTCTTTTTTTGGTTTGTATTTTTTTTCCATTTCTGGTTTTATGAAAGAGAGACGGATCTCAATCGTGACTGATTTTGTGGTTTCTTTCTTTAATTTATGGCTCTACTGGAGGTTTGAAAAGAACAAGGTGGATAGGTTTGTCGGTGTGGTCGCCGGAGCCCAAAGGTGCAGGAGGAAGGGTTGTACTGTGTCTTGGCAAAGAAGGTCAGTGGAGGTGCATAAAGTGGTTGTAAACGTGTATAATAAAATTATGTTTGATAAAAATAATAGAAAAATAAATAAATTGAGAAATGACCAAAAAGTCCCTGAGTTAACGTACCTTTTTAACATAGTTAGTCTTAGGGACGAAAAACGAAAGGAATTGAAAACCACAAGGACGAAAAAAGCAGTTTTTAAATATCAGGGACGAAAATTGTTATAAACTACAAACCACAGGGACGAAAATCGTAGTTTACTCTAAAGATAATATTATTTTCTTTTATATTTCAACAACAATTTTTTATTAGTAATTGAGTTTAGAGGTGTAAACGAGCTGAGTTGGGTAGTATGTTAATTGAGTCGGACTCAAAAAATTAATACTTGGCTAAAACTCAACTCAGACTCGATTAACTTTTCAATGTAGGGCTTGAGCTCGAATATTTTTTGAGTTATCGAGCTCGAGCTCAATGCTCGTTTATGGGTTCGAACTCGTGATCGATTAACTCGTTGTCGGCTTGAGCTCAATAATTTTTATATTTTTATTGTATGATTAATATATAAATATATGTGCATGTTTGGCTCGAAAAAGAGTATGCTCTAATGGCTCGGCTCGACTCAACTCAAAAACTTGAATTGAGTTTTTGAACGAGCTGAGTCGATCATTGGAGTTATAAAGCTCGACTTGATAAGTTAAACAAGTTCTATTTTGTATTTGAGATTGATTCGAACTAGAGAATAATTAAACTCGAGGTTGAACTCGAATAGCTCGTTAAAAGCTCGACTCGTTTATACTTCTAATTGAGTTTAAATTGATTACTAATATAATATATGACTTTAATAAAATATTATAAAACAACATTTACATTCTAAAACAACTTAAAATATTAATAAAAATATTAATTCGTTTTTTAAGAATATTACATCGGAGAAAGATACAAAAAGGTAAATACAAAAGACAAACACGGATTTACCAACTCGCGAACTTCCTACCAATCCTTTTACGCCACGTTACATGCTTCACATTCGGCCAATTTGGACAAAATTGTGATTATTATATACAGTAAAAGGATCTCAAATAGATTCCTAAAATAGAAAAATAAAACTTATATTCTTTATTTTGCTTTAAAATTCTTTTCATA
Organism: Arctium lappa; assembly: GCA_023525745.1. Lineage (NCBI taxonomy): Eukaryota > Viridiplantae > Streptophyta > Magnoliopsida > Asterales > Asteraceae > Arctium > Arctium lappa. The sequence continues at coordinate 85,799,311 of CM042052.1, read as the reverse complement.
TTTTTTTTTAATATAAAAAAGAAAGAAAAAACATCAAGATCAAAGGATTCTCTATAAACTGAGGTAGAATGTGAAAAAAAAAAATAAGCAGCTTTTTATTATTTTAATTAATAAGACTGAATCATTATTATTTTATATAAAGTTGTTTCTTAAAAATGTATTAATAAAATAATATAATATTTAATAATATAGTTAATGTAGAGATACTAAAATAGAGAATATGTTGGAGTCGACAAGTTTTTTATAGGTTCTAAATTTTGTTTTCTAATTTATAGAATTATAAAGAATTCGTTGAAGATACTCTAGTATATGTTTGTTTATTTAGGTACGTTTAATAATGATATTTATAGAGGTCATGTTCAAACTTGAATGATTTATTTTCAATGAGTTTTAATTATGTAAAGATTTTTAAATAAAATTTAATTTTATAAATAGAAAATTAGCAACAAAAAAAAACATAATTGAAGACATCCATCTAATACTCTCACTCATCATACGATTACGTTTAAAAAGTAGTAGTCATGTATATAATGTTTGCAGATATAGATGCATAAGTTCTTAAAATTTGACCTAATTGTTTAGTTTCTAAAAGTTTTATTTATATTTGATCTTTTAAATTTTAGATTTGTTTGATGGTCGACACTAAAAAAAAAAATGAGTAAAATAGATGTTATTGTAGAAAAAAGAGTAGTGAGTGATACCAATTATATAGACCTTATGTATAAATAATATGATGAATTTGTAGCCATGTGTGTTTATGCCTATATAAAATACTCCTCAATATTGTATCCTTCATTCACTACAACCACAAGATGAAGTTCAATCTTCTCATTCAAACTCTCTTGTCTACACTTCTCTCCTCCTTTTATCTAGCATCTACCGAACCCCTACAGACGACTATCACCACCACCACAACCTCTACAAGCACTGGTGTGATCCCTTTTGACATTGATGGTCATGAGGTCCAATCGGGTATAAAGTACTATATAACCCCAGTCCCATCCAACAGTGGCGGGGGCCTAGCTCTTGCTTCACGTGACGGTTTTTGCCCTCCTTTTGTCATTCAAGAAAACACCCAACTCTCCACAGGCTTCCCTCTTCGGTTCTTGCCACTTGACACCAAACAAAACGTCATAACCTTGTCAAGTGATCTCAATATTGTGTTTAATGTTGCAACAATTTGTGTCCAGTCCACTGTATGGAGGATTAGTACTAGTGGTAGTAACACTGATGACACACTGGCAAGACGAAGGTATTACGTACGCAGTGGTGGCATGGTGGGGAAGCCAGGGGTAGGTACGGTCAGCAATTGGTTCAGGATTGAGAAAGTTGGGGCCATTGGATACAAATTTGTGTTTTGTCCAAGTGTTTGTAGTAGTTGTAAAGTTGTATGTGGGGACGTTGGGATTTTGGAGGAAAACGGAAAGAAATGGCTTGCTCTTAATGACCAACCATTTACATTCATGTTCAAAAGGGCTTGATAGTCATTTACCAGTATCAATAATACTTGAGAAGTTATTTCTCAAATTTTAGTATTAAATATTCAATTTTTTATTAAATAATTGTATGTTATATTTAAAAATATATATATATTACACATCATATAAATAACATGTTTGCCAAAGACTTATACATATATATAGAGAGAGAGAATATTATGGATTTGGTCCCTATGTTCTGATATTATTTGTGACTAGGGTCCCTATAATATGTTTATTGTGGATTAGGTCATTGTGGTATTCAATTTGTTTTGGTCATGGTCTCTCTGACTGACGCCTCTGTTAACCCCGTTAAATCAAAGGCTATTTTAGCATTTTTGCATATTATTGTTTTTTCCTTATAAAAAATAAAAACAATATTTTTATCCACACAAATATATATATGTGTGTGTGTATATATATATATAGAGAGAGAGAACATCATAATAAATAAAAATAAACGATAAGGGTTGTGGCGTACTGGTTAAGGCCCTGTGGGATGTGGTGGAATATCTCATATGCCCAGTGTTCGAATCCAGGCGTATACAACAATTGTGGCCACTGAGGTTTAATCAGGTATGATGTCTTACAGTCATAATTTGCCAAGAGATTAGTCTATGCATAGCTTAGGACACCCTTCCCAAAAAAAAAAAAAAAAGTATATATTATTTTATGATTTTATTTGTTTAAATTAAAAAATCAATCATATTAAATATGATTTAATTTTATTTTTTTAGTAATTTTTTCTATTTGAGTATGAAAACATGGTTGAAGTTTATAAAAATGATTTGTTCAATTTGAAGTTACGAAGATGATATTATGTATGGATATTTCATTTCGTTAAAATTTAAATAGTTGATTTTGAGTTTTTGACTGAAAAACAATATGAAAATTGGAATCTCTAATTTAGGATAATAAAATTATAGTTCATTTATCAATGGTTTTCAATGATTTTGATGTTAAAATATCGATACTAAGCTTGATTGTTGCAATGATAGTAAACGAACAATAAAATTGAATCGTTTTTAACATAATTAAAATTTTAGTTTAATAAATCAAATCATAAAATAATATCTTATTTTATTCGCTCTAAATAAAATAAGATATAGTTTTATGATCTGATATGTTTAAATTAAAATTTTAATTACATTAAAATAATAAAATCATATTTTTTTCCACCATTACAATAAAATAATAAAATTAAACTGTATTTAATATAATTAATTTTTTTTTAAATTTAAAAAATCTTATCATACAATAATATCCTATTTTATTTATTTTGATATTCTTTTATATATATATATATATGTATGTATATGTATAAAAATATTGTTTTTATTTTTCTTATTATAAAAAGACAAAAATTAGGGAAAAAGATTAAAATGATCCTTAATTTAACGGAGTTAATGTAGTCGCTAGTTATGGACAATGACCAAGACAAATTGAATACCACAATGACCAAATCCACAATAAACAATCCTAATTAAAGAAGTATCAAAACTCGAGGACCAAATCTACAATTCACTCTCTCTATATATACACGTTATCTCAACCCTAAAATAAATATTTACAATAAAAAAACATACAAATTTAAAAATGATTATTTTCATTTTTAATAATATAATGTAATGAATTTTTTCATCTTATTAAAAATATAATTAAAAAAATTAGATGTTTGCTTTTAAGAGTAAATTTATTATTAAAATTAAAATAGAATTAGGAACAATTATTTTAATAAGATCTTGAAATATATAACGTCTTTTTAACATGTTACTACTAATTTGAGAGGATGATATTGACGGGGGAAGGCGAAGTTCCCGCGGAAATCTGCCGCATATCACTTTTCATGGTTTATCATTATCGTTCTTCCAAACTCCTCCGCCTCATTTCTTCCATATCAATCGCCTTTTCTAATAATCCCTATTTCCCCACTTCTCTAATTATCGGTACGAATCACCCCTTTCTTATTTTATAATTTTTTTTTTAAAATTTTGATCATTTCGATTTTATTTTATTTTTTCATCCAAACCCTATGTATTCTAATCATCTTCTGCCCAAATGTTTGTTCTATTAATCTACATTTGTGATGGTGTTTGTCAAATTGCTTTGTAGTATACGATCTTTTATGGGTATCGATGGAAGTTGTTTCTTAATTCAACAAGTTTATATGAAATTGTCATTAATCCAATCAAGAAGAAATTGCAGGTTCCCATGGCTGGTAACGAATCAAAGACTGAAACAGATGTTCCTCCTCCTCCTGCTGCTAGTACACCTAATTCTAAAGCCAACGTTTCGGAAGTGAGAACCGAACTTGATAGCATTTCTTTCATTACGAAGGATTAGAATGATTGAAATCAGATTTTTTGAAATGTTTAACTCAGATACATTATCCTTATTATTTCCTAATTTTAAGCGATAATAAAATAATTGATTTACGCTCTGATCTCAATTAACAGATAAAAACAGTCAAAGTGAGTAATGTTTCGATGGCTGTCACAGAGAAGGATATCTGGGAATTCTTCTCATTTTCTGGTGATATCCATTATATTGAAATGAAAAGGTACGCTTTAACTTATGCTGTTCTTGGAACTAGGCTTGTTCAATATTTCTTCTAAATGTCATGGCGGTTCGAGTTATGCTAATAATCTATTTGCAAAATGCAAAAGAAGACCGTATATAAAGGCCATGTTTGATAACCATAAGCTACCTTTTTTTCGGCTGACTGAAAAAACCCTATTTGGTTAGCCAAAAACTAGCTTACAAGCTCACTTATTTTCCCGGTGTTTTCCAATTATGTCCCTTATATTTTATGACAACTAACTTCTTAGCTAGCAGTTAAATAATCAACTAATTTGCCAAACATAACCAAAAGCACGTAGGCAGCCGTCTTTTATTGGGTAAATGGACCGGAATCTGTGAGCTTTAAGATATGACCATGAGGGGGAGAGACCGATCACGTTCAAGATGTTCGCTCGATATAGACTTGTCTAATACTATCTAACTATCCTCGTGTATAAGTAGGCTTATGACTGTAGATGGTTCACTATGCAGTGAAAGCGAAACCACAAAGCATGCGTTTGTCACCTTCAAGGATTCAAAGGGAGCAGATACAGCAGCTCTTTTGACGGTATATCACAAACTTTTAACTAGTTCAATGGTCATCTGAATTTGTTTAGAAAAATTATTTTTCGACTATTCTTTTAATAAACAAATAAATTGCATAGTTGTTGTTGGTATTTGTTCACATTTGACACATAATTTACAGGGAGCTACGATTGCGGAGCTTTCAGTTTCAGTAACTCCTGTTGAAACCTACCAGCTGCCTCCAGAGGCTCCTCCTCTAACTGCAGTATGTTCTTGGCTTTTCTGATAATATGTTGTTACTCCCTGTTTATGGAACCAAATAACAACTGGCAGTTTTGTAGTAGTTCCTATACATGACCTAGGGTTGTAGTAGTATGCTGCCGTGTTAACCGTCTGTCGCAGAGACAGACCCAGAAACCTTTTGAAGTGGTGGCATAATTTGACTATAAAAAAATATCTATTTTTTTCACAATTTTAGAATAGATCTGTTGGTTCTTTGTTTGTCCTTACATAGAAGAGAAAGAGACCCATGCTCCAGTCCAGTCTACATTTTTTTTTTAAAACACAAGAGGTATACGAAAGAACACCAAAATTTAAGCTAAAAAAACAATAAATTTGACAACTAAGGACTTGAACATGGGCTAGGAGCATTTACTATCTTAGCTATTAAAGCCTTGTGCTAACATTTCAATTTCAAAAACTATATGGTGGCACCAACAAAACAATACGTGACACCATTCAAAAACATAATTTTTCCCATTACGACAGAACCATGAAGTGGTGACCCGTGCCACCATATCATTCCATGTGGGTCCGCCCTTGATATATCGGCCGTGTGTGTATATATATGCAGCATGAAATATATGTGCATATAAATCATTGTATTAACTTCTGTGAACTCTGAAGGGTGAGACACAGGCACCGAATACAGATCGAGATGATAAGAGGCGTGAAGTTGTACAGAAGGCGGAGGATGTGGTAAGCACCATGCTTGCAAAGGGTTTTGTTCTGGGAAAAGATGCACTGAGAAAGGCCAAGTCATTTGACGAAAGGCACAAGCTCACAACCAATGCCTCCACTACTTATGCTTCCATTGATCGTAAGATGGGTTTGACCAAGAATATAAGCATGGGAAGAGCTGTGATGAACGAAAAGATGAAAGAAGTGGATGAGCGTTACCAGGTGAGTGAAGCAACAAAGTCGGCCATTGCTGTAGCAGAGCAGAAGGCTGCCAGTGCCGGTAATGCTCTCATGCGCAACCCTTACGTATCCAGTGGAGTTTTGATGGTATCAAATGCGTTATCTGCGTTTGCAAAGGCAGCTGAAGACGTGGGGTCGAAAACAAAAGAGAAGCTTGACAAAGCCGAGGAGGAAAAGGAGGCTCTAAACAAGGAGAAGACAAACAGAGTTGATAACATTGATGAATCTTCAACCAAAGACTCTCCTGTGATGGCTCCTGCCACATCATCGGATAATCCTTCCAAATCATCGGATAATCCTGCCAAATCACCGGATATTCCTGCCGAATCACCGGTTATTCCTGCCGAATCACCGGTTATTCCTGCCACATCATCGGATAATCCTGCCACGTCATCGGATAATCCTGCCAAATCACCGGATAATCCTGCCACATCATCAGATAATCCTGCCAAATCATCGGATACCAGCAACCTTCCAAATAACTGAAGATCCATTTTACTGGCTGTGATTGGAAATGTGGCTAGTTGGATACAAAGATGAAGAAACAGGTCATATTGAAACTGAGAAATTAGAGTTGAAAATGATTCATTTTATTCTACTCAAATCTAGAAGTCAATTCCTAGATAGGATGAGAATCCTGAAGTATGAAGTATCTAATGAAAAGAATTTGTCCTATTTCTAAAGTTTAGACTGCTAAATGGAAGATCTATACAGACTGCATATCTTCTTTTGCTATTGAAAGTTTACAACATAAGAGATAATATCTACCATTAGTGTGAAAAAAATTTATAGCACATGTAACTATTGTAAACCTGTGCTTGTAGGAATCTTGTTCCACTTATTGATACTATTGCCTTTGCATTGATCTCAAAAATGGACAACTTTTATGGACGAATCTTCCTTTCTGTTTCCGTATTAGCATATGTACTTAACCAACCATTTCAGACACTGTCAACATACAAGCACAAAATTAGGAACCTATATGCGGTGAGGTGGCTATATACTCCATTGAATCCAATAAAAAAGGGGTGCATTTTTATGATTGGAGGAACTGTTTCACAAATCTGAGACTGATATGAGTTTCTTTCCGTTTTAGATTTAACGTTTCGTCTTTGTAGTACTTTGGTTTTGAAGTTCTATACAATTCGTTTTGACAACCAAAGCCAAATGCACCTCTTTAGTTTGGATGGAGGGAGTACTTGCATGTAAAACTGCAATATAACAACATGGTTTATACTTTATTACCTTTATGCAGTTTGGTAGATCTTTATCGTTTGATCTATCATAAATCTGAAAATGCAAAATCAGGAAAGTTTAATTAATAGATGGCTAGATTTCATTTGCTTGCTGACAAAACTTTTGGCTGCATACAAAGCAATTAAGTTATATTTGTAAGTCTAAACATGAATCAAGTTTTATACCGATGCGATTTGTTGGCGAGATGAATGTTCGTTGTGTGCTAGACATGCTAAGATGACTAAACTGGCTGCTACAGTTGAAGGCCAATAGCACAACTGTTCATGACCCAGCAGTGCGAGCACTGCAAGATACTTCGCAATCCTATCCACATCTTGATCGGCTCTTGCAGCTTTGAGATAAAACCTTTTCATTTGTTTCACATGGCCATGAATAAGAACGCATAGTACATTTCCTCTATTATTATATTAATATTTGTGCATTAGAGATGTAGACTTCTCATGGTGATAAAAAGCATGTGTAGATACAGCTGTGTCTTGTGATGGACCTAGAATATTGTTTTACCATAAGAAATTGTAGATGGTCGGTAAAAAGCACTGGAAGTTGAGGACTTCCTGGACCAGCCATTCCATGGCCACCACTTCGGATCTGCTGTAGTCGTTGCCTCCTATGTTAAATAATCTCTGTTGAATACTGCAAAGAACATTATCAAATCATGATTTATTGTGCACAAAGAATTTAAGATCAAATATAATATGATTTATTGTGCACAAAGAACAATATCAAATCATGTTAACTATGAGCCCAAGGGTATCAAAAGCTGGAAGTGCATATAACCTTGATTTTTTTACTTGCTTACATCAAGTCATCAAGGATAGTCTGAAATCTGATTGTCATCAACTAATTATGAACAAGGAAAATGATAAAGTAAACCAATCAAAGAAATAAGAAAGGGTCACACCTGTTAAAGGGCTGGTTTTCTTCTAGCCTTGTTGCAAGGGTGAGACAAGCAATGCCAGCAATTTGAAGCTCCTTTTTGTTTCTGAAGTATCCTTTGCTCAGAAACCGGTCCAAGAGGCTGACACCTAAGAACATGGTTTCCTTCTGCAAGTCCTTGTTAGCTGATTGCTGTTTTTAAAAAGTATGAGTTGAATCAGTGATCAATCAACAGAGATCAAGCTTATTAAACTCACAAATAGGGTATTTTTTTGCGGTGGCATATAACAAATAATCTCCATCTATTTGTACACATGTTCAACTCAATGTTTTATTAAGGAAAATGTTTAACTACTTATAGCATTTTGGTAACTTTTGAGACCTAAAAATTACACCAGTGTGTTGCCCAATTAGTAGTTCAAAAATTGTACAACAGAGTGCATGATACCATTAATACTTAATGGGTCGATCAAACTGAAGAGAGTGCCCGAAGCAATAGGAATAAATAGCAAATAGTAAAGTGTGCAACTGGAAAGAAAAAAACAAATTCCTAAAGAAAGTAATTTGAATCATAAAGCAGTTCTAACGGACCTCAATTATCCAATGCACCATATGCAACCTTTGCTCGACAACCAAATGCCCATATTCCTCCATCCCACAATACTCCTCGGCATAGTCGTGTAGATACACTTGCCTCCTCTCCCTTTTCCTCATCATCTGGTAGCTTTCTTCATGTTCTTCATCTTCCGGTCTCAACAATTTCTGATCATGATAGACTAAACCACATTATATCGATCATTAATAACATTAAGTAATACATTGAACGACTTTCAAAGCACATGATACATCTTTGGAGCATTATAATTATTAGTGAAAGCAGCAACATGATCACAGACAATTAATAAAGAATACTATTAATAGAACTAACTCCCAAACTTGTGCAATAATCATAGGAGAATTAGCAACGTGGATATACAAAAACTAGGCAACGAATAAGAAGCGGAGGCATTAATCAACTTACAATAATTCTACTAGAAGGTTCGTTGTTATTGCGTGCTGAGGAGACTTTTGCAAAAAACTCAGATTTGCAGAAATTTTTACGGTACAGGAGAAACAATTGGAAAGTAGGTGACGGAGTTGTATCACCATCCGATCGTTCGGAAAATTGACTGCCAGATTTGTACCATGTCGACGGAGTATAGTCGGATGAAAATTCCATCTCAGAACTCTCCATAGTAGCATCCGTACACTGTGCCGATGAATGATCGCACTCTTCTTCTTCGCAGGAGAAATGTTCTGAACATGTCAAATCAAAATCAGCTGAAATCAGCTTTGACTCTCCACAATTCTCTGCTTGATCATTGTCAACTGTTTTATTTGTTTCTGATTTATTGATGTACGAAGTAATTTTTTCGGATTTTGGATCGGGGTGAGATTTTAGACGAGAAGCAACTGAAACGGCATAGTCCTTTGCTTTTGTATAGGCTGATTGACCTTCGCTGCCTGTTATATCTGATAATTTGAAGTGCGAAGTTATTCCGAATTTTGCTTGTGGAGAAGCTAATCGAGAGGAAACTGAAACGACATCCGTTTCTTCGTTTCCTTGCAGCCTATCTCTTCCATTGACATTTTCCAGGAAAAACGAACACTCGGATCGAGTTGTCACTTCTGAATTGTCGATTCCACACACAGTAACTGAAACTTCATCATCATTCTCTGCTATTGCATCTTTCAAAACTTCAGGTCCTTTTTGAACTATGCTCTTCGAGCTCGAGTTCAACAATTCCACACACGAAGACGACTCCGACAACTCAACATCCTTCCCGGCCATAATCTCCATCCGCTTACTATAAGACCGCGTAATCCTCCGAAACTCACCTCCTACGCTTCCATATTCATCGGCAAAACTTCTCTTGTTAACCGATTTGTTGTTTGTCGATACTCTGCTGGAGGAATCGCACGAAAATCCGACATCTCGCGTCAAATTTGAAGAAGAGTCAATAATCGAACTAGAATCGATTTTCCGAGCAGGAGAGAATCTAAGAATAGGAGAAATTCGTGATCGTTTCCGGCGAGGTAGCTTTGATCTGAACTTCTTCATCACGAACGCTATCAAGTGATCACGTACTGATCGAATTGAATTCTTATGATTCAACTTCCTGATTTCAATTTCATGAACATGATTCGATCGAAGTGTTTTGGAACTGTGATCATGAAGTGTATGAGTAGTCGTGTGTGAAATGAAAGCAGTTGAGAACGTTAGCGATGGAGATTTTGTGGGGTAGACATAAGGACGAGTGGGAGAAGGATGGTTGCATGCGGGGAGGAATGGGTGGTTTTACCATAAACCCTTGTGGGGCCCATACGGAATTATTATTCTCACGTTAAAACGACTTTCACTCCTAATCCAATCACCCCTCTTTGTTGTTTTTCGTTGCAAATAAGATAAAATGGTAATTAATTTTTATTATTATTTATTATAAATCAAATAAAATTTACAATAAATAATAATAAAAATGTAAAGACAAGACAATTGTTACAATTAAATAATAATGTTACAATATTTTTTGGGATTTAACAAACCGATACATTGATCAATTATATCGGTTGATCTGATTAAAATTAGGTAATAAGTAAATAATTGGTAAATATATAAATATAATGACTTAAAAACGAAATCAAATCTATATCTATATACTATATAATGAAAATTCTAAAACGGTTATATGGTTATTATACAAACTATTGTACAATTACATTTATCACCCTTAATCTTTTATACAATAACATTTACTACCCTTATAATGTTACATTTACCACCCTTACAATTACTTATTTAATTTATTTTGTATCCCTTACTTTTTCATTTTACATTTTACACCGTTATCATATTAACACAAATAATCGTATATGAACAAAAATGCAATGAAAAAATACGTTCATTTTTTTTACAAATTATACCATTATAATCGTCTCGTCAATACCTTCAAAACGAGCCTAATATTGAATATTTTTTAATTTAACCATACTATTAAATATCAGAATATATACGAATTATCTATACTACTAAAACGGTTATTGTACAAACGGTTATTGTACAAACTTTTGTACAATTACATTTACCATCCTTATATTGTTACATTTATCACCCTTATAATTACTTATTTAATTTACTTTATATCCCTTATTTTTTTCATTTTTCATTTTACACCATTATCATATTAACACAAATAATTATATATTAACAAAAATGCAATGAAAAAATACGTTCATTTTTCTACAAATTATATCATTATAAGCGTCTCCTCAATATCTTCAAAACGAGCCAAATATTGAATATTTTTTAATTTAACCGTACTATTAAATATCATGAATATCTATGAAATAATTTGTTTTTCTGTCCATACGTTTTATTTTTTTTTCCACCGTTAGCACGTTAAAAATACATAATCGTAAAATATGTTTCATTCTTATTATAAATAATATCATTATAATTTTTTTCGTCAATAATTGTAATATAAACTAATTATTGAATATCTTTATGGGTTTAGGTTTCATAAGTTGTGATTTTTAGGTCATGATTGATTATTGATGAAATGTATATAAGGAAATAGCATTAATTATTCGTTCTTTACTTACATTCCGCTGCATCGCGCGGGTATATGCCTAGTATATAAACATAATCAGTAAAATTTAGGACACTAGTGTCCAGTTTGCTAATCCCTTGTGATCTCTTATCAAATAAAAGGTTATTGTCTCAATAAAAAGTAAGTTTTTTTTTCTTTTTTTTTTGGGAAAGGGTATCATGGGCCTTTGGCCTAGACTAATTCCTTGACAAAGAAATCGACTGCGAAATTATGCAGTCCTGAGGTTAAACCCAGTGGCCACAAAGTTGCAAATGCAGAAAAAAAAAAAAAAGTAAGTTGTTTACCAAGATAAAATAATTTTCTCGTCACTAACCGAACATCTTACTCTGAACAAAGTTATAATATATGCTTACTACGGTCAATGATTCATTTTTCATATGATACCCATCCCCTTTTCTTTCGCTGATGGTTATTTGAGGCTTCCACGTTCCAATGTAGCTTCAAGTGTTTTTCCTACTCACCCCACAACAAATAATGAACAAAACAATCATCCACAACATTTGCACCACCGCCCACCTCCAATCCCCTTTGACTCGATCCTCCATCTTTGTCGATCTCATTCTTCCCCTCTCTCACACACAACTACCAGAGTCACGTTCGTTCACGACTTCTGATTTTTTAGGGAAAATTTTGGCATCGCATCCCTGTTAAGCAGAAATTGCTTAACTAGCTTCCTTATCAAAATGGAATCACCACCTAGAGTTTAAGGAATTCATGAAACTTGAACGATCTCACATGAATCTCCATGTTGCATAATTATACGATTCCTCTAGTGTGATAGAAGAAAATTTTGTTGAATATCTGAATAGATAAGAGATCTCCAAGAAAATGAAGATTTACCCTAGCAACACCCTCTATTTATTATGACATATCCACATGAAGCTTTCTTTTAGAATACTAGTTTTTCTATCATTTCAGAGAGAACAAGAACGCATTTGTCGAAATTCAAGAAAAATAATGTGTATAACATTTGGTAAACATAAGGATATAATTGTCGTTTTTATTCAATCAACGCTTTAGCACAACATTACGTAAAAAGTAATTTTCAATAAGCACCTACCTAAGTCAAACATCTTATCCTAGTTAGTACTTAATCAAAAAATTTGGTAAACAACTCCTAAAAAAGTATTTGTCAATTGATACATATTTTGTTAACTAATTTACTAGTACAATGCATCAAGATGTAACATTTAGCAAAAAGAAAAAATTGGTTTATTTATAATAAAAAAGATCCAAAATTTATGAAATATTCAACGGTATCAATAGAACCTGACACTCATCCTAATTTGATCGTGTTTGTTAGTTAGTTTATGAAGTTCAAGTTTAAAAGAAAATATAAGTACGTTATAATGAATTATAAGCTTACATTTTATAAAATTGTATACATTAATAAACAACAACTGGTTCATAATAAATTATATAGTGAATTATGGATTTGGTCCCTGTTGTAGTAAAAAATTATGGCTAGCGTCCATAAACTCGAAAAATTATGGATTTGGTCCTGGTGGTTATCATTTTATTATGACTAAGGTCCCTTTTTCATAATTGTGTTAACTGTTACTCTGTTAACTTGGGGGTATTTGAGTCTTTTACCATTTTCTCTACATTTTCTTTTTTATCATAATCAAAAAATTGTATTGAATCCTCATCTTCATGAAGAAGGATGAAGAACATACCTGAACAATTATACAATTTAATCAAACTCAAAATCAAAACATGAATTAAACTCAAAATCATGAACATAAATCAAACTCAAACAAAACCTAAATTGCAAACCTAAATCAACCTATACACATACACACATGTTTATATATACACTAGTTGTGTACCCGCCGCAATGCGGCTGTATGTAAAGAATAGGGGCGTCAATTCTGGATTGTGGCATAATGTGAAGATTGAAGAATAGGGGTGACAATTCTATACCAAGACAAACAACCAATTTTCGTACCAACCATACCAATTTAGTTGGTACATGATATTAGAAGTGGTGTACCACAGTAATACTGTACCTTACCAGTTGGTAAGCGCTTACCGGACATTTACCTTATCGGATGAACATGGCAAGATCCGAGAATCTTTCCATATAAGAGTGTGATAAGGATGGACAGTTTTACCCGTTAAGTGGGGTGACGACTCTTACCTGGTAAGAGCTTACCAAGGAAATTGTTGCATACAATACCGTTTTGACATGCTACAATCTTACCCGGTAAGATAAGTTACAATATTGATTCTTACCGATAAATGTTTATCGGGTATATAAACCTCCTAAAACCTAGGAGTATGTTGAAAAACCTCTTCAAAACCTCCAAAAGCCACGTTGTGATTGCTTTAAATATTTGCTTCCATAACATAGAGATTATGGACTCATTGATACTGAGAAATAAGAAGCAAATGAACAACATTCAACTACAATTTCTTTAATGTGGTTGAGTAGAACTTGACATGAATAAATAAAAAATAAGTTTTTTTTAAGGGTGTTATAGGTTATACCTAGACTAATCCCTTGGCAAATTACGACTGTAAGGCATTAGCATGAATGAACATTGCAAGAAACTATTCCTCAACAATTATACAACAATACACTTAATTGGGTCTCAAAAGTTCTTCAAGATCTTCCAATAAGGTACTCCATTTCCAACAAGAATAGAAGTCGCTTCCTGCAACACATTCATTTTTAAAAATAATGTAAATCGTAGGACCAATCAATCTTGAAACTTCAAATGTAAATGAACATTAACGAATGTGAATGAACGAAACATTAACGAACATAAACAAACAAAAGTAAACGAACATTAACAAACATAAATAAATAAACGTTAATGAACATAATTTATTTTGGGAAAAACAAAAATGGAAATGTGGAAAATTATTTTGGGATGAAGTATATTGATCTTACAACAATATTAATGTTGTTTCGCTTCTCTACAGGATGAAACTTCAAAATCCACCTGCTGATGTTATTGAAACTTCAACTACACATGCTTCTTCCCTATCCATTTATTAAATATAAATGGAACCTCCCTTCTCTCCTTAATAACTCTTTCAAAAAAGTGATCCACTAACAGCCCAAAACCAAAGAACTGCCATGATAATGTAACTCACGAAAATGAAGATATGCTGGCAGACCTACATTGAACTTTAGACATCATTGATAACAAAGTGGCAAGTCGATGTTATAGATAAATAAACTAATATCCATACCAAATTAAATACCGAAAGTATGAAACACCAAATCTTAAATTTATGAGAACAACAAGGTACGAAACACCAAATCTTAAATGAAACATTTATACATCGTCTACTAATCTTTTTGAAGAAAACCAGTTTATAAAAATGGAGAAGAACAACAAGGTAAAGAAACTTTCAGAAGCCACTGGCCACTGGTTTTCTATTAGCATCAACTCTTATATTTGTCAAAAAATATTCTATTTTTTTCAAGATTCATTCATCAGATCATAATAGAAGCTCACCAAGAACGTTACAAATTTGGTATTTTTCTTTCCTTTTTCTAATTGTTAGTTGCCCCTGAACATAGTTAGTTGTGTAAATCTATTCCATGCTCATTTTGAGTTTTCTTTGATTGTCCAAATTACTAAGTACAACCATTTCATAGGTATTTTTATGTAACTTTATAAACCTGCTAATTACACGTCATATGACAGTCATTTGAGAATCGCCTTTATGTTGGGATAGTTTAGAGAATAGTAATTTGAGAATGGTCTTCACTACTATTACTGCTCCAGCTTTCATAACCTGTCATGCGGTCATTTCCATAATGCAAAATAATTATATCCTGGTGACTCTTTTTACAAGTTCTCTGCCAGCATCTATCATTACGCTCTACAGACAACAAATACCAGAAGGCCCTAACTATCTGGAAAAAGAATGTCATAGTAAATCAACAAAACATTTACCCCAAACAAGTTGTATAAAGGAAACAATGATCAAAATACATGGAAGAAAGTTCCAACATCTCATCTTTCTCCAAATGGCTTAACATAACTTTATTTAAGGTTGTGTTATAAGTTGGGTAACTTGAGTTCAGGATATTAACATATTCACACACAAAAAAGTTAACAGCTTGGATATAACACTCCTGAGGAAGGTTTCCAACTAAAATGCATTTAACTTAACACCAGTATCAATATGCACATAACATATTTTAGATATACTAGATTACCTAACTATTTATGTTGCTTCTTTGAATATAAACTCTGATTATTTACACATTAACTTTCATCAATCATCTCATAAACTTTATTTCAGATACAGTAGAGTATTGAAGATCAGACAAGCATCAAGTTCAAACATCTCATAAAATTTTAGTTCATTCCAAGAAACAAATAAAGCTCCTCACACAAGCATCAGGTTCAAACAGAAAGTGAAAGCATGCTATTAAAGTATCCTGATAACAAAAAGTGAAAGCAACAAAATCCCCAAAGCTTACTTTGTGATTGGAAAACTTACTGGAACCTTCTTCTAGTGGAAATATCCTGTAAATCAGACACAACAATGAGCTACTCAATCTCCTGACATATCTTTATACCATTTCCTTTGCATTTAAAGAATGAGTTATTAATCGAAATATATCTATACCCTCTCCTCACATATCTTTATACTCAATCTCCTCGACATATCTTTTACAATCTCATAGCGATGAAGAATTTGAAATTGTTACTTGGAGTAGAATAATCAAAGCAAAAGCAAAATTGTAACATCCCGCCTGCCTCAACAACAATATTGTTCGCTTTGCCCCTGGATTTAACCAACGTGTAGCGCACGGATTTGTTTCTGGCGACCTGGTGAGAAACTTCCCAGGGGGTCACCCATCCTGGGACTACTCACACCCAAGCACGCTTAACCTCAGAGTTCCCAGAACCTGGCGTGCTTGTGGCCCCAAAACGCGTTGTTGTTAGGAAGGCCAAGATATTACTTATAACACCAAGCATCACTCCTGTCCACGGCCGAGATATTACTTATCTAAAACTATAAAAATAAAAACAAAAAAAAACAAAAAAAAGGTACAAGTTTTGGTCGGGTTGATGGGTTAGACGGGTTACTTTAGGCCCAACCCGTTTCCAACCCGATAGATGCGGGTTGGGCGAAATTTGTATTGATTATGTATCGGGTTACCTCGGTTTAAGTGTTTTTGCGTTTTTTCGAGTTGGGTTGGTCGAAAATTTAAGCACCCCTAACTGTGTTACCTTGTGATACTCGTAATACTTTTATATAATACACCCAAAACCTAAAAATCAAAATCAAACCCACAATGATACCGATTGTAATAAACCCAAACCCTAGAATCAAAATCAAACCCACAATGATACATATTGTGATACCCGTGATACCACCCAAACCCTAAAAATCAAAATCAAAACCACAATGATACCGATTGTGATACACTTAAACCCTAAAATCAAAATCAAACCCACAATGATACACATTGTGATACCCATGATACTTTGATCGGAGACACCCAAACCCTAAAAATCAAAATCGAACCTGATGAATGCACTTTCGCCTCTAGTTCACCACTCTCTAGATCAACCTCTTCCGACATGTAAATGTCGTGGCACTAGTTATACGAGAAGATTCCCAACAACCCCACATAGGCATTGAAAAACGCCGAAGAAGTAAGGGATTGTCAAAAGATTTAACCTTTGTGTTTTGGAGTTTTTGATCAGATGAGAAAACTATTTTTCATTGATGTTACTGGTCCAAATAAAGCACATGTGCAATGGGAGGAATCGTGGTGGAGATGTCGTTGGTGGTGAGGGTGAGAGCAGTGGTGGTCGTGGTGGTGGTCGGTGGTGAGGTTGGGAGTGGTAGAGATGCCATCGGTTTATCTAGAGAAAGGAAGGAGAAAATTTATGAATTATGTTTATGGTAGAGAGATAAAGATAAGGATATGTAAAAAAGAAGATATTTTAGGAATTCTTAATTTAATTAGATTTAAAAACAAGTTTACCAAAATACCTTTTTTCTATTTATTTAAAATTTGTATTAGTTATTATAAATGTGTGGCTCACATTGGATCTCACAATTATCACAAATTGTCTCGTTCTGATTTGATTAAGCCCCTATATAAATATATATATATATATATACACACATACACACACACACGAGAGGGAGGGATAGGAGAGAGAGAGAGAGGCCTCTTCTTTTTTATCATTGCCACTTGACGCCCCATCCTCCTCGTCGACCTTATTACCTCCGTCAATTCACCGATGATTAGCCTAAACCCCTACTGCCTCCTACCTCCTCCCACATTCATCTCATTCGACCACCCTTCCCTCTGCCCTTCTTCTTCCCACCGTTGTTGTTGTGGAGAGCACCCCCGCCCCTCATCTCCTTCTTCACTTCCCTCCCTCCCATATCCAAATGTAAGTGGTTCCTCGATTCATTCCCTCCATTTGCTTCAATTCTCATCTTTCAGCTTAGGCTCCACATCCTCTTACACATGATAAAGACAATAATACCCAAACCAGGGGTCCACCCATAGGCGGATCTACATGAAGCTTTGTGGTTGCATGTGCAACCACATGTTTGTTTCCATGGAGGGTAATTTTTTTAATATTGATCAAGGTGAAACCGTAGATTTTGTTGTGTGCAACTATAATTATTGAAAGTTTAAAGATTTGGGTGATATTTTATAAAGAAATACATGAAAAATTCTTGAAAGTGGGAATATTTTATTAATATTTCTGGTTAATTTTTGCATATTTTTGTTAATAAAACTATATTTTTAAATAAAATTTATTTTATGATAGTTAATGCAACCACTTTGAAAATTTTCTGGACCCGCCTCTGGGTCCACCTACCTCCCCCTTTCTAGACTCCTCGTCGTGGGTTATCTACACTCCGTGTTATGGGTTCCCTATCTTTGTGTAACACCTGGAATTTGGAGACTTCCTTTAGTGATAGTTCGGGAGTCTTTTGGCTTTTGGAACGTAAAGGTGTTGGGAAATCAGATGAGTTTTGCTATGGAATCATCGAGGATCGAATCAGGTGAGAAGACGCGAGAAAACCAAGAATTGGGTTGCCGCGAGTTGTGGTGCGACTTGGGGTCGTGGCACAAGTCGCGTAACTCACTGGAAGTGAGTTCTGGGGAAACGGACGACTTATGTCGCGACTTAAGGTTGCGGCATAACCCGCGTGACGCACTTTAGAGCTAAAAGCCGATTTTTCAGCCATTAGCCTTATTCCTCTCAATCCCAAACCCTAAAACTTCTTCCCTTTTCTCTCCCAAACCTCAAATGTCGAACCCTTACCTATTTTGAGGGTTTTCCCTCCTCAAACCATATAAACCTTCTTCATCTAACTAGTTGGGATGATAACCTACAAAACCTCCATCTTCATCTTCCTCGTCAAGTTCAAAGTGTGGGAGCTCGGGTCGAAGAGTTGGATTGGGTGTCTTCGGAAAGTCTCGTCATCTTTAATGGTAAGCTTCTTTGAGTTAAGGTTATAAATATTCTTCAGATGTTTCTCTAGTGTTGGGTTTATCAGATCTCGGATTTGTTAGTTATGGAGAAACTAGGGTTTTTATCTCGTTTAGGGATTTTGGTATATAATGTTGGGAAATGTTTCTATGTGGTTGATTGTGGATATTTATGGTTTGGAGTGTTTGGATTTAGGTTTTGGAAGTTTTCGACTTGAGGATTCAAGCGCCCTTCAAAAGAGCTCGTTGGGTGAAATATAAATTTAGCTTAAATCTAGCAAGGTGAGTTCAAGTTGATTTGTGAAAACGGTGTACATGCCAAAATGTTTATTTTAAAGTGTTTTATATAAAATGGTTAACTGCTGATAAGTTTTGTGTATTTTGAAGTAAAAATATGTTTTACTTGGTTATATGTCAAAGAGTGAGTATTTTGGTAAGTTTTCATATTTAGTAAACTTGGGTTGTATTAACCTCTTAAAATGTTTATATTGGGTTTTGAACATTTCGACAACTAAATAGCATGATTTACGTAGTCTTGGTGATTTTGTACAAGTAAGATTTATCTTATGATTTATGCATCTTCGAGGATTTTGTACAAATGAAGTCTATTTCATGTTATATGCATTTTGGTGTATTTGCATTCTTAAACCCTTTGGAAAACCTTTGGTCCCATTACGCGTTGAGTTTTGGGTTAATCTCGTCTTTGAGGTATGTGTCTTCGTAAACGTCGTTTAAAGACATTTCATTATTTGGGGGACCATTGAGTATTGGTCAAATGGATTTTGAGCATTTTAGCTCGGTGTTGGCTTAAAAGAGTCTTGTGGACATTTGTCCGGATTTAATGGCTCGATGTAGAGTCTCATTTCATGGCTTACATCTTAATGCATTTTATTGCATATTTATAATTACAGGATCGAGTGTTGTTGTCATTCAGGTATAGTCGTGTAATTTTAGACTGTGTTGCATTGGATCTATAGGCACGTAAGTCAGTCTTATTTGATGGTCATTTGGGTGGTACGGGGTTGGACTCTGGGACTCATGGGTTATGACCTTGTCCTTTCAAGGTGTACACTAGGAGGGCTGAGTCCGGGTTGTGCTATCATGGCGTTGGAGTAGTCATTTGATGGGCGTTTTGGGACCTCCGCCAGGTGGGGCAATGCCATGGTTGTATCCCCCTTGGGCCGGGCCTTTGAGCGGTATTCTCGTTAATATTTCGCTAAGGTCAGCTAACTCTTTGGTGTAGCTTGAAGGGAGTCGTAGGGACACTTGGGCTTGTGTGTCGTGAAGTGTCATACGATTAACGTTGTATGAGTGGCATACTTTTGTGTTCCTCCACTCTCAACGGATACGGGTAGCCCCCGTCGTCGGTCCGTCGTATTTTGGATATTTAATTGTTCACGTTTTAATATTTCGAGTTCATTCTATTTTATGGTCGTGTGGGTATTATTTCGAGTTACGGGTTTTCCATGACGTACCATATCTTTATGATTTGTCCTCCGTTATTTAAGGGTCGATTATTACGCCCCACCCGTGTTTTGGGTGTTATGGGATATGACGTACTATTTACATTTTAGCACATTTGAGTATCGAACTATGGCCCCGTTTTGGGTGAGTTACGGGTTGCATCATTTTATAAGAAATGCATGTTTGGGAAGCATTGTCTTTAAAAGTGTATATTATGGGAAAATGTGTCGTTTCCATTTTGAAGTATAATATTTCGAAGGATCTTGCTTTACAACTGATTTCCTGTCTTTTAAAGATTTATTCATTCATGTTAAAACTCTTGAGCTCACTAGGCGTTAAGTCTAACCTTTTATTTGTCGGCATGTGCATCAGGTTCCAGTTGGGGTTTCGGTTCTAGCAAGTGCAATGAGGATTGAGCCTTAGCTTTATACAAGAGTGAGTAGTCGGTGAAGTCTTCCGCAGGTTGGAGTTAGTAACTATTATTGGACTCAGTAACACCCGTCCTTTTCATAGAGTGTATGTATAGGATGAACGTGAGCGTTGAAGTTAATTCTCAATTTATGTTTGTAGTTTGAAGTATTTATTGATGTATTTATAAATTTTTTAATAAGTTGCTATCTTCAGATTTGAGGGTGTTACACTCCGTGTATCTCAAACAACGTCCTTGTTTCTTCTCCATTTATGAGTAGCCACAAGTTATGGGTTTTGTTTTACATTTGTGCATATCATACAAACTTTGATTTAGATTTAGGGGGCGTTTGGTTCGCAGAATCTGATGGAATCTGGTGGAATTGGAATGTTGAATTCCTTTGACCAGATTCCATTCCATTGTTTGGTTCAAAGTTTTCGATGGAATGGAATCTTCCAATTCCATTTCCATACCTAAAGGATTTTAACATTCCATCATCAAACCCAAATATTTCAATGGAATGAAATTTGTTATTTTCATAATTCCAAAATTACCCCTTGCCCCAAACAAAACCCTACTGATATTGATTATCACCAGACATCAACTCTCTCTCACTCTCCTCTCTCTCTCCTCTCTCTCTCTTCCTCTCTCTCCTCTCTCTCTTCCCCTCTCTCTCCCCTCTCCCTCCCCCCCTCTCCCTCTCTCTCTTTCCTCTTTCTATCATCTCTCTCTCCTCTCTCCCTCTCTCTCCTCTCTCTCTCCTCTCATTTCTCTCTCTTCTCTCTCATCATCATTCGTGTGCTAAAATAATTAAAACAATTTTAGTTAAAAATTAAAGTATTTAATGACTATTTCATTAAAGTAATTTTTGTTGAAAAAATTAAAATAAACAAAAAGGGTATTTTGGTGATTTGGTCATTTACCAAAATTTCATTCCAATTCTAAAGCTACAATTTGTGAACCAAACAGAAAAATTCCAATTATGTCAACCAAACAGTTGGTTAAACCTGACAACATTTCATTTCAATTTCTTCAAAGTCAAATTCTTTTGACAGATTCCATTTTATCAAAAAATATTCTGCGAACCAAACGCCACCTTAGGTTTTTGATTTTTATTGGTCTTGTATTACAAACAAATTTATTGCTACATTCTTGAGTAAACCTGACAAAAACTGACACGACAAGCTAACCCGACACGAACTCAACACGAAATAAACGGTTTTGGGTAATACAGTTACGACACGAAAATTAAACGGGTAAGGTTAGGGTCAAAATTTTCAACTCGAAAAAGACCCGAATAACCCGTTTATCTAGACTATATTATAAAACACGGATAAAAAACTCTTAAATACAAATTATTAGGCACAAGGTACCATAATTTTATGCAAGATTTTAAAAATATCTTAATTTACAAGTACCAAAGCACAAGATACATATTACTACTGCAGACTTCTAACATCCACCAATTTGGTATGTGTAGGGTCTTCCTTTTATGCAGACATTTTCATGTATCACTATTAATTAATATATTATATTATTATAATTTTGTTTTAATTATATTATTAAATATGTAATTGATTATTTTTTCTAGACGTCATTAAAATATATAAAATAATCATTGAATTCTAACAAAATACTTAACTTTTTTGTATAAAAAACATTATATTATTAAGCCTAAATTAAACAAATTTATAAAAAAAACATTATCACTGTTTATGCCAAAAATCTCTCAAGGAAAATTTAAGGTAAATGTGGAGCTTAATCCAATCAAAGAAAGTAGCTTCAATAATCGTACAACAATAATAAAAGTGAAATAAATGAGACAAATGAATTGGTGACGCGGAAAACCCCTAAAATGGGTAAAAACCGCGGACGAGTGTGAGTCGTCGTGCACTATGGACGTCAATCAGGGACGTCGTCCTTGTTAACAAGTGTTACAAATGAAATGTAATGTAAAACAATACAATAAAATAAAGTCGGTCGTGCGTCGTGTGTACTTAGACTTCAGTCATGCGTCGTACGACAAACAACAAAGGTTTTGTGAACTTCAAGAGAGATTGAGTGAGCTTGAGAACGTAATTCGTGAGCTTGTAAAATATGAGAATCAGATGTCCGAATGTGAAGTTCAATCTTCATATTTATACTCCAATTGTCCGTTAGCAAGTCTTGAATGCATATCTTTAATAGAGTAACCGTTTGATATTGATGATAGCGTCCGTTACATCCGTTGTTATTGGTAACGTCTTCCGTTATGATCTCTAATCATAAACGTTCTTGAAATACTGCACTAAACGTAATATAAAGTATGTTGTAATTTAGTAACTGAAATCATGTCGTACGACAGCCTCGTGGACGGGTTTTGATAGTTTGGTCGAAGTCACTCAAAGGAAGGGTGTCAGTTATTTCTCTGGTCGTGCGACTATGGGCTAATGGACTTTCTCAAAACCATCCAAAATCGTACCGTAAATCGACAAAAAAATAAAATGAAACATTAAAATTGTGATGTATCTCGCTGCATTGCGCGAGTACACTTCTAGTATATATATATATATATTATAAGTTTTCTTTTTAATGTTTTGGATTTTTAATGTTTTATATTTGGTTAAAACTTATAAGTTTGAATTATAAAATTTGGATGTCTAATGCTTTTATTTGAATTTTGGATTTGCACTTTTTTGTAAATTTTCAATTTTTTGTTTTATAAATGTTAAATGGGTTAGGCGGGTCGGGTTAGGGTTGGGATTTTTTGACCCATTTATTAAACGGATCGGGTTAGGGTTAGACACTATCAACTCGTTTAGATTTGAACCCGACACGACATGACACGTTTGCCATGTCTATTCTTGAGATTCTTAGATTGATGTTGATGTTCTTGTTGATATTAGCTTAGAGTTTCCTCATGGTTTGCTTTATGATCTGATTTAGGATTTAATCTAGATTTTTTGATTATTGGTTTAATTTAGGTTTTTGAGTTGTGGTTTGATGTTGGTTTTGATTTTTTTTTTTGGTTTTAATTTAGAGCTTGGTTCATGTTTTTTTTTATCTAGGGTGCGTTTGGTACAGAAAATGGAATTGCAGAGAAATGATTGCAGAGAATGGAATTGCAGAGAAAGAGAATTGGTCTGGAGAATAGGAATTGATTCTCCTGTTTGGTAGCACAGAGAATTCAGCAGAGAAATGTAACAGAGAATCATTTCTCTTGTTTGGGAGCACAAAGATTTCAACAGAGAATTATACCAACCTATCATCTGAAACCCCGGTTACAGATTATAGAGATTGCAATCGAAGAGTCATTTTTGGTATAAACCAAAACCAAATAATTAATCCAAGCTAAATTTAGATTAATGGTTGCAGTTGCTTATTTACAGTGAACAAGCAACACCCATAAGCAATTTCAAACTCTGAACAAGCAACACCCATAAGCAATTTCAAACTTGAACAAGCAATTTCAAAATTCAACTTGGGATTCTACTCCCATAAGTTTTGAAGTATCGGTGGTAGTGGTGGTTGTGGTGAGAGATAGACTCTCCATTTTTCAAGAAAACCAACCGATAACCCCTTCAAGATTACTTATAAAACTAAACCCTAGAAATTTCAACATACCGATAGTTGTGATCGGTGCAGAGCAGCAACACGCCGGCGAGAACGAGAAGAAGAACGACGAGGTCGTGCACCGGACGGTGGAGAAGAGCGACGAGGAGCTGGATCGCCGGTGGAGAGGGAGAGCGACGAGAGAGAGAGAGAGCCGGTGGAGAGGGAGAGCGCCGGTAGGGAGAGCGACGTGAGAGAGAGAGAGCCGGTAGAGAGGGAGAGCGCCGGGAGGGAGAGCACCGGCAGGGAGTGCGACGTGAGAGAGAGAGAGCCGGTGGAGAGGGAGAGCGTCGAGAGGGAGAGATAGAGCGACGACGTGAGGGAGAGAGAGAGCGCCGAGATCTCACCATTTCTCTTCAATTCCCTCATCTTGAAATCTCACCATTTCTCTTCACTTTGTGGAGAATTAAAAGTAGGGAAAGAGAATTGGTTTAATTCTCAATTTTCTTTTCTCAGAGTCACCAAACAAGAGAAATGGAAATCATTTCCATTACTCTAGAAAAGAGTTATGTTTGTTGTGGTGTTCATTATTGTTTATGTGTTGGAGATGATCATTTAATCAGAAAATATTAAAATAAAAAACCCCATTAGAATGAAAGAAAAATAAAAAAATGACTGAAATGCCTTGAGTTAACCGAGGTTTGTTGACAATCATTTTGACTTAGAGACTATAATATATACTATATTATAAAGCAGACATAAAAAACTTTTAAAAACAAATTATTAAGCACAAGGTACCATCATTTTATACAAGATTTTAAAAATATTTTAATTTACAAGTATCAAAGCACAAGATACATATTACTACTACATGTTTCTAACACCCATCAATTTGGTATGTGCATAATTTTTTTTTATGCAAACCTTTCCATGTATCACTATTAATTAATATATTATATTACTATAAATTTGTTTTAATTATACTATTAAATATGTAATTGGTTATTTTTTCTAGATGTCATTAAAATATATAAGATAATGATAGCTTTCTAACAAAATACTTTTATTTTTATATAAAAAAAATTATATTATTAAGTATAAATTAAACAAATTTATAAAAAAACAAAAACAGATTATCACTTTTTCAAAACCATCCAAAATCATACTGTAAAAAAAATGAAACATTAAAATCATGATATATCTCACTGAATTACACGAATACGTTTCTACTGCATTACGCGAATACGTTTGTAGTCATAATAAAATGACAATAAGTAGGACCAAATCAATAATGTAGCATGTGCTTTTTAATTTGTTTTGGATTTCATTCTATAATTTGTTTATTTTAAGATAGCCCCTGAAGTTTGCATTTTATAATTTTTTGGCCCCTACCAGTAAAAAAAGTTAACTCTCATCCGTTAAATAAGGGACATTTTTTATATTGAAATAAACAAATTATAGGGACCAAATCCAAAATAAATTTTAAAACACAGGGACCAAATCCGTAACCTGGCCATTTTGTTTCATCACCGATTCACCGTGTCTCTTGTTGTGGGCATTTTGACTTTCGGTTTGTTTTTCTAGTGTTGCACAGACTTCAGTTCGTCGTACCCATCGCCCACCGTGGCTGTTTATCGACACACCTACCATTCGCCGGCCTTCCAATCGATCGGATTTCTCGGTAATCACCTTCACTTCTATCTGTAAATGTACATCTCTATCACACACGCACATAACATATAGTAAAAATTTCATATGTTTCGTGTGTTTTCCTTTTCATTATCTGATAGTCAACTGTGTGAATTAAAGGTGTTTGCAACGAGTTATCGAAAAGTTTGTAAGCTTAATTTCTAATTAGGGCCAATCCAAATAGATTACTGTTAGTTATTGAGATTTAGGGTTTCCGTTTCAGTTTCAGAGCATACGTTTTTTGCAATATATATGTCACCAATGTGTGGGCTTGCAGTGATTTGCTTTTTGTTTGATTTAAGGTGAATGATAAGGGAATTCTAGTATGGGTTTATCATCTGCTGCTACTACCACTCTCAGTGAAGCGCTGAAACTTTGCATATTTGATTTGAGAAGGGGGCAACATGAAGGGGAGGAACTGGAGAAGATTTTGTTCTTCTTCCCTGCTGATTTGCCGTTTCCGGCTCAACTTTCTGTCATTGGGCTCAGTGAAGGACTCATCACTTTCACGAGGTATGCAGCCACTCATACCACATATATATTCATTGTAGTTGTATATAATTGGGATCACATGGTACTAAATTATTGTTCTGCTACCAACACCAGCTGATTGATTAATATGTCTATGACTGTGTGTTGTCATAACGATCTCTACTGGGATGAAGTGGTGCCAAGTTCTCATAGAGGAAATTGTTAATTATGTTAATACTATATACCGAGTATCCCACACTATCTTGTTTTTTCCACACAATCAAATATCTTGTTAATTGCCGTATATAAATATTATATATACTTCCATAAAAAAATGGGGGAAATCTGTAAATTTGGTTTGAGGTCCCTTGATTTTCCTCCACATATGCATTTCTTTGCTTATTGCTTTATGAATGTGGTCTTCCAGAATCTTTTCTCCTGAAGCAGCGTGTGAGGTTATAGAAGCAGAAATGCATTCACATGTCTTCTTTGAGGCAGAGCCTGATATTTGGATGGTAATGGTAAGTTGCTTGTTTCTTTTATAACATAATCAATCTTTGTTATCTTATTCCATAATTTAAAGATGAACGAATCTGATTGTTTGTATACTTGATAGATCGTTTATTATACATTAAATAATGGAATCTTTTTCCAAGTTACAGTTACAACAAAGATATGTTATCTGGTTTATATATTTTTCTATTAGGGGCTTGTTTTTGTCTTCTTATATTTTTACTCGTGTTAAAAGTTATTTTTGTAAAAGTATTATAAATAAGTTTAATGTATTTTTGACATAAAAAATAGGATTTGTTCATTATTTTACCTTCCCCAACCATGTGCATGTTTATTACAGTAGTGATCTTCAGGTGTGTACTTTTGATCAGGCTTTACCTTGTTGCAGGTGGTTGCAAAAAGCAAGGAGACAGAAGCCGTATGGAGAATTGAAGCACTTCGAAGCGTTCTTAAGGAAGTACACTCTCTTTTTGTTATGTTTCATGGTTCTATAAGACCGATGCTTGATAAAGAACCTGGCGGAGGACTAATTCGAAGTCATTTGTATACCTTCGTCATGGATTACCTTAGCGGTAAGCTTTTTTTTGAATCATGTTCAACATGGATCATATAGAATCCCTTTCTATCTTCTCTTTTTTAAATTTTTTTATTGGAGGTCGCTAATTGTCAGCATATGAAAAGCGGTCTCCATTGGAGTTGTGGTGCTGCGGTAATGCTGAAGTTTCTGTTTCAAATGATTTTCCAATGGGTTTGTGCTACTGGAGCAATGCTGAAGTTGCTGTACCTCTCTCTTATATATGCATTTTGTCTTTGAGGCAGATTTTCTCATGGGCAACAAATTCCTGTTACCTAATTTTCGTGACTCTTTAAAGGAGCGTGGGACTGTACAGATGTTGACAGTAGGAAGGGAGGCTGCAATTGAAGTACAGGTCAGATCTATGTCATGCATCTTCTTTGGTATTCTTGGGCCATCTCGTAATCCTAACAAGTGCATATAATTTTTAAAACTGCTGTTTTCGCATAGACTTGTAAAAGTTTGATTTGCTTTAACTTCTTCGCCTAAGAGAGGTATTAGGCTTGATGCATTATATACTGTTTAGATAAGATGTGTTTGCTAGCATTATCTCTCTAGGGAAAGTTTCTTTAGTCACGCTTCATATTAACTTATACGGATAGTGTCTCTTTTACATCAATAACTTGTTCATGAGAACTCAACTTAGTTTTTGTCTGAATGACGATGATGCCTACGTATCTGTTGAAACCAGCAATTTTATGTGGCCGAATTTTTATTGGATTCCTACATGGATATATGTTGGCCTCCAAGAACAGTCCTTTCTCTCCCAGTTTTTTAGTATATGCATGGCTCAACATTTCAATGAACTGCAGTCTGTTGAGTTACAATTATCTGATTAGGAGGTTCCATGAATTGTATCTTATGACATCTACATGTTTTAGTATATTTGTTTGTTTTATGGGGGAGTTGTTACTCAAAATACTTCTGACATTTTATTGAAAGAGGACTAGAGGAGGATGGAATTGGAGGAAAAAGCAGCGGAGTGGACAAAAATATATTTTGTGAACTGCAATCTCTGTCAAATGTTTTCTGTTTCACAAGTCCCTAAAATTGGTGTCTGAGTTTCTCCTATTAACTTGGCCAACACTGTCTCTCATTTTATGTTTTCTTGGGCATTTAGGAAATTATTTCTATTTCTTCTGTAATTTAGTTAAACTACTTCTCGTTTATGCAGTCTCTTGTCGGAGCATTGGATTCATGCATGGGGAACACCTTAGGCTACTCGATGATCTTGTTCCAGGATCTGCTGGTGTCCACAACACTAACCCCTGTATGTTGTATCTTTGATTCCTAAGCTTCTCTCTCTCTCTCTCTCCACAATCCACACCAACCAAACTCACTATAATGTCGACAATCTTTATAAATCTATAACTTGTCTCAAGCACGTTTTGTTTTCTGACATGGTGTATTTTGTGGAATTGCTCTTACTGTTTCTAGAAGTGGAAGACATTTATTGGGTTGATGTAGTATGATATGATCTGATGCTGGATGTAATCATATTCATTTCATTGTGTGGGTTGATAATCATTTTGATGTCTTTCAGGATGACACTGTTAATCTGTTTTCATACGGTATCCTAAGGTTGACCCCACGTGTTCTATCTTCTGGAGGAAGTACCTGGTCTTATTTGCGCAAAGGGAATGCTTCTTCGCATACTGAGCCAGGCTCTCTGTTCGCGAATACTGGGTCAGCCTTTGATCAGGGATTCCGGGATGCCTCTTCTGTAGGAGGTGACAATTATCGCATCGTGAGACCCTTACAACATGGCAAGTGGTCCAGGGGGAAGGATGGATTTCTTGTTACTGATATTTGGGGTGTAGAAGTTGGTAACTTGGTCCCCACGACCCCAACAATATGGCTTCAGCAAACAGAGCATAAAATGTACCTGTGTGCTTATCAGCATAAAAGCCTTACCATAATCCTCCTTATACCTGTTACCTCCATGCTTAATGGGGAGGAGGGGATCTCCATGTTAAAGCAGCAACTTCTTGAAAATGTCAGTTTTCCTATTATACCTTGTGATTATGCCATCTGCTCCTGAACAAGTGTTTTAGTTTCTTGTTTCTTAATTATTTAAAGCCTCATCTCTATCATATCTCTAAACTATATTGCAGCAGCAGCTTCCTATTGATTGCTCTAGATGTTATTTAACAATTCTAAAGTTTCTTTTAAAGGGCTGTAATGGCTATTGTTTGTTTAACAGTTATCTTTGAGTTTTCTTGTTTCTTTCAAATTCAAACTCATGCTTCAGGTGGTGGTTTCTTCTGGAAAATGTGTGCATTCATTTATGTTTTAAACTTTACCAGTACATGCACTGAAATACATTTAATTTAACTTAGTAGATCTGTCATCTATGTCATATACTACATAGCAATACTTCAGTGGCTACCATAGAATACAGTGTATGTACTCTGGTGAATATGTGGTATTCCAATAGCACTGAATTTTTTCTTCACTGGGCCCTGACGTGGCAACTATTATTTTTGAACTTTCGTTATATCAGCTCCTAATACCAACAAGAGCAAACCTTTGATCTCAAACCAATTAGGGGGTAGGCTAGAAAAGAAATAAAAAAAGTGCATACCAATAGCAAACATAAAGAGGTGAACCTCTATGGTTCTTGGACATGGAAAATGCCCTCCAAGACATTCCTGACTAATGCTTACCCTTTTCGTATATTTCACTTGTGCAAATGTATGTTTCCCACTTTTCTTCAAGTAGATCTTTGTCAACCCATGTTCCTCTTGACAATTTCCTCACGGTACGAGTCTCCTCTTTCAACCACTGCATTGACAGCTCCAAGTTGGAGATGGTCAAAACACCTCAAGCAGTTTCCTTGGCTTCTCCTCAACCTTGTCATGTAGATCTCATTTCTTATCCTATTATAAGTTATATGTTTAACTGTGGCAAGAGTCAGACACCTTGAGTTAAAGAGGTCTCAATTAAAGAGTACCCGTGTGGTACAGTGGATTGATTGGGAAAATTGGAAGTATATTCAACAATTAGATGTAATTGTAAGCATGCCTGAACTAGTTTGATATAGAGCTTTTATAGGGTGGAGTGTTCGCATGTCCAATTTGAATAGTTATTTATTTATCTAGGCTTAAATAACACAGATTGGCATGAAATTTTGATTCTGAAAAAGAAAAGTTTGTTCATGGCTCTTAGATGTATGCTACTTGGAACAAAATAAATGTTCTAGTTTTGTTTTGAATGGAGGAAACACAAACGCCACACTTTTATTAATATTTTTTATATCTTACATTTTTTTTGTATTTCTTCTTCCTGAATGGGTTTTTTTGTGCATCTGCCAGGCATCTGCAAAGATCTTTAAAGTTGAAGAGAAGCTTGCAAAGGGATGGGGTGGTGAGAATGCCTATCATGTCAAGGGGTATCGTTATTTGCTAGTGGATGGTGACAGGAATATATCTAGGGCTTCCCCCGCTGGAAAAGTAACAACTCTAACAAAGGTCAGAATGACTGTCAATTGTCTCGATATCGATTATTTTCATGCAGACACAGCCTAATGGTGTTGTAAACATCTTTTCACTTTCTACTATTTTCATTATCCTCCAGCTGTAGTTAAATTTTTCCGACTGCCCACTAGCCACTGGTTATGAGTGCATCATGTAGGAATAGTTCTAGATGGTTATTTACATTATACATGCTATAATATTTGTATGAGTGTGTGAATTAATTGGTTACTGCGGTATTTGGACTCACGACAAGCTTGAAACATAGAAGGGGTTTAGCCTCTTCAACTTAATTTTTTTTGGTTATCGCATGCTATGCTTGCCAAATGAGTGTTAGCGGTTAATCTACTGGTTGCAATCTGGGATGGTTCTATGTTTATCTTTCCCTGAAGATTTATCAATTATATCAGTCTAGTAACGATGTTATCTTTCAGCCTTCTTGTTGTTAGAAGGGCATAAGGCCGGATCAGTTATATTACGTGGTCATGTATATTCATATCAGATCACCAATGTATTTGAAGAAGCTGCCACATGCTCTACTCAGTTACCTGGGAAATTTCCTTGCCCTTCAGTAGTTGATAGATTTTAATCATTTAATGAATGAATGATTACATGGTATGAAGTGAACAGAATAAACACAAAGATCTTTTATGCAGTATCATCAATAGCAGTGTCTCAACGAATTCTGTGGAAGCTCTGCATGGTGCTTGTCTGCAGGTTTCCTTGGTGAGATTTCAGTTGATATAAGCAGTTGCACCCTAAACCTTGAAAGTTGTTATCAGCTTTCTAGAGGGGCCCAGTTTAGTATCTCCCAGATATTTTTCTGGGTTGCATAAAGAATAAAAATCAACAATTACTTTAAGCAGTTTTTTCTGTTATTACATGAATTAATTTGGAGTAGAAGACTGCCATGCAAAAAAAACATGTAAACAGAAATGCTAAAGAAAAGAAGGAACATGTAGATGACCATATTTGCCAAAATTTTCAAACTAGATTTCATTTTTCTTTGATATATTGTTGATTCTGTCTCTTGGGATATAGTTGTAAATATTTATAAGTGGGACTGTGGGAGGTTTCAGATTTATGTTAATTTGAAGTCATTTTGCACCATGATACCTCTAAGGTTTTGGTTTTTGATAAATGATGATGGAAGGATGTTATGTCCCAAAGTGTTGGTTGTTTCATTCCAATTGTTGATGCATTACATTTATAAGCATTATCTGAACCTAACTCGATTGGTATAGGAGGTTTCTTTTTCTTCTTGTAATAAATAATCTTTGCTGTATGAGAAGGCCTACCTTTGAACTTTCTGAACTTACTGTTAGTTAAAGGACAAATGGTTCAAGGAAAATGTGAAAATATGGAAGGCCAGAATATAGTGCAGTGTTTACTTGAGTGGAGAAACTTACTAGTTACTACATAGGTTTGGGAATTTGCAAGATTGTTAGTACACAAATTCTGGAAAAAAAAAACGAGTGTATTGACTATGGCTGAGAGAGCAAAAACAATTAGAAGCTCGATGAGGCTAATAATCTCAAATTATGTAACTTCAAGCAAGTTTATAATTGATAGATTGATAACCATGTGATGCTACCACTTTGCTATTTGGCAATAGATGACCCATTGTGATAGTTTGAGCAAAGTGGGTTCTTAAAAGCAGGATCCATTTTGCATGTGTTATAAGCTTTGAAACATCAATATCTCCAATATAATTCTTCTTGAAGGTTTCAAAGGTTTTGAGCTTGAATGGAGTTTCGAAGAGGTTGTTGGCACGTGTATGCAAAATAATAAATTACTACTGTATGTTTCTGTGAAAAAAAAACAATTTACATTGTCTTCAGATGCTATTTGAGTTGTGTCTAGATAATCCCGTTCATGTAGCATATGATTCCAAATGCATAAACACTGATGCCTATATTTCTTGTGTTATTGTATATCCATCTTTAATCGCTATCTTTGACATCATCTGAAAATTAAATATCACTTGGAGTCATGGGAAGGGTGTTGGTCCATTGCTTTCTAGCTATGTAAATTCAAACTTTCAAGATTCTGTGAATACATGTTCAAATATATTGGCCATCTCCTGTTTATTATGCAAGGCATCTGCTATTAGCCAGTTGTATATAATATGATGTAGTGGTTAAGACCCATGTTGTAAACTGAGCTCAACTTTAAAATCGCTCGACAGGAGTCGTTACTCGCCTTAAATAAGGTTCGAGAAGATGTTGATTTGGAGAGAAACAGAGCAAAAGGGGATTGTGTGGATCCTGAAAAGGATCTAGAAATATGCATTAGAGCAAAAAACAACGCCTGGGTGATTGCTCGGGCAACAAGAGGGAAGGAACTTTATATAGTTCTTGAAAAGGCCAATGAAACTCTTCTGTATGCATCAGAAGCTGTTGAGAAGTTCAGCGACAGGTAAAGCCCCTTCACTGTCTGTATTCTCTCTATACCGAGGCAAATTTGTTGGAATTATGTTTGTTCAAGTTATATATTTACAATTACAATGTGGTCAAATTAAGGAACACCTTATTGGAGCTTTATATTCTGTGCACTATTTTGTTAACGCACATTGAAAATTTTAGTTGCACTGTTGTATGTCTAATTTATTTAAAATTTTTTTTTTTTTTTTTGGGGGGGGGGGGGTTTGGGGTCTTCAAGGTAGCAACGGCTCTACTCCTTGGGGTTGAGGTCTGTATACATCCTACCCTCCAGAGCCTCACCCTTCGGTGGGATATACTGATATAGGATTAAGCAGACACATAAGCCATTCCTTTTTAATATATTATACATTATATATAATTATATTTAGATTATATAAATGTATGAAAGTTAAAATTGTGAGACTACATTATTTTGATACACTTACTTTTCCAAATGACTAATTTATTGTTCGTTTTTTCCATCTTGTGGAGCATGATGACTAAACTTGATACTATGTTAGTTTGATCGGCATTAGTGACTATGCATGATTGTTTTAGATTAAGCTCAAATAGCAGGCTACAAATTATAGAATATTATTTTGATTAGGACACAATATTCTCTGAATTGGGTTTTAATTAATATGTTTAATGATGATAAAAATCTCCTGTTCACCAATCACATGAGTACACAACATCAGAAAGAAAATGAGAACTTGATTAATTTCGGCCCTCTTGGCTGCTTGATTTTCTTAAGGTGGATTTTTAGAATACTGCTGGAATGAAGCTCTTATAATAGTTGTTTGACCATATGATGGATGGTCTCTGGCATATGGAATTGGAATCTTTTGGTTTCTAATATCAACAAACCATCTATATGAACATTTATCGGAATCTTCATATTCGGTTATGTTTTTAGGTTGTTTTAAATTCACTAGAATGTTTGAAATTTGTTGTGTTTAACATGTAGGTACTGCAATGGAGCGTTTTCGCTGGATTAAGAATCGTCGGAGCTATCAGCTTGAGCATGGTGAAGTATGATTTATATCCGATAGTAGAATTATAGAAATGAGATATGCACACGGTGTTTTTAACCACGCATCAAAGCTGTAGGTGTATTTGAGGAATGGTAGAAGATAATATGTATCCTGTAAAAAATAGGCTAGTAAGGGGCCTTTACCAAACACTTACCAAGCAAGCGTTTACCGGCAAAAGAAATTACCCTCACTTATCTTATCATGTAACATTCTCGGCCATCAAAATAGATTGTTGTAAGAGTCTTAAACCCGACAAGCGCTTGCCAGATAAAAGTTTTTTTCCTTACCGGATAGGAGTCTCGGTCCTTGTTATGTCTCTTATCGGGTATGATTCTTGGTCCTTGTCATGCTCAATCGGTAAGGTAGGTGATACAGTATGCACTTACCTGGTAAACATTTAGTAAAAGGCCTCCAAGTTAAACCTAGAATTGTTGCATAATTGTTGGAAGTGGTAATCTTGTCTAGATTAATATGGTTTTAGTAGTTGTTAGTGAAGTTTTACATTGTTGGGTGAGGTCTTTTTTGTTATAAAGACATGGTTTTATGCTCATGTAAGCAGGACACTAGATGATGCCATCTGACTAGAAACAATAATAATACTTTAAAAACAATGATCACACTTTTTTTGATTGATTTTGTGTCATCCAAGAAATTTGTGATGATATTTGATTATTTCAGTAACCTATTTTCATGTGACATTGTATTTTTCTTTGTACGACAACTTGGGCTATGTCCACACACACACGCATCCGCGGTATTTGGGCATCCAATTGGGCAACATCGACTAATCCGCGGCGACCCGGCCCAACCCCAATGGACTGGACCCGCCCAGATACGACTAAGCCCGGTCAAGACCGAACCTGCATACCCATAGACTGGTATGTCCGTAAACCTGGACCCGAACCGACCCGAAGGCCGACCCAAGGTCTGGGTATCGTCGAAGTGCATCCCCCAGGATTCGAACCCTGGTAGATAGGCATACCATGCACTATCCCCCTAGGGTCTTACTACTAAGCTAGCACCTCTTTGATTGACATTGTATTTGTATGGACGTGTCCTAACAAAATTCAAATTACTACCTTTTCTCATTCTTTTATAAAGTGCATTTAATTTCCTTCACATTGTGACATCAAACTTTTAATGATTTATGTTTGTGTGAGTTGATTTATAAGAGCATCTCCAAGAGCTCTGATATAAATTTTCTATTAGAGTAGAAAAGGTTCAAATCTCTAAGAAAAGTCATATCAATCTCTAACGGTTACTCTATTTTAGCAGTCTTAACATTAACTTTATTAATAAAATAATCAATACATTATAATATATTGTTTTTCTCTCTTACATTAAATTTAAAATTATTTTATTAGTGTAAAAATATTATTATATTATTGCTCTATCTCTTCTATAAGAGCATCTCTAACAGCTTATTTAAGATAGATAAAAGTGGGTTTTTGTTCTATAAACTTCTTCAATAGCTTTGCTATCTTGTTCTCTATGATATAGACAACTTGAAAATTTTCTAAGTTTAGAGAATTCTCTAAAACTTGACTTGATGGCAAGAGAGAAAAATGATTATTTTATTCAATTTCATCGAAAGAGAAAATTCTCTTGTTAGGATATTTTGAGGTATAAAGGGTACCTTTTTTACTTATTTTCGTGAATAGGATATTTTAAGGTATAAAAGGTATATCCGTTAAATTAGAAAATTTTAAGGTATAAAAGGTATACCCGTTAAATTTTAAGAGGTGTTTCGAGATATTAGAAAAAACTATAAACATCAACCAGAAAAATGAAAAAAAAAAAAAAAAAACTTAAAACAGTAAAATTCGACTAGAAATATATGGGGTGACTTTATAAACATATGATAGATCTTAAAGTTGTATGATCAAATTTTGAGTCCGCCGCTGACTCTTGTGTAAAGTTTTCATGCATGGTGAAAGTTTCCAATTTGTTGCATCTTTATTCTTCTTTATTTTATTCTTGACAATTTCTCTTTTCTTCTGCCACGTGTCTAACATCCACCATCCATGATGTAAAGTTTGCCACTACTCAAAATTTATTATTAGAGATTCACATATAAACCCTCAACTTTTATAGTTAAGTTACACGGCCCCTACCTACACTAATCAACTTAACATTTAAAATTTATTTTTTTCAATTGTCATTTATTAAGACTAGAAGCGTACTCGCGCAATGCAGCGAGATACATCATGATTTTAATGTTTATTTTTATTTTTTTGTTTTTTATTGATTTACAGTACGATTTTGGATGGTTTTTATTGAGTGATAATGGTTTTTTTATATATAAATTTGTTTAATTTAGGCTTAACAATATAATATTTTTTATATAAAAAAAATTAAGTAATTTGTTAAAATTCATTAATTATCTTGTATATTTTAAATTTTTTATATTTAAATTGAGTTGTTTATCCTGTTTTGATTATGTTTATCAGAATTCAAATTTCATAATTTTAGGATTTGGGGATTAGAGATAAGGATTTTGGGGGATAAGGATGAAATTTATTAATTAGGGTTAAAATCATTTAAAAGTAGTACATATTGCTTCATTAATTATTTTTTAAGAGATTTTAAGTAGATTAACATTAAATAATAGTACATAATGCTTAATACATCACGATTTTAATGTTTATTTTTATTTTTTGTTTTTTATTGATTTACAGTACGATTTTGGATGGTTTTTATTGAGTGATAATGATTTTTTATATATAAATTTGTTTAATTTAGGCTTAACAATATAATGTTTTTTATATAAAAAAAATTAAGTAGTTTGTTAAATTTCATTAATTATCATATATATTTTAAATTTTTTATATTTAAATTGAGATATTTATTCTGTTTTGATTATGTTTATCAGAATTCAAATTTCATAATTTTAGGGTTTGGGGATTAGAGATAAGAATTTTGGAGGATAAGGATGAAATATATTAATTAGGGTTAAAAGCTTTACAGGTAGTACATTAAGCTTTAGTAGTTATTTTTAAGAGATTTTAAGTAGATAGTTTTAAATGATAGTACATAAAGCTTAGTGAGTTGTAATTAAGAGTTTTTTATGTCATCTTTATAATATAGTATAGATTATCGATATAAGTAGTTGATTCGTATAATAATAATAATAATAACAAAATTAAAATAAATCTTGAAAACGCGTCCAATGAAATTTATGGCAGCTCGTGAGGCGAAGTATCGATCAATCCTAGAAACTGAGGTAGCAGCGTAAAGGTTTAATAATCGTATATGTATTATAATGTAGTATTCTTGTGATGTATTCTTCATTTTTTTTTGACTGAGGAACATCTTCAACAATGTTCTGTAACTCTTTTAAAATGGAGAGAATAAAACTTCAAATTTTCCAAAGAAATCCGACAATTTATCCATTATGTTGATTCTATCCGGTATATTATTAAAATATATGAGGCATTTACTACCACAACAAACTTTTTATAAAATGGTAATTCTATATGTTCTCCCTCCTTTTAAAATGAGTTAAAGTATTAATAGACGAGTCTTTGATATTGGAATTTTGGAGATTCTTTCTCTCTCCTTCAAATATGGATAAATTTTTATTCTCTCTCAATTTTCCCCTATTTTGGAGAATATTTTGAAGATTATGTTAAAGCAGGAAAAAAAAAAACTCTAAGATATTCATTTTTGTTATAGGAAAAGCATGATAGAACAACAGTAAATAGAGAGAATGAAATCTGTAATTTTCATTAATCATAAGCCCTTTAAATAGGGAGAAATTTACAAAGAAAATAAAACATTCATTATGGTAAATTCTAATACTAGGAAAATATTATATCAATCACTTTTTTTTTATGATGACACATAATCCTACAACACTCCCCCTTGTGCCAAGTCAAATGAGTGATGGTGCACAATTGTTGCCCCGTTAAAACCTTACGCCAAAATAAAAACCCAGTGGGATAAAAAAAATAGGACGAAGGAAAGAGTACAATGCACCAGTTTCTTTGCAATATATAGACTTTTCCTTCAGTCTAGTTTTCTCTTAGATTCGTACATTAATCATGATGGTATATAAATAGTTGTCTCACTAAAACCTTACACCAAGAAACAAAACTCAATGGGAAAAATAAAATCTTGGTTGAAGGAAATAGCATAACATACCAATATCACAAATATAGTAGACTCCCCCTTTTGTCTATTACTCCCCCTGATTCGTGCATTAATCAAAGGCGTTTGGAAAACATTTGCACTTGTTTTCTACATGTTTCCCAATATATGTTTTTAGGTAATAATTTGGTAAAATGTGTCATGTTCTCTTGACATCTTACTTGATTTAATTAAATCTCGATGAGAGTTTTCTTATTGCTGATTGTATAAGACTTAAGCAGAATATTTGATATATCTTATGTTCATTTCTTCGATACATGATGCATTATTTCCATATATGCAAGTAGGATACTGGTTGAACCCATAATTACTAACTCCACTACTATATGCAATGATAGTCCTTAATCATATACATTATTTAATTATCATGGGGAGTAATATTCTTGGATTAGTTCAAGGGGGTAGTTACAAAGGATTGCTTAATTCACTTCCAAGCAATCGGCATGTTCCTTGTGGTAATTCTTTATCCAGTTTGGGAACAACCTTTGTATGGGTCAGACAGATACCTAATATCAGCAAAGACATACCAAAACATTGTTTGGTGTTTTTCTATAAGAACTAGTACTTTCGCTGCTTACATTCTAAGTAGGTATTGAAGTTTCATTATCAACCCCATTTTTCTTTCTATAGGGAAAGTATAAGCCTATGTCCATGGTTTCAAAAGATTAGTTTGATATCTAGCTAACAAATTCATTGAGAAATACAATATATGGTCAAGTGTATTGTGCTAAGTACAATAATGCGCATATTGTACTTAGATAGGGAATTCCAACTCCCAACATTTTTCGTCATCATCCTTTTAGACGAAATGGATATTTCCTTATATCCGACGCTTTGACCGATCATGGGAGTGCTAACAGATGCGCTTTATCCATATTAAATTGTCTGATTATTTTCTGGACATATGCGATCGGTGAATTAATATTTCACAAACTCGGTGTCCTAGCTCAAATATCTAGACAAAACCAAGTTTTTCCAAGATCTTTCCTCTCAAAATCAGATTTCAAGTAGCTTGTGGTTCCTCTTATTTCATCAAGAGTGTCTATTATGTTCATAACATTGACATATAGAGCTACTTTGAAAATCTGGAACTTGTTTTCCATACTAAATATGC
The DNA here is from genome assembly GCA_023525745.1 of Arctium lappa. Classification (NCBI taxonomy): domain Eukaryota; kingdom Viridiplantae; phylum Streptophyta; class Magnoliopsida; order Asterales; family Asteraceae; genus Arctium; species Arctium lappa. Next base: position 85,759,484 of record CM042052.1, on the reverse strand, counting down.
AAGGGAACAGTTCATCGTTTTTATATATCATTTCCCAATCAAGTATTCCATTAGTTCTTATATATCCTTTATAGATTAGATTGCTTTAATCTATAAAGTGGGTGTTTCATTTTTATTGCAAACGCATTTCGTGGTTTAGAGTTACTTGATTTTGGTAATTTAATATCATCAAACACTTTTATATATCTCTAAATCTAGATCCCCGTAGAGATATGTGGTAACCACATTTATGAGACGCATTTCCAGTCATTCGGAAACTACTAGGCTAATTAATTAGCATAACATTATAACGTCCATCACGGGAGAGTAAGTCTTCTTGTGGTCAATCCAGGGCGTTGTGAGAAACCTTGCGCCAAAGGAGAGTCTCATACATTATGACTTAATTATTCTCATTACGCTTTACGAAAAATGATTTATCTATGTTTTACAGGCTTTATACTTGGTGGGTTAGCACTACCAAACCAAATACCTGTTCATTTGTCAAATAATATGATTCTCATGGATTGCTTATTTAGGTCAATTTGCTCTTTGTTGATATTTTTCAACTGAGTATGGTTCGATGTCAATGTGCTCTATCATCTCATAAGCAACAATATATGTGAAATATATCATCAATGAGTATGTATAATCTGTCCATCGACTCATATGCACTCTCATAATTCATTTAAGATTTTTTTTAATCTCTGGAATCAATATTAACTTTGGAGCGTCCTCCAGTAATGATTCATAGACATAATTTAATTAGAGACAATCTCATGAGAGGTTTATGTGTTGATGACAAATAGTTGTGACTTACTCTTCTCTTCCTTAAGATGATTATCTATCGAACCAAGTAGCTTCTCCCATTTCCGTTTGGGAGCTACGACCTCAACCACACCTCCATCATGTGTGATTGCAACGTACTTTCTAGCGACGTTGTGCCCTTGTTTGGGGACTTTAACCTTGCGAGTATATTTGCAGCTCGTATATGTGATCTTGTCAATTCTGGAATAACATTAAACGTATCAGGTATCGAGTCTGATTCGTTAGACCTCTTAAAAAACAAACAACACCTAAATGATTTATGATATTATATTTAAGTGATTTTATTGGATTATTTATCTGATAGGGATTTACTCACTAGACCGTATGGTCTAACCCTAAATTTTGTTTTCAAAAATATGCATTTCAGGTGAATTTTATATTGGGATTGCTAGCTTGGGAAAAAGGTAGTTGAGGGTGAATTTAATTACCGACTCGCTAGTGTTGATCAGATTATTGTTATTAGTTTGGGTGATTAGAGATTGGTAAAAATATAAATCTTCGGTTAAAATTTATTATTGCGGTTAGAATTATTTCTTTCCGTCATTGTACTTGAGGTGATTCTGAGAAAATTATTTTAGTCGATTCGTTTCGAATCGTATTTGGATGATTTTATGTGATTGTGGTTATTTTTGGAAATCGGGTCATTACAGATGGTATCAGAGCCTTAGTTTAAGTGAACTAGGTTGCTGATTGCCTAGACTTAAGCTGAGGGGTTGTATTTGTTGATTTTTATCTGTAAAGATTGTAAGAGTTTGTTGGTTGTGAGTTTTTCTTAGTATAGCAACGTGGTTTAAGTGAATAAAGCATTTGAGTTTTGTGTTCTATCTAAATTTGAGAAATTTAAGTCGTGTTATGGCTTAATTTTATTGTAGTATTGGTTTATTCCTTGGTGTGAAGAAAGTTTTGATTAGTGAATATCTAAGTGATATCATAGTGATTTGTGCATTATGATCTAAGTTTTAGTTGGAATATTTCTGGTGGGTAATTAATGGTTGATAAGTGAGAATCGATTAAGTGTCGGAATTTACAGGCAATTATATGCTTATGTTGTATTCAAGGTTTCAGTAGTATCTAATGGCTTCTTAAAGGAAAGATTTATGTTCTTATTTTGGTTGTATTGAATTTACGGATGAGTTTATTTTATTCCGTTTGGACATGGATGAAAATGTAAGAATTCCGTTGGTTAATAGTGTTTAGTATTTATTTAAGGATTTTGAATTGAAATGTTGAAATATTCCTTGTGTGTAAAGGAATATAATTGGTTCGGTTAATTCCGTTTGGAGATTGAGGAGTCCACTATCTTATAGATCATCAAGTATTGTTTGTGATGATCTTGGGTGTTTGAATAGTCGATAATATTATTTGTGGATTGTAGTGGAACCGTTAGTCTAGACTTAGTGTACCTAGCATATCGTGGTTTTGGTGCTTGACCTTTGTTAAAAATATTGATTATGCGGTGATGAGTGATCATCTGTATGAGAAAATGAAGTCGATATGTTGGAATAAGTGGTCATGAAGAAAATAAGAAATTGTCGGGTGATTGATTTTAAAGCTTTCAGTTGTTAGCAAATCTTATATTGGAGGTGTATGTTTTATGTTTTTGAGAAGGCTTAGTAAAAGTGTAGATTTGGGGGCGTTTGGTGTGAAAAGCAGTTGAGTCTAAAGTAGTATTAGTGCGACAAATGTTTTGGGTGATTATGATGTCTGATGTTGTGTTATTTAGATTAGCGTCGCGTTGGCATGGGTTATTTCCTTTGAGAAGTAAATGAATCTCCAAGTTAATTTGAAAAGTTGTGGGTTATTAGTTCCTTCGGTAGAAAATCCTGATTATGTTTGTTGTAGGATTTGGATTGGCTTTTGATCGGTGGATTTTCAGGTATTGAAATTGTGAAAGGTTTGTTTTTGCTTATGTATGTAAAGTGATATTAAAGACGTGGATGATAATATCAGATGACATGATTAAGTCGATGAGTTGGGGGTTAGTATTTTATTAAAGGTGCAATGTTATTTGTGTGGGATTTTAAATTGTGAGTGTGCATCCAAGTGAGAAAGCAAGGATGACCTTGTTTAAGATATTGGATTTTGTGGTTGTTATGTTTAATCGGGAGGTTTATGTTTGTTGTGATATAAATCTCATTAGAATTCTTTCATTTAAGGAATTGTGGTATTTGTGGAATCTAAATGTTGGACATGTTTTAAAACCACAAGTCCTGATATAAAAATGGATATTGACTGTCTCGCATCCTAATTTTTGGTTTGGATTATTGAGTAATTAAGCTGAAAACTGAAGAGTTTTGTTGTGAGTAATTGGTAAGGTAAAGCTACTATTGATCGAGGTTGAAATTAATAAGAAATTCGGGTGATTCATGAGTTCAATGAGAATTGTGCAGTAAAAACGTGGTAATCCAATAGTATTTGTGTTTTGGTTTAACAAATTGTTTTAGGTGGGAACAAAAGTTATATTTTGAAAATTAAAGCGATTGGTTGTGTGAAAGTTCGTTGGGGGTTCCGTAAAAGGAATATTATGTTGTAAGATTTTGAAATCAATTTTGTTAATCACTTACCCTCGTTGGTTGCTTGAACAAATTCCGGGACGAAATTTTGTTAAGGAGAAGAGTTTGTAATAACCCCATTTTAGTTTTTGGCAAAAAAAAGGAACGTTTTGGGGAGTTTTCGTAAGTTATCGTTTCTTGAGGGACCTTTATTGTAAATTGGAGATATAAAAGTTAATTTCTCTTCCTTGTCTCATTGAGTTATCTGCCAACCTACTTTTACATTTTCACCTTTATTGTATGTGTAAAATTTTGGGAGATTTAAGGAGGAGGCGATGGTGTATAACTTTTAGAGAGAATTGTAGAGGTGGCGATGGTGGATAAATTGTGAAAGAAATGTTTTCATCATCGTTTCCTTTCAATCATAATTTTTAGGAGTTTGGTTTGAGCAATTTTAACCGTTAAGACTGGACCCGATGTGAGTTTTTGTTTAATCATTTTTGAACTGAAATGCATATATTATCAAATAGTTATTATTTTGATGTTATACCAGATTGGTATATTTGAATTTTTTTTTGGGAAAGGGTATCCTGGGCCTTTGTCCCAGACTAATCCCTTGGCAAAGAAACCGACTGCGAAAGCATGCAGCCCTGTGGTTAAACCCAGTGGCCACAAAGTTGCGAATGCAGGGAATCGAACTCGGGTTGAGCGCTATGAACTCCTCAATGATTTAGACCTCTTAAAAAACAAACAACACCTAAATGATTTATGATATTATATTTAAGTGATTTTATTGGATTATTTATCTGATAGGGATTTACTCACTAGACCGTATGGTCTAACCCTAAATTTTGTTTTCAAAAATATGCATTTCAGGTGAATTTTATATTGTGATTGCTAGCTTGGGAAAAAGGTAGTTGAGGGTGGATTCAATTACCGGCTCGCTAGTGTTGATCAGATTATTGTTATTAGTTTGGGTGATTAGAGATTGGTAAAAATATAAATCTTCGGTTAAAATTTATTATTGCGGTTAGAATTATTTCTTTCCGTCATTGTACTTGAGGTGATTCTGAGAAGATTATTTTAGTCGATTTGTTTCGAATCGTATTTGGATGATTTTATGTGATTGTGGTTATTTTTGGAAATCGGGTCATTACACGTTGTGGGGGCGCAATTGGCACATATAATCAAACATGCGTAAATGTAAAGTAACAGGCTTATATTCAGTTACCAATTGGTACGCATGAGGTTGGTTAGCAAGCAGTGGGTCTAAAAACGAAAAAAAACTGCATATAATAATTGCATAACCCCAGGTAGATGTGGGTAAATTGGTGCGCATTACTAATACCCTAGATGTCATCATATTCTTTTGATAACAACTTTTATGAGACCATTTTATATATACACATGAGGTATAGGAAACTCTACATTGATCCTCATACATATGCAATTAACATCAAATCCTTATGATGTAAATTCCCCAGCATTCCAAGTCATGTAGACTTGATGAAATAATCAGGGTGGTGAGCCCTTAAACGTATAGCTAGTGCTAGGAGTGCAGTATTTCATGTGGACAATAATACGACATGCGTTCATCGTGTCGAAACCAGAACCATAAACTTTTAATGGTCCGCATTCTGGATGTTTATGTCCATAAATATCACCTTGTATTCGTTGTAACAACGAAATATTTTTGTATTATGTCCTTAGCTTTAGGATGATCTCATTCCTGTCTTGGCTAAAGATTAGGGTATATACAAAAGTTTTAGGTATTTGAGAGGGCATATTATGATGGCAATGTTGTTTCTTATGCTGCAGAAGTCAACAGTTGCAATTTGCCTCATTTTGCCTATCACTCGAAAGAGAATGTATCTATGTGTATTTTGCAATACACGGATCACTATGTCATAACCATGGTGTCCCACATGGTCATGTCGAAACATATATGTTTCATTTCCCTAAAGTTCTTTATTGGTGACAAAAATGTTTCGATGACTCAATAATCTACTAGCTAGTTTGACACATAGTTTCCATGATATATGTTTTTTTTAACGGCAAGTTAACACACACACATGTTCCCGAGGTATCCGGGCTCCCACTTAAGGGTGCCACCCGACTAATCCCCATCAACCACGACCCAACCCAGTTAAGGGTACCACTAAGTAGCGGGCCCATGATCTGGATATCACAACATGCTCACCACGGGATTCGAACCCGGGTAGTCAGGGATACCATCCACTAACCCCCCCAGGATGTTACCAAACCACTAGGCTACAACATGAAGGATTTCCATGATATATGTTTACTTTCAAATTCATTAGAACTTATGTATATATGCTCATTATAATTTCCATTTGATACGAATATATTTACAAGGTTCCTATTGATCTTGTACCAACAAGGAAATGATTTTAAAGATTTTGTACCAACAAGAAAATGATTTTACAAGGTTCCTATCGATCTATTTTAAAGATTTTGTTGGAAATGCTACAAGTTCGACAATGCTGGGATGCTCTTTCACTTATTATTTTAGAGGAGACTGGTATGTTAGGTATGTTAGATGACAAATATTGCTATAGACATTTAGGCATTGTTTGACAAAAATAAACTAGCTTATAAGGTAGCTTATTATTTGAGTAATTGTTTGGATGCACATAAGCTAGTTTATAAGTTTGATTATACGCTAGCTCATTAATAAGATATTTAGAGTAGCTTATGAGGAGTATTTTGACATTTTTTTTCCAATTATAACCGTCATTAATAATTATTATCAATTATAAATAAATATTAGTTATAAATAAATATCAGTTATTAATTATCCATAAACATTAATTTATAGTAAGTAAAACTAATTAAAAATTATTAATTAATTTGTAACTATATATATTTATATTTAATTTAAATTACACAGTATAAATTAATAATAGTTATTAATTATTTATAAGTATTATTAACTATATTAATTATTTTTTAAATTTTATTCAATATATTTAGATATCAAAAGACAAATATAACAATTCTAAAAATGTTTATGTAAGTGACATAAAAATTAAAGTTATACTTATTTTATTTCATAGATAATTACAATATGCTAAATAATTTTAAAAAACTATTTAATTTAATTATTAATTATATTTTTAAAAAATATTAATTAATTAGGATATGTGAGGTTGACAAATTTTATTGTTATTCATATTATATTTAATAGTTATTTAAAATCATAGATCAATGTAGGTTTTTTTTCTAAAATTCTTTTTAACAAATTAATTTTTTTTAATATATATAATAATCAATTTTAAATTATTTCAATTAACATATTAATCATACGGCGGTGAGGAGGAAGCAACCATACGACGTTAGATTTAGGGTCGTTTACCAAACACTTATCCGGGTAATGCTATGTGCTCGAATTTGGAGAGAAAAAAAAAAAGAAAAGAAAAGAAAGAGAAGGAAAGGAAAAATATTTTTTCTATTTGTGTTCTCCAAAGGGAAGGTAAAAGAACGAAATGAAAGAAAGAAAATAATTTGTCATGTTCTTAAACAAGAGAGAAAGTAAAAGAAATATGTTATTTTTACTAATATGTCTTTTAAATTATATCATTTAGAATGAAAGATTGGTAGTTTTGTAATTTTCATAATTTTTAAATGGTTTTAATTTATTTTCTTTCATTACTTTTCCTTTATTTTTCTCCCACATTTAGAAGAAACATTTTGGAAGGAAACTTATTATTATTTTTCTTCCATTTCCTTTCAATTCTCTCCTAAAAAAGTTTCGAGAACATGTGCTTTTTACTTTCCTCTCATTTCCTTCCCCTTCCTTCATTTCCTTCGTAAAATGAGTTTCGAGAACACAGCGTAAACGTTTACCTGTAAAATTCAACACTATCATTTACTTACCGGGTAAGATATTAGTCCATTAAAACAATATCGTATGCAACAATTTTTTTACGGTAAGCACTAATCGTGGTAAAGGTCTTCGCTCTCATTTACCAGGTAAGACTCTCGGTTCTTGCCTTAACTCTTACCGGGTAAGATTCTTAGGGGTTGTTTGGTTGATTTTCCATTAAGTTCTGTATGGATAAAGTTGTCTGTGTGGATTAATCTGTCTGTATAGATTTAGAAGGTTTTTATTTGAGAGGATTTTTTCATAGATGGAAGGGACGTGTTTTTAATGGGAGAGGCTGGTTTGGAAAAAACTTGACTTTTTGCAAAAATTTCCCCCTTGAAATCTTACTGAATAAGTCACTTTCTATATCATTAAGCCACTACCAAACAGTCATATATAGCAGACTGAATAAGTTGTGAGTCTCATTAAACTCATTAAGTTGCTAACAAACAGGCCCTTAATCCTTGTCATATTCATCCGTAAGGTAATGTGACTTGGTAAGGTTTGGTAAATGGTCCCTTCTAACGTGCAAGGACCTGATATGCCATTTATTAAACTTCAAGGAGTATTAACAAAACTTCAGATTTCTCGTGCCTACTTTTCCGATTTCTATGGACCGCTTGCAGAAAAAGGTTTTCGTCTTTCTCCAATTGCCCACTAGCTTTATATCCCATTACCACTAACTCCATCACTACAAAAATCAATCATGGGCAACGTCGGTGAATCGGAAAAGTATTTACTCAATCGGCACAAGGAGCACCACTTCACCGCCGGTGAAATCGTCCGTGACATCATCATTGGCGTCTCCGATGGCCTTACCGTTCCATTCGCTCTTGCCGCCGGACTTTCTGGTGCTAATGCTTCGTCTTCCATTATCCTTACCGCCGGAATAGCTGAGGTTGCTGCTGGCGCTATCTCCATGGGACTCGGCGGGTAAACCAACTTACCTCCATTTTCTATGGTTGTTTTTAGGTTTAATTCGTTGATTTCTTGAGCAAATATTCCAAACACGTCACTCGATTATGTGAATCTTTTCGTCATGATTATGTTCTCACTAAATGGATATCATCATCGACATCTGGTTCCGAATTTGATATAGAATCAAAATTCTATAATTATTGAAATACGCCGTAGCGAATTGCATGTTGGTTTTGTCGGATTATAGAATTCTGCTTTTTTAGGTTTCTCGATATTTGATAAGGATTCATGACGGAATCAGCAGCAATACCTTCTGATTTGCAGTATTTGTGTTCTGATTTTATGCACTTATCAAACTTGAATCAACAATACACTATCGAATTTGGAAGTAGTCGGTCAAAAGAGTGTACTCTTTTTTATTACTTCATGTATGTTTTCTCTGGTGTGTGTAATGAAATGAACTTTTAATGAGTAGGTATTTGGCTGCAAAGAGTGAGGCTGATCATTATGTCAGAGAGCTAAGAAGAGAGCAAGAAGAAATCGATACCATACCTGATACAGGTTAATTCTTAATTTCGTTCATAATTTAGATACATATACAGAAAAACACACATTGATTATTGGTGACTTTATGCTATATACAAACTGTAGAGGCGGCTGAAGTGGCGGAGATACTAGCGGACTATGGGGTGGAGCCACACGAGTATTGGCCTGTGGTGAATTCTTTGAGAAAGAACCCGAAAGCATGGCTCGATTTCATGATGAAGTAAGTGTTGCTACTTTTGATCCAAATAATATTTTGTTTAAAATTTTATACAAGTTCGAGTTAGAAGACCACCTTTAGCATATCCATGATCCATGATTAAAATAACATCAGGCTTAGAACTTTGATTCTTTTCTGGCCTAAAAGTAGATTCTTGAAATGAAGTAATGAAAAACTCTTGAGGGACGTTTGCCGTTCACACATTTCTTGATTGCAAACAGACAGAATCTTGATATGCTAAACATGAAGTAATCAGTGTAAATTAGATATCGATATGCTAAACATGATTTGTCTTTTTATATGACTTTCTTAAGATGTTTTGTCTTGATTATATAAGGAGAAGTTTATGCATGTGACATCCTGCAAACCAGAAGCAACCAGCCATTAAATTTAAACAATTATAAACAATCTTGGATTAATTATATTCCAAAAATTTCTGGAGTGGTGAATTTTTGAACCATGGTACTTCATTTTCACTGCATGTTAATCGCTTTTTTAGGAAAAACACGAAAAAGGGGGAAAAGAACATTGTAGTCTGTAGGAATGAGTAATTTTACATAAATTGTGTGATATAAAAGCAACACCGAGACTTTTTATCGAAAATTCTTATTCTTAACAATGGTGTTGTTTTGCATTCTCACAAGATTTATGATTTATTTGCAGTGAAAAAGGCAACTAAACCTTGAGAGCTAGCTCAACTGACAAATAAAAACTAGCTCTTGGGGATCTCATCATAGGTTGCTAGTTCGAGTCTCCTTGGGGCCATTGGGGATTTTCCTTCAGGGTCCCATAGGATTAGTCTAGGTGCACACAAACTTGGTACATACACCCATGGTTAACAAAAAAAGAATACAAAAATACAACTAGTAAAAAATCTTGATTGAAATTGTGGGTTTGTGGTCTGTAATCTTTTGTTTATTTGTGATCCAGATTTGAACTTGGACTTGAAAAGCCTGATCCAAGAAGAGCACTTCAGAGCGCACTAACGATAGCGATCTCGTATGTATTGGGTGGATTGGTCCCCCTTCTCCCTTACATGTTCATCCCAGTTGCCCAGAAAGCTGTGGTGGCCTCCGTTATCGTCACCATATTCGCCCTGCTCATCTTTGGGTTTGCCAAAGGTTACTTCACCGGTAACAAACCGGTGTGGAGTGCACTGCAAACGGCCCTAATTGGCGCCATAGCATCTGCAGCCGCTTTTGGACTGGCGAAGGCCGTGCAATGGTAGTAATTTAAGCTGCTACTTAACTTCTTGTTGTTTTATGTTTGTTTTAATGTTACTTCTAGACTTTTGAGTTTGAAAAGGGGAAAATGGCTTGTTATGACAGACTGGGAGACTGATTCTTGTGGGGCTGAGAGTGTGAAATTGGAAGTTTGCCTTTTTATCTTGTTTTGGTGCTTTTTTGATTCCAACCCATGCGCAATAGTAACAGCCAGGGAGATTGAATTTTGGGTTATGAAAGACAAAAGTTCTTTTTGACTTTATTTAAGGTTTTTTTTTAAGCAGTTTAATGAACTTAACGGGATTCACAAGTTATTCGATTAGCTATACATGACTGTTTGGTAGTGGCTTAAAGACATAGAAAGTGGGTTGTTCAATAAGCTTCTAGAGAGAAGCTCTATACATAAAGTCAAGGTTTTTTTTTTAAACATGTTCGTCCCAATTAAAAACACGATATTTCCATCTATGGAAATGTCCTCCCAAACAAAAATCTTCTCAATCTATATTAAGGTTCAAAATGGCGTGAGGCATGACGTGACAGCGAGGTCAAGCATTACATGTCACGGCAAGGACGCGGCGTGACGTAAGGCGCCAAATTTGTATGTCATATTCAAAATTATATATATACGTATATGTTTTATATATATTATTCTAATCAAATAATGATATTAAAGAATGAACATTCATATTAGAAGAAAAAAATCATATAAATTATTGTTATAAAAATAGTTTTTGATTGAATATTTAAAATAGAACTTAGAAATTAATATTACAACTTCGTTCTAATCACGAGTACATTACGTTTATGATTTCGTGAAACTGTGAGTGATTTGATTAGATAAATCTATAAAAAAATTAAATCTAAAGTTAAAAATGTAAAAACATAAAAGATAAAAAAAAAAAAAAACGCGCTCCGCAACACGTTATGGCGTGTCTTAAGGCGCCATAGCGTGAGCCACGGCTTACAAAAACGTTATGGGTCATTTCGTAACGGTGGAGACACGTCTTGCGCCATATCGTGTCATGACACACCTTTTTGAACACTGATCTATACAGACAGATTAATATACATAAAATTTTATCTATACAAGACTTAATGGAAAACCAACCAAACAGTTCTTAAATCCATTTCTTACAAGGTTTTAAATGTCGTGGGTCATGGTGTGATGGTGAGATCAAAGCAGTTATGGACAAATTTGTATATCATATAACTGGTTGCCCCATGATTTTTGTTGAACGTCTGCATCTTTAAAGTGGATTCCAAGTCCGTAAAGTTGTTGATGTGTCCGAATTTTGCTATTTCAAGGGTCTTTTTAAGTTTTCATGGACTTTTTTGGGTTTTTTGATTGATATTCTTTGTATTTTCTAATATCTCGAAACATTGCTTAAAGTTTAGGGGGGTACCTTTCATACCCCCAAAAAATTTACTTGTGAAATTCAGTTGAGTGGGTGCACAGGATCCCGCTTGAGCATGAATGGTCCAACATTGTATCATATACACAATTATATAGTGTTCCTGTAATGTGTGACTAACGCCATGGCACACTACGACATGGCTTTTTTCAAATTTTTTTTTTAAATTTTAGCTTGTGTTTTTAGACTTTTCATTTAAGATTTTGCACTTTTATACATTTATCTAATCACATCACTCATAGTTTCACAAATTCACACACATTATGGACTCACGATTAAAACAAAGTAATATAATTACCCTTCCAAGTTCTATTTTGATATTTAATCAAAGACTATTTATATAATACTAGTACATATGATTTTTCTTCTACTAATATGAATGCAAATTTTTTAATGTCATTGGATAATATATAGAAAAAATATACGTATATCTATAATTCATAAATATAACATACAAATTCGTTGCCTTATGTTACATCTTGAAAAACGTCACGTCTACATTTTATGCCGTTTAGAACCTTACATTTGGTACATCGAATTGGACTAAATATAACATAATAAAATTCATTGTTTTACGTTTGACACCATATAGGACACAAATACTGGACCGATGGAACAAAACTTCACTGATTTCAAATAGTAACTTAGCTCTCATTTTTGGCCGCTATTGGTAGGATTTCGTCGTGGAATGCAGTACTGCCCGTTTTGGACATCTAGTCGTCACATGTCATTGTGATTCACCGACCCCTAATTGTGATTTGTGAACCATGGAAGTTTGTGATTAAGTTGACGGCTAGTTTGATAGTCATTAAAACAATTAACATGGGTTTTGTTCTTCAAAAATTTCAAGCATAAACACCCAAATTGTTTAGTATTTTATAGACTTTTTTTTTTATATTACAAAATATCATTTAGCAGTGGCGGACCTAGGATTGTCCACCGTTGACACTTAGGTGACATTTGTTTTTTAAGAGGTTTGAAGTCTTATTTCACTTCTGATTAATAAGAGGTGGTGCTAAAGTCTGAAATCTGAATCAATAAGATTGTTTTTGTAACGTCTGGAGGCATCTTGAGAGAAATGAGAACATATTAAATGAGGCGGGATAAGAGATTTTAAGAAATTAGGTCACCACTTCTTATTTAAGATGTATTTCATTCTGAAAATTGGAAAAAAAAACAAACAAACAGTCTGAATGTCAAAAAATTTAAACGATTCAAGATTAAGGGGCTGTTTACCAACTCTTTCCGGGTAAGTGCTGCCCGGGTAAGAGTACTGTCCCGAGTAAGAACTGTCCAGAGTAAGAGTTGTTCGGGTAGGAGTGTTTACCAACTCTTTCCGGATAAGTGCTTATCGACAAAAAAATGACAATTTTAACCCTTTGATCCTATATCTCTAGTTGATTGAATTCCAGCCAACAAATAGTTGATTGAAAATGGGTTTTAGAAAACACAAACAAAAGCATATAAACAAACACACAAACACATGACAGAAATAGCAAAATCCATGACCAGAAAAACGAAATCAAAACAGAAAATCCATGACCAGTTTAAACAAAATTGAAAAGAAAAACAAAAAAAGAGGATGTACTACTTGCTGTTGTGTGACAAAATCGAGAAGAAAACGGTGACCCTTGTTGGTTTTGCTGAGAAAAAACGGTGACCCTTTGTTGGTTTTCTTTCTTAACAAACTACATGGAGAAGAAATCACAACAGTTAACAAAATAAAAAACAATAACGAAATCAAAATCGACGAGCAAAGTACAACCTCAAAGAGGGGAACTGTGGATTGGTTTATTTGTGACAAAACCCAAAAGGGTTTCGAAATCTTACCGAGTAGAGAGGAGGGAGGAGAACTGTGGATCGATTTCACAGTTTTCGATCGATTCCACATCTGCAGATCGAAACTGTAGAGGAGGGAGGAGAACTACGAAGAGAAGATCGGAGTTGTGGAGAAGGGAGGAGGGAGCAGAGAGACCGATCGGTGGCTGGAGGAGAGCAGACCGGTGGCCGGAGGAGAAGCGATGAGGGAGGAGGGATGAGGGCGGCTGAAATGAGCGTGTTTGAAACCTAATCGTTGAAAGGGCCTCCGTGGAAATAACAAATCTGACTGGGGTAAGCATAAATTTGATGCTGGTCGGGTAAGTTTTCGGTCAGCACTTCGGTAAGATTTCAGTCAGATCCAGCATTTGGTAAACACACTGACCGCTGACCGAGTCAGATCTGCTGACCGAGTCAGTTCGGTCAGCGGCTAGTAAACATCCCCTAAGAGCCATTAAGAGGTATTTAAGAAAAAACAAACAGCCCCTTAGGTTTACAACTGTACAAACATTCTAATACTTATATAATATGGAATAATTTGAATCAAACAATTAACTTAAATAAAACATGATCCATGAGATAACGTGTGCATGTGTTTATGTTAATTGAAACCATACATTTCTACACAAAATGTAGCTTCCATTTGATCACTTAAACATAAAAGCTCATAACTTCCAAATTTCATCCAACTAATAATAACATGAAGTCAGAAAAGACTAGTCAAACCCCTATCTAATCTTATGTCACACTTTCTCCTTGCCCTTAAACGTCCTTACGTGTATTTACGTGCACACAAATATGATAACTTAGTGAATATTATGTTTGTTGGCCGACATAAAACGATCATCTAAAACATATAAGCCATGTTTCCAAATTCTTCATGCAATAAAAATAACTATACCACACATTAAGGTAATACTATTAATTTCTTACGAGTTTGTTATAGCGCCAGAGACTTCAAGATGATCGGCCCAGCCGTAATTCCCCCATGATGATAGGCATCGTGGCAATTTTCAACGTACATCATTACATAAAACATTTCGTCATGCATATCGAATTCAAATAATGCATTTTATCTCTGTAACATATGTAATGCTTTTCAAACTCCATGTATCTAACACGTATAGAAAAACGATCTACATTTGATGCAATTGTCTCAATTTTTGGAAGTTTATGATACTCACTTCGATCATGATTACATCTTGCTTCTTTCTAAATGCTCTCAGGTTTTTTAGTTTCGTACTATTTAATTTTTTCCAAATTTTATGTAATACGCGGTTTTCAACAAAATATTTTTCCATACATTTTTTTGTAGGAATAACAAGTTTTTTTAAAGATAAAGAGTTTATTTCCAAATAATTTTAGACTTTGTGATACATTTGCTAGGATTTTTAGGGTGGATGGTGATAAGGACGCTAAGGGGGCGTTTGGTTCGCTGGATTCCGCCGGAATCTGATGGAATTGGAATGATCAATTACATTGACCAAATTTCATTCTGCTGTTTGGTAACCAATGGAATTGAATTGAATTCTATGAATTCCTTTAATCATGGATTTGGTCATTCCTTCTTAAAATGGATGGAATTGAATTCCATTCCATCAGATTTTCTCAAAATGACACAAATACCCTCCTTACCTTTTCTAAAAACCCTAACCGCTTCTAAAAACCCCCTCTCTCTCCTCTCCTCTCTCTCTCCTATCTTTATCTATCTCCTCTCTCTCTACCCACTCCCTCTCTCACAATCTCTCTCCTCTCTCCCCCCCTCTCTCCTCTCTCTCTCGGCATTTAAAAAAATAAAAATAAAAGAAAGGGTATTTTTGTCATTTTTCAGAATTCCATTCCAATTCATTTGAATGATTACATTCCATTTCTGCCAACCAAACACTTGGTCAAACCTGATAACAATCCATTTCAATTCCTTCTAGATTCCAATTCCTTAGACAGATTCATTCCTTCAGAAATCATTCTGCGAACTAAACGCCCCATAAGGTTTTTGATTGTGGTCTTGCAACGACGGGCTTGAGTGTGGAATTGGAACCAG
Source organism: Arctium lappa (assembly GCA_023525745.1). Taxonomy (NCBI): domain Eukaryota; kingdom Viridiplantae; phylum Streptophyta; class Magnoliopsida; order Asterales; family Asteraceae; genus Arctium; species Arctium lappa. The sequence continues at coordinate 85,744,127 of CM042052.1, read as the reverse complement.
ACCTGTTTTCCTAGAGGAAGGGCTTCTAGCTAGTGAGCTTAACTATTTTAACTTTATATTACAAAATATTTCTCCTAAACTTTATGGTAGGGACACCTGTCGTTAGTTCGTACAGTACTTTCGTCATGATGTAGATTTTTCGTTCTTTGGTGGATAGTTTCTTTCTAAAATCATCTGTTTTAGATAAATCTACCATTTAAAACAAACCGGCTCCAAGAAAAGTGAATATCTTCATTTTGAGGGGACTTCAAAACAGGTTACCTGTTCTTCAAAAGCTCAATAGAGGTATTGATTTCAACTCGATGCTTTGCCCTTTGTCCATACAACTTTATTTATACAGGAGTTGATGAAATACCAACCAAACAATCCCTAAATCCATTTCAAATAAGGTTTTAAATATCGTGAGTCATGGTGTGGTGGTGAGGTTAAAGTAGTTATGGAGGCAAATTTGCATATCATATCAGTGGTTGACCTTGGATTTCTGTCGAGCGGGTGCACCTTTAAAGTCAATTAAAGGCTTGTAAAGTCGTTCGAGATATTTTTTTAAAGTTTTTTGGCTGATTTCGAGAGACTTTTTAAGCTTTTTTGTTGACGTTCTTTGCATTTTTCTAAGATCTCGGAGCACTGCTCAAAGTTTAACAGGTGCATATTTTATACTCCAAAAAAAAAATTACTTGCGAAATTAAGCTAAACGGGTGCATGGGTTCGCCCCATGTATACACAACTATATAGTGTTCCAGTAAGGCGTAAGGCGTGACTCATGCCACAACATATAGCGGCGTGACTTTTTTTTTTAAAATAATTGGTTATTTTTTCAAATTTTAGTTTTTGTTTTTATACCTTTCATTTTAAATTTTATAGATTTATCTAATCATACTAGGCATATATTTAATGTTACTTTCTTATAGACATGTTATCAACAATCAACATGACCTAAGAATCACAACTTATGAAACCCTAAACCCATAAAGATGTTCAATAATTAGTTTATATTACAATTATTGACGAAAAAAATTATAATGATATAATTTATAATAAGAATGAAATGTATTTTACGATTATTTATATTTAATGTGTTAACGGTGAAAAAAAATAAAACGTATGGATAGAAAATAAATTAGTTCGTAGATATTCATGATATTTAATAGTACGGTTAAATTAAAAAAATATTCAATATTGAGCTCGTTTTGAAGGTATTGATGAGACGATTATAATGGTATAATTTGTAAAAAGAAGAAAAGTATTTTTATTGCATTCTTGTTCGTATACGATTATTTATGAGGTTCTAAATGGCGTGAGGCGTGGCGTGGCGGCGAGGCCAAGCCTCAAGCCTTAGGAGCCATGGCGTTTTCAAGGCGTGACTTATGTCGTCAAATTTCTAATTCATATATAATATTATATATAAAAACATATGTTTTGTAGTGTTATTCAATGAGTCAATAGTAATAAGCAAGTTAAATTAGGTTATATATTAAAAACTTGCAAATAAGACATTAAAAACGTAAAGAAAAATCAAATATCTCATTATGATAATTGAACATTAGGCCATGGCGTGCCATGGGCTTAACGTGGCGTGACACACAAGCCTTGGTGCCATGGCGGCTGTGCGGCGAGTTTTTTAGAACAGTAATAACATGATAAAGGTGTAAAATGGAAAATAAGAAAACAAGAGATATAAAATAAAATAAATAACTAATTGTAAGTGTGATAAACGTAACATTTAATTGAATTAGGAAATGGAACATGGAGTAGAAAATTTTGGCTTTCAAAGGTTTGTAAAAAACTGTATTAGAATTTTTATAATATAGTAGAGATTATAGTGATGTAATTTATAATAAGAATGAAACGTATTTTTAATATATTTTACAATTATGTATTTTTAATGTGCTAACGGTGAAAAAAAATAAAACGTATGGATATAAAACAATTTAATTCGTAGATATTCATGATATTTAATAGTACAGTTAAATTAAAAAATATTCAATATTGGGCTCGTTTTGAAGGTATTGACGAGACGATTATAATGGTATAATTTGTAGAAAAATGAACGTATTTTTTCATTGCATTTTTATTCATATACGATTATTTGTGTTAATATGATAATGATATAAAATAAAAATGAAAATGAAAAAGTAAGGGATATAAAGTAAATTAAATAAGTAATTGTAAGAGTGGTAAATGTTATTGTACAACAGATTGTACAATAACCGTTTTAGAATTTTTATATAGTAGTATAGATAACTCAGTTTACGAATTTAAACACGTTATAGACTCACAATATAAGAAGAATACTGAGGTAAGATGGGACAAAACTTTACTGATTTCAATCAATAACCATGACATATAACCTCCAATTTTTGCCCGTTGTATATAAGTTTTCGTCGTGGACTGAAGTACTGCCCGATTTGAACATGTAGTCGTCACATGTCAAGTGATTCACCCATCGGTCATTGTGAACCATGGATGCTTGTGATTTAATTAACGGCTACTTTGATTGTATCAAAATAAGGGGCTGTTTATTATTATTATTTTTTTTTTTTAACATTAATCACCGTATGAGTTAATTTGTTTGTATGTATAAATATGTCTGTTTGAGGGACAAGAACTGACTTCTTCCATATAGCCATTTTAGTTTAATGGCTTAACTATTAAGCCGTAAATAAACATTCCTGCATGGCTGAGCGAATAAGTCGTCCAGACCATTAAAATCATTAAGTTGTAAGTAAACAACCCCTAAGTCGTTAAAAACAATTAACACGGATTGTTCACGTAGTTTTGTTCTTCACAACTTTCAAGCATAAATACCCAAATTGCTTAGTATTTTTATAGACTTTTATTTCATATTACAAAACATCACTTAACACTTAACAGTGGTGGATCCGGGATTTTTGTCGAGCGGTTGCACTTTTAAGATGGATTAGAGTCTCGCAAAGTAGTCCGATTTGTTTTAGCCGTATTTCACCATTTCAAGTGATATTTTAAAAGTTTTTTGGTTGAAGTCGAGGGAATTTTTCGGTTTTTGGTTGTTTTCGAGAAACTTTTTCGATTTTTTTGTTGATACTCCTTGTATTTTTTAATATCTTGGAGCATCCTTCAAAAAGTTTAACGAGTGCATATTTCATATACTGCAAAAAAAAATCTACTTATGCAAAGAAGTTGAGTGGACGCACGAACCAGCTTAGGGTTGTCCCCCGTGACACTTAGGGGGCGTTTGGTTCGCTGGATTCCGCCGGAATCTGGTGAAATTGGAATGGTCAATTCCATTGACCGAATTCTGTCGTGTTGTTTGGTTGCCAAGGTAATGGAATTGAATTCCATGAAATCTTTAGATTAAGGAATTGGTCATTCCATTTGAAAATGGATGAAATTGAATTCCATTCCATCATGGTTTTTCAAAAAGACAAAAATATCCTCCAAACCTTTTCTAACAAAATTAAAACCCATCAGATGTGGATTTGGTTTCCTCTCTCTCCTCTCTCCCCTCTCTCTCCTCTCTCCCTCTCCTCTCTCCCTCTCCTCTCTCTCTCCCTTCTCTCTCCTCTCTCTCTCCTCTCTCTCTCTCCTCTACTCTCTCTCCTCTCTCTCCTCTCCCTCTCTCCTCTCTCTCTCTCTCCTCTCTCTCTCCTCTCTCTCTCTCTTGACATTTAAAATAAATAAATAAATAAATAAAAATAAAAGAAAGGGTATTTTTGTCATTTTTCAGAATTCAATTCCAATTCCTTTGTAAACCAAACAGACATATTCCAATTCATTTGACTGATTACATTCCATTCCTTTCCTGCCAACCAAACAGTTAGTCAAACCTGAAAACATTTCATTCCAATTCCTTTCAGATTCCAATTCCATTGACAGATTCCATTTCATCAGAAATCATTCTACGAACCAAACGCCCTCTTAGGTTTACAACTGTACAAACATTCTAATAGTTATATAATATGGAATAATTTGAATCAAACAATTAATTTAAATAAAACATGATCCATGAGATAATGTTTGCATGTGTTTATGTTGCTTGAAACCATACATTTCTGCACAATATGCAGCTTCCATTGATCACTTAAACATCAAAAGCTCATAACTTACAAATTTCATCCAACTAATAATTACGATGTCGAAACGACTAGTCAAACCCTTATCTAATCTCACGCTTCACGCTTTCTCCTTGCCCTTAAATGTCTTTATGCGCATTTACATGCATATAAATATGATAACTTAGTGAATATTACGTTTGTAGGCCGACATAAAAACGATCCTCTAAAACATGCAAACCATTTTTTTCCAAATTCTTCATGCATATAAATAAGTGTACCACACATTGAGGTAACATTCTTAATTTCTTATGAGTTTGGTATAGCGTCAGAGCCTTCCTATCTGCTAGACAAGATGATCCTAGCCATAATTCCCCCATGATGACTGGCATTGCGACAATTTCTCAACGTACACCATTACATAAAACATTTCGTCATGCATATACATATTCAAATAATGCATTTTACTTCTGTAACATATGCAAGGCATTTCAAACTCTATGTATGTAACACACATACAAAAATGATCTACATTTGATGCAAACATCTCAATTTTTGAAAGTTCATTATACTCACCTCGATCATGATTACATATTGCTTCTTTCTAAATGCTCTCCGGTTTTTTAGTTTTTGGACCCAAGCATCTCCCAACTTTTTTGCTTTTTCCAAACTTTCTATCATCGAGACATTGGACCATTGCCCTCGTGGTTGTAAGTTTGCTTCAAGTACATGGAAAAATGTTTTTAAATGGTGGAATATTGATTTCGATCTCCCCCCACATCAACTTTCGATTTTGCTTTCTTATGATGGTGGAAGACAAATTTAGGCACCGTTAAAGGGAGTTTGACAAGTTGTTATTTCGATCACAACTTATTCTCCCTGGAAATATAGGAATGCTTAGATCTTCAAAGGGATCGATGCTCGTGTTGATATTCTTGGCTATATTCAATTTCAATCTTTCGCTTGGATCTTAACAAGGTACAATAATCGGTCAAATTCACGGACTACTTGGCTTGATTCTCCTTTGTTCGTATCTCGTGACCCTTTTTTGGTTTTGTCTTTTTTTTTGGTCTTGTCTTCGTTTTCGGTGGTGTTGTTTCAGTGTATGTGTTTTTTTCTCTCTTTCGAAAATCTTCTCCTCATAGATTTCCTTGTTGATGTATACGTTTTTTTGTTTTTCTTAATGCTATTGTCTTTCAAATAAAGAATAATACTATATCTGTTAACTTACGGTTTCACCTGATGCAAGTCAATGGAGTAATTTAATAAGAGTTTAACCTATAAACAATCTTCATGTGATATTCTTATCGAATGAATGTTCAATTATAGTTTATCCTATAAAAATACAAGCCATCGATCTCCCCCCTTTTGATCGTTTTTTTTGTTTTTCGGTTATCAATATTTTTTTATATGTCTAAACGTGCTCCATTAAATTGTTATAAAAGATGGAAAATCAAAAGATTAAAAAAAGAAAAGAGATCAAAAGAGGGTGATCGATGAAAAGGGCCAACGACGATGGGCGGAAAGGAGAACTAACATTGATGTGTCCACGAGTGGCGAGGGGGAGCGATGTCATGTGCAAGGGTTTGAATGACGTAGGGTTTGAAAACGGTAACACGGATTTAAGTTTTTTTTTTTTAAATTTTGGGTAAATTGCATCAAAATGGAACCAACTTTAAGTTGATTCCTATTTTGAGGAACAAACTTTAAAAACTATCATTTTAGGATCTTAAACAAACTTTTCATTTAATTAAGGATCTCTATTACCTATTCAGCCGATAACAAGTTTCCTCTAAATGATGTGGCATAGAATGAAATAAAAACAAATGCTTAATAGAAAATAAAAAAGCCACGTCAGTTAAAAAAAAATATTAAACCCAATTACACCAACCCTTCTCCACCCAAAAGAAAAGAAAAGATTTACTTACCCAAGAATCTTCATCCCCTCCATTCTACTTCTCATCTTCCGGTCTACCCACCATTTTTGAAAAAAAGATCTCTAAACCTCTCATCTTTAAACATGCAACAAGAATCTCCATCTCCTCCCCTATTATTCATTTATGAAAAGGTAAAATAAGGTCCAGATCTAAAGTTTTTAGGTAAAAGAAATTCATCCCAGAAGAGTAAATCAAACTAAGGTGTCGTTTGTCTTTTAAGAGGTCTAAAGTCTGAAGTCTTATTTTAGTTATGATTAATAAAAGGTGGTATGTAAAAATGTCTGAATGATTCAGATTTAAGAGCCATTAAGATGTTTAAAAAAAAAAAAACCTTAAATGTCATCAAATTTCAGATCTAAAATCTCCATGAAATCAAAAGAGTAACAATTTGATGTTGTTTCGTGATAGCCATTGACAACCTTTGATGTTGTTTCGTCTTCTTTTCTACTCCATGAAATTTCAATTTGGGAGTTTACAGTAAGGTTTTGTATTTAACACACCAATCGATTATACAGTGACGAAAAAACCTGATGAACAAGATGAAATCTTGATGCACTCTGGATTTGGATCTGGTTTTGTCGATGAACACAAAGGGTGTAAACCCATTTTCCCATCTGAGTTGTTGCTATACTAATTTCAGTTTTTGCTTTCGTACCCTTTTTTCCCCTTTTGATTTTGCTCTTCAAAAAACTTGATTTTGTTTTATAAATCGATCTGAGTTTCTGTTTTGTAATACGGATGTCAATTTTGTTGTATAAACCAATATGAGTTTGGGTTATGTTGTGTGTGAGAGAGAAAGAAAGAGATGTGTTTTGGTAGAAAAGATAACCGGAAAGTGACCGGAGATGAGGAGGGGGTGGTCGGAGATGAAACAACCAATTGGATTTATGTTTTTACCTTTTCCCTTAAAGGCTTCACATACTTGTACAAGTAGCATCAAAGTTTGTACTTTAAAAAATCATATACATGGAATTTTGTTGGTTTTTACTTGGGCCATATCATCATTAGCAGATAATCAGGTAACAGATACCCTTAAATAAATGAAAATTTTGCTTCAGACCCTGAAATTATAATTTTGAAAGTTTGTTCCCTAAAATAGGAATCACCTAAAATTTGGTTCCATTTTTATGCAATTTTTTCCATAAATTTTACAATCTTCCTAATTGGAGTTTTATTATTGTTAAAATGATATAGGTAACTAATTTTTAAAAGTTCAACGATTTGTTTATTAAAAATATCAGAGAGCTAATCATTAAAGTTTAATATTTTTTCATTCAAAAAATAATTGAGAGACTTAACTATTTAAAATAAAAAAGTCCCTTTATTTTTATTTTATTTTTACTTTTTCAACTATGTAAAATTCAAATTTAATTGGTCCAAAAATTACAATTCCTTTTTGAAACAATTGACTCGCGTTTCCATTGTCTATTTTTAAGCCCAGCCCAGCCCAGCCCAGCCCAGCTGAGTTGGGCAAAAAGCCCTTCCAAAACCCTAAAAATCCCTAAATCACACTTCAATTTAGGGTTTTGCTCTATAAAGCGCTCGTGACTATTGCATTCAGGTATATCATCGATCCAACTTCTCTTTTCTGCCATATATTTGAGGAATTGAGGTGTGGAATCTTCAACGTGTCGTTGATCGTCGTCAGGTTTTGCAGCTTCAATTTTCATCTCTTTTTTTTGTTCTTAAAACTGATTTTGTGTATCTCTAATGATGATTCAAATATAATAACTTTCGTTCTTCTGAGAATAACCATGCTGAAAGTTTTTTGGAGACCTGAACTGAAGAGATTCGCTTTACATTTGAAGATATTTTCTTATGTTTTTTTCTACTTGAAGATTGATATTTGTTTCGATTTTCAATTTTTGAATGCCTCTGAGGATGATTCAAATAAAACTTTCGTTCTTCCGAGGATAACATCCATGAGGAAACAATTATGGAGACCTGAACTGAAGAGGCTTAGATTAAATTTTTTCTAAGTTTGAATTTGATTTTCTGATCTTTTGATTTCTGTAAATCTCTTATCATGCTTTATATTATATAACTATTGTTGACGCTTTATCCAAAATTTGGGGCGAAATTGTTTGATATTCGCAAATCTCAGAATCGATAAATCGTTGAAGATTAATCCCTTTGCTCTTAATTATGGTTGAGCCTTTACCTTTTTATGAGGTGAAGGATCCCATGGATGAAGGTCTATCTGGGACTTGTCATATCCTATCGCCTTGGAGAGCGGAGTCTCTGCTATTACCTTTTGGGATTGGCCATGAAAAGAACATTTTTATAAAATTGTTTTCCAATATGTTACTCTATTATAGTTATGATTTTTAATTGTTCAATATTTTTATATGAAAAGGCAATTCTACACCAAATGTTTACTGTTCACGTTTTCATTGAACAACATAAAGCGTCCTAAACCCAATACCAATATCTAGTTTTTACATCCAATTTAACCCCAATTCAATTTATTTCTAACTGAAAAATATATAGTTTTGTTTGGAATTAATTATGAACAGTTTAGTTAAAAATAATGTAATACAAACTTAATTTGTTAAGTTATTGTGATAATAGCGTTATACCCGTTCGTTTGGGTTATAGTGTCAATTTTGACTTATGTCAAGCGCAAAAGTTAGTTGTGATTCTCATTGTGTGAATGAAGGGAGCAAAAGTTAGTTGCGATTCCCATTGTGTGAATGCTGGGAATGATTATTGCCTAATTTTGTAAAAGAACAACTATGATCATGTGTATGCAATGTGTTTGTGATAGCCATTGACAACCTACTATTGATTGGAGATCTCATGGTCCATGGAAAGAGAGTTTCTATATTCAACTGATTTGTCACAAATAAGGTGTAAAGAAAAGATAATATGAACTTGGAAAAAAAAGAGGACAATAATATGGGTTTTGGATGGAATTCTTTGTTTTCTTGATAAAGCTTTCTCTAGAATTACAAGGAAATATATCATAGTAAGGGGCTGTTTACCTGCATCTTATTACCCCTTACAAAACAAAGAATTCTTTGTTTTCTTGATAATGCTTTTCTCTAGAATTACAAGGAATTATATAATAGCAAAGTGGTGTTCTGTTTGTTTTTTGTTAAGATATGTATAGATGTTGTATGGATATAGTTGTTTGTATAAATATTGTTGTCAGGGTGTTAATAGATAATATGTTGTTCAATTGTTGTTGTGTTGAATAAATAGTTTGAATTTTAGAAATGACCATTTTACCCTACGTAAGGCCTACGTAAGGCCTCACGAAGATCGGCTAGGCGTTAAACTTCATAAAAAGCCATGCAAGTGAAGCATTGGAGATAATTAGGATAATTGTCATAATTGCACATATACGTGGAAGATGTCAAAAACCATTTATCGTCCCAAAAGCAAATCATGAACAACATGGATTATTGGGATAATTGTGGTAATTGTCATAATTGCACATATATGTGGAAGATGCCAAAAACCATTTATCGTCCCAAAAGCAAATCATGAACAACAACTCCAAGAACGACGAAACAAGTACTAACAACTGTTATACAACTGTCTACCACTATAATAAAGTAGGACGCATGTTTGTCTTTTTTGTATGAAGGGCCTAAATTATTAAAGGCGAATATTTGATGGTTTATACCATTTTTATTGGTCTATATATAGTGATGATCTTAGTAATAACCGATCATCCCTCTCACTCTCATCATCTCTCTCATTGTAAAAATTCAGTGTACGTTTCTGCAAGTTCAAATAAAAATTGTAAGTTCTTATCTTTCTCTTGATTTATAGTTTATACTTTGTACTGAGTCAAACTTATTGATAGTAGTACATACAAATTTATTGTTTATTTCCCATCTTCAAATCTATTGTGTATCACTTTATTGCCCATCTTCAAAAGAAGCCATCGAACCAAAATTAAAAAAGAAAAAAAAACTCTATAAATCCATTGGAACATCAACCTACATATGAGATTTGACCTTCCCCTTTCTTCGTCTTCAACCTCTTCCAATTAGGGGTGCTCATGGGTTGGGTTGACCGGGTTGAAGACATTTAGACTAATCAATCCAATATAGGCGGTTTGAAAATTTTACAACCCAACCCAATCAAAAGTACAACCCAACCTAACCCGTTCGGGTTGGTCGGGTTGTTTTTAAACAAGATGAAATCAAACAACTCGTTAAGGATTTGTTCCACCTTAACGGTAATCTTGGCAACGGTTGTATTATCGTAAAGACACTCAAAAAGAAACTTCAAAGTCATAAAGGAAGCACCACCAATAAATCAGAAGTAAAACTAAAACCATACAAGACCGTAAAGTGTAAACCTGAACCTGTAAAGTGTAAATCAGAAGTAAAACTAAAACCTTCGATCTTAACTTGTGTAAACCGAAACTAAGTAACAAAGAAAACCTGAGTAGATGAATATACTTACCTGCCAAACAGCCCCTTAGATAACAAATACAAACAATTTTATACAACCTTCTTATGCCCATTAGAACTTCAACCAAATAGTTTCAGTTCATAGTTCATACAGCCGGATATCATCCATCGAACCTTCAATTTTATAATGTTGTGCAGCAAGTAAAGATTCGATGAATGTGTGACCTACTCTCACTAATTAACACAACAGAATTCGTGAAAGAAAAACATCAATCACCTCAACATATATGAAAGTCGAAAACATAAGTACATATAACACATCGAAGTTACTTGTATAAATCTGAACCTGTGTAAATCGAAGGTTTTAGGAAATCTAAGTGTAGATGAACCTGTGTAAATCGAAGTGTAAATCGAAGGTTTTTTTAAATGAACCTGTGTAGATGAACCTGTGTAAATCGAAGTGTAAATCGAAGGTTTTAGGAAGTCTAAGTGTAGATGAACCTGTGTAAATCGAAGTGTAAATCGAAGGTTTTAGGAAATCTAAGTGTAGATGAACGACCTGTGTAAATCGAAGTATAAATCGAGCAGAAAACTAAAAAACTAAATCGAAGTAGATGAACGACCTGTGTAAATCGAAGTATAAATCGAGCAGAAAACTAAAAAACTAAATCGAAGTAGATGAACGACCTGTGTAGATGAACCTCTCGACAGTCGACTCTCAAGTCTGGAATCGAAGTGTAAATCGAAGTGTAGATGAACCTCTCGACAGTCGACTATGGAACTGGAACTCTGGAAGGATGGAGATTGGAGGCGTGTTGTAATGGAATCGTGTGTGTATAAGTGTATTGTAAAAAACTAAAAAAAAGGCGCTTTAGGTCAAGGGTTCACGGGTTCACGGGGTAGGTCGGGTTCCATTGGGCCTGACCCAATATCAACCCAATATAGTCGGGTTTCTTAATTTTTTGATCGATCAAGCTTCGGGTTACGTCGGGTTGATTTTTTTTCCAGGTTGGGTTGGTCGGGTTTTTGAGCACCCCTACTTCCAATATCTACACCATTGAAGATATGAACAAAAGATGTATTTCAAATCAAAATCTGCAACAAAATTTGTTCATCTCTAACCCTACAATCTCGTGATGAAGAAACAACAAAAAAAGATGGAGATGAAGGCTGGAACACGAACAAACAACCTTAATTGAATCTTTGAGTTCTTTTCTTGGTACATGAACAACAAAGGACCAAATACAGGTGTTGGCGATGCAAGAAGAAGAAGAACAGATGATGTCGTCACGAAAAAGAAGGAGGTCAGAGACGTCTCTTTTTTTTTCCTTGGAGTTGGAGTGCACACAGGTCTTTTTGGAGGAGAAGTTGTCTCTTTTTTTTGTAAAAAGAGAAGAGGTTTAACAAAGGGTAGGTGGGGAAAATTTGTGGCTTAGTGTAAAGGACCAAGCTTTTTTAGCTTACCGAATCAGCCATGGGCTAACCGATTCAGTCACTATCAAACACCCGGATATGGCTGTGCGAATCAACCATATCCACCATCCAGTTCATTAAGCCACAAGCGAACAGTCCTAGGACTGTTGACTTGCATTTTTTTACCTCTTACCCGGTGAGAGGTTCTTACCCAAGTAAGATGTTGGTGTTTACCAAAACCGAAACAAAGCTCTGATTAGTTACCATGCTTACTATGCTCTGACCGTGCTCTATAGAGAAACAGAGTTGCAAATGTGTATGTCTAGAGACAGAGATGAGTTTTCCCTTATTTGCCCCTTGCAATCACCTACAGTCGAAGTCAAATTTAACAAGCAATCGAGATCCGGTAAGTTCAGTTTTCTGAGGAAGATAAAAGAGATAACCAATGCATCAAAAACATGGGTTCATGAATCTGTTGTTAACAAGACTACTCGTGGACGGCCCCTTCAGTTGAAGGATAAGTTTTTCAAAAAAACTCATGTTGATCCCACATTTGCAACTCATGTTGATCCGTCTGTTGCAACTCAGGTTAGTTCGAATGTGTTTACATTTGTTGACTTGGAAAAAATGAGTTACCAAGAACCAGCGAGACACAGTATGTTCAAAAATCATAATGTACACCCATACATCACGCAGGTGCATGATGTGAGAGGTGATGGAAATTGAGGATTTCGAGCAATAACTGTCTCTCTAGGTCTTCATGAAGATGCATGACCCACAATTCGGTTTAACTTGATTGAAGAGTTAGATACACACAAAACAGAGTACATCAACGCTTTTGGAGGTGAACATTGGAATATTACTTACAATACTTTAAACTTATTTCGATCAGATCAAAGTGCATCAGTTGAACACTGGATGACAATGCCTTGAAATAGGTGTTTATTGCTTTAAAATATAATGTGATATTTATACGTTATAACTTATAAGTATGGACGACAATGGGATGTACTTGCCGTTTAGGTCCACTTCGCCAGTGTGATATCAACATGTTGTTTTTATAATTGGGTACGTTAATGGTAACCATTATGTGAAATTGGATATGGCAGAAAAATACTCGTTTCCTATTATTGTATCACATTTTTTCCATTACAGTTATTCGTGTGTTGTTGGATGGACTACCCCGTATTCAGAGCGAATACAAAAGTACATGCGACTTTTATGTCTTAATTGTACTACGGATAATGTTATTTTAGGATAATCGAATGTAATATATATTATATTATGTTTTATTTATATGTTAAATTGCAATATTTATGTTTTATTTTTATAATTATATAATTATAAAAAATTAGTAATACTTATTAAAATTATTAAACGGTTTTTGGAAAATCAGTTTTTGGAAACCCCGTTTTGTAGTTCTTTTTCCTCCCACGTCCTCCTAGCACGACCCTCTTCCTACCACGTTTGCATTGTTATAGAGTACCAATGAAACGAACCTCTCAACGATGCAATCGACCGCTCTGCTTTTCCAAGGTACTTCAATGTTTTCGTTCTCCCATTTGGTGTGTTCTTATGACCATCGACAACTCGTTGATTTACCTTACCCCACGATTATTTTTGCAGGGCTTGATTGATTTGGGTTTCTTTCACGGTTTCATTTCATATCAGGTACGCATAGATTTGGGTTTTTCCTTCTTCTGTTTTGGTTATCGATTTAGGTTTCTTCTTCTTCTTCTTCTTCTTAAGTTTTGTTTCTGCATCGATTTGGGTTTTCCATTTCGGTTCTGAAATAGCAATTGTATTTAATTTGGGGAAAATTATTTGGGATTTCAGAAATTAAACCTGATTCTATGAATTTAGATGTAACTTTCAGCACGAATATTTTTGCAGGACTTCATTGATTTGGGTTTCTTTCACGGTTTCATTTCATATCAGGTATGCATTCATTTGGGTTTTTTCTTCTTCTTCAGTTTTGGTTCTGCATCGCTTTGGGTTTCTCCTTCTTCTTCTTAAGTTTTGGTTTGACATCGATTTAGGTTTTTTCATTTCGGTTCTGAAATGGCAAATGTATTTAATTTGGGAAAAAATATTTGGGATCTTTTTAGGTTTATATCAGACCCCATTTGACAAATTTCTTAAATTTCTCAAATTTGTTATGTAATTTTTTCCGAAATTTTGGAAGTCTTGTAGGTTTATATCTAAATCCAACCATTATCTTGAGACCCCATTTGACAAATTTCTTAAATTTCTCAAATTTGTTATGTAATTAATTTCAGAATTTTTCAAGTTCTTGTAGGTTTATATTCAAATCCAGCCACTTTCTTGAGACCCCATTTGACAAATTTCTTAACTTTCACAAATTTCTCAAATTTGTTATGTAATTCATTTCAGAATTTTTTGGAATTCTTGTAGGTTTATATTCAAATCCAGTCATTTTCTTCAGAGCCCATTTGGCAAATTTCTCAAATTTGTGAAATTTATCAAATTTGTGATGTGGGTTGGGTTGTTCTTTAATTCATGTGTTTGTGTTTGAGCTACATTTAAGCAGGATTATTTTTGCAGGGCTTCATTGATTTGGGTTTCTTTAACGGTTTCATTTCATATCAGGTTTTGCATCGATTTGGGTTTCTCCTTCTTCTTCTTCTTAAGTTTTGGTTCTGCATCGATTTGGGTTTTTCATTTCGGTTCTGAAATGACAAATGTATTTAACAAGATTAAAATTTCAAACTATAGCCAACATGGATTTTTGATTCTAAGATTGATGGTTCTTAAAAAATTTGTTTCATCCCTAAAAGTTTAAAACGATGATGAAAAAGATTAACATCAGGTAACATGTGGAATATCTACTGGTTTATGTTGATTTACTTAAAGTGTTACTCCGAATGGTCAACATAGTGACGTCAATGATTTCAATCTATACATTAAAGGTATATAATAAGATGCCTTTGATGGTGGAACATTTTAACGATGTTATGTAAAAATGATATGGTAGATAATATTAATTTAGAAATGATTATTGATTGATCTTGTGCTAGGATTACCAGGAAAAACGGTTTTATATGAATTATTATTTTTTGAATTCAATGTTATTATTGATGATATAAACAATATATTGAAAATAATTTTGTAGTTATTGAGGGCTCATTTTTACATCTCGCCCAGGGCCTAAAAAATGTCAGGAATGGACCTGGAAAGGCATATCCATGAGGGTGTGATAGAAGAAGTAAGCAAAGAGCAGAGAGAACTCACAGGGCGATAAAGGAGGAATCGGGCCCGGCGACGTCAAGCGGAGGAGGTGCTCGTTCTCGTTGAGGTGGCGGTGTTTCCAGGCGGAGTTCTGGTTTCCTTAAAACACGTGTAAGATGTCTAAGGTTATGAGGAAGCTGGTAATTGTTATAATTTATTATTATATAAAAAAAAAAATACACGTGTAAGCTGTCTAACATGTCCCTTCCTGGTAATTGTTATAATTTATAATTTGGGGAAAATTATTTGGGATCTTTTTAGGTTTATATCAAAATTCAGCCATTTTCTTGAGACCCCGTTTGACAAATTTGTGAAATTTATCAAAATTGTGAAATTTATCAAATTTGTGATGTGGGTTTGCTTGTTCTTTAATTCTTGTGTTTCTGTTTGAGCTACATTATGAGTATTGAGGTGATTCATCTTGAAATGGCAAGTTGGTCCTATTTTGTTATTACTAATTATGGAAATAAGTAGATGCAATGTTATTATAATTGGATGAATTTATTATAATAAGGGATTGAATATTGATGCAATTAAACAATATGAGATTTAGTTTTCGCAATTCAATGAGAATTTTGATTATATTTTTATAATTAATGATTAGATTTGTAAGGAGGGGTGACCTTTTGATGTTTGTAAATAATTTAAAAAGCATATTCATGATTCTTGAATTTCTAATTTGGATCCCATCTTGATTCATGTCCATGGTTCATATAATAATATCTATATGAGTTTTGTGGTGAGGGTTTATATGAGTTTTGTAGTATCAGGTGATACCACTACACCTCCCCCCCCCCCCCCCCCGGTGATACATCAACAGAGAGGACAGTACAGATAGACGAATCAAGTGATCAGATTGAGGCTGCAAAACAAATGGTTAATGAAGTAATCAGTGAGGTATGTATGGATAGCCAATGAGGCACATGCCTGTGCTTGGTTTTAGAAAAAATCCTGTGTAATTGTTTTGAGCATATTTATACATGCACTTAGGCTAGGAACTTCCCGATGCGGATTGGTTCTTTTTTGCATGTAGCAATAGATGTTTTACACTAAAGAGAAGTGATTGGTTTTTAATAGTGTTTGATGATTCTATATATCCGACACTGATTTATAGGCAATTTCTTCTTCGATACCTTCTTTGTTGTGGTTTTTTCATACCTAAAGGAATTCTCTTGCAAGATTAATCTCAGCACCAACCTATTTTTCAATATGCTTTGTTTAGCTTAGAAAAACACGATGACATCCATAACATGTGTATTCTTGGTTTTTGCGAATTTTGGAAAATGACGAGAGGTTGGTGGAGTTCATGATTGACCATGGTTACTTGCTCATGATTCTGATTATACACTACATTATATATAAATCTACCACTGTTTATATATGCTTTATGAGTGGTAGATAATCATTTTGAGGGGAATCAAGTAACATGTGATATGATACTTGTCATCCCTATGCTTTAAGACACAATTTATATGACATTAATGCTTCTATTAGTAGTTATATATCAATATCAGTATATGCTATTGGATGCTCTTTTACATAGCAGACAGTTAGTGTACAGTTAGTTCTTCAATGGCAGAAGGTACATCAAATTAAGACTAGTGTGAATGAAATCTGAGAAGGAATGTAAAGCAGTAGGTAGGCATGTATAAAGCATTTAAGGAAAAAGGGTAAGAGAAGTGTAGAAAATAGTGTCTTTTTGGATCCCTATATTCTGATATCCATATACCCTTTTGTTTATTGTGTAATGGGCTAAATTTTCTTATATTTATGTAGGAAATGAGGAGTAGTAGCTATGTTAGCAGCGACCATCAGGTTGCGGATCTTGTACACTTTGAGATAGAGGAAGAGTATGACCCCTCCGAACACCAAGATACACTTACGAAAGAGTACACACCCACACCTGAAATTGGCAATGAAAGTCAGTCCGTTGGTCAAGTTAGAGCCGACGCCTCTGCTTTTGGGACATGAGAGGGCATAATAGAGTCGGTGATCGAAGAATTAGTGAAGTTACAAGATGAAATAGAAGAGCTATTGCTGAAATGTGCAGATTGGAAGTTAAAGTGGAGAGAGAGTGTGATTGACAGACGCATTTTAGGTAGACTAGAGCTGGAGATTGGTTGAAGTATCATTGGGAGGTTATGGTGTGTAACATCCCAACCTTAGATACAACAAGATAACAACTTAAACTTAAATAATAAAGCCAAACGACCCAAAACTACATCTAAAATACGAGGTTTGCGGAAGGCAACATAGTACACAACTGAGAATACAGAGACATTGGTCTACAATGGAGGTCCTCTAATTTAGCTCCAGCACGCATCTTCTCTGAAAACGTAACCGCTCCTTCTACTGCCACTCTCTACCTGAAAAGGGTTTTAGATTTATAAAGAGCGAGGGTTAGACCGAAAGGTCTAGTGAGTCCCCTCTTACAACAACTTTTAACTCATCAAACAAATAATCAAGGATTTAGCATAAAATAACCATTTTCAGCTTCAAGGAAAAACCTTTAACTTTCAGCAACTTCTTCGCTCACACTACCGCCACCCTAAGGTGACAGCGTGTCTGTAACTCACACTGCCTTTGTTGGGGACACACCTCCAACGGCATAAACGGAACACACCCCCCGGTATGAGCACAGGCGGGCCACACCCCCCGACTTTGAGCCTACACGCTTAGGACCATGTATGCATACACTTCCACTTTGACAACAACAGAAAATCGTCTTTAACATTTAAATAATATCTCGCAAGTAAGTACAAAGCAACATTATTTCAAAGCTTGCATATAATTTCATAATACACATGCCATCAAATATAAATCACAGTTTAAAATAAAACTTTCGCATGCTTTCGTTAACAAAAGGATTTAGTTCAGAAAACTCACCTGGCGTCCTTAGCTCAAATCCCGCGTCTACCCTTAAAGTTCGATCCTGAATCCTATAAAGGAAACATTGGCCGGTGAACTCTCAATTCAATCTACTATATAACGACATTTACCCATACTTCCCACTCCACTTAATATCTAAAAACTTAACTCCTTTGGAACCAATTAGAATGGTATACCTTAATATAGTAATAATAATAAAAACACAAGTGGGCCAGACTTAAATCTCTAGCCCAAAATACTAACTAATTGAATCCAACACTGGGTTTCGGGCTAAACTACATCAACCCAACACTTAAGTTCAAACAGATTCAGCTTGCATTAAACTTGGGCTTTCGGCCCATGCTAAACCACCCAAGGACCGGGGCCTCAAAGGCCGCCCGTCGTGTAGTGTGCGACCGGGGTCTAGACCCCCCCCCTTAAGCCGACCGGTGCATGCCTTTGACCGGTATTCACAATGGACCGGGGTCTCCCCCCTTAATGTCGACTGGTGTATGCCTTTGACCGATGTTCACAATGGACCGGGGTCAAATGAAGACCGGCGTTTAAAGTCGACCGGAGTCCCTCGGTCGTCTTATCGAACGAAACCCACATACCGAAAACACAGTCCCCAACTTTCTACCAGAAATTAACATTAACTCAGTTCCAACTATTATAATCAAATGCGGAAATCGATTCAACAACAAAACCGATAGCCGAAGGATAATGCCTGAGCCAAAACTGGGTTTAATCCCAAATATGAAATCTCATATTCGAGACCCAAATCCCCAAACCACAACTACTTTGATTAAACATTTAAGAAGATAGAGAGTTCCAGTCACAAGAAGATTTACCTTCAACGACATCGATCAAATCTTGAAATTTCTTGAAGAACCTTCTCCTTTCTCGGTCTTCTCTAAAATCACTCAGATGGACCTCTCCAACAAATTCAGCCGCCACCAACACCCACCCACCTTTACCTCTAGGGTTAAATTCTTATTTTCCACTTTTTCAATCTAGACCCCTTCACTAAGGCCTTTTCCAATCTTTTACCCCAAACTTTTAAATTCTCTGATTTTTAACCCGGTTATTACAATATCCTCCCCTCAAAAGAATTCTGTCCCCGGAATTCCTTCGTCAAACAAACTGGGATATTGGTTCCTCATAACCGACTCTAACTCCCAAGACGCTTCTTGACCCTAGAGAAATTGCTACTGAACTTCCACCAATTGAAGCTCCTTGTTCCTCAAATATTCTTCGCTTTACAATCTAAAATGCTCATAGGTTCCTCAACATCACGTAGTTTCTCATCTACTTGAATATCGCCCACAGGTACCGCCACATCTGCTTTCACAAAACATCTTTTCAGATTAAATACATGGAATGAGGAATGATTCCCACTCAGATCTTTGGTAAATTTAGTTTGTGGGCTACTTCTCCCAACTTGCTCGACAATAGCAACGTCCCAACAAATCTAGGTCTTAACTTCCATTTCTTTCTGATTCGGGTCATACCCTTTCAATGCGAGACTGGTAACCTTACCTTTGTCCCCATCTGGGACTAATGATGCAAAATTCTCAATCTAACCAAATTAATACCATTCGATACTCCAAGACCTTCAGATCAATACATAGTCGTACGCAACCGTCAGATTTACTCCTCGAATACAACAACTTCCTTAACTCGCATAAAATTTATGGAGTCAAAACCACGACTACTTGCCTCACAGGCTAAATAACCACCCAATTTGCCAACATAACACATCGCCGACTGTAGACATTACCAACAACTCATAGTCACAAGTTCTTCATCATGCAACTTGCCATTGCAAGCAACCCCCTTTTAGTACGGCATATGCCAGACGCATAAGCACTTTCTTTTTCGAACCACATGATCTCAACTCCACGGCCTTATTCAATTATCACACGCTAATATACCTTGCTCCGATGTCACCACATCAACTTCTCATATATTGGTAGAAACTTCCACAATTCCAAAACCCTCGTAAACCACTAGTTCGAACTGGTCTACGACGCATACTTCCATTTCCCATTGCATCCCCAAACACCCGACCAAAAACGCAATAAAACCCCGCTTCCCTGCTCGAAACGGAGTGACCAAGCTCAAACAAACTTTTCAAATAGGTTAACACGGAACAACGAATTCACTTGAAATCCCCTTACGCATTGCCAAGACTGACACTATAGTCCTTCGCTTCGTGCACTATTTTCCACCATCTCCACCTTCCTCCTTGAAGACTTCAAACCCACTTCTAACGGTCGACTCTCTGGTTAATGGTGTAAACTCTTGTCCCGCTGTATGATTTTGATTAATCGCACTCACATCTCACCGAACGCCATAATCTCTTTCTCATACCCGCACTAGGGATTTATAAACTTGCTAACAGCAGTATCTAACGACATACCTTCACATTATATGTCACTTGCCAAACTTCTTACTCTCAGATTTCCCACCTTTCCGACATGAAATCTTCACTTTCTTATCATTGCAAGAAACACCGCTCGCCCAACCTTTGCTTACTCTATTCCTTGATGATTCCCAAATGTCAAATCCCAATTACATAATGTTGCTTGATCAACCGACTTTCCACAATTCTTACGCGAGATAATCAATCCGACTCTTCCAAAGCAATACCCACTACTCAGCAACGCCGCACAATTCTCGCTTGTAACACCCTAAAATCTGGAAATAGCAACTAATTTAAATTTTCTAAATACATCAATAAAAGAATCATCTACAACCACAAATTCAGATTTAGCTACAAAGCACACCTTCTATCTATACATACAGTAAACCATAAGGACGGGTGCTACTAAAACCCAAAGCATGTCACTATCTCCAACTCGTGGAAGACTTCACCAATTACTTACTTTTGCAAGACTAAGGCTCAACTCTTCATAGCACCGCTAGAACTGAACCCCCCGCTAGGAACCTGATGCACATGCCGACAAATAAAAAGGTTAGGCTTAACGCCTAGTGAGCTCAAGAGTGTTAACATGAACGAATATATCTTTAAAAGAAAGGAAATCAGTTTAAGTCAAGATCCTTCGAAATTATTATACTTAAAAATAGAAACGACACATTTTCCTATAATATACACTTTTAAAGATAATGTTCCCAAAACACACTTTTCTTATAAAATGGTGCAACGCATCACTCACCCAAATGGGATCATAGTTCAACACTTAATTGGTAAAACATGAATGACAATTCATAACCCAAAGCACCCAAAACGCGGGCGGGACAAAATGCTCGACCCATGAATCGTTATCAAAACCACATATACCGTACGTCCGAAAACATGGACTTTTGGTCCAATACTCACGCGACCGTAAGGAACCAATGACAATAAAATAAGACGTTCTTATATTTAAAATACTGATAGCCAACAACGGGGGAAACCCGTATCCGTTGAGGGTGGAGGGAACACAAAAGAAAAAGTTGGAGACGTCACTTTAGCTGTTTATCGTATTGAAACAATTTATTTTTTTAGACTATTTCTTTGACTATTTTTAATTATGCATTATGCATTTTAGAGTTGGATATATTCAAACTCTTTATTTTTTTGGACTACGGTCACTAAATCATTGATTTTCTAATGTATTTTAAACTTATAATATTTTGGATTGTAGCATAAAGTGCGATAGGGATAAACCGCATAAACCGCACCGCATTTCACGGTGCGGTTTGATGCGGTTTAAGGTATATGCGGTGCGGTTTGCGGTTTGGAAAAATGCTCAAACCGCACATGCGGTGCGGTTTGTGGTTTTGCCCCAAACCGCACCACGAACACCCCTAACAAAGATGGTTATGAAAGTTAAAAACATTAACATTAAAAATTAACAAATGAATAATAAATTTTGAATCCACACCTTCTAACATAATAACAATAAAAATTAAAATTTAATGTCAAAAAAGAATAAAATATATATATTTTGTTCACATTTAAAGATAAGTTATTGGTTTATTTATTATAAGACATGTCAAAATGTAGTAAAAAAACATGATAGATAATATAATTAAAAAAATTAAACATATATTTAGTTTTTTGCATAGAACCTCCAAAATCTCAGGACCAACCTTGATAAATTGTAATATGTTGCATATAATTTCATAAGCAGAAAAGAATTCAATAATATATGCAAAACATTGGTAAGGAACATTACTCTCTCTCTCCCTCTCTCTTTTTTTTTTTTTTTTTTTTTTTTTACTTTTTCACTATGTAATATTCAAATTTAAGTTTTCCAAAAATTACAATTTTTTTTTGAAACAATTGATTATTGAGTCATTGATCGTGTTTTTGTGCTCTTGAATCGTATCCCATCAAAGTGGAGAGTGCACTTTTAACCCATCTTAAAGTTGTAATTAGATTATTATGTATTCATACAAAATAAAGTAGACAATCATATCTTTCAAATGTCACTAGAATCACCCTTATACGATTTTTCTACGATTTTATACAATTTTTCTAAAACCGGGTAAAAACATTGACTTTCAAGTATCAAAATAGTCATTTCATGCTCAATTTTATATCATATTGTACCAAATCCAAATATTTATCATAAAATAACATAAACCCTATAAAACTCCATAAATCTAAGTTTTTTCCATCAAAATCATCATTTTAACTATTTTTACCTTGAAAAATCAATCTTCATACTTTCATCCAATAATTTCAACTCATTATTGCAATTTTATCCATCATTTTTACTAAATAACCAAATATATAATAGGGGTGGTTTATTATACAATCTTTATAAAGGTAACAACTCTTACAACCCTTATCTTAGCCATCCATCTTAAAATCAACGACCCACCTTGATTATACCACAACACTAAGGGGCATTTCAGGAAATATATATATATATATATATATATATATATATATATATATATATATATATATTGAACCCACGTAATAATCTTTATCACAATCAAATGCCGAAAAATCCTCACACACAGTCAACCATCTACAAAAACCCAACACTACCCAAATTTCTGCAAGAAGTTCTTGATCGTCTTGCGGAACGTAATCGAGGTTTGTTTTTTCCGTTCTTCTATTTTATATTGAAATTTCATCAATGAAATCGTACTCATTAGAGTTTTCATGGTTTTCAGTTCGGAAGAAAAGCGTCAAGGTTGCACTACTGCACCTGTTTTCACAGTTCAAGAACACATCTTCTACTCTCATTCTCATAGACTTCGATGATGATGAAGAAGACATTGCTCACATTCATGAAACCTTGACCATTCAAACATGCATATCAGATTCATGTACTGAAATATTGATTCATGAATTGAAATTCATGACACCTCTATCCATGAAAAATCAATTCATGAATACACTGCAATTTTAGCTAGATTTTTTTTTGAAGAAGATGAATACACTGTTTTGGTGGCTAGCTTCAATACACCCCAAGTGGACTCTTTGTGGGATGAATCACCTCCTAGATGACATCATGGCATTGATTTTTAAACAAATTCCAAAATCAGATTAAAATCTTGAAATATAATTATTATACCTAATTAAATAGACCTGCCACTTGACTTGTATTGACATACACATGTTAATTGAGAAAAAAAAACAATGCAAAAAATTAACAATTAACCCACAAAAACTGAAAGTTCTTAGCATTAAAAAATCAAAGCAGTTTGGGTAGATGCTTACACTCTTTCCCCGTTTGGGTAATGCCCCTTTTTGTGAAGGTTTATTTTGAGTAAAATGTTTCAGGTTTAAATTCCTATTTTACAAACATTATATTGCGAAATTTTTAATTTTTAAAATTGTACCCAAATTCTTAAGGTGTTACACATGGTGTCATATTCATTAAATTTTCAAATGTGTAAAATGATTTCGATCATTGTGTCAACATGCGTTAAGTTTGGATATTATGTAAGCCAAGCTTTGGGCTACTAGAGAGTATACACTAAAGGATATTGATGTCCTTGAGGTGGAACCCATCTAGCTTGGGTATGCAATAAGGTTCCGTAACTCCTTGAGGTGTAACTCTATGGAGTAAGTGTAAGACCCGGAAACTTATAATAATTTCCATTTGGATTGAAGGTGTTTTGAAATTTTGGAGTCTTAATCCCTTTTTAGATTAATGACTTAATCTCGTGTTGTCGAATACCGCACGCGAGATCAGAAGCTAGTGGAAAACAATCTCGGTACAACACCGACGACTATGACATAGAGTCATTATCGCGGGGCAATGTTGCATGAAGTGTACTGTAGGTACCTTGAGGGGGAGACAATGCTCGCGACTGTGACACAAGGTCACTATCGCAGGGTTTTTACTGTGAGCCCTTGGAAGCGGGCGACCTGCCAATGTCGGCGGCGGCCCCTGTGGTTAAAATTAAGTGTAACAACAATTTGTTTCATTTATTTGATTTGTGGGAGCTCTAGGTCACGTTTTCCTTTCCAAGAACTTGGTAAGTTTAGCCTCCAACCTCCCTTAATCATTAATGCCTTTCACCTACAACTCTCTTGATCATTTATGACATTATAGGTGTCCTTGAGCATTGATGTGGTAGTCCAAGGTTTCTCAAGGATCTCATTCTCATATCTTTAAGTTCTTGAATTCTAGGGTTTTAAGCTATAACACTTATAAGGTGAGTCATTTTCTTTTATAAACTTTATACATGTTAAAATATGAATTTTAACCTTCTAAACATCTCCACTTTTGATTTCTTGACTTGGGTGAGCTTTCACCCAAAAACCTAATTTTGGAGATTTTAGGGTTTATATGAATGGATATGATTTTGAGGTTAAGGAACTTACATTTGGAACTACTTGTGGAATTGCATATGGGAAACTTGTTTACCTTTAATTCTATATCTAGATGTTTTTAAATTCAAAACTAGGGTTTTAGATGTTGATGTGTAGTTGTTGAATGAGTTGGGTGATTGGATTCAAAATTATGGAAATACTATCCAAAGCATTATTTTGGAACCCTTGAAAATTATGTGAATAAATTGTATGGATTCTTGGCCCTTGCACAATTGTTGGCATATTAACTATTGGAACTATTTGTTGGCCGTGATGGCATTTGTTGGCATATTTGTTGCATTTGGGCGTTATGAACCCACAATTGTTTATATCATTTTGTCCGATGATGGAACGCTAGTTTTCTACATCGAGACACGGTTAGGCATCGGATAGGGTATAAGTCCTACGTGCTAGTACACGATATTGGATGAGAATCTCAACGTAAGGACCCTATGTGGTTAAAGTTGACTTTCCGTGGGTGTACGTTTAAAGTTACCGAGCCTAGCATCCATTGTGTGTGTTTTATTACGTGTGTTGGTTTTACTAACTCTTCAAGTGGCTTACTTTTGTGTTCCGTCACTTGTGTTAGTAAGAAGGTCTCCCCCGTTAACCCAAGATGTATTTACGTTAAAGTAAAGATTTGTATATCATTATTTCTCTGGTTTTACTTCTATTATTCCCGCTTATAAATCATTGTCTTCTTACATAAATGTTTGATCTCACTAGGCTTTATCCTAACATTTTTTTGTAACACCTGTATCTTGGTATGTCTAGTTTCTGTTATCTTTCGTATAACCTATCTAATCTAGGGTTTGAGATGTTGATGTGTAGTTGTTGAATGAGTTGGGTGATTGGATTCAAAATTATGGAAATACTATCCAAAGCATTATTTTGGAACCCTTAAAAATTATGTAAATAAATTTTATGGATTCTTGGCCCTTGCACAATTGTTGGCATATTAACTATTGGAACTATTTGTTGGTTGTGATAGCATTTGTTGGCATATTTGTTGCATTTTGGCGTTATGAACCCACAATTGTTTATATCATTTTGTCTGATGATGGAACGTTAGTTTTCCACATCGAGACACGGTTAGACATCAGATAGGGTATAAGTCCTACGTGCTAGTACACGATATTGGATGAGGATCTCAACGTAAGGACCCTATGTGATTGAAGTTGACTTTCCGTGGGTGTACGTTTAAAGTTACCGAGCCTAGCATCCATTGCGTGTATTTTATTACGTGTGTTGGTTTTACTAACTCTTCAAGTGGCTTACTTTTGTGTTCTGTCATTTACGTTAAAGTAAAGATTTGTATATCATTATTTCTCTGGTTTTACTTATATTATTCCCGCTTATAAATCATTGTCTTCTTACATAATTTGTTTGATCTCACTAGGATTTAGCCTAACATTTTTTGTAACATCCGAATCTTGGTATGTCTGATTTCTGTTATCTTTCGTATAACCTATCTAATCCTAGTCTCTTGAACCTTCCATTTTGAGTTAGCGTGGTTAATGTCAGCTTTCGTTACCAAGTGAAAGTTGAGCATCAACGACCGTATGGGAGTCTTCAACCCTTGGAGATCCCCGAGTGGAAGCGGGAGCATATTACCATGGACTTCGTGACCAAGTTGCCCAAAACTCTTCGAGGTTACGATACCATTTGGGTAATACTTGATCGGTTGACCAAGAGCACACACTTCTTGGCCATGTGCGAAACTTTACCGATGGACAAGTTGGCAAAGCTCTACATCGATGAAGTGGTTTTGAGGCATGGAGTGCCCTTGTCGATTGTGTCGGATCGCGACAGTTGGTTCACTTCGAACTTTTGGGATGGTTTGCAAAAAGAGCTTGGAACGCGGGTAAAGTTTAGCACGACTTACCACCCGCAAACCGACGGTCAAAGCGAGAGAACGATCCAAACGCTTGAATATGTGTTAAGGTCATGCGTTATCGATTTCGGGGGTAGTTGGGACTCTCACCTACCTTTGGTGGAGTTCGCTTACAATAATAGCTACCACTCGAGTATCGGGATGACACCGTTCGAGATGTTGTACGAGCGAAAGTGTCGAACTCCCATGTGTTGGCTCGAAGCGGGAGAAAAACAATTCGCCGGACCCGAAATTGTTCAAGAAACGACCGATAAGGTGAAAGGAATTCGGGAGCGGTTAAAGGTGGCTCAAGATCGGCAAAAAAGCCGACCGATGGAGTTTCAAGTGGGTGACCGTGTGATGCTTAAGGTGTCGCCATGGAAGGGCATTATCCGGTTTGGAAAGCGCGGGAAGTTGAGTCCCCGATTCCTTGGACCTTTCATGGTACGTAAGCGTGTGGGCTTGCAAGCCTACCAATTGGAACTTCCACCAGAGATGAATGAGATTCACAACACGTTCCATATTTGTTACCTTCGAAAGTGTTTGGCGGAACAGAAAAGCGTCATTCCTCTTTCCGATATCAGAGTAGACGAGAGTAACCGGTGTGTGGAGGAACCCGACGTTATCCTAGAAAGGAAGTCCAAGAAATTGTGTCACAAGGAAGTCACGATGGTCAAGGTTCAATGGAAGCATCACAGTGGGGCCAATGTGACGTGGGAAGCCGATGAATAAATAAAAAACGTCCGTTTTGACTTGGTTCGACCGGTTTGAGCGATCCAACGTTTTTTTAATACCTCTAATAAAGATCGTTGGTCAGTTTTCATAAAATAAATAAATCGTTGATGAATGGTAGGCCTTGATTGTGGGTCTTTTAAATGGCCCAATTCAAATTTGGCTTAATACTTGGTCCATTAAGGGTGCGTTTGGTACGCAAAACATGGTGGAACAAGACATGACAGAACATACCTCCATGTTTGGCATGCCCTTATAGGGTGCGTTTGGTACGCAGACAGGACATGACAGGACAAGATGGAACAGGACAGGACGGAACAGAACAGAACAATTGTCCAGCGTTTGGCAAGACATGACAGAACATGACTAGACTGGTTAAATGATGATTTTACCCCTGATGAAAAATCATAGATTACATCACATAAAACTAATTTACATCACTAATACATAATGCAATGGATTATCAATAACACAAAACTAATTTATCACGATTGGATTTTGGATAGGGAAATCATAACCCAAATTTTAAGTTTCGGGTTTGGGTTGCTCGGGTTTCGGATTGATGTCGGCCTGTTCGGGTATTATATAATGCAAAAGTTATATATAAATTCAATCGTTTTTAGGATAAATACAATCGATTCTAAGATTGATGAAATCGATAGCAAGTTTAAAATTTAGAAAATATTTCAAAAGACTATAATTTACGATTTTCAAAAAATAATTAGATAAACACACACACACACACACACACACACACATATATATATATATATATATATATATATATAGTATTTAAATATATAGATTTATGTTATTTCGGGTTTTCGGATGGGTTAGGTGGCCAACGATCAAACCCAATTCGAACCCATATATCCTGCCAAATGTTGGGTTTCAGATTATCGGATTTCGGATTATTTGGGTTTTGCAAAAACACCTTATTTTCGCTTCGGATGCAGATTCAGATTTCGGACTATTCGGGTTTTGCACAACCCTAGCTTGGAGG
Organism: Arctium lappa; assembly: GCA_023525745.1. Classification (NCBI taxonomy): domain Eukaryota; kingdom Viridiplantae; phylum Streptophyta; class Magnoliopsida; order Asterales; family Asteraceae; genus Arctium; species Arctium lappa. The sequence continues at coordinate 85,715,867 of CM042052.1, read as the reverse complement.
CGTGGATGATTAAAAGACATGTTTTATGTTTTATTTTAATAAAGGGTATATTAGTCAAAATATCTTTGTTCTACTTAGTTTCAGGGGGTTGGAGTGGGACAAGTGTGTCCTAACTCCTATGCTTGTTCCACTTAGTTCTAGCGTGTCCCACATATGGTCACACCAAACATGAGACAAGTCTGTTCTGTTCTGCATACCAAACGCACCCATATGGAATACGCTAGAACTAGATGGAACACGGGTTGAACAAGTTTGTTCTCTCTAACACCCCTAGAACTAAGAACATCTCCAATAGTTTTCCTATAATTTTTCTAAAATAGAGAACAAAAAGTGAAAATCTCTAAAATGTATTATATTCAAGTTTCAACTCCAACAAATTTGTTATTTTAGAAATTTTAAAACAACTTATATTATTAAAATATTCTCTAACTTATCATCCTAATACATTTTAAAAAAATAACTTAATATAAAATAATAAAAATTAACTTATTAGTGATATGAAATAAAATAATATTTTTATCTCCTATTTAGAGAATTATAGAGAGTTCTTTGTATTTAGAGATTTTTTCAACATTCTCTGTTATAGCAAAGAATGATAAAAAAACAAAAAACCATTTTTTTTTCTAATTTAGAAATGCTTTTGGTTGGAGATGCTCTAATTGAATCGAAATACCCTTAAAAAACCTACTATCGCCTCCAGCTTCCCTCTCGCTTCTCATAACTCTTCTTCCTCCCTCTCGATTTCTCGGGGGGTGTTTGGGATTGCTTATTTAAAACAACTTATGCTTATATTGATAAGTGTTTATCAACTTATGCGGTGTCAAACCGGAGTTTTTAAAAAGGTGTTTGGATTAGCTTATTGTGGTACCAAAACGTAATAAGCTAATAAGTTGTTGTTTAAAGGTGGTTGGGATTGCTTATACATATAAAATAACCTAAAAAGTGATAAGCACTTTTGAAATAAGCTAATAAGTTAAAACAAAGTGACTTATGAAAAAGTGCTTATCTGCTGTTTGACACCGCTATAAGCACTTCATTTTCTTTCCATCCAAACACTAGAAAGTGCTTATCTACGGTGTCAAACCGCAATAAGCTAAAAAGCACTTTAAATAAGCAATCCCAAACACCCCTCAGTCTCAGTTCTCGATTTCTACAGATTTCTTCTACCTCCCTCTCGATTTTGTTAATCGATTGCTACTAATCGATTTCTGCCCTTTTTTTGTGAATCGATTTATACCGCAGGTTCTTGTAATTGAGGTCTTCCTAATCGATTTCTACCACAGATTCTTCTAATCGAGGTGACGATTTCTATACTTCGTTCGATTTCTCTGTTTTGGTCGATTCCAGTAGTTTGGTCGATCCAGTAGCTTGGTCGATTTCTCTGTTTTGGTCGATCCAGTAGTTTGCTTCCAGTAGTTAAAATTGTTAGTATTTTTCTAGTTGCAGTAGCTACAGTAGCCATCGATTTATCTAAAAAGTAGTTTGCCACTATTTTTTTTGTTCCCACTATTGCTTCCGGTAGCCTCCAGTAGCTACAATTGTTTGTATATTTTAGTTGGAGTAGGTACACTATTTTTTCTTGAATTGCTGCTGATGAAAGTTTTGTTGATTAAATTGTCCTTCAACTATGTGGGTTATTGATTGTTTGTCTTTTTTTAGTTGCAAAAACTCTTTTCAATTGTCCTTTAAACTAGTAGCTCATAAAAAAAACACTAAACAACTCATAAAGGGTAAATTGGTCATTTTAACCGGTCCTGTTGTCATGTTCTCTCCGATCATATCATATCGTAACAAACACCGGACTGTCCTGTATTTGTACCAAACGCACCGTAAAAAGTCAGCCTCTTCTGGTCTCCTTTCTCTTCTCTCTCTGTCTCGTAATCTCATTCTCTGCTCGTTTCCGATCATTTTCATGCTAATTTTAGGGTTTCGGTAATCGTTGAAAAATTTCTTGATTCTGCAACTGAGATTTCGAGGAGAATGATGGATGATATGAATGACGCCTGATCAAACAATCATTGCTGCAAGAGGTTTGTCTATTTCTCCATCTCATTTTATTGGTTTTAATTTTATCTCGTTTTGAAATTTGTAAATTCGGAATTAATACGAATTGTATATGTTGCCTGGATCTTTTATAGATATTAGAATTTTGAAATTTGTGGATATTTGATTGGCATAGAGGCAGATAGGATCAATTAGACTCCATACATTCAATTGATCCCCGCTTTGTTGTGAAAACGAAATCCGGTATTTTTTTTTCTTCGTGAATTTATTTAGATTATTAGAAACAGAAATTTCCTCCTGTAGGATTTGTGATTATCTATTTGAAGTTTGGTTCGATTTTTTTAATGTCAGTTTCGACTTATCTCAAGCTCAAAAGTTAGTTGCAATTCTCATTGTGTGAATGGTGGGAATATTTATTACGTAATCGTGTAAAAGATAAATTTCTTTCAGACAGATACCGAACTACGATCATATGTATGCAATGTGTTTGTGATAGCCATTGACAACCAACTATGGATTGGAGATCCCACGGTCTGTGGAAAGAGGGTTTCTATATTCAACGGTTGGATCCTCCAATCAACAGTGGGATGTGGGTGGCAAATTCTTTCGAGTTTGGATGGATTTTTGACCAAAAAAGTGATTGTGGATAAGTGTGTTTGGTACACTGACTGAAAATTTGGTGTGGGATATGAGGGTGGTGAGTTTTTGATTGTGACATGAAAACAACTTATATTATATCTATCATTCAAATGTCCATTTGCATGATCCAAAGGCCAAAGTATGCTTATTGAGTCTTGATAGGAGGAAAAAAGAGAAGGATCTAAACCTAGTGGAAATTTTGAAATGTATGAAATTGCTAGTTTGATTTCTTAGTACTAATATCATATATGCACTTTCGTTATATTGGGATAGTGACAATCTCTTTCAACAGTCAACAACTAAACTTCTTTAGAATTGTAGCGTTATCTTCCATCACATAATGGTGGGGCATCTAACACAATGTATTCTTTTAAATTACAATTCTGCCTTTAGATTGTTAAGCCCTGATCCCATATGTTGTGTTTACATTTGAGTTTAGTTGTGGTGAATTAGACAATTTCACCACAACTTTTTAGGTGTGTAATTTAAGGCATCTTCAGCACACTTATAAGTGTTGAGGTTTAGATGATTTCACCTCACTTTTAAGCATGGGATTTATGTTCAGTTTGGTCAACTAATTTCCTCTTGAAAGATCTAAGCATGAACACTCCATAATTCTACATAAGCTTGGAATTATGCCAACATGAATGTGGACAAATGGTTAATTCATTGTATAGTCTCATCTCCCCCTTTGCCACATACAACTTATGCTTCAGATAGGTCATTTGATTGTGTTTCTGAAACAGTTGTTGAATCTTCTTCAGTAATGACATTAGGTATCCTTCATTTTCCTTTCAATGTTTTATTTTAGCCTTGCCGACTTTGCGTATCCTTCATTTATGCCAAAATGTACAGTTCCTCCTAGCATCAAATCATCCCAACTATGATATTAAGGTGACATATAGCTCAAATACCACCGCTTGTGACTTTATTTCTTTGAAACATTTGTTTAAGGAAATCAACACATATAAAGTTTATAGTAGAGTGAATTAAAGTAAATAAACCAAAATGGACACAAGAGATAGCATCCTCTTTACATTTAGTATGTGCAAAGATTTACCGAACTTTGTTTATTATTTTCATCTAACATGTGATGTGACCCACCAAATTTATTCAATCTTTATCATTTTGCTGCCTATAATTGAAAAGGAAAAAGATCCATTCCCGGTTCATTTGAGAGAGGCTTTCCCAAGAAATCTTATACATGAACACTTATTTTGGGATGGATCTGCTTTTGGAATTTGTATATACACCTAAAGATATTCATACCTGATCCAGCTACCATCGCCTCCCAATCCGTAGGGCTGTAAACGAACCGAACGAACACGAACGGAGGATTATTAGTGTTCGTTTGTTTAACTTAAGCGAACAAACGAACGGTAAACGAACGAAATTTTTTGTGTTCATGTTCGTTCGTTTAGAAAATATGTTTGTTCATTAAGAGCTAAACGAACGTAAACGAACGAACATAAATGAACATAAACAAACGTAAACGAACGCTCATAAATGAACACAAACGTAAACAAACGAACGTAAACGAACGAACATATATGAACATAAACGGACATAAGTGAACGAACACAAATGAACAAAAAATAACCACCGTTATTCATCATTTCGTTCGTAAAAAATAACATAACAAATGAAAAACCGGGTAAACGTAGGAGGTATAAAAAAAGAATTTTAAAAAATTAATTTAATTAATGCTTTACACATTAATATCACAATATATTTATATATATAAACGAACATTAACGAACGTAAATGAACGAACGAGACCATTGTTCATGTTCGTTCATTTAACTAAACGAACAAAAAAATGTGTTCATGTTCGTTCATTTATTAAATAAACGAACATAAACGAACTTCCCGCTAAACGGTTCTCGAACGGTTTGCTGAACGTTCGGTTCGTTTACAGCCCTAGCAATCCGTGCTTGAAGGATCGCTCTGCACACATAGCGCATGGTTCAAGTGTAATGTAAAGTGTAGTGCCCTGAAAGAAAACAAACCAACAAAAAAGAAAACTATAGAAATCATCGGTTAGAAAAAACGTTAGTATATATATAAGGGTGTGCAGAATGTCATCCGATCTAATTAAAACCGACCAATAACGATTGGATATCCAATTGTAATTGAATCAGATCGGATCGAAAATTTCAACATCCAATTGTAAACTTGGTTTCCAGAACCGCCCCAACCAAACCGAATTACCATCCAATTAACCATTGATTAGAGTTCTGTTATCATCCAATCGAAGAACCTATCCAATTAACCATTACATCGAAGTTTTGATTTTGGAAACCAAGTTTACATTTTACTCCTATTATAAGAACATGATCTTTGTGTAGAACATGATCTTTGTGTCAGGAACAAAGGACAACTTTGAATGGTGATGGTGTGTGATGGGAAGACATGAAGCTCTTGGTGGTGGAGTCACTGCTTCAGCTTCAGTTTTCTTCCCTTTCTTTTTTTCTTGTTAACATGTGCACATTCTGACGATATTACCCTTCTTCTCACTGTCAATTTTCGGTGGAACTGGTGCACAGGGCCACCGGCTTATCCGACCCACTTCCATCAGCAAATGGTTAACAAAATTGATCAAGTGAAAGTTCTAAATCCTGAAATCTTGACCACTTCGAAAGTCACAGTTTTAGGAATGTGTAATTATTACACTTTTAATCGACTAAATAACAATTTTACCCTTACTAATAGAGGGAGTAATGAATTTTTCCATCTCAAAGTTAAGGGTAGAATTGGAAAGTAGACGCTTGCTTTTGAGAAATGGATACTTATTTTGGAGAAAAGTAAAATAAAAACGTGAACACTTATTTTGGGATGGATTTGTTTTTGGAATTTGTATATTACACCCAAACATACTCATACTTGACCCAACTACCATCGGCTCCCAATTGCTTATTGGGAGCTCCCAATACAGTTGTGGCAATCCGTGCTTGAAGGATCGCTCCAGCACACATAGCACATGGTTCAAGTGTAACGTAAAGTGTAGTGCTCTGAAAGAAAACCATAGAAATCATCGGTTAGCTTTGAAGAACATAATATATACAAGTTTTTTAGCATCCATAAGTCATAGAAATGCAATTGTCGATTCGTTTTTGTAGTATTAAAGGGATATCTCATAAGCGTGCAAAAATATTGCATTTTGAACATTTGAAAAAACAATTAAGGGGAGGGGGAGTTTACCAAAAGTCTCCATGATCGTAGGTTGTTTGATGCCTCTCATATACAAATCATCTCAACATGGGCAGTAGAATTACGTAACTTGTCTACTCTAACATATACAAAGTTTATCATCTTAGAGAACTTTAAAACACTTATTTATAGATTGATGAATTGAAGAAACTTAGTGGTTATATCCATGAGCGATTATTTTACCACTAAACACAAGAACAACCCCAACAGGACCTCCAGGGCATCAACAACCTTTTTTGCTTTCAAAAGTGCTTCCCTCATAAAAAGTTCATTAAATCTATCTTTGGAGACTTGATCTGTACATGTTGTCCTTCGTTTTACTGCTTGGAATGATCCACTATTACCATTTTACTTCCGGCTCATTCCAAGCAGTAAAACGAAGGAAAGCATGGATAGATCAAGTCTCCAAAGATAGATTTGATGAACTTTATATGAGGGAAGCACTGTTGGAAGCAAAAAAGGTTGCTAATGTTGGGGTTGTTCTTGTGTTTGGTGGTAAAATCATGGCTCGTGGATACAACCGGTAAGTTTCTTTAATTCATCATACTATAAATAAGTGTTTTAAAGTTCTTTAAGATGATAAACTTTGTATATGTTAGGGTAGAAGACTAAAGAGTTACGTGATTCCACTGCCCATGTTGAGATGATTTGTATACATGAGGCATCAAACAACCTACGATCATGGAGACTTTTGGTACCCCCCCCCCCCCCCCCCCCCCCCAATTGTTTTTTCAAATGTTCAAGATGCAATATTTTTGCACGCTGATGAGATATCCCTTTTATACTACAAAAACGAATCGACAATTGATTTTCTATGACTTATGGAAGCTAGATTACTTGTATATATTATGTTTTTCAAAGCTAATCGATGATTTCTATGGTTTTCTTTCAGAGCACTACACTATACGTTACACTTGAACCATGTGCTATGTGTGCTAGAGCAATCCTTCAAGCACGGATTGCCACAACTTAATGGGGAGCTCTCAATAAGCAATTGGGAGCAATGGTAATTGGGTCAGGTATGAATATGTTTGGGTGTATATACAAATTCCAAAAGCAAATCCGTCCCAAAATAAGTGTTCATGTTTTTATTTTACTTTTCTCCAAAATAAGTATCCATTTCTCAAAAGCAAGCGTCTACTTTCCAATTCTACCCTTAACTTTGAGATGGAAAAATTCATTACTCCCTCTATTAGTAAGGGTAAAATTGTTATTTAGTCAATTAAAAGTGTAATAATTGCACATTCCTAAAACTGTGACTTTCGAAGTGGTCAAGATTTCAGGATTTAGAATTTTCACTTGATCAATTTTGTTAACCATTTGCTGATGGAAGTGGGTCGGATAAGCCGGTGGCCCTGTGCACCAGTTCCACCGAAAATTGACAGTGAGAAGAATGGTAATATCGTCAGAATGTGCACATGGTAACAAGAAAAAAAGAAAGGGAAGAAAACTGAAGCTGAAGCAGCGACTCCACCACCAAGAGCTTCATGTCTTCCCATCACCATTCAAAGTTGTCCTTTGTTCCTGACACAAAGATCATGTTCTTATAATAGGAGTAAAATGTAAACCCGGTTTCCAAAATCAAAACTTCGATGATAACAGGACGGTAATCAATGGTTAATTGGATAGGTTCTTCGATGATAATCGGATTGTTGATTGGATGGTAATTCGGTTCGGTTGGGGTGGTTCTGGATTGTCATCCAAGAACCGACCAATCCAAATCGGTTTCATAGGCAAAACAACTAGTAGCCCATATGAGCAACCTCATGACAAAGTAATATGTATTATATATAGAAACAGTTTGATCAATAATGAAAGCAGAAACATAACTGATCTGGTAGACTGCTCTTCTTTTCTATTGCCTTTGTAAGCATTGATGAAATCTGATTATAAAGAGTGTTTGCACTAGTTCTTTCATCTGTTCCAATTTATTCTATTTCTATACAATGATTTATTATTCTGCAGCTGCCAAGTCTTCCTCAGACATGTTATTCGGAACCTGATAATCGTGACTGGCGAAGACGTTCTGGTTCTACTACTGTGGAAGAGAAGTCTTGGGATGCCGGCTGAGACAATAGGAATTCTAGCCATTTTGACAGCAGACAACACGAAACGAATCAGTATAACCATCATGAGCAATCAAACTTAGTTTGGTAGAGCACATACAACTAAGGAGGGGGTCAGTTCTTTATTAAGATAAAGTCGTTGATACTAATTTTCCATAAATATTTAGTGCACCTTTATCTTTGAAAACTTGTAAGTGTTACGTTTTATTTGAATAAATTATGATTGTAGGTCCTTTAATTGTTTATGCAGAAATACAACCATCACTTTTTTTTGCACCTACACCATATCATTTAACATCCTTGCATGCACATGATATATTTTTCAACTATTTATTTTTTGGTTACTTCATATGGTTTAAGGGCAATCCTTAGGCACTGTTTTCCTTCTGTTTTGCTTCAACTGAACGGATTATCCTGTTTGGTGCTCGTGTTATTTGCATTTTTTCTTTAGAAAGATAATATGTGATACTTGAGATTTCTTCGAGTAAATCGTAGGTTGCAATGTCTGCATTAAGTTAATTTCTACAGACATGATTTAGTTTGTGATAATGCTAATATGTGACTGCTTATCATTTGGATATATGAAGATGATAGTTACTGTATCACATGCATATTTTCTCTTTTGTATTGGGAGTGCGATACGTGGTTAGTCATGTTTTTTCTAGTGCTATTTTACCATAACTACCCAAGAGTATATAATATATGGGTTGTACTTTGTTTTATGCTTTTAGAGTTTTTGTTCATACCGGTAAGTGTTTAAAATTAAGTCAGTTATCTCTATTTTTGGAACAGAGTGGCCCAACTCTGCTTTTATCAAAGCTCCTGGTCAGCTCGGAAGGGAACCATATCTAAAAATGACCGTGTCTTGAAGACAGTAAAAGGGTAAACTATTATTAATTATTAATATTCATATTATAGATTATGCTACTACTGTTTAAAGATTGAGAACTTCTGTTTGATTAGGGTACATATTTTTATGTTTTTTGTTGGGGTGCTTAATGTTTGTTTCATTACAGGTACCGATTTTCATTAGGAGTACCAATTTTCATTAGGGGTATTGAAAATTTTGACAAGTGTTGGACTGTAATGCTTGTGGATGACCCACCTGCTCCTACACCAACATCAAACATCAAACTTGTGTTTTATGGTTTGTGTGGTATAATTTGGCCCTTGGCCATTACACCAACTTTTGATTCCAATTGGCGTAGTAGCAACTAGATCAGTTCTCAAGTGCAAAAACTTGTGTTATCCAATAGTAGCCCCTGGAGGCTGGATCTGTTTCCAATTGCCAACAATATTTAATTTTCTGCAACATCTATTGTCTGGTAATCTCTGTGCTTTTTGACTGTTTTCAACAGCCTTTATGCCCAAAAGTGATAATTGATTTGATAATGTTTATATTTATCATTGTTTTTCTTCCTGTTGAGTTTTGTCTTGGATTTCCAATTGTTGCTCTCTCCCCTTTCCTTTGGTATGTCATGTTTTTGAGTTTGGAGTTGTTTTCTGTATGGATTCTTCTTAAGTGCATTAGCCTGTGTTCAAATTGCCATTTTCAGAATTAAGCAGCCTGTGTGCAAAAAAAGGCGTGGTATCAAAAACAAATTGTGTTGTTGTTCGTTGGAGTAAACTTCAAGTTTTAGGCTGGTTATTTGTAATCTGGTCCTGGTTTACCTATTTGGATTTATCTTCTCCAATATGGCTTGCATACATTTGGTTTTTGGTTTTGGGAGGTATAAGGTTGGTTTTCTTTCTGTGTTGGTTGCTATTCATTTGGCCCAACTTTTGCTTCTCTCTATTTTCTGTCTGTTGTCTAATGGCTTCATTCTGGACTCCAAATGGTTTACTCTTGGTTTGGTTTCTATGGTTTGGTATGCAATTGTAGTTGCCAAAATTTCCATTGCTCTGCATTTTGGAGCTCAAAACATTCAATATTCTCAACAGGACAGTTTTCTATTGAAGGAGTTCGATTTTATATACAAAAAATATGCCAAAACTGAACATCGTGCATCTTTTTCCTGTAAAGTTGTGGTTGATGTATCAAGTTATGCGATATTGTAGAAATATCTCTGGAATTTAGTTATCTATTGAGTGATTTGATTTATGTTTAAAGTTTTTTTATTGATGTGATGTGACAGTGGAAGAAGTTACAAGTAAGGTTGGAGATGATATCATTTGAGTTGGAAAAGGCATACGTATGGGATGATCCTGTTCATGCTGGGAGAATAAGCCGTGAGCAAGAACAGGCTATCCAAATACGTCTGTGCAATCAGAGTTTGATCTTTTTTGATCCAGAGTTCGTGAAAGGCTATCCAAATTTTGTTGTTGTTAGAACAAAACAGAAGATCATTTGCTGGTGTTCAAAGTCAAAACAGAAAGTTGTGACATATTTGAAATGATGATTGTTGTTTGATACTTTATGCTACTGTCCAGACCTCAATTTGTGCAGAATTTTGTCCATGCTGCAGATTTGTTGTTGCAACAGATTTATGCTGTTAATTTGAAGTGCAGCTGCGGATTTGTGTATTCAGTATATGCAGATTTGTAAAGTTATTAACAGCAACTAAAAACAGAAAGCTATTCAGAGTTTTGGGATAGATTTCAGAAGTTTACTGTGTTATTCCAGATTTGTGACAACATGTAATTCAAGTGTTGCAGCTTAGAAAACCCAAGAGTTTGATTATGTTCATTTAGAGTTGTCTATGATGGTCCAGATTTGGATAAATGCATATGTTATCTTTAATGTTAACACCTTCAGAATTATAGACGCTGGTCCAGATTTGGATAAATGCATATGGTATCTTTAATGTTAACACCTTCAGAATTATAGACGCTGTTGTGATGTTTTTCAAATTCCAGATTTGTGCAAGTTACCTACAGCAGATTCCTTGCTGTTTATGTTCAAGTTTTGCATCAAAAAGGTTCTGCACCTGCTGCTCTTCGAAGTCTAAATAGAAAATTAACATATGCAGCAACAGATTCGATTAGTGTAATGTTGTTAGTTGCTGCTGTGAGTTTATTTGAAGTGCAGCAAATTAACAGGTTATGTAGTAGTGCAGAAGCAAAACAGAAAATCGCGGTTGTGTTTGATGCGTAAAACAGAAAGTTGCTGTGAATGTTAACAGGGTTCTGATCTTAGCATACTCAGGGTTTTAGAAAAGTGCAGCAAAGTCAGTTTTGAAAGTCTGTTGAATCAGATTTCGATCAAGTTTTATCAGAGATATTTCTAAGCTGTCGAGAGTTGTGGACATTAATTTGTGCAGAGTTATAATGCCATGATTTAAGTCTTCCGGTTATGTATTTTCAGAGGCCGTTTACCAAACGCTTACCCGGGTAAGCGTTTATCAAGTCATATTACCTTATGGATGAAGATGGCAATGACAAAAATCTTACCCGGTAAGAGCTAAGGCAAGGACCAAGAGTCTTACCCTGGTAAGTGATGGCGAAGACTCTTACCACGGTTAGCGCTTACCGGGAAAATTGTTGTATACGATACCGTTTTGGTGGACTAAAATCTTATCCGGTAAGTAAGCAATAGTGTTAAAGTTTATCGGTAAACGCTTATCGGGAAAATTGTTGCATACGATACCGTTTTGGTGGACTAAAAATCTTACCCGCTAAGTAAGTGATAGTGTTAAATTTTATTGGTAAGCGCTTATCCGGGTAAGCGTTTGGTAAACGGCCCCTTAGTCTTTTTAGAGTTAAAGTGATTTCTTGGCAGCTTTGCGCGTCTGTCGTATTTTTCTTAAATCTCCCTCCTCGAAGCTTCAAATTTGACGACTCCAGATGCGTTGGATTTCTAAGAGCATCTCCAACAACATTGCTAAAATAGAAAAATTTGGCGTTTTCTTTGTTATTTCTCCCCAACAGCTTTGCTATATGGTTTGCTAAAATAGAGAAAGATCAAAAAATCTCTAAATATAGAGAATTCTCTATAATTTCTATAATAGAAAAGCTGTTGGAGTTAGAAGAAAATGTTTTTAGAGATTTTGACTTTTGATTCTCTATTTTAGAAAAAATTTAGCAATGTTGTTGGAGACACAGTATGTTTTGAGTTTGTTCTGAATCAGCGTGCTGATTGGTCAGAATCTGTGTTAAAAGTCAGTATATAGCTGCTGGACAGAATAGCTGTGTTTTTCACAATTTCTCCCAAATTTTCATAAAGGTGTTATATCTTCTGATTTTGCAGTCTTCTGCTGCAGCAGTAAAACTAAAATGATACGATGCTTGTTCTTTCATGCATATTTGCAAAAATGTTGCTTTGACTGCTACAATCCATACCCCATTTCCAACAACATATCCAATGGTTTCTCTTTGGTTTTAAATTTTGTACACATTTTACAAAATCTTTTAAACATGGTTATTAAGCTACATTTTACAAAGTTAATCATATGACCGGAATATGAAGAACTAAATATTTGTTAATTTAGACAAATTTTGTAGGATTTTGATTCATTTTGTCCGATTGAAGAAGCTTAAAAATGATTATTGTTATTTCTATTACAAGTTATAAATTACAACTGAAATAACTTGGCGATTATAAAGATAGAAAACTGTCATTCATATGCTTAAAAATTTAAAGAACACAACGACCATTGAGCAGGTTATTGAGATGACCTCAATCGACAGAACCTTTCAGCCTCATCAGTTCTACCCGAACTCGTCAAAACTCTGATGATGCTCGAGTAATGTTCTTCGGTTACTTCCACTTTATATCTTCGAGTCATTAACCGAAAGACTCTGCAAGCTTCATCTACGAATCCAGCCTGCTCACAAACACGCAAGACCGCTTTAAAAGTAAACTGGTTCGGTGAGAACCCACCGGTTGTCATCTGATCGAAAAGATTGATGGCTTCTCGATAACGAGAGTTGTATCCATAGGCCTCGATGATCGCAGTCCAAGTCATCGAACCCTTAACCGGAATCGCTTTAAATGCCATCGTCGCCTTGCTGATTTCACCACAAACCGCGTAAAACTTCACGATTTCCGAAGAAACAAACGGAATCGACGCTAAATCTTTCTTCAATACCTGCCCATGAATTTCCTTACCGAGTTTCAACGCTTTAAGTTCACCGCAAACGCTCAATATTCTCGAAGTCGCTACGGAGTCCGGTCGGTGTTTCGACAGCACCATCAAGCGAAAAACACCAAGTGCTTTATTAAAAAACCTGCATTCTATATACGATTCGATCATTGCTGTCCAACAGATGACGTTTTTTCGGTCCAGATTATCGAACAGTTTAACGGAATAACCGTGAAAACCACATTTGGCGTACATCATCATCAACGCGGTGGTTATAGATACTTGTCGAACAAAACTGTTCTTAACAGCAAAAGCGTGGATTTCCTTACCTTGTTTCAAAGCTTTAAGCTTTCCGCAAACAGGAATAATGGTGTTAATGGTGACAACATCGGGTTTAAACCGTTCTTGTTGCATCCAAACGATCGATCTCAAAGCCTGCTCAAGCCTGCCATTTGCAGCATATCCGGACATAAGTGCAGTCCAAGATATGGTATTCCTTTCTGTTGACCCATAAAAGACCTTTCTTCCCGAAACCATATCTCCACATTTGCAGTACATATCAATCAAACCCGATTGAATGAACAATTGCTTTGAGTACTCCTTTGTCTTGATCACATAAGCATGAACCTCCTGACCAAGTTTTCTAGACGAAATTTCACCAATTACAGGTAGGATTGTGGTTAGTATTACTGAATTTGGGGGCATTCCTTCTTTTTGCATCCATTTTAGGTACTCCAAAGCTTCGAATTGAAGCCGGTTGTGTGCAAAACCAGCAATCATTGCCCCCCACAAGACCACATCTCTTTGATCATCATCAATATCTTCGAAAACTAGACGGGCAAGCTTCGGTTTCCCACATTTGAAGTACATATCAATCAAACAAGTACTTATGATTGAATCGTCAATAAAACCATTCTTGATCAACAGCCCATGAGTCTTCAAACCTTGATAAAGAGCTGAAGCACCACCCAAACTTTTGATCAAACAAGAGAATGTATACACATTCAATTCAATCCCCAATTCCCGCATTTTTGAAAATGTGTTTAGAATGTCATGATTCTTCCTCCCACCCATAATCACATTGCCTCTAAGCAATGCGTTCCAAGGGTAGACGCTTGACGTTGGCATTTCGTCGAACAACTGTTGAGCATCTTCAACCGACCCACAAGATGTGTACATGTTAACAAGCTTAGTTCGTAAAAACTCATTATTTTCAAGCCCATTAATTCGAATGTGAGTGTGAATGACTTTGCCAACGGATAATGACTTCACTCGAACAACTGAAGCGATAAGCTCGGAGAATGTTGTTGGGTTTACAGGAACACCACGTTTGTCCAAGTAATCCAATATAGTGAGAGCTTCTTTGAGCTTGTTTTGCTTGGCAAATCTTTGAACATCTTTATAAATAGCATTAGGGTTCTTGGTGTGGAGTGGTAGGGATGATGGGAATGCATCTTTTTCGTCGAAATCTGGCGGTTTTCGGTGATTTATTCTTGTGGGTGTTTGAGATTGAGATTGAGATTGAGGAGAGAATGCTGAAGATTTGATTTTGAAAGTCGGGTGATTTTGGTTGCTTAGGAGGAGACGAACGTTCGTAAAAGAAGGTAAGAAGAGGTTGCAGAGCCCTTCCATTTTTTTTGGCTCATTCAAGCTTAAGATTATCTGGTATATAAAAGAAATATTTAAAAGAAATTAGAGTTAATTAGCTTATAGCATCCACGATGTGCTCTTGGGAGGTTTTCGTGAAGTTTTTAGGAGATTTTTCAAAAAACAAAAACCTCCTTTTTGAGGTTTTTCACATAGTGGAGAGGTTTTTTAATTGAGGTTTTTCGTCATAGCTCGTAATTGCACGACCTACTTTTTTGTAGCTTTTTCGTATTTGATCAGTTTTAATTTTATAGAATTTTATAAAAGTTTCGTATTTAATCAGTTTTATTTATTAATGTATTTAAAGTAATCTTATTTAAATATAATTATTAAATAAATAATATAAATAAATACATAATGAAAGTAATTATATTTTATATTTTTAAAATAATATCTCAAATTTGACATATTTATACAATTCTAACAGATTTCTTAATGACCCAATTTTTATTTTCGGTTATACATACTTTTAAATTTAACATTTTTTAGTTTTTATTTTACATACTTTTTATACAACTTTATGTAAAATAAATACATAATTAAATTAATAATATTTTTTTATTTAAATAAATATGTATTTGTATGAATTTTAATGTATTTATTTTTATAAATAAAAATAAAAATAATATAAAGTTAAAATAGTGGGAACCTAAATGGTTTAAAAAAGTAATGAAAAAGTTTGGGTGAGGTTTTGCACATAGTGGAGGTTTTTAAGTTGTTGATGTGACAATAATGTGTAAGAAAAAAGCTATGAAAAAGATCGGTGAAAAACACGTACACTGTAAGAGCATCCACAATGTGCTTTTTCAAAGCTTTTTGGAAGGTTTTTCAAAAAATAAAAACCTCAAAATCACATAGTGGAGAGCTTTTTCACTTGAGGTTTTTCGCGAGTTTTTTCGTCATAGCTCGTAACTGCACGACCTGTTTTTTCATAGTTTTTTCGTATTTAATCAATTTTAACTTTATAGAATTTTATAAAAGTATCGTATTTAATTAGTTTTGTTTATTAACCAGTTTTATTTATTAATATATTTAAAGTAATCCTATTTAAATATAATTATTAAATAAATACATAATGAAAGTAATTATATTTTATATTTTTAAAATAACATCTCAAATTTGACATATTTATACAATTTTAACATATTTCTTTTTTTGGAAAGGGTATCCTAGGCCTATGGCCCAGACTAATCCCTGGCAATTAGGGTCTTTGGCTCAACTGCTAAAACGTGCAGCCCTGAGTTTATCCCAAGTGGCCACAAGTGCTGCTAGTGGGGCTCGAACCTGGGTTGAGCGCTATAAACTCCCCAAGCCTTTACCACCACACCACAACCCTTGTGGTTAAATTTTAACAGAATTCTTAATGACCCACTTTTTATTTTCGGTTATACATACTTTTAAATTTAACATTTTTTAATTTTTATTTTACAAACTTTTTATACAAATTTTATATATTTCTTAATAACCTAATTTTTATTAATTTGTATGGAATTTAATGTATTTATTTTTATAAATAAGAATAAAAATAATATAAAGTTAATAGAGTGGGACACTGAATAGTTTAAAAAATTAATGAAAAAGCTTGTGTGAGGTTTTTCACATAGTGGAGATATATAAAGATTTTTAAGTTGTTGATGTGGCAATAATGTGTAAGAAAAAAACTATGAAAAAACTCGGTGAAAAACTCGTACACTGTGGATGCTCTAATCCATGTGGTTTTAACAAACTTCACCTACGGCTAAGATTATTTGTAAATAGAATCTGAAAAAGGATGTCAAATTTGTACCATGTGCCTATGTTTATTTGTAAAAGTGTTTATTAACTTATGTGGGTCAAAAAAGAGTTTTTAAAAAAATGTTTAGATTAGCTTATTAATTATTATTTGTACCAAAACGCAAAGGAGTTTTTTAGATTATTTTAGTGTTTGACAATTTCTGCTTATTTCTTTAAAATTACCAAAAAGGACGTTCTTTCATATTATTGCTAGATGAAGTAGCAGCAAACAGACAACAGTGATTTGAATGAATGATTAAGGGGGCAAAATCCCCTTCAAAAACCACACACACAGAGACAGTTAGCAAAAATCGTTTCTAATCCCCTTCAAACAGCCATGAAATCCAAGATTCAATAATCAAAAACAGCAGCTTTACATTGAAATCCAAGCCACATTAGCAAAGAAACTTGTGACCATGTATAATGAGAAGAGACGATTTCCGGGTGAGGCAAGTCCGACGTGATGACCGATCGATCGTCGATCGTTCAGGTCCGACGTGAGAGGCATCCACAAAAGAGAACTGGATGCGATGCGATTAGGTTAAAAAAAGTGGTAAATATGTAATTTGGTTATATAAGTTAATAAGGAGTTCCAAATAAGGGGGTGTTTGGGATTGCTTATTAAACCTACTTATTAACTTATTGAGTTTTCAATAACAAATACGTTGTTTTGAGTGTTTGGATTGGAAAAAAGAAAAAAAAAAGTTTATTACTTTTCCACCCAGCTAATAAACATTTTTTGATAAGTCCTTCTCAACTGACTTAAGGAGTGTTTGGGATTACTTATTTAAAACAATTTAGGCTTATTTCAAAAAGTGCTTGTCAACTTATTTAAGAAGTTTCAAAAAAGTCAAAATTATTTAACTTATCAAAAACTTCTTATTAACGGCGTGGAAAAGCCAGCCGTAAACACTTTTTTTTTCAACCCAAACATTCAAAATGCTTTTTAACGGTGTTGAAAAACTATAATTCAATAAGGAGTTTTAATAAGCTATCCCAAACACCCCCTTATTTTCATGAATAAGATTTTTCAAGGTATAAAACGTATAGTTGTTAAACTTTAAGAAATAATTTGAGATATTAAAAAATCTTTTAAATCAAACAAAACACTTGAAAAATATCTCAAGACGGTGAAATTTGGCTGAGTGACTTTATAAACATCTGATACATTTTATGGTTGTACCTTGTACTTGCTTGACAAAAAATTTAAGTCTACCGGTGACTCTTAAAGTTTTTATTCATGGTGAAAGTTGCCAATTTGATGCATCTTGATATCTATTATTCTCCGTCATTTTAGGGAAATTGACTTAAGTAGCCATTTTACGCTCTTGAATTGCTCACCTAGCTAGTCCTATCCCACTTTTACCAAAATGTCACTACATCCACAATTTTCATGTTCAGGTCTGCACGAAAGAAAAGTTGAGAAGATTCGTTTTTAGTGTTTTTTAGCTAGGTTAGTAATTTTTTTGTAGATGTAGTGATATTTTGATAAAAATATAAGAGAAATGAAAGATATTTTTCTTAGCATAAAATAACTATTTAAGTCACTTTCCCTTTATTTTATTCTTGACAATTTCTCTTTTCTTTCGCCACGTGTCTAACATTCACCATCCATGATGTAAAGTTTGCCACTCCTCAAAATTTATTATTAGAAATTCACATTATGAACCCTCAAATTTTGTAGTTAAGTTACACGGCCCTACACTATTCAAGTTAACATTTAAAGTTTATTTTTTGAATTGTTATTTAATAAGGGGTTGTTTGTTTAAAAAAAAAAAAAAAAAACTCTTAATGACTCTTAAGTCTGAATCGTTCAGACCTTTTTACACACCACCTCTTATTAATCATAACTAAAATAAGTTTCAGACCTCTTAAAAAACAAACGGCACCTAAGATTACCGATATCGTTTAGAGCTAGTAATTAAATCATGAAAACACATCCAATGAAATATACAACAGTTCTGGCGAACCATCAATCAATCCTAGAAACTTAGGTAGCGACACAAATATTTAATGATCATATGTATTACAATGTAGCATTCTTATGATGTAGTGACAAATTCATAAAAAAAAAGTTTATTTCTTCATTGTTTTTTTGACCGAGGAACGTCTCAAACAATATTCTATAATTCTTTTTTTTAAGGGAGAGAATAAAGCTTCAAATTTCCCAAAGAAACCGGACAATTTATCCATTATGGTGATTCCATCATTGAGTATATTATTCTCTTATTCTTTTAAGTATGTATCATTCTCGTTTGAACCCGTCTATATATATATATATATATATATATATACTAGCCGTCTACCCGCGCGATGCAGCGCGGGTGAATCACAATTCTGAAGAAAATAACTTTTCTGACACCGATATTTTTTGTTCAACAATAGTCACTGCACTGACATGGGTTATTTCATTGAAGTTCACGTGTGTCGTCTCCATAAGGGTCGTACATTGACTACTTCCTTCACCAATAGCTATTTTTTCTCATTTTGTTCTCCTTTTATCGTTCATAATATCATCTATTGTATTCCTTTCGTTTTTCTGCAACAATATTATTTTATATAAATATATACTATGAGCGACTATATCACGAATTAATACCAAATATTTTGATATTTACATTGAGTATTCCATATAGCTTTTGCTAATTCTACATCAACTTGCGAGGCATCACCGTTTGAAGTTTTCTCATCAGTCATCCTCATTAGACACCGTAAATTTATATAAATAGAATAATAAAGTTTTATCTATGAAATTATGTGTAAATGTCAAAATTGAAATGACCTAAATTTGGGTAACAAATTTAAAGATTGAACAAAAATTAATTTCTTACGAATGTTTTTACCTTGGCGGTCTTGGATATAAGGTTAGTAGATATATTTTTTCGATCATACATATCACTCATATTTTTTGTAAGGCACAACAATTTTATTACGAAAACAAAAGTATATACCAAGCAACAAAACACGAACCGAAATGTTCAAAAAGATCACAACAAACAACCTAACTATACTGAAACAACCTCGTCTGCCCCAAAGTCCAAACCAAAGCAGCCCCAAAGCAGATCTATGTTAAGAATCTATCTGTATTTTTAATTATTTTAAGCTAAGGGGTTGTTTACCAAAACTTTTGGGTAAGCGCTGACTGAAATAAGAGGTCTGACTGGAATAAGAGGTCTGATTCAAATAAATGATTAATTAAAAATCTTGTTTACACATTATTTTATATTAAGTGCTGACAGATTAAAAATGACTGTTATAAGCAATTGTCACTTTATTTATCAAAAACTTTATATAACACAAGATCTATTTTATTATGATATTATTTATATTTATGTAATTGTAACATTTATTAAATTTTAATGTAAATTTAATGCATAAGTTTTAATTGAATTTACTTTTTTTTTGAAGAAAAATTGAATTTGAAACAATGCATAATTTTGAAAAGTGATTATTAAAATATTTGATATTTAAAAGTACTTCAAGAAAAGATGAGTCATTAGAATATATTATATTTTTATTGAATAAAACTATTTTATATATAAAAGTACGTACTGCACATTTCCAGATAAAAGTTATTGATTGAAACCCTTTAGACGCCATTGGGAAACCCAAGAATGTCACCGTCTTTTGCTTCTCAACCTCAAGACTAAACACTTTATCTCTTAACTGGTTTCGTTCAGAAAAGATTTGTGAGTTTATCTTTTTCAGTCCATCACATGTTTCTCCAACAATATTTGCTCTTCTTCTGAGATCATCAAACTTTATTTTTGCATTAATTCTTTCTTTGACCAAGTATTGTTTGTACTACTGGCTTTCAAAATTAATTCTGGATTCCTCTTCAGATTTTTTCAGTTTGATTTGAAGATTGGAAATCGCTTTCTCTTTTGCTTCAATTAATTCAGCAAAATTTATCATAGAATCAGAAGTACATTTTGAACATTCAAAATTATTCTTTAAAACAAAAGAATTTTCTTTCAATGCATGTCTTAATCTCATCAAGAAGAGACAAATTCTGAATCTTTCATTTTTCATTTTCAGCTTCCCCGCATGTACGCAATTGCACAGTCTCTTTTTGTGAGAACAGTATTTCCCTTTTCGTCAATATATGACATCTTGAAATTTGTAAAAGATGTGATCATCAAAAGAAAACTTCGATTAAAAGTACAATTTTTTGCACACTTTTAAAAAATATGAATACAACAATTAAGATCTATTTTCAGAAAATTAAAATCCGAGAAACAAATTATAAATTTGTCTTCCAAAAATTAATTCTGAAAAGTTAGCGCGGAAAAAGTATGACTTTAATCTCCAAACCTGCAAAAATATGAAAAATATATCCGTTACGCTCAAAAACAGATAAAAACAGCCAAAAACGACACAAAACAGACTAAAAATGAAAAGAAAATGAAAAGCAGGGACTAAACACAACAAAAATGAAAAATCAACAAAAAATGACAATGTTTGACTAAAAATGAAAGAAAATACGAAAATAGGGACTAAAACAGACAAAATATGAAACTAATACAAAAAAACGAGAACTAAAACAACAAAAACACAAAATATAAAGTCTAGGGACTAAAAATGTAAAAACACAAAACTTACAAACTATAAGGACTAAAAATGACAAAATATAAAACTATCAACTATAGGGACTAAAACTGTAAAAATCTAAAAGTTAAAAAAACTATAGGGGCTGAAAGTGACAATTTCTAAAAGTCGTAACTTGAGGGACCAAATCTGTCAAACCTTAAAACTAAAACTACAGTGATTAAATCTGCCAAAAATTATAACTACTTAACAAAACTAACAGATTTAACGGATTTGGACTAAAAATGTAAGAAAACCTAACAAAAGTAACAAAGATTAACTTTAGGGACTAAAACTGGAAATTTCTAAAACTAATTTACGAGACTAACGACAATTAACTGACATTTGGACTGGAATGTAAGAATTTCTAACGAACTAACGGAGCAGGGACCAAAATGTCAAGATTTTAACAGACTTAACGATGCTCCGTTAAAGTACTGTTCATCATCCCTACCAACGATCTGCATACTTTGAACCTCGATATCTTCTTCGTTATTCAACCAAAATTCACGAAATTTCTTGCAAAATTATCCTTGTTTAATTCTAAATCGATCCCAAGGATAAATGTTCGATCATGCAACGCTATATGATCTGTATCTCGACGTGATTAAGCTCCGGCGAATATGATTTTCCGATGAGTGTTTTTCGGTCTTTGAAGGGCTGAAAATACATGAAAAAACATGAGAAACAACAAATTAACGATATTCTGAGACTAATACATTGAAAGCAATCGTTAAAATTAAACGCCGGCGAAACCCGTTTTTCCGGCGAAAGTCCGGTGAATCTCCGGCGAACTTTCAAACAACAATATTTCACTCGTTTCTCAACGAAATTCGAACCTGAAACTTGCTATGATCTCTAAATCAACAGAGGAACAGGTTAGGAGCAATAAAATTGATCAAAAACAACGTACTCGTAGACCCACTTGTTGAAAGTAATCGGAAAACTTTCAAAAAAAAATCTTTGATGCAGTATAAGAACCCATTAGTTTTATATATAACATAAAATGTGTTGCAAATGGGCATGAAGAATAGAGAAAACAAAACCTTATACAATGAATTATATGCAACAGATTATTTAGAGTCACAGTTGTCGTATACATAAAAATGGGCATGAAGAAAAGCTTGTTTATCAAAAGGATCCTCTGAAGTTACCAAAGTTACTGCTATGTTGTGAAAAAACCACTGCTATGTTATAAAAAAAATTGTCTTTCGAAAGGAACCCTTTGACAATTCCAATTTGGTGGCTAGAGCTTGAAAAGGGGTGAGGAAAAGTCTTTAAGAGATGAAAGCAAATTTTGAACCTTCTAATTTGGTGGTGGTGTGTGAGCTAAAAGTATTGTGTTTAAAGTGTTGTACATCTTGTATTTACACTTATACTTCATAGTTTTTCAAAATTCATGCTTAAAAGGACCGAAAATGGGAGCGCCAAAATGGGAGGTGTGGTATCTGAGCTTGGAGAAAATGGGAGAGCCAAAAATTCACAACAAATTTTGTCTTACCTGAGAGCCAAAACAAGAGAGGAGAAAATGGTGAGATGAATTAGTACCTAGGATTGTATAAGATGAAGTAATCTGACTTTTGGATTTGAATTTTGAATCAAATACAAATACTTTGAAAGAAGTAAAAGAAGTAGAAAGTGGGATGGGAGTTGTAATAGCCTGAAAAAGCAATCAACATTTGTCTCTTGTGCATTGAGCTTCAAAAATCGCGATGGTTTCTTAAGATGGAAAACATGCTTTTGAAGGAGAGAAAGATAAACAACATCAAACATAAAAGAGGAATGTCATAAGAATTTGCATGGAAAGCTTGTACATCTTGCTTTCACGCTTGTAATTCATAGATTTTCAAAATTTATGCTTAAAATACTTGTACCTCATGCATTAAGAATTGTATTTAAGAGTTTTGATGTAAATGTATTATAAAGTAGTATAGATATATATATATATATATATATATATATATAATGTTTGTGTGTATATAATATTAAAAGAGCTGAGAGAGAGAAAGAAAGAAGTGGGGTTAGGGCATAAAAAAAGTTATAAATGGAGTAAATTGGGCTTCTAGTTAAGCTATTTAACATAATTATCTAATGGTACTTTCTACAATTATTTTAATTTACGAGACATGCAATATGATTTTGTATACACCACAGGGACCAAGAATGTAATTTACTCTAATCTTTATAAGTTTTACCTATCTATCTATACTATATTATAAAGATAGCATAAAAAACTCTTAAAAACAACTGTTAAAGCTTAATGTAGCGCTATTTCATGCTAATTACTTAAAACTTAAATAAAGAATGAAAACTAAATCTCTTGCTATTTAATCATTATCTCTAACAATTTTAAACCCCTAAAATCACTCATCATTTCAACTTCCTAAAAAATCAAATTTTAAATATAGAATATTAACTAACTGATAAACATAATCAAAACGGGATAAACATCTTAATTTAAATATAAAGAATTTAAAATATATTATTTTTTATATATAAAACATTTTAATCATTATCTCTAACAATTTTAACTCTCTAAAATCACTCATCATTTCAACTTCCCAAAAAACCAAATTTTAAATATAGAATTTAACTAACTGATAAACATAATCAAAACAGGATAAACATCTTAATTTAAATATAAAGAAATTTAAAATATACAAGATAATCATTTAATTCTATCTATATTTATATTTATACTATATTATAAAGATGACATAAAAAACTCTTTTAAAACTTAAATAAAGAAAGAAAACTAAATCTCCTACTATTTAATCATTATCTCTAACAATTTTAACTCCCTAAAATCACCCATCATTTCAACTTCCTAAAAAATCAAAATTTAAATATAGAATATTAACTAACTGATAAACATAATCAAAACGGGATAAACATCTTAATTTAAAATATATAAGATAATCATTTAATTCTAACAAAATACTTATTTTTTTATATATAAAACATTATATTATTAAACCTAAATTAAACAAATTTATAAAAAAAATGTTATCACTTTCTTAAAACCATCCAAAACCGTACTGTAAATCGACAAAAAAACAAAAAATAAAAGAAAATATTAAAATCGTGATGTATCTCGCTGCATTGCGCGAGTACGCTTCTAGTTTACTAATAATCCTTACAAAACATTGTTAATGATTCATATTATTATTTTTTTCGAATTTTGTAATTGCATATGTTTTTTAAATCAAATTATTAATCCAATATTTCTATTAAATCTAAAGATGCATTCAATTTTATTGGACTATTGATTTCTTTTAAAATCAAAGATGTTTACCATAAAAAAAAATAGAATCAAGTAGGAAACAAATATATATCAAAATTTTCAACTGAATTAGATTACAATATCTTATTATAATATATGCCTAAGTTTATTTGTTGCATTTGACCTACATAAATATTAGAGCATCTTCAACAGCATTGCTAAAATAGAAAAAATTGGTTTTTTCTTTGCTATTCCTCTTCAACAGCTTTGCCATATGGTTTGCTAAAATAGAGAAAGATAAAAAAATCTCTAAATATAAAGAATTCTCTATAATCTCTAAATTGGAGAGAGAAAATATTATTTTATTCAATCTAACCGATAAGATTCAATTTTTAACATTTCATTTTAAGTTTTTTTTAAAAAATGTATTGGGATGATAAATTATGGAATATTATAATAATATAAATAATGATTGGTTCTCTAAAATAGAAAAACTGTTGGAGTTAGAAGAAAATATTTTTAGAGATTTTGACTTTTCATTCTCTATTTTAGAAAAAATTTAGTAATGTTCATCTTCAAAATTTCTCCAAAATGAAGAATTAAAAGTCAAAATTTACATCCATCTCCAACAGATTCTTCATTTTGGAGATGAAATCATTACTTATAATATTAAAATATTGAATAAATCTAATAAAATATTATTTATCTCTCATACACATCTCATTTGAAGAAATCTTATTGGTAAAATATAATAAAAAAACAATTTCTCTCTCATGGTAATCATTTTTGGAGATTTTGGAGAGTTCTCCATATTTGGAGAAAATTACACTCTCTTTCCTACTTTCTCCATTTTGGAGAAAGATTTGAAGAATCTGTTGGAGCAAAAAAATGACTAAAATCTCAATTTTCTCCATTTTAGAGAAGCTGTTGGAGATGCTCTTATATACTAAAAAAAAGATTTTTTTGGATCCAAGACGTGGCAACAGAAGGGTACATCGGTCATTTGAAATATGAAAGAACTTGGATTAATATGAATATCACATCCCGTATAATTCTACCAGTATCCAAAAAAAACGGGGTTTCCAATTTCACATATGGTTTTCTTCAGAGCGAAGAAAGGTAATTTCATGCCTTCTCAAAAATTGAAGAACACAGCGGTCACACCTGTGGTTTTGGACGAAGAAGATGAAGCAGACATAAGTTCAGAACAACATCAACAGAATATCTATGAATCTAGGTAAATCTTTCTTCATAAAGTATGAAATGTTACTGGAGATCATTAACTGAGATTGGAAAAACTAGTAGGATCCATGTAGTGAAACGTTACCTCCAAACTTATAATAATAGATAGCGTTGAAATTTACTTTTATATATGGAAGATTACGTTTAAGATCAAGCCCATGCCTTGAAGTCTATCTCTTCATTATTGCTGGTGAAAATTTTAAATGTAATGCGAGAAAATTGGATTAAAAAATTTGTTGACAGATTTTGTTATAATCAAACACCTGTGAGGGACTCGTTAGCGGAAATTAGAGCTCAAGTTTTTGGTTTGAATCTATGTATGCTGATATAACCTAAACATCAATAATCATCAAACACTGCTGCTTCTATCTGATCTGGTGTTCTTGTATTAATTGGTATTTTCTTTTAATTTCAATTGGTAGGAATATTGTTATATATTGATTTAAATGCTCAGATTTCGTACAAATTGTTTTCTTATGTTATCAAATAAGTGTGTTTTGTGCTTATTTATTGATTATAGCTGTTGTGAACAATAGGGTCCAAGATATTCTAGATGTACCAGAAACAGATTGGTACTAGCGGTCCCATATGTGATTGATTGCCTCCCCTATCTGCCAACTACCCATGGTTGGTTGCTCAAATCCTCGACCATGATGATGATGAAGACAAAGAAGAAGAAGAAGACAACGAAGATGAAGAAGAAGAAAAAGACACCGGAGACCAAATTTTCTACACCCTACATGATCCGATGTCTCATTATCGTTGCCAAATCCCTGAGTTGTGTGGGAGGTACATCCGAGGGTGTTTCCATGGCTGGGTGGTTCTCTCCGACCGTGACAAATGGTCTCTTTGGAACCCAATAAGCACAAACTTCATTCATCTCCCTCACTTGATTCTGAAAGATGGAGATTCTAACGACATCCTTCATTGTTGTTTATCGTCCCCTCCTGATGATCCCGGTTGCATTCTCCTGTTGACAAGAGATAGAAAACCTAACATTGTTTTCTGTAGGTTGGATCATAAAAGCAAGAGATTAAGATGGGCTGAATTTTCATACTCTAAACAGCTCATGAGCATAACCAATGGTGAAGAAGATGATATCCTACTTGAGCCAACTTGTTGCAATGGTAAAGTATATGCCTTGACCAATGCCTCAGAATGTGTCATAGAGGTTAACATTCTAGTTAAGAAGAAAAAAGTTGTGATAAGTCTCTTGCCATTTGTGAGCGTACCTGAATTTTATACCGCTGGTCGTTGCTTTGTTAGGTTCTTGAAAGGATCTTGTGAAGAACTGTTCGTGATAGAACTAGGTTTTATAGATGAAGTCAGGAAAAAACTTCTTGATGTACGTTTGTGTAAATTGGACATGACTAGCATGGTGTGGGCCGAAATGAACGTACTCAAAGGCACGATTTTTTGTGTGGATGAGAGCCAAGACCAGTTGGTAACTTGCAGCCCTGCAATTGCCTCTGAATTAGGTGGTTATATACACATTCTTCACAAAACAGGCAAAGTAATATACTCGTATGACGTCAAAGATAAAAGCATCTCCCAGTTTTCTATGCATTGTTTAGGTTTACCACCAAGGTTTGGGGATTTGAGAACAAGCCATATATCGGTATGGACAATTCCTAAATTCAGGTATTGCTTTTAAAACATCATTCTCTGTTATATATATATATATATATATATATATATATATATATATATATATATGTCTAGCACTCAAAAAAAATTCCTTCTTCTTAGAATCATCATTAACTTTTTGTAGGTTCCAAGGTGATGATGGAGAAGCCAAGTGCAAATCTGATTCTAAACATGATGAGGGCAAGGAAGATGGGATGGTGGTAAGATCATGTAAGAATGATGAAGTTGAGTTTAACAGCAAGACGAATGAACTGCAGTTGCTGAATATTCCTTTTCATGTTTTGGAGATGATTATGGAGTTTTGTGTTGGTGTCGAGTACCTCAACTTTCGTGCTACATGCAAGCTTTGTCATTTAGCAGCACCTGTGATTCAATGGAGTAACGAAAAAGCACGAAGGAGATTGCAGACGTATTCATTAAGTTCACCATGGTTGATGGCATTTGAAAAAGATCAAGGCATCATCACTTTTACAGATCCGATGTTTGGTGACAAGTACTATATAAAAGCGTCGACTCAAGAATTGTTTTTTGAAAAGAGAATATTGTGTTCCAGTTATGGTTGGTTGCTGTTGTATGTTGGTCTCCAACGCATGGTGTTCTTTAACCCCTTCACAAATGATATCCACGAGCTTCCACCCGTGGGTCACGTAGACAACTTTTGTTTCTCTGCACCACCTACTTCCCCCGATTGCATGGTGGTTGCATTTTCAACAATGGATGGGTCTATTTTCCTCCACTCTGTAGGTCGAGAACCAACATGGCGTATGATTCTTTTGGATTTTGGTGGTGAAATTTTCCCTTCCTTTTCGTTTCCAGTCTTTTGTGGGCGGGATGTTTTTGCCTTGTCCAAAGAGGGAGGACTTCAAGTTTTTAAAGGTGGCAATCTATCATTGGAGACTGTTGTAGCATAAGCCCCAAGAAGTTGTTGCAGAACTTCGGCGGCAGAGTATTACCTAGTGAAATGTGATGAACATCTTTTACTAGTCATCGTGGGTGATTTTGGAGAACCGGTTGAGGTATTCAAGTTTAAGAATTCTACAAAAGAATGGGAGAAAATGGATGGTTTAGGAAGGCACATGATTTACATTTGTGATGTAACATGTCTATGCATGGACGCCAAAACACCTCAAATGGAGAACAAGATCTACTTTCCAAGATTGCAACATTCCAAGAACGGGAAGATGGTGTTCTACTCCCTCGACACATGTGGGTATCATACATTCAATGGTAGAGACGTGGAAGAAACTTTGACGAATATTTTTGAAACTAAACAACATTCCTATCCTCAAGCGTGGATTGAACCAAGGTGGTCCTAACCAAGTCAGATTAGTATGGTATGTTATATTTTTATATAATTATTATAGGTTGCACTTTTGACTCCTGTAAATTTTACTTAGAATGCAAGAAGCTGCATATGATCTCTTACGTATTTGCCTCAACAACAACCACCCATCTTTACCAGGTGAATATATATAGCTTCACACTTCACAGTGACAACCTTACTCTAGTAAGCCCTTGACGCCCTGTTTGGTCCCCCTTAGTAGCCAACTATTTGAAGCTGTATGTATTTTTGAGAGAGATTGTAGTGGATAATTTGTTAAGATTTTAGACACTGATAATGGAAAATTAGGCTTTATATTTTTGCAGTTTACAAGGAGGCCCTTGACACTCGTCAGTCAGTCGTGATTATTGCTTTAATAAATCCAATTGTGATCCGCTGCATGCATTAGTTTATCTCACTTTGAGTCAGGATTCTGAAAAGGTTTACATAGGATTCTGTTGAGAATCATCATGGTCCATGGTGTCAAACTAAATCCATATCCTAATTGTAAAAAACATCAAAACACCATGAACAAATTCGTAATTCACTATTTATAAAATTCAAAGATATACATTGTCTGATCGCTAGCCGTATAACTGAAATGCTGCATTGTAGCCAACTTATTAAAAGTAAACAACATTTATACAATTGTGAAGGTAAAGTAAATAGAAAACTTGTTCCAATAAACCAGATTTAGACAATTAATGTATTTGTTCATAAAAAGATATACTTCTTTCTAATTTACTACCAAAGAGCCAAAAATAAATATTGTAGAAAAATGTGATGTAAATGCAAATGACATAATTGGACTTGTACCAATAGACATGTTCAAAGTTACCCTTTCGCCAAGAACATAGAAAAAACGATAGACAATTTCAGGAAACATAACATTTAGTTCTTTTGATTTGTCTCTCTCATCTTTTGCTTTGAATCTTATAGAAAGCATCTGCAACCTCCATAAAACAGAGCATATATCACGTACCAAAAGGACTTTCATCTACACTCCACCCTTGAAAGAAGCCTACATTTAACACATAAATTAGCATCACATGATGGGAGAAGTTATTTATGCATCTTTTTTTCTTGGAAACAACTAATCATAGAACTAATACATTAGCACCTCATGACATTAAAATTGACAAAAGATCAACAACCAACAAAGTATTTCAACATTAAAAAGCCAAGGGTCATAAAAATGTGGTTCCACGTCACCTGTAAAAGAATCATATAAAGAAACAATATAAATACACACTTGAACCACAAGGGTGGTGACGTGTTGGCAAAAGGCCTAGGGGGATGTGGTGGAATATCCATCTTTCCTTGGGTTCGAGTCCAGGCGCTAACATCCTGTGGCCATGGCCAGGCAGACTTAGTCTCAGGCGGCCACAACTCATCAAGGATGTAGTCTAGGCAAAGCCTATAAATACACACTTGTATAACAAAGCCAACATCTGACAAAAAGACTTGTTGTTTTTGAAAAAGAAAAAGTTGATTATTCAAATGAAAGAAAGAATTTTGAAAGAAAGATTATTGATCTTTCAAAGAAAGTTTTTGACAAAAGAAAGGTTTTTGAGCTTCAAAATGCGAAACTTTCAAAACAGATTACTGATTTTGAAAACGTTTTGATAATTGAGAGAGATTCTTTTGAGAAAGAGCGAAAAGTTTTTTAGAGTGAAAAGAAAATGCTTGAAAAGAAGAATGTTGCAGTTTTCAAAGAAATATTTGATTCAAATAATCAAGTGTTTCGAAAAGTCAAGATGGTTTGGAGAAAGAAACCAACTACATAAAGTAGTGATGGAAACAAGTCTTATGATTTTCCTGTAGTTGATACAAAGTCATTTATTTTCAAGACTGATTCACCTACTTATGTCTATTCTATAGGAAAGTTGATCAGTCTGCGTCGGCAAACGATCTGTTGCACTTACTATGGAAAGAGTGACTGTGTGCATCCAAGGTACTTAATAGTTGGTATGGTACTTATAGCATCCCCAATCCTCAGTTTAGTAGCTTCAAAGCCAAGGCAACTAACCATCAAGGATCCATCACAGCATGGATACCAAAACCAAAATCTTCTTAATCTGTTTTGTAGGAATGTCATGTATGATTTAATTCAGATTATTCATGTCACATGACTACAATCAAGGGTTATGCCATCTTTTGAGGGGGAGTACCACGTTGTTTAAATTTTCATATCGACTTCTGAACACTTCAGTTCAGGACTCGTTCTTAAATGCTTTTGACTTCTGATTCTCTCAAATCAGAAATTTTACTTCAATGTTCTATCTTGGTGAGTTAAAGGAGTGTTAGGGCTTATAAAGTTTCTATGGTCCATCCAGAACCGGAAGAACCTACCCAAGAAACACATCCCATTCGTAGATATCAGTGAGGGGTCTAGATTGATAGATGAGTTTGGAGTGAAAAAAATTTGGTGATGATGTGACAGGACTTAAAAGAATTATTGGTCCTTACCAAATCGAGTTAGTTATCCGGGTTACCACATAATCTATTCATTCTCGTTCTTTGGAGATGGATATTGAAACAGACATGGACCCAGTGTCGATAACTCGTGTCACCCCACCTAGCCACTCAAGTATCTCTCAAAAGATACTTGGTTCATATTTGCACGGAGATTTAACACATAATTTATCTATTCCTCACTCGGAGGTCTTAGATATTGAAAAATGAAGACATCAGCTCCGGTCTCCGAACTTCATATTCATCTCACCGAGTCTATTGATTTCTAACCTACGTCCTATGTTGAATCAATCTTTGAGCCTAATCGATTTGAGTTATACTTCTTTCACACACACACGAATCTTTGTGATTCCCCTTGCATATCTTTGTGATATTGCCAGAACAGTTTGAGAAGTAATTTTTAATATTTTACTTCAGTGATAACTGGAAGTCCTATCAGAGATACATCGATGCCAACTCTGAAAATAGGCCACACAATTATCTAAATTGTTGTGATAACAGTTACTATTGTGTTTTTGTGTTAGTTGTTACCCTTGGTCACTAAATCGTTTTATCTAATCTTTTGCTAATCATTCGGTTAGTCTTTGAAGATACATGTTGCTCAGGATTCTCCTAATCATCATGAGGGGGAGAACGACACACAATTCAAAGACACATATTATCATGTTGAGGGGGAGTTAGCAAAATATGAGGGGGAGTAACAAAATTTCTTAAATCTGAGGTTGAAAAGCCTTTGGATTCAAAGATTGCAGCTGAGCAGAAAAGATTTTATTGGTTCTTCTATCCCGTATCATGTGGTGTCTGCTACAAGTTTGATACCTCCTACGAGCATATTGAAACAAGTTCTTAAGCTGAAAGTCAATTCAACTCGCGGTTCAAAGACAGATTCATTGTTTTAAACTGAGGATGCACTGTGGAATGTCACGTAACTCGCACATTATCTTTCTTGTGTGCTGATCCGATGTGTTGAGTTTTTACAGTTGAAGTTGCTTGATAGTGCGTTCAGTCGAGGCTATTGTACATTGAATCTGGTTACAAAGTTGCAACTATGAAGACCAAGAGCTTTATTCAAGGGGGAGCTGGGAAAGACATGAAGACATGCAACACCAAAGTTCTTCAAAGATTTATGTAACACCCGTAAACTCCTGTCTGTGAAAGCCAATCCTTTGAGAAATCCTTGATTCTGATCATGGAATTTCATCCCTTACGCCTTACCTTTTAAGCCTTATCGCATCGTGGGTGCTCCGGATGAAAATAGAAGAAATCGGGGCACGGGACACTCGGGGCGATAGTGCCCTGGCGATAGTGCCCTGGGCACAATCGCCGGGCACAATCGCCAACAGAGTGGTGCCCGCGGTACAGTTTGGGCGATAGTGCCCTGGCGAAAGTGCCTTGGGCACAATCGCCTGCGGCCTCTGGTTGTTTTAAAATCGATTTTGAGCAGCCCACCTCATTATTTCTCAACCCATTTCACCCTTTTCTCTCTAGAAACCGAACCCAAACCCTAAAAATCGGTTTTATACCTTCAAGTCACCAAATCCATGATGTTCTAAGTGTTCTCCTCCACCTAACAAAGATTAGAAGCTCCACCTTCATCTTCCTCATCAAGTTCTTCGGTTGGGAGCTCAGGTTGAAATGTTTGATTGGGTGTTCTCGGAAGTCTCTTTGTCTTAAAGGGTAAGTTTTCTTGTAATAAGTTATAAAATGCTCCATTGATGGTTTCTTAGTGATTTGGTTTCTCAAATCTCGGATTTGGTAAGTTTTGGAGAAAACTATGGTTTTGATCTCTTTTGGGGTTTTGGTATATTGTTTGGGGGAAATGCTTCTAAATGATTGAGTATGCATATTTATGGTTTGAAATGTTTGGATCTAGGTTTTGGAAGTTTCCGGCTTGAGGATTCAAGCGGCCTTCAAAAGAGCTCGTTGGGTAAAATCTAGATTTAGCCTAAATCTAGCAAGGTGAGTTCAAGTTGATTTGTGAAAACGTTGTACATGCCAAAATGTTTATTTTAAAGCATCTATGTGTTTTACATGAAATTATCAACTGTTGAGTTGTTTGGTAACTTTTGATTATTTGAAGTGTTTAGCTTATTAAACCTTGTAAAACACCACATTTGTGATATTTTGATAAATGTGTTACAAAGGAATGTGACTTGGTGATTTATTGCATAAATGGGTATTTGGTCAAAAATGCACTTTTAAGTGTTTGTCGGGTTTTATGCATCATTCATGAAATTAGATACTTTGAAAAGTACGAAGGTGTGAGTCCTTTGGTTTTGGGTCGATCCCGACCTTGGGAACGCTTTAGAAAATGATAATCCTTTTTGGGTTTTGGGCCGAAGGCCAAATGTGACTTGAGAAACAAAGTTTTGGGAAAGATGTATTTTGGTTTATGTAACCACTTTGGCTCTCGTATTTTAGTCGACCGTACATTATGCCTTTTTGGGGCTTGGTTTGCACTCAAATGAGTCTTCGGAACAATTGTTCAGTTTTGGTAGCCTGTTAAGGAGCCTTGTCGTATGGTGTACCTGGTTGCATCTCATTTGTGAGTTACGTGTATTGGAGGCGTTAGCTCATCCGTTGGAGTCATGTAACGTGTTAGGTTGTAATGCAATGGATCCATAGGCATAGAGGTTGGTTTTTATCGTGTAAATGGGATAAGATTCCTGTGTTTTAATCTGGAAATAGGCGTTGATAATACGATGTAAGTCCTACATAATCAAGTGTGTCAAGGATGGAGAGATCCCAAGGTAAAGATCTGGATAGGATTGAACTTGGTGATTATCATGACTAAAGACCTGGAGATGGTTGATGTCTATCCTGACTAAAGACCTGGATATGGTTGATGTCTATTATGACTAAAGACCTGGAGAGGGTTGATGTCTATCTGACTAAAGACCTGGAGAGGGTTGATGTCTATTATGACTAAAGCCCTGGATAGGGTTGATGTCTACCGTGACTAAAGACCTAGATAGGGTTGATGTCAACGTTTACACCATTTTATAGCCTGTGTCACTTGTTTCACTTTCAAAGCATTTATCGTGTTGTATGCCACGGCTACAACATGGTGAACTTGTCCTCGACCGATCCAGAAGTTTAGTGAAGAAAAGTTCGGTTTGTAAATAAATTGTACAGTTTAATTTATGTTGTTTTTGAAAAATTTCGCAGAGTGCCCACCGGAAACTTTTGGCGGGAAAACGTACCAGGTAAGATTTGGAAATCTTACTTTCTGGCAACAATCATTACCCCTGGTATAAAATGAACCAATTGGCAAAATATGGTGGTTTTGAATTTTTTTAAAAGATTGTTTTTGTACTTTTAAAGTTTATTTTTGGAATTCAATTTTTTTTAAATCCAAACCACCAGGTGGTTTTTGCCAACCGGTTTAAAAAAAAAATTTAAAAATCAAAAAAAAAAAATAAGAAAAGAAAAGAAAAGAAAAAGTTTATTTTTTTAATTCAATTTTTTTTTAAATCCAAACCACCAGGTGGTTTTCTTTTGCCAACCGGTTTTTAAAAAAAAATTCAAAATAAAATCAAAATAAAAAAAAAGAAAAAGAAAAAGTTTATTTTTGGAATTCAATTTTTTTTAAATCCAAACCAACAGGTGGTTTTCTTTTGCCAACCGGTTTTAAAAAAAAAATTCAAAAAAAATTTTCAAAAAAAAAAAAGAAAAAGAAAAGAAAAAGTTTATTTTTGGAATTCAATTTTTTTTTAAATCCAAACCACCAGGTGGTTTTCTTTTGCCAACCGGTTTTAAAAAAAATAAAAAAAAAAGAAAAAATAAAAAAAAATCACAGTATCCACTTGAGATTCGGAGTGCCCACTGGAAGTGTTGGGCGGGAAAGCGTACTAACCGGTGTTCAGAACTTAGCCGGATCTTCCATGGGTTTGGAAGAGCAACAACGCGAGTTCCATGAACGAGAGATTCAGATATGGACATATCAAAGGGAGTGGAACTCGGCATTCCAAAGGATCCTGCATAACATTAACCCCACGGTGACAACTTCATTGCCTCGATTCCCGGCCGATGTACTCGCTCCGTTTCCTCGGTGAATCTTTTGATGTTAGTATCATGCTCTTGCCTTGATTATCTCTTGTGTTATCTCTTTTGGGTACTTTTGAGCTGTCAAACTTTTGGTAGCGCCATTTTTGTGTCTTGCTTAAACGTTATGGCGTTTGTTTTAATCTATGGATGTTGATCAATCATTGTTGTCTTTAGCATGTTCTTTTTCAGGTGCATTTCTACATTCATGACTGTTGTTTCTGATGCGATTAAAATGATATAGGCCATCCCTTCATTCCAAGCCCATACAGTTACCCTTTGATGCCTCGCCAAGCCATATATATCTATAACTTTTGAAAATCGATAGGGACATCGAAGATCTCAAGTTTGAGGAGGGGGGTTCGTAATGATCATTCGTTATTGCTTGATCATTTAAAAAAAATTATATAGGGTGGGGGGATGAAATATGTCTTCGAAAAATTGGGAGACACGCACAAACCCAAAGGCATAGAACATTTGATAAAATCAAAAGTCTTGGGAAATGCGAATTAAAAAAAATACTCAAAAGTGAAAAATAAAGATAGACGTAAAATCCTTTTGTAGTATCACTCAAGTTTGAGGAAGTTAGTAAAATTTTGTACCCATCAAACACTAACACTCAAGTCCTACTGATTAATTTCATCAGAACCTAAGTCAAGGATGGAAGAATGCACATCACTCCCGCTAGACAAAGATCAACAGTCCCTCCGTGTGGTAAATATTTTTTTATTATTTTTCGTTCTTCCCTTTTCCGTAAAATCTCTTTTCTTAGTTTTTGGTTACTTGAGGACAAGTAACAGTTCAAGTTTGAGGATGTGATAACCCTCATTCCTGAGTGTTATTTATCACTCTTTTCCGTGTCTTATTTCCTATTTATACCTGCTTTTGTTCCTTTCTATCTTCTTTTGGTCTATAATTAAAGCAAGTTATGATAATGGCATCAAAAGTAATTTTTGTGCAGAATTTGGGAAAACTGTCGGGGAGGGCAGTGAGTGCCCGCGGTGGACACCCGAAGATCCAGTGGTCACTTGCTTCACAAGGGGTTTTCTCTCTCTTACTTCCTATATAAAGAGGCCTTGGGTTCTTCATACCATTCACACCATCCACACCATTCATCCATATTCTAATCCACAACATCCAACACCAAGAAAGTCACCAACAATGCTCTAGTTTTAGTTCATCTTCAAGTTACTTGTTAACTTGAAGATGGTAACTTTAGTCCTTTACTTTCTAGCATTTTACATTTCTAGTACTTTACTTTTCCTTGTAATTTATTTCAAGTACTTAATTTCCATTTCCGTAATTTAAGTTTATGCAAGTAGTTCTTAATTATTTCTTGTATTTTATTCTTATGTCTCTTACTTTAATTATGAGTTAAGCACCTCTTGGGTGTGGGTGTGAGCTAACTTGGGACTAGTAGGCGACACTTGGGTGTTGCCATTATTGCTAGCTCTTAAGTTTGGTCACTTGAGTCGGGACATAACTCAATGCGGATAAGCCGATCACTTTGAAGTGTTAATATTAGATCTTAGACCTCGAGAGGTGCAGATCCGAAATACGGCTTAAGTGATGCAACAAGGATTTGAGAAAGTCTTTGATAACCACGTAGAGATGTGGGTTTTGTATGATTTACTAAGGTTCGGGATGCCGGTCGAGTAATCACAAAGAGATTTGGGTATAAATCTCCATACCGGTGGAACTTGACGTTTAGAGTCAAACTTAGATAAATCGGCAAGATTAAGAGTTGGTAACGATGGACACTTTGCGAGCATTTTGTAGGACCGGTCTTTAAAAATCCACTTTCGAGAGATCGGGCTTTTTATAGACTTTCCGTACTACAAAGCGCCCGACCATTTTGTTACTACGTTTGTCTCAAGGAACGTTTACACCCATACCCATTCTTTAATTATAAAAAGTTTATTTCGCATTTTTAGAATTAATTCACCAACCACACAAATATTTTCCCCAACTCGAAACTTGTGCAAGAAGTTCATGAAAGTCAGTATTTCTCAGTAAGTCCAGTCTCTGTGGGTACGATACTCGGTACTTGTACCATTTTATTACTTGTAGCGATCCCAGTGTTGATATATACTTGTGTCCACGCTGGGAAACTCATTGTCCACGCTTTGAGTGCACGTTATTTAGCTACCAAGTTTTTGGCGCCGTTGCCGGGGACTGACACGATTTTACATCCTGAGATACTGATTTTTGTTCGAGCCTGTGTCACTTGTTTCACTTTCAAAGCATTTATCGTGTTGTATGCCACGACTACAACACGGTGAACTTGTCCTCGACCGATCCAGAAGTTTAGTGAAGAAAAGTTCGGTTTGTAAATAAATTGTACAGTTTAATTTATGTTGTTTTTGAAAAATTTCGCAAAGTGCCCACTGTAGGTCGGGAGTGCCCACCGGGAACTTTTGACGGGAAAACGTACCAGGTAAGATTTGGAAAATCTTACTTTCTGGCAACAATCATTACCCCTGGTATAAAATGAACCAATTGGCAAAATATGGTGGTTTTGAATCTTTTTAAAAGATTGTTTTTGTACTTTTAAAGTTTATTTTTGGAATTCAATTTTTTTTAAATCCAACCCACCAGGTGGTTTTTGCCAAATCCAAAAAGTTATAAAATGCTCCATTGATGGTTTCTTAGTGATTTGGTTTCTCAAATCTCGGATTTGGTAAGTTTTGGAGAAAACTATGGTTTTGATCTCTTTTGGGGTTTTGGTATATTGTTTGGGGGAAATGCTTCTAAATGATTGAGTATGGATATTTATGGTTTGAAATGTTTGGATCTAGGTTTTGGAAGTTTCCGGCTTGAGGATTCAAGCGGCCTTCAAAAGAGCTCGTTGGGTAAAATCTAGCAAGGTGAGTTCAAGTTGATTTGTGAAAACGTTGTACATGCCAAAATGTTTATTTTAAAGCATCTATGTGTTTTACATGAAATTATCAACTGTTGAGTTGTTTGGTAACTTTTGATTATTTGAAGTGTTTAGCTTATTAAACCTTGTAAAACACCACATTTGTGATATTTTGATAAATGTGTTACAAAGGAATGTGACTTGGTGATTTATTGCATAAATGGGTATTTGGTCAAAAATGCACTTTTAAGTGTTTGTCGGGTTTTATGCATCATTCATGAAATTAGATACTTTGAAAAGTACGAAGGTGTGAGTCCTTTGGTTTTGGGTCGATCCCGACCTTGGGAACGCTTTAGAAAATGATAATCCTTTTTGGGTTTTGGGCCGAAGGCCAAATGTGACTTGAGAAACAAAGTTTTGGGAAAGATGTATTTTGGTTTATGTAACCACTTTGGCTCTCGTATTTTAGTCGACCGTACATTATGCCTTTTTGGGGCTTGGTTTGCACTCAAATGAGTCTTCGGAACAATTGTTCAGTTTTGGTAGCCTGTTAAGGAGCCTTGTCGTATGGTGTACCTGGTTGCATCTCATTTGTGAGTTACGTGTATTGGAGGCGTTAGCTCATCCGTTGGAGTCATGTAACGTGTTAGGTTGTAATGCAATGGATCCATAGGCATAGAGGTTGGTTTTTATCGTGTAAATGGGATAAGATTCCTGTGTTTTAATCTGGAAATAGGCGTTGATAATACGATGTAAGTCCTACATAATCAAGTGTGTCAAGGATGGAGAGATCCCAAGGTAAAGATCTGGATAGGATTGAACTTGGTGATTATCATGACTAAAGACCTGGAGATGGTTGATGTCTATCCTGACTAAAGACCTGGATAGGGTTGATGTCTATTATGACTAAAGACCTGGAGAGGGTTGATGTCTATCTGACTAAAGACCTGGAGAGGGTTGATGTCTATTATGACTAAAGACCTGGAGAGGGTTGAGGTCTATTATGACTAAAGACCTGGAGAGGGTTGATGTCTATCCTGACTAAAGACCTGGATAGGGTTGATGTCTATCCTGACTAAAGACCTGGAGAGGGTTGAGGTCTATTATGACTAAAGACCTGGAGAGGGTTGATGTCTATCCTGACTAAAGACCT
This sequence comes from Arctium lappa, assembly GCA_023525745.1. NCBI lineage: Eukaryota > Viridiplantae > Streptophyta > Magnoliopsida > Asterales > Asteraceae > Arctium > Arctium lappa. The sequence continues at coordinate 85,676,955 of CM042052.1, read as the reverse complement.
GGATAGGGTTGATGTCTACCGTGACTAAAGACCTGGATAGGGTTGATGTCTACCGTGACAAAAGACCTAGATAGGGTTGATGTCAATGGTTGTTTACCCTTGAAGATACACTTATATCATACATCTGTGGTTTAACTTGTGTACCTGCCACATTCAATGGAATCGGGTCTTCCCCGTCACCGAAAGGTGTTGTTTTGGGTACCGAGTCTTGTGTCCATGTTTTCGGTGACATATTGCATATGAGATTTATTAACCATGATTTATGGGTTGAGTGTTATGCCCCACTCGTGATGTGGGTGTTTTGGGATGTGAAGTGTTATTCACGGTATCGTAATTGGGAGTCGATTTATATTCACGTTTTGAGTGAGTTTTGGATCACATCGTTTTATAAAGAATGGTTGTTTTGGAACGTTGTCTTTAATGGTGTAAACTGTGGAAAACGGGTCGTCTCTATTTCTAAAGTAAATTAGTTTGAAAGATCTTGATCTGAACTGTTTTCCTTTCTTTTAAAGATATACCCATTCATGTTAAAACTCTTGAACTCACTAGGCGTTAGCCTAACCTTTTATTTGTCGGCATGTGCATCAGGTTCCAGGTGGGGGTTGGTCCTAGCAGTTCTATGAAGAGATGTGCTTAGTCTTTCGCGAGTGTAAGTTTTGGTGAAGTCTTCCGCAGTTTAGAGATAGTGACTTCTTTTGGGTTTTAGTAGCACCCGTCCGTATTGTAGACTTTATGTATAGAATCCATGTGTGTAATGAGGTTAAATCTTAGATTGTGATTGCAGATGAATCAATTATTGATGTATTTAGATTTTTTTTTATTAGTTGCTATTTCTAATTTTGAGGGTGTTACAATTTAAGAGGGAAAGAAGATCAAGGCCTGAAGTTTTCAAGATGATAAATGCCTTATTCAACTTTAGGGGGAGATTGTTAGGACTAAAAGTCCTAGTGCGTTGAAAGTTGTATAACACATTTATAAGGGGTGAATTGTAATTTGTTGAAAGTTATTGTAAATGTGCCTCAAGCCCATGAGGCCTTATACGCCTCATATATAATGTGTTGATTATTGAGAATTAGGTTTTAGAAGAAAAAATCATTGTTAGAAGCTAGTCGTAAGGTTTACATTTCCTGATCAGAAATTCTCTCTGTAAACCTAAACCTTTCATTGATATATCTAATCATATGACTAGCAGTTGTGGTTTATACATTGTTCTTCATTGAATATTATTGCTGATTGATTGCACTGTATCTGGGATCTACAAATACTTCAATAAAAAATAAAAATAAGGTGTTTTATCTCGAAATTTCTTATATTTATCGGTTAGTTATATCAATAGTTAAAAATTTTAGATATTTTAGAAAATAAAAATAAACGCTTATCTGCAGTTAGTTACACGAATTCAAACATTGAGCTTTAATAAGTTGTACTTAATGTTTAATCAATTTGTATTTTTGGATTTTAAGTAATATGCATTAATAAGTGGTACCTAATGCATAAAAATTAGTTTTTAAGAGTTTAGCTTAAATGCTTTATAATATACTAGTAGTGTACCCGCGCAATGCGACGGGATGCAAATGAGTATTATAGTCCTTTAATTTATGGTATGAATTCCAATTTGTGGATATCAAGATGTTTTCTACATTATTGCAAAGAAAATATTCTCAAATATCAAAATAATCATGTGCAAAAAGAGTTTGTTTATTGCAATGTTGACAATAACCTAAGATGCAATTAGTTGACTAATAGTTAAGGGTCACTCTTCATTATATGAAAAGCAAAATTTGTGATCACATAAATCAAAGCCTTTTCTGAACATCATCATTCTCAAGAACTACACAAGATCAATTTTGAAACTGAGACAAGAAGTAATACCATCTAGAAGCATAAATAAGTTTCCCTAATAAAACATAAATAAAAATAAAAACAGAGTAATATCCGTTAAATAAAAAACCAAAACCAGAAAAACTACTCCCTCCGTTCCAAAATAAATGTCCACAATGAAAAAAAACACACAATTTTATGAGTGTATAATTATTACACTTTTTAATTAACCAAAGTATAATTTTACCCTTAATTACAGAGAGGGAAATTTTCTCCACCACATAATTAAGGGTAGAATGAGAAAGTTGACACTTACCTTTTAAAAGAGGACACTTATTATAGGACAAACAAAAATAGTAATTTAACACTTATTTTGGGACGGGGGAATATATACGTACCACTCAAAATAAAGGCTTGAGTGAGAAAGCTGAACCCAATTCTATCTAGCCTAAAAGATAAAGTGATTCCAAAAATGCAAACCACACCATTGGTTTAAGTGGGTGAAAATTTAAAAACAACTATGTAAAAAAATATTATTCTAATATCAACTCGTTAAAACCCTCGACTTCATAGACTATGTCGTTGTTTCACGGTACTTACAAAAACTACCATACGATATAAAACATAAGAAAATATTATTATATGATATTCCTCCTTCATTCTACCAGCTTGTCGTAAACTACCACCAAAATTGTTTGAGGCAAAACGCACAATTTCAACAATCTACAACCAAAATTATCAAACCTATCATAAGGTTTCATCACCAATCCACATTTAAGTATCCATGATATTAGAATTCTTGCTCTCGATATTTCTAGCATTGCAGTGGTAATAAAACAAGAGATTCTCAAACCTAAAATGGGACCATCATTGAAGAGCACATAAAATAAATCCACATTTAAGTATCCATATTGTTAGAGTCCTTGTTCTCCATACTTCCACCATTACAGTAGCAAAACAAGAGCTTCTCCAACCTAAAATGGGACCATCATTGAAGAGCACATTTATGTAAATCTCTTCATGTAGTTAAATGAAATCTTCCCTTGAAATAAGTGGCAGCTCATCCTTCACTTTTATTATGTTGAAGTTATAGAAAAAGTAACCAACTATTATACCTGAACAAATAGATTTTGTTCTCCTTGAAAGCACAACATAACAGAGTAATATCCGTTAGGGGTTCTTTGGATTTCGTTGACATTTGCAACAGTAGCAAAAAATTTCTAAGCTTTTTGTTGCTTTGATGTAACACCCTAGAACTGCGGAAATAAAATTTCGAAGAAACAATTCGGCAATAGACTAACTTGCGGAATAAGGTGCGACAATTTCATTACACAAACAACCCAACGGGTATAGAGTAGCCAATATTTAGGTAGATAACTGAAGTATAAAACGACATCCTATTTATCTACAAAATATCTAGATTAGGGACGGGTGTCGCTATACTTCCAAAATGAATCTTCAAAAGAATCTCTCACGACCCCAAGGTCGCTCCCTCAGTCCCGACGAGCCCCACTGCTAAGATAACCTGCCAACATGACAACCAAGAGCAAGCGTTAGGCTAACGCCTAGTGAGAACAAGCTAAATAAAAGAGAGTACTAAACCCAATTGGTGTCACGCGGTAGTATAGCCATGAGCTAAGTCAAGAAATCCAATAAACCATTAGTGATTAAACATGGTATAAGTAATACCCACAAATCACATAACGAGCTCAACCCCTCTAGATCTGTTGCTCAAAACATTCAAGTCAACCCCTCTGGATCTATCCTTGAGAGTTCCCAAAACAGGGGGAACTCAAGAACATAATGGGATTACACCTTACTGCACCATGAGACGCTGCCCGACCGTATAGGCCCACACCTTACTTATCATGGCAACCCGATGCCTATCCCGTGCTAAAACGTGAACCAAATGCCCAAAACAGGGGACATAGGAACACAGTGCCTATGGATCCATTGCACTAAGACTCAAAGCCAAAGCATGTCATTTTAGAGCATACTCACATTAAATCAGTTATGCAGGCAATTCATATGAACAACAGTTCAATTCTATAAATCGTGATTCTTGAAAATGTGAGATCTTTAGAAGGTATTTCCCAACGACAATAAGTCACTTTGAAACCAGGTTTTCCACATTTCAAATAATACATTTATCACATAGCATTCGTCATACAAACCGATTTAGCTTAAAGGACTCACCTCAGATTTCTTCCTGAATAAAACTGCTTCTGACGATTGCTACCTATGACAACACCGATAATCGGTAAGCCAAAATAAAGACAACTTAATGACTTAAAACTCAGGAATAAGAACACAACATACTGCCAAAACACTGATCCGGTCGAGTACCAAAACCGGTCGAACACCACCCCGGTCGAACAACAACACCGGTCGAACCGACATCCGGTCGAACCGATGTCCGGTCTTAGGTCACACCGGTCGAACGACCATTCGGTCAAAGGACCCCTCGGTCGAAGGACCCCTCGGTCGAAAGGCCATCGTCTTGTTCATCAAGAACAGATCGACAGAACCCAGATCCAAAAATGAGAAATACTTAGATCTCACAATGGAACGGTTTAAAACCTTCACAACGAGATTCTACACGGCTAGAAGCATTCAGATCAAAGCATTAAGCTAGATTCGTACCTCGATTTGGAGAAAACCCGAACGACTCTTTCTCCTGCTTCCTTCTCTTTCTCTCTCTGATTTCTCAAGAAATCAGATTGTGATATTTTAGAAAATATCTGAAATCTGATTTATATTTATATAACCCAAGTTACATTTTACCCCCTTGAACTTTGGGTAAAAGTCAACTTTTCACCCAACCCCAAAATAGCGGGTGTTACATTTGATCGGCTTTGTACAAGGCAATTCTTAAAAACCGACCACTTTTTGGGTGCATATTTACAATCTACCACCAAAACTAACTTAGCGTTTAGGGACCAATTACTAAACACTTACCCGGTAAATACTTACAGGGCTACTTTACCTTATTGATAGAGACCGAGAATCTTACCGGGTAAGAGCAATGACAATGACCAATAGTCTTACCCAACAAATGAGAGTAACAAAACTACCAAGTAAGCTGCTTACTGATAAACTAATCCATACGATGCCGTTTTAGTGAACTAAAATCTTACCGGATAAGTTAAGTTATAGCGTTGATTTTACCGATAAGCACTTGCCAGGGTGTGCAAAACCAAAGTAAATAACATCTTCAAGTTTATTTAACTCAAGAATAGAAAGCGGTTAATCTCTTACTTTAGTGTTTGCATCTCACTGTTTTCAATCGGCAAATGGTCCATACCGATTTTATATATTACGATTTTCAATCGGCAAATGGTCCATATACACTTATAACATCACTTATTGAACTAAAAAACCGAAAAGAGATAAAGGAATCGGAAAGAGAAACTCACAAAGAACCATTATCCCTGAAAAGTTTGAAGTGTTCCACAATCGGAAGCGCTTCTGAATCCATGGTTGTCATACATTCAGTCAAAGTTATTATACAATTTTAAAAAAAAACATAGAAGGAAAGAGACGCCAGGTTCATAAAAAACCAAAGTTATTATACAAAAATCTAACGAGAAGAGGTTCATAAAAAATCAAACCGGTTATCCGAAAATGTAACACCCCGAATTTCGTTGTTTTGCGAAGTTGTAAAGAAAAAGGAAGTTTATTGGAGCTGTCTACAGGACGCACGGGTCGTGCGTCCTCCTTCAGAGAAAACGCACGGGTCGTGCGTAGGATCCAGGGTCGAGGCATAGTGCTAGCGCACGGGTCGTGCGCATTCCCTTCTTTGAGGGCGCACGGGTCGTGCGCCCTGTCAGGTTGCTTTTTTGGATTGCTTTTAATATCTTGAGTTAAGAGATATTTCAAAATATCTCAATCTCAGTTTTTCTCTCTCTCTCTCTCTTCTTTTCTCTCTTTTCTCTTTCAATCTTCAAGGGTTCTTTTGGTTGCTAGTTTCCGGTATTTCTAGCGAGGGGTCGGTGTTTTAAGCTTCACCTCTACGTCGTGATCGTTATCTGGTTTTCCGGGTTTTATTCCGAAAACCTATCGGTGAGTTCCTACTATCATTTTACAAACTTTATACATGTCAAAACTCTTATTTGCGAAATCTGAAGTATTTCTACGGTATGATTTCATGTTCTCTACATTTTGATATAAATGAAGTTTTGGTGATTTTCGGGGTTCCCGATCAGTTTTGACTAAAATAACGGGTTCCGCCTTATCAGAAGTAAAAGGTTGTTTTACTTGCCCATGTTAGTGGCTTATTGAAAGAATGTATATAAACTGATTTTATGATTATCTTTCTTACCAGCAGTTGGTCTGGAAAATGGCATTTTGAAATATAAATGTGTTGATAGCTATTTATCTAGCTTTGTTGGTCACATGAAATATTGTGACAAGTCCTGACTGTACTAGTGGATCCCTAGGTATCGAGTCGACTTATGGCTGGGAAGGATATGCCCCTTCCGTTGTTATGGCTGGGAAGGATATGCCCCTTCCGATGTAGTGAGACCCGATCCTAGCCATGGTTCAGATGTAGTCTAATGAACGAGTATGACATGGTTCCTTGGGGGCCCTCCCTCACATCGTAGTACGGACTGAAGAGTTCGTGGCCATGGTTCCATGTATTTATCTCATAACTCGGATTTGGTGGTTTACTTTGTGTTACACCACAATCCTTGGTAAAATGGTCCGTTTGTCATTGTTTAACGAATTTTGGACCGAAGAGGCCCGGTTGTGGCGAAATGTTATCTTTACGAACTAAACCTTTATGAAAAGATTTCTTTATGATACTGAAGTTTATATCTTTCGAGCTTTATAAATTGTATGTTCTCACCAGGCTTTATAGTCTGACACTTTTTCTCAAATGATGTGTATAACAGGTTTCCATTAGCGGTGGGTGCCGGGGTTTTTGGAGAGACGAGTTTTGAGTCTCGAGGTTTTTGGAGATAATTTAGTATTGATGTTGGGCATTGTTAAGTCCCATTCTTTTGATGCAATCCCTGTATAGAATTGTAAAGTCTTAAGGACTGATCCCATTTATGGGAAGTTATTGGATTTACTTTCGTCACATTGTCCGATTTCCAGGTTTTAATTTACTTTGATTTTGAGGTTGTTACAGAAAATGAAGCAAAGATTACTTCTCATCGTTCTCTATCATTTTAGAGCATCTCCAATGCAAGGTTCTTGTAAGCAAAAAGTGAAGTGTCTTGTAAGAACTACCATTGTGGAGAGTTCTTATAAGAACCTAACCCTTTTGAGTTCTTATTTAACCATGAAGTTTGTGTGAAATGACAATTTCCTCATTTTTATTGGTAGTTAAATTAAATATTTGATATTTATTTATAAACATATAATAATTTTTTTTGTTGACATGAGGTTCTTATAAGAACTACCATTGTGGACTTTTATATAAAATTTTAAATTGATGGGTTGGAAATTAGGTGGCACCAAAAAGTGTAAAAAGGAGGTTCTTGTAAGATCCTCCATTGGAGATGCTCTTAATTTTATATCTTCAAGCAAAGAAAACAAAATCACAAAAATACAACATCGTGAATCAAGAAATTACTGGAAATGGACCACCGAGAATGAACATTCATCTACTCATACTGGTCAAGCCTCAAGCAAAACATCAAAGTAACATAAAGGTTCCTGATAAAAACACATCAAAATTCACATTAGAAAAAGGAACATTCATCTGCTTGAAAATCAAAAAAGAAATCGGAAGCCGACAATCAAAACCGCAAATAGAAGACATAACCCTGCAATCGTTAGGCGATTTTGAACATTCATTTGCTCGACAATCAAAATCATAAACAGAACAGGAAACCCCACAATCCTCACAGACAAAATCATGAAATGATGAGATACTTTTTATAAATATCAAGAAGAAACATATTTTCTTGTTTTGATTTTTTGGGAAAATTAAGAGAGATGTAGTGCTATTGTTCATTATTAAAGAGAGGGAATAGATGATTACAAGATGTAAGGTTAGAAAAAGTTTTTAAATGTCGCCTTCTCCAGTTTGCCACCGTCTCATTCTATGATGCAGCCTCCTCCTCCTCCTCCTCCCCCATCGATGAATCCAACATATGAAACCGTCAATCAATAGACACATACAACAAATAAACATCTGAGGGTTAAAGATGGAGTGAGGATATTTGATTATTTCATCAATAAAGAAGCAAAAAGAAAGCAAAAACCATAAAATCTTACCGTACTTCAAAAATAATTCAAAACCTTACTTGATGGAGAATGTCGAAAGAAAACCGGAGACAGATGGACAAATATGAGATTCAAGTATGAGAGAAACTAAGACGAAGGGGGATTCAAAACCATATCGGGATGTAAACATCACAATAGAGAAGGAGGAGAAGACGAAGAGGTTGGAAACATAATGATGTGGGTGGGAGGCGTGGATTAAACTGATTGGAAATATAAATCTTGAGTTTTGCATCGACAAGTTGTACATCTGGTTAGTAAATTTGTAATTAAGAGATTTTTAAAAACAGGCATTAAAAAGTAGTACTTTGTGTTTTAGATGTTGTAATTAAGAGATTTTAAGAGATTGTGCATTAAACAGCAATACATTGTGCAACAAAAGTTGTTTTTAAGAGATTTTGAAATCTGCTTTATAAGATAGTATAGACTAGAAGCGTATTCGCGCAATGCAACGAGATACATCACGATTTTAATGTTTCATTATATTTTTTTTGTCAATTTACAGTACGATTTTGGATGGTTTTGAAAAAGTGATAACGTGTTTATAAATTTGTTTAATTTAGGCTTAATAATATAATGTTTTTAATATAAAAAAATTAAGTATTTTGTTAGAATTCAATGATTGTTTTATATATTTTAATGACATCTAGAAAAAATAACCGATTACATATTTAATAATATAATTAAAACAAATTTATAGTAATATAATATATTAATTAGGGAAAAATTCATAAAAACCCAACAAACTATTCCATTTTGAATGGTTAAGTACCTAAACTAATTTTTTGAATAAAAAAACCATTAAACTTTCTCATTTTGAATGAGTAAGTTCCTGAACTATTTTTTTAATGAAAAAACCATTAAACTTTCTCATTTTGAATGAAAAAAACCATTAAATTTTCCAATTTCGAATGATTAAGTCCTTGCATATTTTTTTCAATAAATTAAATCATCGAACTTTTAAAAATTGGTTAGTTACATCATTTTAACCCAAAAAAACTACATGGAACCGATTATCTTTTAATTCTTCCTCTTTTGATAAATAAAAAATAGATCAAAAAGAGGGAGATTGATGCCAGGAGCAACAACATGTTAGGTGATATGGAGAACGGACAATGTAAGGACAATGGGGAGAGGCGAGGCGGAGCGATACGATTGTCTATGAGGGGTTTTAATGGCGTATAATTTGAGAACGGTAAAACTGATTTTGATTTGTTTTTACTTTAAAACCTTCATCGTCAGTTCCAGCTATCTTTAAAAAAAAGGTAACCAATTTTTAGAAGTTCGATGGTTTATTTATTCAAAAAAAATGTTGAAGGACTTAATCATTCAAAATTAAAAATTTAATGGTTTTTTCGTTCAAAAAAACTAGTTGAGAGACTTAATTATTCAAAATGAGAAAGTTTAATAACTTTTTCATTCAAAAAAATAGTTCAGGGACTTAACCATTCAAACTATGATAGTTTATTAGGTTTTTTTGAACTTTTCCTTATTAATTAATAGTGATACATGAAAATGTCTGCATAAAATGAAGACCCTGCACATACCAAATTGGTGAGTGTTAGAAGTTTGCAGTAATAATATGTATCTTGTGTTTTGGTACTTGTAAATTAAGAGAATTTTAAAATCTTCCATAAAATAATGGTACCTTGTGCTTAATAATTTGTATTTAAGAGTTTTTTATCCGTGTTTTATAATATAGTATTGCACATCTGATGTTTTTTTTGCCAACCATGAAATTCAAGAATGCATTAGTACTTTTTTTAAACTTTATAAAAATCTCTCTCAACCTCGATCTATATCATTTACCGTGAAATATATCCCAAACCAGTTGATCCAAATAACGACCAATTCTAATCGAAACTTATCTTCATTTTTCTAGAAAACAAGATTGAGGTTTGACTTGACTTTAAAACCGTGATAATGCATGATTTTTGTAATGGGATATTATTTAATTTTTCTTACTCTTTTGTGTTTTATTTTTTAGTCTATACTATAAGCGTACGTGCGCAATGCAGCGAGATACATTACGATTTTAATGTTTATTTTTATTTTTTGTTTTTTTTATTGATTTACAGTACGATTTTGAATGGTTTTTATTGAGTGATATTGGTTTTTTTTATATATAAATTTGTTTAATTTAGGCTTAACAATATAATGTTTTTTATATAAAAAAAATTAAGTAGTTTGTTAAAATTCATTAATTATCTTATATATTTTAAATTTTTTATATTTAAATTGAGATGTTTATCCTGTTTTGATTATGTTTATCAGAATTTAAATTTCATAATTTTAGGATTTGTGGATTAGAGATAAGGATTTTGGGGGATAAGGATGAAATTTATTAATTAGGGTTAAAATCATTTAAAAACAATACATATTGTTTCATTAATTATTTTTAAGAGATTTTAAGTAGATTAACATTAAATAATAGTACATAATGCTTAATACATCACGATTTTAATGTTTATTTTTATTTTTTTGTTTTTTATTGATTTACAGTACGATTTTGGATGGTTTTTATTGAGTGATAATGGTTTTTTATATATAAATTTGCTTAATTTAGGCTTAACAATATAATGTTTTTTATATAAAAAAAATTAAGTAGTTTGTTAAAATTCATTAATTATCTTATATATTTTAAATTTTTTATATTTAAATTGAGATGTTTATCCTGTTTTGATTATGTTTATCAAAATTCAAATTTCATAATTTTAGGGTTTGGGGATTAGAGATAATAATTTTGGGGGATAAGGATGAAATATATTAATTAGGGTTAAAAGCTTTACATGTAGTACATTAGGCTTTAGTGGTTATTTTTAAGAGATTTTAAGTAGATAGTTTTAAATGATAGTACATAAAGCTTAGTGAGTTGTAATTAAGAATTTTTTATGTCATCTTTATAATATAGTATAGATTATAGATATATTAGTTAAAATTCAAAATTACAAGTTAATGAAACATAATTATAACTTATTAAAGTCCCATGTTTTTATTTGTATAACTAACTGCAAATAAACATTTTAAATACAGGATAAACACAATGAGATAAACTACTAGTTTTATTTTTTTATTAAAATATATTATCAATAATTTTAAATATAATAACATAACAAAATAATTTATCATTATCTTTAGAGTGAATTGTGGATTTGGTCCCTATGGTTTTGTGATTTGTTTGACCATGGTCCTCATTTTATGTTTATTGTGGATATAGTCCCCATGGTATGCAATATATTGTGACTAGGGTCCCTAAACACTAACACCATTAACTTTTAAGAGTTAAAGACATCATGTGACTTGCACACTATGGGTATAATAGTCATTTTACTTTTCCATTTTAATTTATTCTATACATCTTTAAAACAAAGAATACTAAATTATGGATTTGGTCCCTATACATCACTCATCATCTTTAAAACACATTTATCATCTTTCTTAATTTTTTTTTCATACAATCTTCATTGTCAAAGTACAAGAAAAATTCATTTGTTAAAGTGCAAAAAGACATTACTTGCATTTACAAATAACAATTGTTTGAACCAAACACTATATCATAAAAATAATAATTTATTAAAATAACAGTTGTTTGAAACCAACATTACATAAAAAAAACCCCATCAAAATGTCAGTTGTTTTATATCAACATTACATCCCGAAAAAGTAAACCCATCAAAATAACAATTGTTTGATATCAACATAACATTCCGAAAAAAAACCCCATCAACATAACATCTCGGGAAAAAAAACTCATCAAAATAACAATTGTTTGACCTTGTTTTTAGCTCCCACTTGTCTGTCATTTACAAGTTCTTGAGTTGTGACCTTGTTTTTTGCATTTCACACATCTCACCGTCTTCCCAAACCTTGATAGTTTACTTCCTTTCCCAATTACTTGACTCAACTCTTCTGCTTGGGAAGACGATGAGATGTGTGAAATGCAAAAAACAAAGTCACAATTCAAGAACTTGTAAGAGACAAACAAGTGGGAGCAAACAAGGTCAAAACAATTGTTATTTTGATGGGTTTTCTTTTTCGGGATGTAATGTTGTCATGTTGATATAAAACAATTGTCATTTTGATGGGTTATTTTTTTGGGGGGATGTAATGTTGGTTTCAAATAAATGTTATTTTAATAGGTTGTCTTTTTTATGATATGGTGTTGGGTTCAAACAATTGTTATTTTTAAATGCAAGTAATGTCTTTTTGCACTTTAACAAATGAATTTTTCTTGTACTTTGATAATGAAGATTGTATGAAAAAAATATATTAAGAAAGATGATAAATATGTTTTAAAGATGATGAGTGATGTATACGGACCAAATCCACAATTTAGTATTCTTTGTTTTAAAGGTGTATAGAATAAATTAAAATGGAAAAGTAAAATGACTATTATACCCATAGTGTGCAAGTCACATGATGCCTTTAACCCTTAAAAGTTAATGATGTTAGTGTTTAGGGACCCTAGTCACAATATATTGCATACCATGGGGACTATATCCACAATAAACATAAAATGAGGATCATGGTCAAACAAATCACAAAAACACAGGGACCAAATCCACAATTCACTCTTATCTTTATAAACAGATCATGACTAAAATTAAAATAGATTACATCTTTATAATATAATATAAGTTGTACCAAAGCATTATGAAATTGCAAATTAAGTAATTGACTTTAATTAATTGTATTTTGTGCTTAAAATGTTGTAATTAAGAGTTTTTTATGCCATCTTTATAATATAGTATAGATAAATTCAAAATTACAAGTTAATGAAACATAATTATAACTTATTAAAGTTCCATGTTTTTATTTGTATAACTAACTGCAAATAAACATATTAAATACATGATAAACACTATGAGATAAACTACCTGTTTTATTTATTTTTAAATATATTTATTCGATCAATGCATGTTTTTATAATATAGTATAGATATATTAGTTATGAGATTATAACTAATATAGATATAGATATATTAAGAGCAAATCATAAAATAAAAAATAAATATTGATAATAGTAATATTGATCAAATCGTCCAATAAATATAAAAAATAAATATTGATAATAGTAGATAATATTGATCAAATCGTCCATTAAATATAAAAAACAAATATTTATATTAATAAATGAATATTTATTTCACAAATAGATGATAATGTGAGATACTGTGCTTGAATAAGTTGTCCCAATGCATTATTAAATTGTAAATTAAGTAATTAACTTTAATTAGTTGTATTTTATGCTTAAAATGTTATAATTAATAGTTTTTTATATCTCTTTTATAATATAGTATAGATATAGATATAGATATAGATATCTTAAATAAAAGTTTTAAAAATAATTTTAGAAATAATTTTACAAAGTTATTTTATGTTTTTTTTATCTTCACAAAATACACAATATATTTTAGTAATTACATCATCAATATAATCTATATCTATACTATATTATAAAGATGACATAAAAAATTCTTAAAAACAAGTCTTAAAGCTTAATGTACCGCTATTTAATGCTAATTACTTAAAAAACAACCATAAAATCTGTATGTGCTACATTTAATGCTATTCATTAATTTTCAATTATTATCTATAACCATTTTAACTCCCCTAAAATCATTTCCAATTTAACTTCCCTAAAATAACCCTCAACATATTTTAGATATAAAAAATATAAAATATAATTAAAAAATCTTACAGAATATTTTATAAAAAAAATTATATTATTAAACCAAAATAAATTACATTATATTATTAAGTCTAAATTAAACAAATTTATATAAAAAAATCATTATCACTCTCTCACAACCATCCAAAATCGTAATGTAAATCGACAAAAAACAGAAAATAAAATGAAACATTAAAATCGTGATGTATCTAGCTGCATTATGCGAGTACATTTCTAGTATATTTTGAAAATGAAACTTTTAAAGATAGATTCTATATAAATAAAATTCTAAAACGAAATCGCTGTATTTTAATTTATTTTGCCTTTTAATAAAAAAGTTATTTCTAGACCAAGGAGGAGTATCAAAATTAAAGGAAATTGTTTAAAATAATCAATTTTTTTCAATCAAATTTATTTTTTAATCATTTTTTCAATTGCATTCCCATTTTAGCCAAAGTTTCTGTAAATGTCTTACGCATTTTATTAAACTCAAAATAAAATTTTAGTTTCAAAAGTGATTAAAAAACAAAATTGGTTATAAAGAATTAAATATCCTTGATCAATTTTCATAAAATAAAATAAATAAATTGTTGATAGATCGTAGGCCTTAATTGTGGGCCTTTTAAATGGCCCAATTCAAATTTGGCTTAATACTTGGTCCATTAAAAAAGCCAGCCTCCTTCTCTTGTCCTTTCTCTTCGCTCTCTGTCTCATAAATCAATCTCATTCTCTGCTCGTTTCCCATCGTTTTTTGCGAATTTTAGGGTTTCAGTAATCGTTGAAAAATTTCTTCATTCTGCAACTGAGATTTCCAGGAGAATGATGGATGATACGAATGACGCCTGATCAAACAATCATTGCTGCAAGAGGTTCGTCGATTTCTCCATCTCGTTATATTGGTTTTAATTTTATCTCGTTTTGAAATTTGTAAATTCGGAATTAATACGAATTGTATATGTTTCCTGGATCTTTTATAGATATTACAATTTTAAAATTTGTGTATTTTTGATTGGCATAGACACAAATAGGATCAATTAGACTCCCTACGTCCAATCGGAGCCCTGTTTTGTTGTGAAAATCGAAATCCGGTATTTCTCGTGTAGGATTTGTGATAATCTATTTGAAGTTTGGTTCGATTTTTTTAATATCAATTTCGACTTATCTCAAGCTCAAAAGTTAGTTGCGATTCTCATTGTGTGAATGGTGGGAATATTTATTGCGTAATTTTGTAAAAGATGATTTTCTTTCATACAGATATCATATATGTATGCAATGTGTTTGAGATAGCCATTGACAACCAACTATGGATTGGAGATCCCACGGTCTATGGAAAGAGGGTTTCTATATTCAATGGTTGGATCCTCCAATCGGCAGTGGGATGTGAGTGGCAAATTCTTTGGATAGATTTTTGACCAAAAAAGTGATTGTGGATAAGTGTGTTTTTGGTACACTGACTGAAAATATGGTGTGGGATACAAGCGAGGTGAGTTTTTGATTGTGACATGAAAACAACTTATATCCATCATTCAAATGTCCTTATGCATGATCCAAAGGCCAAGTATGCTTGTTGTCAGTCTTGATAGGAGGAAAAAAAAGAAGGTTCTAAACCTAGTGGAAATTTTGAAACGCAGGAGATTGCTATTTTAATTTCTTATTACTAATATCATATTCGCACTTTCGTGATATTGGGATAGTGGCAATCTCTTTCAACAGTCAACAGCTGAACTTCTTTGGAATTGTAGTCACATAGTGGTGGGGTATCTAACAAAATGTATTCATTTAAATTCCAATTCTGTTTTTAGATTGGTAACCCCTGATACCAATATGTTGTTTACATTTGAGTTTAGGTGTGGAGAGTTAGACAATTTCACCACAATTTTAGGTGTGTATAGTTTAAGGCATCTTCAGCACATTTATAAGTGTTGAGGTTTAGACGATATCACCTAACTTTTAAGCATGGGATTTATGTTCGGTTTGGTCACAGCTGATTTCCTCATGAAAGATCCAAGCATGAACTCCATAGTTTTACATAAGTTTGCAATTATGCCAACATAAATGTGGACAAATGATTAATTCGTTGTATAGTCTAACCTCCCCCTTTGGCACATACAGTTTATGTTTCAGATGCATCTTTGAGGTCAATCTTTTGCTTTGATTGTGTTTTTAAAACAGTTGCTGAATCACTGAATCTTCAGTGATAACATCATTGATAATGTTATCAGCAAGATTGAGCTCTGCACATTAACATGCCTCCATCGTTGTTTTCCTTCTTTTCCTTTCAATGCTTTATTTTAGCCTTGTCGATCCTGGGTATCCTTCATTTATGCCAAAATGTACAGTTCCTCCTAGCTTGAAATCTCCCCAAACTATGATATTTAAGTGACATATATAGCTCAGGTACCACCTCTTGCGTCTTTATTTTTTTGAAACTTTTGTTTAAGGAAACATCAACACATATAAACTTTACAGTAGCGCAAATTAAAGTAAATAAACCAAAATGGACACAAGAGATAGCATCTTCTTTACATCTAGTATGTGCAAATATTTACCGAACTTTGTTTATCATTTTCATCTAGCATGTGATCTTTATCATTTTGCTAACCATCATTGAAAAGGAAAAGGATCCATTCCCACTTCATTTGGGAGAGGATTTCCCAAGAAATCTTATACGTGGTATTTTTATACGTGGTATTTGGTGAGAGAGCCCTAATGTTGCTGATGGCAAATATGAATTAGTGAGAATTGATGGCTTGAGGATATAAATATTGGAATAGTATTTTGCAATTCTGAAGGAGGAGAAGATATATAGGATCAGTGCAAATAAGGATGTGATAATAAGGGATGGATCAGGGGCTCATTGTAGTACAAAATTTAACTTCGTCTTAGGTTAAAGGCCTTGAGGAAATTTACGAATTAAATATGGAATAACGACGAATAAGGTCTTTCGCCTAATGGGCTTTTGAGTAAACCTGTAGTTTCAAATGAAAAGGAATAAGAAGGAACATGATAAGACGAGGATCATTAGAAACAAAGAACGTTGAAGAAGCTGATAATAAGAAGGAAAAAAAAGTATGAAGCGTGAAACTATATATCGAAAGATCAATGATGAAAACTAGTTGGAAATTTATAGGGTTTAGCTCAAGATTAGATGTCAGTGTTGGCTTGGTAGACTTTTAAGTATTTCAAGTCGATATCACCCAAAAGAAATTAGATGGGACCATATTCTACTTGCTAACTCAAAATTGGAAAAAATCATGTCACCATCAAAAAATGCTTACACTTGTAGTGCTGCACAAATAGTCGATCTGGTTCAAAGTTGTATTGGGACCAATTGCATTTTTGGAATGTCTATATTTGTTTAACTTTGTGTAATGCCGTTCTTATCATGTCCTGCGGAAGTTTGAGGCGAAAGCGATCTTCCAAATCTCTTGGATGCATCTTTTTGTTCTATGTTCAAGCCACTTTTTGTTGTTGCTTTCATTACCCATTTCAAGTGAATGTATATATGTGCTTAATGAAAACGATTGAACTGTCCCCAAAAAGCACATAAATGACTTTTGGTGAATTATTTTTGGCTGCAGGAACATCAAAGTAAACTTCAGGTTAAGCTGTCTTTTAATGATTTGGAATAGTAATTCAGTCTGCATTTCGTCTTCAATATGAGCAATTCTCGTGGTCAAGATCAAGTAAGTTTTCGAACCCTTGGGGGTATTTTGGTAAATATTGAAACCAAGATCGGTAAACAAACAACAACGTATTATGATTATGCAGGAAACACCGGTTGTGGCTGGTTTTGAAGTCCCGAGATCACCTGATGCTAGCTACAACAATGTGTACACTGCGAGCGAAGATGACGGGCGGGACCCACCCGTGGTTCCACAGCACTTGCAACACACCGTATTGAGCTGCCCGACAAATGGCGGGCCGTGTGCCCCACTTCCGGACCCGCAACACGTGGTCCTGAATCATCTGTACATCGAAAACCGAGAGGCCCCACGGTCGGTGGTGGCACTCGGTTTCTCCCATCGGTTTCGATCCAAGTACGTGAATGTTGTACTGTATAAACCAGTTCAGAGAAGGGGGAGTAGCAGCACTTGATGACAAGGGTTGGAAAAGAAGGGTTTCATTTATGTGGATTCGAAATTTGTTAAGGAATCGAGTGTTGATAAAATTTTTGAACCATTTACTTAACATTTGTGACTACTATTTGTATTTTTGTAAATTGAAGATTGCTTAAATCTCGTGGTATTCCTGTTTTAATATTTCCTAGAAGTGTACTTGCACAATGTTGTTAGATACATCATGATTTTAATATTTCATTTTATTTTCTGTTTTTTTGTCAATTTACATTACGATTTTGGATGGTTGTGAGAGAGCGATAATGACTTTTTTTATATAAATTTGTTTAATTTAAACTTAATAATATAATGTAATTTATTTTGGTTTAATAATATAATTTTTTTTATAAAATATTCTGTTAGATTTTTTCAATTATATTTTTTATTTTTTTATTTAAAATTTGATTTTTATTCTATATTTAATTATGCTGAGAGTTATTTTAGGAGAGTTAAAAGAGAGAAATGGTTTTAAGGAAGTTAAAATGGTTAGAGATAATGATTGAAAATTAATAAATAACATTAAATGTAGTACATACAGCTTTAATGGTTGTTTTTTAAGTAATTAACATTAAATAACCGTACATTAAGTTTTAAGACCTGTTTTTAAGAGTATTTTATGTCTGCTTTATAATATAGTATAGATAATTGATGTTGTTTATGAATGTTTTCCAATAATTTGTACAAGTGCACGAGTAAAGGTTAGTTTTGGTCCCTGACGTGTGTACTTTTTGATGGATATTGTCCATAAACTTTAATAATTCGATTTGGTTCTTTTGTCTAATGATTATTAACTTTTTCCGTTAACTGTCGTTAAATGGGTGGTACCTTAGTTATTTTCATTATTTTATATTAAAATTAAAAAACTAATTATATTTTTAGTTTTGAAATGTCGAAAAGAAAAAGAAACATAAAGGGTAAAACATCTTTTGTTTTCGTTTGTTTACAATTATAATTTTAAAAATGTAATATGTTTTTTTATTTTATTTTAATATAATGACAATAGTAAAAATAACTAAAATACCTCTCATTATGTTGGATTTAACAGAGAAAATGACCACTAGATGAAAAGACTAAAATTGTTAAGAATCACTATCACTTTTTCTCTAACATTCATAGAATAACCACACAACATATTATTTTGACAAAAGTAAGAGACCAAAGCCAACTTTTGAATTTTAGGGTTGCAAATTACAAGTATTACGAACCACAATTGAACTTTACTCCCAGGATCGGAGCCAGGATCTCAGTTTAGGGGTAGCAAATAAAATAAATTAAAAAAGTAAATATAAGTTTTTTTTAAAAAATAGCAAAAACAACGATATTATATTTTTCAAAATGTGACAGTTTCAACAGTAAACACGAGTTTTCATTTACCGAAACTTATCTATAATGTCTTCATTATCTACCTCAACAAAAACATTATTTTTAAATGTTACCAGAATTATTCTAATCTAGTATAGATATGACCAATCACCGATTGTTTTTTTCTTTATTAAATACTTGTCCATGACTATTAAATGTTAAACTTATTTATATAAATATAAAAAAATAAAATTAGACACTTAACAAATAATAATTAGTAATCTATAAATCGACAACCTTAAAATCAAATAAGTTAAATCATATAATGAATTAATTAATAATTAACCTTTAGTGACAAACTCAAAAAATTAATGCATGATTAATAATAAGGAATCCATTTTCAACAAAAGGTCTTAACCTAAAAAATCTGAATTAGTGATAAAACAATTTTATTTTCAAATAAATCCAATTTAAATTATATTTTTTTAGTTAATAAAACTGACAATAACTAATAAAAAATAACAATAAATAAACAAACATTTTATTAATGACAAATGACAAATAAAAATTTGAAAATCAAAAAATACATAAAAGGAAAATTAAGAAATGGGTGTTGCTTTGTGCACCATAGTCTACATGGCTAGGGTGCAATTAAGATATAAAAATAGCATTGTTTTCCTAACCTTCCTTACAAACATGTTTTTTTTTATTTTTTTTATTATATTTACAATATTGGTACCTAAACTCATTTTATTAATTTACTTTATACCTTTTGGTTTTATATTTTACATTTTACATTTTTATTATATTAACACATATAAGTGTATATTAACTAATATACGTTAAAAAAATAATTTTTAATTTTAACAAGTTACACCATTATAATCGTCTTCTCAATACCTTCGAAATGAGTCCAATATTGAATATTTTTTGATTTAATTGTTATAAAGAGAAGGAAAAAGTTCAAAAAAATTCAATGGACTTTAGTGTTTGGAGTGATTAAGTCCCTGGACAATTTTTTTGAACAAATAAGTCATTGGACATTTCAAAACCTGTTAAATAAATCCTTGAACTTTTGGTAACCTGTTGAATACATCCTTATTACTTAAAAATGTAACTTGCAACCTACATAGCAGGTAAAACTATAAATTAAAAAAAATGTCACCTACAAGTTTACATTTTGCATCCTTATAAAATTATAATTAGTTGTTTAATTTATTTTATATCCATTATTTTTTCATTTTATATTTTATTATATTAACACACATAATCATATATTAACTAAAATATAGAAAATTTAATTAAAATACCCAAGCATAAAAAATCAGTACCCAAAATGCCTAAAATCTTGAAGTTTTTGCTAAAATACCCAACAATCCCGTGTTTTTGGGCCGTGTAAATGGGAAAACGTGGGGGTTTTTTTTTCCGTGTATCCAACGAAACACGGGGAAAGCACGGGGTGAAACGATTTTGGTCCGCGTATGGAGACAAAACACGGGGTTACCCCGCGTTTTAATTGTGTAACGCGGGGTTGGGGGTTCTTACACGTTTTAACTTCCACTAATTATTTTATTTACAAAATAATAAATAAATTGGAAATGCAAATGCAAATGGTTTGCAACAGAATTCCACCATTTCTGCCCCCCTCTTCCTATTTATTCAATGTGTATATATATACACTATATTATAAGATATTTATGTAAAAAAGTTTAACCCCGCGTTTTAATTGTTCCAGCCATGTGTTTGTGAAGAGGCCTAACCCCGCGTTACACATGCCGCGGGGTAACCCCGTGTTTTGTCCCCATATGCGGACCAAAATCGTTTCACCTCGTGCTTTCCCCGTGTTTCATTGGATACACGGACAAAAAAACAGAACCTCGCATTTTCCCATTTACACGACCCAAAAACACGGGATTGTTGGGTATTTTAGCAAAAACTTTAAGATTTTGGGCATTTTGGGTACTGGTTTTTTATGTTTGGGTATTTTAATTAAATTCCCTAAAATATATCAAAAATATTATTTTTTTTCTTACAAATTACAATAATCGTTTCGTTAATACATTCAAATTGAACTCAAGATTGTTTTTGAATTTAATCTTATACTATTCAATATCCTAAATATATA
Source organism: Arctium lappa (assembly GCA_023525745.1). NCBI lineage: Eukaryota > Viridiplantae > Streptophyta > Magnoliopsida > Asterales > Asteraceae > Arctium > Arctium lappa. The sequence goes on along the minus strand of CM042052.1, from coordinate 85,655,684 downwards.
TTAATTATTTTTAATACTTACACTTTATACTATTATAGTTAGAGATTAATCTTATATTATTAAATAAATAACCATAAAGGATTGAATGTGTAAATATTAAATATAATTCGTAAGTATTTATGATATTTAATAATATGAGATTAAATAAAAAAAAAGTTAATAATAGACTCATTTTAAAAGTATTGACAAGAAAATTATAATGATATAATTTGTAAAAAAAACGGATTTTTTTGTATTTTAGTTAATATACGATTACGTGTGTTAATATATATAATAAAAGAGTTAAAATGAAAAAAGAAAAATAGAAGATATAAAGTAAATTAAATAACAAATTATAAAGATGTTTTTTTTGTTGCCAAAAACAATTTTTAAGACAAAAAAAATTATGCGTAAACTTTTGACCATTTTAAGAAGAGACTTTAAAAAATGTTTAAAAAATGTATTTGGTTGATGAGATTGACTATTTTAGTTAATTTCTCCATTTTTTTATTTGTATTTTCCTTTTTGTAACAATTACATTTTATTATAACTTTGTAAAATGTATTTTTCTTTTAGGGACCAATTCTGTAACAAACGCTAAACGCTTAACAAGTTACACCATTATAATCGTCTTCTCAATACCTTCGAAATGAGTCCAATATTGAATATTTTTTTATTTAATTTTAACAAGTTACACCATTATATATGTTTGACCCTTTAATTTTATAAATTTATAAAATTTGTAACTTTTGATTTTGTTTTATTTTATAAATTTGTAACTTATGATTTTCTTATAACTTTGTAAAATGTATTTTTCTTTTTGTAAAAATTACATTTTATTATAACTTTGTAAAGTGTAATTTTCTTTTAGGGAGCAGATATGCCCATTCCATTAGATTCGGTTGATGCATTTTGGAAAAAGCTTGATTTGTCGCCTTCTATATCTGTGGAATATGGTGATCTTAATTGTGATCATGATATGCAAAGGTTTAAAGAAATATTCATCAAACAACCGGATCATGGCAAATCTAGTTTTTTAAGAAAGTTGAGGGGGATAACGGATCCATCAAAAATCTTGATCGGTGAACCTTCGGTCAAGAAGAACACTCGTGGACGCCCAAAAGTGAAGCGTGTTCATCATCAAACTCAAGTTCCTCACAGATACAGTTGTTCGGACTTGAATCAAGAACTGCCTAGACATAGTTCATTCTTCATGGACTTGAACGAGGAACCAATAAGCCAATGGTCACACCAGATTGACTTAAACGAGATACTGCCGGAGGGACATAGTTTATTGTTGAAGCAAATTCCAGAAATCTTTCATCCATACATCACGAATATACAAGATGTAAGGGGTGATGGGAATTGTGGTTTCCGATCAATAGCTGTTTGTCTCGGGTATGGCGAAGACCAATGACCCTATGTTCGTCGTGAATTATTAGATGAGTTAACGAGTTCATATGCGACATACTCTGGAGTTTTTTATGGAATCGATGAAATACTTACTTCGTTGTCTTTTTGGGAATCGCCAGCACCAGAGCAACACTGGATGACTATGCCTGAGACAGGTATATTGATAGCCAATAGGTTTGGTGTGATCTTTCACCTTTTAACCATTGGAGGTTGTATGACTTGTTTTCCTCTCTGGAAAGGTCCCGAAGAGTTTCAATACCATCGGGTCTTTACAATTTCACACGTAAACAACAATCATTACGTGGTGGTCCAGTTAGAAGGAGAGTACCCAATGCCTCCCATTTCAGCATTATGGACCCGGAACAAAATCCCGTCAGCAGCTGGATGGCAAACCATGTATATGTCACGTCTAGAATTCTATTAGCAACTCAAACCAACTAAAAAATCTCTTGTCAATATAGAGGATTAGTTTTTAAAAATTAATTTTGGACTTTGTACAATTTGTATTTTTCTTCTTATAACAATTAAATAAAAAAATATTCAATATTGGACTCATTTCGAAGGTATTGAGAAGACGATTATAATGGTGTAACTTGTTAAAATTAAAAATTATTTTTTTAACGTATATTAGCTAATATACGCTTATATATGTTAATATAATAAAAATGTAAAATGTAAAATATAAAACTAAAAGATATAAAGTAAATAAATAAAATGAGTTCAGGGACCAAAATTGTAAATATCATTTAAAAAAAAAAGTATTCGTTTGTGTGTTTGGTTCGGAAAACAATGTATTAATTATTGGATTTTCCTAGACTAGGGTGTGAATGGTAAACTAGACTAGGATGTATGTAGTTTGACCCTTAAGAAATACCTACAAGGAGGAGGTGGGGAGGAGGTATAGGTGAATCATTCAATTATTAGAATACTAACATTTATCAGGAAGAAGTTACTGTAGATGAACAGTAAGTTACACTTTTGGTCCTTGAGATTTTTAGTAAGTTACAGATTTGGTCCTTGAGCTTTTATTTTTTTTTTCCTATGTTTGCAGAGTTACAGATTTGGTCCCTATAGTTTTATTTTCCTCTTGGATTTAGTCCCCATAATTTGTTGATTCCAAAATACACTTTTGATTTTGCATTTGTGTAACGTTTTGGTCATCAAAAGTAAAAGTTGTTAGCTTCTGACCGTTAAGTAAATGACATTTCGATCATTTATAAGTTTTTCATTTTCTAATTTAAATAAATAAAAGTTATATTATAAAAATTATTTTTATTATATAAGCATAAAATAAAGATCCATTAACATGCATCGCATCTCAATGACTGTGTCTTCTCCAACCCAAAACCTTCCGCCTTCCCTATCAATCCAATCACATAGTCGTAGGTGATTCACGCACCAATTTTTTATTTATTAATAAAGTAATTTATCATAATTTATTTTATGTTTAATAATGATGTAAAATTTGTTTATTTCATATTTTTATTATAATTTAATTTAGATTTAATAACAATGTAACTTTTTTTTAAGTTTAATGATGTAATGTACCATTTGCCAATTTATTTTCGCTTCCTATCATACACACACATCATCCTCATAGGGCATCTTGTAAATTATAGTCATGCTGCTAACAGACACAAAATGTTTTGTTCTCATAATTGGTGATGCTCAAATTTATGGTCTTAATATTTCTTTTCATCCGCAGCAACGCGTGGGAATTAATCCCACCTCGTTAACAATATAAATCAAGTGGCTTTATCTTATAAATTATTTAATTTAATAAGAATTATTATATATATAAATTTTAGAAAAATGAGGGTTAGCAATTGCTAGTGGTCATGTGGCTCCGCCACTGTCTACTCCTTATAATTTTTTATTTTCATTTTCATTTTCTATGTAGTTTTTATATATAAACAATATTTTGTTATTAAAAACAATAAACTCGAATATAATAAAGATGCCATTCCCGATTGATAAAAACTGGAAATAAAAAGCTGTGTTGTTTTTGAGATTTGTAGTGTTTCACGAGCATCCCACGTGATCCCTCGAAGGCTTATCCATATAGTTGACCATTTGAGTTGCTTTCAAAAACATATATAAATATCTTATTTATTTTTAATTTTAATTTATTATATGCATATTAATTTTCAGTAATCATTACAGAATATTGATCATTTACCCGAGTGCAGTTGGAAGGGTTCAAGGCATGAAAAATATTTAAATTTTGTTGCTCTCCAAATGCAAACACACACAAAATACAGTAATTAAGAAGTACTCGATAGTTTATTGAACACACAAATGGCACTTTAAATAAAGGAGAACAACTAAATCTGCATAAAATAAAGAACTAAAAAGGAGGAGTTTGTAATGCACCAAGACTAGGTTGCTTTGGAACAAGTCAAACACTCTCACTACCAACCTAGCTGGTAAATTATTTCCAACAAAAATAAACTAGAAACTTAAACAATGCCTCCCCTAAACTCACATTCAGTTTATATCTTCACATACTCCCAGTTCTTCTCGTAGTCGGACGAAAGTTTCTAGATTGAGAGGTTTCGTCATGATATCCGCAAGTTGAGCTTTTGTTGTGTAAAGTATGAAAGACTTGATGATTTTGTTAACAACTATGAAGGCTATTTATACATACAATTGCATCTCATTGAGAGGGAAACAAAACAACCTATTTATGACTATTAAATAAAAAATATTGACAAGAATAATTTTACACAAAAAAAGATATTACAATAATAATGTAGAGGATCAAAATTAAATGTTGGTATCCTTGCTTGAATCATGAGAAGATGTGGAGATATTGTCCTTATCACGCCCCCTCAAGATGGGCGTCCTTTGGGAAAGTCCAATCTTGGCAAATAGCGTATAGAAGCGAGATTTGGATAATGGTTTGGTGAGGGCATCTGCTAACTGATCATCACCGGGAATATGTTGAACTCGAATTGTGCCGAATTGTACTTGTTCACGAACAAAGTAAAAGGCCAATGCGAGATGTTTCATGCGGGAGTGAAAAACAGGATTAGCGGAGTAGTGTGTGGCACCAAGATTATCACAGTAGATAGTAGGCCGATGTGTTGGGGTAATCCCAAGTTCGATAAGCAAGGAACGTAGCCAAAGTACTTCAGTCGTCGTATCATCAATTGCCCGAAATTTCACCTCAGTGGAAGAACGGGTTAGGCACGTTGTTTCTTGGAGCTCCATGAAATTGGATTGCGACCAAGATAGACTAAGTAACCAGTGGTAGAAATGTAGTTATCTGTGTCTGGAGCCCAATTTGCATCTGTAAAGGCATGTAGTCGTAACGGAGAATTACGATAGAGTTGAAGATCATAATGAGAAGTACCATTTAAGTAGCGTAGTAATCGCTTAAGAGCAAGCCAATGATCATGAGAGGGACAATGCATATATTGTGAGAGTTTATTGACAACATAGGCAACATCGGGACAGGTGAGAGAGAGGTATTGTAAGTTGCCAAGGATGGCTCGATAATCTGTATGGTTGGAAATTGGTAGGTTCGTGGCATAAGTGGGGGGGGGATTTAGAGCGAGGGGAGTGGATACTGGTTTTGAGTCATGCATGTTATACTTCACTAGCATGTCATGAATGTATTTGGTTTGGTTAAGAAAAAGTCCTTAGTTATTAGGGACGACTTCAACACCTAGAAAATAGGAGAGAGGACCGAGGTCTTTGAGGGAGAAACGATGAGCAAGAGTAGAGATGAAATTAGTTAGGTATGAGGGAGAAGGTCCGGTGACAATAATATCATCGACATAGACTAAAAAGTAGATGGTGGCATTACCATGTTGGTATAGAAACAGTGATGGATCGGAGATGGAGTTTCGAAAACTAGAAGATAGAAGGAAGGTTTTAAGTTCTGTGTACCAAGATCTTGGGGCTTGTTTAAGGCCGTAAATAGCTTTGTTGAGTTTACAAACATGGGTAGGATATTCTTTGTCAATAAATCCCGTGGGTTGAGACATGTAAACACTTTCGGTAAGAGTACCTTGAAGGAAGGCGTTGTTAATGTCTAGTTGACGAAGAGACCAACCACGAGAAATGGCTAGGGATAGAATGAGGCGAACAGTGGTAGGTTTTACGACTGGGCTAAAGGTTTCGGAGTAGTCAATGCCGGGGCGTTGGTGAAAGCCCTTTGCAACAAGTCGGGATTTGCACCGTTCAATGGAGCCACCTGGATTATATTTGATGCGAAATACCCATTTACAACCAACGACATTTTGAGAAGCATGAGGAGGAACGAGATGCCAAGTGTTGTTATCGGTAAGGGCATCAAATTCAAGTTGCATAGCTTGACGCCATGTTGGGTCTTTGAGAGCTTTTGTGGCACTTGTAGGTGTGTGGGGAGGAGGGAGAGAAACATGGTTGATGTATTTAGCATTGGGTTTGATGATGTTATTAGTGAGACGAGTGATGATGGTACGGGTTGGTGGAGGTGAGGATGGTGGAGACGAGGATGTAGGTGAGGATACGATGGAGGATGATGGTGTACTTTGATCCGATGGAGTGGGTTGCACAATAGGAGGAGGAGAAACATAATTATGTGAGGGTGAAGGTGAAGGAGGATTGTCGTTTAAAGTGGGTGAGGGAGTTATGGAAGGTGGTGTTAGGGGATTGATTGGGGTGACATTAGTGTTGCATGGAAGAGGTAAAGAAAGGGTGCACCACTCATGAGTATTTATATTGGGGGAGGTGGATGGTGCGGAGCATATAGTAGAATAAGAAAATTGTGACTCAATAAATTTGACATGGCGAGAAGTGTAAACTTTGTTGGTTCTTGGATCGAGACAATAATACGCACTTTGAATAGGAGAGTAACCAACGAATATACAAGGGGTGGATTTAGGTTGCATTTTGTGGGTGTTGTACGACTTTAACCATGGATAACAAAGACAACCAAAGCTTCGAAGTTTGGTGTAATTAGGGGTGGTATTAAAAAGTTTGAGGTAAGGAGAGGAATGATGGAGAGTAGGAGTAGGGAGACGATTGATTAAATATGTAGCCGTTGTAAAAGCGTGAGGCCAAAAATTAAGAGGGAGGTTGGCATGTGATAAAAGTGTGAGACCCGTTTCAACAATGTGTCGGTGTCGTCGTTCGACATACCCATTATGTTCGGGTGTATGGGGGGGATGTGAGATGAGAGATGCCATTAGTTAAGAGATTAGGAGAAAGTTTGAGGTATTCCCCGCCATTGTCGGAGAATAATTAATTGGATAATAGGACGATTGAAGAAATTTTCAATTAGAGCACGAAAACGTTGAAAAGTTAAGGCGGTGTCCGATTTTTGTTTAAGGGGGTATAACCAAATATATTTAGTAAAATGATCAACGAAAATGACATAATATTTAAAATTGTCATATGAAAGAATAGGAGTCGTCCAAACGTCCAAATATATATATATATATATATATATATTAAAAACTTGCAAATAAGACATTAAAAACATAAAGAAAAACCAAATATCGCATTACCAAAAGTGTGCATTAGGCCATGGCGTTCCACAGGCTTAACGTGGCGTGCCTTGGTGCCATGACGACTGTGCGGCGAGTTTTTTTTTAGAACAATAGTTTTTTTATTTGAAGTTTTTTTAAAAGTGTATTGGGATGATAAAATTGTAGAATATTTTAATAATATAATTAATATTGAAATATCTAAAATAGAAAATATGTTGAAGTCAAATGTAATTCTTTTAGATATTTTAACTTTTTTTCAATGACATAAGAAGCTTTTATTACCCCTCAAACAAACACCAAAGAACATTACAATCCAACCACAAAGAACAAACAGAACAACACCATCATAAGGAACAAAATAGATGCACAAAAGCAGCAGGACCCGAGGGGCTGTTTGCGAGGGACAAACCCACCACGGGTACTGCAGCCCCACGAACCAGAGCATCATAGTGTCTGCAGCTGCAACCGAACGTCGAGCACGAACAAACACACACGCCGAGCACGATCAAACACACATGTCTGCAGCTGATGTCAGACCTCGATCACAAACGGGATTGTCCACCAACAGTAGTACCAAACATCCACACCAGGTTTCCCGTTGTACTTCCTTGGGTTACGTCGACCCGGGCTTGACAGTCAACTGTTCCAATCTGAGATCAGACTTTGGTCTCTATGCTTGATTCACTCGAAGACTTTCACTTGCGCCATGAAGAACCGATCCGAAATCTTCCCTTCCTCCTTCTCAAACACCATCTTGTTACGGTGTGACCATATTAAGTAAATAAAGCACCACATCGTCGTTGTCCATCTTTTTACAAATTTCGCATTGTTACTTACTTGCCCACACATCCCCAATAAGTCACTTACTGAATTTAACGATGCTAAATCAATGTTCCACCATCTACCTGTTAGATGCCAAAGAATTTTCACGTCCTCACAATTGATCAATGCGTGATCAACCGTCTCCTCCGAATTTCCACACTTCGGACATAGAGTGGTATACAACTCAATTTCCATTTTATCCAAAACCTCTCTTGTTGGGATCCTCCCTAGCCTAACCCTCCATAAGAACACGCAAATTTTCTTTGGAACGAAATTAACCCAAATGGTTTCCACCCAATTGTTCTCACCGCCCACTCTTTTCTCTTCTAGCAAAGTCCTAACTTTTTTAATCGTTTTAATTTTGCGGATCCAAGGATCACACAACCTTATCCTTTATACCTCTTCTAGCAATTTTGGATTGAAGCAAGGAAAGTAGACTTGCTAACTCTCCTATTTCTCTCCCCCTCGGATCATGCCTCCAACCCCATTTCCACACCCACTCGTCCTCCACCCAGTCCCCTCTATCCAACACCGAAACATTTTGATTTGTCTCTAACGGAAAAAGCCTCGGGGATTCCTCCTTTAGCGGTCGGTTAGACACCCAATATTTTAGAGAAATTATAAGGAAATCATTGAAGATGTTCTTAATTCCCATTTGGTTTGTAGGATTGAATGGAATTTGGAATTCAATTACATTCTAATCTCATGTTCGATTTGAAGAATTATTTGAATTTGAAATCCTGATATTTCATTGAAAACCAAAAACACGTGTAACACCCTAAAAATTGGTGCGATTTAAAACTTAAAATTTTGGCAATATGACGACTGTAAATTGGTGAAACCTGTAGTACAAGATCCGTCAAGGCATCCCAAAGTATCAACCCAAAGAGGGGAATAAAACATCAGAAATACAAGTTCACTAAGCGAGGCATAAAGTTACGACAACCTAAATAATCTAGATTTCCCTATCAGATTACAATCGGGTGTCGCTATCCTCCACAACTAGTGACTATACACCAAAAATGCCGGTCTCTAGATCTTTCAAAATGACCGCTCTCGATCGCTCGATCGACCACTCATTCCCGTAGATGCCCGCCACTAGAGTTTCCTGTCATACATGGCAACCAGAGAAACGAGTGTTAGGCTAAGGCCTAGTGAGAACACATAAAGGAAATTAAATCATGAAAAGAGATCACAATACAAGATCATTATAATTTTCACGGCGCTCTACCAATGTGTTTCACCTGACATTAATCAATATGCCACAATCAATATCATCAACGCAATTTATAATGTTTTCCCAAGTCATTGGATCTTGACTAGCATCAATCCAAACAAGATCTTTAGCTATTTGGCACTCAATCCAAACCGGATCTTCAGCCTACTTATGACCTCAACCCAAACCGAGTCTTTAGTCTATCCATGACCTCAACTCAAACCGAGTCTTTAGTCTATACTTGACCTCAACTCAAACCGAGTCTTTAGTCTATCCATGACCTCAACTCAAACCGAGTCTTTAGTCTATACTTGACCTCAACTCAAACCGAGTCTTTAGTCTATACTTGACCTCAACTCAAACCGAGTCTTTAGTCTACACTTGACCTCAACTCAAATCGAGTCTATAGTCTATACTTGACCTCAACTCAAACCGAGTCTATAGTCTATACTTGACCTCAACTCAAACCGAGTCTTTAGTCTATTCATAAATGGCAACTCAAGTCGAGACTTAAAATCAATATCAATTCCCATTTAATGACCAACATACAACTCGATACTCTTACTTGGCCATTACTACATAGCTTGGCCAAATGGCCTATTTAATACTCTCCCTTTGCATTTTACCCCCAAAATAGGGTTTGAGGTTAACTCCACATGAACAAGTAAGCAATAACTAGAATACACGTAATTACCAACACATTATCAGACATGTATGAGAATGGAAGAGTCAAGAAACACTCACCTCGGTGATCTCTCACAAGAAATCAAACCCTAAAGTGGTAGGTGGAAAGTTGGAGACTTGAGAAGTGGTTGCAAGTTAAAATCCTTCCAAAATCACACCTAAGGAAGCATTTATTCCACCATTAAAACCACCATAAGATCATTAATTGATATGGTTGAAGTTGGGGTAGAAACCTTACCAAAATCGCTGGAGAGAAACCCTTTATCAGCTCCCAAAATCAACCCTAAATGAAGAAATCCCGTAAATGAGGTATTTATACCCCTGCTGCCCGACGGCGATTGTGCCACGGCGATTGTGACATCCGTCACTATCGCTGGCACTGTCGCGAGGGCCCTCCACCCCGCGGTACAGATGGGGCGATTGTGCCCCCGACGATTGTGACCTATGTCACTATCGCTGGCATAGTCGCGAGGACTCCCCACCCCGCGGTACAAGTTGGGCGATTGTGCCCTCGCGATTGTGACCACGTCACTATCGCGGGCACTATCGCCGAGAAGGCCTCGACTGACCCAAATTTACCAGTTCTGATTTTAACTTGCGAGGACCAAAACTGATCAAGACCCCCGATACGTTTAAATCCCAAAACATGATAATTTCATAACATGATAATTTCAAATACCAAGCTCTAAAATTCGGGGTGTTACAATCCTCCCCAACTTGGAAACGATTTCGTCCTCGAAATCTATACTATACGAACATACGAGGATATCTACGCTTCATGTCCTCTTCCGACTCCCATGTTACGTTCGTGCCTCGGTGGTGTCTCCATTGTACCTTGATCATCACGACTTCTTTATGGCGAAGTCTCTTAGTTTCCCTTTCCAAAATAGTCTCGGGTTCCTCCACGCATCGGTTGTCCTCCACACGAATCTCGGATAGCGGTATGACGCTCTCTTCCTCCGCTAGGCACTTCCGCAAATAACACACATGAAACGTTGGGTGGATTCCGTCCATCTCAGGTGGCAAGTCTAGCTTATAAGCTTGAAGTCCAATACGCTCTAGGATAGTGAATGGCCCGAGGAAACGGGGGCTTAGCTTCCCACGCTTCCCAAAACGGATCAAACCCTTCCAAGGAGATACTTTCAACATTACACGATCTCCCACTTGGAACTCCACCGGTCTTCTTTTCTTGTCGGCGTAAACTTTCTGACGATCTTGCGCCGCTTTCAACCGCTCTCGAATCGACTTAACGTCAGCCGTCTCTTGTACTAACTCTGGCCCAGCAAACTGCTTCTCCCCCGTTTCTAACCAGCATACGGGGGTTCTACACTTCCGCCCATACAAAGCTTCAAAAGGTGCCATTCCCAGACTGGAATGATAACTATTGTTGTACGCAAATTCCACCAAAGGTAGGTGGGTATCCCAATTTCCGCCGAAATCGATCACACATGATCTAAGCATGTCTTCAAGCGTTTGAATGGTCCTTTCGCTTTGTCCGTCCGTTTGTGGGTGATATGCCGTGCTTAAATTTACTCGCGTACCCAACTCTTGATGCAAAGCTCCCCAAAACCTCCATGTGAACCGACTATCACGATCGGAAACTATCGACAATGGTATACCGTGCCTAGAGACTACCTCGTCTATATAGAGCTTTGCCAACTTATCCATCGGCAAGGTTTCCCGCATCGCTAGAAAGTGGGCACTCTTAGTCAAACGGTCGACAATAACCCAAATAGTGTCGTTCCCCCTCAAGGTCTTTGGTAGTTTGGTCACGAAGTCCATGGTAACCTTGTCCCATTTCCACTCGGGTATTTCAAGCGATTGGAGGCTTCCGTAGGGTCGTTGATGCTCGGCCTTCACTTGTGAACAAGTTACACATCGTTCTACGAAATGAGCTACATCCAATTTCATAATCGGCCACCAATAGTGCAACTTTAAGTCCCGATACATCTTGGTGCTTCCCGGGTGGATAGAATACTTAGATTTATGCGCGTCCTCCAAAAGAAGCTCCCGGCAACCCCCAAACTTCGGTACCCAAACTCGCCCATTTAAGCACTTGATCCCTCGACTATCCTCGGTCAAAAGTAACCGTTGCTTGGTCATCACCTCTTCCTTGAGATTTTCTTCCTTTAATGCTTCGGCTTGCGCCCCTTTTATCCTTTCTATAAGGCTCGAGACTAACTCAATCCGGGTGAGTTTGGCTTGAAGCTTCCCGCTGTACTCTTTCCGACTTAAGGCGTCGGCCACCACGTTTGCTTTACCCGGGTGGTAGAGTAATTCACAATCGTAATCCTTAAGTAGTTCTAGCCACCGGCGTTGTCTCATGTTGAGTTCTTTCTGATCGAAGACATACTTCAAGCTCTTGTGATCCGTATACAAGGTACACTTCGTACCATACAGATAATGTCGCCATAACTTTAATGCGAACACTACCGCCGCCAACTCCAAGTCATGAGTGGGGTAGTTTTTCTCGTGCACCTTCAATTGCCTAGATGCGTACGCGATCACCTTCCCCCTTTGCATTAGTACACATCCAAGACCCAACTTGGATGCATCGCTAAAGACCACAAAATCCTCCGATCCTTCCGGCAAGGACAAGATCGGAGCTTCACATAATTTCCTTTGCAAGGTCCGAAATGCTTTCTCTTGATCTTCGGTCCACACAAACTTTACATTCTTCTTGGTCAACATAGTCAACGAAGAAGCAATCTTGGAGAAATCTTGTATGAATCTTCGGTAATACCCCGCCAAGCCTAGGAAACTTCGAATTTCGGAGGGGCTTTTTGGAGATTCCCAATTCATCATAGCCTCAATCTTGGCCGGGTCCACCTTCACTCCATCTTTTGAAACTACGTGCCCCAAGAACTGCACTTCCTTCAACCAAAACTCGCATTTGGAGAACTTGGCATAAAGTTTCTCCTTTCTTAAGATTTCCAACACCTCTCGAAGGTGACACGCATGCTCGGCCTCACCCTTCGAGTAGATAAGGATGTCGTCGATGAACACAATGACCGACTTGTCAAGAAATGGTCGGCACACGCGATTCATCAAATCCATGAACACCGCTGGAGCGTTCGTCAAACCGAATGGCATTACTAGAAACTCGTAGTGGCCATAACGCGTCCTAAAAGCAGTTTTAGGAATGTCTTCTTCCTTGACTTTCACTTGATGATAACCCGAACGGAGATCGATCTTCGAAAAGCAACCCGCTCCTTGCAGTTGGTCAAAAAGATCATCGATCCTAGGGAGTGGGTATTTGTTCTTCACTGTTACCTTATTCAGTTCCCTATAATCGATGCACATCCGCATGGTACCGTCCTTCTTCTTTACAAATAAGACCGGTGCTCCCCATGGCGAGGAACTCGGTCTTACGAATCCCTTTTCTAAAAGGTCTTGCAAGTGACTCATCATTTCCTTCATCTCTGATGGGGCCAATCGATATGGAGCTCGGGCTATAGGAGCCGCTCCTGGTGCTAGGTCGATCTTGAACTCCACTTGACGGTCAGGCGGTAAACTAGGCAAGTCGTCCGGGAATACATCGGAAAACTCCTTTACCACTGCGACATCCTCTAGCTTCTTCTTCTCGAGTTTGGCATTTATCACATATGCCAGAAAGGATGGGCATCCCTTCGCTAAGCACTTTCGCGCCTTTACCAAGTTAATGATTGCCACTTCTCCCTTCCGTCTTTCACCGTACACAGTTACCGACTCTTCATTCGAGATCGGAATCCGAATTAGTTTCTTTGCACAAAGGATTTCAGCCTGGTTATCCGCTAACCAATCCATCCCAATTACCACGTCAAATCCCCCAATAACCATAGGCATTAGATTGACCGGAAACTCCTTCCCTTCAATCTCCAACTTACAACCTTTCATAATCTCCCGGACCACTACTTGACCGCCGTCCGCTAATTCTACCACTATAGCATTTTCTAAACTACTAGCGGGCACAGGTAACTTTTGGCAAAACGAAAATGATACAAACGAAAAGCTCGCGCCGAAATCAAACAATATACGCGTAGGTACGGAGTTTAGAAGAAACGTACCCGACACTACATCTGTCGAAGCCCTTGCTTCCTCGGTGGTCATTTGAAATGCTCTTCCCGTCGCTCTTGGAGGATCCGCCTTCTTTATATCCTTTCCCCCTGCCTTCGTCTTCGGACACTCGCTCCGAAAGTGACCTGGTTCCTTGCACTCAAAACATGTAATCCCTCGGACCGGGCAATCACGACGCTCATGACCCGTCTTTCCACACTTGAAACAAATTGACCCTCCCGGATTGCACGGGCCAGCATGTTTGCTCCGACACCTAGAGCACCACCTAGCTTCGCGTCCCGATTCGTTCCCACGGTAGTTGTTGGTGAAAGGCCTTGTCCTTCTTGGAGGTGCGGAGTTTCCTTCCCACCTCCTCTTCTCAGCTGGTCCACTCCTTTCCACTTTGCTTGGGCCATAGGAGTCCTCCACTAATTGAGCCTCTTCGATAGCTTCGCGGAGGGTAGAGACTTTAGACACTCGAACAAGATTCTTCATCTCACTCGACAACCCTTTGGTGTAGGCCTTGATCTTTTCCTTTTCGGTTGGGACCAGATGTCCCACCAAACCGAGCTTATCCATGAACTGACGGTTATATTCCCTCAATGACAGGTTCCCTTTCCTCAGATTCCGGAACTCTTCCTCCAATCGATCTAAGGCACGTTCGTTGCAAAACTCTTCCATCAGTTTCTTCTTAAAGGTTGACCAACTCAGTTTGGCCAACACCGTGGCCTCCACCGACGAGGAGTAAACGTTCCACCACGTTAGGGCTGTTCCCCTCAACATTTGAGAACCAAAAATTGCTTTCTGACCCTCCCCGCATTCACTTGATCTGAAGGCCTGCTCCATCTCTCTTACCCAGTTCATACACACTAATGGATCATCGGTACCTTTGAACTCTGGGGGTCGGCATCCAAGGAATGTCTTAAAAGTGCAAGCCTTGGGCAGACCGGGAGGAGGAATTTCATTAGAAGGGACAACGGGCTCCGAACCCCCGGATCCCGCCACAATCACATTCTCTGCAACCGTTTCAGGTCTACGGTTACTGGCGTCCCGATCTTCTAGTAACTTCATGAACATCTCTTGCTGTTGTGCCATGGCTGCGTTCATGGCTTGCATCATTCTGTCCATCATTCTTGTCTCCGGTGTCACTTCTTCCATGATCGGGTGAGTTGCAGCTATGTTACGACGAGGTATGAATTCCGGTCCTCCACCCAATGCGTTTACCGGAGGTGGGGGCAATTCATTAGTCGTTATCCTCGGTTGGTCTGCCGTAGATGCTGTCGCCTCCTGCCCTTCTGGCCGATTACGCGTATTGACCATAGTCTGCCACACACGCGAGAATAAAGCTAAGATAAGACTATACAACTTATGAGTAAGAAACATACTACCACATTCATTAATTATCATAACAACGGAAACAAGCATAATCACGTAAAACATCTTCATAATAGCGTTAGCTAGGCGAAATTATGAACATGCAATACACAAGAATTTTCATCTCCATCACCATAACTTTTAATTCGTGTAGTCGTCGACAACTTTAAGACTATTCCATCTTAGGAGTTCTACCCATCTCACAATCGTTTCCTAATATACTCAGTCTAAGTCTAGACATCTTACATTCATGCCTAGTTCACTTAAACTAGAGCTCTGATACCAACTTGTAACATCCTAAAAATTGGTGCGATTTAAAACTTAAAATTTTGGCAATATGACGACTGTAAATTGGTGAAACCTGTAGTACAAGATCCGTCAAGGCATCCCAAAGTATCAACCCAAAGAGGGGAATAAAACATCAGAAATACAAGTTCACTAAGCGAGGCATAAAGTTACGACAACCTAAATAATCTAGATTTCCCTATCAGATTACAATCGGGTGTCGCTATCCTCCACAACTAGTGACTATACACCAAAAATGCCGGTCTCTAGATCTTTCAAAATGACCGCTCTCGATCGCTCGATCGACCACTCATTCCCGTAGATGCCCGCCACTAGAGTTTCCTGTCATACATGGCAACCGGAGAAACGAGTGTTAGGCTAAGGCCTAGTGAGAACACATAAAGGAAATTAAATCATGAAAAGAGATCACAATACAAGATCATTATAATTTTCACGGCGCTCTACCAATGTGCTTCACCTGACATTAATCAATATGCCACAATCAATATCATCAACGCAATTTATAATGTTTTCCCAAGTCATTGGATCTTGACTAGCATCAATCCAAACAAGATCTTTAGCTATTTGGCACTCAATCCAAACCGGATCTTCAGCCTACTTATGACCTCAACCCAAACCGAGTCTTTAGTCTATCCATGACCTCAACTCAAACCGAATCTTTAGTCTATACTTGACCTCAACTCAAACCGAGTCTTTAGTCTATCCATGACCTCAACTCAAACCGAGTCTTTAGTCTATACTTGACCTCAACTCAAACCGAGTCTTTAGTCTATACTTGACCTCAACTCAAACCGAGTCTTTAGTCTATACTTGACCTCAACTCAAACCGAGTCTATAGTCTATACTTGACCTCAACTCAAACCGAGTCTTTAGTCTACACTTGACCTCAACTCAAACCGAGTCTATAGTCTATACTTGACCTCAACTCAAACCGAGTCTATAGTCTATACTTGACCTCAACTCAAACCGAGTCTTTAGTCTATTCATAAATGGCAACTCAAGTCGAGACTTAAAATCAATATCAATTCCCATTTAATGACCAACATACAACTCGATACTCTTACTTGGCCATTACTACATAGCTTGGCCAAATGGCCTATTTAATACTCTCCCTTTGCATTTTACCCCCAAAATAGGGTTTGAGGTTAACTCCACATGAACAAGTAAGCAATAACTAGAATACACGTAATTACCAACACATTATCAGACATGTATGAGAATGGAAGAGTCAAGAAACACTCACCTCGGTGATCTCTCACAAGAAATCAAACCCTAAAGTGGTAGGTGGAAAGTTGGAGACTTGAGAAGTGGTTGCAAGTTAAAATCCTTCCAAAATCACACCTAAGGAAGCATTTATTCCACCATTAAAACCACCATAAGATCATTAATTGATATGGTTGAAGTTGGGGTAGAAACCTTACCAAAATCGCTGGAGAGAAACCCTTTATCAGCTCCCAAAATCAACCCTAAATGAAGAAATCCCGTAAATGAGGTATTTATACCCCTGCTGCCCGACGGCGATTGTGCCACGGCGATTGTGACATCCGTCACTATCGCTGGCACTGTCGCGAGGGCCCTCCACCCCGCGGTACAGATGGGGCGATTGTGCCCCCGACGATTGTGACCTATGTCACTATCGCTGGCATAGTCGCGAGGACTCCCCACCCCGCGGTACAAGTTGGGCGATTGTGCCCTCGCGATTGTGACCACGTCACTATCGCGGGCACTATCGCCGAGAAGGCCTCGACTGACCCAAATTTACCAGTTCTGATTTTAACTTGCGAGGACCAAAACTGATCAAGACCCCCGATACGTTTAAATCCCAAAACATGATAATTTCATAACATGATAATTTCAAATACCAAGCTCTAAAATTCGGGGTGTTACAACACGAGATTCAGAAATTTCATGAGGGTTGTTGGTATTTTGCGGGATTTACGTATAATAATGTTTTAAAATATAATTGAAAACAATTGTTAGATACTAACCAATTAATAAAAAGATAATTCATTTTTTTGTAATTTTTATTTTAATTTTATAAACTATTTATAAGATATGGAATTCAATTCCTTTTCAAGCCTTACAAATCAAACACACCAAAAATTCCAAACTAAAATTACTCGAAATCAAAATTCTTCAAAACCATTCCACCAAACTAAACGTTCTCTTATTTAATTTGCAATTGAATAAAAAAACTTTCAATTGGAGACAAAAATCAACAACCACGTTACTCAAATGATTGTTCTCTTTTTCTTTTCTCTAAGCAAATTACAAGATAAATTTTTTAATTAAAATATTTTTTTCTTTAATCCAATTAGAGAACGACAATTACAAAGTAGGACCAAGTTCAAACTTAATTTTCATCATTAATAACATAATAATTAAAAGACAAATGGAAAATATGTAATGTCTAATGCCTAATGGCGTGCTTAATACATAGACCAATTAATTGTATTCCTACTATATATTTATAAATAGAGATGGAAAATTGATCTATGGTATCCGATTTCAGAGTATAGATAGGAGGGAATTTAAGAAGGTCAGAAAGGGTGCGTATGCATCTACTTTATGTAGTCGATTTTTTTCCTAAGAGTTTTAAAGGTGTATCTGTTGAATAAATTTTGTATTAGTCAAAATCAATAAAATTAAAACAACAAGTTTTAATTTAATATAAAAAACAACAACTTTATTTATAAAGTCTAAGACTTTCCAATCAAAATATGTTTTAGATTAATTATTAGGTGAACCTAACAACGATTCTATCCTTCGCGATAGAATCGTTAGAAGAAAGAGTAGAAATCAGACTGTCCACTCTAGTGGACGAAAAGAAAAACAGTACACCAAATTAAAACTAACTTGATTAGATGATTGTAAACGAAAAACCGAACTGCATGGTTAGAAAAAACCTGTCTTTAAAGGTTTTGGCGAAACTCTTGAACGCTGTGAGCCTGATAATCGCTTAATCCTAGGATTTGATGCAAAATTGTTGAACACTAACAACGACAGTGCTCAATCTTAATTTTAATGCAAAGTTGAGACAGAAACAGTAGAGAAATGTAGAGACTGAGAGAGAGAGAGCAGCAGACAGAGAGAGAGAGAGAGAGAGAGAACAAATTCGTTTTCAGTGTGTTTTCAATAGGAGGAGGAAGCATTAATCTATAGTAAAAGAGATAAGATAACAACCTGATCACTCCCCACGTCTTTCTCCCCAAGTTTCAAACTCATGGATGGAGTTGGAGACGTCTCCAAGTGATTTTAGAGATAATAACCATGTTTTTATATGCAAAAAAATGAAACTTATCTGCTCAAGTTAATAAAAATCGAAACTTTATCTGCTCAATTTAATCAATTAATCAACACCATTTAATTAATTAATTATCTTTACAACTGGTTCCATAAAATGAAACTCGGAGCTTGGGGCGAGGCTGTGCAAAGTGCGCGTCTCTTCATGAAAACCGCGGCCTCGGCCTCGCCCTCGCCCACACGCATGTGTTGCACTTCTTTGAGATCCCCACCATAAGCTCATCATTTTACTCAGAGTCCACTTGAGATAATAAGTTTATAAACTTGAATTTCTTTTGTACCTCTACCAATAACCAATGTACATGGGATGGAAAAATTCCAACCTCACACTCAATTTTCAACCGTATCTATTTTAATTTGATGTGTGCTTTCTTGAGTTAACAAAAAATTGATTATAACCAAACGGTAATGTTATTGCATGTGAAATTAAAGATTGTATGTTTGAATCTTTCTGACTTTTAATTTTTGATAAAATAGAAAAAAAGAAAAAAGAACCCACTTATACATTACTTTTAATTAAATAGTATTAATTAATTTTTGTTTTATTTTACATTATGCTAATTATTTGGTGCTTATGTGTGGAAATTTTTTTGGACCCACATGTGATAAGAGATAATATCCTTCCGTACCCATTCAGGATTAGACGATAATGTGGGGGCATAAACAGGGGAGTGGGGTCGAGGAATAGGGGCTGCATTTTCTGCCCTTTCTCTCTGCATTGTTTCTATCACTACCTTCCATGACCAACTAACTTTCTTTAGGTAATTTGGAAAAAAACCAGTTCGACTTCATGAAAAATGATTCTCATAACAAGGGCTAGTTTTATAGAATGCTTTATTGAAAGGGTATTCAAATTTTACAAACTTGATTATTACAATTTAACTTTTAAGAATTTATAAATAAATATATCATAACTTTATCGTCATAAAAAGAAGCATCGATTAGAGTTTATATAAACAAGGATTCATCAACTTAAAACATCGTATACAAGTATTAGATTATATTAATCAAATCATAGAAAAAAAAGTCACAAAATTTTAGAGAGTGTTAAGTTATTATAAAAATTGGTCTTTCTTAGCACATAGCACCAAGAAGATTATTTAAAATCCTATCAATAAACCATGATGAATTGCTTTAATGCAAGTGTTGCACTCCTTTTGTTTTTGTTTTGAGTGAATTACAATAGAAGTCATACAACTTGTATATAGAGTCGACTAACTTTTCGTTTTGTGATTTTGGCCCTAAAAGAAAATTCTATTATTGTTCCGGTCTTTTATTCTGAGTCATGTAATCGAAATTCATTGTATTCGTCACGCAAAATCTTTTTCTATAGATCCTTCCTTCTCCTCTTGTTCTTATATTAGTCTTTCTTTACTATTTTTGGTGAGTCCTCCACCAATCACACACCCTATTCCGCACACCCCTAGTAATTATCCAGTCCTCCGCACACACCTATCAGAGCCACACCTACAATATGGAGGGGGTTTTTAGTTTCAAACTTCTTGCTCTCTATCAAACTGTTCTCTTAAAGTTATGATGCAAGGTATTAGTAGCATACAACTTAAAACTTATAACGTGTTGAAACCTTAGTCTTATAAATGTGAAATACGTTGTGACACAAGGCTTCAAGTATTTTATAATTATAAAGGCCCTTTTGCAGTTGTTGTTGAAAATATAATCTCAATATTAATTTTATTTATAAAACTATTTTATCCGGTAAAGCCGAAAACGCGTTTAGATCCTTCACGATCTAACGATTTAAGAAAGAGTAGAATATAGACTGTCCACCAGCTTTGTGGACTAAAGTTAAATTCGACAAAATATTAAACCTTACCTTGAAATAACAATGTTCACGGGAGAAAAACTGCAGAGAATAATTTCCAAGCATTAAAGGTTTTCACGAGCTCTATAAACATTGAGAGCCTCCAAACGTGATAGCCCCATGATTTGATGTAGTTTATTGAATGTACGATGCAGCGACAACGTACAAATAAAATGCCTTGGTGATGAGAGAAAATTTACTGTTCTTTACGAAGCACAATATTATGTCGAACTAGAAGAGAGAGCAAGAGAGAGCTTTTTAGTTTTGGAGCGAGTTCAAATGAGGATTACTCTCCTCCTTTTTGGAGCTTAATCGTAACCTACATCCTACAACTAATGGAGATTTCACACCATTTTTAATTGTCAAACAACAACTGATGTCAGTTATTAAGCTGTAATAAAGGTCCAGTATCTTAACTCTCGTATCCGACATCTCAAATCGTAACCAAAGTGAGATGGAATAAACTTCCAACCTCTCATTATTTTCCAACAATTGTCATCCTTAACATGCATAGTGATGACACATCTTCTCCACGTATATACATGGTTCTTGTCGTAAATAAAGGAAATACCTTCACTTTGTTGACATTGGTTTGGATTTATATCAGTATAGTTGAAAAATGTCGCATACGTCAAAGGTAAATTAACCTTTGATGATACTTGAAGAAAAAGAAAAAAAAATGAAAAATTCATCTTCTTATGTAAATTGGACTGTAGCAACTTGTTTGATATGAAAAAACTTCACCTTTTCTGTTCTAGCTTCCCTTTATTACTTGCCCTTTTTAAGAAACTATCAATGATTTTTGTAGTTATTAGCATAAAGACAACCATAAAGCACAAATGGTAATTACTATTGTGGACTATACAAATGTCAAGCAAATGGAGCAACAAAATTACAATCAAGGGTGTTAAGTGAAAAATATAGATAAGGGAGTGGTATAGGGAGTTGCGAAGAGGATGATAAGATACACCTCTCAATAGAATTCAAACCCACATAGAGTTAGAAGCACATGTCAATGAAAAAGAACAAACAAACAAACATATATTATAATCGACTCATGTGACATTGTTGATTCAGGCTTTTGCCCATTATCCACTATTGTCCCTTAGGATAACTCGGGTCGTGTTTCCGTCCTTTTGGAACAAATATTCCATAGATTCCATTTTACACGTCATGATAATAAGCAATCAAAAAGATTTCAATTAAGTAATTTTATTTTGTAAAATTAGAATTTGGTGGACTGAAAGTGTAGATTATGAATATTCCAGGGACCATTTTAGTTATTCAATTATAGTTATTTAAATCTAGAACCAAGTTTCCCAATTCCAAGCATTCCACTAAACAAAGTAGTTGCATATAAACAAGCTCCATTAAAGTTCACTAAAAAAAAAGAACACTTTCGTCTAGGGTTTCTTTTCACGAATTAAAAGAAAACAAAAAAACAACAACCTGGTAAATTTCTCCAACTTTTCTTGAAAATTCCTCATCTGGGTTTTGTTCCTTTTTGGCCTAATTAATGAATACCCCAACAAAACATATAACTATGTGGGTAGTTTATTTTGCTTCTTGAAATCCTCTAGGGTTTCATTTACATCAATACTGTCAGAAATCTCCCAACTTTATCCAACAAATAAATTTCATCCTATCTTCCATAATTATTCAAATTTGCTTTTGTGTGACTGTGTTTCTACTCCTCCAGATAGTTAATTATTGCTTTATAAACTCTAGTTTCTTGATAAAGATTTCCCCCTTTTTATGGGTTTTATAAGTTAGTAATTTGAGTTAGGTTCTTCGGTACAAAGTATTTCATTTCTTGATGATTTAAGTTTCCTTTACATTTGGTAATTTTTATTTCATAGTGTTTTATTGTAGCTGAAAAAAATGGTGTCAAGATCATACTCAAACTTGCTAGATCTCGCCTCCGGCGAACTTCCGTCGCCGTCGTTTACCCGTATGACACGCCAAATCCCCCGTATCATGACCGTCGCCGGAATAATTTCCGATCTAGACGACGACCCATCAGAGAGTGTGTGCTCTGATTTATCTTCTTCATCAATCAATCACGACCGTTTGATCATAGTCGCTAACCAGCTTCCGATCAAATCTCACCGGAAAACCGATGGTTCCAGAGGTTGGTCTTTCAGTTGGGATGAAAATTCACTTCTTCTTCAACTGAAAGATGGATTAGGTGACGATGAAATCGATGTGATTTACGTTGGTTGTTTAAAAGAAGAAATTTATCCAAATGAACAAGATGAAGTTTCACAAACCCTTTTGGAAACATTCAAATGTGTGCCGACTTTTTTGCCACCGGAATTGTTTACAAGATTTTATCATGGATTTTGTAAACAACATTTATGGCCTTTGTTTCATTATATGTTGCCGTTGTCGCCGGATCTCGGTGGCCGGTTTAATCGATCTTTATGGCAAGCTTATGTTTCTGTCAACAAGATTTTTGCTGATAGAATCATGGAGGTGATAAACCCAGAAGATGATTTCGTTTGGATCCATGATTATCATCTAATGGTGTTACCAACCTTTTTGAGGAAGCGATTTAATCGGGTTAAACTAGGTTTTTTCTTGCATTCCCCGTTTCCGTCATCGGAGATTTACAAGACGTTACCGGTTCGAGAAGAGCTTCTTCGAGCTCTCTTGAATTCGGATCTGATAGGGTTCCATACGTTCGATTATGCGCGACATTTTCTGTCGTGTTGTAGTCGATTATTGGGGATTTCGTATGAATCGAAACGAGGGTATATTAGCTTAGAGTATTACGGGCGGACGGTTAGTATCAAGATTCTTCCGGTTGGGATTCATATGCGGCAGCTTCAATCGGTGTTGAATCTTCCGGAAACGGAATTGAAAGTTTCAGAGCTCGTTAACCGGTTTCGAGATCAGGGGAAAACGATGCTGTTAGGGGTCGATGATTTGGATATATTTAAAGGCATTAGTTTGAAGTTATTAGCGATGGAACAGTTGTTAATTCAGCATCCCGAGTGGCAAGGAAAGGTCGTTTTAGTACAGATAGCAAATCCCGCTAGAGGGACGGGAAAGGACGTGAAAGAAGTGAAGGTCGAGACTTACTCGACCGTCAAACGAATTAACGAGACGTTCGGGAGACCTGGGTATGATCCCGTTATCTTGATCGATGAGCCCCTTAAGTTTTACGAGCGGGTGGCTTATTATGTTGCTGCTGAATGTTGTTTGGTGACGGCTGTTAGAGACGGAATGAATCTTATACCGTATGAATACATCATCAGCCGCCAAGGAAATGAGCAGCTAGATAAGGTCTTAGGTTTGGATCCGTCCACACCGAAGAAAAGCATGCTGGTTGTTTCCGAGTTTATCGGCTGCTCGCCGTCTTTGAGCGGTGCGGTTCGGGTTAATCCGTGGAACATCGATGCCGTGGCCGATGCGATGGATTGTGCCTTGGAATTGAGCGAGCCCGAGAAGCAAATGAGACACGAGAAGCATTATAAGTACGTTAGTAGCCACGATGTCGGGTATTGGGCCCGTAGTTTTTTTCAAGATTTAGAGCGGACTTGTAAAGATCACGTGAGACGGAGGTGTTGGGGGATCGGATTTGGTTTGAGTTTTCGAGTCGTTGCTTTAGATCTCAACTTCAGGAAGCTCTCGATGGAGCATATAGTTTCGGCTTATAAACGTACCACCACAAGGGCGATTTTGTTGGATTATGATGGTACTTTAATGCCTCAATCTTCCATCGATAAGAGCCCGACTCCGGAAACAATAGAAATGCTCAACACTTTGTGTCGAGATAAGAACAATATGGTTTTTGTTGTGAGCGCAAAGAGCCGAACTACACTTGGGGAATGGTTTGCGGATTGCGAGAAACTCGGGCTCGCAGCCGAGCATGGCTGTTTCCTAAGGTATACATACACCCACCCACCCACCTGTTTAATCGTTTTTACATTTCGCAGGTGATCGGTCGTGTTAGAGTCGTAAATCGGTTAGACTTGAATATTTTCTATTCGATATATGTTAATACCTCATTTGTCTCCTCAAAGGTTCTTTTGTGAGGGATTCCTGATATTGTTATTAAGCAATAATCAATGAGAATGATAATATAATTGACTCATTGCCCCAAGTTTTCATTCGATGTTAAACGGGGGATGAAAATTCATTCCCTGCTATTTTCATTTTCGTTCCCATGTTCACTCCTCATGCCAAACCAAACAACCCCTTAGTTTCTTACATGGTATCAGAGTCTAGGTCAATGTCCTAGATAAACATGTCCGGGACTTGACGGAAATCTTTTTGCTTGTCTAGCCTCCGTTGAAGGAGGCATGTACATCGGCTAGATTTGGACATTTTTTGGAACCCAATTTGCGTTCTCAAGGGCTCTTTTGGAGAATCATTTGCATATTCTTAGATGGTATCAGAGCCAAAGGGGGACATGTTTACCCCGTCTAGCCTCTACTGACCCCGTTGGAGGGGGCATCCCAAGTCGGTTAGACCTAAATATTTTTCTTCAATATATGTTGGAACCTCACTTGTCTCCGCAAGTGCTTTTCTGGAGAGGATTATGGGGTTCCGTAGATTTTACATGGTATCAAAGATATATTACAAAGATATATTACAAGGCCTATTATCCGGGACTTGACACTTGAGACATTTTAGTCTGTCTGGTCTCCGTTGGAGGGGGCGTGTTAGAGTTTCACATCGGCTAAACTTGTACACTTTATTTTCCATATATATTGGCTCTTTTGATGAGTAATATAGGGTTCCGCATATTCTGATTATGTTTTGTGGGGTGTTTCAGGCTGAAACGAGATGTGGAGTGGGAAACTTGTGTACAATTTGAAGAGTGCGGGTGGAAGCAGAATGCTGAACCGGTTATGACGCTTTATACCGAAACGACTGATGGGTCGACGATCGAAGACAAAGAAACAGCGTTGGTGTGGTCTTATGAAGACGCGGATCCTGACTTTGGATCATGTCAAGCCAAGGAGCTTCTTGATCATCTCGAGAGCGTTCTCGCTAACGAACCAGTTACAGTGAAAAGAGGACAGAGCAGTGTTGAGGTCAAACCACAGGTATCAATGTTCATACTTTCGGCTAAATACATACCGTCTTTTGTTAGAAATTTACCGAATCAATCCCGAGGACCAACCATATTATTGAATCATCGAGGAACCTGGATAATAGAATTGCATATCTATATCCATCACTTAAACGTTTTCAATACGCGGGACTTTAACGATGAACGAATCTAAATGATGCACAGGGGGTAAGCAAGGGAGTGGTGGCAAAACGACTGCTAACGACGATGCAAGAGAGGGGAATGAGTCCGGATTTTGTGGTGTGTATAGGAGATGACCGATCGGATGAAGATATGTTTGAGGTGATTACGAGTTCTGTAGCTTCGGGTGAATGCATTGCTCCAAGAGCGGAAGTTTTTGCGTGCACGGTCGGGAATAAACCGAGCAAGGCCAAGTATTATCTTGACGACACGGTTGAAATTGCCAGATTGATGCGAGGATTGGCTTCGGTTTCTGAACAGTCGGTCAATGTTCTTGCTTTCGAGTGACAATCGGGCTATTTCCTACTGTAAATTTCAGAGAAAAAGAAGTTGGGTTTGTTAAAACTTGTAATCTAGTTAGCAGCATGTACATATTTGTTTCTTTCATGGTGTTTGGCTTATAACTTCAATGGTGATTGCCCTCAAACTTACTTTGTCCATAAGAGTTAGATATCGTGTTAACAAGATGACATGATATAATCGTTACAATTAATGTTTCATGAGATGGATATCGTTTTTTAAATGTCTTAAAGAAAACCGCTTCTAACCTTGAGAAGCTTGGACGTGTCTGTTATCAACGTTGCACTTATCGGGTAAGCGTTTACCAATATCATTTATCTTATAAATTGAGCATGAGGAGAAGAGACAAGGGAAGGACCGAGAGTCTTACCAGGTAAGTGTGGGAAATGACTCTTACCCGGTAAGCGCTTACTGGTTTAAAATGCTTAACAACAATCCATTTTCATTGCCAATGATGTTACATGAGGTAAACAAAGGTGAATCTCTTGCCGATAAACACTTGCCCTT
This sequence comes from Arctium lappa, assembly GCA_023525745.1. Classification (NCBI taxonomy): domain Eukaryota; kingdom Viridiplantae; phylum Streptophyta; class Magnoliopsida; order Asterales; family Asteraceae; genus Arctium; species Arctium lappa. The sequence continues at coordinate 85,629,180 of CM042052.1, read as the reverse complement.
TAAAAATTTGGTAAACGTCCCCTATGTTGATGGGAAATGTGGCGAACTAGATTTTGCACACCAACTGTTTGATAAAATTACAACTGGGTGGTGCAGGGGTGGATTTAAGGAGGGCAAGGGTGACCACGCTACTCGTTTCATTTGATGTGCGCTTCTCTAATTAACAAAAACTGGTTGTAATTTATTGGTGATAATGTGATATCATATGACATTATAAATTGTAAGTTTGAATCTTTTCGGTTTTCATGTAACAACAGAAAATAAGAAAAAATCACTTGAGTATTGCAAAAAGACAACTTGTATTTCATTTTTAACCAAACAAACAAACATTTCATAATTTTTATTTTTATATTATGCTAATTATTTTGTTCCTTATTTGAAAATTTTCTTGACTCGTTTGTGCCTCACACATTTATTGCATCTCGTCAATATGATAAACATATATATATATATATATATATATAGGGCGCGTTTCTTTTGCAAACTAAGCAATTTGAACAAACTATGCAAACCAATCTTAGCCGTTCATCAAGTCTAATGAATATATGATTTTATTATGTTTCCTAATTTAAAATCATGATTATAATGAATAAACTTAACATTTTCCATATATATCACAATCATTATTAATGAATCATAATCATTATCCATAAATATATCTATTGTTTTCTAATATAGTGGTTTGCATAGTTTGTACAAATTGCTTGGTTTGCAAAAGAAACGCCCCTTATATATATTATATATATATATATATATATATATATCTATATTATAAAGAAGAGATAAAAAAAACACTTAATTACAACTCATTAAGCTTTATGTACTATTATTTAAAGCTATCTACTTCAAATCTCTTAAAAAACAACCTACTAATGCCTTATGTACTACTTTTGATGCTTATCTTGAACTTTCAACCCCCAAAATCGTCACTCTTCTGTCCCCAATTCTTTGCTCAACATACTTCTTTAATCCTTATCTCCATCTCAAAATTGTCGCTCATCCTTAATCCCCATCTCAAATCTTTTTTCAACAAATTTAATTAGAGATGAAGATGGTTCTATCATCATCCTCACATCCTCTGCTAATATATATTTGCAGCAGGTTTTCTATGGTTTTTGTTCTTCAAGCACAGTCAGTTCCGTTTCCTTCAAGCTTCCAAGCTTAGATTTCAACTTCTCACCTTTGATTTTGATTTTCGAATTTGGGTTCGATTTTGTTTTTTGTGCTCTTTACCTTCGATTTCTACTTCTCATATATATGAGTTTACCAATCAGGTGTTTGAATTGAAGATTTTGGTAAATAGCGAAATCATCGTAATTTCATCGAAGTTTGTGGCTTTAGTTGTTATCGCCTCTTCTTCTTTTGATTTCCAGATTGAATTTGATTTACCGTTTCTATTTTTTTTTTTGTCAAATGACGAGGGATTAATATTTTCTTAAGCAAACAAGCGTGGTTCTTCGTTGAGGTAAACGCTCCACCTCCTTCAAAATTATTATTGACTCTTAGGGGGTGTTTGGGATTGCTTATTTGAAGGGCTTATTAGCTTATTGCGATTTGGCACCGCAGATAAGCTATTTTGAGTGTTTGGATGGAACAACAAAAAAACAGCTTATAGCGGTGCCAAACCGCTGAAAAGCCATTTTTGATAAGTCATTTTGTTGTAACTTATGACTTATTTCAAAAGTGCTTATGACTTTTTTGATTCTTTTATATGTATAAGCAATCCCAAACACCTTTAAATAACAACTTATTAGCTTATTACGTTTTGGTACCACAATAAGCTAATCCAAACACTTTTTAAAAAACTCCGATTTGGCACCACATAAGCTGATAAGCACTTTTCCAAATAAGCACTTTTCCAAATAAATAAGCAATCCCAAACACCCCCTTAGTATGCTAGATTCTTCCACTTTATTTGAATATTAGGAGGCATAGGAATGATGATTTTGCCGGTTTCATAAATTGTTATGTAGTAAATTCACTGTGGTTTTTAAGAACATGAATATCGGTGTTTCTGTCATCAAATTTTTTCTTCCCCCCTTTTTTGGGGGTTGAAGAGATTTTATATGATAAGTTCATTTCTTAGTTGATGCTCGACTGTTTCTTGTCAATTTTTAATTCAGTTTTCTCTCTGCTAATTGTGGGGTTTATATTTCATTCATTTGCCTTCAAGGGTCTTTTGATTTTTCTCTCTCTATCAAATATTCTTTTGATTCATTATGAAATCTCATATTAGTTTTCTGTTATGGCATGAGAAACCTATCTTCTATTACCATATATGCTTAGCATTTGAGATTGTTAGTTTTGATGTCGTTTTAACTGTTATTCAGTCATGGTGCATCATCAGTTCGTTAGAGTGTTCCATGATTAAATAACGTTTATCCCCTTGGTATTCAAAAATAGGCGAAGGTAAACCTAAATTGATATTCAAAAATCTTCGGCGTGCCTCATGGAAAGTGAGATTGATAGGGAAAAACCGGTGTGTTCTTCACTCTCTCCCAAAAACATTAGATATTGGGCTTCATTATTAATTAACTTTTCATGTTTATTTTGACAGCGACAGAAATATAAAACGATGAAGGTATGTTCAAGATAACGGATTTGCTATCATGATGAGGTTGTAGTATTTGTTAACTCATGTTTCTTGTTATTTCTTCGTTCTCTTTTGCTTTTGCTGGTGGCAATCTATTTCTAGGTGAGGACAAAGTTAAGCATAAATCTAGACAATGACTCAAGTAATTTATATGATAAACCTACAACCAATTATGTGATTTCATATAGAAATTTTAAAGAACCAGCTGTTAGTATCGTTTGAACTTTCATTTGGCCCCTCATTTACCTTGTTAACTATATATTCACATCCAACATCAATTAGCAGCAACGAACACTCAATAAACTTCTTGTACAACCTCTTTTTTGTGCTAAACATTTGTACAAGTGATCTTCAAATAGTTGTAAATTACGTAATGGCTAACACGTTGAATTCCAAAAACTTATTTCGTTATTTTTGGGATTGGAAGCAACTTTTTGTTTTGATTTGTATGTATATATGATTGTTTGATGAATCAAGTTAGTTCACTTCTTGCTTTTTTAATGATTGGTTCTTTTATGTCTATATAATTGCCTTGTATCCAATATCTACCCACCGTTTCATAGACTTGTAGCAAGTGACCTTCAAGGTAGGCATATTATATCTTCAATGTAGAATATATATCCAATCATCAGCTTAATTGTGTTTCTCATTTTACTACCACCCTAAACCTCTAAACTATCTGAAGTTTCATCATTATGTCAGGAGAAAAACTCTTCTTTCATGAATATATAGGAGATGGAGTTGCTCATTCACTAAGGCAGAGGAAAGTATATAAGGATATGTCAGGTTATCTTTTGATACTTATATTTGCAAGACAATTATTCTAAATTATTTTTCTCATGCCAATGGTCATTTATGTGGCAAATTTATTGGAATTACCTATTGAAAAACTCAAGTTAAAGATAAGTTTTTTCGCTTTCACTTTGTAAAGGAAAAAATTACTTAATAGCTAATACCATATGGTTATAAGATAAGTGGATATGTCCAAGGGTCTCTCTCAACTATATTACTTTGTCAATTTCTATTAAGTACACATTGATTTAAATTTGTGCATATATCCTTCCAATATCTTTTCTATGGCAGGTGGATAGATGGGTCAAAGTTTTTATTGGTAGCATAGCCATCATATATCGAATAAAAGTCTCATAAATACCAACCATCCCAATGGGATTTCAAATTGCGGAAATCCCTCTTACCAAATATGGGATTAAAATGAAATTCAATTCCAAATCCCTCCAAATTCAATTCAATCCTGCAAACCAAACGAGACCTAAGGGTTCAATATGTCAACTTTATAATCATGATGAATCTCGGTGCTTTGCACGGGTAGACAACTAATATATATATAGAGGGAGAATCATGCTAGAAGCAGACTAATTTGCGAGAAGGCGAGAAGGAATGTGGGCCACATAATTTATTAATTAAAAAAACCATAAATAAAAAATAAAAAATAGTTTTAGAAAATAGGATAATTATCATTTTAAATTGGATAAATCCTTAAAATTCTCATTATATCTTTTAGATTTATTTATTTTGTAATTTCAATAATTTATTATTATTTTTTTCTAAATATACTTTTAATTAAAAAAAATCACAATTTAAACAATTATCACACGTGATATCATTATATAAATATTTATGCATATCACATATCATATTATTACATGTAATAATTGTATATATTTTAGTTAATCATATGTGATTATGTATACTTCTATTTATAGATCTTTTTGTGATGTAAATATTATTACGTATGATAATTGTATATATTTTAGTTAATCATATGTGATTATGTATATTTGTATTTATAGATCTTTTTGTGATGTAAATATTATCACATGTGATAATTGTATATATTTTAGTTAATCATATGTAATTATGTATATTTATATTTATAGATCTTTTTGTGATGTAAATATTATCACATGTGATTATGCGCCATTTATATTCAGACATATATTATCATATGTGATATTTACAAAAAACCACCTAGTGGGATCATATTTGATACATAATAATATATCACATGTTAAACGAAGTTAATCACATGTGATTCAAAACGTAAATCTAAAAATAGAGAAAAAGATGGTGAAATAAATAATGAATTAGTTATGGATATCACATGTGATATTTGATGAAAATTATGATTTTATCTAGAAAATAATAATATGAATTTGATAAAAAAATTATGAATTTATTAAAATTAAAAAATAAATAAATTTAAAAGATATTATGAGATTTTGAAGGATTTATCCAATTCAAATTGTAATTATCCTAATTTTTTAAAAAATAATTTATTTATGCTATTTTTTAATTAATAAATTATGTGGCTCTTATTCCTTCTCGCCTTCTCGCAAATTGACTACCTTCTCGTTTGAACCTACCCCTATATAGGGGTGTACAAGAAATCGTCAACCCTCGAAACCCGCCCAACCCAACCCGCTAACAACCCAATCAAACCCAACCCGCTCACCCGCTAAACCGCCAACCTGCCAAACCGCCAACCCGCTAATTAGGAGGGTTGAAATTGGGTTAGTATATATAACTCAACCCAACCCAACCCGCCAACCCTTCACTAATATATATTATTTCGATAAATATATATATAATATTTACAATCGTTATAATTTTCAACCCAAAAAATATATACATATATTAGTCTAATTAACAACCCAAAATATATATACAAATATTAGTTCAATTTACAACCCAAAGCCCAAAACTAATCCAACGACGTCAAGGCTCGAATTAATTCAATTAGGTCGATCGATATGTCTCAATAAGCACAAATGCACGAGTACTGAAACAACTAGATCTACGTTTTTGTTTTCATTGCATAAGTAAACATATGAAGTATGTTTTCAAACAATAGATTTTAAATTAGAAGTATAAACATAAATGAGATAAGGAGTACGTTTTCAAATAGAAGTTGGAACCATGAATTTTTGTTTTCGTTGCATTGTTGTTGTTAAGTTTGATTTTTATTGCGTAGAGAAATATCATATGTTTTTTTTGTAGGTTGTAACTGTGTATTTTTTTTATATCATATTTACTATGTATACGAGCAATGAAAAATACTCCTAAGTCTCCCAAAATCAAAGACAATGATAAATCAACACGTTTAAGAAAAGGGATGTAGAACCTCGAACATTTGTAATCACTAATAACTTTGTTGGCTACATTTTTAGTATTATTTATCGTATTTCAATCGTCAACTTTATGTATAGTTATAACCCGCCAACCCAACCCGCAAGGGTTGGGTTGGGTTGGATTATACTTTTGAATGAGTTGGGTTGGGTTGAAAATTTTCAAACCGCCGTAATTGGGTTGGGTTGTAAAAATGTCAAAAACTGCCCAACCCAACCCGCGTACACCCCTACCCCTATATATATATATATATAAGAAGGATCATGCAAGAAGCAAACTAATTTGCGAGAAGGCGAGAAGGAATGCGAGCCACATAATTTATTAATTAAAAAAATCATAAATAAAAAATAAAAAATAGTTTTAGAAATTAGAATAATTATCATTTTAAATTGAATAAATCCTTAAAATTCTCATTATATCTTTTAGATTTAGAGTAAATTACGGATTTGGTCCCTGTGTTTTCTTAAAATTTTGGATTGGGTCCCTCTATTGAATTAATTACATATTAGATCACCGTGGTTTCAATTTTGTTTTGGATCAAGTCCCTCAATCCAACTCCAGTTAACTCAGGTCAGTTAAACCCCTCACGTGCTCCCTACGTGAGGGGCATTTATGTCATTTAATGATAACTCTCTTTTGATTAATACGTGTGACTCATAGACCAAATTCATCTTCTAATTACTATGCTTTGACAATGAAGGAACAAAACTCCCAGGTTGTTCTTGATTTCAATTTGATTTCACTCTTCTTTCTTGATCGTTCTTTTGATTAATACGTGCGACTCCAGAGACCAAATTCATCCTCTGATTACTGGTTTGTGCTTCGATAGTGAAGGAACAGAACTCCCAGGTTGTTCTCAATTTTAATTTCTATTTCAATTTGATTTCGATTTTGATTTCACTCTTCTTTCTTGATCGTTCGTTATAGGTTATAGAAATTCCTAAACCTTAACCCTTAAATCCCTAAATGTAGTGGATGTTGAATTCTGACCTAGTATTTGTTTATAATCTTGGCTCCAGCACACTTTTGATGTTGAATTCTGACCTAGTATTTGTTTATGATTGGAAAGTGTTGATTATTGATGGATTATGGTATGATTTTTAAGGTTAAACGTGTTCTAACTTGAAATTTGATATTGATTGCGTTTCAAGATTTGGCACCAACATTTTTCTATAGATAACATCCTTTTTAATGGCTAATGAAAGTAGTTATCTCAGATTCTGATAATTCATGTCTATTTTTGAAGTTAAAAATTTGTTTTTGAAACCTAAAAGTTTCATTGTCTACCAATTGAAAGATATTCCATCTGACCATAAGGTTTGGAGCTTTAGACATGATAACCACTACTCTTATACTTAAAGCAATTTTCTATATTTTGTCCTGGCAATGGCGGATTGGCGGTTGTTCATTTGCACTTACCTGGTAACTAGTAATATGTGACAAGTATATTTGGTGGTTTCTAACTTTGTGGTCGATTAATCTCAGATATGTGCAGTATCAAGTTCGAAACAAGCTGGTAGGCAAGGGTTGGAGCAGTTTGGTAATTTGACTCTAAAGGCAATGCCGGAGGAAAAGGCCTTAACCATCACAAAATGGCTCCAGTAATAAAAAAAATTCCACATGTTCTGACTATTGTTGGCTCTGATTCAGGAGCTGGTGCAGGAATCCAACCATACCTTAAAGCTTGTGCAACACATGGAGTGTACTGTTCTATTGTGATCACTGCAGTTACGACACATAATACCCTTGGGTTCAGGTTTAACAACATGTTACCTTTTTATAGTTTTATAGTAACATGATGAGGTTTCTTTCAACTCGTAGTTTTTTGTTTTTTTCTTCTAAATGTTCCTTTTGTCTTCCTTGATTGTTTCTAATGTGTTGCAAACTGCTATACATTAGTGACTAAATGTTGGAACTTGGTCTATATACATGTAAGATGAAGCTAAATGCAGATGTGAGAATATGTATTCACTATAGATGATTCTGATTCACAAGATGTATAAAAGATGGGGATACGGGTATAGCAAGGATATAACGTACACACTTTCACGGGAATAGGTAGGTGTCATGCCTTGCCTGTCAAGCAATGTCAGATGCAGGATTGTATAGAACTTACAGGGAAAATTTAAATGTGTACCATCCAATCTTATCAAATTTGATACTGTCATAAGGGAATTAAATCTACTACTTCGAAAGAAAATTGAACTCAATATGGTCTGAGAGATAACTTTGTTGATTGTCTTGTGTACTCCTTTTCTCCATTATTTACTATTCAAATTGATCCCATGTACCAGGTCAGAGATGATGTTATCAGATACCGTTATGAGGATGAGAAACATTTGGAAGAGACTTTGAAACGTATTTTCCAATATCATGTCAGAGATGATTTGCATGGACTACGTCTTGGATGCAACGATGTTATTCTTTACACAAAGGCTCAACCAACAGTTTCGAGCAAGAACTTGAAGTCATCTTTGGATTGTCACTTGTTTCAATCAAGAACTTGCAGTTTCAAGCACTCTCATCTGTTGGATATCACTATTGAAGCATTCGATCGAATCAATGAAGAAAGAATGAACTTTGTTTTTTTATTGTTTCTTAGTTGACCTAAAATGGTAATAGGTTATTTTTGTTTAATGACAATCGTTGTGAATTATGCAATTTTGCAATTTCTTTAATGGAAATTATCAGTTTGTTTATACATAGTTTGTTCACATGTTATAGAACATGTTTTCATGCACTTTGTTCAATCTGGAATCTGTTTATAAACATTTTTGTTGGTAAGGAGTTTGTTGATGCCAATGTATACTCAAAACAACCATAGTTTGCAAAATACCCCCATTTCACTGTTTTTGAGTAACTGTTTTGCTGTTTTGAGACTTTGGTATTGTAGTTGTATTCTGCATGATTATACACAACAACAATCTGCTGCTGCACACAGTCTGCGAGAAACGCATTCTGCTGCACACAATCTGCTGCTGTTGTTCTCGAATTCTGCTTATAAACAGATTGAAGAACCTGCTATCACAAAAATCAAAATAACAGTCTGTTGCAGACCTGCATATTTCGAAACCTCAATATGGACTGCAACCACTTTCTACTGCATAAACAACATCAAGAATCAGAGATTATAACCTACTGCTCCTTAGGTTCCATTCTAGAAAACTTTGCTTTTAATAATCATTCATCATAATTACAAAAATCAGACTGTCTTTTTTGGAAACAGATCACTTTGTATCAACATAGTCACCGATAACAATCGACTTTGGAATAATTCAAATGGAACTCTTGAATTTCTTATGCAGCTAGCTTTATTCTTATGCAGAACCTGCTCACCATAAACTTAACCGCTACATGATCACAGGACTGTTGACACATACATAAGTTGCTGCACATCATCTGGAACAACAGGACCGCTACATCATTTTGATTTAGCAACCTTTGAACATAATCTGGATGATCGCATTGACACAACCTCTGTTCAAAAACTCTGATGTTGATTAACTGCACATATGATGCCAATGTATACAAACCTGTTATAGTGTCACAAGGAGATCTGTGAAAATGCATATAAGACATATTTGTTATTCAAGAGGGAATTGATAGGCATGACATTGATCAACATCCAATTTAGACACTATGAATTGATCTGCAGATTTAGACATTATTTTCATACAAACCTGTTTATACACAAATCAATTTATACACAAAACTAAAACAAATCCACACAGATTAAAAACCAATCTCAAACACCAAGAGGGTAACCAATAATGAGATCCAATCCAAAAAAGATTCCAACCATTAAAGTACCCAAAAAAAACATAAGATAGAGTTGAACCCAACAAGTCACATAGTTTGAAACTAATAATGAGATCCAATCCAAAAAAGATTCCAACCATTAAAGTTTTTTAACTTTTGTTTTTAACAAGTCACATAGTCTGGACTAATAGTTTTTAACTTTTGTTACCGGGTTAACCGGTTCGACATCGGTTCGTTATGACCGGTTCAACCGGTTTTTTAATAGAAATGGCCGGTTCAATCTGGGTCATAAAATGGCATCAATCCGGTCGCAATTGACCCGGTCTCTTCACCGGTTCCCGGTTCAACCGGTTCGACCAGTCGGGTCGACCCGATTTTTAAAACATTGCCTACTATTCATTGATTATCTTTCAAATAACAATGACTCCTCAATTAGACTAATTATATTTAGCTTCCAGCCAAGGTATTATTATACATTGTTTCACATAGTTTTTATTTAAACTAATAGCTCCAGGTACAATCTAATGTCTTGTTTTAATCAAATTTTAGTTAGCCACATAAACATTTGCAATCCAATAATAAGGTTGATTTCACTAATAATGCTTAAAGAATGAAAAAAGAGTAGAGTTATAATTAAAAGGAATAAGCATAGTAGCAGTTCTTTTCTTTTTCATTTTCTTTCTACGACATGGCTACAGACTAGACACATACTTCACCTCTGTCTAGAGCTTCTTTCATCATCCGGTGTCTTTATATACAATCTGTAACCTGCTTTTTTATGATTGAACAAGAATTTAACTTATTTCACTCACAAAAACTACATGTGTTTAATTCGAATAAAATCAATGAATGAGTTTTAGATAAACCTACCATAAACATCAAGAATGTGTTGCTCTGTTAAGTTGGTTTGAAGTAGCCACGATGTGTGCACCATTGGAAGAAGTTCACGATGGGAAGAATTTTAGGATAGAAGAATTTAACGATGGGAAGAAGAAGCAAACGGCCAAGCAGCAGCAGGGTTTCACGTCAGTTATGGCAATTCATAATAAGAGATATTGGACGTAATCAAATAAGGGTTTAATTTAAAAATGCATTAAAAAAGAGTTATTTTTAAATGACGGAAATGCCCCTCACGTGGGGAGCACGTGAGGGGTTTAACTCATCTAAGTTAACTGGAGTTAGATAGAGGGACCTGATCCGAAACAAAGTTGAAACCACGGTGATGTTGGCTGTAATTAATTCAATAGAGGGACCTAATCAAAAATTTTAAAAAACCATGGGGACCAAATCCGTAATTTACTCTTAGATTTATTTATTTTGTAATTTAAATTATTTATTAATTTTTTTTCTAAATATATTTTTAATAAAAAAAATTCACAATTTTAACCAAATATCACACGTGATATCATTATATGAATATTTATGCATATCACATATCATATTATTACATGTGATAATTGTATATATTTTAGTTAATCATATGTGATTATGTATACTTCTATTTATAGATCTTTTTGTGATGTAAATATTATCACATGTGATAATTGTATATATTTTAGTTAATCATATGTGATTATGTATATTTTTATTTATAGATTTTTTTGTGATGTAAATATTATCACATGTGATAATTGTATATATTTTAGTTAATCATATGTGATTATGTATATTTATATTTATAGATCTTTTTGTGATGTAAATATTATCACATGTGATTATGCGTCACATGTTAAACGAAGTTAATCACATGTGATTCAAAACGTAAATCTAAAAAATAGAGAAAAAAATGGTGAAATAAATAATAAATTAGTTATAGATATCACATGTGATATTTGATGAAAATTATGATTTTATCTAGAAAATAATAATATAAATTTGATAAAAAAATATTATGAATTTATTAAAATTAAAAAATAAATAAATTTAAAAGATATTATGAGATTTTTAAGGATTTAACCAATTCAAATTATAATTATCTTAATTTTTTAAAAAATAATTTATTTATGCTATTTTTTAATTAATAAATTATATGACTCTTATTACTTCTCGCATTCTCGCAAATTGACTACCTTCTCGTTTGAACTTGCCCTTATATATATATATATATATATATATAGGTATATTTATATACAAGCGAAAGATCGTGTGAGAAGTTGAGTTAACAGTAAGAAACGTGAGAAGTGGATCTGAAACGTTGATCTCTTTTAATCTCAGCCCTCCCATGAATTGCGCTTAGAAGAGAATTGATCTGGTGCATCTCATTCTAATGTGCGTCCATTTCTCATCCAACGGTTGATAACCACTTATCACACTTCTAACCGTTAACTTAACTTCTCACCGGAACCCAACCCTATATATATATATATATATATATATATATATATATATATATATATATATATATATATATATATATGGATATAGATATATAGGGAGGTTCATACGAGAATAATAATCAAATAAAAGAACATGAAAACAGTTAAATCACTTCGCAAAATCACATGTGATTTTACACTAATGGTCAATGTAAAGGTGTGTGGACGACGTGACCCTTGACCTCTGCTCGCGGCCAAAGTCGCGTGAACCATATGAAATTTTACATGTGATTTTAGTATATTCAACTATTTTCTTTCTCTTATTTAGTTAATATTCTCGTATAACCTGACTATTTTTATCTATATATAGGATGTAACAAAAAGGATGAGAACCGAAGGTTATGTCCCTGTTGAAAAAGTGGACTACACGCTCAATTTTGGACCAAAATATCATGTGTATTCCAAGTTGGGCTTGGAACGACATCTTTGGGTTTTTGTACGCGTCCATATGAATTGTGAGGGTAGAAATGGCATACAATTTCGAAATGGACATTAGAAATGACAATACAATTTTAGACATGGGGTAATTATTGTAATTTTAATTAACCAAATAACAATTTTAGCCTTAATTAATCTATCTATCTTATTAATTCATAAATATGTGTGCATTAATCAAGGATATACCTGGAAATATAATTATCTATTTTAAAAAGTGGATACTTATTTTGATACTAAGGGAGTATATATATTTCCATTTAGTTAAAGTGATCTACTTGTATGTATAGTGTCCTTTTCCCATGATACAACAGCTAGAAGCCTAGAACGGTTTTAAGATGAATGTCAAACTTGAAAATCGTCCAAGGAGTACCTGCAATGTTGTCACCATATCAAACTTGTTATAGAATCAATTTCACAAAACAAAATTTATCCTGATCTTTTTCTGGTTGACCCGGTGCAACATTTTTACCCGAATCGTACACAAGTTCAATGGTTCGAACCCATGTCGGTACAAGTTTTGCACCACTCTCAACGTGAACACATGGAAAGCCTTTTAGCCATATTGATTTTACTCTACCAAAAATGATCAAAAACCTATCCTGATCTATTCTGGTCATACCCACATGTCACGTGCTCCCACATAGATTCAGTGGTTCAAACTCATCTTGATCTAAGTTTTGCACCCACAACGTGCTCATGTAGAGAGCCTTGTAGCCATATTGATTCTATTCTACCGACTATGAAACTATATATAAACCCAATATAAGTTTCTCTTACCACCTATATGATACACCCATTTTCACCAATATTCATTTTAATTGCAACACCTTCTGTAATAACCGGGTCTATTTAAAATAAATGGAAGTTGGGGGAGAGTTGTTAAAACCTAGAGAGAGGAGGGGCCAAGTTGCAATTAAGGAAATAAGGGTTTTTTTAGGTTGCCCTAGCTCATTTAGTCTTTTGTGTGTGGCGGCTAAAGAAGCAGACCATAGGCGATTTTGGGAGAGCAAAGGGAAGGAAGCAAATTCTTGGGATTTCAAGCCTGTGCTAGTCTGATTCAAGGTAAGTTTGCTCCCTAATTCATCTTCTAGTGTTGTAAGGATTGGGAAAACCTTGTTGGTTGACTTTATTTTAGAAAAAAGGTGAGTTCTTGAAATTGTCCTAGTCCCTGGTTTTGATTGAGACTGTAAAACCCATGAGGTTGGCCTCTATCGATTTGGGGACTTATGATACTTGGAATCGGTGTGTATATCAATTAAAGGGGTACGTCTCCCAAACTTGTTTAGCCTAGAAATAAGCCGCCAGTCGGTGGCAACCAGGTCGTGTTCGCCATAAGGGTTCACCCGCATCGATGTTGTGACCGAGAGTGACCCGGGGGAGAGCTTATTCCCGGGGGTGACGTCGGGGAAGGGTGAATCGGGAGTACTCGGGGGTGACCCGGGCTGTAGTGTGCAAGTCTCGGGAGACAGGATCGGGGAAGACCCAGGCTATTATCCCGGGAGTCGGGGGAGCCCGGGGGTGCAATTCCCGGGAGCCGGGAGGGTTCAAACCCGGGTGCTGGGAGTAGAATCGGGCGGGGACCTCGGGAGTCGGGGGCCCGAGGAAAGATCTATCCCGGGAGGCGGGGTTTACCGGGGGAGACCCGGGAGCCGGGTGACCCCGGGTAGTGTCAGGGGGGGGGGTCTGTAACACCCTCAAATTTGGTAAGAGCAACTAATTAAAAATTTCGACATCACATGAAGTAAAAGATAACTCTCCAAAATAAAACTTTCTATTTAATTTCAACAAATATAAACTCCAATCTTATACAAGGACTAGACCAAAGTCGGTGTTACTTAATCCCAACTATAAGTTGCTCTTCCCGAAAACAAGTGCTGAAGACTTCACTAAGATATCCACCTCTTGAGCACACGACTAGCACTCATTTCAGCATAGTGTCTCTAGAGCTAATCCTAACCGGAACCTGTTGCACATGCCGATAAATAAAAATGTTAGATGATAACACTAATTATTTAGTGTCATTATGCTCTTTTTCTCTTTCTTTTAAGATAGTTTTTACTTTCTAATCCCAACATTTGAGTCATTTTAGTTCATTATTTTCTCTTTTCTTGTTTCTTGGAGCTAATGTTATGAATGACTTGTTTTATTGCATTGGATAAGCTAATTAGTGTATTTTTGGGCAGATTTATAAGTGCAACAGTCTGCAGCATTCCTGCAGCAGCCGGATGTGGAGCTTAATAGACAAGCTAGAAGGAGCTTAATGTGGGAAGACTTTTTGATTTATGGATCTGATTTTTTTGGGAACCTTCTAGATTAATTTATGGCTGATGTATTTTGTGGATAAACCTTAAATCTTTATTGTCTTTTGGGTATTAACCATTAGTACTTGTTTGTTGTACTTTTAAAGTAAATTAGGCTCCAAGATTAGTTTTTTTTGACCATTTTGCCCTCCTCTTTTTAGTAGTATAAATAGGAGTGGTTGTTGGTGTTATTAAGTAGTCTTTAATTCCAAGTAGTTTTATTTTCCATGTAGAGAGAAATCATATTCCATAGAGTTTATTAATCATTTGAAGTTAATTTCTTGTATTTCTTTATTACGCTTTATTTACATTACGCAATTTACATTACGTCATTTAATTTCCATCATTTAATTTATGTCATTTACATTTATGCCTTTATTTTCTATCATTTATCGTTTTATGTTTTTAAATATGAGTAGCTAATTTTATTTAGCTCGGGTGTGAGATAAAATGGTGAGATTTTAAACTAAAGAAAGGTGGACATTGTTTCGCAATAACAATGTTCCATCATTTCATTTCAAGTTTTATAAATATTCAATGACACTTCTTGACGAATTGATCATTTGCTAAAGTGTTAAAGTGCGACTGACTTAGAGATAAGCTACCAAAAACATGACCGTTTGAATGATATAAGAAGTAGACTTGAGAGAGTTACTCATCATTTATATTTCCAAAATTGATTTATTCTCGACAAGTTGATCGCTAATCATTAGTGTTAAAGTGTAGAGGACTTAGAGATAAGCCCCTTCGAACATGTCAACTTGAATGATATGGGAATCGGATCGAGAGAGCGGTTTTAGATACAAAGAGATTTGATCATCCATATATTTTAAGGACTTTATTCTACACTATAAATAGCTGGAGGCTGCACAGAGATGTGGTTAGTCAAATCTAAACAGTAGTGTGAATATTGAAGTCCGAGAGGAATACTCTCAAAATAGATGGTGGATCTAGTTATGGCCAACTCATGTTGCAGCATGTCTGTAGCATAAGTCTGCTGGAATTTGTGTTTAAATCTCACCTAAATGTCTTACACCCGTGCTTGCTTTATTATTATGTTAATCTAATCAAGTGACAAACCAAACCAAATCAAAGTCTTCAAAAGCGCCATCTGAAGTCATTTCTTTCTTCTACTTTTTATTTAACTTTTACTCCAATCTCTGTGAGACGATATCCGGTACTTTACTGTTTTATTACTTGAAAGACGATATTAGATCTCATTGTATACTTGCTTTGAGGTTTAATTAGTACACGTCTGTAGGTGCATTCCAAGCACTATCATTAGACTAATGTCTACTGAGTTCAAGAGTTTTTCACATGAATAAAGATATCTTTGAAAAGAGGTAATGCAGTTTAAATCATACTCTTTCAAAAAGATATGCTTTGAATATGAAAACGACTCGTTTTCCAATAATATGCCTTTTAGGCAAAGAAACACCAATATAAACATTTTCGAATCCAAACTACTTCGGGGACAAGGTCCCAACATGTAACGTTATTTCGTAAATTAACTTAAACCTAAACTCACTCAAAACGTGAATAGAAATTGAACTCTCCATTTGTGAAAATGCGGTTAAAACTTTATATTCCGAAACACCCAAAAAGATAGTGGGGTATAATACTTAACCCACAAATCATGGATAAGATCCATATATACAAAACCTCACCGAAAACTTGGATAATAAAATTCAATACCCAAAACAACACATTTCGGTGACGGGGGAGACCCGAATTCCATCGAATATGGCGGGCACACAAAGTTATGCCACTTATCAATGTTATATGAGCGTCACTTAGGATAAAACACTCGTTAACATCAACCTTTCCGGGTCTATAGCTAACAAACCAACAAGCTTAACAACTCCATGTCTATTGCTTGGATAATCATCAAGTTCAACCCCTCTAGGTCTGTACCTTGGAAATCTTCGTGCACTCATCAAGTTCAACCCCTCTGGGTCTATACCTTGGAATTCCAAAACATCCCAGTTAAGCTCGTTCACAAAAAAAATGCAATTATTGGTCAGAAGACCCCATGCCTATTTCAAGTTACAATACGAGAATATTTATCCCACTCAAACTGACTCTTATGCCTATGTATCCAATGCATTACAGTCTAAAACGTTACATGACTCAAACGAATGAACTAACGCATTCAAAACATGTAACTCTCAAATAAGATGCAACTAAGTACACCATACGTCCAAGGCTCCTTAACGAGCTACCAAAATTGGACAAATGTTCCAAAGACCCATCTGTGTGTAAACCAAGCCCCAAAAGGCATAATGAACGATTGACTAAAATACGTGAGCCAATAGGGTTACAAAACCAAAATACGTCTTTTCTCAAAATTCTTTGTCTATCAAATCACAATTGGCCTTCGACCCAAAACTAAAAGGTTTACCAATTCTAAAATGTTCCCAAAGTCGGGAATGATCAAAATCAAAGGACTCACACATTCGTACCTACAGAACGTCCCATTACATAAATGATGCATATTTCCAACAAACACAACAAACACTGAAAAGCGCATTTTTGACCAAATATCTATTTATGCAATAAATCATCAAAACACATTCATTTATGACACATTTATCAAAATGCCCAAAAATCCCAAATGTGGGTGTTTTACAAAGTTTAATAAGCTAAACACTTCAAATAATTAAAAGTTACCAAATAACTCAACAATTGACAATTTCATGTAAAACACATAAATACTTTAAAATGGACATTTTGGCATGTACAACGTTTTCACAAATCAACTTGAACTCACCTTGCAAGATTTAGACTAAATCTAGATTTTACTCCAACTTGAGCTTTCTTGAAGAAATCCGAATCCATGAGCAAAATTATTCCAAAAACCTAGATCCACAAATTTTCAACCGTAAATAACCATTCAACCATCTAGAATCTTTCCCCAAATCATTTTACATGAAAACCTCAACTTATATCGAAAATCCTAATTTTCATAAATGAAGAGAAGAGATTATTACCTCAACCACAACTTGAATCCATCAATCAAACACTTCTAGGACACCAAAACGAGCCACAAACTCCCAATATTCGAAATGGTGGAAAGTTGCATGAAACCCTAGAAAAACTGATGAAGGTGATGAAGAAGATAAAGATGAGAGGATTCTAGTTCTAGCTTCCAGGCTTTGCTAGAGGTTAATGAATCACTTGGAATCCTATGTCTTGGTGCCTCAATTGCTCAAAATCGACAATGGGGAGGGGGGGGGGGGGTTAAGGGTTTAGTTCTTGGGAGAGAAGAATGAGATGGGTGAAGTAACAAATGAGAAAAAGGCTAAAACTTGATTTTTAAGAAGTCTGTCCCCGAATGCGATTGTGCCAAGCGAAAGTGGCGTGGTCACTCTCGTGAGGCACTCTCCATGGGAGTGTATCGCGACCATAAGGCCCTCCGCGAGAGTGACACATGTCACTTTCGCCCAGACTCCCCGAAGCCCAAAAATTCGATCTTTTTCGACACTAAGGCCCTATACACTCTTTGGAAATTTTAGTAGTATTTTCCCAACATGAATCCCACCAAACACAAGGTACAAAAACGCCTAGGTGCTCCTATACTTACCGAAAATTAAGGGTGTTACAATCAGGTGAGTTTTCTTAACTCAAGATGTTTATCGATGTTGATGTTGGTTATAAATGCGAGATTTATTACATACACGTTATGATTTATCTTATGCGATATGTTGATTGTATGCATACATTGTTGTTGGTGCGTGATGGTCTAAGTCGAGGGGTGTGTCCCGCTTGTGCTCTTACCGGGGGGGGGGGGGGGTGTCCTATTCTTACCATTAGGAGTGTGTCCCAAAATAAGGCAGTAAGAGACAAACACGCTGTCATCTTCGAATGATGGTAGTATGGGCCGTAAGCGTGTTAAGTGGAATGGTGTTTCCTGTTTGAACTGAATTGGTTTATTTACTGTAAATCTTTTCAATTATTTATAAACTGTTATCGGAGGGAACTCACTAGACCTATCGGTCTAACCCTCGCTCTTTCAAAACTAAAAACTTTTTTAGGTAAGCTTGAAGTAGGAGGATTGGGTAAGGGTAATGAGAAGCTGTGAGCTGGAGCTGGATTAGAAGACCTCCATTTAGTTCTTTTTGTGTTAATCTCAGTTGTGTAATAGGTTGTTTTATCCCGCAAACCTTGGAACCTTTATTGTTCAATTGGGGCCATTTTGGCGTTCATTTTATATTAAAATGTTTATGTTTTTTTTTTTCTGTGAGTTGGGTTGTTACACCTTCGGTGATCAATTTCTTATTTAATCAAACTCCATTATATTCACGTGATATACCAAAATAAAACTCTTACATCCAACTATCCTAACTCATAAAATTCTTCCATTTCTCTATTGGATTTGACTTCATTTTTGGGTCCGAAACGAGTTTAAAGCCCATTTTTTCCAATGCTACTATGGTCTGTAAGCTTTCTCCACAAGACACAAGTAAATCTGGGATAGGAATTAGCTTTAGGCCATGTTTTTGGTAAAGCATAAACTAGTTTTTTTTTTGAAAATCTATTTATGATAACAATAATCTCCAACACTTTTTCATTTTATAATTCACATAGTCATCTAGCTTATCGGCTAGTTTTTAACGACTGACAAATCTATGATCTGCTAATAGTTATCTTATAAGCCACCAACTAGATATTTTTAGCTAACAACAGTTATGCTAAATTTTTTAAAAGAAATCAAAATCTCTAAAAAATTTGTATCCAACTCCAACAACTATTCTATTTTAGCAACTCTACTATTAATTATCTTATTAAAATATTTAATTTATTTAATTATATTATTAAAATATTCAATGTATAGAAAGTTGGGAAATGAAAATTTTACTTTTTAGATGTAATGATTAGTTTTGGGAGAAAACTATCTATTTAGAGATTTCTCTAAATTTAGAGATTTTTATATTATCTATCCTCTTTTTTCTTTATTTTAGCATAGATAATAACATAGCTGTTGGAGCAACAAAAATACTAAAATTCTAATTTTTTCTATTTTAGCATAGCTGTTGGAGATGCTCTTATTAACTAGTTCATGAAATATTAGCCCAATTAATTTATGTGCAATGATAGTACATGGTAGCGTTTGACCTTAGGAAATATACCTTCAAGTATCTTACGAAACCTCAACCTCATTGATTAGGGCATCAAATCGAAAGCTATCCTCATTGATTACGACCTCACCCTATCCATACTCGATTAAACTAGATAGAGTCTTCCATTTGAATTCAAAAGCTATGTTTTATAATAAACTTTAATGTTTACGATGTTATAGAATCAATTTTAAGAACTAAATGAAAAATTATAGGTTTTACATATATCAATGAAAATAAAAATGTATTTAATTCAAATCTTTATTATAATGAACCAATCTACGTCGAAGTCGAATATGGTGAAAGAGTTACGATAACTGATTAACTGCAAAGTCAAAACAATAAAAAGTGAATTATATATAGTAATCAAATTATTCTTGAAGATAAAAAAAAGTATATTTTTTGCTTCAAATCAGATAAACCTAGCAACTAATATTAGAACCCGTCTAACAATTTTATAAATAATAGATTACAAACTAAATATATTTTAAATCGACAAATTGATTGGACAAACCAAAAGCCATTGTCAAATAACGTATTAAGAAATTCGGTTGGTAATTAATTATAAAATTGAAATAAATTAATAGAGGCAATATAAAATTTGTAAATTATTTTTGTGTATTTTTTATTTCTATGATCTTGTATTTTAAAAAAGAAGTATAATTTTTATATCTAAAAAAATCTTTAAAAATGGTCAATACCGATTCGTAAACCGTTTGCGTATTTTGCTAATGTTTTCTTAATTTCTTAATCAATTGCTAGACCATTAGAGTTCGAGTAAATAACAAATTTGTCCCTAGGGTTATACGAAAACTACGAATTGGACCCTAAATGAAATAACTACATGTATGATCACCATAGTTTCACTTTTATTACTGATTCGGTCCCTTGGCCTAACCTCGTCTAATTTTTCACCGTTAAATCCCTCATGTACCCCTCACGTATTTTTCCGTAATGAGTTTTTATGATACAAATTAGGGGTGTTCGCGGTGCGGTTTGGGGCAAAACCGCAAACCGCACCGCATGTGCGGTTTGAGCATTTTTCCAAACCGCAAACCGCACCGCATATACCTCAAACCGCACCAAACCGCACCGCGAAATGCGGTGCGGTGCAGTTTATGCGGTTTGTCTCTATCGCACTTTATGCGTACAATCCAAAGAATTATAAGTTTAAAATACATAAATTAAAAAATAATGAGTTTGAATACATCCAACTCCAAATTCAAATGCATATCTAAAAATAGTCTAAGAAAATAAGTTGTTTCAATACGATAAACGGATAAAGTGACGTCTCCAGTCGTGAACGTCCTAAAATAGGGCATTTTTTCATTTGTTGAGACATAAACTTTTAAAAGGTTTATAATTAAAAGGTTTATTTAGCAAAGTCCAAAACTTAAACTCTTAAAGTCCATAATTAAAAACACAAAACCCAATTATATAAATATTAAATCAAACTATTATATATATATATATATATATATATATATATATATATGTTTAACATTAAAAAATAAAAAGTAATATAAAAGATGCGGTGCAGTGTGGTTTGAACCGCGGTTTGAAAACTCAAAACCGCAAACCGCACCGCATATTGCGGTTTGGTAAAAGTACAAACCGCAAACCGCACCGCGAAAGTTCTAAACTGCGTTTTGTGGTGCGGTGCGGTGTGGGCGGTTTGGATGAACACCCCTAATACAAATGTTGATTTAATTAGTACAAGTCTATAAAGGATTTAATAAAAACAAAAACAAAAACCCAATCCCCTATGTAAGACTCCCTCCCTAGTTGTCGGCCAAACGCTCCATCTTCGACCCCTCCGATCATCTTCTCCGTTGACCTTTACCATCTTCATCCTCACGGATGGACTTACAAGGAGAAAGGTAATTGGGGTTGGGGGGGGGGGGCACCACCCTTCACAATTGCAAAATATTCAACATAAAAAACATTAGGATCGGTTTATTATGTATTAGAATAAATAATATATCACATCTACTTACCTGCCCGTTTCAGACAACAAAAGCGGCGGTCGTTGACTCGGTTGGGGCGTCTGTGATGCCATATTCGGGCCTCTAACCCTCGAGCCCGCTGCTAGTCCGTCATCAGATTGGATCTGATCTAGTCCTTCATCGGTGAACTCATCAGCGTGAGGGTCACCCATACCCGGCGGAGCTGCTGCTGCCCCTACCCCTATTACCCCTACTACCCCTAGAAGGGCGTCCTGACATCTAAAAATAGAGAATGGTTAACACAAAATGATATAAGTGTACATAAATCATAAGACCCAAAAATGTCTACATAAGAACGACAAAATAGAGAATGTTTAACACGAAAATGTCTAAGCGTACATAAATCATAGAGAATGGTTAACACAAAATGTCTACATAAGAAAGGCACACTAGTTATCAGACGAGTTCATTTACTAGATAAGACTCAACGATAGACCCCTCCACCCTTGCTTTGTTTCTAACAGTCCTCTTTAACGACCCAAGTTTCCTAAACAACGATTGAAATACGTGTTAGAAAATAAATGGGTAAGTATTTGAATGAAAAGTATTTGAATGGCAAAGTTCATTTACCTCTCATAAAGATACATCCACCTATATTGGACCGACCCACCATTTATGGCTTCTCGAGTCAAATGTATCACTAAGTGTTCCATAGAATCAAAGAATCCGGGCGGGAAGACTTTTTCCAACTTACAAATTGTTTGAACGATACTTGTTTGCAATGGAATCAAGTCTTCTAAGTGTAACACCCTTGAGCAGATTACACGAAAGAATGTGCATAACTCCGTTATCGCATCCCATATGGGATTGGGTATCATCCCTCGTAACACAATAGGAAGCAATCGTTGCATAAACACATGACAATCATGACTCTTGAAGCTATAAAAGTTGTAATCTGCCATGTTTACACAACCCCCAATATTCGAAGCATACCCGTCTGGAAACTTCAGTCTTTTCAACCATTCACATACTTTTTTTACTTGTTGTTTCGTCAAAGCGTACGACGACTTCGGCTTCACTACTTTATTGCCTGACGTGACAATGTGCAACTGCGATCGGTTGCAATAAATCTCTACATCCCTCCTTGCTTTTATATTGTCTTTCATTTTTTATGTGTCCATGACAGTGTTAAAGAGATTCTCAAAGACGTTCTTCTCAATGTGCATGACATCCAGGTTGTGTCGAATTAACAACGTCTTCCAATATGGCAGCTCCCAAAAGATGCTTCTCTTCACCCAATTATGAGTGATTCCGAAACCGGTAAATTTTCTATTGGTCGATCGAAATGGGGAGCCATCGTAAACAGTTGGAAGATGACGTAGCTGTTCCCATATTTCTTCACCGGTTAACTCGGGTGGTGGACCGGCTAACAACCTAGATCCGTCCAGAAACCTTGTTCGATCACGTCGGAAGGGGTGTGCACTAGGTAACCATCTCCGATGACAGTCAAACCAACAAGATTTACCTCCATTTCTTAACCGAAACGAATCGACTGTACCCATGCAGTACGGGCAGGCTAGCTTGCTGTAACACCCGGAAATCCTCAAGGTAAGTATTTGTTCCCTTAAATACGTTAATTGTGTTTATTTGAAAATATGAGCCTTTGTATGCATTTAATGATCGTTATTATATTGAAATATTATATAAATTGTTTTACCATCTTAATGGTTTTAACCTCGCGCTCGTAATCGGTTTAGAATGCATTTTTGAGCTGTGGGGAGAGTGGCGCGAGAGTGCCACGCGATAGTGACAATGTCACTATCGTCGGTCACTCTCGCGGGAGATGTACCATGAGTTGGGGTGGTCTTCGCGATTGTGACACGCGATAGTGACAATGTCACTATCGCCGGTCACTCTCGCGTGGAGTGTACCGAGAGTGGGGGAGGCCGCGCGATTGTGACACGCGATAGTGCCAATGGCACTATCGCCGGGCACTATCGCGGTCGGGGCTGTTTGTCTTAAATGAATTCCTTGGCCGATTTTAATCACAATCCAACATTTCACTCTTTTCTCTTGGAGATTTTATAGCTTCCCAAACCAGTTCCATCCACCCCCAAAACCCTAACCCTCATAAATACAACACCTTCTAGTAGTTGGATCATTGATTTCTTGCAATAACTCTCCTCAAAGAAGATTCTAGGGTTTCTCCAAGTCTTATCTTCATCTTCAAGTCTCATCCCTTCAACTTCTAGGGTTTCCATCTTTTCTAGGTTTTGGTTTAAAACCTAGATTGTGAGTTTACTAAACCTTTGTTAAACCTAGATACACATCATAATCTCTTACTTGTATTATTGTAACATTTCTCAAAATGTCTATCTCTATGTGTTCAAATATTTGATGGTGGTTTTATGTTTAATATGTTGGGAGATTTATTTTGAGTATCTTGCCATGATCTACTCTAGTTGCCAAGTATTTGGTCTTTATTTCATGTATACATGATATTGGCATTTTAGCATGATTTGGGGTTTATGTGACATAGTAAATGATCTATTCTACTTGGAATGCATTCTTAGTGATATTGTAACTAAACATTGGTTATGTTGGAATTTGGTCTCATATTGGACTTATGTGATAGGATGGTAGCATTGTACCCATGGTTGGTATCGAAATGTATTGGTTGAAATATACCTCAAGACCTCCTATAAATTATGTTGGACGAACCAAGTCAGTAGACACTAGGAGAATGTAGTCTTGGGCGCCACCGTGATGGTATGTGCCTAGACATCTGCCATTCGGGGAATTTCCTTAGTTGTAGTCCTCGGATGTGTCGGGCCTTTCGGGTGTCTCTTGGTAGATGGCATCAAGGTATATCGACTCTTTGGGTGGAACTTGATTGGTGCTATGGGTCTCCCCTATTGACTCCACATTTGTTGAACTTTGGTCAACTGCTGATAAGAATTGTAACTGTTCACGCATGCTCATTATTGTTCAACTCACTAGGCTTTTTGTCCTAACACTTGTTTGGTGTCGATGTGTATCTCAGGTTCTAGCGGCGCCGGTTCTAAGCTGGCATAGTGCTTGGGTGAGAGCTTGGGGAATACTTGCAAATGGACATACATTGGATAGAAGAACTTTTGTAATCTCTTTTCTAGTTGTAGAAATTAGATTAGTTGGTTTTTAATTTATTGTCCGTTAAATTACAACTGTGACTAAACAGGTTTGTATATTTCCTCATTTTTGGGAGGCTCTTGCTTTGGCAATTTTATATACCACATGTCCGTTTTTCGGATTTTTGTTATCCCTATTTTTAGGGCGTTACACTTGCCGTGCGTGCTCCAACCCGACAACATTGCATAGGCAGGGAAGTCGTTGACGGTCCATAGAAGTATAACCCTCTTCTCAAAATTATTCTTACGATAAGCATCATACGTAAGAGCGTCCACTATATACAATATCTTGAGATCATCTATTAGCGGCCTAAGAAAGACATCCAAATTCTGACCGGGGCTCTTTCTACCTGGAATGATTAATGCAAGTTTCACATATGAATCTTTCAAACTCAACCAAGGAGGTAAATTGTAGATGGTAAGAAACACTGGCCAAAGTGAATACGGATTCGAATTTGAATTATTCGGGTTGAAACCGTCGGTGCATAAGCCAAGACGCACATTTCGGACCTCAGAAGTGAAGTCAGGATGTACCATGTCGAAATGCTTCCAAGCCGCACCATCACTTGGATGTACCATCACACCCGGTTCTGTCTGATGATCCTTGTGCCAAGTCATCTCTTTAGACGTCTTATTTGACATATACAATCTTTGAAGTCTAGGAACAATCGGCAAGTACGTCATCACCAAGTTAGGGACCTTTCTTTGACCACTTGTCTTGAAACGATATTCATTACACACTCAGCAGTGGGTCAACTTAGAATCATCCTTATAAAATAACATGCAATGGTTTTTGCAAGCGTTGATCTTTTGTTTTGCCAGAGCAAGTTTTTTCAAACTCTTTTTCGTCTCATAGAAGTTACCAGGTAGTTTATCATTCTCGGGTAACATCTCTTTAATTATAACAACATTACGGTTATAAGTCGTCTCGGGTACATTACATTCTGCCTTCCAATTCAACAATCTCGTCGCAGCTCCTAATTTCGAGTAATTTGGACACCCGTCTCATAATGGCTCGTCAGCAGCTTGTAACATGTCATAAAATCCTTGGGCAGAAGGATTAGGGGTTTCTTCTTCCCATGTCATGCCATCATGTATCATGTGATCGTTCACCATTTCAACATAACCTTCATTATGATATACTACCGGAGTAGAAGATTGACCCACGTCTTGATGCCCTTCATTATGGTAAGAAGTTTCACCATGTGCCTACCATGTGGTATAATCAGGCATGAAACCGTGCTTCATCAAATGCAGCCTCACGTTAGTCCTTTCTTTATAGCGTAAGTTTTGACACTTCTTACAAGGGCATCTAATACGAAGCACTATCCCATCATGTGTAGGTTTCCTTTCAACATTCCCTTCATCGACATAGGCATAGTCCAAAAAACTGTCCATTGCAACAATATAGTCGACGCTAAGAAACCCCCGACTGTCGTTCTTTCTATACATCCATCCTCTATCTGTCGACATATTCAACCACTACAACAAAGAAAGAAGTAGTTAATCGACATAATCAAGATAGAGGTGGTGTAATGGTTTTACTATTGAAAAGTCACACCGTAGGTTTAGATGAGCTTTGGATGACTTTAAAACCCTACGTGTAATGGTTTGACTATTGAAAAGTCAAACCGTAGGTGTCAACGAAGTTAGAAGTCTATTGAACACTACATGTAATGGTTTGCCTTCTTGAAAGTCATACCATAGGTGTAGAGGAGTTTTGGATGACTCTAAAACTCTAAGTGTAATGGTTTGACTATTGAAAAGTCAAAACCATAGGTAACAATCAAAGAAAGGTGTTTTGGAAAGTTTAAAACCCTACGTGTAATGGTTTGACTATTTAAAAGTCAAACCGTAGGTGTCAACGAAGTTAGAAGTCTATTGAACACTACATGTAATGGTTTGCCTTCTTGAAAGTCAGACCATAGGTGTAGAGGAGTTTTGGATGACTCTAAAACTCTAAGTGTAATGGTTTGACTATTGGAAAGTCAAAACCGTAGGTTATAATCAAAGAAAGGTGTTTTGACTATTTAAAAGTCAAACCGTAGGTGTCAACGAAGTTAGAAGTCTATTGAACACTACATGTAATGGTTTGCCTTCTTGAAAGTCAGACCATAGGTGTAGAGGAGTTTTGGATGACTCTAAAACTCTAAGTGTAATGGTTTGACTATTGGAAAGTCAAAACCGTAGGTTACAATCAAAGAAAGGTGTTTTGACTATTTAAAAGTCAAACCATAGGTGTCAACGAAGTTAGAAGTCTATTGAACACTACATGTTTTTTAAAATTTCGGCGGCTTAACGGCTATAAAATGAATATTTCCGTATATCAACCTAATGTTTGCCCAACAATTGACAACCCAACTAAAATAAATAAATATAATCAAGTATAATCAAATCCTAAATCATACCAAATCATCAAGCTTTTCGGGTAAATTCTAAACCAAATCATACCAAAATATCATATAACATACCATTACACCCTAGATTTATTTTAGTAATGGTATATTCATAAACACACACAGATTCATAAACATGGAAGATTAGTGTTTATTAACTGTAACACCCGGAAAATTTAAAAGGTAAGTTTTCGTTCCCATAAATTCGTTAATTGTATTAATTGAGAATATGAGACCTATTATGTGCACATGCTCACTTTTATAATGCCTTAATGATTTATGAACTGTGTATTCATGTTTCCCGTTTGAACCTCGCACTCGTAATCGAAATTGGTTAGAGTTTCAGTCTGGGTTGGGCGTGGCGCGACAATGACCAGTGTCATTGTCGCCTGGATGGTACCGTAGGGTGGTGAGAGACCGCGACAATGCCCGGAGACAATGCCCTGGGCAAAGTCGCGGGGCAATGTCGCCCGCGTGCACCAGTCTTCTGTTTTTAAGACCAACCTGATGACATTTCTACATTTCAACACTTGGGAAAACGGGAGAGCCTCTTCATAGGCGATTTTTGAGCTTCCCAAACACATACACACTTAAAGCTAGGGTTTTGGGTTGTTGGGGGGGGGGGGGGGGGGAATTTATTAGTCACAAAGCTTCATTCCAGATCATTCATTGAAGTGTTCCTCAAGACTTCTTGTTCCTCATCCTCAAATCTCATCATTGGCAACTTCTAGGGTTTCATCTTTTCTAGGTTTTTGGTCAAAAACCTAGATTGTGAGTTTACTAAACCTTTGTTTAAACTAGATACACATCATAATATTCTATTTGTTACTTTACCTCTATGTGTTCAAGTATGTGGGTTTTCTTTATGAAAATAGTCGGAAATGTGTATATTGGTGATGTGTCATGATTTATATTGTAGGTACCGTTATTTGGGGCTTTTCTCATGGATATATAAAGTGGGTACCTTGATATGTTAAGTGTATGCATATATGGGTATTATGATGGTTCTAGTTGGAATACCACTTTGGGGTTATAATTATATGCATGATGAATACAATGGTCATTTAAGTCTTATGTTGGACTCATGCTATCAGGAGGGTGTTATTGTACCCATGGTTGGTATTGAATTATCTGGGTTGAAATATACCTAAGGACCTTCTATATGCATTATGTTGGACGAATCAAGGCAAGTTCACTAGGAGGATGTAGTCTTGGGGCACCACCGGGATGGTATGTGCCTAGACCTCCGCCACTCGGAAAGTTTCCTTTACGGTATGATCTTCGGGTGTGTCGGGCCTTTGGGATGTTCCTTATTAAGGGCATCAAGGTGCATCGACTCTTTGGAGTGGAATTGATTGGTGCTTTGGGTCTCCCCTAATGACTCCTCATATATTGGACATTGGTTAACTGCTGATAAGAATTTATGACTGTTCATGCATGCTTATTATTGTTCCACTCACTAGGCTTTTTGGCCTAACACTTGTTTGGTGTCGATGTGTATCTCAGGTTCTAGCGACGCCGGTCCTAAGCAGGTTTAGTTGCTTTGGGGTGAGAGCTTGGGGATTTGCACATGGACGCATTATGCTTTTGAGAATGAATAGCTTGGATTTATAGATGACAGCCCTTTTGTAATCTATTTTCTAGTTGTAGAATTTAGATTAGTTGGTTGTTATTTATTACACGTTAAATTACATTTGTGATTAATCAGGTTGTTTATACATTTCCCCGTTTTTGGGAGGCTCTTGCTATGGAAATTTTAGTATACCTCATGTCCATTTTTCGGATTTTTGTTATCCCTGTTTTTAGGGTGTTACATTAACATTCATAGTTTCATAAACACAAACAGTACATACCCAAAAAGGTAAACTAATCCAAAACAATAAACTAATCCAATAGCATAAAATCAACTAAACACACAGATTCAAATTTAACTAATTCATAAACACATATTCAATAGCATAAAAACAACTAAAACTAATTCATAAACACACACATATTCAAACAGTAAATAAACTAATTCATAAACACACACATATTCAAATTTAACACTACATACCCAAAATTGGTACAATAGCATAAAATCAACTAAAACTAAAAGTGTAGTATCACTAACCAAACTTTAAACAATCTTTGTAGCTCCTTCTCAACGGAAATTGTAGCAGATTCCGAAACCTAACAGAGAAGTGATTATCAAACTATCAAAACCTAACATAGAAGTGATTATCAAGAAGTTAAAAACATATAGCAGATTAGAACTCAAACCTAAATCGAATCTGTGGAGGTGGATCGCCGAAGACAAAGGTTGTGGAGGTGGTGGTCGCCGGTGGTCAGCTGTTCGACGGCTATGGTCGTCGCCGGTGGTCGATCGAGAGGGTGAGATGGAGAGATCGAGAGATTGAGAGGGAGAGATGGAGGGAGTCTGAGAGATCGAGAGATTGAGAGGGAGAGACTGAGAGATCGAGATTCTGTGAGATCGAGAGACTGAAATTAGGGCTATATGCCTGCTAGAAATTTCGGAAATTCACCGACGGATTTCCAACGGTATTTACCGACGGATTATATTCGTCGGTGATTACCGATGGATTTTATTTTTTATTAAATAAATTACTTTTAAATTAATAAATTATTAAATAAATTCTCATATATTATTTAATATTCAATTTATTAAATAAGTTATTAATTAATTTATCAAATTATATTTAAAATTATTAATTAATTTATTAAATTATATTTAAATTGACTAAAATACCCCTGAAGTAACTGGACTTAACGGAAACAATTAACGACCGTTATCTTTTCCCATTAATTCCAGTTAGATCAGGGACCAAATGTGTTACACACACATATATACATACATACATACATACATACATACATATACACCTAAAGTAACTAGACTTAACGGAAACAGTTAACGGTCGTTATCTTTTCTCGTTAATTCCCGTTAGATCAGGGACCAAGCGTGTTATACACACATACATACATCTATACACATACATTCATACATACATATATGACATATTTATACATACTATACAAATATATATAGACATACATATATTTACACACATACATATATAGACATGATATAGACCTATGTGCAATATACATACAAGCAATACATATGTATATAATACATCTATAGACATACATACACATATACGTACGTACATACATATATGATACAAACATATATGGGCTATATACATACAAGCAATACATATGTATACAATACATCTATAGACATACATACATATATACGTACACACATACATAGACATGCATGATACAGACATATATGTGCTATATACATACAAGCAATACATATGTATACAATACATCTACAACAAATATACACTACATATACATACAAGCAATACATAAACATACATACATACATATATAGACACATACATAGACATATATACATATATACACACATGACATAGACATATACATATTAATATCATATACATACATACATGATCACATGATACGTACATACATACTACATATCATATACATACATACATGATCACATGATACGTACATGATGTACATACATACATACATGATCACATACGTACATACATACATATTACATATACATGATCACATACATACATACATGATCACATACGTACATGTACATACATACATATTACATATACATGATCATATACGTACATACATACATATATACATACATATTACATATACATGTTCACATACGTACGTACATACATACATACATACATACATACATACATACATACATACATACATATATACATACATACATGATGTACATACATACATACATATGTACATAAATACACAAACTTTATTACCGACAAATTACCGACGGATTTCTGTACGCCGTCGGTAATCCATCGGTAATTGCCGACGGATCACCGTCGGACATCAGAAAAAAATTATTTTTTATTAAATTATTAAAATCACCGACGGATTTCCGACAGATTTAAATATTAAAAAAAATAATTGTATATCCGTCGGTGATCCGTCGAAAATATTTATATTTACCGACGGATCACCGACGGATGGTCTATCCGTCGCAAATTTTATTTTTCCGTCGGTGTTCCGTCGGTAATTACCGACGGATAAGGTCCGTCGAAAATAGTTGGTCGGTGATAAGCCATTTTCTAGTAGTGAAATATGATTATTAATACCGACGCCTTATAAGCATTTTTGACTATTTGGATATAACAATGACAATCAATGTTTTAAGGTCCGTTAGGTATGTGAGATTTGATAGAATTTAGAAGGATTTGAAATTAAACTCCAATTTAATCTTATGTTTGATTTGAGTTAATGTTTGGATTTGAAATCCTAGGATTTCATTGAAACAACACAAATATGTGCTTTAGAAATCCCATAAGGGTAGTTGGCATTTCGCGGGAATTCATATATATAATTTGTTTATGATAATGTTTTAATCAATTGATAAAAAAATGATTTAGTTATTTTTATAAATTATTTATAAAGAATGGTTTCCATTTCAAATATATCCTACAAACCAAACACACCAAAGATTCCAAATCATTTTAAGTCCTTCCAAGAATTCAAAATATCTCAAAAACATTCATTCAAATCAAATAGGACGTAAATGTTACGAGGCATGATGTGACTATTGTGAGATCAAAGTCTAAAGCCTTAAGAGCCAGACTCGTTTCTGACATTTATGGGCACTGGACGTATGTAAAATTAGGGTCCCTCCAAAAAAATTTCAATAGATGCATGTTTTTTCATTAGTAAAAAAATGAATACAAGAAAGGGTAATAATTCATGCACGAAAAAAAATCTTATTCTTCTTAAGTATAGATAAGAGAGTACTTAAGATGTATGTACTCCTTAGGTACAAAAAACATGTAGAGAAGATGTGATTGAGAGAGTCAATGAGAAAACATGTGTTATTTTGATACAAAAAGAGAACTTATGTAGATGAAGTAATTGAGAGAGTCAATGAGAAATCAATGGTAGAGAAGATTATCAAGGTTTTTTTAACATATAGACAAATGAGGATCAATAAGAATATGGAAGAAAAGTTGATTCATTAAGATCCAATAAGAATAAATAATGAATGAATCTTATAATCTGGAAGCTCAACGAATTGTTGTTTGACCACTTAAATATAATATTATGATGTGTAGTGGAATCCCAATGAAAAATGAAGAAGTCAAACAATTGATGAAAATATTTAAATTTTCTTTTCTTTCTTCTCTTGCTCCACTAAATAAGATGTCAGGATTAACTTTATAGAACATGACATATATAAGAGCATTACTGTAACACCCTCAAAACTGGAAATAACCACAAAATTAAAGTTTTCTAAATTCTACAATAAAAATTCATCTATGAACATAATTTGAGATTTAACCTCAATTACACACATACCTTCTATACATACAATCTATACTAAGGACGGGTGTTACTAAAACCCATTAATAGTCACTATCTCCAAACTACGGAAGACTTCACCAACCACTTACACTTGCACAAAGCTACATGCTCAACTCGTCATAGCTGCTAGAACCAAAGCCCAACTGGTACCTGATGCAGATGCCGACAAATAAAAAGGTTAGGCTTAACGCCTAGTGAGTTCAAGAGTTTTACATGAGAAAATATAACATTAAAAGAATGGATCTCGCTTGGAATCATGACCGTTCAATTGATGTACTTTAAAACGTATAAAATAACTCAGATCCAATGTTATGCACTTTCAAAGATGGACACCTCATTTCAAACATGGTTTATAAATTGAAATATTGTAGACTAACTCGAAACATGAATATGAAATGACTTCCATTTAAGATATGCGAATAAAATGTTATGTCCCAAAACACCCTATCACGGGTGAGGCAATTTTTCGACCCATGAATCGTTATCAAAACCGCATATATCGTACGTCCGAAAACATGGACACTAGGTCCAATACTCATGCGACCGTGAAGAACCAATGACAGTAAAATAAGACATCCTTTTATTTGAAATCCTGAAGCCGACAGCGGGGGAGACCCGCATATGTTGAGAGTGGAGGAAACACAAAAGTATAACACCCAAGCAACGTTAATCGCATGACACCTCCCGACATCCCAGCCCGGTGTCCCTACGACTTCTTTACAAGTGTCACCCCAAGTCAGTTGACCTTGATGGATCATTTCGAAGAACTCCATCCCGAAGGCCCGACACACTTAAAGACTACCTCCCAAGCATTACTTCAAGCGACGGAGGTCCTAGTGCCTATTACCCCGGTAGCACTAGCCGACTCAACCCTCCTAGTGATCACTTGTAAAGTTTCCGGTCATAAAACATGGGTACCGGAGTTCAACCCCGCAATA
Organism: Arctium lappa; assembly: GCA_023525745.1. Classification (NCBI taxonomy): domain Eukaryota; kingdom Viridiplantae; phylum Streptophyta; class Magnoliopsida; order Asterales; family Asteraceae; genus Arctium; species Arctium lappa. The sequence continues at coordinate 85,595,583 of CM042052.1, read as the reverse complement.
CCCAATTGACCATCCAAAACAGACTGACTCACGTGCCTATGGATCCAGTGCGACACAGTCTAACCTTACCGGACTACACACGAATGACCAAAGCACTCGAGCCCGTAACCAACCTCAATACGCATCACGGCGCATTAGTACGTACGTCATGACTGGGCTCTACATTGAGCCATATAAAACCGGACAAGTGTCCTCAAAACCCCTTTAAAACGACATCGAGCCAAAATGCTCAAAACCTCTTTTTGACCAATGATTACGTTTTTCAAATAATAAACGCACTCGACCCATACCATGAAATCACACGCTCCAAAATACTCGAATGGACTCCAACACAGTTTAAGTCGGGACAAAAGGTTTTTCCAAATAGATTTATGCTCTTTATCCTTTCAAAACGTCCCATAACACAAAATTGAACCTTTTACCCAAACAACACTAAAAATGCCTTTTAACTAAATAATCTCATTTATGCAATAAGTTACCAAACACACCCATTTAGGACTCGTTATCAAGATACCCAAAAATCATAAGAATATGTGCTATATGAGTTTATAAAGTTAAACACTTTCAAAATAACCAAACTGGTCAGCAGTTAATAATTTCATGTAAGATGCAAAACACTTTAAAATAACCATTTTAGCATGTTCACCATTTTCACAAGTCAACTTGAACTCACCTTGCTAGGTTAAGTTAAACCTAGGTTTCAATCCACAACCATTGGCCTCCAAAGCATAGATCTCACCCAAAGATTTCCGAAGACATCCATTCCAACTCTTCAACCCAAGCTTCCAAAAACCTAGATCCACACATTTTCAACCGTAAATAATCATATTCAACCCTTAGAATTGTTCCCCAAGCATTTTACACAAGATCTCAACATATAACCAAAAACCCTAATTTCCATACATGAAGAGAACAAGAGGTTAAAATGGTGCGATTGGGAAGAGATGGTGAAGAGGATGAAGATAGAGATGGTGGTGAAACTTCCAAACCGAAACCTTGGAGGAAACACCCAACTTCTAGCAATAAATGGTGCGATTGGGAAGTAAATGAACCCTAGGTTCGATTTCTATGAAAGGAAGAAGTTGGGAGGGAATGACAAAAGGAAAGATTGAGTTAGAATGAGAAATGAGGCTGAAAATCAGATTTTAACTCGGTCAGACCCCACACGCGACAGTGCCTGGCGATAGTGACATTGTCACTATCGCGTGGCACAATCGCGCGGAATGTACAACGGCTAAAAACCTCCCCGCGATAGTGCCCTGGCGATAGTGACACTATCACTATCGCGTGGCACAATCGCGCCAAGTGTACCGAAGTCCAAAAAGTCCAAAAACTCGCGATTCTCGCATGGGTCGATTTAAGGCTCGAAAGAACAACATAATTCACCCTAAAAGATAGACGGAAGGTGAAGAGATGACTGGAGATGATCGGAAACTTACTAAGCGAAAATCCGGGTGTTACAATTACTGAATATATTTAGTAAGGAAAACTTATTTATTAATCACAAAACCATGTAACACTTCATAACTAATAAGAACAATAGGTAGGTCGCCAAACAATAGTACAAGATCATTTGGAGAAGCAAAAATATATAGTAATAATCAACAAAAACAATTACGCAAACTACATAAGCAAATAGCTATAGTCATTATAAGCAGAAATAGATAAAAATATCGAACAAAAACATATAGCAACAACAAGCACATGAGCTTAAAGTTGTTATCCGTTGAATTGTTGAAGCACGAAAACAGTCAAGCATATAGAGATAGCAATAGCCAATAACATTGGACTTTGAAAAATTAAAGAGGCAAAAGTAATAGGATATAACAAATGACAAATTATTATTTTTTTGTTTAGTTCTTCAATGTAATTAGTTCATATATTTTTGGGCCCTTATTACCTACGAAATTCTTTTTGTCTCTTATTATATTCTACAAATTTTTTGAGTCTCTTTAATATATTAATTTTTTAGTCTACTACTATTTACTGACGAAAAAATTTGGCCTCTAATATTTTTGGGCCCTGGGCCTGCGCCCGTGCTGCCATCCCCCAGGGACAACCCTGTTAAGAGCCATGATGAGGTTACAATATTTTTCTGACTATGACTTATAATTATAATGACAAATATGTAGGGTTTGTACGTAACAATGACATGGTTTGTATTTGAAACACTCACCTCTCACTCTCACTACATATACACACATATTTCAACCATTAGCCAATCTAAGACCGTAAAAGTAGCTTATATACTATTAATATAGTATAAGTTAAAAAGGTACAAAATATCAAATAATGTCTTACAAAATACCATCGGTATCTGAGCCATTACATGTCACATGAGTTAATGTATCATCGAAGACGAGTCTTGCATCAAAATATACAACGATGCTTGATCATCATGATAGATGAAAATATCTGCTAAAAGTTCGTAATAAGTAGAAGACTTAATTGCTTGTTTATGTATGCACATTTATATATGTACATCCACAATAAATCTTTAAGGAATTAAATACATGTAGAAATATGAATCCATCCACCCGAGGGACATGTAAAAATTGGACTCCATCTTTCCCATAGAAAATAGAAGAGAATTTTCTAACATAAAAAAGAGAAGAAATTAAAGAAGAGTCAAAATCCATCAATAGGATATGAACACGTAATATTTATCTAATTCTTAGGTTGGTAGTGTTCTAATTCTCTGTTTTGTGTTTTCATTAACAACCGAATTAAAGTAAATAAATAATGTCCAACTATTTGTAAACAATATTTATAAATTTGTAAAGTTGATTTTTTTTTTTTTTTGTGATTTATTAAATTGGTTTCACATCTTGGTAGTTGACTAATTAATTTTATAGAAGATGAAATTTTCAATCCTTCATTTTTAAACACAAGTTGTACATCTCACTTTAATTTATGCTCTTAATTAATTTCGAAAAAGCATAATTTTGCAAAATAGGTTTTGATCAGAGGCGGACCCAAGAAATTTTTTCCAAACGGTGACACCATTTTAACTATAAGAAACAAATATAGAGATATTTTTCATATATCAATATTAGTCTGGTGATTAGTTTTTTGCTTTTCAAATGCGAGGTCTCGTGTTTGAGTCCTATTATTGCAAGTTTTTTAGAAACATAATAAATCTAAAATTAAAAGCTAAAAATTAGAAAAATGACTCTAATGTTACTCAAACCCAGGTTTGAAGTGGAAGAAACGTCTTACAGACCAACTCTACCTAGAGTTTTATACCCTTTGACAGAAAAATAATAGGATGACATGTGCCACATGTGGCAGCACTACATGTCCGCCCATGGTTTTGATTATGTTAGAAACGTTGTTTACAAATATAAGCATAAAGTAGAAGTATCTATAAACAAGACTTTATTTTTTAGTTTAACATTTCATAAAAATATTTATCTTTTTTTTAAACGGAAAAAATATATATGACTTATGTAGTCATACTTTAATAATTATATTGATTATTTTAATTGATTATGAGATAAGTAATATAAATGATCAGTTTTAAAAAAGAAAATGAGACACGTAATAGTTCTACTAAACAAATGTTAATAATCCAATTAAAGGTTTATGTTAAATAATTTAATTAAAATAAAACTAAAATTATGTAAATTGTATGTCATTAAAATATATAAGTATGTGATATATAATTTTTTTTTGAATAATTACAAGTTTCGTTCCTATGGTTATCTATACTATATTATAAAGACGGAATAAAAAACTCTTAATTACTACTTATAAAACATAAGGTACTACCATTTTATGCATACTTTTCAAAATCTCTAAATCACAACTTAGAGCATCCACAATGTGCTTTTTCACAGGTTTTTAAGAGCTTTTTCAAAAAACAAAAACTCCTTTTTGAGGTTTTTCACATAGTGGAGAGCTTTTTTGGGTGAGGTTTTTCGCGAGGTTTTTCGTCATAGCTCGTAACTGCACGACCTGCTTTTTCATAGCTTTTTCGTATTTAATCAGTTTTAACTTTATAGAAATTTATAAAAGTTTCGTATTTAATCAGTTTTATTTATTAAACAATTTTATTTATTAATATATTTAAAGTAATCCTATTTAAATATAATTATTAAATAAATACATAATGAAAGTAATTATATTTTATATATTTAAAATAATATCTCAAATTTGACATATTTATACAATTTTAACATATTTCTTAATGACCCACTTTTTATTTTCGATTATACATATTTTTAAATTTAACATTTTTTAATTTTCATTTTACAAACATTTTATACAACTTTTATATATTTCTTAATAACCTAATTTTTATTAATTTTATTGTACATACTTTTAAAATAACTTTTTTCTTGATATAAATAAATATGTATTTGTATGAATTTTAATGTATTTATTTTTATAAATAAGAATAAAAGTGATATAAAGTTAAAATAGTGGGACCCTGAATAGTTTAAAAAAGTAATGAAAAAACTTGGGTGAGGTTTTTCACATAGTGGAGGTATATAAAGGTTTTTAAGTTGTTGATGTGACAATAATGTGTAAGAAAAAAGTTATGAAAAAACTCGGTGTAAAGCTCATACACTGTGGATGCTCTTAGTATGCATAAGGTACAACTCATTTGAAAAAAATTCAAACTTTACTTTTTCACTACCTTCCTTATTCAAGTTTTTTTTCCTTCCATTTGAGATTTTTCCAAAAGAAGAAAAGTTATTTACTTGCTCAAATTAACATATTTCTTTAATTATGATAGTACATGTATTTTCTTCATGAATACAAGTTTTTAAAGCCTTTTGAATTCTATAAAACTAACTAATAATGAACCTATATATACGTTTAGATACAAAATAATACTATCCAAAGTTATATTTGTTATTTTTACCTATTTTATATTTCAGTATTTTGAAAAAATATTATCATTCGTTATATATCGTTGATTAATACAGGTTTTTAAAATTCAAATATACATTTAACGATTACTTTAATATAATTTTTTAATGCTTCATGATTGGAAAAAAACTCAAGTTATGCGTTTATCACTACTAATGCTACATAAATTATAAAGATATGATTTACTCCATATATATATATATATATATATATATATATATATATATATATATATATACCTGACAAACTATTACATTAATTTTTTTATTTCCATTTACAATTGCTCACCCCGATGCATTGCACGGGTATACTGCTAGTATGTTTTTAACGGTCTTTATCTCTTTTTTGAAAATTCAACTACATATGGTTGCATTTTTACAACGAGTTCGGTCCTTAATGCAATTGCAAATATTCATGTAATTGACTTAATTTGAGACCGATCTCATCAAAAAACAGCAACCATAGGGACCCTAACTCATTTAAGAAATTACAACCACGGTTAAAAAGCGCAAGCACAAGATCATATTCCGTTAAAGTTTAAAAAAGGGACAATGATCTTAAAAACATCTAACTATCGGGACAAAACATGTAATTTACTTAACTTTTATTTATTCAGGCTATGTTTGATAAACTAGCTGATAAGTTGACTGATGATAAACCACAAGGGTTGTGGTGTGGCGGTAAAGGCTTGGGGAGTTCATAGCACTCAACCCGGGTTCGAGCCCCAATAGCAGCACTTGTGGCCACTGAGGATAAACTCAGGGCTGCACGTTTTAGCAGCTGGGACAAAGGCCCTAATTGCCAGGGATTAGTCTGGGCCATAAGCCTAGGATACGCTTTCAAAAAAAAAGTTAGCTGATGATTGATAAATTAACTAGTAACTGATAAGTTAAGTGATGAACAAATTATGTTTGACAAAAACTAACTTATACATATGTAAAATGACCAAAAAAGGTATATTGAAAAAAACAGTCAATTACAAATATTTCACAATATAATTCAAATAAATTTCTAATAATATAGTTTGTTAATTACTACAAACAAGATGGTAAAGAAAAATTAAATAATGTAATACGTTAAATGAAAGAATGTAAAATTTATTATTATATATCTATTATAAAATTTGAATTTGTTAAAACAAATTCTAGAAAAAATATACATTAATCTATGATTTTAAAAAACTATTATATATAATATGAATAACAATAAAATCGAGCAACCACACATATCCTAATTAATTAATATTTTAAAAAAAAATATAATCAATAATTAAAGTAAATAGTTTATTAAAATAATTTAACATATGTTAATTATCTATGAAATAAAATACGTATAACATTAATTTTATGTAATTTATATAAACATTTTTAAAATTTATATTTATTTTTTATATCTAAATATATTGAATAGTTTTTTCTAAAAATAATTTATATAATTAATAACATTTATAAAATACAATAATCATTATTAATATAAGTTGCGTAATTAAAATTAATTAATAATGTATAATTAAAACTAACTAATAGTTTTAATTACTAAAAATTGATTTTTATTTATAATTAATATTTAATAGTAAATATTTATTATTAATTAATATTTATATTTATATTTATTAATAATTAATATTTATTTATAATTAATAATAACAATAATTAATATTAATGATGGTTATAATTGAAAAATTGTCAAAAATCTTCTCATAAGATAATCCAAGTAGTTTTATCAAAAAACATATTTTAAGCTAACTTATGTATATCATAAAAATTACTCAAAAAATAAGATAACTTATAAACTAGTTTATTTTTGTCAAACAATACCTTAACAAATAATGATGTCAAAGAATTTTCAATTATGGTCCTTATAACATAAGTTTTCTTTTTCAAATATCTTGTATCTTTCAATTAATTAAAAAAAGTTGTAAACTACAATTTCGTCACTAGACTATATTCCATCTTATAAGTTTAGTCGATCAACTTTTTCTCTCAACACTCTTGGTCCAAAATATTGGATTTTAACATTTGCATTTTCGAAGCTAATAACTTAGACAGTAGACACACACGGATACATTTTCATCTTCATCTGTTATAAACTCAAGGATACAATAAACAAATTTAGTAAATAAAAGAGAAATTATCAAATCAAACCAAGAATAAGACATTTTAATAATTTCATGGGTCAATCCCTTTTATCCAAAGAAACACATTTTAATAAAATCTTACACGGTTACACATGTGGATGAAAAAGTCAATATTACATTTGTTAATTGAAAAATCCAAGGACGAAATATGCAATTTGAATGTTTGATCTTAAATAAAAGTATCTCTAGCAAGTTATTTAAAATGATTCTAAATAGAAAATTTAGGCAATTTTTTTTCTTTAAAATAAAGAAAATAGAAGACAGAATGTAAAATTCTCCAAATTTAAAACGATGAGAGAGAGAGGGAATTTTTTTTATTATACTTTCACCGATTAGAAAGCTAGTAGTTAAAAATTTAGAAAAGAAAAAACAATATTTTATTAAATATATGTAATATTTTAATAATATAGTTAATATGATAACTTATGAAATCGAGAAACCGTTGTTGAATGTAATTTTTCATTTGAGATTTTGACTTTTGATTCTTTATTTTATTTTATTTAAAAAAAATTGTTGGCGATTCCGGTTGAATTCGGAGGAATTGGAACGATTGATTTTATTGACCAAATCTCGTTCAGATGTTTGATACACCTATAAAATGGAATTGGATTTCTCACATTCTACCGTTCATGGATTTGGTCACTCCATCACAATCGAGAAGAAATTCAATTCCATTCCATCATTTTTTGTCTAAAAGACAAAATTATTTTCATCTTCTCTACATTATTTACCCACCGCCGCCAACCACCACCGATTTGAACCACCACCGACCACCATCGATCTGAACTCTGCCAACCATCATTGATCTTAACCACCGTTGACCACCATCATTCTGAACCATCGATCATTCGATCTGAAACACAATAGTTGGATTTTGGTTTCAAAATTTTCAAACAAATGATATTTTGGTAATTTACCAATATTTCAATCCAATTCCAAAGGTACATTATGTGAACTAAACATACCAATTCTTTTAAAAGATTTCATTTCAATGTCTGTCAACCAAACATGTGGTCAAACCTGATAACCAGGGACGGACCTACCCTTCCCAATGGGGGGTCCCGTGCACCCGCTCAAGTTCGTTTCGTAAGGGTGAATTTTTTTTTGGTATGTAAGGTGCACCCGCTCAACTACAAGGGGTGCTCCATGATATATGCGTTTTTGAGAGGTGAAATGTGCACAAGTCCAAAAAAAAACCAAAATTTATTCTCGAAATCAACAAAAAAATCGAAAAATTCTCTTGAAATCAATAAAAAAACCTAAAAAATCCCTCGAACCAACACAGAAACTTAAAAAATCCCTTGAAATCAATCAAAAAATAAAAAGTCCCCCAATTAATAGGGGAATTCGGCTAAAAACACATCGACAACAATTTCTTAATAACCTTTTCGTTTGTGTACCCACTCACCTAAAATCCTGGGTCCGCCACTGCTGATAACATTCCATTCCAATTGCTTCTAAGTCAAATTTCTTTGATGACAGATTCAATTCCATCCAAAAACATTTTGCAAACCAAAAGTCCTTAACAATCTAGAATTAGGTAAGTTTCCATGAATATATATATATATATATACATATATAATAGTACTCAACTAGTATATAAAATACTCAGGGGTTGTTTGTTTTTTAAAAAAAATCTCTTAATGTCTCTTAAGTCTGAATCGTTCATACCTTTTTACACACCACCTCTTATTAATCATAACTAAATTAAGACTTCAGACTTTAGACCTCTTAGAAACAAACGACACCTCATTAGTGATAATTAATTAATAAGATAAACGAGATTCGTAATTCATTTTTGTTTGTCAACGAAATGACTTGGTCTTTATGCATTGCTTGACGAAAGAGAACGATTAACCACTCTCAAACTTGACGTATACAAAGAAGAAAGGTCAACCAGAAGAAACAGTAAAATTCATGTTTTGAGTTGAAATAAAAAAGAAATAGAGCATCTTAACAAATTATTTAAAAGAGAGAAAATAAATCTTTTATTATCTAATAGATGCTTTATATTGTTCTTTAAAATAGAAAAATTAGAGAAAATTCTAATTTTAGAGAATTCTCTAAAATTTGATATGTGGAGAGCTAGAGAATTTAGTTTTTTATTCATTCGTACCATTTAAATTGAATTGTTATTATTTTATATAAATTCTTTTTAAAAAGTGTATTTTGATGATAAATTTATAAAATATTTTAATAGTTTAACTAATATTGAGATCTTTAAAATAAAAAGGCTGTTGAAATAAAATGTAATTAATTTTAGAGATTTTAAATTTTGATTAATCTATTTTAAAAAAAGTTATAGAAAATCTATTGAGGACAGATGTAAGAAAAGTTGTAGTTGCAAGAACCGGAAAAGCCTCCATCTTTGTGCATCAACCATCCTAGATGACTTATAGAAAAATATACGATTTATGATTTACATTGAAATAATAAAAAAGAATGCAATAAATTGTGTTAACAAACTTAAAATTAGTATAGTTAAATGGTTATTGTTTCAGCGATATTCGAGTTAATTATTGTTAGAGCTTAACTTTTCAGGAAGTCAAGAGTTTAAACCTTACAAAATGGGAGGAGTGTGCATAAGTATTTACTGTATATAAATGTGGGGTCAAATTATATATATCGTCTAAAAATTAGTAATCATCAAAACTAGTTTGTATGTGTTGTTTTGTAAATGAAATAATAAATGTAAACATGGAGTGCTTGTATAGTAGTGTTATATAGGTGAAACGTCAATGGATATTTTGCAGTTGAAAAAAAAAACACAAAAATATGTATATACATGAAACACACATTTACACTCAAATCTAAGAATAAAACATGATAAGCATTATGAATTATACCTTAAAAATTAAAATCATAGGATGCTTTTGGTTGATTTTCATATGTGTTGGTTCGTCTATGTAACAATACATTAAATTGGTTTTAATAATACTTTCTGCTTTTTAGATAGTTTCTATATAATTTACAAACATATAATATAAGTATTATATAATTTTAAAATATTATATCATTATTTTAGAAGACCTCTTAAAATGTATGATCTTGAAAACGTTGACATTTATGATGAATACGACAGGGTTTGGTTGAACAGTTACATCTACTACTTGTATAATGCATATGGTCAATTACTTCGTAGCCATGCTTATGCTTATGTAAAATGAAAGAGAAAAAAGTAAAGTAAACAAACAAAAAAAAAGAGTAAATTATATGTTGGTCCTGTCGTTTGCTCAAAATCTGGATAAGATTACTAACTTAAAAATAAATACATTAGTGTCCCCGTACGTGGTTTGTATTTCGTTATGAGATGGGTCTCTGTCCTTAATGAATATAACTTTTAGTCCGTTAATTAAGGGACACTTTGGTCAATTTTCATTTTCCCTTTCCTTTTGTCATTTATTTAACAAAATTTTTTATCGTCTGACAGGATCGAAATTCAAAACAAGAATTTAATTTAAACACTCAAAAACAATGTTAAAGAAGTTGTGAAATAACACTTTAACAATAAATCAATGAAACGGTGTATGAACTCAAATCACAAGTTATATGAATTAACTTAATGATTACAACCAAAGGCTCAATCTGTTGAACAGGCTCAACAGACGTTCAATACTTCTCTAAAAAAAGGATTACTAACAATCTTGAGGCTAATTCTCTCTAAAACAAAAACATATTCATGTCATCTATAATCTAATACATCTAGACTATATATACAAAACAGATTACAAGATAATTACTAAAGAAATATTGATCTTCAACATCCAGTCCATAATTATCTTCAATCTTCTTGTCTTTCGCTTTAAGTCATCTTTATCTTCAAATCATCTTTATCAACATAAGCAGCATTAATCTTCCAGCAATATTAATATTCAACAGTACTAACCTTTCAAGCAGTACTAACTATTCTTCTAGCAGTAATAACTCTTCAAGCAGTAGTAATACTACTAGCAGTAGTAATTCTCATCAAGTAGCAGTAGTAATCTTCAAAACCTAGCAGCACTATCTGAACTTGGCTCATTTCAGACCCAACAATCTCCCCCTTACTTAACTTTTCAAAACAAGAAGTTAAGTTCTTCAAAATATGGTCTTCATGATGCTTTCAAAATAAATGCTAAGATTCCTAGATCAGGATTCAAACCTAGGCTTTGATTGATTGTTCTTTTGATCACTATTCTGGCCATTTCTGAACCTTTAGCACATACCAGCTTAGCTTTCAACATCCCTTGCAGCTTTGCTTTGTTGTGATCATATACCTTATCCACCAAGTAGTACTCATGATAGCTTTTATAAATGGTTAAGACATAAACTCCACATCTTTCAAAGAGCATCCAATTCATCAATTCTTTTAAAACCATTTTCATGATGCAATTATTTGATAAGATACTTCACACTATCTGGATCAAACATCATGCATAAATACTCCATGGCCATCTTGGTTAATGCTCATCCCAAATCCTTTCAGCAAGTCACCATATAAGTTTAACCCTACCTTGTACATCTCTTCCAAATCTGTTCTGGAACAACTTCTGATTATCTTTCCCCAGGTTGAGTAAACTTCATACTTGTCTCCCATTCTCTTTATTCTGATGCACTATGTTCTTTTATCCACCAGAGTATCCCAATGGATGATCTCTAGAGCTTCCACTGAGATAGGATCAGCTTTTACTGGTTCTTCATCTGTCACAGTCATATACAGATCAAACTGTACATCAGATTGACTTGGTTGCTCTTGACTATGCTCATATTCAACATGCTCTGTAGGAGGTTCAACAGTAGGTTCTGATGGTTCTGCTTCCATTCTTTCACTTTCCTTTTCTTTCTCAACTTCATTAGTTCTTGGCCTCTTTGCCTTTGGCTTTGTAGCAATAGACTTCTTTCTTTTTAAAGCTCCAATTTTCTGAGCTAGTGTTTCTTCTTTCTTCACTTCTACCTTTTCTTTAGTAGGAGTGCCTTCTTCACTGTCAGGGAAAGGCTGTTGAATGTTCAGATCATGTATTTCTTTCATCTTTCTTTCAAATTCAACCCTCTGACTAAAGTCTCCTTGAAGCTTGGACATCTCCTTCTTGTATAAGTCTTCTATTCTGCTCCAAGACATCTTTGTAAACATTCCTTCTGGAACTCCAATAGACCCTTTCAAGAAGTTGATCATCTTTCTTCTTTCTTGAGTAGCCATAAAGGTCTTTGAAGGTTGTATTTTCTTTGAAGCTTTCATAGTAACCTTCTTCACAACCAATTTCAAGCTCTTATGATATTCTTCATCGTGCCTTTTTGACAAATCTAGAGCAATCTTTCTGTCTTTGGTAGTTTGAATCTCATTCTCCTTTTCAAGCTCTTCTTGCATCTTCTTTGCCAATTCTTCATCCAGTTCTATTTGCTTTTGCTTCTTAGATTCTTTCACAGGCTCTACCATCTTCTCTTTGCCTTTCTTCTTTGCCTCTTACATACTGACCTTTGACTTTTTCTTCTCAGATACTCCTTCTTTGATCACCACTCCTTTAGCCTTTTGAGTGGCCTTAGGAGTGTCATTCTTAGCTTTCATCAACGTCTCTGCAATCTCGATTTCTTCTCTAGTCATTTCAGTTTCTGCTGCTTTTTCTGTTAATGTTGCTTTCTCTGTTACTGCTGCTTTCTCTGTTATTGTTGCTTTCACATTTTCTGCTTCTTTCACAGTTTCAGTTGCTTGCATCTTTTGATCTTTCTCAGCTTTCTTTTCAACTTCACCACTGATCTCCCCCTCAAAATGAACTTCCATATCCACTGAACTCTCCTTTTCACCTTCTGCTTCTTTATTCTCCCCCTTTTTGGAAGCATCATGAGCAATGCCCCTTTTCTTTAAGACAAAATGGGTTCTCTTCTTTTTGTGTACCAACTTAAGTACCATCTTCTTGAGTTTAGCAATCTGCCCCTGTTGGGAGATGATCACCTTTTGTATTTCCTTTATCTTTGCACCCTGTTTGAGTACATCCAGGTTGACATTACCAATTGTTTCCATCAATTCCTCATAGTTATATCTGTCCTCACCTCCTTTAGGTGTGTTGACCACCCTTGAAGGATCCTTGGATCTTTTAGTAGAGGCCTTCTGCCTAGTAGAAGCACCTACTACCCCCTTGGTTTCTTGGCACCTGGGACCCTTAGATGATTGCTCATCCAAAGTTGTCGTGGGGAAGGTCTTAGATATGTTCACACTATCCTGATCCACACCTTGTGTAGAATCAGTAGTGTGAGCCTCACTACCCACATGCTCATCCTTCTCCTTAGAGAGGACCTTCTTGGGGTTGGGAGACACCCCTGTGGTTTCCCTTTGGATATTCTCTAATGGAGAATCCTCCATCAGAGGGCTTGTAGGCTTTTGGGGTGAAGATACAGGAAGGGAAGGAACCTTTTGTACCTTTTTCTTTACATATGTTTGAGTGATGGGGGAAATGGGCTTCACAATAGGGGTCAGAGGAGGATCATTTGAAATGAATGGTGTGGGTAGGTCATCAGTGGGTTGGTCAGATGTGGGTTGTGACCCTGATGCCTAACCATGGGAATGAGACACAACCATCATTGTGGAGAACAATGGTGTATCTTGTCCAGAAAAGTCCTTACTATGCCTTTTCATATTGGAGAATACCTTCCCTTTGGGAGGTTTTGGTACATACACCTCATTAAAAGAGGGTAAATCCGTCAATTCATTATTAAGTATTTCTTGTACAAACCTTGGATACATATAGAATCTTTTAGTTTTGGTTTTGGTATCCAGGTTTGACAGCAAATCATTCAGAATCATTTGTGAAAAATTAAACTTTTTGGAGGTAGCTAAGCAGACCAGATCATAAGCTATGGTACTGCTGAACTCACTCCATCCAGTTGTTTTGCGAGAAATACAATGTTGCAGAGTATGAACAAAGAATCTCCACTAAGGTGAAAATTTGCTCTTGAAGAACTTATAAACCTCAGTAGGACCTTCATACCCCATTCGATCAATCGCCTGAAATAAGTCTTCCTTAGGGAGAGTAGTAATACCTGAGGCATCATCTAGATGTATATGAGTGAGAATGAAGGCTTCAGTGATTGTGATTGATGTATCACAGACCTTTGATTGGATGACCTGATTACCATCCACAGTCTGTATGGAGGCATTGGCCTAGAACTGTTGCATATGAGTCACATATATGGTGGGATTTACCTTTAGCGCATAAGCAATGTGTGATTGTGATAGGAAATCCACAATTTCATGGAAACCCTCACTTGTTTGGGTTTCTGCAACATTGCTAGTTCATTGTGATCATCAACGAAATCCAGTCTTGCCATCGTTCTTGGGTTCAAATCAACACTAGGGTTTACGCACTGGGAAGCAAGAATTCGAGAGAGAGAGAGAGAGAGAGAGAGAGAGAAGTTTCACTAAATAGAAATTCAAAGGGTCGTTTGAGTGTTTGGCGGACAGAGAGGGTATTTATATGATAAGGGATTCAGTTAAGAGCAATACTAATTACCCTAGCAGCATTAACACATACCCGCAGTATTAACTCATATTAGCAGTAGTAACGCATACTAGCAGTATTAACACAGACTAGCAGTATTAACACAGACTAGCAGTATTAACACATACCAGCAGTAGTAACACTGATTAGCAGTAGAAATAAGGCAAGCAATAGTGACTTTGCACTGACAATATAAACCACCTAGCAGTAGTAACCATACTTAACCATATTTGAACTGTCAGAAGGAGTAACAATGAGAGCAATATTAACTTAACCAGAAGTACTAAGTATCCAATTCAGCAAATTAATCTGAAACACTTAAACACAAATGGTTAGCAACACCATTTACTATGAAAATTGAGAAAGCAATTATTGAAGAATTTTCCAAAAGCAACATGTCCTCCATCAAATCTTTTGAAATTTTGAAGGCAGTCCATGTTACTTGTCATGTGCCTAGAGCAACCACTATCTACATGCCAAATGCTCTTCCTCTTAAGCTGTTGGTTGCCCTGCACATAAGATAAAACAATTAGTTTCTTGAGGGAACCCAAGCCAAAATGGTCTTGGGTTGCCCTTTCTCATTAACATACTCATGCTCAGTAATATTAGTCTTAATCAGATGATTAGAATTTGAAATCTCATGGCTGGAATACTTTGTCATAATTATAGGCTTGGCAGTATTAACACTGGTAGCAGTACTATCCTTGTTAGCAGTACTAACTTGGTTAGCAGTACTAACTTGGTTAGCAGTACTAACTTGGTTAGCATTACTATCCTTGTTAGCAGTAGTATTGCTCTCAGCAACACTATTTCTGTTAGCAGTACTATTTGAGGTAGCAGTACTAACAGGTTTCTTGACTTTTTGACAAAGTTGTTTGCTTTCCTATTCTGTGAGTTACTCCTTGAATTTCTTGGAGTATTTTCTTTTGATTTAGCAAACTTATTCTGAATATGAGATTTTGCCGTACCAGTTTTCATTGGTGTTGTTCTCACATTCTCAGCCATGTGGTTCCTTGATCTTCTTGATTGCTTCCTATAACCAACAGAGTTTTGATTTTGTCTTTGAAAAGAAATTCTTTGGTTGATAGGATTGAAATAACAGTGTTTGGCTAAATGATTCAACTTGCCACAAATAAGACAAGGCTTTGGTCTATTGATTTTGCTTAGATCAATTCCCTATTTTTGAGCCCACTGGTTATTTTTGTTTCTCTGATTTCCCCTTATTTTATCATGTTTATGGGGTTTGTTCTGTTGACAAGTACAAGGATTTTCAATAGTGGTTTGCATATAGTGATTTCCCTGTACCTTTTCCTTCTCTTTCCTGGAGGTCTCAGCTTTCTCACTCTTAGCAGTCTCTTCCCCAATCTTAGACTTCTCCACATTCTCACTTTTGACAAATGGTTTACCCCCCCTTTCATTTGTAAGAATATGGTTTTCTAGGGGAATGTCTTTCTGGTCTTCCCTATTCTTCTCCTCAGTGTTCTCTTTTTCAGATTCTGCTTCAACCACTACTGTATCTAGTGGATATACTTTTGTGGCTTCTGTAGGTAAGTCATTCTTATCTTGTCTTTCTAAGAGGTCTGAGGTGGGTGGAATATAGTTGTTATTATAAGGTGGAGGGGTGTTATTGTATCCTATACCTCTTCTCAGTTTGTCATGAACTTGAGTTTTAAGTAAATTGTCCATTGCTTTAGAGGCATTGGAAAATTTCTCAATGTCTAATTTGGCCTTCTCAAATTCACTCTTAACTTTCTCACACTCCTCTCAAGCCTTCTCTAGCTTAATCTCTAACTCCTTCTTCTCCCACTTCCAATAGTTGAGATCATATGAATGTTGAAGTTCATTGGCCTGATATGCCTTGATCTGTTCTTCAAAATTTTCAATGATCAAACTAGACTCTCTCCTATGTGTCTCTAACCTTTTAAGATCATCACACATGCTCTGATTGTGATCCCTGTACTTTTTAACAGTTTCAAGACAGGCTTTAGAGCAAAGTTTAGATTTTACCTCTGTGGGAATTTTTGTGCTTGAAGACTCTGACACCTCAGCCATCAATGCTTGATTCTGGATTGCCTCTTCTGCTTGATCACTCCAATCAAATCCCATTCCATCTTGTGAGACAAGAGCTTGAGATGGGTTTCTGTTATAGTTAGTGGACTTTGATTGTTGCTTCCATGCTGTTGAGAGATTCCTCCTCTGCATTCTCTTGCAAAGTGCCCCAGTTTATGACACTTGTAGCATTCCACCTTGGATTTGTCAAATCCAGTACCATCTTCTCTTTTCATGGCAAAGTTGTTTCTTCCTGTTCTTTTGATGAATCTTTTGATTCTCATGGTAAGCATAGCTATCTGCCACTTGATATCCATCTCTTCAAGATCCTCAACATTGATCTGCTCCAGATCATCATTAATAAGAGAAGAATTAGCATGACTAGCAAGGAAGGCTTCCAAAACAGAATCATTAGATCCATCCTGTTTTGTGCCATAAGCAACACTAACTGATTCTGTATTAGCAGAAGAATCAGTAGTAGATGATAAGAGAGCAACATTGTGAGAGTATCCTGATGGCTTCTTCTTAGATTCAACTTCTGCTTCAAACACCCTGAGATCATTGTAGAGATCATCAAGTTCCTTATCCTCCAGATTATCATTCTGCCTAAAGGATACTGTATACATTATCCATTCTTCACCAAGAGATCTTAGAAACTTTCTGTTGACATCATCCTGGTCCATCTTGACACCAACTGTGGCCAATTCTCCAAACAACTTGTTGAATCTATCAAAGGTTTGAGTCATAGACTCATTCTTTGTAGACATAAAATTCTCATATTGTTGCTTGAGAATAGCTTTATGATTTCTCTTAGTGGTTTTGGTACCTGAAAATCTCTTCTCTAGAGCATTCCACAAGACTTTGGCATCAACACAGTTGCAAAACTGATGTTGATATTCAATAAGAATTGCCAAGAGCAGAGTGCTCAAGGCTTTCATCTCAGTCTGCCTTATCTTTCTTTCTCCATCAGTCTTTGGTGGAGGTCTCTTGCCATCTGCACCAATCTCTCCTGCATTGGAGGGACCATTCTCAATGATGTCCCACATTGAGTAGTCTGTAAGAAGAATATACTACCTGATTCTGATTTTCCACATGTCAAACTCATTGGGTTTGAGCATGGGAACCTTTGAAACAAGAACACTGTCGTGTGATCCGTCCATGATGATAGATTTCTGAGTTCCAAGAGCTCTGATACCACTTGACAGGATCGAAATTCAAAACAAGAATTTAACTTAAACACTCAGAAACAATGTTAAAGAAGTTGCAGAATAACACTTTAACAATAAATCAATGAAACAATGTATGAACTCAAATCACAAGTTATATTGAATTAACTTGATGATTACAACCCAAGCCTCAATCTGTTGAACAGGCTCAACAGACGTTCAATACTTCTCTAAAGAAAGGATTATTAACAATCTTGAGGCTAATTCTCTCTAACACAAAAACGTATTCATGTCATCTATAATCTAATACTTCTAGACTATATATATATACAAAACATATTACAAGATAATTACTAAAGAAATATTGATCTTCAACATCCAGTCCATAATTATCTTCAATCTCCTTGTCTTTCGCTTTAAGTCATCTTTATCTTCAAATCATCTTTATCAACATAAGCATCATTAATCTTCCAGCAATATTAATATTCAACAGTACTAACATACTAGTAGTACTAACCTTCCAAGCAGTACTAACTATTCTTCTAGCAGTACTAACTCTTCAAGCAGTAGTAATACTACTAACAGTAGTAATTCTCATCAAGTAGCAGTGGTAATATCATCAACAGTAGTAATCTTCAAAACCTAGCAGCACTATCTGAACTTGGCTCATTTCAGACCCAACATCGTCATACTTTTATGCTGTTTGTACAAGCCTTTACAACATGTAACAATTTTACAACATGTAATAAAATAAACAAATAACCAAAACCCCCAGGGCTCCCTCCTTTGTAATTGTCCCCTACCCCATTTCGTCTCTAATAACCTTTTTGCAACTTTGGAAAAAATATAAAAAATGTTCACACCAAGATCCATCTCTGACCCTCTCTTCATCTTCAAAGATCTGGGACACAAGGTTATCACAACTTCCGTCATCGATAATTAGGTTATACACCTTTTTGTGCACCGAGCAATGCGATCGGAAGAGATTTTTGCGTTGTCCTTCTTCCTCTGACGAAAAGAGTACTCATTGGAGTACGATGTTGATCTATTCTTGGGGGTCTTCTTCCTCATTCTCTTCGGATTCATAACTTGAAAGATCAAACCGATTACGATTTCCATTGCGTAACGCCCCAACCGGTTCTTCAAACCTATCTCTTCTCCGACGGTTGTTGTTGACGAAATTGGGTTGAAGTCTGTTGACAACCGCAGTTAGATTAGCAAGTGTTGTGGATAAGGCCACATTTATCTATTCTAAGTCCGCTTTGGTAGTCGGTTGTCGATTTGCCATTGTTAGTGAAAAGACAGACGAATCCTGCTCTGATACCAACTGACGCAACATAGGTTTGCGGAAGGATCGACAAACGTCTAAATCCTTTTGATAACGAGAATTACAAAACATAAAACTCAAAAACTTAAGAGAAAACTCTCAAAAGATAAACTTTTATTAATTGATAAAACTAAAACAAATAAACCCTATTTATAATCTAAATAGTAAAGATAACTATAGAAACTAAAATTCAAATCTAATCCTAAACTAGAAAAGATAATGATGGAAAATTAAACTAATAACATAATTAAGATAATTACTAAGGAAATAAAAAGAAAAAGAAACTCTAATAAAAAGGAAATAAAATACGTTTGGATATGGCTTAAAAAAGATTCGGGCTAGTTTCACGCTAGTTAAACTAGCGTCGAAGTCTCGGTAACTTCTATTGGAAATTTGAAAATAATGGTTAGGGCGACTTTCATGCTAGTTAGAACTATTATAACTAGTGTGGAAGTCACGATAGTCGCTATTTGCTCCTTTTTTTGATGCTCGAGTCTCTTTTGAGCTCAATTTCCTTTTCGAGTTCGTTTCCCTCTTTCCAATTATTTGCGAAAAACCTTATTAAATTTTGAATTCTCTATGTATCATAAACCAAATGCCTGAACGAAATTTGGTCAATGAAATTGATCATTCCAATTCTTTCGAATTTCATTGGAATTTGTGAACCAAACGTCCCGAGAACACAAAGTACAAGCTAAAGGTCAATACAAATTTTCTACACAAATTTATTTTGACCACTAATAATCATTGCATAATATTAGCCATGCACGCATGACTTGTTTATTGTGTTTCACAAGCTTCTTTAGTTGTGTTCGTATATATCATGGGACATTGTTAAATTTGCTTGATAACTAAATAATTTTATTAAATCCTATGTTAAATCAAACAATTCTTTTGAGTAAATTATCCGGTTAGTTTATGTGGTTTGCTCATAATATAGATACGGATGCGCGGTCCCATTGTCAAAATAAGTACGAAATGCGTCATCGTGCATGGTTCCCATTTCGTTATGACCTAGGTCCATGTCTCTAACAGTGTTAAATATAATTTGTTAACTCATGGACGATTTGCTCATTTTACCATTTTTTTGGTCTTTTTTCATGTTAATATGTAATAATATATATTATATGTTATATATATATATATATATATATATGTGTGTGTGTGTGTGTGTGTGTGTGTGTGTGTGTATGTGACATAGACCGCGCCAACAACGATCCTCACCCTCCGGCGTTCCTTCTCCTCCGACAAGACCCTCACGACAGTGCCAATTCTTTAGCGTCCCTCTTCCTCCAACAACACCCCCCGGACAACGGTTTCAAGGCACCATCTTCACCCACACGATAACAACTTTCTCCTCCACCTTGTTCCCTTACACATAAAGCTCATCTTCATCGTTGTTCTCGCCCACAAAACAATCATCTTCTCCACAACCACACCCACTATCGCCATTCTTACATTCTCCACCACAATCACCTCCAATATGAAATCTACCAATTTTCGGCCTCCACCTCAATTCAAAATGTAACACCCGTAATTTTCGGTCGGTAAAGGTCACCGGACGTTTTTGAAACATGTGAATGGTGGGATTGTGTTGGTAAAACATTATTTAAGTCCTTTGGAGTATCGAGAGCTTTTGAGCATGAAAAAGGAAGATTTCGGGGTCTTGCACTGATTGGGCGACAGTGCCCGCGACTGTGACATGTGTCACTATCACGAGACAAGGTCATAGAGGGCATACCCCTCTCGGTACAAGCGGGGCGACAATACCCGCGATTGTGCCACCGGGCACTGTCGCAGGACACTGTCGCGGTCGCCCCAGGGTTTTTAAAAGTTGTGATTTTCCATCCTTTTCCTCATTTTCACTTCACCCTCCCCATTTCTTTCCCTCCCAAACCGACTCTTATTCTTTTTGTTCGAACCCTAGTAATTCCTATGGCTATTTACTTTGATTTTGAAGTATTCTATCATCATTTAGCAAGAAAATGAAGGCAAGACTAAGAGTTCTCCATCCTACCCTCACCTTCAAGGAATATGAGAGTTTTCTAGGTTTTCACCAAAACCTAAGTGGTTATAAGTTTATCCTCTCCATTTCTAAACCTTATTATGAGGTATAAATGCTCCATTGATGACTCCCTAGTGTTTGGTTTCTCAAATTTTGGGTTTAATGATTTCAGAGAAATTAGGTCAAGATTAGGGTTTTGACCAAAATGTGAATTTTGATGTAAAATGTTTGGGGATCGATTCTTAATGGTTGAATGAGTATATTCATGGTTGGAAACTTGTGAATATAGGTTTTGGAAGGTTTTGCTTATGGATTCAAGTTCTTCAAGGAAGCTCAAGTTGGGGTAAAATCTAGATTTAGCCTAAATCTAGCAAGGTGAGTTCAAGTTGATTTGTGAAAACGTTGTACATGCCAAAATGTTCATTTTGAAGTGTTATTATGTTTTGCATGAAATTATCAATTGTTGGAATATTTGTGAGTTGATTATTTGAAGTATCTGACTTTATAAACCTTGCAAAATACCCACATTTGGGATTCTTTGGGTATATTGAAAAATAAGTTATTTTAAAGTATTTTGATGGTTTAATGCATAAATGGAAATCGTCTGGTGAAAATACACTTTTAGTGTTTGTCTGGGTAAAAAGTTTGATTTTGTGTTATGAGATGTTTTGAAAGAATACAGAGTATAAATCCATTTGGAAAACCATTTGTCCCAATCTAAACTGTATTGGAGTCTACCCATGTATTTTGGAGTGTGTTTGCATGACGTGAGTCGATTGCGTTATGTAATTGGGGATTGTTAATCGTTGGTCAAAAAGGGTTTTGAGCATTTTTAGCTCGGTGTTGACTTAAAAGGATTCTTGAGGACACTTGTCCAGTTTTACTGGCTCCATGTAGAGCCCGGTTATGGTTTACATGCTAATGCACCGTTTTGCATATTGATGTTTATTACATGCTCGAGTGCGTTGGTCATTCCTGTGTAGTAATGTAATGTTAGACTGTGTTGCATTGGATCCATAGGCACGTAAGTCAGTCTGTTTGGATGGTCAATTGGGTATTGCGGGGTTGAACTCCGGTCCCCATGTTTTACGACTAGAAACTTTACAAGTAGGCACTGGAGGGTTGAGTCTGAAGGTGCTACATGAGAGGTAGGCACTAGGACCTCCGCCGCTTGAAGTAATGTCTGGGAGGTAGTCTTTATGTGTAACAGGACTTCGGGATGGAGTTCTTTGTAATGTTCATCAAGGTCAATCGTCTCTTAAGGTATAACTTGTTAAGAAGTCGTAGGGACACTTGGGCTTTCATGTCGTGAGGTGTCATGCGATTAACGTTGCAAGAGTGTGGCATACTTTTGTATTCCTCCACTTTTGTATTCAATCGTCTCTTAAGGTATAACTTGTTAAGAAGTCGTAGGGACACTTGGGCTTTCATGTCGTGAGGTGTCATGCGATTAACGTTGCAAGAGTGTGGCATACTTTTGTATTCCTCCACTCTCAACGGATACGGGTCTCCCTCGTCGTCGGCCAACTGTATCTTATGTGTTGACGTCTTACTTTATTATCATTGGTCTTATGTGGTCGATATGATTGAGGACCTTAATATTGGACCTTCCTCCACGTATATTAAGGTTTTAATGAAGTATGTCATCCCCATGTTTTGATATTTGGTTTCCATTCGCTTATGGTCGCATGAGTATTGGTCCTAGTGTCCATGTTTTCGGACGTATTGTATATGTGAATTTTGACAATGATTTATGGCTTGGATATTTTGCCCCACTCGCGCTTGGGTGTTTTGGGGTGTAACGCTTTTTCTACGTTTCTTAAATGGGAGTCAATTCATATTATTGATTCGAGTAAGTTTTAGTTGCATCATTTTATAAAGAATGTTTGTAATGTGGTGTCCATCTTTGAAAATGCATGATATTGGAAAAGAGTCGTTTCCACGTTTTAAAGTACATTATTTGAAAGGTCATGATTTTAAGTGAAGTTCATTCTTTTAAAGATATATTTACTCATGTAAAACTCTTGAACTCAATAGGCATTAGCCTAACCTTTTTATTTGTCGGCATGTGCAACAGGTTCCTGTTGGGAATAGTTCTAGAATCTCAGTGAAGAGAGGAGTGTCATTTGTGTGCCTGAGGAGTGAGTAGCTTGATGAAGTCTTCCGCATTAGGTTAAGGAGAGCAACTTGTATTTAGGTTAAGTGACACCCGACTTCAATTTAGTTTGTATATATTATTGGAGTTTATAATTGTCAAGGTTAATCATAGAATTCGTAGTTGAGGCATACAGAGTTTTGGATCGTAAGAGGAAGTTTCATCCCTTACTTGGTGTTATGTTTAAAAATTTTAATTAGTTGCGCTTACCAAATTCGAGGGTGTTACAGAAAACCTGCTTCCAAACCCTTTATTCCACCCTCTCGCTCTACCTAATCGAAGCCAAAAATTAACAACAGGTTATTGATATCCATCTTCACCCGAGGGCGAGCAACAAAAACAAAGAAAAAAGTTATTTTGATTTAAGGTTTAAATATTTTGTATCATAAAGTTGTGATGATTTGATGTTCTTGATGAGGAGGGTCGATTACTTTAACCAATCCAATCAACCCCATGAGGCTCCTTATTCTCTTGGGTGGGTCAAGAAAAGTCACTCAAATTAGAGTCACACAAACTTGTCGGGTACCCGTCTCAATTGGCAAACACTATCGAGAAGAGGTACTATGTGATGTCATTGATATGGATTCTTGCCACATTTTACTGGGTTGACCATGGCAATTCGATAATGATGTCACTTACAAGGGCAGAGACAACATCGTGCTATTTCGTTGGGGCGACCGAAAGATCGCCATAGCACCAGTTAACAGCTTCGAGGAAAGCACCGACAAGAAAAGCAACAACTATAACGTATTATGGGTTCAGTTTATTTGCTAGTCAAATAACCACCCACATGGGAAAAACCACCTGAAAAAGACGAAGTCTTACCGAACAAATTTGAAAAGAAAGTCATCCCCGTCATGACCGAGCCATAACAAGAAATCTTTACCGAGACCAAGTGTCTGAACCAGATCTCAGACCGACCACCGAAGAAACCGAAAGTGAACCGGTTAATTAAGGACAATCCCAAGCCAACGAAACTTTTGTCACAAGAATTCAAGAAGGTGGAGCTTGAAGATGACGTTTCCATTATTCCAACACCCAAGGCTATGGATCATATCCAACAATTCCCAACAAAGTTTTTGTAGCCTACTATCCTTTCGAGTTAAAAAAAATATCTCTTGTATGGAGGCAATCCAAAGACCAAGTTGTGGATTCAAAGAGAATTTTCTACATGAGTGATTTGGTGAAACATTGAAACCCCAAGGAGTCGAATGCAGTTTTTTTCAAGTGAACTCGAGAGCGAGTTCTTTTTAAGTGAGAGTGACTGATATAGAAAGAATTCAAGAGATTTAATAAGGTTTTTTGCAAATAATTGGAAAAGAGGAAAACGAGCTCGAAAAGACTCAAAATTTGGCATCGAAAAGGGGCAAATAGCGCCTGCCTTGACTTTCAAGCTACTTATAATAGTTCTAACTAGCATGAAAGTTGCCCCCATCCACTGTTTTCAAATTTCCAACAGAAGCTACCGAGACTATCACGCTAGTTTAAACTAGCGTGAAACTAGCGTGAAACTATCTCAAACATTTTTTAAGCCATATCCAAACATATTTTGTTTCCTTTTTCTTAGAGTTTTTTTCCTTAGTAATTATCTTAATTATGTTATTACTTTAATTTTCCATCATTATCTTTTCTACTTTGGTATTAGATTTGAATTTAAGTTTCTATAGTTATCTTTAGTTTTAGATTATAAATAAGGTTTATTTGTTTTCAGTATTATTTAGTTTTATCAATCAATAAAAGTTTATCTTTTGAGAGTTTTCTCTTAAGCTTTTGAGTTTTACGTCTCGTAATTCTTGTTATCAAAAGGGTTTAGACGCTTTTCGATCATTTCGCAAACCTACACTGTGTCAGTTTACCTATGGAATGGAATTGAATTCCACACATTCAATCATTCATGGATTTGGTCATTCCATCACAATTGAGAAGAAATTCAATTCCATTCCATCCTATTTTTTCAAAGGGGAAATTGCATTAAAATGTAACATACTTTGATCTGATTCCTATTTTGGGTAACATACTTTCGAAACTTTTATTTTGGTACCTAAAATGTAATATCTCAATCATTTAGGTACCTGGATAACTTGTTTAATCATTAACAGGTAACAATGTTGACATGTCAAATGATGTGGCATACAACTCATTTCATTTTACTGATGTAGCCAACTTTATCGATTTTGTTTTTTATAAAATAATTTTAAGATATATTTTTTTAAAAACTTTTTTCAATTTTATGTTTGTATTAGTTCATCAAGAACAATTACACTCTAAAATCAAGTAAAAACCCTAAATTCATACACACTCCTCCGGCTCCCCCTCACAATCAATGAAAACCTCCAGATCTAATTTTGTTCGTGACCATCCCACCTACCAAATGTGGAGTAAGGTGCAGTTCTGACGTTGGGGGAACCAAAGACCGTCGCCAGCGCTATAGTGTTTGACGTTGGCACAGAGAGAGTATGCAACAAATGAAGAGGAACGATCTGCGTCGGAGAAATATTTACAGGTTAGGGGAGTATGATGGACCAATAAAGTTGATGAGAATATACAATTCATGTACATGTTTTGAGTGCGTTGTCATTCATTTGGAGTCATGTAATGTTTTAGACTGTAATGCATTGGATCCATAGGCATAAGAGTCAGTCAGTCAGTCGATTTTGTTTGGAATTCTTCTTAGACCATTAGGAGCTCGAGGTGTAGATCGTTGGTGGTTGAACTCGATAACCTTGGTGCTGTGATAGAAGAAGTGAATCCTTCTTAGACCATTGGGAGCTCGAGGTATAGATCGTTGGTGGTTGAACTCGATAACCTTGGTGCTATGATAGAAGCAGTGAGTCCTTCTTAGACCATTGGGAGCTCGAGGTATAGATTGTGGGTGGTTGAACTCGTTAACCTTGGTGCTGTGATAGAAGCTCCATAACATTATATGTGACTTACTTTGTGTTTCGCCATATTATATGGAACCGGGTCTCCCTCGTCACCGAAAGGTGTTGTTTTGGGTATTGTATTTTAGTGTCCATGTTTTACACGACGTTTTATACATATATATATATATATATATATATATATATATGAAAATTTTATTCATGATTTATGGGTTGAATATTATGCCCCACCCGTGTTTTGGGTGTTTCGAGAAATAAAATTTTATTCGCGTTTTATAGATTGGGATGTCAAATTTCTATTCATGTTTTGAGTGAGTTTGGGTTGAATTTACTTTTCAAAGGAATGTCTATGTGAGGATACTTGTCTTTAAAAATGTGTGTTATTGGAAAATGAGTCGTTTAATATTTAAAGTAAATCATTTTGAAA
Source organism: Arctium lappa (assembly GCA_023525745.1). Lineage (NCBI taxonomy): Eukaryota > Viridiplantae > Streptophyta > Magnoliopsida > Asterales > Asteraceae > Arctium > Arctium lappa. The sequence goes on along the minus strand of CM042052.1, from coordinate 85,569,088 downwards.
GATTATGATTTAAACTGCATTCCTTCCTTTTAACAAATATATTATTATTTCATGTTGAAAACTCTTGAACTCACTAGGCGCTAGCCTAACATTTTTATTTCTCGGCATGTGCATCAGGTTTCGATTGAGGAATGGTGCTAGCGTATTGTGAAGAGATGAGTGCTAGTTGCATGCACGAGTGAGAGTAGCTTGGAGAAGTCTTCCGCATTTATTTCGGAGATAGCGACCGTTATTGGGGTTTTAGTAACACCCGAATCTAATTAGTCCTTAAGTAAGACTTTATATATTTTGTTGATGGTTCCTCCTAGAAATGTATTCCAAGTATGGACTGGTCGTAAGAGGTTTTATCCTTCTTTGAGGTATTATTGAAAATTTTAAATTAGTCGCTCTTTCCAAATGTAAGGGTGTTACAACACATACCACTTGTCCAAAGAACTTTGAGACAGATGAAGGTTTATAGATCGTAGCAACACAAATTTGTAATAGATCAAAAGAACAATCAAACCCCTTTGTTCTTTGATATTCTGAAGAAATGTTATTGGGATTGACCTTTATTAAACCCCTTCAATGGAATCGAGGTGAGTCTCCAACAGATCTTGGAATATTTGGATTTTCTTTGGAAGGATTTGTTCTTTGATTTTTTTGAAGAAAGGAGTTGTTCTTGAAACAAAGCTTCTGGAGAAACTTTATGATAAGGGTGACGAACATTAAATAAAAACAGAAAAAAGAATTGAAAAAAAACTACAAGGAAAATATATTTTGAAATTATTTTATACGAAAAAATTCATGTCATTGGCCACATCAACAAGATAAAAATGACTCAACAAGTTACCCATGTACCTAAATGATTGAAATATTTAGGTACCAAAATGAAAGTTTTGAAAGTACGTTACCCAAAATAGGAATCAGACTAAAGTACGTTACATTTTCATGCAATTGCCCTTTTTCAAAAAGACAAAATTATCCTCATCTTCCCTACTTGATTTACCCAACCCACTACCGACCACCACCGATCTGAACCACTGCCAACCACCACTGATCTGAACCACCATTCTAAACCACAACCGACCACCACCAATCTGAACCACCACCGATCACCACCACCAATTTGAAACGCTATCGACCACCACTAATCTAAACCACAGTCGACCACCGTCGATCACAACCGATTTGAACCACCATCGATCTGAACCACTGTTTTGAACCATCATCGATTTGAACCACCATTGACCGCCACCGATTTAAACCATCGCCGGACAGCACCGTTCGACCACACCACAATCTGAACCACCACCTACCACCACCACCGATATGAACCACCAATTTAAACCACCGTCAACCACCACCGATCTGAACCATTGTTTTGAACCACTGCCGACCATCACCGTTCTGAACCACCACCGATCTGAAACACCGTCGACCACCACATATCTGAAACATAATAGTTGGATTTCGGTTTCAAAAATTTCAAAAAAGGTATTTTGGTCATTTACCAATATTTCATTCAAATTCCAAAGCTACATTATGTGAACCAAACAAACATATTTCAATTCTTTTAACAAATTCCATTCCAATGTCTGTCAACTAAACAGATGGTCAAACCTGATAACATTCCATTATAATTTCTTTCAAAGTCAATTTTTTGACAGATTCTATTTCATCTAAAAACATTTTGCGAAAATTTAGATATATATGCGACTGCGACACCAATCTACTCTTATATATACACACACTTTGTATGCTAATTTCACATACATCGTAATTTTAACAGATTCCATTCTAATTAATGTCTGTCAAAACAGATGGTCAAACCTGATAACATTCCATTCCAATTTATTTCAAAGTCAAATTTTTTGACATATTCTATTTCTTCCAAAAACATTCTGCGAAACAAACGCCCCCTTATTTTATGAAGGAAAGTAAAGGAAAGGGAGGAAAAGGGTTAGAAAGTAAAAAAGACGTCGTGTTCTTGAAACCTTTTAGGGGAGAAAAGAAAGAAAACTAAGGGAAGGAAAATACTAATAAGTTTCCTCCCAAATGTGAGAGGAAAGAGATGGAAATGAAAAGAAATAAATTAAAATCCGTTTTGTAATAACCGTGTTGAGACTCAAATAAATTTTTAAATGGGTGCAATTTATTGAAAATACCAGAGTTTGGGGCTAAAGTGTAAAGATGAAATAAAAGGGATTTAACCCTAGAGACTACCTCATTTTGTTGGGATACTGAGAGTTCTCTTTGGACAAGGGAGGAAGAAGGTGATTCTTGAAGAAAAGTCAGTAAAGGAAGAGATTTCTTTGAGATTCAAGGTTTCTTCAATCTCCATCAAGGTAAGATCCCCATGTTAGTATTTTCTATTTATCAGGAGTTAGTAGATTGGGGAAGATCCCCTCTTGATTGGGTAAAGGCTGATGTTTGATTTGGTGGGGTTTGAATAAGATGCGATTGAAAACCCCTTCTTCTTCCGTATAAATCATTCTAATGGAGTTAGATAATGATGGGTTAGATTTTAGATATCTTGTGTTCCAATCCGGAGTTTATTGGTTTTGGGTCAGTTCGCATAAAAACCCTTAATCGCCTCTGTGTTTGGGTGAACTGGGCGAATGAGAGCGCCCCGGGGTGGGTCGAAACCCCGAGCGACGTTTGACGCGGGGGAGTCCCGGTCGAGACCCCGGGGGAGGTGACCCCAGGTGTTGGGGGTTAAGATCCCGGGCTGTGACCCTGGGAGATGGGAGAGCCCGGGATATGTTGAGCCGGGCGGGGACCCTGGTAGCCGGGGCGCCCGGGGGGGGGGGACCGGGAGTCGGTCAGCGGGAACCCGGGCGGGGACCCCGGGAGTCGGTGCGCCCGGGGGACAGTTGGGTCCGGGCGGCGGGATAACTGGGGGAACCCGGTAACCTGTGGTGTCCGGTCGAGGTCTTAGTCCGGTGTATAGGTTTTCGAACTTCACACTCTCCATTTCTGTTGTAGGTCCTTTGTGGAAGAGTTTAGCGAATTAGGTGTTTCAGGATTCAGGTGAGTTTTCTAACCAGAGACTTCCCCTTGTTTATGCTACTGTACGCATGTGAAGTTTATTAAATTACCGTTGGTATTCCTGCTACTTTTATGCATGCGAGATTTAATTAAATGAGAGTCTTTCTAACTGAAAGTATAGTAACTTGTGTTTTTAATATTAAACGCATGAAATGTTATGAGACCGTATGCTTATCTGATATATGAACCGCATATTTTTGCTATGTGTAAAAGTTGAATGGTTGTATGCATACCTTTCGGTGTGGGTTAGTAACGGCTAAGTCGGAGGGTGTGTTCCGCCACTACTCATGTCGGGGGGGGGGGGTGTCCCGTTTATGCCATGAAGAGTGTATTTCGTCAGTGCTCACGTCGGGGGGTGTGTTCCAGTTAAGGCAGCGTGAGACTGACAAGGGGTTCCAGTTAAGGCATCGTGAGATTGACACGTGGTCACGAGTGGCGTGACTTCAGTGTGCCGATTACGTATGTGGTTTGCGAGTAAAAGTTTAGATGTTTTAAAGTGGAGAATTGTTTATAAACGCCATCAAACTGTTTTAAACATTATTGTTGATGCGAATGTTGTTACTAGAGGGAACTCATTAGACCCCATGGTCTAACCTCACTCTTTCAAAACTAAAAACCTTTTCAGGTAGGCGCGGAATAAGAGGATCCGGTAGAGACAAAGAGAAGGTGCGAGCGGTAAACGATTTTTGAAGACTTCCTTATAGTTAATTGTTTTAAATTCTCAGTTGTGTAATAGGTTGATTTCCGCAAACCTCTAAATCTTACGGTAGACTTGGGACCGTTTTGACGTATCTTCATATTATATGTTATGCTTGACTTTTGAATGTTTTGGGATGTTACACGTTTAAAAGATTATTAAAATTGCAAGACTACGTAACTTTTCATTTTAAATTATATATTTAAAGAGTATATTTGTAAAAATGACACATTTCCATTCATTTGTCTCCTTTCAAGAACGTGAAAAATTATTTTATTTCTCTCTTTCCTTCCTTTAATATTCCTTCTCTTTTGAGAACAAAGATGAAAAAAAATTATTTCTCTTACCTTTTCTTCCCTTTCTTTTCTTTTCTTTCCAAAATTTAAATGTTTTAATTTAATAATTTATTTTAAACTGTTTATGATATTTATGAGTTTTGATTTAAAATAACTAAAAAAATAAAAAATCATTAAGATGAAAATTGGGATTTAATTAATGGCCTTTTAATAATTGGGGTTCACATATGGGATTCAAATGAGTGCGAAGGAGTCAATGAGTTAGAAGGAGTCAATGAGTTAAAACTACAAGATATACAATTTTTTACACTGTTTTGTTGAACGAGGAGTAGACACTGTGGATTTACATCAATTTATTTGTATTATTAAATTTTAGGATGATGACAAATATGAAGTCATGAAAGGTGAACCTTCTTGCTTACAAAAGTTTTGACATCTAAATTTAAACCCAAAGAAAATGATATTTCTACTACACCTCCCATCATCAATCTTAACGAATAGGCACAACCCAAGTGGTTAGTATTTCAAAAGAAAATTAATGTGCATATATGTTATTATTTTATAGATTCAAGAAGCGTAACTCACTTTTTGATGGGTTTTTATTTTTTATTTTTTAAAGTCATTAGTTTATGGTCATAATTAATGATATTGAAATGTATGTTTAACATATATAAATTATCTTAAAATGAGTTAGAAAACCAAAATATGTGTTTAGGGAGGGGTAGGGTTTACATCTAGACGTGACTAAAATCCTTATGTATATGAAGGTATATCTGCGAAATTCACAGTCGGGAGATTAATAGGTGTGCATATATCCGGTCCGGTTACCCAAAAATAACACCAAAATATGAAAATAAATATGAAATTTGTTTCGCAAGCTAGCGAGGAATCATAGGAATATGTTAACGTTGTCTTACAATCTTCAAATAAAATTATATACAAGCTTTAAAAATATACTTTAATAAAATTATTTCATTGTGATGAAAGGAACTATTTGAAGGCCATAACATTCCAACCAGCAAATTGAGATATATATGCGACTGCGACACCAATCTACTCTTATATATATACACACACACTTTGTATGCTAATTTCACATACATCGTACTTCATCACCCCCCCCCCCCCCCCCTTTCTCTAGCTATCTTCCTCCTGCAGATATGGGTATTTTGGGCAACAGTTTCTCAGTGAAGGTGGTTGACAGGGTGGTGGTGAGTGCAGAAGAACCATGGACTGACCACTGGTTATCCTTTACAAACCTAGACTTGCTTGTCCCACCTTTTAATGTTAGCTCTTTCTTTTGCTACAACAAACCCTCCCATGGAAGTTTCCCCACCATGCTAAACACCCTCAAAGCTTCCTTATCTCGAGCTCTTGCACTCTATCCCCCGGTCTCCGGTGATATCGCATGGAACGAAGCTGCCGGCAAGAATCAAATTCATTGCAACAACCAAGGAGTCGATTTCATCCAAGCTTTTGCTGATGTAGAGCTCAAGGAACTCGATTTCTACAATCCAGATGAGAGCATCGAGGGTAAACTAATGCCCGAGAAGCAACGCGGGGTGTGTGCTACCCAGGTAATTAATGACTGATTTCTTCCCATAAATCTCTCTCCTATGATGTGTATTCATGTGATTGGTGGACGTGAATGATGATTGGTGGACATGAATTAGACGTGATATTTTGGGATAGAAGATTTTTATTCTTGAGATTTGTTTATTCTTCTCATATATTAAAGTAGTTAATGCTAAGTTGTTAAGCATGCATTAATTTTTTTAAGGATCACATCAATAATCTTGATGTGTTATCTTTGTTAATTTCTCACGGCCTTTTAAAAAATGATATTCTAAAGAAAGAAACTATTTATTTTAATTAATAGTGTTGCCTACAAAAAAATGCAGGTCACGAAGTTAAAATGTGGAGGCATGGTGATAGCGATCAAGTTTGATCATCGGATAGTGGACGGGTACTCAGCTAACATGTTTATCTCATCATGGGCAGACATGGCTCGATCCGAAACCCCATCGATGCTTCCCTCCTTTGCGAGGTCCCACATGAATCCAAGGTCCCCAACCTTTTATTCGTCATCAATTGATGATGTGTTTGTTCTGTACTCACCACAATCCCAGCCTGACAACGACCAAGATCACGACAAAGGAAACGATGTACTCGTCAATCGCATATACTACATTGAGAGTGAGCAACTTAAACGTCTACAGTCGTTGGCGAGTGAAAGCGGGCGTAAAAGGTCGAAGCTAGTGGCGTTCACCTCTTTCTTGTGGAAGAAACTTGCACTGAGCATGGAAGAAGCAGGAAAACACAATGAGGTGTGTAATGTGGCTGTTGCAGTCGATGGAAGGAGAAGGTTGAGTGACGGTGATGGAGAAGAGAAAGAAAAACTAATGGATTCGCACTTTGGCAATGTTCTATCCATGCCTTATGGGACCAAAAAGTCACAGGTGATAATTTTTTTTTCTTTTCCTGAAAGGTGTTCTAAATTATGCCTAGACTAATTCCAGCGAATTATGACTGCAAGAAATCAACCCTGATAAACTCAGTGACCACAATTATTGCGTACCCAATTTTTTTTGGAAGGGTGATAAATTTATTCAAAATTAAAACTTTGATAAACGTATTAAAAACTTTACCCAATTTTACAAGACTTTCACGATTTCCACTGAAACATATATACATTCTTATGAGAATACTATATATACATATGTGCTTGAGTTTTCAAACCCTAAAAACTCATGAAACCCTAAACCGAAAAACAAGGATATAGATCGATTATGGTAGACCTAATTTACTCTTTTTGACATATCAGGAGTTGAATGAGATGTCATTGAGCAATGTAGCTACGGATGTTCATGAGTTCTTGCAGATTGCTACCAAAAAAGATCATTTCTTGGACCTGATAGATTGGGTGGAAGAACAAGGGCCACAACCGCTAATTTCAAAGGCTTTTGCGAGAGGAGAGATGTCAGTGATGGTGTCAGCGGGACAAAGGTTCCACACCATGGATGAGATGGATTTCGGGTGGGGTAAGTTGGTGTTCGGATCATGTCATGTGCCATCTGAAAGGAAGGATTGTTTCGTGATGACAATGGGGAGTCCGACCAACAATGAAGATTGGGTTGTCTACATGCATATGCCATTGAGACACATGAACTTCATTGAGGCACATGCTAGCCACGTGTTCAAACCCTTGAATGTTGATTACCTTAAGATTTAACTTAAATTATCTTTGAACTTCATTGTTTGTTTATATTTATATTGTTGTTGTCGATATTGAGTTTCGTAGTCTGGTTTGTATTTATTCAAATTAATCTAAAAATATGTGTTCGAATATTGCCCTTAATTGTTGCAATTGTTAAATATTTCATATGTTAGACTCAATCCTATCTTTTGCTATTTGATTTTTATTTTTGAAGTAATTAATATAAACACACATAGAGGTTCCATCAACTTTTGAATAAAAATTAATTGATTTTTTTCACTATTTAAATAATACTAGAAGCGTACTCGCGCAATGCAGCGAGATACATCACGATTTTAATGTTTATTTTTATTTTTTGTTTTTTATTGATTTACAATACGATTTTGGATGATTTTTATTGAGTGATAGTGGTTTTTTTATATATAATTTTTTTTAATTTAGTCTTAACAATATAATGTTTTTTATACAAAAAAAATTAAGTAGTTTCTTAAAATTCATTAATTATCTTATATATTTTAATTTTTTTATATTTAAATTGAGATGTTTATCCTGTTTTGATTATGTTTATCAGAATTCAAATTTCATAACTTTAGGATTTGGGGATTACAGATAAGGATTTTAGGGGATAAGGATGAAATTTATTAATTAGGGTTAAAAGTATTTAAAAGTAGTATATATCGCTTCATTAATTGTTTTTTAAGAGATTTTAAGTAGATTATCATTAAATAATAGTACATAATGCTTAATACATCACGATTTTAATGTTTATTTTTATTTTTTGTTTTTTATTGATTTACAGTACGATTTTGGATGATTTTTATTGAGTGATAATGATTTTTTATATATAAATTTGTTTAATTTAGGCTTAACAATATAATTTTTTTATATAAAAAAAAAATTAAGTTGTTTGTTAAAATTCATTAATTATCTTATATATTTTAAATTTTTTATATTTAAATTGAGATGTTTATCCTGTTTTGATTATGTTTATCAGAATTCAAATTTCATAATTTTAGGGTTTGTTTATATTTAAAATTTTAAATTGAGATGTTTATTCTGTTTTGATTATGTTTATCAGAATTCAAATTTCATAATTTTAGGGTTTGGGGATTAGAGATAAGGATTTTGGGGGATAAAAATGAAATATATTAATTAGGGTTAAAAGCTTTACAGGTAGTACATTAGGCTTTAGTAGTTATTTTTAAGAGATTTTAAGTATATAGCTTTAAATGATAGTACATAAAGCTTAGTGAGTTGTAATTAAGAGTTTTTTATGTCATCTTTATAATATAGTATAGATAAAATGAAACTTAATTAACAAACCAATTCTTTTGTTAAAGACCGACTAAGCATTTTTAATACAACCAATGTTTATAATTATATATAGGGCCAAAAAACAAATGAAATAAATTTGAATAATCTTAGTACAACTTGCACAAAATATAGGGTTTTATAACCCTAGCTTTGCTTTTGAATCGATCCCAATCAACCTCTCCATTCATATTCAAGCATCTTATTGCTTTAGTTGAAAGATTCAGAAAAATTATTACTAATTATGTCCGAAGTGAAAAGCAAAAATTAATATTCTGATAAAGACGTTCTCTTTTTGGGTGTGAAAAGCAATGTCAAACCCTCTGCAAGGTTCGTCCACGGAGGACGAGTGAATGGGGTCGTAGTAAAGGATATAACTGACAACTCGACCATGACCAATGTCCCAATTGGTCCTATCCATTTGATTCGCTAACTTTAATCAATTTTTTTTATTTACAAATTTGTAAATAAGTGTGAACCTTTTATTAATGACTTGCGGCCTAGAAGTACAAAAGAATACTAAACCGAATAATTTACCTGAACTAAAACGGTTTCAAGTTATTCTTTTTACGAGTTAAATGGTTCGGTTAACTAAATTAATAATGCAAGTTTCATTGCAATTATTTCTTTTACCATGTCGGTTAACCGCATATCACATTATATTATTATTCACTTTAATTTGTATAATTTTGTTCTAGATGAATTGGTATATAAAACTAACATTTTAGGTGAACTCATCTATACTATTATTAAAACGACATAAAAATTCTTAATTATAACATTTTAAGCACAATGTACAATTAATTAAAGTCAATTACTTAAGTTACAATTTCTTAATGCTTTGGTACAACCTTTCCAAACACAGTATCTCACATAATCATCTATTTGTGGAATGAATACTCATTTATTAATATAAATATTTGTTTTTTTGGTGGAGGATTTTATAAAATAGATTTTATATTAGCATAATATATTTTAAATGTTGATTTTACATTTAAATCTATATTAATGAGATGTAATATAAAATATTTTTTTCTTCCGTATTTTTTTATATTACATCTCATAATGATTTTTCCATATTTTATTTTATAAAATCTTTTTCCATATTTTATTTTATAAAATCTTTTTACATAATGAAATGTAATATAAACTCTTTTTTCTTCCGTATTTTTTTTGCTAATATAAAATATATTTTATTTTATAAAATCTACACGTATTTTATATTAGCATAATATAAAATCTACACGTATTTTTTTTTCACGAGCATTAAAAAAGAAAAAAAGAAAGTTGATATGAATTAAAAATAAAAAGGGGTCTAATCCAAACTTTACATATATCTAAGGATTTAATTTACCTGATGACCTGTTAATGATGATATGACTTCAAATAAATGCCAACTAATATGCCACGTCATTTTTAAAATTTAAATATAAATCTAAAATATAACGTGGCTTTATACTACAAGCTATTACAACTTACAATAATGTAAAAAAGACAAAACAATCCTTAATTCATCCCTATCGGTGCAACATTCTCCGACTTACCCTTCTTTTCCGGCGACACCACCATCATTTCCAGAGACCCCCTTCACCACTTTTCATCACTCAAAGTCTGTGTTTGTTAACCCAATCAAAGTCTACGTTTGTTAACCCAATCAAAGTCTAGAAGTATGAAAGTCCATCAACAGCGGGAGGTTCCGTTTGTTAACCCAATCAAAGTCCAAAAATATCAAAGTTCTCTTATTTGCTTTCAAAGACGTTGTTCGAATCAGCAGCGAGAGGTTTTGTTTGGTTTCACCACTGCTATGAAAGATCCAAAGGTTTCTAAACATGGGATCGGAAACAACGACTGAAAGAAGCCATAGCCGAAATCCGCCATGAAAATTCTAAAGGAAAAGAAGGAAGAACTTGGCCAAAATCTTTCTATCCAATCCTTTAATTTGTTGTCTCGATTTCTGATCCGGTCATTCTGATGAAAACACTACAAAACAGAGGCTTATTACCGCCGGATGAATTCGTCAGTGATCCGTCGGTAAAATGTAAATCCGTCGGTAAATGGCCGTCGGAAAAAAGGTGTCGGCGATCAAATTACCGACGGATCACCGACGGATATTACCGACGGATCACCGACGGTTATGTTTTCCGACGGATCTCCGACGGTTACCGACGGCGAGGTTATTTCCGACGGATCACCGACGGTCTTCCTTTAGCGACGGATTACCGACGGATTATTTCCGACGGAATTCCATTTTACCGACGGATTTAGCGACGGATTTCCGACGGTTATTTATTAAATAAAAATTAAATTAAAAATAACTTTCCGACGGATTATCCGTCGGTAATTTTTTTTTAAAAAAAAATAATTAAAAATTAAAATTTTCCAGTTTTTTATCCCATACAAAACCTGCCAATTTTTAAATATTACTAATTCTTAAAGTGTACAAAATATCTATAAATACATAAACATAATCCTACGGAGGGGGAAAGGGGTGTTGACTGTTAAACTTGATCATGAACGCGTCAAACTGAGCCATTTGTTCCTGCATCTGTCTCTTCTCTACTTCATCTCTATCTATTCGCTCCTGAATCCCGATCCTCTCTATTTCTTCTCTCTGTAGTCGCTCCTGCAACTGGATCCTCTCTGCTTCTTCTCTCTGTAGTCGCTCCTGCAACTGGATCCTCTCTGCTTCCTCTCTCTGTAACCTCTGCCTCAGCTCCTCCAACTGAAATTCAACATTTGACAAACATATATAGAACAATGACAAACTGAAATTCAACATTTAACAAACATATGATTAACAATGTTAAACAACATTTGACAAGCATACTTCCTCATCGTGACGGCCGCGCGTGCTCCCGCTCGAACTGGCACCTGAATCACCGGTCATAGCATAATAGGGATCCTGACTGGTCCCCCATCCAAAAAAGACGGCCCTTACGCCGTCCTCCGACACTACGCTCCCACAACTCGGCGTCATTGGGAGGTACAGTGTCGGGAGGTAAGTTCGGGTACTCCTCCTCCCTATTCTGATGGTAGGCATCCTACAGTTTACCAAATTAGACATTGTCAAGTCAACTAACCTATAGAAAATTCGGCAACATTTCAACTGTGATTTGAACATATATCCATGACCTGCTTTTATCAAAACAATCGTATCGTCTGCCCAACAATTGGCAACCCAAACTAAGTTTGCTATAATTTTTATCTATCAAACGAGAAACGCAAAACAAAAACAAACATACACATTATGAGTTAGCTACATGATAGATACATGTAGAGATTTATGTTAATTAAACTAAGAAAGCAACAATGAGAAGGAAGCTAGGATCATGAATTCCTACTCTAGGGAATTGGACAAACAACGAACCTGATTCGACAATTCATATAACTTCGAATAAGGAAAGAAATGACACTAAAACACATAAAACCCTCTTTTTGGGACGAGGAAAGTTTTTTCTATCATAAATCGTAACTACTTTTGTGGTGCTTCAAAGTGGTTAAAGCATTAGGAATCTAGTCATGATAATTCTCAATCAACATTTCCACTAATTTTCATGCGTCATCAATCAAAAGCTAGATTCACAATTGTGACATCAAACTTTTGTTCAACTCACGAATAATGAGATAATAGATACTAATTGATAATTCGTAATTAAACCCAACTTTCACTAGTGATTGCTTCTAGTAGAAACCAATTAGTATAAACACAAATCAAACCAACCTAGCTAAATCTCTATTCTCGAAGTTACATAACATTTTTAAAATCATCCAATCCACAAAGTGGTGTAAGTGTTTAACCCAATCTCAAGCAACTAGACCAAACATACACACACAGATTCATACCCAAATCAGGAGGTCGCCGGAGGGGATGGCCGTCGCCGGAGGGAATGGTCGTCGCCGGAGGGGATGGGGGTCGTCGGTGGAGGTGAGGTCGTCGGTGTGGAGGGATCAAGATTGAGAGGGAGACGAGAGTGAGAGTGAGAGTGATCGAGAGTGAGAGACGAGAGACGAGACAGAGTTCGAAAGTGAGACAGTGAGGGACGAGAGAGGGAAACTATGTAATTAGGGCTTTTCAGCCCGCTATTTTTTTTAAGAAATTTCGGACATTCACCGACGGATTTCCGACGGAATTTCCGTCGGTATTTACCGACGGATTTCTGACGGATAATTGTTTTTTATTAAATAAATTATTTTTAAATTAAAATTATATTTAAAACTATAATTATTAAATAAATTATTAATTAATATATTATTTAAAACTATAATTATTAAATAAATTATTAATTAATAAATTATTTAATATTAAAATTAATAAATAAATTATTAATTAATTAGTTTATCAAATTATATTTAAAATTATTAATTAATTTATCAAATTGTATATAAATTGACTAAAATACCCCTGAAGTACCTGGGCTTTAAACGAATCCGGTTAGATCAGGGACCAAATGTGATCAGTTAGGTTTTAACGTACCCGGTTGGGCTTTAAACGAATCCGGTTGGGCGTTAATGGATCTGGTTGGGCTTTAATGGATTTAGTTGGCCTTTAACGTTACCAGTTGGGCTTTAATGGATTCAGTGGGGCTTTAACGTTCCTAGTTGGGCTTTAACGTATCCAATTGGGCTTCAACGTACACAGTTGGGCTTTAATGAATCTAGTTGAGCTTTAACGTACCCAGTTAGGCTTTAACGTACCCAGTTGGCCTTTAAACGAATCCGGTTGGGCTTTAATTAAACGAATCCGGATAATCACATATGTACACAGATACATATTACATACATGATCACATACATACTATACATGGTGTACATACATACATGTGTACATACATGAACACATATGTACATGTACATACATACATGATCACATATGTACGTACTATACACGTACATGATGTACATACATACTATACATGTTATACATACATTCATGATCACATACATATTTTTGTATATACATACATGAACACATATGTACATACATTAATGATCACATACATACTATACATGATCACATACGTACTTGTATATACATACATGATCACATACGTACTTGTATATACACATACATGATCACATACACGTACTATACATGTACATGATGTACATACATATATACTATATATACATGGTGTACATATACATTAATATTCATGATCACATACGTAAATGTGTATATACATACATGAACACTTATGTACATGTACATACATATATATACACACATACATGATCACATACGTACTTGTATATATATACATACATGATCACATATATACACGTATATTATACATGTACATATACATTAATTCAATTCATGATCACATACGTAAATGTGTATATACATACATACATATATATACACACATACATGATCAAAGAAAAAATAAATATTTATTAAATTATTAAATTTACCGACGGATTACTGACGGACTCTTAACGGCCGTCGGTAATCCGTCGGTAATTACCGACGGATTACCGACGGCCGTCAGAAAAAAATAAATATTTATTAAATTATATAAATTACCGACGGATTTAAAAATAAAAATAAAATTAAATTAAATTAATTAATATCCGTCGGTAATTTATATAAGTTACCGACGGATTACCGACGGATAGTGTGTCCGTCGCAAAATTTTCTTTACCGTCGGTGATCCGTCGGTAAATGTGGTCGGAAATAAGCAATTTTCCAGTAGTGAAACTTTGTGATTAATATCCTCGTTAGCTTCTTACTTGACGGTGTAAGTACGTCTTTTCTGATTACTTTCTAAGAATCCGACGATCGAGACCGAGGTTGTGAAAGAAATCAAAGAGAAATCAGGTTCCTCAGTTTAGGATGAAGTAAAAGATATGGTTTACACCGACGCTTCTCTGTGTAAAAACATGATGAGGCTCTACCTACTTTACCCAATACAACTGAAACCCATGTGTTGGATCTTGAAGGAGATGGAGATAAGGATGTGTTGGATCTCTTATATCTTGAAGGAGATGGGTAGTGATGGTGATATTCAACTTTAAAACAAGAAGGGGGATTGACATCGGAGAAGGATGCAATGGTGGACCGAAGGTCCGATGATATAAGATGAAGGGGCAGGGATTCCGACGATAAAGATGAAGTATCAAGGTGCAGTGGGTTTTTGGTTTTTACGTGTACCAATTGCTTTGTCATTTGCCTCTTTTACATTTGATCACTAAATGTATTTTTTTTTCAATTATTGATGACGTGGCATTTATAATCACCATTTTACGTTTTTTCTAATTAATAAATTTTTCTATGTCATATTAAGGTAATCGGTTACCTGCTAAATAGGTAATTAGGTTTTTTAAAATATGTAAGTTTAGTTTAGACCCCTAAATAATAACTTTTAAAGTTCGTTCCTTAAAATAGGAATAAGGTGAAAGTTGGTTCCATTTTAAAGCAATTTTCCCAAATAAAAAATAACGAGATACATTAATAAATTATCGTATTCTTTAAAATAAAAATATTCTGCAATACTTTCCAAATTAACCAAGTGTAAATAAAATAAAATAGAAACGATGTAGATATAAAAATATTCTTCCATATTTTTAATATATTTACATTTAAATGTAAAATCGAAAATGAAAATAAAATATTTTAAAATATTCTCTACATTCACTATAAATATATATAGTTTCTCTATGTATCATCCGAGTACAAGAAGAAGACGAACGGTCGGGTGTCAATGGCGGAATCTGCAACTGAACAAAAGGTATTCCACTATATTTTTGTTTCTTTGAAAAACTACTTTTTTATATTTTATTTTATTTACTGAGGATTTGTTTATATTTTTCAAAACCCACAATCATATTTTTCGAATTGGGAAATAAGATATATATATACATATCTTTATTTTTATCGACTAATACTATGAGGTCCTGAAATCAATAGTCAGATAAATTTTCAAGTGGTATACTGAGTGAATTTGAACTATACCAGTTGAGTTGCCGGTTACAAAAGATATAAATAATTTATTTTCTTTGTCATATTTGATGTGGGTTGAATGTTGTTAGTTAATCTACAGATTTATACGTTCAAAGTGATTGTCAAGTGTTGTCGAGGAGGTTTCAGAAAAAATGCAAAATCTGTAAAAACGTATGTTCATATTTATAATTATTTCAATAATAGTGATATGTTGTGAGACATGTCGTTTGAGTTTTAAATAATATAATACAAAACCTGTACCAATATTATTGCACAAACTCATAACAACAAACAATTAAGAATATATGCAGGTTAACCACTTATGAAAATACATTCGTTTTTCACATTGTATTTAATTAATTGTTAACAGAGAGAAATTACGTTAACGTTTCATTTTAATTCGTTTCAATATTCCAACAAAAAATTTATTCTTCCGTGCAATGTACGGGCCCAACACTAGTTTATCATTAAACTAAAATAATAAGAAATTAAGATATATCTAATAAACCATCAAACAACGTTATAATTATAGTATGATTGCAAGAATTAGCGGTAACAAAATAATAAATATACGAGGGAATGACTGCCAAGGGAGGAAGTGAATGGTTTTGTCAAAACGGAATGGACCACAAGTGAATGTCATAAGTGATTGGGGGAATTAAGGATACAACCTAAATAACTTGAAAATTGAGCTTTGACTGGGGGCGCCAAATGTTTTTAATTAATATACTTGTGAAATAGTTGTGAATAAAAATCCAAGTTAATCTTTTATATGTGTACTTCGATAAAATTCTACTCCATCCGTTCCAAAATAAGTGTCCACAATTGACTTGGCACACAGTTTTAGACATGCATAATTATTACACATTTTTGTTATCAAATGACATATTTACCTTTATTTAATTTTTCTCTCTTTTCACAACTCTTATATATTTGTGCATTAATTAAGGGTAAATGTGGGAATCTAGTTATCTACTTTTTTAAAGTGGACACTTATTTTGGGACAAACATAAATAAAAATGTGGATACTTATTTTGGGACGGAAAAGTAATATTTAAACAATAGCCAAAATATAAATATTTTAGCTCTTTCTTTTAACTTTAGCTAATGATCAAAATATTAAATTTAAAATATTTAATAAAAGAAATAGTAACAAAATTTGAACTATGAAACTTAAGGGAGAATGTTACAACTTTTGTAAAGATTGGGTCGTCTTTTTGACCCATTCCCATGAAAGCAGCACATTTTATAAATAAATTTTAGAGCTTCAAGTTATTATGTTATTATATAATTTTATTCTAGATTCTTGAAATTTATATACTTTGGCTAAACCATACATAACAAATGACAATAAGAAGAAGTTAGAAGTGTGGATTTGGAAGGTGTAGGGACCAACTTAAAAGACCAAGTAAAAATGTATTTATTTATAAAATTAAGCCTACTAATCATACAACAAAAAAACAGGGCTCTTCTGATGTTCTGATCCGCCCGACCGGACTGCAACTTTAGGGTGAATATTTTTTAATTAGCCTATTTAGAAACTGAGTAATAGGATGGATCTAGATTTTTTTTAATAATGGTATAATAAAATAATTATCGTAATAAAATAATAAAAAATTAATTACATGGACATCATTTTAATTTTTTTGGGTCGATTAAATATAAATTAAATACTAATTATGTATTCGCGTAATGCGGTGGCAACCATGAATATAAACGATTTTGAAGCTTTGGTGTTTTTGTTAGAGGAAATTTTAAGGATGATATATTTACACTTAAGGGTTGTTTACCCAACAATAAGCGCTTACCGGTAAGATTTAACGCTATAACTTATTTTACGGGATAAGATTGTAGTCCATCAAAAATCTATCATATCATACAATTTATTGGTAAACAATTACCGGGTAAGACTTTCCATCCTTACCGAGTCTTCGTCGTTAATTACCGGGTAAGATTCTTCATCTTTATCATTACTCTTATCGGGTAATATTTTTGGTCATCGCCATATTCATCCGGTAAGGTCAATTTTTTAATTTTTTGAACGGCAAGTTAACACACACACACGTTCCCGGGGTATCCGGGCTCCAACTAAAGGGTGCCACCCGGTTAATCCCCGTCGACCACGGCCCGACCCAATTAAGGGTACCACTAAATGGCAGGCCCATGATGTGGATATCACAACATGCACTACACGGGGTTCGAACCCGGGTAGTCAGGGATACCATCCACTGACCACTCCAGGATGTTACCAAACCACTGGGGCTAGACATGAAGGATATCCGGTAAGGTAAATGATCAGGTAAACCCCTTGTTTTTACATATTAATACAATTTGAATAAATAGGAGTTATGGTTCTAATTGCAGTCGATCGACGAAAAACTGTATAATTGTTTAAAATCCAATATACTTAATCCAATCCAATTTTATTGTAGATTGTGTAGGTGCAAGTGTACGAAAAACGGATTGCATCATAAACACTTGACAATCCCGTTGTTTTGATGATTGACAAATAAAAACCCGACTTCATATATTTTTTTAACAATTTGATTATTTTGTGCAAAAATAAGCTTTTTTGATATACGGATATGTGCTTGGAGTGGGCGTCATCTCAGTCGTTCAATTTTCTATCTCGAGAAGCATCCTGCCAAGATCTGTTATGAAGATTTTATTCCAAGATTTTTTTTCCGATGTATTTCCTCTTCGGATTATTAATTAATGGTAAACATTCTAACAAAATTAGTGAAATACTTGGATACTTTCCAAACTAATCTACGAATTCTATTTTATATAAAATATCTTTTCAAATAAAATAAGAAGAAAAAGGTACCTTCATTGTGTCTATAATCTCGTTTGAAAAGAAAAAATATGTTGAGTGTTAGGGGTGGTATGGGGCATTTAATGCAAAGTCGGCTCATTAAATGTCCTATGCTGGAAAAGTCAATGTGGACGTTCGCTTGGTACATCCGAACGTCCGTCCTAAGGTTTTCCGTGACACGTCGCTTGCCTTTTTCAAACGGCTCTTTTAGAAAGGTCAATGCGGACATCCGCTTCATCCTCTATGCGGGCGTCCACATGGGTACAAATTTTAAACTTTTTGAGTATAAAGCTAGGGACACATCCCAGCCAAAAACAACAAGTCTTGCAACATTAAATCACTTTTCTCTCTGGTTGTTGAAGTAGAAAAGCAAGCATTTAAAGTTTGCAACTCTCAAAAATCATCCAAGTACCACATTGATTACACAAGAGTGAATACCATTAAATATCCATCATCTTGTGAGTATTTTCTTGATGTGTGAGTGATCCATTTTTATCTCTAGCAAAAGCAAGAGAAGCTTACAATCATTTGTACCAAGGTTTGTGTTCTTCGACAAAGAACACCTATAGTGAATCGGTGTCTCGATAAGTGTCTTGGAAAGTGGATTAGTCAAGTTGGTGAGCCACTGAAAACAACCGTGTTGGTATTACTTTCTTTACACTATCTTGTGCATTCTTTTTATTGGGACTTTTCATCTTAAAAAGTGTATAAATAGTTTTTTTACAAACTTTACCCCCCAAGGTTGTTCTACAGATTGGAAATTGGTAAAGTAGTGTAATTGTCTTGTTAAACCAATCAGCTAATAAAACCAATTACAAACTCTCGTGAGATTGAAAATTTGTTTAGTAAGTCCTGTCCGATCGTAAAATATTTACACAAGAGTTTGAAGTAAAAGCAAATTGTTTGCCATACGTTTCACCTAAGCAACTGTTATCTTTATCGACAAGTGAATCTTACAACAAAAATCCAACGACAAGATCCTAAAAACAATAGGAAGAATTAAATTTTGTAGCTAATGTAACAATCAGATTTCCCATAATGTAACAACCGTCTAATGTAGGGAGAATTCGAGAGCTATCAAAGTGTTTTTTCTATCTTCGAAAAATAAGAAAACGAGATCGAAGAAGGCTTGAAATTTGGCATCAAAAAAGGAGCAAACAACCCATACCGGTAGTTACACCGAGAGTTAAGTCTCGATACAAGTACCGGTGACCAACTCTCGAAAACATATTTCCTTATTTTTAATTATTTAAACTTAGGATAATTATTGTTAGCTTTATTTATTATTAGGATTATTATTTAGTTTCTTTTGATTGCTTATTTAAATAGTTTCCTAGTTGGTTTATAATTAGGATAGATTTAATTTCTTAGTTAAGCTTAGTTATAAATAGGATTAATCCCTTATTGTTTTCAACTTTTCATTGAATTATCAAGTTTAATAAAAGTTCTCTTAGAGATTTGGAGTTTTCTCCATATTCTTGAGTCTTACGCTTGTAAACTCATAAGCCTTTTCAGGTTTGACGTTTGTCAATCCCTCCACGTATTCCTACTGCGTCACCATCACAAAGTCTAATTTGTTATCCTGCAAAACAATATATAATTATTCATATGTTGCATAAGGTCTGACTTAGGCAACATATAACTACTTTAACTCCTTTAACTCGGCACAAGGGGGAGTGTTGTAGGATAAGTGTGCCATCGTCTAAAGGATATGAGATAGAGATAAAGATATAAATAGAGATAAGTATATCAGAGTTAGATTAAAACTGAAATATCTCATAGCTATCTACTTGTAACTCATCCCTATTTAAAGGGCTTTTGATTAATGATAATTACATATTCATTCTCTCCATATATTATTGTTCTATTTGGATTTTCCTTTAACAAGTATGTCATTTTCCTAGTTATATAAGTAGAAACTGAACATCTAAGGACTGAAACTTGTTCAACAACTAAAAGAGTGAATGAAACCACATAATTGTGACCATGCAACCCAAATATGTTAGAGATTCGTGCAGCAAAACAAAGAAAAAGGTTTTAAATACATCAAGTTAGGAACTATTTTGAACGGTATGATATTAACATGTTGAAATATCTCCTAGTGGGTTATCATTACTACATTTCGAAAAAACACCATTGCAAGGAAGTTTCCTAATAAAAAAATGTCGTAGATCAATGGAAGAGGTTATTTTTATTCATCAAGGATCCAACACATTCTATGATTTAATTCAAATTCGAAAACATCAAGGAGCAACCCCTGTGGTTTTCATAACCATAAAATATCGTTGTGCCTATTTCTTGTTTGGTATTTTGTTATTTTAAGGCTCTTGATAAACATAGAAGTTGTCCCTGTTCATGTTGATAAATCTAGAGACTGTGTAAGAAAATCATTGAATAAAAGCACAAGATGAAGAGGAAAACATCAAAAAAACGAAAATAAATGTTAGAAGAGTGAAGTCAAACGTGAAAGGCGATAGAGAAAGCCAAATGTGTAAGTAATCAAGAAAGAGGTGGAAAAACAAACCGAGTAAAAAACCATTGATAAAAAAGCACAAATGTAAGAGGCAAAAGAGAAAGGTCAAACCTGGAGAGTGATGGAGAAACTGAAATGTGTAAAAGAAAACCCCAAAGTTGAAAATCGTCATATTTGAATGTTTATTCTTCGTTTTTTGAGGGTGGGCATGGAGGCACGATAAGACAAATAAGTCCAAGAAACAAACCCCACCCACTACCCACTATTGACAACAAGTTGTGTCTACTTCTATGACACAGTTTTGGCTTTAAAACCAACTCAAAATCTTTGTTCCTAGTCCTTATCATGACTTTAAACTTCGTGCAAAATATCTTTGGATTGTAAACTCAACCTTGTAGACAATCTATTCAAGTTTAAATAAACCCTAACTTAACTTCTTTGTATGTAAAGCGCCCAAATCAAACCAATGCAATCTCCTCAACTCAAGAATCTTCCAACTAGAGGAAGACAAATATTTGTGCATTTTATTAAGACAAAATTATGGTGGTACAAATGGTTGAACATAATACCAGGGGAGAGATGCAGAAAAAATGATTGAATTTGCAGAAATTGTGATGATTGGTCTTACAACTATTCTTAAGAAAAGGAGCAAACAAAAATCGTCATTTTTGTGTCTAAGATGCGATAACCAAAAAGGAGCAAACAAAATTGAACATCAAAGAACCAATTTCAGGATTGTTGCAAACAAAATCAAACATCAAAGAAATCAGTGGAGTACCATAAAAAAAAATCAAAGAAATTTACCTAATTTGTGCTTGGGATGTGATAACCAGAAATCATCACTTTAGTGAAAGGAACAAAAATCGTCACTTTTGTGTCTGAGATGCGATTACCAGAATGGATGATTGGTCCTACAACTATTATTAATAAAATGATATTTTCGTGAAAGGAGCAAAAAAAACGTCACTTTTGTGTCTGAGATGCGATAACCAGAAAAGAGCAAACAAAATTGAACATCAAATAACCAATTTCAGGATTGTGCAAACAAAATCGAACATCAAAGAAATCGATGGAGTACCACATAAAAATCAAAGAAATTTAATTAATTTGTGTTTGGAATGTGAAAACTAGAAATCTTGACTTTCGTGATAGGAGCAAACAAAAATCGTCACTTTTGTGTTTGAGATGTGATTATCAGAAAGGAGTACACAAAATCGAACATCAAAGAACCAATTTTAGGATTGTGCAAATAAAATACATAATGAAATCGTCACTTTCGTGAAAGGATCAAACAAAAATCCATCTGATTTGTGTCTGAGATACGATAACCTAAATGTTATTGGTGATCTAAGAGACCCTAAATGTGATAACCTGATGTGTGTATTTGGCGAGAGTAGCGAGAGGAGAAGTGATGCGATAACTAGAAATAAAAAGCCCTGCATCTTTGAGAGAGTATGAATCATCAATCGTATTGGAGGCGCTTAAAGCGTCGTCTTAGATAAAGAGGAATGTAGGAATCGTCGTCTTGGATAAATAGATGATGGGGTTGTGATCTGTGAAAGACTTTATGCATTAGTGGAGTTGTACCAAAACAATGACAACTTGTAAAGTTGAAAATTAAGTAAGTTAGCATCAAGTAGCAGTACATAAAACTTAAAAGGTTGTTTTTAAGAGTTTTAACCAAATGCTTTATAATGTAATATAGATTTAAGTCATTAAAAATTGTTACACTCCAGCGACCGCCAAGCTCCCTCGTCGCCCGCCGCCTCCAGCGACCACCAAGCACCTTTGCCAACCAGCGCCAACCCCCACCGCGACCCTCCCTCCGCTGCCATCTCCACCTCCGGCGACTACCACATCTCCCCTTCTCCACATCCTAATCCTCGCCACCACCACCGAATCTACCCCTCCCTCTTTCACGACGGAGGCGGTTTCCCCCCAACCGAACCACCCTCTCTACCCACACACACTTTCATCCCTTTTAGCCCACCCAAACACATTCCCGATGTTCGGGACTTTGATCTTAACCAAATGGGAGATGCCGACCTCCCGAGCTACGAAACCGACATTGGTCGGTATTTCGTGGATGACACTCCGGGAGAGGTTCTAGCATAAAAAAGCGTGCATATTGATAAAAGGAAAGGGCCCATGACTGCCGATTCACCGAAGCGTATGTCTCAACATGCCACCACTGTGGTGGGTGGCCACAGTGGCAGCAATGTGACCACACATGCCAACAACGAGCACTCCGAGTACGACTCTTCATCGACTGAGGTTATTCCCGAGACAGAGACCACAACCACACGGGCCGCGACATGATAGTCCAAAAAGCGCATCGTCGATGATCACGACTATCATCTAGATGATGACGCACCCCAACCGTGTACTTCACGTCCTTCTCGTTGTCATCGATCCACTCGTTCCTTCGCGTCACCACCTTTTGAGGCTCGGGGACTATAGACCGGATGAAGCAGTCTTTTCGCATTTCAAGTAAGAAAACGCCACAGGTGCCTCTTTCCCATGGAGCCTCTTCCTTACGTGCTCCACCACTTGCTTCGCCTTCGCAGCAGCAGGTCCTCGATGCCGTTTACGACATGGAGACTTGGTTGACTATACTTACCGGGCAACTTGAGGAGTAGACTCTCGCTATCTGCGGGCTCCAGGAGGTTCTTGCTGCTGCTGTGTCTTACATTTCTGTTGTTGATGAGCGCTTCAGGCGCCATGAGCCCCGTGCGACTGCTTATTGGGCGTATGCCCATGCCCGTGACAGCTTGCTCACTCGTTACATCTTTGATCCAATTGTTGTTGCCCGCTTCCCGCCATTCTCGAATATTTTGGATACTCCGACAGGTACATCGACCGACGCTGCTACATCGGTCCCACCGCCGCCTACTGCTGATGCTGACCACAGTGACGAGCCACCACCTGCGTGATCTCTCGGTTATTTTTAAACTATTGGAACAATTATCTCATATCTTTAGTTGTTATCTTCTTTTAGGGCACATTTTGTTATTGTCCTGTTGTTGAACCTTATCTTGTGTTATTTGCATGATCATTATGTGCGTTTTCCTGTTTCCTTGTGCTAACAATTTTTGCAGGTGCGTTTCAATTTTTTTTCTTCGTATTGCGATGTTTGAAATGACGTAGGACTCCATTTCTCATTCTTGGTCCATACACGTCCCTTTTGTAACCTAGTCGTTTTTTTCATTGACGACACCATCCCGGCAATGAGAACATTGCCTATCTCTAAAGTTTGGGGAGGGGTTTTTAATCAACCCAAAAAATAAAAAAATAAAAAAAAAGATTTATATAGTTTACAATTTTAAGCTACATTAGGCAATTGTAAACTATTTTTTTGGGTTCGCTTTCGACATGGCGATTACCATTAATCAAAGGAAGTAGATGAATATCAAGCCAAATTACTCCTTTTGATTAACCCCACAAAAAAAGAGTAATTTTGGGGAAGAAAAAGGGAAAACCCAAGAATTGAGTGAACATACACCCTAAAAAAGCCCTATTGATCAACGATCAATACGACTACGAAAAAGGGAATGCACCGGCAAATTCCAAAGGTAATGTATCGCCATCGCAAATATTTTGTTTCGTCATTTTAGCCAAAAAATTTGGTCTATCTTTTTTTCCATTCTTTTTTTACTTGAGGACAAGTAATATCTCAAGTTTTGGGATGTGATATCCCTCAATTTTTAGAGTTATTTGTCGCTCCTTTTAACCCCTTTGTAACCTTTTCGTACCCAATTGAGTTTTTCTTATTCCTTTGGTCTAAAATGTTCCGAGATTTTCAAAATAACTAAAGATTTCACAAAGTCAAATTTTCGTGGAAATAAGGGTTTTTTTAGGTTGCCCTAGCTCATTTAGTCTTTTGTGTGTGGCGGCTAAAGAAGCAGACCATAGGCGATTTTGGGAGAGCAAAGGGAAGGAAGCAAATTCTTGGGATTTCAAGCCTGTGCTACTCTGATTCAAGGTAAGTTTGCTCCCTAATTCATCTTCTAGTGTTGTAAGGATTGGTAAAAACTTGTTGGTTGATTTTATTTTAGAAAAGGGTGAGTTCTTGAAGTTGCCTTAGTCCCTGGTTTTCATTGAGACTGTAAAACCCATGAGGTTGGCCTCTATCAATTTGGGGAATTATGATTCTTGGAATCGGTGTGTATATCGATTAAAGGGGCACGTCGCCCAAACTTGTTTAGCCTAGAAATAAGTCGTCGGTCGGTGGCAACCAGGTCGCGTTCGCCACAAGGGTTCACCTGCATCGATGTTGTGACCAGGAGTGACTCGGGGGAGAGCTTATTCCCGGGGGTGGCGCCGGGGAAGGGTGAATTGGGAGTACCCGGGGGCGACCCGGGGTGTAGTGTGCAAGTCCTGGGAGACGGGATCGGGGAAGACCTGGGCTATGATCCCGGGAGTCGGAGGAGCCCGGGGGTGCAATTCCCGGGAGCCGGGAGGGTTCAAACCCAGGTGCCGGGAGTGGAATTGGGCGGGGACCCCGGGAGTCGGGGGCCCGGGGAAAGATCTATCCCGGGAGTCGGCTGACCTCAGGTAGTGTCACCGGGGGGGGGGGGGGGGGCTTTTGGTTAGGTTTTTATTCCAGAACCTAATCCTAAACCTTCTTTAGGTGATCGGTTTAAGATTTGGAGCGTGCCTAAGAGAGCGTAAGGGAGTCATTGCAATCAGGTGAGTTTTCTTAACTCAAGATGTTTATCGATGTTGATGTTGGTTATAAATGCGAGATTTATTACATGCATGTTATGATTTATCTTATGCGATATGTTGATTGTATGCATACATTGTTGTTGGTGCATGATGGTCTAAGTCGGGGGTGTGTCCCCCTGTGCTTTTACCGGGGGGGGGGGGGGGTGTCCCGTTTTTTAAAAGGAAAACTTATATATATATATATATACAAACGGGTTATTCGGGTCATTTTCGAGTTGAAATTTTTGACCCTGACCTTACCCGTTTAATTTTCGTGTCGTGTCAACCCGTTTACTTAAACGGGTTGAAATGTATTACCCAAACCCGTTTATTTCGTGTCGAGTTTGTGTCGGGTTACCGTGTCGTGTCAGTTTTTGCTAGGTCTAGTCAAAATAATAAAAAGTGAATTATATATAGTAATCAAATTATTCTTGAAGATAAAAAAAAGTATATTTTTTGCTTCAAATAAGATAAACCTAGCAACTAATATTAAAACCCGTCTAACAATTTTATAAATAATAGATTACAAACTAAATACATTTTAAACAAACAGATTGATTGGACAAACCAAAAGCCATTGTCAAATAACGTATTAAGAAATTCGGTTGGTAATTAATTATAAAATCGAAATAAATTAAGGGAAATTAATTAAAATACCCGTATTTCGATCCCGTATTACCGAAATACCCCAAATCTCTCTCATTTTGCCGAAATACCCCTTTTTCCGGGATCGTGGCCGGGATTGACACCCATCCCGGGGTAACCTTCATCGGCGGCATGAATAGTGACCGAAATACCCCTTTTGGCCGGGATCGTGGCCGGGATTGACACCCATCCCGGGGTTAGCATCATCGGCGGCGTGAATAGTGGTTTTCCCGGCGTTAAGCCGGGATGAATAAGGGAATCCCGGCATTAGTCCGGGATGAACAGTAATTTCCCAGGGTTGGGGGCCGGGATGGAAGAGATTCTTGATCAAAATAAAACCGACGGTTGGGATTAAGGGAAATTAGGTTTAGAAGTGTTCCCCCATTATTATAAAAACATGGTCCCCAATTCAAACCCCACCCCACACAACCACTTCCTCTCTTCTACTTCTAACTCTCTCTTCTATCTCGTGTATATCATGCTCGGATTTCGACTCGAGTTATTGGAGTTTTAGCAATCTTCGATATGTCTCGTCTACTTACTTTGGTAAGTTTTCTTTTAACCCCATTGTAGTTTTATATTTTATAAAATATTTGTTGTATGTTATTTAGACTAGGGGTGAGTAAGGAGTCCCTAATCCCGATACCGAACCGGTACCGTACCGGTACCATACC
Source organism: Arctium lappa (assembly GCA_023525745.1). Classification (NCBI taxonomy): domain Eukaryota; kingdom Viridiplantae; phylum Streptophyta; class Magnoliopsida; order Asterales; family Asteraceae; genus Arctium; species Arctium lappa. The sequence continues at coordinate 85,542,280 of CM042052.1, read as the reverse complement.
GATCCCGGACCGTCCCATGTATTTCGGTACGGTAATCGTTTCCATGTTTTTCTTATAATTGGTATTCGGTAATATCGGTACCGGGAATGATGGGGTACTAGTACCGAAATACCGGTATCGGTATAATCGGTACGGTATTCGGTATCGAGTTTTCCACATTTTCGGTATCGGGAATTTTCGGTACGGTATCGGTTCGGTACGGTACTAGTCCCATGCTCATCCCTAATTTAGACTATGTGTTTGATTATGCGTTTATTTTAGAGATTATGTGTTATGTTTATGTTGTTAATATGCTAGAGTATTTCGTGTTTTTTAGAGTGTTGCGTTAATTTTAGAGTGTTTCATTAATTTTAGAGGTTGCGTTAATTTTAGAGTGTTGCTTTAATTTTAGAGTGTTTCGTTAATTTTAGAGATTGCATTAATTTTAGAGTGTTGCTTTAATTTTAGAGTGTTTCATTAATTTTAGAGGTTGCGTTAATTTTAGAGTGTTGCGTTAATTTTAGAGTGTTGCTTTAATTTTAGAGTGTTGCGTTAATTTTAAATATTTTAGAGATTGCGTTAATTTTAGAGTGTTGTTTTACTTTTAAATATTTTAGAGGTTGCGTTAATTTTAGAGTGTTGCTTTAATTTTAGAGTGTTGCGTTAATTTTAGAGGTTGCGTTAATTTTAGAGTGTTGCTTTAATTTTAGAGAGATTGCGTTAAATTTAGAGAGATTGCGTTAATTTTAGAGTGTTGCGTTAATTTTAGAGTGTTTCGTTAATTTTAGAGGTTGCTTTAATTTTAGAGGTTGCGTTAATTTTAGAGTGTTGCTTTAATTTTAGAGTGTTTCGTTAATTTTAGAGGTTGCGTTAATTTTAGAGTGTTGCTTTAATTTTAGAGAGATTGCGTTAAATTTAGAGAGATTGCGTTAATTTTAGAGTGTTGCGTTAATTTTAGAGTGATTGCATTAATTTTAGAGTGTTGCGTTTCATTTAGAGTGTTGCGTTAATTTTAGAGTGTTGCTTGATATTATATTGTATGGTTGGGGCCATTTTGGCATTATTATAAGAAGATTAAATTGTTATCTTGCTATTCTTTGGTTGGGTTGTTACATAAAGTTTTTTATTTGGTACATATTTCCAAAAACATTTAATTAAATGAAATAACGATCCCGTTTTTAAACCCAACTTAAAATAAGTATTTTTGGAAAGTGTAGACAAAGTTTCATAAATAGAGGTTGCGTTAATTTTAGAGTGTTTCGTTAATTTTAGAGGTTGCGTTAATTCTAGAGTCTTGCGTTAATTTTAGAGTGTTGCTTTACTTTTAAATATTTTAGAGAGATTGCGTTCATCTCCAAGTGTTGTGTTTTTTTTTAAATAACTATAATCATAAACCTTTTAATCGCAACATATCGATTTGGATTTTAGTAAACGGGTGTAAATAACCCTAAGGGTTGTAGGGATTTAAGCAATCCATGTGATTCCCCTACTACCTGGAAGTCCAATAGAAATATTAACTATAACCAAAAGTCGTTGTCTTTTATTCGTTACATACCAGGAGGATTTTCATTACGTCGATCTGTCTTTCAAAACACGCATTGGGTTCGCCAAGGAAATTAGAGATATTTTTCCAGCGTGTCCACCAGAACGGGCACAAAATTACATCAAATATTCGGACGGACATGTCCATGGCTGGAGCTTTCCAATACTGCGCAGGACCCCCTCCTAGTCTACATGTTTTTACAGTTCGAGGTTGACGTAATGAATGCCGATGAGGAGGAAATGTACTTCGATGTGCGTGGGAACCACATGCGCTTTGGTCGTCTTGAGTTCTGTCTTATAACAAGACTCCTTTTCGGACAAACACCCGACCTTCCTGTCATATCGGAAGGGTCCTTCGTCAGGAGGCTTTGGCCTAATCACGCCCCCGCTAATTTGAAGATGAAAACCATCGTCCAGACGATGAGAGGCGGCATGCAGGAGCTATCTGATGAGGATGTTGTGCGTGTTTGCTTGGTAGTGATGTTGGAAATCATGTTCATGGGTCGTGAGCTGAGTCAGGTGGTTACCGACACTGTCATTAGGGCCGTCGATGACCTTGTGACATTCGACAACTACCCGTGGGGTAGCCACATCTGGAGCCACACATACAGGTCTTTACACCACGCCACCGCCAGACGCCATTTAGAAAAGAAAAAGAACATCAACAAGAGTACGTTGAATGGGTTTGCACACGCTCTGAAGGTTAGATAAGTAGTATAACATAAATATTATGGCATCTTTCGTTATTAATTTTTTTTTACTTACTTCTCTATGTTGTGTAATTACAGGTTTGGATCTTGGAGATGTTTTCTGTCTGCTGTCACCATTTCAACAGTCGCACCGACAGGGCCATTAGGGGAACTCGTTGGGACCGGAAGATTGTACTGAATATGGCTGCATGCGTTACAATCTTCAACTCAGTTTCGGACGTACGCTCTATTACTATATTTCTAATTTTAGTAAGTAAAAAATTAACTGTTTAACTTAGTCCTGCATATTAAATCTTATATGTTTTACAATATATTTAGGTGAGGCATCCGGCTCTCGAGCGCCTCACTCCTACGGCTGTCGAACAACAGAGTCTTTGGTATCTATCCAGCATCGCCTATTTGGAAAGAGAGGAGGCCAGGCGACCAACGAAGAGGTCCCGACGAAGAGATACTGATCACGATGACCACGATGAGGACGATGATTATGAAGATGATGAAGATGACGATGATGGCACGGGATATCAGGCTCCCCCTAGCTCCTCCCATCATGGAGCGTCGCTTCCCGACCCATACCAATACAGGTGGGTACGCTACGATGCGCTGCACGATTACGTCCACGGGTCCGTCGAGACACGCCTAAGAGAACTCGAGGCCCTCATCGCACACCTTCGCCACACTCAGGTTAGTGTTTAACTTAATTTGAGGATATTACGTTCCATACTTGTATATTGGTTTGTATATTGATATGACGCTTAATACTTGTATTAGTTGGCAACGAGCTCGGCGCCGACCTACACGTCCCCTGGGTACGAACACACGTCGGTTGCGTACAAACAGACTTCGGGTGGGTAGGGACCCACGTCGGGTGGTTACGGACAGACGTCGGGTGGGTGGGGACACACGTCGGGTGGTTACGGACAGACGTCGGGTGGGTGGGGACACACGTCGGGTGGTTACGGACAGACGTCGGGTGGGTAGGGACACACGTCGGCTGGACACGGACAGACGTCGGGTGGGTGGGGACACACGTCGGCTGGGCACGGACAGACGCAGGCCGATTGTTACATACCCCAAATGATGACGAGCGACAATGTGTCAGGGCCGCCGTATATGAAAACTACGAATTGGACCCTAAATGAAATAATTCCCTTGGCCTAACCTCGTCTAATTTTTCACCGTTAAATACCTCATATCCCCCTCACGCATTTTTTCCGTAATGAGTTTTTATGATACAAATGTTGATTTAATTGGTACAAGTCTATACAGGATTTAATAAAAACAAAAACAAAAACCCAATCCCCTATGTACGACCCCCTCCCTAGTTGCCGGCCCAACGCCCCATCTTCGACCCCTCCGATCATCTTCTCCGTTGACCTTTACCATCTTCGTCCTCATAGATGGACTTACAAGGAGAAAGGTAATTGGGGGGGGGGGGGGGGGGCTCAAATATCAAAATTTTAAAATAATATATATTTCTACTATTATGTCCATAGTTTCCCTCGTCATTTTCGACAGTCCCCCTGGCCCAGTCCGTTTTGACGAAACCACCCATTCCCTCTTGACAGTAGTTGTCCACATATATTGTTACCGTTAGTTCTTGCAATCATGATTCAATGATAATGTTGGATTGTTGGTTGATGGTTTTGTTAAATATATATCTCAGTTTCTTGTTCTTTTAGTTTAAATATAAATCAATTTATCTGATGTTAATTTTATATGTACTCAAACCAGCTCATCTAAAAGAAAACTATATAAACTAAATAATTGTATAATTTGTTATTCGGTTAACTGATATTGTAAAAAAATCGAAATCAAAACTTACCTTATTTGATTAACCGAACCATTAATTAACCCGCAAATTGAAAAACCCGAAACGGTTTTGGTTTAAATGAGTTACTCGATTTTCAGATATTTTTTATACACCTAGGGCCTCCGGTCACCGAAGAGTTTCTGAATCCGCCACTCTCCATTTTGTCAAAATCTCAAATTAACCTTCATCATCCTCTAACCACAGGGGTTGTGGCGTACGAGTTAAGACCTGGGGGATGTGGTGGAATATCCCATCTGCCCAGGTTCGAATCCAGACGTACACAATAATTGTAGCCACTGAGGTTTAATCAAGGCTGAAGTCTTATTATCATAATTTGTCAAATGATTAGTCTAGGTATAGACCAAAACATCTTCTCCCCCCCCCCCCCCCAAAAAAAAAGACCCTTCATCATCCTCATCTCCATCTACATGAAGCAACAACAATACCCAAATCAAAATCCACCACCTATTTAATTAGATTCATGATTTATATGAACAACCCATGCACGTCATTCTTACCCTTATATTTAATTAAATAAAGAGTTTGAGGAAAATCTGAAAAAAACATGAGGATGAATTAGAATGGTACGAGGAATTTGGAGGTGAGTGAAGGGTCCTGAAAATTTTCCATTTTTCTGTTGATAGTGTCTTCGTCTTCGATAATTTCTTCTCTGTGTAATAATGGCAGCATGCAACCAACAATTACTCATTTATGAAGTTGAGATTCTGAGATGGCAAGGGTAACAAATTAAATGGTTAAACAGAAACCCATGTTTGAAGAACATTATATGATAAAACCAAAAATAACAAAATCAATTTGAAAAAAACCCCTAAAAAATCAATGTTCATCATCTTCATCTTCGCCTTAGATCGAAAAATGGCCAACTCGAGCAACAATGTTCATCATTTTCATGTTTGTTTATGAAGATTGAAATGGGTTGAGTTCGACGTGGGGCAGAAGATGATGGCGACGAGATGACAGTGGGTTAAACTTATGGTTACTTTCGATGGCAGTGGGATTTTTTTTTTGAGGGGGGGGGGGGCGGTTAGAGTTGCGCAAGGGAAGCAAGGGTCGTAATGAACGAATGATCAAGGGAGTGGTCGGAGAAGAGGGATGTGACACTGAAGGACGTGAGGGTTCCTCAATTGAGCAGGGACGTTCAAATCTTTTTGGAGCCGTTGTTATAAAGCTTTTGATTATTCTGTAAAAACGTGATAACATGTTACATATATAGTAAGCATAAACCTAAAGAATTAACAATTTGATTATCTGAACCTGACAAATAAAACGTTTATAATAAAATGTCATAAACACATATAAAATTGATCCGTAAATTATTGGGGGCTATGTTCAAAATCTCACATTAAACATGCTAAAGAATAGCGTTGCACTTGAATACTCACATGAGGGGTTTAAAGGTGGAGAATTAGACAAAGTTAAGTCAAGGAACCAAGTCCAAATATTCAACAAAAACGTAACTATAATGACTATATATATGCATTACAAACTATCACTGACGGAAAAATCATTCGGTTAAAGTCGCATCCGTCGGTAACCTCTGTCGGATTAGACGTCGTCGGTGACGGTATCACTGACGGATTACCAACGAATCCGTTAGTAATCCGTCAGTAATTACCGATGGATTTCGACCATCGGTAATATTTCGTGGGATTTGCTCATTTTCCTAGTAGTGATGTGTAATTATTTCGTGTGAGGATCCGATCCGCAATTTCCATATAACAAGATGGACAAAGTTGTGATTACTCTTCTAAAGGTTTTTTTTTTGTTTGTTTGTTTTTGTTTTTTGAAAGACGAGCATACTATTAACAATAAACAAAGTTCAAATGAGGGGTCTCCAATAAACATAACCAAACGAAACCAAATCACCCAAAAAGAAAGACAAAAGGCTTGAACGAACAACTAAAGGAGTAGACCAAAACTCCCAAACCAACAATGAAAATACAACCCAAACAAGCGAAACACAACGAGAAACGCCACAAAAACGCATCAATCAGAAGACGAAGTTGTAACTGCAACCAAAGCCAATCCAAACGACTGCAAATTGGTTTGTAGCTAAGTTGGTAAAGACATGCGTGTAGTAGCTAAGGTGCCGGGGTTTGAGTCTCATTGCTGGACCAGTGGACCTTTTATTACTCTTCGAGATTTTATTTGAACCCATGGCTTTAAAGCATCAATATATTTATTTATTTTTTAACAAGTGATTTTTTTTGTTATTATTTCAATTAAAATAAATAACATAAAATCAACAAAATTCTGTTTAAACTTTTGGACATAACCAATATATATAAGGACGAAACTGAAGGAGGATTGATAAATGCTTTTTTATCCGTTACAATAGGTTTTATTTTATGCCCAACAAACACTACAAAACAGATGCTTATCACCGACGGACAAATCCGTCGGCGATCCGTCGGTAAAAGTAAAATCCGTCGGTAAATGGACGTCGGTATAGATGTGGTCGGCGTTCAGATTACCGACGGATCACCGACGGCTAACTTTTCCGACGGATCACCGACGGCGTGGGTTATTTCCGACGGATCACCGACGGTCTTCATTTACTGATGGATTACCGACGGATCTTCACCGACGGATTTAGCGACGGATTTCCGACGGATATTTAATAAATAAAAATTAAATTAAAAAATATTTACCGATGGATTATCCGTCGGTAATTTTAATTTTTTTTTTAAAATTAATTAAAAATTAAAAAAATCCAGTTTTTAATTTGTACAAAACCTGCCAATGTTTAATTAATACTAAGTTTTAAACTGTACAAAATCGTCGTTTAATATCTAGAAATGCATAAACGTATTACAAAAACGTAATCCTACGGAGGGGGAAAGGGGTGTTGATCTGTAAACTTCCTCATTAACGCCTCAAACTGATCTAATCGCTCCTGCATCCGCCTCCTATCTTCTTCATCTCTCTCTATTCGCTCCTGCATCCGCCTCCTCTCTTCTTCCTCTCTCTCTACCCTCTGTCTCAGCTCATTCAACTGAAATTCAATATTTGACAAACATATATAGAACAATGTTAGACAACATTTAACAAACATATGATTGACAATGTTAAACAACATTTGACAAACATACCTCCTCATCGTGACGGACGCTCGTGCTCCCGCTCGAACTGGCACCTGAATCACCGGTCATAGCATAATAGGGATCATGACTGGTCCCCCATCCAAAAACACGGCCCTTACGCCGTCTTCTGACACTACGCTCCCACAACTCGGCGTCATTGGGAGGTACAGTGCCGATAGGTAAGTCCGGGTACTTATCCCTCCTAATCCGATGGTAGTTATCCTACAGTGTACCAAATTAAACATTGTCAAGTCAACTAACCTATAGAAAATTCGGCAACATTTCAACTGTAATTTGAACATATATATATCCATGACCTGCTTTTATCAAAACAATCCTATCGTCTGCCCAACAATGGCAACCCAAACTAAGTTTGCTATAATTTCTAATCTGTCTTATAAAACAAATATCTAGTCATGCATAATTGAACTTACCGCCATATGAGCTGCCTTTGGGTAAACGTAGATCGGAGGATTCGTGGACGAACCAGTCGCACCCGGAACAAAGCTTCCTGTTGGTGCAGTGTGTAGTCTCCCAAACCTCGTCGCTGGTACGCTCACGGCCCCATGCATCTCTTTACAATAGACAACTTAAATTGTTAGTAGGTAATAAAATCATGTATATACATATATTCATCAATTATATACATTTAGTCTAGTGTATGATAAATTACCATGCAGTCCCGATGCATAGCGGTACTAATAGATCCAGTACAGTATCTGGATGGCATCCCCTCATACTCGGTGGCCCGATTGGCCGTATTGGCCGCAGATACATGCCGGAACGCATCGGTGTTCCATACCTGTTAAAAAGAAAACATAAATCAATATAAATCCTAGTACAACCAAATACAAGTATTTAAAACAAAACAAACCTGCTCAATCATCTAGACCCAAAACTCACTCCGGATCCACTCTGGAGGGTGTGCGGCAAGAATCGTGTAGTCACGTCCGTCGAACTGGACACCATCAATGGCTAAAGCCCTTTCCTGGGCGAAGCGACAGGCATCTCTCATCATGTCCACGTACCTATTATTTAGGATACGTCAGAATGCAGCTACTACGTCGACGTCCATCTCAGGAGGCCAACTATAATATAACTACAAACATATTGTTTGGATTAAATAAAAATAAATCCACTCAATTAGTTAAATAGAGTAAAATACTTACCCGTAATCGATCCAATATCCGTGGATAGTGCTCATCTGGGACATCCCTAAAATGAGCCCACGGACCATCGAACATGGACTTAAAGACGGCAACGGCCCTCCGGACTGCCGACTTGTCCCTAGACCTTCACAATTGCCAAATATACAACATAAAAAACATTAGGATCGGTTTATTATTTACTAGAATAAATAATATATTACATCTACTTACCCGCCCGCTTCAGACAACAAAAGTAGCGGTCGTTGACTCGGTTGGGGCATCTGTGATGCCATATTCGGGCCTCTAACCCTCGAGCCCGCTGCTAGTCCGTCATCAAACTGGATCTGATCTAGTCCGTCATCGGTGAACTCATCGGCGTGAGGGTCACCCACACCCGACGGAGCTGCTGCTGCCCCTACCCCTATTACCCCTACTACCCCTAGAAGGGCGTCCTGACATCTAAAAATAGAGAATGGTTAATACAAAATGATATAAGTGTACATAAATCATAAGACCCAAAAATGTCTACATAAGAACGACAAAATAGATAATGTTTAACACGAAAATGTCTAAGTGTACATAAATCATAGAGAATGGTTAACACAAAATGTCTACATAAGAAAGGCACACTAGTTATCAGAGGAGTTCATTTACTAGATAAGACTCAACGATAGACCCCTCCACCCTTGCTTTGTTTCTAACAGTCCTCTTCAACGACCCAAGTTTCCTAAACAACGATTGAAATACGTGTTAGAAAATAAATGGGTACGTATTTGAATGAAAAGTATTTGAATGGCAAAGTTCATTTACCTCTCATAAAGATACATCCACCTATATTGGACCGGCCCACCATTTATGGCTTCTCGAGTCAAATGTATCACTAAGTGTTCCATAAAATCAAAGAATCCGAGCGGGAAGACTTTTTCCAACTTACAAATTGTTTGAACGATACTTGTTTGCAATGGAATCAAGTCTTCTAAGTGTAACACCCTTGAGCAGATTACACGAAAGAATGCGCATAACTCCGTTATCGCATCCCATATGGGAGTGGGTATCATCCCTCATAACGCAATAGGAAGCAATCGTTGCATAAACACATGACAATCATGACTCTTGGGGCTATAAAAGTTGTAATCTGCTATGTTTACACAACCCCCAATATTCGAAGCATACCCGTCCGGAAACTTCAGTCTCTTCAACCATTCACATACTTGTTTTACTTGTTGTTTCGTCAAAGTGTACGACGACTTCGACTTCACTACTTTATTGCCTGACGTGGCAATATGCAACTGCGATCGGTTGCAATAAATCTCTACATCCTTCCTTGCTTTTATATTGTCTTTCGTTTTTTATGTGTCCATGACAGTGTTAAAGAGATTTTCAAAAACGTTCTTCTCAATGTGCATGACATCCGGGTTGTGTCGGATTTACAACGTCTTCCAATATGGCAGCTCCCAAAAGATGCTTCTCTTCACCCAATTATGAGTGATTCCGACACCGGTAATTTTTCTATTGATCGATCGAAACGGGGAGCCATCGTAAACAGTTGGAAGATGACGGACCTGTTCCCATATTTCTTCATCGGTTAACTCGGGTGGTGGACTGGCTAACACCCTAGATCCATCCAGAAACCCTGTTCGATCACGTAGGAAGGGGTGTGCACTAGGAAACCATCTCCGATGACAGTCAAACCAACAAGATTTACCTCAATTTCTTAACTGAAACGAATCGACTGTACCCATGCAGTACGGGCAGGCTAGCTTGTCGTGCGTGCTCCAACCCGAAAACATTGCGTAGGCAGGGAAGTCGTTGACGGTCCATAGAAGTATAACCCTCATCTCAGAATTATTCTTACGATAAGCATCATACGTAAGAGTGTCCACTGTATACAACATCTTGAGATCATCTATTAGCGGCCTAAGAAAGACATCCAAATTCTGACCGGGGCTCTTTCTACCTGGAATAATCAATGCAAGTTTCACATATGAATCTTTCAAACTCAACCAAGGAGGTAAATTGTAGATGGTAAGAAACACTAGCCAAAGTGAATACGGATTCGAATTTGAATTATTCGGGTTGAACCGTCGGTGCATAAGCCAAGACGCACATTCCGGACCTCAGAAATGAAGTCAGGATGTACCATGTCGAAATGCTTCCAAGCCGCACCATCACTTGGATGTACCATCACACCCGGTTCTGTCTGATGATCCTTGTGCCAAGTCATCTCTTTAGACGTCTTCTTTGACATATACAATATTTGAAGTCTAGGAACAATCGGCAAGTACGTCATCACCATGTTAGGGACCTTGCTTTGACCATTTGTCTTGAAACGATATTCATTACACACTCGGCAGTGGGTCAACTCAGAATCATCCTTATAAAATAACATGCAATGGTTTTTGAAAGTGTTGATCTTTTGTTTTGGCAGAGCAAGCTTTTTCAAACTCTTTTTCGTCTCATAGAAGTTACCGGGTAGTTTATCATTCTCGGGTAACATCTCTTTAATTATAGCAACATTACGGTTATAAGTCGTCTCGGGTACATTACATTCCGCCTTCCAATTCAACAATCTCGTCGCAACTCCTAATTTCGAGTAATTTGGAAACCCGTCCCATAATGGCTCGTCAGCAGCTTGTAACATGTCATAAAATCCTTTGACAGAAAGATTAGGGGTTTCTTCTTCCCATGTCATGACATCATGTATCATGTGATCGTTCACCATTTCAACATAACATTCATTATAATTTACTACCGGAGTAGAAGATTGACCCACGTCTTGATGCCCTTCATTATGGTAACAAGTTTCACCATGTGCCCACCATGTGGTATAATCAGGCATGAAAACGTGTTTCATCAAATGCAGCCTCACGTCAGTCCTTTCTTTATAGCGTAAGTTTTGACACTTCTTACAAGGGCATCTAATACGAAGCACTATCCCATTACGTGTAGGTTTCCTTTCAACAGTCCCTTCATCGGCATAGGCATAGTCCAAAAAACTGTCCATTGCAACAATATAGTCGACGCTAAGAAACCCCCGACAGTCGTTCTTTCTATACATCCATCCTCTATCCGTCGACATATTCAACCACTACAACAAAGAAAGAAGTAGTTAATCGACATAATCAAGATAGAGGTGGTGTAATGGTTTTACTATTGAAAAGTCACACCGTAGGTTTAGATGAGCTTTGGATGACTTTAAAACCCTACGTGTAATGGTTTGACTATTGAAAAGTCAAACCGTAGGTGTCAACGAAGTTAGAAGTTTATTGAACACTACATGTAATGGTTTGCCTTCTTGAAAGTCAAACCATAGGTGTAGAGGAGTTTTGGATGACTCTAAAACTCTAAGTGTAATGGTTTGACTATTGGAAAGTCAAAACCATAGGTTACAATCAAAAAAAGGTGTTTTGGAAAGTTTTAAACCCTACGTGTAATGGTTTGACTATTTAAAAGTCAAACCGTAGGTGTCAACGAAGTTAGAAGTCTATTGAACACTACATGTAATGGTTTGCCTTCTTGAAAGTCAGACCATAGGTGTAGAGGAGTTTTGGATGACTCTAAAACTCTAAGTGTAATGGTTTGACTATTGGAAAGTCAAAATCGTAGGTTACAATCAAAGAAAGGTGTTTTGACTATTTAAAAGTCAAACCGTAGGTGTCAACGAAGTTAGAAGTCTATTGAACACTACATGTTTTTTAAAATTTTGACGGCATAACGGCTATAAAATAAATATTTCCGTATATCAACATAATGTTTGCCCAACAATTGACAACCCAACTAAAATAAATAAATAAAATCAAGTATAATCAAATCCTAAATCATACCAAATCATCAAGCTTTTCGGGTAAACTCTAAACCAAATCATACCAAAATATCATATTACATACCATTACACCCTAGATTTATTTTAGTAATGGCATATTCATAAACACACACATATTCATAAACATGGAAGATTAGTGTTTATTAACATTCATAGTTTCATAAACACAAATAGTACATACCCAAAAAGGTAAACTAATCCAAAACAATAAACTAATCCAATAGCATAAAATCAACTAAACACACATATTCAAATTTAACTAATTCATAAACACATATTCAATAGCATAAAAACAACTAAAACTAATTCATAAACACACACATATTCAAACAGTAAATAAACTAATTCATAAACACACACATATTAAAATTTAACACTACATACCCAAAATTGGTACAATAGCATAAAATCAACTAAAACTAAAAGTTTAGTATCATTGACCAAACTTTAAACAATCTTTGTAGCTCATTCTCAATGGAAATTGCAGCAGATTCCAAAACCTAACAGAGAAGTGATTATCAAACTATCAAAACCTAACATAGAAGTGATTATCAAGAAGTTAAAAACATATAGCAGATTAGAACTCAAACCTTAATCGAATATGTGGAGGTGGATCGCCGGAGACAAGGGTTGTGGAGGTGGTGGTCGCCGGTGGTCGGCTGTTCGACGGCTATGGAGAGATCAAGAGATTGAGAGGGAGAGATGGATGGAGTCTGAGAGATCGAGAGGGAGAGATGGAGAGATCGAGAGGGAGAGGGCGTGGAGAGATCGAGAGATTGAGAGGGAGAGACGGAGAGACTGAGAGATCGAGATTCTGTGAGATCAAGAGACTGAAATTAGGGCTATATGCCCGCTAGAAATTTCGGAAATTCACCGACGGATTTCCGACGGAAATTCCGTCGGTATTTACCGACGGATTATATCCGTCGGTGATTACCGATGTATTTTATTTTTTACTAAATAAATTACTTTTAAGTTAATAAATTATTAAATAAATTCTCATATATTATTTAATATTCAATTTATTAAATAGTTTATTAATTAATTTATCAAATTATATTTAAAATTATTAATTAATTTATCAAATTATATTTAAAATTATTAATTAATTTATCAAATTATATTTAAATTGACTAAAATACCCCTGAAGTAACTGAACTTAACGGAAACAATTAACGACCGTTATCTTTTCTCGTTAATTCCAGTTAGATCAATGACCAAATGTGTTACACACCCATATATACATACATACATATATATACACCTAAAGTAACTAGACTTAACGGAAACAATTAACGGTCATTATCTTTTCCCGTTAATTCCCGTTAGATCAGGGACCAAACGTGTTATACACACATACATACATCTATACACATACATTCATACATACATATATGACAGATTTATACATACTATACAAATATATATAGACATACATATATATACACACATACATATATAGACATGATATAAACTTATGTGCAATATACATACAAGCAATACATATGTATATAATACATCTATAGACATACATACACATATACGTACACACATACATATATGATACAGACATATATGTGCTATATACATACAAGCAATACATATGTATACAATACATCTATAGACATACATACATATATACGTACACACATACATAGACATGCATGATACAGACATATATGTGCTATATACATACAAGCAATACATATGTATATAATATATCTACAGACAATATACGCTACATATACATACAAGCAATACATAGACATACATACATACATATATAGACATATATACATACATACACACATGACATAGACATGATCTATAGACATACATACATACTACATATCATATACATACATACATGATCACATGATACGTACATACATACATGATCACATGATACGTACATACATACATGATCACATGATACGTACATACATACATACATACATACTACATATCATATACATACATACATGATCACATGATACGTACATGATGTACATACATACATACATGATCACATACGTACATACATGCATACATACTACATATACATGATCACATACATACATACATACATGATCACATACATACATATTACATATACATGATCACATACATACATATATACATACATATTACATATACATGATCGCATACGTACATACATACATACATACATACATACATGATGTACATACATACATACATACATGATGTACATACATACATACATACATAAATACACAAATTTTATTACCGACAAATTACCGACGGATTTCTGTACGCCGTCGGTAATTCGTCGGTAATTGCCGACAGATCACCGACGGAAATCAGGAAAAAAATTATTTTTTTATTAAATTATTAAAATCACTGACGGATTTCCGACATATTTAAATATTAAAAAAAATTATATCCGTCGGTGATCCGTTGAAAATATTTATATTTACCGACGGATCACCGACGGATGGTCTATCCGTCGCAAATTTAATTTTTCCGTCGGTGTTCCGTCGGTAATTCGGTGTTCCGTCGGTAATTACCGACGGATAAGGTCCGTCGAAAATAGTTGGTCGGTGATAAGCCATTTTCTAGTAGTGAAATATGATTATTAATACCGACGCCTTATAAGCATTTTTTACTATTTGGATATAACAATGACAATCAATGTTTTAAGGTTCGTTAGGTATGTGAGATTTGATAGAATTTGAAATTAAACTCCAATTTAATCTTATGTTTGATTTGAATTAATGTTTAGATTTGAATTCCTAGGATTTCATTGAAACAACACAAATATGTGCTTTAGAAATCCCATAAGGGTAGTTGGCATTTCGCTGGAATTCATATAATTTGTTTATAATAATGTTTTAATCAATTGATAAAAAATGATTTAGTTAGTTTTATAAATTATTTATAAATAATGCTTTCCATTTCAAATATATCCTACAAACCAAAAACATCAAAGATTCCAAATCATTTTAAGTCCTTCCAAGAATTCAAAATATCTCAAAAACATTCCTTCAAATCAAATGGGACGTAAATGTTACGAGGCGTGATGTGACTATTGTGAGATCAAAGTCTAAAGCCTTAAGAGCTAGACCCGTTCCTAACATTTATGGGCCCTGGACGTATGTAAAATTAGGGTCCCTCCAAAAAAAATTCAATAGATACATGCTTTTTCATTAGTAAAAAATGAATACAAGAAAGGGTAATAATTCATGCAGGAAAAAAAAATCATATTCTTCTTTAGTATAGATAAGAGATGTACTCCTTAGGTAATTAGCAATCAAGAGTATAATGTACTAAAAACAAGAATAGTTTTGAAATCCTAATATATAGATATGAGTTTGACCATCTACAATAGTTGACAAGTTTTTTAAAAGGTAAGATTTTTTTAGTTCATAACAAAAACACATGTGTTATTTTGATACAAAAAGAGAACTTATGTAGAGGAAGTAATTGAGAGAGTCAATGAGAAATCAATGGTAGAGAAGATTATCAAGATTTTTTAACATATAGACAAATGAGGATCAATAAGAATATGGAAGAAAAGTTGATTCATTAAGATCCAATAAGAATAAATAATGAATGAATCTTATAATCTGCAAGCTGAACAAATTGTTGTTTGACCACTTAAATATAATATTGTGGTGTGTAGTGGAATCTCAATGAAAGATGAAGAAGTCAAACAACTGATGAAAATATTTAAATTTTCTTTTCTTTCTTCTCTTGCTCCACTAAATAAGATGTTAGGATTAAATTTATAGAACATGACATATATAAGAGCACTACTGAATATATTTAGTAAGGAAAAATTATTTATTAATCACAAAACCATGTAACACGTCATAACTAATAAGAACAATAGGTAGGTCGCCAAACAATAATACAAGATCATTTGGAGAAGCAAAAATATATAGTAATAATCAACAAAAACAATTACGCAAACTACATAAGCAAATAGCTATAGTCATTATAAGCAGAAATAGATAAAAATATCCAACAAAAACATATAGCAACAACAAGCATATGAACTTAAAGTTGTTATCCGTTGAATTGTTGAAGCACGAAAACAGTCAAGCATATAGAGATAGCAATAGCCAATATCATTGGACTTTGAAAAATTAAAGAGGCAAAAGTAATACGATATAACAAATGACAAATTATTTTTTTTTTGTTTAGTTCTTCAATGTAATTAGTTCATATGTTTTTGGGCCCTTATTACCTACGGAATTCTTTTTGTCTCTTATTATATGCTACAAATTTTTTGAGTCTCTTTAATATATTAATTTTTTAGACTACTACATACTGACGAAAAAATTTGGCCTCTAATATTTTTGGGCCCTGGGCCTGTGCCCGTGTTGCCATCCCCCAGGGACGGCCCTATTAAGAGCCATGATGAGGTTATAATATTTTTCTAACTATGACTTATAATTATAATGACAAATATGTAGGGTTTGTATTACGTGGTTTGTATTTGAAACACTCACCTCTCACTCTCACTACATATACACACATATTTCAACCATTAGCCAATCTAAGACCGTAAAAGTAGCTTATATACTATTAATAAAGTATAAGTTGAAAAGGTACAAAATATCAAATAATGTCTTACAAAATATCATCGATATCTGGGCCATTACATGTCACATGAGTTAATGCCTCATCGAAGACGAGTCTTGCATCAAAATATACCACGATGCTCGATCATCATGATAAATGAAAATATTTGCTAAAAGTTCGTAATAAGTAGAAGACTTAATAATTGCTTGTTTATGTATGCACATTTATATATGTACATCCACAATAAATCTTTAAGGAATTAAATACGTGTAGAAATATGAATCCATCCAGCCGAGGGACATGTAAAAATTGGACTCCGATCCATCTTTCCCATAGAAAATAGAAGAGAATTTTCTAACATAAAAAAGAGAAGAAATTAAAGAAGAGTCAAAATCCATCAATAGGATATGAACACGTAATATTTATCTAATTCTTAGGTTGGGAGTGTTCTAATTTTCTGTTTTGTGTTTTCATTAACAACCGAATTAAAGTAAATGAATAATGTCCGACTATTTGTAAACAATATTTATAAATTTGTAAAGTTGATTTTTTTTTTTTATGTTTTTGTGATTTATTAAATTGGTTTCACATCTTGGTAGTTGACTAATTAATTTTATAGAAGATCAATTTTTCAATCCTTCATTTTTAAACACAAGTTGTACATCTCACTTTAATTTATTTTATGCTTTTAATTAATTTCGAAAAAGCATAATTTTGCAAAATAGGTTTTGATCAAAGGCGGACCCAAGAAAATTTTTCTAAACGGTGACACCATTTTAACTATAAGAAACAAATATAGAGATATTTTTCATAAATCAATATTAGTCTGGTGGTTAGTTTTTTGCTTTTCAAATGCGAGGTCCCATGTTTGAGTCCTGTTATTGCAAGTTTTTTAGAAACATAATAAATCTAAAATTATAAGCTAAAAATTAGAAAAATGACTCTAACGTTACTCAAACCCAGGTTTGAAGTGGAAGAAACGTCTTGCAAACCAACTATATCTATATTTTTTATCCTTTGACAAAAAATAATGCGATAACACGTGTCACAGGTGGTAACACTACAGGTCCGCCCATTGTTCTGATTATGTTGGAAACGTTGTTTACAAATATAAGCATAAAGTAGAAGTATGTATAAACAAGACTTATTTTTTAGTTTAACATTTGATAAAAATATATATATCTTTTTTTCAACGGAAAAATATATATGACTTATGTAGTCATACCTTAATAATTATATTGATTATTTTAATTGATTATGAGATAAGTAATATAAATGATCAATTTTAAAAAAGAAAATGAGACACGTAATAGTTCTACTAAACAAATGTTAATAATCCAATTAAAGGTTTATGTTAAATAGTTTAGTTAAAATAAAACTAAAATTATGTAAATGGTATGTCATTAAAATATATAAGTATGTGATATATAATTTTTTTTGAATAAATTACAAGTTCCGATCCTATGGTTATATGTTTTTAATGGTATTTATCTCCTTTTTGAAAATTCAACTACATATGGTTGCATTTTTACAACGAGTTGGGTCCTTAATGCAATTACAAATATTCATGTAATTGACTTAATTTGAGACTGAACTCATCAAAAAACCGCACCCATAGGGATCTAACTCATTTAAAAATTACAACCACGGTTAAAAAGCGCAAGCACAAGAACATATTCGGTTGAAATTTAAAAAAGAGACAATGATCTTAAAAACATCTAACTACTGGGACAAAACATGTAATTTACTCTAACTTTTATTTATTTAGGCTATGTTTGACAAAGTAGCTAATAAGTTAGCTGATGACTGATAATTTAACTAGTAGCTGATAAACTAGGTGATGAACAAATTATGTTTGACAAAAACTAGCTTATAGAGATATAAAATGACCAAAAAAAGGTATATTGAAAAAAAAGTCAATTACAAATATTTCATAATATAATTCAAATAAAATTTTAATAATATAGTTTGTTAATTACTACAAACAAGATGGTAAAGAAAAATTAAATTATGTAATATGTTAAATGAAAGGGAATTTAATTAAAATACCCAAACATTAAAAATCAGTACCCAAAATGCTCAAAATCTTGAATTTTTGCCAAAGTACCCAACAACCCCGTATTTTTGGGTCGTGTAAATGGGAAAACGTAGGGTTGCGATTTTGGTCCGCATATTCAAATCCAACACGGGGTATTTGCACGGGGTTTAGTGATTTTGGTCCGCATATAGGACAAAACACGGGGTTACCCGCGTTTTAATTGTGTAACGTGGGGTTGGGCCGCGTTTGTTTGGCTTCTACGTTTTAATTGTGTAAGGTGGCCAGGGTTATTTCTGTAATTTGGCAAAAGTTTCATGTGATCTCGTTCATGTGATTGGAGAGTCCCTTAAAATAAATACTCCCTCCATCCCAAAATAAATGTCCACAATGAAAATGACACACAGTTTTAGAAATGTACAATTATTACACTTTTTAAATAACCAAATGACACTTTTACCCTTGATAATAGAGAGAGAAACTTTCTCAACCTCATATTTAAGGGTAAAATGGGAAATTGGAAACTTACTTTTGAAAGTTGACATTTATTTTGGGACAAACTAAAATAGTAATGTAGACACTTAATTTGGGACGGAGGGAGTATTAAAATGCGAAACCCCTTAAAATAAATATGAAAATGATATGCTCTGCAATATAAATTTACAAGAATAGTCCCTTAACTTATGCTCAATTTACACCTTCAACAAACGCGGCCCAACCCCGCATACACAATTAAAACGCAGGGTAACCCCGTGTTTTGTCCCATATGCGGACCAAAATCACTAAACCCTGTGCAAGTACCCCGTGTTTGATTTGAATACGCAGACCAAAATCGCAACCCCGCATTTTCCCATTTACACTGCCCAAAAACACGAGGTTGTTGGGTATTTTAGCAAAAACTTCAGGATTTTAGACATTTTGGGTACTAATTTTTTATGTTTGGGTATTTTAATTAAATTCCCTAAATGAAAGAATGTAAAATTGATTATTATATATCTATTATAAAATTTGAATTTGTTAAAACAAATTTTAGAAAAAATATACATTAATCTATGATTTTAAATAACTATTATATATAATATGAATAACAATAAAACCGATCAACCTCACATATCCTAATTAATTAATATATTTTTTTAAATATAATTAATAATTAAAGTAAATAGTTTATTAAAATAATTTAACATATTTTAATTATCTATGAAATAAAATACGTATAACATTAATTTTTATGTAATTATATTTATATAAACATTTTTAAAATTTATATTTATTTTTTATATCTAAATATATCGAATAATTTTTTTAAAAATAATTGATATAATTAATAACATTTATAAAAAATAATAATCATTATTAATATAAGTTGCGTAATTAAAATTAATTAATATTGTATAATTGAAACTAAGTAATAGTTTTAATTAATTTTAATTACTATAAATTGATTTTTATTTATAATTAATAGTTAATAGTAATAATTTATTATTAATTAATATTTATATTTATTAATAATTAATATTTATTTATAATTAATAATAATAATTAATATTAATGATGCTTATAATTGAAAAAGTGTCAAAAATCTTCTCATAAGCTACTCTAAGTAGCCTCTTAAAAAACATATTTTAAGCTAGCTTATGTGCATCGAAATGATTACTCAAAAAATAACCTAACTTATAAACTAATTTATTTTTGTCAAACAATACTTTAAAAAATATGTTGTCAAAGAATTTTCAAATATAGTCCTTATAACATAAGTTTTCCTTTTCAAATATCTTGTATCTTTCAATATAATTAAAAAAAAAGGTTGTAAACTACAATTTCGTCCCTAGACTATATTCCATCTTGTAAGTTTAGTCGATCAACTTTTTCTCTCAACACTCTTGGTCCAAAATATTGGATTTTAACATTTGAATTTTCGAAGCTAATAACTTAGACACCAGGGTCGGTCATGACATTTTGGAGACCCTGTACGATAAACTAAATGTGGCCCTTTCCATCTGCCTAGAGTTCGAATCCAGGCGTACACAACAATTGTAGCCACTGAGGTTTAATCAAGGCTGATGTCTTACAGTCATAATCTGTCAATGAATTAGTCTAGCCATAGCCTAGGACAACCTTCAAAAAAAGAAAAAAAAAACTAAATGTGGCCCTTATTTTTTTTAATTATATTATTTACTAAATTATTTCTACTACACTTGTTTGATGATAATCGATTGATGGATCTTTTTTGACCTTGAACAAATTGTTTAACTTTTTTTTAATTCTACAAATAACCTATTCAAAGAACCAATCAATTATTATAGGTCATATAAAAACAAATATAAAAAAGAACGTTTTATAAATCTATCGTCGTTGCAAAAGACAAATATAAAAAATTAATAGAAGTTCCAAAGAACATATAGAAAAAATGAATAAAAATGAAAAAAATTAAAATAAAGAACATAATTATAAATAGGGGATTTTGGGTTTGAAATATAAATTATACAAAAAAATTATATAATTTAGTAATAGAACTAATAAAGAATTTTATTAAAAAATCATTAAGATATATGTTCAAGGAAAAACCTCAAATAAATGAAAAACTAAAAAACACTTTATCAACCGTTAGATTAGATGATCTGATGGATGTGATTAAATGGGCGGTTACAACAATATTTTTTGAATTAAAAAACTATAGCCCCCTATTTTTTATTCGAAAAAAGAGAAAAAAATAAACAAAATTTGAGCGAAATAAATTACACCAAAAAAAACAATCATATTTTTCTCGTTAATTTGACATCCATATTGATATACCTTTTCATCCATTTTTTCGTGGTTTTTCAGTTTTCTATTTATTTAGGGTTTTCCGCTGAACCTGACCCTATCTATACTATATTATAAAAACGACATAAAAAACTCTTAATTACAACATTTTAAGCACAAAATACAACTAATTAAAATCAATTACTTAATTTACAATTTCTTAATGCTTTGGTACAACCTTTCCAAGCACATTATCTCACATAATCATCTATTTGTGGAATGGATACTCATTTATTAATATAAATATTTGTTTTTTTTGGAGGATTTTATAAAATAGATTTTATATTAGCATAATCTATTTTAAATGTAGATTTTACATTTAAATCTATATTAATGAGATGTAATAAAAAATCTTTTTTCTTCCGTATTTTTTTATATTACATCTCATAATGATTTTTCCATATTTTATTTTATAAAATATTTTTCCATATTTTATTTTATAAAATCATTTTACATAATGAGATGTAATATAAACTCTTTTTTCTTCCGTATTTTTTTGCTAATATAAAATCTATTTTATTTTATAAAATCTACACGTATTTTATATTAGCATAATGTAAAATCTACACGTATTTTTTTTGCTAATATAAAATCTACACGTATTTTTTTTTCACGAGCATTAAAAGAAGAAAAAAGAAGGTTGATATGAATTAAAAATAAAAAATAACGAGATACACTAATAAATTATCGTATTCTTTAAAATAAAAATATTCTGTTGAGGATAAATCACAACATTTGCTGGGAAAGCCACAAGCATCCAGCGCCCTCACCTTCGACTCGGGAGTACGTAACTGGCCGGGACTAACAGCTCGACCCGCTGGCTCCACGAAAGTGGTGCAACCCCTCATGTCCGTCTGTCGCTTAGTACGGGGCTTTGCGCTACCATGGTTTAAGGAAATAAAGTTGCGCCTTCACCACAAGCAATTGCTTTTGGTGTAGTGGTAGGCGCTTGATCCTAACAAGTTAAGCGTGCTCAGGCGAGAGCAATCCTAGGATGGGTGACCTCCTGGGAAGCTCAAGCCTTGAGACCTAACAATTGGTATCAGAGCGAGGTCGCGGGTTCGAGTCTCCCAGTGTGCAAATGCCGGGGGAGATTGTTGAGGAGAAATCCCAACATTTGCTGGGAATCACTACTAGAAAAATGTGAAATACCGACGGCAATTACCGACGGCAAAAAACAGTCGGTATTTACCGACGGCAAACCGACGGCTTACCAACGGTATCTTTTTTATTTTATTTTTTATTTATTTTTAATTAGTCGTCGGAAAACCGTCGGAAAAATTAGTGAAATACCGACGGCTTACCGACGGTTGTTTTTTTCATTTTATTTTATATTTATTTTTAATAAGTAAATACCGTCGGAAAACCGTCGGTAACTGGAACCGTCGGTAAGCAGTCGGTAGCTGTCGTCGGAAAACCGTCGCTGAATATTACCGACCAACTTTTTACCAACGATCATTCCCGTCACAAAACCGTCGCTAAAGCCTTTTTCCGACGGTTTACCGACTGTTTCAGCCGTCGGTAATACAGTTTATTTTAGTAGTGAATGCCACAAGCATCCAGCGCCCTCACCTTCGACTCGGGAGTACATAACTGGCCGGGACTAACAGCCCGACCCGCTGGCTCCACGAAAGTGGTGCAACCCCTCATGTCCGCCTGTCGCTTAGTACGGGGCTTTGCGCTACCATGGTTTAAGGAAATAAAGTTGCGCCTTCACCACAAGCAATTGCTTTTGGTGTAGTGGTAAGCGCTTGATCCTAACAAGTTAAGCGTGCTCGGGCGAGAGCAATCGTAGGATGAGTGACCTCCTGGGAAGCTCAAGCCTTGGGACCTAACATATTCCACAATATTTTCCAAATTAACCAAGTGTAAAGAAAATAAAATAGAAACGATGTAGATATAAAAATATTCTTCCATATTTTTAATATATTTATATTTAAATGTAAAATCGAAAATGAAAATAAAAGATTTTAAAATATTTTCTACATTCACTGTAAATTTATATAGTTTCTCTATGTATTAACTCCGATTGTGTTCGAGATTAGTTCACAAAAATTAGTTTATAAGCAATCAGTAAAGTTGCACCCCAACTGTTTGATGAAATGTTTGTTCAACAAAGAAAATGAATATGGCCTACAATTTGGTAGGGAAATGTGTTTAAACGTTTGGAAATGTCATGGAATATGGCATTAATATTTGTTCAGGTTTCATCAAACTTGTTCCATGAAATGCAGCATAAGTGATTGTTTCATGAAATAGGTTTGAATGTTTCATCTAGTTTACCCATTTTTCATCAACCTTGTTTACTTTTCATCGGATGTGTTTTATTGAAATAGGTATAAATGGGTCATCAAGTTTGTTATGTTTTTACAAATTAGTTGTGAATGCTTTAGCATGATTGTTTCAACGAAGTTGGTTCATTAATTGCAAAATGCAGTGACATTCATTTCATTGTTTCATATGCCTAAACGTAAAGAATTATTAATGAAGCATTATATTTTAATACAAACTTACTTGGATTTAATTCTGCATTATGTTAATGATTTGTGTAAACATATTTAAGATTCATTATTGAAACTTTTGACACATTCTTGTAATGAGTCAAATTCATGAAGTATGACCTTCAGTTTGTGTAGGTTTCATCAAACTTTTTCATGAAATGCAGTGGCATGCATTGTGTCATGAAACATTATTTGAATGTTTCATCAACCTTGTTTACGTTTCATCAAATTTGTTTTTACGAATGTGTGAATGGTTCAGCAAGTTTGTTATGTTTTTACGAATTTGTAGTGAATGCTTCAACAAGTTTGTTCAAACAAAGTTGGTTCATTAACTGAAAAATGTTGTGGCATTCATTATCTCATCTGCCTAATCTTAAAGAGTTGTTAAGAAAGCATTATATTCGTTGTATCTGTAACACCCGTAAATTCCTGTCTGTGAAAGCCAATCGCGTCATGAGTGGTATGTGCGGGAAATAGGAAGATTTGAGCCTCAGTGCACTCTGGGCGATAGTGCCCCGGCGATAGTGCCCTGGGCACAATCGTCGGGCACAATCGCCAGCGGGGGTGTGCCCGCGGTATGTGTTGGGCGATAGTGCCCTGGCACAATCGCCGGGCACAATCGCGGTCGGCCCCCAGGTCTTTTAAGAGTCGCGATTCTCACCCTTTCTCCTCATTTCTCACTTTCATCTTCCTCTCTTTTCTCTCCCAAACACTAAAACCGAACCCTAACCTATTTTGGGGGTTTTTCTCTCCCCAAACCTCATGATCCTTTACCATCTAACTAGTTGGAACCTTGAACCACAAAACCTCCATCTTCATCTTCCTCATCAAGTTCATCGGTTGGGAACTCGGGTCGAAATGTTGGATTGGGTGTTCTCGGAAGCCTCTTTGTCTTCAAGGGTAAGTTTTCTTGTATTAAGGTTATAAATGCTCCATTGATGGTTTCTTAGTGTTTGGTATCTCAAATATCGGATTTGATGATTTTGGAGAAATTAGGGTTTTAATCTCGTTTAGGGATTTCGGTGTATAATATTTGGGGAATGTTTCTAAATGGTTTGGATTGCATGGATCTAGGTTTTGGAAGTTCTCGGCTTGAGGATTCAAGCGGCCTTCAAAAGGAGCTCGTTGGGTAAAATCTAGATTTAGCCTAAATCTAGCAAGATGAGTTCAAGTTGATTTGTGAAAACGGTGTACATGCCAAAATGTCTATTTTAAGTGTCTATGTGTTTTACATGAAATTATCAAATATTGAAGTATTTAACTCTATAAACTTTGTATAACACCACATTTGAGATTTTTGGGCTTTGATATATGTGTCATAAATGAACGTGTTTTGAAGTCTTATTGCATAAATGGATCTTTGGTCAAACAAAAATACGTTTTTAAATGTTTGTCGGATTTTATGCATCGTTCATGAGATAGAATGTTTTATAAAGTATTATTCGCACTTTTACGTGAGGTACTGGAAATAATGTTTATAGTTTCATTTTATGATTCTCATTCTTATCAGCTGTTAAAGTTGGAAAATACGTATTTTCTGTTATGAGACAATTGGAAGATATAAGAGTATAAGTTCTTTTGGAAAATAGGTTGCCTCAACTAATGTTGAGTTTCGAACTAATCTTACTTTTAGTCGTGGTGATTGCATATCCGTTGGTCGAGTGCGTTTATCGTATTCTTATTTTATTTTATCAACGGGTCAATGGGTGCTAAGCCTGCGGCTTGGTATTTTATTTGATTTGGAGCCTTTGGACAATTGTCCAGTTTTGGTAGCTCGACTTCGAGCCTTGTTGGCAATTGTGGATGAAGCTCGTTAGGTATCGGGTGCGATGTAAGTCCTACGAGCTGCACGTTAGGTATCGGGTGCGATGTAAGTCCTTCGTGTTGCACGTTAAGGTACCGGGTTGCGGTATAAGTCCTTCGTGCTCAAGTACTACGATATTAGATGAGGGGCTCGACATAGGAACCCGACGGGGTTGAACTCGAGTTTCCGTGGGTGTACGTTTAAAGCTACTGAGCCTGACATCTCTTGCGTGTACTTTTGTTTATATGACTAGTCATAACAACATAAAATGGGCTTACTTTGTGGACCGCCACATTTTATGGAATCGGGAATCCCCCGTCACCGAAAGGTGTTGTTTTTGGATATTGAGTTTTATTATCCAAGTTTTCGGTGACGTTTTGTATGATTGGGTTTTACCCATGATTTATGGGTTGAGTATTATTCCCCACCCGTGTTTTGGGGTGTTTTGGGATATAAGGTTTAACCGTATCTTCATAAATGGAGAGTTCAGTTTATACTTACGTTTTTATCATTATCTTTGAAGTAGTTGGCTTGGAAAACATTTTAATTGGTGTTCTTTACCTAAAATGCATATTGTTGAAAATGAGTCGTTTTCACATGTAAGACGTATCATATTGAAGGACTATAACTTTTAACCGCATTCTTTCTTTTAAACGATTATTTTATATATGATGAAAACCCTTGAGCTCACTAGGCGTTAAGCCTAACCTTTTTATTTGTCGGCATGTGCATCAGGTTTCAAGGTTGGGAGTTGGTCTTAGCAATCCCATGAAGAGTCGGGCCTTAGCTTGTGCAAATGTAAGTAGTTGGTGAAGTCTTCCGCAACGTTGGAGATAGTAACTATTATGGGGTTTTAGTAGCACCCGTCCTTATCATAGACTTTTGTATAGAATGTATGGTTGTATTGAGGTTAAGTCATAATTTGTGGTTGAAGATGATTTATTTATTGATGTATTTAGAAAATTTTAATAAGTTACTATTTCCTGATCTAAGTGTGTTAAAGTATCGCTTTGTTTGACCTGTAGTAGTTTCATTTATTTCATAGTAGTGTTTCAAAAGCATAAAACATTAGGTTTTCTAGTACACCCTTATATGTCTGTTTCATGAAATTTGTTTGTGTTTCATCAAGTTTTCTGGTGATGGTCCATGAACATGATTTCATGAATATGAATTAAAAGTGTTGGTTATTTTGTAACACAAAGGGTAAATCAACATTTGCGCCTTTGTGAGCGCAAAGAATGAGCCGATAATTGAGAGTCCACGACAAAGCGAATGAGAGAAACTGATCGTAGCAGCAGACAAGGGAAAAGGGCATTTGAAAAAAAAAGGTAGGAATGATATTCCAAAACGTAATATCGGCAAGATGTTAATATGCATATCAGCATATGTTAACTGTTTCATGATTTAGTACACTAACTTATTGGAGTACTTGTGAAAAACAGATGAATAAAACTGGAGCTAAGGTTGGAGAGAAGAATCAGACAGAGAAAGGGGGACATTGTAGGGAGGCAAGTAAGTAATGAAATTAGTTGCATATGCAAAAAGAAAGTGTTTAAAAAGTAAAAAAATTGGAAGATTTATTTGAAAGTTTTGCAGTGGAATACGTGTGTAATTGAATTATGTTTGTTTATAAAATAGAAAGTGTTTAAGTATGTTGATAACATATAGAATAGGTTATCACGCAAATCTTATGAAACAAGATGCATTAGAGTAAATTAAGTAACAAATCTTATGAAACAAGATGCATTAGAGTAATGTTAATATTGTTCTTTCAAGAAAAGTTGTCAATTTCTTTGGATTTTGATATGGTTTACTCAGGAAAAGTTGTCAATTTATTGTGATTTAATGACACATTTTAGATCAAATTATTTTGTGTTGTTACCCGCAAAGAAATGATTATTTTAAGTTAATTGCAAGGTTATTGGATCAACTAGCTACTTAGCTTATCATTCCATTGATGATGCCGTCAGAAAGGAAATTCGAGAAATATCATTCCATCGATGAAACGTGGTTGGGCAAGTCAAGAAATTCGTGAACAAGCACATGTTACAAGGTTTGATCGGCTCTGCATATGAACATTATATTAGGTAAAATCAGATGACTTAGAAAACCTTTCATTAGATGGATGTTTTTCGCAATAGTTTGTTTTGGAACACTTTACTTATCTTTTAAGTGCATCATGCAAAGTGTGGTTTGTTTTTCGGGTAACCTTTTATTAGGTGGATATTTTTTGGCCATTTTTGCTTTTGGAACACTATAGTTATGGTTTGTTTGCATCATATAAACAGTCGTTTAATATTTCATGGAATTCTTAACTGACTTTGTACTTTTTTTTTCTTGTGAAATTAAAGTCAAGTACGTACATGTGTACTATTTATCTGATGTTAGGTAATTGTCTTGTGAAGTAGTTTCATCAACAGTGTGCTTCCATTTCATAATGCAAGCATTGGGGAAGTGGAATATTACGAATAAGAAATTGTGAAAAAATATGATGCATAGTGAAACATGTTGCACAACTGGTGTAAGAGTATTTTAAAAAAACAATCATTTAAAAAAAACAATCAATAATGTTTAAAAAAGAAGACACTCCTGTAGTTTTGTCAACAATAATAATTGGAATCCCAAAAATAACACAATATAATTGGAATCATCTACATAAATAAAATTTCCAAAACTGCCCTTTTATAATTAAAAAAATGGAAAATCAAGAAAATAAAATGAAGGGTGGAGATGAGGGTTGCATAGGTTGCACGATCTATAGGGGTGCATTTGAACGTCTCTCTCTCTCTATATATATATATATATATATATTGGAATGATATTTTGCAACCCTGAAAAAGGTTGCAACTCTTGCAACCCACATCTTAACCGTTGGATTCATGATCAACGGTTATTTTATTTTTATTTTTCTGTTTTTTTAATTAAAAATATTGGGCCCCATATCTATTATAACCGCCGATCATGAATCCAAAGAATAACAAATGTAATAATCTCATCACTTTCTTGAATATGATATTAGGAGCCTTTACATCTGTATAACCAAACATGAAAAACTAGTTTATATCAAATATCTTGGCCACCCTATCGTAAGCACTACTCATTTATACTATATTATAAAGATGACATAAAAAACTCTTAAAAACAAGTCTTAAAGTTTAATGTACCGCCATTTAATGCTAATTACTTAAAACACAATCATTAAAACTATATGTACTACATTTAATGTCATTTATTAATTTTCAATCATTATCTCTAACCATTTTAATTCCCCTAAAATCATTTCCCACTTAATTTCTCTAAAATAACTCTCAGCATAATTAAATATAAAATCAAAATCAAATTTTAAATATAAAAAATATAAAATATGATTAAAAAAATCTAACATAATATTTTATAAAAAAAATTATATTATGAAACCAAAATAAATTACATTATATTATTAAGTCTAAATTAAACAAATTTATGTAAAAAAAAACATTATCACTATCTCACAACCATCCAAAATCGTAATGTAAATCGACAAAAAAACAGAAAATAAAATGAAACATTAAAATCGTGATGTATCTATCTGCATTGCGTGAGTACACTTCTAGTATTATAAAAACGACATAAAAATTCTTAATTACAACATTTTAAGCACAAGTTACAACTAATTAAAGCCAATTACTTAAATTACAATTTCTTAATACTTTGGTACAACCTTTCCAAGCACAGTATCTCACATAATCATCTATTTGTGGAATGAATACTCATTTATTAATATAAATATTTGTTTTTTTTTGTAGAGGATTTTATAAAATAGATTTTATATTAGCATAATCTATTTTAAATGTAGATTTTACATTTAAATCTATATTAATGAGATGTAATATAAAATCTTTTTTCATCCGTATTTTTTTATATTACATCTCATAATGATTTTTCCATATTTTATTTTATAAAATATTTTTCCATATTTCATTTTATAAAATCATTTTACATAATGAGATGTAATATAAACTCTTTTTTCTTTCGTATTTTTTTTGCTAATATAAAATCTATTTTATTTTATAAAATCAACACGTATTTTATATTAGCATAATATAAAATCTACACGTATTTTTTTTATAATATAAAATCTACACGTATTTTTTTTCACGAGCATTAAAAGAAGAAAAAGAAGGTTGATATGAATTAAAAATAAAAAATAACGAGATACACTAATAAATTATCGTATTCTTTAAAATAAAAATATTCTGCAATACTTTCCAAATTAACCAAGTGTAAAGAAAATAAAATAGAAACGATGTAGATATAAAAATATTCTTTCATATTTTTAATATATTTACATTTAAATGTAAAATCGAAAATGAAAATAAAAGATTTTAAAATATTCTCTACATTCACTATAAATATATATAGCTTCTCTATGTATCATCCGAGTACAAGAAGAAGACGAACGGTCGGGTGTCAATGACGGAACCTGCAACTGAACAAAAGGTATTCCACTATATTTTTGTTTCTTTGAAAAACTATTTTTTATAACAAATAGATGATTATGTGAGATACTGTACTTGGAAAGGTTGTACCAAAGCATTAAGAAATTGTAAATTAATTGGCTTTAATTAGTTGTAACTTGTGCTTAAAATGTTGTAATTAAGAGTTTTTTATGTCGTTTTTATAATATAGTATAGATATAGATTTACTGAGGATTTGTTTATATTTTTCAAAACCCACAATCATATTTTTCGAAGTAGGGGAATAAGATATATAAACATATCTTTATTTTTATCGACTAATACTATGAGGTCTTGAAGTCAATAGTCAGATAAATATGTTGTGAGACATGTCGTTTGAGTTTTAAGTAATATAATACAAAACTATTATCAATATTATTGCACAAACTCATAACAACAAACGATTAAGAATATATGCAAGTTAACCACTTATGAAAATACATTCGTTTTTCACATTGTATTTCATTAACTGTTAACAGAGAAATTATGTTTCATTTTAACTCAATTCAATATTCCAACATAAAATTTATCTTGCCGTGCAATGCACGGCCCAACACTAGTAACTAAGAAAAAAACTAAATGTAAAATATCTCTAATTTGTAAATCTAAATTCCACGTCAGCCTTTCTCATTACTTCCAAAATTTGTCTGTCATCATCGAATTCACTTCAAACCATCTGTTCATTGTCAAGTACACATATAGTTAGCAAAAATACGTCACAATACAACCCCATAATGCATTTTTGTTCATAAAGTACAACCCTTTAATGCAGAAGAACTTCAAAAAATGTGATCTTGGAATGTAGATTAAACGCTTTTGCTACACGTTTGACTATTAATTAAAATATTTTGTAAATATATAGTAATAAATAATAAAAATTTAGTAAATGAAAGGGAAATTATCATATCAAAACAACAATAAGACGTTTTAATAATTTCATGGGTCAATCTCTTTTATCCAAAGAAACACATTTTAATAAAATCTTAGAGCATCTCCACAGTTTCTCCATTCTGGAGAAAATAAAGAAAATGAAGATTTTAAGGTTATGTTTGGCAAAAAAAGCTAGCTTATAAGCTAGTTTTTTTTTTTTCCTGATACATGTTTGGATGACTATAAGCTAGCTTATAAGCTAACTTATTGAAACGCTACTCAAAGTAGTGTTTTAAAAAGCTAACTTATAAGCTATAAGCTAGCTTATAAGCTAGTTTGCCAAACAAGGCCTAAGTGTAAAATAAGCTCCAACAGCTTCCCCAAAACTTTCTCTAAAATGGAGAAAGTAGGAGAGAGAATACATTTTTCTCTAAATTTTGAGATATCCCCAAAAATGATTACCAAGAGAATGAAATTATTTTTTATTACATTCCCCTAATGAGAAATTTTGAAATGAATTGTTTAGGTGAAAAAAAATAATATTTTATTAAATATATATAATACTTTAATAATATAATCAATGATTTATCTCTAAAATGAAAAAGCTGTTGGAGATGTTTGTAATTTTTTTTGAAGATTTTGACTTTTTATTATTCATTTTGTAGAAAAATTTTGGAGAAGTTGTTGGAGATGCTCTTACACTTGTGGATATTTTAAAGAAATAAAAGAAAAAGTCAATGGATTAAATTTGCTAATTGAAAAATACAAGGACGAAATATGCAATTTGAATGTTTGATCTTAAATAAAAGTAGAAAGTTCATAATAGTATCTCTAAAGTTATTTAAAATGATTTTAAATAGAAATTTTAGGTAATTTTTTTCTTTAAAATAAAGAAAATAGAAGAGAATGTTAAATTCTCCAAATTAATTTTTTTTATAAAACGATTAGTGAGAGAGAGAGAATTTTTTTATTATATTTTCACCGATTAGAAAGCTAGAAGTTAAAGATTTAGAAAAAAAAACAATATTTTATTAAATATATGTAATATTTTAATAATATAGTTAATATGATAATTTATGAAATCGAGAAACCGTTGTTGAATGTAAATTTTCATTTGAGATTTTGACTTTTGATTCTTTATTTTAT
This sequence comes from Arctium lappa, assembly GCA_023525745.1. NCBI lineage: Eukaryota > Viridiplantae > Streptophyta > Magnoliopsida > Asterales > Asteraceae > Arctium > Arctium lappa. The sequence goes on along the minus strand of CM042052.1, from coordinate 85,509,938 downwards.
TTTATTTAAAAAAATTTGTTGGCGATTCCGGTGGAATTCGGAGGAATTGGAACGATTGATTTTATTGACCAAATCTCGTTCAGACGTTTGATATACCTATAAATTGAAATTGAATTTCTCACATTCTACCGTTCATGAATTTGGTCACTCCATCACAATCGAGAAGAAATTCAATTCCATTCCATCCTTTTTTGTCTAAAAGACAAAATTATTTTCATCTTCTCTACTTGATCTACCCACCGCCGCAAACCACCACCGATTTGAACCACCACCGACCACCATCGATCTGAACTCTGCCAACCATCATTGATCTTAACCACCGTTGACCACCACCGTTCTGAACCATCGATCATTCGATCTGAAACACAATAGTTGGATTTTGGTTTCAAAATTTTCAAAAAAATGATATTTTGGTAATTTACCAATATTTCAATCAAATTCCAAAAGTACATTATGTGAACTAAACATACCAATTCTTTTAAAAGATTTCATTTCAATGTCTGTCAACCAAATATGTGGTCAAACCTGATAACCAGGGACAGACCTACCCTTCCCAATGGGGGGTCCTGTGCACCCGCTCAAGTTCGTTTCGTAAGGGTGAATTTTTTTTCGGTATGTAAGGTGCACCCGTTCAACTACAGGGGGTGCTCCGTGATATATACGTTTTTGAGAGGTGAAATGTGCACAAGTCCGAAAAAAAACAAAAAATTATTTTCGAAATCAATCAAAAAATCGAAAAATTCTCTTGAAATCAATAAAAAAAACCTAAAAAATCTCTCGAATCAACACAAAAAACCCAAAAAGTTCATCAAATCAACACTGAAACTTAAAAAATCTCTTGAAATCAATCAAAAACATAAAAAGTCCCCCAATTAATAGGGGAATTCGGCTAAAAACACATCGACAACAATTTCTTAATAAACTTTTCGTTTGTGTACCCACTCACCTAAAATTCTGGGTCCGCCACTGCTGATAACATTCCATTCCAATTGATTCCAAGTCAAATTTCTTTGATGATAAATTCAATTCCATCCAAAAACATTTTGCAAACCAAAAATCCTTAACAATCTAGAATTAGGTAAGTTTCCATGAAAATATATATATATATATATATATATATTGGAAGAATATTTTGCAACTCTGAAAAAGGTTGCAACCCTTGCAACCCACATCTTAACCGTTGGATTCATGATCGACGGTTATTTTATTTTTATTTTTCTGTTTTTTTTAATTAAAAAAATTGGGCTCTATATCTATTGTAACCACCGATTATGAATCCGACGGTTAAAATGTGGGTTGCAAGGTTTACAACATTTTTAAGGGTTGCAAATAAAACAACCTATATATATATATATATATATATATATATATATAATAGTACTCAACTAGTATATAAAATACTCAGGGTTGTTTGTTTTAAAAAAAAAATCTCTTAATGTCTCTTAAGTCTGAATCGTTCAGACCTTTTTACACACCACCTCTTATTAATCATAACTAAATTAAGATTTCAGACTTTAAACCTCTTAAAAACAAACGACACCTCATTAGTGATAATTAATTAATAAGATAAACGAGATTCGTAATTCATTTTTGTTTGTCAACGAAATGACTTGGTCTTTATGCATTGCTTGACGAAAGAGAACGATTAACCACTCTCAAACTTGACGTATACAAAGAAGAAAGTTCAACCAGAAGAAACAGTAAAATTCATGTTTTGAGTTGAAATAAAAAAGAAATAGAGCATCTTAACAAATTATTTAAAAGAGAGAAAATAAATCTTTTATCATCTAATAGATGCATTATATCTATACTATATTATAAAGATGACATAAAAAACTCTTAATTACAACTCACTAAGCTTTATGTACTATCATTTAAAGTTATCTACTTAAAATCTCTTAAAAATAACTACTAAAGTCTAATGTACTACCTGTAAAGCTTTTAACCCTAATTAATAAATTTCATTCTTATCCCCCAAAATTCTTATCTCTAATCCCCAAACCCTAAAATTATGAAATTTGAATTATGATAAACATAATCAAAACAGGATAAACATCTCAATTTAAATATAAAAAATTTAAAATATATAAGATAATTAATTAATTTTAACAAACTACTTAATTTTTTTTATATAAAAAATATTATATTGTTAATCCTAAATTAAACAAATTTATATATAAAAAACCATTATCACTCAATAAAAACATACAAAATCGTACTGTAAATCAATAAAAAACAAAAAATAAAAATAAACATTAAAATCGTGATGTATCTCGTTGCATTGCGCGAGTACGCTTCTAGTTGTTCTTTAAAATAGAAAAATTAGAGCATCTTAACAAATTATTTAAAAGAGAGAAAATAAATCTTTTATTATCTAATAGATGCTTTATATTGTTCTTTAAAATAGAAAAATTAGAGAAAATTCTAATTTTAGAGAATTCTCTAAAATTTGATATGTGGAGAGCTAGAGAATTTAGTTTTTTATTGATTCGTACCATTTAAATTGAATTGTTATTATTTTATATAATTTTTTTTAAAAAGTGTATTGTAATGATAAATTTATAAAATATTTTAATAGTATAATGAATATTGAGATCTTTAAAATAGAAAAGTTGTTGAAATAAAATGTAATTAATTTTAGAGATTTTAAATTTTGATTAATCTATTTTAAAAAAGTTATAGAAAATCTATTGAGGATAGATGTAAGAAAAGTTGTAGTTACAAGAACCGGAAAAGCCTCCATCTTTGTGCATCAGCCATCCTAGATGACTTATAGAAAAATATACGATTTATGATTTACGTTGAAATAATAAAAAAGAATGCAATAAATTGTGTTAACAAACTTAAAATTAGTATAGTTAAATGGTTATTGTTTCAGCGATATTCGAGTTAATTATTGTTAAAGCTTAACTTTTCAGAAAGTCAAGAGTTTAAACCTTACAAAATGGGAGGAGTGTGCATAAGTATTTGTTGTATATAAATGTGGGGTCAAATTATATATATCGTCTAAAAATTAGTAATCATCAAAACTAGTTTGTATGTGTTGTTTTGTAAATGAAATAATAAATGTAAACATGGAGTGCTTGTATAGTAGTGTTATATAGGTGAAACGTCAATGGATATTTTGCAGTTGAAAAAAAAAACACAAAAATATGTATATACATGAAACACACATTTACACTCAAATCTAAGAATAAAACATGATAAGCAATATGAATTATACCTTAAAAATTAAAATCATAGGATGCTTTTGGTTGATTTTCATATGTGTTGGTTCGTCTATGTAACAATACATTAAATTGGTTTTAATAATACTTTCTGCTTTTTAGATAGTTTCTATATAATTTACAGACATATAATAGAAGTATTATATAATTTTAAAATATTATATCATTATTTTAGAAGACCTCTTAAAATGTATGATCTTGAAAACGTTGACATTTATGATAAATACGACAGGGTTTGGTTGAAGAGTTACATCTACTACTTGTATAATGCATATGGTCAATTACTTCATAGCCATGCTTATGCTTATGTAAAATGAAAGAGTTTGAATGAAGTATGTCATCCCCATGTTTTGATATTTGGTTTCCTTTCGCTTATGGTCGCGTGAGTATTGGTCCTAGTGTCCAATTTTTCGGACGTATTGTATATGTGGGTGTTGACAATGATTTATGGCTTGGGTATTTTTCCCCACCCGCGCTTGGGTGTTTTGGGGTGTAACGCTTTATCTACGTTTCTTAAATGGGAGTCAATTCATATTATTAATTCGAGTAAGTTTGAGTTGCATCATTTTATAAAGAATGTTTGTAATGTGGTGTCCATCTTTGAAAATGTATGATATTGGAAAAGAGTCGTTTCCACGTTTTAAAGTACATTATTTGAAATGTCGTGATTTTAAGTGAAGTTCATTCTCTTAAAGATATATTTACTCATGTAAAACTCTTGAACTCATTAGGCGTTAGCCTAACCTTTTTATTTGTCGGCATGTTCAACAGGTTCCGATTGGGAATAGTTCTATTATCTTAGTGAAGAGAGGAGTGTCATTTGTGTGCCCGAGGAGTGAGTAGCTTGATGAAGTTTTCCGCATTAGGTTAAGGAGAACAACTTGTATTTGGGTTAAGTGACACTCGACTTCAATTTAGTTTGTATATATTATTGGAGTTTATAATTGTCAAGGTTAATTATAGAATTCGTAGTTGAGGTATACAAAGTTTTGGATCGTAAGAGGAAGTTTCAACCCTTACTTGATGTTATGTTTAAAAATTTTAATTAGTTGCTCTTACCAAATTCGAGGGTGTTACAGAAAACCTGCTTCCAAACCCTTTATTCCACCCTCTCATCCTCGAGCTCACTTGAAAAACGTATCCATCCGACCCGTAGATCAATCATTTCTTCAAAACGTTTGGATTCACAACTTGGCCTCCAAAATTCAAAAAAATTTGACCGGTATTCAAATCTCAACGGAGGTTGTCGTGATCGTCTCTATACGAGCGATATTTTATCAAACTCGAAAGGGTAATAGATTAAAGTAACTTTATCGGGAATTGTTTCGGTTTAAACCGAAGTCTTGGGTGCGGTAATAATGAAAGTGTCACTTTTGGAATCATCGTTCTTGACTTCTTGTGACAACGGTTTCGTTGGCTCGAGATTGTTCTTAGCTGGTTCACTTTCAATTTCTTCGGTGGCTGGTCCGAGATCTGGTTCGGACACTTTGGTCTCGGTAAAAATTCCTTGTTGTGACTTGGTCACGACGGGGATGACTTCCTCTTTAAACTTGTCGGGCAAAACTTCGTCTTTTTCAGACCACTTTTCCGGAATAGGTGGTTGATTGACTAGGGAAGAAACTGATTGTATAACACGATTATAGTTGTTGCTCTTCTTGTTGGTGCTTTCATCGAAGCTATTAACCGCAGTCATAGCGATCTTTCGGTCGCCCCAACGGAATAGTACGATGTTGTCTCGGCGCATGTAAGCGACATTATTATCGAATTGCCAAGGTCAACCTAATAGGATATGGCATGCATCATATCAAGAACATCAAATATAACTTCCTCTTGATAATACTTTCCGATTGATATGGGTACCCGACAAGTTTGCGTGACTCTAACTTGAAAACTGTTCTTGATCCACCCAAGAGAATAAGGACATTCATGTGGTTGAGTGGGTAGATTAAAGTAATCGACCAATTTCCGGGACACGAGGTTCTCACAACTTCTGTTCTCACAACTTCTGTTATCGATAACTAAGTTACATACCTTTTTGTGCACCGAACAATGCGATAGGAAAAGATTTTCGTGTCGACTTTCTTCCTTTAATGAGAGGAATATTCTTTGGAGTACGATATTGATATTTTCTTGGTGATTTTCTTCCTCCTCCTCTTCGGATTCGAAACTCGATATATCGACCAGGTGATGGTTGCCATTGCATGGCGCCATAACCGGTCCTTCAAGCCTGTCTCTTCTCCGACGGTTGTCGTTGACGATGTTGGGTTGAAGCCTGTTAACAGCCGCTGTCAGATTAGTAAGTGATATGGATAAGGCCACATTCATCTCTACTAGACCCTCTTTGGTAGTCGGTTGTCGATCTGCAATTGTTAGTGAAAAGACAGGCGAATCCTGCTCTGATACCAACTGACGTAGTGGGGGGTTTGCGGAAGGATCGACAAACGTCTAAACCCTTTTGATAACGAGATTACGAAACGTAAAACTCAGATTCAAGAGAAAACTCTCAAAAAATGTAAACTTTTATTGATTAAAACTTGATCCCACAATAAAAACATTAAACCCTATTTATAACCTAAACTAGAAAAAAGATAATTACTAAAACTAAACTAATCCTAAGGATAACTAAAAAAAGAATTAATAAAGATAATTAAAAAGAAATTTAAAATAAAGATAATAATCAATAAAATATGGGATGTCATCATATGGCACCGTGGGTGATAGCATGGCTTTGAATTTAATGTTAGAATTGTTATTGTTTAGGGAATCTAGATCTTTAAGCTTCTAGCCGCCAAAATAAGTAACCACGCAGTGGTTAATGCGGGTTTGCTACGGGTTAAGCCGCATGCAATCCGCTTTTGATTCTGTTAGCGATTTTCGATCGCCTCTTCGATTTTCGTCGCAACCCTCTCTATATCCGATGCTTTCTGTTTGCCTCTTTTTTGATACCAAATTCCGAGCCTCTTTCGAGCTCGGTTTTCTTTTCTAACTCGTTTCTCTTTTTCCCAATTATTCCCGAAAACCGTTATTAACTCTCGAATTCTCCATGTATCAATTTCTCTCCTATTCAAGAACGAGAAAAATTATTTTATTTCTTTCTCTTTCCTTCCTTTAATTTTCCTTCTCTTTTGAGAACAAAGATGAAAAAAATTTATTTCTCTTACCTTTCTTTTCTTTTCATCCCCAATTCGAGATTGATTTCACAAAATTTAAATGTTTTAATTTAATAATTTATTTTAAACTGTTTATGATATTTATGAGTTTTGATTTAAAATAACTAAAAAATAAAAAATCATTAAGATGAAAAGAAGCGGTACGCGCAGACAAAAATGCCTTCATTTAATTAATGGCCTTTTAATAATTGGGATTCAAATGAGTGCGAAGGAGTCAATGAGTTAGAAGGAGTCAATGAGTTAAAACTACAAGATGTACAATTTTTTACACTGTTTTGTTGAACGAGGAGTAGACACTGTGGATTTACATCAATTTATTTGTATTATTAAATTTTAGGATGATGACAAATGACATGAAGTCATAAAAAGTGAACCTTCTTACTTACAAAAGTTTTGACAACATCTAAATTTAAACCCAAACCCAAAGAAAAGATTTTTAACAATATCTAAATTTAAACCCAAAGAAAATGATATTTCTACTACACCTCCCATCATCAATCTTAACGAATAGGCACAACCCAAGTGGTTAGTATTTCAAAAGAAAATTAATGTGCATATATGTTATTATTTTATAGATTCAAGAAGCGTAACTCACTTTTTGATGGGTTTTTATTTTTTATTTTTTAAAGTCATTAGTTTATGGTCATAATTAATGATATTGAAATGTATGTTTAACATATATAAATTATCTTAAAATGAGTTAGAAAACCAAAATATGTGTTTAGGGAGAGGTAGGGTTTACATCTAGACATCACTATAATCCTTATGTATATGAAGGTATATTTGAAGACCATAACATTCCAACCACTAAATTGAGATATATATATGCCACACCAATCTACTCTTATATATACACACTTTGTATGCTAATTTCACATACATCGTACTTCATCACCTCCCCCCCCCCCCCCCCCCCCCCCCCCCCTTTTCTCTAGCTATCTTCCTCCTGCAGATATGGGTATTTTGGGCAACAGTTTCTCAGTGAAGGTGGTTGACAAGGTGGTGGTGAGTGCTGAAGAACCATGGACTGACCACTGGTTATCCTTTACAAACCTAGACATGCTTGTCCCACCTTTTAATGTTAGCTCTTTCTTTTGCTACAACAAACCCTCCCATGGAAGTTTCCCCACCATGCTAAACACCCTCAAAGCTTCCTTATCTCGAGCTCTCGCACTCTATCCCCCGGTCTCCGGTGATATCGCATGGAACGAAGCTGCCGGCATGAATCAAATTCATTGCAACAACCAAGGAGTCGATTTCATCCAAGCTTTTGCTGATGTAGAGCTCAAGGAACTCGATTTCTACAATCCAGATGAGAGCATCGAGGGTAAACTAATGCCCGAGAAGCAACGCGGGGTGTGTGCTACCCAGGTTAATGACTGATTTCTTCCCATAAATCTCTCTCCTATGATGTGTATTCATGTGATTCGTGGACATGAATGATGATTGGTGGACATGAATATAATGAGACATTATATTTTGGGATAGAAGATTCTTATTCTTGAGATTTGTTGATTCTTCTCATATATTAAAGTAGTTAATGCTAAGTTGTTAAGCATGCATTAAACTTTTTAAGGATCACATCAATAATCTTTATGTGTTATCTTTGTTAATTTCTAACGGCCTTTTAAAAAATGATATTCTAAAGAAAGAAACTATTTATTTTAATTAATAGTGTTGCCTACAAAAAAATGCAGGTCACGAAGTTAAAATGTGGAGGCATGGTGATAGCGATCAAGTTTGATCATCGGATAGTGGACGGGTACTCAGCTAACATGTTTATCTCATCATGGGCAGACATGGCTCGATCCGAAACCCCATCTATGCTTCCCTCCTTTGCGAGGTCCCACATGAATCCAAGGTCCCCAACCTTTTATTCGTCATCAATTGATGATGTGTTTGTTCTGTACTCACCACAATCCCAGCCTGACAACGACCAAGATCACGACAAAGGAAACGATGTACTCGTCAATCGCATATACTACATTGAAAGTGAGCAACTTAAACGTCTACAGTCATTGGCGAGTGAAAGCGGGCGTAGAAGGTCGAAGCTAGTGGCGTTCACCTCTTTCTTGTGGAAGAAACTTGCACTGAGCATGGAAGAAGCAGGAAAACACAATGAGGTGTGTAATGTGGCTGTTGCAGTCGATGGAAGGAGAAGGTTGAGTGACGGTGATGGAGAAGAGAAAGAAAAACTAATGGATTCGCACTTTGGCAATGTTCTATCCATGCCTTATGGGACCAAAAAGTCACAGGTGATAATTTTTTTTTCTTTTCCTGAAAGGTGTTCTAGATTATGCCTAGACTAATTCCAGCAAATTTTGACTGCAAGAAATCAACCCTGATAAACTCAGTGGCCACAATTATTGTGTACCCAATTTTTTTTGGAAGGGTGATAAATTTATTCAAAATTAAAACTTTGATAAACGTATTAAAAACTTTACCCAATTTTACAAGACTTTCACGATTTCCACTGAAACATATATACATTCTTATGAGAATACTATATATACATATGTGCTTGAGTTTTCAAACCCTAAAAACTCATGAAACCCTAAACCGAAAAACAAGGATATAGATCGATTATGGTAGACCTAATTTACTCTTTTTGACATATCAGGAGTTGAATGAGATGTCATTGAGCAATGTAGCTACGGATGTTCATGAGTTCTTGCAGATTGCTACCAAAAAATATCATTTCTTGGACCTGATAGATTGGGTGGAAGAACAAGGGCCACAACCGCTAATTTCAAAGGCTTTTGCGAGAGGAGAGATGTCAGTGATGGTGTCAGCGGGACAAAGGTTCCACACCATGGATGAGATGGATTTCGGGTGGGGTAAGTTGGTGTTCGGATCATGTCATGTGCCATCTGAAAGGAAGGATTGTTTCGTGATGACAATGGGGAGTCCGACCAACAATGAAGATTGGGTTGTCTACATGCATATGCCATTGAGACACATGAACTTCATTGAGGCACATGCTAGCCACGTGTTCAAACCCTTGAATGTTGATTACCTTAAGATTTAACTTAAATTATCTTTGGACTTATAGGATGTTTTTAATGTGTAAAAACTGTTTAATTTTGTTTGTCTATATTTATTTGTTGTTGTGGAGATTGAGTTTGGTAGTCTGGTTTGTATTTATTAAAATTAATCTTAAAATATATGTTCGAATATTGCCCTTAATTGTTGCAATTGCTAAAGATTTCATATGTTAGGCTCAATTCTATCTTTTGCTATTTTATTTTTATTTTTGAAGTAATTAATATAAACACACATAGAGGTTCCATCAACTTAATTAACAAACCAATTCTTTTGTTAAAGACCGACTAAGCATTTTTAATACAACCAATGTTTATAATTATATATAGGGCCAAAAAACAAATGAAATAAATTTGAATAACCTTAGTACAACTTGCACAAAATATAGGGTTTAAATCAATCCCAATCAGCTTCTTATCCATTCCTATTCAAGCATCTTAAATTGCTTTAGTTGAAAGATTCAGAAAAATTAATATTCTGATAAAGACGTTCTCTTTTTGGGTGTGAAGCAATATCAAACCCTCCGCAAGGTTCGTCCACAGAGGATGAGTGAATTGGGTCGTAGTAAAGGATATAATTGACAACTCGACCATGACCAATGCCCCAGTTGGTCCTATACATGTGACCCGCTAACTTTAATCGGCTTTTTTTATTTGTAAATAAGCGTGAACCTTTTATTATTTACTTTGTATAATTTTGTTCTAGATGAATTGGTATATAAAACTAACATTAGGTGAACCGATTTATCTTTAAACTAAAATAATAAGAAATTGAGATATACCTAATAAACCATCAAGCAACGTTACAATTATAGTATTATTGCAAGAATTAACGGTAACAAAATAATAAATGTACGAGAGAATGACTGTCAAGGGAGGAAGTGAGTGGTTTTGTCAAAACGGAATGGACCACATGTGAATGTCATAAGTGATTGGGGGAATTAAGGATACAACCTAAATTACTTGAAAATTGAGCTTTGAGTGGTGGCGCCAAATGTTTTTAATTAATATACTTGTGAAATAGTTGTGAATAAAAATCCAAGTTAATCTTTTATATGTGTACTTAGATAAAATTATAATATTTAAACAATAGCCAAAATATAAATATTTTAGCTCTTTCTTTTAACTCTAGCTAATGATCAAAATATAAAATTTAAAACATTTAATAAAAGAAATAGTAACAAAAATTGAACTATGAAACTTAAGGGAGAGTTTTATAACTTTTGTAAAGATTGGGTCATTTTTTTGACCCATTCCCATGAAAGCAACACATTTTATAAATAAATTTTAGAGCTTCAAAGTTCTTATGTTATTATATAATTTTATTCTAGATTCTTGATTTATATACTTTAGCTAAATCATATATAACAAATGACAATAGGAAGAAGTTAGAAGTGTGGATTTGGAAGGTGTAGGGACCAACTTAAAAGACCAAGTAAAAGTGTATTTATTTATAAAATAGTTATGGTAATAAAATAATAAAAAAATTAATTACATGGACATCTTTTTTATTTTTTGGGGTCGATTAAATATAAATTAAATACTAGTTATGTATTCGTGCAATGCGGCGACAACCATGAATATAAATGATTTTGAAGTTTTGGGTAATATTTTTGGTCCTCGCCATATTCATCCGGTAAGGTAAATGATCTGGTAAATCTCTTAGTCTTTACATATTAATACATTTTGAATAAATAGGTGACGGATGCCGAGTCCACCAAATAATAAATAACCAACTAGATCCTTATCAGCAGTTAAAATTGCGACAGTGGTAAGTCGGGTCGAATTCACAGGGACTCGGTTCAACTTATTATGACCGGGATATTCACACACAAATACGAATTATAAAATTAAATTGAAAAAAGGGGGGGGGGATTGGATTGATTTTAAACTAACATACTAATCAACGAAATTATAAAAATGCAATTAAAATTAAAAACCCAACAATAGTTCGTCCTCGATGATGATGCTAACACCCATCCTTGATTTCACAAATGTAAAAGTTGGTACAAATTTAAGCCGGCTATGGTTACCAACAAACTCTGACAACCTTAGTTTTCACCAAATGGACATTAGCTAAAACAAGCTCTTTAGCTAAATCTTAACTACAAATTGAACAATGAACAAGCTCTCAATATTCCAGGTGTGATTAGCATTAACGAAAAGGAAAACACCGACTCAAAGAGTTAAACACATAAGCTCGGCTTAATTATCACTTTTATTGAAGATTCCAAGAACTCAATTTTGAAAACATTATCGAAATCAAAAGAGTTCCATTGTTACTATATCAAAACTCAAAGACAATTACGTATCTAAGATTTTGACTAACAAAAATTCACAAGAACATCAACTAATTGGCCAAATCAATTAACATTCATATGAAAATCACATTTAATCTAGAAATCAACCAAATAAACTTATCCCAAACAATTATAACGAAATCTCAAAGTGAAAAGAATCAAAATCTAAAACAAACCAATGTTGGAATTGAGAAATTAGCCACACATGGCTAAACTAGGGTTCAAAAGCAAGAAATTACTAAAATGGATGATGAATTGATGAAGACTTGCTCCCAAATTCACTTTCTTGTTGCTGCGTTTTCTGATTTTCGCTCCCAAAAATTGATTCCTCCCCCAATCGACAGTTATTAGGAGTATTTATACGACCCAATTGAATATCGCCCAAAAAAATCTGAAAACCCACGTTTCGGGTCGTGCGTTTGCTGCCGGTGCGGGTGAGCACGCGCAAAAACTCACGTGGAGATGAAATTGAAGGTCAGGCAGTGCTAGGCGCGGTTGGAGGTGCGGCTCGGGGCACGCGGAGACTCGCGCGATGGTCTGGGCGTCGCTCGAACAGTGTTGTGCGCTGCTCCAGGCGCGCGGAGATTAGCACCGGGGTCTGTTTGTCGATCGATTTCTGCTATCTCCCGTTTCCTTTTTTTTTTCTAGACTTGGGCCTCATGGATAGCAGTATGGGCCTCATCTCTTTTCTTTTGGGCCTAAATTATAAAAAATACAAATAAATACTTAATTAGGCCTTGTTAAAGAGATAGATGATTTAGAAACTTGGGTTTTTAAACCCAATTACAACACAAAAATCCAACTATCAAAATATCCCCACACTTAGAATTTTGACCGTCCTTGGGCAAACACTAAAGCTTTAGCGCAATACACGACTCATGAGTTGATCTCGAGTTTTCATAAACATCCATAGCATTTTATTAGAGCATGGTTTGAGTAGCATAACACTAATTAACAAACAAGACAAACCCAATATGAAGGTAAGCTAAATTCACATACTCCTCACGAAGGGTATAAAACTAGTATATCCGCTCGATTCACTCCAAAGGGGAAGTGTTTACACTCTTGGCATCAATTCACATGCACATTGGAACACCCTCAAATTTGGTAAGAGAAACTAATTAAAAATTTCGATATTACATCAAGTATAGATAACTTTCCAAAATAAAACTTTCTATGTAACCTCAACAATATAAACTCCAGTCTTATACAAGGACTAGACCAACGTCAGTGTTACTTAATCCCAATTATAAGCCGCTCTTCCCGAAAACAAGTGCGGAGTACTTCACTAAAACTTCCACCTCCTGAGCACACGACTAGCACCCCTCTCAGCACTGGGTCAGTAAAGCTATTCCCAACCGGAACCTGATGCACATGCCGACAAATAAAAAGGTTAGGCTTAACGCCTAGTGAGCTCAAGAGTTTCCAACATATAAAAATCAATCGTTTAAAAGAAAGAATGCGGTTAAATTCATAATCTTTCAATTTGATATGTCTTACATATGAAAACGATTCATTTTCCAATAATATGCAATTTATGCAAAGAACACCGATTTAAACGTTTTCCAATCAAAACTACTTCAAGGACGAAGACACCAATATAAACCGCCCACTCATAAATTATGTTTAACCCCAAAACTCACTCAAAACGTGAATAGAAACTGAACTCCCATTCATAAAAACGTAGATAAAACTTAATTCCCGAAACACCCAATCACGGAGGAACATATTACCCAACTCCTAAAATCATGGATAAAATCCATACATATAAAATGTCACCGAAAACATGGATACCTAAAATACAATACCCAAAATAACACCTTCGGTGACGGGGAGACCCGATTCCATCGAATGTGGTGGCACATAAAGATGAGTCACGTATTAATGTTATAAGCATAACTTCAAGGATAAACAACCATTGGCATCAACCCAAACCAAGTCTTTAGCCAAGGTAGACATCAACCCTATCCAGGTCTTTAGTCGTAGCGAACATCAACTCAAACCGAGTCTTTAGTCATATCGAACATCAACTCAAACCGAGTCTTTAGTCATATCGGACATCAACTCAAACCGAGTCTTTAGTCATATCGGACATCAACTCAAACCAAGTCCTTAGTCTTATCAGACATCAACTCAAACCGAGTCTTTAGTCGCATCAGACATCAACTCAAACCGAGTCTTTAGTCATATCGGACATCAACTCAAACCGAGTGTTTAGTCACATACAATAAAACCAACTTTTATACCTATGGATCCATTGCATTAATTACGATCACAACGTTACATGACTCAAAGGAATGACAACGCACTCAAAACATGTAATTCCGAAATAAGGTGCAACTAGGTACACCATACGACCAAGGCTCCTTAATGAGCTACCAAGATTGAACAAATGTTCAAAAGACTCCACCGAGTACAAATCAAGCCCCAAGAGGCTTAATAAACGTTTGGCTAAAACACGAGAGCCAATATGGTTACACAACCAAAATACACATTTTCCCAAAATATTTGATTCTCAAATTACCATTGGCCTTCGGCCCAAAACCCAAAAGGTTTTCCATTTCTAAAATGTTTCCCCAAAGCCGGGAATGACCCAAAACCAAAGGACCCATACATTAGTACTTTTCAAAACATGTCGTTTCATGAATGATGCATAAAACCCGACAAAACACTCAAAAGTGCATTTTTGACCAAATTCCTATTTATGCAATAATTCATCAAAACCCATTCATTTATGACCCATTTAACAAAATGCTCAAAAATCCTAAAGATATATGTTATATAAGTTTATAAAGTTACACACTTTCAAATAACCAAACTTATTAGCAGTTAGCAATTTCATGCAAGACGCAAAACACTTTTAAAATAAACATATTGGCATGTACACCGTTTTCACAAATCAACTTGAACTCACCTCGCTAGATTTAGGCTAAATCTAGATTTTACCCCCAAAACTTGAATCACCATTGATGAAGGCTTGAATCACCAAGAAACTTCTCTAGCTCTTAGATCCCACACATCTACAAGGTTTCCTTCAACATACAAGTCACCAAAATCACACCCAAGTTAAAGGATGAAAGGAAAAAGGGTGAAACCATCAAACCCTAGCTTAACATTGAGAGAAATGAGGAACTTACCACCACAAAATACCCTTGGATATTCTAATAGACTTCAAATCTCTTGCCATATCCTTGAAGAGCTCTCAAAAATGAAACCACAGCAACTTGAATCACTGAAATCGGAGTTAGGATGAAGAAGATATGAAGGAATGAAGTTCTAGGGCTGAAAATCGGGATTTAAGCTCGACAGGGTGTTTCGCGACTTACCACGCGACTACAAGTCGCGACGTGAGTCGCCCGCTTCCCTAAGTCGCGGCATAATTCTTAAGTCGCGACGTAAGTCGCGAGTTGCACTGTTTGCCCGGTTTTCTTCTCGTTCACTGTTTTGGCCATAACTAATTCGTTATAACTCCGATTTTGCTCCGGAAAGAACCGTTGGACTCGTAATTGAATCCTTCATCCACCAAGACCATAAAATATAGGATTCAAGTCCAAAATCCTATATCTTATTTTTCCCTTAAAATTACTGATTTCTGAATTAACTTGAAACGATACTTTTCGAAATCGGGGTGTTACAATCTTCCCAACCTTAAAAGAGACTTCGTCCTCGAAATCTGGCACCAACCAAGCACCCAACAACGCACTTGGAAAGATCGATCGATTTCCTATCAAAAAGGAATGCCTTCACGAGACCTTACCTCATATACGAACCCGATTACATCCTGATTGAGGTTGTTACTGTACTTCTCATAACGAGTCCTCAGAACTTAATCCCAAGGTTCGACATATCTCACCGAAGACGGGTTGAACATCAAGTCCTTGCTTAATCATTTTCTTGACCATTAAATCTCGGTTGCCTCCCAACCTTATGTTGCTCATATTACCTCAAGAGAAACTTACGACCTTATTCTGTCCTTTCCACCAAGAATACTCCAAAGCAGACCTTTCCTTTAGATACCTCTAAATACGACGCATCAAGATCTCCTCAACAATTGATTCGTACTTAAAGTCTACTTCGACATTCTCACCAAATGTACCCAATAATCATTACCACCAAAGAGTTATCGTCCTCCGACGAAATTTCCTAACGACTATTTTGGTATGATCCAACACAACCTTAAATCTGCTCCTCAAAGCTGACACAGACACGATGTCTGCAAGGGTTCCCAAACTTCCATAGATCCTAGCATTGACCTGATGTTTCCCCCCAGAAATGTACCATCACACTCTACAGATAGTCGCTTATTCCAAATCCAAGGTTACACAACTCCCGTACTGCTTTTAATCATTGATCGACGAATCAATGAAAGCCTTGACGATTACCGAAACATCAAGGATTGATTCTTAATTATCAACATCTAATCTCTTCAAGGTTACCACCTGACCTGCAGACACACCAGGTCCAACAGAAGTGCACTGTAACACACCAACGATCATTGTCCTCAAAACCAAACGTCGACACCTAACCTCGGAATGGCCATTCTGCAAACGTGGGTATACTACCAAAAATTTCGTTCCAAGGTTGCTATGTTGAAAAAGTTGACGCATACTCAAGGAAATAAAACCTCAAATCAAACAACTTCACTAGCCAACCATAACCTCATCATTATTCACGAATACCCCTCAAGATAGTATTCCACCGACACATAGTATGCCGTCGTACCAATGGCCCACAAATTCAAAACCAACCATACACAAACAACCGTACACGGTTTTAACCCAAAGGTTTATCGAAGCATAAAGATCATCACTTAATTAGGTGGGAGAGAGTATAAGTCTAACGTCTCAAATTCTTCTACGTGAACTAGTTCATGAACTGAAGTCCAAAGATTCAAAACTCACCATAAGTTAGGCCCTATGACGCTTCAAACCCCGAGGACTCCTTTAGTCCCTAAATCTTGACCTCTATCACAAGAGGGCTTACATTTACAGCTCTACTGAGTTCAAGGTTTTTTTTAAACTACCATGTCAATTCGAACTTTTATAAAACTTCTAAATGTAAAAGCTTTATATCGATTAATCATACGAATAAACTCTACTACCTTTTACTCGGTAGGTGTACAAGGTGGTCACCGCTGATACACGTATAAAATCATTTAGAAAACTATCTGATTTTTTTTATTCAAGCTAATAATGACGATGAACAAGGATATACAACAAGTTTCTCAAATAAACCACTATGGTCCGATCATGCATAAATTTACGCCATGGGTGGGAAATAGCTTTACGTACTAAAACAGTGTATAACAAGACGTTTGTACAAAACTACAGAAGGGGAAATTCATGAAATCAAATTCCAGAAATTTTTGCATTAACCACATAATGTCAGGTAATAAAATCTCCCAGCGTGACTAGCATACATCATTTTATTCCCCAACACTTAGTAAAAGACAGATGCATGCGATTTGATCAATCGTAAAAATAACTTAGTTTGATTCCAAACTTTAGGCCGTTCAAATAAAATGCTTGTAAAACCCAAAACAACATTTTCATGATATCATACTCTCAAAGTTTTCTCTCTTTTAGTTACAACACGACGCGGAAAAGATCCCAGCCCAAAACTCGCATGAGACGGTTTATTTCGCAAAACTAGTAAAGTGACCTATGTATGCGCTTTGGTTAAAACATGAAATATTCTATGTTGGTTTCAAGTTCAAAGCCAATAAAAATATGCTTTCATCGTTCTAAAACGTTGGCTAAAACACCGTGATGGAAATTCCCAATAAAAACATGCATACATGCCATGTGCAACCAACTGCACTAGTACAAAAATCAACATTGGCCACGGTTAAAAACCGTGGCCGTAGGCTTTTTGCCACGGTTTCTTTTTTCCATCAAACCGTAGCCTATTCTCCCGTGTTTTTTGATACCCTTATAGCCACGCTTAAATCGTGTCACCATATCTCATGAAAAAACGTTACCATAGCATAAAACCCGTGGCCGTAAGCTTGCCAAAAGAAATTGGTAGTTAAGCATTTTTCATATAACCGTGGCCATAAGCAACTTATATCCATGTAAATTCATATTAATTGTGACCAATTCATGACATATAGTTACGCTTAATTTTTAGAATTGTGGCTATTGGTTAACTTTTGGTTACACAAGATAATTAAAATCATGGCCATAAATAACTTATGGCCACATGTTTTGTTTTTAAGGTGGCCATTGATTAACTTATAGTCATGTAAATTTATTTTAACCATGACAATAGGATACTTATAGTCACACAAATGTTTTATATTAACCATGGTCATTTCATGAAATATGGTTACGCTGAATTGTTAAAACCATGGCTATTGGCAACCTTTTTGGTTACACGAAATAACTAAAACCGTGGCCATAAACTACTTATAGCCACACAAAAATTGCATTAATCGTGGCCACTTCATGATATATGGTTACAGCGAATTGTTAAAACCGTGGCTATTGGTAACTTTTTGCTTACACGAAATAACTAAAAGCGTGACAGTAAACTACTTATAGCCATGCAAATTTTACATTAAGTGTTGTTGTTTCATGACTTATGGTGACACATAATAGTTAAAACCGAGGCTATTGGTTACCTTTTGGTTACATGAAATAACTAAAATCGTGGCCGTAAACTACTTATAGCCACAAAATTTTCATATTAATCATGGTTAATTCTTAACATATGGCTACGTTGAATTGTTAAAATCGTGGTCATTGGTTACCTTTTGGTCACATGAAATTACCAAAACCATGGGAATGAACTAGTTTTAGTCACACAAATTTGATAGTAAACGTGGCAAATTCATGATGTATGGTTACGCTGAATTTTTATATCGTGGCTATAGAGTGTCTTTTAGTCATGCAAAATAACTAAAACTATGGCAATAGTCTATTTACAGCCACACTTTTTATATTAACCGTGGTCAATTCTTGATACATGGTTGCAGTAAATTATAAAACCGTGGCTTTTGGTTGCCTTTTGGTTACATCAAATAACTAAACCGTGGTCATAAGCTACTTACAATCATGCAAATTTATATCAATCGTGGTCAATTCATTACCATAAATTGTTAAAATTGTGGTCATAATAGTTTCGGTTTAAATTAAATATTTTGTGCCCATTGTAGCACTTTACCATGACTATAATTAATCTTCGACAACCATTTTAATAATCTATGGAAAAATGATAGATAAAATTTTAAAAGTTTAATATTATAAACATTAAACAATTACATTAAAATCATATGAATAAGGTATAAGAACACGCAAACTTATCCCTACTAATTCTCTAATATATTAGAGTTTTGCTTATCAAAGTTATTCCTCGTTTGTTTTGATGATAGTTGTATAATTCTTCTCCCTTCTTAGGATCTTGTTTCCCGTCATTGATGAGAAGTTGGTTGTCGTGCCTGCAACAAGAATTAAAATTGTATCTTATTACCTATTGAAAAACATACAAACATAACACATCTCTTAGAAACACTACCCACAGGGACTAAAAGATATGTTTCTTATAGAAGCGACCCAATTGAATGGGAAGGATTTTGGAGTCAATGCTCCATGTCTAGCTGAAGGATAACACGTGGTGTCCCCGTGTTATTGATATCAATGGTAGAAGCCCGGTTTTCTATTAAATTTACGACCAAAGAGGCTATAAAATGGTGTCTCAAATTGTGAGGTGAAAAACAAAACACTTACCAATATATCATACACTGTTGTGCCATTTCACACATCCTATCAAGTCATGAAGATGGGTCAAATTCCTGAACCAAAACCAAAAAGCCAAGTTCAATACTTATTCGCTTTCAAAATACAAAAATGAAACAAGCATCATGAAGTTGCAAAACATATGGTGAGAAGACCATGTTATATTCGCTTAATAACACTTTAAAGTGGTAAAAAAAACATAAATGATGTATACAAATGAAATGTTAATATATCACCATAGTAAAGAAAAATATCTAAAAGTAAATGCAAGATAATGATGCAAACTATAAAACCAATATTCCACCAGTTTTTCTCTTTCTTGATCACCATCTTTCCCCTCTTCAACATCAGGACCAGTTGAAGAAGATTTTAAGAGGGGACTGTAGAGACCATCCATCAAGGACATAAGTGCAAGATTTCCATTTTAACAAATTCCATGCCAAGTCACCTAGCCAGTAGCCATTACTTCCTTTCTATTTTGTGAAGAATGAAGTTAGGCATTTAAGCTAAAGCATCATTGAAACAACAGTTGTAAAACAGAAGAGAGTTATGAATTTTGCATAACCTCAACTTCTAACGCTTCACACACACACACACACACACACACACACACACATATATATATATATATATATATAGTTATGATGAATTTGTAGCATCGTGACTATTACTTACATTTTAAGACACTCAATATAGTATAAACCGTGGCCATTAACTACTGATAGCCACTAAAAGTTTTCTTTGACATGACCATTGATTATCCTAACGCCATTTGAACTTATTTTAACTGTGACCTTAACTCTACTTGTTGCCACACAAATTTGATATTTACCGTGGCCAAATCATAATATGTAGTTATGCTTAACTTTTATAACCGTGACAACGGTTTACTTTTTTGCCACACAAAATGATAAAAGAAAAACATGGTCAATTCATGGTGTATGGTTAACCGTGGCTATTGGTTAAACTTTTATCTCCCATATTCATAATAATAATTTTGGTCATAAACAACTTATTAGCGACACAAATTAAATTGTTAGAAGTGTACTACAAGTTACCTTTTAGTCACGTATGTTCATTTTAACCGTGATCTTAGCTGTGCTTTTAGCCACACAAATTTCATAGTATTCGTGATCAAATCGTAACATATAGTTACACTTAAATTTTAGAATTGTAGCTAGTAGTTACCTTTTGGCCGCAAAAAATAATAAAACCGTGACCAATCCATGACATATAGTTACGCTTAACTTTTAGAATCGTGACTATTGGTTAACTTTTGGTCACACACAGTAACAAAAACCGTGGCCCCAAGTTACTTATTAGTCACATGAACTGAATTTTTAGAAAGTGGGCTATTGGTTTCCTTTTAGCCACCGACTAATTTTAAACATGGCCTTAACTATACTTTTAGCTTACACAAATTATATACTAATCGCTGCCAATTAATGACCTATAGTTATGCTTAATTTGTAATAACGTGAGTATTGGTCACCTTTTGGTGACAGAATAATTAAAACAGTGGCCATAAACACCTTGACTTTTGGCAACGTTTAACAAGTTTTCGTGGCTGTATGTAGTTTGGTTTTAGGCACAGAGAATTGGCTTCATGTGGCTAAATGTCTGTCTATGGCCACAGAAAATAACCGTCACAACATAAAGTCATGGTTTAGACAAAAAATGTGACTATATGTCAATATATGGTCACAATTTTTAGTTGTTACTTGCGACAGGAAAAAAACCGTGACCATAAAGAACCATTTAGTCACATTTTTGTCTAAAGCATGACATTTTGTTTAAACATGATTTGTAATGGTCACATTTATTGAGTTAAATCGTGGCTAATCTAATACTCAAATTTTATTTATAACTTTCAGCCACGGTTTTAAACCCAACCGTGACTAACTTGAATTTTCAAAACCGTGGCAAAAAAGCATTTTTGTACTAGTGTGCCCACACAAAAATCAAGGGAAAAAACAATACAACTGGACGCCAATAAAATTTCCATATCAAATCAACAAAATCCCATAAAATAAAATTCTCAATAAAACTCAAACATCCAAATAAGGGGAGGTAACTCTTCGTCCAAAACCTTAACATACGTGGAGGAGATCCAATGTTAAAGTCATAAACCACATTTACTTGTCCAAGACCCTAGACAATATCAAAATGCGCGCATCACAAAATTCGAAATAGCGTTGGACAAAAATGAGAGTAGGAAAGTCTCAACAAAGTTTGCAACTTCATGCCATGAAATAATCTTATGCATGCTCGAAATCATGGTTTAAAACCTTGTGTGTGCTAAAACATTGCTCCAAGATTTGTAATATAATCCACATGAAACATGAGAAATAGTTAACATAATTTATTTCAGAAATCCATTTCAGGCATGAATTTGATCAGCATTCAACACCTCGAAACCACGCTCCTCGATTTCTTAGTTACACTATCGTCATCCAGATGCTCAACATCTTAAGGTGAAGATCAAAGATTCCATAGGTTCACCTCATAATTTCTCCTTGAAATATCATCGGTTCCAAAAGTCTATGGTTCTACTTAAACCAATCAATCCAACTCGAAACTGTCCACTTAAGGCAATCACCATGCTTACCGTCACTCCAAGTAACGAATACTAAAATCATCAACTCCTTCTAATGGCTACCCATATAGAAACTACATCACTACCCCAATGATTATCATAACAAGGAAGTTCAAGCATACACACGTAACTCGTAGGTTCACCATAACACTGGCCAGGTGCTATTATGAACGTACTGTACATGATCATCCTTGTCATTTTCGGCGTGATTCCCGTTCCTAGTGACTCCACTCACCTTGAATCGTCAAATCTTAAAGTGCCTAATTGTGCAATCTCACATTCAATCACTTAAAATTACGCTAGTTTAAGTCTAGGAATTCAAAATCAACACCTAAATCCCTCAAACTTAAGCTCTGATACCAACTTGTAACGCCCTCAAATTTGGTAAGAGCAACTAATTAAAATTTTCGATATTACATCAAGTAAAGATAAATTTCCAAAATAAAACTTTCTATGTAACCTCAACAATATAAACTTCGGTCTTATACAAGGACTAGACCAAAGTCGGTGTTACTTAATCCCAACTATAAGCTGCTCTTCCTGGAAACAACTGCGGAGTACTTCATTAAAACTTCCACCTCCTGAGCACACGACTAGCACCCCTCTCAGTACAGGGTCACAAAAGCTATTCCCAACCGGAACCTGATGCACATGCCGACAAATAAAAAGATTAGGCTTAACGCCTAGTGAGCTTAAGAGTTTCCAACATATAAAAATCAATCGTTTAAAAGAAAGAAGGCGTTTAAATTCATAATCTTTCAATTTGATATGTCTTACATATGAAAACGACTCTTTTTCCAATAATATGCCATTTATGCAAAGAACACCGATTTAAACGTTTTCCAATCAAAACTACTTCAAGGACGAAGACACCAATATAAACCGCCCACTCATAAATTATGTTTAACCCCAAAATTCACTCAAAACGTGAATAGAAACTGAACACCCAATTCATAAAAACGTAGATAAAAGTTAATTCCCGAAACACCCAAACACGGTGGAACATATTACCCAACTCCTAAAATCATGGATAAAACCCATACATATAAAATGTCACCGAAAACATGGATACCCAAAATACAATACCCAAAATAACACCTTTCGGTGACGGGGAAGACCCAATTCCATCGAATGTGGCGGCACATAAAGATAAGCCACATATCTATGTTATAAGCATAACTTCAAGGATAAACAACCATTGGCATCAACCCAAACCAAGTCTTTATCCAAGGTAGACATCAACCCTATCCAGGTCTTTAGTCGTAGCGGACACCAACTCAAACTGAGTCTTTGGTCATATTGGACATCAACTCAAACCGAGTCTTTAGTCATATCGAACATCAACTCAAACCGAGTCTTTAGTCATATCGAACATCAACTCAAACCGAGTCTTTAGTCATATCGGACATCAACTAAAACCGAGTCTTTAGTCATATCGGACATCAACTAAAACCGAGTCTTTAGTCATATCGGACATCAACTCAAACCGAGTCTTTAGTCACATACAATAAAACCGACTTTTATACCTATGGATCCATTGCATTACGATCAAAACGTTACACGACTAAAAGGAATGACAACGCACTCAAAACATGTAATTCCCAAATAAGGTGCAACTAGGTACACCATACGACCAAGGCTCATTAACGAGCTACCAAGATTGAACAAATGTTCCAAAGACTCCACCGAGTACAAATCAAGCCCCAAGAGGCTTAATAAACGTTTGGCTAAAACACGAGAGCCAATATGGTTACACAACCAAAATACACATTTTCCCAAAAAATTTGATTCTCAAATTACCATTGGCCTTCGGCCCAAAACCCAAAAGGTTTTCCATTTCTAAAATGTTTCCCCAAAGCCGGGAATGACCCAAAACCAAAGGACCCATACATTAGTACTTTTCAAAACATGTCGTTTCATGAATGATGCATAAAACCTGACAAAACACTCAAAAGTGCATTTTTGACCAACATCCTATTTATGCAATAATTCATCAAACCCCATTCATTTATGGCCCATTTAACAAAATGCTCAAAAATCCCAAAGATATATGTTATATACGTTTATAAAGTTACACACTTTCAAATAACCAAACTTATCAGCAGTTAGCAATTTCATGAGAGAAATGAGGAACTTACCACCAAAAAATACCCTTGGATATTTCAATAGACTTCAAATATCTTGCCATATCCTTGAAGAGCTCTCAAAAATGAAACCATGGAAACTTGAATCACTGAAATCGGAGTTGGGATGAAGAAGATATGAAGGAATGAAGTTCTAGGGCTGAAAATCGGGTTTTAAGCTCGACAGGGTGTTTCGCGACTTACCACGCGACTACAAGTCGCGGCGTGAGTCGCCCACTTCCCTAAGTCGTGGCATAATTCCTAAGTCGCGACATAAGTCGCGAGATGCACTGTTTGCCCGGTTTTCTTCTCGTTCACTGTTTTGGCCATAACTAATTCGTTATAGCTCCGATTTTGCTCCGGAAAGAACCGTTGGACTCGTAATTGAATCCTTCATCCACCAAGACCATAAAATATAGGATTCAAGACCAAAATCCTATATCTTATTTTTCCCTTAAAATTACCGATTTCTGAATTAACTTGAAACGATACTTTTCGAAATCGGGGTGTTACACATATACACTTCCATAAGCTTGGACTAGGTCTCAATTCTCCATTGTTAATGGCTAACACTTAGTGCGAATCGAAAGGTCTTTTTAATCGGGTTGTAACTTGGCTAAGGGTCAAGATGGGGAAAATTTGGTTAAGTGACTAAAAGTTGGACTTTGAAAATAAAACTATGCACAATAACGTTTACTCCTCCACTTTACACACCCAAGCCATGAGATTTTTCTTCATTTGAGCTCTTATTTAGCTAGGAACATTACAGAGACAATGGTATTTATCTTCAATAGTGGTCTCCCAATTGTTCTATCTCTCTCTTTTTTTTTCATAATTTCTTGCTTTTTTGCTTTGTGCCTTTTTCTTTCCTTTTTCTTTTACTTTGGGCTATATTTCTTTTTTTTTTCGGCTTACAAGGAGTCTAACTAATAAAAATGCACAAGTTCATTCCCAAAATTCCGGTAGGAGAAGTGTTTGGCTAAGGGTTAATATGTGGTGTAAAGACAACAAAATTGGGTAATTAGGCTCAAAGTGGGTGATAAAAAAGGAATACATACATAAGGGTTGGCTTTTAAGCTAAATGGTTTAAAAAAATAACATCAAAGATGGCCTTTTTCATTTCCACACTAGTATTGCCTAAATACAATCTTGAAGAGTCCTAACACAAGTTCTAGAGTGAAATGAACATGGAAGATGCAATGCACACACAAAGGAAGTAAGATTGAAAATAGTGTTCAATCGTTGCTCAAAAATCTCACGGGTGCATATTTAGTCTATAAAATTAGCAGATCTCACAAGGGTCGTCTCAAGTTTGTCAATCTAAACTACTCATGCAAACCACATAATCATCCATGCCATGGTGTTCATGTAATGATAAGAAAAGCAAACAACTCATGTATCATTCAAATTTTGCCCAAAAATAGCCAAAATTCGAAAAAATTAGCCTCATTCATGCCATCCCCACACTTGTTCCATCCCCACACTTAAACCATATATTGTCCTCAATATATGCATGATGTAGCACAGTCTAAAAGTAATTAAAAGAACAAAGGGAACAAGAAATCTCCCCTGATTTGATGACGTGTGCTCGATATATGGTGTGTGATATAGGTGGGTGCCTCCGTGTACTTGGGGGGGGGGTTATGATCCAAGCTTGAAGGTGGTGCAACCTGGAAACAAACACTCATCAATAAAAACAACTACCCTAGGAATGGAAACAAAACAGTAAAATTGGGTTGCCTCCCAATCAGCGCCTTTTTTTTATCGTTGTTGGCTCGACACTATCCCAACCTAAATAATTACGGGTGGTGGCTCAAGAGCCATAACATCAATGTCTTTAGACTGAAAACCTTCATAAAAAGGTTTCAGTCTATGCCCGTTCATGTCGGTCCTTTAACAATACTACTACTATCAAGTTTTATAGAAACAACAACACAATATGATTACCAACCTGTATTGATTATAACAAAGAGTTACAAGGTTGATCTATGAAGCTTTGATTTGTGTTCTCTATGTTTTCTCTCAAATACACCTTCTAGTGTGTGTTTTTGTGTGTCTCTTCTATGATCTGATGATGTGAGAGTAGAGAGATTCACTTGACAAAACTAGTGTGTTCAACACACTACCTAAACATAATATCTAGATTAAAATCTAGATATTATACTAGATAATATCTAACAAACTAGAAAGTTACTTAGAAACAAACTAAGTTAACTTTATCTAACTATTATAATATTATAACTTAGATATTAAATCTAAGTAAACTAAAACAATTACATTGACATTTATTACAAATAGACATAGACTTTTATATCGAGAGTCGACGTTCCGGCTTTAGCTTCAGATTGCGATCTTCAGTTTGGATGATCTTGAAATCCAATGAGACTGTGTCTTAACAATCTCCCTCTTTGGATCAAGATCATTACGAAAGTCATTTAGCAATACAATCTTCTCTTTCAGCACAGAAGAAGATGCATCTCTTTCTCTAGCTCTGAAATCAGCATGTCTTCAATCTAATTTTGAAGAGTGGACGTGATTCTTGAAACATAGTTGAAAGAGATTTCTTCTCATCATTTGGAAAGTCATAACTATTATTCAACTTCGCATAATGAAATGGAGCGTGAACTTTAGTTGACTTCATCCGTTTTTCAAATTCATTGGCTTCATCCTCTTCTGATAGTTTAGTATTAAAAACTTTAAATGAGGCGATTTGGTGAGAAACAAGCATAGAGGTATAGTAATAAAGTGCGGGCACTTCTCTTATACCCTTTTGAAGACATTGAGGTTTCACATAACCGATTCCCCAATTTTCTTTATTCTTTTTCGGTTTGTTAAGATGAATGGTTTGCTCACTTTGACCTTATGAGTATAGCTTCTTTTCCAAATCATCTAATTTAGCAATTAAGGTCTTGTTTTATTTAATACATAAAGAATGCATATCAGTAAGCTTATAAAAATCAATCTCACTTTTTGTCAATTTAGACTTGAGCTCACTATTCTCTTTTAGAATTATAGTTTGTTCTTTTGCGTTGGTGTCAGCGTTTGTATGTAAAACCTCAACTAATACTTTATTCTCAGCAAGTTCATCACTAAGTTTTTGTATCAATTGGTTTTTATTAATAATAACACCATTTTCTCGCTTAAGATTAGATTCTAACTCTTCTTGTTTTAAAACCATAGCATGCATTTTATTCATTAAATCTTTATACGATAAATCACATACCTCCTCTTCTTCATTTTCTGAATCAGCATCAGTATCTGATTCGATTTTGCCCATCAAGCACATATTGACGGCTTCATCCTTTTCTTCTTCATCTTCTTCTTCTTCATCTGAGTGATCCAGCCAATATTCATCTTCAGCCATCAGCGCCTTGCCTGCCTCCTGTTGCTTTGCAAGAAGCATCTTGTTCTTGTAGAAGTCGGAGTTTCTAACCTTTGATATTTGGCAATTCTTGGCAAAGTGACCGGTTTTGCCACAGTTGTAGCACATGGGTGGTCCTGGCTGACTTGATCCTTCAGCTTTGTACTTCCTTTCTTCCGGTTTCTTTTCTTCCAATTTGTTTCCTTCTGTCTAATATCTTCTCTCATCAGATTTCTTCTCCTCTTGTCTCTTCCCTTCAAATCTCTTCCCTTCAAATCTTTTCCCTTCATACCTATTTCCTTCATATCTGCTTCCTTCAATTCTTTCCTTGTGAGCATAGTTGTTGGGTCCAGAAGAGTACTGATATGCGTTAATTATTTAATGCACATCAAGTCTTTTTATTGATAATTTAGGTCTGTTTACATTCTATATCCCGAAGTTTGAGTCATTTTATTCACTTATTTTCTCTTTTATTGTTTTATGGAGCTAAAGTGTTGAATGACGTGTTTTGCGACTTAGAATGACTGATTTATATCTATTTTTGGCAGACCTATGCTGCAGCACCTATGCTGCAGCATCTCTGCAGCATCGGACGATGAACAACAGTTTGAAGGGAAGAAAAGGAGCTTATGGTGGACAGCTTGCAACAATATTTTGGGCAGATTTGGGAGTTTCCTGGATCTGATTTGTGGCTGGAAAATATATTTTGAATCTCATTTTCTTGAATTATTGTCCTTGTCACCTAACTTTAGTTTTATTATTATTATATTTTTGTGAATTGTCTTTTTTGCCCTCCCCTTCCTAGTATATAAAGGAAGCTTGGGAGGTATTTTGAAGACAACAATTTCCTTTTACTTACTTGCAATTTTAGATAGTTGTAGAATATTTTATAATCTCTTTTGTGATCTTTAAAAATCAAAGTAAGAGAATTGACACTCTCTTGGTTTGATTATTAAAGTCAAGTAACTTACTAATATATTGAAGTTCTTATTTCTTGCAATTTTTATTTACCGCAATTTATTTATCGCACTTTATTTTATTGTCATTTACTTTATCGTCATTTACTTTATCGTCTTTTACTTTTACGTCATTTACATTCTTGTCATTTACATTATGTCTTTTATTTTATGTCATTTATTTTACGCATTTACTTTCCGTATGAGTAGCTAATTTTATTAGTATGGGTGTTTGACGGAAAGGTGGGATTTTAAACCAAAGAAAGGTGAGCATTGTTTCGCAATAACAATGATCCACCATTTCATTCAAGTTTTATAAATATCAATGATACTTCTTGACAAACCGATCACTTGCTAAAGTGTTAAAGTGCCGTGGACTTAGAGATAAGCCACGAAAAGCACGTCTGTTTGAATGATATAAAAAGTATACTTGAGAGAGTTACTGATAAGGACAATTATCGTTTATATCTTTCTAAACTGATTTATTCTCGACAAGTTGATCGCTAATCAATAGTGTTAAAGTGTAGAGGACTTAGAGATAAGCCCCTTCGAACACGTCAACTTGAATGATATGGGAATCGGCTCGAGAGAGCGGTTTTTGCAAAGAGATTTGTATCTCCATATATTTTGAGGACTTTATTCTACATTATAAATAGCTGGAGACTACACAGAGATGTGTTTAGTCGAATCTAAACAGTAGTGTGAATATTGAAGTCCGAGAGGAATACCCTCAAAATAGATGGTGTATCTAGTTGTGGCAGAACTTCATGCTGCAGCATGGCCCACTGGAAATTGTGTTTAAATCCCACCTGAAAGTCTAACACCCGTACTTGTTTTATTCTCTGTTAACTAATTCAAAGTGATAACTCAACCAAACCAAAGTCTTCAAATTCGCCATCTGAAATCATTTCTTTCTTCTACTTTTTATTAAACTTTTACTCCAGTCTCTGTGGGACGATATCCGGTACTTTACCGTTTTATTACTTGAAAGACGATATTATATCTCATTGTATACTTGCTTTGAGGTTTAATTAGCACACGTCTATAGGTGTATTCCAAGCACTGTCAAGTTTTTGGCGCCGTTGCCGGGGACTGGCAAGCTAAAAGTTTTAAAAAGTTTTATAAAGATTTGATTTTTCTAACACCTTTTTGATCTCATTTTGGAAGTGGTGTATGCCAAGAATACCACGGGGGGAATTATTCGAATTTGACCCGGACATTGAAAGAACATTTCGAATTAGAAGAAGGTCACAAATAATTTCATTAATTTTAGACCCTCCCATCATGGAACCACCACCACCAGGTTTTGAGAATAGGGGGCCTAGACAACATCTTCTAGAAAACCCACCAAGACAACCAATATTTCACGATGCACCACCCATTTTTGGAAATCCACCAGAACACCCTTTTCAGCAAAATGAACCAATTAATGGAGTTAATAATGATGAGGATACAGAGTCAAATGGTAACAATGAACATAGGGATGAGTTTCCAAACATCATTAATCTTGCAAATTCCAAAGAGGGAAAAATTATGGACTATGCTATACCTGATTTTGAGCAATTAAATTCAGGAATAGTTAGACCCCATATAAACACCCTCCATTTTGAACTCAAACCTATCATGTTCCATATGTTGCAAACAAACGGACAATTTGCCGGAATGCCATCGGAAGATCCTCATTCTCATTTAAAATCATTTATGGAGATCATCGATGCATTCTTGATCCCTGGGGTATCTAACGATGCTTTGAGACTCACTTTATTTCCATTCTCTCTAAGGGATCGAGCAAAATCATGGTTTAACTCATTAGCCCCTGGTTCTGTACCTTCATGGAACAACATGGCTGAAAGATTTTTGCGAAAATATTTTCCACCTACCCGAAATGCTAAGTCCAGAAATGAAATTTGCATGTTTAAACAAATGGACGATGAAGCAATTCCCGATGCATGGGAAAGGTTTAAGGAATTGTTAAGGAAATGCCCTCACCATGGCATTCCCTACTGTATTCAACTCGAGACATTTTACAATGGGTTAAACCCCATGGCTAAACAAATGCTCGATGCGACATCAGGAGGGGCCTTTACAGCCAATACCTACAATAACGGGTATGAAATTCTTGAAAAGATTTCCACAAACAACGGACATTGGGCTGATCCACGTGCTCAAACTCAAAAGAAAACTGCTGGAATTCATGATGTAGATGCATATACTGCATTAACAGCACAACTCTCTTCCATGGCAAACATGCTTAAAAACCTATCTTCAAGCCAGGGAGTGCAGCAAACTGTTACTACACCTATTGCAACAGTCCTCTCAGTGCAGTGTGTTTGTTGTGGCGGGGAACATGCTTATGAACATTGTCCCCAAAATTTTGAGTCTGTAAATTATGTTCATAACAAGCCTGCTCCCTACGGCAACAATTACAATGCAAGTTGGAAGCAACACCCAAATTTTTCATGGAACAATCCCTGTTTAAATCCATCTTCATCAAAACAGCAAGGGAACTCGAATTTTCAAAATCAAGCAAGTAGTTCCCAAAATCATCAACAAGGGAACTCAAATTTTCAAAATCAAGCAAGTAGTTCCCAAAATCATCATCAAGGGAATCATCATCAAAACAATCATCATCAAGGAAACCATAACCAGAACCATCAGAATCAAGGTTTTCAAAATAATCAACCACATTTTCAAAATAAACCACCTCCACAGACTGATTCATCATCTTCTTTGGAAGCAATGATGAAAGGGTTTATGACCCAAACTCAAGCTTCACTGAGAAATCTGGAAACTCAAATCAGTCAGCTCGCCCTTAATCAAAACAACAGGACCACCAGGACTTTGCCTAGCAACACTGAAATCCCAAGATCTTTAGGAAAGGAGCATATAAAAGCTGTGACACTCAGAAGTGGAAAAGACTTAGAGGCAGCCTTAGACAAAGAATTTGGACCAATGACCAAAACTGATTTTGAAAAAAATTCAATGTCTAAACCCAAAGCTGCAGCATTACCCACTATTGTTGAGGAACCATCTGAACCTTTGGAGGGATTAGAGCCAACCATGACCTCTAAAGAAAAGACAATAGAAAGTGAAGTCATCATTCCCAAGTCCAGTT
The DNA here is from genome assembly GCA_023525745.1 of Arctium lappa. Lineage (NCBI taxonomy): Eukaryota > Viridiplantae > Streptophyta > Magnoliopsida > Asterales > Asteraceae > Arctium > Arctium lappa. The sequence continues at coordinate 85,478,313 of CM042052.1, read as the reverse complement.
CTAAATGTCCCATTAGAGAAGGCACAACAAAAGGCATCAAAGAACCATCTTGCTCAACACACACAAAAAAGGCTGTAATTGAACCAATTCCTTCTTATGTTCCTTTTCCCCAAAGGTTAAAGAATCAAAAGGAAGAATTGCAGTTTAAGAAATTTTTGGATGTGTTCAAAGAGTTGCATATCAACATACCCCTTGTTGAAGCAATTGAGCAAATGCCTAGTTATGCCAAGTTCCTCAAAGATATCCTAAGCAAGAAAAAGAAGTTGACTGAGTATGAGACTGTTGCCCTTACTGAAGGATGTAGTGCCCTCCTGACCAACAAAATTCCCCCTAAGCTTAAAGATCTAGGGAGTTTTACCATTCCTTGCTCAATAGGAGGGAAAGAGGTTGGAAAAGCCTTGTGTGATTTAGGAGCTAGTGTTAACCTTATGCCTTTGTCCATTTTTAATAGTTTAGGCATAGGAGAAGCTAGGCCTACCACAGTCACACTCATCCTAGCTGACAAAACAGTTGCATATCCAAAAGGAAAGATTGAAGATGTCTTAGTCCAGGTTGATAAATTCATCTTTCCAGCAGACTTTATCATTTTAGACTTTGAGGCTGACCAAGATATTCCTATCCTTTTAGGAAGACCCTTTTTAGCCACAGGTAGAACTTTGATAGATGTCCAGAAAGGAGAATTGACCATGAGACTCCAAGACCAGAAAGTCACATTTAATGTCTTCAATTCTTTAAAATACCCAACTGATGTGGAAGACTGTTCAAGCTTAAGTGTGATATAATCATCATGTTATGAAGAAGGAGTAAAACAGGCTTGTAGGATGGAAGAAAAAGATGAGGAATATGATGATGATGATTATGATAGAATCATAGAAGAGACTCTACCTTTGAATGTTGCTAAGTTTGAATTGTTGGAAAATAATGAGTTGAAAAGTTTCACACCATCTGTCATCACACCACCTGTCCTGGAGTTAAAGCAACTCCCATCTCATTTGAAATATGCTTTTCTAAGAGATGACGACAAATTGCCTGTCATCATCTCAGCCACTTTAGAATTGCATCAAGAAAAGAAACTTGTGGACATGTTGAAGTTGCACACAAAGGCTTTAGGATGGACCATTGCTGACCTTAAGGGGATTAGTCCCTCTATTTGTCAACATAAGATCATTCTAGAAGATAAAAACTTCACTTCCATTGAACCACAAAGAAGGCTGAATCCTGTCATGAAAGAGGTAGTGAAAAAGGAAATTTTGAAATGGTTAGATGCTGGAATTGTTTACCCAATAGCCAGTAGTTCTTGGGTAAGTCCAGTACAGTGTGTCCCAAAGAAAGGAGGGTTCACAGTTGTCCCAAATGACAAAAATGAACTCATCCCAACTAAAGTAGTCTCCGGATGGAGAATTTGCATGGACTACCGTAGACTTAACAAGGCTACACAAAAGGACCATTTTCCTCTACCTTTCATTGATCAAATGTTGGATAGGTTAGCCGGTAAAGAATATTACTGCTTTTTGGATGGATACTCCGGATACAATCAAATAGCCATATCACCGGATGACCAAGAAAAGACTACCTTCACCTGTCCCTATGGTACTTTTGCTTTTAGAAGAATGCCATTTGGACTTTGCAATGCACCTGCAACCTTTCAAAGATGCATGATGTCAATATTTTCCGATATGCTTGAAAAATCCATAGAAATCTTTATGGATGACTTTTCAGTATATGGTTCATCTTTTGACCAATGTTTGGAAAATTTACAAAAAAGTCTTGAGAGGTGTGAAGAAAATGATTTGGTTCTAAACTGGGAAAAATGTCATTTCATGGTTAAGGAAGGGATTGTCCTTGGACATGTAATTTCCAAGAAAGGGGTTGAGGTAGACAAGGCTAAAATTGAAATTGTTGAAAAACTACCTGAACCCACCACTGTTAAAGGAATCAGAAGTTTTCTTGGTCATGCTGGATTTTATAGAAGATTCATTAAAGACTTTTCAAAAATCTCAAAACCTTTATGTCTTCTATTACAGCATGATCACAAATTTGATTTTACTGAAGATTGTAGAAATGCATTCCTCACTTTAAAGAAAGCTCTGATAACTGCACCAGTGGTTATTACTCCAGATTGGGAAAAACCTTTTGAAATTATGTGTGATGCCAGTGATTGGGCTGTTGGAGCTGTCTTAGGTCAAAGAAAAGAAAAAGTTTTCCATTCAATTTGCTATGCAAGCAAAACTTTGAATGAAGCACAAATCAACTACACAACAACAGAGAAAGAACTTTTAGCTGTGGTTTTTGCCTTTGAAAAGTTTAGATCATATTTAATGGGAACTAAAGTCATAGTACATACTGACCATGCAGCCATTAAATATTTGATTTCAAAGAAAGATGCTAAACCTAGGCTGATAAGATGGGTATTGTTGTTGCAAGAGTTTGACCTAGAGATTGTGGATAGAAAAGGAGTGGATAACCAAGTTGCAGACCATTTGTCTAGGATAGAGAAGCCTAGTGAGGATCTAGGGGACATCATTGAAACCTTCCCTGATGAAAGAATCCTTATGCTGCAGCATACCAAAGCACCATGGTTTGCTGACATTGCAAATTACTTGGCCTGTGGAATAAGACCATCTGAATATACTGGCCAAATGTTTAAGAAATTTCTTCATGACACCAAAATGTATCTTTGGGATGATCCTTTCTTGTTTAAAATTGGTACAGATCAGATTTTGAGAAGATGTGTCCCGGAAGCTGATGTGGCAGAAATCTTACAGCAGTGTCATAATTCAGTTTATGGAGGACATTTTGGAGGCCAAAGAACAGCAGCCAAAGCTTTACAATGTGGATTTTATTGGCCAACTCTCTTCAAGGATGCACATACATTTGCACAAAGATGCAATGAATGCCAAAGAAGTGGTTCCATTTCCAAAAGAAATGAAATGCCACTAAATGGGATCTTAGAAGTAGAGTTGTTTGATGTCTGGGGAATTGACTTCATGGGGCCATTCCCCCCATCAAACAAATGTCAATACATTTTAGTTGCTGTTGATTATGTTTCAAAGTGGGTAGAGGCAATTGCATGTGTTTCTAATGATGCTAAAACTGTGGTGAAATTCCTTCAAAAGCAAATATTTACAAGATTTGGTACCCCCCGTGCACTAATTAGTGATGAGGGTACCCATTTTGTAAACAATTTGTTACAAAAGACTCTTGAAAAATACAACATTCACCACAGAATTGCCACTGCCTACCATCCACAAACCAATGGTTTGGCTGAACTTTCTAACAGAGAAATAAAGGGAATTTTGGAAAAGGTTGTGAAACCAAACAGGCAAGATTGGGCCTTTAAACTAGATGATGCTTTATGGGCATACAGGACTGCTTTTAAAACACCAATTGGTATGTCTCCATATAAGCTAGTTTTTGGCAAAGCCTGTCATCTCCCTTTAGAGCTCGAACACAAATCATATTGGGCCATTAAGGAATTAAACATGTGTCTTGATGATGCTGGAAATAAAAGGAAGCTCCAACTTTGTGAAATGGAAGAACATAGGGACATGTCCTATGAAAATGCTAAGCTTTATAAAGAGAAAACCAAGAAATGGCATGATAAAAGAATTCTTCACAGAGATTTAAAAGCTGGCCAGCAGGTCCTTTTATTCAATTCTAGATTAAAACTCTTCCCTGGAAAGTTGAAATCTAGATGGTCGGGACCCTTTGTCATTCATCATGTTTACCCTTATGGAGCAGTAGATTTGATTAATCCAGAAGATAACACTGTGTTCAAAGTCAATGGACAGAGAGTAAAAGTCTACCATGACCCTGTGAATATCCCAGAACCCAGTTCTGTGGATTTGATCAGTTTGTGCTAAACAACTTCAAGTTTGTTTGTAAATATTCTGTATTTCTTTAGTTGTTTTCTAGACTAATTAGGTTTAATTGTGTGTTGAAATGTGCAGCCTGGATAAGAGAAGGAAGAACAGAAGTTCATGCTGCAGCATGACCTCCAGCATGAAACCCTAGCCTGACCAAAAAAGGGGAGAAATTAATTGAGCGGGAAACCATTAAAAACAGTATTCAATTTGTCTTCTTTTAAAAAGGTAAAACTGACTTTGGTACAATTTTAGAAAAAGTAGTTGTCTTTTCAATTTTTTTTGTAAAACAACTCTTGGTACCTTTTTATATAAAAAAATAGTCAAATTGAGTAAATCTTTTGGTTGTCCTTATTTCTCCCCCAAATCTTCCAAAAATCAGAAATCTTTCAAAGATAAACTTTCTCCAAGATTTTCATTGTACAAAAAAATCACTCCATTAAAGAAGACTTTTCAATTTCTCAGAAGTAGCCCATGCCTCTTTTCCCTCTTTACAAGAAATCGATATCATCATCACCTCCACAAAACCCCTCCATCATCTCCAAAAATCGAAACCACCATCTCATCATCATTTCCTCCGGCGAAAGATATGGCGAGGACGAAGAGACCTGCAGTGCGCGACCCCGCCGACTTTCCCCCTTCCCTCCGTCGTAGTCGCCGAAACCAACCACCACCGTCGACACCACCGAAATCACCGTCGCCGCCTCCGCTAAACCCACCTCCATCACCACCGAAATCACCAACACCACCACCGAAATCACCAACACCACCACCAAAATCACCTTCACCACCACCAAAATCACCAACACCACCACCGAAATCTCCTGCCCTACCACTAAAACCACAATCCTCGCACCTCGAAGACCCCATTCCAGAAACTGTGGGTTCATCAAGCATTATCGAGACAACATTGATCACTGTGGAGACCGAAACCAAAAAACAGAAAGAAAGAACACTTACTGAGGTATATTCCAAACTCGATTCTTTAGAGGGAAATCTCACCTCATGCTCAAATGAGGATGAGGAGATTGTTAGAACACAAGGTGACATACCTTTACTCTTGTCCCCCGAAGAGGCACAGGCCTGGGCCATTGTGCCCTATTCCCCACAATCACAGTACACAGAGGGGAGATTGGGTTTCGATATCAATGAAGAGGCTGAGGTAGAAGATGAAACTCAGCCTAGCACTGAACCAGAAAAACTCTTTGAGGAAAGTCCCAAAAATGACATCCCTGATTTAAACATTTTGTTTGACATGCCTCCTAGTGAAAATCCCTCTTTTGTTACACCTAATTAGGACTCACCCACAGTTGATGAGTCCTCCACACCAAGGAAAAGAAAGGCTGTTGTGCTAGATAGTGATAGTGAGAAAAGGCAGAAAAAGAAGAAAAAGGGAAAAGGGAAATCCAAGAAAAGCCTCACTAAGGAAAAAAAAGGTCTTGCTGCAGCATTGCTGCAGCATAGGCAGAAAAACAGAAAAACAACAAGAAAGAACAAACAGACTGCTCCTATCCCAACAGAAGCCATCTCACGGCCTGCCCTAGCCAATGAGGGATTTAGCAGTCAGGAAGCCCTTGAGATGTTTTATAATGTCAAGGATAAAGTTGGACTGGTAGACAAAGGTTTTCACCCACATAGCATAAACGAGTATGGTTTTATAAAAACTGTGGTGGAAAACCAACATCTAGAAAAAATGTGTGCTGTCCCTCAATCCTACAATCTGACGCTCTTAAGAGAATTTCATGCCGAGGTAGCTGTCACCAAATCTCCTAAGTTGAAAGTTAGAGGAGTGAACTTTGTCCTTTCTGCTAAAAAGATAAACAGATTTTTTGGCCTTACACCACCCAAGCAGACCTATTTCCAATGGATGAAAAACACGGCAAACATTGAGCTGCTTGGGGAGGTGTCATCTGTTCTGGGAGTTCCAGGAGCTCAGTGGAAGCCACACCAAAATCTTATGTCTATGCAGTTCAAGGCAAGTGAGTTAAAACCAGATTTCAATGTCTGGAACAACTTTCTCAAACATTCAATCCACCCGACCACCCACGACTGTTATATGTCGGTGGAAAGAATGTTTCTGCTATATTGTCTTGTGCAGGGTCACTCGATAAACTTTGGGAAGATCATTCTAAAATGCTTGAGAGCAAATTCTGGAAAGGGAAGAGGAAAGATCTACTTTCCACATATGATCACACAGTTGCTAAAAGAGGGAGGCATACCGAGCTACAAAGAGGATGTGATAGTCAAGGAGACAGGAGGAAAGTGGCAGATTGATTTGAAAGCTGTAGCAAGGTTGCGTGATAGGAAGGACAGAGCTGCTCAGAACGAGGTGCCTGGAATGTTGCAGGATCTTTTGGTACAAAACAGTTCACTGATGGACAGCATGCTGCAGCAACGATCTGAGTTTCTGGAAAAGCTTGAGTCTATAAGGAGTGAGGTGAAAGCAAAAGCGAAGAAAGAATGGAAGAAGAAGAAGGCTGGACTGGAAAAGAAGCATAAGAAAGAGGTGAAAAGATTGAAGAAGGAGAAAACTGAGTTAAAGAAGGAGGTTCTGTTTTTAAAAAACAAACTGGAGATCACAGTCCCTGATGCTGCAGCAAGTCAGCAGCCTGACCAGCAGCCTACTCCTGAGGAGTAGGGCAGGTTCATTCGTAATCCTTTAGCTCCAAGTTTATTTCATTGAGTCTGGGATTGTTTTTTATGTTTTTAGATTTACTTTTCATTGTGTCATGAACATACATGATAGATTTAAGGACGCATATATAGCCTAAATAATTTCTAAAAATCATGATCCCACATCGAAGGATGAGTTGTTGCTAGAACTAACATTATTTTTCTTGGGAAAACTTTTTGATCCACATCTCACATTATCTAGGAAGTGATCAAGGCCATCATTTGTTACACAAATTATTCGCCACTTGCACCCACCAAATACACTTTCATGTTCTATAACAATGAGGACATTGTTAACTCTTAGTTTGAGGTTGGGAAGTCCACCATGGCTAAAAGACAGCCATGTGTGCACTTAAAAAGCACAGAAAAGTTCCATAGGAGCTAAGTGCAATTGCTTACAACACACAGAAAAGAAGCACAAAAGTGCCAAAAAAAATATTATTGCATAAGTGTTGAAGCAAAAGAAAGCAAAAGGCAAGTGGGAAGAAAAACAATATGCCAAATGAGTGAGCCGGTTACACTAAAGTCCTTTTTGATCTTAGATATGAGATGTGTGGAGCATAACAAAGAGAAAATGATGCTAGCTTATGGTTCACACTCATGATTAGACAAAGGTTGTGTTACTTGGGATTTATGAATGGCTATGTGTTGTATTTTTACGTCTATCATGATTATGTATGCACTTATTGCTTTCATGATGTAATCTTACCATATTGAGTCATTTTTTTTGTGTCTTAGTTGCTTGGGGACAAGCAACAGTTCTAGTTTGAGGTTGTGATATGCGTTAATTATTTAATGCACATCAAGTCTTTATATTGATAATTTAGGTCTGTTTACATTCTATATCCCGAAGTTTGAGTCATTTTATTCACTTATTTTCTCTTTTATTGTTTTATGGAGCTAAAGTGTTGAATGACGTGTTTTGCGACTTAGAATGACTGATTTATATCTATTTTTGGCAGACCTATGCTGCAGCACCTATGCTGCAGCATCTCTGCAGCATCGGACGATGAACAACAGTTTGAAGGGAAGAAAAGGAGCTTATGGTGGACAGCTTGCAACAATATTTTGGGCAGATTTGGGAGTTTCCTGGATCTGATTTGTGGCTGGAAAATATATTTTGAATCTCATTTTCTTGAATTATTGTCCTTGTCACCTAACTTTAGTTTTATTATTATTATATTTTTGTGAATTGTCTTTTTTGCCCTCCCCTTCCTAGTATATAAAGGAAGCTTGGGAGGTATTTTGAAGACAACAATTTCCTTTTACTTACTTGCAATTTTAGATAGTTGTAGAATATTTTATAATCTCTTTTGTGATCTTTAAAAATCAAAGTAAGAGAATTGACACTCTCTTGGTTTGATTATTAAAGTCAAGTAACTTACTAATATATTGAAGTTCTTATTTCTTGCAATTTTTATTTACCGCAATTTATTTATCGCACTTTATTTTATTGTCATTTACTTTATCGTCATTTACTTTATCGTCTTTTACTTTTACGTCATTTACATTCTTGTCATTTACATTATGTCTTTTATTTTATGTCATTTATTTTACGCATTTACTTTCCGTATGAGTAGCTAATTTTATTAGTATGGGTGTTTGACGGAAAGGTGGGATTTTAAACCAAAGAAAGGTGAGCATTGTTTCGCAATAACAATGATCCACCATTTCATTCAAGTTTTATAAATATCAATGATACTTCTTGACAAACCGATCACTTGCTAAAGTGTTAAAGTGCCGTGGACTTAGAGATAAGCCACGAAAAGCACGTCTGTTTGAATGATATAAAAAGTATACTTGAGAGAGTTACTGATAAGGACAGTTATCGTTTATATCTTTCTAAACTGATTTATTCTCGACAAGTTGATCGCTAATCAATAGTGTTAAAGTGTAGAGGACTTAGAGATAAGCCCCTTCGAACACGTCAACTTGAATGATATGGGAATCGGCTCGAGAGAGCGGGTTTTGCAAAGAGATTTGTATCTCCATATATTTTGAGGACTTTATTCTACATTATAAATAGCTGGAGACTACACAGAGATGTGTTTAGTCGAATCTAAACAGTAGTGTGAATATTGAAGTCCGAGAGGAATACCCTCAAAATAGATGGTGTATCTAGTTGTGGCAGAACTTCATGCTGCAGCATGCCTGCAGCATGGCCCACTGGAAATTGTGTTTAAATCCCACCTGAAAGTCTAACACCCGTACTTGTTTTATTCTTTGTTAACTAATTCAAAGTGATAACTCAACCAAACCAAAGTCTTCAAATTCGCCATCTGAAATCATTTCTTTCTTCTACTTTTTATTAAACTTTTACTCCAGTCTCTGTGGGACGATATCCGGTACTTTACCGTTTTATTACTTGAAAGACGATATTATATCTCATTGTATACTTGCTTTGAGGTTTAATTAGCACACGTCTATAGGTGTATTCCAAGCACTGTCAAGTTTTTGGCGCCGTTGCCGGGGACTGGCAAGCTAAAAGTTTTAAAAAGTTTTATAAAGATTTGATTTTTCTAACACCTTTTTGATCTCATTTTGGAAGTGGTGTATGCCAAGAATACCACGGGGGGAATTATTCGAATTTGACCCGGACATTGAAAGAACATTTCGAATTAGAAGAAGGTCACAAAGAATTTCATTAATTTTAGACCCTCCCATCATGGAACCACCACCACCAGGTTTTGAGAATAGGGGGCCTAGACAACATCTTCTAGAAAACCCACCAAGACAACCAATATTTCACGATGCACCACCCATTTTTGGAAATCCACCAGAACACCCTTTTCAGCAAAATGAACCAATTAATGGAGTTAATAATGATGAGGATACAGAGTCAAATGGTAACAATGAACATAGGGATGAGTTTCCAAACATCATTAATCTTGCAAATTCCAAAGAGGGAAAAATTATGGACTATGCTATACCTGATTTTGAGCAATTAAATTCAGGAATAGTTAGACCCCATATAAACACCCTCCATTTTGAACTCAAACCTATCATGTTCCATATGTTGCAAACAAACGGACAATTTGCCGGAATGCCATCGGAAGATCCTCATTCTCATTTAAAATCATTTATGGAGATCACCGATGCATTCTTGATCCCTGGGGTATCTAACGATGCTTTGAGACTCACTTTATTTCCATTCTCTCTAAGGGATCGAGCAAAATCATGGTTTAACTCATTAGCCCCTGGTTCTGTACCTTCATGGAACAACATGGCTGAAAGATTTTTGCGAAAATATTTTCCACCTACCCGAAATGCTAAGTCCAGAAATGAAATTTGCATGTTTAAACAAATGGACGATGAAGCAATTCCCGATGCATGGGAAAGGTTTAAGGAATTGTTAAGGAAATGCCCTCACCATGGCATTCCCTACTGTATTCAACTCGAGACATTTTACAATGGGTTAAACCCCATGGCTAAACAAATGCTCGATGCGACATCAGGAGGGGCCTTTACAGCCAATACCTACAATAACGGGTATGAAATTCTTGAAAAGATTTCCACAAACAACGGACATTGGGCTGATCCACGTGCTCAAACTCAAAAGAAAACTGCTGGAATTCATGATGTAGATGCATATACTGCATTAACAGCACAACTCTCTTCCATGGCAAACATGCTTAAAAACCTATCTTCAAGCCAGGGAGTGCAGCAAACTGTTACTACACCTATTGCAACAGTCCTCTCAGTGCAGTGTGTTTGTTGTGGCGGGGAACATGCTTATGAACATTGTCCTCAAAATTTTGAGTCTGTAAATTATGTTCATAACAAGCCTGCTCCCTACGGCAACAATTACAATGCAAGTTGGAAGCAACACCCAAATTTTTCATGGAACAGTCCCTGTTTAAATCCATCTTCATCAAAACAGCAAGGGAACTCGAATTTTCAAAATCAAGCAAGTAGTTCCCAAAATCATCAACAAGGGAACTCAAATTTTCAAAATCAAGCAAGTAGTTCCCAAAATCATCATCAAGGGAATCATCATCAAAACAATCATCATCAAGGAAACCATAACCAGAACCATCAGAATCAAGGTTTTCAAAATAATCAACCACATTTTCAAAATAAACCACCTCCACAGACTGATTCATCATCTTCTTTGGAAGCAATGATGAAAGGGTTTATGACCCAAACTCAAGCTTCACTGAGAAATCTGGAAACTCAAATCAGTCAGCTCGCCCTTAATCAAAACAACAGGACCACCGGGACTTTGCCTAGCAACACTGAAATCCCAAGATCTTTAGGAAAGGAGCATATAAAAGCTGTGACACTCAGAAGTGGAAAAGACTTAGAGGCAGCCTTAGACAAAGAATTTGGACCAATGACCAAAACTGATTTTGAAAAAAATTCAATGTCTAAACCCAAAGCTGCAGCATTACCCACTATTGTTGAGGAACCATCTGAACCTTTGGAGGGATTAGAGCCAACCATGACCTCTAAAGAAAAGACAATAGAAAGTGAAGTCATCATTCCCAAGTCCAGTTCTAAATGTCCCATTAGAGAAGGCACAACAAAAGGCATCAAAGAACCATCTTGCTCAACACACACAAAAAAGGCTGTAATTGAACCAATTCCTTCTTATGTTCCTTTTCCCCAAAGGTTAAAGAATCAAAAGGAAGAATTGCAGTTTAAGAAATTTTTGGATGTGTTCAAAGAGTTGCATATCAACATACCCCTTGTTGAAGCAATTGAGCAAATGCCTAGTTATGCCAAGTTCCTCAAAGATATCCTAAGCAAGAAAAAGAAGTTGACTGAGTATGAGACTGTTGCCCTTACTGAAGGATGTAGTGCCCTCCTGACCAACAAAATTCCCCCTAAGCTTAAAGATCTAGGGAGTTTTACCATTCCTTGCTCAATAGGAGGGAAAGAGGTTGGAAAAGCCTTGTGTGATTTAGGAGCTAGTGTTAACCTTATGCCTTTGTCCATTTTTAATAGTTTAGGCATAGGAGAAGCTAGGCCTACCACAGTCACACTCATCCTAGCTGACAAAACAGTTGCATATCCAAAAGGAAAGATTGAAGATGTCTTAGTCCAGGTTGATAAATTCATCTTTCCAGCAGACTTTATCATTTTAGACTTTGAGGCTGACCAAGATATTCCTATCCTTTTAGGAAGACCCTTTTTAGCCACAGGTAGAACTTTGATAGATGTCCAGAAAGGAGAATTGACCATGAGACTCCAAGACCAGAAAGTCACATTTAATGTCTTCAATTCTTTAAAATACCCAACTGATGTGGAAGACTGTTCAAGCTTAAGTGTGATAGAATCATCATGTTATGAAGAAGGAGTAAAACAGGCTTGTAGGATGGAAGAAAAAGATGAGGAATATGATGATGATGATTATGATAGAATCATAGAAGAGACTCTACCTTTGAATGTTGCTAAGTTTGAATTGTTGGAAAATAATGAGTTGAAAACTTTCACACCATCTGTCATCACACCACCTGTCCTGGAGTTAAAGCAACTCCCATCTCATTTGAAATATGCTTTTCTAAGAGATGACGACAAATTGCCTGTCATCATCTCAGCCACTTTAGAATTGCATCAAGAAAAGAAACTTGTGGACATGTTGAAGTTGCACACAAAGGCTTTAGGATGGACCATTGCTGACCTTAAGGGGATTAGTCCCTCTATTTGTCAACATAAGATCATTCTAGAAGATAAAAACTTCACTTCCATTGAACCACAAAGAAGGCTGAATCCTGTCATGAAAGAGGTAGTGAAAAAGGAAATTTTGAAATGGTTAGATGCTGGAATTGTTTACCCAATAGCCAGTAGTTCTTGGGTAAGTCCAGTACAGTGTGTCCCAAAGAAAGGAGGGTTCACAGTTGTCCCAAATGACAAAAATGAACTCATCCCAACTAAAGTAGTCTCCGGATGGAGAATTTGCATGGACTACCGTAGACTTAACAAGGCTACACAAAAGGACCATTTTCCTCTACCTTTCATTGATCAAATGTTGGATAGGTTAGCCGGTAAAGAATATTACTGCTTTTTGGATGGATACTCCGGATACAATCAAATAGCCATATCACCGGATGACCAAGAAAAGACTACCTTCACCTGTCCCTATGGTACTTTTGCTTTTAGAAGAATGCCATTTGGACTTTGCAATGCACCTGCAACCTTTCAAAGATGCATGATGTCAATATTTTCCGATATGCTTGAAAAATCCATAGAAATCTTTATGGATGACTTTTCAGTATATGGTTCATCTTTTGACCAATGTTTGGAAAATTTACAAAAAAGTCTTGAGAGGTGTGAAGAAAATGATTTGGTTCTAAACTGGGAAAAATGTCATTTCATGGTTAAGGAAGGGATTGTCCTTGGACATGTAATTTCCAAGAAAGGGGTTGAGGTAGACAAGGCTAAAATTGAAATTGTTGAAAAACTACCTGAACCCACCACTGTTAAAGGAATCAGAAGTTTTCTTGGTCATGCTGGATTTTATAGAAGATTCATTAAAGACTTTTCAAAAATCTCAAAACCTTTATGTCTTCTATTACAGCATGATCACAAATTTGATTTTACTGAAGATTGTAGAAATGCATTCCTCACTTTAAAGAAAGCTCTTATAACTGCACCAGTGGTTATTACTCCAGATTGGGAAAAACCTTTTGAAATTATGTGTGATGCCAGTGATTGGGCTGTTGGAGCTGTCTTAGGTCAAAGAAAAGAAAAAGTTTTCCATTCAATTTGCTATGCAAGCAAAACTTTGAATGAAGCACAAATCAACTACACAACAACAGAGAAAGAACTTTTAGCTGTGGTTTTTGCCTTTGAAAAGTTTAGATCATATTTAATGGGAACTAAAGTCATAGTACATACTGACCATGCAGCCATTAAATATTTGATTTCAAAGAAAGATGCTAAACCTAGGCTGATAAGATGGGTATTGTTGTTGCAAGAGTTTGACCTAGAGATTGTGGATAGAAAAGGAGTGGATAACCAAGTTGCAGACCATTTGTCTAGGATAGAGAAGCCTAGTGAGGATCTAGGGGACATCATTGAAACCTTCCCTGATGAAAGAATCCTTATGCTGCAGCATACCAAAGCACCATGGTTTGCTGACATTGCAAATTACTTGGCCTGTGGAATAAGACCATCTGAATATACTGGCCAAATGTTTAAGAAATTTCTTCATGACACCAAAATGTATCTTTGGGATGATCCTTTCTTGTTTAAAATTGGTACAGATCAGATTTTGAGAAGATGTGTCCCGGAAGCTGATGTGGCAGAAATCTTACAGCAGTGTCATAATTCAGTTTATGGAGGACATTTTGGAGGCCAAAGAACAGCAGCCAAAGCTTTACAATGTGGATTTTATTGGCCAACTCTCTTCAAGGATGCACATACATTTGCACAAAGATGCAATGAATGCCAAAGAAGTGGTTCCATTTCCAAAAGAAATGAAATGCCACTAAATGGGATCTTAGAAGTAGAGTTGTTTGATGTCTGGGGAATTGACTTCATGGGGCCATTCCCCCCATCAAACAAATGTCAATACATTTTAGTTGCTGTTGATTATGTTTCAAAGTGGGTAGAGGCAATTGCATGTGTTTCTAATGATGCTAAAACTGTGGTGAAATTCCTTCAAAAGCAAATATTTACAAGATTTGGTACCCCCCGTGCACTAATTAGTGATGAGGGTACCCATTTTGTAAACAATTTGTTACAAAAGACTCTTGAAAAATACAACATTCACCACAGAATTGCCACTGCCTACCATCCACAAACCAATGGTTTGGCTGAACTTTCTAACAGAGAAATAAAGAGAATTTTGGAAAAGGTTGTGAAACCAAACAGGCAAGATTGGGCCTTTAAACTAGATGATGCTTTATGAGCATACAGGACTGCTTTTAAAACACCAATTGGTATGTCTCCATATAAGCTAGTTTTTGGCAAAGCCTGTCATCTCCCTTTAGAGCTCGAACACAAATCATATTGGGCCATTAAGGAATTAAACATGTGTCTTGATGATGCTGGAAATAAAAGGAAGCTCCAACTTTGTGAAATGGAAGAACATAGGGACATGTCCTATGAAAATGCTAAGCTTTATAAAGAGAAAACCAAGAAATGGCATGATAAAAGAATTCTTCACAGAGATTTAAAAGCTGGCCAGCAGGTCCTTTTATTCAATTCTAGATTAAAACTCTTCCCTGGAAAGTTGAAATCTAGATGGTCGGGACCCTTTGTCATTCATCATGTTTACCCTTATGGAGCAGTAGATTTGATTAATCCAGAAGATAACACTGTGTTCAAAGTCAATGGACAGAGAGTAAAAGTCTACCATGACCCTGTGAATATCCCAGAACCCAGTTCTGTGGATTTGATCAGTTTGTGCTAAACAACTTCAAGTTTGTTTGTAAATATTCTGTATTTCTTTAGTTGTTTTCTAGACTAATTAGGTTTAATTGTGTGTTGAAATGTGCAGCCTGGATAAGAGAAGGAAGAACAGAAGTTCATGCTGCAGCATGACCTCCAGCATGAAACCCTAGCCTGACCAAAAAAGGGGAGAAATTAATTGAGCGGGAAACCATTAAAAACAGTATTCAATTTGTCTTCTTTTAAAAAGGTAAAACTGACTTTGGTACAATTTTAGAAAAAGTAGTTGTCTTTTCAATTTTTTTTGTAAAACAACTCTTGGTACCTTTTTATATAAAAAAATAGTCAAATTGAGTAAATCTTTTGGTTGTCCTTATTTCTCCCCCAAATCTTCCAAAAATCAGAAATCTTTCAAAGATAAACTTTCTCCAAGATTTTCATTGTACAAAAAAATCACTCCATTAAAGAAGACTTTTCAATTTCTCAGAAGTAGCCCATGCCTCTTTTCCCTCTTTACAAGAAATCGATATCATCATCACCTCCACAAAACCCCTCCATCATCTCCAAAAATCGAAACCACCATCTCATCATCATTTCCTCCGGCGAAAGATATGGCGAGGACGAAGAGACCTGCAGTGCGCGACCCCGCCGACTTTCCCCCTTCCCTCCGTCGTAGTCGCCGAAACCAACCACCACCGTCGACGCCACCGAAATCACCGTCGCCGCCTCCGCTAAACCCACCTCCATCACCACCGAAATCACCAACACCACCACCGAAATCACCAACACCACCACCAAAATCACCTTCACCACCACCAAAATCACCAACACCACCACCGAAATCTCCTGCCCTACCACTAAAACCACAATCCTCGCACCTCGAAGACCCCATTCCAGAAACTGTGGGTTCATCAAGCATTATCGAGACAACATTGATCACTGTGGAGACCGAAACCAAAAAACAGAAAGAAAGAACACTTACTGAGGTATATTCCAAACTCGATTCTTTAGAGGGAAATCTCACCTCATGCTCAAATGAGGATGAGGAGATTGTTAGAACACAAGGTGACATACCTTTACTCTTGTCCCCCGAAGAGGCACAGGCCTGGGCCATTGTGCCCTATTCCCCACAATCACAGTACACAGAGGGGAGATTGGGTTTCGATATCAATGAAGAGGCTGAGGTAGAAGATGAAACTCAGCCTAGCACTGAACCAGAAAAACTCTTTGAGGAAAGTCCCAAAAATGACATCCCTGATTTAAACATTTTGTTTGACATGCCTCCTAGTGAAAATCCCTCTTTTGTTACACCTAATTAGGACTCACCCACAGTTGATGAGTCCTCCACACCAAGGAAAAGAAAGGCTGTTGTGCTAGATAGTGATAGTGAGAAAAGGCAGAAAAAGAAGAAAAAGGGAAAAGGGAAATCCAAGAAAAGCCTCACTAAGGAAAAAAAAGGTCTTGCTGCAGCATTGCTGCAGCATAGGCAGAAAAACAGAAAAACAACAAGAAAGAACAAACAGACTGCTCCTATCCCAACAGAAGCCATCTCACGGCCTGCCCTAGCCAATGAGGGATTTAGCAGTCAGGAAGCCCTTGAGATGTTTTATAATGTCAAGGATAAAGTTGGACTGGTAGACAAAGGTTTTCACCCACATAGCATAAACGAGTATGGTTTTATAAAAACTGTGGTGGAAAACCAACATCTAGAAAAAATGTGTGCTGTCCCTCAATCCTACAATCTGACGCTCTTAAGAGAATTTCATGCCGAGGTAGCTGTCACCAAATCTCCTAAGTTGAAAGTTAGAGGAGTGAACTTTGTCCTTTCTGCTAAAAAGATAAACAGATTTTTTGGCCTTACACCACCCAAGCAGACCTATTTCCAATGGATGAAAAACACGGCAAACATTGAGCTGCTTGGGGAGGTGTCATCTGTTCTGGGAGTTCCAGGAGCTCAGTGGAAGCCACACCAAAATCTTATGTCTATGCAGTTCAAGGCAAGTGAGTTAAAACCAGATTTCAATGTCTGGAACAACTTTCTCAAACATTCAATCCACCCGACCACCCACGACTGTTATATGTCGGTGGAAAGAATGTTTCTGCTATATTGTCTTGTGCAGGGTCACTCGATAAACTTTGGGAAGATCATTCTAAAATGCTTGAGAGCAAATTCTGGAAAGGGAAGAGGAAAGATCTACTTTCCACATATGATCACACAGTTGCTAAAAGAGGGAGGCATACCGAGCTACAAAGAGGATGTGATAGTCAAGGAGACAGGAGGAAAGTGGCAGATTGATTTGAAAGCTGTAGCAAGGTTGCGTGATAGGAAGGACAGAGCTGCTCAG
Source organism: Arctium lappa (assembly GCA_023525745.1). NCBI lineage: Eukaryota > Viridiplantae > Streptophyta > Magnoliopsida > Asterales > Asteraceae > Arctium > Arctium lappa. The sequence continues at coordinate 85,461,095 of CM042052.1, read as the reverse complement.
AACGAGGTGCCTGGAATGTTGCAGGATCTTTTGGTACAAAACAGTTCACTGATGGACAGCATGCTGCAGCAACGATCTGAGTTTCTGGAAAAGCTTGAGTCTATAAGGAGTGAGGTGAAAGCAAAAGCGAAGAAAGAATGGAAGAAGAAGAAGGCTGGACTGGAAAAGAAGCATAAGAAAGAGGTGAAAAGATTGAAGAAGGAGAAAACTGAGTTAAAGAAGGAGGTTCTGTTTTTAAAAAACAAACTGGAGATCACAGTCCCTGATGCTGCAGCAAGTCAGCAGCCTGACCAGCAGCCTACTCCTGAGGAGTAGGGCAGGTTCATTCGTAATCCTTTAGCTCCAAGTTTATTTCATTGAGTCTGGGATTGTTTTTTATGTTTTTAGATTTACTTTTCATTGTGTCATGAACATACATGATAGATTTAAGGACGCATATATAGCCTAAATAATTTCTAAAAATCATGATCCCACATCGAAGGATGAGTTGTTGCTAGAACTAGCATTATTTTTCTTGGGAAAACTTTTTGATCCACATCTCACATTATCTAGGAAGTGATCAAGGCCATCATTTGTTACACAAATTATTCGCCACTTGCACCCACCAAATACACTTTCATGTTCTATAACAATGAGGACATTGTTAACTCTTAGTTTGAGGTTGGGAAGTCCACCATGGCTAAAAGACAGCCATGTGTGCACTTAAAAAGCACAGAAAAGTTCCATAGGAGCTAAGTGCAATTGCTTACAACACACAGAAAAGAAGCACAAAAGTGCCAAAAAAAAATATTATTGCATAAGTGTTGAAGCAAAAGAAAGCAAAAGGCAAGTGGGAAGAAAAACAATATGCCAAATGAGTGAGCCGGTTACACTAAAGTCCTTTTTGATCTTAGATATGAGATGTGTGGAGCATAACAAAGAGAAAATGATGCTAGCTTATGGTTCACACTCATGATTAGACAAAGGTTGTGTTACTTGGGATTTATGAATGGCTATGTGTTGTATTTTTACGTCTATCATGATTATGTATGCACTTATTGCTTTCATGATGTAATCTTACCATATTGAGTCATTTTTTTTGTGTCTTAGTTGCTTGGGGACAAGCAACAGTTCTAGTTTGAGGTTGTGATATGCGTTAATTATTTAATGCACATCAAGTCTTTATATTGATAATTTAGGTCTGTTTACATTCTATATCCCGAAGTTTGAGTCATTTTATTCACTTATTTTCTCTTTTATTGTTTTATGGAGCTAAAGTGTTGAATGACGTGTTTTGCGACTTAGAATGACTGATTTATATCTATTTTTGGCAGACCTATGCTGCAGCACCTATGCTGCAGCATCTCTGCAGCATCGGACGATGAACAGCAGTTTGAAGGGAAGAAAAGGAGCTTATGGTGGACAACTTGCAACAATATTTTGGGCAGATTTGGGAGTTTCCTGGATCTGATTTGTGGCTGGAAAATATATTTTGAATCTCATTTTCTTGAATTATTGTCCTTGTCACCTAACTTTAGTTTTATTATTATTATATTTTTGTGAATTGTCTTTTTTGCCCTCCCCTTCCTAGTATATAAAGGAAGCTTGGGAGGTATTTTGAAGACAACAATTTCCTTTTACTTACTTGCAATTTTAGATAGTTGTAGAATATTTTATAATCTCTTTTGTGATCTTTAAAAATCAAAGTAAGAGAATTGACACTCTCTTGGTTTGATTATTAAAGTCAAGTAACTTACTAATATATTGAAGTTCTTATTTCTTGCAATTTTTATTTACCGCAATTTATTTATCGCACTTTATTTTATTGTCATTTACTTTATCGTCATTTACTTTATCGTCTTTTACTTTTACGTCATTTACATTCTTGTCATTTACATTATGTCTTTTATTTTATGTCATTTATTTTACGCATTTACTTTCCGTATGAGTAGCTAATTTTATTAGTATGGGTGTTTGACGGAAAGGTGGGATTTTAAACCAAAGAAAGGTGAGCATTGTTTCGCAATAACAATGATCCACCATTTCATTCAAGTTTTATAAATATCAATGATACTTCTTGACAAACCGATCACTTGCTAAAGTGTTAAAGTGCCGTGGACTTAGAGATAAGCCACGAAAAGCACGTCTGTTTGAATGATATAAAAAGTATACTTGAGAGAGTTACTGATAAGGACAGTTATCGTTTATATCTTTCTAAACTGATTTATTCTCGACAAGTTGATCGCTAATCAATAGTGTTAAAGTGTAGAGGACTTAGAGATAAGCCCCTTCGAACACGTCAACTTGAATGATATGGGAATCGGCTCGAGAGAGCGGGTTTTGCAAAGAGATTTGTATCTCCATATATTTTGAGGACTTTATTCTACATTATAAATAGCTGGAGACTACACAGAGATGTGTTTAGTCGAATCTAAACAGTAGTGTGAATATTGAAGTCCGAGAGGAATACCCTCAAAATAGATGGTGTATCTAGTTGTGGCAGAACTTCATGCTGCAGCATGCCTGCAACATGGCCCACTGGAAATTGTGTTTAAATCCCACCTGAAAGTCTAACACCCGTACTTGTTTTATTCTCTGTTAACTAATTCAAAGTGATAACTCAACCAAACCAAAGTCTTCAAATTCGCCATCTGAAATCATTTCTTTCTTCTACTTTTTATTAAACTTTTACTCCAGTCTCTGTGGGACGATATCCGGTACTTTACCGTTTTATTACTTGAAAGACGATATTATATCTCATTGTATACTTGCTTTGAGGTTTAATTAGCACACGTCTATAGGTGTATTCCAAGCACTGTCAAGTTTTTGGCGCCGTTGCCGGGGACTGGCAAGCTAAAAGTTTTAAAAAGTTTTATAAAGATTTGATTTTTCTAACACCTTTTTGATCTCATTTTGGAAGTGGTGTATGCCAAGAATACCACGGGGGGAATTATTCGAATTTGACCCGGACATTGAAAGAACATTTCGAATTAGAAGAAGGTCACAAAGAATTTCATTAATTTTAGACCCTCCCATCATGGAACCACCACCACCAGGTTTTGAGAATAGGGGGCCTAGACAACATCTTCTAGAAAACCCACCAAGACAACCAATATTTCACGATGCACCACCCATTTTTGGAAATCCACCAGAACACCCTTTTCAGCAAAATGAACCAATTAATGGAGTTAATAATGATGAGGATACAGAGTCAAATGGTAACAATGAACATAGGGATGAGTTTCCAAACATCATTAATCTTGCAAATTCCAAAGAGGGAAAAATTATGGACTATGCTATACCTGATTTTGAGCAATTAAATTCAGGAATAGTTAGACCCCATATAAACACCCTCCATTTTGAACTCAAACCTATCATGTTCCATATGTTGCAAACAAACGGACAATTTGCCGGAATGCCATCGGAAGATCCTCATTCTCATTTAAAATCATTTATGGAGATCACCGATGCATTCTTGATCCCTGGGGTATCTAACGATGCTTTGAGACTCACTTTATTTCCATTCTCTCTAAGGGATCGAGCAAAATCATGGTTTAACTCATTAGCCCCTGGTTCTGTACCTTCATGGAACAACATGGCTGAAAGATTTTTGCGAAAATATTTTCCACCTACCCGAAATGCTAAGTCCAGAAATGAAATTTGCATGTTTAAACAAATGGACGATGAAGCAATTCCCGATGCATGGGAAAGGTTTAAGGAATTGTTAAGGAAATGCCCTCACCATGGCATTCCCTACTGTATTCAACTCGAGACATTTTACAATGGGTTAAACCCCATGGCTAAACAAATGCTCGATGCGACATCAGGAGGGGCCTTTACAGCCAATTCCTACAATAACGGGTATGAAATTCTTGAAAAGATTTCCACAAACAACGGACATTGGGCTGATCCACGTGCTCAAACTCAAAAGAAAACTGCTGGAATTCATGATGTAGATGCATATACTGCATTAACAGCACAACTCTCTTCCATGGCAAACATGCTTAAAAACCTATCTTCAAGCCAGGGAGTGCAGCAAACTGTTACTACACCTATTGCAACAGTCCTCTCAGTGCAGTGTGTTTGTTGTGGCGGGGAACATGCTTATGAACATTGTCCTCAAAATTTTGAGTCTGTAAATTATGTTCATAACAAGCCTGCTCCCTACGGCAACAATTACAATGCAAGTTGGAAGCAACACCCAAATTTTTCATGGAACAGTCCCTGTTTAAATCCATCTTCATCAAAACAGCAAGGGAACTCGAATTTTCAAAATCAAGCAAGTAGTTCCCAAAATCATCAACAAGGGAACTCAAATTTTCAAAATCAAGCAAGTAGTTCCCAAAATCATCATCAAGGGAATCATCATCAAAACAATCATCATCAAGGAAACCATAACCAGAACCATCAGAATCAAGGTTTTCAAAATAATCAACCACATTTTCAAAATAAACCACCTCCACAGACTGATTCATCATCTTCTTTGGAAGCAATGATGAAAGGGTTTATGACCCAAACTCAAGCTTCACTGAGAAATCTGGAAACTCAAATCAGTCAGCTCGCCCTTAATCAAAACAACAGGACCACCGGGACTTTGCCTAGCAACACTGAAATCCCAAGATCTTTAGGAAAGGAGCATATAAAAGCTGTGACACTCAGAAGTGGAAAAGACTTAGAGGCAGCCTTAGACAAAGAATTTGGACCAATGACCAAAACTGATTTTGAAAAAAATTCAATGTCTAAACCCAAAGCTGCAGCATTACCCACTATTGTTGAGGAACCATCTGAACCTTTGGAGGGATTAGAGCCAACCATGACCTCTAAAGAAAAGACAATAGAAAGTGAAGTCATCATTCCCAAGTCCAGTTCTAAATGTCCCATTAGAGAAGGCACAACAAAAGGCATCAAAGAACCATCTTGCTCAACACACACAAAAAAGGCTGTAATTGAACCAATTCCTTCTTATGTTCCTTTTCCCCAAAGGTTAAAGAATCAAAAGGAAGAATTGCAGTTTAAGAAATTTTTGGATGTGTTCAAAGAGTTGCATATCAACATACCCCTTGTTGAAGCAATTGAGCAAATGCCTAGTTATGCCAAGTTCCTCAAAGATATCCTAAGCAAGAAAAAGAAGTTGACTGAGTATGAGACTGTTGCCCTTACTGAAGGATGTAGTGCCCTCCTGACCAACAAAATTCCCCCTAAGCTTAAAGATCTAGGGAGTTTTACCATTCCTTGCTCAATAGGAGGGAAAGAGGTTGGAAAAGCCTTGTGTGATTTAGGAGCTAGTGTTAACCTTATGCCTTTGTCCATTTTTAATAGTTTAGGCATAGGAGAAGCTAGGCCTACCACAGTCACACTCATCCTAGCTGACAAAACAGTTGCATATCCAAAAGGAAAGATTGAAGATGTCTTAGTCCAGGTTGATAAATTCATCTTTCCAGCAGACTTTATCATTTTAGACTTTGAGGCTGACCAAGATATTCCTATCCTTTTAGGAAGACCCTTTTTAGCCACAGGTAGAACTTTGATAGATGTCCAGAAAGGAGAATTGACCATGAGACTCCAAGACCAGAAAGTCACATTTAATGTCTTCAATTCTTTAAAATACCCAACTGATGTGGAAGACTGTTCAAGCTTAAGTGTGATAGAATCATCATGTTATGAAGAAGGAGTAAAACAGGCTTGTAGGATGGAAGAAAAAGATGAGGAATATGATGATGATGATTATGATAGAATCATAGAAGAGACTCTACCTTTGAATGTTGCTAAGTTTGAATTGTTGGAAAATAATGAGTTGAAAACTTTCACACCATCTGTCATCACACCACCTGTCCTGGAGTTAAAGCAACTCCCATCTCATTTGAAATATGCTTTTCTAAGAGATGACGACAAATTGCCTGTCATCATCTCAGCCACTTTAGAATTGCATCAAGAAAAGAAACTTGTGGACATGTTGAAGTTGCACACAAAGGCTTTAGGATGGACCATTGCTGACCTTAAGGGGATTAGTCCCTCTATTTGTCAACATAAGATCATTCTAGAAGATAAAAACTTCACTTCCATTGAACCACAAAGAAGGCTGAATCCTGTCATGAAAGAGGTAGTGAAAAAGGAAATTTTGAAATGGTTAGATGCTGGAATTGTTTACCCAATAGCCAGTAGTTCTTGGGTAAGTCCAGTACAGTGTGTCCCAAAGAAAGGAGGGTTCACAGTTGTCCCAAATGACAAAAATGAACTCATCCCAACTAAAGTAGTCTCCGGATGGAGAATTTGCATGGACTACCGTAGACTTAACAAGGCTACACAAAAGGACCATTTTCCTCTACCTTTCATTGATCAAATGTTGGATAGGTTAGCCGGTAAAGAATATTACTGCTTTTTGGATGGATACTCCGGATACAATCAAATAGCCATATCAACCGATGACCAAGAAAAGACTACCTTCACCTGTCCCTATGGTACTTTTGCTTTTAGAAGAATGCCATTTGGACTTTGCAATGCACCTGCAACCTTTCAAAGATGCATGATGTCAATATTTTCCGATATGCTTGAAAAATCCATAGAAATCTTTATGGATGACTTTTCAGTATATGGTTCATCTTTTGACCAATGTTTGGAAAATTTACAAAAAAGTCTTGAGAGGTGTGAAGAAAATGATTTGGTTCTAAACTGGGAAAAATGTCATTTCATGGTTAAGGAAGGGATTGTCCTTGGACATGTAATTTCCAAGAAAGGGGTTGAGGTAGACAAGGCTAAAATTGAAATTGTTGAAAAACTACCTGAACCCACCACTGTTAAAGGAATCAGAAGTTTTCTTGGTCATGCTGGATTTTATAGAAGATTCATTAAAGACTTTTCAAAAATCTCAAAACCTTTATGTCTTCTATTACAGCATGATCACAAATTTGATTTTACTGAAGATTGTAGAAATGCATTCCTCACTTTAAAGAAAGCTCTGATAACTGCACCAGTGGTTATTACTCCAGATTGGGAAAAACCTTTTGAAATTATGTGTGATGCCAATGATTGGGCTGTTGGAGCTGTCTTAGGTCAAAGAAAAGAAAAAGTTTTCCATTCAATTTGCTATGCAAGCAAAACTTTGAATGAAGCACAAATCAACTACACAACAACAGAGAAAGAACTTTTAGCTGTGGTTTTTGCCTTTGAAAAGTTTAGATCATATTTAATGGGAACTAAAGTCATAGTACATACTGACCATGCAGCCATTAAATATTTGATTTCAAAGAAAGATGCTAAACCTAGGCTGATAAGATGGGTATTGTTGTTGCAAGAGTTTGACCTAGAGATTGTGGATAGAAAAGGAGTGGATAACCAAGTTGCAGACCATTTGTCTAGGATAGAGAAGCCTAGTGAGGATCTAGGGGACATCATTGAAACCTTCCCTGATGAAAGAATCCTTATGCTGCAGCATACCAAAGCACCATGGTTTGCTGACATTGCAAATTACTTGGCCTGTGGAATAAGACCATCTGAATATACTGGCCAAATGTTTAAGAAATTTCTTCATGACACCAAAATGTATCTTTGGGATGATCCTTTCTTGTTTAAAATTGGTACAGATCAGATTTTGAGAAGATGTGTCCCGGAAGCTGATGTGGCAGAAATCTTACAGCAGTGTCATAATTCAGTTTATGGAGGACATTTTGGAGGCCAAAGAACAGCAGCCAAAGCTTTACAATGTGGATTTTATTGGCCAACTCTCTTCAAGGATGCACATACATTTGCACAAAGATGCAATGAATGCTAAAGAAGTGGTTCCATTTCCAAAAGAAATGAAATGCCACTAAATGGGATCTTAGAAGTAGAGTTGTTTGATGTCTGGGGAATTGACTTCATGGGGCCATTCCCCCCATCAAACAAATGTCAATACATTTTAGTTGCTGTTGATTATGCTTCAAAGTGGGTAGAGGCAATTGCATGTGTTTCTAATGATGCTAAAACTGTGGTGAAATTCCTTCAAAAGCAAATATTTACAAGATTTGGTACCCCCCGTGCACTAATTAGTGATGAGGGTACCCATTTTGTAAACAATTTGTTACAAAAGACTCTTGAAAAATACAACATTCACCACAGAATTGCCACTGCCTACCATCCACAAACCAATGGTTTGGCTGAACTTTCTAACAGAGAAATAAAGGGAATTTTGGAAAAGGTTGTGAAACCAAACAGGCAAGATTGGGCCTTTAAACTAGATGATGCTTTATGGGCATACAGGACTGCTTTTAAAACACCAATTGGTATGTCTCCATATAAGCTAGTTTTTGGCAAAGCCTGTCATCTCCCTTTAGAGCTCGAACACAAATCATATTGGGCCATTAAGGAATTAAACATGTGTCTTGATGATGCTGGAAATAAAAGGAAGCTCCAACTTTGTGAAATGGAAGAACATAGGGACATGTCCTATGAAAATGCTAAGCTTTATAAAGAGAAAACCAAGAAATGGCATGATAAAAGAATTCTTCACAGAGATTTAAAAGCTGGCCAGCAGGTCCTTTTATTCAATTCTAGATTAAAACTCTTCCCTGGAAAGTTGAAATCTAGATGGTCGGGACCCTTTGTCATTCATCATGTTTACCCTTATGGAGCAGTAGATTTGATTAATCCAGAAGATAACACTGTGTTCAAAGTCAATGGACAGAGAGTAAAAGTCTACCATGACCCTGTGAATATCCCAGAACCCAGTTCTGTGGATTTGATCAGTTTGTGCTAAACAACTTCAAGTTTGTTTGTAAATATTCTGTATTTCTTTAGTTGTTTTCTAGACTAATTAGGTTTAATTGTGTGTTGAAATGTGCAGCCTGGATAAGAGAAGGAAGAACAGAAGTTCATGCTGCAGCATGACCTCCAGCATGAAACCCTAGCCTGACCAAAAAAGGGGAGAAATTAATTGAGCGGGAAACCATTAAAAACAGTATTCAATTTGTCTTCTTTTAAAAAGGTAAAACTGACTTTGGTACAATTTTAGAAAAAGTAGTTGTCTTTTCAATTTTTTTTGTAAAACAACTCTTGGTACCTTTTTATATAAAAAAATAGTCAAATTGAGTAAATCTTTTGGTTGTCCTTATTTCTCCCCCAAATCTTCCAAAAATCAGAAATCTTTCAAAGATAAACTTTCTCCAAGATTTTCATTGTACAAAAAAATCACTCCATTAAAGAAGACTTTTCAATTTCTCAGAAGTAGCCCATGCCTCTTTTCCCTCTTTACAAGAAATCGATATCATCATCACCTCCACAAAACCCCTCCATCATCTCCAAAAATCGAAACCACCATCTCATCATCATTTCCTCCGGCGAAAGATATGGCGAGGACGAAGAGACCTGCAGTGCGCGACCCCGCCGACTTTCCCCCTTCCCTCCGTCGTAGTCGCCGAAACCAACCACCACCGTCGACGCCACCGAAATCACCGTCGCCGCCTCCGCTAAACCCACCTCCATCACCACCGAAATCACCAACACCACCACCGAAATCACCAACACCACCACCAAAATCACCTTCACCACCACCAAAATCACCAACACCACCACCGAAATCTCCTGCCCTACCACTAAAACCACAATCCTCGCACCTCGAAGACCCCATTCCAGAAACTGTGGGTTCATCAAGCATTATCGAGACAACATTGATCACTGTGGAGACCGAAACCAAAAAACAGAAAGAAAGAACACTTACTGAGGTATATTCCAAACTCGATTCTTTAGAGGGAAATCTCACCTCATGCTCAAATGAGGATGAGGAGATTGTTAGAACACAAGGTGACATACCTTTACTCTTGTCCCCCGAAGAGGCACAGGCTTGGGCCATTGTGCCCTATTCCCCACAATCACAGTACACAGAGGGGAGATTGGGTTTCGATATCAATGAAGAGGCTGAGGTAGAAGATGAAACTCAGCCTAGCACTGAACCAGAAAAACTCTTTGAGGAAAGTCCCAAAAATGACATCCCTGATTTAAACATTTTGTTTGACATGCCTCCTAGTGAAAATCTCTCTTTTGTTACACCTAATGAGGACTCACCCACAGTTGATGAGTCCTCCACACCAAGGAAAAGAAAGGCTGTTGTGCTAGATAGTGATAGTGAGAAAAGGCAGAAAAAGAAGAAAAAGGGAAAAGGGAAATCCAAGAAAAGCCTCACTAAGGAAAAAAAAGGTCTTGCTGCAGCATTGCTGCAGCATAGGCAGAAAAACAGAAAAACAACAAGAAAGAACAAACAGACTGCTCCTATCCCAACAGAAGCCATCTCACGGCCTGCCCTAGCCAATGAGGGATTTAGCAGTCAGGAAGCCCTTGAGATGTTTTATAATGTCAAGGATAAAGTTGGACTGGTAGACAAAGGTTTTCACCCACATAGCATAAACGAGTATGGTTTTATAAAAACTGTGGTGGAAAACCAACATCTAGAAAAAATGTGTGCTGTCCCTCAATCCTACAATCTGACGCTCTTAAGAGAATTTCATGCCGAGGTAGCTGTCACCAAATCTCCTAAGTTGAAAGTTAGAGGAGTGAACTTTGTCCTTTCTGCTAAAAAGATAAACAGATTTTTTGGCCTTACACCACCCAAGCAGACCTATTTCCAATGGATGAAAAACACGGCAAACATTGAGCTGCTTGGGGAGGTGTCATCTGTTCTGGGAGTTCCAGGAGCTCAGTAGAAGCCACACCAAAATCTTATGTCTATGCAGTTCAAGGCAAGTGAGTTAAAACCAGATTTCAATGTCTGGAACAACTTTCTCAAACATTCAATCCACCCGAACACCCACGACTGTTATATGTCGGTGGAAAGAATGTTTCTGCTATATTGTCTTGTGCAGGGTCACTCGATAAACTTTGGGAAGATCATTCTAAAATGCTTGAGAGCAAATTCTGGAAAGGGAAGAGGAAAGATCTACTTTCCACATATGATCACACAGTTGCTAAAAGAGGGAGGCATACCGAGCTACAAAGAGGATGTGATAGTCAAGGAGACAGGAGGAAAGTGGCAGATTGATTTGAAAGCTGTAGCAAGGTTGCGTGATAGGAAGGACAGAGCTGCTCAGAACGAGGTGCCTGGAATGTTGCAGGATCTTTTGGTACAAAACAGTTCACTGATGGACAGCATGCTGCAGCAACGATCTGAGTTTCTGGAAAAGCTTGAGTCTATAAGGAGTGAGGTGAAAGCAAAAGCGAAGAAAGAATGGAAGAAAAAGAAGGCTGGACTGGAAAAGAAGCATAAGAAAGAGGTGAAAAGATTGAAGAAGGAGAAAACTGAGTTAAAGAAGGAGGTTCTGTTTTTAAAAAACAAACTGGAGATCACAGTCCCTGATGCTGCAGCAAGTCAGCAGCCTGACCAGCAGCCTACTCCTGAGGAGTAGGGCAGGTTCATTCGTAATCCTTTAGCTCCAAGTTTATTTCATTGAGTCTGGGATTGTTTTTTATGTTTTTAGATTTACTTTTCATTGTGTCATGAACATACATGATAGATTTAAGGACGCATATATAGCCTAAATAATTTCTAAAAATCATGATCCCACATCGAAGGATGAGTTGTTGCTAGAACTAGCATTATTTTTCTTGGGAAAACTTTTTGATCCACATCTCACATTATCTAGGAAGTGATCAAGGCCATCATTTGTTACACAAATTATTCGCCACTTGCACCCACCAAATACACTTTCATGTTCTATAACAATGAGGACATTGTTAACTCTTAGTTTGAGGTTGGGAAGTCCACCATGGCTAAAAGACAGCCATGTGTGCACTTAAAAAGCACAGAAAAGTTCCATAGGAGCTAAGTGCAATTGCTTACAACACACAGAAAAGAAGCACAAAAGTGCCAAAAAAAAATATTATTGCATAAGTGTTGAAGCAAAAGAAAGCAAAAGGCAAGTGGGAAGAAAAACAATATGCCAAATGAGTGAGCCGGTTACACTAAAGTCCTTTTTGATCTTAGATATGAGATGTGTGGAGCATAACAAAGAGAAAATGATGCTAGCTTATGGTTCACACTCATGATTAGACAAAGGTTGTGTTACTTGGGATTTATGAATGGCTATGTGTTGTATTTTTACGTCTATCATGATTATGTATGCACTTATTGCTTTCATGATGTAATCTTACCATATTGAGTCATTTTTTTTGTGTCTTAGTTGCTTGGGGACAAGCAACAGTTCTAGTTTGAGGTTGTGATATGCGTTAATTATTTAATGCACATCAAGTCTTTTTATTGATAATTTAGGCCTGTTTACATTCTATATCCCGAAGTTTGAGTCATTTTATTCACTTATTTTCTCTTTTATTGTTTTATGGAGCTAAAGTGTTGAATGACGTGTTTTGCGACTTAGAATGACTGATTTATATCTATTTTTGGCAGACCTATGCTGCAGCACCTATGCTGCAGCATCTCTGCAGCATCGGACGATGAACAGCAGTTTGAAGGGAAGAAAAGGAGCTTATGGTGGACAGCTTGCAACAATATTTTGGGCAGATTTGGGAGTTTCCTGGATCTGATTTGTGGCTGGAAAATATATTTTGAATCTCATTTTCTTGAATTATTGTCCTTGTCACCTAACTTTAGTTTTATTATTATTATATTTTTGTGAATTGTCTTTTTTGCCCTCCCCTTCCTAGTATATAAAGGAAGCTTGGGAGGTATTTTGAAGACAACAATTTCCTTTTACTTACTTGCAATTTTAGATAGTTGTAGAATATTTTATAATCTCTTTTGTGATCTTTAAAAATCAAAGTAAGAGAATTGACACTCTCTTGGTTTGATTATTAAAGTCAAGTAACTTACTAATATATTGAAGTTCTTATTTCTTGCAATTTTTATTTACCGCAATTTATTTATCGCACTTTATTTTATTGTCATTTACTTTATCGTCATTTACTTTATCGTCTTTTACTTTTACGTCATTTACATTCTTGTCATTTACATTATGTCTTTTATTTTATGTCATTTATTTTACGCATTTACTTTCCGTATGAGTAGCTAATTTTATTAGTATGGGTGTTTGACGGAAAGGTGGGATTTTAAACCAAAGAAAGGTGAGCATTGTTTCGCAATAACAATGATCCACCATTTCATTCAAGTTTTATAAATATCAATGATACTTCTTGACAAACCGATCACTTGCTAAAGTGTTAAAGTGCCGTGGACTTAGAGATAAGCCACGAAAAGCACGTCTGTTTGAATGATATAAAAAGTATACTTGAGAGAGTTACTGATAAGGACAGTTATCGTTTATATCTTTCTAAACTGATTTATTCTCGACAAGTTGATCGCTAATCAATAGTGTTAAAGTGTAGAGGACTTAGAGATAAGCCCCTTCGAACACGTCAACTTGAATGATATGGGAATCGGCTCGAGAGAGCGGTTTTTGCAAAGAGATTTGTATCTCCATATATTTTGAGGACTTTATTCTACATTATAAATAGCTGGAGACTACACAGAGATGTGTTTAGTCGAATCTAAACAGTAGTGTGAATATTGAAGTCCGAGAGGAATACCCTCAAAATAGATGGTGTATCTAGTTGTGGCAGAACTTCATGCTGCAGCATGCCTGCAGCATGGCCCACTGGAAATTGTGTTTAAATCCCACCTGAAAGTCTAACACCCGTACTTGTTTTATTCTTTGTTAACTAATTCAAAGTGATAACTCAACCAAACCAAAGTCTTCAAATTCGCCATCTGAAATCATTTCTTTCTTCTACTTTTTATTAAACTTTTACTCCAGTCTCTGTGGGACGATATCCGGTACTTTACCGTTTTATTACTTGAAAGACGATATTATATCTCATTGTATACTTGCTTTGAGGTTTAATTAGCACACGTCTATAGGTGTATTCCAAGCACTGTCAAGTACCTCTGAGTGTTTGACGTTGGATTCCTATAGAACTTTTTCTGAAATGCATTTGTTAGAAACTGCATTGCTTGCTGCATTTGTTCATTTTCATCCGAGTCAGAGACAACATCAGCTTCAGCTTCTTCTGATTCATACACAATCGTCTTGTTCTTCTTCTTCTTCACAACAAGAGCGACTGTGTCTTCAACTGTCTTTCCTTTTCTCTTTTCTGCTAGAATTTCATCCACCTCATCTTCATTTTGTCGGAGGGTTTCATACACCTCGTGAAGTGGAATCTCATTCAGGTCTTTTATCTGCCTCATCTGCCTGGCAAAACTTTTCCATTCTGGTTGTAGAATACTCAGGAATTTGATATCCAGCTCGATTTGAGATTTGTTGACCTTGTTCTTGCTCAATTCGTTTAGCAATGTCACAAACCTATCATATGTTCCTTCTAAAGTTTCTCTAGTTCTGCCTTTGAATTCTTCAAAACTGTGCAGGCAGTTAGAGATTTTCAGTTGGTTCCCAATCTTTGAACCCAACATCATTTTCTCTAGTTGATCCCACATTTGTTTGGCTGAGGCTTTGTAGCTGTCAATCTTTACATAGATTTCATTTGTAATCCCTTGTAGAATGTATGACTTGGCTAACCTGTCGCCTTTTGCTCTTAGCTTAGCATCACCTGTTAGATCTGTATAAGAAAGTGCAACTCTTACTTCTTGAGTTCCTGCTGCTGGATCCCTATACTGTGTTTCCATTAGGCCTTCTTCTAGGGATTGTATAATGAAATTACCCAAATCCTGTCTTTCAATGAAGTTTAGAAACCTATCCTTCCACTGTTCGTATTCCCCTCGAAAGAGAACTGGTGGCTTGGTGTCGGTTCCTATTGCGAGAGCTTCTTTGGATGTCATCCTGTATTGAATAAGAGAAAACTTGACAGATATGATCGTTAATCCAAATAAAATTTGATCACACAAGAAATTTTGTCCCCCTAGGCAGACTTAGCGGGGGTATGGGGGCAGCGCCCCTAGAGAAAATTTTTATGACAATTAAAGACCCTATTACAGTTTTGAAAAATTCTCAGAAATATATTCTAAGTCTGGAAATTGGAGCTTTGCGTTTGAGAAGGTTTGCGTTTCAAGTGAGGAGCGCACAATGAGGTGTGCGAGTCTAGCTGGAAGCGCACAATTGAGGTGTGCGGGTCTAGTTGGACGCGCACAATGGAGTTGTGCGGGTCTGGTTAGGAGCGCACAATTGAGGTGTGCGAGTCTAGTTGGACGCGCACAATGGAGTTGTGCGTTTCAAGAGGGAACCGCACAATTGAGATATGCGATTCAAATGGGACACGCAAGGTTGACTTGTTCCTTTTAAGAGATGAGCTCGATGTCTTGAGGTATGCGTGTGCTTTGGAACCCGAGAAGTAAGGAATGTGTTTCCTTTGGGACGCACACAGTAAGGTATGCGGGTTATTCTTCCTCTGTTGTGCGGGTGTTCGTCCTGTACTTCTGAAAATCGACTGAATCTTGTTCCTGAAACGATTTAGCAATACCAAACTCTACCAATATGTGTAGAATTAATTCTAGAACTGAATGTAAGCACTCGATCTCACTAAAACACTCTTTTTAGAATTTAATCTGATCGCACAGTGACTTACCCACTTCGACTGTTTTCACTCAAAATCCACAAATTGGAACTCGATTTAAGCTTAAAAATGAAATTAAATAGCAACAACTCGATCTATCATGTAGTACGATCACACTCTGATCGATTATAACACCTAAAACAGTTTAAATCACAAACTCAAATTTTCTTGAAGAACACAAAGACGTTTTTCTTTTATAAAACTTGTTTTGATCTTAATCAGGCTCTGATACCAACTGTCGGTCCTTTAACAATACTACTACTATCAAGTTTTATAGAAACAACAACACAATATGATTACCAACCTGTATTGATTATAACAAAGAGTTACAAGGTTGATCTATGAAGCTTTGATTTGTGTTCTCTATGTTTTCTCTCAAATACACCTTCTAGTGTGTGTTTTTGTGTGTCTCTTCTATGATCTGATGATGTGAGAGTAGAGAGATACACTTGACAAAACTAGTGTGTTCAACACACTACCTAAACATAATATCTAGATTAAAATCTAGATATTATACTAGATAATATCTAACAAACTAGAAAGTTACTTAGAAACAAACTAAGTTAACTTTATCTAACTATTATAATATTATAACTTAGATATTAAATCTAAGTAAACTAAAACAATTACATTGACATTTATTACAAATAGACATAGACTTTTATATCGAGAGTCGACGTTCCGGCTTTAGCTTCATATTGCGATCTTCAGTTTGGGTGATCTTGAATCCAATGAGACTGTGTCTTAACAGTTCACTTTAAATGACTTACCCGTCTTTGGGCTTTCAATATCTACTTCTCCATGAGCATACACTTTAACAACTACAAAAGGACCAACACATCGTGATCTAAGCTTACCAGGAAATAGCTTTAGGCGTGAATGATCAAGTAAAACCTTTTGTCCGACCACAAACTCTTTCCTGGATATGAGATTGTCGTGAAAAGCTTTGGTCTGTTCTTTGTAAATCTTAGAGCTCTCGTATGCATCATTCCTGATCTCTTCAAGCTCTTGCAGCTATAACTTCCTTAAGGCTCCCGCTTCATCCATCCTCATGTTGCACTTTTTGACCGCCGAGTAAGCCCTGTGCTCTAATTCAACAGGGAGATGACATGGTTTACCATAAACTAACCGAAAAGGGGACATACCTATAGGTGTCTTGTGGCCGTGCGGTAGGCCCACAAAGCATCGTCCAAACGATCATTCCAATCCTTACGGTTAGGATTCATGGTCTTCTCCAGTATTGATTTGATCTCCTGGTTAGAGAACTCGTCTTGCCTATTGGATTGGGGATGATATGCGGTTGAAATCCGGTGGGTCACATGATACTTCTTGAGAAGTACCTCAATCATCTTGTTGCAAAAATGCGTACCCCGATCACTTATAATGGCCATCGGTGTTCCAAACCTGGCGAAAATGTTGGATTGAAAAAAAGATGAAACAGTACGAGCATCGTCAGTTCGGGTGGCCTTGGCCTCCACCCATTTGGAAACATAATCGATGCACAATAAAATATAGGTAAAACCGGAAGAGACCGGAAATGGTCCCATGAAATCTATGCCCCACACTTCAAAGATTTCACAAACTAAAATTGGGTTTTGGGGCATTTGATTACGTGGTCCGATATTCCCCGTCCGTTGGCACCTATCGCAACTCTTACAAAACAGATATATGTCTTTAAAATGGAAGGCCAAAACAGTCCACAATCTAAGACTTTATGGTCGTACGCTTTGGACCAAAATCCCCCCCCCCCCACAAGCATATTCGTGACAAAATGGAAGTACACTCTGCACTTCATGTTAGGGGACACATCGCCTGATGATTTGATCAAAACAATGCTTCCAAAGGTAAGGATCATCCCAAACATAGAACTTAGCATGACTTTTAATTCTACCCTTTTCAGTCCTAGTCAACGTACCTGGTAAGGTGTTTGTCACCAAATAATTTACTATATCGGCATACCAGGGTGTGGTCTCTTGTATGGACAGAAGGTGCTCGTTGGGAAACTCATCCTTCAAGGTAGAAGGGTCTTAACCATTCAACAACCTGCTCAAATGATTGGCTACCATATTCTCCGACCCACTCTTATCTCGTATTTCAAGATTGAACTCTTGTAGAAGCAACATACAACGGAGAAGGCATGGTTTGGCGTCCTTCTTGTTCATCAGGTATTTAAGAGCTACATGATCAGAAAAAATTATCACTTTAGTACCAAGTAGATATGAACGAAATTTCTCTAAAGCAAATACTATGGCTAAAAGCTCCTTCTCGGTCGTTGAATAGTTGCTTTGAGCACTATCCAACGTGCGAGAAGCATAGTATATAACGTGTGGGTCCCTACCAAACTTCTGTCCCAAAACAGTCTCGACCGCGTAATTACTCGCGTCGCACATGATCTCAAAAGGGAGATCCTAATTTGGGGGCTGAATGATTGGGGCAGAAGTTAACTTATCTTTCAACTCATCGAATGCCTTATTGCACGCTCCATCAAAGTGGAAGTCGACGTCCTTTTGTAGCAAGCAACATAGTGGTCGGGTAATCTTCGAAAAGTCCTTTACGAACCTTCTATAGAATCCTGCATGACCAAGGAAAGACCGAACTTCCCTAACACAAGTAGGGTAAGGTAGAGTTTTAATAACATCTATTTTAGATTTGTCTACCTCTATCCCCTTCTTTGAGACAATATGACCCAAAATAAGACCACGACTAACCATAAAATGACATTTTTCATAATTTAAAACAAGGTTAGTCTCGATGCATCTTTTCAAAATTTTGGTCAAATTGTTCAAACACTCATCAAACAAATTACCATAAACAGTGAAATCATCCATAAAAACCTCAATAATATTTTCAACATATTCATAGAATATACTTACCATGCATCGTTGAAAAGTAGCGGGTGTGTTACAAAGGCCGAAAGGCATACGCCTATAGGCAAACGTACCGAATGGGCATGTAAAAGTAGTCTTCTCCTAATCCTCCGGTGCTACTGCAATTTGGTAGAAACCTAAATAGCCATCAAGACAACAATAATGAGATTTTCCCGCTAACCGTTCCAACATTTGATCGATAAAGGGAAGGGGAAAATGATCCTTTCTAGTAGACGAATTTAACCTCATATAGTCGATACATACTCTCCATCCATTTTGGACTCGAGTAGGCACCGGCTCACCTTCGGTGTTCTTTACCACAGTTAAACCCGTCTTTTTGGGCACTACCTGAACGGGACTCACCCATTTGCTATCAGAGATTGAGTAGATAATACCTGCGTCAAGGAGTTTAAGAATATCCTTTTTCACTACCTCCATCATGGGTGGATTTAGGCGGCATTGGGCTTCTTGAAATGGCTTGTAGTCGTCTTCCATCAGAATCTTGTGCATACAAATTGAGGGACTTAACCCTTTGATATCGGCTATAGTCCAACTGATCGCCTCTTTGTACTCCTCAAGCACACTCACCAACTTCTGCTCTTCGTCACTTGAAAGCTCAGTGGAAATGGATCACCGGTAAAGTATTCTCCTTGCCTAGATAGGCATACTTCAGGTGGCTTGGCAACTCCTTCAACTCAAGTACGGGGGCCTGCACAATAGAAGGAAACAACTTTGTGTAAGAAGAAGATAAATTAACATTGGATACCTCAAACTTCTTGTGTCGGTCAGATTCCATAGCTAAGACTGTTTCCTTGAGCTCGGGTCCTAAGTCATACTCCTTCATCAATAGATTAACCGTTTTTGCATCTAGGTGCCTTGTGATTGCCACCTCCAATAAATCACGGTTAGTCAAGTCATACAATTCATGAGTAATGGGATTTAAAACATCCACAAAATTAACATAAGACACATCACAAGGATATCTCATGGCATCATAGATATTAAACTTAATAACTTCACCATCAAACTCCATAATTAATGTACCATCATGAACATCAATCTTAGTCTTTGATGTTTTCAGAAAGGGTCTTCCCAACAATATCAAAGGAGACTTGGAGGTATTATGCTCCTCCATATCTATGACATAGAAATCGGTCGGGAAGACCAACTCATTAACTTGAACCAAAACATCCTCAAGGACTCCCTTGGGATACATGTTGGACCTATCGGCTAGTTGTATAACAACTCCCGTCCTCTTAAGAGTTCCCACATTCAATGATGAATATATAGAATAAGGCATGACATTTATGGACGCTCCTAGATCTAGCATGGCTTTATCAATCAAAACATTCCCTAACTTACAAGGGATAGTGAATATACCTGGATCCTTGCATTTAGGGGCATCTTATCTCCTTGAAGAACGGTGGAGACGTTTTCGCCCATACTTACCTTTTCGTTCCCAACCAACTTCCGTTTTTTCGTGCACAATTCCTTTAAAAACTTGGCATATCGAGGTACTCTTTTAATAGCATCTAGGAGTGGAATGTTTACCTCAATACGGCGAAAAGTTTCCATAATCTTCTTGTCTTCTTGCTCTTTCTTCGATTGCTCAAATCTTTTCGGAAATGGGGGTCGGATGACCACTTCGGGTGTTGCTCCCTTGTCCTAAACTTTTTCTTCAACTTTTCCCTCATTTGGGTTAGCTCCAACAATCTCGGCTTCCTTTTCTTCATTCCTCCCGCTCTTCTTAACCTTAGGCTCTAAATCTGGCACTATCCTATTTCGCAAGGTAATAGCACTAACATTACCTTTCAGAGGAGTTTCGGTTTGAGACGGTAACTTACCTTGATTTTCGATACGATAGAGTGAAACCGCCATTTGACCGATTTGTGCCTCCAAATTCTTGTTTTGAGCCACCAAGTTATGAATATTAGTTCTTGTCTCCTGTTGAAACTGTTGAGCATTAGTAACAAGAGACTTAACAATGTCTTCTAAAGACATACCTGAACTGCTTGAAGCTTGGTTGTTAGGTTGAAATTGCGGCTTTTGGTGGAGTGGTTGCTGAAATTGCCTTTGCTGAAATTGTTGTGGAGGTCTTGGGGCACCAAAATTAGAATTGTAGAACCTTTATTGCGGCTGCTGGCCCGGAAATCCTTCAATGGCATTAACCTCTTCGGGTGTAACCAAGACATCCTCTTGCAATTGTGGACACGCGTCCGTAGGATGGTTTACTTCCCTGCATATTCCACATGCCTTAACCTGTTCTTTGCCCACAATTAACTGCTTAACGAGGTTAGTCAAATTGAATACTCTACTTTCAGTACTAGCTACATTAACCTCATTAGCCTTTTGGGGCTCTCTCCTCATATCACCTCTAACACTAAAATGGTGAGAGTTCTCAGCCATGGTGGTGATTAAGGCTCTAACTTGAGTTAGGGTTTTATTGAAGATTGCCCCTCCACTAGTGGCATCTATCATTTTCCTTTCCATGGGAAGGAGACCCTCATAAAAATATTGTAGAAGAAGTTGCTCAGAAATCCCATGTTGTAGGCAACTAACACAGAGATGTTTGAATCTTTCCCAATATTCATGGAGAGTTTCTACATCTCTTTGTTTTATGCTACAAATTTCCCTACGGAGAGTGGCGGCTCGGGAGGCGGGGAAGAATTTATCCAAGAATAGTCTCGCCATTTGGTTATAAGTCGTTACTGAACCGGGCGATAACGAGTAGAGCCAATCCTTAGCCCGATCTTTTAAAGAAAAAGGGAATGCCTTTAACTCTATTAGATCTTCCGTAACCTCATTGGGTTTCATACTCAAGCATACAACATGGAATTCCTTGAGGTGCTTGTTAGGGTCCTCATTCTCCAAACCGTGATATGTGGGTAGGAGATGGACAAAACCAGTTTTTAAAACAAAATTTGCATTACCTTGAGGATACCTGATACAGATTGGAACTTGGATGACATCGTGTGTTGCCAACTCTCGGAGAGTCATCTCATTTCCGTCCTCCATCTTGACTTCATGCTCTTCTTCAAATTCCGTCTTCGGTTCCTCGACTTCGGTTTTTGGGTTTTCTTCTTTCTCTTCGTCCGAATCGCTTGACAAGTTAATATCTTTCCAGATATTTACCCCTGGTGACGAAGGTCCCTCACCTAACTTCTTCCGAAGTTTGGCTTGTTTCCTTAGTCTTTTCGCGATCCGTTCGATTTCAGAGTTTATTGGAATAGGGGTACTTGTACGTTAAGATCTATGCGTAAACCGTTAGAAATACCGAGTCCCCGGCAACGACGCCAAAAATTTGACGGGTGCCGAGTCCACCAAATAATAAATAACCAACTAGACCCTTATCAACATTTAAAATTGCGACAGTAGTAAGTCGGGTCGAATCCACAGGGACTCGGTTCAACTTATTATGACCGGGATATTCACACACAAATACGAATTACAAAATTAAATTGTAAAAAGGGGGGAGTGGATTGATTTTAAACTAACATACGAATCAACGAGATTATAAAAATGCAATTAAAATTAAAAACCCAACATTAGTTCGTCCTCGATGATGATGCTAACACCCATCATTGATTTCGCAAATGTAAAAGTTAGTACAAATTTAAGCCGGCTATGGTTACCAACAAACTCTGACAACCTTAGTTTTCACCAAATGGACATTAGCTAAAACAAGCTCTTTAGCTAAATCTTAACTAAAAATGGAACAATGAACAAGCTCTCAATATTCCAGGTGTGATTAGCATTAACGAAAAAGAAAACACCGACTCAAAGAATTAAGCACATAAGCTCGGCTTAATTATCACTTTGATTGGAAGATTCCAAGAACTCAATTTTGAAAACATTATCGAAATCAAAAGAGTTCCATTGTTACTATATCAAAACTCAAAGACAATTACGTATCTAAGATTTTGACTAACAAAAATTCACAAGAATATCAACTAATTAGCCAAATCAATTAACATTCATATGAAATTAACATTTAATCTAAAAATCAACCGAATAAACTTATCCCAAACAATTATAACGAAATCTCAAAGTGAAAAGCATCAAAATCTAAAACAAACCAATGTTGGAATTGAGAAATTAGCCACACATGGCTAAAATAGGGTTCAAAAGCAAGAAATTACTAAAATGGATGATACATTGATGAAGACTTGCTCCTAAATTCACTTTCTTGCTGCTGCGTTTTCTGATTTTCGCTCCTAAAAATTGATTCCTCCCCCAATCGACAGTTATTAGGAGAATTTATATGACCCAATTGAATACCGCTCAAAAAATATCTGAAAACCCACGTTTCGGGTTGTGCGTTGTTGCCGGCGTGAGTGACAACGCGCGAAAACTCGCGTGGAGATGAAATTGAAGGTCGGGCAGTGCTAGGCGCAGTTGGAGGCATGACTCGGGGCGTGCGGAGACCCGCGCGATGGTCTGGGCGTCGCTTGAACGGTGTTGTGCGCTGCTCTAGGCGTGCGGAGATCAGCGCGGGGGTCTGTTTGTCGATCAATTTCTGCTATCTCCCGTTTCCTTTTTTTCTAGACTTGGGCCTCATGGATAGCAGTATGGGCCTATCTCTTTTCTTTTAGGCCTAAATTACAAAAAATACAAATAAATACTTAATTAGGCCTTGTTAAATAGATAGATTATTTAGAAACTTGGGTTTTTAAACCCAATTATAACACAAAAATCCAGCTATCAAAATATCCCCACACTTAGAATTTTGACCGTCCTCGGGCAAACACTAAAGCTTTAGCGCAATACACGACTCATGAGTTGATCTCGAGTTTTCATAAACATTCATAGCATTTTATTAGAGCATGGTTTGAGTAGCATAGCATTAATTAACAAACAAGACAAACCCAAGATGAAGGTAAGCTAAATTCATATACTCCTCACGAAGGGTATAAAACTAGTATATATCCGCTCGATTCACTCCAAAGGGGAAGTGTTTACACTCTTGGCATCAATTCACATGCACATACACTTCCATAAGCTTGGACTAGGTCTCGATTCTCCATTGTTAATGGCTAACACTTAGTGTGAATCGAAAGGTCTTTTTAATCGGGTTGTAACTTGGATAAGGGTCAAGATGGGGAAAATTTGGTTAAGTGACTAAAAGTTGGACTTTGGAAATAAAACTATGCACAATAACGTTTACTCCTCCACTTTGCACACCCAATCCATGAGATTTTTCTTCATTTGAGCTCTTATTTAGCAAGGCACATTACGGAGACAATGGTATTTCTTTTCAATAGTGGTCTCCCAATTATTCTCTCTCTTTTTTTCATAATTTCTTGCTTTTTGATTTGTGCCTTTTCTTTTCTTTTTCTTTTACTTTGGGCTATATTTCTTTTTTTCGGCTTACAAGGAGTCTAACTAATAAAAATGCACAAGTTCATTCCCAAAAGTCCGGTAGGAGAAGTGTTTGGCTAAGGGGTTAATATGTGGTGTAAAGACAACAAAATTGGGTAATTAGGCTCAAAGTGGGTGATAAAAAAGGAACCCATACATAAGTGTTGGCTTTTAGGCTAAATGGTTTAAAAAAAATAACATCAAAGATGGCCTTTTTCATTTCCACACTAGTATTGCCTAAATACAATCTTGAAGAGTCCTAACACGTTCTAGAGTGAAATGAACATGGAAGATGCAATGCACACAAAAAGGAAAAAGGAAGTAAGATTGAAAATAGTGTTCAATTGTGGCTCAAAAATTTCACAGGTGCATATTTAGTCTATAAAATTAGCAAATCTCACAAGGGTCGTCTCAAGTTTGTCAATCTAAACTACTCATGCAAACCACATAATCATCCATGCCATGGTGTTCATGTAATGATAAGAAAAGCAAACAACTCATGTATCACTCAAAATTTCCCCAAAAATAGCCAAAATTCGAAAAAATTAGCTTCATTCATGCAATCCCCACACTTGTTCCATCCCCACACTTAAACCATATATTGTCCTCAATATATGCATGATGTAGCACAGTCTAAAAGTAATTAAAAGAACAAAGGGAACAAGAAATCTCCCCTGATTTGATGACGTGTGCTCGATATATGGTTTGTGATGTAGGTGGGTGCCTCCGTGTACTTGGGCGGCCGGGGGGGGGGGGGGGTTATGATACAAGCCTGAAAGTGGTGCAACCTGGAAACAAACACTCATCAATAAAAACAACTACCCTAGGAATGGAAATAAAGCAGTAAAATTGGGTTGCCTCCCAATCAGCGCCTTTTTTTTATCGTCGTTGGCTCGACACTATCCCAACCTAAACAATTACGGGTGGTGGCTCAAGAGCCATAACATCAATGTCTTTAGACTGAAAACCTTCATAAAAAGGTTTCAGTCTATGCCCGTTCACTTTAAATGACTTACCCGTCTTTGGGCTTTCAATATCTACTGCTCCATGAGCATACACTTTAACAACTACAAAAGGACCAACCCGTCGTGATCTAAGCTTACCAGGAAATAGCTTTAGGCGTGAATGAAAAAGTAAAACCTTTTGTCCGACCACAAACTCTTTTCGGGATATGAGATTGTCGTGAAAATCTTTGGTCTGTTCTTTGTAAATCTTGGAGCTCTCGTATGCATCATTCATGATCTCTTTAAGCTCTTGCAGCAGTAGCTTCCTTAGGTCTCCCGCTTCATCCATCCTCATGTTGCACTTTTTGACCGCCGAGTAAGCCCGGTGCTCTAATTCAATAGGGAGATGACATGGTTTACCATAAACTAACTGAAAAGGGGACATACCTATAGGTGTCTTGTAGGTCGTGCGGTAGGCCCACAAAGCATCGTCCAAACGATCGTTCCAATCCTTACAGTTAGGATTCATGGTCTTCTCTAGTATTGATTTGATCTCCTGGTTAGAGAACTCGGCTTGCCCATTGGATTGGGGATGATATGCGGTTGAAATCCGGTGGGTCACATGATACTTCTTGAGAAGTGCCTCAATCATCTTGTTGCAAAAGTGCGTTCCCCGATCACTTATAATAGCCATCGGTGTTCCAAACCTGGCAAAAATGTTGGATCGAAGAAAAGATGAAACAGTACGAGCATCGTCAGTTCGGGTGGCCTTGGCCTCCACCCATTTGGAAACATAATCGACGCACAATAAAATATAGGTAAAACCGGAAGAGACGGGAAATGGTCCCATGAAATCTATGCCCCACACTTCAAAGATTTCACAAACTAAAATTGGGTTTTGGGGCATTTGATTACGTGGTCCGATATTCCCCGTTCGTTGGCACCTATAACAAATCTTACAAAACAGATATGTGTCTTTAAAATGGAAGGCCAAAATAGTCCACAATCTAAGACTTTATGGGTCGTACGCTTTGGACCAAAATCCCCCTCCCCACAATCATATTCGTGACAAAATGGAAGTACACTTTGCACTTCATGTTGGGGGCACATCGCCTGATGATTTGATCAGAACAATGCTTCCAAAGGTAAGGATCATCCCAAACATAGAACTTAGCATGACTTTTAATTCTACCCTTTTCAGTCCTAGTCAACATACCTGGTAAGGTGTTTGTCACCAAATAATTTACTATATCGGCATACCAGGATGTGGTCTCTTGTATGGCCAGAAGGTGCTCGTCAGGAAACTCATCCTTCAAGGTTGAAGGATCTTCACCATTCAATAACCTGCTCAAATGATCGGATACCAAATTCTCCGACCCACTCTTATCTCGTATTTCAAGATTGAACTCTTGTAGAAGCAACATCCAACGGAGAAGGCGTGGTTTTGCGTCCTTCTTATTCATCAGGTATTTAAGAGCTGCATGATCAGAAAAAATTATCACTTTAGTACCAAGTAGATATGAACGAAATTTCTCTAAAGCAAATACTATGGCTAAAAGCTCCTTCTCGGTTGTTGAATAGTTGCTTTGAGCACTATCCAACGTGCGAGAAGCATAGTATATAACTTATGGATCCCTACCAAACTACTGTCCCAAAACAGCCCCGACCGCGTAATTACTCGTGTCGCACATGATCTCAAAAGGGAGATCCTAATTTGGGGGTTGAATGATTGGGGCAGAAGTTAACTTATCTTTCAACTCATCGAATGCCTTCTTGCACGCTCCATCAAAGTGGGAGTCGACGTCCTTTTTGAACTTACCGCCATATGAGCCTCCTTTGGGTAAACGTAGATCGGAGGATCCGTGGACGGACCAGTCGCACCCGGAACAAGCTTCCTGTTGGTGCAGTGTGTAGCCTCCCAAACCTCATCGCTGGTAGGATCACGGCCCCATGCATCTCTCTACAATACACAACTTAAATTGTTAGTAGGTAATAAAATCATGTATATAGTACATATATTCATCAATTATATACATTTAGTCTAGTGTATGATAAATTACCATGCGGTCCCGATGCATAGCGGTACTAATAGATCCAGTACAGTGTCTGGATGTCATCCCCTCATACTCGGTGGCCCGATTGGCCGCATATACACGCCGGAATCCGTCTGTGTTCCATACCTGTTAAAAAGAAGACATAAATCAATATAAATCCTAGTACAACCAGATACAAGTATTCAAAACAACACAAACCTGCTCAATCATATGGACCCAAAACTCACTCTGGATCCACTCTGGAGGGTGTGCGACAAGAATCGTGTAGTCACGTCTGTCGAACTGGACACCATTAATGGCTGATGGTTGTTCAGGTTTCTACCAAATTGCAGTAGCACCGGAGGATCAGGAGAAGACTACTTTTACATGCCCATTCGGTACGTTTGCCTATAGACGTATGCCTTTCGGACTTTGTAACGCACCCGCTACTTTTCAACGATGCATGGTAAGTATATTCTATGAATATGTTGAAAATATTATTGAGGTTTTTATGGATGATTTCACTGTTTATGGTAATTCGTTTGATGAGTGTTTGAACAATTTGACCAAAATTTTGAAAAGATGCATCGAGACTAACCTTGTTTTAAATTATGAAAAATGTCATTTTATGGTTAGTCGCGGTCTTATTTTGGGTCATATTGTCTCAAAGAAGGGGATAGAGGTAGACAAATCTAAAATAGATGTTATTAAAACTCTACCTTACCCTACTTGTGTTAGGGAAGTTTGTTCTTTCCTTGGTCATGCATGTTTCTATCGAAGGTTCGCAAAGGACTTTTCGAAGATTACCCGACCACTATGTTGCTTGTTATTATGCATGGCTAGATATTTGTTTGTTTTATAAGATAGATAGAAATTATAGCAAACTTAGTTTGGGTTGCAATTGTTGGGTAGACGATATGATTGTTTTGATAAAAGCATGTCATGGATATATATGTTCAAATCACAGTTGAAATGCTGTCGAATTTTCTATAGGTTAGTTGACTTGACAATGTCTAATTTGGTAAACTGAATGATAACTACCATCGGATTAGGGAGGAGGAGTACCCGGACTTACCTTCCGGCACTATACCTCCCAATGACGCCGAGTTGTGAGAGTGTAGTGTCGGAGGACGACATAAGGGTCGTATTTTTGGATGGGGGACCAGTCAGGATCCATATTATGCTATGACCGGTGATGCAGGTGCCAGTTCGAGCGGGAGCACGCGCGACCGTTGCGATGAGGAGGTATGCTTGTCAAATGAGTTGGAGGAGCTGAGGCAGAGGGTAGAGAGAGAGAGGAAACAGAGAGGATCCAGTTGCAGGAGCGTCTACAGAGAGAGGAAGCAGAGAGGATCCGGATGCAGGAGCGAATGGAGAGAGATGAAGCAGAGAAGAGACAGATGTAGGAACGAATGACTCAGTTTGACGCGTTCATGATCAAGTTTAACAATCAGCACCCCTTTCCCCCTCCGTAGGATTACGCTTTTGTACTACGTTTATGTATTTATAGATATTTTGTACAGTTTAAGACTTAGTAGTATTTAAAAATTGGCAGGTTTTGTACAGTTTAAAAACTGGAAAATTTTAATTATTTAAATCCGTCGGTAAATGGGTTGTAATTTAATAAAAATCCGTCGGAAATCTGTCGCTAAAACCGTCGGAAATAATCCGTCGCAAAAAAGAGGCCGTCGGTGATCCGTCGGAAATAGCCCACGCCGTCGGTGACCGTCGGAAAAGTAAGTCGCCGGTGATCCGTTGGTAATATCCGTCGGTGATCTGAACGCTGACCACCTTTATACCGACGGACATTTACCGACGGATTTCGCTTTTACCGACGGATCACCGACGGATTTGTCCGTCGGTGATAAGCCTCTGTTTTGTAGTGCAGGTTTTACCGACGGATCACCGACAGCAAAAGTCACCAACAGATCACCGACGACAGGTATCACCTATGGATCACCGACAGGACTGTAGGACGACGGACCACCAACGGATTTTAAATTAATTTAAAAAAAACGATGGATTATCCGTCGGTAATTTGTTTTTTATTTAAAAAATAATTAAAAATACATAATTTTCTGTACAAAATTTGTCCAGTTTTTCATTGAGTATCAAATGCAACAAAATCAAAATGCATTTAATATCAAAATTAATACAAACATCCTAGTATGGCCTAAGACGGGGGAGGAGGAGGGTTTGGAGGGTTTCCATCCTACCACTGCCTTATAAAAGCACCAAAAGCACCAAACTGTGTGGTCAGCTTCACTTGATGCGTCACACACATACATACACACACACACACACACACACACACACATATATATATATATATATATATATATATACAAATAATAAATAACATGTCACGTGTCGTCTTCTGGTGAGCCGACTTCTGTATTTTACCACCTAAACATAAATCTAGACGCAATATAAGTTCAATTACCACACCCACATTCACTCCTCCTTAAATCTCCCCTTAATTCAATTTTTTTTAATTTATACCTTATATTTAATACCCTTATAATTAGGTATGTAGTTTATTTTTAATTCTTACTTTTTTATTTTTCATTTTAGACTCTTATCATATAAACATAAATAATGTATATGAACTAAAATGCATTAAAAAACATTTCTATTTTTCTACAAATTATACCATTGTAATCGCTTCGTCAATACCTTCGAAATGAGCCCAATATTGAATATTTTTGGATTTAATTATATTATTAAATATCATAAATATATACAAATTAATGTGTCGTGATTAGTATGGGATTTGATACAAATAATCACTAAATTATCGTGATTTTCTTTTTGCAATTGCATATCAATTTTTACTTCAAAGTCGAATTCCTTCGACAAATTACAATTCTATCAAATTCCATAATGTCAACCATACACCCTTAGAATTATCATAAGAGATTTAATTACCTGGAAAAAAAAGATATCACTTATCAACTGACTTTTGGATTATGAGTTCGAACATTTTTCAAAAATATAAATATGCAATTATTTTAGTATAATATATTTAATTATTTATACTTTCTTAATCATGATTCTATAAAATATTTGTTCAAATATATCAACAAGGATCCGAATAGAGCTACTGTTGCGGTTGTAGAAAGCAGTAATGAAGAAGATAATAATAATTCTGTTGATGAAAAAAAAAATATATTATAACTGTAGATATGTATCTGCATGTGAAGTTTCTTGGCATATATTTGGGTATGATGTTCATTATAGGACTCCTTCTGTTTTGAGGCTTCCTTTCCATCTTCCTGGACAACAACAAGTCGTTTTTGGTGCTGAAGATGATATTGAAAATGTCATAAACAAAACTTATTTGGTGTCTTCAAGGTTCTTAGATTAGATGAAGTGTAATAAACTTTACGAAGAAGCACAAAAACTTATTTATGTTAAATTCCCTACAGAGTTTGTGTGGAAACTAAAAGAGCGACGTTGGGATCAAGGAAAAAATGATTTTCAATTGGAAGAATTCATTCAGTTTCTCCTGCTCTTGGTGAAGCGTATTAATTAAGAATTCTTTTGAATATAGTCAAAGGTCCTAAATCATTCGAAGACATTCATACAGTAAATGGAGATATATTTCCTACTTTTAGAGATGCTTGTTATGCGGACTTTTAGATGACGACAAGGAATATGTTGATGCCATTGAAGAAGGAAGTTTAACCGG
Organism: Arctium lappa; assembly: GCA_023525745.1. Classification (NCBI taxonomy): domain Eukaryota; kingdom Viridiplantae; phylum Streptophyta; class Magnoliopsida; order Asterales; family Asteraceae; genus Arctium; species Arctium lappa. The sequence continues at coordinate 85,430,743 of CM042052.1, read as the reverse complement.
TTCTGGTTTTTATCTACGGTCTTTATTTGCAACCATACTAAATTCAAATAGTCTGTCTAGACCTGAATTTGTTTGGCAAAAAACATGGCAATACTTGGCAAATGAGATTCTTTACAATCAACGAATTGCACTCAAGCCTCCAGGTATGTTAATTATCTATTTAGGTATTTATACAGTTATTATTTAAATACAAACCAATTTATTGTTTTATTATTTTTTAAATATTATTTTATTTCTTAAATATTTTTTCAGTTATTATTTCAATGTTATGGTTGTTTAACATTTATATTATATATGTTGTAGGTTTATCCCTGAATGATGATCAAGTCAAGAACTTGACATTGTTTGAGATTGAAAAAATTCTACTTTGTAACAATTCCAGCCTAAAAATATTCACCACTATTCCTTACCTTGATGATGATTTTGTTGAGTCTTCAAACAATTGTTTGATTACGGAGGAGCTAGATTACGAGTTAGCTAATCTACAGAACGAGTTTCGTCAACTTCTAGGTGCTTTAACAAACGAGCAACGAGGTGTTTATGACGATATCATCACATCATTTCAAAATAACCAAGGAGGTGCGTTTTTTGTATATGGTTATGGCGGAACAGGTAAAACATTTCTATGGAAAACATTATTTGCATCAATAAGATCTAGAGGAGAAATTGTTTTAAACATTGCTTTGAGTGGTATTGTTTCTTTATTCTTACAGGAGGTAGGACATCACACTCTCACTTTCAAATTCCTCTAATTCTTAACGAATATTTTCTTTGTTACATAAAGCCAGACAGTGATGTTGTCCAGTTAATAAAGAAGACTAGGTTGATTATATGGGATGAAGCAACAATGGTTCATCGGCATGCATTTGAAGCATTGGATAGAAGTATGAATGGTATTTTTGGTAGTTAAGGCATTATTGACTCGGAAATGCTTTTTGGTGGCAAAGTAGTTGTTTTTGGAGGAGATTTTAGACAAATTTTGCTAGTTATTCCCAACGTAAGTAGACAAGACATTGTTAATGCGTCGTTAAGTTCATCTTACATTTGGGAAAAATGCAAAGTCCTAAGGTTAACTAAAAACATGAGGTTAACTGTTGACAGTCAAGCTTCTGATATTAAACAAACAAGGATTTTTGCAACTGACTTATGGATTTAGGAGAAGGCAAGGTTGGTAGTGTGAATGATGGTGAGGCAATTATCGATATACCTTATGATCTTCTCATTACCGATTCAACAGATCCTATATCTGCATTAATTGAATTTGTCTATCCTTTTATTCTTGTAAATGTCAAGAATTCATCCGATTTTCAGGAAAGAGCAATACTTGCACCCAAGCATGAAGTCGTTCAAGAAATAAATGATCGTTTGCTATCACTGTTTCCAGGAGACGAAAAGGAGTACCTAAGTTCAGATGGTCTGTGTGAATCGGAGCATCTTCACGAACTGTTTGATGAAACTTTGTACTCACCTAATGTCTTTAATGGTCTTAAATTATCGGGTTTGCCAAACCATAAGATAGTACTAAAATTCGGTGTTCTAGTTATGTTACTAAGGAATATTGATCAGAAATATGGGTTATGTAATGGAACTAGACTACGGGTGTTATCTTTGGGAAATCGGGTTATAGAAGCAGAGATCATATCTGGAAGCAATATTGGAAGCCGAACATTTATTCCAATAATGTTTTTGACACCTACAGACAAAAGGATTCTGTTCAAGTTTCAAAGAAGAAAATTTCCAGTTACTGTATGTTTTGCCATGACCATAAATGAAATCAAGTGACAGTCATTATCGAAGGTTGGTTTGTTTCTGAAACAAGTTTTCACCCATGATCAGTTGTATGTTGCTTTATCTAGAGTAAAAAGTAGGCAAGGTTTAAGAATATTAATGATAGATTATAAAAGTATAATTAGCAATAGAACAAAGAATGTTATATATAAAGAAGTATATGGTAATTTATGATACGTGATTCTTATTTTATTAATATTTTAACTATGTACTTTTCCACAATTTCATTTACGTTATATTATAAATTTTGTTTTATAAATTCTTAATATTTATTCATAATTTTTATTAATTTTTTGCAAAACATCATATGTGAAAACTGCCTAAAACAAAGACATTTTGTAACCGGCTGCAAAAAAAAACTCTGAAAGGAAAAAAAAAGCTTGGAAAAGTAGTATCGTACTTTCGATGATCATTCATATCTGTAAGATAAGTTTTCTGACATGATTTAATTTTTTTAAATTACCCCGTGTAATACACGGGTTTGAACCTAGTGTGTGTGTGTGTATATATATATATATATATGTACATATAGAGATATCTACATATACATATACACATACACACATATAAACCAAATTATACAAAATAGTATCCGTAAAACCTCATAAGGGTACAAAAACTTGGAAAAACAAAAAAATATATAAAAGAGTCGTCGGTGATCCGTCGCAAATCACCAACGGATTTGGTTAATCTACCGATAATTTGCGACGGATCACCAACGGTCACGTGAATTCCTGTTTTAAAAATAATAAAAATAAAATAAATATTTACCATCGGTAAACCATCGGAAATAGTTGGATATTTATTTTAAAAAAATTAAAAAATAAAATAATATTCAGTTCGTCCGTAATCCGTCGGAAATGTCAAATTTCACCGATGGCGATGGATATTCCATTTGTCATGAAACGCTTCATACCGTCAGAAAGCCGTCGGGGATCCGTCGGTAATTATTGACAGCTAAAATCAGTCGGTAAATGTCATCGCTGATAGTAGTGATGGTTTTTATTTCTTTTTCAGTTTTATTACTTTATATGAATTTAATTTGTTCAGTGGTATTATTTAAAATACTAACACACACACACAAGTGTGTATACCGTGCAAAAAACATCATGACCTTGCCTCAATTCATAAGACTTGAGGCTTGACCTCGCCACCACGCCACGCTTCACGTCATAGAATCTTGCATCACACTCAACATAGGGATTTAAGTGTCTTCCATAGACGAATTCATCCAACAACTAGTTTGCCAAACAAAATCATGTCCCTCGACTTTTCACTTCCTTGGAATAACATAATTAGTTAATATAACCTTATACGTTACATTTTGATCGAATTTTGAAATATTACAAATAACTCAAACAGTAGAGTGGTTATTTGAATAGACCAGTTGAATTTTCTTTATTTATTTTTAAATATAAAATAAAACCACTGACTATGAACCACTACCAATCTAATTCCCTTAGTTGAATGGGTACACATTATTATAATAATACTTATTATTATTTTTAAAGGAAGGCTACACATTATTTATAAAGTTAAAACAGATAAAACATTGATTAATGTTTTTCTTATTCAAATGGATTTATTTTATACCCAACAAATGTGGTTATTGGTGTTGACTTGGTTTCTAAGCAATATGATGTAACAAGGGGAAATGCATAAAAATATTGAAAGTTGTAATACAAAAAGGGTTGATGCTTGTGGCACAAAACTTTGGCCCGTACATTTCTCTAACATATAGAATCAAAAGTCAATATTCTTAAAAAGAAGAGTGAATTTCATATTTGCTCCCTCATGAATACCTATTTTTTAGTTTTCGTACCCTCGAAACTATAAAGTACACTGGTGGTCCAAAAAACGTGTTTCGGAGCCTAAACTGGTCCCTGATCCCACTAACCCAGTTAGAGTTGGCTCCGTTAAGTCAATCATGTGCCCCTCACGTGAGGGGAATTTTAGTTTTTTACCTATCTTCTTCAATCTCATATCCATCCCCAGAACATTAATACTCAAGTCAAGAACACCATATTCAAGAACATTCATATCCAAGAACATTCATGCCCAAGTCAAAACATAATCTCAAGAAATCAAATTATGTAGATTACGAAATCCAAAGAAAAATAAACTTGTACTAATCCACTCATGAAATCAAAATACTATACAAACATATACACATTATACATGAAATCAAAACCCTAAATTAGATTTAAACCAAAATATATCAGATTCATATAAAAATATCATAAAATATTAGATTCATGAGACTTGTGATACTTAAAAAATCAAAACCCTAAATCATATCTTTAAATTCGAAAATTATGAACCTTGCACAAATGTTGAAATAAAAAACCTAAACAAATGTCTAACTATACAAATATAGATTCCGACTTCAAACCCTAAACAGGTATACAATTTCGACTTTGGCTCTGTTTACAAACCTGGATTTGATCTTCGTTTTCATGGTGTTTCAGATCTGGATTTGGTCCTCGTTTCTTGGGTTGTTCAGATGTGGATTTGGTTTTCGTCTTGTGGGTGCTTCAAATATTGAAGGGGTTCATAAAAGGGAGGGTTTTTTTAGATATTAAGGGTGTTGGTGAAGAAGAGAGCTGGTCGGTGGTGCGACGACTGGTGGTGGATGGTAGAAAGGATGAACGATGATGGGTTTGGTGATGGTGTTGAAATGGTGCGACGATCTGTGGTGCTGCTGGTGGTGTTGATCTGTTGCGTCGGTAGACTCTCGACGAAGAAGGAGACGATTTAATCGGATTCTGGAAGGGGGTGGGGATGATTTCACCGGAATCTGGAAAGGGGGTGGGGAATGGATTCACCGGAATCTGGAAAGGGGGGGGGGGGCGATTTAAAGTGGTTAATGGAAAGGGTGTTTTTTTTAATATTTGTTTTTATTTATTATATAATATAAAATATTGATACATTTCTTTTTTAAAAGAAAATAAAAAAATTAAAAAGACTAAAATGCCCCTCACGTGAGGGGCACGTGACTGACTTAACGGAGCCAACTCTAACGGTGTTAGTGGGGGGACCAGTTTGAGCTCTGAAACACGATTTTTGGGCCACCAGTGTACTTTATAACTTTGTGTATGTGTTTATTCAAGTTCGTGAACATTTGTTCATAAGATGTTAAACAAACGTAAACGAACATAAACGAACATAAATAAACATAAATGAATGAGTAACATTTTGCTTTGGAAAACCTTTCACCTGTCCACCAATAAAATATCAAGTTTCCCTCTCCAAGACAAAACACCAAGCTTCTAAGATGAGCAATAAATTATATGTTAAGAGTCCCACATCGGCTAGACTTAGAATCATTTCTCCTCAATATATGGTGGAACCCCGTTCTCTCCTCAAGGGATTTATTGGAGAGTAGTCTAATGGAGAATAGGTTCAAGTCCAACCGATGTGAGATTCTAACAACTACGACTTCAGCTTGCAAAGAATGGCAACGACATGATTCCATAGTGAGCATGTTTGGACAAAATTGTCTACTTAATGTATTAAAGGCCAATCAAGTAATATAGTTGTTGAAGATCCACAAATTGCACCCACATGACTATTCTAACCATTATTTGTGCAAGCTTAGCAAGTGTAATGCAAGTAATTCAAATTGTTTTAGGGGCTTTTTAAACTAATGTGCAAAAATATAATCCCACTCTAATGACTAACTAAAACCGAAAAATTGCATATTGGCCAACACAATTAGTTGTCAAGCATGTGAGTGATGAAAATAAACACGCCTGAATTAATTAACCCAATATAATCACATCAAAACTAATCAAACAATTCATCTAAACATGCCAATTCACAATTCAACTAATCCCAATGTGAATTTAACCTAACATTGATACGATTAAAAGAATTCAAAATAATATATAGGATTATTCACTTAATTTCAATACAGGAATAAATTTCTCACCAATTCAGTTAAACCTTAATCCAAACAGTAACGACAGGACATTAAGAACTACCATTCATATTCAATTGTCAACATATAAGATATTCATATTTAATCTGTGTGACCATGTAAAACCAACAGCTCCATTGTCTGTACTTACATTCAATTGAGATCAAATCAAGGTCTCATACGAACATGTATGAATCATTAATATATTTCTCTATAAAAACTTACGCTACTCGAATGAATCGCCTCTGCGTGTTCTTCAAGAATCTGCATTCATCGTTTTCAGATTTGCACCATCGATCTTCGATTGATTGCATAAACTCGAACTCCAATCAATTTCTGCAGTTATTTGTCATATTTCGAATGTATTTCGCTCGTAATTTCATGGTGTTAAAAAAATGCATGACCGTTTAAACCGGTCGAACAATTTTGGTGGTTTGAGCGGTCTCACGATCCGGTCTTACTGAAGAATAGTTAAACTGCTTGGTTCTCATAACCTCAATAGTTGTTATTAGTCTCATACACAAATAGTATGGTTTCAAGACTTTGCCCACAAATGACATCACCATAGAAGTAACATAGAAGATTGCATGTAACTGTGAACAGGAAAATTTACTTCTTGGATGCAACAAATAGTTGTGGTCTTAGAATTTCTAAGTTGCTCTCATCTTGCTGTTTCTGACGTTGCGTAACCTGATTATTAAGATACCCCTTTTAACACACGAAAACAACAAATCAGACGGCTTTTTTCAAGATCAATCACGAAATTAAGTGGTCTTAGAATTTATAAGTTAGAAATTGAGAACAAATACCGGCAAAGAAAGATTCGTTTAAGTGAAAGAACTAACCTCACGGTACAAAGACATCGTGTATTCGACAAACTGACTTTGCAATTGAGAGACAATATCCAGTGATTGCTTGCTTCTTTTAAGAACACCCTTTACTCCAGATGCCAAAAGTCGTAAAATTTATCGGCTTATTTTGTCGATCGACTATAAATAAATGTATCCATAGACAAGAAGGTGTTAATAACCCACAAAAAAAAAAGATAGAACATAAGAACAACTCAAGTATCACTTGTTTTTTCATAGAATCCTATACCTAAAATTTGGTTATTTTTTTAATTCCACCATTGATGATCTATGGGACACCTCAAATCATGCTTATTGGCTTTAATCACCTTGAAAGATTATGTGATTCCATTCAAGAATTCTTTTTCGATTTCTTTATATTATCTGATGCTCTTAGTTTTCAACAATCAACACCATCTTCACTTTTCTCTCTAAAGGGATCTTCTTCTAGATAAATTAACAAATACTTTGATGCAAATTGATTATGCCATTCATCGCATTTGCTCCAAAGCTACATCTAATTCATGAAAATTGTATATGAAATGAGCAACCCATCAAAAATCAATCTATAGAACTATATATGCAAGCTATCTACAATTTGCAGGAAACCAATTAGATCTAAAACATCTTGATTGTCTACAAATTCTACGTAGCTCCACTTAATTTTTTCCTTTGTGTATTCTTCTTGCTCCATCTTGAATACATGTTGTGGATATGCTATTCTAATTTATTCTTGTATGCATTTTCCGGTGTATACTACCAATGTCTAGTTGAAATGCACGAAATGAAGAAATTTCAATAAAACTATATGCAGTTTGCATCTTTGCCTGATTAAAATGCTATCGCAACTTTTCATTTGTCAGGTTAATGCATAACTGCTCAAAACTATCATATGAAGGAAATTTGTATGGTGAATTTAAATTCCAACTGGGGTTGAAAGATCTCGAAATATTTTTATATATACACAATTAACGATGCTTACATATGACACCTCATATACCGATTATTTATTTTTACTTAGCAAACATGTGTGATCGATCAAACATACCTTTGTTATTCTATTCTGCTAATCTGTTCAACAGGAGTCAGGAGTAGAACTTTCTTTAAGTAGACACCAAATCTGAGAAAGATTTGGTTAATTAGCGCATTGACATCAGAGTTCTGACTCTTTTCTCCCTCTCAGCTCTGTTGACAAATGGGGTTCTCTTCAATCTATGCAATTCCCCCATCACCACTTTTTCAACAATGTCAATGGAGTTAAGCAATAAGAAAGAAATCAACAAACCCTTGATAAAATTCAAGTTAGCTAAACCCTTACTTACATGGAAACATAGAAGCCCAATCAGGATAGAATAATGGCGATTACATGGAAACTCGGAAACATTGGAGATGCTCTCAATTAACTACCGACAACTTGTTCAAAATGCCATTTTTGGGTTATCTTGTAAACCAAAAATTGAACAAATATGTAATTTAGGTTACAATTTGATATATGAAGACCATATTAGAAACCAGGTGTTGCACACCAGATAGCAACAAACTGAAAACAATGCATCAAATTAAGAATGTTAAATGACAACATCTAAGGAATGAACAACTTTATAACAAATACTAAATTTAAGACTAAAAAAGCAACATCAAGTATTTAATTATGTAAAGAGTCGGCAGAAATAAAAAGAAAGGATACTTGGAGAGTGAGTGTCTTCGTTTTTCCATCATCTTGTGAGACATTATGATTTGAGCAAAAACAACTCAAATTTTCAACACCAGAATGAATGTTATGATGATGATTTTGTCTTGTTTCCCACATTCAATTCAATCCAAACACCCCTAAAAGACCATATGGAAAACACAGAAATTGAGCAACAATTACAAACACATAATCAAAATTGGTGCCTGTGAGTCCGTGATCGTTACCAGATAAATCAAATAACAAACATATAACGATTACCAACCTATTTAGATTATAAACGCAGATTACAAAGGGTTGATAATGGTTTACAGTGTTGAGCTCTCTCTGATGTTCTACACCTTGAATATGTGTTTGTGTGTGTTCTTGTTGAACTGATATGATGTTCTAAGAGAGAGAGAGAGATATAACTAAACTAATATTAAACATAATATCTAGATATCTATAATATCTAGATATTATAATTAAACTAATATAATAACAAATAATATCTAAAACATAATATCTAAATAATAAAACAACTTTGACTTTATTACAGAATAGACCCTAGACTTTGGTTGAGAGTAACTTTCAGCTTTAACTTAAGATTGCGATCTTCGTATTTGGATGATCTTGAATCCAATGAGACTGTGTGTTAAAAATCTCCCCCTTTGGATCAAGATCATTACGAAAATAATTTGGCAATACGATCTTCTCTTTCAGCACAGAAGAAGATGCAATCTCTCTCTTAGTCTTCAAGATTTAGTAAACTCCCCAAAAGATGTAGATTATCTTTCTTGGATGTTGGGAAGAAATTATCTTCAGTTTCAGCTCGAAATTCTTCAGCAAAGTATCTTCAAAAGAAAATTTCTCTCGAATCAGCATATCTTCAGAATACTTACTCTTTGAAGAATTCAATCTTCGACGTGATTCTTCAAACATGTGATTTCTTGGTTAGCTCTTCTCCATTTCTTGGGTAGATCTTCTCCCCCTTTTTGATGAGAAGTGTAACGATTTCATCAAAAATTGATGACAAGAAATGTTGTTCATAAGGAGCCTCTGATTCGTCAATGCAATAGATATTTATCCAGATCTTTGCAAATCTAGACAAAATAGTCATGTAACACCTGTAGCAATAAACAAATCAGTTAGAAATGCCTGTCAGTAACACTAAGTCACTGTGTGTAACGAATACACAATGGAAATGAGCTGTTTGATGTTGACTCCCCCAGGGCTTCCATTTAATCATTGAAACACCACAAAGTTATTTCTATAAACGTTATGACAAAGAAACAAATTCCTTGTGTGTTCGTGCTTGTGTTAGAAAGAATTAAGCACTTGATGATTGCTTATAGGCTCGAAATTGTGTAAACCACTGAGACAACAGTAAGTTAAACACAGACTCAATGTGCATAAGTGAAGTGCGAAGGTGGGGCAAACTTCCTTCTTTTCAATATCCAGATTTTCCAAATGAAAATCAGATAGCAAATGTGTTGCATCCCCTTTGAAAATGTGAAACACTTTCTTGTTGAGAAGAAAATGAGTAGCTGGTGGGGTAATTTCAAGAGTTGGCATGGGCTAGTTGCTTGTTTCAATAATGATCACAAAAGAGTTGTGAATCACTAGAAATGTGGCTGCCCGGCTCAGAAAAAGTTGGTGCAGAGTTTTGATGTTCTTTTAACTCTGTTCTCACACCCTCTTTCTTTTAAACATTTAGCTTACTGCTAAACGAACTCTCTTTTTCATGATAGCTCATTATCCAATCCACACTCATTTCTTTTGACTTCTCACACGCAATCACTATGGATTAACTTCATGGGTAAAAATCACTGGTTAACGTAATTCCATAGAAGTTGTGTTAAGTCCTAGCACACTGATCCCGTATATCCTATAAAGAATATGTTGCTCAAAATGATTTATAATCATGTAAGCTCATGTAGAACATTTAAAGTACACTCCCGAAATATAAAATCTTATGAAAAATCAGGAAGTGGTTTGAACGTTTAATAATATGTTTTCAATGATTGAAAGTTGTCCTTTCAATCACATATGAGATTAAGATAAAGGAATATACCTTTAAGTGCGATCTTACATCTCATGAAGCTTAGCTTAAAGTCATAAACATATGATCGTGTAAGCTCTTCTAAAAAATTCTGCAAAAGTCTTAAGTCTATGTCAAAGCAAATTTATTCACTTAAATTAAAAAGACAAAAAGCAGTAAAACTATGAACTTCTCTTACTCCCCCTGAAATTATGCATTTGAAAAAATTATCATTGAAAAGATATGCATTTAAAATTTCAGAAATAAATATGTACTCCCCCTTGAAGATTGATTTCCTCGTTGGAGTATCGGAGTACAATCTCTCATATCAGCATTGGAGTAAGTTCTTCTTCTTTGAAGCACGGGTTCTGATCTGTTGTAATCAGAAGCCACTTTTGACATTGATGTCCGGGTTCTGAATTGAAGTATTCAGAAGCCTTCGTTCTCCTACTCCCCCTTGACAGTAGGTGCCTGCAACATAGAATCTTTATTCTTCTTTGTTACCCACTGGTATTTTGGTCCATATGTGTTAGTTGCAGTTCGTATGGGGGTTATGGAATAAGAACTATACCAGTAATGGTCACTCGTCTTGTGAACAGGATCATGTGTACGACAGTAAGAACAATAAAATTTCTTACCTGACAAACTGATTAATTTATCTCTCGAGTAAACAAAATCAGGTTTACCTTTAGGCGCAATGTTCTTCTTGACATTTGGCGTATGTACACATGACTTTTTACTTTTCAGCTCTTCTTTCACTGGTTTCCTGTTCCAGACCTGTTCAGCTTCTTCTCTGTAGCTGTTCCTTCTCCTTTGATGTGTACCTGAGCAATCTGTATTTCTATCAAAGAAAAAGTTAGAATTATGAATTTGATCAGAAGATTTAACTGACATTTTTGAAGAAACAGGTCTTGATATTGAGCTTGCAGCTGACTTGAATGAACATTCTGAATCAGCTGAATCATATCGAGGTGAGTGGACAAATGACTTTGGAGACTTGCGCTCAGTCACCACCACCGTTGAAATAATCTTCTCAAGCTCGTTGACCTTTAAAGAATAACCGTTTATTTCTTTGACGAGAAGTTCAATCTTCGTCTCAAGCTCGTGCTTCTTTTTCTTCTCTTTCTGTGCATTTTTAGAAAGTTCAGATAGCTTAGCAGTTAGCTTCCTAATTGTAGCTTCAAGGATGTTTCTCTCTTCTTCAAATCCCTTCTGAGCACCCTTCTGATCATTTGCCTTCCTTTCCTTGGCAAACTGATCTCTTTCCAAAATTATTACTTTCTCAAATTTACTAACTTGTTGAGAAAGCTTTAGGCATTTAAGCTCGAGAGTCTTCTTTTCTTCACCACTTTTCTTGGAAATTACTGAGAACTTCAGTGCAAACTTTGAACTTTCCTGTTCAAACTCAGATTTGTCCTTGACAAACTCTTGATTTAAGTCTGATAGTTTCTGTTTAAGATTAGTGTTTGCACTCTCCAAGCTCATGAACTTCTCCCCGTTCATCTCTACAGAATCTTGCTTCTATATTTGAGCTTCTAATTCAAAAAAAATTATGTTAAGTTCAAAGTTCTCAGCTTCCAGAAACTTAACCTTATCTTCACAAACCCCAGAACTCTGTTTCAGAAGTTCTTCATTGACTTCATTTAATGTTCTTACTTCTTCTCTCAGTAGCTTCCTTTCATCATTGTATCTCTTTGATCTCTTTGAGTAGTAGTCAACTGAGGAAGCAAGATTTTTGTTCTCTAAGTTGAGCTTTTTAACCTTCTTCTCATCATCATCAGAAAAATATCCCATCTTGAATTATATGATGTGATCCTTAGAAAAACTAAGTCTGGTTTGCGTTTAAAGTGGGTGGCGCAAACTGGAGTTTTGTGTAACACGTTGAAAGCGCAAATGAAGGTTCGACCGGGAAGATGTAAGAACCGGAAAAAGTTTGACCGGTAAGTTGTAAAAAATGATGCTTGACCGGTAAAAATTAGTGAGACCGATAAATTAACAAAGTTTGAAATTCAAAGTTACCAACTAATCACTTGAGATTTCTTATGTAAAATCTGTGTTAGTGGACACGTGGTCTCAAATTAGAGTGTTTTTGCATGTAAAATTGGAGTTGTTTCAAACAAGGTGGACACGTGAAGGAGGGTTAACACAGAAAAATGAGGAAATAATTTGAGTGGACCGAAATGTGAATGAGATATGAATATCCCACTCTCAACACCAATTGTTAGTGGACTCAAATTAAAGTGTGAGTGTATGAGAGTGTGAATGTTTGACCGGATGAGTGAAGGTTTTGTTGAAGACCGGAAGAGTGTGAGTGAGGTAAAGTGGAGTGATTAAAAGGCTTTGACCGAGGGAGAGAGGAAGACCGGGGCAAGGTTGTGGAAAAGATTTATTCGACCGGGGAAGTGAGTTTTACTTTGACCGGGGAAATGTAGTGGAAAAGTGGGGTTCGACCGGAATTGAGGTTTACTTTGACCGGATAAAAAAAAATACTCGACCGGATAAAAAAAATATTCGACCAGTACAAAGTGGGATTTGACCGGAGAGTGTTTGACCGATACCAAAAGTTTGTGAGATTCGACCGATAAAAAATGATCTTCGACCGGTATTTGCAAGAGTCCGGTCGAATGCTTAAGACCGATAGAATGTAAAAACTAAGGTTCGACCGGTACGCTTAAGACCGATACGTCGTCTTCTCCGATTAAATCAACCTGTAACTCTAAAATTAACCCAGTTAGAGGTCGATTTACCACACCAAACTTTGACACAACGATCTCCTTATCAATTAGAACAAGATACAACCTTTTAATTTCGAAACCAACCAGAAAAATCAAGTTTTGATCTATTGCACAGTGTTCTTCAAAAATGAAGAACACAGAGAGTAATTTTTTTTTTTTGATATTGAATCTGGATCAGCTCTGATACCAATTGTGAGTCCGTGATCGTTACCAGATAAATCAAATAACAAACATATAACGATTACCAACCTGTTTAGATTATAAACGCAGATTACAAAGGGTTGATAATGGTTTACAGTGTTGAGCTCTCTCTGATGTTCTACACCTTGAATATGTGTTTGTGTGTGTTCTTGTTGAACTGATATGATGTTCTAAGAGAGAGAGATATAACTAAACTAATATTAAACATAATATCTAGATATCTATAATATCTAGATATTATAATTAAACTAATATAATAACAAATAATATCTAAAACATAATATCTAAATAATAAAACAACTTTGACTTTATTACAGAATAGACCCTAGACTTTGGTTGAGAGTAACTTTCAGCTTTAACTTCAGATTGCGATCTTCGTATTTGGATGATCTTGAATCCAATGAGACTGTGTCTTAACAGTACCTTAACCGAAATGGTGCCAGCTAGGGCATCAAGTTCTTCAAACAATTTCCCTATTCTGACCTTGTTCCATGGATCCCTATTATGTTCTCTCAGTATATAATCAGTTGAGAAATTGTACAGAAAATCGTAGTCCTGCTTTGAGACGGGACTCGTGTGAGCAATTCGCTATGTGGACTTGCATCTTTTGGTGGATCAAATTTTTGACCTAGTTTCCCATAGAGGAGCGGTGACAGGAGAATGATACATACCGGGCCATAAACTGAGTAGCTTTCTGAATGATGAGTTCTCATCATCTCCCTTTGGAGTGCTCTGAAATGGTGATGTGAAAGTTGAATTGATTTCGATTGGTGTTGAACTCCATTTTTGTGTGAGAATGGGATCTCGATTTTGGGTTATTGGGTGAATCAGAGAAGAGGATGGTGAATTTTAAAGTGATGGGTTTGTGTTGGAAATCGAAGTACACTGGATTTCTTGCTTTGTAGCGGTTGGCAAAGAAATCGAGAGGGAGGCGAGACGTGGTGAGAGGGGGAGAGAAATCGGGGTTGAGACGTGGGGAGAGGGGGAGAGAGATCCGGATCGACTTGGTAAGATGACAACTGATGCGTAAATAACCGTACATAAATGATTTTAAACGGTGGAGATCAAATTTTGTATGAATTTAAACGGTGGAGATCGAATCAATTGACGGTTGACTCGTCTCCATCCATATATATATATAAATTCAACTAGAGTAAATTGCATGATTGGTCCTATGGTTTATATGCTATAACGTATCGGGTCTCTATTTTAAAATAATTATGGATTATATCCCGTGGTTTTCAATTTATAATGCCTTTGGTCCATTATAAAAGAATAATGTTAATCCGGTTAATTCTAGGAGTATTTTGGCCATTTTCACGTCCTCTCGATTTTCATCGTAAAATTAAAAATTATATAAAATTATAAATAATATATGTATGTATTTATACATATACGACCATGAATAACCTCCATCTTCAAATAAACCGACAATGTTCCTCACTCATTTTCAAATAAACACTGTTGAAGAAATGCCACGTCTCCCACCCACGTCGAAGAAACATCGCTGCCTTCTTGTTCGATGAGGCACATAAACCAACCGTCCAGTGAATCCCGTTCAAGGAGTCAAAGAAATACCATCCAGTAAATCTTGCCTATAACCGCTATTGATCTTCTCTATCACCCCATCTCCATCGATGTACAACCAAACCCCCTCTTCTTTGAATTACAACCACATCCCCGTTCTTCAATCTGAACAAATCTTAAGAATCTAGATTTCAACCTGGATTAGTTTTTGCACAAACATGTCAGATGAGGAAGATATTACAACGCCAAAGATATGGGTTTTAAGGTTTTTCTTATTTGATTTTGATTTAGGGTTTCCTTCTTTGAATTCAATTTTAGATTATCAATTTATACGAATATTGTATCAAAAGCATTTGAATAAATTTACACAAATTAATTTGTTCTTGTTTCTTAATGTTCATTGATGTTCTAGATGTGTGTATGTTTATATCTGTGATGTTCTTGAGGTTTTTGAATTTACATATACATAATCACAAATTTGTATATCTTAATGAATTTATACAAATGTTCATCCATGTTCTTGTTTCTTAGGGGTTATTTACCATATTTTCTATTAAGTTCTATATGAATAAATTTGTTGTTGTTACTTACTTTTTTTTTAACCAAGGGTCTGGTTGATACAAATGATTGTTTTACCCAAAGAATATAAATGGTGTGCATATCTAATAATCCAAAAGATATATTTCAGCACAATTTTTTTAACTCAATCACTTGAACTAATTTTTGTTTACACCAGTTCAATCAAAATAATAATAGCAGCTCAATCAAGATCTCAAAACCAAATGACTACAATTGATTGTTTAATTTACTGACCATTCTCTAGCCAATGTAGTATGTTGTCCTCAATTTGAAGCAACCCTCATCGTTCTCATTAATCAATCTAGTAAAGAAACGTAAAAGCTTTTTCTAAACTAGACTTTTCCCAATCACTGCCTTTTTAATTTTGACAAAATTCTCAAGGGTCAAGTGTCAACAACAGTTTGCGACAGATATGCTCCATTGGTCCATCGAACCTAACAAAAGTTTCTTGCTCGATGGGTTCTATTAACGATTGCAAAAGGTATTGTACTCAGATGGTTAGCCAATCATTCAACTAAGAAAACTCCAAACAAATTAGGGTTTTGATTGGGTTTTGTTCTCGATATTGCAGGGGCGTCGAAGTCGAGAGAGATGAGGGGAGAAAATGAGTCGAGAGCATCGAGAGAGATGGGTTCTATTCTCGGTGATGCAGGGTTGTCAAAGGTTTGGTGAGAGGCATCGAAGTCTCGGTGATGTAAGGACGTCGTTGGTAGAAATGAATAGAGAAGAGAAGATGATCGGGGGAGTGAGGTCGATGGCGAACAGAAAAGAGAGAGTGACTGAAGATGAGTCGATATGGGGAAGGGTGGTGAGGGCGATACATGGGATTGACGGCGGCTTGGATAATAACGAGGTAGGAAGCGGTAAACAAGGTCCATGGTCAAGTGTTTTGAAGGTGATGAAATGGTGGAGGACGAAAGGGATACAGTTGGACAATCTTTTGTAGAAAGAGATCGGGGATGGAAAAAGGACTTCCTTTTGGAACGACAACTGGACCGGTGACGGCAAATTAAAAGACGAACACAACTAGAAAAATGTGAAATACCGACGACAATTACCGACGGCAAAAAACAGTCGGTATTTACCGACGGCAAACCGACGGCCTACCAACGGTATCTTTTTAATTTAATTTTTTATTCATTTTTAATAAGTCGTCGGAAAACCGTCGGAAAAATTAGTGAAATACCGACGGCTTACCGACGGTTGTTTTTTTCATTTTATTTTATATTTATTTTTAATAAGTAAATACCGTCGGAAAACCGTCGATAACTGGAACCGTCGGTAAGCTGTCGGTAGTTGTCGTCGAAAAACCGTCGCTGAATATTACCGACCAGCTTTTTACCAACGATCATTCCCGTCACAAAACCGTCGCTAAAGCCTTTTTCCGACGGTTTACCGACTGTTTCAGCCGTCGGTAATACGATTTATTTTAGTAGTGGAACACCCCAGACTTTATGCTTTAGATCAAAATAAGATGGTAAGGGTGGCTGACATAATTGGAAATGGAGAATGCAATTGGAAATGGCGTAGAGCTATTCGTGATGGAAGAGAAGCTGAAGACCTGTTATCTCTAACGCGGAAATTGAGAAATTTTAATCTTAATCTTATGGCCGACAAATGGAGATGGAAGATCTCGAGTGACGGTGAGTTCTCTGTCAAAAGTACCAGACAAAGAATAGAACAAATCATGATTGGAAATGATACTTTTTCAACGAGATGGAACAAATTTATCCCGACTAAAATTAACATTTTCGGTTGGAGGATAATGAAGGGTCGAATTCCTGTAAAAGAGAGGATCGCTAATATGGGAATTGACTTAGACAACATCATTTGCTCCATTTGTCAGAAGGAGATTGAAACGATCGATCATGTTTTATTCTCGTGCGAAACTGCGGTGGCCATATGGAGAAGAGTTCAAGGTTGGTGGCAATACCCGTTCTCTACATACTCATCTCTAGACGCGGGGCTCGAAGGTTTAGGTGAGGCTCGAGGATCGTCTTTGAAACGAAGCTGTCTCGAAGCAATCTTGTTTACGGTTTGTTACTCGCTTTGGAGTTTCCGTAACAAGATTGTGTTTGAACGAACGACTCAGAACAGGGGAGATTTGTTTGATGCCATTATTGATAATTCGTTTAGATGGATGTTGTTGAGAAATAAGAAGAGTGTCAAAAATATTAATGTTTGGAGAGTCTCTCCTTTTAGTTGTTTTGGATCCTTGTAATTGTTCGCTAGTCTCTTGCTAGCTTTCTTTAATGCACTGCTGTATAAAAAAAAAAAAAAAAACTTGAGGTGTTGCCCATCACCCTAGAGAGAGGGTGACATGAAAAGAGGGTGTAGGGGAAAAAGGGAAGCTGCTAGGGTTCTACTGAGAGAGGTTGACATGAAGGGTGGGTGCAAGGGTAGGGATGTCAATTTTTTGGCTGAATCGGGACAAGTGAGGGATTTGGGCTGTGAGAATAAGCCTACCTATTTTCAGTTAAGTTTCAAGTAAATTAACATCTCAAAACGTCTGACGAAAAGGACAATCAATTATTATGTCCATTAAGTCAAAAGTAAACACCCCTTTAGTGTTAATGAATTTACATAAATGGTGCTGTATACATCCAGAAAACACAATTATGTGTGTTTGGTTTTCATGATCATGAGTAACAAAACCAAAAGTGGTTAAGGTCTAGCTTGAGAAAGATGAGGTAGCAGGAGATGAGGTGATGCCAAGAGCTTCTGGTAAACACAGTTATTGGGAAAGGGAAGAGGAATACGTGGAAGCGGTATATTGGTTTTACGTTTTTTTTTTGTTTTTACTTTTTAAATCTTGACAGATTTTTAACAAACTTAGGACAAGAGACAAAATGCTTTATAAATTGTAAGTCATATATAGGGATGTAATTCATAAATATTTTTAAAAAGGGATCTTATACGTATAACATATTAACCAGACGGACAAAACATGTAATTTACTCTTTAAATTATTTACTACTAGAAGCGTACTCGCGCAATGCAGCGAGATACATCACGATTTTAATGTTTCTATTAATTTTTAATTTTTTTATCGATTTACAGTACGATTTTGGATGGTTTTAGAAAGTGATAATATTTTTTTTAAATAAATTTTTTTAATTTAGGCTTAATAATATAATGCTTTTTATATAAAAAAATTAAGTAGTTTGTTAAAATTCATTAATTATCTTATATATTTTAAATTTTTTATATTTAAATTGAAATGTTTATCCTGTTTTGATTATGTTTATCATAATTCAAATTTCATAATTTTAGGGTTTGATAATTAGAGATAAAGATTTTGGGGGATAAAGATGAAATTTATTAATTAGGGTTAAAAGCATTTAAAAGTAGTACATATTGCTTCATTAGTTGTTTTTTAAAAGATTTTAAGTAGATTAACATTAAATAATAGTACATAATGCTTAATGGGTAATTTAAACTTAATAATATAATGTTTTTTATATAAAAAATTAAGTAGTTTGTTAAAATTCATTAATTATCTTATATATTTTAAATTTTTTATATTTAAATTAAGATGTTTATCCTGTTTTAATTATGTTTATCAGAATTCAAATTTCATAATTTTAGAGTTTGGGGATTAGAGATAAGGATTTTGGGTGATAAGGATGAAATTTATTAATTAGGGTTAAAAGCATTTAAAAGAATTACATATTGCTTAATTAGTTGTTTTTTAAGATATTTTAAGTATATTAGAATTAAATAATAGTACATAATGCTTAATGAGTTGTTTTTAAGAGTTTTTTATACCTCTTTTATAATATAGTATAGATAATTGACTTACTAAGTACTAGTGGAGAATATATGTCGTGTATAATGTGATATACAAATTTGTCGTCATAATTAGTAACGACTTGGAAAAACGTCTGGCTATTTAGAATTTAGAATAAAACTACAAGATAATATACAATTTGAATAGTTTACACTGTTTTTGGGCAAACAATAATTTAAATATTAATGAATAGTTTACACTGTTGTTGAACGAGAATAGCAGACATTAATTTGCTTAGCATTTCAAAAGAAAATTAATGTGCAAGGATTCAAGAAGCGTAATTATTAAAACTGGCTTTTTGATGTTTTTTTAATATCATTAGTTTATGGTCTTAATTATATTGAAAATGTATGTTTAAGTTTAACATATATAAAGCATAACGACTTAATATGATTTAGAAAACAAAAACATGGAATTAAATATGAGATTTTGTTTCGCAAGCTTGAGGGAATCATATCAACAGTTGTCTACAATCTTTATACATATAATTTAATAATTGTTCGTTGTTGGTGAAAGAACTAATTAAACCCTAACATTCCAACCACTAACTTGAGATATGCGACACCAATTTTCTCCTATATATACACTTTGTATGCTAATGTCACATACATCATTACTTCACCACCTCTCTCCCTCTCACTCTATCCCTAGCTATCTTCCTCTTGCAGATATGGGTATTTTGGACAAGAGTTTCTCAGTGAAGGTGGTTGACAAGGTGGTGGTTAGTGCAGAAGAACCATGGACTGACCACTGGTTATCCTTTACAAACCTAGACTTGCTTGTCCCACCTTTTAATGTTAGCTCTTTCTTCTGCTACAACAAACCCTCCCATGGGAGTTTCACCACCATGCTAAACACCCTCAAAGCTTCCTTATCTCGAGCTCTCGCACTCTACCCCCCAGTCTCCGGCGATATCGCATGGAACGAAGCTGCCGCCAAGAATCAAATTCACTGCAACAACCAAGGAATCGATTTCATCCAAGCTTTTGCTGATGTAGAGCTCAAGGAACTCGATTTCTACAATCCAGATGAGAGCATCGAGGGTAGACTAATGCCCGAGAAGCAACGTGGGGTGTGTGCTGTCCAGGTAATAAACGATCATCATCGTTGATCCGTTTATCCTTCTCTTCTGTTAAGAAGTTAATCAATTATTTCAAGTTAAGTATTTAACAAAGCATGCATTAATTTTGAAGGACGATAAATCAATAATAGTGAGGTGTTATCTTTGTTAATTTCTAACCGCCTTCTAAAAAAATGGTATTCTAAAGAAAGAATCAATTTATTTTAATAGTGTTGCCTACAAAAAAATTGCAGGTTACGGAGTTAAAATGTGGAGGCATGGTGATAGCGATCAAGTTTGATCATCGGATAGTGGACGGGTACTCAGCTAACATGTTTATCTCATCATGGGCAGACATGGCTCGATCCGAAACCCCATCTATGCTTCCCTCCTTTGCGAGATCCCACATGAATCCAAGGTCCCCAACCTTTTATTCGTCATCAATTGATGATGTGTTTGCTCTGTATAATTTACCACAATCCCAGCCTGACGATGACCAAAACCATGACCAAGGAGACAACAAACTCGTTAATCGCATATACTACATTGAGGGTGTGCAACTGAAAAGGCTACAGTCATTGGCAAGTGAAAGCGGGCGTAGGAGGTCGAAGCTAGTGGCCTTCACCTCCTTCTTGTGGAAGAAACTTGCACTGAGCATGGAAGAAGCAGGAAATCACAACGAGGTGTGTAATGTGGCTGTTGCAGTCGATGGAAGGAGAAGGTTGAGTGACGGTGATGGAGAAGAGAAAGAAAAACTAATGGATTCGCACTTTGGCAATGTTTTATCCATGCCCTTTGGGACAAGAAGGTCACAGGTGATAAATTTATTCAAGAATAAATAAAACTTTGATAAACGTATTAAAAACCTTACCTAATTTTACAAAACTTTGATGATTTCCACTTAAACATATGTACATTAATCTTATGAGAATACGTATGTGCTTGAGTTTTCAAACACTTAAACCCTAAAAACTAATCAAACCCTAAACCCAAAAGGGATAAATTATGGTAAATCTAATTCAATCTTTTTGACATATCAGGAGTTGAGTGAGATGTCATTGAGCAATGTAGCTACGGATGTTCATGAGTTTTTGCAGATTGCCACTGGAAAAGATCATTTCTTGGACCTGATAGATTGGGTGGAAGAACAAGGGCCACAACCACTAATTTCAAAGGCGTTTGCAAGCAGGGAGATGTCAGTGATGGTGTCATCGGGACAAAGGTTCCACACCATGGATGAGATGGATTTCGGGTGGGGTAAGTTGGTGTTTGGATCTTGCCATGTCCCATCCGAAAGGAAGGACTGTTTCGTGATGACAATGGGCAGTCCGACCAACAATGAAGATTGGGTTATCTACATGCATATGCCATTGAAACACATGAATTTTATAGAGGCACATGCTAGTCACGTGTTCAAACCCTTGAATGCTGATTACCTCAAGGTTTAACACAAGTTACCTAATTCTTTGGACTTGAGATGTTTTAATTTGTAAAAGGTTTTTATTTTTTATATTGTTGTTGTGAGGGTTGGGTGGATTGATTTGTATTTATTCGAATTTATCAAAAACTGTGTTTGATTATTGCCCTTATGTACGTAATTGAATTAATTAGGTTTAATATATTAATATTACTCAACCCTATCTTTCGTACCACCCATTAGTTCTCATCCTAGAAACCAATTAATATTCTTATTTAGCCAGAGAAAGATCTACACAATAATAGCTAGCGTTTGAATAAAAGCCAAAAGGGTAAGAATATCTCCAATAGCTTCTTTAAAATAGAGAAATAAAAAGTTAAAATCTTTAAAAAAAAATCACTTTAATCTCTGTCAGATTCTCTATTTTGAAGATTACATAATTAATTATATTATTAAAATATTCAATACAACTTATAAAATATTATTTATTTTTCATAATCATTTAATTTAAAGCATTTTTATTGGTATAAGAAATAAAATAACTATTTTTCTCTCATAAATAATCATTTTTGGAGATATCTCCAAATTTGGAGATTTTCATCATCTCTTTCCTACTTTCGTCATTTTGGAGAAGGTTTTGAAGAAGCTGTTGGAGATGCTCTAATATCGAAGGATTTGTTGCTAGCGAACTAAATAGATTATCAAAAGACGTATTATATACATCGACAGCTTGTTACACTACATCAAATGTTGTCTTAGACAACAAATGTTAATTGCCTATGTTGCTTAACATAAGCTTAGGCAACAAAGGCTATTATATGTTGCCTAAGTTTCCTCTTAGGCAACGTGTAGTTCTATGTTGTCTAAGTGAGACCTTAGGTAACATATAAATGATTGTATGTTGCCTGAAACTATATTAAGCAACACATTCCCATACGTTGCCTTAGTTGTATGTTGACCGGTCATATTTTTTTAAAAATCAGTCAAAGTTAACTTAAGCAACATATAATCTATTTCCTTAGTTGCATAAAATCTTTCCTAGGCAACATACTTTTTTTGTGTCTATGTTGCCTAAGGTCAAAAATATTAATAAATATAGGTAGTTGAAAATTTAACGTTGACCATTATCCATAAACCTTATAATCTTCTGATTACCGATTCAACGGATCCTATATCTGCATTAATTGCATTTGTCTATCCTTCTATTCTTGTAAATGTCAATAATTCATCCTATTTTCAGGAAAGAGCAATACTTGCACCCAAGCATGAAGTCGTTCAAGAAATAAATGATCGTTTGCTATCATTGTTTCCAAGAGATGAAAAGGAGTACCTAAGTTCAATTAGTCTGTGTGAATCAGAGCATCTTCACGAACAGTTTGATGAAACTTTGTATTCACCTGATGTTTTAAATGGTTTTAAATTATCGGGTTTGCCAAACCATAAGATAGTATTAAAAGTCGTTGTTCCAGTTATGTTACTAAGGAATATTGATCAGAAATCTGGGTTATGTAATGGAACTAGACTACGGGTGTTATCTTTGGGAAATTGGGTTATAGAAGCAGAGACATATCTGGAAGCAATATTGGAAGTCGAACATTTATTCCAAGAATGTCTTTGACACCTACAGACAAAAGGATTCCGTTCAAGTTTCAAAGAAAACAATTTCCAATTGTTGTATGTTTTGTCATGACCATAAATAAAAGTCAGGGACAGTCATTATCGAAGGTTGGTTTGTTTCTGAGACAACCAGTCTTCACTCATAATCAGTTGTATGTTGTTTTATCTAAAGTAAAAAGTAGACAAGGTTTAAAAATATTAATTATAGATAATGAAGGTATAATTAGCAATAGAACAAAGAATGTTGTATATAAAGAAGTATTTGATAGTTTATGATACGTGGTTCTTATTTTATTAATATTTTAACTATGTACTTTTCCATAATTTCATTTACGTTTTATTATAAATTTTGTTTTATAAATTATTAATATTTATTCATATTTTTATTATTTTTTTGCAAAACATCCTTTGTGAAAATTGTCTAAAACAAGGACATTTTATAACCGGCTACAAAAAAAACAACTCTGAAGGGAAAAAAGCTTGGAAAAGTAGCATCGTACTTTCGATGATCATTCATATCTGTAAGATATGTTTTCTGACAATTTTTTAAATTACCCCGTGTAATACACGGATTTGAACCTTGTATATATATATAAACCAAATTATACAAAATAGAATATATACACATACACACATATAAACCAAATTATACAAATACACACATATAAACCAAATTATACAAAATAGCATCCATAAAACCTCATACGGGTTACAAAAAACTAGGAAAAACAAAAAAATATATGAAAGAGCCGTCGGTGATCCGTCGCAAATCACCAACGGATTTGGTTAATCTAATCGGTAATTTGCGACAGATCACCAATGGTCACGTGAATTCCTGTTTTAAAAATAATAAAAATAAAAATAAATATTTACCATCGGTAAACCGTCGAAAATAGTTGGATATTTATTTTTAAAAAAATTAAAAAATAAAATAATATTCAGTTCGTCCGTAATACGTCGGAAATGTCAAATATCACCGATGGCGATGGATATTCTATTTGTCATGAAACGCTTCATACCGTCAGAAAGTCGTCGGGGATCCATCGGAAATTATTGACGGCTAAAATCGGTCGGTAAATGGCGTCGCTGATAGTAGTGATGGTTTTTATTTATTTTTCAATTTTTTTACTTTATATGAATTTAATTTGTTCAATGGTATTATTTAAAATACTAACACACACACAACTGTGTGTATACCGCGCAAAAAACATCATGCCTTGCCTCAATTCATAAAACGTGAGGCTTGATCTCGCCACCACGCCACACTTCAAGTCATAAAATCTTGCATCACACTCAACATGGGGATTTAAGCGTCTTCCAAAGACGAATTCATCCTGTTAGCTAGTTATTTTGTACATATTTTCTCTAATAATCTAGTATGTTTTGCATCTTAGTTTAACTAAAATTGTGCATATTTAGTTTAAATCGCATTGCATTCATCATATGTTCCGTGTTCGGGTCATATTCGGAAAACTTACGGCTTTATTCAAATTTCAGGTTGATTCGATATCGCTCGGTTCGGTTACAAAGGATGCCGAGTAAGACGAAGGAAGCAAGACATAAAATGAAGAAACGGATAAAAGAACAAGAGCTAAATTCGCCTTCTGTGGGTGCGCACGACCCGTGCGCACTTCATGCCTACAAAGCGCACGGGTCGTGCGCCTTGTCCAGAATGTTTTCTTCTTCATGCAAGTTTTCTGCATCTTAGTTTAGATCTTTGTAAGATATTTGTCTTGATATTTTTAAGATATTTGTTTAGATATTTTTGGATATTTTGGTTTTTGTAGTATAAGTAGAGTACCTCCCCTCTCCTTATTAGATCATCTTTTGGTTAAAAACAAGTACTCTCTCTAGTATTTATAGATTAGTCTTTAGTTTAGAAAAATCCAATCAAAATTACGTTCCCATAGCTAGTTCATGATTTATAGAAGAATTAGTATTTAAACCATTACTCCCTGTGATCGACCCGTATGCTACACAACCCGTACACTTGCGGTTAAAATATTGGACAACAAGTTTTTGGCGCCATTGCCGGGGAGCAATCGGTTTAATATGGATTTAGCTATAGATTAACTAGACTATGTCTCTATCTATTCTATTTTTCATGATTTACTTTCTTTTAATGTCTTCTCACCCTGCTTAATCTTGGATTTCTCCTTTGTGACACCATGGAGTTGAATGGAGTTATGGCCGGTGATGGTCTGGTCCGTTCGCGACGGTCTGGTCCATTCACTGTAGTACGTACCTTCCCATAAGGCGCATTCGAAGTCTCCTGTTACTCCCGCACTTTCAAGGTAAAAGAACACCATGTAAAACAATACATCGCGGGTGAACCAATCATTGGGCCCATATCACACACGTTTGCACAACCCACCATGGCTCGGTGACGAGAAAGGCGCTCGTTCGTTTCTTCCGTAAAACCTCATGACGAAAAACGAGCATATATATATATATATTGTATCTCTTTTTAATAAAATAAAAAAAAATAATATTTTGGTCACTGTTCACGCACGACCCGTGCGTGGGTGAAGAGGAAACATCGCACGACCCGTGTGCGGTATACGTTTTGGTCTCTATGTTATGCGCACGACCCGTGCGTTCTGAAAGCACGAGAAGCGCACAACCCGTGCGCTATGTCAGGGTGCCCTTTAACCTCGTTTTCCCCCTTTTGTTCTCATTATTCTCTCTTCATCCTCATCGAAAACCCTCTCAAACCCTAACCACCGTTTTTCTTTTTCTCTCCAAATCATACACAAATCCTACATACAAACCCATTTTCTTCCCCAAATTTCATTTTCTTCATCATCTTCTTCACCATCTCAACCCAAAAACCTCCATTTTTACCCAAAAAAAAAACTCCAAATCATCCTCCATAACCATACCCACCGAAAATCCACTCCTAAACCCAAATTTTCTTGTTTTATTCTTCTATCCTACTCTCTTTTCCTCTAACCCTCTCCTATTTCATCTATTTTCATCAATTTTTGGTTCAATTTCACCCAATTGAAACTTATTAAAAAATATTTTTGGGTATTTTGTGGTTTTGTTTGTGCCATCTTTCTTTTCAGGTTACATTTGTAGCAAAAGGATTGGAGCTTTTACCGTTTTCATGTCTGAAAATCTTCATCTTTAAAGGCGGTAACTTCGTTCATTTCTTTGTTTTTGTGTGCATTGTTATTTTTCTTAAGTTTTAGTTTAGATTGGACTGTCAAGTTTGTTGGGACAGACATAGGCTTGGTTTTTGTTTAATTTTGTCAATTGTACGTGTGTCTACCGTTACAATGGCATCATCCAGTTGTTCAAAGAGGGTCCGAGGTGACTCTTATGAGCCACAAGCCGCCAGAAATCCAAATCCGCCCACTCCATGTAGCTTAGGCATCGTTTTCATCGACTCTAGTGACAAAGCACGGTTTAAAGAGTTAGCCCGTAGGGTTATCTCCACAACAAGATTCCCAAAGGGCAACGACTTAGTCGCCGAGGGTGTAATCCGATTGCTCAAAAATATTGGTTTGCCAAAACTCCTTGTCCATAGAGCGGATACATTTCCTCGGATTACGCTAGAATTCCTAAGCACCCTTAGGACTACAACACGGGATACCATCACTTTCCAAATTTTTAACCAAGATCGACGCCTAACTTTTGATCAAATCAATGCGGTGTTTGAGTTTGATAGTGATGGCACACTAGGACCCGACGATGCCCATCATCCGGACTTCAACCCTCTAGGCTTCTGGAGGCACATTACAAACGAACAAAATTGGGAGGCACGTACCGCCAAATCTTCCTCAATTCGCCACCCATGTCTACGCATAGCCCACAAGATCATCGCTTGTGTTATTTTTTCTCGCCTAGAAACGGGAACTATAATACTCGATGAGCTTTATTTTCTATGGGCTATGACTAAGCATCCAGCTAACCCTGACCATGGCTCTCCAGTTATTCCCATTAATGAAGTCGCTTGGCTTGTTAGACGGCTGGTCCGAATTAGTGAGCAAAAGTCGGGTGACATTTGTTGCGGCGGAGTAATCACTTGGTTGATTACAAAGTCTTGTGTGTCAATCCACATTCCCGACAATACTCCTAAGATCGAGGGGTTGGTCCGATTAGATCTAGATTCAATGGAGCGGATGAATATGCTTAGGATTGAGAGGGGAGGCCAATTCACTTGGTTGCATGGTAGGCAACGTGAGCCACTTTGTTTACTACCTGACCCAAATAGAACGGAAGTGACTCCACACACGGATTGGTCATTTCCCATCCAACAAGCACATGTGCAGCCTCCTATCCCCCAAGCCTACCAGCCTGACCCTCCTCATGTCCAAATCCTCAGTCGGTTGGATGCCATTGAAGAACATAACCGGCATGTGCGGCGGATGATGGACACCATGTACGATTGGCATATTGGCCAAAACCATTTTTCGGACCGCCAGAATGACCCATGGCCTTGAAGGCCGCGACATCCCTCTAAGCATTGAGGACAATGCTTAATTCTAGCTTGGGGGTGTCATTCTACCTTCATGCATTTTTGTTTCTTGTTTCTTAGTATCTAAAAAAAAAAAAAAAAATTCTGTGGATAAACCTTTTTAGCTTCAAGATGTAGATAACCTGCTCATGTTTGATATAATTAGCATTTAGGTTCATTGCTTGTACATCACCCTATTCATTGTTAGTTAAGATCTAAACTATATAGAAAGCATTGTTTCACTATTAGGAAGGCACTTGCACGCACCTTTCAACACATCACCGCACGCAACCTTTAAGATTAGTCCGCATACCGTAATCCCCCTACATTACAAATGTGACTGCTTGGATGGACCCCACCCAGTGAGACTTTGGGCCGTTTTGGATTGAATCATCTATAATCAATCCCAATTTATTTTTTCTTGTGAGGTACCTTCCACCAAAACGTAGCTCTAGGTTTTTGACTTGATTCTCGCTTAGAATAACTATGAAACTACATTGAGGCCATCATTTTTCTTTGAACTCACCCTTAGCACCCTCTATCATCCCCTTCACCACAAAGCTAAAAAAAAATTACGAAAGAATATAGCTTGGGGGAATGCTGTAGAAGAGGTTCACAAAGGGAACTGAAAGCATCATGAATTAGATTAGCCCCTCAAGGCTATGTTTATTATCAAAATAAGCCAAGATCAAAAGAAAAGCAAAAGTATAAAACTGAATGTGTAAAAACACTATCTAACCCAAGACTTTCCTTAGCCTAGAAATCCCTTTTGAGCCTAAAAAGTCCTCTGTACGTGTAGTTTTGTGGAAACTTCTAGACTTTGAGAACCATTTCAAAAACATAAAGAGTGAATTACATTCTTGGTTAGGAAGGCCATTTGAGCGTATACACCTTACCTTATACACATGAGAGAAATTGAGTGGATTCTGCGAGTATCCATCCAGCATGATCACTTATCCCACTACCTTAGTGATTACGGTATGTTCACAAATTCCCGCAAGGTCGTGTGTGTGATTTATTGATTCAAGTGTCGTGTTAGTGTTAACCTTTGTGTAAAACTATTGTATTTTCTTACGTTTAGTAATTGATGCACGCGTCGTTAAACGCACAACAAGGTTTAAATTTATAAACCTAACTCAAACCTAGTGATAAGGTAAGTAGGGTAACGTTCTTCTCAGGGAGTCAGTTGTTAAATTAAGGTGTTAAAACCGAATGCACGTGTGCCACAAAGATTGGCTACCGAATTTATCAAATAAGCTCAAGACTAACAAACTAAAACCGAAAATCTACTTGGCACAAATACATTACTTCAAACGATTTTTTGATTTAGAAAGTTAACTTAAGCGACTAATCATATAAAAACCAAAACTTTATAACTAAGCATTATAACTAGGCATTAACTAGAAAACTAAAAGACGAGAATTTTAGCCAACAAAGTAGCATCAAGATTATTCTCATGTACTCCTAACTATCTAAGAAAAGAAGATAAATCTCCTAGGATTTTCGTCAAACACTTGATATGCAATCCAAATACCAAAGAAACTAAACCAAATAACCAATAAAATAAACCCAATCTCGTTCCCAAATAATGATAAATAATTGCATTCAACCAATAATCAAATATCAATCTCTAAAACTAGAACACTACTTGAAGTTTTTGAACGAAATTATAAGCACAACGAATAATTAAACAACTTAAAACTTATATTATAAACAACTAGACTTAACAGATGTAATGGTTTTTTTTATCACAAGATTACTTGAAACAAACCTCCGTCACGAACCGTGTTAATTAGCCTTGATTGCTTTGGCAAATCAAGCTTCTGCTGCTGTCAAAAACAGCAGCAACTGGTCCCAAAATCACAGCGGTATTGGCTGTAAAAACAGTCTTGTTCCAGCCCTCCGCAACCCCGAAAAACAGCCCCGAAATCGCAGCAAAACAGCCCAAAAAAACGTAGCTTGCAATACCTTTGATTCTTCTTCAATCGATTCTCCAAAAAAAAAAACAAGATGGTTGCGATTTTGTTGTTGGTTTGTGCGAAAATCAGCCCTTAGTCTGCTCTCTGTTTCTCCCTTCTTTCTCTCGATCGTGTGTAGAATGTGTCCCCAAAATCCCTCTCATGCATCTCTTTTATCCTCAGTCCTGCAGCCTCAAAATCCTCTAAAAAGAAGAGATATCCTCCTCTCTTTTTTTTCACAAAAATTCTTTCCTTTTTCCCTTTTTTTTTCCTTCCCACTCACGTTTCACCCCCTAAACCAAAATAAGAGTCCTCTCATTTTCTTTAATTTTCAGTCCAAATAAGCAAGGCCCAACTCTTTTTTTTTATTGAATAATAGAATCCCTTGTCAAAACCCAAAATTCAGATCCACCTCACCTGTTGTCCAGCATACTTCTCCTGACTTCGACGGCAAATTCAGCCCAGATTCGTTACGAAATTACGAAAATGCAAAACATAAAAGTTGTAGGCCCGTCTGTTAGGTTTCCAGATCATCTTGATTTGCTTGAATCTGATCTCGGACGAGTGAGATACAGACGAAACGCCACAGACGCGCAAATCTGTCAAAAATCCTCGTTTTGCTCTTTTTCACTCCAAATTGTTCCGAACCTATAAAAATATAAAAACACGTCAATGTAGCTCGTTTTTACCATTTTTATGCATTAATTGAGGACGATTGACGAGAAAACAACGTGACACTTAACGACCGATCAAAACACCCCACACTTAGACATTGACCGTCCTCTGGCAATAAGACAGTTTATTTCGATAATTCAAGAATATTCAAATCAAACTCTTTAGAACTCATAGCATGTCCTGAATATGGGATAAGTCAACCATCAACCCCTCAGTACGTCCATAATATTTTGAGAACTAGCATGAAATGATCCGGTGAGCTCTTACTAAGGATATGATTCACTCAATCACTCATGTGTTTTGGGTTATGTGTTTCGCTCGAGACATCCTCACATGACTGGTACTCTACCATAGGCTTGAAAAAATTCTCATTCTCCATCGCTAGAAGTGCATGCAAGATACAAATCAAAAGGTCTTTTTCAAAGGTTGTAATGGTGGCAACGGGTAAGGTGGAATAATATATGGTGAAGTGACTTTAAAACCGTTAAGACTAAGGAAATTGTGAGCAATAAACCAAGAACATGTCACATAGTGGTTCTCTTTGAAACCTTAGAACACTTTTCGCATCAATAACTGCAAGCCTTTATTCTTTCTTTCTTTCTTCTCTTTTTTTTCTTCACACGGGGCAAATACTGACTTTTAAACCCCTTCTTTGTGCCACTTCCTTTATTTTCTTTTTTTTCTTCTTTTTTTTCTTTTTTCTTTTTTCTTTTTTTTTTTGACTATTTTTTTTCTCTTTCTTTCTTTTCTCTCTTTTGAGACCACACCTTCAAGATATTAACAATTTAGCTCATTGGTTTAATGTCACACCCTAAGTCTTAAGGTTGGGTAGGAAGTGTTTGGCTTTTGTGGCTTGTAGCTTAGGTGTGTCAAACGAACGGGTTTATAGGCTCAACATGGTTGATCAAGTGGATTACATTTTCAGGGTAGGCTTTTTGGCTAAAAGTGGTTAACAATCATATCAAAGATGGCCTTTATCACTTTTGTATGCAAACATGACTTAAATGCAATCTTGAAGAGAATAGATGCAAGTTCTAGAGAGACCAATGCACATGAGGTGTAATACACACATGAAGTGAAATGAGACTAATTTGGATGATTTAGTCATAAGGCTCAAATGTCTCACGGGTTAGATATGATCACCTAATCAATCAAAGCTAGTTTTGAATAGCAAGACACACCAAGTAGTCTTAGGTGACTAATCGACCATTTCAATAGTGCTATGTGTTCCTTAGAGTCTAACAAGAACTTTTCATTATGCTCATATGTATGTAAAAGAATTACTGCCCAAGAACAAATCAATTCTTTAAGTTTTTAACACCCCACACTTTATCATGCATTGTCCCCAATGTATGCCCTTGTGCTAAAGAACACAAATAAAGATGAGAGGAACAGAAAACTCCCCTGGATGATGTTCCAATGCATGACTGGGTGCAGTATTGATCAATCCATGTAAGCTCCGACCTGTAGGGGAATGTCATCCTTCGGCGTTTTGTCAGTACTTTCCTGTTAAAACACAACTTGGACCAACTTCGTCAAAGCACAATACAGATTCAATAGCAGTTAATCAGAAAATCTCCGTCATGAACCGTGTTAATTAGCCTTGATTGCTTTGGCAAATCAAGCTTCTGCTGCTGTCAAAAACAGCAGCAACTGGTCCCAAAATCACAGCGGTATTGGCTGTAAAAACAGTTTTGTTCCAGCCCTCCGCAGCCCCGAAATCGCAGCAAAACAGCCCAAAAAAACGTAGCTTGCAATACCTTTGATTCTTCTTCAATCGATTCTCCAAAAAAAAAAACCCAAGATGGCTGCGATGAGAGGAACACCCCACACTTTATCATGCATTGTCCCCAATGTATGCCCTTGTGCTAAAGAACACGAATAAAGATGAGAGGAACAGAAAACTCCCCTGGATGATGTTCCAATGCATGACTGGGTGCAGTATTGATCAATCCATGTAAGCTCCGACCTATAGGGGAATGCCATCCTTCGGCGTTTTGTCAGTACTTTCCTGTTAAAACACAACTTGGACCAACTTCGTCAAAGCACAATACAGATTCAATAGCAGTTAATCAGAAAATTCCAAAGTTTCCCCCTCCCCAACTTAAAGATATGCATTGTCCTCAATGCTGGGAAGTGGGACTCAATCAAAAGGGATCTCTGGCTCCAAGACAGATAAACAAGAACAAAGAGATAAATCAAAACAAACTTACTAACTAATCCTCATTTTCGCAGGGAAACGCGATTGCACTTAGCATGTGCAACAAGCCTTTTAAACCCCTAGGTTCCCCCTAGTGGACGAGTGAAGTCTCGTGAGGGTTTGCAGTGAACATACCCACAAAGTTCATTTAACTACGACTCAATTAACTGACTCGATCTTAAAGCATGCAAATAAATAAAAAGCAATAAAACAAATAAATAAAAAGCAATAAAACAAATAAACAAAATATACAGATAAATGGAACCGATACCATGACTAAGAGTCATATACCGGCTCGACAAGATCCGTGGTCTCCAAAATATAGCCATCGTGATCTCTAGGAGTGATGTATGGCTTCAGTCTTTGCCCATTTACTTTGAAGGATGCTCCGCCTTTCTCATCCTGAATTGTGACAGCACCATGTGGGAACACTTCTTGCACAATGTATGGGCCATACCATCTAGACCTCAGCTTGCCTGGGAATAACTTCAAACGAGAGTTATAGAGCCATACTTTCATCCCTACATGGAACGATTTTCGTGATATGTGTCTATCATGAAAAGCCTTAGTTCGTTCCTTGTATATGCGGGAACTCTCGTATGCATCTCGTCTCAATTCCTCTAACTCATCTAACTCGAGTCTCCGATGGTCACCGGCTTCTTTCAAATCTAGATTCAGCTTCTTGATTGCCCAAGCAGCGCGGTGCTCCAACTCGACTGTTAGATGGCAAGCTTTTCCATACACGAGTCGATATGGAGACACGCCTATAGGTGTCTTGAATGCGGTACGATATGCCCATAATGCATCTTCCAGTCGACTTGACCAATCCTTTCTATCAGGTCTCACGGTTTTCTCCAAAATATGCTTAATTTCACGATTCGAGACCTCGACCTGTCCGCTAGTCTGTGGGTGATATGGTGTAGCTATCCTGTGTGTGATCCCGTAGTGTTTTGTCATAGCACTAAACTTCATATTACGGAAGTGGGTTCCGCCATCACTGATGATGACTCTCGGATACCCATGTCGAGTGAAAATGTGGCTCTTGACAAACTTGCATACTACCCGGTGATCATTCGTTTTGGTTGCGATAGCCTCCACCCACTTAGAGACATAGTCAACAGCTAGCAGAATGTACAAATTACCTTGGGATGATGGAAAGGGACCCATGAAGTCTATGCACCATACGTCAAAGATCTCGACAGTCAGGATAGGGTTGAGAGGCATCATGTCCTTTCGTGAGATATTTCCCAGGCTTTGACATCGAAGACAGGATTTCGCAAAGTTTTGAGCGTCCCGAAATATGGTAGGCCAAAAGAATCCACACTCAAGTACTTTGATTCATGTCTTCTTTCCACTGAAGTGTCCCCCACATGCATAACTGTGACAGTGATTTAAAATATCTTCGTGATCACTGTCAGGGACACATTTCCGTACAATATGATCTGGGCAATATTTGAATATCTCAGGATCCTCCCAGTAATAGTACTTAAGTTGCGAAAAGAAGTACCGTTTCTGTTGAGTTGTCCAGTCAGCTGGCAACTTCTTCGCAGCCAAGTAATTAACAATGTGCGCAAACCAAGGAAGTCTAGATATGGCAAATAACTGCTCATCCGGGAAATATCCCTGGACCTCTTCCTTGGTCGGGATCTGATCTGTGGGGATTCGAGACAAATGGTCGGCTACTACATTTTCGCACCCTTTCTTATCTCGAATTTCCAGGTCGAACTCTTGTAATAGCAAAATCCACCTAATGAGCCTAGGTTTGGCTTCTTTCTTATCAAGCAGATGGCGAAGGGCTGAATGATCTGAGTAAACGATCACCTTTGCTCCCCACAGATATGAGCGGAATTTTTCCAATGCAAACACGACAGCAAGTAACTCTTTTTCAGTGGTCGTGTAATGCATCTGGGCCTCGGAGAATGTCCGACTAGCATAGTAGATGGCAACGGGCTTTTTATTCACCCCTTGAGCAAGTACAACTCCCATCGCTTCATTACTTGCGTCGCACATTAACTCAAATGGCAACGACCAGCCTGGTTTTTGCATGATGGGTGCCTTGACAAGCTTTTTCTTGATGGTCTCAAACGCCTCTAGACAGGCTTTATCAAAGACAAATGAATTATCCTTGGCAAGTAGATTGCACAAGGGTCGTGAAATGGCACTGAAGTCTTTGATAAATCGCCTATAGAAGCCTGCATGTCCTAGAAAGGAGCGGACACCCTTCACCGATGTCGGTGGAGGTAAGATGGAGATTATCTGGACCTTTGCTCGATCAACTTCAATGCCCCGTTCAGAAATCACGTGGCCAAGCACAATTCCTTCTCGAACCATGAAATGGCTCTTCTCCCAGCTTAGCACTAAGTTAGTCTCCTCACAACGCTTCAGCACTCTCTCAAGACTATGGAGACAACTTTCAAACGTCTCGCCAAATACTGAGAAGTCATCCATAAAGACCTCCAATGACTCTCCCAACATGTCACTGAAGACGGACATCATACACCTTTGGAATGTCGCAGGCGCATTACATAATCCAAATGGCATTCGACGGAAAGCAAAAGTGCCGTAAGGACGTGTAAATGTCGTCTTCTCTTGGTCATCAGGGTGTATGGCCACTTGATTGTATCCTGAATATCCATCCAAGAAGCAGTAGAATTTCTGGCCTGCCAGCTTCTCCAGTATTTGGTCGATGAAAGGTAAGGGGAAATGATCTTTCAATGTGACTGCATTCAACTTTATGTAGTCGATGCAGACTCGCCATCCGGTGACGGGGCGAGTAGGAATATTTTCCCCTCCTCTCTCCACAATGGTGATGCCAGATTTCTTGGGCACCGTTTGTGTCGGGCTCACCCAAAGGCTATCAGAAATGGGATATATGATCCCGGCATCCAACTATTTGATAACTTCTTTCTTCACCACATCCCTCATGTTCGGGTTCAGCCGTCTTTGAAATTCACGTGAGGGCTTGGCATTAGGCTCGGTGTGGATTCTATGCATGCATACCGAAGGACTGATCCCTCTCAAATCGGCTATCGACCATCCAATTGCCTTCTTATGTTCTTTTAGAACAGAAATAAGCATATCTTCCCGATCAGGTGTGAGTGATGATGAGATAATAGCTGGTAGGGTGCTATCGTCTCCTAGGAAGACATACTTAAGGTGATCTGGTAGTGGCTTAAGCTCTAGCACAGGTGGCTTTTCAAGTGAACTCTTAGGAGGTTCATGAGCTAGACTTGGCAATGGTTCAACCTTATGAGACCATGGTGGTTGATTAGGCACAAGAGGCTCAGCAAGCAATGCTTGGACCTCATGTAAATCTACCAGATCAAGATCATCCTCTGATGAGATAGAAAAGTATCGAGTGAACAAATCCTCCTGTAGTATGCTTGAAGTGTATTCTTGGGTACATTCATCTGCAAAGTCTATGGAGTAACACTCGGTCTCCGTCGGAGGGAAGGAGGATGGCGCAAAGATATTCATGCGCAGTTTTCGATTACCAAAGGTAATGTCCATCACTCCAGATCGGCAATTGATTGTGGCGTTTGCAGTTGCCAAGAATGGTCGGCCGAGAATCATCGTAGGGCTTTTATCTTTACAAATGCCCTCGGTATCTAGTACAAGAAAGTCCACTGGATAGTAGAAGTCCTCGATCTTCACAATCTGTAGATCCCAATGCAGTGCAATCACAAGTAATATGAATAATGATGAACAGAATATTGGCCACAGCAACTAGTCATATGATTGATAATTCTTCAAAGGGTTAAGGTTTACAGAGAGAATTTCTGATAAGGATATGTAAACC
This sequence comes from Arctium lappa, assembly GCA_023525745.1. NCBI lineage: Eukaryota > Viridiplantae > Streptophyta > Magnoliopsida > Asterales > Asteraceae > Arctium > Arctium lappa. Next base: position 85,394,458 of record CM042052.1, on the reverse strand, counting down.
TAATGACTAGTAAACTGAATAATGAATTTCTAAACTAACAAATGAAATAGAAATAACTTTAAATACTCAGGCTCGCAGGCCTAATGGGCTTATGGGCTTTAAGGTCCAACAAGCTTACAACTTTAACAACTTGTCATAAACTACCCTGAACTTCTATTTAACAATCAAAATAGCCCTAACAATCTCCCCCTTTAAATAGAAGTTGATAGTCACGCCAGCTAGGAACATAGATTTTTCGGAAACCAAAGCTGATCTCGAAATATCGTATCTGAGTCCTGTACTCCAGTCGCTCTTCAATTACACCCAGTGCTTCAAGAATAAGTGGCTTGTATTTAGGATCCAAGAGCTGAACCCCTTTTTCATCTTTATCAAGTACACGCTTCAACTTTTCTTTCAGCACCATCAACGTACCGTCACAGAATCTGGCAATCTGATTAAAACGAATGAACCGCATAATTCCTTTGTCATTCACGTAGGTCATGCCAAACTCTGGAAGCTTTATCACAGTAAATGCAGGTACATTCTGGGTATCAGATGGAATCTTCAAATCAGGCTTGAGCAGATTAATCTTTGGCTGGTTGCTTTCTAACCCGATCTGAAAATCTTCCACCAAGGCAAGCTTCATTGCACACTTCATATATCTCTTTACTGTCTCAAGTGCATCAATGACTTCCCCAGGTCTGTTAGTTCTGGTCTTTAAGTCTCGAAGAATGAACAGCAGATCTTGTGGTTCAAGAAACGGAAAGTCGGCTTCAGAGAAACAATACTTCTGACCATCTTCTCTAGTCACCATGAAATCTGAATACTTTACTTTCATGAAGAAACTAGATAATATTTGATCAACCGATGTAATCTTCAGCTTTGTCTTGATGTTTTTGACTTGAAACTTCTTGTACACAAATATGAGTTCACGCTGCTGTTCCTTGCTTTTCATTGACTGTAGACCATGCAATACAACTTCATCATACTTACATATCCAGTGGGCAAAGATCTTCTTTTGGCTTTCTTCAAGGAAAGGAACTTTTATTCGGACTCTTTCCCACTTGGATGGACGAACTGAAGTAGTACTTTCTGTTTCCATAACTGGAGATGCTGGAGGAGATCTGAAGGGAAAAACTGATTCAGGAAGTTCAGGATTAGCAACAGAAAAGGTCAAACGAGGAACCGCTACAAAAGTCTGATCGTCTGGCTGATAGTCCGAATGAATGATCTCATCTATTTCGGCTTGCATGACTACCAGCGCTCGTTCAGTGTTAGCACATTCTTCCGTCGATTCATAAATTTCATATGGATCAAGTATCAATGCCCAGTCTTCAGGGACTATTGGAGAACCTTCATCAAGTTCCTCATCAAGTTCCTCAGGCTTTTCAACCCTTGGAATGTCAAACGGTACCAACTCCATACATTGTTCCCGTTCCTGTCCCTGCCCTTCTGATCGAGTACCGGAACCCGTACCCTGTTCACCCTGTTCTGACTCCACTACATGTGTCTCTGGTTCAGATAGACGTTGGCGCTTCTCCCCCTCATGGTGATCAGGATCATCCTGATCATCATATCGGCGCTTGAGCCGTTCTGCCTGGCTACGGCAGGTATCTTCCACTGCTGAAAGGCGTTCAGTCAAAACAGCTACGGTTTGCTGAAGTGACTGAAGCATAGCTTACTGAATCTGGAAGGCTTCGGCAGAGACGATAGGCTGGGGTGTAGGTGGGGTAGGTGTGGATGCTTGAGAACGAAGTAGGGATAACAAATCGGCATCCTGGGTGGGTTCGGTTTGAGATTGGGCTATAAGTTTGGCGAGAAGGATAGATTTGAGTTCAGGTATGGAAAGATCTGCGGCTGATAGAGAAGATGGAATAGATGTGGTCTCCGGCTCAGTCGCTGGACCTTTGCCTTTGACCATGCGTTTGATGTTGTCCAACTCCTCCCTCATCATAGATTGGACAGCCTTTAGGGCGCCGTCCATGTATTCCCTTGAGACAAACTCAGTTGGGGTAACTCCGGGGTCACTTAGACTTCCCGTTGTAGCTACGACTGTAGAAGTCGAGCCGCCTACGTTCACGGTTGGCGTGATGATAGTCGTGGTAGGACTTCCACCCAATCCTCATAACCTACCCGAAGGTGGGTTTACTATGGATGTTCCGGCCGGGCCACTTAGGCTACCGGCGATAGCCGAAAAAGGAATCTGTGTCCTAGGAATGGCATGAATAACAAATGGATCTAGACTCCGTGCATGCAAAGAAGGTGAGAACGGGGGCAGATGTTCTCTTGTTTCAATATCGGCACCCTCCAAGTGAGAGCCCGATAGCGTATGTGCTAAATCCCCGTGATCATGTGAAACCACCATCTGTTGAGAGATGGTGGAGTGGCTTGGTTGGGCGTGCAAGTGCGCCGCTAGGTCCACGACGGCTTCTTCAATACCCTGTCCCAACACATGAGACTGGGTAGCAGATGTGGCTACCTGGCTAGACGTGGCTAGGGGGGATACAACCGAAGATGGTTGTCCCGTCACTCGTGTACGCTCAGAATGCAGTTTACTCCGCCTTTCCCTCACACAGCTCACTTCTTGATTTTCAACTAATACTCCCTCCGCTCTCCTTATCGCTCTAGATGAGGGATGAATATCGTCACCATCTGAGTCAGAAGACTCTTCATTTGATGCCGATGCTGCGGTTTGGGTTTCCTCTGAGTCAGAATTGGTTGTTGTTTCTTCAGTAGCAGCGACAGACGAGGACTGAACTTGAATGGCTTCAGAATCTGTTGCCTCTTCTGTCATTGGAGTCTCTGTTGGTGATGGCGAAGATGGTTGTCTTGAAGAACTAGGCTGGCTCGTTCCAACGGCACTGCCCACGTCAGATCCCCTCACGATAATAGCTCTCGACACACCCTGTCCGGAAGCCCCAGCTATCCGGACGCTCACACCTCTCGTTCGTGGACGCGGACCCTCACGTCGCTCAGGTCTCGCTCCCTAGGCAGGTCCTGCCGGTCCTGGCCGGACCATAGGAGCTGGGATGTTGTGTGTGTGCCTATAAGCTATCACACTCAGTGCCATGGGACGAGCATGGGCTAGTACCCCGATTGGGATTTGTCGGGCGACAACACCTTCCGGATCAGCACGGGAGGGAATCTTGCGAGTTGGATGTTGTGGGCACGTCGGGTGGGTAGAGCGGCGTTGTATCTCGGGATACAGGTTCATGTAGTTCCGGATGATGATCTGTAGGAATCGCATGAATGGGATGAAGTTTGACCGGCGAGATGCAGTAGAACGGACTCTCTGAATGAGTTCAAACCAGAGAAGATCGGCAAAGTCCACGTGGCGATTAAATGCCACCGCGTGAAAGATGCGTAGAATCGGAGCGCTCATCTGATCAATGCCCTTCGTTATAGACGAAAGACACCGATTGATATATGTGAACAGCGTGTACCATAACGTCGATAGATGTTTGCGGTTGAAGGTTGATGGAATGCGGAGTTCTGCGCCGTATCCCAACGAGAGAAGATCGGTGCACAATGTAGCATCAGTGACAAGCGGGTCGAAGTCTTCTCGGCCTGCTACGGATCCGGCGGTCGGTAACCGAAGAAATTGTCGGAAGAGATCACTTGTGAGAAGCACTGGTGTGTGATCTATCCGACCTTCAAGATGGAATCCGCCATCGGCTTCTAACGCATGTAGAGAATGCCAGAACTGCTGTAGGTATATGATTGGAACGGTTGCAGTTTTCGTTAGAGCATAGGAGAGTGGATGGCCCCTGAGTATTTCGATGATGACCTGATGTTGAATTGCAGGTTGGGTCACATCGAGATGGTAGTTATTTGCTGTAAGAGGAAGGAACTGATCCTCGGGATTCAGTTCCGCATCTGCGATTGGATTAATCGTTGGTGGCTGATTTTGAGCCATTGTACCTGTGAAGAATTAATCGATTAGTACGCAGGTTTGGAAAAAAAATACTAGCCGTTGGAGTTATACAGTCATGATTTAGATCACGCCAGATAGTAACTCCAAAAATTGGAAGAGCAAACCCTACTCGTGATTTAGGGTCAATCACCAAGGCGCACAGACTTGCACCAGTACATATAACCACCAAAAATTCCTCATAGACAACATATTAAAAGATAGCTGTAAGCACCAAAGCAATTTGATTCGACCGAATAAGATTCAACCGGGGGTTGACTAAGACCGGATAAAAGCATGATCGGACAAGACATTCGACCGGAGGTCAATTAGACCGGATAAATGTTCGATCGGATGAGGTGTTCGACCGGAGGTCACTAAGACCGGAGATATGTTAAGACCGGGGGTATGCTAAGACCGGAAATTAGTCGACCGGAGGAGCCATATGACCGGGGGTGCCTTCGACCGCACCCCGGGGGTGCCTTCGACCGGGGCGTAACCTAGATCGGAGTAAACCCCCGGAGAGTCGAAAGGACGCCTTAGAGTCGTCGGAGACGACGCCGAAACACACCCAAACTGATAAACCATAGGAGAATCGATCGAAAATCAGATTTAATAAACAAATAATCCAAAGAACAACTACCTGATCGATGGAAGATTGAAGGGACGAGGGTGTTCGGTCGAATCAGGGTATCGGTCGAATAGTCCGGGCGAGAGAGAGAGACGTAGACTAGGAGTGTTCCTGAGGGATTGATCGAATGAGGATGAAGCCCCTTCGACCGGGGTTCTTATACCCCGGAGGGTGTTGGGCTTGGGCCGTGGGGGGAAGGGGGGGCCGGGTAGGCTATGGGCCGAAGCAAAACAAACAAACCAAAACCAAAACAAAACAACAAAAACAAAAAAAAACAAACCTTGATAAAAAAATCTTTTTGGAGTTTTCGGAGATATAAAACACAACTTAAAAAAAATTTAAAGGAAAAAAAATAAAAGGACTTAAAAAAACGAAGACACGAGACCTAGCTCCCCCTCGAACGATTACCATGAGGAGGTCCAAACACAGAACCCTCTTACCTGCTCCCCCTCGAATGGAGGACTCGTGAGACTTACCAACCATCTGACGCTAGTGCTCCCCCTGAACACATTACCGGGTTGTGGATCCACCCAAACCACCTTGCACTTTTCAGCGAACAAGAGATAAACTGCACACAAAATCACAGAAACAGACACACGAACACAAAAGAAGCGGGAAAAACACGAAATCTACTTTGTTGATACAGAAGTTCGTAACGGACACAGAGTTGAACGAGTAAAATGCAATAACCAAGGAGTGTGGATAATAGCAACCAGAGACAAGGCACTGGTGCATTTGTCACAGTCATTCGTTATTGAATGAAACTCGTAGAGAGCTGCGAACGGATCAAACTTTCAGATTTAGCATACCTAGCTTGGACACAAGGTAATTAAATTATTTTTCGTCCAAGGCTTTGGTAAATAGGTCTGCTAACTGATGCTCTGAATTAACAAAATAGAGTTCGATAGTACCTTTTTCCACGTGATCTTTTATAAAGTGATAGCGCACATCAATGTGCTTCGTCTTCGTGTGCTGGACGGGATTGCTTGATATGGCTATAGCGCTCTTCGAGTCGCAGTAGATGGGAATCCTGGAGTAATTAAATCCATAATCTTTGAGCTGGGTGCGCATCCAAATGACTTGCGAGCAGCAACTGGCGGCTGCTACATACTTCGCCTCGGCGGTGGAGGTGGACACGCAGTTTTGCTTCTTGGAAGCCCAGCTGACAAGACGATCGCCCAGGAACTGAACATGACCCGACGTGCTCTTCCGGTCCAGCATGTTTCCAGCGTGGTCAGCGTCCGAGTAGGCTGTCAATTCAAAACCTGTCTCTTTTGGGTACCACAAACCAAGATCAGCAGTACCTTTTAAATATCGAAAAATTCGCTTAACCGCAGCTAAGTGAGACTCTTTAGGTTTTGACTGAAATCTTGCACACAAGAATGTCGAAAACATAATGTCAGGCCAACTAGCCGTCAAGTACATCAGAGAGCCAATCATACCTCTATAAATAGTAGCATTCACATCCTTACCGTCAGGATCGGAGTGAAGTTTTAGAGAAGTGGACATGGGGGTTTTCATAGATGAAGATTGTTCCATCTGGTATTTCCGAAGAATATCCGAGATGTACTTAGATTGATTAATGAAAATTCCTGTTTGTAATTGTTTTACTTGAAGACCCAGGAAAAAGTTCATTTGCCCCATCATGCTCATTTGAAAATGTTTACTCATTAAGGCAGAAAAGTTCTGACAATACTTGGGGTTCGTGGAGCCAAAGATTATATCATCAACATAAATTTGTACAAGAATGATATCTTTCTTCTCTCTTTTAATAAATAAAGTAGTATCAATTTTACCTTTAGAGAAGCCAAACTTGACTAAGAAGGATGAGAGTGCATCATACCAGGCTCGTGGCGCTTGCTTAAGACCGTAGAGGGCCTTGTCAAGAAAGTAGACGTAATGCGGATTTTCAGTACTCACGAAGCCTTCGGGTTGCGAGACATAAACTTCCTCCTTGAGCACGCCGTTGAGAAACGCGGATTTCACGTCCATTTGAAAGACGATGAAATTCTTGTGAGCGGCGTAGGCGAGGAACATGCGGATTGCTTCAATGCGGGCAACCGGTGCAAACGTCTCATCGTAATCAATTCCTTCTTGCTGGCGATATCCTTTAGCTACTAGACGCGCTTTGTTCCGAACAATGATGCCGTTTTCGTCCTTCTTGTTCTTAAAAATCCATTTAGTCCCTATCACCGTCTTGTTCTTAGGTCGGGGAACTAGGCGCCATACTTTGAGGGTCTCAAATTGGTTGAGTTCCTCTTGCATAGCAATTACCTAGTCCGGATCATTCAGCGCTTCAGAGACAGTGGAGGGTTCGATACGGCTGAGGAACGAGGTAAATAAACAGTCATTTACGCTGGTGGATCTGGTTTGAACTGGTGTGGAGGGGTCACCGATGATCTGATGAAGGGGGTGTGCTCGAGTCCACTTGGTGGTGTGCGGATGAGGTTGATATGTCTGATGGGAGGTATCGGAATCCACATGACCACCTGGGGGTAAGTCCTGAACTACCTCTAGGGATGATGGCCTGTGAGGTAGAAGCTTCGTAGTGGGAGTCTAACTAGGAGTCGAGGACGACTCAGCTGGAGATGAAACGATGGGAGGTTCCGGGATTGCCGGAGAGGAAGCTTCGAGAGCACCTTCAACAGGAGTCGGTGCAGGAAGTTGAACAGAACCAGGAGTCGGTTCAGAAGCACCGTCATCAAGAACTTGAGCTAGAGTCTGTCTTTCACTTGAGCTCGGGGAAGCTTGATCATTGGCAGTAGAGGATGGAGCACCAGGCGAGGATGGACCACCGGAGTTGGTAGGGCCAGTGACTTGTGTCACTTCTGGTGCTTGAGCAGTATTCCTGTCACATGATGTAGTATTAGACTTAACATTAAACAGGTCAGTATAAAAGAATTCAAACAGTAAATCCAAATCAGAAAGATGTGCTCTTGACGTAGACGCATGATGTGGATCCACTGGAGATTGTGTAGCCCCTGAACGGAATTGTCCAGAAGCTAACAAACCAGTAAGCGCGGGTTCTGAACTGAGATGTTCAGAAACCATCTCAGGGGCCTCGTCAAAAGTCACGTTTACGCTTTCAACGACGGTCTTCGTCCGTTTGTTGTAGACACGATAGGCTTTTGCGTGCTGAGAGTAGCCGATGAACACTCCTTCATCCGCTTTGGGACTGAATTTGCCAAGATCATCCTTATCATTTAAGACAAAGCAGGTGCATCCGAAAGCATGAAAGTAGTTGATGTTCGGAATACGTTTGTTGATGATCTCGTACGGAGTTTTGTTGAACCGCTTGTTGATGATAGACCGATTTTGAGTATAGCAAGCGGTAGCAACAGCTTCTGCCCAAAGAAATAGTGGTAGCTTGGAATGAGATAACATCGTGCGGGCTGCCTCAACTAGAGTTCTGTTTCGACGCTCTACCACCCCATTCTGCTGAGGAGTACGAGCGGCGGAGAAAGTATGCGAGATACCCACTGAGGTGAGATAACCGGTGAGTATTTGATTCTTGAACTCAGTGCCGTTGTCCGTCCTGATGGTCTGAACTACTTGGTTGAGACTGACTTGAATGCTCTTCAGAAGAGAGATTATCAACTCGGGAGTTTCGTCCTTTGAACGGAGAAATCGGACCCAAGTGTAACGAGAGAAATCGTCAACCATCACCAGGACATACTTCTTGTGATTTATGCTTTGAACGCGCATCGGTCCACATAAGTCCATGTGGATTAACTCAAGGGACCGAGAAGTACTCGGAACGGCCTTAGTCTTGTGAGACACCTTTTTCATCTTGCCCTTTTCGCAGGCAGCGCACAGATGATCTTTTGCAAACTTGAGGTCTGGCATACCTTTGACATGACCACCGAGCACCAACTTGTTAATATTCTTGAAGTTCAAGTGCGAGAGACGACGGTGCCATAACCAGCTTTGTTCAGCAGATGCTTTGGACAACAAACAGACTTCCTTATCGGGTTTCAAGGACGAGAGGTCGATCGTATAGAGGTTGGTGCGTCGCATTCCAGCAAGTATTTCTTTGCCATCCTCTGTTCGAACGCTACACCTTTTAGCCTTGAAAGTAACTTCGAGATTCTTGTCGCAGAATTGACCGATACTGAAAAGATTGTGACCGAGACCTTCGACATAGGAGACTTTCTTGATCGTGATATTATCTTTGACAATATCGCCGTAACCCCTGATGGGAGAGGAGTGATCATTCCCGAACCGTACATTTCCACAAAACCTCTTGGTGAAGTTTGTGAGAAGCTCCCTTCTTCCGGTCATGTGCTTGGAGCAACCTGAATCTAGATACCACACATGACCGTCCTGCAAAACAGGTTATTTCTTTTTAGGTACCCATTCGTAAATGGGTCCTTTGGGGTTAGATTTAACACCCGACTTAGAGACCCGTTTAGAATTGGGTCTTTGTCTTTCACGGGAAACATCACAATGAGAATGATTATGAGCAACATGATATGAGCCAAACCAATCAGATGCATAACGGCTATCAACAAAATCATTTGATCCACAATAAGAACAACACAAACAATCATGAGACAGTTGAAGTAATTGTGGAATTGAATAAACTTTTAAAGGAAGAGTTCCATTACAATCAACTAGAGGTTTAGAAATAAAAACATCATGATTGTTATTGTTCTTTCTAGACTTTAAAACAGGATCAACTAATTCTGATGTTGCCGAGCTCTCTTTTGACTTCTTAGCTACCCAAGCATATTTCACTTCTTCCCGCCGACCATACGTATCTGAAATGCCGTTAAACCCATAGTCAGAGGATTTGAAAATTGACGATTGTGACCTTTGAGAGCGACCGGTCTTTTTCTTCTTCTGTGAACGCCTTTTAGATTTAGACTTGGAAGATTTTGAAGAATTGTTCACAGAAGGTTTTTGCGGGGCAGATGCAGAACATTCACCCTTGTAAAATTTAACCGGAGGCTCACATGACTCATTTAAAAAATCAACATGGCTAGGTAGAGAAGGATTAAAATCAAATTGGCTCAACTTGCTATCTAAACACACCTCAGAATTCAAGAATGCGGAAAATTCTAGTTCCTCATCAGAAAGGACCTTATCACATGAGGACTTTAGAGCATGGGAAGAGTTTGTTGAGAGCAGATCATAGGCGGAAGCATTTTTACAATCAGAACACTGATCTGATTCAAAACTTTGAGGCTCTTTTCCTTTATTTGAAATGATTGGTGACGAGTCACCCATAAAAGCTTTGCAGGAAGATGTGTCAGAAGAAGGATAAGAGTTTTCAGACAGATGAGATATCTCTCTTTGGAGAATGGAAGGCTGAGTTTGAGGGTCAACCTTGTGAAGTTGCACTTTCACATGATCTGCTGCCATAGCGGCCAGTTGTGAGTGCAACTTCTTTATTTCCGTCTGATAATATTCTTTTTCCTCATCTGACATAGTCTCATTTTTGTTGGAACTGAGACACTCAATTTTAGATAAAAGACTTTGCTTTTCCTTTTGAAAATTTTCCCTTTCTAGTGCATACGATTCTTCTAGCTGAACAAGTTTCTTTTCTAAAATCAGAGTTGGAACATAAACTTTGGGAGCTAGAGGTTCCTCCTCAGTTTTAACTGTTTTAGTATCTAGTTCAGCATGAGAGTAACTATGAAAAAAATCGGATGACAGGAAACGGGGTTTGTCAGTATTATAAGTAGCATTTAATGAATCATAAACAAAAGGAACTGTCCTTTTAGAAAGAACAGAGTTTTCTCTTCTCAACTTATCTTCCAATTCTTCCTCCTCAGTGGGTGTGGTCCAATGTATCTTATATTCCGGAAAGATTTTGTCTAATCCAAAAAATTCAGATGCATATAAAGTAGGAACTATGGATAAAGCCTTGTTTAAATAATTAGGGTTATCGTACCCGATACCCGCATTTCCGTACTTTGGTTCTTTTGGTGCGATTAGCTTTAGCGTTTGATCAGATTGACCAAATTTATAAAGTTTCTTTTCAAACTCTTCTAACTGATTTGATAACCTTATGTTCTCATTTTTGTAAGCCACATTTTGATTTAACAAATCAATTTTCTCAGTCTCAGACGTACGTAGCTTAGCGGTCAGGTCATCTACTTCGGTCATTAGTTTTTGTGACTCTGTTGAACAACTCACATTCTCTTCTCTTAAATTAGAAATCGTGCACAGGTAGCTAGAAATTTCCAAGCTTTGTTTTTCCATAAAGTCAGACTGTTTAGTGACACGGTGTTCCAGAGATGAGAGAAGTTGTTCTTTTTCTTTTAAAAAACGCTTGTAAAAGTCAAGTTTGTTCATTGAAAGTTGCATCTGATCAAGTAAAGCTTCATGAAAAGGGGCACATACCTGGCAAGGAGCATTGTGATCTTCTTCATCAGTATCGGATGGTGGTGAATGGTTGCCCATGAAACACAAATGAGCTTCAGCATCCTCAGGTTCTTCATCCGACACTTGTAACCAGTAATCGTCTTCAGCCATAAGAGCTTTACCGGCTTCCTTTTCTTTGGCAAGAAACAGCTTGGCTCGGTAGTAGTCGGCGTTGCGCACAATTGGCTTGCGACAATCTTTGGCGAAATGACCTAACCGACCACAATTGTAACATTTAATCGGTTCGGCTTTCATCTTTTCTTCATTTCTCTTGTCAGGCTTCTTACCAGCTTCAAAGCGACTATTACCTTCAGACTTTTCTCGATGATCACGTCGAGTAGAGACTCTTTGCTTGTTGGAAGTCTTGGTAAAAAACTTCTTCTTTTGAAATGCTTGAGTGAGAAAAACCATTGCTTCTTTCATCTTGGCAAGTTCTGGATCCGAGTCGCTATCGGGATCTTCAGGTTCAGAATCACTCAGCACGGGTTCTTTTCCAGATGATCGGCTGACGGACTTGCCTCTTCTCTCAGAAACGAGTGCTATTTGATCAGTTGCTGACTTTTCCTCTGCTTTCCCAATAAGTTCCATCACTTCTTCTTCGTCTTGGAGCAACATTTCATAGAGTTCGTGAAGATACAACTTCTCCAAGGTCTGAGTGTGGCGTATATGGGAGACGAACGGTTTCCACTCAGGCTGTAAATTGTTCATAAACTTTATGTTGTTTTCCGTGTTCGTCTTTGTGATCTTATTTTTCTGAAGATCATTTAGAAGCATATTAAACCTTTCGTAGGTTTCCGTCAGCGTTTCACCCTTTTGTGCTTTAAACCCATCATATCTGGTGATACAGTTGGTCACCTTTAGCTGGTTATTGATGTGGCTTCCCATCATCATCTTCTCTATTTGGTCCCACATCTTTTTCGATGAGTCCTTGAAGCTATCTATACAAGCATAGATGTCATTAGGTAGACTTTGAAGAAGGTACGATTTTGCCAGCTTTTCTGCCTCGTACATTTCCTTTTCCTCCTTAGTAAAATTATCACCAGATTTCCGAATCTGACGCTCTGGCCTTCCTTCAGCTGGATTTCCCGGTACCACTTTCATTGGCCAATCTTGTGGACCTTCAGTCAGGCATTTGTATATATCTTCATAGTTGGATTTTGCTTCTATGAAATTCATAAATCGGTCATGCCACTGAGGGTACTCTCCCCGAAAGAGCACCGGGGGCTTTTGGTCAGAACCGATGGCTAGAGCATCCCTTGAGTTCATCTTTACTTCTTAACTTAAGAGCACTGTAATGATCGTTAGGCAAGCAAAATGATCCAAATGCAATAAAATAGAAGAAACACAGAAACACTTGGTCTAATCAGACAAACAGGTCAACCAATATCCGGTCGAAGGTATGCCCGGAGGAAGCAGATATCCGGTCGAAGGACACGTCCGGGGATACACTTATCCGGTCGAATGATACGACCGGGGAACACGTATCCGGTCGAATGATACGACCGGGGAACACGTATCCGGTCGAATGATACGACCGGGGAACACGTATCCGGTCGAAGGACAAGACCGGAGGCACTCTTATTCGGTCGAAGGGATAAGACCGGAGCACTCTTATTCGGTCGAAGGGATAAGACCGGAGCACTCTTATTCGGTCGAAGGGCTCAGGTCGAAAGACAAAAATAAACGATAAACACAAAAAAAAAACAGATAAGATCGATTAAACTCAAAGGACCGAAGAACACGAAGAAACCACCGAAGAACCCGATGAATTTCTGGAATTCGACCGAAGCCAACCCCAGAACCTTCGATCTTCAATCAATACAGCCCCAGATAATCAACCAAAAGATTCGACCAGATGCGATATAATCAACAAAATTGAGAAAAAACAATGGCTAACCCTAAGACCGATAGCCAACAAAGAAAAAAATTCCTCAAATTCGATCGAAGAAAAAAATAAACTTTTAGTTTCCCATGAAAAATCGATCGAACAAAAAAAACTTTTAACTTTGCAGAATCAAATAAATCAGATAAACATATAACGCAAACACTCACAATCAATTCAAGCAAATAAAGCAATTAACACAAGAAATTGATTTTAGGGTTTTAGAAAAACCTTTTTACTGGATCAAACCTTTTTGCCTATCTGCTCTGATACCAATTGTAGATCCCAATGCAGTGCAATCACAAGTAATATGAATAATGATGAACAGAATATTGGCCACAGCAACTAGTCATATGATTGATAATTCTTCAAAGGGTTAAGGTTTACAGAGAGAATTTCTGATAAGGATATGTAAACCTAATGACTAGTAAACTGAATAATGAATTTCTAAACTAACAAATGAAATAGAAATAACTTTAAATACTCAGGCTCGCAGGCCTAATGGGCTTATGGGCTTTAAGGTCCAACAAGCTTACAACTTTAACAACTTGTCATAAACTACCCTGAACTTCTATTTAACAATCAAAATAGCCCTAACACAATCACATCCTCGAGCACTCCCCTCGGTGTCTTAACAGATCGATCAACGAGTTGTAATAACACACTTGTTGCTTTGAGTTCACCAAACTCAAATTGATCATACACCGATCCTGGCAAGATATTCACACTAGCCCCTAAATCAAGCAAGGCACTCTTTATAGCGGAATTTCCCATAATGACAGGGATCAATGGAGCTCCAGGGTCCTTGCATTTTTGTGGTAGGGAACTAGATAGAATAGTGCTGACTTGCTCAGTAACTTCAATCTTTTTGGGGATTTAAGTCTTTTGTTTGCGCTTCTGAGTGCACAATTCTCTCAAGAATTTGAAATAAGCCGGGATTTGTTTGATGGCGTCTAGTAATGGTATATTTATCTTTACTTGGCAAAAGACATCCATCATATCATCATTTTTTGGCCCTTTTTTTCCAATTGGAAATGCCTCAGATTTATTTAAAGCGGTGGGGAATGGAACAGTGGGTTCTTGATTAGGCAATCTTGAACCCTCCCCATCTTGAGGTTTATCGGCATTCGATGTGATTGGAACTTGATTTGTCTCTTTAGACTCTACTCCCTACTCAATCTCTTTCTCTTTTCCCCTTTTCATTTGAGAACTTTCAACATTTTTTTGAGGGAGGGGTCCAGTTGACGGCCACTTCGCAAGGTGATTTCGTTTACGTGCTCATGACTAGGATTTGGCTTAGTCATACTTGGTAGCGTACCCCCGTCCCTTCTACTCATCTGTTCGGCCAGTTGGCCGACTTGTTTCTCTAAAGCAGCAAGAGACTGAGTAGTAGCAGCAACAGACTGATTAGTAGCAACAATAGACTGGGCATGGCTGTCTGTCCTTTGCATATGATCTTTCATCATAGCCATTATATCTTGTAGTTGCTTCTCAATTAGCGTTGAACCTTGTCTTTTGTTGTTACAATTATTATTACCACCAAAGTTTTGATTGTGACTTTGATTACCATGGTGGTAATTTCCGGAGTGATTATGATTTTGTCCCTGAAATTTAGGTTGACTTGACTGACCCTCATGATGGTGATTTTGGAACCGGGGTTGATTTAAAGGACCCTCTTGATTGTTTTTCCAAGAAAGATTGGGATGCTTTCGCCATCCTGTATTATAAGTGCTTGAAAATGGGTCTTGAGTATGATTGCCAAACCCCTGGGATTGATTTACGCTCTCAGAATGAAAAACTATGCACTCACTTGCCGAATGTGAAGAATCCCCACAGTGAATGCATGTATTTTGAACCTGGAGAACGTCATTTTTCTTCCCAGACATCCCACCTAAAACAAGATCGATCTTTTTGGACAACTCACCAATCTCACTCTTGAATTCTCTCCTCAAATCATTCCTCAAATCATTTAACCCTTCAGTATTAGATACTGATGACACTGACCTATGAGTTGTCCATGAGAAGTTATGTGATGCAAGGCTTCGACTGTACGTTTCTAAGAATTGCCATGCCTCCTCATCACTCTTTGTCATCATCGTTCCCCCACTTGCGGCATTAACTAGACCTCGGTGAGTCGGGTCTAAGCCATCTAAGAATGTTTTCACCAAGATCCATTTTGGAGTATCATGGTGAGGGCAGGAACGAAGAAGCTCTTTCAGTCGCTCAAATGCCTCGTGAAACTCTTCCCCAGGTTGCTGCTGAAAATTGGAGATCGCTCGACGTATCTCCGCAGTTTTCCTTATGGGGAAGTACTCGGCTAAAAACTTCTTCTGCATATCATCCCAGGTGAAAATGCTCCTTGGCTCAAGTGATATAAACCATTGTTTTGCTTTCCCTTTCAAAGAAAAGGGAAACAATATGAGCCTAAGGTGGTCTCTGGTGAGACCTCGAATATTGTTGGTATTGCAGATGGCAATGAATTCGTATAAGTGATTATACGGTTCTTCTTTGGATAGGCCATGGAAGTTTGGAAGTGACTGAATGAGATGAGGACGAATCTCATAGTAAGTGTCATCATCACCCGGTAAGGATATCGGGGATGGTTCTCGTAAGCGCCGGGTTGGAAATAAGTTTCCAGGGGAGGGTTATTTGGTGGTGGTGGATTTTCCATTTCTTTTTCAGTATCACTCATAAAAATTTTGTGAATTTCAGTCTTAGGCTTCTTGATTACGGATCTCTGATTTCTAGCTCGCCTTTCAGTTTCTTCTAATTCATGCACTCCAAAAACGGGCAAATCTTTCTTAGATCTAGTGTGGTGCATGCAACTTAAAAGAACTAGTTCTTAACCTCAAGCAGATCACAACTTAGAACTACGTGACAGACAACCTAATAATCGATTAAACTAAGAGAGAAAAAAAAGCAATTAAAGTAAAGACTCAACTAAAAATAAACACGCTAAATAAAAACTTCTTTTTTTTTAATAAATAAAAGACTAACACTAAAAAAATAAAAAAAACACACTAAAAGAAATATTAAAAATAAAGACAAGAATATTTACCTGACCCGCGAGAGATCAAGCAAACAATCTGCAAAACACTATTAAAAGATATCGAATAGCCATCTAGTCAAAAGATAATGCAAACAGATAAAATTAACACAACCAATTAATTCAAGCGCACAACTCCCCGGCAACGGCGCCAAAAACATGATGCACGCGTCGTTAAACGCACAACAAGGTTTAAATTTATAAACATAACTCAAACCTAGTGATAGGGTAAGTAGGGTATCGTTCTTCTCAGGGAGTCAGTGGTTAAATTAACGATTGGTGTTAAAACCGAATGCACGTGTGCCATAAAGATTGGCTACCGAATTTATCAATTAAGCTCAAGACTCACAAACTAAAACCGAAAATCTACTTGGCACAAATACATTACTTCAAACGATTTTTTGATTTAGAAAGTTAACTTAAGCGACTAATCATATAAAAACCAAAACTTTATAACTAAGCATTATAACTAGGCATTAACTAGAAAACTAAAAGACGAGAATTTTAGCCAACAAAGTAGCATCAAGATTATTCTCATGTACTCCTAACTATCTAAGAAAAGAAGATAAATCTCCTAGGACTTTCGTCAAACACTTGATATGCAATCCAAATACCAAAGAAACTAAACCAAATAACCAATAAAATAAACCCAATCTCATTCCCAAATAATGATAAATAATTGCATTCAACCAATAATCAAATATCAATCACTAAAACTAGAACACTACTTGAAGTTTTTGAACGAAATTATAAGCACAACGAATAATTAAACAACTTAAAACTTATATTATAAACAACTAGACTTAACAGATGTAATGGTTTTTTTTATCACAAGATTACTTGAAACAAACCTCCGTCACGAACCGTGTTAATTAGCCTTGATTGCTTTGGCAAATCAAGCTTCTGCTGCTGTCAAAAATAGCAGGAACTGGTCCCAAAATCACAGCGGTATTGGCTGTAAAAACAGTCTTGTTCCAGCCCTCCGCAGCCCCGAAAAACAGCCCCGAAATCGCAGCAAAACAGCCCAAAAAAACGTAGCTTGCAATACCTTTGATTCTTCTTCAATCGATTCTCCAAAAAAAAACCCAAGATGGCTGCGATTTTGCTGCTGGTTTGTGCGAAAATCAGCCCTTAGTCTGCTCTCTGTTTCTCCCTTCTTTCTCTCGATCGTGTGTAGAATGTGTCCCCAAAATCCCTCTCATGCATCTCTTTTATCCTCAGTCCTGCAGCCTCAAAATCCTCTAAAAGGAAGAGATATCCTCCACTTTTTTTTTCACAAAAATCCTTTCCTTTTTCCCTTTTTTTTTCCTTCCCAATCACGTTTCACCCCCTAAACCAAAATAAGAGTCCTCTCAATTTCTTTAATTTTCAATCCAAATAAGCAAGGCCCAACTCTTTTTTTTATTGAATAATAGAATCCCATGTCAAAACCCAAAATTCAGATCCACCTCACCTGCTGTCCAGCACACTTCTCCTGACTTCGACGGCAAATTCAGCCCATATTCGTTACGAATTTACGAAAACGCAAAACATAAAAGTTGTAGACCCGTCTGTTAGGTTTCCAGATCATCTTGATTTGCTTGAATCTGAGCTCGGACGAGTGAGATACAGACGAAACGCCACAGACGCGCAAATCTGTCAAAAATCCTCGTTTTGCTCTTTTTCACTCCAAATTGTTCCGAACCTATAAAAATATAAAAACACGTCAATGTAGCTCGGTTTTACCATTTTTATGCATTAATTGAGGACGATTGACGAGAAAACAACGTGACACTTAACGACCGATCAGTAATTGACATGCGGGTATTGGTTGTGTTTGTGCATTAATGAACTTAAATATTGTTTATCTCTTTTGAAAATATGGTTAGCTTATCTTGTTGCTTTTAAAGTTTGTCTCCTTTGTGGTTTTCTCCCATTTTTGTCTTAATGAACACATGCTTCCTTGAGGACAAGGAAGAGTTTAGCTTGGGGGATTTTGTCAGCTAGTTATTTTGTACATACTTTCTCTAATAATCTAGTATGTTTTGCATCTTAGTTTAACTAAAATTGTGCATATTTAGTTTAAATCGCATTGCATTCATCATATGTTCCGTGTTCGGGTCATATTCGGAAAACTTACGGCTTTATTCAAATTTCAGGTTGATTCGATATCGCTCGGTTCGGTTGCAAAGGATGCCGAGTAAGACGAAGGAAACAAGACAGAAAATGAAGAAACAGATAAAAGAACAAGAGCTGAATTCGCCTTCTGTGGGTGCGCACGACCCGTGCGCACTTCATGCCTACAAAGCGCACGGGTCGTGCGCCTTGTCTAGAATGTTTTCTTCTTCATGCAAGTTTTCTGCAGCTTAGTTTAGATCTTTGTAAGATATTTGTCTTGATATTTTTAAGATATTTGTTTAGATATTTTTGGATATTTTGGTTTTTGTAGTATAAGTAGAGTACCTCCCCTCTCCTTATTAGATCATCTTTTGGTTAAAAACAAGTACTCTCTCTAGTATTATATCATCCCTTGTTTGGAAGTAAACTCTCTCTAGAGGTTTATTTTCGTGGTTTACTCTTCTCTTGCAAGATTTCTACATTTGTGTTCATCAATCTAGTATTGTATCTCCTTCCTATTTTATGTTATCCTTCTTGTTCCTTTATATTTTCTGTTATATATATTAGTAGTTAATATTTCTATATATTTTGTTTAGTTTCTTAATTGATAAAAGTTGTTTTTAGTTCTTTTCAAATATAAGATTGTGTGGTGATAATCAACAGTTATATTGATAAATTGGTTAACTCGAAGTTAAACATTACGGTTGTTGGATATTGGTTTTACGATTCATCACCAACAGAAGCTGAGGTTGTAATCAAAGATCGACTATTCGATAATCTTTATTCAACAAATCAAATTATAAACGGAAGTTTGAATTTGGCTTTTGGTTGAATAACCAACGATTCTAAAATTATCATGGAAATAGATAAAAGTAGGAATCGGGGAAATTGTTTTATCAAAACTTACTGCTTCTAGTTAAGTCGAATGTCACGGAAGTAGTCAACCGCTTAACTAGGAAGGTTTACTTCGCCTCGGAAGAGGGTCTTAAACGTTTTTAGAAAGATAAACCCCTACCTCGATATAACTGTTGGATGTCACCACTTCCATCTCGTCTTTATGTCTTAGTTCGATACATATCCCAATTACTCATTTATTGTAAATTTGTACATCATTGTTATAGATAGTCTAAATCCCTTGTATATGTTTATGTTCTATACTTGTATTTTCATTTATAGATTAGTCTTTAGTTTAGAAAATTCCAATCAAAATTACGTTCCCATAGCTAGTTCATGATTTGTAGCAGAATTAATACTTAAACCATTACTCCCTGTGATCGACCCGCATGCTACACAACTCGTACGCTTGCGGTTAAAATATTGGACAACACATCCAACAACTAGTTTGCCAAACAAAACCATGCATGTCCCTCGACTTTTCACTTCCTTGGAATAACATAATTAGTCAATATAACCTTATACGTTACATTCTGATCGAATTTTGAAATATTACAAATAACTAAAACAATGGAGTGTTTTTTTAAAGGGTATCTTGGGCCTATGGCCCAGACTAATCCCTGGCAAAGCAACCGACTGCGAAAGCATTCAACTATGAGATTAAACCCAGTGGCCACAAGGCGAATGCAGGGAATCAAACAGTAGAGTGTTTATTTGAATAGACCAGTTGAATTTTATTTATTTATTTTTAAATATAAAATAAAGGGAATTTAATTAAAATATCCTTTTTTGAAAAATCAGTACCCAATATGCCCCCAATGTTGTTATTTTTGCCAAAATACCCCATATGTCCGCGTTTGATTTATTTCACGCAGGTATGGTCCGCGTTTTGTGCGATTCAAGTCATTGAATTGTAATTTTTATTATATATTTACAGTTTATACCCCTATAATTATTTAGTTAGTTTACTTTATATCTTTTACTTTTCTATTATTCATTTTATACTTTTATCATATTAACACACATAATCGTATATTAATTAAAATATGTTAAAAAATACGTTTTAATTTTAACAAGTTATAACATTATAATCGTCTCTTCGATACCTTCGAAATTAGCCCAATATTGAATATTTTTTGATTTAATTATTTTATTATATCATATATATTAAAAATACGTTTTTATATATCATAAAATTATTTAACGTATTTTAGTTAATATACAATTATATGTGTTAATATGATGAAAGTGTAAAATAAAAAATAGAAAATTATAAAGTATAAAGTAAACTAACTAAATAATTATAGGTGTATAAAATTTTAATATATATGATATATAATTAAATAATTAAATAATTAAATAAAAAAATATTCAATATTGGGCTCATTTCGAAGGTATCGAAGAGACGATTATAATGGTATAACTT
The DNA here is from genome assembly GCA_023525745.1 of Arctium lappa. Taxonomy (NCBI): domain Eukaryota; kingdom Viridiplantae; phylum Streptophyta; class Magnoliopsida; order Asterales; family Asteraceae; genus Arctium; species Arctium lappa. The sequence goes on along the minus strand of CM042052.1, from coordinate 85,374,224 downwards.
GTTAAAATTAAAACGTATTTTTTTAACATATTTTAGTTAATATATGATTATATGTGTTAGTAAAAAAAACGATATTATACCATTGGACTAAAAATAACGATATTTTAGTAAAAATAACGATATTCTACCATTTTACTAATAACGATATTTTAGTAAAAATAACGATATTCTACCATTGGACTAAAAATATCGTTATTAGTAAAATGGTAAAAAAAAAAAAGAATAACATAAATTATGAATAATTTGTCAAAAAATATGTAGTATATATATATATATGATATATAATACGTTTTATGGTAAAAAGAAAAATAACATATGCATACGTTCATACGTTTTATGTAGTACATATGATATATAATTAAATAGTTAAATCCAAAATATTCAATATTTGACTCATTTCGAAGGTTTCGAAGAGACGATTATAATTGTGTAACTTGTTAAAATTAAAACGTATTATTTTAACGTATTTTAGTTAATATACGATTTTATGTGTTAATATAATGAAAATAAAAAATGAAAAATAGAAAAGTAAAAAGTATAAAGTAAACCAACTAAATAATTATAGGGGTATAAAATGTAAATATATATATTAAATATCACAATTCAATTAAAGGGATATGTCCGCGTTTTATGAACTTTTATCCCCATGTCCGCGTTTTATCCCCCAACCCCGCGTTCAACAGTGGAAATGCGGCCCCACCCCCCGTTTCTACCCACACGCGGACCCAAACAATGTCATCCCACGTTTTTTGAAAAAACGCGGACATATAGGGTATTTTGACAAAAATGACAGGATTTAAGGCATATTAGACACTGATTTTTCAAAAAAGAGTATTTTAATTAAATTCCCTAAAATAAAACCACTACTATGAACCACTAGCTATACCAATCTAATTCCCTTAGTTGAATGGGTACACATTATTATAATAATAATAATTATTATCTTTAAAGGAAGGCTACACATTATTTATAAAGTCAAAACAGATAAAACATTGATTAATTTTTTTCTTATTCAAATGGGTTTATTTTATACCCAACAAATGTGGTTATTGGTGTTGACTTGGTTTCTAAGCAATATGATGTAACAAGGGGAAATGCATAAAAAATTTGAAAGTTGTAATACAGAAAGAGTTGATGCTTGTGGCACAAAACTATGGTCCGTTCATCTCCGACAGATTCAATTCTCAATAATTTTTCTAACATATAGAATTGAAAGTCAATTTTTTTTAAAAAGAATTAAATTTGATAACAGATTTTTTATTTTAAAGATTTTAACATCCATTATATTATTAAAATAATTATATAAATTTATCATTTTAATACACTTTTTAAAAGATTTTAGAGTAAACTACATGTCTGGTCCTTGTGGTTGACACCCATTATCAAGTTTGGTCCATCTTTCAAACTAATTATAATTTTGGTCACTGTGGTTGCTATTTTATTTTACTTTTGGTCCATTTAAGCGACTTTAGTTAAAAAGTTTAGTTAAATTAAGAGTATTTTGGACATTTTACTTTTACTTTTTCTTTGTCTTTTTTATTTTTCAATTTATTAGATTATATCGTAAATTACAATTGTAGTCCTTGTGGGTTTTTTTTTCTTTCCTACTTTTTTTTTTTTTTCCTATTTTGCATTCTATACCCTTATTATATTAATTAATGATAACTTTAACTAAAGATGCATTAAAAATACGTATTTTATTTTGTAACTTACACCATTATAAAAGTTTTGTCGATACTTTTAAAATAAGTTAAATATTAAATATTTTTATATTTTTATCTGATATATATTTTTGCAAATCCGTCAACACTAATCTAAAAAAAACTTTCTATTTAAGTCGTCTTTAAAAAACTTATTCTTTTTTCTTATTTATGTAATATAAAAGTCGAAATTTATCTATGTTTATTAATTAAAGAAATGTATCATATTTAGATAGTTCATTAATTACATGTTTTTTAAATTTGTATCAATTAATAAAATTTATAATCAAAATATAAACTTAAATTTATTGTAATAAAAAATATTCGAAATATAAACTTAAATTTATGGAGAGAATGATATTCAATTCTATTCCAAACTACAAACCATATACCCCAAAAATTCCAATTCCAATTCCTTACAAAAAATCCAAATATCTCGAAAACATTACGTCAAACCAAATGTGTCTTAGGCTATGTTTGACAAACTAGCTGATAAGTTAGCTGGTGATTGATAAACTAGTTGGTAACTCCGTAACTGATAAGCTAGTTGATGAAAAAGTCACGTTTGACAAAAATAGCTTATAAACATGTAAAATTACCAAAATGGACATCTAGATAAAATAATCAATTACAATATTTAATAATATAATTAAAACAAGTTTGTAGTAATATAATATATTAATTAATACAAGATAGCAAATAATATAATATGTTAATTAAAAAATTTTGAAATTTATTATTATATATACTATAAATTTTGAATTTTAAAACAATTTTTTTTTAAAAAAAAATCTACATTAACTTATGATTTTAAATAACCGTTACATATAATATGAAAAAAAAATGATCAAATAACAATTACAAAAATAATAATAATTGATAACAAAAATATATTGATCAATATTAAAAAAAATTGATATAATTATCAGTAATTCTAAATAATTAAAAATTAATATCAATGTATTATTAAAATTTATGTTATATTGATAATATTAACTAATATTTATTAATTAATAATAATAAATTTTAATAATTAATAGTTATTTATAATTAATAGTTAATATATAATAATGAATATTAATGAGGGCATAATTGGAATAATAAAAAAAGTTTCTCATAAGCTAATCCAAGTATCTTATCAAAAAGCTAGCTTATGTCTATCCAAACATGTACCTAAAAAATAAACTAGCTTATTTTTGCCAAACGATGTCTTATTGCTTTGTTGATCTAAAATGTAGGCTCATGAACCATGCATATTTCACCTTGTAAATCATTCTTTTTTTATCTATTGATTCATGAAAATAAATAAAATAAAGAAAATGTGTAGTTGTTAGTTGGTTATTTATTTTTCATTATGATAAATTTAAGTTTATGTTTTGGAAAAAAAAAATAATATATTATAGAGTTTTTTTTTCATCCACATTTAATAAAAACATTTAATTAAATAGAATATCTAAAAATGATACATTTTTTAAATTAATAGACATAGATAAATTTCGATTTTTTTTACATAAATAAAGAAAACAATAAATTTCTTAAACCCAACTTAAAATAGAAAAATTTTATTCGGATTAGTGTAGGCGGACTTGTAGATATATATCAAATAAACTGCATAAAAATTTAAAAATATTCAATACTTAACTTATTTTAAGGTAATCTACAAAATTTTTCTATTGGTGTAATTTACAAAATGAAATACGTATCTTAATGTATTGTTAGCTAAAATTATCATTAATTAATTAATATAATAACAATATAAAATGGAAAAATGAAAAAAAGTTGGAAAGAAAATAAAAGATAAAACAACAAACCACAAGGACTATAATTGTAATTTATATATATTCTAATTAGGCTTGTGCATCGGTCGGGTCGGGTCGGGGCCTTAAACCCTAAACCCGGTCAGATATCGGGTAGTGGGTGGAAGCCCCGAAATCCGACCGATTGTAATTCGGATAATTCGGGATTCGGCTTTCGAGTATATGTGGGTCGGTGATTCGGATATTATGTTTGATATAGGACTAATTTCAAAGCAATAGCATCCCAACAGTGTAAGATTATGTTTGATAGAGGATTAATTTCAGAATTCAAAGCAAATTGGCAAAATTTCAAAATTTCAATCCTAAACACAGACATACAGTAACTTAGGTCAACAGAGGTCACTAGTTGGAGAGGTCTCCGTCGACGTTGAGGAGTTGATTTGAGAATTTAGGTCGAGAAGGAGAACTGATGTCGATGACTGATTTGAGAAATTATCACATTAGGGATTTGTTATACTTATAATTATTTACCATTTATAAAAATAATAAAATAGATTTTTTAAAAATTAATGAAATTCGGGTTTTTGGGCGGGTCGGGTGGGGGTTTTGGCTACCCACCCCGATTCGTTTATCCGGTAAAAAGTTCAGGGTCGGTTATTCGGGTTCTCGGGAGGCACTAATTTCGGGTCAATCTGTAACACCCTAAAATCTGGAAATTACAACTAATTTAAAATTTTCTAAATACATCAATGAATGATTCATCTATAATCACAATTTAAGATTTAACCTCAATACAAACATTCATTCTACACATACAGTCTATAATAATGACGGGTGTTACTAAAACCCAATAATAGTCACTATCTCCAACTGCGGAAGACTTCACCAAACTACTTACTCTCGTGTAAGGCTAATGCTCAACTCCTCAAAGCACTACAAGAACCAAACCCCAACTGAACCTGATGCACATGCCGACAAATAAAAAGGTTAGGCTTAACACCTAGTGAGCTCAAGAGTTTTCATTAGAGATAAATAAAGCATTAACTTTAAGAATGTTATTTAAAATCATGATTTCCAAAATGCAATACATTTGATTTGAAAGCAACTAAAAATGAAATACATTAAATCTCAAAACAATCTCATTTCACCATTCACCCTTTTCGTGATTAAAAATCATAAAACAAACGTCTCTTTAAATAAAACCAAAACACAAAGCGCACGTAAAGCATAACTGACATTATAATGATCAAACACTGAAAATGTAGATAACTCCAACTTCCAAAACATCCCAATAACTCGATTGAGTTTCAATAACTAAAACCTTAAAACATAGATAAATACCCATACTCAAACGTCTCTGAAAACATGGATTATAAAACTACATAACCAAAACCACACCTATTGGTGACGGGGAAGACCCGATTACATTGTATGTGACGGAACACAAAAGTAGGTCACATAATTATGTAAGAAATCAAAACATGTGGGTTACACATAAAACACCCACCGAGCTCAACTCCTCTGAGTCTATCACTCGAAAACATCAAGTCAACTCCTCTGAGTTTATTCCTGAAAGTTCCAAAACAGTGGAACTTATGCACAAGAGAATTACACCTTACTACCTATGAGACGTTGCCCGACCGTATAGGTCCACACCTTACTTATCATGGTGACCCGATGCCTATTTCGTGCCAAATGGTGAACAAAATGCCCAAAACGGGGACATAGGAACACCGTGCCTATGGATCCATTGTACTAACTAAACCATTACATGAATCAAAACGAATGAACTAATGCATTCAAAACATGTAATTCTCAACTAAGATGCAGTAAATGCAAATCATAGCCAAATGCTCAATATTGAGCTATTAAAAGCGGACAAGTGTTCTCAAAACCCAACAAAATCCAAAGCGATCCATAAGCTTAACAAATCCAAAGACCCAACGTTGAAATTCATAAAATGAAATCAAACATAAACAACCCGTAATTATGTAAACCCATGCTCCAAAACATATAATCAACTCTAACGTAGTATAGATTGCGACAAATCGTTTTCCAAGTGAGTTTATAACATTTACCTTTCAAAACGTCCCATAACATAAAACCATGCATTTCTCCATAACACAAAATGAAATACATTTATACTCAAAATCTACTTCCATAAAATAAATCATTAGGATACCAAAATATATGATTTATTTATCCAAAATGCCCAAAATCCCAAAGATGTGTGCTATATAAGTTTATAAAGTTAAACACTTTCAAAATAACCAAACTTATCAGCAGTTAACAATTTCATTTAAGACACAAAACACTTTAAAATAAACATTTTGGCATGTACACCGTTTTCACAAATCAACTTGAACTCACCTTGCTAAATTTAGGCTAAATCTAGATTTTACCCCATTTTGAGCTTCCTTGACGAAACTTGAATCCTCCAAGCCAAAACCTAGATCCAAGAATTTTCAACCGTAAATAACCATATTCAACCATATAGAAACATTCCCCAAACATTTTATATCAAAACCTCAACTCATACCCAAAACCCTAATTTTGACCTAACTCACCCAAAATCTTCCAAATCGAAAATGGAGAAACATAATACTTAGGAAATCATCAATGGAGCATTTATATCTTATATTAGGGTTTAGAAATGGAAGGGATACACTTACCACTTAGGTTTTGATTGAAAACCTAGAAAACCCAAAAAATGAGCTAGAGGTTGAAGATGAAGATGGAGATGGTGAATCCTTAATCATAACTTTCCATTCTACCACTTGATGGTGTTTTCTCTCCATAAAATACAAGGATTTGAGCCACAAATAAGCTAGGGTTTGAAGGGAGAAAAGGAAAAACGTTTTGAGAGAGAATGAGGAAAGTTTAGAGAAGTGAGAATGAGGAATAGGCTGAAATGTTCGACTTAACAGCAGCCTGCTCAACTTTGGCGACATTGCCAAGTGACTATGCCCAGGGAAATGTCACCTGGCATAGTCGCCAGTGTGCCCCAGGCTCTTGTTTCCCCTTCTGCGACTGTGCCATGTGCGACTGTGACTTGTCATAGTCGTCGGGCATTGTCGCGGGACGTTTCCGGAGCCCTGAAACTCAACCTTTTCACTGCCAAAACTCCCGATACTCCGAGGGACTTTAAACAATACATTTCCCAACAAAACCCCACTGTTTACAAGTCACAGAAATGTCCGGGTGACATTTACTTACCGAAAATTACGGGTGTTACACAATTGGGTATCGGGTCGGGCGGGTTAATCGGGTCAGACGGGTTTTGCTCACCCCCAATTCTAATAAAACAAAAAATGAGCTTCCTTTAAGAAACTTGAATCTAAAAGTAATCCTTCCAAATCCTAGATCCACAAGCTCCCAAAACATATACAAACAAACCCAAGTGCTTAAAATCATTCTCCAAACACCTTTTTATCAATATCTCCATTTTGACTAAAACCATAATTTTGACCTAACTTTTCCCAAAATCAACCAAACTGAAATTTGTGAAATGAAAGCATTTGTAAACCAAGAATGAAGCATTTGTAACTTATATAAAGATTTGGAAAAGTGTAGGATGAACTTACTACTTAGGTGTTGATATAACCCCAAAAACCTAAAAATCTCTTAGAAGTGAAGATGAACCCTTGCTCTTGCACTTGAGGTTGTAATCACAAGCTTTGATGAAGAAGGAACACTTTAAAACCCAAAGAAATGGTCCCAAAATGAGCTAGGGTTCGTTATAGAAGATGGGGAAACAATTTGGGAGAGAAAGTGTGAAGTAGGAGAAGTGAGAAATGAGAAAAGACTAAGAAAAACGACTTTAAAGCGTTCTGGTACTGCGGGGCGACATTGCCATGGAAATGTCGCATGTCATATATGGTGTTGTTATCTAAAAGAACCTTGTTGTGTCTCTTAACCACTTGCAGTAGGTTGATAAGTTTGTCTAAATGTTACATTTCAACTTATATTGGTTCATTAATATTTATTTATATATGAAAGGTGGAAATCATGTTAGGAATCATATCATCTTATGTGAGTTCCTTGCCAAATAGATTGAGACGCGTTTGGGACATAACATTTCTTTGTTGAAATTCGTTACCTTTTTGTAATCGAGTAAGTGAGTTTCATTCCACTGTACTATTAGTTTGGGAAGTATATATTCATGAATAATCCTGATTCTCCTTTTCGGGGCATCCCACAATTCTTTGGGAGTTTCTACTTTCTAGTAAAGGTATTCCAATGAAAGTTAGAATTTATATTTTGTCTCAAAACATGAGGGTATTTGCTTGTACTTTTTCAATAGGTTGGTTTTAGGGTTAATAGGGAATTGATGGACTTTAAGTATTTTCTTGTACCTTGTAAGAGGAGATTTGTATACTCGTTTATGGTACTCAGGTTCTTTTGAGTTTACGACGTTGATTTCGGGATGAGTTGTTTCAACCATTTACATATATAAGGGATAATATATGATTTTATTTTTGACAAGACAATGGATTATGATCATAATTATTATTTTATGTATGAAATTTCATTATCATAACAATATTGGATTTTGTATGCTTACATTTTGTTGATAATACTTCATCAATATTTCAATTTGTGAAAAGAAATCACTCAATCTATTGGATTTTCAGGTAGTAGGGGAATCACATGGATTTCTTAAGTCCCTACAAACCTTAGGGCTGTTTACATCCGTTTGATAAAATCCTTTCGATATCTTGTGAATTATTTAATTTGAAGATAACATTATAGAGTTTTTGGCCTAAGGCCAAAAAATGAATATGAGTTTGTCATATGAAGCTAATTTCAGTGTTTTAATACCTTAATAATATTTTAAGAGATTACCCTTTGACAAATAAATATTGTTTTGACATAAAGTCAACTTCAAAGTTTTAAACGTCTTAATAGTATTTTCCTTCTGGAGCTTTTGGTAAAAGACCAAGATATATGGGTTTAGAAGTGTAACTTTCAAAAACTACTGTAAAAATGAAAATTATAAGTAGGAACTTATAATTAAAACATTCAGATATTATGTAGAGTTCTAAAACAAAATCCATAACTAAATTACTAAATATTTTAATACCAAAGTAAATAGATTGACCTAAATAAACAAATAACAATTAACCAATGTAAATTAAAATGTCTAAATTAAATTAATAACCCAAATTCAATTAATAGGCAAAAAAAAAAGATTAAAAAAATAAACAACATTGATCTAAATCAATTAACATGTCAAATATAATTTTAATACATGTGAATGAGAAATGAAAACAAAATATAAAGAATTATACCATACCAAACACATGGATTCGTAAAGAATCTTACCCACAAATATAACTTACAAATTCTTATCTTAATTTCAATTTATAAATTTATAATTAAATTGATAGTTACTTGAATAAAATAATTTATTTTAAAAATATTACATAACTTTAAATGTTATTTGAATTGAAATTAATAATTTAAAGTAAGCATTGTTGTATTTTTGGGAGGTAGGAACTATAACTAAAATTAATAAATATTCCGTAACAAAATGAATAAAAATGATAATATATATTCTGAAATAAAAATTTATATCTTTTCACAAATAAATTAAAATACAAAATAATATTAGTGTTTTTCTTAAAAACAAATACATATAGTTTTTAGTGGTAGGATCCATTGTAAATTTTCTTAATGTAGTATTGCTTTATTTTATTTTTAATAACCATTGTATTGATTTTTCTTTTAAACATTCAAGAAAAATAATTTTCGTGAAGTCAAATCTTTTTGTCTTTTTCGTTTGATTATTATCAAAACAAATTGATTTTGAGTCTCTTTTTCTTTTGAACCTTATCATTTTTCTTTTACAATTCGTTTGTGAGGTGTTTATCACAAAACAAAAAAAAATCGTTTTCTTTTTCAAACAAATATGACACAATATTCATATGTTCTAAATCTGATACCATAGATATGCAACAACATAATCTTAAGCAGTTCATCAATGTATCAACGTTTAGGATACCAAAGGTAGAAGAATCGAAACCGTACCTGATTTAATTAACTAAGTAGTAGCGTGAACGACCAATATACTTGATTATCTCATAACCAAATCAATAATTTATGTTGGTGCCAGATTTGATAATCTTCGTAGAGCGTACGTGCTGATAACGTGTTACAGAACAATCAATATAGAGAGAATAACAATATGACAGAGAGAAGAAGTTTATAATTCTCATTAATCATAAGCCCTTTAAATAGGAAGGAGTTTACAAAGAAAAAGAAACATTCATTATAGTAATTTAATACTAAGAAAATATTATGTCAATCACTTTCTTTTAATGATGACACATAATCTTTCAACAATTATAATGTTTTAGACTGTCGATTTGGCGCTTGCTACTTCCGATTTTAGAAAAATGTTAAAAAAATGATTTTATTTGAAAACCTCCACTTTTTGTTTATAAACCTCCTATTAAAAATGTTCTAACCGATCTTAATTACCATATCTTAGTTTCCATTCTTTTACCTATTGTGGTTTTCACCATGCAGCTAAAATGTTATCTTTTTCATTTTTTAATTTATTTATATGTATTTAAACAAGTTGTATTGGAAAAATAAGTGGACTTTCTATATTTAGAAGAATATTAGGCTTTTGCCTACATCTTTCATCATCCTTTGATTTATTTTTTAATTTCTAGTCTCCATTAGATTATGACGCTTTGACTAATACAATACTATTGGATAAATTTTATAAACATTTTACAACTTATATATGCACCAAAACTTAAACATCACATAGACATATTGTCCAATTGAAATACACTGATCTTGGTCAATAATTTTAGATAAATGAAGGGTAATTAACTTAAGGTATAGTATTTGCCGTATCTTGATATACATGCCAACTAGTAAGCTTTTAATTAAGTTCAATGAGTCCATGGTATATTCACGTAAAACATTGTATCAAATCATATAATGTAAAACCTGACATTCAAGATACCAACTTTACTCTTATAAAACATATGGACAGTATTGATTTGCATATCAATCAACATGCAATCGTATATTTCATTGAAAAACTTTATTTCAAAACACTTGTGCATATGAACTATGTTTCATTAATTTGCCCACATGTAGATCTAATCATATCTTTCTTGAGATCTAAACTTTTATATAATACATGACTCATCTATATATGTCCATCACCAAGTAGAATATATAGTTCTCAGTATGTATTGGTGAAACGTTCCGTCACATACAGTACAATACAAAGGTATGTCGCGACATGTACTAGCCCTTAATTAAATCTTTTGTCGTAGTACAATGGTATACCTTGTGACGTCTGCTACCCTTACATAATTATATTTTATCATGCATGGTTTAATTCCAGCCATCAATATTCGCCTCTTTATATGATCACACATACATATAATCTCATATTTATTTATTTATTTTTGCAAAAAGTTCTTTCATAACATATGAAATACTTTGTATGCTTGAAGGCTTTAAATTAGATAAACACTTAGCATGCACATCTCATATTTCAAAATACTGGAAAAATATGTAGACGTGTATGCAAGTTTATAAATTGCATGAAACCTACCTTACTTTGAAGATTTATATGGTCAATTTGTAACGATACCTACTCCCTACACATATAATAACATACATTATGAGTGTCCACACAAACCGATGAACACTAATACTGCCTATACTTCACAATCATAAACAATCTACTCGACATCACACACAACATGGGACTTAATTAAGCAATTTACATAGGCGACTTCATCCAGTAACTAGCTTATCAACTAATTTATCGAACATAGCTTTAACCCCTTCGACTTTCACTTTGTTGGAATGACATAATTAGTTACATTACATTCTATACCAATTTTGGAATGTTACAAATAATTAAACCAATAGATCGAGTTTTTATTTGAATTGACTACCCGATATTTAATCGTCTATAAATTTATTTTCTTTCAAATAAAATATTAACTGAATTTTCTTTATTTATTTTTAAAAATAAAATAAAACCGTTGGTATGAACCAATACCAATCTAATTCCCATAATTGAATGGGTGCACATTTATTTATAAAGTCAAAAAAAATAAAACGCTGATTGATGATTTTTTTTATTCAAATGGATTTATTTTATACCAACAAATGTGGTTACTGGTATTGACTTTGTTTCTAAACGATATGGATGTAACAATTACAATATTATTAAAAACTAAAAGTTGTAATACAAAAAGAGTTGATGTTTGTGCACAAAACAATGTCAATGAGGTAAAACCGTGTAAAGTTTTGTCTCTTTCATTTCACCTAGAGTCAAAGGAATCGATCAACACAAGAAAACAAAATTAAGAGTCAAAATCCCTTTCAACATCAATTTGATCTGGTTTTGGGTTCAGGTAGCGCATCGTAAATTTATGAATTTTGAATTAGAAATTAAAAAAAATATTCAACAAGAAATCAACTATTTTACATTGATAAAAAAAATACTGATAAATTAAAACTAGATTATGATCATGTACAGCCAAAAAGATACTTATATATTACTTTCCTTATATGTGCCAAATTATCTAATGGGAAAGCAAAGATGAAAGACCAATGAGAAGGTTCGAATTTGGACGAAAGGAATTGCCAGCAACATCATCTGCTCCAAGAAACTAATATTTAACTAAACATGTGTTCCATATATACAATATTTCTCTCTCCAACGTTAATTAAATAAACCAACCTGCAACACTTTTAACCGCGTATGCCACCAATCTACTCCTATATGTACACACATATCATTGTGTTAATCTCAACCAGCAAAACTTCTCTCTCTCTCTCTCTCTCTCTATATATATATATATATATATATATATATATCTGTGTGTGCAGTGCAGATATGGGCATTAGCGGTAAGGGTTTCACAGTGGAAGTGGTTGAGAATGTGGTGGTCGGTGCAGAGGAACCATGGAATGACCATTGGTTACCATTTACAAACCTAGACTTGCTCGTCCCACCTTTTGATGTTGGCTCTTTCTTCTGCTACAACAAACCCTCACATGGGAGTTTTGCCACCATGCTAAACACCCTCAAAGCTTCCTTATCTGGAGCTCTCACACTCTATTACCCCCTCGCCGGTGAGATCGCATGGAATGCAGCTGTCGGAGAGAATCAAATTCACTGCAACAACCAAGGCGTAGACTTCATCCATGCTGTTGCTGACGTGCAGCTGAAGGAACTCAATTTGTACAATCCAGATGAGAGTATTGAGGGTAAACTTATACCAAAGAAGCTACGTGGGGTGCTTTCTATCCAGGTACATATAGCAGTCACTAATTTTAACCCAATACTTATAACTTTTATATATATAGGAAAGTTTAAACGAGAACACTAACAATTTAAGAAAACAAGGAAATATATATATATATATTGGAAGGATATTTTGCAACCCTGAAAAAGGTTGCAACCCACATCTTAACCGTTGGATTCATGATAGACGGTTATTTTATTTTTATTTTTCTGTTTTTTTTAATTGAAAATATTGGGCCCATATCTATTGTAACCGCCGATCATGAATCCGACGGTTAAGATGTGGGTTGCAAGGGTTGCAACCTTTTTAAGGGTTGCAAATGAAACAACCCCTATATATATAATTCTTCTGCTTTTTTTGTTGTAGCTACAAAAAACTTGTAATAACATTGTCTATCGTAAAATACAGGTTACGGAGTTAAAATGTGGAGGCATGGTGATAGGGTGCATGTTTGATCATAGGGCAGCGGATGGGTATTCGGCTAACATGTTTATCTCATCATGGGCAGACCTAGCTCGATCCGAAATCCCATCTATGCTACCCTCCTTTCAGAGATCCATCCTCAATCCGAGGAGCCCAACCACTTATTCTTCGTCAATCGACGATGTGTTTGCTATATTTGAACCACCATCGAAGCCCGATAATGATCAAAACCACGACGATCTACTCATTAATCGTGTATACTACATAGAGGGTGGCCAACTTAACAAGATACAATTGTTGGCAAGTGAAAATGGACGTAGGAGGTCGAAGTTAGAGGCCTTCACCTCTTTCTTGTGGAAGATGGTTGCCCTGAGCATGGAAAACATGGGAAAACACAACCAGATGTGCAATGTGGCTATCGCAGTTGATGGAAGGCGAAGGTTATGTGAAGGAGACGGAGAAGAAAAAGAAAAACTAATGGTCTCGCACTTTGGCAATGTTCTATCGATGCCATATGGGGCAAAAAGATCACAAGTAAGGAGCTTACATATTTTTTTTTATCTCGTTCTTTCTTATTTTTTATTTTTAGCATTTTGACATGTACAAATGATTGTTTTGCAACAAAATGACTTGTAAATCAGGTTAAAATCTAATTCACCAGTATTTTGAAACTATAGGAGTTGAGTAAGATGTCATTGAGCAACGTGGCCACAGAGGTTCATGAGTTCCTGCATACTGCCACGGGAAAAGACCATTTTCTGGACGTGATAGATTGGGTGGAAGAACAGCGGTCACATCCACTGGTGGCAAGGGCATTTGCCAACAAAGAAATGTCGGTGATGGTGTCATCAGGACAGAGGTTCCAAATCATGGACAAGATGGATTTCGGGTGGGGTAAGGTGGCTTTCGGATCATGTCACGTCCCGTCCGAAAGGAAAGACTGTTACGTGATGACGTTGCCTAGTCCGACGAACAACGAGGATTGGGTTGTGTACATGCATATGCCAATGAAACATATGAACTACATCGAGGTGCATGCTAGTCACATGTTCAAGCCTTTGAATGCTGATTACCTCAAGATTTAACACAAATTTAAATCAATAAATGTGTTTAATTTGGAAAATTAATGTAAAGTTGATGTGCTGTTAAATTAATAATATGCTTTTGTTCTAAATAATAATTAGAAATACCTCTTAATGGGTTATCATATACCCATTCGTATGTATTGCCTAGTCCTTTTTATTTGTTCGAGTTGAGTGAGTATCAAGTTCTTAACTACAATTCTTTTGTAAAGCAATCATATGATCACTACTAATTTTTTAATGTTTGTTTTTCAATAGTTAAAATCAAATGTGTAGAATTAATAGAAATAAAAATATCAAAGCTCTTGTAGCCCAGCGGTCGGTAACATCCTGGGGGGGACAGTGGATGACATCCCTGTCTATCCGGGTTCGATTCCTTGGGGGAACGGGTGGCGATACCCCAGTCCATGGGTCGGACTTCGGGTCGGGCATGGGCGAGGCTATGGATCGGTAACGGTCCATGGTCACGAAGATTAGTCGGGTGCCCGTATGGATCCCGGATACCTTGTCGACTTCGGTCGGGACGGGTGTGTGCGTTAAGCTGCCGTTCAAAAAAAAAATAGAAATAAAATAAAATCACTAAACTTGGAAAGGAAGATGATAAAATAAAATCTTCACCATGAAAAAAAAATGTGGAGATTGAATTACTGGATTTTGGAAATAAAGAGATCAAATGATAGAGGTGTTATGGTATAATTAGTTGGTGTCATAATTGGTATGAGGCATTTAACAACCATTAGAGTGAGCGACAATCCCATAATAATATGCAATTAGTAGGGATGGCATATGTGATCTGACTTGTGGCATTTTTCAGAATAAAAATCTCATGTTCCAAATTATCATTTCCCATTCATGTCCATCAATCACATTAATACAGGTCATCGGAGAGAGAATATAAACATAAATTAAATAAAATAAAAAATATATAAAATCTTTTATGTCTTAATTTCATTGGTCGGACAGGGAATGGGACATGTGAATTTGGGACTATTCCATTTTCCGCGTAAGAGTGCTCGCACTACACCAAATGTCACTTAGACAACAAATGAAAATTGTTGCCTAAGAGGGGTTTATGTGTTGCCTAAGGCTTAGGCAACATGTCTATGTTGCCTAAGCATTGTTGCCTTATCAATGTTGCATAAGAACTTAGACAACATAGGCAAACAACATATGTTGCCTAAGCGGACTCCTTAAGCAACACACAACAGGTTATGTTGCCTATGAAAAAAACATATGTTGCACCCACTAAACACTAAGGCAACATTAGATTTATTCATGTGTTGCCTAAGGTATCAACTTAGACAACATACTATATTTGCATATGTTGCCTTACACATTTTTTTTTTTAAAAAATCAAATTTTCTTATTAATTAGAATTTTATTAAATAACAAATAATATTACAAATTACATACGTTCAAAAAAACTAATATACTACTTCAAATGACCAAATACAAGCTTTTCAAATGTCATCCCATCATAACAAGCTCGTTGGTTTGAATCACAAAAACGATCAACTTTCTTTTTGAACTAGTCCCTTCATATCTCCACTCTTTCTGAAATCAAAAAACCTAATGTGAGACGGCGTTTTGATGCATCACAAAATCATACCAGAAATCACGAAATCTAAGAACAAGAGGGAATATGTTTGCTACAACAACTTTAACATTAGCAAAAAATTCATTGTTAGGGCAAGACAACATCGATATAATGCTCAAGACTATGCTCTCTACCTGCAAGTATTGCGTTTTCAATCAACAAATAGAAAAACTTAATCGAACCTGAAACTTAATCGAACCTGAACTCAAGTAAGAAAAAACAACTCGAACCTGTTCTTCAAAAACCAAATCGAACCGGCTGTTGTTTTGCAAGATGAAAACGAACTCAATCGAACCTGCTGCTGGTGGTGGCAGAAAAAACAGAAACTTAATCGAACCTGAAACTTAATCAAACCTGAACTCATTTGTTTGTTTCTCCTTGTGTTTATGTAAAAAGAAAAAAAAGGTATATATAGAAAGGGGAGTTCGAACCTGAATAAACTTCCAAGCTATCGAACCAAATGAGAAAGGGGAGTTCGGCTAGAACCACATTTGCATTATAAATCAAAGGTAAATCGAACTTAATCAAAGGTAAATCGAACCTGAAACTTAATCGAACAAATGAGAATGAATAACATATTTCAAAGGACACCAATAACAACTTCATATATTTGCTATATCTATAATCTGAACTATGTAATTTCATGAATAAAAATATTAGTATATATTCCTCTTCAAACCCACAAATAAAGAAATTAATTTAACTTATACAAGGGTAGGTTAGTAGGTACTGGTACTCCAATTTGCTTATAACTTCAAGTCTTGTAAAGCTTGCCATTGGTCTAACGTTATGTTGGTTAGTATATCTGTAATCTGTTGCTATCCTTAATATATTTTGAAAGATCTACTTGACAATAAAATCATGATGTTGCAAATCGATTAACCAAAATGATGCATAAATTAATGATTAGCCAAATTGTAACACCCTTAAATCAGGAAATAGTAACTTATTAAAATTTACTAAATACATCAATAAATAAATCATCTTCAACCACAAATTATGACTTAACCTCAATACAACCATACATTCTATACAAAAGTCTATGATAAGGACGGGTGCTACTAAAACCCCATAGTAGTTACTATCTCCAACGTTGCGGAAGACTTCACCAACTACTTACATTTGCACAAGCTAAGGCTCGACTCTTCATGGGATTGCTAGGACCAACTCCCAACCTTGAAACCTGATCCACATGCCGACAAATAAAAAGGTTAGGCTTAACGCCTAGTGAGCTCAAGAGTTTTCATCATATATAAAATAATCGTTTAAAAGAAAGAATGCGGTTAAAAGTTATAGTCCTTCAATATGATACGTCTTACATGTGAAAACGACTCATTTTCAACAATATGCATTTTAGGTGAAGAACACCAATTAAAACGTTTTCCAAGCCAACTACTTCAGAGATAATGATAAAAGCGTAAGTATAAACTAAACTCTCCATTTATGAAGATACGGTTAAACCTTATATCCCAAAACACCCCGAACACGGGTGGGGGATAATACTCAACCCATAAATCATGGGTAAAACCCAATCATACAAAACGTCACCGAAAACTTGGATAATAAAACTCAATACCCAAAAACAACACCTTTCGGTGACGGGGGATTCCCGATTCCATAAAATGTGGCGGTCCACCAAGTAAGCCCATTTTATGTTGTTATGACTAGTCATATAAACAAAAGTACACGCAAGAGATGTCAGGCTCAGTAGCTTTAAACGTACACCCACGGAAACTCGAGTTCAACCCCGTCGGGTTCCTATGTCGAGCCCCTCATCTAATATCGTAGTACTTGAGAACGAAGGACTTATACCGCAACCCGGTACCTTAACGTGCAGCACGAAGGACTTACATCGCACCCGATACCTAACGTGCAGCTCGTAGGACTTACATCGCACCCGATACCTAACGAGCTTCATCCAAAATTGCCAACAAGGCTCGAAGTCGAGCTACCAAAACTGGACAATTGTCCAAAGGCTCCAAATCAAATAAAAATACCAAGCCGCAAGCTTAGCACCCATTGACCCATTGATGAAATAAAATAAGAATACGATAAAACGCTCTCGACCAACGGATATGCAAACACCACGACTAAAAGTAAGATTAGTTCGAAACTCAACATTAGTTGAGGCAACCTATTTTCCAAATGAACTTATACTCTTATATCTTCCAAATGTCTCGCAACACAAAATATGCATTTTCCAAATTTTACAGCTGATAAGAATGAAAGTCATAAAATGAGACTATAAATATTCTTTCAAGTGCCTCACCTAAAAGTGCAAGTAATACTTTATAAAATATTCTATTTCATGAACGATGCATAAAATCCGACAACCATTTAAAAACGTATTTCTTTGACTAAAGATCCATTTATACAATAAGACTTCAAAACACGTTCATTTATGACACATATATCAAAGCCCAAAAATCTCAAATGTGGTGTTATACAAAGTTTATAGAGTTAAATACTTCAACAAATCAAAGATTAGAAAATACTTCAATATTGGATAATTTCATGTAAAACACATAGACACTTAAAATGGACATTTTGGCATGTACACCGTTTTCACAAATCAACTTGAACTCACCTTGCTAGATTTAGGCTAAATCTAGATTTTACCCAACGAGCTCCTTTTGAAGGCCGCTTGAATCCTCAAGCCGAGAACTTCCAAAACCTAGATCCATACAATCCAAACCATTTATAAATATTCCCCAAACATTATACACCGAAATCCCTAAACGAGATTAAAACCCTAATTTCTTCAAAACCATCAAATCCTAGATTTGAGATACCAAACACTAAGAAACCATTAATGGAGCATTTATAACCTTAATACAAGAAAACTTACCCTTGAAGACAAAGAGGCTTCCGAGAACACCCAATCCAACATTTCAACCCGAGCTCCCAACCGATGAACTTGATGAGGAAGATGAAGATGGAGGTTTTGTGGTTCAAGGTTCCAACTAGTTAGATGGTAAAGGATCATGAGGTTTGGGGAGAGAAAAACCCCCAAAATAGGTTAGGGTTCGGTTTTAGTGTTTGGGAGAGAAAAGAGAGGAAGATGAAAGTGAGAAATGAGGAGAAATGGTGAGAATCGCGACTCTTAAAAGGCCTGGGGGCCGACCGCGATTGTGCCCGGCGATTGTGCCAGGGCACTATCGCCAGGGCACTATCGCCCAACACGTACCGCGGGCACACCCCCGCTGGCGATTGTGCCCGGCGATTGTGCCCAGGGCACTATCGCCAGGGCACTATCGCCCAGAGTGCACTGAGGCTCGATCCTTCCCATTTTCCGCACAGACCACTCATGACGCGATTGGCTTTCACAGACAGGAATTTACGGGTGTTACAATCCTCCCAACCTTAGAATGATTTCGTCCTCGAAATCTGGAATCACCAAGCACCCAACATTCACATTTGAAAGATCGATTGATTCCCTATCCCAAAGAGATGCCTTCATAGAACTTCACTTCATCTACAGACCCGATTACATTCCGGTTGAGGTTTTTGCTGAGTTTTTCATAACGTGTCGTTACAAACTAAATTTCAACGTTCAAAATATTTCACCGGCGTCAGGATGAAAGTTGAGTCCTTGATTAATCATTTTCTAAATCGTTCACTCTCGGTTGCCTCCCAACCTTAGATTTCTCATAATACCCCGAAAGCAACTTACGACCTTATCTAGTCATTTCCATCAAGAATACCCCAATCCGAATTATTCCCTTAGATACTTCTGATTACGACGCAACAAAGTCTCCTCAAAATTCATTGGTACTTAAAGTCCACCTCGACATTCCCACGAAATGTCTCCAAAATCATCACCACTAGAGAGTTATTGTCCATTGACGAAATTTCCTAACGACGAGCTTGGTCTGAACCATCGCAACCTTTAAACCCGTTCCTCAGAGCTGACCCGAACACCATGTCTGCAAGTGCTCCCACACTTCTATAAACCCAAGCATTGTGTTTCCACCAGAAACATACCATTACGCTCTACTGATAGTCGATTATCCCAAATCCCATGAATCCTCGGATTCCTACAGATCCACTCCCAATATTGATGAAGATGTCCTTCCAAGGCACACCACTGCGTCCTTTAGGTAACTGGTTAACCCAAATCCGGCTATCGCTCAACTCCGTTCCAACCCCAACTACACAATATTCCTTTAACCAAGTCTTTATCACCACGGGGATGCTTATACACATCGGTACTTAAACATCAACACTTAACCCTCTTTTAATTTCCATCACCGAAAGGTCATTATTTCCCATAATCCAACTGGAATACTTCCAAACATTCCAAGACCCATTGACTTCAAGAAAACAAGTCGACACTTAAGACTAAACGGTGACCTCGAAAACGTGGACATCCCGTCCACGATTTCATCCTAGACGGATCGTCGCATTAAGGCAGACACCTAACAAATGCTAAAATTCCAAATCACACATTTCTAACAAACAGATCACCAAAATTTCCTTTTAATCGCGGAACCCACCAAGACGGTATGCCAACAACACAACCCATGATGTGACACCGACTAGCAATCCATCACAACGAATCCCAGAAGAAACGCAGATAGTCACATAAGACCTTATTCCGCATGATTGCCGAAGTATAAAATCACCCCTTAACTGGCGGAGAAGACTTAAATCTACTACTTCCATAAAACAAGTGCGCACAGATTCAAAACTGAAACTCAAACTTTCACGACTGACCGCAAGTCGGAACATCCGACGCCTCCAATTCCAAGGACTCCCTTAGTCCCTACTCACAACTGTTCTTATGCCAGGGTTAAAATCTATAGGCCTAATGAGTTCAAGGTTTTTCGACTAGTATGCCAATTTAAGTTTATAAAACTTCCGAATACAAAGGCTTCCTAACGATTAAACGTGCGACAAAATACACTACCGTCCATGCGATAGGTTTCAAAATTGATTAACCACACAACGCATGTGAAACCATTTCCAAAAACTCATTTGTTCAATACTTACGTAAATAAAACGGTAACAAGAGATGCGCAACAAAATTTTCAAATGGACTACCATTGTCCTAGTAATGCATCAATTTATACTATGCATATGAAAGATAACTTTCCGCACTATAACATGTGAAATAAAAGTTTGCACATTTCCCGAAAGAGACATTCACAAATTAATTTTAAAGTTCTGACTTCCCAACCCAAAAGTCGTTGCGACATAAAATTATTAACCACTCCATATGCAACAGTTTATTCTCCAAAGTTCGATGAAATGACAAGAATGCAAATAATTCTCAAATTGAGTTTAAAACTTAAGTCGCCTCGGTAAGACACATTTGACCAAGATGGTAACTACAATGATATGCAATTCGAAAATTCACTTCATGTAATGCGGAAAATCTATAACAGTAAGGTCAACAAGCGAAGCACGCTTAGAGTAAAATTTAATTTAAGACAAGATAAATACTTCGCATCTTTACTTACGCGAGTGAAAGTCGGATCCAACCTAAAAGTATGCACATATACTCGTGCGAAACTTAAGATGCAATCATGCGACATTTTGATTTTTCAAGGGCCTCTTACGGTTGCAAGAGTGTCGATGCAAGATTCGCATGAAACAAAGTATTGAACACAACTCGTAAATTAACGCACACAATGATGCATATGCACATGTTCTCAAAATTATTTTACGCAACGCAAAATGGCGTAAGACGAGGTACCCTAAACCCAACTGAATTTTCGCAAAACTCAATAATGCTAAAATCATGCAGTGACAAATTTTCATTTCTCAACAAGAATGTAAGATGGCAATATAGCTAAAACACTAAGCCTTCAAGAGTTTCCTCTTTTAATGCAATGAAAGGTAAAATGACACCTTTAACAAAATTCACATGGGACACGACGCCAACTAACTCGTAAGCTTAAAAGAGGCAAAATTAAAACTCACGCACGGAAAGGCATTGTATAAAACAACACTCCATGAAATTTCAACAAAACTCACACAAACTAAGATTCTCAAGAATTTCCGACTCAACGCGTGGGGATAACTTTTCCTTTAAAACCATTGACATATGTGGAGGAGATCCAATGCCTAGGTTAAAATCTCATAGCTACTTGCCCAATACTCAAATGACCTTAAAACATGGATATTACAATATCCGCAAATAGCGTTAAACAAGAGACGTGCATAAAGAGATTTTGATAACCTTTTGCAATTACGTGCAACAAAACAATTTATGCATGCTTAAGCTCACAGTTTAAAATCTGATGCGTGCTAAATGCTTTACCAAAACTTTATAATATAAACCACTTTCTGTTTTACGAACACAAGAAACAATTTATGCAAATTTATTTCAGAAATAAATTTTAGTGCATGAATTTGGTCGGCATTCACCACTCTAAACTACGCTTCTCAACAACCCGACATACTAATACCATCCGGGTGTATCAAGCATCTTAGGACAACAACCTCAATTTCCTGCTATTGTCATCCGGATACTCCACATCTTAAAGTGACACTCGGATATTTCCTCGGTTCACCTTACAATCTCTCCTCGTATGACGTCAATTCCGTAAGCTCAAGGTTCTACTCCAACCAATTATTCTTACTCAAGACGATCAACTTAATGCATTCAACTCACTTAACTATCACTTAAACGTGACATTGCTATAGACATCAATGTTTTCCTTAGATCACTCACTTAGAAACCTTCTCACTACCCCAACGGTAATCGTACCAAGGTAGTTCAAGTATACACATGTAATATGTAGGTTCACCATAACACTGGCCAGGTGCCATTATGAACGTACCATACATGATCATCCTTGCGATCCTTGCCAAATTTCCCGTTTCTAGTGACACGATCAACTCCATCATATCTTATCTTAAGGTTCCTAATGTGCAACTTCACTTACAATCGCTTATAAAAACGCTAGTTTGAGTCTAGGCATCCTACAATCAATACCTAATTCTCTCAAACTTAAGCTCTGATACCAACTTGTAACACCCTTAAATCAGGAAATAGTAACTTATTAAAATTTACTAAATACATCAATAAATAAATCATCTTCAACCACAAATTATGACTTAACCTCAATACAACCATACATTCTATACAAAAGTCTATGATAAGGACGGGTGCTACTAAAACCCCATAGTAGTTACTATCTCCAACGTTGCAGAAGACTTCACCAACTACTTACATTTGCACAAGCTAAGGCTCGACTCTTCATGGGATTGCTAGGACCAACTCCCAACCTTGAAACCTGATGCACATGCCGACAAATAAAAAGGTTAGGCTTAACGCCTAGTGAGCTCAAGAGTTTTCATCATATATAAAATAATCGTTTAAAAGAAAGAATGCGGTTAAAAGTTATAGTCCTTCAATATGATACGTCTTACATGTGAAAACGACTCATTTTCAACAATATGCATTTTAGGTGAAGAACACCAAATAAAACGTTTTCCAAGCCAACTACTTCAGAGATAATGATAAAAGCGTAAGTATAAACTAAACTCTCCATTTATGAAGATACGGTTAAACCTTATATCCCAAAACACCCCGAACACGGGTGGGGGATAATACTCAACCCATAAATCATGGGTAAAACCCAATCATACAAAACGTCACCGAAAACTTGGATAATAAAACTCAATACCCAAAAACAACACCTTTCGGTGACGGGGGATTCCCGATTCCATAAAATGTGGCGGTCCACCAAGTAAGCCCATTTTATGTTGTTATGACTAGTCATATAAACAAAAGTACACGCAAGAGATGTCAGGCTCAGTAGCTTTAAACGTACACCCACGGAAACTCGAGTTCAACCCCGTCGGGTTCCTATGTCGAGCCCCTCATCTAATATCGTAGTACTTGAGCATGAAGGACTTATACCGCAACCCGGTACCTTAACGTGCAGCACGAAGGACTTACATCGCACCCGATACCTAACGTGCAGCTCGTAGGACTTACATCGCACCCGATACCTAACGAGCTTCATCCAAAATTGCCAACAAGGCTCGAAGTCGAGCTACCAAAACTGGACAATTGTCCAAAGGCTCCAAATCAAATAAAAATACCAAGTCGCAAGCTTAGCACCCATTGACCCATTGATGAAATAAAATAAGAATACGATAAAACGCTCTCGACCAACGGATATGCAAACACCACGACTAAAAGTAAGATTAGTTCGAAACTCAACATTAGTTGAGGCAACCTATTTTCCAAATGAACTTATACTCTTATATCTTCCAAATGTCTCGCAACACAAAATATGCATTTTCCAAATTTTACAGCTGATAAGAATGAAAGTCATAAAATGAGACTATAAATATTCTTTCAAGTGCCTCACCTAAAAGTGCAAGTAATACTTTATAAAATATTCTATTTCATGAACGATGCATAAAATCCGACAACCATTTAAAAACGTATTTCTTTGACTAAAGATCCATTTATACAATAAGACTTCAAAACACGTTCATTTATGACACATATATCAAAGCCCAAAAATCTCAAATGTGGTGTTATACAAAGTTTATAGAGTTAAATACTTCAACAAATCAAAGATTAGAAAATACTTCAATATTGGATAATTTCATGTAAAACACATAGACACTTAAAATGGACATTTTGGCATGTACACCGTTTTCACAAATCAACTTGAACTCACCTTGCTAGATTTAGGCTAAATCTAGATTTTACCCAACGAGCTCCTTTTGAAGGCCGCTTGAATCCTCAAGCCGAGAACTTCCAAAACCTAGATCCATACAATCCAAACCATTTATAAATATTCCCCAAACATTATACACCGAAATCCCTAAACGAGATTAAAACCCTAATTTCTTCAAAACCATCAAATCCTAGATTTGAGATACCAAACACTAAGAAACCATTAATGGAGCATTTATAACCTTAATACAAGAAAACTTACCCTTGAAGACAAAGAGGCTTCCAAGAACACCCAATCCAACATTTCAACCCGAGCTCCCAACCGATGAACTTGATGAGGAAGATGAAGATGGAGGTTTTGTGGTTCAAGGTTCCAACTAGTTAGATGGTAAAGGATCATGAGGTTTGGGGAGAGAAAAAACCCCCAAAATAGGCTAGGGTTCGGTTTTAGTGTTTGGGAGAGAAAAGAGAGGAAGATGAAAGTGAGAAATGAGGAGAAATGGTGAGAATCGCGACTCTTAAAAGGCCTGGGGGCCGACCGCGATTGTGCCCGGCGATTGTGCCAGGGCACTATCGCCAGGGCACTATCGCCCAACACGTACCGCGGGCACACCCCCGCTGGCGATTGTGCCCGGCGATTGTGCCCAGGGCACTATCGCCAGGGCACTATCGCCCAGAGTGCACTGAGGCTCGATCCTTCCCATTTTCCGCACAGACCACTCATGACGCGATTGGCTTTCACAGACAGGAATTTACGGGTGTTACACAAATAGATCTCCAGATTTGCCAAATCGATTAACCAAAATGCCAAATCGACATATGTAAGTCCAAATTCGATTAGCCAAACTGAGAGTGGACATCGAGATTCTAGAGTGGAGAATAGTCAGAATACCTGCTCTGCTCGTCGCCGCTCGCCCAAACATAAAATTAATTGCGAGAAATCTATATTTGATGACGAATACAACAATTGGCACAAGTATTGTTCATCATTCAAGCAAGGAAATATAGAAAACACACAAAAACAAAAAGCATAAACCAAAATCGAATATTTGTGAATGTAACATAGAACTCACTTACGGTGATGGGGATGCCATCGTCAGACAGAATCAAACAAGCGTAAGTGCTAGCTAGCTCTCTGATCGACATCTTTCTCTATCAAAAACAAAAACAAAAAACAAAATCCCAAGAATAAATCAACACGTCGATGCAAAACACAAACACAACCATTATTTATTTATATTTTTGAAACAAGAAAATATGTTGTCTAAGATAACTTTCATTGATTAAAAAAAACATTATACAAGTTATTAAATTTTCGATTACCAATATTTATTTATATTTTTGATCTTAGGCAACATGGAAACAAGAAAATATGTTGACTAAGATAACTTTCATTTATTAAAAAAAAAACATTATAAAACTAAGGCAACATAAGAGAAAATGTTGCTTAAAATAGTTGAGGCAACATATAATTATTCATATGTTGCATAAGGTTTGACTTAGGCAACATAGAACTACATGTTGCCTAAGAGCAAACTTAGGCAACATATATTAGCCTTTGTTGCCTAAGCTTATCTTAAGCAACATATACAATTAGCATATGTTGCCTAAGACATTTGGTGTAGTGTCGATCAGTGAGCTATACGTGTTTTTTCAAGGATTTGGGCCGGACACCAGCAGATAGGCGCAACCCTATTTTTTGTACAATTGAACTAATATATATATATATATATATATATATATATATATATACATTAATTTAAAAGGATTGACAATTAAACACCATCTTCAAAATCACTCACAATCTATACGATACACATACCAAAAAGCATAAAACTATTCCAAATAATAACTTCGACAATGAATAGAAACGAAAAAACAAATAAAAATGCAAGGAGTGGACACTAATATGACATACGTCCATTATGTCGAAGCATCATTCCCGTTCACCACCTAGGCTAAGCATCACCTCCATTTACCGCAAAAAGAAAGAAAACTATACATGGTGATTATATTGGTGCTAATTAAAGTTAATGGGTAATTAATAGAACCATTGACTAAATACTCCTTACGTTATAATCACCTGCAATTTTCCCATGGCCATCGTTCATTAACACATAATTTATATGTTAGCTTCCGTTTCAAGTATTCGATTTGTTTTCGCTTATATACAAATATATATTTTTTTAATTTCTAAAAAATCTGATTTTGATTTTGTCTTTTCGTTATTTTGAAGATTGTTTTTGGTGTTGATTCTATTTGTCGCTTATATTATCAAAAACATAAATTTTGATGTTTTAAAACATTAAAATTTGATGAATATGAAAAGAGATATTGGATGGAAAAGAAAAAATTAAACTCAGATTTGCATCACTTGCATGATATCCCATCATTTGCTAGTTTTTATAATTTCTTTTTCATTGTAGAATACTTTAAATGGTAAACTAATACATATATATATATATATATATATATATATATATATATATATATATAGAGAGAGAGGTTCAAGGGAAAAACTCAAATAATCGAAAAACTAAAGAACAATCTAATAGGCGTAGGATGTGATAATCCAATGGTTGTTATCTCAATGGCAATTTTGTAAATGAAAAGAATACAAGGGTATATCTTATAACACATTACGCTGCATTAGAGGGTAAAATTGGAATAAAAATTCTCCTTTTCCTTGTACCGATTGGATAGCCATAATTGATTCCCCTAAATCTTTTCCTTCTAAATCGATGATTATCTCTAATTCTACTATAGATTCTCTCAATCAAAGTTTCGATTCAGCTCATACACACCATCATTCTCGATTTGTTACCAGAATAATCATCGACTGAAAAATCAACCATCATCGCTGTGGAAAATCAAGACTATAGCTCCATCGATTCATCTTCATCATCCTCACTTGAAGATTTTTTTTTCAGTCTTTTTCGTAAGCTAATACAGTCCATCATTATCGATTTGTTACCAGAATAATCATCGATTGAAAGCTCCAGTCATAATCGCTGTGGAAAATCAAGACCAGAGCCCATCCAATTCGATAGTTATCTCTAAGTGACTAAGTTTACCATAGATTCTCTCATCAAAATCTCGATTCAGCTCTCAAGGACCTTCATTCTCGATTGGTATCCAGAAACTTCATCGACTGAAGTGGTTAATCATCATCGCTGTGGTAATAAAAAACGGAATCCCCATCGATTCATCTTCATCAGCTTCAATTGAAGGTTTTTTTTTCATTCTTGTTCTTATGCGACTGCACTTCATCATATCCATCTATTTTGAACTCGATTTTGGGAATAAACAAAATCTTTGTTAGGGTTAGGGTTAGTATCTTCGTTATTTAATATTCTTTGAATGGATATTTGAGGCTATTTTGCTACTTGTCATTCATTTTCCATTACTAGTACCTCTAATCGATTTGAATCTGTTTATGAGTCATATAACTTGCAGTTTTAGGGCACAAATCCGATTTTCTTACAGGTATAAAAGCCAGATTCGGTCAATGGCTGAACAAGGTATATTTTTATGTTTCTTTCATTGATTGTCCTACAATTCCTATGTTTGCTAAACCTTTAAACCCTATTTTTCATCATAAGCCAATCACTAATATCATAAAATCGTTTTTTTCCAGGTTTACATAGGAAAATTCATAGGTTAATCAAGAACACTGATCAGTCAGGGATCGGAGTTAGTAGAGGTTAGTATATTTAAACATTTATGTTCAAATAGGATTTAATGTATGTGTCAAATCCATAATTTTATTTATGTTTGTTCCAGTATGTTTAAGTAATCATTATAGTTGGTCTAGTATGCACTGTGCATATAGTTATGTCACACATAAAATCAATTAACTGATTATGTTCAATCAAGTAAGTAGAGGTTAGTATCTTTAAACAATTATGTTCAAATAGGATTTAATGTTTTTGACACATACATAACAAAATCATTACTTATTATTTTCAATCAAGTTAGTAGATGTTAGTATCTTTAAACATTTATGTTCAAATAAGATTTAATGTATGTGTCAAACCCATAATTTTGTTTATGTTTGTTCCAGTATGTTCAAGTAATCATTATAGTTGGTCCAATATGCACTTGTGCATGCATTTATGCCACACATAGAAAAATATGTCTATGAGATAGATACACACCAAAATCAATTAACTGATTATGTTCAATCAAGTAAGTAGAGGTTAGTATCTTTAAACAGTTATGTGCAAATGGGATTTAATGTTTTTGACACATACAACACAAAATCATTACTTATTATGTTCAATCAAGTTAGTAGATGTTATCATCTTTAAACATTTATGTTCAAATAGGATTTAATGTATGTGTCAAATCCATAATTTTGTTTATGTTTGTTCCAGTATGTTCAAGTAATCATTATAGTTGGTCCAGTATGCACTTGTGCATATAGTAATGTCACACATACAAAAATATGTCTATGAGATAGATACACACCAAAATCAATTAACTGATTATGTTCAATCAATTTTATAACAGGTTCAACAAGTACATCCTTGGTCGTTGTGAATCCCGACAAGGATATTATCATGGACAAACGAAGACATAGGCAAGGTGAGAAGGAAAAAGTTCTGAAGGCAATAAAACGAGCAAGAGTACTTGTAGATGAAGGGGACTTAGAGGAGGTCAATCATCCAACTATTAGAACCCGAATGTCTCCCAAGAAATTATTTGGTGTCTTACATTCACTGTCGCTTGCACAAAAAAATGATGTTTTTCGTATAGGGTTTGGGTCGTTGTTATCTCTCCAAATTGACTATATCCCGTCTACATTAGGGTATTGGGTTGTCGATAATCTTGATCCTATAAATTTGAAGATCAAGACTAGAAGGGGTCTGATCAACGTGTCTGAATATCTTGTGCATGCCATGCTTGGTATTCCCAACGGAGGGATTGATATACTAAGCTTAGAATTACGGGATAGGGAAGATCCAACACTTAAGGATTGGTATAGTCAATTTCCTAGTACTCAGATTACCCCTTTTGATATTGTTAGAGTTATTACGACCAATCGTGAGGGGGGGGGGGGCATTTTTTAGGATGAATTTTTTGGCTTTGTTTATAAACACCATGTGTCAGACAATGAAGATGGGTAGATGCATGTTGGGTATAGTTCATCGAATTATTGGTAGAGATGATATCGATAAGATGGATTGGTGCTCGATTATGGTTATTTGTATTGCTGAATGCAAAGATGGGTGGTCATGAGAAGATCCCAAGTGTTTTTTTGTTGGTCCATTAACGCTATTGGCGGTTAGTATTTACTTGTTTAATAATTAATTAACTTAATGTTGTTAATCACATGTGAATAAATATTTTTATGGATTGTTTTTATTGGTGGTTATTGTATGTTGATGCGACACATTCCATGCATAGTCCTAATTTGAGACAAAGACCCGCGTTACTAGGATGGACAACTGATTTATTGAAGACAAGAGAGCATGAGGATCTTATGGAAGGGGGATTCGGTATCTTCCATATCAATCAAGATTTTCATGGTCCACTTAACATCCTTTACCAGGGTGCATGTGCATGGTGATGAGTTTGCTCAAGCTGTGGAGGTAATCGATCGTGATGCACGTAGACCCGACCCCCAACCACAAGATGTCCAGGTTAATATTTATATATCTAATTTAGTATATGAATTGTATAATACGTGTATCTATCTCTTTTTTAGTATATGAACTCCATTTTGATCATGTTCGTACAAGGGTATTGAAAGTAATTATTGTCACTGATATCATGCATTTGTGCATAACAATTGTTAATTCATAATAGGTTTTTTCCTGCATCATATGCACTCGTGCATACACATGCACTTGTGCATACACATGCACAATTTTGATCACATGTACAAGTACATGCGATGAACTTGTGCATCAAATGCACAATTGGTTCACATACACCTTTTTAAATACACACCGTTATTTGCTAAATCTATGTGTATGCATGTATATCAACATTGGAATGTTCTAAAGTATAAAATGTATATGGACATTGCACACTTCTGAATGACAATGTTTTATTGATTATCTTTAGTAATTAGTGTCACATTTTATAGGGGTTCATAGGGTTGATTGAGACGAAGTATGAGGAGATGCAACAACTCAAGGCCAACATCTTGTCTTATGTCAACCAAGGACTCAGTTTATTTCCATAACACGAGGAGATATACAAATGGAAATCAAAAATTTGTGGACACAACTATTCGGAAAAAGCAACTGAGGTAGTGGGAGAGTTAATTATCTAATGATGGGGCAGCTATGTCTATTAAAGCGATCAACCAGACATATGAGAGGTGCAAGGGAAAAGAACCAGTAGGAGACTTCGTTAAAGCTACTCTTGCTCCTAGTAATGTGATCACTCCAATGGTAGGACCCCAACCACTGTGTAATGAAGGTATAGAGACACCAACCCAATTTTTCAACCACTCAGAAGTTCTTGATTATCTTGTCGAAGTAGACAAATCTGTGGAAAAAAGGTTGAAGATGAGCAATCATTCCTTTGATGGCCCTGATTTCTCCATGAACTTGACTCAACAAATGGACGATGTAGTACAAGCAGCCAAAGTGGTGAGGGGTGAAATTCAACCGGAGAAGAAGGATAGTAAAAGGGTTGTCAAAGTCGCTGTCGTTTTATGTTCGCAATATGTGATGAGGCATGTTAATGTTGATGCCAAACTCGCCGGTGTGGAGTTCAAGATTTCAAGATCATTGTTTGCGATGATGGGTGACATTTAGTAAGTTCAATTTTTTTTAATATTAATGCATTTAATGCCGTACACATGGTTTTACATGTTATGAACCAGTTATGGTCTAACATATTTTGTAATATCCATGAATTTACACATAACATGCACATGTGCATAACAGTGTATTTTTTTGCATAACATGCACTTGCGCAGGTGCATGTCATGCACTTGTGCATA
This sequence comes from Arctium lappa, assembly GCA_023525745.1. NCBI lineage: Eukaryota > Viridiplantae > Streptophyta > Magnoliopsida > Asterales > Asteraceae > Arctium > Arctium lappa. Next base: position 85,342,762 of record CM042052.1, on the reverse strand, counting down.
ACATGCGGCTGTGCATACCATTCATTTGTGCATGTATATCTCAATATTACAAGGAATACAGTTCGTTTCAGTGGGTTTTTGTAGCCATATAATTATCCCTTAAGCATTATCTTTGTTCCAATGTTAGCGATCCTGTGTTTGAGACTGACTTTGGCGCCATGGCTTATCGTGTCACAATGGAAAGCCTAATACCTGGAGCTAAAGTGATTGCCAATGTTATTGACACATGGAATGTGTTGCTGAACGCCGAAGAAATGCACAAGGCCCCCAAATCTCCTTTACGATATTTTTTCATACGTCAATGCTGGTTTGTGTCATTACATATATATTTACATTTTAATAAATGTTTATGATAATTTTTCCATTCAATCGTTATTAGATTTAACACGTATTTGTTGTCGTTTATTCAGACACGTGACATGATAAATTCTGACATGAGCCCTGTTGAGATGTACGGGAAGTTTTTTGTTAACTTAACTGAAGCTATGGATAGACATCAAGATTCCACTTCTTTTAAGAACATTGATCTTGTGAGTAGGTTAGGTATAGTTATAGTCTTATTTATTTTTGTTATTTGGTTGTTACTAATGTGTTAATATTAATTGTATTTTAATAGGTTTTCTTTCCAATCGTTGAAGCTGAACATTGTTATTTGTTAATCTTCAACCTTAAGAGGGTTGCGTTTGTTGTATTAGAAAACATTTCTGTCGATGTTCCAGTTGACAACAAGTATGGGAAGACCCCTTTATTATTGGTGAGCACATATACATTTTAGAATGCATATCTATAATAGTATATGCACACGTGCATGTTTATTGATACACTTATTAATTTTTGTATATTATATTGTTTATTTGTCTAATTTTTTGTTATTTTTATTTTTAGCAAACTGTATTTGTTGAATATCTCCATTTTGTGTCCCATAGAAAAGCTACTGCTATTGAAAAGTGCAACTTGGTTAGGCTTAAAATGAAGTGACGCACAAAGCAGAATTATACAGATTGTGGCATATTTGTCATGCGTCACATAGAAACTTATATGGGTCAATCAGTTAGCAGGTGGGACTGTGGATTAGATAAAGAGTCTTCTAACCAACACGTGCAGTTGAGTCGGTTGAGGTACAAATACGCCACCAAGATTCTACTTTCTGATATGAATATTCATCGAGCTAAAATGTGCACATTGGCGGATGGATTTGATGCCATGGATCGAGAAACTCAAAAGACTCTAATGGAAAGTGCTCTTGATACATTTAGCGAAAGGGAGAAGCTTTTTTTACTATAGTTGTGGAAAAAGAAAATGTTTCTTTAGGAGTATGGACATATTTTCGTTTATGACTATTTGGATTATGGTTTTTTGTATTTTTGTTGGTTGGGTGTTGATACTTGAATAATTTGATTGATGTTTAGGGTTCTGAATCAGTTATAAATTTTCAATTCTATCATGGTTTTACTTTTTAAATGATTTATATTATGCGTCGATTTCATGGTAGAAATTATATACATGTTATCCATATGTGCATCAACATACACATGTGCATATACATGCACAAATTCGATTATGGGCACTTATACTCGTATCAAACACTAGTCTACTATGTCATCTATCTCATACTTAATGTATGTCCAATATGAGATGGAGCCCGGAGTTGGTAGAATGGTCAATTGATTTGTGTATAACATTCGTTTACAACATAGAGAAATGTATGAAACAATTATAAATCTTGGTTTTCACTCTAAAAAATAATATGAAAAATCTCAAACAAATAATGAACCAAATGTAATAGTATCATACTGTTGTTCAAACAAATAATTCTGGAAAACCATCCACCTTTGCATGTACATTCACTAATTCGATTATGGGCACTTATACTGGTATCATACACTAGCCTACTATGTCATCTATCTCATACTCAATGTATGTCCAATATGAGATGGAGTCCGGAGTTGGTAGAATGGTCAATTGATTTGTGTATAACATCCGTTTACAACACAGAGAAATGTATGAAACAATTATAAATCTTTGTTTTCACTCTAAAAAATTATATGAAAATTCTCAAACAAATAATGAACCAAATGTAATAATATCCTACTGTTGTTCAAACAAATAATTCTGGAAAACAACTTGATACTAGACATTCTACTCACCCACCTTATTTTTTGAAGGACAATTCCTAGAATCATGCCTAACTTTTTCTCCACATCTTCTACATAGTCTCTTTGGTTTGGTACTTTCGGATATAGCTTTCTCAACCCTGCTCTTCAATCTTTTTCCAGTTTCACATCCTTTGTTTCGTATTCCTGTTGGGTTATGTATGTCAATCACATCAGGTTTGGAGATACCGACAATTGATTCCATCACGATATCCTTGTTCCGAGTTGTTTGTGAAGGAATACTAGATGCGATTTCCATCTTTAACTGAATTAGTTGCTTCACATATTCTTCCAACTTATCATAGTCATTGCTTAATATACTAATGCAATGGTCAAATGCAGCTCTCCCTTCATGCACAAGTTTTGTCCGTCTCTCATTTGTTTCTCCCGGCCATATCCTTTTCATCAACATTTCTGTGGGTATTAGATCTCTTGTCCATCGCTTTAATATGTATTTGTACGGTATTCTTTGAAATTTGTGACGCCTCAACACACAAAATATATGACGACATAAAATCCCGTGCAACACAAAGTGTAAGCAAGTACATTCTATTGTCTCGTCACTCTTCTGTAGTACAACCTACAAGGTGTATTTTTTATGTCAATTTACCAGGCAATGGTTAGAACACTTTGCAATATTCACAAGTGCATTTCTATCAAATATGTGTGAATTTTGGAAAAAAAAAATACAAAGCTTGATAAGAACTAACAAAGCATACCTTATTTGTGAACTCTCTTGGGACGGACGGGGGTGGCATTTGTATCACCTTCATTATCGTTCACTTCAATATATGTAGTTTCTGTTACAGTAGACACCTCTGTACCATCTTCTGAATGTTTATTTGTGATTGAACATGACCATATTGAATCTTGTGTTTGCTTCTGAACCAAGATGAACATGTCACAGGTGTACACCATACTTGAATTCCGCTCAATTGCTAGCGGGGTTTTCAAGGTAGGTGATGTCGTTCCTGTCTTATGGTCAAGGATGGATTGATCGTGTCGTTGTTTATCCATTGCAACATCAAATGAATCACCAAAGGCAAGCAGTGTTGCACCAAATTATGCAAATTGTGAGAAGAAATAATTCTCACTTTCTGATCTTGATGTTGTCCTCATCAAACCTGAAAGGGGTAATTCTCTGAAATACACCGGTATCCACATTTCCCTCATATCAAACATCATAGCCAACCATGTATTTCCTTGTAGATCAAATTCATCAATTAATGAGCGCCATTTACTCTCAAACTCTTCTGGTGTCAACTTATTATTCCAAATCAATTTGTTGTATCTTGCCTTGAAGTCAGTGTAGTGGCAGACGTTGTAATTGACCTAAAAATAAGTTATATTATATTGTTTAGTTCAATATATAGAGAGTAGAAGTAACTGTATTTTATTAGGATCTACATGCCAAAAACAAATGCATGTGATGCACAAGTGTACGCAATGCACAAGTGCATTGATGCGCAAGTGCATAGATGCGCAAGTGCATGCAAATCTAAAGTGTTTGTCGTACACATGTGCATTATAGGCACTACCAATCTTGTATCATAAATTGTGCAAAGGGCATGTCATATTCAAGATCATATTTTCATACCTTTGATGTCAACTTGTTACTTATGTGCCACATGCACAACCTATGTCTTGCTGTCTGGAAAACAATATCTATTGCGATCTTCATAGCCGCACACTGATCTGTAACTACTAAGGTTGGTTCCTTTTTATGTGCTTTTAAGAAAGCTCTAAGCAGCCATTCAAACAAGTTCGCATTCTCATGCGCAACCACTCCTGCTCCGAATGTGACACATTTTTTATGGTTATCAATACCGGTAAATGGTACAAATATCATTTGGTGCCTGAAAGGAATAAACATTGTTATTATAGTTAATGAGTATGCACATGTGATTATTGTTATTTTAAAATACAGATAATTGATACCTATTTGTACGGTATGTACCATCAAACGAGACAATATCACCAAATTCCCCGTAATTACACTGTGCAGTATCATCCGCCCAAAAAGCAACCACCATTTCACTGTCTTCATATTTGTATTCAAATACAAAATTTGGTACGTGTTCCTTCCGGTTATTCATTTTCTTAATCCACATTTTTTAATCCCCTCTCCAATGTAGTTGTTATAGTCTCTCTGATGATTCTTGAAATCCACCTTTGTTCCACTCACAGCTTCATGCCCACCTTTTAGGCCACACAATAAGGTATGGGTCTTTGAAGCACCAAGTTTTTGTGTCGCACATATCTTTATTAATTCCCTGTCGCAATATAGTAATTGTCTTCTCTTCCATGTAAGATGCATATGTTCGGGACAGATCAGTGGGTGGTTGTGCTTATCTTCAAATCCATATACTCTGTATGATGATGTGCCGGGAACAAGTTTAAACTTTATGCACACCTTACACCCAGTTTTTTTTAAACTTATGTTTCGCTTCTTCTTATCCGGTTTCCCGTTCAATGTGTCAACTTGTACATCTCTTGGGTACCCTGACCTACTGCACAAAACATATTTCAACTTGACTATGTCGTTTGTTTTTGTTTTTTGTGTTCCCCGTCTCACCTCGAACCCCGCTATATCTGCATAAGTTGTATAACATTCAATGGCTTTATCAATTGACTCATACACCAACCCAACTTTAGGTGTAACACAAGGATCCACCCTTGGTATCCAGAAGGTTGATCCTCTTGGAGTATTGATTTCAATTGCTTGTCCTGCATAGTTAGATTAGAAAATAATTAAATTAATTATTCATTCACAATTTCATACTTTCAATAGTATTCATACAAACGCATAATGCAAACAGTATAGTACTTGTGCATTTCTGTTATGCACTTGTGCATTTCTGTTATGCACTTGTGCATAACATGCGATTGGTCACAACATGCACTTGTGAATATTACTCACTTGTGCATAACATCACATGATAATCATTGAATAACATGCACTTGTGCATACACATGAACCTGTAACATGTTATTCAGTTGATAATATTCATTTGTGCATGTTTTCCAACTATTATGCACTTGTGCATACATGCAGAATCTTAAATTAATCCTTAAATAATCCATTTTAATCACTCCGTCACTCAAACTAATAATTTTCTACATACTAACAATAGACAATTATCTTCAATATTTCAACAAACAAAAACAAACTTATAGGAACACATATTCTTTACATACACTCGTATATGCATTTGTGCATATACGACCTGCAATCCTTAATTTCGACCAAAAGCAAACAACTAAGTTTATAAAATCTTATTCTCACTCGTACATGCATTTGTGCATATACGAGTTAAAATCCTAAATTTCGACAAGTGCAAACAACTAATATTATAAAATCTTATTCTCAATCGTACATGCATTTGTGCATATACGAGTTGCAGTCCTAAATTTCGACAAATGGAAACAACTAAGTTTATAAAATCTTATTCTCACTCGTACATGCATTTGTGCATATTCGAGTTGCAGCCCTAAATTTCGACAAATGCAAACAACTAAGTTTATAAAATCTTATTCTCACTCGTACATGCATTTGTGCATATTCGACCTGCAACCCTAAATTACGACCATGGCTACTTTAGAACTCAAAAAACTAGTTCACTTCAATCATCATACTTAACGTAAATCATTAATTGTCATTTAAATAATTGTTTAGAATGCCTACCTGATTGTAAATCGTTACCCTCTAGATCACAATCAACGTCTTCATCATCATTGAATCCATCTCTGCCCAGATTTCCTCCATTATTTGATTCTTCGTTTATGTTTTCTACCACTGGTTCCATCTCGACCATTTAATCAATTGGTTGAAGCTTAATCGATTGGTTGCAGGCTTAATCTTCTCAATTGTAGTCGATTTCACGATTTTGGTTGAAGATTGCTGGTCGAATTGGTCTTCTTGCTTAAAACGTGCATTTTGATTACAATTAGAGATAATGCATTTTGATTACAATTAATCCACTAATAGATTAGCCTACATTTTAGGCAACGATTTCTTGCATTTATTCTTATCTTTTCCAAATATAATAGAAGCTAATTTACTATAATAACTTTTTCATTTAATAAAAATCATTTAATTGTTGATTATTAATGTCCTTCGGATTGGGTTTAATCTATGATTATTAGGTTGTTCTTTAGTTTTTTGATTATTTGAAGTTTGAACTCAGTTATCTGTGGTAACCGTGAGATCCAATCTTAACCACAAATCAGAAGAAAATTAGGAAATCATTAATTTTGGTAATATTAATTAAAAAATTTAACTAAGGGAATTTTAGGTATTTTTGAGATCTCCTCTCTCTTCTCTTCTCTCTCCTCTCACCAGCAAATATTATTCCGGCGAATACATGATGCCCACTGTGATACACTTTATAAACATCGAAAATACATGATGCACACTGTGATACACTGTGTAAAGATCGAAAATACATGATAGCACACTATGATACCCTTTTGTAAACATCGAAAAACATCAAAAATACGTGATAGCACACTATGATACACTTTATAAAGATCGAAAAAACATCAAAAATAAGTGATGCACACTGTGATACACTTTGTAAAGATCGAAAATACATGATAGTACACTATGATACCCTTTTGTAAACATAAAAAATACGTGATAGCACACTGTGATACCCTTTTGTAAAAGAAAATAAGAAAATTTAGGAATTAGATTATATTTTAGGAATTAAACAAATTTACTAAAATATCATTTTCTATTTATTTAAAATTAATATTAATTATTCTAAATGTGTGACTCGTATTGGATCTCACAGTTATCACAAACTACCTAGTTCTCATTTGATTAGGCCCATATATATATATTTAAATTATTTGTTAATCACATTTAAATTATATGTTTTAAAATGAATATAATAGTTTTATTCTAACTTAATATTTATTTGTATTTCAAAAGTAAAAATTTATAAACTTGATAACAAAACTAAAAACCAAATCTAATCTAACCTATCTAATTTTAGATCCAAATTAATATATATATATATATATATATATATATATATATATATATATTCAAATATGATCAGTTTTGATATAAAACAAAAACAAAAACTAGAAAGAAAATACTAAATATATTATAAGTGATTCACGTAGAGCTATAAATAAACTGAACGTTCAGTAAATTGTTCGACGAAAAGTTCGTTTATTTAATAAATAAATGAACATGACTACATTTTTTTATTCATTTAATTAAATGAATGAATATGAACAATGATCCATTTGTTCATTTACGTTCGTTTGTTTATGTTTGTTAATGTCCGTTCATTTATGTTCGTTTACGCATATGTAAAATCATTAATTAAATTAAATTTTTGGAATTTCTTTTATCTCTCATAAGTTTACCCCATTTTTCATTTTTCATGTTATATTTTAGAAATGAAGATGAGTAATGGTGGTTGTTTTGGGTTCATATGTGTTCGTTTATGTTCGTTTTATATTCATTTATATTCATTTGTTTAGCATCTTAACAAACGAATATAAACGAACACGAAGAAACACATTTTCTTAACGAACGAACATTAACTCGAAAAATTTCCTTCGTTTACCATTCATATTTGTTCTTTTGTTCGGTTAAGTTAAACGAATGAACACAAATAAGCCTCCGCTTGTTCGGTTCATTTACAACCCTAGATTTACGTGGGTACCTCGCAAAGGCCAAGGATTTAAATTCATATTTTGCTTTTACTATATTAAGAGATGTAATAACTCTTGTCCATAAAGTCTTACTTCTTTGAAAGTTAAGGGCTGAAATGTAAAACATGGGATATGCAGAGACTTAAGGCTAATTTAGAAGAATAAAGAGGGTAAAATCCTCTAAACCCTTGCATTTGAGGTTGATACGATTTGTGGAGGCTAAAGGAGGATTAGAGAGAAATCTAGTGTTCTTCATTGGGAACTTAATGTAAGAGGTGCATCTCAAGGATTAATCTCCATTTTCTTCAAGGTAACCTCCATTTTCCTAACCCTTTTATTCATCTTTGGTGGGTTCTAGTGTAACACCCGTAAAATTTATAGTATGTTAGGGGTCTTTCTTATGAGTCTATTTGTTAATTTTAGAAATTTTGCTAATATAGATTCATTTGGAACTTTGAACTTTAGAATCGTGCCTTGGTATTGGAATTGAGTTTTGGGACTTGGCTGAAAGACAGCGAGTTACGCGGGCTAGGGTGCGGCCTTGAAGCCGCGACAAAAGCCGTGTGACTCGCTGGGTGTTTGCATCTCATAAGCACGCGCGGGTTTGGACGCAACCCCCAAGCCGCAGGAAGCCCCTGCAGGCCTTATAGACTGGATTTCACCCATTTTCCTCATTTACTCCTCACCAAAACTCTCCCTCTCCATAAATGCGATTTTAAGGAAACCCTAGGTAATTTCCTTCAAGTTTGGAAGCTCTTTGTGTTCATCTAGTGCCTCAAGGTTTAAGGAGCTAGCTTGGATAGTCGGGATCTTCATCTTCCTCTCACCATACTTAGTTTTCTAGGTTTTCACGAAAAGCATAACTTGTGAGTTCCTTCTCTTTTATAAACTTTATACATGTTAAAATGTGGATTTTAACCTTCTCAACATCCCCATTTTTTATTTATTTGAGTTGGGTGAGTTTTCACTAAAATCTAATTTTGGAGATTTTGGGGGTTATGTGGGAGGGTATGATTTTAGGGTCAAGAGTATGCATTTTGGTTTAGTTATGGGCTTTACACATGAGAAATATGTTTTCTATAACCTTGTGATGAAATACATGGAAATCAAGATTTGGGGTTTTGGAAATATGGTTATGTATTATTAAATAAGGATTTAGGTAAAATGATTTGGTGTGTGTGTGGAAGTACCATTTAACAATTTGGCACAGAAACTCTTGAAACTCGGGAGTAACTATATGGATTTATGATTTTTGCATATATGATGGCATTTTAATTGTTGGAATTTATTGATTGGTTTTGTGGACATTGAATGGAATAGTTAGTTGCATTTGGGCGTCATGAACCCACACATACACACACACACACACACACACACACACACACACACACATATATATATATATATATAATCTTCGATCCGATGTTGGAGCGCTATTTTTCCACATTGAGGCACGTTTAGGCATCGGATGAAGTATAACCCCTACATGCTAAGTACGCGATATTAGATGAGGATCTCAACGTAAGGACCCTATGTGGTTGAAGTTGACTTTCCGTGGGTGTACGTTTAAAGCTACTGAGCCTAACATCCATTGCGTGTTCTTTTATGTGTTTGGTTTTACTAATACGTTAAGTGGCTTACTTTTGTGTTCCGTCACTTGTGTTAGTAAGCGGGCCTCCCCCGTCAACCCAAGAGGTATTTGTATTAAAGTTGAGTTTTAGCTATATGAATTCCACTGGCACTTCTTAAACTATTTTATTCGAAAGTACTGATTTTCTCATTACAAATGTTTGATCTCACTATGCTTTAGCCTGACACTTTTTCTTAAAATGACATGTATAACAGGTCACTCTAGCGGTGGGATTTCTTGGGCTTGAATGGAGAGTCATTGAAGGATAATAGCATTTTTGAAGAATCATTGAGGCGTATATTGACATAGTGACGACATACTTTTGGAAGTGAGATGTCGACACCCGTTCATAATCTAGAACTAGTTGGTCTAGATTAGTAGGTTGTTGAGTGACCCTTTTATGACAAACTCGTTTATTCCACATTTATTTTAGGCTTAAATTAACCCCTATTCTTAGGGTGTTACAAGTTGGTATCAGAGCAATAGTTTAAGTGAACTAGGTATGAAAGTAAGATACGTAGACTTAAGCTTAGATCGGATAAGTTATGAATGTTGAGATTGGGTAGAACTCTTAAGATAAAATGGTCTTAGAACCGACAGAGTTGCATGAATTGAGAATTGTGACAGTAGTAGTAAGGATTCTTATGTGTGACGTGTTCATAATTTCAACTAGCTACTGCTATTATGAATGTGTTGTTAAGTGAGAATGCTTAGATTACTACGACTGTGATGATTGATGAATGTGGTAGTACGTTTCCTTATGTTTAATCCTATAGTCTGTTTCTCACCTCTATTATCGTATATATGTGATAGACGTAATGGTTAACACTCGTAATAGGCCGGATGGTCATGATGCGAAGACATCCACGGCCGACCAACCAAGGGTAACAGCAGTTGAATTGCCCCCACCCCTGCATAACGTTTTGGGCGGATGGCCTAAGCACATACCTCGATGCAACATAGCCACATCAGAGCCGATAATGGAGGATGTGACTCCGGAGACAAGAATGATGGATCGTATAATGCAAACCATGAATGCGGCTATGGCTCAACAACAAGAGATGTTTCTGAAGTTGCTCGAGGACAGGGACACTAGCAACCGCAGGCACGAGGCGGCTGCAGAAAATATGATTGCATTAGGATCCGGGGGAATTAGAAATGAAATTCCCACGGACGGAATGACAACTATGGAAGCACGACAACCAACAAAGTCATGCTCTTTCAAGACCTTCTTGAGCTGCAGACCACCCGAGTTCAAGGGAAACGACGACCCAATAGTTTGCATGAATTGGATATGGGAGATGGAACACGCCTTTCGAACAAGCGGTTGTGGAGAAGACCAAAAAGCAACTTTGGCTCTCAAATGTTGCGGGGGGCGAACCTCATATGGTGGAACATTTACTCTATGTCTTTAGAGGCTTCGGTGTTAGACAAGTTGGATTGAGAAACCTTTAAGCGGAAGGTGCTTGAAGAGTATTGTAACGAGAGATCTATGGATCGAATCATCGATGAGTTCCGGAGTTTGAAGAAAGGGAATTTGTCTGTGAAGGGATACAAAAAATTCTTCATGGACAAGTTGGGTTTGGTGGGACATCTGGTCCCACTGAAAAGGAAAAGATCAAAGCATACATCAAAGGTTTGCCAACGGAAATGATGAACATGGTGCGTGTGTCCAAAGCCTCCACCTTTCGAGAGGCGATCGAAAAGGCATAATTGGTAGAAGATTCTTATGGCCTTGAGAAGGTGGAGAGAGGTGTAGTAACCGAGAAAAGGAGATGGGAGGGAACCTCAGTACACTCCAAGAGACCAAGACAGTTCAACTACAATCAATGAGGGACCGGTCCTAGAAAAGAGGTCCCATATTGCTCCAAGTGCCGGAGCAAACACTTCGGTCTGTGTAATTTGGGGCATGAACCTTGTTTCATGTGTGGTAAGTCAGGCCACAGTTTCTGGGATTATCTGGTTAGGGGACATATTTGTTTTGAATGAAGGGCACCAGGCCATATCAGAAGCGAGTGCCCAAAGTTGAAGGCCGGGGGTAGCGGGGGAAAAAATATGGATCCTCCGAGAGAGACGGGAAGAGTCTTTCAGATGACAACCGAAGAGGCGAAGGCTTCGACTGATGTAGTGTCAGGTACGTTTCTTCTAAACTCCGTACCTACATGTACATTGTTTGATTCTGGCACAAGTTTTTCGTTTGTGTCGAGTGCTTTCTGTCAAAAGTTGCATGTGCCCACTAGTAGCTTAGAAGATGCCTTAGTAGTAGAACTAGCGGAGGGTGACCAAGTAGTGGTCCGAGATGTTATTAGGAATTGCAAGTTAGAAATTGAGGGAAGGGAGTTTCCGGTTGATTTAATGTCGATGATTATTGGAGGATTTGATGTTATCATAGGAATGGACTGGTTAGCAACGAACCGTGCAGAGATTCTTTGTGCAAAGAAAATGGTTCGAATACCAGTTTTGAATGATGAGATGGTGACCGTATACGGCGAAAGACGGAAGGGCGAGGTGGCTATTATTAGCATGGTGAAAGCACGGAAGTGCTTATCGAAAGGATGCTCATCCTTTTTGGCATATGTTATAGACGCCAAGGTTGAGAAGAAAAGGCTAGAGGATGTGAAAGTGGTAAACGAGTTTCCCGATGTTTTCCCGGATGACTTGTTTGGGTTACCACCCGATCACCAAGTGGAGTTCAAGATTGATTTATCACCATAAGTGGCTCCCACAACTAAAGCTCCTTATCGTTTAGCTCCTTCAGAAATGAAGGAGATGATGGGGAAACTACAAGACCTTCTTGAGAAATGATTCATAAGATCGAATCCATCGCCTTGGGGAGCACCGGTTCTATTCGTGAAGAAGAAACATGACACTATGCGGATGTGCATAGATTATAGAGAGTTGAACACGGTAACCGTCAAGAATAAGTACCCCTTCCCTAGGATCGACGATTTGTTTGACCAACTCCAAGGAGCGAGATGCTTCTCGAAGATCGATATATGTTTGGGCTACAACCAACTGTTACGGACATTACGAATTCTTGGTGACGCCTTTCGGTTTAACGAACGCCCAGGCGATGTTCATGGCTTTGATGAACCAAGTGTGCCGATCGTTCCTTGATAGGTCGGTAATCGTGTTCATTGATGATATCCTAGTATACTCTAAGAGTGAGTCTGATCACGTATAACACCTTCGGAAAGTGTTGGAAGTTTTGAGGAAAGAGAAATTATTCGCCAAATTCTCCAAGTGTGAATTCTGGCTGAAAGAGGTGCAATTCTTAGGGCACGTGGTGACGAAAGACGCTGTGAAGGTGGACCCCACTAAGATTGAAGCTATGATGAATTGGGAACCGCCCAAAGAGTCCATCCGAAATTCGAAGCTTCTTGGGCTTAGCGGATTATTATCGAAGATTTATCCAAGACTTCTCCAAGACTGCTTCTTCATTGACGGCCCTAACTAAGAAGAATGCGAAATTCGTGTGGACCAATACGCAAGAGAAGGCATTCCGGACACTGCAAAAGAAGTTGTGTGAAGTCCTGATCTTATCCTTGCCGGAGGGATCAGAGGATTTTGTGGTTTATAGCAATGCATCCAAGATGGGCCTAGGGTGTGTGCTCATGCAAAGAAGGAAGGTGATCGCCTACGCATCGAGACAACTAAAGGTGCATGAGAAAAATTACCCCACTCATGATTTAGAATTAGCAGCGTTAGTATTCGCGTTAAATTGTGATGACACTACCTCTATGGCACTAAGTGTACCTTGTATACGGATCATAAGATCTTGAAGTACGTCTTCGATCAAAAGGAGTTGAACATGAGGCAGAGACGATGGTTGGAATTGCATAAAGACTAGGACTGTGAGTTGCTCTATCATCCGGGGAAAGCAAAGGTTGTGGCCAATGCCTTGAGTCGGAAGAAATATAGTGGGAAAATTCAAGTCAAACTCGCAAGAATTGAGTTGGTATCAAGCCACATGGATCGAATTAAGGAGGCTCAAGCCGAAGCCCTATTGGAAGAAAACCTCGAGGAAGAAGTGATGACCAATGGCCTACTCTTGGCGGACGATAACCGTGGGATCAAATGTTTTAATGGGCGTGTGTGGGTGCCAAAGATCGGGGGAAATCGAGAGCTACTTTTGGAGGACACTCACAAATCCAAATACTTCATTCACCCGGGAAGAACCAAGATGTATAGGGACTTAAAGTTGCACTATTGGTGGACCGTTATGAAGTTAGATGTATAGGGACTTAATGAGCTACATAACTAGGATTTCGAGGACGAAATCCTCTTCAAGTTAGGGAGGATTGTAACACCCGTAAAATTTATAGTATGTTAGGGGTCTTTCTTAAGAGTCTATTTGTTAATTTTAGGAATTTTGCTAATATAGATTCATTTGGAACTTTGAACGTTAGAATCGTGCCTTGGTATTGGAATTAAGTTTTGGGACTTGGCTGAAAGACAACGAGTTACGCGGGCTAGGGCGCCGCCTTGAAGTCGCGGCCAAAGCCGCGGGACTCACTGGGTGTTTGGATCTCAGTAGCACGCACGGGTTAAGACGCGGCCCCCAAGCCACGACCCAAGCCGTGGGAAGCCCCTGTAGACCTTATAGACGGGATTTCACCCATTTTCCTCATTTACTCCTCACCAAAACTCTCCCTCTCCGTAAATGCGATTTTAAGGAAACCCTAGGTAATTTCCTTCAAGTTTGGAAGCTCTTTATGTTCATCTAGTGCCTCAAGGTTTAAGGAGCTAGCTTGGATAGTTGGGATCTTCATCCTCATCTCACCATACTTGGTTTTCTAGGTTTTCACCAAAAACCTAACTTGTGAGTTCATTCTCTTTTATAAACTTTATACATGTTAAAATGTGGATTTTAATCTTCTCAACATCTCCATTTTTTATTTATTTGAGTTGGGTGAGTTTTCACTAAAACCTAATTTTGGAGATTTTGGGGGTTATGTGGGAGGGTATGATTTTAGGGTCAAGAGTATGCATTTTGGTTTAGTTATGGGCTTTATACATGATAAATATGTTTTCTATAACCTTGTGATGAAATACTTGGAAATCAAGATTTGGGGTTTTGGAAATATGGTTATGTATTATTAAATAAGGATTTAGGTAAAATGATTTGGTGTATGTGTGGAAGTACCATTTAACAATTTGGAACGGAACCTCTTGGAAACTTGGGAGTAACTATACGGACATTCCGGACCTCAGAAGCGAAGTCAGAATGTACCATGTCGAAATGCTTCCAAGCCGCACCATCACTTGGATGTACCATCACACCGGTTCTGTCTGATGCACGATCACCCCCGACTGTCGTTCTTTCTATACATCAATCCTTTATCTGTCGACATATTCAACCACTACAACAAAGAAAGATGTAGTTAATCGACATAATCAAGATAAAGGTGGTGTAATGGTTTGACTATTGAAAAGTCACACCGTAGGTTTAGATGAGCTTTGGATGACTTTAAAACCCTACGTGTAATGGTTTGACTATTTAAAAGTCAAACCATAGGTGTCAACGAAGTTAGAAGTCTATTGAACACTACATGTAATGATTTACCTTCTTGAAAGTCAAACCATAGGTGTAGAGGAGTTTTGGATGATTCTAAAACTCTAAGTGTAATGGTTTGACTATTGGAAAGTCAAAACCGTATGTTACAATCAAATAAAGGTGTTTTGGAAAGTTTAAAACCCTACGTGTAATGGTTTGACTATTTAAAAGTCAAATTATAGGTGTCAACGAAGTTAGAAGTCTATTGAACACTACATGTAATGGTTTGCCTTCTTGAAAGTCAAACCATAGGTGTAGAGGAGTTTTGAATGTCTCTAAAATTCTAAGTGTAATGGTTTGACTATTGGAAAGTCAAAACCGTAGGTTACAATTAAAGAAAGGTGTTTTAGAAAGTTTAAAACCCTACGTGTAATGGTTTGACTATTTAAAAGTCAAACCATAGGTGTCAACGAAGTTAGAGGTCTATTGAATAGTACATGTAATTATAATGGTTTGCCTTCTTGAAAGTCAAACCATAGGTGTAGAGGAGTTTTTGTAACAACCTGAACATTTCTTTATAAAATAAAATAACATTCATTACTAAATACTGTCCCAAGCTTACATTTCAGAGTACAAGGGTCTTAACTATCAACTATTACACAACTGAGTCTCAAAAAGATAACTATCACAGGAAGTCTTCTATCTCCTGCTTAAAGCTCAAATCTTCCCTTTACCTTTATCCGCTACTTTTCGATAACCTGAAACAGGATTAAAATTTCGAAATAGCGAGGGTTAGACCAAAGGTCTAGTGAGTCCCCTCCAATCACTACTACAAAAGTTCAAATATTAATTAAAACATTTAAACAAAACTGTATATCTCAATACATAACTTGCTCTTTAACTCACACTTTAAAACACTTTATGCTTCACAAGCATAATTAAATCTACTGGCCATCACTGACCACTTTCTACGCTCGCAAGCGTACTTTAAACTACTGACCAACATTCCCGTCAAAGACGGTATGTCTGTCTCGCACTGCCTTATTTTAGGGACACACCCTAATGGCATAAACGGGTCACACTTCCCGGTACGAGCAGGCGGGTCACACTTCCCGACTTAGGTAAGACTTCTGACTCAAATGTATGCATACACCTAGTCATGCCTGTATATAAAACACGTTTATATACACTGAGCATAAACATGCCCCACTAATTAAATCAATCTTTTGAAATAATTCTGCTAACTATCAATATTATAAATGCGCAGTATATAAAAACTCACATTTATAAAATAACTGTTCAAATCATAAAAGATTTATTTTAAAATACTCACATCTGCTTCTTCTGAATTAAACTCTGACTTCTATTGATTAACACCACATTGATTAAGCTTAACTTCTTCCTTGACCTTCTACTTCAAGCTTTGTAGTATTTTGAGAGAGAGAGAGAAATTTGATATCAATTCAAATGCTTAGCATCTACCTTTATTTATAGCTAAACATAAGGCATCAACTACTTGTTCTTCTTGCTTTAAAGGTTGCACTCTTATAAGAACTCGACACCTCGTGCTTATAGGATAAGAGAATCTCGACACCTCGTGCTTTGGTTAGATAAGATCGACACCTCGTGCTTCTTTGGATAAGATCGAAACCTCGTGCTTCTTTGGATAAGACCGACACCTCGTGCTTAAAAAATAAGATCGACACATCGTGCTTCTTAGGATAAGACCGACACCTCTTGCTTAAAACTTATGTGTACTTAATTAAATCACAACTCTTATAACTCTTGTATTTAAGGCTTAAGATGTTGAAATTTGATTAATATGGAAGTAGGGTGTTACAATCAAAGATCTGATATATTAGGTTATATAAAACCTAAGTTTCAAATAACCCCCTTGCACTTTTATTCTCCTTACACTTTTCACCCAACTTCCAAAATTAATAAAATTTCGGATTCGGATGTTACAGTTTTGGATGACTCTAAAAGTCTAAGTGTAATGGTTTTACTATTAGAAAGTTAAAACCGTAGGTTTTTTAAAATTTCGACGGCATAACGGCTATAAAATAAATATTTCCGTATATTAACCTAATGTTTGCCCAACAATTGGCAACTCAACTAAAATAAATAAATAAAATCAAGTATAATCAAATCCTAAATCATACCAAATATTTCCATTTATCAACCTAATGTTTGTCCAATAATTGACAACCCAACTAATTAATATCACAAGTTTATCAAACCAAATCATACCAAAACATTTTCACAAAAAACAAATCATAAGCTAAACTCATACAAAAACATTATCACAAATTTATCAAACCAAAAATGGCGTTTGAATAAGCTAAAAGAACTCATATCAGATTAACACACATAGAGATTAATCAGATTAACAAACACACACACACAAAGATTATTAGAAAACATACACACGCACATATTTATACACAGTTCAAATTAACAAACACACACACACACACACACACACAAAGATTATTAACAAAACATACACACACACACACACACATATTTATACATAGTTCACATATTTATACACAATATTAATCAGATTAACACACTCTGAACTATCCCTCCAACACACACTCTGAAAATACACATATACATTACAACACACACACACACACACACAAAAATAGAGGGGAGAGAGGAGGGGTGGGTGAGTGATTGTATGTGGTTACAGCGGAGAGGGAGACGTAGGTGGAGGTTGCTGGGGGACAGAGAAACAAAGGTGAAGGTGACAAACAAAGGGGAGAGAAAAATGGTGGGTGAAAGTGTCTGGTGGTGGAATATGGTAGGTGGATAAGGTCATGCTGACGATTAGGTTCACGGTGCCGAAAACACGTCCCATCCTTTTCTGATGTCGTGAACGTGTGGGAGAGACGAGAGTTTTTTTTTTAATTGCTACCCCTCATGGCTAGGGGTGTAAATGATGCGAGTCGAGTTCGAGTATCATTATACTCGACTCGAACTCGAAACTCGATTATCAAGCTCGAACTCGAGTCGAAAACTCGCGAGTAGTGAAAATACAAACTCGACTTGAACTCGATAACCAATTTCCAAACTCGAACTCGAGCTCATTTCAAGCTCGAATCACAACTCGAACTTAAGCTCGAAAACTCGAATAAAGCTCGAACTCGAATCAAACTCGAACTCGGATCAAGTTCGAACTCGTTTAATACATAAAAGAACTCAAGGTGAACAAATAGTTTAAAGGAACTCAAGGTGAACCCACTTTTAAAGGGTACTCCTAGGGGTGTAAACGAGCCGAGTCGAGTCGAGTCGAGTAGTAGGTTAATCGAGCCGAGCTCAAAAAATTCATATTGGGCTCGAGCTCGACTCAAGCTCGATTAACTTTTCAATGTAGGGCTCGAGCTCGAATATTTTTTGAGTTATCGAGCTCGAGCTCGAAGCTCGTTTATGGGTTCGAACTCGCGATCGATTAACTCGTTTATCGGCTTGAGCTCGATAATTTATATATTTTTATTTTATGTGTAATAAATATATGAGCATGTTTGGCTCGGAAAAGGGTATGCTCGAATGGCTCGACTCGACTCGTAAAGTTGAATCGAGTTTTCGAACGAGCCAAGTCGAACATTAGTGTTATAAAGCTCGACTCGATAAAATAAACGAGTTCTATTTTGTGTTCGAGATCGACTCGAGCTCGAGAATAATTAAGCTCGAGCTCGAGATAAACGAGCTCGAGCTCGTTAAAAGCTCGATCGCTTACACCCCTAGGCTCAAGCACACAGGCTCAAGCCCTTAGGCTCAAACCATTTAGCAAAAACAAAAAATGTAAAAGCAAGGGAGAGAAAAGTCAATATATAGTGGAGTTCTAAGCTTTGGGTTCTATATGTCACTAATGTGGGATGGATTAAAGACACACCCTATATCTTTTACACTATCATTTTCTATTTTTTTTAAAAACTTGAGTTATTATTATTATTATTATTATTATTATTATTATTATTATTATTATTATTATTATTATTATTATTATTATTATTATTATTATTATTATTATTATCATCATCATCAATTAAATTAAAATAATATTACTAATTATTATTATTATTATTTTGCTTATATATCGACTATCTCACGAGCTTATCGAGTCGAGTATGAGGTTGCTCGACTCGACACGTTAGTATATCGAGTCGAGTGTTGACCGAGTCGATCTCAAGTAGCTTGCAAGTTGTCTCATCTCATGTACACCCCCTACTCATCATGGCATACTTTTTTACTAGTGATTAAAAATGACTAAAAGAAAAAGTACTAAAAACATAACAAACATAATCTTAAAATAAAAGAAATAGCAAAATGAAACCTTATCTTCAGAATTAACAGAAAGAATAAACGGACGTTGGACGATGGACCAAAACCGTGAAAAAAATATAAACCACCAAATAATCTAAGTATATATGAGGACCATTTTCATAAGGACCATTTCCGTAAAAACATAATAAAACATGATATAGATATATATAAATTTATACTTATGTAATAAGTAAGTTTATTAATCGGGTTCAGAGTAGGGTCAGATAATGTCATCCCCGACACCGACCCAGGTTCGTGTGCGCAAACAAACCCCCGTCCCCGCCCCGTTACCTTCCAAAGAGAGGAATACCCACCCATTAGGGTCGGGTACCCATCCCCAAGGGTAAAATTTTCCCCCTTTCATTTGATGTCTCAATTGGAGTAATTTAGTGTCAAATTTGGTATTTGGTGTAAGATTTGGTATTCTCAATAGAGATGGTATGAAACATCAAATTTGTAAGACTATGACCATCTTCAACCTATTACACTATTTCTTATACTGTTTTGATGTAAAAAATGGTGTAAACACCAATTCGCCTCCAATTCTCTACACTAAAATAGAAAATATAATCCGTATATTTTTATTTAGTTACAATTATATATATTTTTCAATAATATTAGGGTTTATGCCATATGATGTCATTACTCTACCACTGAATTAAATGGTCTTGCTTGAGTGAATTCCTGAACAAGTCACTGTACTATATAGTTTAAATAGATTTTCTTGTATAAGAAACCAATATCCCCATATGTTTATTAACTTTACAATTATACTTACGTATTTTTGGAGATGATCGAGAAGTATGGGTCGGACACCAACACACACATATTAATCAGATTAACACACACACAATTCATGGCTCAAATCAATATGCATTTAAGGGCTCAAATCAATACCTGAACAAGTGGAGGTGGTCGTCGCCGGTGGCTGTGAGACGAGGGCAGTGAGAGGGACTGTGGTCGGTGCCGGTGGTCGATCGTGAGGGAGAGATCGAGAGATTGAGAGGGAGAGATGGAGGGAGTCTGAGAGATCGAGAGGGAGAGATGGAGAGATCAAGAGGGAGAGGGCGTTGAGAGATCGAGAGGGAGGGGAGGGACAGACGAATGTCGTCGTCGCCGGTGGTCGATCGAGAGATTGAGATGGAGAGATCGAGACTGATTAGGGCTATATGCCCACTTACTTTTTTAGAAATTTCGAAAATTCACCGACGGATTTCCGACGGAAATTCCATTGGTATTTACCGACGGATTATATATGTTGGTGATTACCGACGGATTTTATTTTTTATTAAATAAATTACTTTTAAATTAATAAATTATTAAATAAATTCTCATATATTACTTAATATTAAATTTATTAAATAAATTATTAATTAATTTATCAAATTATATTTAGATTGACTAAAATACCCCTTAAGTAACTGGACTTAACGGAAACAATTAACGACCGTTATCTTTTCCCGTTAATTCCAGTTAGATCAGGGACCAAACGTGTTATACACACGCATACATGCATACATACACACGTACATATATACATACATACATGTATATATATATATATATATATATATATATATATATATATATATATATATATACCTACAGTAACTAGACTTAACGGAAACAATTAACGATCGTTATCTTTTCCCGTTAATTCCAGTTAGATCAGGGACCAAACGTGTTATACACACATACATACATCTATACACATACATTCATATACACACACATACACACACACACACACACACACACACATATATATATATATATATATATATATATATATATATATACCCCTGAACTAACTAGACCTAACAGAAACAGTTAACGACCGTTATCTTTTTCCGTTAACGAAAACATGTACATGACATTCAGACATTTATATGCATATGACATATACATATACATACAAGCAATAGATATGTATATAATACACCTATTGACATACATACATACATATGCGACATATATATGACATATACATACTATACACACACACACACACACACATATATATATATATATATATATAAACATACATATATATACACACATACATATATAGACATGATATAGACGTATGTGCTATATACATACAAGCAATACATATGTATAAAATACATCTATAGACATACATACACATATACGTACACACATACATAGACAGGGGTTAAATCATGTGAAAACCAAAAAAAGATTGAGAACCGTGAGAACCGATCTAAGCCGTAATTTGGTTTTGATCCTAAGGTTTTGATTAAAACTGTTTCATCACATGAAAAGGGTATAATCGTCATTTTGGTTATAAGATTCCCCAGATGAAACATACAGATTACTTCATCATATGAAACACAAAGATTCACCATATGAAACATAGAGATTCACTATATGAAACAGACCGATTCACCACATGAAACACACAGATTCATCACATGAAATCAATGTGATGGACACTAGTTGATTTCAATAGCTTCTTAGTTGCATATCCTCAATCCCATCTCAAGAACTACAAAAAAAAAAAAAAAATCTTCATCGTCATCATCTGCAACGGCAAGAGGTGGTCATCTGCAACTACAATATTCAATCCCACTCAATCCAATCTTCATCGGCGTCATATGCAACTGCAAGAGGTGGTCTTCTCATATGTTTCAGCTCCTCCTGGGTAGTAAACAATCGACGCCCTGATCTTAAAACCATAGCCCCGAAAACCCTAGTAGTCCTCCTCATCTTCATCGACGACATAGGCATCGTTCGTACACTTTCCCGATGTGTTCTCAAACCCCTAAAACAATTCTCAACAATTCCCCCAAATTTTACAACCGATTTAGGTCAATAATCGAATAACCTCACCAAACAAAAAATCTCTCAAATTAACTCAAAAATTACACATACAGATACGATTACACGATCATAAAATCCAAAATCAAAGTCGGTAAACAAGAGTTTACACACTAATTAGATCTAGGGTTTTCCTAAAAAATGAATCTTGGTTTGATGTGTTCATACATGATATCGTCGCACGTACCTGTTGACGACTGACAGAAGTTTAGAGATGGATTGAAAAGGTGGTGGCGATGGTGGTGGTGTTGGTGATGGCGGTGGTGAATCCGGTAGTGGTGGTGGTGGTGGTGATGGCGGTGGTGAATCCGGCGAGGAATTGGGCGGAGGAATTGAAGATATGAATCTGGATGGTGATATTAATCTGGTCAAAGGGTTTTGATACCCAAAATGCCCTTTCAATTTTAATTTATTTCAAATTTGCCATTGTCATTAATGACCATAGATTAGAATGAATTAATGGTTTAGATCGGTTTTTACGGTTCTCAACCTTTTTTGGGTTTTCATTTGATTATCGTCCTACATAGACATGCATGATATAGACGTATATGTGCTATATACATACAAGCAATACATATGTATACAATACATCTACACATATACATACAAGCAATACATATGTATACAATACATCTATAGACATACATACACACATACATAGACATGCATGATATAGACGTATATGTGCTATATACATACAAGCAATACATATGTATACAATACATCTACAAACATACACTACATATACATACAAACAATACATATGTATACAATACATCTACAGACATACACTACATATACACACAAGCAATACATATGTATACAATACATCTATAGACATACATACATACATACATACATATATAGACACATATATAGACATATATACATACATACACACATACACACATAACATAAACATGATCTATAGACATACATACTACATATCATAGGCATACATACATACATACATGATCACATACGTACTTACATACATACATACATACATACATGATCACATACGTACATACATACATACATATTACATACATGATCACATACGTACATACATACATACATACATATTACATACATGATCACATACGTACATACATACATACTATACATATATACATACATACATGATGTACATACATACATACATACATGATCACATGATACGTACATACATACATATATATTACATACATATATACATACATACTATACATATATACATACATGCATACATACACGTTATTACCGACGGAATTCTTAATGCCGTCGGTAATCCGTCGGTAATTTCCGACGGATCATCGACGGACATTAAAAAAATTTATTATTTATTAAATTATTAAATTTACCGACGGATTTCCGACGGATTAACTATTTAAAAAAAATAAAAATAAAATAATTTTATATCCGTCGGTGATCCGTTGGAAATATATATATTTACCGACGGATTATCGACGGATGGTCTATCCGTCGCAAATATTATTTTTCCGTCGGTGTTCCGTCGGTAATTTCCGACGGATAACATCCGTCGGAAATTGTTGGTCGGTGATAAGCAAATTTCTAGTAGTGTTATATAAACCTCATATTAAAAATGTTCTAACCGATCTTAATTACCATATCTTAGTTTTCATTCTTTTAACTCTTGTGGTTTTCACCATCCAACTAAAATATTATCTTTTTAATTTTTTAATTTATTTATATGTATTTAAACAAGTTGTATTGGAAAAATAAGTGGACTTTCTATATTTAGAAGAATATTAGGCTTTTGCCTACATCTTTCATCATCCTTTGATTTATTTTTTAATTTCTAGTTTCCAATAGATTATGACGCTTTGACTAATACAATACTATTGGATAAATTTTATAAACATTTTACAACTTATATATGCACCAAAACTTAAACATCACATAGACATATTGTCCAATTGAAATACACTGATCTTGGTCAATAATTTTAGATAAATGAAGGATAATGAAGTTAAGGTATAGTATTTGACTATACCTATTTGTTTCCTTTGCCGTATCTTGATATACATGCCAACTAGTAAGCTTTTAATTAAGTTCAATGAGTCCATGGTATATTCACGTAAAACATCGTATCAAATCATATAATGCAAAACGTGACATTCAAGATACCAACTTTACTCTTATAAAATATATGGGCAGTATTGATTTGCATATCAATCAACATGCAATCGTAAATATCATTGAAAAACTTTATTTCAAAACACTTATGCATATGAACTATGTCTCATTAATTTGCCCACATGTAGATCTAATCATATCTTTCTTGAGATCTAAACTTTTATATAATACATGACTCATCTATATATGTCCATCACCATGTAGAATATATAGTTCTCAATATGTATTGGTGAAACGTTTCGTCACATACAGTACAATACAAAGGTATGTCGCGACATGTACTAGCCCATAATTAAATCTCTTGTCGTAGTACAAAGGTATACCTCGGGACGTCTGCTACCCTTACATAGTTATATTTTATCATGCATGGTTTAATTCCCGCCATCAATATTGGCCTCTTTTCATATGATCACACATACATATAATCTCATATTTATTTATTTATTTTTGCAAAAAGTTCTTTCATAACATATGAAATACTTTGTATGCTTGAAGGCTTTAAATTAGATAAACACTTAGCATGCACATCTCATATTTCAAAATACTGGAAAAATATATAGATGTGTATGCAAGTTTATCAAAATACTGGAAAAATATATGGATGTAACAATTACAATATTATTAAAAACTAAAAGTTGTAATACAAAAAGAGTTGATGTTTGTGCACAAAACAATGTCAATGAGGTAAAACCGTGTACAAGTTATGTCTCTTTCATTTCCCCTGCCAAGAGTCAAAGGAATCGATCAACACAAGAAAACAAAATTAAGAGTCAAAAACCCTTTCATTTGATGACATATAACCACAAATAAATGGGCATCCTTAATCGAGCTCAAGGGATCGGTTTGCATTGACTGAGTAGGACTGAAATTGGATAGACTGTAAAGGGACCGAAAAAAGGAATGTTATAGGACGCTAGACCCAGTTATGTTAAACATCTTTTAACAGTTTGTTAGTGATTGGGCTCATATGGATTAGTTACATAGCTAATTACACGGATCGAATTAGATTTACCGTTTTTTTTAAATTGTGTTATTTTTAATACTTATATTTTACCCATCTTGAATAATACACAAAAAATGGAAAAAAAAATTACAACCAGTGTTATACAAAAATTGTTAATATAAAAAATAGTCAAAAAAAATAAGATTAGTTAGGTAGACTCAAGGTTCTAAAGGTAGACTCAAGGTTCTAAATGACATGAGGTGTGACCGGATGGCAAGGTCAAAACTCAAGTTGTTACACACCATGGCGAAATGCAACATTTTCAATGCGTGATATAAGACGTCAAATTTGTATGTCATATATATATAATTAATTATATATATACACATACATATATATGTTTTCTATTTATTATCAATGAGATAATTAATGATATTAAAAAATTTATATCCATAATAGAAGAAATAAAATCATACATATTAGTATTTATAAAGAGTTTACAATTAAACATTCAAAATAGAACTTGAAAACCGTTTTACAACTTCAATTTAACCTTGAGTTCGTGAAGTGTAAATACATAAGCTATTAGGGGTTCTCAAAAATACGATCAACCCGGGAAAAAATCAACCCGAGGTAACCCGACATATAATCGATACAAAATTAGGATAACCCAAAGCTATTGGGTTGATATTGGGTTAGGCTCAAAGTAACCCGACCAACCCGATAAATATTTTAGCGACTTTTCTAAAATTATTTATATTTTCCTTTAATATATATAAGTTACCAAAAACAACTCGGCAAGAACGAGCAATGGCCACTGAGGATAATCTCAGGGTTGCACGTTTTAGCAGCTGGGCCAAAGACCCTAATTGTCAGGGATTAGTCTGGGCCATAGGCCCAGGATACCCTTTCCAAAAAAAAAACGAGAAATGGAACTCATAAGAGGACATTATTAGAACAATATATGTAATGCCTAAATATTTGATGAACTCGTATATTCTTTTGAATGATGAATCGTATTTCAAAAAAAATCCTTATTTTTATGTTGTCAATATTGCTTTTACTTTGTTTAAACACAAACCGACCAACCTGAACGAGTTGAGTTGGGTTGGGTTGCACTTTTGTTTGGGTTGGGTTGTGTTGAAAGTTCTCAAACCGTCAACATTGGGTTGGATTGTTGAAACACCTTCAACCCGATCAACTCAACCCGTGAGCACCCCTATAAGCTATAAGTGATGTGAACAAAGGTTTAGGATATATGGCGCTCAGAGTAATCAATGGTTCTATATTCTACCCATACACGTTAGCACAACCATCACCATGTCTACATTCTCAGCTTTTTTAAGTTGGGTTCATACGAAAATAATATCTTTTTTTAAGAAAACACGAAAATAGTGAATCACATAAAAAATCATATATGATTCACGTACGTATAAAATCATATATGACTGCGGAAGACTTAAGTCGCGGCCAAATGCGACCATGTCCATTTTTTGGCCGTTACTGTTGAATCATATATGATTTTGCACATGATTTGTTGTCATCATCTTTTCTTAAATAGTTATGTTCTCGTTTGAATCTTTTTTTATCTCTCAGTCTCTCTATATATAGGCGACTATGGTGGCATGGACCAAAACCTTCTGATCTGTTGATACCGATCGATATGATTCCTAAATTCAACGCATCAATTTGATCTAGTTTTGGGTTCAGGTAGCGCATCGTAAATTTATCAATTTTGAATTAGAAATAAAAAAAATATTCAACAAGAAATCAACTATTTTACATTGATAAAAAAAAATACTGATAAATTAAAACTAGATTATGATCATGTACAGCCAAAAAGATACATATATATTACTTTCCTTATATGTGCCAAATTATCTAATGGGAAAGCAAAGACCAATGAGAAGGTTCGAATTTGGATGAAAGGAATGGCCAACAACATCATCTGATCCAAGAACACTCCACAGAAATAAAAATTTTAAAAGAAAAAGTTGCTAATCTTGATCTGGCTTTAAAAAACAAGACCAAAGAGCTTAAGGATAATGAGAGTGAGAGAATGAAT
Organism: Arctium lappa; assembly: GCA_023525745.1. Taxonomy (NCBI): domain Eukaryota; kingdom Viridiplantae; phylum Streptophyta; class Magnoliopsida; order Asterales; family Asteraceae; genus Arctium; species Arctium lappa. Next base: position 85,315,468 of record CM042052.1, on the reverse strand, counting down.
ATTCTTGCTCTTAAAAACTTTTTTTTAAAGAGAAAGAGAAGTTCTTCATCAAGACTTGCTCGACAGAGATTTATTAGGATTGACAAAAGGTTCATGAGAAGGTAAATACCCAAGTAGGCAGAAGAGGAAATGGGTTCTGTGACTTGGATCCTTATACAGGAACCAAAAGGAACAAATCCTTGTCTTCTTTGTTCTGCATTGGGAAAATTCAAAAATTTGGGTTTCCTAACTTAACATATGTATTTAAGAGGCGCATAACCTTTGGAGAACCTTATGAGAGGAGTCCATTGAAGATGACAAATGTATGGTATCAAAACACATATATGTCATCTTCAACCTCTGTCAAAAGAGCCTCTAAACCAAAGAAATATCTGAAAACTCAAGATCAGAAAGAACTCTTCAAATTTGGTCATCCAGAAACTCAAGCTTAAGTGGCCTTAATATGTAAGATAATCCCTGAAAATGAATTGTCCTCTAAGGCACCTGAGTTTATTCACTCTTCTAAAGAGGAGAAGTTAATCATGCTCTATGAAAATGATTTGAATGAAACCTATGAAAAATGATTCTTTAACAATTGTGATTTATCCTCTGTCGTACAAGATATCTTTGAGAAAGATTTGATGGAAGTCTTCAGAGCTCCTGAAATTGTCCCATGTGTTTCAAAAGAATGAACTATTCCAATGGACAAGGATGGAAGAAAGTGTGACATATGTCCAGAAAATCTTGCCTCTGTCAACAGAGACTTTCTTGACTCAGACTTAGAATATAAGGATGACTCAATCTCTGTCGTTTCAGAGACTGATTCTGTCGAACCAGAGATAGTGTCTTGCAAACTGGAGGGAATTAAGCTTCCCTCTGGCATTCTTAACAGAACAATTCCTCCCAAGGAAAACTTTGTAAGAATCCCTATCTTCACCGATTTCTTGGACATGTGTATATAAGCTAAGACTTCTCTTGAGCTTGAAAAGATTAAGAAACAAAAAGAAACTTCATCTCAAAGTCCTAAAACTTCAAAATCTTTAAGGCCAAATCATGACAAGTATACTTGGCAACAAAAGGAGAAATTGATTCATAATAACAAATCTTTTGCATCTATGGCAGTGAAACCAAAGGAAGGTTACCACAAAAGATGGGTACAACCGAAGGATCTTGCGAAGAGGAGTTTTTACAAAAATTAATCTAGCCTGGATAGGTCTTTCTGTAAAAATAAATCTGCATATGTTTTCTTGTCATAATGTTTATAGAAATTCCTTTGTGTTTTTTGATGATTGAATGGAGCACTGGGGTAGTGAACATCAAAAAACCTCCTTTCCAAAGTACATCTGTTGTACTAAGTGGCTTAGTGCTACTTACATGCATTTTTAACTGTTTCATTTGTTGATTCAGGGTTACAACTTTATTCTATCTGAATTTGAAAAGATTCGGATACATATCTTTTGGAATTGATGGTTTACCAGATCAAAAGGTGGAGAATGTTACTGGTATTCAAATACAGTGTTGAGATTGAAAAGAGTTTTGATCATCATGATGCTCACAATCATCAAAAAGGGGGAGAAATAAAATATACAGAAGAAAAGAGGAGATATTTTGAATGATTAAATTTCAAAGAAAGAAAAAGATATGTCAGAGTCAAGAAGATATTTCGAAATGATTCGAGAGAGATCGACGTTCAAAGATTGTTATTCCTCGATAGATGAATATACGAAGTTCAAAGATTTTGTTTAAAGAGATTGAGTTCAAAGCTACAAGAGTTGAAATTTGCAATTATCAAAGCTACAAAGACCGGAGTTAATGTTTCGAGACTTGATGATAATTTGGGAAAATTCATTTCAAAAGGAAAAGTTTGAAGATTTTAAAGTTTGAAAAATGTCAGAGTTTCAAAGTTTAAAGCAGTCAGAGTTAAAGTTTTGAATATCAAGAGCTGAAGAATGCTGTCAAATTTTTTTAAAATCTTGAATCCAAAGGGGGAGAATGTTAGGGCATAAAATTGTATTCAAGATTTATTGTAAAGTCAAATGTAAAAGTCAAAGTCAAAAAAACTTAAGTCTTGTAAAGTCAAAGTATGTCAAACTAGCTGTATTTTTAATGTGTTGTAATTAGAAGGTATAAATACTTAGCTTTGTGTTTAAACTAGATTTTAGAGAGTTCACTTGTAATATCAAGTTAGGTCTTAGAGAGAGAAACTGAGACATTCTAGAGAGAGAAAACTTACCATTCACATGTAATCACTAGAATTATCAAGATCAATGGAATTAATGATTGTTACCTAATAGAATATGGATTTATCATCTTGGAATATTGGGGTGGCACATGAGAATTGAGCACTCTCAAATGATGAATTATGATTGATTTAGAGTTGTCCCACATTGGTGAGAAGTTGAAACATTGGAACAAAGTGGTGTGTTGTTAGGACTGAAAGTCCTAGTGCATTGAAAGTTGTATAACGCATTTATAGAGTTTAAATGTTGTATTATTTAATGCGTTGCAAAAAGCCTTAACTATTAATTTGGGCTTAGTCTTGTTTAATGGGCCTTGGGCTTTGGATTTGAGCCCTTGGTATAAATAGTGTGTGATTAAGGTTCTATAACCTTGTGATGAAATACATGAAAATCAAGATTTGGGGTTTTGGAAATATGGTTATATATTATTAAATAAGGATTTAGGTAAAATGATTTCGTGTGTGTGTGGAAGTACCATTTAACAATTTGGAACGGAACCTCTTGGAAACATGGGAGTAACTATATGGATTTATGATTTTTGCATATATGATGGCATTTTAATTGTTGAAAGTTATTGATTAGTTTTGTGGACATTGAATGGAATATTTGGTTGCATTTGGGCGTTATGAACCCATATATATATATATATACATACATATATATATATACATACATATATATATATATATACATATATATAATCTTTGATCCGATGTTGGAACGCTATTTTTCCACATTGAGACACGTTTAGGCATCGGATGAGGTATAAGCCCTACGTGCTAAGTACGTGATATTGGATGGGGATCTTAACGTAAGGACCCTATGTGGTTGAAGTTGACTTTACGTGGGTGTGCGTTTAAAGCTACAGCGCTTGACATCCATTGCGGGTACTTTTATGTGTTTGGTTTTACTAATACGTTAAATGTCTTACTTTTGTGTTCCGTCACTTGTGTTAGTAAGCGGGCCTCCCCCGTCAACCCAAAAGGTATTTGTATTAAAGTTGAGTTTTAGCTATATGAATTCCACTAGAACTTCTTAAACTATTTCATTCGAAAGTATTGATTTTCCCATTACAAATGTTTGATCTCACTAGGCTTTAGCCTAACACTTTTTATTAAAATAACATGTATAACAGGTCACTCTAGCGGTGGGATTCCTCGGGCTTGAGTGGAGAGTCATTGAAGGATAATAGCATTTTTGAAGAATCATTGAGGCGTATATTGACATAGTGACGACATACTTTTGGAAGTGAGATGTCGACACCCGTTCGTAATCTAAAACTAGTTGGTCTAGATTAGTAGGTTCTTGAGTCAATTTCACTTGATTATTTTATTGTAAACGCCATACGATTATTCCCCTTTTTGGGTGACCCTTTTATGACAAACTCGTTTATTCCGCATTTATTTTAGGCTTAAATTAACCCCTATTCTTAGGGTGTTACAAGTTGGTATCAGAGCAATAGTTTAAGTGAACTAGGTATAAAAGTAAGATACCTAGACTTAAGCTTAGATCGGATAAGTTATGAATGGTGAGATTGGGTATAACTCTTAAGATAAAATGGTCTTAGAACCGACGGAGTTGCATGAATTGAGAATTGTGACAGTAGTAGTAAGGATTCTTATGTGTGACGTGTTCATAATTTCAATTAGCTACTGCTATTATGAATGTGTTGTTACGTGAGCATGCTTAGATTACTATGGTTATGATGATTGATAAATGTGGTAGTGCGTTTCCTTATGTTTAATCCTATAGTCTGTTTCTTACCTCTATTCTCGTATATATGTGACAGACGTAATGGTTAACACTCGTAATAGGCCGGATGGTCATGATGCGACGACATCCACGGACGACCAACCAAGGGTAACAGCGGTTGAATTGCCCCACCCCAACATAACGTTTTGGGCGGAGGGCCTGAGCACATACCCCGACGCAACATAGCCACATCGGAGCCGATAATGGAGGAAGTGACTTCGGAGACAAGAATGATGGACCGTATGATGCAAGCCATGAATGCGGCTATGGCTCAACAACAAGAGATGTTTCTGAAGTTGCTCGAGGACATGGACACTAGCAACCGCAGGCACGAGGCGGTTGCAGAAAATATGATTGCATTAGGATCCAGGGGAATTGGAAATGAAATTCCCACGGACGGAATGAAAACTATGGAAGAACGAAAACCAACAAAGTCATGCTCTTTCAAGACCTTCTTGAGCTGCAGACCACCCAAGTTCAAGGGAAACGACGACCCAATAGTTTGCATGAATTGGATACGGGAGATGGAACAAGCCTTCCGGACAAGCGATTGTGGAGAAGGCCAAAAAGCAACCTTCGACTCTCAAATGTTGCGGGGGGCGGCCCTCACATGGTGGAACATTTACTCTATGTCTTTAGAGGCTTCGGTGTTAGACAACTTGGATTGGGAAACTTTTAAGCGGAAGGTGCTTGAAGAGTATTGTAATGAGAGATCTATGGATCGAATCATAGACGAGTTCCGGAGTTTGAAGAAAGGGAATTTGTCTGTGAAGGAATACAACAAATTGTTCATGGACAAGTTGGGTTTGGTGGGACATCTGGTCCCCACTGAAAAGGAAAAGATCAAAGCATACATCAAAGGTTTACCACCGGAAATGATGAACATGGTGAGTGTGTCCAAAGTCTGCACCTTTCGAGAGGCGATCGAAAAGGCACAATTGGTCGAAGATTCTTATGGCCTTGAGAAGGTGGAGAGATGGCGTAGTAATCGAGAAAAGGAGATGGGAGGGAAGCTCAATACACTCCAAGAGACCAAGACAGTTCAACTACAATCAGCGAGGGACAGGTCCTAGAAAATAGGTCCCATATTGCTCCAAGTGCCGGAGCAAACACTTCGGTTTGTGTAATTTGGGGTCTGAATCATGTTTCAAGTGTGGTAAGTCAGGCCACAGTTTCCGGGATTATCTGGTTAGGGGACATATTTGTTTTGAATGAAGGGCACCAGGCCATATCAGAAGCGAGTGCCCAAAGTTGAAGGCCGGGGGTAGCGGGGGAAAAAAGATGGATCCTCCGAGAGAGACGGGAAGAGTCTTTCAGATGACAACCGAAGAGGCGAAGGCTTCGACTGATGTAGTGTCAGGTATGTTTCTTCTAAACTCCGTACCTACATGTATATTGTTTGATTCTGGCACAAGTTTTTCGTTTGTGTCGAGTTCTTTCTGTCAAAAGTTGCATGTGCCCACTAGTAGCTTAGAAGATGCCTTAGTAGTAGAACTAGCGAAGGGTGACCAAGTAGTGGTCCAAGATGTTCTTAGGAATTGCAAATTAGAAATTGAGGGAAGTGAGTTTCCGGTTGATTTAATGTCGATGGTTATTGGAGGATTTGATGTTGTCATAGGAATGGACTGGTTAGCAACGAACCGTTCAGAGATTCTTTGTGCAAAGAAAATGGTTCGAATCCCAGTTTTGAATGATGAGAAGGTGACCGCATACGGCGAAAGACGGAAGGGCGAGGTGGCTATTATTAGCATGGTGAAAGCACAGAAGTGCTTATCGAAAGGATGCTCATCCTTTTTGGCATATGTTATAGACGCCAAGGTTGAGAAGAAAAGGCTAGAGGATGTGAAAGTGGTAAACAAGTTTCCCGATGTTTTCCCGGATGACTTGTTTGGGTTACCACCCGATCACCATGTGGAGTTCAAGATTGATTTAGCACCAGGAGTGGCTCCCACAGCTAGAGCTCCTTATCGTTTAGCTCCTTCGGAAATGAAGGAGATGATGGGGCAACTACAAGACCTTCTTGAGAAGGGATTCATAAGATCGAGTTCATCACCTTGGAGAGCACCGGTTCTATTCGTGAAGAAGAAAGATGGCACTATGCGGATGTGCATAAACTATAGAGATTTGAACAAGGTAACCGTGAAGAATAAGTACCCCTTCCCTAGGATCGATGATTTGTTTGACCAACTCCAAGGAGCGAGATGCTTCTCGAAGATCGATCTACGTTTGGGCTACCACCAAGTAAAAGTCAAGGAAGGCGACATCCCGAAGACAACTTTTAGAACGCGCTATGGACATTACGAATTCTTGGTGATGTCTTTCGGTTTAACGAACGCCCCAGCGGTGTTCATGGATTTGATTAACCGAGTGTGTCGACCGTTCCTTGATAGGTCGGTAATCGTGTTCATTGATGATATCCTAATCTACTCCAAGAGTAAGTTTCATCACGTACAACACCTTCGGGAAGTGTTGGAAGTTTTGAGGAAAGAGAAATTATTCGCCAAATTCTCCAAGTGTGAATTCTGGTTGAAAAAGGTGCAATTCTTAGGGCACGTGGTGACGAAAGATGGTGTGAAGGTGGACCCTGCCAAGATAGAATCTATGATGAATTGGGAACGGCCAAGAGTCCTTCTGAAATTCGAAGCTTCTTGGGCTTAGTGGGTTATTATCGAAGATTTATCCAAGACTTCTCCAAGATCACTTCTTCCTTGACGACCCTAACTAAGAAGAATGCAAAATTCGTGTGGACCGATACGCAAGAAAAGGCATTCCGGACACAGCAAAAGAAGTTGTGTGAAGCCCTGATCTTATCCTTGCCGGAGGTATACGAGGATTTTGTGGTTTATAGCGATATATCCAAGATGGGTTTAGTATGTGTGCTCATGCAAAGAGGGAAGGTGATCGCCTACGCGTCGAGACAACTAAAGGTGCATAAGAAAAACTACTCCACTCATGATTTAGAATTAGCGGCGGTAGTATTCGCGTTAAAGTTATGGTGACACTACCTCTATGGCACTAAGTGTACTTTGTATATGGATCATAAGATATTGAAGTACGTCTTCGATCAAAAGGAGTTGAACATGAGGCATAGACGATGGTTGGAATTGCTTAAAGACTATGACTGTGAGTTGCTCTATCATCCGGGTAAAGCAAACGTTGTGGCCGATGCCTTTAGTTGGAAGAAATATAGTGGAAAAATTCGAGCCAAACTCGCAAGAATTGAGTTGGTATCAAGCCACATGGATCGAATTAAGGAGGCTCAAGTCGAAGCCCTATTGGAAGAAAACCTCAAGGAAGAAGTGATGAACAAACAACGCCTACTCTTAGCGGACGATAACCGTGGGATCAAATGTTTTAATAGGTATGTGTGGGTGCCAAAGATCGAGGGAAATCAAGAGCTACTTTTGGAGGACGCTCACAAATCCAAATACTCCATTCACTCGGGAAGAACCAAGATGTATAGGGACTTAAAGTTTCACTATTGGTGGATGGTTATGAAATTGGATGTGGCACACTATGTCGAGAGGTGTGTGACTTGTTCGCAAGTGAAGGTTGAACGCCAACGTCCTTATGGGAGCTTACAGTCCTTTGAGATACCCGGGTGGAAATGGGACAAGATTACCATGGACTTCTGACCAAATTACCAAAGACGTTAAGAGGTAATGATACTATTTGGGTGATAGTGGATCGTTTGACTAAGAGTGCTCACTTTCTTGCAATGCGGGAAACCTTACCAATGGATAAATTGGCGAAACTCTACAATGACGAAGTGGTCTGTAGGCATGTTATACCCTTGTCTATAGTCTCCGACCGTGATAGCCGATTTACATCAAGATTTTGGGGAGCATTACATCAAGAATTGGGTACACGAGTGAATTTGAGTACGACATATCACCCACAGATAGACGAACAAAGCAAAAGGACAATTAAGACTTTGGAAGACATGCTTAGATCGTATGTGATCGACTTTCGTGGTAATTGGGATACTCATTTACCGTTGGTAGAATTTGCATACAGTAATAGTTACCACTCTAGCCTTGGTGCGGCACCATTTGAGGCTTTGTACGGGAGAAAATGTAGAACCCCTGTATGTTGGCTAGAGGCGGGTGAAAAGCAGTTTACTGGGCCAGAAATTGTGCAAGAGACGACCGACAAAGTCCGGGCTATAAGGGAACGACTGAAGGCAGCACAAGATCGACAAAAGAGTTATGCCGACAAGAAGAGGCGACCGGTAGAATTTCAAGTGGGGGACTGGGTGATGCTAAAGGGGTCCCCATGGAAAGGCTTGATACGGTTTGGAAAGCGCGGGATATTGAGTCCCCGTTTTCTCGGACCATTCACCATGATCGTGCGCATTGGAATACAAGCCTACAAGTTAGATTTACCGTCGAATATCGACAGAATCCACCCTACGTTCCATGTGTGTTATCTACGGAAGTGTTTAGCGGAAGAAGAAAGCGTGATACCGTTATCAGAGATTCGGGTAGACGACAACAGTTATGTCGAAGAACCGGAAACCATTTTGGAGAGAGAGACCAAAAGACTTAGGCATAAATAGGTCACAATGGTGAAGGTCCAATGGAAGCACCATCGTGGTGCTAATGTTACATGCATGGGAAGCAGAAGAGGATATGAAGCGAAGATACCATCACTTATTTGCATAACTAGGATTTCGAGAACGAAATCCTCTTCAAGTTGGGAAGGATTGTAACACCCGTAAAACTTATAGTATGTTAGGGGTCTTTCTTATGAGTCTATTTGTTAATTTTAGGAATTTTGCTAATATAGATTCATTTGGAACTTTGAACTTTAGAATCGTGCCTTGGTATTGGAATTGAGTTTTGGGACTTGGCTGAAAGACAGCGAGTTACGCGGGCTAGAGCGCCGCCTTGAAGTCGCGACCAAAGTCACGGGACTCGCTGGGTGTTTGGATCTCAGAAGCACGTGCGGGTTAGGACGCGCCCCCCAAGCCGCGGGAAGCCCCTGCATACCTTATAGACGGGATTTCACCCTTTTTCCTCATTTACTCCTCACCAAAACTCTCCCTCTCCATAAATGCGATTTTAAGGAAACCCTAGGTAATTTCCTTCAAGTTTGGAAGCTCTTTGTGTTCATCTAGTGCCTCAAGGTTTAAGGAGCTATCTTGAATAGTCGGGATCTTCATCCTCCTCTCACCATATTTGGTTTTCTAGGTTTTCACCAAAAACCTAACTTGTGAGTTCATTCTCTTTTATAAACTTTATACATATTAAAATGTGGATTTTAACCTTCTCAACATCTCCATTTTTGATTTATTTGAGTTGGGTGAATTTTCACTAAAACCTATTTTTGGAGATTTTGAGGGTTATGTGGGAAGGTATGATTTTAGGGTCAAGATTATGCATTTTGGTTTAGTTATAGGCTTTATACATGAGAAATATGTTTTCTATAACCTTGTGATGAAATACATGGAAATCAAGATTTGGGGTTTTGGAAATATGGTTATGTATTATTAAATAAGGATTTAGGTAAAATGATTTGGTGTGTGTGTGGAAGTACCGTTTAACAATTTGGAACGGAACCTCTTGGAAACTTGGGAGTAACTATACGGATTTATGATTTTTGCATATATGGTGGCATTTTAATTGTTGGAAGTTATTGATTGGTTTTGTGGACATTGAATGGAATATTTGGTTGCATTTGGGCATCATAAACCCACACACACACACACACACACATATTATATATATATATATATATATATATATATATATATATAATCTTTGATCCGATGTTGGAACACTATTTTTCCACATTGAGGCACGTTTAGGCATCGGATGAGGTATAAGCCCTACGTGCTAAGTACGCGATATTGGATGGGGATCTCAACGTAAGGACCCTATGTGGTTGAAGTTGACTTTCCGTGGGTGTACGTTTAAAGCTACTGAGCCTGACATCCATTGCGGGTACTTTTATGTGTTTGGTTTTACTAATACGTTAAGTGGCTTACTTTTGTGTTCCGTCACTTGTGTTAGTAAGCGGGCCTCCCCCGTCACCCTAAGAGGTATTTATATTAAAGTTGAGTTTTAGCTATATGAATTCCACTGACACTTCTTAAACTATTTCATTCGAAAGTACCGATTTTTCCATTACAAATGTTTGATCTCACTAGGCTTTAGCCTGACACTTTTTCTTAAAATTACATGTATAACAGGTCACTCTAGCGGTGGGATTCCTCGAGCTTGAGTGGAGATTCATTGAAGGATAATAGCATTTTTGAAAAATCATAGAGGCGTATATTGACATAGTGACGACATACTTTTGGAAGTGAGATGTCGACACCCGTTCATAATCTAGAACTAGTTGGTCTAGATTAGTAGGTTGTTGAGTCAATTTCACTTGATTATTTTATTGTAAACGCCATACGATTATTCCCCTTTTTGGATGACCCTTTTATGACAGACTCGTTTATTCCGCATTTATTTTAGGCTTAAATTAACCCCTATTCTTAGGGTGTTACATCTAGTATTTTGTTTGTGAATTTGGTAGGGAATGAACCTTTGCCCATGATTTGTGGTGTAGTTTGTTTAGAGAGTGAGTTTGAGTTGGTATTCAATGGTTTCCACCTGATAAAGTTGGATAAATAAAGCACCAATGTTGGTGTTCCTTCTCAAGAATGCTTCATTCCTTATTTGGAAAAGAAATCATCGTTTTATTAGATTGAATTAATGGGTAAATTGATGTTTTATTGTGAGGATATTTTTGGGAAAGGTTTAGAACATTGATTACCTCATTTTGGAGGCTTAAATCGACTTGGAATGGGTTTGGATTGAGAAATCGTGAGATTTTTTTATTAAGAGTGCGTGCAGGGTTGAAACAGTGCCCTGGGGGTTTTGGCGCGGGTTGGGCCATGCAGAAAGTCGCCCTAAGCACTGGGCAGTAGCCCGCACGACTTCTGGCGCAGGTTTAGTCGCGTGGAAAGTCGTGCCAAGCCCTGGTGGGCGTTTTTCCGCTTTGTTTCGTCTATCGTTTTGGGCTAGGATTGTGGCGTCGATTAGGGGTTTGTCTGGGAGTTTGAAAGGGATAATTTTGAGATGTTTTAGGGATAGTTTTGATATGTAACTAGGTGGCTTAACCCCACTCTTATGTCATCTAATTCAGGTATCCGATTTACTCATAATTGAGTTCTAGGACGTGTGGTGTTTTGTTGAAGCTCAGGTGAGTTCCCTTAACACTCTCTATGCATATGAAATGATTTGCCAATGATTTTAATTACTGAAATTGGTTATAAGCTATATGGCATGATTTAAACTTATGAAATTCTGATCACGTATGACATAAACTATTTACTATTGCATATGCATTGTTTACGTGTCTTTCATGTATATATATATATATATATATATATATTGATATGGAGTCGGGTTGCACAGTGGAATTATTGTACCTTGGGATTGTGAATATCCCTTGAGAGTTTACCTATACATACCGAGTGCACGGAATCAGTTCTAGTACTCGTGGGAATGGCACCCATTGGGAGGCACAGGGAGTCTGCTTGGGCCCCATAGGCGAAAGGGAAGTCTGCTTGGACCTTGATCGTGGACTAGTGAGAAATGACTATGAACATTGTTCAAATACCCAATTGTGGAGTTGAATTACCAGATTATTTATTGATGGGCCTCTATGGCGGTTTGCTTATTATTATCGCATGTATATTATTAAACTGTTTTCGAGAGGGGACTCACTAGACCTCATGGTCTAACCCTCGTCTTTCAAATTAAAAACCATTTTCAGGTAAGAGAATCGTTGGAGCTTCTTCCAAGGGTAAGGAGAAGGCTTGATGTAGAGAGGTGATGTCAAGAGATAGTTTTCTTCGTTTAGTTTGTCTAATTAGATATCTCAGCTGTGATTGTATCCGCTGCTAAACTTTGAGAATATTGCTATTGTTCTACTTAGATGTTTGGAACAATTTTCTTTTATTTTATGACTTATGATGTTATGGTCTTGGGTTGTTACAAGAGAAAAAAAATCTTTTTTTTTTCATTTGCCAACCAACTTTAAAAAATGATAGGAGTTTTTTTTTGTATTATTTATTTTTTTGAAGACAAGTTTTTTTCTCTATTTATTAAACTAGGTCTTTGGCCTAGTGGTCAGCTCCCATCCGTAAACGCTCCTGCCAATAGTTCCCAATCGAGGGTTCGAATCCTGGGGGAGACAGGGTGACTTTTCCGGTGCAGATTCATGGGGTTAGGGTCTGTAGGGTCTCCAAAATGGGACCACAGGGTCATAGGTTCCCGCCATAAAACCTTATCCAAAATCGGAGGTGTTATGATGTAAAATAACCATTTTTGTAGAATGTTTAATACAGAATTGCCAAAATTTTTGAGAACCCTTACTTTTTTTAACGGCTCGTATTTTTTGGGTTTAACTGTACAAATATCAAATTATTTTTTGGTCTTTTTGCCAGGCTATATATGCATTTTTAGGGTTTCTTTTCCATTCTTCAGCCACCATTATAGTTAGCCATATTCCTAAAACACTCTACCTCAAGAACAATTTTATTGTTCATGTACATCATTTTGTTCTTGATGTCTTTTATTGTTTATCTTATTTTTTATGCTTGATTCATATTTCCTGCACTTTGTTGATTTCATTTTTGCATCTTCTTTAGTTTATATGCAAATTTTGGTGATTTAAAACGATTTTAAAAAGACCAAAATGTCCCTGAATTAACAGAGTTTTTTTAATAACGAAATTAGTCAAAGAACCAAAGTCGAAACGAATTGCAAACCATGGTGACTACCGGTGTATAAATGAACTTAAATTAAGAACGAAATTTGACAAAATATAGGAACATACTATGGTGACAAAAAATGTAATTTACTCATATGTAATTCACTCTAAGGCGAAGGATCGTGTGATAAGTTAAGGTTTTCGTGAGAAGCATGAGAAGAGGGTCTGAACCATTGATCTCTTTTAATCTCAAGTCATCCCATTAATTGCAGCTTAGAAGGTAATTGATTTGGTGCATCGCGGTGCATTTTATCCTAATGTCCATCCATTTCTCAGCTGACGGTTACTAACCACTTCACACGCTTCTCACGAAAACCTCAACTTATCATCGGAACCCAAGCCTTCACTCTAATTTAAATTAAAAAGCTTAAAAATTTTGTACTTTTAAAATAACTGGGAAAACATGTTTGTCTTTTGCACAATGAAAGGAGTACATATTTCTTTGCCTAGTCTTTCAAAAGGAAAATATTGCGCATATTACCTTGCTAATTATTTTATTTTCTTATTGTTTTTAATTAAAATGCCAAACTAAATAATGGGAAAATATATATATGAAGAGTCGTAGCATAAAAGATATGCACTAAATAATATTTTTTGATTGGTTATAAATATACATGCTAAAAATATAATTAAACATATATTGATTTATATTTATATGAAATGGTAAACATTTTATATTAGTTTGAAGTGTAGTAAAAAGATTGATATATAAAGTCATGAGCATTTGCGTGTAAGTTAAGAGATTACACAAAAAAAAATTATCATGACAACTTGCGTAATATATGTCTATTAGAAAAAAGATAATATACGATTCACTTATAATTTATAAGATTAATTAATAATTTTATAAGATTAATTAATAGTTAAACTCGGAAAGGAGTCGAAGCTATACTTATGATCTCCTGCTTTTCCATATGGCGTTTTCTTAACAATTACCTGTTCGAAAAGTTAGCACCTAGACTGAGTGACATGTTCGACTTTATAGTTGTTAATCCGTTTAGATGGGTGACACACAGGCGTAGAGGGTGTAGAAGTAACTTTATCTCGTGGAGTCTATCTCAGTATACTTGTCTTGGGTTGATGTAATCTCTTTTTGTTGCTAGCCTCTGGCTAGCTTTCCCTTTTATTGAACTGCCGTTTCCAAAAAAATTAATGGTTAAATATTTGTGATGGTTATTTTTCTTTTTTATCTGTATGTCTATTTCTCTATCTATCTTTACAATCAATCGACATAAAATTTTATCAAACGAGTTTTCAGTAAGAATGATTGAGAATGTAGTGATCGGTGTGAAGAACCATGGAATGCATGGGAGTTTCCCATACTATGATAAATACCCTTATCATAGCATCTCCAAGACCTCTTCGAAAATAGAAAAATAATACTTAGTAGTTTTTAGGGTTTTTTTTTTCCTTCAACAGTTTCCAAAATTTTCTCGAAATATATAAAATATAGGCTGATTAAATGTATATGAAACGATACATTTTATATTAGTTTGAAGGATAGAATAGTGGAGTTCCTGATTAATTTATAAATATAAAGTCAGAGAGTAAATTTCAGGATTGGTCCTTGAACTATGTCATTTTTAACGAAATGAGTCTATAATCTTTATTTAGTACAAATTTGTCAGTAATGCATGCAAAATTGACTTATTTCATATCTTCCACTAACTTCAATTAACTTTTCTATTAACTCCATTAATTGAAATGTGGGGCAAATGGTCTTTTCTCATTTCAAAGTAATTTTGGTTTTCAAAAATGGACCCCATCCCCTCCTCCCCGGTTTTCTCCCTCTTCCCCTTGTCCTCACCAACATCGGGAACAAACCAACATCCTCCCCTTCAGGGTTTGTTCAATTCAAAAAACATAGAACACATATCTATATTGTTCGTGAACCCTTCCTAGTTGAGATCTAAAAAGCACAAACATAGACCCAGACAAAAGGACTAAAATACAAACCTAGATCGGACTAAAGAAACACAAACATAGACCCATATTGGAGTGAAGGACTAAAATACATACCTAGATCGGACTGAAGAAACATAAACATAGACCCAGGAGTAAACCCCTAATTTTGCACCAAGCAAATCCAGCAAATCGGTGTGCCCTTAATCTAAACCCAAAACTAGGGGTGTTCAAAAAAACCGTTGGACCGCTCAAACCGGTCGAACCAAGTCAAACCGGACCATTTTTGGCGTTTTGAGCGGTCTGGTGGTCCGGTTCGGTCTGAAAAATAGCCAAACTGCTCGGTCCGGCCTGGTCTACGGTTTGACCCTTTTTTTGAGCGGTTTGGACCGAATTGCCCGCCAAAAATACGCATGTTTTAATCATATTTAGTTTTCATGTTAGACTCAACTTTTATAGCTCAATTGAAAAAAAGTTCGTCAAATAATTATGTTTTAGTTTCATTTTCTCAATTGATTGTGCTATCTAAATTGACAAAGTTCGAAGATGTAACACACCCTACCTACTAGACATAAAAATGGGGCATGTCATAACCAAAAGCGGATCAAAGGTCTACAATTCACAGTACAGAGCTCTAATAGGACTCCCAAAAGATTGCATTACATCCACCAGTAATTATACGATTAACATTTTTACGTATTTACATAACAAAAGCCTTGAATAAGCAACTAGTCTTTAAGCATCTCAAGCGATCTAGTTCGTTCATCCTGTCCCTGGGTTAGATCCTGAACCTGCCGAGGTAAAAACAAAACAAGCCTCGGCTGAGCAAAATTGCTCAGTGAACGAATAATAACACAGGAAATACCAAATAAGAAGTAGGTAATTAAAAGGAAACCTTACAATATATATAGTTGAAAGCGATTTAGGGGTAAATCTCAAAAACTGAAACTCATATAATTAAAGCTCAAAGCAAGATAAACATTCGTATCATTAAGATACGTTGTACCTGATGGATGATCAGTCCAAACAAGCGTCATAATGGAATTGAAGTGTTCGGCACTACACCGCCTCATTCCCTGGTAACCAGATGTATCTGGTATTTGACTCTATCCGGTAACCAACATAATTGGTATTCGGTTCTATCCGGTAACCAACATACTTGTTATTCGGTTCTATCCGGTAACCAACATACTTGTTATTCGGTTCTATCTGGTAGCCAACATAATTAGTATTCGGTTCTTAGGATGCATCCAACGTTCTCTATTTGGCTCGGCCATAGCCTTCACGAGAACGCCATGACTATTTTAGCCATCATGGAGGAATCAACATTCGTGCCCTGATTGTTAAGCCTAGTCAAAGCAAAGTTCAATAACTCAAACTCAAAAACCAAATCTAATGAATAAACTTTGGATAAAAAATTCAACAAACTCATTGAGATTTATAAATCAAGTAATCAGAAGGAATTTAAAAAAACATACCAGTCTCGGGTCAAAGTTCTCAAGGACTCAAAATCATTAAATAAACATCATATAAACACAAAAGTATTCCGGATAACAACTTGATAACATCCACTTTTGCGGGTGTATTTCATGAACAAGGATTTATGGAACAGATAATCACCACGATTGATTACCCACGTAATGAAACGAATTAGATATTCGTACCTTAGAGGTGTTTTAAAAATGATCACACGAAACTTGATGCCTATGAACGGTTCTCTCCTTCCGGTTTACCTACACTTATTAGTAAAATGCTTTTAGGTGGTTTTCGGTAAGAATTCTTATCAATTTCAAGTTCCTATAAGCCCTAACATTTTAAAAGATCCTACAAAGCTTAAAACATGCTTACAATATCCCTACGACACTTTATAAACACTTAACACAATTCTTAGGTCCCTAAACAACATTTGCAAATATCCAATTTTACACACCAAAATAGTAGCAAACAACTTCTATGTACTTAAAGTTTAAGACTTTTTCACAATGTTAGAGGTTGAACTAAACTTTCTTGTAAACATGAAAGTTGTAAATAATCCTCTTAGGATTTCATAGAAACTGGATTCACATTATTTGGAGCTCTGCTATATTTTCTAAAGCATTTACACAAACATTGCACAATTTCTAGTGTGTGTAGAACAAGTCTGTAAAATCTATGATTTCGAGTCTATTAAAGTCCGAACTAGACTTTGGTGTAAGCTATAAAGTTATAATACACTCATAGATCTTTCTATCGATATAAAGAACAACTCATTTGGACAAATGGTTGATTTTATACGAATTTTTAAACTTACCACGATGAATCTATCTCTTCTAACAGCACAAAACTTGAAGAATTTCCACCTCAATTCCTCAATCTTCCACCTATAATTCATAGATAAACGTAGGGTTTAACCCATTTTGCCCAAAATTGATGTAATCAATAAAATTAACCATGAACATACCTTATCTTGAGCCCCTAGTTCCATTTCTAACATCATCTCTTCAAAAACTGTTAAGTCTGATTTTATAGTAATCATTGTATTTATAGGCTTGGTCTTATACTGTGTTTAGATAGCATCAGTATTGTATAAGCCAAGGGTATTTAAGTCCCTTTGAGCTTTGGGTCTTGTAAGAACTTCACGCACATTAATCAGATTTACTACTTTGCGCTTCTCTTGCTCCCTCTCTCTAATTTCTCTCTCTAAGATTTAGAGATCTTTGGATTATCAATTGGTATCAGAGCCAATCTAGATCTTGACGTATCTGAATTTGTACAAGAATCTGAAATTTTGATTGATTTTCTTGAATTGTTTCAAGAAAATCTCGTTTTTAGATTTTTCATCAAATTTGGCTTTGTTCTTGATCGTTTTTTTTTTTATTGAAAATGAGTTTGTTGGATTCGGTTTTAATAGAAGAAAACTTTTGATTCACATTGATTTTCAAGAAATTCAGTTTTTGGTGTTCGATTTTGAGATTTTTGAAGTTTCTGGGAAAACGGTTTTAACGTACTGTTCATATCTGAATTTTCAAAATTATGGTTTTTAATCGAAAAGTTTGATTAAAATGTATTAGAAAGTTGTTTTCGAACATGTATGTGTAAGAAAATAGCATCAAATTCAGTTTTGTAATCATTTTTTGGAAGATTTTTGTGTTTTGCCTTCGGTTTGCGCCAGATTTGAATGTTGCGCCAGTTCATTGTGATTTGCGCGAGTTCATCATTTGATTTGCGCGAACTTCCTAATCTTGTCTTAGTGTATTTCAGGTTTTCATCAAGTTCAGAAATCAATCTCACGCAAAGTTGAATTTGCGTCAGTTACCTTTCACGCAAAGTGCAAGTTTTCGCCTTCCATTCTTCACCCAAAGTAACATTTGCGTTTCTAGTTCATCACGCAAAGTGCAATTTGCGTTACTAGTGCATCACGCAAAGTACAGAGTGCGTATTCCTCTAAATCACGCAAAGTTCAGTCCTAGTTTGCGCATTCAGCCTCTAACGCAAATCTAAGTTTTCGTCTCCAACTGCTCGCGAGAATCTTAGTTTGTGCCACGGTCTGCTCACGCAAAGTTATCTTGCGTCTTCAGTGTATCACGCAAATCTCATTTGTGCTTTATACCTCTCACGCAAATCTCAAGTTTGCGCCAGCCCTGTCAACATCATTTTTTTCTGGATTTCTGAGAAATGGATTCTAACAAGTTTGCTTATCAAGCTCAGTTTTACAAAAGTGATCTTATGATGTCTTTGGGTACAGAAAATCGTCCACCGGTGCTGATTGATGAAAATGAGTTTACATAGTGGCAAGATAGGTTTCTGAATTTTATAGAGCGTCAAAAGAATGGAAATGACATGATGAACATTCTTTCAGAAGGACCATTTGAGAAACCCAAGTTGGCTTCTGGATTATATAAGTCTACCAAAGAATATTCACCTAATGAGTTATCGGAGTATCAAGCTGATCGTGATATCAAGGCAAATATGATGTTAGCTCTGCCAAACTCTATCTACAACAGGATTGATTGTTTCAAAAATCATCCTAATCTTATGTGGCAACAACTTGAAAAGATTATGCTTGGTTCTTCAGTTACTACTCAACTCCGACATACTCGTTACATGAACAACTTTGAAGAATTCAAAGCCAAGGATGGGGAGCCACTGAAAACTGTGTATGACAGATTATGTGCCGTGATTAATGATCTTAGGAAAATCAAAGTGGAAAAGACTGAGCTTGAAACAAATCTGAAATTCCTCAATGCACTTCAACCAGAGTGGAACAAATCTTGCCATCGCTTGAGGAATGATGTCAGAATTTCTACAATGCAAATTCAAGAGATGTTTGAAATCTTGCTGACAGATGAGTGCATTGTCATAGAGAAGAAGGCCAAACTGGACAAGAAGACCCGGTTGTTCTCCTCACGAAACAACTGGCAGAACAAGCATTGTCTGATAATGCTTATGACGGGTCAACTGATGATGATGGCGAGGCACTGCAGAAAGCTATGATCCTTCTCTCACAACATTATCAGAAGAAGTTTCAACCTAGGTCGGGTTCAAACAATCTTCGCTTCACTTCTGGGTTCAAGAATGCTCAAGTACCAGAGGCAAAGAAACCTACTGCATGTTACAACTGTGGTAAGTCGGGTCATATTTCAAAGGAGTATCGAGTGAAGAAGGTTAGGGACTCAACATATTATCGAAAGAAACCGGAACTTGCTGAGAAAAGAGAGAATGGAACTGCTTTGCTTGCAGAAGAAGATTTTTGGTTGGATCATTCCGATGATGAAGCTACAAATGTCGAGATCGCTCAGATGTGCTTTGTTGGAGATGATCAGTCAGATGATGATTCTGACACTGATGAAGACGAGGTAATTTCTGATTTTGATTACAATTTTATTTCTTCTTAGATGAATGTTATAATTACTGCTTTACATGATTTACGCTTGAAGTTATTATCTGAAAAGAATTTAAATTCAGAAAAGTCAGATTTGATTGACAAATTGAAAATTTCTTTGAAAGATGAAAAATCTATTTTGGAAAATACAAAAGACATCTTTCAAAAGAAAATAGATGATTTGGAAAAATCAAATAAGTCTTATCTTGAGTCTTTGACTGCTATGACCACTTTAAAAGACAGTTTTTCGGATAAAATAAATAAATTAGAAGAAAAGTTATATCGAAGAAACCAATCTGAACAAACAATTTTTATGAATAAACCAAGGAGTGATGAAGCTTTAAAAGAAAAATGGGGACTTGGTTTTGAAAATCCACATTGTTTATACAATGCGATTGAAAAATCCCCTACTTTATATAAATACGATTATCTAACTCTTGCTCAATATGCTCCTCAATTTAAAATTGATTGGATGAATGAGAAACAAGTGTTAGAAATCGAAAATGAGAAAAGGACAAATAACATGAAAAAGGAAATTCCTTTTGTTTACACTTATGAAAATGCCAAATATTTTCCTAATAAATCAAGGAAAGACAGAAAAGGTTTTAATGAAATATCTCACATCAAGTCTTCAGTATCTGATGATTTTGTTGATATTTTTGCCAATAAATCTGATAAGGAAAATATTTCTCCAAATCATTTATGATTCTAAGAAATATACTCCCCCTTTAATATTAGAAGGCAAAATCATTGATTTTGAAGATAAGATGGAAGATCAAAATATTTAAAAAGAAACTGAATCTGATATTATTCTTTCTTTCATGACGTCTAGTCTTGAAGAAAAATTATTTTCACAAAAACAAGATTCTATTTCTATCCTTTCTTCTGTTTGTCAAGTAAACAAAATGGAAGTTTCTAAATTTGATATATTTTCTCAAAATAATTCTGACTCCAAGGTATGTTCAGATTTATTGTCTGATCAGATTGGTTGTTTAGGTAAAATTATTTTATCTGATTTAAATATTAATTCGGAAATTCTTGATAAATCTTTTACGCTAAATGATCAGTATTATAAACCTAAACGTAAAAGAAGACGGTCAAAGAAGTCGAAGAAATAAGATAAAGTTCTTTCTGACAGTTCTAATTCTTCTGATTCTAATCTTTCAGATAGGACTTTGAGCGCGCGTTCAAAGCAGAAATGGAGGGTGAAGCGGACATCGGATGATTCTGTAACTGACGAGGATTTATATGTAGACAAACATTATAAAAGTGATTCATTTGTTGTGTGTAATAAAACTTCCAAATATTCTATAAAGCAAATGATTCAAATTTCCAAAAATGTCTCATATTCTTCTTCTGATTCGAGTTCAGATGATTATGCTTTCTCTTCTTCTGATTCTTCTATTCATTCTTGTGCATATAATTCTGATAATTTTTCTCGTGCTTTCAATGTTAAATCTTACAAATATTTCCCCATAAGAACTGCAACTAACAAACATGGGCCCAAATTCAAGTGGGTACCAAAATCTCAATCTGACTCAAAGTTGCAGGCACCTCATGTCAAGGGGGAGTAAGAGAAATATGGCTCTTGAGTAAATCAGCTCAAGACCCGGAATTCATTGTCAACATTTTGGCTTCTAAGTACTTCAGCTTAGAACCCGTACTTCAATGGACTTCGACTTCTAAACATGTCAGTTTAGAACTCGTTCTTCAATGCTTTTAAGCTTTTGACTAAATGAGAAATTGTGAGTGCATCTACTTTATTCCGCTGCATTTATCTCTGATAATGATGTTGTTCCAGTTTTCTCAAATGTTTTTAAAAGAATCTGAGCATTTCAATTCAATTCCTGAATTTGTTAAACCCAAATTTTGATAGTATCTCTTATAAACATTTCTATGTATTAGTGTTTCACCATCAGCGATCAGACTGAGTCTGTTCAGTTATCGCTGATAGTTCTGATGTAAACAGTAACGTAATCCCTGAAGACAAGTCTCGCGTCAACATATGTTCATAGCTGAATCGAAGACGAAGCCACTGAACAAAGAGAAGTCTACTAGTGACCTGATGCGGATATCAGTGAAGCAAAGACAACTCTACTTATACGCGAAGGAACATGAGGAAAAGCTTCAGTGATAGCTGAACCTCTTTATATCTATGAAGAAAGAGATATTCAGCGATCAATCGATCACAAAGCTTATGCCTCAAGTTTCCTTTTGTCTTACCTTGCACAACCAGTACGATGTGTCAGAACGGACATATCTCTGCCACAAATCATATTACAACTCTTTCAACTACACTGTTCATGATACGGCCGAAAGCATGTCTCCCATAAGTCATACTATCAAAGCCAATCACTGAATGACACGTGTAAAGTACCCTGCCATGCATTTAATGCATAGGGTATAAATAGAAAGATCACCTCTCCATCTGAGGGTGTGCTCAATTCTTGAACCAAGATAGAAACCTTTGTTTTCTATACTTCTAAAACCCCCCCTTTCTCTATATTCTTGTGCAACCATCTTTGTGTTTCTTAAGTTTGTTTAGATTGAGTCTTCTTAATCTTATTCTGCAACAAACTTGTAAATTGTGTTTGATTTATCAATAAACAATTTATTAAACTTTAATTTCTGTGTTAGTATTCAACCCCCCCCCCTTTCTACAAACTTGTTAAGCACCTCCGGGACCAACAAGTGGTATCAGAGCAGACTGTTTAATCTGATAAACAAGATCTTGCTTTATTCTCTTCCTTGTTATTCTAATATGGCACTAAACACAAACACAAATTATTATGATAATGGTTCACTTTCTAAACCTCCTCGATTTAGCAGAGATAACTTTTCTCTATGGAAAAATCGAATGATGCTATTTCGTGAAGGTGCAGATCCTACTATACCTGAGTATATAGAAAATGGACCCTATGAAGCTGTCAGAATTATAGCTGCAGTTCTAGCTACTGCCACCACTCCTGCTGTCCCTGAACGCTATGTAGTTAAGGAGATAAGACAGTGGAGTGATGAAGACAAAAAGAAGGTTGGTATAGATGCAAGGGCAAAAACCATTATCTCAATGGCTCTGCCTGATGAAGTTTTCCATTCCATCATGCATCTTAAAACTTCTAAAGAAATGTGGGAAACCATTTGTGTTCAATACGAAGGCATCACTGAAATCCAAGAGACTCGAAAGATTAACTTGGTAAGACAGTATGAAAGTTTCATCGCTGGTAAGAATGAATCTCTGCGATTTAACTACTTAATCATAGATCTAAGAACTGTTGGTAGGACATATTCTAATTCTGAGGTCTTGACCAAATTCCTAGAATGTCTTCCTGAAAGCTGGGACAGTTATTCAATATGTCTTAAGCTGACAAAAGACTTAAATTCTCTTTCACTCGGCACCTTATATGGAATATTGCTTAACTATGAGCAATCAAACCTTCTGAAGAAGAATCTTATAAAAGATTCTAAAGACTCCAAAAACACTCCTATTGCTTTAGTCTCTTCAGAAATAATTCCATCTCAGCGATCTACTCTCACTATCACTGAGTTAGATTCTGAATCTGAGGATATATCAGACACTGATCTTTCAGAGTTTGATGAATCCTTAGCACTCTTGACAAACTCTTTTAAGAGATTTGCAAGAAAGAGCAATTTCAAAAGAAATAAGCCTCTCTCTATCACTGACAAGCCAAAATCAACCCCTATTGATAAGGCTTCTACTACTTGCTATAATTGTGAAAAGATTGGACACTTTGCAAGTGAGTGTAGGTCAAAGAAAGTCTTCAAACCTTCTACCTCAAGAAGATCCAGCGATGACAAATACCTAATGTTGAAAGACAAATATCAAAAGCTGAAAAGCTACAAGCGAAAAGGTAAAGGTCTCATTGCTGAAGAACATGATTGGGCTGAATCAGAAGAATCAAGTTCTGATGAAGAAGTCGCTAATCTTTGCCTCATGGATGAGATTAAAGAAGAAATGGAAGAACCAGCTGAAACTTCTATGAGCTATATATCATCTCAGGTATCTATCTCTACTAATCCCTCTCTACCTGAATTTGAGAGAAGTCGCGTTGTTGATGTGCTGACTATTGATCTTTATAATGCTTTAAACGGCAAAACTCTAGCTGAGAACAAAAATGTTAACTTAGTTGAACAGTTAGAGAAATGTCATGAAAAGATCAAAGAACTGAATCTTTTAGAAGAAAAGTTGAAAGATCACGTCATTATAAATGAAATCATCAGCATTGAACGCGAACAAGCCATCGCTGCTCTAAAAGCAGAAAAGGCTCATGTTGAAAAATGGTGCAAATCATCAACAAAGATCTCTGAGATAATAAATGCTCAAACTCCTGAAAGTGATAGAACTGGTCTTGGTTTTTGGACACCACAGGATGAGCCTAAAGAAGAAAGTTACATGCTTAAGTTTGGAACGTTTGTCACTTGTATCTCTGACACTTCTTATAATTAGTTTTATCCTTCTTCTTCTAATTCTATCCCTGAGGAAAAATCCAAAGGCTCTAAGTCTGCGGATAAAAGAAAATCCATTCTTCGTCCTCAGAAGGCCACCAAGAAAGCAAAGTTGAAAGTTCCCTCTAAACCTTCAGTGAATCAATCCTCTAGCTCTGTGATAGAAATCTTCGATCTCTGTCCTCCGAAGCTAAAGATTGATCTCAAGCCTAAGAGATCTGAAGAAATCAAAATTCCTCCCAGATCTCATGCTAAAAGCATTCTTGGACCTAGCCATGCTCATCTTAAATTCTCAAAACCTTTTACTCCTGGTCCTAAAACCACTTTCAAATATAGAAAATGCTATCACTGTGGTTTTACTGACCATATTGCAAGCAAATGTCCAACTGCCACTAAAGCTGATAAAACAGCTAAAGTGAAGATAAATGCCTCTAAGGCTGAGAAGGCCACCAAAGCTGAAAAATCAACCAAGATGAAAAATACCACTAAGGTTAAGAAATTAACCAAAGTGAAGATTACCACTGAAGTTGAATCTTCATCTGCTGTGAAGATTGCTGAACCTTTAATCTCCACTAAACCCAAAGGTCCCATTGAAAAGTGGGTACCAAACAACGCTTAATCTTCCTTATGTGTGCAGGGATCAAAGGGCATTTGGTATCTCGATAGTGGATGTTCTTGTCATATGACTGGACAAAAAGACCTGCTCACTGAATACAAGGAAGAGAAAGGTCCCTCTGTGACTTTTGGTGGAAATGGAAAAGGCTATACTCAAGGGTTTGGTGTCCTCAGCAATGGGACAACTACCTTCAGAAGAGTCGCTTATGTAGATGGACTGAAGCATAACCTTCTAAGCATCAGTCAACTATGTGACAAAGACTACGAAGTTCGCTTTTCTAAGAAAGTATGTTCAGTGGTGAATGAGAAAGGAAAACTTGCTCTCAGTGGTTATCGCAGATAAAATGTCTATGTAATAGATATGGACTCTACTACCACTGAAAACTTATGTTTTCTCTCTAAAGCCTCTTCTGATGTCAACTGGCTATGGCACAAAAGGCTTTCTCATCTAAATTTTGAAACCCTGAATTCTCTCTCTTATAAGGAACTGGTTTCTGGTTTTCCTCAGCACTCATATGCTAAAGAATCTCTCTGTTCGGCATGTGAAAAAGGAAAACAGACAAAAGCTAGTTTCAAATCTAAACAAGTTTCCTCAGTGACAAGTCCTCTTCAGCTCTTACATATGGATCTGTTTGGCCCTGTCAACATCCAATCAATAGCTGGAAAGAAATACACACTTGTCATTGTAGATGAATGTTCTAGCTATACATGGGTTATCTTTCTTCGCTGCAAGAGTGATACTCCAGAAGAACTAATATCTTTTGTTAAAAAGATGGAAGTGATGAATAATCTTACTGTTCGCTCTATAAGAAGTGATCATGGAACTGAATTCAAAAACAGTTCTCTGAACAATTTCTTTGAGAACAAGGGAATTTCTCATAACTTCTCCTCAGTAAGAACACCTCAGCAAAACGGAGTCGCTGAAAGAAGAAACAGAACGATCATTGAAGCTGCTAGATCAATGCTCAGCGATTCTCACCTCCCTACTCAATTTTGGGCGGAAGCTGTAAACACTGCATGTTTTACTCAAAACAGATCGCTGATTGTAAAGCGATTTGGAAAGACAGCTTATGAACTCTTTCATGGAAGGAAGCCTTCTATCAGCTTTCTTCATATCTTTGGTTGTCATTGCTATATCTTAAACAACAAAGATCAGCTTGGAAAGTTCGACCCAAAAGCTGATGATGGAATATTTCTAGGATATTCCTCCATCTCCAAAGCTTACAGAGTTTTCAACAAGCGAAGACAATCTGTGGAAGAAACAATTCATGTCACTTTTGATGAAACTCGCTCAGTGAACTCTAAACCAATCGCTGATAATGAAGAATTAAAAGCTTGGATGTTCTCTCATTACAGAGAAACAGAACCTTTCTTCTCAAACCATCAGCATTCAAATCCTCCGGCTGCTGACGATGATCCAAACATCATATCCCCTAACGCTGAATCCAACTCATGGATCACAGCAGAGCCTCTAAACACACTTCTTCCATCAGAACCATCTTCGTCTGAACACCTCTTAGAAAACAATGGTATGTCTGACACTCAACACTTGATAGCTGATGAACCTCAAGCTTCATCATCAGTGAACATTCCAATTGTTGATCCAATCTCCGAAGTAAGCGATCATGCTCCTGCTTAGCGATGGTCTAGAGATCACCCTATAGATCAAATTATTGGTGATCCCGATGCAGGTATTCAGACACGACGAAGTTCAGGTAATACCTGTCTATTTGTAAACTTTATTTCTTTAGCCAAAGAAGGTTGATGATGCCCTTAGAGATCCAAACTGGGTCAGCGCTATGCAAGACGAGCTGACTGAGTTCTCCCGCAACAAAGTTTGGAATCTCGTTCCTAGACCATCTGACAAAACTGTAATAGGCACCAAATGGGTGTTTAGAAACAAGTTAGATGAACATGGAACTGTAACCCGCAACAAGGCTCAACTTGTTGCTCAGGGATACAGACAAGAGGAAGGCATAGACTATGATGAAACCTTTGCCCCTGTGGCTAGGCTCGAAACAATTTGACTATTTGTTGGATCATAATTGTATTCAAGATTAAAGTTAAATTAGAGGGTTTAAACTGTATTTGTTTGATAGTTACAGTTCAGGGTTTAAACTGTAATATGTTAATAGTTATTTGTAAATGGGCCTAAAGCCTGTTAGAAATCCTATTAAGGTTAAAGTCCATATGGCCTAGGTATTTAAAGTTTTGTTTAATTAGTTTTTAGGTTAACTCTGATAATTTTCTAAATAGGTAGTCGTAAGTTTTATCTGTATTCAAAGGGTATCAAGAACACTCAAAGGTTTCATTGTTTATTCAAAGGATTGGTATGTTACTCTGATTTATATATCTCTTGATTATTATTGTGTTGCTTGATTACTTGATTGATTATTTACCAACTAGATTAATCTGGAATAACACTATTCTTAGCTTATGCAGTCTATAAAGACTTCATTGTTTATCAAATGGATGTAAAATTATCGTTCTGGGTCGACTTAAGAACATATCGGTCGAAAGCATTAAGAACATATCGGTCATTATATTCACCGATACTCACATTTGTCCGGTCGACCGATACACACACATACTATATCGGTCAAAGGCTTGTCGGTCAAGACCAATACCGGTTGATCGATTCATATCGGTTTATACCGGTCGACAGGCACACTCACATCAACATCGGTCGATACCTTGTCCGGTCGAATCTATACCGGTCAAATATATTCCCGGTCGAGTAAAGTACCGGTACAAGCAACTTACCGGTCGAACTCTCTATACCGGTCTTAGTCGTTTACTTATCGAGCATAAGACCAG
The DNA here is from genome assembly GCA_023525745.1 of Arctium lappa. Classification (NCBI taxonomy): domain Eukaryota; kingdom Viridiplantae; phylum Streptophyta; class Magnoliopsida; order Asterales; family Asteraceae; genus Arctium; species Arctium lappa. Next base: position 85,288,066 of record CM042052.1, on the reverse strand, counting down.
TTGTTACATCTTACCGGTCAAACAAGGTACTGGTCCAAGCAAGACCCCGGTCGACTCAATACCGGTCGAAGCACATCCCCGGTCGATTTTTGCAAACTGTAATAGGGCATCTAAATGTCAAAAAAATTCCTCTAGGGGCGCTGCCCCCATACCCCTGTACTAAGTCTGCGAAGGGGGGACAAAGTTTTGCTCTTGATCAAAATCTTCTTAATTTTTCAGTATTTTATTCATAGATATTAGTGCTTTATACTGTGTGTGAGGACTGCATTTGATTATTTTTGGAAATTTATTTTTCTGAAAAAAATTTGAGTGTAGTCTTTACTCTTGATTCTAACGATCTCATCTAGTTGGTTGTCTTGGTACAGATAAGTTTAAATTACTAACCGTACAGCTAAGATGTCATATCAGCTAAATATGTCTGCAGGGTACAACCTTGATTTTAGCAACATGACTCTTTCTGAAGTAAAAGAAAAGGCTAAACAACTTGCTAGACAGTTGTCAAGATATACAGACAGGGCTGATGATTGCGAGAGGGAAATTACAAAGCTCAAATCCGAGATGTTACCTCTTGAAGCTGAGATTGAAAATCTAAAGATTCAGAACTCTTCCCTTCTTATTCAGATCAATGCTTTAAAAGAAAATTCAAAAGATTCTGATTCTATAATTGATCTTGCAGAAATAATTGCATCTAAAGAAAAAGAAATCTTAGACCTTCAAGCAAAGCTAAAAAGATCTGAAGCTAGCTCAACATGGTCAAAGAAGGAACTAACGCAAAAAGAGCTAGATAAATTGAGAAGAAGAGCAAACATTGCTTGTGAGACATCTGAAGAGCTTAGAAAGTCAAAGTCTCGAATTTTTGCTGAAGGGGATTCTTTAAAAGAAAAAGTTCTCAGTCTTGAGGTTGAGATTAAAATGCTGAAAGAAAAGGCTACCCAAGACAGAGACAATGCAACAGCTCAAGATGAAATATTGAAGATTGAAAAAGAAAGAAAAGAATTTGCCAAGAAATTCTCTGATTTCTCCAGAAAAGCCTTCGAAGAAAAGAAAACTTTAGAGCTTCGATGTGTTAAACTTTCTCAACAAGTTTCAGACTTTGAGAAGGTTATCATTCTGGAAAGAGAAAAGGCTGAGAATGAAAAGAAGAAAGCTAAGTTGAAGAATATAAATACAGACTTTTCTGAAGAAAAGAAAGTATTCGAGACCGAGATAGCCAAGCTGACAAGAAAGCTATCTGAATTGTCAACAAACATCATGAAGGAGCAGAATGCGAAATCTGAGCTACACAAGAAGTTTGATCTGATCGAAAAGGAAAGAAACAGTTTGTCTTCAAAGATAAAGGAACTTGAAGAGATCGTATTCAAGGTGAAGCTGACTGAGCACAAGACGCCACAGTCAATAGCTCAATCACCAAGAGATGATCTAGCTGATTCAGATAGTTCATTAAAAACAACTTCAAGTTCACATTTTTCAAATGTTTTCTATAATCCTTTCTATGATTCAGATGATTGTCTTACTTCTAAATCTACTGATCAGATTCGTCCTTCTAACCTTTTCTATGACAAAAATGTTGATGGTTCAGGTAACTTCAAGAAGACCAAGTCTCAAAAGAAAAGCTTCTGGAGAAGAGATGATGAGAAAGACAGAGGAAATTGAATCTGGAGAGTTAAAGGATCTTCGGAGGAAAAGAAGAAAGAAAAATCATTTGTGTATACAACGAATACTAAATGGAACAATGCTCCGAAAGGTAAAACTTTTGGCAAACCTGATCTGGTTTACTCTATTAATCAACTGATCAGGTTAGCACAAAAGAAAATTAGTTGTTCCTATTGTGGCTCAAATGATTTTGTAAGAAAAGATTATGTGAATAACTGGTATGGTTCTTACTTCATATCTCCAACTAAAACTGCAACTAACCCATTAGGACCTAAATACCAGTGGGTACCAAAAGCTAAATCTGTGTTGCAGACATCCAAAGTTTAAGGGGGAGAAAGAACAATGGCTTTTGAACAACACAGTTCAAAACCCGGACTTCATTGTCAAAAAGAAGGCTTCTAAGTAAATCAGCTTAAAACCCGTACCTCAACGGAATATGGCTTCTAATCACATCAGATTAGAACCCGCACTTCAGTGCTTTATGTTTTTTGTTTAAAAAAAATTATTTACATTAAGTTAAGGGGGAGAATATCTGTGTTTTTAACAGATTTTTTTTGGATACTTAAACGCTTATCTGACCGTGTGTTCTTAAAGATAAATACTTGTGTTTTATCTTGTCAATATACTTTGTCAAGTATTCATACACATAACGGTTCAGATCATTCTATTTTGACTTTGTTATTACCATGTATCAAAAGTTAAATCTTTCTATGGTAATACTCACGTTATTTGTATTCACTGTTGATTGAATCAAACGTCATTTCAAGTGCTTTCATTGAAAATATGTTTATATATTGTTCATATAAACAACATTCGTTTTTTATTCTCCAACATATTATTCTTCATGACAAAACTCCTATGAGCTTAATTGTCAAACTCTTTTAGTTTGAGGGGGAGAATTGCATCATCAAACATCAACTATTTTGACATCTCCGAAAGTCTTATTTTTCATGTAACAAGTGGTATTTGTGCTTACAGGTACAAAAAACTGTTAACAGCATGTTCTATTAGGAAAATACATGGGATTCAGTGTGAGAACTTAACAGAACTTCCATGGATTCACGATAACCAGTGTTTCCTACCCAGGAAGTATTCCCTGAGTGATTGAGGGGAGAGGGGTCAAAAGAATTGAGTGATGGTGTGTGACGAGGTAAAATGGAAAAGAGAGATTGGTTAGAAGTGACAATTAAAAGAAAGAGGGTGAGCGATCAGAGTAAAAGAATATTAAACTCTGCACCAAATTCTTTCTGAGTCGGGCAGCCACATAATCTGATTGGTTCACATTCTTTGGTGACCATCATTGAAAAAGGCAACTAGCCCATGCCATCTCTTGCATACAACCCCACCAGCTACTCATTCTTTTCTCAAAAAGAGAATGTTTCACATTTTCTGGGGACGCAGCACATACACTATTGGTTCTTCATTTGGAAGATACTAATATTGAAAAATAAGGAAAGTTGCCCCACCTTCGAACCCTTTCTCATGCACATTGAGTCTTTGTATAATTTGTTGATGTCTCAACAAGTTTACATACTTTGAGCCTATATTAAAAAACAATCATCTATGCTTATTTTTCATACACATGCACGAGCACACAGAAATTTGTTTTCTGTCAGAGCGTTCATAGATAACCATGTGTTATTCGATGATTGAATGGAAGACCTGGGGAGTCAACATCAAACCAGCTCCTTATATAGTAACTTTGTGTTACTCAGTGACTTTGTGTCATTGACAGGCATTTTAACTGTCATTTGTTGATTCAGGGTTACATCTATTAAACTGTTTGAATTTGAAAAGATTCGAATGGTTACTACTTTCTATTTTAATCTAAAAAGATTGAAATAATCACTCTTTCCATCTGGGAAGACTGCTCTTATTTCCATACAGGGCTCGTTACATAATGAAGACTGTGCTTACGTGATCATACACAATGGGGGAGATTGTCTTGAAAAGGGGGAGATTGTTTTGGAAAGTTTTGATGATGATGATTCTCACCACTCATCAAAAAGGGGGAGAAGATACAAAAAGGGAGAATATATTAAGGGGGAGAATATAATCTGAAGACTGCTGAAGATTTTCAAAGATATCAAAGTTTTGAAGATTTGAAGATTATTTAAAGATATCAAGTTTTGAAGTTATCAACGTCATATCTGAAGTTTTTTAAGAAAAGAGAAGACAAGTGAAGATCTGAAGATTATTGACAAAAAAAATTTAATTTTGAATCCAAAGGGGGAGATTGTTGGATCATAATTGTATTCAAGATTAAAGTTAAATTAGAGGGTTTAAACTGTATTTGTTTGATAGTTACAGTTCAGGGTTTAAATTGTAATATGTTAATAGTTATTTGTAAATGAGCCTAAAGCCTGTTAGAAAGCCCATTAAGGTTAAAGCCCATATGGCCTAGGTATTTAAAGTTTTGTTTAATTAGTTTTTAGGTTAACTCTGATAATTTTCTAAATAGGTAGCCGTAAGTTTTCTCTGTATTCAAAGGGTATCAAGAACACTCAAAGGTTTCATTGTTTATTCAAGGGATTGGTATGTTACTCTGATTTATATATCTCTTGATTATTATTGTGTTGCTTGATTACTTGATTGATTATTTACCAACTAGATTAATCTGGGATAACACTATTCTTAGCTTATGTAGTCTATAAAGACTTCATTGTTTATCAAATGGATGTAAAATTAGCGTTCCTAAATGGAAAGCTGAATGAAGAAGTCTATGTAGAACAACCTCCAGGGTTCTATGACCTTAAGCATCCAAATTTTGTTTATAAATTGGATAAGGCTCTCTATGGTCTCAAACAAGCCCCTCGTGCTTGGTATGACACTCTCTCATCTTTTCTTATCTCTGAAAAATTTGAACGTGGCAAAATTGACAATACTCTATTTTTCAGAAAAATAAAAGGTCATATTATTCTTGTACAAATATATGTCGATGACATCATATTTGGTTCTACTAACCCATCTCTGTGTACTCGCTTCGCTGAAAGAATGAAGAAAGAATACAAAATGAGTATGATGGGTGAGCTGACATATTTTCTTGGTCTTCAGATCAAACAATTTGACAGAGGTACTTTTATCAGCCAAGGTAAGTATGTTAAAGATATACTGAAGAAGTTTGATCTTACACAAACTTTCCTATGACACCTCCCCTGACACTTAACAAAGATCCATCTGTAAAACCTGTTAATGTCACTGCCTATAGAGGAATGATAGGCTCCCTGTTGTATCTTACAGCGAGCCGACCTGACATTATGTACTCTACTTCTTTATGTGCACGCTATCAATCTGAACCCAAGGAATCCCATCTGATCGTTGTTAAGCAAATTTTCAGATATCTGAAAGGAACTCCTAATCTCGGTCTTTGGTATCCCAAAGACTCAGGGTTCGATCTACCTGGTTATTCTGATAGTGATTTTGCAGGTTGTAAACTCGATAGAAAGAGCACCACTGGTGGATGTCAACTTCTAGGAGGAAAGCTGGTAAGTTGGACAAGCAAAAAGAAAAATTCAGTGTCCACTTCTACAGCTGAAGCTGAATACGTAGCCGCTGGAAGTTGTTGTGCTCAGGTCTTATGGATGAGAAATCAACTATTAGACTATGACCTTCAACTATCAAAGATTCCAATCTATTGTGACAGCACTAGTGCTATCGCTATAGCAAACAATCCAGTACTACATTCAAAGACAAAACACATAGAGATCAGATATCATTTTATCAGAGATCATGTGATGAATGGTGATATTGAACTTCATTTCATCCCTACTGACTTTTAGCTTGTTGATTTATTCACCAAACCTCTTGATGAGACAAGGTTCAACTTTCTCATCAGTGAGCTTGGAATGTTGAATCTCGAAGAATAATTCTTCAGCGTTCATGCATTATGTCAGTGATCATAAGTTCCCCTTTATCATTCCATCTCTGATAAACATTCTGACTCTCAGGTATGTTCTCTCCATCCCTACAACTGAATCTTCATTCAGTTAAGATGTTTTTTCAAAATATAAACTTTAATCACTGAACTTTCTTCAAATGATTAAACGCTTTTTGAAAAAAATTTATCACTGATATTTCTAGTCAGTGATTCTTCTTCAAAGAAAATCCATCCCTATCTTTACCATCAGGGATAATTTCAAAAAAAGAAAATCTATCGCTGATTTTTCTTCAGCGATCATTTCAAAACGGACAAATGAAACGTTTTTTCTCTCTCCTATGACATCATTTGAACCGACAATCCACGACATGCCTTTTTCTGACACGTTCGTCTGTTGCCCTTCTATCCAATCAACTTCATGGAACGTGTCCATGTCATGATGAACATTTGTATTCCCGTCTCTCTCTCTCTCTTCTACTCTCTACGTATATAAAGAATGTTTTTCCATTCTTATCGTTTTACGCTTTCTGAAAATACTTTCAAAGCAAGAAAACTCTCGAAGCATTCTCGCATTCTCAAGCATCTGCATCATCTTCAACTTTCAAGATCAACAGGTTATTTTTGATCTTCCTCTTCTTACTCTCATTCTAAATCTTTTTAATTTAAAACTCCATTTATGGACTGCCATTATGGGTTTTATAAGATTTTTATCATATAAAATCATTTTTATTTTGATTTTATTCCTTCAAAACCACTGTTTTTGATTTTCTTCATTCAAAATCTTTTGGTTTTTCTTACTGTTCTTATATCTTCCTCTAAGAACGTCACATTAATCTTCAAATATGCTGGTTTATCTATGTTTCTTCCCTCAAAAAGAAACTGGTAAAACCTTCTTTATTTTTAGACTAAATCCTTTTTCTTCTACTCTTCTGTTTTTTTTCTCTTCATATTCAGAATGGCTCAATCTGCTCTCATCGCTTCCAAGAACGTCAAGTTCGCCATAACTGACTCTGAGATTCCGAAAAACAACCATCTCGCACGACTGGATTTTGATGGTGTCAAATACCCACATCTGGTGGACGTTGCAAAGTTTCTAAAGCAATCCTGCATTGCCTACGCCATCACTGTGGATCCCACGCCTTCAAAAACTCTTCTCCAGAAATTCTGGTTCACCGCTGAAGAAACCTCCGCCACCAACAAAAAGGATGATCCGGTTCCTGCTATTTCTTTCAGCACTAATCTCGGACCAGGGATGATGACTGCCTTGGGATTAAGGAAAGCTCTGCGTTTTCCTGACAAACCTAGGAATGGGTTCGATGCCTTGCCTACTGACGCTGAACTCATCCACTTTCTGGATGCAATAGAATACTGTTGGGACTCAAAGTCGAGGACGACAATCCCCAACAAGAAGCTGACTCTCATAAAGAAGGCGAACATGCCTTCTCAGCTTAACTACATCTTTTCTCACTTCATTCAGTGTATGAGTGGGAAGAGTGGGTCACTGGACCAGGCCAGTAAGATTCAGGTCCAAATGGCTTACTCCGTGATCGCTGGAAGAAATTTCGACTACGCCACAGCTATCTTTGACGATCTAAGGTCAAAGATAGAGAAGACGGAGAGGGATCCCAAGATCCCCTATGTACGCTTCATCTGTGCGTACCTGAAGTTCCTCTACCCTGCTACTTACCCCACTAATTCTGATGGCACTTTTGCCAAAGTGGGCCAGCGCTCATTGGAGATCAAGCCGCTCCCAAACGAGGTAAGTATTTCTGATCTTCGCTCTCGACTCTCTCTCCACACTTCTTCTTCTTCTTCAGCGGCCACACAGGGGGTTCCTTCTTCTGCTATCCTTGCCGCTACCCCTTCCAAACGACCCTCAGCTAGTTCCTTTGGTCCTTCGAAGAAGGCCAAAGTGACTAAGGAGACAATCGCCGCTAGTTCAAGGCCTGAGGAAGTTTCTCGACAAACTTCCTTGGATGAGTTTGTGGTCATCTCCTCCACATCCTCCGCACCTACATCTTCAACCGTGCCAGCGATCTCGGTCGCTGTCACAACAACAGTGACGTCCCCCATCATCTCAGCTCATCAACAACCTGAGGTAACTACTGAGCAACCTCATGTTGCATTTATAGGACCTAATGCTCAAACGTTTGAAAGAGACATGCAATTTTTCAATCTGTTTGAACATTCAGGTATACCAAAACCCTCACACACATCTCCCACCTATCCATCTAAGCCTGTTACTCTTGTTTCTCAGCAGCTAACATTTCTTTCAAGTCCTAGTTGGCGACTGTTGACACAAATGTCAACAGTTTGGGCGTAAAGGTGGATTCTCTCACTACCTCCCTCAACAATACCACCAGCGCTGTCAATTCAGCTGGTGAAGAGCTGAAGACATTGACAGCTACGTGCTCGTCCAAAGCTGAATCCTCTCAAATCTCCACTCTTCAAGCCGCGATTGACCAAGTGAAGGAGGATTCCAAACGATAGTTTGATATCTTGTCTGCCAAGGTTGATTCCTGTGAAGTTCTTCTTCAACAAATCCTAAACCACCTAAAGACACCAGCTCCGACTCCTACTCCCTCATTCACAGAGAACGATCGCACCTCTCTGAACGTTGTTGTTGAGTTCATTCATCAGGCTACGCCAGATCTTCTTGAGTTTGAAGGACGTCTGGAAAGTTTGGAGGCTGAAGTTCTGAAGTTGGCCGCTGCAAACACTTCATCTCCTTCCAAAGATCTCTCCCTCCGTGATAATGACAAAGAGGGGGAGAAAGCAGTTGAAGAAAATACGGAGATAAAAGCTGCTGTTGAGGTCCAACAGAAAGAAACTCCCTCTCATGTTGAGGGGGAGATGGTTGCTGATAAAGCCCCTTATTCTCTCGAAGATATAATCGATGATGAAGAAGAGGAGGACGATGAAGATGAAGCTCTTGATCTTGAAGATCAAGAGGAAAAGTAACCTCATCAGGATGATGATGATGACGATGAAGAACATCAGTCTTTATGGCGTTCTTCAGCTGTCACATCATCAGCGATAACTTCGAAAGAAGTTGTCCAAGCAGGGGGGAGTCATGAAACACCATCAGGAACCCCTTCCCAAAGCAAAACCAAGGGTGCAGTTGCTGAGGGAAGCCTGAAGACGATTTCACTATCTGAGGAGACTCCTTCTCAGGTATGTCCTTCTCTTGTTCCAATATCCTTCTATAAAACCCCACCCCTGTCTCTTTCTAACCTTTATCTCTCTTCTTCCCCAAAAATAAACTAACCTTCTTTTCATTTTCTGACCAGATAGTTCTCTCCCCTGATTAAGGGTAAAGAACTCCAAATAATCCCAGCTGCTGTAGCTGATGATCAAATAATCTCAATCTCTGTAAGAGAGATTGATGAAGAAGATGAGGAAGAAGAGTCCCTGCAACATCCAGGGAGGCCCTCTAGACCATCTAAATGGTCAGAGGAAGAGATGAAAAGACGAACAGAGATGATTTCTCATCTAGAGAATCAACGACTGAAGATCCTCTCTCAATCAACAGATCTAGAGTTCCTGACTGAAGGTGAAATCGAAGAATCTGTCAGGGCTAAGAAGCTGATAGCTGACTGTCAAAGAGATGCCACTCTTGCTCTCAACATTCAGTCCTCTCAAGTCAAAGACAAGAAGCTGAAAAAGAAACCAGTTGAAGTCCAGACTGTTCTTTTGAAAGAGATTGAAGAGGAGCACTCAAAAGAACAAAGGGTCAGCGATAGCTCAGTCGAATGGTGTAAAAGCAAAATCGACTATCGCTCTGACCCAATGAAGATCATAGCCGTTACTATCTCTGGAAAAAAGAAGAAGGATCGAGTTTCTGTCACTATAGAGTTTCTATCGGGCTTTAAATGGTTATATTGAGCTTTAAAGAGTTTCATTGGGCATTAAAGGGTTTCACTGGGCCTTAATGGATCTATTGGGCTCTAATGGGTTTTATTAGGCCTTAATGGATATATCGGGCGTTAAAGGATTCTATGGGGCTTTAAAAGATTAGTTCGACTTGAATGTATCTATCGGGCTTTAAAGGGATCCATTAGGATTTAAAGGGTTTCATTGGGCCTTAATGGATTTATTGGGCTTTAATGGGTTTCATTGGGCCTTAATAGATATATCGGTCGTTAAAGGGTTCTATTGAGCTTTAAAGGGTTAGTTCGGCTTGAATTGATCTATCGGGCTTTAAAAGGATCCATTAGGATTTAAAGGGTTTTATTAGACATTAAAGGGTTTCATTGGACATTAATGGATCTATCTGACTTTAAAGGGTTTCATTGGGCCTTAATTGATCTATCAGGCTTTAAATGGTTATATTGAGCTTTAAAGGGTTTTATTGGGCATTAAAGGGTTTTATTGGGCATTAAAGGGTTTCACTGGGCCTTAATGGATCTATTGGGCTCTAACGGGTTTTATTAGGCCTTAATGGATATATCGGGCGTTAAAGGATTCTATGGGGCTTTAAAGGATTAGTTCGACTTGAATGTATCTATCGGGCTTTAAAGGGATCCATTAGGATTTAAAGGGTTTCATTGGGTATTAATGGATCTATCGGGCTTTAAAGGATTATATGGGGCTTTAATAATATATCTATCTATATCTATATCTATACTATATTATAAAGATGACATAAAAAACTCTTAAAAACAAGTCTTAAAGCTTAATGTATCGCTATTTAATGCTAATTACTTAAAAAACAACCATTAAAGTATTAAACCTAACCTAATTTTTAAAAATTAATTTATTATTTATATAATATAAATTATAAAGTAATTTAATAAATCAGTAAAATGTTAAACCTAACCTAATTTCCCAAATCCATCCAAATCGCTCGACTCTCTCATTCTCATCGTCTCCACCCTTTCATTCTCTTCGTCTCCACCATCGGCCTCCGGCCACCATTTGATTTCGTCCACCGACCGACGACCACCGTACGCCCACCGTCCGGCGCTTCCAATATCCACCTCCACCGACCACCATTCGATTTCATACAGGACTGCGTCTATTCTACAGGTAATAAAGTATTTGTATAATTGTAGTGAGTACTGAGTATTGACCATCGATGTTGTATTGACTCTTGCTTTAAGTTCTGTCTTCAGTATCTTGACCATCGATGGGGTGTGTGTGTGTGTGAATTTCAGTATCTTGCATTCATCAATAAATGTAAAGTATTTCGTCAATGTTTGCATTCAGTGTATACTTGTTTGCATTAATCAATAAAACACCACCTGCTGTCTCTTAGATATTTCATTAATGTATAGTATTTCGTCAATGTTTGTATTCATCAATAAATATACACCTTGAACTTTGTTTGTATGTTGTATTAATTATATATGTGGGTATTCATCAACGAGTATGCATATATGTGGTTGTTTTGAAGAGCATGATCTAGATCTAGGGTTTTACACACAAAATAAAGGGGTTTTTACACACACAAACATACACTGGATAGTGGGTTATACACAAAATAAAGGGGGTTTTACCGCAAGAGCCATCATCACCAACACCATGATCCACGTCACGATGGTGGTTCTGACCAAACCCCCCACGACTCCGACCGTACACCACAGGTAGAACGACGACCGCCTTGATCCGCCATTGTTAGACACGAAGACGAACATTAAGAGAAGCATGAAAAAGAAGCAGCATGATGCAGCTTTCTTGGTGGTGGTGGTTGATCTATTGATCATCATCCTGTGATGAAAAATGGAGAGAATGTGAGATTTTGGGGATGAAAATGGTATTCAAGAATGTTGCTTTTTTAGATGATCAAATAATGGGGGAATTAGAAGCCATGTGAAAGTGATTATTTGCACATAGGTTGGTTGGCAATAACCACACCAACTTTATTTCTTTAACAAAAGTTAGGATTTCACATCAGCCAAGAGACCATCAAATCTTTATATGTATACAGGATCGTTGTTTAGCATGTTAAATGTGAGATTTTGAACTGTGCCTCCAAGTTTATATGTGTTTGGTGTGTTCAACAACCCGTGTAATAGATTCAGATTGTTAAATGTTCAAATTGTTAACTAATATTTAGTCCTTTATTTTGCTTTCATTGGCCATCTTTAAATCCGACTTTGGCCTCTGGCCAGTACTTTGATCAACTTGAATATTTGCATCAGTCATATTAGGACTAGATTGAAACTCAGAATGAGGTCCAATCATCACATTAAAAGTCACTGATTGCTTATTAGATCCAACTCTAGAATTGAGAACCACATGCTCACCATCTTGCTTTTGATCAGCACCATGAGATTTCAAAATATTATTTACATCAACAGGACTAGGCTGAATTTCAGAAATGTTTCCATTGAAAGCATTAGACTCCATAGATTAAAAGTTAAATTCTTTTTCTTTTTAACTCAACAGTGTCGCTTATATTGCTAGTTCCCCATATAAATCCCTCTTCTTAATGGTTGTATTTCATTGATTATGCATTCCGGTCACTAGCTAGATGCTATTCAGTTATCAATAGATTGAGATAACATACTTTTAATTGTCTTTTCTGCTTGTTCTAACTGATTCGTCGGCTAAACTTCTATTGGAGTGGGATTCATGACGCTAATATGTTATTGCCAACATAAAACGATGATAAAAATTAGCCATTATTATATTAAAATAATATATGAAGGGAAGAGTTATGTCAAGGTAACTAGTCTGCAAAATCAAAAAATCTGGGGGATATTGTATTTGTTTGCAACAGCCCTAGGTAACAATTATTGAAGGAAACAAAGAAGGGCAACAATAGTAGGTGAACACAATCACGTTCTATGGATTAGGTTCTGAAAGGTGATACCAGTTTTGTTAATTGAGTCGATGCTTAATCCATTGAGCTCTTCACTACTTTTATATTTTCTTTGGAGTTTACTTGTATTTACATGTGTAAAGTTGTACAAGAACTTGTTTAGAATTTGGGGGTTTTTAGTTGAATTGCCTTTAAATTTGTAGAATTCTCTAGGGTTCTCTTTTAAAATATGAAAGTTTTCTTAATTTTGTGATCTAATGGTAAAATCTAACTTAGTCATTATTTATTTGATTTAAGAAAAAGAATTTAACTTTAAATCCATTAGAATTTCACTGGTGCCGTGTCCATATCGTGGCCATGACGCGCCTGGTGCCGTGGCCATGCCGCGCCCGGTGTCGTGGCTCGACTGGTACCATGCCGTGTCCATGCCATGGCCATGCCGCGCCTGGTGCCGCGGCTCGACCGGTGCCATGCCGCGCCCGGTGTCGTGGCTCAACCGGTGCCATGCCACGCCCGGGGTCTAAAATATCGACCGGGGTTTCCAAAATTATAACTCTTAACCCAAAGATTTAGAGTACACCAAAACTATCCTCTCTTTCAAATTTTTTTTTTTTAATTTACAAATTTCCTCAAACTTTTTTGTAATGGAATCGAAGTGAAACATAGCAATAGTTAGTTGTACAAAATGTATAATAAAATCTTTACTCATAATTGGGTAAGGAGAAGCATATTATGGGAGCTTCCGTATTGGAAGAAGTTGTTGATTCGACACAACCTGGATGTCATGCATATTGAGAAGAACGTTTTTGAAAACCTATTTAACACCGTAATGGATACGCCTAAAACAAAAGACAATTTAAAGGCGAGGAGGGATGTAGAGGTTCATTGCGATCGTACAGATTTACACATTGCCACATCAGGAAACAAAACGGTGAAACCGAAGTCTTCATATAGTTTGAGCAAACAACAAGTAAAACAAGTGTGTTCATGGTTGAAGAAGTTGAAGTTTCCGGACGGGTATGCTTCAAATATAGGGATTTGTGTGAACCTTGAAGACACCAGCTTCTATAGCTTCAAGAGTCATGATTGTCATGTGTTTATGCAACGATTGCTCCCTATTGCCTTACGAGGGATGATAGCAACTCCGATATGGGATGCAATAACGGAGTTGTGCATATTCTTTCGTGCAATATGTTCAAGGGTGTTACACATAGAAGACTTGGTTCCATTGCAAACAAGTATTGTTCAAACAATTTGCAAGTTGGAAAAGGTCTTTCCACCCGGACTCTTTGATTCAATGGAACACCTAGTGATACATCTGACACGTGAAGCTATGAACAGTGGTCCGGTCCAATATAGATGGATGTATCTCTACGAGAGGTAAAATCTAATTTCATTAAAAGCTAGTATAATATATTCATATAAAATATCTTTATGTCCTTAACACTTATTTCATTGCTTATTTAGGAAACTTGGGTCGTTGAAGAGAACAATTAGAAACAAAGCAAGGGTTGAGGGCTCTATCGTTGAGTCATACCATGTAAATGAATTGTCTGCCTATTGTTCCCTCTATTTTGATCCAACAATAGAAACAAGACATAATCGTGAGTCAAGGAACTTTGCCCCAGATATTCCTAGTTATTCGGGGACCAACGATCAATTAAGCATATTCAAGGTTCCATCTCGTCCACTATTCGAGAAGGGTGGGAAACAAATAATCTTGAATGACCACGACCTGCACAAGATCCACACATATGTCTTGTTCAATTGTGTAGAAGTTCAACCTTTCCGGTGGACCTTTGATGAAAAGATTCGACAAACGGAACCGAATATTGATGATGTTGCACTTGATATAATCTGAGAGGAAAGGTTTGCTGGTTGGTTTGAGCACCACGTGAGTATATATACTAGCTAATATCAATATACGATATGTAATGATATACGTTATGTGTTTCTTACGTGTGGCCTTATTTTATAGGTCATGTTCAAGTCAAACAACTCTAGTGAACAATTGAAATCCCTAGCACGCGGACCAGGACGTTATGCCACGAGGCATTCAGGGATACTTCGTGAATGGTTACAAGTTCCATACGGTAACCCACGGTGCTAGTCGGGTTACCCATAATAGTGGTATATGTGTCAGGGGGGCCTGTTATGACGAGTGTGAGACTGACTATTATGGTTTGTTGGATGATGTTTTAGAGGTGGAATATTATGGCATTGGGCGACAGGTAGTTGTGTTGTTCAAATGCACTTGGTTTGATACTCCGTCAGGGATTAGAGTTGACCCTATACACAATTTGGTAGATATCAAATTTAAGTCCAGACTAGGATCCAACGACCCATTCATTCTAGCATCACAGGCGGAACAAGTCTATTATACTTCATATCCGTCAATGAAAAATGATTTGAAAGATTGGTGGGCGGTTGTCAAGACAAAGGCTCGTGGTATATATGAAGTGTCAGACATGATTAAGGATGTTGAAGACAATGATAATGTGGATGAAGAACAATTCTTTCAAATCGATGAAAGGGTTACTCATACTTCCACATCGGGAAAAGAGCTCGATTCCGTTCGTCTTGCCACATGGGAGGTAAACGTAGTCGATAATATTAATGAAGATGAATGTGGCGACGAATTGGACGATGATAGCGATGATGAACCAGAATTTATAGACATAGATGATGATTTGGACGACGAAGATGAACTAATGTTATCTGATCATTCTTCTGATGAGTAGCTTGTTTTATGTATGTTTATTTCAAAATTGTATTATTGTGATTTGTCATCTTTTTTTGGATAAAATTTAATGTTTGTTTTTACAGGCGATGTCGTCACGTCGTATGCGTGGTGGTGGTAGAAGTCGGGGTAGAGCTAGCCCTGCGTCTGGTAGGGGCAGCAGCTCTATTGGCGGGCGTGGCGACGCGCATGCCGATGACCTTGAGGATGTTTCCATGCAGACCTTAGGTCTTGAGGATCGGGATTTGGATCAGGAGCATGAGACGGAGGTCCCACTTTCGACTGGTTCGGAGTCGAGGAGAGGCCCCAACCATGAGATGTCGACACCACGTAATCCGAATCTGTGAATGCATCTGAATATAGAAGAAGGCGGGTAAGTAGGTGAAGTATAAGACTTCATATTGCATAATAAAATGATATGAATGCCTTTTGTTTTGTGCATACTTTTAAATTGTGCAGGTTTCAAGATACCAATGTCGTTCGAGTGATGACATCTATATTCAGATCTTTATTTCGTGGTTCGTGGCATCTCTGGAAGGAGGTACCTCTAGCTGATCATGACTTGATGTTCCAGCGCTTTCAGGTTGGTGTACATGAATCTCTTTAAAAGTAATTGTACATATTAGATTATTGTTTTACCTTGATACAAATCTTGTGTATGTAGAGTAAGTTCCAGTGGGACCCAGAACTGGATGATATGGTTCGTGATGCATGGACCTGTGCCATGCACAAGAGGTACTCGGACTGGATGAATAGTGCACGTGAATCGGCCGCGGCACGATGTTATGGGCAAAATTGGGAGCAGGATTGGGACGGTGAGGACTTCACTCGCCTTAGAGCACACCACCCTACCTGGATCCCCGAGAGGTTTTGGCATCAGATGATTGATGAGGTTTTTATATTTATTGTGGGCTTTGTGCATTTCCATGTGTTTTGTACCTACTTATGTATTATGTTTTTCGTAGGTGTGGGATACGGAACGCTGGAAACATACGTCTAGGGTCAATAAGGCCAATCGAAATACTGAATTTGAGGGGGTGTCATCTAGGCACACCGGGGGATCGATTTCTACCGCACAACATCGATACCAAATGGTAAGTATATATTTCAATTTTTTGAATATGTAATTAGATTTGTATGTCTATTAACTAATTAACTTAACTATCTGTTATAGAGACGAATATTGGGTCGGGAGCCAAGTAGGTCTGAGGTATATGAACGGGTCCATTGCACGAACCGAAAGCTTGTTCCAGGTTCATCTAACCCGCCTACTAATCCTCCTCAATACATTTACCCCAAAGCGGCTAGAGTGGCGGTAAGCTTTCCAAAACCATTACATTGTTTTATAGAAACATTTGGTAGGTTTAAAGTAATATGTTTTAATAAACGTAGTGATACTATTAGTTTGGGCTGCCATTGTTGGGCAGACGTTAGGCTAAGTAGATATGTGTTGACAATGTGACTACCATTGGTAATTAGAATGTTATAATTGTTAAAAGCAGGCATTGTATACGTTTGATTTACAGTCGTTATGCTGCTGAAATCTGTACATAAATAATTAAGCTCAATATTTGTTTTGGTAAACCATAGGAACGCTAATTGTTAAACGTTTGATTTACAGTCGTTATGCTGCTGAAATCTGTACATAAATAATTAAGCTTAGTATTTGTTTTGGTAAACCATAGGAACGCTTTCTAGAGCTTAGGGATGCGGCCCACTCTAGTGCACAACCTGACACCCCTCCTCCTGATGATGCATCTCTTTGGGATCAGAGTATTGGAGGACGTAAGAAGGGTCGTTATTTTGGTCTTGGGGATTCCTATTATAGTGAATATAGCAATAGCAGCGGGAGATCATCCACTACTGGATCGTCCATGGAGGTATGTTATGTATCATGTCATTACTTTTGATTGGCATCAAAACAAATTACTGATTTTTGTTAAATATTGAATATTACAGGTAGTTGAGTTGAAGGAGAAAATGATAAGGATGGAGGCGGAGGCAAAGGAGAGGGAGGATCGCTATGTAGCCCAGCTGGAGTCTGAACAGAAGAGAAGGGAAGATCTAGAGACCGAACAGGCCAATCAAGCTGTCCGATTAGCCGAACAGGTCGCATTATCAGCGCATTTTGCTTCTTTCATGCAACAACAAGGATACAATTTCCCTCCTCCTGGCCCTCCCGGCCCTTCCGGTAGCTAGATAATAGATTGTTAGTTAATTGTCGGAGATTGTCTTGAATTGTACGATACTTGGTATTTTGGTATTTTGAATTGTAGGATACTTGGTATTTTGAATTGTTTGAATTTGGCTATTTTAGTTTGTTGGACAATTGTCGGTTTGTGATTTTCAATTTATGGGCAGGTTTTGTATTATAATATACAGGAAATAGAGAGTTTTAATTAAATTTATTTAAAAAAAATAACGAAATTCAGCGACGGATTTTCGTCGCTAAGAGTTAGTGAATCCGTCGCTAATCCGTCGCTGATAAGTGGCCCTCGCTAATCCCTCGCTGATAAGGGGCCCTCGCTAATCCCTCGCTGATAAGGGGCCCTCGCTAATCCCTCGCTGATACTAATCCCTCGCTGATAATAATCCCTCGCTAATCCCTCGCTGATACTAATCCCTCGCTAATCCCTCGCTGATAAGGGGACCTCGCTAATCCCTCGCTGATAATAATCCCTCGCTAATCCGTCACTGATACTTGTCCCTCGCTAATCCGTCACTGATGCTTGTCAGTCGCTAATCCGTCGCTGATGTCCGTCGCTGATAGTATTAGCTACGACTGTTTGAGCGACAGACTATCAGCGACGGATTAACGACAGACTCGAGCTTTAGCGAGGGATTAGCGAGGGATTTTTCCCTCGCTAATAAGGGTAATTTTTGTAGTGTTGGTGATCATTATTGAAACAGGAAACTAGCCCATGCCAACTCTTGATCAAACCTCACTATCTACTCATTTTCTTCTCAAAAAGAAAGTGTTTCACATTTTCAAAAGGGGAAGCAGCACATTTGCTATCTGATTTTCTGGATATTGAAAAGAAGGAAGTCTGCCCCACCTTCGCACTTCACTCATGCACATTGAGTCTGTGTTTAACTTACTGTTGTCTCAGTGGTTTACACAATTTCGAGCCTATAAGCAATCATCAACTGCTTAATTCTTTCAACACAAGCACGAACACACAAGGAATTTGTTTCTTTGTCATAACATTTATAGAAATTACCTTTGTGGTGTTTCGATGATTAAATGGAAGCCCTGGGGGAGTCAACATCAAACAACTCCTTTCCCATGTGTATTTATTACACACAGTGACTTAGTGTTACTGACAGGCATGTTAACTGATTCATTAGTTGATTCAGGTGTTACACGACTACTTTGTCTAGATTTGCAAAGATCTGGATGAATAACTTTTAAATTGATGAATCAGAGGCTCCGAAAGATAGACATTTCTTGATACATGTTTTGATGAAGTCGTTGCACTTTTCATCAAAAAGGGGGAGAAGAGCCTACCAAGAAATGTGAAAGATCAAAGGTTTAGAGAACTCTTTCAACTATTCTGAAGATAGAGAAGAGAAGAGCTAGTCAAGAAAAGATTCTTCAAAGTGTTCTAAAGGCATAATGATCTGAGGGAAATTTTCTTTGAAGATACTTTGCTAAAAGCATTCGAAGCTAAACCTGGAGACTATTACAATTGAACAGAGAAAGAGATTGCGTCTTCTGAGCTGAAAGAGAAGATCAAATTGCTAAATCATTTTAGTAATGATCTTGATCCAAAGGGGGAGATTGTTAGACCACAGCCTCATTGGATTCAAGATCATCCAAACTGAAGTTCGCAATCCGAAGCTAAAAGCTGAAAGTCGCTCTCAACAATAGTCTAGGGTCTATTTTGTAATAATAGTCAAAGTTATAATATCTAGATATTTATTATTTAGATATTATGTTTTAGATATTATTTAGTTAATTATTATATTAGTTTTTAATATAATATCTAGATATTATTAAGTTTAGTTTTGTTTAGTTTAAGTCTTAGAAATCTCTCTCATAACACATTAAGACACAACATCGACCACATCAAGAACATCAGAGAGAAAAGCTTAAACTGTAACAATATCAACCTCTGTAATCCACGTTTATAATCTAAACAGGTTGGTAATCTTTATATGTTTTTTGTTTGATTTATCTGGTAAACGATCACGGACTCACACTTATTAACTCCCGAATTATCCCTGTATCAGTCATCCTCACTTGAAAAGAACTCGTTTTCGAGTTCACTTGAAAAAGGTATTCATCCGACCCGTAGAACAATCATTTCTTCAAAACGTATTGAGTCACAACTTGCCCTCCAAAATTCAAAAAATTTGACCGGTCTTCAAATCCAAACTGAGGTTGCCGTGATCGTCTCCATACGAGCGATATTTTATCAAATTCGAAAGCGTAAGGGATTAAATTAACTTTACCGGGAATTGTTTCTGTTTGAACCGGAGCTTTGGGTGCGGTAATAATGGAAGTGTCACCTTCGGAATCACCGTTCTTGACTTTTTGTGACAACGGTTTTGTTGGCTCAAGCTAGTCCTTAACCGGTTCACTTTCGGTTTCTTCAGTGGACGGTCCGAGATTTGGTTCGAACACCTTGGTCTTAGTCAAGATTTCTTGTTGTGGCTCAATCACGACAGGGATGATTTTCTCTTCGAATTTGTCCGACAAGACTTCGCCTTTTTCGGGTGGCTCTTCCGGCATGGGTGGTTGTTTAACTAGAGTAGAAACTGATGGTATAATATGATCATAGTTGTTGTCGCCCAAAACCATGATTGATTTCTCATGCGTATCCTTTCTCCAAGAGTTGTCGTTTTCGGGTTTTGGATGGAGTTTCTTAAGGATATGTTCATAATTTTCCGGCAAGAATCGTTCCATCATATGCTGCTTCATTCTCCTCCAAGATCGAACTGATCTCTTTCGTTGTCGTTGTCTTTGCACGATCAATTTATCCCACCAAATAGCGGCGACACTCTTTAGACGGAAAACAACCAACTTTACCTGTATGTCTTTGGGAACATCCATAATGTGAAAGAATCGATCGACTTCAATTTGCCAATCTAAAAATTCTTCTACTTCTTTGGTTCCATAGAAAGACGGTTGTCGTTGACGATGTTGGGTTGAAGCTGTAACACCCTCAAATCTGAAAATAGCAACTTAATTAAAATTTTCTAAATACATCAATAAAGGAATTATCTACAACCACAAATTAAGATTTAACCTCAATACAAACATTCATTCTATACAAAAGCCTATGATAATAACGGGTGCTACTAAAACCCCATAATAGTCACTATCTCCAAAATTGCGGAAGACTTCACCAACTACTTACATTTGCACAAAGCTACGGCTCAACTCTTCATGGCTGCTAGAACCAACCCCAACTGGAACCTGATGCACATGCCGACAAATAAAAAGGTTAGGCTTAACGCCTAGTGAGCTCAAGAGTTTTCAACATATATGAAATAATAGTTTAAAAGAAAGAATACGGTTAAAAGTTATAGTCCTTCAATATGATACATCTTACATGTGAAAACGACCCATTTCCCAATAATATACATTTTAAACAAAGAACACAAATTTGGACGTTTTCCAAACCCAACCACTACAAAGATGATAATACCAATGTAAGCAACCCATTTATAAATTAGCTTTAACCCAAAACTCACTCAAAGCGTAAATATAACTTGAACTCTCCATTTATGAAGATACGGTTAAACCTTATATCCCAAGGCACCCCAAAACACGGGTGGGACATAATACTCATCCCATAAAATCAAGGGAAAAACCCAATAATACAAAACGTCACCGAAAACTTGGATAATAAAACTCAATACCCAAAATCAACACCTTTCGGTGACGGGGGATTCCCGATTCCATAAAATGTGGCGGTCCACAAAGTAAGCCCATTTTATGTTGTTATGACTAGTCATATAAACAAAAGTACACGCAAGAGATGTCAGGCTCAGTAGCTTTAAACGTACACCCACGGAAACTCGAGTTCAACCCCGTCGGGTTCCTATGTCGAGCCCCTCATCTAATATCGTAATACTTGAGCACGAAGGACTTATACCGCAACCCGATACCTTAACGTGCAGCACGAAGGACTTACATCGCACCCGATACCTAACGTGCAGCTCGTAGGACTTACATCGCACCCGATACCTAACGAGCTTCATCCAAAATTGCCAACAAGGCTCGAAGTCGAGTTACCAAAACTGGACAATTGTCCAGAACCCCATCAAAATAACAATGCCAAGCCATAGGCTTAGCAATTCAATTGACTCATTGATAAATGCAAATAAAAATACGATAAAACGCACTCGACCAACGGATATGCCAACACAACGACCAACAGTAAGATTAGTTCAAAACTTAACATTAGTTGAGACAACCCATTTTCCAAATGAACTTATACCCTTATAACTTTTCCAAATGTCTCATAACACAAAATATGCATTTTCCAACTTTAACTGCTGATAAGAATGAAAATCATAAAATGAGACTATAAAGATTCTTCCCAATACCCCACATAAATGTGCAATTAATACTTTACAAAACATTCCATTTCGTGAATGATGCATAAAACCCAACGAACATTTAAAAGCGTATTTCTTTGATCAAAGATCTATTTATGCAATAAGACCTCAAAACACATTTATTTGTAACACATTTATCAAAATGCCCAAAAATCCCAAATATGGTGTTATACAAAGTTTGTAAAGTTAAATACTTCAAATATCCAAAGATTAGCAAATATGTGCGGATATTGTAATATCCATGTTTTAAGGTCATTTGAGTATTGGGCAAGTAGCTATGAGATTTTAACCTAGGCATTGGATCTCCTCCACATATGTCAATGGTTTTAAAGGAAAAGTTATTCCCACGCGTTGAGTCGGAATTTCTTGAGAATTTTAGTTTGTGTGAGTTTTGTTGGAATTTCATGGAGTATTGTTTTATACGATGTCTTTCCATGGGTGAGTTTTAATTTTGTTTCTTTTAAGCTTACGAGTTAGTTGGCGTCGTGCCCCATGTGAATTTTGTTAAAGGTGTCATTTTACCTTTCATTGCATTAAAAGAGGAAACTCTTGAAGGCTTAGTGTTTTAGCCATATCCGCAAAACTCAATAATGCTAAAATCATGCAGTGACAATTTTTCATTTCTCAACAAGAATGTAGGACGGCGATATGGCTAAAACACTAAGCCTTCAAGAGTTTCCTCTTTTAATGCAATGAAAGGTAAAATGACACATTTAACAAAATTCACATGGGGCACGACGCCAACTAACTCGTAAGCTTAAAAGAAGCAAAATTAAAACTCACCCATGGAAAGACATCGTATAAAACAATACTCCATGAAATTCCAACAAAACTCACACAAACTAAAATTCTCAAGAAATTCCGACTCAACGCGTGGGAATAACTTTTCCTTTAAAACCATTGACATATGTGGAGGAGATCCAATGCCTAGGTTAAAATCTCATAGCTACTTGCCCAATACTCAAATGACCTTAAAACATGGATATTACAATATCCGTAAATAGCGTTAAACAAGAGACGTGCATAAAGAGATTTTGATAACAATTTGCAATTACGTGCAACAAAACAATTTATGCATGCTTAAGCTCACAGTTTAAAATCTGATGCGAGTTAAATGTTTTACCAAAACTTTATAATATAAACCACTTTCTGTTTTACGAACACAAGAAACAATTTATACAAATTTATTTCAGAAATAAATTTTAGCGCATGAATTTGGTCGGCATTCACCACTCTAGACTACGCTTCTCAACAACCCGACATACTAATACCATCCGGGTGTATCAAGCATCTTAGGACAACAATCTCAATTTCCTACTATTGTCACCCGGATACTCCACATCTTAAAGCGACACTCGAATATTTCATCGGTTCACCTTACAATCTCTCCTCGTATGACGTCAATTCCATAAGCTCAAGGTTCTACTCCAACCAAGTATTCTTACTCAAGACGATCAACTTAACACCTTCAGCGCACTTAACTATCACTTAAACGTGACATTGCTATAGACATCAACGTTTTCTTAGATTACTCACTTAGAAACCTTCTCACTACCCCAACGGTAATCGTACCAAGGTAGTTCAAGTATGCACATGTAATATGTAGGTTCACCATAACACTGGCCATGTGCCATTATGAACGTACCGTACATGCTCATCATTGCAACCCTCAACAAGTTTCCCGTTTCTAGTGACTCGATCAACTCCATCATATCTTATTTTAAGGTTCCTAATGTGCAACTTCACTTACAATTACCTATAAAGGCACTAGTTTGAGTCTAGGCATCCTACAATCAATACCTAATTCTCTCAAACTTATGCTCTGATACCAACTTGTAACACCCTCAAATCTGGAAATAGCAACTTAATTAAAATTTTCTAAATACATCAATAAAGGAATTATCTACAACCACAAATTAAGATTTAACCTCAATACAAACATTCATTCTATACAAAAGCTTATGATAATAACGGGTGCTACTAAAACCCCATAATAGTCACTATCTCCAAAATTGCGGAAGACTTCACCAACTACTTACATTTGCACAAAGCTACGGCTCAACTCTTCATGGCTGCTAGAACCAACCCCAACTGGAACCTGATGCACATGCCGACAAATAAAAAGGTTAGGCTTAACGCCTAGTGAGCTCAAGAGTTTTCAATATATATGAAATAATAGTTTAAAAGAAAGAATACGGTTAAAAGTTATAGTCCTTCAATATGATACGTCTTACATGTGAAAACGACCCATTTCCCAATAATATGCATTTTAAACAAAGAACATAAAAGAGCTCAACAACCCGACATTTGCGGATATTGTAATATCCATGTTTTAAGGTCATTTGAGTATTGGGCAAGTAGCTATTTCCATATTTGAGGGTGTTACAGAAGCCTAGTAACAACCGTTGTGAGATTAGCGAGTGTTGTGGATAAGGCCACATACGACTCAACCAAGTCTGCTTTGGTAGCGGGCTGTTGATCTGCCATGGTTAGTGAAAAGACAGGTGAATCCTACTCTGATACCAACTGACGCAGCGTAGGTTTGCGGAAGGATCGACAAGCGTCTAAACCCTTTTAACAGTCGAGAATTACGGCACGTAAAACTCGAATCTAAGAGAAAACTCTTAAAAGCTAAACTTTTATTGAATAATTGAACTTGATTCACAAAGAAGCCTAGCTATCCTATTTATAACTTAAACTAGGAAGAAAAGATAATTACGTAAAATAGACTAATCCTAATCTAACTAGAAAAGATAATTACGGAATTAAATTAAACTAATCCTAAAGATAACTAATAAAGATAATTAAAAAGAATTTAAAAATAAAGCATAGATAATGGAAACTAAATCACAAAGACTTTGAATATGGATAATGAATGCATGGTCATGTGAGGAGTTTGAGGAATGCATGTCACGTGATGGTGGCTTTTAATAAACTAAACAGTGACCCATGCGGTTTACTATGTGGGTGAAGGTCGCCAAGAAGTCGCGAGAAATACTGCCATGCGGGTGTCATGCGGCTCAAGTCTTTTGGCACTCGCATTCGCTTCTGTTTACGGTTTTCGACTTGTTCTTCGATCTCTATCGTAACTCTCTCTATATTTGGTGCTTTATTTTTACCTCTCTTTCGATGCCAAATTCCGAGTCTTTTGCGAACTCGCTTTTTCTTTCGATCTCGTTTTCCTCTTTTCCAATTACTTTCGAGAATTCTTATTAACTCCCGAATTCTCCCTGTATCAAATGGGTTGGGATTTCAAATCCCCCAAATCCAAATCCCTCCAAATCCAAATCCTTACTTATAATCCAAACCATTTCATTCTAATCCCACAAACCAAACGCAGCCTAACAGTAAATTATTTTTAGGAGTAATGTTCGGTATTAGTCCCCTCGCATTTGTTCATTTTAATGTATTGATCTCGTCCATCAACTTCATCTACCCGGTTTTCATCCCTCCGTTTAATGGTTGTTAGTATTTTCAGTTCAATTAAATGTGGGATAATATTTTGATCAATTTATCCTTTTTCTTAAAATTTCTATTAATTTTTTCAAAAAGGAATTCTATTATATTATTTTAGTCAAGCTAGCCTCGTGGGGAACATTTAGTCAATTTAACACGGCAGCAAGAGTTCAATAATTTCTAAACTACCAATAATTAAACATGTGTTGAATAAAATATATATAACCCGCACACTAACAAATGAAAATGAACCTAATAAAGTTATCGACTTATAGATATTGTTGACATTATATAATTACAACGTGAAGCATGGGTTAATTAATTATATGCATGACACCAATCTATATATATGTTATTATGTATAGATATGAAACGACACTTCTCTCTATCTTTCTGATCTTGAGAATATATATATAGATAGATAGATATAGATATAGATATAGATGGGTGAACAGAGTTTCTCAGTGAAGGTGATTGAGAAGGTGGTGGTGGGTGCAGAAGAACCATGGAATGATCGGTGGTTATCCTTTACAAACCTGGAGATTGTTGTCCCATCTTTTGATGCTGCTTCTTTCTTCTGCTACAACAAACCCTCCCATGGAAGTTGTAGTAGTTTTCCCACCATGCTCAACACCCTCAAAGCTTCCTTATCTCGAGCTCTTACACTCTTCTATCCTCTCGCCGGTGAGGTCCGATGGAATGCAGCTGCCGGAGAGAATCAAATTCACTGCAACAACCAAGGCGTCGACTTCATCCATGCTGTTGCTGACGTGCAGCTCAAGGAACTCAATTTCTATAATCCAGATCAGAGCATTGAGGGTAAACTAGTACCCAAGAAGCCACGCGGGGTGCTTGCTGTCCAGGTATATATACACCAATATATATATAGAGAGAGAGAGAGAGGGGGCCGGGGTTGGGTTCCGGTGAGAAAACTCAACCCTCTATATACAAGTAATTGAAGATGTTTTCTTGTTTTTATGCACATGTGCATGTTATACACATGTATATATTAGACAAATTATTTGTATACACGTGTGCATACACACACATGAATGATATTAAGGTGTTCCTTAGTTTTTTTATATCTTTTTATGGTTTTTCTCTAAACCTCACCCTATATATATATATATATATGTATGTATGTATGTATGTGTGTGGCAGGTTCAAACGAGAAGGTAATCAATTTACGAGAAGACAAGAAGGAATATGAGCCACATAATTTATTAATTATAAAATAGCATAAATAATTTTTTTTTTTAAATTTAGGATAATTACAATTTGAATTGGATAAATCCTTAAAAATCTCATAATATCTTTTAAATTTATTTATTTTTTAATTTTAATAAATTCATAATATTTTTATCAAATTTATATTATTATTTTCTAGATAAAATCATAATTTTCATCAAATATCACATGTGATATCCATAACTAATTTATTATTTATTTCATCATTTTTTTCTTTATTTTTTAGATTTACGGTTTGAATCACATGTGTTTAACTTCGTTTAACATGTGATATATTATTATGTATCACATATGATCCCACCAGATGGATTTTTGTAAATATCACATATGATAATATATGTCTGAATATAAATGAAACATAATCACATGTGATAATATTTAAATCACAAAAAGATCTATAAAATATAAATATACATAA
Organism: Arctium lappa; assembly: GCA_023525745.1. Taxonomy (NCBI): domain Eukaryota; kingdom Viridiplantae; phylum Streptophyta; class Magnoliopsida; order Asterales; family Asteraceae; genus Arctium; species Arctium lappa. Next base: position 85,261,338 of record CM042052.1, on the reverse strand, counting down.
TCACATATGATTAACTAAAATATATACACTTATTACATGTGATAATATTTACATCACAAAAAAAATCTATAAATAGAAGTATACATAATCACATATGATTAACTAATTAAAACATATACAATTATCATATGTGATAATATTTATAGCACACAAAAAGATCTATAAATACAATTATACATAATCATATATGATTAACTAAAATATATACAATTATCACATGTGATAATATGATATGTAATATGCATAAATATTCATATAATGATATCATATGTGATATTTGGTTAAAATTGTGAATTTTTTTATTAAAAGTATATTTAGAAAAAAAAATTAATAAATAAATATAAAAGATATAATGAGAATTTTAAAGATTTATCCAATTTAAAGTGATAATTATCCTAATTTCTAAAACTATTTTTTATTTTTTATTTATGGTTTTTTTAATTAATAAATTATATAGGTGGTCCACATTCATTCTCGCATTCTCGTAAATTAGTTTACTTCTCACATGATCCTCCTCATATGTATGTATATATATATATATATATAATTCATTTGTCACTATGAATCGCTTTCTAAATAACTTTTAATAACATTGTCTACCTAAAAAACACAGGTTACAGAGTTAAAATGCGGAGGCATGGTGATAGGGTGCATGTTTGATCATAAGACAGCAGACGGGTATTCGGCTAACATGTTTATCTCATCATGGGCAGACATGGCTCGATCCCAAATTCCATCTATGTTACCCTCCTTTTCGAGGTCCATCCTTGAACCGAGGAACCCAACTACTTATGATAATCCGGCATTAATCGAGAAAATTGTTGCTACAATTGAACCATCATTCATTATTCCTGATAATGATCAAAACCACAATGATCATGGATCTGATGATCTACTCGTTAACCGTATATACTATATCGAGGGTGAGCAAATTAACAAGATACAATTGTTGGCAAGTGAAAATGGGAGTAGGAGGTCGAAGTTAGAGGCCTTTACCTCTTTCTTGTGGAAGACAATTGGCAAGAGCATGGAAGACTTGGGAAATGACAACCAGAGGTACTGTAATGTGGCTATTGCAGTTGATGGAAGGCGAAGGTTAAGTGAAGGAGATGGAGAAGAAAAACAAAAACTAATGGTTTCGCACTTTGGCAATGTTTTAACATTGCCGTTTGGGGGGAAAAGCTCACAGGTAAGAAACTTCTATATATATATATATATATATATATATATATATATATATATATAGACACACACACATATGTATATATATGGAAGGGGTTCAAATGAGAACGGTAACTAAATAAAAGAACACGAAACGGTCAAATCACGTGCAAAATCACACGTGACTTTACACTACGGTTAACGCAAGGGTGTGCGGGCGACGTGGCCTATCGCGTGAATCACATGTAACTTTACACATGGTTTTAGTGTAAAATCACATGACTTGACTATTTTTTTTATTTGATTATTGTTCCCGTATGAACATGAGTATATATATATATATATATATATATATATATATAGAGAGAGAGAGAGAGAGAGAGAGAGGGGGATTATAAACATTTTTTCCATTTTGAACATTGGGGACAAATGAGAACACAAGTTAGGATCCCCTATTTACGTCCCCATGCCCTCTCTTTCCGAAATGAAGGATGGTAGAAGTTTCCCACTTGCTGCAAAAGCCTGCTTCATGATGCTTTAGGCTTATTCGCTACAAAATGATTTTTTTTAGTGAACGTGTCCTGATTCACAACGAAACTTAGATTTGCACTGAACTTACTATATATATATATATTATTGATCATACTTTTTGATAAACATATGAAAACTATAACTATTCTGACAATAATTTCTAATATAACATTCACACAAGAAAAATTCATTACTTTTCAGACCCTAAACCTAGAAATGCAAATTTTGAGCGTGCATTTTGACACCTACAAATGATTGTTTTTTTCTATGCAACAAAATGACCAATAATTAAAATAGTTCAAAATATAATCCACTCATTTTGAAACATTATTAGGAGTTGGTTGAGATGTCAATGAGCAATGTAGCTACGGAGGTTCATGAGGTATTGCATACTGTCACCGGAAAAGACCATTTCCTGGACCTACTCGACTGGGTGGAAGAACGACGATCGCATATGCTGATACCGAGAGCATTTGTCAACAAAGAGATGACGGTGATCGTGTCATCTGGACAAAGGTTCCAATTCATGGACGAGATGGACTTCGGGTGGGGTAGGGTGGTGTTCGGATCATGCCATATTCCACCTTCAAGGAAAGATTGTTACGTGATGACATTGCCAGGTCCGATCAACAACAGTGTGGATTGGGTTGTGTACATGCATATGCCAATCAAACATATCAACTATATCGAGGCACATGCTAGTCACATGTTCAAGCCCGTGAATGCTGATTACCTCAAGATTTAACTCGCTTTCTATCAGTTCAGTTGATGTGTTTAATTTAAAAAGTATGAGGTTGTTCTGTTGTTAAATTAATAATATCTATTGTATACGGTACGGTAAATTTTTAATAGTTTCTATTCCGAATTGTTTTTACTCTTTCATATGTTTATATATATATAGGGGTTAAATCATGTGAGAACCAAAAAAAACATTGAGAATCGTGAGAACCGATCTAAGCCGTAATTTGGTTTTGATCCCACGGTTTTAAATAAAAGTTGATTTACTTTCAGTTTATTTCAAAATTGACTTTGTCTTTAATGACCATGGATTAAAATTAATTAATGATTTAGATCGGTTTTCACGGTTCTCAACCTATTTTTAGTTCTCATTTGATTATCGTCCTATATATATATATATATATATATATATATATATATATAACCGTTAGATTAGGCATACGTCATAATATATAAATTTATATCACACGACTCAAATGTATAGAATTTCTAGAAATATGGTGAAAAAGGAACATCTACAAGTGTATAAAAACAATAAAAGAAAATTCTCATCAACAACAACCTCTATGAAGTCAACCTCGATGATTTTAAAGTCTTGTTTTTTATAGAGAGGTAGATATGCAAGAATCGAATCCAAATCCTTTTCCTTGAAACTACAAGCAACTAACCAATTAACCAACTACCAAATGTATACTATCACTCTTCCGGTTGATGGAAGGCGAAGGTTGAGGGAACTAGGGAAGGAGATTGTAACACCCCGAATTCTGAGAGCCTATGTATTTTCGTTCTCATCTTTGGAACTTACTTAATGTATAGATGTATCGGTTTAATATCGAGTTTGTCGGATTTAATCATCGTGGGTTGAAAGGTACCAAATTTGGGGGAAGTTGTACTGTTCGCGACAGTGCCCGCGAGAGTGACAGGATGTCACAATCGCGAAGGCACAATCGCCGGGGGTCTAGAGCTCTCGGTATGTCTCTCGCGATAGTGTCATGCGAGAGTGACATGGTCACAATCGCTGGGCACTATCGCCCAGTTTGTACCGCGGGTGGGTGGTTTCCCGCGACTATGCCGTGTCATTATCGCCGGCGGTCATTTGGGTATAAATCAGACCAGTCGCGATTTTTAGTCATTATATCTGATTCTAGGGTTTGGTGTGCGATTCTCTCTGTCGAAAATCAGTATAGGTATGTCTTCCTTACAACCTCTTTCATCATTTATGGTGATTCTAAGTCATTAATGGTGGTCTTTAACATTTAGGAAGTGTGTTTGGTGAGCTCTCAAGTGGTTCCTCATCTCCTCCATTCCAAGTATTTGGTTTTCCTTTAAGAAAACTACCAAGGTGAGTTCTTACACTTTTACTAAACTTTATACATGTCAAAAAGAGTGGATTTTGAATACCTAATATCTCCTTCTCCTTATATTTGATTTGCAGAACTTTGTGTTAAACCTAACTTTTGGGGATATTAGGGTTTGTGATGATTTTTGGGGAATTAATGAATTTCGAACTTCAATAATGTTCCTTTAGTTTATTTTACTTGGGTTATACATTTAAGGGGATGGTATTTACTATGTGGAATCTATGATTTTGAGAATATGAAAATTGTGGTTAACTGCTGATAAGTTTGTAAAGTTAGCATGCACCACATTTTGGGGTTTGAAAGTGAAAGAAGGATCAAATATATTTTGACTAGAGATCTTTTGGTAAACGATGGAAATGGTTTTTGTGGGAATCACCCTTCATATCACTTATGCATATTAACCCTTGTTGAGACTACTTGTTGGGTCTTATGTGCATTATTTGGTTTATTTGATGCATTTGGGAGTCATGACCCCGTACTTGGTTTATTATTGTTCCGGCGTTGGGACGACTAGTTTTCCACGTCGAGGCACGTTTGGCATCGGATTGGGTTATAAGTCTTTCGTGCTCAAGTATTACGATATTGGATGAGGAGCTCGACGTAGGAACCCCTCGGGGTTGAACTTGAGTTTCCGTGGGTGTATGTTTAAAGCCACTGAGCCTGACATCCCTTGCGTGTACTTTATTTGTGTATTGGCTTTACTGACTTATCGAATGACTTACTTTTGTGTTCCGTCATTTGTGTTAGTAAGTGGGTCTCCCCCGTTAACCCAAGAGGTACTTGCTATATTTCAAAAAACATTATTGTATCATTCTATTATTATCATTGTACAAAAGGAATTATTTTACTCATCTTTACGTTGATTATTTAAACTACAAATGTTTGATATCACTAGGCTTTAGCCTAACACTTTTTCTTAAAATGACATATATAACAGGTCAGGTTTCCGGTGGGGTTCGTCGGGAATGAGTGGATGGCTTTGAGTCCAAGAGCGGTCTTTTTGGGAGAAGTGTAGACCGACATTTTGAATAGCGGACATACATTTGGAAGAATAGCAACACCCGATATTAATCTTTCTTATTTAAGTTAGATTATTAGGTTGTTAGTATATTCTCCATTTGATTAATTGTAATGGTTATGTTGGGTCATCTGAAGATTTGAAGATGACCTCCTGATCTTCCATCTTGTAGCATCCTACTTAGAATATGATCTAGGTTCTTTTAGCAGCTTGGTCTCTATACAAATGTTCGGTGAAGTCGAAGATTAGCCGAAGAAGACAAAGAAGGAGTACATCTCTCAAAGCGGATTGAAGATAGTCTCCTCAGCCTAAAGCCAAGCATGCCCAAGTGATCAACACCATCAGCCAGGATGGTGTCAATCACATGTCTCTCAGGAGTATGAAGGTGTCCTCACATCTTCAGGAGTCGAAGACCTCTCAGGTCTTCGGCAGCCGATGATCTCATCTCTCCTTAGAGTATGAAGGTGTTCTCACATCTTCAAGGAGCAGCCGAAGATTTCTCAAGTCTTCGGTAGCCAATGATCTCTCCTTAGAGTATGAAGGTGTTCTCACATCTTCAGGAGCCGAAGATGCCTGAAGATTTCTTTCAAACACATTATACTTTTCTGACAAAGTATATATGTGATATCTTGCATTGACGTGGACCTCATCCCAAGATCAGAAAAAGTAAGTTTGTCTCTTACACTCTTTTAAGGAAATGTCCACACCATCCCTGCAGGTCAACACTTCAAGACAAAGTCACTCCAAGACAAAAGGTACATCATGTACCATGCAGAAGACCTGTGTCCATCCCTTGCTCAACAGGTGTCTCATGCATTAAATGCATGAGGCACTATAAATATGATGGATGCTTCAACATGCAAGATCACCCAGCTCTACTACCTTCAAGTTCTCTAAGTGCCTGGCAACTTTCTCTCTACGAACTTCAATTGTTTTCTAAGTGTTTTACAATTGTTCTTTATTCTCTATGTGTAAGATTGTTTGAACATATCTCATATGTTCTCTTCCACAACAATCAAAGTTTTCTATGTGTAATTCTTGATTTCAAATCAATAAGAATTAAATTAAGTGAAAAACTGTGTGTATTGTATTCAACCCCCCCCCCTTCTACAATACTTTGCTTGTTTATTTACTGCTATTTGGGACCAACAAGTGGTATCAGAGCGGTTCAGTTTAACTCAATAAACTAGATCCACAATGGCAGCCTCTTCTTCTTCTTCTTCCTTGAAAAATGATTCTTCTCAAAACACCACTGATGTATCATACGACAATGGCTCTATAGCCAAACCACCAAAGTTTAACCCCAATAACTTCTTCCTGTGGAAAAGTCGTATGATACTCTTCTTAGAAGGAGTTGACAGCAGATATCCTACTATCTTACATGAAGGTCCTTTTCTTCCTAGGGTTTGGGACCGGTACAATGCCAAAAAGGCAGATAAGGGAAATGCTGATGAGGACTCTTCTGAGGAAGAAAGAACTCCAGCAAATGGGAGATACATTGTAAAGGATCCCAGCAAATATAATGATGAAGACAGACGTCTTATAGCTCTTGATACTAAAGTCAGAGTCATCATTGCCCTTTCTCTGCCTGATGAGGTCTATCACTCCCTTGTTAACCTTTCTACCGATAAAGAAATGTGGTATACTTTGTGTGTTCTTTACGAAGGTACGTCTGAGGTGAAAAAGAGCAAAAAGATTGCTCTTGTAAGAAAGTATGAACTCTTTTCTCATGAAAAGGGTGAATCTCTCTCAGACTACTACAATCGTTTTAACAGTCTTCTCAATGATCTAAAACTTGTGGGTCGCATTTATGATAATGAGGAAGTCTTGTGCAAGTTCATGGACTGTCTTCCTGAGTTTTGGGAAAACATTTGTACTTGCATCAAGTCTACCAAGGATCTTGATTTCATGCCTCTCACTGCTTTGTACGGCACTCTCTTCAACTATGAGCAGACTAAACTGCTTAGGAAGTCAATCACAAAAGACATCAAAGGCTCTTCTCTAGCTCTTGTTAGTGACTCTTCCAAAAATACTCTGTGTGTTCCTAGAATCACTTATCCCTCTGATTCTGACCGTGAAAGTCAAGAGGACCCCAGTGACCCTTCAGAAGCCTATCTTAGTGAGGTTGATGATGAAGGTGAGGAAAACTCCAGTAACCCTCATTTCTCTTCTAGAAAATCTAAGTTCTCAAGAAAAACATCTTCAACTTTTTCTAAAACCACTCCCTCTGACAAATCAAATGAGGAATGTTACAGGTGTGGGAGGAAGGGACACTTTGCTTCTGAGTGCAGAAGCAGGTCTTCTGATAAATCCAGACTACCCTCCTCTAACCGTACCTCCTCTAGGTTTGTCAGAACCAAGTCTAATTCTTACCAACCTTCTTTTCAAAAGGCCAATATGTCTGTCTCCTCAAAGTCTGACCGGGCTGAGAAATACAAGGCAAAATATAAGAGAGAGAAGGAGAGAAATGAAATCTTGCTCAAAAAGGGAAAAAGTCAAATGACTGAAACCCATGATTGGGCAGATGAACCTACTTCTGAAAGTGACAAAGAAATGGCCAACCTTTGCTTCATGGCTAAAATAGATGATGTTGATGAACAGTGAAGCTCAATCCTTCTCTATGGCCATTGTGTCTGTTGAGTGCTCTACCTCCTACCCAAGTACATCTCTCTCTCTCTCTCTCTCTCTCTCTCTCTCTCTTCTCATCTCTCTCTTTCGGCCTCTTAAACCCACCAAAGAACAAACCTCCCTTCCCTCACCTTCGGCCCTCAACCTCTCTCATTTTCTTCAGCCTCTCTCTCACTCTTCTAAAGCCTACCGTGTCCACCATCTTCGGAGAAACTGCATCTACTCATGTGAAGTTTGATGATCTTAAGTCATCATCTCTTCATGAGATGATGATTGGTGGATATCATCATGTGTTGGTGAAGATTCTCATAATCCTTCATCTAACTCAAATCCATATGTTCCTTTCACCTCAAACACAACCCATCAAAACGGTGACCTACCCATCTTCTCATCTCCAATCCCTAATCTTTAGATAGTCTTCTCTGAAGATCAAGATCTCTCCTTTCTCCCATCATTACATTTCACACCTACCGATCTCATTTCTCATCATATCACCTCTCCTTCCTCCATCATCAATATTTGATATCTCTTTCTCGTCTCAACCTTAAACTTCACCACAAATCATCCCACTTTCTCAACCATACATTCCTTCTTTACCTATTCATGTCGATCTTCCATCTATCTCTCTCAAAGATGTTCCATCCAACTCTCACCTACAACATTCATTTCTTCCTCATCTAATATTCAAAAAAAAAAAAAACTTTCGGTAGTACTGTTCATCGGCTACCGAAATTTTAAAAAAAAAATTTGTTACTGTTCATCGGCCGAAATTCAAAAAAAAAAAAAAAAAAAAACTTTCGGTAGTACTGTTCATCGGCTACCGAAATTTTAAAAAAAAAAGATTTTTTTGGTTACTGTTCATCGGCCGAATTTAAAAAAAAAAAAAAAACTTTCGGTAGTACTGTTCATCGGCTACCGAAATTTTAAAAAAAAAAGTTTTTTTTTCTTACTGTTCATCGGCCGAATTTAGAAAATTTAAAAAAAAATTGTTACTGTTCATCGGCCGAAATTTAAAAAAAAAATATATATATATATATATATTTTGGTCACTGTTCATCGGCTGAACAAAAAAAAAAAAAAAAAACATTGTAGCCACTCACCTGAAAATTTTTTTTTTTTAAAAAGAAAAGTTTTAATTGTTTTGGGTGAGCCGTTTTAAACCCCATTCGATTTGGAATCTTAAAAAAAATGTTTTTCTTTTTCCTTTTTTTCTTAATCCTGCCGAATGGGTTGTTTTTACAAAAAAAAAAAACAAAAAAAAAAACAAAATTTCTTTTTAAAAGTTTTTTTTTCAGCCGACCCCCTATTGGCCACCTCCTTTTTCCCCACCAACACACCCTCATCACCACCAATCCTTGACAAATCCCAAAGACCTCCCTTATTCCTCCTCTTTCCCTCCTATCCACCGAACCTACCAGCGGAACCCCTCCCTCATCCCCTTGTCTCCTCTTCAAATAGCCGAACCCCCCCTACCCTCTTCTTCGGCTCTCTCTTCCCCCCCCCCCTTTTTCGGCCTCTAGCCGAACCCCTCTCTCCTTCTTTCTATCTCCCTTCTCTCTCCTTATAACTCCCCCAACCGAAACTCCCCCTTATAACTTCCCCCACCGAACCTCACACTCCCTCCTCTCTATCCCATCGGTAGCCGACCTCCCACCCCTCCTCCTCTCTCCCTCTTGGTCGAACCAAACAAACCAACACCTTTACCACTCCCAACCAACCCCTCCAAACAAACCAACACCCTTACCACTCCCAACCAACTCCCAACCAACCCCTCCATACCTCCCTAGCCGACATCCCCCCTCAACCAAACACCCCCTAGCCGAAGCCACCATCACCACACCCCCCATCCTCTTTTTTTTCTCGGTAACCGAACCAAACACCCTCCCCACACCCTTCCACAAACCGAACTTCCCACCATTCTACCCCTTCGGCCTCCTCTCACACGCCGAACACCAAGCCACCCACACCCCCTTCCTCCCCCAAACACCCCTTAGCCGAAGATTTATCCCCCCCCCCTCTTCGGCCCTCCTCCTCCCCTTCGCCCTCTCCTCACCCACTGACATCTATCTCTCTCTATCTATCACCCTCTTTCGGTTCTCCACACCAACCAAACCCCCCCCCACCCCTTTTTTTTCGGCCAACAACCCCCCCATCCCATTCCTTTTCGGCCGAAGCCCACACCCCCCCCCCTTTTTTCCTTTGGTTTTCGGCCAACATCCACCCACCCCTCCACCCTTTTTTTTTGTCCTATTCCCTCTCCTAACCCAATTCCCTTTCCCCATATCCTTTCCTTTTTCTTTTTACTTCCCTTCCCAAGACTTTCCCCCCTACTTACCCATCCCATCCCATCCCTTCTCCTTTTTCTTACAACTCCTACCCCCTCTCACCTTTCTTCCATCTCTTCCTTATCTTCCTTCTTCCCCATAATTTCCCCATCTCTCCCATCACATTCTATATTTTCTTCCATCTCCTTACAATCCCTCACCGTTTTTTTTTACCATCCCCCCATCTCTTTCTTTTCTGTTTTAAAAAAAAAAGAACACACACACACAAAAAAACAAAGGGCCACTGAAGTTATGAGTTCTTCGTGTCTTGTAATTTTTCTGAGTGTCAGTACCTTTCTTTTTTTTTTCTATGTGTTGATGTCATCATCAAATAGGGGGAGAAAAATTGTTTGGTCTCTAACTGTTTTGGTGATGACTCTTCGACCAACACTTAGAAAGTCATGAAGACCCTTTGAACAATGTCTCTCTCTACACCGATCACCCTCTACTGCCAGGTATGTTCTCCTTCATAAACTCTCCCGATCTACAATGGGGTGATACTAAAGACACTCTGGTGTCCAAAGGTCCCTCAACTGTAGTGGACCCTTCTTCCCCTTTCTTCAGTGACGCCGGCTAGCACTAAATCCTCAACTGCTACTGGCACCGCCGCACTTGCCCAAATGACCATACCACCGAAAGAACCTTCGGCGGTTACCCTGGTCACACCCCATATCTCAAAGCGGCGGCACTCTACCTCTTCCCCTCCCTCTCCTCTCAAGAGGCTGAGGAAGGTTTCAAGGGCTAAGCCACAAACTCCACCCACCGATTCTCCACAATCGGCAGGTGTTGAAATTTTCCCATCCGGGCCCGGGGACTCTGCTAAACCCAAAACCACCTCCTTTGTATCCTCACAAAAGGATACAATTGTAAAATTGGGGACCCCTATTATTCCCTCATCAACCTTTTCCTTGGTTGATAAGGATGACTTGGACTCCTTCCCTATCCAAGGTGCTTCTTCTCCACCTCACAGCCTATCACCCAGGATTCTCAGTTCTGATGCTTCTGCACGATCCAAGGATGAATCTGCCTTTCCAGGAGCAGGTTCGGAGGATCTTGAAAATCTTCTAACTTCTTTCTTTCCGAGACCGTGAATTAGTTGAGGGGGAGCATGAGCATCTTACCACTCAAGCTTAAACTCTGCTAAAACTAATGGACTATGTGATCAAAGCCACCTGACATTAGTTAAGGGGGAGTATGAATTGAGGGGGAGCAACCAACCACTCAAGTTCAAACAATCCCGGCTACTGTCTTCTATATCTTTGTATATATTTTTTCTTTCTCATTCTTTATTCATTGTATTCATTTATTCGTATGTATAGCTATACTTTTTCATTCTCTTGTAAATGTCAGATATACCAAAAAAAAAAAGGTCTATGTGAAAAGAACCCAAAAAGAGTAAAGATGGGTCAAAATGAATTTATTCAGTACACTCTTTGTTCTATTCTTTAGTATGGATGTCATCATCAAATAGGGGAAGATTGTTGGGTCATCTAAAGATTTGAAGATGACCTCCTGATCTTCCATCTTGTAGCATCCTACTTAGAATATGATCTAGGTTCTTTTAGCAGCTTGGTCTCTATACAAATGTTCGGTGAAGTCGAAGATTAGCCGAAGAAGACAAAGAAGGAGTACATCTCTCAAAGCGGATTGAAGATAGTCTCCTCAGCCTAAAGCCAAGCATGCCCAAGTGATCAACACCACCAGCCAGGATGGTGTCAATCACATGTCTCTCAGGAGTATGAAGGTGTCCTCACATCTTCAGGAGTCGAAGACCTCTCAGGTCTTCGGCAGCCGATGATCTCATCTCTCCTTAGAGTATGAAGGTGTTCTCACATCTTCAAGGAGCAGCCGAAGATTTCTCAAGTCTTCGGTAGCCAATGATCTCTCCTTAGAGTATGAAGGTGTTCTCACATCTTCAGGAGCCGAAGATGCCTGAAGATTTCTTTCAAACACATTATACTTTTCTGACAAAGTATATATGTGATATCTTGCATTGACGTGGACCTCATCCCAAGATCAGAAAAAGTAAGTTTGTCTCTTACACTCTTTTAAGGAAAGGTCCACACCATCCCTGCAGGTCAACACTTCAAGACAAAGTCACTCCAAGACAAAAGGTACATCATGTACCATGCAGAAGACCTGTGTCCATCCCTTGCTCAACAGGTGTCTCATGCATTAAATGCATGAGGCATTATAAATATGATGGATGCTTCAACATGCAAGATCACCCAGCTCTACTACCTTCAAGTTCTCTAAGTGCCTGGCAACTTTCTCTCTACGAAGTTCAATTGTTTTCTAAGTGTTTTACAATTGTTCTTTATTCTCTATGTGTAAGATTGTTTGAACATATCTCATATGTTCTCTTCCGCAACAATCAAAGTTTTCTATGTGTAATTCTTGATTTCAAATCAATAAGAATTAAATTAAGTGAAAAACTGTGTGTATTGTATTCAACCCCCCCCCCCCTTCTACAATACTTTACTTGTTTATTTACTGCTATTTGGGACCAACAGGTTATAGTTTGTTTCCCCGTTCTATCGGGATGATACTTTGGGGTTGTTCACAACAGGTTTTTATATTCCCAGGTTTACCAAATTATAGCCGTCATATTGCAGAATTTTCGAATTCTTATTTCTGCTAAATTTAGGGTGTTACAAGTTGGTATCAGAGCATTAGTTTAAGTGAACTAGGTATGGATGTAGATTTTGATGGAATCTGATGGAATTGGAATGTTGAATTCCGTTGACTAGATACCATTACATCGTTTGGTTCATTCTTTTTAAGGAATTGGAATGTTGAATTCCATTTAAGGAATTGGAATGTTGAATTCCAATGAATTCCATAAATGAAGGAATTCAACATTCCTTGGGGGGGAGGTGGTATTTCATTGGAATGAAATGTCATATTTTTTTTGGGACAAAATTGCCCCTCATCCTAATATGCACCACCACCTCCGGCCACCACCATCGGCCACAAACACCGGCCACCATTGACCACCACCTCCGGCTACCAACACCGGCCACCACCTCCGGCCATCATTAACAACCACCGACCACCACCTCCGGCTACCAACACCGGCCACCAGCACCACCGCCACCTCTGGCCACCGCCACCTCCGGCCACCGACAACCACCACCACCGCCCATCACTACCGTTCAACATTATCAGCAGACACCAACTCTCTCTCCTCTCTCTCTCATAATCTATCCTCTCTCTCTCTCTCCCCTCTCTCTCTCTCCTCTCTCTCCTCTCTATCATCTCCTTCTCCTCTCCTCTCTCCCTCTCTCCTCTATCTCTCCTCTCCTCTCTCTCTCTCCTCTCTATCTCTCTCTCCCCCTCTCTCTCTTTATCATTTATGTGCTAAAATAATCAAAACAATTTTAGTTAAAAATTAAACTATTTAATGACTATTTCATTAAAGTAATTTTTGTTGAAAAAAATTAAAATAAACAAAAAGGGTATTTTGGTTATTTACCAAAATTCCATTCAAATTCTAAAACTACAATCTGTGAACCAAACAGAAAAATTCCAATTCATTTAACAGATTACTTTCCAATTCTGTCAACCAAACAGGTGGTCAAACCTGACAACATTCCATTCCAATTTCTTCAAAGTCAAATTCCTTTGACAGATTTCATTCCATCAAAAAACATTCTGCGAACCAAACGCCCCCTGAGTATTTTCGACGGAAATTTCGATGGAATTTGTTGTCGAAAATTTTCAACGGGTGGGTTTTAGACGGAGTTTCGAGAGAAAATAAAATATTGTTTTTTCAGAAAATTTAGACGGATTCTTCGACGGATTAGATGGAATGTGTTCCATCGATATTATGTTGAAAATCAGTCGCATATTCCGTCAATAATCTGTCGAAAACATTTTAAATAATTAATAATTACTTTTTTTCAATTCCGTCGAAAATCTGTCGAAGAATATTCTCGATAATCTGTCGAAAACATTTCAAATAATTAATAATTATTTTTTTCAATTCCAAAGAAAATCTGTCAAAGAATATCGTCGATAATCTGTTGAAAACATTTCAAATCATTAATAATTATTCTTTTCCAATTTTGTTGATAATTTGTCAAAGAATTCCGTTGGTAATATGTTGAAAACATTTCAAATCATTGATAATTATTTTTTTCAATTACTTCGAAAAGTTGAATCTAAAATATAATTGATTGGAGAGAATCTAAATTTTGAATCTAGTAAAATTATCTATATTATATTATAAAAACGAAATAAAAAACTCTTAATTACAACATTTTAAGCACAAGTTACAACTAATTAAAGTCAATTACTTAATTTACAATTTCTTAATGCTTTGGTACAACCTTTCCAAGCACACTATCTCACATAATCATCTATTTGTGGAATGGATACTCATTTATTAATATAACTATTTGTTTTTTTTTGTGGAGGATTTTATAAAATAGATTTTATATTAGCATATAATCTATTTTAAATGTTGATTTTTCATTTAAATCTATATTAATGAGATGTAATATAAAATCTTTTTTCTTCCGTATTTTTTTATATTACATCTCATAATGATTTTTCCATATTTTATTTTATAAAATCTTTTTACATAATGAGATGTAATATAAACTCTTTTTTCTTCTGTATTTTTTTTGCTAATATAAAATCTATTTTAGTTTATAAAATCTACACGTATTTTATATTAGCATAATATAAAATCTACAAGTATTTTTTTTCACGAGCATTAAAAGAAGAAAAAAGAAGGTTGATATGAATAAAAAATAAAAAATAACGAGATACACTAATAAATTATCGTATTCTTTAAAATAAAAATATTTCGTAATACTTTCCAAATTAACCAAGTGTAAAGAAAATAAAATAGAAACGATGTAGATATAAAAATATTCTTCCATATTTTTAATATATTTACATTCGTTTTTCACATTTTATTTCATTAACTGTTAACAGATAAATTACGTTTCATTTTATAACTCGGTTCAATATTCCAAAAAAAAATTATCCTCTCGTGCAATGCACGGGCCCAACACTAGTATATATATCATATGTACATTTGCACGTTAATGACTCTAACGTATCTATATGTGTTAGAATGTAATAAAATTTGTTATGGCCCACTTAGACAAAAAAAACCCATTTAGACTCATCATGACCCACTAAGCTTGATAAGAAGAATACAATCCATTACATCCACTTAAACCAAAACATACCCATTTTATTTTCGAAATCATCAGGCTGATGCCATCAGTTCAAGGTTTGGAATTACATGTCATAAGGAGGAAAAAGCACACCCATGCCGCTAATTACAGCCAACATAGTATGGCAAGTTGGGGCCTGGTGACAAATTAGGTTTTTTTAGTTTGTTTCCTTTTCTTCCATTTGTCATATTCCAGGCGAACGTTCCAGATATGATGAAAGCGTTTTTGTATTTTGCTTTTTTATGTTTATATTTGTTTAATTCTTACTTTCCGTCGAATTGCACACATACACATCTAGTTATATAAAAGGGGTTGTACTAAAAAGGGCAAATTGCATAAAAATGTAATGTACTTTGCCTAAGATGTGAAGTTTCAAACATTTAAGTACCTAAGTACTAATCTCCGAGCGACCACGAATGGCCTGGAGTCATCGCAGGTGAACCTCCATGGTCACAAGGGTTTTGGCAGCGCCTGGATTTGAACCCTGGGTAGATGAGATTTTCCACTACATCCCTGAAAAGTTTTACCAGTGCGTCACAACCCAAGTGGTTATACACCGTTTCTTTGTCGTTCTCTCATATTAATCTTTCATTTGTCAAAAATAATCGATGTAATCTCGTTTGGGTTCGTGAAACTAACTGCCAAATGAAAAGATATTAATTAAGTGATGTAAAATTGCAAGTATTTTTCTCTTTATTTTTTCTTTCAATATATTTTTTCATATTCATCAAGTTTTAATGGTTTTAAACATCGAAACTTATAAATTTATCGACCATAGACAAACTTTTTGATCAATTTAAGCAACAAATAGAAACAAAATCAAAAATAATCTTTAAGATAACAACAACCAGAATCAAAATCAAAGTTATAGAAATTAATAAAATAAACTAAAAACTATAAAAAGATCTAACATATAAATTTCGTGTTAATGAAGGTAGGGTGGTGAAGAGGAAATTGCATGTGATGATGACGTAAAGAGTAGTCAATGGTTGTATTTTATATATATATATATATTATATATATATATATATATATATATATATATATATATATATAGGGGTGGGTTCAAACGAGAACATAATGTGTTTAAAAGAATAAAAGAACAATTCTCAGCCAATCATTTTTTAAATTAATTCCAAAAATAAGAGTATCTAAAAATAAGAGTAAAAGGGCAATAAAGTCATATTACGTTTTGGATAATTTAAGACATTATTAACTTCAAAAAAAAAAGGGATTATAATATTTAATTCAAATAAAAAAAGAAATTTCTTCCTAATTTATCTCAACACGTCTCAATCTCTCTCCAATTTTTCTGAAAATAAATTCAAAATTCGTTTATCATGGTAAGCACAAGTGATTCGCTGCTATAATGAATTCAAATTTGGTTTATCATGTTAATCACAATTGATCTGCTGCTATAAAATTCAAACTTCGTTCATCATGGTAATCATAAGTGATTCGTTGCTATAATGAAATCAAAATTGGTTTATCATGTTAATCACAAATGATTCTTCACTAAATAATTTGGATATAATATTTGACACCAAAATCACATGTGATTTCGTTCTAAATACTTAACACCAAATTAATAATTAACACCAAAATCATATATGATTTCGTACTAAATAACTTGGCTATAATACTTAACACCAAAATTACATGTGATTTTGTTCTAAATCCTTAACACCAAAATCATACTTACACCAAAATCATATATGATTTTGTACTAAATATTTAACACCAAATTCATACTAACACCAAAAATCATGTGATTTTGTACTAAATAACTTGGCTATAATACTTAACACCAAAATCATATGTGATTTTGTTCTAAATACTTTGTTTTCTCCTTCATCTTGCTTCCCCATCGTCTTCCTTCCTCGACTCATAGATTTCCGATGACTACCTACGATGAACACCTCATCTGGGGCGATTGGAAGCCGTCTGCGATTGGAAGTCGTCTATGGTGGAAGTCGTCTGCGGTGGGGCGATTGGAAGTCGTCTGCGGTGGAAGCCGTCTACGGTGGGGCTGTCAGATTTGATGGAGGAGCAGGTGATTGGAAGTCGATTGGAAGCCGTCTACGGTGGTGGTGAGTATAACCCACCGCCGCTGACAGTCACATGTTGGTGCGGTGGTGGTGGTTGTGCGGTTTTGCAGCGGCTGTGGCGAAGACACATGTTGGTTGTGGTGTTGGTGGTGGTGAGTATAACCCACCGCCGCTGAAAGTAACATGTTGGCGCGGTGGTGGTGGTGGTGCGGTTTTGCAGCGGCTGTGGCGAAGAAGACGACATCGGAGACGTCAAATTCACCATTCCCGCCGGTAAATTTTGATGGAGGATTGAAGGGTGAAGAAGATTGAAAGGTTGAGAGAAATATGGAATGGATGAATCAATAATCCCATTAATTTAAGAGTTGATTTTACTAATTTCTTAAAATAAAAATTACTAATGAAAAATGACATTTATACCCTTTTTTATTAAAATAAACAATTATTAATTTCTTAATTATGATTGGTCCAGAATTGTCCCTTTATTTCTTTAAATCGTTATCATTCTCGTATGAACCTATCTCTCACTCTCTCTCTCTCTCTATATATATATATATATATAGATATATATATATAGAGAGAGAGAGAGAGATGAAGGATCATACGAGAATGATATCTATTTAAAAGAATAAGAGAATAATTCTAGGCCAATCATTTCATTAAATAATACCTTAAATAATTAATTCTAAAAATAATAAATAAGGGTATAAAAGTAATTTAATTATATAAAAGTTATTTTAGGTATTTATTTAAAATTTTACTTTTACCATATTTATGAAATTAATATAATTTAATTTTTTATTTACTAATTTTTTTATTTAATTTATTTAAATTAAAGGTATTTAATTTTCATTTAAATAATTCATTTTTTTATTTAATGTAATATTTAAAAAAAAATACAACATTCATCAAAATCACTTGTGATTCAGAATGAATTAATTTTTTTAAAGATGTTTTTCTAATCATATGTGATTTAAAATTTGAAAAATAATAATTTAAATTAAACATTGAAAAAGAAAAATAATGAAACATAATGTAATTTATACAAAACACATTTTAAAATGTATAGGATCACATGTAGTTCAAAACGTAATTCATAATTTGTCATCAAAATCACATGTGATTCATAATGAATTAACTTTTTTTTTTCAAAATGTTTTCCTAATCATATTTGATTCATAATGAAATAACTTTTTTCAAAATGTTTTTTCTAATCATATGTGATTTAAAATTTGAAAAACAATTATTCAAATTAAAAATTAAAAAAGAAAAATAATAAAAACATAATCATATGTGATGTGTAGTAAAATGTATAAGATCACATGTATTTCAAAACGTAATTCATAATTTATACATATCAATTGTAATGTTAACGTTTTTGTTATCAAAATCACATGTGATTCATAATTAATTAACCTTTTTTTCAAAATGTTTTCCTAATCATATGTGATTCATAATGAATTAACGTTTTTCAAAATGTTTTTCTAATCATATGTGATTTAAAATTTGAAAAACAATTATTTAAATTAAAATTTAAAAAAGAAAATAATAAAAACAGAATCATATGTGATATGTAGCAAAATATATTTAAAAGTATAAGATCACATGTATTTCAAAACGTAATTCATAATTTAACATATCATTTGTAACTTATATTTCTTTCCTACTATGATCAATATCAATTATGATACACTGATGAAAATTAGCGAATCCTTTTTTATGAAAAAAATGTCGATTAATTGTGGATATCACATGTGATTTTTGACGAAAATTGAAAAAAAATTACTAAATAAACTAATTCTATAAAAATGAATATTTAGAATGAAAAACTAAATCACACTTATTTTAATATTGTAAAAAAATAATAAGTAAATAAATAAAAAATTAATAATGCTTAAATCATAAAATAAATACCTTAATTAAATTTATTATTACTTAATCTATATTTAAATAAATGAGTTTCCATTTATATTATGTATAAAACAAATGACATATATGCCCTTTTGGGTGATTCTTTAGAAAATTTTATTTAAGGTATTATTTAATAAAATGATTGGTCCAGAATTATTCTCGTATTCTTTTAAATAGGTATCGTTCTCGTTTGAACTCACCCCTATATATATATATATATATATATATATATATCCATTAATTATTAACTATTCTTAATCAATTTTAGGAATAAAGTGGTAAAAAAACAAGGTTCTAATCTCATTGAAAAAGTATTTTCAACAATGTTTTAATAAGTTAACTTGTAAGCTATTTTTTGTTCATCAAACGAAGTTTTAACAATAAATTCAAAAAATAAGCGATTTTATGCGATTGCCAAACATGGCCCATGTACATGTGTAGTTTCCTTCTTTTTTTGCGGTGAGCTTAGGTTGTGAACAGATAGAACCCTTTGATCTGTAATGCTTTTGAGTTTTGAGTCCATTAGAATCCCATTTTAATGTGGATATTGAGATGATCCCTAATTTCAAAGTGTTCAACTATCCATCGTTATGAATTTTGATTTTTTAAAAGGAACTCATAATTCATAAAGACTAATGTAGATAAGAATGGTGATCAATTATACAAAAATGTAAAAATCAAAAGAAAACAAAGTCAATCATATATTTCAAATAAAAAACAATAATAAATTAATAGTATATATAGTCAACTAGCCAAAAAGAGTAAACTTCACTTGTAAAAGCAAAACAATGTGCGTAATATGGGGATTCACTCGTTCTATTCTATATATCATATTTAAATTATAGAGTAAAGTTCATTTTCAGTCCCTTAACGTTTGTAACTTTTAACGGTTCTCGTTCATCAACTTCGTTTTAATGGATTTGTCCCTCACATTGTAAATTTCCAACGACCTTGGTCCCTCATTTCCTAACAAACGATAAATTTTTTCCGTTAAATCCAATTTAATAAGGGTATTTTAGTCATTTTACATGTTTTTTTGAATTTTCTTGTTTTTACAAAATCATCAATATATATACACATACACACACATAGGGACCAAATCGCCGATAACAACCATCGTTGGGGACCAAATCACAACAACAACCACCGTAAACCTTATCCCTCCATTCGCATCTTGAAATCATATCCTCCTTCTCCACCTTAAACTTTAACCATCTGCCATATCCGGGACCACCTGGCGTCCTTGCTCCCTCCATTCGAGACCATCGAGTCTGTGAAATCATCCCTATGTCTTCAAAGTTGAGATATGTGTGGGGACGATGAAGTCCATTTTATTGGGAAGGTTTGGTGAAGTCCGTGTGGTGATATCTTCCTTGTGATAATCGTCCATGTGGTGATATCGTCCCTGCAATAATCGTCTTTGTGATATCGTCACTGTGATATCGTCCCTGTGAGGATTTCGTCACCATTGGATTACAAAAGGAAGGGGGGTGTCGATGCCAAAATGAGATAATTACGTAACAGGTCGCCAGGTCCCTAAGTTTGATGGTTTTTATAAAAAAAAAAAAAGAAAATTAAGAAAACATATAAATGATTAAAATACCGCTCATTAAATTGGAATTAACGGAAAAAGTTAACGATGGTTGGGATGACGGACCAAAACCGTTGGAGGTTGACAAACATGAGGGACAAATCCAATAAAACGAAGTTGAAGGACGAGAACCATTAAAAATGACAAACTTTAGGGACCAAAAATGAACTTTACTCTAAATTATACATTCAATGGGAGAGAAACTCATTAAATAGAATTTTAAGTATTTAATAGAATTTATGTAATAAATACTTTTACATTTTCTTTTGGTGACAAATAGTCTTGTTATGCCAACGATGCATGTTCAAAATATAACAGTAAACTTTTTATACACAAACCAAAAGCTTGGAATATGTGAGAGAAGGAAGGTTTCAACATGGGCGTTAACAATAAGTGTTTCTTGAAGTCGTTGGATACCTTCATAGGGAAACACTTTGAAAATTGTACATGAAGGTTTAATGTTTGTTCTTATTGTAATGTTTGGTATTTTGCTAAGAAGGTTTGGTCATCTAAGAGCATCTCTAAGATCTTCTCCATAATGGAGAAAATGAGGATTTTGGACAATTTTTTTGCTTCAATAGATTCTCCAAAATGTAGAAAGTAGTAGATAAACTATAAATTTCTTCAAATTTGGGTAACTCTCCAAAAACGAATACCATGTGAGAGAAATGATTTTTTCATTATATTCCATCAATAAGATACCTTGAAATCAAATGTTTAGGATCGATTTTATTAAATATATGGAATATTTTAATAATATAAGTAATGATCGACTAAAATTAAAACTTTCAATAACACCTCAAAGAGGGATAAAATCTCTTACTACAAATCCGTAAATGAAATACATTTCTAGATTGAACCATCAACGAGTAAATAAAGTATTACATAAAGACTAACTAAAGTCGGGTGTTACTATAACCCAATACCAATCGCTATCTCCAATATAAGTGTGGAAGATTTCAACAAACTAAACACCTTTTCGAGCACACCACTAGCACTCATCTCTTCACAGTCTCACTAGAACTATTCTCAACCGAAACCTGTTGCACAAGCAGACAAATAAAAAAGGATAGGCTAACGCCTAGTGAGTTCAAGAGTTTGTAACGTGAATATAAGAATCGTTAAATGAAAACAATGCAACTTAAATCATGATCCTTTAAAATGGATGACTTTAAATATGAGAAAGACCCGTTTTCGAATTATACACATTTTATAAATGGACGCCTCAATGCCAAAGCTTTCTTTCATGAGGTAATGCAACTCAACACTTATTCAAAACATGAATAATGGTAAATACTCAAATATTGGACTTTGAATAAAACTTTATAAAACGAACGACTAAAATATGGTAAACTCAAGTCCCCAAAATTAGAGTTTATGGAGGAAGACCCAACTCAACACGTCACCGAAAACAAGGATAAAACTAAATACTCCAAAACAACACCTTCCGGTGATGGGGGGAATCCCGAATTCCAAGGCTAGTGGCGGAACACAAAAGTAGGCCACATTCCAAGTTATTGAGCTCACCATACTAGGACCCATGGCCACGAGCACGCCAACTCGTACTAAGATTTGGGGGGCCCTCGAGGATCCTAATCATGCTCATTCGCTAGGATTACATTTACGGTCCATGGCTAGTAACCGGACCCACATAACCGTACCAAAGGCCCCCAAGGACCCAATGTATCGACTAGCTACAAATGGGAAATAACTATCCCATAAAAACAGGCACATAAATTAACTCGTGGATGCAGGTCCGGGTATTGGACTCCATGAGCCCTCACCGTATTATCCTCGAGATCCCAAAACTAATTATGGCCAATATATAAATAATAGCCCATTTTCTTTTGAAATTTTCCTCTCACCTCTCTCTTCTCTCCTCTGAACCTAATTCCGCCAAAATACACTGTGATACCCTTTGTGATACAAAATACATTATGATACACCGTGATATCCTTTCTCTCCTCTCTACTTTGAACCTAATTCCGACAAAATACACCGTAATACCCTTTGTGATACAAAATACACTATGATACACCGTGATACCTCTCTCCTCTGAACCTAATTTCGGCAAAATACACCGTGATACCCTTTGTGATACAAGACCCATTGTAATTAATATGATTCAAACATAAGTAGGGTAACTTGTAATTAATGATTTGATTCCTAATATAAAAAATCCAAATTGTTTATTATTAAATTACCAAATTATCCTTTTCTTTTATTTTAAAAATAACATTAATTATATTAAATGAGTGGCTCATATTGGATCTCACGCTTATCACAAACTACCTAGTTCTCATTTGATTAAGCCCCTATGTGTATATATATATATATATATATATATATATATATATATATATATATATATAGTGGAAGGATATTTTGCAACCCTTAAAAATGTTGCAACCCTTGCAACCCACATCTTAACCGTTGGATTTATGATCGACGGTTATTTAATTTTTATTTTTCTCTTTTTTTAATTAAAAATATTGGGCCCCATATCTTTTATAACCGCCGATCATGAATCCGACGGTTAAGATGTGGGTTGCAAGGTTTGCAATCTTTTTAAGGGTTGCAAATGAACCTCTCCCTATATATATATATATATATATATATAGTCATAGGTTCAAATGAGAAGTGTTAAGTGTGTGAGAAGTAGAGAAGTGATCATAGCCCTTAATCTGGTCAACATTTACGGTTTTGACTGTGAAGTACTGGATAATTTGGTCTTATGGTATTTTAAAGATAGAGGGTAGTCTCGTAACTTTTACAAATAGGCGGCAAACGGATTCATATGTGAACCTCTGTGATTCACATAAACTATATGTGCATATATGAACCCTTATGATTCAAATATGAACTATTTAATTGATTCACATATAAACACGTGTGAATAGTTATGATTCACATATGAACCTGTGTGATTCACATATGAACTATTTAACTAATCACACGGGTAATTCATATATGTATCACAAGGATTCATATATGGAATAGTTCATATGTGAATCACACGAGTTCACATATGAACACGTTTGCCACCAATTTGTAAAAAATACGAAACTACCCTCTATTTTTCGCATTTTGACCGGTCAAAACCACAATTCTTGACCAATATTGATCATATGAAAGGTTAAGATCAATTCTCTACTTGTCACATACTTGACACTTCTTATTTGAACCCCTCTCTCTCTCTCTATATATATATATATATATATATAAAAGATAAGAGATAAGATAAGTTCATCCTAAAAAAACAAGGGAATAGGTTTGATCAATCAAATGGTTCTCATTAAATGGTTCTTTTGATCAAAACGGTTCCATAATTACAATTACATAAATCTAAAAATTCTAATAAACATTTGAAATGAAACAAATTATACCAAAGAATAGAACTTATTAATTATCTTTAATTTTACATTAGTATAGTATCAATGTATTTTTCATGTTTTTTTTTAATCATATATTCAAGTTAGCAAAACAACCAATACTAATGATAATGAGAGCTTCACGAGATGTAATTATAAAATATTTACATTTATATATGAATATAGTCATACTCACGTGTAGACACCATTTGCATATATATTTACGTGTAGACATTATTTGTAATGCATATTATGTGTAAGACAAATAATTCTTATTTCAAACTATTTTAATGGTAAATTGCATACACATATATACATACAAATATCCATGCTAAATATCCAAACAAATGCATATGTAATGTATATTCACATATGAATATATTAATGATCATTTGTGAATATTACTTGTCACATAAGAACATATAGTCATGGTTATTACTTATGTAATATATATTCATAATCATATATAAATGCATTCATCGTTATTCATATAATGTGTATTTATATGTGTTTGTTTATGTAAATACATTAAGAATAGCGATGAGCGTGTGTGTGAATTGAAGTTAAGATTTTTGCTTTTTCAAAAATAAAAAATCAAAGAGAACATGAAAGCGCATGTTACATTGCTTTGACCTTGCGATCATAGTGGGTCTAAATTACTGTGACAGGGAGGCACGAAAAATTCAACTTGTATTTTAATGAAATTATTTATTGGGGCAGAAGAAAATTCGTTGTTTCGACCTTATATCCTTTAATCAGGTAAATATATATAATAAAATAATGATTAATAAGATAAAAATAGGAAAATTAATTAAAATGTCCGTATTTCAATCTCGTATTACCTAAATGCCCAAAATCTCTTTCCATTTACCGAAATACCCAATTTGGCCGGGATATAGGGTCGGGATTCGACCCATCCTGGGGTTAGGAAAATTGCCGGAGTTACCCCGGGATTTCACTATTCATCCCGGGGTAGGTCTGGTATCCCGGGGTTGGGGCCGGGATCAATTAATATGAACTTACGATTAACAAATGAACGGTGAGATCAATAGATAAATTAGATTAAAATGTTACCCCATCCCTTGTAAATTGAATGGTCCCCATTTAAAACCCCACCACAACCACAACCTCTTCTATTCTAACTCTCTCATATATCTCGTGTATATCACGCTCGGATTTCGACTCAATTGGTTAGTGTTTTAGCAAAGTCGGATATGTCTCGTTTAGTTAGTACGGTACGTTTTCTCTTAACCCCATTGTAGTTTTATTTTTTATAAAATATTTGTTGTATGTTTTTTAGATTATGTGTTTGATTTAAAAATATTGCGTTTATTTTAGAGATTATGTGTTACGTTTACGTTGATAATATGTTAGAGTATTGCATGTTTTTTAGAGATTGCGTTAATTTTACAGTGTTGCGTTAATTTTAGAGATTACGTTAATAATATGTTAGAGTATTACGTTTTTTTCAGAGTGTTGTGTTTTTTTTTTTGAAAATATTTTATAGATTGCGTTAATTTTAGAGTGTTAGAGTATTACGTTTTTTTAGAGTGTTGTGTTTTATTTTGAAAATATTTTAGAAATTGCGTTAATTTTAGAGTGTTAGATATTGCGTTGATAATATGTTAGTATTACGTTTTTTTAGAGTGTTGTGTTTTATTTTGAAAATATTTTAGAGATTGCGTGTTTTTTAGAGATTGCGTTAATTTTAGATTGTTGCGTTAATTTTAGAGATTGCGTTAATTTGGAAAATATTTTAGAGATTATATGTTAATTTTAGAGGTTTGCGTTTACATTGATAATATGTTGTAGTATTACGTTTACATAGATGGTTTTAAGAGAGTGATAATGATTTTTTTTATAAATTTGTTTATTTTAAGCTTAATAATATAATGCTTTTTATATAAATTTTTTCTTAAGTATTTTGTTAGAATTCAATGATTATCTTATATATTTTAAATTCTTTATATTTAAATTGATATGTTTATTCTGCTTTGATTATGTTTATTAGTTAGTTATGAATTTAAACATATAACTTTAGAAATTTATACTCATGCATCATTACTTGTAATCTTGAATTTTAAATAATATGTATCAATAAACAGTACTTAATGCATAAAAACTTGTTTTTAAAAGTTTTTTCGATAGTTTAATAATAATGTAATTTATTTTAGATTTAATAATATAATGTTTTTTTAATAAACATTAAATATTCTGTTATATTTTCTTAATTATATTTTAGATTTTTTATATTTAAAATTTTATTTTTATCCTGTATTTAATTATGCAGGGAATACTTTTAGGGATTGAAGTGAGGAATGATTTTAGGGGAATTAAAGTGGTTAGAGATAACGATTGAAAGTTAATAAATAACATTAAATGTGGTACATAAAACTTTAATTGTTGTTTTTAAGAGATTTTAAATAATTAGCATTAAATAACGGTACGTTAACCTTTAGCAATTCTTTTTAGGCTATGTTTGGCAAACCAGCTGATAAACTAACTTTTCAAAACGCTACTATGAGTAACTTTTCAATAAGCTAGCTTATAAGCTAGTTTATGGTCATCCAAACATGTACAAAAAAAAGTAGTTTTTTTTTTTGCCAAACAATGCCTTAGTATTTTTATACGTGCTTTATAATATAGTATAGAAGTTTAATAATAATGTAATTTATTTTAGATTTAATAATATAATGTTTTTTTAAAATAAACATTAAATATTCTGTTAGATTTTGTTAATTATATTTTAGATTTTTTATATTTAAATTTTGATTTTTATCTTTTATTTAATTATAGAGGGGAGTGATTTTAGGAAGTTAAATTGGTTAGAGATAACGATTGAAAATTAATAAATAGCATTAAATGTAGTATATAAACCTTTAATGGTTGTTTTTAAGACATTTTAAGTAATTAACATTAAATAACGGTACATTAATCTTTAGCAATTGTTTTTAATAGTTTTTTATACGTGATTTATAATATAGTATAAAAGTTTAATAATAATGTAATTTATTTTAGATTTAGTAATATAATGTTTTTTTAAATAAACATTAAATATTCTGTTATATTTTCTTAATTATATTTTAGATTTTTTTTATCTAAAATTTGATTTTTATTCTTTATATAATTATGCATGAGAGTGATTTTAGGTGAGTTAAAGTGATTAGAGATAACGATTGAAAGTTAATAAATAGCATTAAATGTAGTATATAATGTTTTAATGATTGTTTTTAAGATATTTTAAATAATTAGCATTAAATAACAGTACATTATGCTTTAGAAATTGTTTTTAAGAACTTTTTTATCCGTTCTTTATAATATAGTATAGATAAGACTCATTAATAAAACAATAATAGACTCATGATTACAAAATATAAATTTATAAAGGGCAATGTTAATGACATCCTTATTAATGTCAAAATCAAGTTAATTAATACATTGGGAATGTAAAAAGCAGGTTTTGATGTTGATGTGTGTGAGGAGAAAATCATTTATAAAGGTGTCATTAGCAAAGTATAGGGTGACACCAATCTACTCCTATATATACACACATATCATTGTGTTAATCTCAACCAACAAAACTTCTCTATATAAATTATATATCTGTGTGTGCAGTGCAGTGCAGATATGGGAATTAGCAGTAAGGGATTCACAGTGGAAGTGATTGAGAATGTGGTGGTGGGTGCAGAAGAACCATGGAATGTATTAGTTTAGTTCTGTTATTTTTTGTTATCCTTGTCAGCAGTTAGTTAGAAACTAGTTAGAGTTTAGTTTCTTGTCCTTTGTCTCTTATATATTAGTTGTACTGCTCTTTATTTCAATATACATAAAATATCTCTCTCTACTTTCTCTCTCTACTGTTTCTCTCTCTGTTTCACATGGTAACAGAGTGATCCATTCCAATCTGTTTTATTTCAACTTGAGAATTCTTGTTCATGTTCTTCGTATCTGTTCATCTTTGTTCTCCGTCCTTTCTCATTTGATTTCCATATCTGTTTATCCTTTGTTCTTCTCTTTCGATTTCTTGTAAAGAAACATGGCAGAAGATCAGAACTCAACAAACAAGAGTACTAATGCATCTGCTTATTCAAATCCGTTATTTCTGAGTCATAATGATAATCCAGGAGCAATCTTAGTCACGAAAAAATTTGATGGAAAAAGTTTTGGAGCCTGAAAGCGTGCGATGTCATTAGCGTTATCTGATAAGAACAAGTTAGGGTTTGTGACTGACAGAACTAAGAAACCTACAGAAGATGATCCTACCTATGATGATTGTTTGAACAATCAAATCTGGTTATTGTTTTTCAATTACAAAAGGAATTGAATCAAATTGCTCAGGGAACTGATTCAATCACAACATATTATTCTAGATTTAAGAGGATTTGGGATGAGTTTGTTGTTGTTGATGATCTACCGGATTGTACATGCACTGCAGGAGAGGCTTGGATTAAAGGAATGGAAAAACAACAGTTAGTTCAATTTCTTTTTGGACTAAATGATAGTTATGTTCAAGTCAGAGGAAATATTCTTCATGAAAAACCTACTCCTACAATTGTTTATGCTTATGCCACTTTGATTCAAGAGGAACAACAGAGAGAAGTGACTGCTCCTGTCAAATTCATTACTGAAGGAATGGCTATGCATGCAAACAAGAAAAACTCTGCAGGCGTAAAGTCATTCATGAGTGTTGAAACAAGAAGAAACCTGATCTGTAACTATTGTAAGAAAAAAGGTCACATCAAAGCTGAATGTTACAAGTTGAATGGCTTTCCAGAGAACTTTAAGTTCAATAATCCAAGAAGATCTGTTTCATCTGCAAATGCAGTAGAAGGAGTTACTGAGATCTCAAACCATGATTATCAACAGATCATGAGTTTCATCAATAGATGTAAAGTGAAGGATGTTGTTTTGAACTCTAGATAGAATACTTCCAACACAGGTGATGTTCCTGTAACCAATGAAGGAAGTGGTTTTGCAGCCTGTGCAGGTAACACATTGACTATTCCTATTTCTAGTACTTGGATTATTGATTCTGGGGCGTCTGACCATATGTGCAGTCATAAGTCTATGTTTTCCATTCTCAACATGCCAAATGGCACCATTCTGTTTGTTGAATTTGTTGGAAGTATCAATCTGACAGAGTCTTTAATTTTGCATAATGTTCTATATGTTCCTTCATTTCATTTCAATCTTCTTTCCATAGAAAAACTATGCTCTACATATAAATCTCCTATTCTGTTTTCTAATACTCAGTGTTATATACAGGACCCTCTCACCATGAAGCTCTTGGTACTTGGTAAAAGGGCTGGAAATCTTTTCTTGATGAATCCTACTCAAATCAAGCAATGTGATCCTAGTATTTTTCCTGTTTTTAGTGTTGTTATGTTAGACAAATGTAACAAGATTGTTTCCTTGTGGCATTTACGTTTTGGTCATCTTCCTTTGTACAAGCTTAAACAAATAAATCTTGCTCCAAATGCTTGTAATAAAGATCTTTTTCATTCTTGTATCGTGTGTCATAAATCTAGACAACACAAGTTACCTTTTCCTGTTAGTCAATCTAAATCTGATTCTATCTTTGATTTGTTACATGTTGATGTTTGGGACCTTTTCATACTCCTACTTACGATGGGCATCATTATTTTCTTACTATGGTGGATGATCATAGTAGATCAACTTGGATTCATCTGTTGAAATATAAAAGTTCATCTTTCCATGTCATAAAGTCATTTGTTCAATTTGTTCAAACTCAGTTTAATAAAACAATTAAAGTCATTCGATCTGATAATGCAAAAGAGTTAGGCAATAGCATTGAAGGTAAATCATTTTTCTCTTCCAAAGGCATTATTCATCAATTATCTTGTGCTTACACACCTCAGCAGAATGGGAGAGTTGAAAGAAAACATAAACATCTTTTAGAAACAGCAAGAGCCCTTATGATTCAATCTGGTCTATCTTTAACTTTTTTTTTTGGGAGGGGGGGGGGGGGGGGTAGTATTCTAATTGCAGCTTATCTCATAAACAGAATGCCTTCAAAGACATTAAATAACCTTACTCCCTTTGAACTTCTATTCCAAAATAAGCCGAATTATGATCATCTTCGGCCTTTTGGTTGTTTGTGTTTTGTATCCACAAATTTTGTTAACAGACATAAATTTCAGTCGAGAGTTGATCCTCATATTTTTCTAGGTTATCCTTTTCATATGAAAGCTTACAAGATAATGCATCTTGTAACCAAAAAGATTTCGTACTCAAGAAATGTTGAGTTCTGTGAATCTGAGTTTCCTTTCATTAAATCACCTTCATCATTTGATATAAACGATTTGCCACTTCCTGTTCCAAATGATAATCCATTTGTTTTTGTTGACAATTCTGATTCTAATCATTCTACTCCTATTTACAAACCTAGACTTGCTTGTCCCACCTTTTGACGTTGGCTCTTTCTTCTGCTACAACAAACCCTCCCATGGGAGTTTCGCCACCATGTTAAACACCCTCAAAGCTTCCTTATCTTGATCTCTCACACTCTATTACCCCCTCGCCGGTGAGATCGCATGGAATGCAGCTGTCGGAGAGAATCAAATTCACTGCAACAACTAAGGCGTTGACTTCATCCATGTTGTTGCTGACGTGCAGCTCAAGGAACTCAATTTCTACAATCTAGATGAGAGCATCGAGGGTAAACTAATGCCCAAGAAGCTACGTGGGGTGTGTGCCATCCAGGTACTCTTTTCAATTTCTATCCATCAATCCAGTATTTTATATAATAATAATATATAACCATGCATGCATATATGCATACATTTTAATTAAGCATTTAGTAATCGTGCATGACGAGGTTAATGGTTTTTTTTTTTTTTGGGAAGGAGTATCCCAGACCACAAGGTTAATTGTTTGTAACGTACCAAGATGAAAAAGTAGGTTACATTCGAACTTAAAATAAACTGTCAACGGAAACACGTATGGCACTATTAAATCATATATATTTTAAATAAACACCATCAAATATAACACTTGTCTCGTACAATTACGTTTCTTTTTTCTTTCAATACTTGTTTCACAACATTAGGAAAACCCTACAAATTCTTATCAACAAACCACTTAGATATGAGGACATTGTGGATCCATTACTCCTTAGTTTCCCCTTGGATACCGGCGAAGAAAGAAAAACATTGAGCCAAAAGGTCATTGCATGGACACAATAAATAACAAAATGTTTAATCTAACCCAACATCAAATATTACAAAAATCTGAATTTGGATACACGGGAAACTCGAATTTATAAGTATTGCATGTTCATGAAAGTTGGATTAAGTATAACGACGTACCACATCCAACTTCAACCACGACATATCAAAATACCCACAAACAAAAGAAACAAACTAATAAAAATTTGGACCTAACAACTCTATTTGAAATTGTTTAATCAAGACATAACAAAATTAATATATTCAAATTCATTTTATCAAAACAATAAATCGTGTCAAATACCAAAACCGTCAAATCAGAACAAAATTTAAACTAACCACTGTCAAACAAAACTGAGAAACTTAAATCAAAATCGTACAATGGGATTGTACACCGAGTTCAAACAAATATTTGCATATGCTTGAGTTTCATATATCGTCACACATACATAGAGAAATACAACAAGTGTCAGACATAAGTCACACAAGCATGTACATTGGACATGCACCCGACCCAACTGTACTAAATAATGTGATATGCGCACGGTGTGGGGTATTACGCCGTCATCCACCCTACAAACAAATCAAATATGTTATGACCGACCCATACACCTCCTGAATAAAATCACCCATAACACCGAGGAATTCGGAATCCATACATATATACAACGAATCAAATAAACACCAACGAGTGGAAATAAAGAATACCTTAGTTCACATCTGAAAATCGCTAATGAGAATTCCATCAGATTTCTTCAACGAATCTTTAGAAACAGAAACCAAGACTTCAACCTCGAATCTAATATCGGGTCTGATTTCTGACTGTTAAAACCCCACGATTTATGTAATTAATATAAAGGTTTATCGTATCTAGTGAACCATTTATATTTTCTAAGGTGAAACCTATGATAGAAACCTAATTCGAAACTAAAAATTGGAAGCCCACGTTCACGAATAATGTCTCCTAGAGCAAGTGAACCACATACATTTTTTTCAGGTTTGTTCCTAAACCCAAAGGTTTGCATTAATTACCATAACAACCCCTAAATTCTTAAACTTTTAATTATCCACCTTTTTAATACCAATTATATTGTTTTTAATTTTATTTACTTATTTATTATCTAACTTAATTAGGGTATTCCATTGTTTATATAGTTTCTTTGTTTCTAATTAATTGCCTTCTAATTAAAATGGTATTATTAATTAATTAAGAATCAATTAATGGATTGTGAAAAAGCAGGTTACGGAGTTAAAATGTGGAGGCATTGTGATAGGGATCATGTTTGATCATCGGGTAGCAGACGGGTACTCAGCTAACATGTTTAACTCATCATGGGCAGACATGGCTCGATCTGAAACCCCTTCCATGTTTAAGAAATCCATCCTCAATCCGAGGAACCCAACCACTTATTCTTCGTCAATGAATAGTAATCTATTTGATGGTAATCGTGTCATCGGGACAAAGGTCCCGGTTCACGGACAAGATGGACTTTGGGTGCGGTAAGGTGGCGTTTGGATCATGTCATCTCCCACCTTCAAGGAAAGATTGTTACGTGATGACATTGGCCAGTCCAACCAACAACGAAGATTGGATTGTGTACATGCATATGCCAATCAAACACATTGAGGCACATGCTAGTACTCACATGTTCAAACCCTTAAATGTTGATTACCTCAAGATTTAACATAATTCAATTTATGTATTTAATTTGGAAAATAAGACCTTGTTATGTTGTTACATAATTAGTGTCCAACTAGATCTCACTACAAAAAAAGCTACTTTTGCCGGAGGAAAATGTGGTCGGCAAAAGGCTCGAAAGTCGTCGGCAAAAGTTCAAAGCCTTTTGCCGGCGGACTTTTCCGTCGGCAAAAGTTGTCATGAAAAGTTGGCCTCTAAAAGGGTTTTTACCGGCTAACAATATGGGTCGTCGGTAAAGATTCTTTTGCCGGCGAAAGATAGTCGTCGGCAAAAATTGAAGTCGTCGGCAAAAACATCTCTCAAGTAATCGTATAAAATCTTTTTCCCGACGACTAAATGTTTTTGCCGGCGTAAATTTTTCCGTCGGCAAAAGTTTTTTTAATTTTTACGCATAACTTTTTACCGACGCAAAAGTTCGTCGGCAAAAGTTAAGTTTGACTTTTTTGGTCAATTCTCTACCAACAAAAAAACCCGTCGGTAAAAGTTAATTGTATTTTTTGGTCTTACCGGCACAAAAACCGGACGGCAAAAGTTGTTGACCACATAATGGAACATTTATCGTTATCGACCCGTTTGGACGAATTTTTGTCAATAAAAATAACTGATAAACAAATATAAAAGCAAAATATAAAAGAAGCTTAAAACATTAATCAACTAATAATAAAAAAACATTACAAAAATATCTTTTAAAATAATCCCAACCAAATCAAAATATCTTTTCAACATATATAAGAAATAAAGGTAGCTAGGCAAGATTCTCTGCAACATTATCTTCATCATCGGTTGACTCAAACGGTTGACTAGTAGTTGCATCGTCAAAGATAACCGGCGGAGGAGGCGGAGCTCGTACAGTAGATAACAAATGTTGCGGCACATTTAATCCGGGTACAAGGTCTTGAATTTGTTGAAACATTTTTTTCATCTCATTCATGTCTTCCATTTGTTGCACCGAAAAATCATGTTGGGCAGCCGCATATTGTCTAAGTTGCTCATTTTCCTTTATTATTCTGTCAATGTGTTCTTGTTGGTGCGTACTAAAGGTGGAGGTTGAAGTACGTGCTCGCTTTCCCCCAAATGCTTTGAGCCTAGGCAATGATCCAAATCCTTTCTTATGTCGGGACCGGGAGCCTAGAACATCAGAAACGATATCCAGGTCTGCAGGATACTGGTCGGTATCACCTTGATCAAACGAGACAACATGTGTACTTTGTGATGCTCGTCGTTGAATCATCTCTTGCTAAATAAAATAAGAAGAAATATAAGAAACAATTTATTATAAATATACCTACTATTGCATGCCTTTTGATCAAAACAACTTAAATCATCCTAAAAATCATATAAAACAATAAAAAAGATTGGATAAAAGAGCTAACTTACATGTGCCTTCTCCGCTGCCTCACTTCGCCAACCATCTTGCTTTCGGTAGAGTTTTTCAAATGTGTCGATCGTGCTTGGAGGTTGACTTGATTTTGCAGCCTAGATTGAAAAAGAAATTTATATATAATCATAACCCATAATTAAAATAAGACAAGACATAGATGTAATTCATATAACTTACGATTTCACGAACATGTGCCACAATAGACTTAGAGCCATGCCCTCCCAACATAGACATTTTGGCCCTATTTGCTTTATTTCTCCGAGATATAGCCTATTTAACAAGAACACATGATACTGTTATAAATAATTGCATGTTAAAAATAGTATAAATAACTGTTCTTTTACCTGTTGTGACTCCGAAGACCAATGATCACATAACAATACCCAGTTTTTTAAAGACACATTATTGTACGGGCTTGTTTTCGCTGCCTCAGTGTCTGTCTCTCCACCAACATCGCACCAATGTTGTTTCATTACATGCAACCATTCAGAGTAATACCTCTGCATATTCCGATCCATCGAATCCTTGATGATGGCATTATTAAGTGGAAAATGGAATTTTTCCTATAATGAAAAGAAATATATATATATATATATATAAATCAAATCATAATTAGTCATAACTTACACTATAAGTTAGTAAACAACTTACTGATAAGTTTTGGTAAATAACTTCGATATCTGTTTGTGGCACATTCTTCCAGAAAAAGAATTCTGGAGACACATTTTCTCGCACCAAATGAGCCGTAAAGTTATTAAACCATTTCCCGTACTTATCAATTGCTTTCCCGGTTATCGGATCAAACAACACTTCTAGACGGGTAACCCCCGTTCCTCGGTTCATGGCAATCTCTTTCTCAATAGAAGCACCATAATAAGCTCCTCGAACTTTTTTCTTACCTGTACCGGTTGATCCTGAAGCCTGCATTCTGTATGTCCATATCATAAATAAACATCTAAAAAATTAGGTGTCATTGTGTATATGTACGTCTCTATGTATATAAACTCTAAATCTGAGTGTTTAAAATGTAAATCATTCACAGTTGTTATATACTTGTAGTTTTAGTTTGGATGAATTAAGTGGACGAAATAAACAAAAAAAGTCAAAACAAATTAAGTTGATGGACATATATGCGCAACCGTGGTATTTATGTCATATTTCACTCTTCGAGACACCAACAAAGGTGATTCAAGACTTTTTAGAAACCCAACTAACCAATTTACACTTTTTATGTTCTGAGTTTTCGTAAAATAAAGTTACATCTGAGCCTAAAGTGACATTGAAGTTGGAAAACGTATGTTGGACAGATTTGCGCAGCTATGCTATTTCTGTCATATCTCATTATTCAAGACACCTACAGCAGTGTATCTAGACTTTCTGGAAACCCAACTGACCAATGCCTGCATTAATACCCTGGAGAAACTCAAGATATACTATCTTGACAAGGAAGAGATTACATTGCGAATAGACTGCCAAGCAATCATAAGTTTCCATAACAAGTCCAATAGAAACAAAGCCTCAAGAGTCAGATGGCTTCGATTTACAGATGCAATTACTGGCACAGGAGTTAAAATCAATATTGAGCATATTGATGGAAAGTTAAATCTATTAGCAGACACACTCTCTCGACTAGTAACAATTTGTGTTGCAGGATGTATAGAAGCACAACAAAAGAGCATGGAACTGATCGAAGAGGCAATCCGGGAGGTCGAGCACAATCCTGGTATGTTACAGAAGAAGGAACAAAGCAACTCCGAACAATGAATGAAGATCTCAAACCTATGCCAACGAATTTTTATAAAACCGTTGCCATCCATGATGATCCCACAACAAACTACCAAGCAATGCAAATCCAGTTGCACATGTTCCCTTTACTCGATGACGAACGATACCGACTGGAAAGAGTCACATCTTCAATCGAAATTGGAGCAGCACGAGAAGCAACAACAACAATCAGAAAACTGCAGGAAATCTTGCAGTTCAAGGCCCAAATTGTTTATGGCAAAAGCCCAAATGATGAATATGCCCGATCCATACTATCAGAAGTACGGATGCAAAACCTGGAAGCCCGAGAACTCAGATACAGAACAGAGCAATTGGCAAAGAAAGTTGGGCATATCGTCATTTGATCCAGCAACTCAAAAGGAACAGGAAGCCCAGGCCCAACGTAACTTTCTAGAAGCTTACGTAAGGCCTGACAAAGATCAACTAGGCGTTAAACTTCATAAAAGTTATGCAAGTGGAATACTGGAGATACTTGGGATAATTGTGGTAATTGTCATAATTGCGTATATACGTGGAAGATGCCAAAAACCACTTGGAGCATCCCAAAAGCAAATCATGAACAGCAACTCTACGAGCGACGAAGCAAGTACTAACAACTGTTATACAGCTGTCTACCACTATAATAAAGAAGAGACGCGTGTTTTTCCTTTTTAATCATTCAGGCCATATTATTGTATGAAAGGCCCAGTAGTACTCTGTGCTTTATTAAAGGCGAATATCCTATGGTTTATACCATCCTTATTGGCCTATATATAGCGATGATCTTAGTAATAAACGATCATCCCTCTCACTCTTATCTTCTCTCTTATTGTAAAAAAAAATCCAATGTGCGCCTCTGCAAGTTATAATAAAAGTTGTAAGTTCTTATGTATTAATTTTCAGTTTATATCTTATTACTCTCGATTTTCAGTTTATACTTTGTACTGAGTCGACTTAGTCAAACGATCCACAAACTCATATGGTATCAGAGCTTGTGAACAAAGTTATGGCAGGCTAAAAACTCAGTCAATGTTAGCAGGAAAGGAATGATGAAAAACCATTTTTAAACCTTTATACTTTGATCAAGTCACTCATCAAAAAAAAACATTTTTAAAACCTCTTTATTTTGGAAGACGGTTGCTTAGCAAAACATGGAAGACTTGGAAATCACAACCAAATGTACGCTATCACTCTTCGGGTTGATAGAAGGCGAAGGTTAAGGGAAGGAGTTGGAGAAGAAAATGAAAAACTTTGTTCATTTTGACAATGTACAAATGATTTAATTTGTTTTGCAACATAACGACAAGTAAAATGGTTTAAAAGTCTAATTCACTAGTTTTTGGATACATTGGGAGTTGAATTAAGGAGATGTCACTGAGCAATGTAGCTACGGAGGTTCATGAGCTCTTGCAATTTGTCACTAGATGGAAGAAAATCAGTCACACCCGATGGTCGTACCAAATTTCAAATCCAATGTTTGGTTCACATAATGAAAGTGATGGAATCCTTTGAATTCCACAATTTAAAGAATTCACCATTCAATAGCTTAAGTGAAGGAATTAAATTTTTACCAACCAAACGAATGGTCAAATTTCATTTCAATTCCTTCAAAGTCAAATTCCTTCGATCAATTCCAATTCCATCAAATTTCATTTTACGAACCAAACACCCCCTAAATTTTTTATCACGTTCAACTGAAATTCATAGCCTTAGAGGAATAGTTTTAACGAACTAAAGTTTTAGGGGTGCACAAAATGCACATACGTTAATTGCTAAATGCATACATATCTACCAACTAGATCCACTTCAAGATTTATTTTTTACATTTTCAATATATGATTTGATCTGATTCCAAATAAATAGATGTGAATATAGCCCCATGATTGATATCTTTCATGATCAAGCTATGTCCCTACCCATTAAAAGATGTTGTCTAGATTAAAGGGTCGTTAACTAAATGCTTATTGGGTAAGCGCTTATCAGTATCACTTACTTTACAGATTGAGCTTGACAAGACCAATAATCATGCTCCCCAGTCCCCACACGGGAAGCACTCTCTACTCTGAGCTATATATTATATCTCACCTTACCCGGTAAGAGGCATAGACCGAGAGTCTTACCCGGTGAGGGTAAAGGCTATCGTCCGGTAAGCGGTTACGGGATTTGAGATGCTTACCAACATCCTATTTTGATGGTCGAGGATGTTATACTATAAGGTAAGTGAAGGTGATGTCTCTTGACGGTAAGCGCCCGGATAAGCGTTTGGTAAACAGACCCTAACAAATTTTCTCTAAATTTAGCGGTGAATGTATAATGAATGTTAAGTAAGAATTTTTAATGACAAAAGATTACCATTCTAATCCAGGAAAAAATCTGGTTAAAACCAAATCAAAATACAGAGTTGAACTCATTCATTTCCATACTCTGAACCACTCAAGTACTCACCATGCTCTTCAAAATATTCAATCAACCGCTTCAGGAACTTATCGCTGCTCACAGTCTCCGTGTCGCATATGATACAACACTGTCTCCTTGCCCGAGTCACGGCAACATTCATACGTCTACGATCACTCAGAAACCCCACCTGAAGTATATATCGTACTTAATCTCAATTTGTTCGTTCGACCATTAACTATAAAAAGTTTAGCCAGAAGAATTAATTAATACCTCTTTCTTTGAGTTTGATCTGACCATTGAAATGATAATGGCTTCTTTTTCCCTTCCCTGAAAGCCATCCACAGTTGAGATTTCCACTTCTTTTAACTTATCTTCCTTTGTTCGCAGCGTTCTTAGTAACACAACCTACAAAAAAGAAGACAATCAACGATTCGAAAGTATTTTAATTCTCTTCTGTCTTTTTATCGTTAAGTCTAAAGGAAGCATCCACTAGGCAATACCCAAGTGCAGGATTCGACCTGAACTCAATTGGGCATCCAACTCGATGCTAGTAGTCTATACATTCATTTTCCAGTTTCAACACTGAATGAGTTTGTTTATGTTCTAGAAAAAATATTATAACTACATAAAAATAATAAAAATTAAGGGCCTGTTTGGTTTGACGGAATTTTTTGAGGGAACTGGATTTCGTGGAAGGATTTGAAATCTTTGGTGTGTTCGGTTTGTAGGATTCGGAATGGAATTTAATTCCATTCTTCTATAAATCTTGTTTGGTTTGTAGGATTTGGAATGGAATTTATTTGTTTGTTTTATAAATAATTTGTTTGTTTGGAGGCCATGGAGAGATTATGGCAGATTTGATGAAAGAGGGGTAGAGATGCGATGGAGACAACTGAAATCCATGGGATTTGGATTTGAAATGACAGCCATCTCCAAGAGATTTCTAAATCCCTCGGTTGTGGGATTTCATTGAAATCCCCAGATTTCAAATCTGAACTTTCTTTCAAACCAAAATTCAATTCCAAATCCCTCCAAATCGTTTATGAAGATGTGATAAATTTGAATCGAATTTTTCATTACAACATTTGATCCGACTAAAACGGTCTAGGCCACTAATCAAGACACGAGTTATACTTTACCTGTGCTGAGTAAGGGGTAACGATTCCAATATCAGAAGCACGAACTCCGCTTTGAATGAGTCTTTTAGCATGAGCTATAGCAATCTCAGCTTCACCCTCATTTAATGTGCTTTCTTCTTCATCTTTCTTTTCTTCCATGTCACAACTACAATAAAATAGTGGTAATCACCAAATTACAGAGTCATGGAGTTGCAAATAATTTAAACGAACCATCAAAATAATTTTGCTCAATGCTAATTATGTGGCAGAACAAGATCTGCATACCCTGCTATGTCTATGAGAACAAGAGTAGGTTCAGCTGAAGAAGATTTCTGTACATCCTCAAGTTCATGTAGCGTATGTCCAGCAACACTTGCATGAGCTTTGATCTATAATTATAATAACAAATATAATCAAAAATGGTAATGACGAAAGCTGATACACTCTCTGATGAAAACAAAATGAAATTGATATTGCAACTAAATGATTAATGGTTTCCAGCAATTCGAGAAACTGGGGTCTCCCTAGGCTCACGCCAAAATCAGTGTTTATAGATCAGATACCCTCTCCAAACCCCTCACCCCTATTTAACAGATTACTCCTGCTACTTTTCCTTTTTTTACCCCTTTAACAGAATACTAACAATTCCAGAACTGCCCCTGCCCCTATTGACTACTGTTATTACATTCTTACTAAAACAACTACCCACCTACCCCTTTACTCCTTCTAGCCAACGTAGCTAATAGCATCCCTCCGGGGTATATCAAAAGCATTATGTTACAGTGATACTCCCTCCGTCCCAATATAAATGTCCACAATGAAAAAGAGACGGTTTTAGAAATGTGTAATTATTACACTTTTTAATCAACTAAATGACAATTTTACCCTTATTAATAAAGAGAGTAATGAATTTTTCCTTCTCATAATTAAGGTAGAATTGGAATGTAAGCGGACCAATATCTTAGGACAAACTAAAATAGAAATATGGACACTTATTTTGGGATGGATGGAGTACCTTACTGTTGTAGAGCTCCTTGGATGACCAGTTCATTATAAGTTCATGCATACGGTACTGGACGGTGAGCATAGACATGACTTCATCTCCATACAAATCCGCAAGGCGCTCGAAGAGAGTCTTTCCCAACCCTTTCTTTTCAGCTTCAACACTCTGGACAGTCGGAGGAAGTTGGAGATGGTCCCCAGAAAGTATACACCTAGAACCCTGTAAAACCAAATTAAAAGCCTTCTTTGGATTCATATCCGTATAAAAACCCAATCAGTACCACAATAATTGGTGCTCTTTTCATTTTTAGATAAGGTATTCCTTTTGCTACCTACTAAAAGGTTGAAAAAATTAACGTACATACGGGCAAATCTGTTTATAAGTAATCATGATAGATATGGGAATGGAATCGAGATTTCATATATAGTTTCTTAGGTTGTATAGCTCATGGAGCCAGGAGGGGTATAAGAGAAAGGCAGTAATATTCTTCAATGCTCTATAAATGTTTTTTGCTTTGTTACCTTTAATAGAGCAATCCAGCAAGCTACCTCAAGTGCTTGAGCAGCTTCATCAATTATCACAAGATCAAATGAAGTGCCATCTAATTTTCGCGACAATGAACCTGTCAGTGTGGTTAGAACAACATCTGCATTTTTTATTACGTCTGTCACAGCCAGCTGCTGCCTTTTGCGTTCTTCTTTGGAAAGCATCTTGAGCTCCTTCCGGATATCCCTCTTTGTGTTTCTGTCTTTAGCTTTCAACAATTTACCATTCAATGCCTGCAAAAGATTCGTTAAGGAAATATGAGATAGATGAACAAAATTTCATGGAAAGTAAAAGAGACGAGAATAAGTTCAAGTTTTAGTTTTAACAGTAAGAAAATTATAAAGCCTTGACAGGAACTGGAAGTATCAGTATATACAAAAAATAATGCCAATGACTCGGACACAGCTGCATTTTTCTTTCGTATTTCATTGGAAGTCTCTTTGGTAGGTTATGATTGCCCCAACAATATAGGTGTAACAAATTTATCACTATTCAAAAACACCAGTACCTCGATTATTTCTTGATCTACACTTCTACAGTATGTAATGTCAAGAGTACTGGGAAAAGAAGGGGCACCAACTCATTTGAGAGATCACTGGATTCATCTTATTATCATTCCAGTTTATTTAATTGTGCCCTAGACAAGTTCTCATGGAGGACGGACAAATACATAGTATAGAAAAGCAATCCCTTAAAAAGAACTTACCAAAAGTTCCGTGAATAGAGTATGTTCCCAAAGTCATTATTCAGAAACTTAATTCACACACACACACACATGTACATATGATTGTCAATATTGCATGAATTACATTGTTAACTTGTAGTAGTATGAAAGATATTTAACTAGACAACGAACGTGGATAGACTATTGGAATTCTCAAAATGATTTACCTTCATTTCTTTACGGATGTCATTTGCAAGAGAGCTATTATCCCCACGTAACACCTAGGAGCAACCAACCAAGCATAAGTTAAACTATGTAGCACAAAACCAGGCAAGTGAAACAGTCTCAAATGGACCATAGTGATAACTGCATCTGCCCACAAGACTATTTTTTTCCTTATATTAGTGAGAAAATAGAAGGAAAAAAAAAGATAACAACAATAATGCCCAAGGGTCGGTAACATCCTTGGGGGGGGACAGTGGATGGCATCCCTGTCTACCCGGGTTCGATTCCTAGGGGGAACGGGTGGCGATACCCCAGTCCATGGGTCGGCCTTCGGGTCGGGCATGGGCGAGGCTATGGATCGGTAACGGTCCATGGTCGCGAGGATTAGTCGGGTGCCCGTTTGGATCCCGGATACCTCGTCGACTTCGGTCGGGGCGGGTGTGTGCGTTTATGCTGCCGTTCAAAAAAAAATAATATCAAGAAACTAATTGCCCATCCCTATTGAGATGAAAAGAGAATATGATAACAAAAAACAATGATCACTGAACTTTCATGGCTTTTTCACTTGCTCACTTTTACAAAAACATTTATTATTCACATACTTGCATCATCACAAGCATATCAATAACATCCCTTCTATCTAATTCTCACAAATCTAAGAAAATTTCAGAAGCATATGTTTTAATTCACACTTCACAAGCACTACTTCCTTTCAGTATACGGACTAGTTAAACTCCCTTAATCTTGACATTAATTTGTTAATTTGAATGGCATGCAAGTCATATAATTGAGAAAATCCAAGTATGTGATTGACAACCACTTTTTCTTTAATTTTGTAAGTGAAAAGACAATAAAAGCTCGGTGATCATTTTATCTACTATGCCAAGCAAAAATAAGCAGTAAGAAAAACATAAGCAGCTTGCATACGTTGTTTGCCCAGAATTAACATTTTTGTCACTAGCATGGCTAGTGAACTATAATAGAACATCTACCACGCCTACCGAGAGAAAAGAAAAAGAAAATTTCACAAGGATAAAA
This sequence comes from Arctium lappa, assembly GCA_023525745.1. Taxonomy (NCBI): domain Eukaryota; kingdom Viridiplantae; phylum Streptophyta; class Magnoliopsida; order Asterales; family Asteraceae; genus Arctium; species Arctium lappa. Next base: position 85,218,442 of record CM042052.1, on the reverse strand, counting down.
TTACCCGATGCCATTAGCACTTATTTCAGCATGTACATCCAAACCATAGCAAACCAAACAGGTTTGACAAACTGACTAGCTATTGAAGAAAATCGGTGTGATAAAGTTCAGAACATTTTGACTCAATTGCTTTTTAAGAGGTTTACAGTAATCCTTACCTGTGCATCAAGAGCACTCTCTAATATTTGAGGTAGTAACCGTGCAGGATGTCCCACTCTCACCAACTTTACTCTAATTCAAAAGGTAACCACTAGGTTAGTAATTGAGATTCATTGAAAGCAGTAAATACGATACTCACATCATCTTAAACGCACATGTAGAGTTTAACTGGTTAGCTCCACTATGACACTCATTGTCTAACTTAATGCATATAAAGCGAAAGAATGAACCAACCTCAAAAGACATAGGTCTTGTGAGTACTAGTGAGATTATAAATCTGAAAGACGTGTGCAAATTTGTGCCATCACAGGTATATTCTATGTCCTATGTTAAAAGTGCCTTTCTATAAAAATATTGATATTAAAGAAATTTTGATATACTTGTGATATATATCATTATTTCACAAGTCACCTCATATATTATCCACGTGGCATGTGAGTTAATTACATATATTCATTTACATAAATCTTCAAACATCTCTACAAACATACATGGGAGCCTCCGTGCATAGTGTAGGATGAAGAGACCGAATCATCTAACACCTTTATGTGAGTATCAGTAAGTGGCCTCCACAATCCCACACAGAAACTAAATGGGATACAGAATAGCAGATGGCAAGTCTATGCTGGGAAAAGGGATTTGAGCTCCCACCCGTGATGAATAGTAGTTGAGGAACAGAGGAAGCATATACATCGTGTCTTCCTCACTCCACTACCTCAGGTGTTATTCATCTCAAGCGGTCATTCATATGTATTATATACAGGTAAAAATAATTTCCGTGAATTTTCTTTCTTCTTTTCTTTACAATTTTGGGAGTTTGAGGGAAGAAGCAAGGGTCTCAACTCTCAACTCCAATTCTGTAATAAACCAGTGCAGCCATGTCATATGATAACAGACAAGTCAAGATTGTGGAAATAAACTATTCAACAACCTACTTCTTCCATAATGAGAATTGTGTTACCTGTGAGGAACAAGTCGTTCAACAATGTTGTCAACAGCAATATTAGAGGCAGCACAAGCAAGAATCTTTGATCCACGTTTCACTTCCTGAAGGATAATTTCCACCACAGTTGTTGTCTTTCCAGTTCCAGGAGGTCCATGCAGCAAAAATAGGTCTTTTGATGATAGGGCTTTTCTAATGGCATCTTTCTTGGAGAAAAAAGAGATACTGTTATTTAGTGTGTGTAAAACAGGTGGACCTATGAAAATAACAAATCAAAAAATTAAACATGTAGACACGTCAATTTAAGAGGTGGGTATATGACTATTGGACATATACACCCATGTTCAAGATAAGCTTCCAATGGGCACTAACATCTAGAGGTCAGCAGCTAACACCATCTATAACGGACCTACACCTACTAACATGAAATTGCCAAACTGGAGGCCGAATACTTGAAAAAAACATCTTAGGTTGGCATCTCCATCGTGATTCTAGTGAAACTGTCGAGTTAAATCCCATTACATTGTGTCACAACAACAAGCCTTTTATGTCAGAAGAAATTGTGAAGCAATGAAACCCAACATAATATATAAAAAAAAAAACAGGTGAACCCCCTCGGATGGTTCCAGGACATAAATTGAATCTTCCACACACTCCTATCTAAATCCAACTCCTTTGGTACATTCCAATCAATCTCTCTTCGGTCCTCACAACTCCTCATGTCAATCTTAGTAGACCTCTACCTCTCCTAAGAACTCCTCTTGGTAAGTTGGCATGACCATTGAAAACTAGAACTACTACCTCTGTTCTGATAAACGAAATTCTCGTGTGACTTCAATGATAAAACAAAATACCTCCCAGAATTCGTAATATACTTATATTTGTGTTGCCAATAGCTTATCCATTAGTATTCGGTGCATATTACAATATCAGGTTCACATAAAATTGATGATTTTGGGACAATGTTGCATCTGAAACATATTATTTGACCACCACAGTCAAATATGGATTATTGTATTTGTAACAGGGTGAGCACTTCATAGAACGAGGTGAATTATAATGTACACCCGTCCTTCCAAGGCTTCAACATGCTGTCATGTGTGTCCGTATATATGCAAAAGAGAAGTGAGGAAAGAGGTTAAACACCTGGGAGTGATCAAGGTTTTTATTGAACAGAGTGAAGGAGACATCCTTTTTCGCTACAGTTGGAGATCTCTCTCCAAATAAGACAGGCACCAAGTCTGCAGCAGGTCCCCTTTGAATACCTTTACTTAGTTGTATCAATGTGTCCTTCATTCTGCGATATGTCACCTACACACATGCAAAAGGTTCTAAATATTTGAATACAAATCCTTTTCATGATGAGTGTTCCCTAAAGAGATGATCTTCTATCTTTACAACAAGTTCTCCGTGAATGTGTGCACCGTCCAACACTCAAATCATGATCTATTATCTATAAACAGCATTATGCAAGCATATAAAAAACCCTGTGGGAGTTTAATGATAGTAGGAAGACAGAAATTGCATGAACTAATTCTGAACTGTTTGCTATTAAGCTGAAAGTATAGTAGTTAGAAATTGTAGATGAAAAAGTATACAAAAGAGAGAAGGTTTAACACATATATCACTATGTATATTAACAAAAGAAACTGAAAATAGGAGTAAAAAATTAAATAGTACGAACAATGTACCTCATTAGCCACCTTCTCAATGCGTAAAGGACTATTTAAACCTTCTTCTGGAATATCATCAAAAGCAATGGTGATTGATGAATCCTACAAAATGTAATATATGCATCTCAAAACCCAGGACAATAGACAAAGGTGTAATTGTTTTGAGAAGAAATGGAACTACCTTCAGTCGATAAACAACACCTTGTCCAAGGGCAGGAGCGCCTAAATCAGCCTTGTTGGGTTTTAGGACAACAACATCATGAGTCCCAAACTGCAACAAGATAAAAGACCCTTAGGCTTATAAAACTAGAAAGATGAATGGAAATATATACTAGAAAAGAGCTCTCCTTGGGCAACAACTATATATAACATAAATGAAACTACTGGCAAAAAGTAACTGTTTGTCTTCATCTGGAAGTGAGTCAAATTAGGAAGTTAGGCAGACACAAGTAACTAGCAACCAATTGTCATACATTACCCACAATACAGAAGTCTACAAATATGGGTTTTAACTTTTAGATAGATGAAGTTGAAAAGCATCTGATGATAATTAGACAATAAGCCACAAAAAGGGCCTGCAAAACTACATTGAGACTTAGGAAAGAGAGAGGAGATTATTAGCATTTATTATGATTATACTGAAAGCAGCAGGGGATATAATAATGCCAGTTCTAGTGAGTCCTTACTGAAAAGAACTTTTAGTACATCTAGCCTTCGAGATTTCAAAGTATTATTGGCTTGAAATATTCTTTGGCTTTTTGCTAGTTTAAGTTCACGGTAACTTTGGGTTTTTTTATCATCTTTATAAATGACTCACTGGAAGAACAGGCAATGAAACAAAAAAGGGCAAATGTTATACATAGATTAAGCAAACATAAATACACGGAATAGGTAGCATACTTCTATGCGAAGAATATATCAACCGCTTTTACCTTGTGAGCCGGAAGAACGTCTCCTTTGTTCGATTGAAGTTCAAGTAGAGTTTTGCCCATCAACCCCGTCTACGGCAAAGAACAAAGTAAAATGTATCAAAAATATAAACAGTAACAGTTTAGTTAGTTTCAAATAAACAATGTTTACGTTTTCATTTAAGCAAAAAATATTTTCAAATGACTTGTAATATGATTTCTTCATATTTAAGAATAATAGTGTTGTTCCTGATAGAACTTTGTATGTCTTTTATGATAATTCCGACTTAGTGGTATAGAATGAAATAAGTTCATAAAAACTATCAATCAACAAAATTCAAAATTTGACTAAGACATAAAAATGTTCGTAGTTTGTTTTGGATGAAGGAAAGAATGCAACTGATGATTAAAATGAGAAGTACCAACCTGAACATCTACGCATTTCAAATTAAGAATAGTAGATCCTTTCTTTGATGCAGAATCCAAATTTCTATTAGCACCGGAGCTCATTGAAGCAGATATCTCAGCTTCCTACAATGATCATATAAGCACAAAATACCTATCACCAGTCACAAACAATTGAATGATAGCACAAGTCCTTATGGATTCAAGTCATGCTTGATAAATCATACTAATAAAAAGCACTTCTCCGAATTACCAAGAAACATGATAGAAATGGGAGAAAAAGGAACTTGATCCATGTCAAATAGATCAGTCAAAGATAAATTTTAGGCACACATATTCGCAAATCCAAACTAATTGTTAGTAACTAACTCACTAAAAGAACTATGGCAGAAACACTCAGCGACCTGCTTCCTCTGTTCCAAAAGTTATAAAAACACAAGTTTGTTTACTTTGAGTTGAAATAAGATCAGTTTAGAACTCAATTTGATATGGATTTTGTCACAAATTGAACATCAATATGTTTTTATTTGCAGCATTTGTTACAAAGTTTAATGTGGTAATCAACAACCGGAAGAAAAGAATAACAATCCACATGAAATCTAATTTTGAAGTTGGTCCGATTGAACTCAAAAGTAAATCGTATCTCTTATATTCTGGAAGCGAAGGATCACAATGAAACCACCATTGCAACATTTTCACTGCAGTTCGTCATTTATAAATGTATCACTTGTATACGATTCTTCTTGTGGTTTATAATAAGTAACTACGAATTAAGCTCAGATATTAATAGTCTCTCCATTCCACACAAGAGTCCACCTTGGAAGAATTCCCTTTGTTCCAACCGAAGAACCCTATCTAGTTTAAAATAGCGTCAAGATCCTCAAGTTAACCTCTCAAAGTAAAATACATACATGATCTTGACGAATTCTGAAATGTGCAATCTAATCACCATAGCTAATCCTCCAAGTAAAGCAATGAACATAAATTCTTAGACAAGAATGCACGGGTAGAAGTAGAAGGTTGAGTACCTTTTCCATATCGATAAGCGGGGTCATGGTAGAGACAAATTGTTCAACAGATATTGTTTTTGATGAGGATGATGATTTCTTCATGTTTTTTGCCTTGTCCATGGCGGTGGTCTAAGCCGCCGGACTGAAAGAGATCGACGCCGGCGGGAAGGGGAAGGAACGGGGTTCCGATTAGTCGCAAGGTTTTGTACTCGTCTTTTGACGGCTTGACCCAACTAATCCTTTGTTACTGTTTTTGTATTTATAGGCATATACAACGATGCATAAGTAAAAAGAACGAACAATTATTAATCGTACTTCTTTATATACATATCATTAACAATCAACCATGATCTAAGAATCACAACTTATTAAAGTTAAACCCATAAAGATATTCAATAATTAGTTTATATTACAATTATTGACAAAAAAAATTATAATGATATAACTTATAATAAGAATGAAACGAATTTTACGATTATGTATTTTTAACGTGCTAACGGTGGAAAAAAAATAAAACGTATCGATAGAAAACAAATTATTTCGTAGATATTCATGATATTTAATAGTACGGTTAAATTAAAAAATATTCAATATTTGGTTTGTTTTGTAGGTATTGACGAGACGATTATAATTGTATAATTTGTAGAAAAATGAACGTATTTTTTCATTGCATTTTTGTTAATATATGATTATTTGTGTTAATATGATAATGGTGTAAAATGAAAAATGAAAAAGTAAGGGTTATAAAGTAAATTAAATAAGTAATTATAAGGGTGATAAATGTAACATTGTAAGGGTAGTAAATGTAATTATAGTACAATAACCGTTTTAGTTTTTTCATTATATACCCGCGGATGCAGCGGAATGTAAGTAAATAACGAACAATTAATGCAACTTCTTTATATACAATTATTGACGAAAAAAATTATAATGATATAGTTTATAATAAGAATGAAACGTATTTTACGCTTATGTATTTTTAACGTGCTAACGGTGGAAAAAAAATAAAACGTATGGATAGAAAACAAATTATTTCGTAGATATTCATGATATTTAATAGTACGGTTAAATTAAAAAATATTCAATATTGGGCTCGTTTTGTAGGTATTGACGAGACGATTATAATGATATAATTTGTAGAAAAATGAACGTATTTTTTCATTGCATTTTTGTTAATATATGATTATTTGTGTTAATATGATAATGGTGTAAAATGAAGTTTGTACAATAACCGTTTTAGTTTTTTCATTATATAGTATAGATATAGATATAGATACGGGTAAAACAAATAAACGGATTATTGAAATTTTATGAATTTTTAATTGGCATGTTTTGGTAAAATAAATTATCAAATGCCGGCCGATATTTACGGTTATTGACATAGATAAAGTATTTTGTGAGAAGAAAAGTTAACGTGAGAAATAAGAAATGATTTGGACTGTTAATCACTTTTAATCACAAACCCCTATGAATCGCGTTTGATACAGGGATTGATCTGGTGCATCTCATTATAATATGCATCCAAAGGTGGAGATCTATTTTAACCTTTCTCATCGTAACTTTCATTCTCACCGAAACCCAACCCATCGGATATAATGGCAATGACCGAGGATCTTACTCGGTGAGAGCAATGGAATGGATCGAAAGTCTTACCATGTAAGTAATGGTGACGACTCTTACCTGATGAGTGTGTAACGAGTAAATTGTTGCATACGATGTCTTTTTCATATAAGTAGAATCTCACCCGCTAAGGTAAGTAATAGTGTTAACTAGTTTGTATAAGTGTTTACTGATAAACATTTGGGTAAACGGCTCCTTAGATTTTTATAACCATGTAATTATAATTTTCATTAGATTAATTTAATATCCGGATCGAGCCTTCATTAGATCATGGGCCTTGGCATGGCCCAATGTCTCAATTGACCATCATATCCCGATCGAACCCTTAATTAGATCATGGACCTTGGCTTAGCCATCACACCACCAGAATCTAATAACTTAGCCGGTAGTCAAGGTTCATGAAAATAAAAGGCATGTTTACCAAACACTTGTCACTTCTTACCCGGTAAGTGGTGCTGACCTAATAAGAATTATGTTGTTTTAGCCAAACCTTCTAATCCACAATGTCAATAACGGAGATGCTATCCGCCAGTGCAATGCTATCCGTCAGTGCAGTGCTATCCCAATAAGGATCAAAGTTGCTTAATTTATCTTAGTAAATGATCCCTAAGTTTTACTCACATGGATAAACTTCAACCATCAAGTACAAATTTTGGCCATCCAATTAAGGTTTTGACCTAAACATTGAAGCTTGCACTTCCCGTGGATTTTTTACCTTTACGCATATGTCCGGCAACAGGTCATCGTGCCGGTGTTTATGTTTTGATCCTTGGACCGAACAGATGACAGCAAAATAAACGGTTGATAGATTTCCACACCTAAATCATCAAGAGAAACTCCCAGAATGACTTCAGGAGAAAACCTCCAACATTCATGTCAGTAAACCAAAGCCAACATATCCCACCTGGAGGTGGGGTCTCTATAGAGCAACATGTACGTACGCAGATCTGACATCTACCCAACACAGCAGTAATCCTTACGTTTCTTGGTGCTCATTTTTGTCCCTCAATCGATCACCAACGGAGGGAGTACAAATGCTGCAACAATGAAGCATTGCTCCATAATCAATTAACCACTACCATACTAGCAGAGATCAGGGCCAGAAAAATTCTCAATTATAACTCAATGGTGAACTTTGATGCTATAATTGATTATATTTTTCATAAAATTTATTAGAATTAGTTACAGGATTTACTTTTAGATTAATATGTCTCAAATATGCAAGACTAAGCAATGGTTTAGAGTTATAATCACAGTTAATCAATCCTCCAATGGGGGCATTATGATATCTTGCAGCACGACGACCTTTGCCTGCCCGCCAAATTCTTCCGGCAAAATATCTTCCCCGACCTCTCTGATAAATCGGTTTTTCTCTTCCTCGTTGCTTACTATCACAACCTGCATTCGTAACCAGAAACCGACCCTTTTTAACTCTGAAAAACAAACTGAAGTTTCAAAGCATGATAGCAAATAATTTGGACAAAATAGATAGTGGTCAACTTTCATGGTTTTTCGCTTGCATATTTCAACAAAAAAAAAAAACTATAAATCGCATGCTTAGAGCATCTTCAACAGTTTCTCTATAATTTCTTCAAAATGGATAAGCAAAAGTCAAAATCTCTAGAAGAAAATTTACAATCAACTCCAAGAGTTTATCCATTTTGGATTACACCCATCTCCTTCCATGAAAGTTCATTTAACCTAAAATTACCATTTTACCCATTGTCATTATTAGAGATTATGATGGCATTGGCGTTCGCCAACATGATTCTCTTTAGAGTGTGTTTGGTTTGCAAACAAGACTGGGCAGAATTGGATGTGATACGACGGGACTGTGCGGGCGAGAGTGAATGTCCCAAGATTGGGGTAGTTTAGTAATTTACCAAGATTGTCAATCTCCGTGGTTTTTGTTCCACCTGTCTTAGTGGGACAAAAAAAAAATCTCGTTGGACATTTTGTCGTGTCTTAGTCCAATGTCACGCAAAATGTGAGACAAGTTTTTGTTCTGTCGTTTCCTTTCCCACATACCAAGAGCACCCATGAAGGGTATTATAGGCATCTTATTAATATAAGAACACTTCTATCAAACTGCATGTATATAATCGAATGTTGCAATTATTACGACAAGATGAACTTCGTTCTTTTAAATGAGAAGAAGATAGAATATACCTTCTCTAAAGTTGCTTTTTCCAGGAATCGAGAAACCATCTTCCAAATGCTCACAAAAAACCATGGCATATTTAGTATGTATAACTTTGCTAACCTCTCCGGGTAGTATGCCTATGAGAAGAGAAATCAAGATAACGCGAATCAATCAAAACACGACTTTTTCAAGGCTTAGGACAAACCCTTGTGCATTTGAAGAATTTGCACTTATTTTATATTGTGGCAAGAACAAATACTAGCGAGTCCATAATCTGTTAAGACAGAAAGTGTTATGCATGAACTCTAAAGTGCTTATAGGTTGTTTTTCCATTAAGGGGTGGTTTACTTTTTTTTACATTAACCTGTACCAGTTAAGTTGTTTGTTTGGATAAATCTATCGGAGACCAATAAGTTTGAAGAAAGCAAAGAGAGAGGGTTGGATTATTTTGGGCATTTTTGGTATTAATTTGTTTGGAGTGACTAAATGAGGATAACTTTGGGGTCCTGGATTATTCCATATAGCCATTTTAGCTTAATGGCTTAATGATTAAGCCGTAAAGAAACACTTATATATGGCTGAGCGAATAAGCTGTCCAGACCATTAAGCTCATTAAGCTGTAAGTAAACAACCCTAAGGGGCTGTTCGTTTGTGGCTTAATGAGTTGTATAGCCTGTATGGCTTATTCGGTAAGCCATACAAGACTGTTTGGTTGTGGCTTAATACTTCAGTTGGATGCTTATTCGGTCAGCTAACATAGATATGTCCTTACCATTCAGCCATGATTATTCCAAGAATGCCCTTGTGATATTAAAAAACCTGCGCCTCCAAAACGCCTCTACAACGATAAGATATGTGATTTCAAAATGGGTTATCTCATAGCCTGTCCTCGCCTCCTCCCCCATCGTCATTCATCTGCTCCTCCCCCGTCGCCGTCATCTGTGATCAGAAAGCCTCATCGTCGGTTATCTGCGACTTCTGATTGTTGTTTTCTTCCATATCTCGCAAAGCTCTTTTCTCCTTAATCTTTCCTCAAAGAACTATCTCCTCTCCATTGCACATATCTTGACGACGTTAGGATTCGAGGTTTAGTTCTAAAAGGTAGCTTCAGTACTTAGGAGGGAAAACCAAAAAAATCTTTGGGTTATGGTGGGAAGTGGCTTCTGGTGGGAAAAGCAATTTTGGTTTTTTTTTTTAATTTAGGGTTCATCGATTTTTTATTTAGGGTTCACTGATTTCGTTTTTTTTTAAATTTAGGGTTCATTGATTTTGGTTTTTTTCTTTTAAATTTAGGGTTCATTGATTTTGGTTTTTTGTTTGATCTACTACTTTCTTTGGAATTTGCTGCAAATATTGTTGTTATATTGTAAAATTTTATCTACAAAGATTGTTTAATATAAACTAAAGGGTAAAATAGTCATTTATATCATTCAGATTGTTTATTCAGCACAACAACCGAACACCAATTTAGTTAAATCTATACAGACAACTATATCGATATAGACAACTTTATCCATACAGGACTTAATAGAAAATGAACCGAACAACCCCTAAATCATGTATGGATTAAGCTAAATTGTTGTTCAGTTGTGGTGCTGAATAAACGGTCTGAATGACAAAAATGATTGTTTTAGATTAAACACCGATTAAAATAACCGTTTAATAAATATGCCGACAAAAATAAAGATAAAAAGTTACCTGTAAAAACTGAAATCCAGTGATTAGCCCGCGAGCATCAACATTTTTGTAACTAAGTTGATTTAAATCAATAACACCAATCATCTTCTCATTTCCTACTTCTTTTCCTTTGATTCCACTGAAATGAGCAAAAGAAGATTAAAGTTTGAGTTGACGTCCCATTTCTGGATAAGACAGACGGCTTAATCAAGTTTTAAGAAAATAAAAGGTTGTCGGTTTCAAGTTATTAGATTTGAGCAGTCGTGTTACTTGCCTCATAACTGTAGGTAGAAAGAAACAACAAAGTTCATGTTCCAATAGAAGGTATACTTTGACTTTTGAGGTCAAATGGACTTTCACACTTTTTTCAATTGCATACTAAGTTAATTTCATTAAAATTGCACGAAATTCGTGTAATTTGATATGATTATGAAATACTAAGAGGCCGTTCACCAAACGCTTACCGGGTAAGCACTTACCGGCAAGAGTCACCATGCTCACTAACCTTATCGGGTAACATTCTGGCCATCAAAATGGATTGTTAGTAAGGTGCCGTTTGTTTTTTAAGAGGTCTAAAGTCTGAAGTCTTATTTTAGTTATGATTAATAAGAGGTGGTGTATAAAAAGGTCTGAACGATTCGGACTTAAGAGCCATTAAGAGGTTTTTTTTTTTAAAAAACAACCCCTAAGTGTCTCTTACCCGGTAAGCACAAGAGTCTTCTCCCTCACTTACCGGGTAAGATTCTCGGTCCTTATCATGCTTACCCAGTAACCGCTTGGTAAACGGCCCCCAAGTATTTGATTTATAATACTTTTTGTTGGTTCAAAAGTTTAGCTAACCACCTAATAAAAAAAGATACCCCTTCACATAAAGATTACACATCAATAACCAATCATTTCAACAAAGAACATACCTTGCAATTACTTTGTCAAGCACATGAACCACAAATTCTGCATTCAAGGGGGAAAGGTAAGTATTAGGTTTAGATAGATTAGTCATACAAGGACATATGACAAAAAGTACATTTCATATGAAAAACCCCGATTAGTGTATTTTACCATTTGTACAAAGTAACCAATTTAACTCGGTATATCCCACTCGGAGGTGGGGTCGTGGTACAAACGACATACCATATAAAGCTTGACAAGATATATTATAAGAATCTTAAAAGCGAAAAATGGAATAGACATCATTTGTCAAATATAATTCTAAATGAATATGCGCTCTCACCTAGAAGAAGTTCTTGAGCATTCAATGAGTTCATGTTATATTAAATTCGAGATATGGTATCATAAAAACTCGACAACAGTTATGGTTTTGAAAAATACTTCCAATATTATGCTTACATTTATTGCATAGAAGTCATACTTGTCGTTGTTCTTCAATACCAATTCCAAAATTTCTTGACCTATGATCTCTGTTTTCTGATCAATAATTTCTAACTCTATTATTATAATTCAACTAGTACTTCAAATCTACCTACAATATCTTAATCCTCATTATCTGCATAAAAACAATTATAGAAAGATTTGGATTTTGGAGCACTTAGAAGCAAGTCAATGGTACAATATAGATCATTGATCATCGAGATCATTGCAGAAGAAAAGAAATTAGCAGCAGCGTTAGGTTTTTAACAACTGCTACTAACTTGATGATCAATGATCTAAAGTGGATTTTCACAAGTTGCTAAAGTGCTACTTGCGAAATCTTGGCTATTTCGGTCAATTGTGTAGAAAAGCGGCTATTTTGGACAATTTCCCCGGTTTTTATCTCAAACTGCACATGTTTACGTCAGTTTTGGATCTCAAAAGTTTCTTATTTAACATTTCAAAAGTGAAACATGGACTCAAACATGACATAAAGAATACTATTTACTTGATAAGTCAAAGTCAACTAAAATAGAATCAAACTTGGAAATTCTTATGCCTAAATCCATTCTGTTAGAAGGGACACGCCGATCGCCATCATGCCCACCAAACTCATAATTAATTATGCATCTGAATATAAATAACCGAATTGTTAGGTTTAGTTGTTTTCATAAACCTAACACAAAAGGTAATGCAACGGAGAAGGCATGTTACCAGCATCTTTTAGAAACCATTTAATTATTTTAGCTTACACTATCATATCGGTTTTAGTATTTAAAATGCATTGTCATTCAGCACAAAATATCATAACCCAATAAAAAATGCAACAAACCAACAAAAACAGGAACATTATTAAGAACAACAAGTATTTTAAACTTCAAGTTGTCACAATCAAATAAACACAGATGAATACCAACAAAGAAATAACATTTTAAAAGGCATATGAATGCCAAAAATAAGTTAACAAGACATCATTGTTAAGAATGAAGACAAGAATCTGAATGAACAAAGTACGGTATGGATAATGTTCCCCCGAGGTCACCGGTTCAAGTTCCTACACAGCTACTGGAGGGTTTGTTTGACTTCAGATTCCCATGGGATTAGTCCACGGACACCCATGGTTACCAAAAAAGAATGCAACCCCCTCACCATTTCCGAAATCCAAAACCGACATAACTTGTTTTTCATCTTAAAGACTGATAACCCAAAATCCCCAATCGACAAAAAGATTCGCAGCCCTCTAATTTAGTTTTTGTGGTTTTTGGATTTGATTTCTTCCTCATATATGAAAGAAGTAAAGTGATACACAAACTATATTTCTTGATTTTATCTTCTATATACATTAAAATAGTACTCTGAGGGTCCGTTTGTTAACAGCTTAACGAGCTTAATGGGACTCCCAGCTTACTCGATCAGCTATCCATGACTATTTGACAGTGGCTTAAAGATATGAAAGGTGACTTATCCAGTAAGCTTCTAGGAGGGTGCTTTATGCAGAAAGCCAAGTTTTTTTCAAACCTGCCCGATCCAATTAAGAAACACTCAACTTCCATCTATGAAAAAACCCTTTCCAACAAAAATCTTCTCACTCTATACAGACAGATTAATCTACACAGACGAAATTAATGGAAAACCACCCAAACAAACCCTTATTTTCCTATTCATCAAACAGATCCCAAAACACAAATCAGATTTCAAACAATAAATCAAGAAAAAGAAAATGCTGAAAGAACAATGTCAATGAATGAATATAAAAGAAAATTTAAGAAATTACTCTTGAACTGTGGCTGGTCTTTAGCAGGATAGTGTTTGCTAGCTTTAATAATCAAAACAGGGTACCCATCCTTTGATAACCCTTGTAAATAGATCTTTTTAGCTTCCAATTGATCAATTACTTGTGAATCAGGTACGAACCCTAATGGAACAAATGAAGCCCTCCATTTCTGCCAAGAAACAAACATCTTTGCTGCTTTATTTGGATCCATTGATCTTGCTATCAAGAACCTCACCAGAGTTAAATCTCCATAGTTCTACATACAACCCAAAACCCATGAGAAATCAAGAAATCAAATAGCATTGCTTTACAAGAATATTTATAACAGATGATATAAAGATGAAGTTTAATAATTACCTCTGTTGAAGAACCGAGCTTTTGAACAAAATTCTTCATCTGGGTGAGTTTGAGTTGTTGATTTTGGTCCATTTTTTTATGGGATTTTTTTGGGGTATGAACAGTTTTTTGAGGGGAAATTTATAGAAAGAGAGACGTCAATGAGGAAAATTGAGCATGCCGCTATGATGAATGAAAGCAAAGAGTAGAAGAGACAAAAAAAAAATCGATTTCAAAGTGGGAAATTTGAGAAAGATTCGAGTAAAAAAGAGAAAATCCAAGATTTCCTTTTCATTTTTCCCTTGAATCCATGGTATCCCACTTGATTTGAATGAGCTATTAAAATGAAAAGTTTCTTGTAACATGTTTTTTTTAAAACATAGTAAATGAATATTAATATGCATCCTTAATTTTTTTAGGGTTGTATTTTGTATTTTTTTTTTTTTTTGATAACACACGTTCCCAGGGTATCCGGGCTCCCACATAATGAATGGTGTCACTCGACTAATCCCTGTTGATCACGACCCGGCCCAATTAAGGGTACCACTAAGTGGCAGACCCATGATCTGGATATCGCCACATGCTCACCACAGGGTTCGAACCCGAGTAGTCAAGAATACCATCCACTGACCCCCCAAGGATGTTACTTTACCACTGGACTAGACATGTTTTGATGGGTTGTATTTTGTATCAAGGACGGGATGAGACCAGTGGGCGAGATTGAGATAGGTGGATAAAGAATTGTGTTAATTTTAGGGTTTTTTTATTTGACATGTCTAGTTTAGTAATTTACCAAATTTTATGTAATCTCTTTTATTTTTGTTTCATTCATGTTGGTTGGACAAAAAATATATTTTATTCCACTTAGATCTGTAATGTTAAATATCGCACCAAAAGTACGACAACATATAAACTTTAAAACCTACCCTTGTAGCACAGGTTGGATAACTTATTAGAGAATTAATTAAAACGACTGATTTGATCAAGTAAATAGGGTTTAAATTTCAATTTTAACATGTTTTTAGTTTGATATTTATTTGATATGTAATTATATAAAAATATGAAAGCTCCAAATAAAATGACATTAATTACACTTGTAATATAACAATTGAAAAATAAATTATTGTAACTTTCATAAAACATGATGAATACACCTGATTTTACATGATTTCAGTAAACATTATGGTTATTAATCATATACTTAAACAAGCACATATACAAAATATAATAGAAATGGTAAAGAACAACACTCCATCCAATTTAATTGATAGGGTAATAAATAAAAATATAAGAATTAATTAAATTGAGTTAAATAAAATAGTTTATTTTCATTTCACTTTTTTTTTCTTTAATACAAAAACAAATTTATTTTTTTATTTAAATTGCCTTAAATAAAATCAATTTTTAATTAAACAAATGAATATTTTATATATAAAAACATATTTTATGATACAATAAAATTTGTATCTAGATATTTTATAAGTTGGAGTAATTAACATCTAACTCAAAATCTCTAAATTTGGTAATCACGTTTAACGTTATCGAGGTTGTATGTATTTTATTTTTTGGTTATTTGATAAAAATGGCAATATGGATAGAGAAGTTTGGGAGTTTATATCATTTAAATTACATTTTTTTTTTGTCAAACATCGTTTTGATAAGAATCAAAATTATATTAAATTGAAAAGCTCATATAAACATACTACTCTCAGAACCATCAAAATAATCCAACCATCAAGCAACTATCTTAGATCGAATCATTTACAATTGACTGATGTAATAAGATTTTTGAAGTATTTTTTTGTTGGAAAAGCCGTTAAGATCCTCATTTACAAGAATGTTGTTACTATAACAAGATATAGTTCAAATCATGAAAATATTAGATTTGTTGAACACGGATTTAAATTTTATAATTCAATTACAGCAAAATAGTCATATATCCAATAATGGTTTATCATCAACCTAATGTCTCATCATGAAACTAAGGGATCGCCTTCAATTCTATAGTATCATTGACACTATAAGACAAGCATTTGCATCAACCTAATTGATTGTGTGTATGATTTTCAACACACATGTTATGTCGTGAATCTAGGGACGTGATGTGTTGTGCACGTTTGAATATAGGTGTATACATGCAAGGTGGATTCAGTAAGAGCACAATGGGAGCTTGTACAAGCACAAATGTTTTTTCTACATAGTGTAGCTTTTTTAAGATACTTAAGAATGCTACCATTTTGTTCCCTTGAAATACAGTACAACCACAAAAATACTTTTATGGGTCTACCTCTGTCTATGTACAATATTTTAAAAAATAGGTGATATTCATAACCTACAAATTGAGGATTCATATAGCCTATTTATGAATCGATGATTGTGTGATTATTTGGTGGTAGGGTGGGCTAGAAGTGTGACATAAGGAATTTAATGGAAATTACTTTGAGGGCCCAAATATTAAATAACATTAGGTTTGAAAGCAATAAATGAAATATCAAGAACTATAAGTAATAAATAATAGATGGAGGACCACTTTTGTAATTTATTACTTTTTACATTTCAGGTACGTGGGACGCTACTGGCCTAACATTTTTAGCCCAATCAAAGTATCAGACTGTTATATAAATTTACATATTTGGTCCTCCAAAAACAACTCATCGTTTTAGCAAAACTAAAACTTCAAACGTGTCGTCTTCAAGTCCATGTCGTTTAAAGCTATCACGTTTCCAAGTGCTACCCGTTCAAAGTATCAACAGACAACGTTAGTCTTTTTATAATTGGTCTCAATCATTGACAAGTCTTAAAGAAACAAAAAAAAAATGATTCAAGTTTGACAGACCCAACTAGTTCTAATCAAACCCTTTGTTATGTATACATCGTTTTATATAAAGTAGTCATTGTTTGGGATTTGACCAAACAAAAATCGATCTAAAATAAGGCTTTTTATGACTGTCATCAAAGAAAACTTCAGTTGATTTGGGTATGAAGGCCTGGATTAGACCCATTATCAGTCCATAAAACCCTAGGTAGTCTCATCTCGATTGTGGGGTTTTTTTTATGCACATTTAGTAAAGACCATTACATATTAAGTCAAAACATTGCATTTTTGTGAATAAAATGAATATTTAAAATAATATATTAAAGTGTTTGGTAATATTTTTTTCCCAAATGAATCTTATGTTATTGTACTAACTTTTCCATCATATATTAAATTTTGTATTTTTTTTTCTTGATCTAGTAATTTATTTTTTGGAGAAGGCCCGTCATTTTCTTATATTTAAAAAACTATTTGTTGAAAAAACATCATATTATTACATTTCATAAAAAATGAGTAGTACTCATTGAATATTATAGTGGTAGATGTTAGAAATGTTTAATATGCACCTTATTTTAAATACGAATTAAAAGCTAACTTAACATAAACCGAAAGCCAATAGATTTAAGACATCTATCAACACTCGAGTCGGGGGGTTTCGACATCTTGAAGCGCAACGAACTTTGCCTCCCCACCAAGTTCTTCTGGTAGCACCTCTTTCCCAACTTCTGTAATGAAGCGTTTTCTTTCTTCCTCGCTAGTCACAATCATAATCTATATTCACAATTTTAAGTCAAAACATCGACTTCTTTTTTACTTTCGCAATAATCATACAGGAATAGATCCTTAAAAAGATTTTGTTTGACCCCAAAAAAGTCAAATATCGAACGTGAACATTGTGTGTTAGTTAAAGAGTTATAACATACCTTGTCCAATGTTGCTTTCTCGAGGAAATATGAAATCATCTTCCAAATACTCACGAAAAATCGTGGCATATTTAACATGTATAATTTTACTAATCGTTCCGGGTAGTAGGCCTATGCAAAGTGAACCAAAATAAGAACACAAAACAGAATTAAATGCCACAAAACTTAAGTTTTTCAGAAAGCTATTGATCAATTTTCCATTTGGTAATATGGAAGTTAAATATGAACATTCAGGATGTGTTTGGTACACGAACGCGACTCGACAGACCGAATGCATGAGAGAATATTGAAAGGTTTTAGAGTTTTAATTTGATTCGGGTAATTTAGTAATTTACCAATCTTGTCTATCTCCCTTAATTTTATTCCACCTATTTTGGTGGGATAGAAAAAATGCATTTTAATGCCCCTAGGATCCTGTCTTATCCTGGTCTAATGTAACATATCCCGCGTACCAAACGCACCTTTAAAAGATGGAAATTTACCTGTAGGAATTGGAACCCAGAGATTAATCCATGAGCGTCAACGTTCTTATAACTTACTTGATGCAGATCAATGATCACAACGATCTTCTCATTTCCAATTTCATCACCTCTGATTGCACTGAAATGTCCCATGAAAATTGAAAATCTTATGAACCAAAACCGGTGATGATGACCATACATAACTAGGTCATTCTAGGTTAAAGTTTCTTCTAAGTTCTAACAATAGAAACTTCATAGCTAATATAATCCCAAATCCAGAAACACTATATAGCAAGTATTTTTAAACTTCATAAAGAAGATCATGTACCTTGCAATTCCTTTGTCAAGGACATGAACCACAAATTCTGCATTTTTTAGGGACAAGTAATTTGCATTTTGTTAATAGCACAATGAAATCAAATTGAAACAAAATGCCCATTTGACCATTTTTATAGGGGGAAAAAGGCATTTGCTGGTCCAAAATAGACATGGTTCTTTGTTTGTAAGATCCAAAAAGAAGTTATAGGATTAGATAAGTTACAAAACAATCGAAGAATAAATGAAAGAGAAAGTGAAAAATGAAGAAAGTTACTCTTGAATTGCTGTTGATCTTTAGCAGGATAATGCTTGCTAGCATTAAGAATCATAAGAGGATGTCCACTCTTGCATAAACCCTGAAGAAATATTTTTCTAGGTTCCAATTGTTGAAGAACTTCAGAATCAGGGATGAATCCTAAAGGAACAAAAGAAGTCCTCCATTTTTGCCATGAAACAAACATCTTTGCTGCTTTGTTTGGATCCATTGATCTTGCTATCAAAAACCTCTCTAGTGTTGGATCTCCATAATTCTATATACAATTAATCCAAAACTCGTGATTAAAAACATCATAACAATACAACACAACAGAAACAAACATGAATGCGCCTTTTGCTTCATAAGAATTGCCACATTTTGTTCGATTCGTCGCTTTCAACAATCACAAAGCAAATAGAATCGTATCGATCAAAAACCTTCTTATCAACGATTTGTAATTTTGTATGATAACAATTAATAACATACTATTGAATATTCAACTCGATTACATTACACGAGAGTACGAGTGTTGAATTTTGGAATTCAGGAAAAGAAATATCACGTCATTGGCCATACTTCTACATTCAATCCAAAACTCATGATTGATAACAATACAATACAATACAAACATTAATGCGCTTTTTGCTTCATAAAAATGGCCACATTTTGTTCAACTCGTCGCTTTAAACAATCACAAAACAAATAGAATCGTATCGATCAAAAACATTCTTATCAACGATTTGTAATTTTGTATGATAACAATTAACAACATACTATTAAATATTCAACTCGATTACAATACACGACAGTACGAGTGTTGAATTTCGGAATTCAGGAACAGAAATTTCACGTCATTGGCCATGGAACGAAGAAGAGTAAACAAATAATCGCAATCTAGCAAGTTCAATTGCTTACCTCCACGTAAGATCCGAGCTGCTGAATGAATTCCTTCATCTGAGCGAGTTTGAGTTCACGATCTTGTGCCATTTCTAGGGTTTGCAAAATCCAGTGCTTGAAACAAAAGAGAAGACTTGTCGGTAAATATGGAGGTAGAGATGGTGGATTTGAAGCTAACTCGTAGTGTGATGGCGGAATTGTATGGATGTCGAATTTTAACGCATATATATTTATTTTATACAAATAAACATCAACGAAGAAATCCGTAAGAATATGCTGCAGTGCAAATAATAAAATAAGAATAAATCGTTAAAATAAAAATGATTTTATATGTTAATTATCTATATCTATACTAGTATATTATAAAGATGGCATAAAAAACTCTTAAAAACAAGTCTTAAAGTCTAATGTACCGCTATTTAATGCTAATTACTTAAAAAACAACCATAAAAGCTGTATGTACTACATTTAATGTTATTCGTTAATATTCAATCATTATCTCTAACCATTTTAACTCCTCTAAAATCATTTCCCACTTTAACTCCCATAAAATAACTCTCAGCATATTTTAGATATAAAAAATCTAATATATAATTAAAAAATCTTATAATATATTTTATAAAAAAAATTATATTATTAAGTCTAAATTAAACAAATTTATATAAAAAAATCATTATCACTCTCTCACAACCATTCAAAATCGTAATGTAAATCGACAAAAAACAGAAAATAAAGTGAAACATTAAAATTGTGATATATCTAGCTGGATTGCACAAGTACACTTCTAGTATTATATAATAAAATAATGTATAAGTATTTGACTGGTGGAACTAGTTTAACAGAGAGAAAAAAGGGGACAACAAGTTTCCTCCAATAATTGAAGGGTAACGTGTCACCCAAAAAAAGCTGAGAAATATCCAAAAGGGAAATTAATTAAAGTAGCCATTTTAGAAAATCGGGTTTATCTTCTAGCCATTCTCTTTCTTATTTTATCAAAATAGCCATTATGTTCGTGAAATGAGTTCGTATATACGAACACCTCCTTTGAAGTCAAAAACTTGATCCATGTTCGTAATATGTGTTCGTATATCACGAACATAACTTAAAAACTCATAAAAGAACATAAGTTCGTAAAATGGTTCGTGGAAAATGCAAGGAGTTAAAAAAAGTTACATTTTAATTTTTTTTCACGAACACAATCACGAAGTGGGGCCAAAACTGTAAAATTTTAATTTATTTTGCTATGATGAGGGGCCAAAATTGTAATTATTTCATTTTTCAAAGCATATGTTCGTATATCACAACAATTTCCACGAACTTGGGCCAAAAACATAAATATATTTGATATATGTTCTAAAGATGAGGAGCTATAATTATAACTTGAAATAAGCAAGTTACAATTATGGCCCCTCATCTTTGAAACATATATCAAATATATTTATGTTTTTGAAATAATTACAATTTTGGCCCTCATCATAGCAAAATAAATTAAAACTTTACAGTTTTGGCCCCACTTCGTGATTGTGTTCGTGAAAAAAAATTAAAATGTAACTTTTTTTAACTCCTTGCATTTTCCACGAACCATTTTACGAACTTATGTTCTTTTATGAGTTTTTAAGTTATGTTCGTGATATACGAACACATATTACGAACATGGATCAAGTTTTTTACTTCAAAGGAGGTGTTCGTATATATGAACTCATTTCACGAACCTAATGGCTAATTTGATAAAATAAGGGAGAGAATGGCTAGGAGGTAAACCCGATTTTCTGAAATGGTTACTTTAATTAATTTCCCAAAACTGGAAATCAAAAATATAAAAAATATTGGGAATTTAATTAAAATACTCCTATTTTAATCGTATCTTACCAAAATGCCTAAAATCTCTCTATTTTTGCCGAAATACCCATTAAGACCGGGATTGTGAGCCAAGATTTGAGATATCCCGGAGTTGTCAATTTTTTTTTGAGAAATAGCGGGGTTACCCCGGGATTTAAGGCGATATCCCGGGGTTGGGGTAAAATATTCAATTGAATTTACAACGGGATAGCCCGGGATATGATTAATAGGATTTTAATATTATATATTTACATTTTATAACCCTAAAATTATTTACTTGGTTTACTTTATACATTTTACTTTTCTATTTTTCATTTTACACTTTCATCATATTAACACATATAATCGTATATTAACTAAAGTACGTTAAAAATACGTTTTAATTTTAACAAGTTACACCATTATAACCGTCTCTTCGATACCTTCGAAATGAACCCAATATTGAATATTTTTTGATTTAATTATTTTATTATATATCATATATACTACATAAGTAATATTTATGAATATCATTAAACCAAAAAATCATGTAAAACTAACAAATAAGGTGGGACTCCCATTAAGCATATTAAGGGGTTGTTTACTTGGGGCTTAATGAGCTTAATGACAAAATCGGCTTATTCGCGCAAACGTTTTGAATGTTTACTTGGGGCTTAATGACAAAATCAGCTTATTCGCGCAGACATTTCCGACTTATTCACTAAGTAGGGGAAAGATGTGTTGTCCCCATTAAGACACATCTTTGACATTTCTACCCTTTAAAAATAAAGACATGTCTACCCTCATACTCAATAATCACGCAATTAAAACTTAGTTGCTCGATTTCACCTTCATTGCTTGTTCGATTTCGATTTCACCTTCACCGCTCGTTCGATTTTATTGCTTCGAGTTCATTGTTGGTTCAATTACACTATTTCAATTCACTGTTGGTTCGATTTCAACCCTAGACAATAATTTCCTTTGGTCGATTTCTCCAAAGGTAATGATTTTACTGATTGTTAGATACTTGTTTCTCTTCTATACCCGATTGTTGTTCCATACTTGTTTCTTCAATCGATTGTTGTTCCATACTTATTTCTTAAGTCGATTGTTGTTCCATACTTGTTTTCTTCAGTCGATTGTTGTTCCTTACTTGTTTTTTCAGTTGATTTTTGTTCCATACTTGTTTTTTCTCTATAACTGCTCGACATTTCTGCAATGTAGATTTTTGTAACCATGATTTCTACAATGTCGATTTCATACTTGTTTCATATTTGCTATTTTTTGTTTGAATTTGAATACATTGTGTTTGAACTTGGAAGTTTAAGTACTTAATGAATTTTTGTTTGATTTTTGGATTATATCAATGAATTTATGAATATATGACTTAAAAAATAAACAACAATTTATAAAACAGCTTAAAATTCATATTCAGGGGTAAATTGGTCATTTATGTTATTCAGACTGTTAATTCAGATAAAAAGGTAAACAACAACATCAATTTATCCAGACAAACAAATTTATCCATACAAGGCTTAATGAAAAATTTGGTAAACAACCCCTAAGATGCTAACAAACATGTCTTAAATTTGGTCAATCATTTCACCTTATATTTTTACCTGATTTTTTTTTACCATTGACCCATTAAACATAAAAATAAAATTCAAATATCCTCATTTTAAAAATAAATTTATTGAAATTGTTGTCTCTGTATAATCGATAATTCTTAAATGTTTTTACAATAATAATGATATTAAAACTAAAACTAAAACAGATATAATATATAATAAAATTCAAATTCAAATTCAAATTCAAATATCCTCATTTTAAAAATAAATGTATTGAAATTGTCGTCTCTATATAATCGATAATTCTTAAAAGTTTTTACAATAATAATGATATTAAAACTAAACCAGATATAATATATAATAAATAATTAAATACAAAAATATTCAATATTGAGCTCATTTCGAAGGTATCGAAGAGACGGTTATAATGGTGTAACTTGTTAAAATTAAAATGTATTTTTAATGCATTTTAGTTAATATATGATTATATGTGTTAATGTGATGAAAGTGTAAAATGAAAAATAGAAAAATAAAAGGTATAAAGTAACTAACAAAATAATTATAGGGGTATAAAATGTAAATATATATATTAAAATCATATTTTACCCCAACCTCGGGATATCCATTAAAATTTTCACCCCTAACCCCGGGATATTGCCATAAATCTCGGGGTAATCCCTCTATTTCTCAAAAATTTTGACAACCCCGGGATAGGTCGAATCCCGACCATGGATCCCGGCCTAAGTGGGTATTTCGGCAAAACGGTATATATTTTAGGCAATACGGTAATAGATGTTTGAAATATGGGCATTTTTATTAAATTCCCAAAAATAATTAGTGTTTCCTACATTGCAAGAACGGAAAATGCCAATAATTTTATGGGAATTTATTTAAAATACCTATTTTTTGAAAAATCAGTGCCTAATATGCCCCAAATTTTGTCATTTTTGTCAAAATACCCCATATGTCCGCGTTTTTTCTAAAAATGCGGGGTGACACTGTTTGGGTCCGCGTGTGGGTAGAAACGGGGGTTGGGGCCGCGTTTCCACTGTTGAACGCGGACATGGGGGCTAAAACGCAGACATGGGGATAAAACGGACTCACATTTGTTAATTGAATTGTGATATTTAATATATATTTACATTTTATACCCCTATAATTATTTAGTTAGTTTACTTTATATCTTTTACTTTTCTATTTTTTATTTTTCATTTTCATCATATTAACACATAAAATCGTATATTAACTAAAATACGTTAAAATAATACGTTTTAATTTTAACAAGTTACATCATTATAATCGTCTATTCGAAACCTTCGAAATGAGCCTAATATTGAATATTTTTTGATTTAATTATATATCATATGTACTACATAAAACGTATGAAACGTATACATACGCTATTTTTCTTTTTACCATAAAACATAAAAACGTAATATATATCATATATACTACATATTTTTGGATAAATTATTCATAATTTATGTTATTCTTCTTTTTACCATGGTAGAATATCGTTATTTTTACTAAAATATCGTTATTTTTAGTCCAATGGTATAATATCGTTATTTTTACTAAAATGGTAGAATAGTGATATTTTTAGTAACGATATTTTTAGTCCAATGGTAGAATATCGTTATTTTTAGTAAAATATCGTTATTAGTAAAATGGTAGAATATCGTTATTTTTACTAAAATATCGTTATTTTTAGTCCAATGGTATAATATCGTTATTTTTACTAAAATATCGTTATTAGTAAAATTGTAGAAAGAAGAATAACATAAATTATGAATAACTTGTCCAAAAATATGTAGTATATATGATATATAATACGTTTTATGTTTTATGGTAAAAAGAAAAATAACATATGCATATGTTTCATACGTTTTATTACATATGATATATAATTAAATAATTAAATCCAAAAATATTCAATATTGAGCTCATTTCGAAGGTTTCGAAGAGATGATTATAATGATGTAACTTGTTAAAATTAAAACGTATTATTTTAATGTATTTTAGGTAATATACGATTTTATGTGTTAATATGATGAAAATGAAAAATAGAAAAGTAAAAGGTATAAAGTAAATTAACTAAATAATTATATGTGTATAAAATGTAAATATATATTAAATATCACAATTCAATTAACAAATGTGAGCCCATGTCCGCGTTTTACCCCCCCCCCCCACCCCATGTCCGCGTTCAACAATGGAAACACGGCCCCAACCCCCGTTTCTACCCACACGGGGACCCAAACAGTGCCACCCCGCGTTTTTTTGAAAAAACGCGGACATTTAGGGTATTTTGATAAAAATGACAAAATTTGAGGCATATTGGACATTGATTTTTAAAAAAAGGGTATTTTAATTAAATTCCCTAATTTTATTGTTAATTTAAAAGGAAAAGAAATTTCATATTAACTTTTTTTTACAAGTTTAATGAATAAACCATTAACTTTTTATTAAGTTATTGAATAATTTTTGTAAATAAATAAATTTTCAAACTTTTAAAAATTTGTTACCTACATTTTTTAACTTAAAAAAAGTATCTATAACTAACTATGAATGTTTTAGAATAGAAAAGGAAAATCAATTTTATTGTTCCTAATCCTTATTTTGTTCAAACAGCTCACAATCAACTAGGGGTGAGCAAAGGCGGATATCCGCCTAAAATTCCTGGAACCGGAACCAGAATCGGAACTGGAGGTTCCTGGAATAAAGAAACCGGAAATGGAACCGGTTACATCGGTTCTTTATATTTGGGAACTGGAACCACCGGTTCCGGTACCGGGTACCCACTGTCTAATTTTTTAATTTTTTTATAATTCATATTCAGGCCCGGCCCTGGCTATAGGCCAGGGGGGCGACGGCCATGGGCAGCAAAAGCCCAAAGGGCATCACTGGCCCATGCCTTCTTAGCTTTGGCTAGGCTAATCAGTTAACGTTCCAAACACTCTTGGGCCTTGGCAATCTACCCTAGTAATCCTTCGCTCTTAATTTCACGTTCGTAATCAGCATCTGCCCTAGTAATCGACTAATCCTTCACGCTCGAATCGCTCCTCTGTCCTAGCAATCAACTAATCATAATCGGCCACTGCCATCATGCTCTAGTTTGCTCCTCTGCCTTATTTTGAGTTTTGCATATTATGATTGTATATTGATTTCACAAGGATACAGGTAAGTTTTCTGGAATGAATTTGAGTTATGGACTTGATTAGTTTTGTCGATCTGTGCTTTTATTTGTTCAGTGATATAATGGGGTTTTCAAATTTTATTGTCATCACGAATTGTCGTTATGTCATATTTGTATATTGCTTCTATTTGCGGGATTTCATGTTAGGTTACTGAGAAAGAACCCTACTTGCTACTACTTGCTTCTCTTTTTTGTGTTTTTTTCCTTCCAGGGTCTTTCTTTTTCGATTTCTTCAAGGTCTTTGGGTTATTGAACTTTATTTATGTGCAGTAGGTTAATTTAGTATTTCACTTGGTGAGTAGTAGATAATTCACTTAAATGTTCTCACTTAATTTTGCAAATTTAAGTATGATATTCATGATGTCATTGACCAAGACCCTAAGTATGATTATATTAAACTCATGATAGACTAATAGAGTGAAGATGAATACTCAAGAACACAAATCTAATTGTGGGCAGTAGCTAATGTACACAATAGCAATTTGGCTGCTAGCCATTGCTATTGTTAATAAGTTTGATCAAAATTGAGCCCAAATATGGACCAAACAGTCCCAAATCAGAGCAATATTGTCAACTCTGAAGCCACAGGACCAATTACAAGTCTGATATCAACCCATGAACCAAAACTGAATCCATATCGAATTACTCTAGGACCATAATGAGCACAAAACTGGAACCAAATCAGGATATGCAGCTGATAAATAATTGAGGAACCAAAGTCTTGCAGATGGGCATGTATAAGGGAAATACAAGAGATCCAACAACAAGGTTTAATTGGCAAACCAATGGCAATTTGGCCTATGGCAATTGTAACAATATACCAATTAGAAATAAAGAACCACCAAAATTGCGCCAACTAGAGCCATCAAAAATAGACCAAAAGAGGGGGGAGAGCAAAAAACACAATCACTCTAAACAAAGAATAGAATAAACAAAAAAGCAGGCCATGGGCAAACCAAAATAGCAAAAAAAATTAGCATTGGATGATGGACATAACTCTGAGCCCAAGTCAGAGACAAAAACATGAACCAATTCTGAAACCAAACTATTCTCTCCATTAGACGACTCAATGTCGATGATTCCTATATCCTTGAGCAAGTGAAAGCAACATTCCAGTGTATACGACATAACACAAACATCATCTGTAGCAATAAAAGTTCTAAACTGCTAACGTAGTCATCATAAGAACTATTGGTGAGAAACTTAAATCAGACTTCCATAGACTAGGTTTCAAACAC
Source organism: Arctium lappa (assembly GCA_023525745.1). Classification (NCBI taxonomy): domain Eukaryota; kingdom Viridiplantae; phylum Streptophyta; class Magnoliopsida; order Asterales; family Asteraceae; genus Arctium; species Arctium lappa. Next base: position 85,190,936 of record CM042052.1, on the reverse strand, counting down.
CTTCAAATAGTGTATATATATATATATATATATATAATATATTAGGGGCATCTTTTTGGTTTTCCGCTATGAGCATCCGAAACCTCAGGACCGACCCTGTTCATATTATAAAAAGGTAAATATTAATTATATTACAAAGTCCAAACGTAAATAAATAATGTAACACCCCGAATTTCGTTATGTAACCTTGGTATTCTAGTGTTAAGCTTTTGTCGTTAGCACCGCGTTTGTTACCAAGTTTGAGTTTGGCCTTTGGTGGTTTTGGACAAACCACAGTGAACTACGCGAGTTATGTCGCGGGTTGAGGTCGCGGCATAACCCGCGAAACCCTCTGGATGTATTGGTTTTTAGGGACACGGGCGAGTTATGCCGCGAGTGGAAGTCACAGCATAACCCGCGAAGCTCTCCTGGCCGACTTAAGGGTTTCCACCCAAAATATCTCTCATTTCTGAATCTCATTCTCTCTCTCTCTAAATCATTTCTCTCTCTCTCTCTCTCTTCAAGTCTCTCTCTCTCTAAAGTTTATTTGGATATTCAAGGGTTCGTTAATCGCTAGTATTAAGTGCATTGCTCGGGGTTTTGGTGTATAAAGCTTCACCTCTTCGTCGTGGTCGATATCTGGTTTTCGGGTTTTCGTATAAACCTGTTTGGTGAGTTCCTACTACCATTTTACAAACTTTATACATGTCAAAACTCTTATTTGCGAAATCTGAAGTATTTCTACGGTATGATTTTATGTTCTCTATATTTTGATATAAATGAAGTTTTTGGTGATTCTCGGGGTTCCCGATCAGTTTTGACCAAAATGACGGGTTCCGCCTTATTGAAGTAAAATGATGTTTTACTTGCACATTATGTGGTTACGTGAAAAGAATGTTTATGAACTCATTTTGATGATTTTCATTCTTACCAGAAGTTGAACTGGGAGTAGCATTTTGTTTATAAAATGTACTTATACCATATATTTATTTATGGTTGGTCACATATGTTGTTGTGACGAGTCCTTACCATTACTAGTGGATCCCTAGGTTTTGGAGTAGACTGTTTTGTTGGGAGGTTATATTCCCCAAATTGTAGCTATGGATCACATGTTCCTCGGGGGTAACTTGGTACGGTTATGTGAGGCCGGATACTAGCCATGGTTCATGGTGATCCTAGTGAAGGAGTATACATTGGTTTCCCTTGGGAGCGCGATCTCACCTCGTAGCACGGACTCTGGGTTCATTGCTGAGGACTCCAAGTGTTTAACTCATAACTCGGATTTATGGTCTACTTTGTGTTACACCACTATCCTTGGTAAAATGGTTCTTTTGTCATCGTATGATGAGTTTTGGACATAAAAGGCCCGGTTGTGGCGAAATGTTATCTTTTATAAATTAAACCTTTATGAAAATATTTCCTTATGATACTGATGTTTATATCTCTGATTTTGAATAAACTGTATGTTCTCACTAGGCTTTAAGCCTAACAATTTTTCTCAAATGATGTGTATAACAGGTTTCCCATAGCGGTGGGTTGCACAGGGTCTTTGAGAGTCGAGCGTGGACTTGAGGCATATTTTGAGATGTCTAGTATTTTGGTGTTGGGCATTGTTTAAGTCCCATCTTTTAGTGAATTTTGGATTGTCAAGTGTTGTAGTCTAGACGGTTATGTTTAGATTAGTATTGTTAATAAATTCTATATCCGTATGAGTTTGTATAGTCTTAAGAACTGATCCCCTTTATGGAAAGTGTATATCATTGCGGATGTCTCGTTGCCATACTTTCAGGTTTTGATTTACTCTGAATTTTAGAGTGTTACAAATAAATACCACAAACGTGAAAACTAATAAGATAAAATCTAAAAACTAATAAATGTTACAAACGATGCTTACAAAACAAATAAATATTACAAACGGTGCTTACAAAACAAATAAATACTACAAACGGTGTTTCCAAAACACTTCATGTCATTAAAATTAGTTGATGCTAATAAATACTACAAAAGATGTTTCACTAAAAAGGTAGTTTATTAATTTTTTATAAATAAATAAAATATATTTTATTAAAAAATAGGACCGGCGGGTACCCAGCGGGTAACGGTTCCAAAAAAAAGAGAATCAGAATTGGTCCCTATCGATTCCATGTTTTAGGAACCGGAATCGGAACCAATCACATCGGTTCTGGTTCCGGAATCGGCAGTTTCGAAGCGGTTCCGGTTCCAAAGGCGGGTACCCGCTTCCGATGCGCACCCTTACAGTCAACAATATCGATCCCCCTTGCTACCCCATCGCTGTAACAACCCAACCAGAAACAATAATACGGTAAATTAATTCCTAATAATAAAAAATAAAAATTCATGCCGCAACGGCCCCAAGCTTACAATTTAAAATTCACAGCCTTCCTAAACAACCTACACAACTGAGATAATATAAGGATAACTAAGGGAACAGTCTTCTAACTCTTCCCGCTACAACTTCTCTTTGCCCCATTCTGATCTCACTAAATCGCGATTGCCTGAAAAGATTTTTAGTTTTAAAAGAGCGAGGGTTAGACCGAAGGTCTAGTGAGTCCCCTCTAACAGATAAGCAATAATATAACTTTCCAGTAAATTTTAAACAACATTTAATAATGGCACATAAATAAAACACGTTACGGACCACACGACCGTCAAAGACGATGTGTCTAACTCGCGTTGCCTTAGTGTTGGGACACACCCCCAACGACATGAACGGGCCACACTCCCCGGCACGAGTAGGCGGGCTACACTCCCCGACTTAGGTCACATAATCTCACGTATAATGTATGCATACATTTAAGCAACAACAATTTATAACACCCTTGAACATTTTAATAAAATCATGCCATCATAAATAAATCAACGTTTAAAATAAACTTCACATGCTTTCATCATCAAAAGGTTTAGTTCAGAAAAAACTCACCTGGCGTCCTTAGCTCGAATCTCACACCAACTTCTATAATTTGGTCTGAAACCTATAAAGGAAACATTGACCGATGAACTCCCAATCTTTTCTATTTTTATACAAGTTACTCTAAACCCAAGATCCCGTCGGTCTCCTAAGAAATAGGCAAACCCGACTTACTAAAATTCCACTCAAGGCAACAACTAAGACTTTCTAATATACCCAACAAAAAATGGGCCAATCCACCAAATTAAGAAGCCCAACACTAAGAAAAGAATCAAACCGACTCAATAAATTGGTTTGGATTGAGTTTGGGCTTCGACCCACTTACACAGCCCGGGGACGAGTGAAAATCATTGACCGAGGCCTGGTTCCATTTCGACCGGAGTCTGGGCCGACCGAACCTGGAGGTCGACCGGTACTCCCCCCTTTGACCGGTAAGCATACGACCGGGGTCTGGGCCGACCGAACCTTGAGGTCGACCGGTACCCCCCCTTGACGGTGCCACTCAAAACTCGACCGGGGTCAACAATTCCCGGTGACCGGAGTCTCTTAGCGACGGTAACCAAGCCCACAATTAAAGATTTAAATCTATACAACGAAAAATAACTACACCCAAACCCAATGCTCGAACAGATGTCTCTACTTCAAAAGAAACATACTAAACCCAGATTTCCAAAGGGACGCTTGAAATCAAACTGCCCCAAAAAGAAATCTCATGAACGATTGAAACCCATACTCAACAATAGGAATGATGAAATCATAAATTACCTTAAAGATTGAAGAACTCCAAATTTCTGCTTCGATTTCTCCCCTTTCAACCGACCGCCACACTCTCTCCTCCTTTCCAGATTTATCGACCGCCAGAACCAAAATACTAATTTCCTAGGGTTAAATTCCCTCTTTTCCTTATTTACTCATTAGACCCCTCTATCAACATTCTTTTACAAAGATTTCCCCAATGTCTGATTTATTTCACTTAAGTACGGTTATTACAATCGCCATCCATTTTCCATACCATCCATTGCTATTGTAATCCCCTGCCATTGATCTCCCTATTTTTTGATCTTTTTTTTTATCTTTCAATTCTTCCCTTTTTGTAACAATTTAATGAAGTAAGTATAAACATATGAAAAAGGGAGAATAGATGGCAAGGGCTAATCATAGTGATGAGTGGTGATAGCGAACAACAATGGGGCAGCGAAGGGTGGCTAGGAGGAGCAATGACATTAGGTGTAGGGGGTTTGAATGACATAGGTTTTGGGAACAATAAAACTGATTTAAGTTTTTTCTTACTTTAAAAACCTTATTAGTTGGTTAAATGTAGTCTTTTTTTTTGTTAAAGAAAAATAGGTTTTATTTTTTCAAAAAAATGTTCAGGAACTTAATCATTCAAAATGAGAAAGTTTGATAATTTTTTCATTAAAAAAATTCAGGAACTTAATCATTTCAAAATGAAAAAATTCATTGAATTTTCTAGACTTTTCACTTAATTAAACATCAAAAGTATTTTATTTTACAAAAAAAAAATATCCTGAAACAAAATCAAAGTTATATCATCTCCAATAACATTTTTCATTTACATCATCTTTCTATTAAAGTTTTTATATAACTTGTAAGTAGCGGAAGAATTTTAGTAAGTGTAGAATATTGATTAATTGATATACAACAAATGAACATATACATTTTGTTGATATATGTTGATGTTTGAACCCTTAATCTCTTAGAAGGTGTTGGGGGATTTGTGGGGTTGCAGAAATCGATGGGTAGAGAGAGATGAGAGATGATCGAAACTTGGATAGAATGTGAGATCACGTGAGAGCTTGCTTTCCTTAAGTGTTATTTCGACCCTATTCTGCCTGGGTATCACGAAATACACTCGAGGATAATCTTAAATTCACCGTATCGATTCTGGCAGAAATCGACACTATTTAAACACCAAGAGAATGTAACCGATGCCATAATATTAATGATAATAATCATCCATTTAATGGAATTGATTGTTAATTGGTCAATTGGTGTAGGTTACAAAATAAATTGGGAGTTACAAAGAACAAATTGGGAGTTACAAAAAGGGATTTTGGAGGTTACAAAACCGCACCTGCAACAGTGCGTCACGCGGGTAGCCGCGTTGGTCAACCCGCGGCACAACCCGCGGGATCCTCTGTCCGTCCCCAAAATCCAGTGCATCACGCGGGTAGCCGCACGGGGTTAACCCGCGGTACAAACCGCGTAATCCACTGTCTCCCACACGAAACAGTGCACCACGCGGGTAGTCGCGCGGGTTAACCCGCGACACAACCCGCGTGAGCCACTTTTCGTCTCACAAACACCAATTAACTGTCTTAACAATCCCGGGTCATAGCTTACACGAGTGTGCACTCCACACCTCCTAACTCGTGTTATAGCTTAGCTACCAACCTCATTATTATCTTTGTGAATCCAATTACACAAAATGACCGATGATTTCACTTAAATCACCAACATTCCTCCCCCATTTTAGTGCAATCCTTGATTCACAAATAAGATTAATATAGCAAACAAACTCATGCATAAATGAAAATATCTAAAAGATTGAATTTCCATCTTAGAACATTACACATTTCAAATACTCGAGAATCCGGGTTTCTTATGGATTGAACCCTTCAACCCATTTGAGTACCAGAAAATAACATACACATGAATTTAAAATTCTCTAAAGTTTAAACTTGACACTATAAAGGCCGTGTGTCCTTATCCATTCATGAGTGCATCAAAGCTAAGTCCAAGCTTCTTGAAGCGGCCTCACTTCGCACTCATATAGGTAGTTACTTTCATCATGTACCTGCACATGCATTTTAACAAACGAACAATTACCTCCTCGCTTGCAGTACCGAGCACATACCTTGGGATGATTACCTTGTGCTCCAATCCCTTAGAGTGAGTTTTCCCATTGAATTCAACTTCTAACGTGGTATTAGAAGGGAATTGGGTATCTCACCGTTAGAGATTTAAATGGACTTTAAAACCATCCCGATTACCGACTTGTGAACCAAGTCCCTAGCTAACCCCTTCGTCAAGTGGTCCGCTAGATTTTGTTGCGACCGAACAAATTCAACCGAAATCACCCCATTCGTGATTAGCTCACGAATCATGCTATGTCTAACACCTAGGTGTCTAGACTTGCCATTGTACATTTGACTATAAGCTTTAGCCAAAGTAGTCGCACTATCACAACGGATAGAAATGGGAGATATTGGTTTTGGCCATAACGGAATTTCGTGGACTAAATTCCTTAGCGACTCTGCCTCTTTACCGGCAGCGGCTAATGCCCCAAATTCCAACTCCATAGTCGAACTCGTGATGCAAGTTTGCTTCTTGAAGCCCATGAAATGGCACCTCCCCCAAGCAAGTATACCCAACCACTCGTAGAAGAGTGATCTTCAAAGTTGGTAATCCAACTTGCATCCGAATATCCCTCTAAAACCGAAGGAAACCCGACATATGACAAACCATAATCAATGGTTTTCTTTAAGTATTTAAATACTCGTCCTATCGCTTGCCAATGATGTATACTAGGATTACTAGTATACCTACTCAACTTGTCTACGGCAAAAGCGATGTCCGGCCTAGTGCTTGTCATGGCATACATCAAGCAACCAATAGCCTTTGAGTATTCGAGTTGTGACATAACTTCACCCGAATTGGGCATAAGCTTCACACTCGGATCAAATGGAGTACTCACCGGAGAACAGTCAAAGTAATTAAATTTCTTTAATACTTTCTCGATGTAATGAGATTGCGTAATTGCAATCCCTTTGTTCTCACGCTTGATCCTTATTCCAAGGATCACCTCCGCTTCTCCCATATATTTCATGGAGAATTTTGATGACAAAAACTCTTTAGTTTTATCAACTTGATTTTGGTCAGTGCCAAAAATCAACATGTCATCAACATATAAGCAAATTATTACTCCGTTACCGGATATGTCAAATTTGCTATATACACACTTGTCCGCTAGGTTTAACATGAAACCGTTGGACAAAATAACCTCATCAAATTTTTGATGTCATTGTTTGGGTGATTGTTTCAACCCATACAATGATTTTACGAGTTTACATACCTTATGCTCCATACCGGGCATAATAAAACCTTCCGGTTGTTTCATGTAAACTTCTTCCTCCAAGTCACCATTTAAGAATGCCGTTTTGACATCCATTTGGTGAATCACTAAATTGTGGATAACTCCTAAGGCTATCAACAATCTAATCGTGGAGATCCTTGCAACCGGGGCATAGGTATCAAAATAATCGACGCCTTCCCATTGCCTAAAGCCTTGGATTACCAATCGAGCTTTGAACTTGTCGATTGATCCATCGGCTTTCATCTTCCTTTTGAAGATCCACTTGCATCCCAAAGGTTTATAACCCGGTGGCAAGTCCGATAATACCCAAGTATTATTCCCCATGATGGAATCCATCTCATCATTTATTGCTTCTTTCTAGAAAGCAATATCTTGAGACTTCATAGCCTCATCAAATGATTTTGGATCTTCCTCAATACTATAACAGTAAGAGAATTGTGACCCAATCTCATCTCTTGATCCCTCTACCAAGTATACTTGAAAATCGGGACCAAATGATTTTTCAATCCTTCCTCTTTTGCTCCTTCGAAGAATCGGAGATTCGGTTGGAACAATTGCTTGTTCTTCAACCTCACTAGTTACACTAGTATTTGGAACAAGATCCTTAGGCCTAGGTATTGAAGAGAATCTAGTCTCATCAAATAATGCATCTCTCGATTCTATAACGGTGTGAATCGCTATAGAATCATTAGGTTCAATAACATAGAACCTATATTCCTTTGAATGCTCGCCATATCCAACAAAGATGCATTCAATACCTTTTTCACCCAAGGTTTTCCTTTTGGGTTCGGGTAGTCGAGCAACCGCTCGACAACCCCAAACTCGAATATAATTCAAGTTTGGCCTTTTCTTGAACCAAAGTTCATATGGGGTAATCTTGTTCCTTTTATTGGGAACTCGATTTAATAAATAACAAGCCGTTAACATGGCTTCCCCCCAAAATCCATCGCTCAATCCCGAGTAGGATAACAAAGAGTTCACCATTTCTTTGAGAACTCTATTTTTTCGTTTCGCCACACCATTTTGTTGTGGTGTATACGGCACCGTAGTCTCATGGATAATTCCTACGGATTGGAAAAACATGGGGTCGTAATATTCCCCACCACGATCGATGCGTAAACATTTAATTAAACCGTTCATTTGCAATTCAACTTCCGTTTTATAAATTTTAAATTTATCCAGCGCTTCATCTTTTGAGTGTAATAAATAAATATAACAAAACCGTGAAGCGTCGTCAATAAAAGTAACACCGTACTTTTTATTACCAAAAGACGGAGTTGAATGCAAATCACAAAGATCACTATGAATTAATTCAAGCACCGACGAATCCCTTTTAACATTGGGAAACGGTTGCCTAGTGATCTTCGTCAACATGCAAGTTTTACATTTTCTGGTTTTAACGTCAAAAGCCGGAATAATACCGTCTTTTGACATTTCAACCATTCTTTTAAAATTAACATGACCTAGTCTAGCATGCCATAAACTAGAATCAACAAGAACTTCATTTGCAATATAAATAGATTTTGAAACAAAATTCTTATTATTTAAACTTAACATGAACATGTCATTATTCAAATAACCGAATTCTACAAAAGAGCCACCTTTTGACAAGGTAAACTTTCCGGATTCAAAAACCTGCCTATATCCTAACTTATTCAAGGTACTACCGGAAACCAAATTCTTTCGAATTTGTGGTACAAACAAAACGTCAACAAGTTCAATAATTTTATTAGAGCTAAATTCTAGTCTAACTAAGTCACGTCCAAGAATGGGAGCATTTGACTCGTTCCCCATGTGTAGCACGGATCCGTCTTCAACCGGTTCCAAAGAGGAGAACCAACGTCGATCCATGCACACATGACTCGATGCACTCGTGTCAATCCACCAAGCATCATCATCATCCTGCACACATAAAATGATTCGGATATTAGTGGTACATAATTCAAATTTAAATTAACACCAAAGTCAAGAAACTGACCTTGCCGTGGGTTCTGATCATTGGATATTTTCCCACCACCACTTGAGTTTGCTCCGTTCTTATTCTTGACAACTCGGCAATCCCGCTTGAGATGGTCGGTCATCCCACAAGTCCAACAGGTTAATTTAACCTTTTTGTTGGGACCTTTCTTGGCTTCATTGAACTTACGTTTTCCCTTGAAATTGTTGGATCTTCCCTCTTCCACTATATTCACCGAAGGTGCAGAAACCTCTTTCATTTTAGGTCTCTCAGTCTCTTGCGCCCGAAGAGGTTCCTCTATGCGCAAGTGACTACCGAGTTGTACAAGAGACAACTCTTCCTTCTTGTGTTTCAACATATGTTTGAAGTCTTTCCAAGAGGGAGGCAATTTATCAATAATGCTCGATACGGAGATGGATTCGTCCATCTTCATATCATGTTGAGCATATTGGCCTAGAATGCGTAGGAGCTCATTGTATTGCTCCATCACAAGCCTTGAATCCACCATTTTGTAATTATTAAAATTACTTACGAGGAACTTCTTACTAGAAGCATCCTTCGCCATATATTTGGACTCAAGAGAGTCCCACAGCTCTTTAGCGGATTCAACATTTTGATAAATATCGAAGAGGGAGTCACACATACCGTTCAAGATGTGACCGCGACATATGTAGTCGTCGTTCTCCCATTTTCCGCGACGTCGGGTCATCTCCAACGTCTCGTCCTCCATCACTTCAGGCATCGGCGTGCTCAATACGTACACGACCTTCAACGTGGTCAATAAGAAGTGCATCTTCTTTTGCCATCGTCGAAAGTCGACGCCTTCGAACTTCTCCAGTTTCGTGAATTTGGTCGTCATGTCTCTCACCGATTGATCACTCGCCATCTCTCTCACGAAAATAACACTTAAGATTGTTGGGGGATTTGTGGGGTTGCAGAAATCGATGGGTAGAGAGAGATGAGAGATGATCGAAACTTGGATAGAATGTGAGATCGCGTGAGAGCTTGCTTTCCTTAAGTGTTATTTCGACCCTATTCTGCCTGGGTATCACGAAATACACTCGAGGATAATCTCAAATTCACCGTATCGATTCTGGCAGAAATCGACACTATTTAAACACCAAGAGAATGTAACCGATGCCATAATATTAATGATAATAATCATCCATTTAATGGAATTGATTGTTAATTGGTCAATTGGTGTAGGTTACAAAATAAATTGGGAGTTACAAAGAACAAATTGGGAGTTACAAAAAGGGATTTTGGAGGTTACAAAACCGCACCTGCAACAGTGCGTCACGCGGGTAGCCGCGTTGGTCAACCCGTGGCACAACCCGCGGGATCCTCTGTCCGTCCCCAAAATCCAGTGCATCACGCGGGTAGCCGCGCAGGGTTAACCCGCGGCACAAACCGCGTAATCCACTGTCTCCCACACGAAACAGTGCACCATGCGGGTAGCCGCGCGGGTTAACCTGCGGCACAACCCGCATGAGCCACTGTTTCGTCTCATAAACACCAATTAACTGTTCTAACAATCCCGAGTCATAGTTAGCTTACACGAGTGTGCACTCCACACCTCCTAACAAAATCACCAACAGAAGGTTAGGTTCTAAATACTATTAAATCAAAGATTCCTTAATACAATATAGAAGTATTGATTTCTATACTTCTAATTTTCACACTTTCTCCTAAATTTTTTTCGTATTGTTTTATAATTTAATCATAAGATACATGCATAATTCATATTAAAAATAATCAGTTAAATGCCTTGTGAGTTCATTACTTCAATAACACGCCTATCAAATCATGAAACAATAGTAAATATTGCATGGAGTTATATATAACACCATGAAAGGTAGGTTTCATAACCACAAAGGCTTAGCCCGAGCTATTGGGGTGACTTATTTTCACGTTTGATTCTTATTGGGGTGCAAAAAGTCAAAAATCATTGTCACCATGCCAATCCCCATAGGGAGTGAAGTAGAGATGTACAAAAAGACCATTTATGGGGGGGCAGATGTTAATCCCTTTGATCGGGCCTAATTTTTGGAAAAAGCCCAGTCTAAAAAAGTCCAGTCAGTTCTAAAAATGTATGGCCATAAAAGGTTCGATCTGTCAACTTTTACACTCATGCTTGGCCCGAGCTTGAAAAAACGCGAGCTTTTTGGCTTACTAAAAATAGGCTTGGAATGCCATAGCACTGGCCTGAAAAAACTCAGGGCTTGTACATCTCTAATAGGGAGGGCTTCACCGGTTCTAGGATTGTGTGGCCGCAGGCCTAGACAACATTAATTAGTGGCACATTTGGGTTGTCGGTACCACTTTAAAAAAGGGTAGATTCCATGCTTAAGCCAATATAAACACATATGTACAAATTATATCTCATGTTGTATTCTATGCACCGTGTAAATATGTACAAAATGGTACAAATATCCACTGTTGCTGCCAAGTGTAAGTGTAAAGGTGGTTAAGTCACATACACTGAATTCTATAAGCGGTTTGATGCCCGAGTATGAGTGCTCCAACAAAACACGTGTAGAAAATGTTCTTGCATTTATACTTCATATCATAACACAAGTGAACATTAATGCATGACCATAAAAAAATCATTTAGCATGTATCTCAATTTCCACAAAACATATGAAAACTCATGTGGTTTGTTTTGTTACTTAAAAGTTACAGTTTACAATGTCCAATAATCTCTATTAAATATATGGAATGTAACATATTTATGTCTGATTACTGTTTCAAATTCTCACAAAATATTTGAGTTTGTGTTTAACCAAAATTTTCATGATTCTTATTATTGGGAAATAGATTTTAAGGTCCAATGTATTGTTCATATTATAGGAAAGTCCCACAATTGGGAAAAACATTCATGTCTATATACCTTCAACTATATAAGAATATATCTTAAAAAATCTTAGTCTCAATATTAAATATATTTTATTTATTTACATATTGTGATCTTGAGTATTTATTAGGCTAAATACTGAGATTTTGTCAATAAATCATAGTTTAAACATTATAAACCATAACATATGTATATAAAATGTTAACTGTAACATCTATATAACTAAACATATCATAATGAATTAATCCTTTATCAAATGTAAACTTTCATTAAAGAATAACCTAAATTGTGCAAACACAAAGTCTCGTGTTCAATTCAAATATTACAAATCGCGGCTAAAACATGTTTACTAAACATAAGATAATAATTTTTGGTATGAATGATTTATTGCAGTGTTGGAGGAACATGAATTTTTAAAACCTGAATAGATTAATTTCATGTGAAAATGAAGTAAATAAAAATGCATGGCTAGCTCCAGTTGACTGAGAAATATACAAGGGTCGATTTTTGTCCAAATATAGTCCTTTTTAATCAAAATTTTCATAAGATTCAATATGTATACTATATATTGGCTTAAAGTGATTTTGGACATATTTTGGTTTTTTGCTATTGTTAATGCATATGCTAGGTATCAATATTAAATCGATCAAACTATGTATTTAATTCAAAGAAAAAGTCAAGAAGATCATATCTAGTCGGAACTTGAACTCATTCCATGAAACGTCTCCTTCAAATATCGATTATTTATTTAAAGCTTGATGGTTCGTGAAATTAGTCGGTGTGAAATGGTCGATTCTGAGATGGCTAGCTATATCTCGAATACATTTTGAAAAGAGCTTTTAACCAATCGACAATAGACACATATCTGAAACTAAGTAACATATGTTTGTCACTTTATCTTTTGTCACTATGCCTAGACTAATCTCTTGGCAAATTATGACTGTAATACATCAGCCCTGATTAAACCTCAGTGGCCATAATTGTTGTGTACGTCTGGATTCGAACCCTAGCTAGGCAGATGGGATATTTCACCACATCTCCCAAGACCTTAACCAGTACGACACAACCCTTGTGGTTATAACTTTCTTACTATTTACATTTTGATCCCTGAATTTACATTCGTGTTTCATTTAGTCACTTACTGAATGATGTACATATATTTATTGTAGGAAAGGGATTTGTACTACCCTTCCAAAATGTCCCTATCGTATTTATCTCCTGATGATTATTAGGAGAGAGTTAAATCACGGTGACATTGGGCAAGGTGGACGAAGTCGTATGTGTTCTTCTTTCCATTAAAACAATTTAGTGGGGCCATATCATTAAAGAAAGTTTTAGCTTTTCGTAGAAAATAATACATATCAGTCATTGTAAAATGAAGACAGTTGATAGCCTCATATGTATTGATCCTAGACTCTGATGCATTCTTTTAACTATAGTCACACTCACACATGAAGGTATCATTTGCAATTACATTACATCATTTCTATCGGTTTCAATAAATTTGTGGGCATGTAAACTGTGCAAATCTAATATAACAGACTTAGTTATGTTTGTAAGAGACTATATATTTAACAGGACCTTTGAAAATATATTAATTTATAGATAGGTGATTCTTTTACTAGTCAACACGGACGGACCTACATGGAAGGATACGATGGTACGAGCTACCTTTTCATGGTTATGTCGTAAGGGAAAAAATTACGTTTTTGAAAGGTGCCACCATATAGTTTTTCAAAACTTCAATGGCGGAGATGATAAATGTTCCTGCTTTTGTAGTAGGAAGACACATGTTTGAGACCCACTATTAGCAAATTTGTTGTTTTTTTTATCTTAAATTTTGATTTAAAAAAAAAATATATGCTAGACTTGAACTGAGTTTCTTTTATGTAGGGACTGGGAACAAACCAACAGATCTAAACTAATTTTGTGAAAATTTTATTTAGATATTTTTCTTATAGTTAGATTGTGTCACCCCTTAAAAAATATTTAAGTTTGCCTCAGCTAGCCAAGGCAGGAAAAGTTTTTTTTTAAATTAATTGAAAGAATATTAATTTTAAAGAGGTTTTACTCTATTACAAAATTTACATTTTCCAATATATCTTTTATTTGTCTGGTTAAGAAAAAATTGATATGCATATGTGTATTTAAGATTATTATATAATGAAGAGGTATTGAACAATACTTTTGATACATTATGATCATTTTAACAATTTGTTCCATTTGTATTCATTTTACCAAATATCATACAGACAATTAACATGGTGTTGCATAATCGAGTTTTGTCATATTCAGTTCATATACCAAACAAGGCCTGATATTGAACAAATACATTTGTTCTCATTGTTTTATATTGTTCGAAACACTTATCAATTTAACATTCTAGTCGGGGTGCTTCAACATCTTGAAGCGCAACAAGCCTTGCGTTACCACCAAATTCTTCTGGCAATGCCTCTTTCCCAACTTCCGCCACGAATTGTTTTCTTTGTTCTTCGTTGTTTACCATCACAATCTGTGTTGACCATTAAAAGTCAAAATACCGACCTCTTTTAAAAGTCAAAATTAATACCCATAACCAAAACTTTGCATGTGAAATACCTTGTTTAATGTTGCTTTCTCGAGAAAATGAGAAACCATCTTCCAAACACTCACGAAAAACCACGGCATATTTAATATGTATAATCTTGCTAATCGTTCAGGATAGTAGGCCTACGCAAAATGAACCTAATAAATTAACTAAATACGAAATTGAATCCCGTACAACTCGAGTTTTTGAAGAGCAATTTGTCATGGCGGGTCACATGTAAATCAATAAAGAATATTCAGAAATGAAGATTTACCTGTAAAAACTGAAATCCAGAGATCAATCCACGAGCATCAACATTCTTATAACTTAGTTTTTGCAAATCAAGTATCACAACCATCTTCTCGTTTCCAATTTCCGTGCCTCTAATTCCACTGCAAAGTGATTCGTTCATAAAAGTTACAACAATTAACGTGATCACATCTTAATAAGAGTGTTTGGTTATTACTAAAGTGTTTATAATGCCATCCAAACATTTACTGCCTCTTACTAGGTAAGAACATAGTAAAAAATGATGGTGTTTATCAACAATCTTACGGTTCCATTTTGCTGACAAAAATCTTACATGGTAAGTGAGGGTGGTGACTCTTACCAAGCCAGCGTCCGACCATAGATGATGGTATTTACACCAACAATCTTTATACAGTAAGCTAAGTTAGGTTAATAACTCTTACTTGTAGAGCGGCCCCTAAATAACTTTCCATCTAATTTTCTTCTAATTAAAAATAGAAACTTTATAATTAATAGACAAGGTAACAAAAATAAAACTTCAATAAAGAAGATTACATACCTAGCAATTCCTTTGTCAAGGAGATGGACCACAAATTCTGCATTTCACAAGGGGAAAAACAAGTTCTAAGTAGAAATACAAATTCCCATCTAACATTTGACTTTTGATGATCAATTTGACATTTTATGAATCGAAAACAGGTGTCGTTTTTTGCGTTGTAAGATCCAAAAACGACTTACGCAATCAGACGAGTCAAAATGCAATTGATGAATGAAACACAAAGTAATTAATCGAAGAATAAATGAAAGAGAAAGGGATAACCAATTACTCTTGAACTGATGGTGATCTTTAGCTGGATAATGCTTGCTAGCATCAAGAATCATAAGAGGATGTCCACTTTTGCACAAACCCTGAAGAAATATTTTTCTAGGTTCCAATTGTTGAAGAACTTCAGAATCAGGGATGAATTCTAAAGGAACAAAAGAATTCCTCCATTTTCGCCATGAAACAAACATCTTTGCTGCTTTGTTTGGATCCATTGATCTTGCTATCAAAAACCTCTCTAGTGTTGGATCTCCATACTTCTACACATAAATCCATGATTCATAAAAAAAAAATCATCAACCACTTCCATATCCTTATGATCGTAGTCTATTTTCAAAAAAAAGCATAACGATGGAATCCTTTCAAAATTCCCGCAAATTTGGAGTTGATTTAGGTAGTCCGTATTCTTTTGGTACGTGGACAAATATAGAACAATTATGCTGAATTTGGTTTAGTTCCATCAAAATCTCAGTGAAAAAGGTCTAAAATACTATCAAATTGTTGTGGTTTTTAGTATGATTAAGTTTGAAATCAATATAATAAACCATTCCGATTGTAAAGGGAACAAAACCTGGAATCAGTTTGAGTTTTGAAATTCCAAAACAAAAATCGAAAATTTCACCACATTCGCCATTGAAAGAAGGAAAGTAATGAACAAATGGTACACTAGTAACATGAGTTACGTACCTCTGAGGAAGAATCGAGCATGTGAACACATTCCTTCATCTGAGTGAGTTTAATTTGTTGTTGTTGTTGTTGATTCGCCATTTTAGGGTTTGATAAATGCAGTAAAGGTGAGGAAATTGGGCGTGTGTATATATAGAGGGTGCATTTGCAGGTGGTTTGAGTTGTGATGGAAGGCTTTGTATGGAGTATAATTTTTGTCTGAATAGTAAAAGCTAGAGCAGAGAAAGAGTAGACTAATAAAAGTCAATAATGGAACGCCAAAATAAGAGGGTACACGTGGTTTGTCAAAAATAATACTTTTCGTTCTTGCAGTTTCAAATTACAAGATGGTTATCATGGTTTGTAAAGATGTCTGGATTGGTTCTTTCCTCTAACGATCGTTAAAAAATTCCATTGAATGATAGACATTTTCGTCATTTTTTTGAATTTTTTTTGCTTTTTACCCAATCAAAATCGATTTTATGATTTTGGTCCCTGTGATTTTTGATTTGGTAAAAGACAAAAAAGTCGATAATGGATTGAAATGTCGTTCATTTAGCGAAGTCTTTTAACGGTCGTTAAAGGGTGGGATCAAATCCAAACGTTTTTACAAACCACGATAGTCATCTTGTAATTTCGAAACTGCAAGGACGAAAAATGTTATTTTCGACAAACCATATGGACCAAATTTTGTAGTTTACTCCCAAAATAATATACCTCGCTCTCTAGTATTTATTTTTGAATTGTATAACAAAATATAATGTTTTTGTTTTTCAAAAATGTATTTTTTTTTAATTATTTAGGGTCGTTTACCAAACATTTATTGGGTAAGTTTTTACCGACAAGAGTCATCACCCTTACTTACCTTATTGGGTAATATTCTCGCCCATCAAATTGAATTGTTGGTAAGCATGTATCACTCGGTAAGAGTTTCCCTTCACTTACTGATAAGACTTTTGATTCTTGTCTTGATTTTTACCAAAAGAGATTTCCAATCTTTGTTATTCTCACTCGATAAAATAAGTGACTCAATAAACATTTACCCGTTAAACATTTGGTAAACGACGTCTTATCGTTATTGTATGAACAAGTCATATATGCCTCTTTGTTATGGCTTTAGGAAATGTAGTATAGCTTTTTTCTTGTTAAGTTTCCAATCTTAAAATGTTAGTTTTTCATCCCACAATTGTTTAATTCAATTTGTCAATAATTATTTAAAATATCTAATTAATAAAAAGAATGGAAGACAAGGTGAGGTGGCTTGTTGTGAATGGTTAAGGGTTCCTACACTAATAAATGAGACCCATACCATTGATTTCGTAAAGATATTGTTTGAAATTATCAAATAAACAATTATACGATCATTTGTAAATAATAATTCAATATAAACAAATACACATAAATAAAAGATAGTATTATCCCTTCAATAGTCAAACTGAATAACTGCATAGGGTTAGATAATGGAATAAAAAATAGGGGGAAAAGTTTTTTTGATTTTAAATAATTGAATTTTAGACAATTTTTAAAAAAATAAATAAATTCATGAACTTTTAAGAATCGATTAAATACAGTATTTTGAAGTAAGAAACACCGTTAATATATAATGATTACAGCACGTTATAAGAAAAAAAAATGGTTATCATTTATTATATTGGAAATTATAAAATCCGGCATTTTAAAGATGGATTTATTTCTTGCAGGTGGTTAAAAAATTACAAAATTCGTAAAATAGAAATTAAACATAATTGATTCTTGCTTAGGTATAAACGTGAACATTGAAAATATGTTGATTTTTTGCAATCTAGTTATTTTAACTGGAATAAATAAAATTAAAAACTATAAATCATGGAAAAATATGCAAGTCATATTCGAGGATCTGGATGAAGGGTGTTCGACAAAAAAGTTGGGACAAATCCCCAAATGTTTGTCAACATGTCTGACCCATCATGTATTTTCTAGCCAGTTTTCTTTTCTATAATTAATATAGAGTAAACTACTATTTTCCTTCATATGGTTTGTTGTTTATAACTATTTTCGTCTTTGATCTTTAAAAATTGTTTTTTTTATCCTTGTGGTTTGCAACTTATTTCGCTTTCAGTCCCTGAGAATATTAGTTTTAGGGACGAAAATGAAAAGGAATTACAAACCACAATGACCAAAAAAGCAATTTTTAAAGTCAGGGACGAAAATGATTATAAACAGCAAACTACAAGGATGAAAATCGTAGTTTACTCATTAATCTTAAGTTTTTGTCACTCCTCTTGAAAGATGGAAGATTTGTATGATATACACAAGAGAAGTGCTTTGCATAAAAAAAGGATAACATGTATGTTTGTTGGGTAATTACGTAATTTGATTTATATCAAATATTTTTCTATATACAAATCATGATAATTAAGTTCGATAATAATATTGATGCTTAGCACTTGTTTTCTTAAATTAATAATATAATTTTAATAAAGATATATAGGTTTTTCTAGATACATGATGAACATTTAATTAGGCCTTAAGAGTAATATACTTTTGACAATTAACTCAGAGTTGTAAATAAGATAGCCTGCTTTCATAAAAATTTAAAGTGGATCATTTATGTACTCGAGTCGGTGGGCATGCAATTTTGACTTTTTTTTTTTTTTTTGAAAAAAACACCTATGAAGCAATTAACAAAATTCTTTTATGAATATATGACAACAAAGATGCTAACGCAATTTCTTCACACCATGCAATCTGAATGTATGTAAAAAAATTCATGCAAAAAGTCGAAACATATATAACTAATCACACATTGAACTTTGTTCTACATAAATCAAACTAAACTTTGCATGAATATAATGGTAATTAAACATGTGAGATCCCACATTTGAACCTTCATAATAAGGGGATTACTGTCATATTTGAACATATCGAGTAACTTATCACATTATTTACTGACAATATTTGAACATATCAAGTACAAATGTACGTACCCTCATACCACGTTTGTTTGTTCTATGCACCATTGTGGTGCCATGTCTGTCGGTATCAGTGTCGATGAGTGGAAGTCGTTTTCATGTATACATTTTTTAAAGTACTTAAAATATATATAAGTTTTAAAACGTTCAATTATGATATGTAATATATATCATGGTTATACAACTATGCAAATGCTAAAAACATTATATTTGTTTGAACCCAGATTTAAGAAATTAAAAGAAACTAATTTTATTTGTTTAGCTTCAAATCTTGATTTACTTCTTTAATATGATTTTTGCTCTCTGATTTCTCTCCTTGGGAGTTTGTTTTGTTCTCCACTTCAAACTAATGAGAATGAAATAGAAACTCTTATCTTTTTTCTTAATCAAATGAGCTAAGTGATAAAAACTCATGTCTCTTTTTGATTTTGAAATTATCATTACAATACTCGTAAATCTTAAAATTCGAAAATACACATATCGTATAACTTGAAAATTCTTATAAACACTGAATTTGCTAAAACAATGTATTAGATATCGAATTTATATAATAATAAAACTTTGTCAAATTACGAATAAAAAATTATTATCATACGTCAAAAATCGTTTCCCTCAAAAATATATTAGTGGTATATAGTTTGATCTTAACTCGAGTTGAAATAATTGTTCCACCCTGTTTGATCTTAGTGGTAGATTGTTTGATCATAACTAAATTATGAAAAAGCATATGCTCGTATTGTAACACCCGACTTTTCGTAAGTAAGTTTCCGCCTTTCGTTGGTAATCTCTCCGTCTTTCGTCTATCTTTTGAGTGGAAAACATGGTGCCTTCGAACCTTAAATCGACCCATGCGTGAATCGCGAGTTTTTGGACTTTTCGAGCCTCGGTACCTTTGGCGCGATTGTGCCACGCGATAGTGACAAGGTCACTATCGCCAGGGCACTATCGCGGGGAGAGTGTTAGCCGCGGTACACTCCGCGCGATTGTGCCACGCGATAGTGACAATGTCACTATCGCCAAGCACTGTCGCGTGCGGGGTCTTACCGAATTAAAATCGGATTTTAGCCTCATTTCTCATTCAAAACTCATTCTCTTCTATTGTTTCTCAACCTCTCCCTTTCATAAAGACCGAACCCTAACCCATTTTGGGGGGTTTCTCTCCCCAAACCTCATGATTCTCAATCATCTAGCTAGTTGGAATCTTGAACCACAAAACCTCCATCTTCATCTTCCTCATCAAGTTCTTTCGGTTGGGAGCTCGGGTTGAAGTGTTGGATTGGGTGTTCTCGGAAGCCTCGTCGTCTTCAAGGGTAAGTTTTCTTGTATTAAGGTTATAAATGCTCCATTGATGGTTTCTTAGTGTTTGGTTTCTCAAATCTTGGATTTGGTAAGTTTTGGAGAAAACTAGGGTTTTGATCTTGTTTGGGATTTTGGTACTTCTATGTTTGGAGAATGTTTCCTTGTGGTTGGAAATGGTTATTTATGGGTTGGAATGTTGAACCTAGGTTTTGGAAGTCTTCGGCTTGAGGATTCAACTGGCCTTCAAAAGAGCTCGTTGGGTAAAATCTAGATTTAGCCTAAATCTAGCAAGGTGAGTTCAAGTTGATTTGTGAAAACGGTGTACATGCCAAAATGTTTATTTTAAAGCGTTTTACATGAAATTGTTAACTACTGATAAGTTTCGTTAAATGCTGATAAGTCTTGTTAACTGCTGATGAGTTGAGTAGTTTAAAGGTGTTTAACTTTATAAACTCATTTAGCACACATCTTTGGGATTTTGGAGCATTACGATAAATAAATCATGTATTTTGGTATTTCTATGATTTATTTTATGGAAGTAGATTTTGAGTATAAATGTGTTTTGATTTGTATTTTAGAGAAATGCATGGTTTTGTGTTATGGGACGTTTTGAAAGAATAAATGTTGTAAACTCACTTGGAAAATTAATTGTCCCAATCTAAACTACGTTGGAATTAATTATATGCTTTGGAGCATGGGTTTATATAAATATGGGTTGTTTATATTTGATTTCATTTTATGAATTTCGACGTTGGATCTTTGGATTTGTTGAGCTTCTGGCTCGGTTTGGATTTTGTTGGGTTTTGAGGACACTTGTCTGTTTTAATTGCTCGATGTTGAGCGTTTGGTTATGATTTGCATTTACTGCATCTTAGTTGAGCATGTCATGTTTTGAATGCTTTGGCTCATTCGTTTTGAGTCATGTAATGGTTTAGTTAGTGCAATGGATCCATAGGCACGGTGTTCCTCTGTCCCCGTTTGGGAAGTTGGTTCACCATTTGGCACGGGATAGGCATCGGGCTCCATGGTAAGTAGGGTGTGGGCCTATACGGTCGGGCAGCGTCCCATGGACAGTAAGGTGTAATCCCATTGTGCGCGAGTCGCCCGGTTTTGGGGACTCTCAAGAATAGACCTGGAGTGGTTGACTTGATGTTTTCGGGCGATAGACTTGGAGTAGTTGAGCTCGGTGGGTGTTTTATGTGTAACCCACATGTTTTTGATTTACTACATAACTATGTGACGTACTTTGTGTTCCGTCATGTACAATGTAATCGGGTCTTCCCTGGCACCAATAGGTGTGGTCTTGGTTATGGAATTTTATAATCCATGTTTTCGGAGACGTTTGAGTATGGGTATTATCTATGTTTTAAGGTTTCAGTTATTGAAACTCATTCGAGTTATTGGGATGTCTTGGAAGTTGAGTTATCTATGTTTTCAACGTTTGATCATTATAATATCATTTATGTTTTACGTGCGCTTTGGGTTTTGGCTTTATTTAAAGAGGTGTGTGTTTTATGATTTTAATCACGAAAGGGTGAATGATGAAAAGAGATTGTTTTAAGATTTAATGTATTTCATTTCTAGTTGTTTCCAAATTAGTTGTATTGCATTTTGGGAAATCATGATTTTGAATAACATTCCTAAAGTTATCGCTTTATTTATCTCTAACGAAAACTCTTGAGCTCACTAGGCGTTAAGCCTAACCTTTTATTTTCCGGCATGTGCATCAGGTTCCAGTCGGGGTTTGGTTCTAGCAGTGCTTTGAGGAGTTGAGCTATAGACTTACACGAGAGTAAGTAGATTGATGAAGTCTTCCGCAGTTGGAGATAGTGATTGTTATTGGGTTTTAGTAGCACCCGTCCTTGTTATAGACTGTATGTAGAGAATAAATGTGTTTATTGAGGTTAAATCCTATATTGTATTTGTAGATAAATTATTTATCGATGTATTTAGAAAATTTTAAATTAGTTGCTATTTCCAGAATTCAGGGTGTTACACGTATGGTTCGGCTCAGCTCGGTTCTACTTGGCTCAAAAAATTCAATTTTGTTTTCGAACGAGTAGAGTCAAACATTGGAGTTATGAAACTCAACTTCTTAAGTAAAATTAACTTTATCTTGTGTTTACCAACTGTTAAGTTAAGCTAAGCAAAGTTAAATTTGTTCTTCATAATCAACTTTTTTCAATAAGTCGTTAAATTGAAAGATTAGCATATAGAAGTTTACCGACGGTTGTTTACCTCAAGTTCTCAAGAAACCCTAGCTCGATTCTAGAGCCAAATTCTCTCTCGACCCCTCGACTTTTTGCAGGTTATATATGAAAAGGTTATAGCGCTCTAAACAATGACAATTATGGGTGCACAAAAACTCGACTAACCCAACCAACTAGACCAAAATCTAACACGAAGCGACTCGATAATCGAGTAGTAAAATCATCAAACCTTAGGTACTGGGTTTGGGCCATTTGAACCCAACTCAACCCAACCCGATG
Organism: Arctium lappa; assembly: GCA_023525745.1. Taxonomy (NCBI): domain Eukaryota; kingdom Viridiplantae; phylum Streptophyta; class Magnoliopsida; order Asterales; family Asteraceae; genus Arctium; species Arctium lappa. The sequence goes on along the minus strand of CM042052.1, from coordinate 85,168,057 downwards.
AACCCAGTACCTTCATATACTATGAATTTAATAAAATTGTTAAGTTCTTAATGAATATATGTACATTAGACATTATACCAGCCCAAAATTAACTATATTCAAAATTATATCATACTTTCAACTGTAATTTTACTTTCTTATTTGCATGAACCTTCAATTTTCTTTTTTGCGTTTGTTAGCATTATTTGTATTTTATCATTTTGATTTTTACTTCGTTTAACTAGGTTGTAAAATGATATACCAAAGTTTCAACCCGCCCAAGCTAACTTAACCCGCACGGTTCGTGTTGGGTTGTATTTTTGTTTGGGTTGAGATTTTTCAAACCGCAAACATTGGATTGAATTGTGCAAATGCTTTGAACCTCGCCAACCCAACCCGTGTCCAACCATAATGATGATCAATATCACAATGAAAGAAGTGAATACAATTGCAGGTGAGGTTTCTTGTCAAAAGAGAGAGAGAGACAGAGAATAAGAAAGAGGAAGATTATTAAATAATGTCATGTTTGGTGTTTCAATCATTAAATTAGCCATCGAGAAACAAAGATGAACAAGACTAGCTGCATATGAGAGTTCAATCTTCAAATTAGAGACCTAAGGAGAAGAGATTGCAGATTTAGGTGTCGTTTGTTTTTTAAGAGCTCTAAAGTCTGAAATCTTATTTTAGTTATGATTAATAAGAGGTGGTGTGTAAAAAGGTCTGAACGATTCAAACTTAAGAGTCATTAAGGGGTTTTTAAAAAAACAAACAAACAAACCCTTAGAGTCCAAATTGACGAATCAACAAATTTGCTATAAAAGGGAAAGGATTAGGACAATGGACTAAATTGCATAAACATTATAAATTTATAATTGTCCAAAAGGAATGAAACAAGAGCGAGCAGAAGGGACGGAGGTAAATCATGGGCTAAAAAATTAACATAATTGGGTCCACGCTACAATATATTTAATTGGGCCTCAAGAAAGTAATTAGAGGTCCTATTCAAAATCTCACATTAATACACCCTTCCACATGGCAATAATAATTTTCTATTACTAAAATATATATTTAAAGGTAGTTTATTTATTTATAAAAAAGAAACAAATATCATTTTTAACATTTAAAGTGTTTAATTATTATCTATACTATATTATAAAAACGACATAAAAAACTCTTAATTACAACATTTTAAGCACAAGGTACAATTAATTAAAGTCAATTACTTAATTTACAATTTCTTAATGCTTTGGTACAACCTTTCCAAGCACAGTATCTCACATAATCATCTATTTGTGGAATGGATACTCATTTATTAATATAAATATTTATTTTTTTGGTGGAAGATTTTATAAAATAGATTTTATATTAGCATAATCTATTTTAAATGTAGATTTTACATTTAAATCTATATTAATGAGATGTAATATAAAATATTTTTCTTCTGTATTTTTTTATATTACATCTCATAATGATTTTTCCATATTTTATTTTATAAAATCTTTTTACACAATGAGCTGTAATATAAACTCTTTTTTCTTCCATATTTTTTTTGCTAATTAAAATTTTATTTTATTTTATAAAATCTACACGTATTTTTTTTCCTAATATAAAATCTACACGTATTTTTTTTCACGAGTGTTAAAAGAAGAAAAAAGAAAGGTTGATATGAATTAAAAATAAAAAATAACGAAATAAACTAATAAATTATCGGATTGTTTAAAATAAAAATATTCCGCAATACTTTCCAAATTAACCAAGTGTAAAGAAAATAAAATAGAAATGATGTAGATATAAAAATATTCTTCCATATTTTTAATATATTTACATTTAAATGTAAAATCGAAAATGAAAATAAAAGATTTCATAATATTCTCTACATTTACTATAAATATATATAGCTTCTCTATGTATCATTCGAGTACAAGAAGAAGACGAACGGTCGGGTGTTAATGGCGGAACCTGCAACTGAACAAAAGATATTCCACTATATTTTTGTTTCTTTGAAAAACTACTTTTTTATATTTTATTTTATTTACTGAGAATTTATTTATATTTTTCAAAACCCACAATCATATTTTTCGAAGTAGGGGAATAAGATATATATACATATCTTTATTTTTATCGACTAATACTATGAGGTCTTGAAGTCAATAGTCAGATAAATTTTCAAGTGGTACTGAGTGAATTTGAACTATACCAGTTGAGTTGACGGTTACAAAAGATATAAATCATTTATTTTCTTTGCTATATTTGATGTGAGTTGAATGTTGTTAACTAATCTACAGATTTATACGTTCAAAATGATTGTCATGTGTTGTCGAGGAGGTTTCAGAAAAATTGCAAAATCTGTAAAAACGTATTTTTATTTTTTATAATTATTTCAATAATAGTGATATGTTGTGAGACATGTCGTTTGAGTTTTAAATAATATAATACAAAATTATTACCAATATTATTGAACAAACTCATAACAACAAACGATTAAGAATATATGCAAGTTAACCACTTATGAAAACACATTCGTTTTTCACATTGTATTTCATTAACTGCTAACAGAGAAATTACGTTTCATTTTAACTCGGTTTAATATTCCAACAAAAATTTTATCCTCCCGTACAATGCCCGGGCCAACACTAGTATTTATAAAATATTAATTCATACTTTTTGACATTTCAACCAAACACAGACCACACGGGGGGATGTTGCGGAATGGCATGGGCTGGTGAACAATAGATGTTTCTAAATTAAGTTTAGTTTCTGGTTGTCATAAATGTTATCTAATTAAAAAAAATTAAAGTGTTGTTAAATGTACATTTATTTATATTAAAATTAGATTTAATTATACGTTAAAAATATAAAAGAAATGAGAGCACCTTCAACAGTTTCTCCATTTTGGAGAAAATGAGGATTTTAGGTCTAAATTTTGTTCCAACAATTTCTTCAAAACTATCTTCAAAATGGAGAAAGCATGAGAGAAAAAAGGGTTTTTTCTCCAAATATGGAGATTACCCAAAAAATGACTACCAAGTGAGAAGACCAATAGAAAACATTGAAATAAATATGTACAGAGAGAGATAATATTTTAATAAATGAATGAAATATTTTAATATTATAATTAATGTTGGATTCTCCAAAAATGAAAATATGTTGGAGATGGATATATATATATATATATATATATATATATATAGGATATTTTGCAACCCTGAAAAAGATTGCAACCCTTGCAACCCACATTTTAACCGTTGGATTCATGATCGACGGTTATTTTATTTTTATTTTTCTGTTTTTTTTAATTAAAAATATTGGACCCCATATCTATTGTAACCGCCGATCATGAATCCGACGGTTAAGATGTGGGTTGCAAGGGTTGCAATCTTTTACTAGGGTTGCAAAATATCCAACCCCTATATATATATATATATATATATATATATATATTGGAGATTTTGACTTTTGATTCTCAATTTTAGAAAAAATTTGGAGAAACTATTGGAGATGCTTTGATATCAATAGATTTGGGCATAGTCATTCCATCTTTTTGCAAACTGAACTACAAGAGGTATACATTTAACAAATAATATGTATGTATTAGCCTACACCTTTTCTTAATCTCGTACGATGTAAGAATTTAACATCAACTTTAGTTAAAACTTCTTCATCATAAAAAAATATATTATTGTTTTCGTATAAAATAAATGTTCATTTTCAAAATAAACTATATTTGTTTTTTTAATTCAATCATTAATTATGAGATGTTAATCCATTTATTAAGAATATCATTGTTAATTTGTTACTTAATTAATTAAAAATATATTAATAGCATATTTCTAATCAATACCATATGTTTTTTTATAATTGTAATAATCTATTTGGAAGAAAAAAATAATCCTTATAAAAAAATCATGTATCTAAAAAGGAAATTATGATTAAAAAAATCAATAATAATAAATATCTTCTATGGAGGGTAGGGGTAGGATGGATAGGATAACTGAACAAACCCCATGTGTCAAAAGAAAAGAGAACAAGTGGTAAATATGAATATGTTCCCATAAACATATTATTTATTATTATATTGGAAGTTTCTAAATTTTCATTTAAATAGGTGATTCTATCCATACCTCCTCCTATAAGGGTATGTGAGTGAGGTAGGAGGGGTATGGGGGGTTTTGTGAGTGAGAAGGAGGTAGAGATAACAACACCCTTTAAATAACAGTGGTGGTACTCAAGTTAATATTGTTAATTTGAGGTCTATTAGAGCATTTCCAACAACTTTTCTAAAATAGAGAAAATAAAGACTCTAAGTATTTTTTGCTCCATAAGCTTCTCCAAAATTGAGAAAATAGGATAGATAGTGTAATTTTCTTCAAAATTGGAGATATTCCCAAAAAATGATTACCAAGAGAAAGAAATTATATTTTATTATATTCCACCAATGGAAAAAATTTGAAATGAAATGTTTAGGTGAGAAAAAAATATTTTATTAAATATATAGAATAATTTAATCAATAATTTATCTTTAAAATGAGGATGCAGTTGGAGATGGATGTAATTTTTTTTGGAGAATTTGATTTTTGGTTCTTCAGGAAAAAATTTGTGGAAATTGTTGGAGATGCTCTTAGGCACCCCATATGGCTCATATATGAGGGGCAAATTTTTAAAATTTGATTTGATAGATGTTCATCTTCTTTATTTGTCACTAAGTTAATCAAGATAATTTATTATGAATTTTCATCTTCTTCATCAATAAAATTAAGAACAGATCTTAAATCAAAATCCCTAAATCTAAACATACAACTTTAAGGTGTCGTTTATTTTTTAAGAGGTCTAAAGTCTGAAGTCTTATTTTAGTTATAATTAATAATAGGTGGTGTATAAAATGGTCTGAACGATTCAGACTTAAGAGCCATTAAAAGTTTTTTTTTTTAAAAAAACAAACAACCCTTAATTCACTTATAAATCCAAAAGAAATTGATGGTGGTAGTCCACGAATCGTTGACACCTACCCCAGATGTGTAAAGATGGTTGATGTGTTTGAGAAGTTTTAACACACACGCACACATCTAATATTAATTTATTTTATTATATATAGCATTTAGTATTAAATTGTTTTTTTTAAAAAGAAATAAGAAGTAAAAGGATTAAATCACCCTCATGTAAAAGACACATGCCTCAACTTAACACCCTTTATTTAATAGTATTAACTTGAGGGATCATTGATACTATGTAAATTAAAAGTTATGGACCAACAGTATAAAATAGTGTGTTTAATAGATCATATCATTCTCAGCAAACCACATGAACCTTCCACTAAAAAAAAAATATAGTTTTATTATTAATAATTAAATGTTTTTAATATATACTAATAACAATAAATAGAGAAAAAAAAAACATATAAATCATAATTTCAATTTTCAAGCAATAACTACATATAAAATATTTTAAAAAATATCTTTTGAGAAAATTAAAATATATTGAACTTCTTTTTGAAGGAAAAAAAAGTCCCAAATGAGAAGAAAACAAGAGCCATTTTTTGTGGGACACCCGATTTTAATCACTACATTATTGTCCTCTAAAGAGACCAAAAAATATATGTTATTCTTAACAAAAAAAGGATTAAAAGACCTTTTATTTAATTTCAACGGTTTTTTTTATTTATAAAAAAAATATGATATTAATTATACTATTAACATATTTAATATAATATTATATATTTCTCCTCAACTCTAACCCTAAACATTTAATATCAAATTTTTTATTGGTAGAAATTAAGAATATATATATTTTCCTAATAAGCAATCATTTTTAGTGATTTCTATAAATTTGAAGAATTTTAATGTTCCTAGAATCTCCAAAATAAAATAAAGAAATCAATATTCAAAATCTTAAAAATAAATTACAACAAACTCTAACAATTTCTCAATTTTAAAAATTACGACATTAATTAGATTATTAAAATATTTCATATGGTTAATAAAATATTATTTATTTAAAAAAAAATTAATTTTAAGCTTTCTTATGGGTGAGAATGTAATAAAATTTAGAATAAGCTACAAATTTGGTCCCTGTGGTTTGTCGAATATAACATTTTTCGTCCTTGCGGTTTTAAAATTACAAGATGGTCGTTAGCCCTAGGGGTGAGCATAGGCGGATACCCCGCCAAAATTCATAGAACCGGCTCGGAACCAAAACTGGTGATTCCTGGAATGAAGGAACCGGAACCGATTACATCGGTTTTTTATATTTGGGAACTGGTCCAAGAACCGTTTGGAACCGGTTTCGGTACCGGGTACGCGGTATTTTTTTTTAAAGTTTATCATTTCCTACTTTAAAAAAGTAATTATTACTCTATTACAAAGCATCAATGTAAATAAATAAATACTACAAGCAGTGAAAACCAATCTGTTAAAAACTAAAACTAATAATTTCAATTTTAGTTTATTAATTATAATAAACATATATAATAATTTTTATTAGAAAAACAGTCAGTACCTGTCGGTTCCGGTTATGGGTACCCGGTTCTGGAACCGGTCCCGACGGGTACCGATTAACGATTCCAAAAAAATTGAGAACCGAAACCACTCCCAATCGATTCTCATATTTTGGGAGCCGGAACCGGAACCAATCACATTCGGACTCGACAATTCCGGAGCGGTTTCGGTTCCAAAAGCAGGTACCTGGTTCCGATTCCCACCCCTAGTCAACTAGTCATGGTTTACAAAAACATCTGGATTTGGTCTATTCCTTTAACGGTCGTTAATTTTTTTTGTTAAATGAGAGACTTTTCGTCCTTTTATTGATTTTTTGCCTTTTACCCAATCAAAACCGACTTTATGATTTTGGTTCTTGTTGTTTTTGATTGGTAGAAGACAAAAAAATCGATAAAAATATGAAAATAACTCCTATTTATCGGAATCTTTTAACGGCCATTAATAGGAGGTACCAAATCTGGCCATTTTTTAAACCATGATGACCATTTTGTAATTTCGAAACTATATGAACAAAAAGTGTTGTTTTTGATAAACCACATAAACGAAATTTATAGTGTACTCTAAAAATTATTTCTCTCTTAACTATAATTATTTTTGGGAAGTTTTTTTAAAAGAATCGTTCTGCCATATCGAAAAGTTAGCTAAAAATCCCCCAAAAACTACAATTTCTTCATTTTTGATATACCTTAACGGCCTAACCTACTTTTTCCATACTCATAAAAAGTTTTAAAGAATATGTTGGAAAAAAAAAAAGTATTTAAAATTCTCATTTTCTCTAATAAAATAATAATTTTATTAAGTGAATATATTAATTATAAAAACCAATTTCATCATTTATATTAGATAATGTAATCAAAATTATAACAAATAAGTATAAGTATTTATAAAAACAATACAAAAAATATTATTGATAACTTTATTTAAATTTTAAGGACATGTTTGTTAGCATTTTTTTAGCTTAATGGAACTCATAACTTATTTGATCAACTATATATAACTGTTTGGTAGTATCTTAATGTAACTTATTCAGCAAGCTTCTAGGAGGAACTTTATGTAGAAAACCAAGTTTTTTACAAACTTGTCTCTCCTAGTTATAAAATATGTTTATTCTATCTATGAAAAAACCCTCCTGAACAAAAATATTCTTAATGTATACAAATGGATTTAATTTACACAGACAACTTTATTTACACAAGACTTTATGAAAAAACAACCAAATGTCCTCTAAATGTGTAATCGAAATATTACAAAAAGTTTAAAAGCACATATTTTAAGTTTAACCGATGGCCCAATGAAACTTAGCGCATGTCTTACTGATTAGGTTTTGAACCCTACAATTAACCGTTTTGGGCCGTAATCGGGTGAAAACTGAAAAGTAGCATTATCATGTTTGGATTTTAATTCATCGAAGTTTAAATAAGATAATTATAAAAAAAAAAAAAAAGTGTGACAAGAATAAAAGTTATAAATATAAATATTACATTGTAAAATATTTAGATAAATGTCTTAAAAAATAAGTTAATAAATATTATGTATTGTTTAGTAATGTACTAGAAACGTACTCGCACAATGCATCGAGATATATCATGATTTTAAATTTTCTTTTATTTTTTGTTTTTCCTTTTATTTTTTGTTTTTTCTTTTAGTTTTATCTTATATATTTTAAATTCTTTAATTAAGATGCTTATCTTGTTTTATTTATATTTAAATTAAGATGTTTATCCTGTTTTGATTATGTTTATCGGTTAGTTATGAATTCAAATATATAGCTTTAGAAATTTGTACGCATGCATCATAACCTGTAATCTTGAATTTTAAGTAATGTGTATCAATAAACAGTACTTAATACATAAAAGTTTGTTTTTAAGAGTTTCTTCAATAGTTTAATAATAATATAATTTATTTTAGGTTTAATAAAATAATGTTTTTTTAATAAAATGAACATTAAATATTATGTTAGATTTTCTTAATTATATTTTAGATTTTTTATATTTAAAATTTGATTTTTATTCTGTATTTAATTATGCATGGAGTGATTTTAGGGAAGTTGAATTGACGAATGATTTTAGGTGAGTTAAAGTTGTCAGAGATAAGGATTAAATAGGAAGTGATTTTAAGTTTTCATTCTTTATTTAAGTTTTAAGTAATTAACATTAAATAACAATACATAAAGCTTAATGAGTTGTTTTTAAGAGTTTTTTATGCATACTTTATAATATAGTATAGATATAGATAATTCCTTAAATTTCAATTTTAAAAGTAATTATGTATACATACAATTTAGCAAGTCTTAACTTTATAAACTAATTGATAAGTACCATTAAATACATTTTAATTTTATTTTTAAGATGTAATATTAATAAAAATTTAAATTAAGCAATTATATATATAAAAAAAAAGAATTTTATAAATTTTTTGAGTATTTTTATTGGGAGATGGATGTTTAATAGAAAACTTCAAAAAAATGGAAAATTGAAGAACACTATGGTAGTCTTTCATCTTGGACGGTATGCACTTGTTCATACATGTAAATTATGTTTTTGGTTTTTTGTTTTTATGCACTTGTGCATATGTACGTGTGCATGTTACAAATTACTTGTATGCACAAATGCATATCGTCCAGATGAAGGGCTACCTGAGTGTTCTTCAGTTTTTCAAAAAAAAATAGGTTTTCCCCTGAACCTGACCCTTTATTGGGAACTCCCAAAATTATTGTTTTAAATGAAAAAATCGTTAAATTTTTTAATTTTGAATTATTAAATCCCTAAACTATTTTTTGTAATGAAAAAGCTAATAAAATTTCTCTTTTTGAATGATTAAACTCCTACATATTCTTTTTGAATAAACAAATCATCAAACTCTTAAACATTGGTTACCTACATTCTTTTAACAAAAAAAAGTTGCTTGTAACCTACTAGGAAGGTTTTAAAATATATATAAAAAAAAACAAATCAATTTTAGAGCTCCCAAACGCTACGTTATTCAAACGCATCGCAAACAACAATATTGCTCTTCATCGTTGTATGTTCTCCATATCAAAAGAAAGAAAATAAAAAGATAAAAAAAAAAGCAGATCAAGAAGAGTGAGATCGATGGTAGGGGCAACAGTGGGATAGGCGATATGGAAAGACAAACAATGATGGGGTAACGAGGTTTGGTGAGAGGGAGTGATAGTGTGATACTGGTGTTTGAATGAGGTTTGAATGGCGTAAGGTTTAGGAACGGTAAAACTGATTTAGGATTTTTTTTAGTTTTTACTTTAAAACCTACCCATTCTGTTACAAGTATTTTTTTTATTTTTTTATTTTGTTAAAATGATGTAAATAACTAAGTTCTAAATATTCAATTATTTTTTTATTGAAAAAAATATTCAAAATAAAAAAATTTAATAGTTTTTTCATTCAAGAACTTAATCATTTAAAATGGGATATTTTTTCTCCCTTTTATTTAATATAAGAATATAGTATAACAAATAATATGGAGAAATCACCATAATTTTTTCAAATTGAATTAAGACAAATCCACTTTGATAGATAAATTTAAATTTAAAGACTACCTCATATTTATTTAAAAAATATTTTGCAACTGATAATCATATATTTTTTTGCAGTCCAACATAACGGATTTTGTGTATATCAAAATCATATGTATAATCATTCATATCACAATTAAATCAAATCATACATTAAAAATATATATTAAAAAAAATGTGTCGATGTGAGTAACCTTTTCGTAATATCATATATGAGATTGTAAAGCGCCAAAATAAAGCATGAGAATATTATATTCTTGTGGCAGAGTCTGACTACCTTCAAGACTTGTTCTGAGAGTTTGACCAACAACCTCCCTTTAATAATAACAATAATAGTATATAATAATTGAAAAGAAATATATACTAGTAAATTGTTTACAAATAAAGTTTTTTATTAGTGAATCAAATTGAATGAAAGGAAAGCTTAGAATAAGAAAGAATATGCTGCACCCAGCAATGAAACTCAAACTCAAACATAAACCTTACCACAACCAATAAACAATAACCAAATACTAGCAACATCATCACAAATCACACTAACCACAAAACAAATACAAAACAAAACAAAACAAAGCAAAGCAGCTACCCTTCCCTATATAAAGTAGTATATGTATAATAACTACACCCCCCCCACACCCCTCCCTTCAACTCAACTCAACTCAACTCAACTGTGAGTAAAACAAGGTTAGCATCACTCCCATTTCTTCAATTCCATTCCCATTCCCATTCCCATTCCCATTCCCATCTGTATGCTAGCTAACATTATATATCATGTCAACTAAAAACAACCTTTCTCTTTGTTATTGGCTGCTTCGTGTTAACCCCCTCGTCCTATGTTCCTGCATTCCATCAATATACATATGCGTTACATGCTACCAACACACCATCCACGCAACTCAAAACGAAGCAGGTACAAGAAAACATAACCAAAGATACGCGTTACATGCTACCAACACACCATCCACGCAACTCAAAACGAAGCAGGTACAAGAAAACATAACCAAAGATACGCATAGCCTAACCTAAGGCTCACAAGATCTAACTGCCGACCCACTAATCCTACACAACTAATATTTAGATCATTTTTAGCCAAGTTCACTCAAAAGTCAAATCCCCTAGATTTATAAGCACATCAAGTCAAATGTTATCTTCCATTTATGGTAATGTCTGGGATTCAAGTATATCAAATTAACCAATCTACACACACATCTAGTTTGTTTGATTTAGAGAATGAAACAAATTGCACATACATAAGGGGGGAAATTAGTAGCATACCTGCTTGGGAGCGTCTGAGAGGTGTTGACAGGAGGAACCTTTGAGTTCCCAATCCGTTTCGCCCTATTATCCTGTTCCTTCTCAATACGCATCGCAGCAACCTCCTTCTCCATAGCAGCTACCTCCCTTCTCATCTTTTTTGCCTCAACCTCCATTGCCTTGGTTAAAGTATCTACTTTCTTTGCTAACATCTGAAAAACCAATATTATCATCCAACCAATGAATAATAGCACTTTTTACACCAAAAAAGTAATACTCCCTCCGTCCCAAAAATAAGTATGCGTCTATTTTCCAATTCTACCTTTAATTATTAAGGGTAAAATTGTCATTTAGTTAATTAAAACGTGTAATAACTACACATTTTAAAAAGTGTATTTTTCACTGTGGACGTCTATTTTGGGACGGAGGGAGTAATAGACAACATTAAAGAGAAAGATATGAACCTCAATGGCATCATCCTTGTCTTTAAGGCTTTGATCCTTTTCATTACCAGACTTCCTCAAAGCAACCACTTCTTTTTGCAGCAAATCATACAACAATCCCGGCACAGTATCCTCTGTTTCATTTCCATCAGGATTTCCTTTCCAGGTAGTATTAGGGGTCTCACTGTCCTTGATCCCATCACACGATTCCCCGATACTAAAGGTAGGACTATTACCTCCACTTGAGATAAGTTTACCCCTGTCAAGTGAACGAGTTCCACCATCAAATGACTTTGATGTACCTTTTGCATGCCGCAATACTGAACTGGAACCAGATGGAAGCGTTGATCTTATCTGAAAGGATGGTGATCTCTTGGGTAAAAATCCATTGGAGGTCAACTTGGAAAAGTTATCAGCTCCACCTAGGGATTGGCGACGTGAAGAACAATTGCTCATGCTTTTTCCATCTGATGATCTCAAAGTATCTTCTAGTACCCTAAGTCGAAGTTGATATTTTTCCTACGTTTGTCACGGAAGGAATTATAAATTGAAGCCATAAGGGAAAATATAGACAACCACTGAGAAACAAGTAACAGAAGATTACTTTCAACTGTGCTTCAGATTTTGCAGCGCGCTCGGTTATAGCTAGTTTGTCCCGCAATTGCTGCATCTCACTCTGTTAACAAAAGGGTGAACTGGCAAGTCAATAATTAGAAAACAGAAGGAGAAAATGTTGCGAAAAGAAACAAAAGGTATGAAAAATACTGCTCCAAATAATACCTGCAAGAACCTTCTTTCTTCAAGCCATTGTTTTACTGGCATGACTTTGTCATTAGCATCTTTCCATTCGTTAGCTACGACTGTCGCCACTCTATTTGCTGTAACTTTTGCACGAGCTAGCTCTCTGTCCAGAGTTTTTCGTTCCTCCTATCAGTGAAAAACACCTAGTCAGTTAATTATGATGATTGACAAAAGCATATCCTCGGAGAAATACGCATAAATTTTAAATTGAACTACAGAATGGATGTATATTCTGTTTTACATTCATCTCTTGAACTTTCCGTTGATAGTCTCTCACAGCGTTTGCAGCTGCACCGCCAGCAAGAACGGCCTCTTCAAGCTCACGTACAGTTTGGGTAAGCTTTTCAACCTCAGCAACCTTTTGACGATGCATTTTATCCAAAATTTTATTTTCTTCCTGTCAAACAAGGAATCATGAATATAAATTTTGAAAAACTAGGGAGGGATGATCACTTAAAGGCATTTGGTGTCTGATATGAAAAACCACAATACCTGGCAAATTTCTATCTGCTTCATTAACTCCTGATTCTTGTTCTGAAGATCATCCACCATAGATGCCTTTGCCAAGGCAACCTGCACAGTCCTCTCGGCTTCAAGTAAAGCAGCCTCTTTCGATTTAGTCAATCGATCTAATGCTTTGTTGTCATCCTGCAGCTTTGCAATCTGAAATCCAAAACCGCAACAAAGTAGTTCAAATCTTTCATACCCATCTGCACTAAGTTGTCAGCCACCATCAAACACCATTAGATGACTAGCCAAAAGATAGAAGTCATACCTCTTGTCTAGCCAGCTTGAGCTCAGCTTCCAAAGGTGCAAGGATCGCCTCGATTGGAGGCATATCATCATCTTTCTGAGCTGCATGAACCCTTCGTAGAGTGGCTTCTGCTGCAAACTGAGCTGCCATAGATGCTTTCTTCTCATCGTTGATTTTCTTGATTTCAAGATTCTACGTAACAAGGAGTGTATCTGATTACATCTGATGCTACAAAGGATGAATATGGCAGAGTGATGATAGAAGTGGTTCAGTCAATACCTTGCTTTCTAGAAGAGATTCTGTCAACTTGAGCTTCTCATCCACTTTCGATAACTCCTCCGTTAGCTAAGATATACAGGTGAGATCAAGATCAAAATTATGCCGGTGTTTACTCAAAGTAAACTCAAGAAACCACATAATAGATACACAAGGGAAAAGATACCAAAGAATGTAATACCATTCAGCAGTTTACATATGAAAAATCCCTTTTCAAAATTTGATTAAGCACAACACTTGGGGTCAACACCCCCAATTTGCTTCAATTTCTTTGAAATAGGATTATTAACTCATCTTAACATATTAACCCGCATTAAGTGGGATTAAGCATCAACAACTTCCTTCTATTGTCTGTTTTGCACTTCTATTTATGTTGAAGAATGGTACTTTAGGGAATACCCGTTGCCATAAAATAATTTATAAATTATCAACAACATATTTTTTCATTGGCATATTTTGCTCATTTTTTTGGTGTACGAACAAGATTACAGGGTTCTTTTGTATCAACCATCAACATACATGGATGACCTCATATATTTTTGCCTTCTTCTATCTCAATTCTTAATGTAAATCTTGGTACTATTTTATTGACTATATAAACACAGAAACGGTGCCACTCTACTCCTTGAGGGTAGAGGCCAGGTCTGTGTACATCCCCCCCCCCCCCCAAAAAAAAAAATGACCCCACTGCCGAGTGGGACATACCGGTCTTGTTTGGTTTATAAATGCACAAACTGTAAGATGGGCAGTCAAGAGCTGCTGTTGTACTTGTTTGCTCTGGGAGGTTTGGCTTAAATCCCCCTCCAGTTACTTTCATTTTAGATTCAGCATCTATAGTGGAAGAGTGTACTGGTGGTATTTTAGTTGTGTTCAGTAGGAAAAGACTGGAAGAAATGGGAAGCCAAAAGATCTCATCCTCCCCCCTTCGATATTGATCTTGACAGAGGAAGTGTTTTCTTTATTCGTGGAAGGTTCATGGAAAAGGGTACAGTCGGATATCGTGGCTTTGAGAAGAGAAAAGTGTTATTGCTAACAGGATCCTCTAGAGGATCAGAAATCCTCTCAGGCTCAGAGCAACAGCCCAATTCACTTGAGTGAGACAGAGGAGAGTGGAATTTTGTGTGTAGGGGTGAAATCCGTAAATATACGAACCGGAATCAGACAGCTTAAGTTTCCACTTAGATCCATTTAAAAATCCAAGCGCTAGATGTCCCTTGGTTGATTGGATGTCCGCTTAATACTTCTTAGAACACTATGAAAATGCACAAGAAAAGACATGCAACAACCTAGCCTTTCAGTGATGTGATTTTAGATTTTTTTTTTTTCAAGTGAAGATAGTGTCAACAAACCCCAAGGGATAATCTGTTGGTAATATTGGTTTCACACAAGTGTGAGGTCCATATCCAATCACTTCTCATTCCTCCTTCATGCCAATCAAAAACACAAATCAATATATCAAAAACAACATTGCTGATATAAGGAAGCATGATTAACATATGACGGTTCAGGAGAGGGTGGATCATAGTTACTGGCTTAGTGCTTCGATCATGTCATCCCTGATAAAATGATTAATAGAACATACACGTCTGAAAGAAAAAATTAAATACCCTACAATGGAAAGAAGGAAATCAAATAAGTAACCACACAGGGAAAGAAAAATATATAAAACTACTAGAAAGAATAAGCAACCGGTACACCAAGGAAACACACAAGATTGGTATATGACATTCAAACTATGAAATTAGCTCCTTTACCAGCGTAGCATAATACAAACAAGCGGAAAGTGGAAAATCTACCATCATAATACAGCCAAACGGTAAGTGGAAAATTAGCTAAAAGGTGTCGTGGGAAGACCATATTAATAAATCTTTAGGTTTACACCAAACCTAAAAAGAAAACACAACACCTATGATAAATAACATTATTAGCAATTGGAAAATTAGTTAAAAAGTGCCATCGGAAGACCATATTAATAGATCTTTAGGTACATCAAACCTAAAAAGAAAACACAACACCTATGATAAAATAACATTATTAGCAATTGGAAAAACACACCAAAATGGAAATTATTCTACTGAGAGGAAATTGATAATAAGAAATATTTCCCACAGAAAATATTCATTTCAATGTATCACAACACCGGAATAAATAAAATAGGAAATAAAATTTTAAAAAAAAGGTATTCTCTAAATCGTATGGTCGTGTGTGATACTATGTCATCTATTACATCTCATTCACCTTTCCATGTCACGAACCCGGAAAAAGGAAACGACAAGATAGATTTGGCACATGTGAAGAAACACGTAGTTATATCTAAATCCAAGAACCACCAAATAGGAACATGAAAGAAGCAAGACCATGTTCCATTTCTAACCCATGAAATAGACTAAATACCAAAGAGTGAGTATCTCAGACAATGACATTGTACACTTTATTCACAATGGACAATATCAACGTCAAAACACCAAATAACATATTAGCATCAGTTTTATTTTCAGAAGGATTTGGTAATGAAAATAGTAATGAAAAAAATGTATATACTGAAAAAGTAACATCAAAATCTAGCTTACAACTATATTGTATAAAAAAACACATATCTATCAAAGCTTCATAGGAACAAGGTAGCCAAACATCATCCTACAAAATAATGGCAGATTGAAGGTGCAAAAGTTTAAAGCGGGACACGAATACTGGATATACATCCAAATTCAAATTGGTAAGATTACAATAAGTAAAATCAAAACTACAATAGAGTACGAATTCATTGGTGAATATAAAGAAGATTAAAAGAATCAGAAAACAATACCTCTTCAACAGCTTTTTCTCTCAGGCGTTCAGAGAGCCTGAGCGCTTTGATCTCGGCTTGTGATTCGCTCAATTCTCGATCCTTGTCTGCAGAAGAAGAAAACAATCAGTCAAAACCCTCACTGGTTAAACAGTGAAATAGAAGAGACTATCAACATTCAATTAATCAATCAGATCATTTTGCATTAATCACCTCTGACTTCATTTTCCAACCGATTGAGCTCGAGCTTCACCGGATCCGAGCCGTGGAGCAAATTTATAAACTCATCCGCGTCTAAGCTCGGCCTCACCATAGCTCTCCTACGACTAGTAGTACCCGAACCCCTCCCTCCTCCTCCATCCTTAAAAGATCCCGATACCGTCAACGGCGTCGTTTCACCAGTCGGAGGGCGTACATTGCCACCGTTATACTCTCCACCATACAAAATCTCCGGCGTCGGAGCACCTTCGACGGATACCTCGTCCATGAGTCGGATCTGAAGTCAATCACGCATCAATCAGCTCCAAATCAAATCCTCTATCCTATAGGGTTTCTGAAATCTCAAGTACAAGTACACTAAACTGTATTTGTATGTAGGAATCTAGATATAGAAGTGTATGTATCGATGAGAGAGATATAGAGAGAGAAAAAGAGCAAAACCTGGAGAAGAATGGTTTGAAGTTTTGTCTACTCTATAGACTGGCCTCCATTTAAATCTGCATCGTCTCTCGCTCTAACATTTTTCAAGTGTCTTTCTCTCTCTAGAATCGTGCGTGTGTTTCGCTGTGTGTCTTCCCCTCAAAAAGATCACCGCTCTCTATTTCACTAATAAAACTTTGTACAAAATGAATGAATAAATTCTCACTTTTATCTAAAACGAAAAATAAAAATTAATGTCATTTTTTAGGCGAAAATCACGTGAAGAAGTTGAGGTTATCGTGAGATATGGAGGACTGTTGATCACTTTTAATTAAATGTCTTCTCATGAATTACGATTTATGGAATTAAGTTGGTGCATCTTATTTCGGTGCATGTCATCCTATTGTGTATCTTTTTCTCATCCAACGGTTGATAATCATTTATCACGCTTCTCACGTTAACCTCAATTTAAAATCATCCACCAATTATTAGCACACTTTCTATATTTTTTTAACTTGTGTTTTAACATTCTATAATAAGATAAGAAGATAAAAAAAAATCAAATATTTAATTTACATTTGATATAGACGTTTTAAAACCAAAGTTTTAGAGCTAAAGGACCTGCTTTTCTGTTCAACAAACCATAACTTTTAAAGCAATAGTTATTTATACTTGATGTTTAAAAGATGACGTGTTTTTAAAATATAATAGTTAGATTAAGGGGTCGTTTACTAAATGCTTACCTCAGTAAGTATTTACTGGCTTATCTACCTTACCATATGAACATCACAAAGGTCGAGAGTATTATCCGGTAAGAGCGATAAAAGGATGGAGAGTCTTACTCGAAAAGTGGAGGTGACGACTCTTACCCGGTAAGCGCTTACCAGGTAAATTGTTGCATACAATAGATTTTTAATGGACTACAACCTTACACGGTAAAATAAGTCAGAGTGCCGATTTTTACCGGTAATCACTTATCGGGTAATCATTTGAGTAAACGGCCCCTAAATGTTTTGTGAGATAGTATGTGTCTACATATATAATTTGGATCTCTACGAATTTTTTTGTTAGAAGAGTGAGAACACATTCTGAACATTCAGATGATTTTTTTATCATCGAATGGTTGTTATGGATACGATGACGTTTTTATAAATAACTAAAACTTCAGTGACATGACTATAAAACACCCCCTTCACATGATAAACACTAGAATTTCACACACTTTCACCTAAAAAACAATGAGCTTGTACATACATCGACTAAACTTCGCATACAACTTGACCAAAATTCACACACTATCATAAGAAAAATATTGAAAGTTCATATACCTTCAATTACCAAAGGGTCATCAGTCATGCAATATCTGATAACTTAAATCCTTTATGTGAGTTATGGTTCAAATTTTACAAAAGGTAAAGAGTATGTATGATATTCGTCGGTTACAAATATACTTCAAATAGATATGATGTTTTTCATAATATAAATTTTTAAATAGATATTTTTCAAACTACAGATATTTAAATTGTCTTAAAAAGATATTCTCTCAAATAAAAACGGAATAAAATGTTTTCAGATGCAATTAAGAGAAATATAATAGTTAACTTTATACATATTCCAAATTATTAATCAACTTAACTATATTAAATTTCCTAAAACAAAAACTAAAAAGTCAGAGAGAAAAAATTAAAATATAGATAGATCTTAACATAGACATGTGGTAATTATTTGGCTTATCAATCTTGTAATAATTCTGGATTTTAAAATCATTAAATGATTTATATATAAAAGTTAAAGAGCATCTTCAATAAATCCTATAAAATGGAAATTTTGGTGATTATTGTTTTAATAAATTCTTCTAAATATTCTCTAAAATGAAGAAAGTATGAGAGAGGATGAAATTCATCAAAATGTAAATAACTCTGTGAAAATGAATACTTAGAAAAGATAAATTATTTTTTATTCTTTCTATCAATGAGAAATCTTGAAATTAATTATTTAAAAGAGAAATAATATTTTATTAATTATATTGAATATTTTTTAATAATATAATTAATATTGTAATCTCCAAAAAGGAGAAGTTGTTAGAGATGATAGTATTTTTTTTTATAGAAATTTTGACTTTTGATAATTGGAGATGCTCTAATAAGATGTCAATTTTTAATATAAAAGTAATAATCTTAGATATGTAAAAGATTTATCTTGTTGAAAGGTAGATCATTACAATATTTAGGTGTCGTTTGTTTTTTAAGATGTCTGAAGTCTTATTTTACTTATGATTAATAAGAGGTGGTGTTGAATTCTGAAATTTGAATCAACAAGACTGTTTGTTTCTGTAACGTCTATAGGCGTCTTGAAAAAAAGAAGATCATATGAATTGAGGTGGCGATAAAAGTTTTAAGAAGTTAGGTCAACACTTCTTATTTCAGGCGTATTTAAGAGTTAAGAGGTTCTGAAAACTAGAAAAAAAAACAAATAGTCTAAATCTAAAAAGGTCGATTCAGACTTAAGAGTCATTAAGAGGTTTTTTTTTAAAACAAACAACCCCTTAGTGTAGTTTCTCCAAATTAAAGTAATACTTATAGCAAACTATCACTACGGTTTTACTTAATTAATTCCGAAACTGTAACAGCCCAACCAGAATAATCAAACAGATTAATTCTTAATATTAAAAATACCAACATTTAATATTATTCCAAGCCGAAACGGTCCCAGACTTACAATAGAAAATCAAGGTTTGCTGTAAACAACTTATACACAACTGAGATCAACAAGAATAACTAAACAATGGTCTTCTATCCGCCCCGCTAAGCCTTCTTCTTGCCCTTAGCTGTCTTGTCTAACTCACGACGGTCTGAAAAGATTTTTAGTTTTGAAAGAGCGAGGGTTAGACCATAGGTCTAGTGAGTTCCCTCTACAGTTAAGAAACAACATATACTTTCCAGAATTTTAAACAACATTTAATAATGGCACATAAATAAAACACGCTACGGACCACACGACCGTCAAAGACGATGTGTCTAACTCGCGCTGCCTTAATGTTGGGACACGCCCCCAACGACATAAACGGGCCACACTCCCCGGCACGAGTAGGCGGGCCACACTCCCCGACTTAGGTCACGTAACTCACAAATAATGTATGCATACATTTAACAACAACAATTTATAACACACTTGAACAATTTAATAAAATCATGCCATCATAATTAATTCAAAGTTTAAAATAAACTTCACATGCTTTCAGCATCAAAAGGTTTAGTTTAGAAAAACTCATCTGACTTCCCTTAACTCAAAGCTTTTCGTCTACCTTTAAAACTCCAAACCGAAACCTATAAAGGAAGCATTGATCGGTAAACCAAAATAATAACATTATCGATTCACACACCTAACGACTCGAGACCAAGATATCCTAGAATTCCGAAGATGGGTTGATACCTCCGATAAATTGGAACTCAATAATACAGTCCCAACAAAACACATGGGCTTCGACCCAAAACTAACCCGGGCCCGACCCTTTGGCCGACCGGCAAGAGAACAGTGACCGGGTCTCTCCCTTTTGACCGGTATTGAACTCGACCGGAACCCCCCCTTGACCGGTAATGGTCTCGACCGGGATTCCCTCTTGACCGATACTGCTTCCGACCGGACTCCCTCTTGACCGATACTGCTTCCGACCGGACTCCCTCTTGACCGGTATGAGAATTCGCCCGGGGGCGATAATGGGTTCTCGAGCCCCAACATACTCAGACCTTCGCTCAATCAATCCTCAATTTGATTACATACTTTGCTCGAAATTGAGTATAGCCTTCTTAATCGATTCCCCCCAAAACTCAACACCAAATCTTCCCTGAATAAAACCAGGTGCTGAAGAAACCAATTTCTACTTCCTAACCCCATTTCCACTCTATCAAATCCCACCCAATAACAAGGACACAGTAACAACAAAGGAAAATGGGAAGAAGATGATGGATTGAGAAGTGTTACCTTGAGAGAAATCCTTAGAAAATTCTTCTCTGACTTTCCTCTTCAAATGGCGATTCTGCTTCCTCCCCAAAATCCCTTAGCCTCTACCAATGAGTAACACAAGACCCTAGGTTAAACTCTTATAATAAACATTTTCACTTAAGCCCCTTAAAATTGGGTTTTGACCACTTTCCATCCTAACTTTGCGATTGCTAACTTTTAACCCGATTATTACAGAAACCACGATGTAATGATGTGTTTAAGGCAAGTTTGGAGTATTTAAGTTTGACCCAAAGATAATATCAGATTTGGTGAATATGCCTTGTTTTGACTCTATGTACAACCACAAACCTTTTAAAACACTTTGTATGTAACACCATCATTTTCTACCATGAAAACATACATCATGCTCTCATCATAACCTTTGCAACCATAGATGTAGTACCTCGATTTAACAAATACAACATCCAAACTCACAAATAAAACTGAAAATAAATTGGCTAACCATCATCCATGACTCGTCTCGTACCAATCTATAATATACATAAAGAATATAGTAATAGTAAGTCTAACTAATCTAAACCTTGTCCGCTACCTTCATTGTAACAACCCAACTCAGAAAAAGATCGTAAACGGTACAATAAAATAAAACTTTGCCAAAACGGCTCCAAAACAACAATTCAAAATATCCAAGGTTTGTGGATAACAACTGTAAAAACCCTAAATTTTAGAGAAATAAAAAATCGAAAATTTTGCAATATGACGTCAATAAATTGGATAAACCTGGGTATGCAAAACCTGCTATAACAATCCCAAAATATCATCCCGAGAAACGGGGAACAAAGTTGTAGTCTTTACAATTAATCAAATGAAGATTATACTTAACAACCTAATAATCTAACTTAAAATAAGAAAGATTAGTATCGGGTGTTGTTATTCCTCCAAAAGTGTATCCACTATCAAAACACCGGTCTATACATCTCCCAAAAGACCGCTCTTGACTCCAAGGTCATCCACTCAATCCCGACGAATCCCACCAGGAACCTGCCCTCTTATACATGTAATTTTAAGAAAAAATGTTAGGCTAAAGCCTAGTGAGGTCAAACATTTGCAGTTAAAAATATAATCGGACGTAAGAGTAAATGAAAGAACCCATTTGAGACAATAATAAAAATAATGTTGTTGAATATAGCGAATACCTCTTGGGTTAACGGGGGAGACCCGCTTACTAACACAAATGACGAAACACAAAAGTAAGCCATTTGATAAGTCAGTAAAGCCAATATACAAATAAAGTACACGCAAGGGATGTCAGACTCAGTGGCTTTAAACTTACACCCACGGAAAGTCAACTTCAACCCCGAATAGTCCTTACGTTGAGATCCTCATCCAATATCGTAATACTTGAGCATGTAGGACTTATAACCCAATCTGATGCCTAAACATGCCTCGATGTGGGAAACTAATCGTCCCAACGCCGGACCAAATAATATAACAGATACGGGGTCATGTGTAACACCCGTAAGTTCTTAAGGTAAGTATTTTGTGGTCCTAAATGCATTTAATTCGTTTTGTGAGATTATGTGCTCTTGTGTACGTCTTATTATCATGTTCAGATCTAAACGTCATATAATTAAGTTACCTTCGTTAATCGTTCAAACTTTGTGCTCGTTATAGTTTTTGGTTGAGTTTTGGGCCATTTTTGGGTGACTCGCGATTGTGCCCTGGCACTATCGCGGAGGGCACTATGCCCAGGTTGTACCGAGAGGGGGGTATGCCACGCGATAGTGACACGCGATAGTGACCATAGTCACTATCGCCGGGCATACTCGCGGAAGGCGTACCGCGGGTGCGTGTGTGTGTGCGATTGTGACTCGCGATAGTGCCCTTTGGCACTATCGCCGGGCACTATCGCCTGCGGCATCTGAGGGGTTTAAATTTCCTTGGCAGTCTCATTTCTCACATTATCACTTTACAAAAACGGGAGGGTTCTTCCTAGAGGCGATTTTTAGGGTTTCTTCACCTACCTCATTAATCTCCAAGGTGTTGGGTTGTTGGAAGCATTAAGTGGTCGTCAAGCTTCATTCAAGTGTCCTTATTGAAGTGTTATTCAAGATTCTCACTCCTCACTTCCAAGACTCATCTTCTCCAAACTTCTAGGGTTTCCATATTTTCTAGGTTTTGGGGGTCAAAACCTAGATTGTGAGTTTACTAAACCTTTGTTAAAACTAGATACACATCTTAATATTCTATTTGTTATCTTATCTCTATGTGTTCAAGTATTTGGGTTTTCTTGGTGAAAATAGTTGGAAATGTGTATATTGGTGAGGTGCCATGATTATTGTTATATGTATCATTATTTGGGATTTGCCTCATAGATGCATAATGTGGGTACCTTGATATGTTAAAATGTACGCTTATACGGGCATGGTGATAATCCTAGTTGGAACACTATTTTGGTGATATGTTTATATGCATAATGAGCATGATTTACATTGAGTCTTTTGTTGGACGCTATGAGGATAAGGTGGAATATTATACCTGTAGTTGGTATTGAAATATGCGGATTGGAATATATCTAAAGGACCCCTTATAAATGTTATGTGGACGAACCAAGTCAGTACACTAGGAGGATGTAGTCTTGGGCGCCACTGTGATGGTATGTGCCTAGACCTCCGCCATCCGGGGAATTTTCTTAGCGATAGTCTTCGGATGGGCCGGGCCTTTGGGGTGTTCCTTGTTAAGGGCATCAAGGTATATCGACTCTTGGGTGGGACTTGATTGGTGCTTTGGGTCTCCCCTAATGACTCCACATTTGTTGAGCACTAGTTAACTGCTGATAAGAATTGTAATTGTTCCTGCATGATCATTATTGTTCAACTCACTAGGCTTTTTGGCCTAACACTTGTTTTGGTGTCGATGTGTATCTCAGGTTCTAGCGGCGCCGGTTCTAAGCAAGTGTAGATGCCTTGGGGTGAGAGCTTGGGGATTTTTGTGCATGGACGCATTATGCTTTTGGATATAGATCTTTCGGGTTCATAGATGACAACCCTTTTTGTAATCTCTTTTCTAGTTGTAGAAATTAGATTAGTTGGTTGTTGTTTATCGCCCGTTAAATTACAAATTGTGATTAAACAGGTTATTCATTTATGTTCCCCACTTTTGGGAGGCTCTTGCTATGGCAATTTTTAGTATACCTCATGTTCGATTTTCGGATTTTTGTTATCCCTATTTTTGGGGTGTTACAAGTTGGTATCAGAGCCAGGTTTAAGTGAACTAGGTATTGTTTAGCATATCTAGACTTAAGCTTTAGACTTTTGACTTCACTGTCCACTTGGGGTAGAAATCCTAGGTGGGGAGAGCGTTAGGGTTTCGGAATTACTTTAATTGAAAGTTGTGGTGATGGTAACAAGAATCCTTGTGTATGGTTCGTTCATAATTTCACTTAGCTACTGCTATTATGAATGCATTGTTACGTGAGCATACTTGGTTTACTATTATTATGATAATTGATGAAGGTATTAGTACGTACAAGAGTTCAACTCGTTTAGTCTTTTCTCAATCTATTTCTCGTACGTATGTGGCAGATTGAAATGGTAAATACCCGGAGTAGGGCGCCGGGTACACCGGAGGGCCACGTGGAAGAGGAATCTGCTGTAGACCGACCTCCGGTGGGTGTAACCACCGATGACATTCCTATACCCAGAATTTTGGGAGGTGGACCTGAGCATATTCCACGACGGGACCTCGGTACAGGTGACGCCATCATGGAAGAAGTCACATTGGAGACTAGGCTTCGGGATAACATGATGTCGGCTATGAATGCGGCTTTGGCTCAGCAACAGTTGGCCATGACTTCGGCCATGACCCAACAACAAGAGTTTTTCATGAAACTCCTAGAGGATCGAGATGCCAGTAACCGTCAACCCGAAACCATGGCTGAAAATGTTGTGGTGGGATCGGGCGGACCGAATGTGGTGATAATCGAAGAACCATCCGCTGAAGAAATCAGACCGAAGACTAAGGGGTGCACCTACAAGACGTTTCTAGGATGTCATCCTAAGGAGTTTGCAGGTTCTGATAGTCCAGTTGCTTGTATGTACTGGCTCAAGGAGATGGAAATGGCTTTCGAGGCAAGTGAGTGTGATCCCTCTCAGCGGGTCAAATTTGCTTCTCAATTACTTCGGGGAGAGGCTCTGATTTGGTGGAATCTCACTCGATCCGCCCTCACCCCGGAAGTCCTGGCTAAGTTAACTTGGCCGGTGTCCAAGGAAAAGGTGATGGATAAGTACTGCAGTGAGCGTTCGTTGGACAAGTTGGAGCGAGAGTTCCGGAATCTGAAGAAAGGGAATACGTCGATTGTTGTCTACTCCAAACTCTTTTTGGAGAAATTAAACTTGGTGGGACATCTAGTTCCCGACGAAAGGTCAAAGATTAAAGCTTATCATCAAGGATTGCCGACCGAGATGCGAACGGCGGTGAGAAATGCAAAGTGTTCGACTTTGCAAGAAGTTATTGAGGAGTCCTTACTCGTGGAGGACGACATCAATTCGGAAAGGGATGAGAAGAGGTACGTTGGGGAGAAACGGAAGTGGGAAGGGCCATCTGGGCCCGTTCGCCAATCAAGACCCTTTGTGAGCGGGAGGTCGGGTGATCAACGCCGTGAAGATCGGTGGTGCCACAGGTGCAGGTCAAAGCACTCGGGACCGTGCGCTACAAGAACTCACTTCGGTCCAGCCGGGTGTGTCAAGTGTGGCAAGAAAAACCACACGACCCGAGAATGTTCCCTCCGTGGGTCAGTATGTTATGAATGCGGAGAGCCGGGGCACATGAAGCGGGAGTGCCCGAGACTAGTTAGAGGAAATGGTGGAAATTTTGTGGGTTCGACGGCTAGAGTCGAGCAACCACCAAGAGCACCGAGTCGAGCCTTCCGGATGACTACCGAGGAGGCGAAGGAGGTCGCAGATGTCGTATCGGGTACGTTTCTAGTAAACTCCATGCCTGCTCGTGTCTTGTTTGATTCGGGGTGCTACCTGCTCCTTTGTGTCTGATACCTTCTGTAAACAATTCTCCACTCCTGTTAGTGTTCTTCCCGATGCGTTAGTAGTAGAAATAGCTAATGGAGATCAAGTGATCATTCGTGACCATTTTCGTGATTGCACTCTAGAGATCGATGGAAATTCTTTTGGATTAGATTTGTTACCTATGACTATAGGAGGGTTCGATGTAGTCATAGGCATGGATTGGTTAGTAAGACATAAAGCGGACATCTTTTGCTCCAAAAAGATGATCCAAGTCCCATTGCCGGAAAATGGGGTGGCTATCATCTATGGGGAGAAAGGAAGGAGGAATAATCCTATCATCTCCTCTCTTAAAGCTCGCAAATTCTTAGCGAAGGGTTACCCTTCGTACCTGGCCTACATTGTGGACGCAAAGAAAGAAAAGAAGTCGGTAGAAAATGTGGAAGTGGTACAAGATTATCCGGACGTCTTTCCGGAAGACTTACCCGGATTACCGCCTGAGCGGCAAGTAGAGTTTCAGATTGATCTCACACCGGGAGCGGCTCCAATAGCACGTGCTCCATATCGTTTGGCACCGACAGAAATGAAGAGATGATGGCGCAACTTCAAGAATTGTTGGAGAAGGGCTTCATTCGACCGAGTTCGTCACCTTGGGGAGCACCAGTACTGTTCGTGAAGAAGAAGGATGGATCTATGCGGATGTGCATAGATTATCGGGAGCTAAATAAAGTCACGGTGAAGAATAAGTATCCCCTACCTCGTATCGACGATCTTTTTGATCAACTCCAAGGAGCGGGATGTTTCTCGAAGATTGATCTTCGGTCCGGTTATCACCAAGTGAGAGTGAAGAACGAAGATATTCCGAAGACGACTTTCCGGACGAGATACGGTCACTACGAGTTTTTGGTGATGCCTTTCGGCTTAACCAATGCTCCGGCCGTATTCATGGACCTAATGAACCGTGTGTGTCGCCCATTCTTGGATAAATCCGTGATCGTCTTCATCGACGATATTTTAATATATTCAAAGGATGAGTCCGAGCATGGAAGACACTTACGGGAAGTATTGGAAGTTCTAAGGAAAGAGAAACTGTTCGCGAAGTTCTCAAAATGCGAATTTTGGGTCCAAGAGGTGCAATTCTTGGGGCACGGGGTATCAAAGGAAGGGGTAAAGGTGGATCCGGCAAAGATCGAGGCAATGTTGAGTTGGGAACCCCCAACAAGTCCGACGGAGATCCGAAGCTTCTTGGGTCTAGCGGGTTACTACCGGCGTTTTATTCAAGATTTCTCAAAGACGGCTACACCGCTCACTTCTCTTACAAGGAAGAACGTTAAATTTCTTTGGACTGATGCACAAGAACAAGCGTTTCAGACACTCAAGAGGAAGTTGTGTGAAGCTCCAATCTTGTCCTTACCCGAAGGATCGGAAGACTTTGTGGTGTATAGCGACGCTTCCAAGATGGGACTTGGGTGCGTGCTAATGCAAAGAGGGAAAGTAATAGCCTACGCATCGCGACAATTAAAGGATCATGAGAAGAACTATCCGACTCATGATTTGGAGTTGGCGGCGGTGGTTTTCGCGCTTAAGTTGTGGCGACACTACTTGTATGGGACCAAGTGTACTCTTTTCACGGATCACAAAAGTCTCAAGTACATCTTCGACCAAAAGGAACTCAACATGCGGCAAAGGAGATGGCTAGAGCTTTTGAAGGATTACGATTGTGACCTACTCTATCACCCCGATAAGGCCAATGTGGTGGCGGATGCATTGAGCCGGAGGAGTCATGGTGAGGGTGTCAAAATGTCCCTTGCAAGGATCGATGTGGTGTCGAGCTTGTTGGAAGATATTAAAGCAAGCCAAGAGGAAGCACTTAAGGAAGAGAACCTCAAAGACGAGGTCATGGTGAGGCAAAGGGAACTCTTATCGGAAGATGGTCGTGGACTCAAGCTCTTTCAAGGACGGATTTGGGTGCCGAAGTTGGGAGGAAACCGGAAGTTGTTACTCGAAGAAGCGCATAAGTCGAAATACTCTATACATCCCGGTAGCACCAAGATGTATAGAGATTTAAAGTTAATGTATTGGTGGCCGGTGATGAAGCTAGATGTAGCTAGCTATGTGGAGAAATGTGTCACGTGCCTCCAAGTAAAGGCGGAACATCAAAGACCGTATGGAAGTTTACAACCGTTGTCCATTCCCGAGTGGAAATGGGACAATATCACTATGGATTTCGTGACCAAGTTGCCAAAGACCTTGCGTGGCCACGACACCATTTGGGTAATCGTTGACCGGTTGACCAAGAGCGCGCATTTCCTTGCAATGCGGGAGACCTTGCCAATGGAGAAATTGGCCAAGCTTTATATTGATGAAGTGGTATCGAGGCACGGAGTTCCGCAATCTATTGTGTCGGATCGGGACAGTCGATTTACTTCGAACTTTTGGGCTTGTCTGCAAAAGGAGTTGGGTACTCGACTAAACTTGAGCACGGCTTACCATCCTCAAACGGATGGCCAAAGCGAGAGGACAATCCAGACATTAGAAGATATGTTAAGGTCGTGCGTGATAGACTTCGGGGGAAGTTGGGATTCACATCTACCGTTAGTGGAGTTCGCGTACAACAACAGTTACCATTCTAGTATCGGAATGGCACCGTTCGAGGCTTTGTATGGACGGAAGTGCCGAACCCCGGTTTGTTGGTTAGAGGCGGGCGAAAAGCAATTCGCCGGACCGGAAATAGTTCAAGAGACGGCCGACAAGGTGAAAGAAATTCGGGAAAGACTAAAGGCGGCACAAGATCGACAAAAGAGTTATGCGGACAAGAAGAGAAGACCGGTGGAGTTTCAAGTGGGTGATCGGGTTATGTTGAAGGTGTCTCCGTGGAAGGGGATCATACGTTTCGGGAAGCGTGGGAAGCTTAGTCCTCGTTTCCTTGGACCGTTTGTCATTTTGGAAAAGATTGGCTTGCAGGCCTATCGTTTGGAATTACCGCCGGAAATGGATGGGATACATCCTACATTCCACGTGTGTTATCTTCGGAAATGTCTAGCCGAAGAGGAAAGCGTGATCCCTTTGTCGGAAATTCGAGTGGACAATGGGAATCGTTGTGTGGAAGAACCGGAGTCGATTTTAGAATCGAAAGTGAAGAAGTTGAGGCATAAGGACGTGGTCATGGTTAAAGTCCAATGGAAGCACCATCGGGGTGCCAACATTACTTGGGAATCGGAAGATGATATGAAGAAGCGTTATCCTCACTTGTTTGTTTAGGGTAAGATTTCGGGGACGAAATCTCCGTTAGGTGGGGAGGATTGTAACACCCGTAAATTCTTAAGGTAAGTATTTCGTGGTCCTAAATGCATTTAATCCGTTTTGTGAGATTATGTGCTCTTGTGTACGTCTTATTATCATGTTCAGATCTAAACGTCATATAATTAAGTTACCTTCGTTAATCGTTCAAACTTTGTGCTCGTTATAGTTTTTGGTTGAGTTTTGGGCCATTTTTGGGTGACTCGCGATTGTGCCCCGCGATTGTGCCCTGGCACTATCGCGGAGGGCACTATCCAGGTTGTACCGAGAGGGGGGTATGCCACGCGATAGTGACACGCGATAGTGACCATAGTCACTATCGCCGGGCATACTCGCGGAAGGCGTACCGCGGGTGCGTGTGTGTGTGCGATTGTGACTCGCGATAGTGCCCTTTGGCACTATCGCCGGGCACTATCGCCCGCGGCATCTGAGGGGTTTAAATTTCCTTGGCAGTCTCATTTCTCACATTATCACTTTACAAAAACGGGAGGGTTCTTCCTAGAGGCGATTTTTAGGGTTTCTTCACCTACCTCATTAATCTCCAAGGTGTTGGGTTGTTGGAAGCATTAAGTGGTCGTCAAGCTTCATTCAAGTGTCCTCATTGAAGTGTTATTCAAGATTCTCACTCCTCACTTCCAAGACTCATCTTCTCCAAACTTCTAGGGTTTCCATATTTTCTAGGTTTTGGGGGTCAAAACCTAGATTGTGAGTTTACTAAACCTTTGTTAAAACTAGATACACATCTTAATATTCTATTTGTTATCTTATCTCTATGTGTTCAAGTATTTGGGTTTTCTTGGTGAAAATAGTTGGAAATGTGTATATTGGTGAGGTGCCATGATTATTGTTATATGTATCATTATTTGGGATTTGCCTCATAGATGCATAATGTGGGTACCTTGATATGTTAAAATGTACGCTTATACGGGCATGGTGATAATCCTAGTTGGAACACTATTTTGGTGATATGTTTATATGCATAATGAGCATGATTTACATTGAGTCTTTTGTTGGACGCTATGAGGATAAGGTGGAATATTATACCTGTAGTTGGTATTGAAATATGCGGATTGGAATATATCTAAAGGACCCCTTATAAATGTTATGTGGACGAACCAAGTCAGTACACTAGGAGGATGTAGTCTTGGGCGCCACTGTGATGGTATGTGCCTAGACCTCCGCCATCCGGGGAATTTTCTTAGCGATAGTCTTCGGATGGGCCGGGCCTTTGGGGTGTTCCTTGTTAAGGGCATCAAGGTATATCGACTCTTGGGTGGGACTTGATTGGTGCTTTGGGTCTCCCCTAATGACTCCACATTTGTTGAGCACTGGTTAACTGCTGATAAGAATTGTAATTGTTCCTGCATGATCATTATTGTTCAACTCACTAGGCTTTTTGGCCTAACACTTGTTTTGGTGTCGATGTGTATCTCAGGTTCTAGCGGCGCCGGTTCTAAGCAAGTGTAGATGCCTTGGGGTGAGAGCTTGGGGATTTTTGTGCATGGACGCATTATGCTTTTGGATATAGATCTTTCGGGTTCATAGATGACAACCCTTTTTGTAATCTCTTTTCTAGTTGTAGAAATTAGATTAGTTGGTTGTTGTTTATCGCCCGTTAAATTACAAATTGTGATTAAACAGGTTATTCATTTATGTTCCCCACTTTTGGGAGGCTCTTGCTATGGCAATTTTTAGTATACCTCATGTCCGATTTTCGGATTTTTGTTATCCCTATTTTTGGGGTGTTACATCATGACTCCCAAATGCAAGCAATTAATCCCCATAATGTCCATACGGCCAAACGAATGCACCAACATGTGATAATATACATTGGACAATATAAGAGGTGATTTTCACAAAGGCAACCCCCATTGTTTACCAAAAGATCATTAGTTGAAACATAAAAGACTATTATAAGGCTCATTCCCAAAACATGATAAATCCCAAAATACAAACTTATCAGCAGTTAACCACAAGATCATTATTTCCAAATCCATAAGTTGTACATGATTGAAGCCATCCTTTGAAATACATTTCCCAAGTGTAAGTAAGCTAATAGAAACATTATCAAGGCTCATTAACCTTTATTCCATAAAATTATCATAAACCCTAAAATCTCAAAAAGTTAGACTTGGTACAAAATCCCACAAATCAAGTATATGAAAAGGAGATATTTAGGCATTTAAAATCCACATTTGACATGTATAAAGTTTTATAAAAGTGTATGAACTCACCTTGGGGTTTTCTAAAAGAAGAAGCCAAACCCTAGAATGAAGGAGAGTAGGCATGAGATGCTAATCCACTTGAGAGCTCACTAGCAACACTTCCAAACTCAACTGAGAAAATCGCCTCTCAACCCTAGAAATCAGATAAAATGGCTGAATTTCGCGACTTGTCTAATTTATACCCAAATGGTCGTCGGCGAGAGTGACATTTGTCACTCTCGCGGGCATAATCGCGCGAATGCCCCGACCCCGCGGTACAAATGGGGCGAGAGTGATTCGCGATAGTGACCAAGTCACTATCGTCGGGCACTATCGCATGGGACGTACCGAGACTTCAACAATCCCCCGGCGATTGTGCCTTCGCGATAGTGACACCCTGTCACTATCGCGGGCAATGTCGCGATGAAAACCACCCTCCTCATTATTTTTACATTTTTAGCCCACGATGTTCCAAAACAGATAAAAATTAACTACTTGATATTGAAACCCAAAGTACGGTAAGCCACGAAGCGAAAAGGTAAACAACTAAACTCCCAAATTTCGGGGTGTTACAACAACCTATTACACAACTGAGAATGATAGACAATAAACAAACTAAAACTGGAAAGCTAGGGTATCCTCCTTCTAGCCCCATGACTCCCAGCTCAAAGCTTCTCATTTCCCTTACCCGAGCCTTCTACCTCGCGCCTTCCTGAAAAGGTTTTTAGTTTTTGAAAAGTGAGGCTTAGACGAGAGGTCTAGTGAGTTCCCTCTAAAAGCGAGTATTCATGCCACAACAATCATATGAAAAGATATAAGAAGACATTTATAAACAATTTCAGCTTTACCGGTCGTCACACAAACAATACACGTTGATAGCACACACTGAAGTCACGCATAAGTGACAACGTGTCTGGCTCATACTGCCTTTATCTAGGACACCCCCAATGGTATAAAACGGAATACCCCCCCCCCCCCAGTATGAGCACAGACGGGATACCCCCCCCCCCCGATTTAGGCATAACTTGCCTCACAGCTCACGCTGAAAAAGTATGCATACATATAATACGTCCATCACAAAATGATAAATCATGCATTATAATAAACTTCTTACGCGAAATAACATAAACATCAATAACATTTTTGGTTAGAAAGACTCACTTATCGCCTTGCTTAAAATTCTCCTTACTTACGCCCTTAAATCCTTAGAATGAAGACCTACGATTTAAAAACAAAAAGGGTGATAAGTCGCTTGGTCAATTCTCACCAATAGCTTCAATTACCCAAACTGACATTCCTACCCAGACTCCTGATTCCGCCCGATTCAGGTTATGGCTCACCATCGGCCTTCACTTCCCCGACTCCTGGGTCTTAACTTCCCCACTCGGGTCCTCTCGGGTTCCTACCTGAGCCTCCCCGCCCTCGAGGTCTATACCAGGGCTCCCCGCCTCCCGGGGCCACTCCCCTCCCGGGTCCCCCGACTCCCGAGATCATTCCCGGTTCCTTTCTAACCGGACACCCCGGTTCTTCACTGCCGGGACCCCACCTCTCGGGGCTCCCACTCGGGATCTCTCTAACCCGGCCTCCCTGGGTTTCTCCCTACCGGGACCCCATCTCCCAGGGTTCCCTCCCGGAATCACTCCAACCCGGCCTCTCCGGGTTTCTCCCTCCCAGGACCTCGTCTCCCGGGGTTTCGGCCACACCTAGAAAAACCCCACTGGGTAATCCCCAGTTAATGGGTTTTGTGCAAATCGAAGGGGAAAACCCTTTTTGAACATAAAACTCATATTAAAATCCTTCAAATCCAAGGCTAGAAGATTAATTTCTCCCAACATCACCCCCACCAAGATTAATCGAGTCTACTAAAATGAAAACAAGTAGATAATTACCCTCTTTTGATTCTAAAACTTACCAAGCATAAATTCAATCCAATTATCAACATAAGAGATATAGTTAGGATTACCTTCTTGAAAATTAGGAGTAGAGATATAGTGAGATTGCAAACATTATTGAAAATATTTGAGATACTTGAAAATTAACAGTTACAAACACTTTATTTTTAAAAATGTTTGCAATCTCACTTATCCTTGTATGGTATGATTATCGGTTCTCGTTTGGCTAGGGTGGATCTGATCCTCACAGGGAAACCGACCTGCCTATACTACGGAGATCCTAGTTGGTAAAATCCATACACATACCCCAAAAATACTTCCTTAATCCGGTGTTGTTTGCCTTGAACCCTTTTCTACTTTCTTTGCGCCTTCTTCCTCCTTACTCTCGCTCCAATTCTCTCTCTTATTTGCTATGCCACAAGAAAAATGAAATGTTCATTGATTCCGGTAATTTCTATTTCATATGTCTAATTCCTCTTCCTCTGAGCTGTTATCGCTTACAAACTCAACTCTTGCCATTTGAACGTAACTTAATCCTCTTTCAATTTAGTCATTGCACTTTTATTACTACATATCAAACCTTGAACTTTACTTTCTAAAAATGCATGACTAATGGGCCGTTTACCAAACGCTTACCCGGATAAGTGCTTACCAATAAAATTTAACACAATCACTTACTTAGCGGGTAAGATTTTAGTCCACCAAAACGGTATCGTATTCAATAATTTTCCCGATAAGCGCTTACGGGTAAAATTTAACACTATCACTTACTTACCGGGTAAAATTTTAGTCCACCAAAACGGTATTGTATGCAACAATTTTTCCGGTAAGCGCTAACCGTGGTAAGACTTTTCGCCATCACTTACCAGGGTAAGACTCTGGGTCCTTACCTTAGCTCTTACCGAGTAAGATTCTTGGACATTGTCATCTTCATCTATAAGGTAAATGACTTGGTAAGCACTTACTCGGGTAAGCATTTGGTAAACGGCCCCACGTTTATATCTGACCCAAACATTGAGACTCTTTAGTTTAGTTTTTATTTCAGATATAACTGTTTTTTTTTTGTTGAAGCCATGATAATATATATATATATATATATATATATAGAGAGAGAGAGAGAGAGAGAGAGAGAGAGAGAGAAAGGGAGGTTCAAGGGAAACCTCAAAAAAATGGAAAACTGAATAACACTCTAGTAGTCATTCATCTGGACGGTATTCAATTGTGCATACAAGTAATTAATTAGTTTTTTGGTTTTATGCACAAGTGCATAATATGTATATGTGCATAAAAACCAAAAACTAATTAATTATTTGTAACCGTCCAGATGGAAGACTATATAGGGGTTAAATCATGTGAGAAGCAAAAAAAGATTGAGAATCGTGAGAACCGATCTAAGCCGTAATTTGGTTTTGATCCTATGATTTTAATTAAAAGTTGTTTCACTTCCAATTTATTCAAAATTGTCATTGCCTTTAATGACCATGGATTAAAATTAATCAATGGTTTAGATTAGTTTTCATGGTTCTCAACCTATTTTTGGTTCTCATTTGATTATCTCTCTCACACACACACACACACATATATATATATATATATAGGGAGAGGTTCATTTGAGAAATGGTAAATGTATGAGAAATAGAGAAGTAATCTTAGTCATTTATCTGGTCAACATTTGCGGCTTTGACCGCGAAACACCGGATAATTCTTTGCATGGTCTATAGAAGGTAGATGGGTAGTTTCATAAAATACGCAGGATGAGTTCATATATGAACTTATATGATTCACATATGAACTATGCGTTCATATATGAATCTGTTAATTAGTTCAACTGATTCATATATGAACTTACAGTTAATTAATTCATATGTGAACCAGTTAATTAGTTCATATATGAATCACAAAGATTCATATATGAATCAGTTAAAAGAGTTCAGATGTGAATTACACTGATTCATATATGAGCATATAGTTCATATGTGAATTATACATGTTCATATATGAACACAACCCGTGTATTTT
Source organism: Arctium lappa (assembly GCA_023525745.1). Classification (NCBI taxonomy): domain Eukaryota; kingdom Viridiplantae; phylum Streptophyta; class Magnoliopsida; order Asterales; family Asteraceae; genus Arctium; species Arctium lappa. The sequence goes on along the minus strand of CM042052.1, from coordinate 85,132,707 downwards.
GTAAAAATTACGAAAGTGTCATTTTATTTTTGGAATAGCCGCAACTTTTGACCAGTTAAAGCCGCAACTTTTGACCAGTCAAAGCCGCAATATTTGACCAGGAAAACTTCTCTATTTCTCATATATTTACCATTTCTCAAATGAATCTAAGGCTATATATATAATTATATATATATATATATATATATATATATATATATATATATATATATAATCAATGTTACGATAATGAATGCTGACACAACACTAGATCTATATTTACTATATAGGGATAGATACATTATGATCTCTCGTGTTCTCGGTCGACACACGTAGGGCTAATTAGAAACATAATTAATGTCAAAATAAAATATTAACAATAAGTAAATAACAATCATAATACTATATTTTGCTTTATACTCGTCTCATATACAAAGGGGTTTCAAATTACATATAGGTGATTATTTGAGAAAAATCATTGTCTTTTTGTCAAATGAGCTACATGTCCGAGGACACATATAAATTATTATTAATTTGAACAACACCTGAAGACTCTAACACACAAAATATCGATGTATATACAAAACAGGACCATATATCGTTTCCAAAGCAAAGCAAACCTGACTATAATCGAAAAACTGAATATGTTGGGTTAGAGTTAAAACAAACAATTTATTAGTACATCAAAATAGGATAAGTTGGATTGTATTAAATGTCTATTTAATATATATATATATATATATATATATATATATATATATATATAAATATGTAATCTATCAAATACATTTACAAACTAATACTTTAAAAATAACAATCTAATCTATACTTATATTATAATGTATTTAAGTTTTCTTTTCTTTATTTTACTTAAATACTCTTAATTTTTCAATTATTCCTACTTATAAAATACAATTATTAATAAATACAGAAATTTTCAATTTCTAACATATTAATATTTTACCCTTCTTAAAATGTGTAAACATAGTTTTTGGAAATGTCAATTAACCAAAAAAAAAAATATATATATATATTTAAGATATTTGGAAACTTCATCTCACTAATAATCAATTTAAAAAAAAAACAAGTACAAAGAAAAAGTTAAAACAATTCAATTTTCGATTTAAATTTTACATTCTATTACATCACATATATATACCTATAGTTTTATAATAAATTGATTTAATTAGAGAAGGTGCTAAACATTTTATCATGCTATTGACAGTTTGACACGTTCCACCCATTTGATCCGTTTTTGTTGTAGTATTTTGATACCATCTATTTGACCCATTATATATAAAATACAACCCAAATCAACCCATTTTTTGGTTAAATAGATCAAAATTACCTATCAACCCATTTTGATACCATCTATTCGTTACCATTTGAAATACCAAGTGATCGAGTTGATACTTTGTTTCTTAGGTTACAAAAAAGATTAAAAATAATAAGATACATCGTTTAATTTTGATTCAAAAAACGAAACAAACTAAATCAATTAAATTGAAATGATGAGTTCTATAGAAGGAATTCTGTGACTTGGGTAAAAGTTTATTTGAACGAGTAAAAGTTTAAGGTAGATTAAAGATCCATAAAATCATGGTTTGACCTTGGGAAAAAGTCAATGCAGTTTGACCTATGGAAAGTCAATTGTGTCGGTTTGGGGAATAATTTACATTTTTTAAATGTAATGTAACCGACCTTTATCTTTATATTTAAATATATGTTTTCTTGAAAATGAGATACAAAACAACGACTTTTAAGATGAATTAATATTAGGAGGAAGAAAACTAAATCATGGAAAATAATATTAAAAATCAAAATGGGAGAAAAAATAACGAAAAAAATGCCTTAGATAGTGGTATAATGCTTATAATCATACTTGAAGTTGTAAGTTTTATCCTTCTAACTATAATTTTGTTTTAGTATTTTCAGAAATAACAACGTAGGGCCTAAATTAATAATCAGGGCGAGGTCTCTTGCATATGGAGTGGTAATCCAACCATCCCACTTGTGTTTAACTTCTACTGTAAATTGATTTCAAAGTATTTAAGGGCATTCCTCAAAATCAAGTTAATGCACCTTTCAGACGCCTATTTTTTTTCTCTTGTAATTATCGAATAAACAGGTGCACAGAACAGAAGCCCCCTCAGCTTCTAATAGGTCTGCCCCTGACGATTCACAGATTCGATACTGTTTAAAAACTTGAAACCAATCAAGAACTGTGTAATTCGTAATATATATCAGTTAAAATCAAATCAAACAAAACCAGTAAAAATGTGTAATTGAAGGATGAAAGAACATTTATTTGCAATGGGTTTTGTGTAGTTGAAGAGAAGTATCACATAAAGCAAAAGCTGCAGGCTTGGCCTTCTGGCAACCTTGCTATCCCTTTAAGAATCACCATCCATTCAACACCTTCCCACCACCTATGTATTTTCACATGGGGTCATAACATATATACCAAAAAACATTTTATAAAACTTTTATGTGAATATTTATAATTTAAAGAATATTTATTTTAATTAGTATCTGAATTACAAGTAAATATTGACCTATTCTTATAATTACGTCTTTTAAAATAGGCATTTTTTAAGCTATAGACCCTTAAACGATTAAATTTGCATTTTGAACAAATATTAGATGCACGGTTATAAAGAATACTATTCAATTTAATAAATTAAAATAAGAAAAACATGATGTACTTGTCTATTTGATATTTGATATGATTATGAATGTAATATAAAAAATGTAAGCATATAATTAATAACCATTCTATCCTTTAAATTACATCAAATTAAAAGTGATGTACCTCCCAAGAATACCTACTATCACATTTTAATCAATGAGTTTATTAATTAATAGATGTTTTCCTTTATATATTGGTAGGTAAATACTAAATAGTAATGAATACATATTAATAGCATTATATTGTATTAAAACAAATATTATTAAATATATACTTTTTTATATTTATAATTTATTTCTGAAAAGAAAAAAAATATATTTTTAGTAGTAGTTTACAACTCCTCGAATTTTCACATTTGTGCAAAAAGGGTTTGTAATTGCAACCTCGGAGTTTTCTTTTTATAAAAGGGGCTTATACCACCTCCTCTCAAGAGCATCATATAAGAGAGAAATCAGTTACACAACCACCACTAGGTGGCTAGCTTAAGAGTCAGTGCCACAACGACCTCAATCCTAATAAAATCTGTAACTCTCACACTACAACTATATACTCAAGCCTTGACTTGTTTGTGCAAGTATACCACTTTGAAAATCAATTGTGCTACACTGAAACCAGACTCAAAATTTCCACATTCCAGCTTGCATTATGCCAATAAGTCCTACACTCACCTTTCCTTTTCTATAGAAAAAGAACCGAATAAAGAAATAGGTTTATATTCTGTATCGAGTATCGAATTACTCTATGAATAGATAAATTCTTTATGACCTCCCATTTATTCCATTCCGCTTCGCCTCACCCCTCTTTTTGGGTAATTCAGTAATAGGTTTTATACGAACCAAATATCTATATTTTGCTATGATATTTTAAAACAAAGTTATCTTTATAAATTATGCATAGAAAAGAAACAAATATGGCTAAAGATCAGGCATAAACATTATATAATGGCTAAAAAGTGGGATGTTGATGTGTGAAGTGGGGTTGTTCCCTAACTAACAAACTATACTTTAATTTGGTCAAATGAAAAGGAAATAAGTATGGGGTTAAGAGAAAACACATGTCCCTAATCATAAAAACATGATAAAGACACTCATTCATGACTTCTTAATCCTTCAACAATCACATGATGTTAGACCATCTACCTAATCTTCAAAATGGTCATTGGATTTTTATAATTTTTCTTAATTCGATAGTTTGTAAAAATTTATAATTACATCAGTTTACATTGATTTTTTTATTAAAATAATTTATATAAATCATAGTTGAAGACAAAAGGATGAGGAAAAGTAACAGTAATAATAATAATAACTAAATCGAAAAAGTGATGGAATGATGTCAGTGAACAAATTTTAGTTACATATATTTTACAAAAGGATAGACGAAATAGGAAATACACACCTACTTATTAATAATTATTCTCATACATATCAATGCTAAGACATTTTTTTACATTTTCAATGTATGATTTAACCTAATTTTAATGTAAATAGGAGTGCATTTAACAACCGCTGCAAAGTGCAAACCAAACAAACCATAAAAATTAAGTCATTTTAATTTTGTGGAAATTCTACGAACCAAGTATTCATATATTCAACTGATATTTCTTTATTTGATAATGTGTAATGAAAGTGCGTATGATGGTTTTATTTATTTTGATCATATCTTATTTTAATAATTTGTCCACGTTTAAAGGAGAAAATAGAGATATACTTCAAAAAATTGCTTATTTTTTCATTTGAAAAAATAATCATTAAAATAATATCGTTTTACGTACTTTAAAAAAATCTCAATGCATCGCATTGGGACCGTGGTGATGAAATTTCGGGTTTCATGTTCCCTATTTTTCGGTTGATGTAGTGGAATCGTTTCGTATCTTTATAAAGAAAATCAGGTAGATTCTTTTTCTTTAAAATATAAACGTAATTTTTAGAGTTATTTTAAATGAATATATAATTACTGTGTGTGTCAAATTTTTTAAAATCTGTAACGATATTTTAAGATGTTTTTAGCATTATGATCATGGTTTAAAACTTCAGATGGTTTTTTTTATAGAGTTCAAATTCAATTGAGTCCAAGTAATTCAAAACATGTAACTTTGAACTCGACTTAAATTTATGTGTTAATATGTATGCATATATAGTCATACTTGAAATAAAGTTTATTTATTTATGTATTTATTAAATATGTATGCATATATAGTCATACATGAAATAAACTTTATTTATTTATGTATTTATTAAATATAGTTCCAATAGATATATTAAAACTATTTGTGCCTTTCAATAGAGGTATGATGATTTTTTTAGTTCTTGAATTAAACTTGTATTTTGCTCAATCCAACTTTCAACCAACATCAAGAAGACTTGTCAAACTATTGTATTGCGTTTCAGTATAACGTAACAAAAGCTTAATTTGACTCACTTGTAGCTCTAGCTAAATAGCACGATTGAAAATAACTAATGAGGAAATGGTCCATCGTGGTGTAGTAGTCTCTTCTGTTATCATGGTTAATAATTACGACACAAATTTCATTGATAAATATTTATTATTCATGTTATAGAAATTGTTATTATCTTATAATACAATGGTTTTATATAATATTTTTTTTATCTTAGAAGAGATCGAGTGACTAAGACCTTTACATGTATTAGAGATTAAATATTTATCAAACTATTATTCTATCATTTAAAAAACTTTTTAACAAATATTTTTAAATCATGGATCTTATAACCAATCAAAACTTAATCATTTTATGACTCTATGATAGCCACATTTTTGCACTTAAAAATGTTATATAAAAGCCCACTTTCTATTATCACTTTGTCTCTAAAATGTTGTTTTTAAAGTCTTGTATTTATTTTGTTAGGTTCCAAGCCCAAAAGCCCAAAAAGACATCTAATAGACTTGACTTGGACCCATTCTCTCCTTGGCAAAAGATCGCAGACGTGAAAAAACTGGAAGGAGATCGAACAGAGACGTGCGCGACTTCCCGCGTGGGCGAAGCCGCGCCAGTGCGCCACCAACCGCACCAAACACTGTTGTCGAGCGTTCCAGATCTCCGCGCGAGTCTTGGCGTGCCCCGAGCCGAGCCAACAGTCGCACCGACCCGAAAACGTGGGCCTGTCATTTTTTTGGAGCGGTTTTTTATGGGAGAAATATAAAAACGTTTTGGAACGGCCATTAGAAGGGGAATCACACCATATTAAGAAGAACACAAGAGGAGAAGCCAATTTCTTGAAGGGAAAGCAACAACAACTCATTTGATTTCTTTTCAGTTTAGGTAACTTAGGTTTTTCTTTTTGTTCCAACATTTGTTTGCTTTGATTAGAATGGTTTGATACCTTGAGATTCCATTGTAAACATTTGGGACAAGATTATTTGCTTGATTTCTACTTTCAATGTCAATTTCATTTGGGTTTTCAATTAATCTGATCAGTTGATTGAATTTCTTATGAATGTTTGTTAATCAAAACCTAGATACGTAATCGTCTAGGGATTTTGATAAAGTAACGAATGAAATCGTTTGGTCTCAATAAGGTTTTCAGCTCGATTTCATGAATTCTTGCAATCGAAGCTCTAATAAGCCGAGCTTGTGTGTTTATTGCTTCGAGCTGGTGATTTTTCTAACTCGTTAATGCTAATCACGCCTAAGAACTTAAGAGCTTATTTAATTTCTTATTTGTGATTAAGATCCGATTGAAGAGCTTGTTTTAACCGGTGTGAATCTAAGGAAAAATCGAGGTTATCAGAGCTTATTGATAATTATAGCCAACTTGGGTTCGTTCTTTGTGTTTACGTTTTTGGAATCAATGATATGTGTTACCGTCTTAAACGAAGTCGAACGAATGTTGGGTTTTCTCTTTATTGTTTTTAATTAATTTTTAATTGAATGTTTAGTTTAGTTAATCTAATCTAACCCCCGGGGGCCTTTCAAGGGAGATCTTACTATTTTATGGTAACTATGAGATCCAATCTCATCAATCCATTTTAATGATCAATGGTGTAAAATAATTAAGAGAAATAATAATTAAAAACACAAATTTAGGCCATTAAAATAGGTAAAAAGGGTAAAAATGTCAAAAAAATATTATAATTAAGTGTGATCTAATTTGGGCGGGTCCGATAATTTTGGCATGGAATCAATTGGCGATAATCTTGAAATATTGAAACTGTATACATATTTTCTTGGTGATATAATAAACCGTTTTACGCTGTGGTCTTACAATTTTAAAAGGAAACGAGTTTTGTTACAGCAAATGGGATGTGATACACTATGATCATCTTGTAAAAATCTGATCTCCTTGATGATACAATGATGGGAAAATTGTTGCTAATTCAAAAGGTGGTGATACGTTGTGATCAATGCTCTCATTCACTACAAATTTACCCAATGTACCACTGTGATGCACTCAAAAAACATTGTGTTACACTGTGATTAACATACAAATGTGATACCCATTATGATACGACGGTAATACCAACTGTGGTACCACTATGATACCAATTGTGTTACATTGTGATTACCATACAAAATCATAATCAATGGTAACTGTGAGAACCAACTATTTTGTGGGTTTTATACCTGTTTATCGAATAAAGACATCACAATATGAATCGAAATGGGATGCAGGGGATCATCACAGTGAACCACCATGGATGTCAAAATGGGATTAATAAGATGATCACATTGAACCACAAACCAACTAAGGGGAGCCAACTTCGAGAAACATAAGCAACAACCTTTTTTGAACACGGTCCTTCTTCATCCAATCCAACAACTTCTTCTTCGTTGAGCAGTTCTTCAGACCTGCAAAAAAAATTGGAAACATGAATGTTGAATAGGTTTGATTTTGATAAATCAATTAGTTGAGTATTATTAGGAAACATAATCTTGATTGATTTTGATTGATATAAATCTGTAAAATAAAATAATTATTTATTAAACAAAAATTAATCAAATTACCAATATACCCTTAACATTTAATATATAAAAAACAGTAAATAAAAAAAAGATTGGTTGTGGTTGGATCTCACGGTTACCAAAAAATACTAAGATCTCATATGATTAGACCCCTCCACCCCCCCCCCCCCCTTGTATTGAAAGTATAGAAGTCGAATAATTGTCACGACCAATCCCTGTGGATTCGATCCGACTTACCACTATTACAATCTTTATTGTGATTTGGGACAGTTGGAAAAATATAAATACTTACTATTTGACGGTCTCGACACCCGTCAAATTTTTGGCGTCGTCGTCGGGGAATGGTTTCGGTGATCGTTATTTAGCTTTTACACTTTGTTTTTCTTTTTATTTAATTTTGTCTTCTAATTTTATTGTTTATATGTGCTAATCGTATACCTAACGCCAATAGTTTTTAAGTGTTTTTGCATCTTTCATGGCGGATTATCCATATAATTATGGTTCACGATATACCACCAACATACGGGACCTGAACAAGGTAAATATCCCTTCCCTTGAGACTCAACTTTCAGATTTAACATCTCTTGTGATACAGTTAGTTTGTAAAGAGCCACAACGGGTGAGAAGATGTTGGGCGTACACTTCCAAAGTTTTTTCGACCAATTGGTACCCCACATAACAATATCACACCGAGCAAGCCTACTCCTATGGGGGAATTTCAAGCCAATATCATGGTCCGTCCGAGTCATACTTTAGCACCTACACACTAGGATGGCAACCCCATCCATACTTAAACGAGTAGGACTATAACCGGTACGACCCTTCTTATCCTAGCTATGCATCAACACCACCGACAACACAAAGTTGTTATGGGGATTCAGGTATGTCTCTTGAAGAAATTGTTAAATCACTAGCTCTTAGTACATTGGAATTTCAACAGGAGACAAGGGCAAACCTTCAGAACTTGGAGAACCAAATTAGCTGGAACGAGTCTTCAATACGTCGGTTGGAAGCTCAATTTGAAGAAAAGTTGGGATCAATGAATAAGAAGAGGCCAGAAATCTCCCTAGAGGAAGAGGAAGAGGATGAAGAAGAAGACATAAACCCACTTACTTCACGAGATGTCAACAAAAAGGGAGGAAATGTGAATATGTTGGAACCGTTGTTGGTACCCCCATCCTTTTCCTACACCGTTGGTTGATCTAATAAAGGAGGAGGAATTTGTAGACACCGGGAGAACCTTCACCATACTAGAAACACCGAAGGTAGACGATGAGAAGGGGAACCCGGATGAAGATACCTTTGTGGAGCTGAAACGTCTAATAACATCAGATGGCAAAGGACCTACGCTTGAAATCCGGACAGATTTCAAGGCACCCCAAAATCGCGTGAAAACACATGTATGGGGTATTGATTTGTTAGATACGGGATAGCGTGGGAAGCGTCTAGCCAAAGACGTTAAAGAAAGGCGTTGATTGGGAGACAACCCAAATTTATTGCTTTATTTCCTTTCTACTTTACTTTTATGCTTTTTTAGTTGTCTTTTAAGTTGATAAGTTTTGTTTCCAGGTTTGACCTTCCTTGAAGTCGTATTTTACCCCCCCTCTCCCCAAGTGCAAAGAGGCTCTCACCACAAGCTTGGATCATGTATTGGGCACACGTCATCAAATCAGGGGAGATTTCTTGTTCCTTTTGTGCTTTATTGTTTTTAGACTGTGCCAAAAACATGCAAATATTGAGGACAATATATGATTTAAGTGTGGGGATATTGCATGATTAAGGGCTAAAATTTTCGATTTTTGACTTGTTTTTGGGCGATTATTACGTAAATTGCATGAGTTGACAAGTTTTTTTTCCTTTAACCATGTTTACATTTAAATAGTCGGTCTGGTGATCGACAATCTCTTCAATGACTGCGGAAGATGGTATTCAATACTTGATAAATTGCATCCATCACTGTCGTTTTTATGTGGTTGAGTAAGACGGCGTAGCTTCCCAGGTTTATTGGGTTTTGGAATAAACGATCTATCTATACATGAAAAGGATAAAACCTCAAGAAAGAATACCTCTTCTAATGCCATAGCATGAATGATTGTGTGTTTTACTTGTGTAGTCGTGTCTAACACATTTGAGATAACCATTGTGAGTCTTGCTAATTTTATGGACAAAAATGCACCTGTGAGCTTTTGAGCCATGATTGAACATTGTATTCAATCTTATTTCATTTCCGTGTGCATTGCATCTTCCATGTCTATGTCATTCTAGAACTTGCATTTTGGCTCTTCGAGATTGCATTTAGGTAATGCTAGTGTGAAAATGAAAAAGGCCATCTTTGTTGCTATTTTAACCCGTTTAGCCTAAAAGCCGACCCTGACGTATGTATTCCGTTTTGATCACCCCTTTGAGCCTAATTACCATTTTTTTGTTATTATACCACAATTTAACCCTTAGCCAAACACTTCACTTACCAGACTTTGGGAATGAGACTTCATGCTTTTAGTTAGACTCCCTTAAAGTGTAGTCCCTCTACATGATCCAAAATGCCGATATAATGATCGATAGATGTTTGAGAGAAAGAAAAAATATATACATATATGAAAAAAAAAGAGAAAGAAAAAAATTAATAAATGGAGACCAATCTCGAGAGCAATACAATTGTCTCCATAGAGTGCTCTATAAAATAAGAGCTCGAAAAAAAACGAAAGATTTATAATTGCGTGGATGTGTAAGATGTGGGAGTATACACTTTGACTATTGGTTTCTTTTTCAAAGTCCAATTTTAGTCACTTTACGAAAATTTTCCCACCTTGACCCTTGGACAAGTTATAACCCCTATTTAAAGTCCTTTTGATTCACACTTAGTGTTTACCGTTAGCAATGGAGAATTGAGACTTGATGCAAGCCTATGGTAGTGCATTTTCATGTGATTGATGCTTTGAGTGAAAACACCTACACCTTTGTGCGAATGAGCGATTAGAATAGGTTTATATCTTTTGTGAGGTGTTTGTGGAATTAGCATGTATTAGTCTTTGATTTGTCTTGTGTGTTGATTATAGTCATATCGGTTAAGATACACCTTCATGCAATGCTATGTCTATTTTCTCAATTCTTAAAAGTCGACTTGTGAGATTACATCGTGCTAAAACCTTAGTGTTTGCCCGAGGACGGTCAAAGTTCAAAGTGTGGGGATATTTTGATAGCCACATTTTTGCACTTAAAAATGTTATATAAAAGCCCACTTTCTTTTATCTCTTTGTCTCTAAAATGTTGTTTTTAAAGTGTTGTATTTATTTTGTTAGGTTCCAAGCCCAAAAGCCCAAAAAGACATCTAATGGACCTGACTTGGACCCATTCTCTCCTTGGCAAAAGATCGCAGGCGTGAAGAAACGGGAAGGAGATCGAACAGAGACGCACGCGACTTCCCACGCGGGCGAAGCCGCGCCATCAACTGCGCCAAACACTGTTTTCGAGCGTTCCAGATCTCAGCGCAAGTCTTGGCACGCCCCGAGCCACGCCAGCAGCTGCGCCGACCCGAAAACGTGGGCCTGTCTTTTTTTTGGAGCGGTTTTTTATGGGAGAAATATAAAAACGTTTTGTAACGACCATTAGAAGGGGAATCGCACCATATTGAGAAGAACACAAAAGGAAAAGCCGATTTCTTGAAGGGAAAGCAACAACTCATCCGATTTCTTTTCGGTTTAGGTAACTTAAGTTTTTCTTTTTGTTCCAACATTTGTTTGTTTTGATTAGGATGGTTTGATACCTTGAGATTCCATTGTAAACATTTGGGACAAGATTATTTGATTGATTTCTACTTTCAATGTCAATTTCATTTGGGTTTTTCAATTAATCTGATTAGTTGATTGAATTTCTTATGAATGTTTGTTAATCAAAACCTAGATACGTAATCGTCTAGGGATTTTGATAAAGTAACGAATGAAATCGTTTGGTCTCAATAAGGTTTTCAATTCGATTTCGTGAATTCTTGCAATCGAAGCTCTAATAAGCCGAGTTTGTGTGCTTATTGCTTTGAGTTGGTGATTTTTCTAACTCGTTAATGCTAATCACGCCTAGAAACTTAAGAGCTTATTTAATTTCTTATTCGTGATTAAGATCCGGTTGAAGAGCTTGTTTTAACCGGTGTGAATCTAAGGAAAAATCGAGGTTATCAGAGCTTATTGATAACTATAGCCAACTTGGGTTCGTTCTTTGTGTTTAGGTTTTTGGAATCAATGATAGGTGTTACCGTCTTAATCGAAGTCGAACGAATGTTGGGTTTTCTCTTTGTCGTTTTTAATTAGTTTTTAATTGGATGTTTAGTTTAGTTAATCTAGTTAGAAGGGGAATCGCACCATATTGAGAAGAACACAAGAGGAAAAGCCGATTTCTTGAAGGGAAAGCAACAACTCATCCGATTTCTTTTCGGTTTAGGTAACTTAAGTTTTTCTTTTTGTTCCAACTTTTGTTTGTTTTGGTTAGGATGGTTTGATACCTTGAGATTCCATTGTAAACATTTGGGACAAGACTATTTGCTTGATTTCTACTTTCAATGTCAATTTCATTTGGGTTTTCAATTAATCTGATTAGTTGATTGAATTTCTTATGAATGTTTGTTAATCAAAACCTAAATACGTAATCGTCTAGGGATTTTGATAAAGTAACGAATGAAATCGTTTGGTCTCAATAAGGTTTTCAATTCGATTTCGTGAATTCTTGCAATCGAAGCTCTAATAAGCCGAGTTTGTGTGCTTATTGCTTTGAGTTGGTGATTTTTCTAACTCGTTAATGCTAATCACGCCTAGAAACTTAAGAGCTTATTTAATTTCTTATTCGTGATTAAGATCCGGTTGAAGAGCTTGTTTTAACCGGTGTTAATCTAAGGAAAAATCGAGGTTATCAGAGCTTATTGATAACTATAGCCAACTTGGGTTCGTTCTTTGTGTTTAGGTTTTTGGATATATAAGTCGAATAATTGTCATGACCAATCTCTGTGGATTCGACTCGACTTACCACTATTACAATCTTTATTGTGATTTGGGACAGTTGGAAAAATATAAATACTTATTATTTAACGGTCTCAACACCCCGTCACTCTACAAATTTGATTTTATTTCAAAATATTTTGTTATGAGTAAGTTTTAGGTCAATTATTTTATTAGCACATATTATTTGTGGTTACAAAATATGTTTTATAAAGAATTAAAATAAATTCCCTCGATTATATTAGTTATGGATATAGTAAATTAATTAAAAGTTTCAACCATGCATCTCTTTTCCTTTTTTATTTTATTTTATTCACATGCTCTTTTTGTTTTGGTTTTTCCTTTATGTATGTTTTATCTATACTATATTATAAAAACGACATAAAAAACTCTTAATTACAACATTTTAAGCACAATATACAATTAATTAAAGTCAATTACTTAATTTATAATTTCTTAATGCTTTGGTATAACTTTTCCAAGCACAATATCTCATATAATCATTTATTTGTGGAATGGATACTCGTTTATTAATATAAATATTTGTTTTTTTGGTGGAGGATTTTATAAAATAGATTTTTTATTAGCATAATCTATTTTAAATGTAGATTTTACATTTAAATCTATATTAATGAGATGTAATATAAAATCTTTTTTCTTCCGTATTTTTTTATATTACATCTCATAATGATTTTTTCATATTTTATTTTATAAAATATTTTTCCATATTTTATTTTATAATTTTTTTTTACATAATGAGATGTAATATAAACTCTTTTTTCTTCCGTATTTTTTTTGCTAATATAAAATATATTTTATTTTATAAAATCTACACGTATTTTATATTAGCATAATATAAAATCTACACGTATTTTATATTAGCATAATATAAAATCTACACGTATTTTTTTGTTAATATAAAATCTACACGTATTTTTTTCACGAGCATTAAAAGAAGAAAAAAGAAGGTTGATATGAATTAAAAAGAAAAAATAACGAGATACAATAATAAGTTATTGTATTCTTTAAAATAAAAATATTCCGCAATACTTTCCAAATTAACTAAGTGTAAAGAAAATAAAATAGAAATGATGTAAATATAAAAATATTCTTCCATATTTTTAATATATTTACATTTAAATGTAAAATCGAAAATGAAAATAAAATATTTTAAAATATTCTCTACATTCACTATAAATATATATAGTTTCTTTATGTATCATCCGAGTACAAGAAGAAGACGAACGGTCGAGTGTCAATGGCGGAACCTGCAACTGAACAAAAGGTATTTCACTATATTTTTGTTTTTTTGAAAAACTACTTTTTTATATTTTATTTTATTTACTGAGGATTTGTTTATATTTTTCAAAACTCACAATCATATTTTTCGAAGTAGGGGAATAATATATATATACATATCTTTATTTTTATCGACTAATACTATGAGGTCTTGAAGTCAATAGTCAGATAAATTTTCAAGTGGTACTGAGTGAATTTGAATTATACCAATTGAGTTGTCGGTTACAAAAGATATAAATCATTTATTTTCTTTGTCATATTTGATGTGGGTTGAATGTTATTAATTAATCTGCAGATTTATACGTTCAAAGTGATTGTCAAGTGTTGTCGAGGAAGTTTCAGAAAAATTGCAAAATCTGTAAAAACGTATGTTCATATTTATAATTATTTCAATAATAGTAATATGTTGTGAGACATGTTGTTTGAGTTTTAAATAATATAATACAAAACTATTACCAATATTATTGCACAAACTCATAACAACAAACGATTAAGAATATATGCAAGTTAACCACTTATGAAAATACATTCGTTTTTCACATTGTATTTCATTAACTTTTAACAGAGAAATTACGTTTCATTTTAACTCGGTTCAATATTCTAACAAAAAATTTATGCACGGGCCCAATACTAATGGTTCATAATTTGACAATTTCTAACTGCTATTATCTAGTCATCTCACGCATGCACTATTTTATTTAGGGGGTAATTTAGTAATTCTAAATACATATAAGAGTGAATTGTGGATTTGGTCCATGTGGTTTAGTGATTTCTTTGACCATGGTTCTCATTCTATGTTTATTGTGGATTTGGTCCTTGTGGTATTCAATTTATTTTGGTCATGGTTCTTCTGACTAACACTTCCATTAACTTTGTTAAATCAAGGACCATTTTTGTCATTTTGTCTATTTTTTGTCCCTTTTTGATAAGAAAAAAATAAACAATATTTTTATACATATATATATATATATATATATATATATATATATATAACGATATTAAAATAAATAAAATAAGACATTATTGTATGATTTAATTGTTTAATTTTTTTAAAATTAATTATATTAAATACGATTTAATTATATTATTTTATTGTAATTGTAAAAAAAGATATTGTTTTATTGTTTTAATGTAATTAAAATTTCAATTTAAACAAATCAGATCATAAACTATATCTTATTTATTTAGATCGAATAAAATAAAATATGGTTTTATGATTTGATTTATTGAATTAAAATTTTAATTAAGTTAGAGACGATTTAATTATATTGTTCTTTTACTATCATTGCAACAAACAAGCTTATTGTTGATATTTTAACACCAAAAATCATTGAAAACCGTTGAGAAATGAACTATAATTTTATCATCTTAAAATTAGAAACTCAAAATTTCATATTGTTTTTCAGTCAAAAACTCAAAATCATATTCCATATTGTTTTTAGTATGATAAAATTAAAGTTCATTTGTCAACGGGTTTTAATGATTTTTTGTGTTAAAATATCAACAATAAGCTTGTTTGTTGCAATGATAATAAAAGAACAATATAATTAAATTGTCTTTAACTTAATTAAAATTTTAATTTAATAAATCAAATCATAAAACCATATTTTATTTTATTCGCTCTAAATAAAATAAGATATAGTTTTATGATCTGATTTGTTTAAATTGAAATTTTAATTAAATTAAAACAATAAAACTATATATATTTTTCCACAATTACAATAAAATAATAAAATTAAATCATATTTAATATAATTAATTAAAAAAAATTAAACAATTAAATCATACAATAATGTCTTATTTTATTTATTTTAATATCGTTATATATATATATATATATATATATATATATATATATATATATATACATGTGTGTGTGCATGTGTGTATAAAAATATAATTTATATTTTTCTTATCAAAAAAGGACAAAAAATAGGCAAAATGACAAAAATGGTCCTTGATTTAACAAAGTTAATGGAAGTGTTAGTCAGAAGGACCATAACCAAAATAAATTGAATACCACAAGGACCAAATCCACAATAAACATAGAATGAGAACAATGGTCAAAGAAATCAATAAACCACATGGACCAAATCCACAATTCACTCTACATATAATTACTAAATTATCTTTCAATATCTAAATGGCAGGCTTAACGTTGAAAGGACGATATCATAGTGACATTTTATATTCAAATTGTAACTTCCAATTTTCTTCATTTTATGTTCATTTTTCATATTATATCTTAGCTATCTTTTTATATTTACTGACTATTTTATTTAACCAACCAATGGTTTATAGAGAACTTTTATAATTAAATATTTGATTTTTAATCTAAAACAAACCTATATGAATCCCCAAAATTCTATAAAACGAGACCCTTGTACAAACCAAATGTCCCAAGTATATCCATCCGAAGGCAGTATGTACGTAAGTTTGACCTCTGTCTCAAAGAATAAAGCAATTGTTTCTGTGAATGTCGCCGACTTGTGAAAAGTATGAGAAAGAGAAAAACAAGGACACTTAAAATTTAGAGAAGATGAATATAGTTGTATAAATAAATAAAAACAATACAAATAGAGGCAAGTATAAAAACAAAGTAAAAATTAACTGTTACCTCACTAACCCTAACCCCTACCCTCTATCTAGTTTTGTATCTCTAGGAACTCTTATCAAAAGTTATGTCCTTAAAAATACGCAAAACGAACCCTTTTATGAGCCGAGCAATGTTAGAAGCTAGTAAGTATTGAACTCATGCGAGTCAAACTAAGGTCGAGTTTTAGGCAACTCAATCAAAACTATACATTATACAACCACGAGTTTATGTTAACTAAAATTCACTCCTACCCAAATCAAATTATATTAACCTTGTGGTGTTTGCTCAACTAACAATAAGGTTTGGACCTTTGGGGCTCCTTCCCCATGTAACCGGTTCCAGTCCCGCTAAGGCCACTAGGAATTTTCCATATTGTTTTTCAGGACCCCATGAGATAAATCGATATGTTGCACAAGCTGGTCCAGAAACTCATGGTTAACAAAAAATAAAATAAAAATCCAATCATAATATTGATATATCAAATCAATAAATAAAAAAACCAGAAAACCAAACCAACTATTAGGATCTAAATTTTAATAAACTCTCAAATGAAAAATATAAACATCAATCGTTTAATATTCACCATTGGGCTATTGATTTCTTGATCTTCTACGTATTTCTTCAAGATACTGTTGACTAAAATGGTCAACAGGATGAGGGATTCTGCAATCAACTCATCTCCTCAAATTCCATCAACTACAAAAGTCAAACACAAACGTTAGATGATTCTGTGTATAATGTGTAGGAAGGGTTGGGTTCCGGTGAGAAGTGGTTATCAACCGTTTGATGAAAAATTAATGCACATTAGGATGTGATGCACCAAAGATAAGATGCACCGGATCAATTCCCTTCTAAGCCACAATTCATGAGAGGGCATTTGATTAAAAGTGATCAACAGTTTAGATTCACTTCTCACGCTAACCTCAACTTCTCACACGATCGTTCGCCTGTGTAGGAAATCAGTTTGACTTTTGTAGTCAAACAAGTTGGTTTCTAATTCGACTATTGAAAAAAAGAAAGCAAAGGTTCAAATCTAGAAAACAGAAAGGAAGTCTTGTCAATTCCGGTTGCGAAAAATGACCCGTTTGACCACAAAAGTCAAAAGACGTTTCTAATTGGTGATGACGGTTTTGAAAGAAAAAAAACGTTACCTCTGAACAAACCGGACAAAGTTCACTTCTTTGTTGCCACTCCAAGATGCAACTAAGATGAGAATGGTGTGAGCATTTTGTGGTAATCCTTGGATTTTCGTCCGTATATTCTGCAACCAAAAAACATCCCGCTTTCGCCATTAAAGTTTCGGGTTTAATTTCAAACATCAATGTGTCTCTATTTTTTTGGAAACTAATCATTAACTTTCTTGGGGGAACTTTTTATATTTCACACACTTCTCATGAAAACAATTGCTCTACTCTTTGAGGATAGAGGTCAGTATGTGTAACCCCATACCCCAATTTTGGATGGGATATACTGAACTCGTTTAGTTTGGGAATAAAATTGACATGAGTCCATGGCAAGCATAGAATGCGAAAGAAAGACTTACCTTCAAGACAAATAAGACATTCATCATCTTTTGAAGATGCACAATCTTCGTCACATGCAAATGTTAACCCGTCACTTCCATGGACTAGTTCTGGTTCTACGTGTGAACGATTTAAACCTTTGCCATCCCTTGTAGAAGATGAAGACTCCGGAGGTCCCGTTACTCTTCCAGAAAGAATGTCATACTTCAAGAAACAAACAATCGGGAATCAGTCAAGTGAAGAATTCAAATTTTGATGCCTCCTTGTATGATAAAGAACAAGACTTTAGCTCATTAGATGTAGGAAAAGATACAATTGACAACATCAAACTTAATATTGAGTTGTTAAAGTTCACGAAAACTTTCATGACTAGGGGCCATTTACCGACATAAATTGAGTAAGCGCTAACCGGGTAAGAATACGGGAGTAAGACTCTATCGCTTAGCTTAATGGGTCAGCATATGAACCAGTATGAGGGGTTTGGTAAACATCTCACGCCCTCTTACCTGGAAAGAGGTGGTACAAATAGGAAAGTGTCAACATTGATTTGAATATGTTAACTATTGACCCTTAAAAAGTCAAAATGAATATTCTTATATGGAACAATTTAGGGGCATCACTCTCATTTACCTTATGTGGTAACCCTAGCCATCAAAATAGATTGATGGTAAGCGTTTATCACCCAGTAAGTACTTACCAGGTAAGAGTCACCCTCGCTTACCAGGTAAGACTCTTGATCCTTGCCTCCTCTTATCGGGTAAGATTCTCGGTCCTTGTTATTTTCACTTGGTAAGGTAATTGAACTGGTAAGCGCTTACCAAGGTAAGTGTTTAATAAACGGCGATCATATTCATATGTCTCAAATCTGATACTGTAGGTGTAAATTAACACATGCCAAATACAAATTAAAGCTATTTAGATAAGCTTTAAGACACTTATGATTGTTTGATTTGAGACATTAAGGTCAATGTTACATCATGAATTATGGTCAAACATAAAGCCATCTTTAACTAACTTTATCGACGAAGAAACATAGAAACAACTCAAGTTATAATCAAAACATATGTAATCACTTAATGCAACACCACAAGGCATTAAAACATACCATCTTTCTTAGATCTTGTGCGAAGAAAGCGAAACCGACTTGGGCGGTGCTTCTATTGGATGTGTTATTCGGCTCTTGAACTTGTTCATTTTCATTCGAGCCCCCATCTTCTTCGTCAACTGCCGCGCCACGAAGACAACAAAGCAAGGATCCCATGACTTTTTGAAGCTCGATCAATCTCCAAAAAATATGATTCGGGTTAATTTCATCCTTATAGGCTCATTGTTCACACAGAATGCACACCATAACACATATTTACATGCATAAACAAATTAACTAAGCAAATAGATTATAAAAATTGATTAGAGAAAACCAGAGCCAAATCATAGACGCACAAAAATCATAACTTTGACTCAACTAAGACCCCCAATGAAATTGCAAATTTGCATGAATGAACATATCATTATGGCTTCAAGTGATGGATATGATTTAATAAAACAAAAATCAAACAAATAAATAAATAAATAAAACACCCAGATAGAAATTCAACAGTAGAGAAGAAATTCGACAAACAAATGGATCCAAGTTTCCCAGAAAAGTTTACATACCTAAAATTTTCTTTCAAGGGTTTAGAGCTAAACCCTGCTGTATAATAAATAATTAATTAAAAACAAAAAGAAAAGAATGGATTGACGTCGATAAAGAAGGAAAAGGGAACAGTTTAGAATGCGGTAAAAAGGGAAGAGAATATTGGTTAACTAGGATTAGTTTATTGAATTTTAGGCCACCAATTTCGTAAGGGAGTTCAACAGTTCCACAAATTAGAAGACTATATTGGAAGTGATTCCATTTCCAAATCGATAACACACATATAAAAACACCATTTTTGTTTATAAAAATTTAGTTTTGATGTTAATCTCGAATTATTTGTTGATTTTTTATTTAAATAACATTCAGTACATGCATATCCCTACTAATTCATACTTATCTATATCTATACTATATTATAAAACATGGATAAAAAACTCTTAAATATAAATTATTAGACATAAGGTACCATCATTTTATACAAGATTTTAAAAATATCTTAATATACAAGTATCAAAGCACAAGATATTTCATGTGACATTTCTTGGATTATTAGGCAACCTCTTGGCCACATTAAATGTTGTGATGCTTTTTTCCATTTGATAAGGTTCCAAGATATTGCCATGTTATTTTCTTTTTTCCTTTTCAAGATAATAAAAGAGAACATGGGTAATATAAAATAAAAAATATATTGGATAATTTTACATATAATTTCTAAAATTAGACTTTTATCTATAACATTTTTATTGAAAAAAGAAATTTTTTGGTATGTGCAGAGATTTCCTTTTATGCAGAAATTTCTATGTATCACTATTAATTAATATATTATATTATTATAATTTTGTTTTAATTATATTATTAAATATGTAATTGATTATTATTTTTAGATGTCATTAAAATATATAAGATAATCATCGAATTTTAATAAAATATTTAATTTTTTTATATAAAAAATATTATATTATTAAGCCTAAATTAAACAAATTTATAAAAAAACATTATCACTTTCTCAAAACCATCCAAAATCGTATTGTAAATCGACAAAAAAATAAAATGAAATATTAAAAGCGCGATGTATCTCGCTGCATTGCGCGAGTACGTTTCTAGTTATATTATAAAGCATTTAAATGTTTTTATAAAACTTTTAATTTTCAAAAATACATTTATCAAAATATCAAATATAAATGAATAATGCATACCGCATCTTATAAATTTTATAATATTTTTATTGTCTTTTTTGTAAAGATTATAAATGGAAACTTCAAAGATTTTGGAAACTCATATTACCTTCCTCCAATAAAAAAAATATTCATCATTAAAACTAAAATGTACTACATTTTTATTTTTAAATCTAAAATATATAAGTTATAATAAAATTTTGAATTCAAAAAACAAGAATATTATAATGTTTAATTTGACATTAATACCATTATATTATTTTTTGGATTTTTTTTAATCGATTCTTCAAATTAGCAAAACATGTTCAACCATCACATGTAATTTCTATGCTATTCAAACATAAATGAAAATTTTATTTTTTTAATAAGAAATTACAACAACTTGTTATTCTCCATTCATAGTAAAATATTGTACCCCACTGCATCACACAAACACACAACTAGCTCATGTTCTTTAGCTGCGAGATATATCATGTTGCGTTTCGCTCTAGTCCTTGCTAATATTTTTTTTTGAACGGCATCAACACACACACACGTTCCCGGGGTATCCGGACTTCCACTTACGCTATGTTCTCGAAACTCATTTAAGGAAGGAAAGGGAAGGAAAAGGTGAGAAACGGAAGGAAAGTAAAAAAACTCGTGTTCTCGAAACTTTTTTAGGAGAGAAAGGAAAGGAAACGGAAGAAAAGAATTGATAGCTTTTCTTCCAAAAAGGAATGTAAATAAATTAAAACCATTTAAAATAATTACTGAAATTATTAAAATTACAAAACTACCCAATATTTCATTATAAGGGTATATTTGTAAAATTGACATCTTTCCTTCCTTTTCTCTCCTGTTCAAGAACATGAAAAACTATTTCCTTTTCTTTTCTTTCCTTTCTTTCGTTCCATTTCGAAAACACAAATAAAAAAATTATTTTGCTTTCCTTTCTTTTCCGTCCATTTCTTTTCTTTTCTTTTCTTTCCAGTTTAGAGAACACAGCGTTAAGGGTGCCACCCGACTAATCCCGACGATCATGGGCCGGCCCAATTAAGGGAACACAGGCCCATGATCTGGATATCGCTACATGCTTGCCACGGGGTTCGAACCCTGGTAGTCAGGGATACCATCCACTGACCCCTCAAGGATGTTACCTTACCACTGGGCCAAACATGTTTTGATTCTAGTCCTTGCTAATATGTGTTTATCCATGCTAATACTACATGTTGTTGCAGTATTATACTTTATCTTACTACCAAATAAAAAAACCATTTTAAATAAAAACAAGATAATAGACATATAGTACTAGCATGGATAAAAATATTATATATTTTCTATTTACTAACTGATAAAGAAACAATTTTTATTTCTAAAAATTAAGTTTTATGTTAATTTCGAATTCTTCGTTGAATATTTATTTAGATGACATTCAATACACATATCCCTACCAATTAGTACTTATCCCCATTAATATAAGTCTATCCCTGTTAATACTACACGTTATTGTTGTTACTCTATTTAAACACCATAGTGTTATATATTTTCAGCTCGTTACTTTATATATATATACAACTTATATATACAATCATTTATTATTATTTCAAAGCAGTTACACTCGCATAACATAAACTTCTGGTTTGGTGGTATTATAAATATAGACAACCTAAAAAAAGACAATTAAAATCTTGAAATATAATGTTCATATGTCATGTTTTATATTCAAACTAAATAAATACATTACTATGTTTTTACTCATTACATATTCAAATAAAGGAAAGATATTATTTACATACACCTTTTTAAAACAAACTAAAGCTATAATTATATTAAGGGATATTAATTGAAATAGCCATTTCTCACACCCAAGTATATAAAATAGCCATTTTCTCCCTAATTTTACAATTATAGCCAATAAACAAGTGAAACTAGTCTCAAAGCGAGGTTCTCCGTTAAGCCACCCCAAAAGTTTCAAAAACAACCCCTGATCGTGAAAATAGGCCTCACATTTACAAGGTCCTCCCCAAAAGTTCCAAATATTTGGATGAGTTAATACACAAATACCAAATATTACACTTTTCACCCAGATTATCATTTCATGAACATGGGCCAAAATTGTAAAATATGATGAGTTAATACACAAAAGCCAAATATACACTTTCCACCCAGGTTCTCATTTCACGAACATGGGCCAAAATTGTAAAATAGGATGAGTTAATATACAAAAGCCAAATATTATACTTTTCCCCATGTTCTCATTTCACGAACATGGGCTAAAATTGTAAAATATGATGAGTTAATACACAAAAGCCAAATATTACACTTTTCATAAAGTTGATGTAAATCTTAAAAATGTGAGCATATTGTTACTCTAGGTTCAGCGTAAGCTGGGCCGGGACAGCGACGGATTAGTGGGCTGCCCGTGGATGCCCGATACCGCCGGGGAGGCGTGCGTGAGTTCATGGTAGTCGTCGTTGGTTCGATGCCGCTATGCCTTCCAAAATAAAAAAAATATTGTCACGTCCTGCTAAGAGGTTCTCCCTAAACCCGGGACATTCCAGATCAATCAAGAGAATGGAGGAAGCTTGAAGAAGGATTAAACCAAGAAGGGACAAGCAAGATCTAGAAGGATCCGCACATGGTTAGGCTTGTGTAGCCAGAACCTTCGTTTTAAATATCTAGATAGATTCTCTAAATAGTTCCATAGAGTAGTATAAATAGATGATAGTCATTCATTTGGATTTCACAATGGTGCATGATCAGGTGGTATCAAACTCCTACTTTAGAAAGCGGGATAAGCACCTAGTAATCTTGATTCACACCAATGATATTGAATGGACCAGAGTGTTAGCAAAGAGCCAATGAAGAAACACTTGATAGGAAGTTGAAGTTGCATAAATGATTACTAGACAAAATACCAAACGAGGCATTTCTTGCATAGTTGGAATTTGCGTCCATCACAGAGACACACACTAAGAGAGAGAAAATTGTGGTGGTTTAACACGTATGCAAGCAGTGGCGGACCTATCCTTCCTAAGGGGGTCTCGTGCACCCGCTCAAGTTCATTTCGTAAGGGCGAAATTTTTTTCGGATGTAAGGTGCATCCGCTCAACTACAGGGGTTGCTCCATGATATATATACGTTTTTTAGGGGTGAATGGTGCACAAGTCCCAAAAAAACAAAATTTACTCTGAAATCAACCAAAAAATCGAAAAAATCTCTTGAAATCAATAAAAAAAACCCAAAAAATCCCTCAAATCAACACAAAAAAACCAAAAAAGCCTATCGAATCAACACAGAAGCTTTAAAAAATCCCTCGAAATAAAAAAAATAAATAAAAAGTCCCCCAACAGGGGAATTCGGCTAAAAACACATCGACAAAAATTTCTTAAGTTTTTCGTTTGTGCACCCGCTCACCTAAAATCCTGGGTCCGCCATTGTATGCAAGAGATAGATTACTACGTATGTAAGGAGGATAGAGAGTAGAACAGTCAAAGGGGTGAGGAGGGGGATGCCGAAGAGAACGTGAGAGGAAAAGTTAAGGATGGACATGCCATCCTTAGACAATTCCTAAGTCATAGCCTCTGATAGGAGCACTTGGAGACACATGATTATGGATTAAAACATGTAGCATGAAAAGGAGGAGGGGAGTTTGGAAAAGTTAGACGGTTGAGACAAATAAGGGGATGGTTAGCACGTTGACAATTACATTACAATAGTCTTATGTCAGATAGATAGATTACTCGGTGTTTCCTACTTTTCATGCCGACTTTTGTTCCATACTTGTGTGACCTTTTACCATATATTAAATGACTTCCCTTCTTACACTAGTACTTTCAATATTTCACTTTGTGCTTCCATCTTTGTTTGAACCTAGTTTCGCACATTTGTTCTTGTTGCATTGCACACACTCGCACATGCTCTCTCGTTTTTTGCAAGTCGTGGGTTATAGGAAATGTCTCCATACATCCCTACCCTCTCCGAGGGCGGGGCCAACATTTGGTTTTAACCTAACTTCAAAAATCGAAAGTTTGACTTGACTAAAACTCCTTGAAAATTGCATTGAACATATAACTATGGCTTCAAAATCATCTGTATGATTTAACAAATCAAAAATCAAATAAAGAATGGAAACACCTAGAGAGAAATTAAACTTGATTTATCATAGCACATTAGCACCATTTAAAATGATTCCTAGATAGTATAATAGATTCTCCACCAACAAAAGGAACCAAAATTCCCCCCAAAGAAAAAAGTTAACATACCTGAAAAATTCATTAAGGGGTTTTACCTTGTTGAAGCTAAACCTACTATATAAATAATAAAAAACACACCGAAAGAAAATAATGGATGACAATGGGAAATAGAAGGAAAGGGAAATCATTATGGAACCATTATCAGAATATGGTAAAAAGGGCAACGTATATTGGATTAGCTATGATTATTTTATTTAGTTTTTGACGATGAATTTACCAATAAAGTTAAATGGTTGCCGTAAAACACAACTAGGACTCTCATGACTTACATAATCGATTTGGAATGGGAATCACCATCCATAACTCTTGAAAGTCCTAATCATTTTTTAATTTGTGCAACTATTGAACTCCTTTGGCAAATTGCTCGCCTAAATTTTACTAATACTACTTAACCTAAGATTTTGTTCCCTTTTTTATCGCATTCTAATCATGATTCCATACTACTTTCTTTTTCTCTTTCTCGTCGTAATCCATTCGTTTCTTCAATGTGTTTTTTTTATTATAGATATATAGGACGGATAGCTTCAACAAAGTAAACCCATAAAGAATTTTTCAGGTATGTTACTTTTTCTTGGGATATTGGCTTTATTTGTTAGTCGAATTTCTTTTATACTATATAGGGATCATTATAAATAATGCTATCAGTTATCACTTAAATTTCTATATGGATGTTTTTGTTCTTTGTTTCATTTTGTTTTGTTAAATCATGCATATGAGTTAAAGCCACAATTATATGTTCATTATAATTTCATTGGGGTTTTAGTTAAGTCAAACTTTTGAGTTTGAAGTTAAGTTACTTTTTATCAAAATCAACATCAACCCAATTAATTTAGTTATGTTAGTTCTCCTCCAATATTCTATATGTGTAAATCTTGTTATCAAACTTTTGGTTAGTTTTTTTTATATCTAGAACCAAAACTTTAAACTTTCATTCATATATACATATATATGTAGTCAGTTTTAAACAAGAAGACATTCAATTTTCAAGAAGGCGAGAAGTTCCAAGTCACACAAACACGTAATCATATGTGATACAATACAAACATGTTGCGTTAACCAGCCATAGAATGTCCGACTTTTCCCCCAACCTAGGTCGCATTGACCAAGTTGCCCACATTCTTTGGGCCATCTTGTTTCACATGTGATTTTACTGTAATCACATGTTATTTTGAAACTTCTCGCCTTATATGACAAATTGACCGATTTCTAACATAATCCTCTCTCTCTCTCTCTCTCTCTCTCTCTATATATATATATATATATTCTCCTCCGACATTTTGTATGTGTAAATCTTGTTATAGTTTATGACTATATAAACACAAAAAACTGTAAGATACTCTCCTTTCAAATACAAGCAAATAGTACTGAAATCAGACCACTTAAGTTTCCACTTAGGGGACATTTACGCAACGCTACCCGGTAAGTGCTGTTTCACATTATGAAACAATGAATGTGAAATTACACTGTTGTTTCACAATGTAATTATTTTCATGTTTACTTTTTGTATTTCATTTGTCATATTGTGAAAAAACACTATATTATCTTATCCCATGCATTGTTTCATAACGTGAAACAATACATTATCAATGATTTCTCATTTGATTATCCCATTGATATATATAGACTGAATGACAGTATTGTGTCCACTATCCAGTTAGGTGTCGTTTGTTTTTTAAGAGATCTAAAGTCTGAAGTCTTATTTTAGTTATGACTAATAAGAGGTGGTGTATAAAAAGGTCTGAACAATTCAGAGTTAAGAGCCATTAAAAGGTTTTTTAAAAAAAACAAACAACCCCTTAGTAAATATTTTATTTCTCCATTATAACAAATTATTTGACTTGCAACTTATTATTTTACTTGTTAGTATGGGATTATCTTTTGTTTTTTATGTTGTAATTTGTAAATTATTTTAAATTTTATTTGTTTTCTGCTTTGAGGCTTACACTTCATCTGTGTTTTCGTATTTTAAAACCTTAATTTCTTCAGAAGGATCTGATACTTGCAAAAAGAATATATACTGAAAGAAGAAAATCAAAATCTAACTTACAACTATTGTATTCAAAAAACACATATTTACCTATCAAGGGAAACAATGAAACAACATCGTCTACTCAATAACAGCAGATTGTGCAAAAAATGTAAAGCATGACACGAAATTAGATTCAAATTGTTAAGATGAGAAAATAAATCAAAAGTAAATATCTCTGTAAATTGGTGAACAGATAATAAGAGAAAAAAAAATCAGAAAATAATACCTCTTACAGCTTTTCTTCTCAGGCGTTCAGAGAGCCGCAGCGCTTTGATCTGCAGAAGAAAAAGAAAAATTAGGCAAAAACCTCGCTAGTTAAACAGTGAAGAAGAGAATATATATATATAATGTTCAGACAACCAAAAAAATTCAATTAATCAATCAGATCATTTTGCATAAATCACCTCTGACTTCATTTTCCAACCGATGGAGCAAATTTATAAACTCATCGGCGTCTAATCTCGGCCTCACCGTAGCTCTCCTACGACTAGTAGTACCGGAACCCCCGCGCCTCCTCCCTCATCCTTAACAGATCCCGATACCGTCAACGGCCGTGTATCATCAGTCGGAGGCCGCACATTACCACCGTTATACTCTCCACAAACAACATCTCCGGCGTGTCCGTCATTCACATCACAGCACCTTCGCCGGATACCTCCTCCATGAGTCAGATCTGAAGTCAATCAGCTCCAAATCAAACCCTTTCATCCTATAGGGTTCCTCAAATCTCAAATAAAAGTGTACTACACTGTATTTGTATCTACGAAGCGGATAGAGAAGTATGTGCACCGAGAGAACCTGGAAAGAAATGGTTTGAAGTTTTGGTATAATTTCTCACTCCAAGAACTTTCAACTGCTCTTTCTCCCTCTAAAACTTGTACAAAATAAATTAAATCTTCCAACAATATAATTTATGGTTAGGGAGAGGCTTTTTAGGGATGTAAATGATGCGAGTCAAGTTTGACTCGTTAGTATATCGAGTTCGAGTAGAGCATATTCGAGTCTAGTTTTGACCGAGTCGATCTCGAGTAGCTCATGAGTTGTCTCGTCTCAGTTATACCCCACATAGGCTCAAGTTATTTAACAAAAGCAAAAGATGTAAAACAAGGGAGAAGAAAAGTCAATATATAATGGAATTCAAATCATTAGGTTCTATATCCCGCAAATGTGGGATGGATTAGACACACCATCAAAAGTTTACCCATGTCTTTTACACCATCATTTTCTAAAAAAATATCAAAAAACTTGTGTTTTAAGTTTTTTATTAGGGAAATTAATTAAAATGACCGTGAATAAATTACGGATTTGGTCCCTGTGGTTTGTTAAAATTTTGGATTGAGTCCCTCAAATGAATTAATTACAGATTATATCACCGTGGTTTCAACTTTGTTTCGGATCAGGTCCCTCCATCTAACTTCAGTTAACTCAGGTTCGTTAAACCCCTCACGTGCTCCCCACGTGAGGGGCATTTTTGTCATTTAAAATAGCTCTCTTTTGATTAATACGTTCGACTCTGGAGACCAAATTCATCTTCTGATTACCGCTTTTTGCTCCGACGGTGAAGGAATGGAACTCCCAGGTTGTTCTCGATTTCAATTTGATTTCGATTTCACTCCCTTTCTTGATCGTTTATTATAGGTTATAGAAATCCCTAAACCCTAACCCTTAAATCCCTAAATGTAGTGGAATCATATAATTTAAATTGAAAAACTTCTATCAATGGCTTTGATCTTCTTATGATAGGTTTACAGTTGTGTAGGCATTTTTTGCAGACATTTGTGTTTTGATCTCTTTATGATGGTTTTTTATCACATTTGAATCCTTTCTATGATTGGTTTTTTATCATATCATTCCGGGTTAATGGAGAATGGAGAATTCATCATCTCTAATAGGCAATTGTATATTATGTTTAAGCTTTGTTTGGCATAAACTTTTGTAGTGGCAACTTCATTTCATCCAAGCTTTTGGTTACTCTCGTTTTGAATTACACAGTTGATTATATCACATAAGTAATTGTTGATCAAGATATTTTGGTTTCACAACTATACATTTAGTGTATGTACATATGTCAAACTGTTATGAACATGTTGACAAATTGCTAATTAGAATATTTGGGAAAACAAAGTTCTGCATCTATTATAAGCAGGTCCTGTTAATGCTTTGGTTTTTACTTGAACCCCTAATCTACGGATTTCTAATTAGATGTAGCAATGCTATTCTCTACACAAATGCTACTTACATTATTTGAACTATCGGTGAGGGCATAATAGTGCTCACTGCTTACATCTATGTTAAGAACCAGCTCATGGAATTGTATATTTGTATTCCCTTAAATATTATTAGTTTGCCATTTCCCATTTCACATATATTCTCTTGACTTGGTAATGAAGCTGATTAATTTATCGGGATACATTGAATATTTATTAGGTCGAACCAACCCCAATACACCCCCCCCCCCCCACAAAAAAAAAAAGAAAGAAAGAAAAACAAGGGGACCCAACCATCCAGGGATACTTATTTGACATGCTATTTGTGTGGTGTTTCTGTTTGATGGTAAATTTCACTAGTAAGAAATCTGATTATATGAGTTCATGTGATTATTAAGCTTTGTCAATCTGATGCTTCACTCATCAGTCATCAAGTACTAAAATATGTTAAGTTTTCACTTAAGATAACTTTGTTGATTGTCTTGTGTACTCCTTTTCTCTATTATTTACTATTCAATATGATCCCTTGTCTCAGGTCAGTGATGATGTTATCAAATACCGTTATGAGGATGAGCAACATTTGGAAGAGGCTTTGAAGTGTATTTTCCAATATCAGGTCAGAGATGATTTGCATGGATTACGTCTTTGATGCAACGATGATGTTCTCTACACAAATGATCAACCAACAGTTTCGAGCAAGAACTTGAAGTCATCTCTAGATTGTCACTTGTTTCAAGCAAGAACTTGCAGTTTCAAGCACTCTCGTCTGTTGGATATCACTATTGAAGCATTCGATCGAAGCAATGAAGAAAGAATGAACTTGGTCTTTATTTTTTTCTTAGTTGACCTAAAATGGTTTAATAGGTTATTTTTGTTTAATGACAATCGTTGTGAATTATGCAATTTTGCTATTTCTTTAATGGAAATTTTCAGTTTGTTTATACATAGTTTGTTCACTTGTTATAGAACATGTTTTCACATACTTTGTTCAATCTGGAATCTATTTATAAACAATTTTGTTGGTTCATTTTTCAGTAATTCTCTTAGTTGTTGCTACTTCATGTTGAAGTTAGGAAATTTGATGTTTATATACGGTAACTAAAAATCTTAAAAGTTGTTGGTTTTGATAAACCCTTGAGCATCAAAGTATACAAATTTGTTTATGGACAGTTTATTGATGCAAACCTGTTGTAATGTCACAAACAAATCTGTGCAAATGTATAAAAACCTCTTATAGTGTCACAAACAGATATGTGAAAATGCATATAAGACATATCTAACATTCCAGAGGGTTATTGAAAATGCTAATGTCATTATGGCAACACCTGTTATAGTGTCACAAGCAAGGTTTTGTTCAATTCTGTTATGAGCCCATCAAGCAGATTAACAACAACAGGTGTGTATGTTTGTGTATATAACGGTGAATAGGCCCTGTGGTGTGTATAAACAGATTGGTCCCTGTGGTGTGTATAAACAGATTGGTCCCTATGGTGTGTATAAACAGATTGGTCCCAACATATTTGAATAACCTGTATATAACAGGTATGGGGCTGCAAATCTGTGTGTAACTGTCTATAACATGTATGAGACTGCAAATCCATAAATCCGGTATGGTGTGCACATCTGTGTAAATCTGGCATGGGCTGCATATATGTGTATAACAAGTGTGCCCAAATATGTCCAAGTGTGTGCAATAAACAAGTGTGCAAAACACAGGTTCCTTGACACATGCACGAATCCTATTTGAAACGCTACCTTCATTCTTTGTTTGTAGGATGAATATATTAAAAGTATGACCAGAGATGACATAACAAATAATGAATTTAATAGAGTAGAAATATCCACAGTACAGAATACTCAGGTGCAAAAATATTTCAAAAACAGTGTAAACCCGTTGCAAATAGATGGGTATGATATGGTAATTAATTTCCAGGTGTGCAGGTCTGTCTTATAATTAATTTGCAGGTCTTTAAACAGACAACTTGTAAACATGTGCAAACAGGTGCAAAAATATTGTGTAAATAGGTGCAAACACACAAGTTTGTGTATAAAAAGATTGTGAACTTATGGACAACTTGTATATAAAAATATTGTAAAAACAGGTGTGTATAACCATGACAAATTTGTGTATAAACAGATTGCAAACAAATTGAATGTGGACAGATTGTGTATAACAAGTTATGTAAAACAAGTTTATATATTGTGTATAACAGATTTAGAATGTGTATAACATATTCTATAAAACAGAATGTGTATAACATTGTGTATGATTTAGAACGTGTATAGCAGGTTTTGTAAAACAAAATGTATATGACAGCTTCCATAATCTGGTATGGGGCTGCAAATCTATTGAGGTTGTTTGTGCAATCTATTGGGGCTGTTGGTTTAACCCAATTTGGACAGACCTATTGAATTGGTTTAAACCAATTTGGACAGACTTATGTTAAACCAACTTTGAAAAACCACACTAGTTTAAACCAATTTCAAACCCAAATATACTGCACAAGTTTAAACCTGTATTAAACCAAATTTACTTCACTTTTCTTAGTCCAATGTCCAACAACGCATATAGTAGTGAAGTCTGCAATGTGGAATCCTAAATAGACAATTCCCCAAAAAGAATCCCATGTAAAAATATAAATATGCATTATGCAAAATTTGCACAGGTTTACACCATGTATATAAACAAATTACAAAGTGATGTTCCCTTTAGTGGTTTACATCATGTCATGTGATGTTCCTTTTAGTTTATCCCAAAAGTATAGATCCACATTGAACAACCTGTTGTGTAAAACATAATTCCAAAGGATTCTATAACTCAACATTGAACAAACATGTGTATTTCTAGGAGATAGCAACATTTAAAATGAGAATTTTCATTAATAAAATAGAAAGTTACATAATTCCCAAGGATTATCATTAAACAAAAACTAACTTATACCTAAAATAACCTATTAAATCATTTTAGGTCAACTAAAAAAAAATCTTCCATCTACAAACTTTTCTCTTCTAGGCTTTGGTTGATGCTTCAAGTTCTTGCAACACTGTTCAAAATATTAGATGCAACCTGATTAGATCAAAAAAACCAATTTCATTTTCCAAAATCTAATTAAAACCTTACCTTATTTAGAAGGGAAGAAGAGGAAGAAGAATGTAAGAAATTGTGGTAGATGGGAAATACCTTCAGAAGGAGGATGAAGGAGATGATTGAAAATGGTAGAAGTCGTGGTCTCTCATTTGCACGCTCAAATAATAAGGAATGATATAAACAAACTAAAATGGGTTTTTTGAAATGAAAAAAATGCCCCTCACGTGGGAGGCACGTGAGAGGTTTAACGGACCTCGGTTAAACGTTAACAGATGAAGGGACCCGATCTGAAACAAAAGTGAAATCACAATGACCATGATGTGCCGGGGTTAGGGCCAGGATCAATACGGATGTGCCGGGGTAGGGGGCCGGGATGGGAGGGTTTCCCGGGGTGATGGCCGGGATGGGCAAGTGGTAACAAAGTGATTGGATTTTATATTATTTTAATATATATTTATATTTTATACCCCTAAAATTATTTAGTTAGTTTATTTTATACCTTTTACTTTTCTATTTTTCATTTTACACTTTCATCATATTAACACATATAATCGTATATTAACTATAATACGTTAAAAAATACGTTTTAATTCTAACAAGTTGCATCATTATAATCGTCTCTTCGATACCTTCGAAATTAGTCCAATATTGAATATTTTTGGATTTAATTATTTTATTATATATCATATATATTACATAATTAATATTTTTGAATATCATTAAACCACTACCAAAAATCATGTAAAACTAACAAATAAGGTGAGACTCCCATTAAGCATATTAAGATGCTAACAAACATGTCTTAAATTTGGTCAATTATTTCACCTTATGTTTTTACCTGATTTTTTTTTACCATTGACTCATTAAACATAAAAGTAAAATTCAAATATCCTCATTTTAAAAATAAATGTATTGAAATTGTTGTATCTGTATAATCGATAATTATTAAAAGCTTTTACAATAATAATGATATTAAAACTAAACCAGATATAATATATAATAAATAATTAAATCAAAAAATATTCAATATTGGACTCATTTCGAAGATATCGAAGATACGGTTATAATGATGTAACTTGTTAAAATTAAAACGTATCATTTTAACGCATTTTAGTTAATATATGATTATATGTGTTAATATGATTAAAATAGAAAATGAAAAATAGAAAAGTAAAAGGTATAAAGTAACTAGTTAAATAATTATAGGGGTATAAAATGTAAATATATATTAAAATAATATAAAATCCAATCACTTTGTTACCACTCGCCCATCCCGGCCATCACCCCCGGGAAACCCTCCCATTCCGGCCCCCTACGTCGGCACATCCGTATTGATCCCGGCCCTAACTCCGGGATTGCACTATTCGGCCCCACGAAGCTCCATATCCCCGGGATGGGTCTCATCCCGGCCCTACATCCCGGCCAAAAAGGGTATTTCGACAAAACAAAAGAAATTTAGGGCATTTCGATAATACGATATTAAAATACGGTCATTTTAATTAATTTCCTTTTTTATTATTATTATTATTCTTAATTAAATTAAAATAATATTACTAATTATTATTATTATTTTGCTTATCGAGCATTTCACGAGTTTATCGAGTCGAGTATCAGGTCGCTCGACTCGACTTGTTAGTATATCGAGTCGAGCTCGAGTTCGAGTCGGCCTATTCGAGTCGAGTGTTGACCGAGTTTTGACCGAGTCGATCTCGAGTAGCTCGCGAGTTGTCTCGTCTCATTTACACCCCTAGGCTTTTATTAGGCATTGTTGGGTAAAAATAAGTTTGCTTATTTTCTAGGTACACGTTTAGAAGACTATAAACTAGCTTATAAGCTAGTTTTTTTATAAACTACTTGAAATAGCTTACAAGAAATTTTTGTGATTATTCCAATTATACCTTTATTAATATTCTTTATTATATATTAACTATTAATTATTAAAATATGTTATTATTAATTAATAAATATCAAATAATATTATCTGAAAATTATAACATAAATTTTAATTATACAGTGATATTAATTTTTAATTATTTAGAATTATTTATAATTATATCAATTTTTTTAATATTGATAAATATATTTTAGTTATCAATTATTATTATTTTTGTAATTATTAGTTGATTATTTTTTCCATATTATATGTAACGGTTATTTAAAATCATAAGTTAATGTAATTTTTTTCTAAAATTTGGTTAAAATTCAAAATTTATAATGCATATAATAATAAATTTCAATATATTATATTATTATAAATTGGTTTAAAATTTGGTTTTAAAATTTATTTGTATTAATTAATATATATTATATTACTATAAATTTGTTTTTATTATATTTTTAAATATTATAATTGATTATTTTTTCTTGATATCTTTTTTGGTAATTTTACATGCTTATAATCTAGTTTTTGCCAAATATGACTTTTTCATCAGCTAGCTTATCAGTCACCAGCTAGCTTATCATTCATATTATAAAAAAGTAAATTTAATATATTACAAAGTCTTGTCGTAAATAAATAAATATCACAAACGTGAACACTAATACGATAAAAAACTAAAAACTAATAAATACTATAAACGATGATTACAACATAAATAAATATTACAAACAGTGTTTCCAAAACAAATAAATATTAGAAACGGTGCTTCCAAAACAAATAAATACTACAAATGGTGCTTCCAAAACATTTCACGTCATTAAAATTAGTTGATGCTAACAAATACTACAAATGGTGCTTTCCTAAACGTTAGTTTATTAATTTTTTATAAATAAATAAAATAATCTTATTAAAAAAATAGCGGGTACCCGTCGGTTCCGGTTTTGAGTACCCAGCGGGACCGGGTACCCGGTCTGGGAACCGGTCCCTACGGGTACTCAGAACCGGAATCCGGGAACCGGTCCCGACGGGTACCCAGCGGTTAACGGTTCCAAAAAAATGAGAACCGAAACCGGTCTCGATCGGTTCCATATTTTAGGAACCGGAACCAATCACATCGGTTCCTGTTTCGGAACCGATAGTTCTGAAGCGGTTCCGGTTCCAAAGGCGGGTACCCGCTTCCGATGCTCACCCCTAGTTTATATAGGTTTAGGTTCTGGTGAAAAGTTGAGTTAACGGTGAGAAGTGGTTACCAACCGTTGGATGAAAAATGGACGCACATTAGGATGAGATGCATCGAGATGCACCTGATCAAGTCACTTCTAAGCCGCAATTCATAGAAGGGTTTGACATTAAAAGAGATCAACGGTTCAGATCCACTTCTCACGCTTCTCACCATTAACTAAACTTTTCAAACGATCATTCGCCTGTTTATATATATATATAGATAGATAGATAGATAGATAGAGAGAGAGAGAGAGAGAGGGTTGGGTTCCGATGAGAATAAAAGTTATGGTGAAAAGGGTAAGGATCAATCCTAATTGTAGATCAATACTAATATGGTGCACCGAGATGCACAAGATCAGTTTCCGTGAAAGCGTAATTCATGGGTGGGTGTGAGATTAAGAGTGATCAATGATCCAAATCTCTTCTCACACTTCTCACATCAACTCTTATTCTCACATAATAAAATCAGATATTTATTAAACATAATGAACAACTAAGATTGATTTGTATAGTTTGTATGAATTGTTTGGTTTACAAATGAAAGGCACCACACATATATATGTAACCAATCTTATATACGTGTGTGTGGGGATTTATGTAACCAAAAATGAATTATAATTTTTTTTATTAATTGATGATTTAAACGTACACATAATATTTCTTTTAAAAAAACGTACACATAATATGAATAGAAAAGGTTTACCAACCGTATATACCATAATTAAATAATAAAATAATTTTTCAAAAACAATAATTTTAAAACCATTTATAAAAGTTTTATTATTTATAAAAAAATATAACTTTAATCTTTATATAATTTATAATAACATATTTGAAATCGTGATCTTTGATTTTTACCCACTACTATCGATTAATTAAAAAAAATCATTGCCATTAATAATAATTTAAAATAATTAATAGTCAATGTTAATTAAGATATAATATTAGTTAATTATTTACCATTAATAATTTACTATTAAATAGTAGTTAATAATTCAATATTAAATAATAGTTAAATATGATCTATTATTTAATTATTAATGTTAATTCATAGTTAAAAATTATTAATAATAATCAAAGATATAATTGGAAGGAAGTGACAAAAAATTAATCTAGTTTATTGAATCATCATTTTTATACAACGTTGCAATAAACTAACTTATATTCAACTAAACTTAATTTGTTTTTTTTTATAAAACTCAAAAAATAAGCTACTTTATATTTACAAAACAATGCTAAATAAATTATGCTACATCATTCGTACCTCAAATAATAGCATCCACAGTGTGCTCGTTGGAGGTTTTTGGGAGCTTTTTAGGAGGTTTTTCAAAAAGCAAAAACCTCCTTTTGAGGTTTTTCACATAGTGGAGAGATTTTTCAATTGAGGTTTTTCGTGAGGTTTTTGTCATAGGTCGTAACTGCACGACCTGTTTTTTTGTAGCTTTTTCGTATTTAATCAGTTTTAACTTTATAAAATTTTATAAAAATTTCGTATTTAATCAGTTTTATTTATTAATATATTTAAAGTAATCCTATTTAAATATAATTATTAAATAAATACATACTGAAAGTAATTATATTTTTATATTTTTAAAATAATATCTCAAATTTGACATATTTATACAATTATAACAGATTTCAAAATAACTCAATTTTTATTTTCGGTTATACATATTTTTAAGTTTAACATTTTTTAATTTTTATTTTACATACTTTTTACGATACACAAATATTTCAAGGTTCCACCACGGAGTTCCAACAGTACCTTCAAAGGAATTATGAGATACGTTCAAACAAACTTCATCATCAACTTCGTTCCGACTTGGTCAAACATATTTGGTCTCTTAGTGATCATGAATAAAAATTTTATTATTTCAAATATTGTAATATATAGTATTGTTTAATTTCAAGTATTGTAATATAAAATTTTGTTTAATTTAGTTTTATTTGAGAGGTTAATTGTTTTACAATAAGAAATTTATATATAATATATATTGTAATAAAATATTTAAAAAAATATGTAAAATAAATATATAATTAAATTAATAATATTTTCTTGATATAAATAAATATGTATTTGTATGAATTTTAATGTATTTATTTTTATAAATAAGAATAAAAATGATATAAAGTTAAAATAGTGGGACTCTGAATAGTTTAAAAAAGTAATGAAAAAACTTGGGTGAGATTTTTCACACAGTAGAGGTATATAAATGTTTTTAAGTTGTTGAGGTGTCAATAATGTTTAAGAAAAAAACTATGAAAAAACTTAGTGAAAAAACACGTACACTATGGATGCTCTAAGCATATTTAAAACATTTTGATATAAGAATAAATAAACGGAAATTTAATTAAAATGCCCTAAGTTGAAAAATCAATACTCAATATGCCCCAAATCTTGTTATTTTTGCCAATATACCCCCTAGGTCCGCGTTTTTCACTGTTACACGCGGACCTGGTCCGCGTTTTGTCCGCGTTCACTATTACACGCGGACTCGGGCCGCGTTTTGTCCGCGTTCGAGAGTTACACGCGGACTTGGTACGCGTTTGGTCCGTTTACACGCGGACTTGGGCCGCGTTTTGGCCGCGTTCGAGAGTTACACGCGGACTTGGTACGCGTTTGGCTTCAATGCACGGGGACGAGTGTTTGGGCCGCGTTTTTCACTGTTACACGCGGGTTGGGGAGCGTTTTTTGTTAAAAAATGAGGGTTAGGTATGCGTTTAATAGTGTAAAGCGTATTAGGGTTTGGAAAATTAGGGTTTCAGGCCTATGATTTCATGTGTGGTCAACTGTTTGTGACGTATTTTTTGAATGATTTTACTGTTTTTTTCCACATTTTAGTCTGATTCTCATACAATAAGTGTACCATTGTCATTGAATATGTGGTTCACATTCATTTTCTCCATTCAATTTTTCCTATAAAGATTAGTAAGATTAGATTCAAAATCGTTCATCACATCCACTTGAATTGCTTCATTTTTCATACTACTGAAAAAATGAGTTCATCTGTTCAAAAAACTAGAGTCTTATTATGTTTCGATGGTCAATGGGTGCAAAACAACAATGAGTGGGATTATATTGGCTACACAAAGCGTGGTGTATATATTCCAATAATGGTTTCGTATAAGACGTTTATCGATTACGTCGTGGGAAAGTGTGGAATCGGAGATTCTGCTGCTTGCAAGTTGGTGTTCAGACGTGCAGATGGCTCACTGATGGAGATAACCAACGATGACGAAATCCTTGGTTTTATGCTACTTGCAGCCGATTCAGAAATACCTCTACAACTTTTTGTGTATGTCGCACCATTGATGGGCGATGACGAAGATGATGACGAAGGTGATGACGAAGACGATGACGAAATCCATGTCGGTGGTAGTCAACTGGAGCCTGACTCTCAATTTCAGGCATCCTACGACACCACACTTTATTCTGATCATGCATATCGTCCTAACGAATCTTATCCCGAAGTTGTTCCGGAGACGCAACTAGAAGAAGTAGAAGACCCAAAAAGACGGTTTGTTGGAGTTGCTGATGACGAAACACATGTTTTCACAACTGGTATATCTGATCTGGACAGATCAGATACCGATAATGACAAGGACGAAGAAACATATACCCCTAGCACTAAATCATTTGGTGCGTTAAACGATTATTTTGATATGCCCCCTTCCCTTCCTAACCCGGAGACCCATATACCAGCCTACCAACCCGTACCTTACAATCGTAGTACAACTATACATGAAGGTCAAATATTTCATACGAAGGAGGAAATGACCGTACAGTTGGGAATGAAGTTCTTGCGAGAGGGTTTCGTGTTTAGAGCGAAGAAATCCGACATGTAAGTGGGCGCCATGTTCGTTGACACCTAATACAATCATGGAACGTAATATCAATACACAAACCAATATTAAAGTATTGGGCATAATATCCCGAAATTAAGTTAAACACTAACGTGAGTGTGGCGAAGGTGTGCGGTGAGGGCCTCGAGATCTCTTATGCGTCTGTCCATATCGAGGGCCTCGAGGTCTCTTACGCGTCTGTCCACGGAGGTCATGTACTCCCACTTATCTTGGTATGGGTCTATATCAGGCATCCTATGATGGGTGGGGCTAGGGGGAGCTTGATAGGTGGGGCTAGGAGGAGCCTGATAGCTAGAGCTAGGGGGAGCTTGATAGCTAGAGCTAGGGGGAGCCTGATGTCGCGTGACATCATCGTCATCTTCATCATCATCGTCATCATTGTCATCGGGATCAGGATCTGTACGTCGGGACCTCTTTGTCGGTCGCCTGCCCGCCGAACTTTCAAGAAAGGCGACGCTCCGTCGAAACCAACTCGACTGCTGCTCAGTCTGAGTAGGCCTCAGTTCCGCATATGGCGCATTTCCAACCTAAAAAAATTATAAGACATATAAATCACAAATAGTTTTTTAATTACTACAATTAAAAATATAGTAAGAGGGCGTACGCTCAAAGCTGAGTTGAAGATCCCAATGCATGCAGACTTACTAAGGACAACATCTCGATCCCATTTGGTTCCCCTAATCAACCTGTCCGAGCGTTTGGTGAAATTTTGCCGGCAGGCAGGAAACATCTCCAAGATA
Source organism: Arctium lappa (assembly GCA_023525745.1). NCBI lineage: Eukaryota > Viridiplantae > Streptophyta > Magnoliopsida > Asterales > Asteraceae > Arctium > Arctium lappa. Next base: position 85,092,644 of record CM042052.1, on the reverse strand, counting down.
CATATCTGGAATTACATAAATTGAACAAGTACGTTAGAATAAATCCAAAATTAGCAAAATTAGTTAATGAATTGATATTTATGTTATTGTACTTATCTAACCTTTAGGGCGTGTGCAAACCCGTTCAACGTCATCTTGTTGTTTTGCTGGTTCTTCTGCTTGCGTCTGGCGATGGCACCGTGGAGTCCTTTGTATGAGTGACTCCAGATGTAGCTACCCCACGGATAGCGGTTAAACCTCTCCAAGTCATCGACAACGATAAGTACAGTAGAGGAAACCGACAACCTTGGATCACGACCCATGAACATCAACTCCGCCATCACCACCAAGCAAACACGCACAACATCCTCATCGGATATCGCACCCAGACCAGTTCTCATCGTCTGGAGGACGGTTCTCAGCATCAAGATACCTGGTGCAAGGCCGGGCCAAACCCTACTAACGAAGGACTCATCTGTCAAGGTAGGAAGGTCGGGCATTTGTCCGAAAAGGAGTCCTGTTACAATACAGAACTCACGACGACCAAAGTGCATGCGAGTCCCACACACGTGGAAATACAATTCCTCCGGCTGTGGTCTCGCAACCTCGACCTCCATCTGTAAAAACATGTGTACTAGAAGGGGGTCCTGTCCAATATTGGTAAGCTCGAGCCATGGCCCGAAAGATGTGCGGCTAAACATTTCGTGTAAACGTTGTGCCCGTTCAGGTGGACACGCTTCAAAAGCATCTCTAATTTCCTTTACCATGGCGATGCGGCATTTGAACGAAAGATCGACGTTATCAAAATCGTCCTACATAGTAATGCAAGGATGTTGTCAACGCAATCTCTAAGATTAACGCAATTTCTACAATATTTTTATAAAATTAACGCAATCCCTAAAACAAACCCAATCTCTACACTTTTTTATACAAAAAAAATAATAAAACGCAATCTCTAAAATTAACGCAATTTCAACAATTATTTTATAAAATGAGCGCAATCCCTAAAACAAGCCCAATCTCTACATTTTTTTTATAAAAAACAAAAAAAAAACGCAATCTCTAAGATTAACGCAATCTCTACAATATTTTTATAAAATTAACGCAATCCTTAAAACAAGCCCAATCTCTACAGTTTTTTATACAAAACAAAAAAAAACGCAATCTCTACAATTATTTTATGAAATTAGCGCAATCCCTAAAACAAACCCAATCTCTACACTTTTTTATACAAAAAAAAAATAAAACGCAATCTCTAAAATTAACGCAATATCTACAATTATTTTATAAAATGAGCGCAATCCCTAAAACAAGCTCAATCTCTACAGTTTTTTTATACAAAAAAAAACGCAATCTCTAACATTAACGCAATATCTACAATTATTTTATGAAATTAGCGCAATCCCTAAAACAAGCCCAATCTCTACAGTTTTTTTATACAAAAAAAAACGCAATCTCTAAGATTAACGCAATCTCTACAATTATTTTATGAAATTAGCGCAATCCCTAAAACAAGCCCAATCTCTACAGTTTTTTTATACAAAACAAAAAAAAATGCAATCTCTAAGATTAACGCAATCTCTACAATTATTTTATGAAATTAGCGCAATCTCTAAAACAAGTCCAATCTCTACAGTTTTTTATACAAAAAAAATAATAAAACGCAATCTCTAAAATTAACGCAATCTCTACAATTATTTTATAAAATGAGCACAATCCCTAAAACAAGCCCAAATCTCTACAGTTTTTTTATACAAAAAAAAACGCAATCTCTAACATTAACGCAATCTCTACAATTATTTTATGAAATTAGCGCAATCCCTAAAACAAGCCCATTCTCTACAGTTTTTTATACAAAACAAAAAAAAAAAATGCAATCTCTAAGATTAACGCAATCTCTACAATTATTTTATGAAATTAGCGCAATCCCTAAAACAAGCCCAATCTCTACAGTTTTTTTATACAAAAAAAAACGCAATCTCTAAGATTAACGCAATCTCTATAATTATTTTATGAAATTAGCGCAATCCCTAAAACAAACCCAATCTCTACACTTTTTTATACAAAAAAAATAATAAAACGCAATCTCTAAAATTAACGCAATCTCTACAATTATTTTATAAAATGAGCGCAATCCCTAAAACAAGCCCAAATCTCTACAGTTTTTTATACAAAACAAAAAAAAACGCAATCTCTAAGATTAACGCAATCTCTACAATTATTTTATGAAATTAGCGCAATCCCTAAAACAAGCCCAATATCTACAGTTTTTTTATACAAAAAAAAAAACGTAATCTCTAAGATTAACGCAATCTCTACAATTATTTTATGAAATTAGCGCAATCCCTAAAACAAACCCAGTCTCTACACTTTTTTATACAAAAATAATAATAAAACGCAATCTCTAAAATTAACGCAATCTCTAAAATTATTTTATAAAATGAGCGCAATCCTAAAACAAGCCCAAACCTCTACAGTTTTTTTATACAAAAAAAAAACGCAATCTCTACAATTATTTTATGAAATTAGCGCAATCCCTAAAACAAACCCAATCTCTACAGTTTTTTTATACAAAAAAAAAAAAACGCAATCTCTAAGATTAACGCAATCTCTACAATTATTTTATAAAATGAGCGCAATCCTAAAACAAACCCAATCTCTACAGTTTTTTTATACAAAAAAAAACGCAATCTCTACAATATTTTTATAAAATTAACGTAATCCCTAAAACAAACCCAATCTCTAAAATCAACGTAATATGTAAAACTAAAATTAACGCAACCTCTAACATATTATCAACATAAACGCAACACTCTAAAATTAACACATAATCACTAAAATAAATATAAAATTAAAACGCGGTTAAAGAAAACTTACCGAAGAAAGTGGTCGACCCATATCCGACTTTTATAAATGCTAACCAACCGAGCCGAGATCCGAGCGTGTGTAATACACGATATATTTGAGAGAGTGAAAGAGATGGGATCCCTTTGAGAGTGATGGTGGTGGGGTTATGGGTGGGGGACCTCACTTATTTATAGGAGCCATCATATAAAACCCTAACAAATGAAACAATCCACACCGTTGATCTTTTAATAAACCCTAAACAATGCTATGGGCCGGCCCCCAAGTACGCGTTCCACAGTAAAAAACGCGGCCCAGATACGCGTTTCACAGTGGATGCCGTTTCTCGGTTAATGGAAGCCAAACGCGGACCAAATACTCGTTTATAGGGTGAAACACGGACCAAACGCGTACCAAGTCCGCGTGTAACTCTCGAACGTGGACAAAACGCGGCCCGAGTCCGCGTGTAATAGTGAACGCGGACAAAACGCGGACCAGGTCCGCGTGTAACAGTGAAAAACGCGGACCTAGGGGGTATTTTGGCAAAAATAACAAGATTTGGGGCATATTGGGTACTGATTTTTCAACTTAGGACATTTTAATTAAATTCCCTTTTTTAAAACAAACTAAAGCTATAATTATATTAAGGGAAATTAATTGAAATAACCATTTCTCACACTAAAGTTTACGAAATAGCCATTTTCTCTCTAATTCTACAATTATACCCAATAAACATGTGAAACTAGTCTCAAAGCGACTATTTTCGTAGTTAACCTTAACTTCATCTATAAAGTGGCAAAGAGTGCCAACGACTAGAGAGCACAAATGACGAGCACACTACAACGATATCTAAGGGGAATTTTCACAACCGATCATTCCCCGGGGAAATTGACCAATCCCGTCGACGACTTCTTCACGCAAGCGGTCACCGCCGTCGGCGACTTCTTCCGGTATATTATCGGTTTCTTCAACCAAGTATTGCCACCGGAGACCCGTGACGAGCACATTCACCATTTGCTCGACGTCGCCATGCCCTATCTCATCGTCACCGCCGTATTGATCGTAAGTGCTTGGTTGTTCAGATGCATCGCTGCAATTCTGATTGGCTGCTTCAACGTCGTTCGACGGTTCTTTAGGTTTATTGGTCGGTGTTTATGCTGTGGAGGAAGAACGATGAAAGCACCCGGTAGATCTTCAGAGAGGATACAAAGGGATGCGTTTCAAGACAACCCTAGAGCGTATTTTCGTGGTCTTCGTGGCAAGTCTGATTAATAATAAATATGTGTACTAAGTTAACGTTGTAGAATAGTATTCACGAAATAAGTTGTTCTACTTTTTCTTTTGGGGAGATGTTGTATCTGTTTACGTCCCATCATATCATATATCTTTCAAATGGGATATATTGTATCGGTATGGTCTGGTTTGATGTTTTAATTAACAATGTTGCAAGTTATATGCTACAAGTGTGATGGGTGAATTTTGATCCACCCGGTTGTGTTTGTAAGTTCAAATTTGATTCTCGTTCTTGTCATGAAAATTATGATTTTATTTGGCGTTTCAAACGATAATTCGTCAATTTTTTTGCCATTGTCTTCTGCAAAATATATGTTAATTGACACATAAAATTGTGATTTATATTGGGTAGAAAGTTTTTTTTTTGGATGCTTTAATGAACTTCACTTTAAAAAATTAATAATAAATGAACTTTACTTTAAAAAATAATAATAAATATTTACTTTAAACACATAGCTTTTGTTGTCGTGTGTGCCTTTTATTAGTGGGTTTCTTTTACTAGGGTTGTTCACAGTTCGATTTAGTTCAATTAGTATTGAAGTGAATCGATCCGTATGAGGCGGATATTTGGCTATCTAAACCGAAATCGAACAGTAGGTTAAACCTAACCAAAATAAAACGGTTACCCACAATTCGGTTGACGATTATCAAAATTAATAAAAAATATCATCTACAATATAAAAATGGAACGAAATATAACATTTGAAACAATTAGACAACAACTATATAAATATAATCAAAGTGCTACAAATTAAAATAAGTTTAGTTGTTTAAAAACATCCATTTTTCGGGTTAATGTCGAGTGTCGACTCCTTTACTACTTCATACCACCAAATTTAATCAAACATCGTAATGCTTGGCAGGGGCGTACATAGATTTAAAAAGGTGGGGGAAAGGACCCCAGTCAGAAAGTTAAAAACTTTATTACCTAGGTTAATTTTTTTTTACCGAAATTACATTTAGTACCCCCAGTCAAATTTTTTGGGGACCCCATGTTCAGCAGCCGGCGATTCGTCGTTACCATCCGAGTTCTCACCGGCTGACCGCCGTCGTCCAACTAGCAGTAGCAGCAACCAACAATCCGGCCGACGATTCCCATCTTCGTCCTCGTCCAACCATCGTTCCCCCCTTATTCTCCAAGAAACGCACGCACAACATAGACCATAGAGACATTTAGGGTTTCAAATTTCAATTTCTTTTCAAGTTCACCGTCGTCCGTCAGTCGTCATCCTTCCCCCTTAATGGTAACAACTAATGATGTTGATTTTCTATTTCTATTTCGATTTCTGAATTTCGATTTCTGATTTTCGATATCCACTTCTGATTTCGAAGACCCAAATGAAATGCACCCGGTTATCTATCGCCTCTGTCAAGTCACAAGTGTCACTGTGTCAACACTGCACCACAGAACCTTGAAATCTTCAATTTCACATTTCTTTATGCTTTTATCAATTTTACTTTATGACTTTATGCTTTTATCAATTTCAAATTGCTATACAGTAAGTATTAATAGCATCTCCTACAACATTGCTAAGATAGAAAAAATTGGTTTTTGCTTTGTTATTCTTCTCCAACAGCTTTGTTATATGGTTTGCTAAAATAGAGAATCATCAAAAAATCTCTAAATATAGAGAATTCTCTATAATCTCTAAATAGAAGATAGAAAATATTATTTTAATGATTTCCCATCAAAATTAGAGAGAATGACAGTCTTAATAGGGGAGAGAAAATATTATTTTAATGATTTCTCATCAAAAATTTGTTGGAATATTAAATATATTAAATATTTTAATAATATAAGTAATAATTGATTCTCTAAAATAGAAAAGCTGTTGAAGTCAAAAGAAAATGTTTTTAGAGATTTTGATTTTTTATTCTCTATTTAAGAGAAATTTTAGCAATACTGTTGGAGATGCTCTAAGTAGTATTGGGTTAAAATTGCTTGAAGTCTTTTTTTTAAGGGGTGTTTGGGATTGCTTATTGTAACACACAAAAAAAAACGTAATAATTGTGAATGAAGGTTGAGGAAAGAAAATAATTCAAACGCAAGTGAAAGGTGAAAAGTGAAAGTGAAAATAAGGGAAAAGAATAAAGGAGGTAAGTGTAAAACACATGGACCAAAAGTGTCAACTTTGCATAATTGAATGCATGAGAGGGGGGATGAACGGTTTATGCCCCAAACCGTCGCAGATTTTTAAATGGATGCAACGAGTTTATTTGGAGTCGATACACTTCAAATTTGATATTGTTTTCTTCGCTTCTAGATTTCAAGCAAGTTCGGTATTGGGGCGGAGCGAAACGGTCGAGTTGTTTGAGAGAAAACGGTGGCCAAAAGTGTGACGTTTCGGTGTTGTCGCGACGGATTACGGTGAGTTTTTTTGTTCGTTTTCGCAAGTAAAAGTTTACGTTTGGTGTGTTATATTTGCTTTACGTTTTCTGGAAGTTTTGGGTCGTAAAAACGACCCGGAAGCCATCGTTTTGGTCGGAAACGCGATTCGGAGAGTTTTCGGGAAAAACCGGGGTGTTTAATCGAGAACTCCGGGTGCTACGGTGCACCGTTTTTGTAGATATTTGGATTGTTAGATGAGGGTTTATGTTACGGTGAATTAATGCAAAAAGAATCGCGGAAAAAGGCTTAGAAACGAGCCCAAAGGGACGAAAACCGAGGTTGTCGCGTGAAACCGCATGGCAACGCCGACTGAGCCGGGTCGGGCGGTTCAGACTCGGGTTTGAAGCATTCGGGCGGGCGAGCCAGGCTGGTGCATCTGGGCGCGGGCGGGTCGAGGGTCGGATCCCACCGACCCGTGTGAATCTGATTGGGCTGATATGAACTGGCCCGAAATTTAAAAAATTATTCTATGGGCTTTTCTCAAAGTAATTTAAAGGCCCAATAGATTAATTATTTATTTTGGGCTATCTTGGTTAATTGAAGTCATTATTAATTATTTGGTTTAATTTATTTGGGTCATTTAATTAATTTGAATGAGATTAATTATTGGGATTAAGAATTTAATTATAAATTCCTAGAATGACTTTAATTTATTAAATTGCGAATGGTGACGTAAATGATTTATTATGACATTAATTAATATTTATTAATTAATTGTTCCTAAGGGGAGAATGAACGTAAATCATTTACTTAAATTAATGATTTAATAATATGTTTTTAAAGCGTCGTTTTGGAGTCAAATAAGTAATTGGGACGTTTTAAAATAGAATATGGAGTTTATAAAATTATAGAAGGAGCAAATGGACGTTTTAAGACGTCAATGAGCCGAGTGCTCGGGGGTTGACCGAAGGTTGACCATAGTTGACTTTTGGACAAAATAGGTCGTTGATAGAATATTTTTGGTACATGTCGTGTAGGTCACTAAGATGAGTTTATTGTTTGGACATGCACACCTTCATGTGAGTCTTCATGAGACTTTTCTGAGATGCATACATACGTAAATAAAAGTTATGTTGGCATGATAATTATGTGAAGTTATGTGTAGCATGATGATATATTTTTATATGCATGTTACGGGAGCATGTTTACATGTATATAAATATGTTATTTATTTGGAGTTACGTATGTCATGTAACACCCCGATTTTCGAAAGGTATCATTTCAAGTTTATACATAAACCGATATATTAAGGAAAAGTAAGGTATTTGATTTTGGACTTAAATCCTTGATTTATAGTCTTGATACGAGTCCAACGGTTCTTTCTGGAGCGAAAACGGAGCTATAACGAAGAAGTTACGGCCAAAACAGTGAACGAGAAGAAAACTGGAAGAAATTGCGACTATGACCAGCGACATTGCCCTGGGCAATGTCGCATGGGCAATGTCGCCCAAACTGTCCAGAGGCTGTTAAGTTCGGGATTTCAGCCATTTTTCTCATTTCTCCTCATCCAAACTTCTTCTACTATCTCCCAAACCGATTCCCTTCTTTTCCCTTCAAACCCTAACTTATTTTGGCTCAAATCCTTAGATTTTGTGGAGGTAAAACATCATCAAGTGGTAGGATTGAAAGCTATGGTCAAGGATTCACCATCACCATCTCCATCTTCATCTTCATCTTCAACCTCAAGCTTATTTTGGGTTTTCTAGGTTTTCATCAAAACCTAAGTGGTAAGTGTATCCCTTCCATTTCTAAACCATGAAGTAAGTTATAAATGATCCATTGATGGTTTCCTAGTGTTTGATTTCTATAAATTTCGGTTTGGTTAATTTTGGGAGTTTTGGGTCAAAATTAGGGTTTTGCCCAAAATAGAGATATTGAAGTTAAGTGTTTGGGGAACAATTATTTATGGTGGAATATGTATATTTATGGTTGGAACCTTGTGAAACTAGGTTTTGGAAGATTTGGTTTGAAGAACCAAGTTTCTTCAAGGAAAGCTCTAAGTGGGTAAAATCTAGATTTAGTCTAAATCTAGCAAGGTGAGTTTACTAACCCTTTTGTAAAAACTAGATACACATCATTTACTGTACTTGTTATCATTATTGTTATTACTCAAGTGTTCTTATTTAATGTACAAGTATTTGGGGATTTCTATGGAAATATGTATTTGAGTAACCTACTATGAGTCACTTATGCATATCTTGGTATTATGATGATTCCTACTTGGAATGCCTTTTGGTGACCTTATATTCTCACGAAGTATTTGGATGATTACTATGTCATATGATGGATTTACATGCTTGGGATGGTAATGTTGTGTTCATGGTTGATATCCGAATATGTTGGGTTAAAACACATCTTGAGACCTCCTATTTGCATAATGTGGACGAACCAAGTCAGTGATTCACTATAGGGATGTAGGTGGGTGACATTTGGGGAATTTCCTGAGTGGTAGTCCCCTATGCGCCTAGACCTCCGCCGTCGGGGAATTTCCTAAGCGGTAGTCCTCGATGCGTGTCGGGCCTTTGGGTTGCCTTTGTTATTTGGCTTCAAGGTGCATCGCCTCTTTGGGTGAACCTGGTTAGAGATATGGGTCGTTCCCATTGACTCCACATCTACGTGATTAATTGGTCAACTGCTGATAAGAACTGTAACTGTTTCTGGTATGCTTTTACTTGTTCAACTTACTAGGCTTTTTGGCCTAACACTTGTTTGGTGTTGATGTATATCTCAGGTTTTAGCGGCATCGGTTCTAAGCTGGCTTGGTGCTTGGGGTGAGAGATTTGGGAATATTACATTTGGACTTACTTTTGGTAGGAGAACCTTTGGGTCTATAAATGACACCCTTATTTGTAATCTCTTTTCTAGTTATGGAAATTAAATTAGTTGGTTGTTATATATTGTCCGTTTATTTACGACTGTATTTAAACAGGTTTGTGTATTTTCCCCATCGTTGGGAGGCTCTTGCTTTGGCAATTTTATATACCGCATGTCCGTTTTTCGGATTTTGTTATCCCTATTTTTAGGGTGTTACAAGTTGGTATCAGAGCTCTAGTTTAAGTGAACTAAGCATGAATGCAAGATGTCTAGACTTAGACTGAGTGCGTTAGGCAATGATTTGTGAGATGGGTAGAATTTCTAAGATGGGCTAGTCTTAGAGTCGACAGGAAACTAAGGTTATCAAGCGTTGTGGCGATGGTAACGAGAACCTTTATGTATTATATGTTCATAATCTCACCTAGCTAATGTTATTATGAGGATATTTATACGTGATGGTGCTTGAAGTGTCGTTACTGTGACAATTGGTAATGTAGTAGTACGTCCTCTTGTGCTTGGTTTGCTAATGTTATGATATTTGGTAGACGTGGTAGTACGTTTCCTTCGTGTTTAGTTATGTTAATCTCCTTTTTACCCATCCTCGTACTTGTATGAATGGCCTTGGTATGTCGACCGTTGGGGTAGTAAGAAAGTTTCTGAATGGGTAAATATTAGAAAAAGTTAATGATGGTAAGTATGGTGATGGCGTTAAGTGATCAGTTCGAGTCGGATTAATTGGTTGGATTAGAACCATAGACTTTTTGAATCGATGTATTCGAGGAGAAATTTTAAGGTGAACCTATGAGGTCCGTGATCTTTTCCTTAAGATGTTGAGCATCTGGATGATGATAGTATAACTAGAGAAATCGAGGAGCGTGAGTTCAAATTGATTTGTGAAAACGGTGTACATGCCAAAATATCCATTTTTAAAGTGTTTATGTGTTTTACATGAAATTGTCAAATGTTGGGTTAGATGGTAATCTTTGACTATTTGAAGTATTTACCTTTATAAACTTTGTATAACACTACATTTGGGATTTTTGGGCATTTTTGATAAAGGGTCACAAATCAATGTGTTTTAATGTTTTATTTCATAAAAACCACCTTTGGTCAGAGAAATATACTTTTGAATGGTTGTCGGTTTTTATGCTTCATTCATGAAATGGAATGTTTATGAAGCATTACTTGCATATTTATGTGAAGTATTTGAAAGTATGTAGATAGTCTCATTTTATGATTTCTATTCTTATCAGCAGTTACACTTGGAAATGCATATTTGAAAATAAATGAGTGTTTAGGACTTCGGTCCGGTTTAATAGCCCAATTGTGAAATACCAAGTATGATGGCGGTTAATGCGCATCATTTGAGAATTACATGTTTTGAGTGCGTTGGTCATTCAATTGGAGTCATGTACTGTTTAGACTGTAATGCAATGGATTCATATGCATATGAGTCTGTCTGTATTATTTAAAAAGAAAATGGGCTATTATTTATAAGTTGCTTATTTTAAAGTGTTTGTGACGCAGCGTAGGTTTGCGGAAGGATCAACAAGCATCTAAACCCTTTTGATAACGAGATTACAAATTGTAAAACTCGAGAAATTAAGAGAAAACTCTTAAAAACGAAGACTTTTAGTGATAATAACTTGATTGATTAACAATGAAACCTAGCTATCCTATTTATAATCTAAACTAATTCAAAGATAACTATGGAAATAAATCTATCCTAATTCTAAACCAACTATAAAAGTAATTAAATAATTAATAAAAGGAAACTAAATAATAATCCTAATAATAACTATAAAGATGATAAATAATTACTAAAACTAAATAATTATCCTAAACTAATTAAGAAACAAAATAATCAAATAAACAAATAAATGCAATTCGTTCGGGACCCGTTAGGACACGCCCCCGACCCGGCACGCGACCCATGCCGCGGGAGAAGTCGCGTAAGAGAATGGTTTTCCGTTTCCAATTATTTTCGAGAATTCTTATTAACTCCCGAATTCTCCCTGTATCAGTTTGTGTTTTACATTAAATTGTTAACTGCTGATAAGTTTTGGGTTATTTGGATATATTTAACTTTATAAACTTATGTAACATACATCTTTGTGATTTTTGGGCATGTTGATAAATAAATCATTTTGATATATTTCTTTTATGATGTAATATATAAATGGAAGTCATTTTATATAATTGTTCATTTGGTGCATACGATTTTATAAACCGTTGAAAAATGCATATCATTTAACTATGAGTCATTTTGGCAACATGAAGAGAAAGAGTTCATTTGGAAAAATATTTTGTTTCAACCAATGAGAAGTTTTGGTTATTTTATAATGTTTAGTTTTATGAACATGTTGAGACATCCATTTTGGGATCTTTGGGTATTTTGGTAAATAAATCATGTTGAGATGTTTCTTCGATGATTTTACATATATAATTGGAGTTCAATTGACGTAAGTGTCATTTTGTGTATTTGAGCTTATAAACCTTTTTCAGAAAACACATATTATTGTGTTATGAGGCATTTTGAAAACATAAGAGTATGAGTTCATTTGAAAAATGGTTTGTCTCAACCAGCGATGAGATTTTGGGTTAATTACCTTTTGGGTCGTGGTGTTTGCATAATTGTGGTCAAACGTATTTCGATGTCTCTACTGGCTTCCATTGGGTATTTATGTAAACTATTGGGTCGTTGACTCGGTTTTAACCAAATGGAGTCCTGAGGAAATTTGCCCGGTTTAAAAATAGTGGTGAAAATTTTATTGGTATCCGGTGGTATTATTTCCCTTTGAGTTTAGTGGGAGCAGTTAGTTGCACATACCACATATGCATATTTTATTGGAAATTTCCGTTATGGTATTTCAGCCAATATTTTAGAACGATGAGAGCATGTTTATATTTGGCTTTGAACTCGAAAACGACATAAATTATTTCATGTTTTAACCGGGTGTATACGCATATCAATCTACTAGTTTTGCGAAATAAACGGTCGCATGCAAGTTTTGTTGTGAAATCTTATTTCGTACCGCATTGTGACTAAAAGAGAGAAAAGTTTAAGAGTTCGATATTATGAGCATGTTGTCTCGGGTTTTGCAAACATTTTATTTATACAGTTTTGAATTAAACTAAATTACTCTTGAAATTGCTCAAATCGCATGCATATGTCTTTACTAAATTTTGGGGGAATAAACAGATGAATGCGAGTCACGATGGGAAGTTTTATTTCATGACATTTCATGGCTAATTGCAGAAATTTTGGGGTTCGATTTGGTGAATTTCCCTTCTGTAGTTTTGTACGAACGTCTTGTTATACACTATTTTAGTACGTAAAACTATTTCTCATTCATCACATAAACTATATTGTTGGTGTGAGTAATCGTATGAAAAAAATTATGTTATTTCGGATGGAACTTTTGCCCAGAACATATTTTAGTTATTGATTTTACTGATAGGAGTTTTCCGCAATACATGAAATGAATTTCTGGTTTACATGTCGTTGTAATTACGATTTTGGGTAGGTACGTTTTATCAGTACGACCCAAATTTGAAACGCGAATAACATATATATATATATATTTATTTATTTATTTATTTATTTATTTACGTTCCCATTGTGTTGCTACATTTGGGAAATGATCGGACGTATATAGGTCTTGTTGGAAATTTTATCTTCCGACGTTTTGTGTCAAAGTAAAAGATTTTAAAGTTGAAGTTGCAAAATCCTCTTTTGGGAGTTGTACAAACTTTTATTACGCATGTTATGGGACGGAAAGTTATTTTCATACGCATAGCATATTTTGATGCATGCTAAGACCCTGGTAGCCCGTTTGAAAATTTTGTTACGCATCTTTCGTTATCGTTTTACTAGCGTAAGTACTGATCAAATGAGTTTTGAAAATGGTTTTATATGTGTGACATTGATGATCAATTTTGAAACCTATCGAATGCACGGTAGTATATTTTCACCGCACGTTTAATTGTTATAAAACTTATGTATTTGCGAGTTTTATAAATTTCAAATTGGCATAGTAGTGTGAAAAACCTTGAACTCATTGGGCTATAGGTGTAAGACCCCTCGTGTTAAAAGTCGATATTAAGGATTAAAAGAGTCCTCGGAGTTTGAGGCGTTAGTCATGTGTTTTCTCCCAATTAGTTAAGTAACGATCTCTATGCTTCGTTGAACCTACGGATAAAAATCGTTGGGTAAGGTTGGTTTTGGAATTGTAAGAATTTGGTACGACGGCATGTTATGTGTCTATGGTGTACTATATTGCTTGGTATTTTTGAATGATGATGATGTTATGGTTAACTGGTAAGGATGTTAGATTTGGGTGACTACTTCCAAGAGTAGGTGTCAACTTTGAATCGACATTGCTAATCGGAAATGAAATATTTGGTAGTATAACTACGCCTACATAATGGTCATTCCGAGGATAGGTGTCAACACTCTATTTTGAGGACAATAATTGTTGGTGTGCTTCAATGTATTTCCGATAGATCTGGTGCGTCTGCAGGACGAGCGGTAAGCTTAAGGAAATTAGATGTTGATAATTAAGAAATCAATCATTGGTATTTTGATAATTGTCAGGACTTTCGTTGAGCGTCCTGATTTCATTATAAACAATTAACAAACAACCATATTTCATTTTACACTATATCATGAAAACCTCTTAATCATTCAGACCACTTAATCATTCTGCACTAAATCATTCAGCAACTGTCAAACAGCCCCTAACTCTCTCAGTGACATCCCTCCATTGTAATTTTCATCAAACTATAAGGACTAAATTTGTAATTCACTCTTGTAGGAAAATCATAGGAAGAGCGAGTGGGCTCACCAATTATTGCATTGACCAAATTGAAATGATATGCGTTTATTTTATTAATTAAATGCTCTATTTTTAAACGTATATCTCAACTTTTTGTAAGCGAATATTTAATTAATCAAGACCCTTTGAGAAAAACTCATATCTTTATTACTTGGGCATTGAATCATTGATTTTATATTGTTTTTGTCGCTTGCAGATTGGCTTCTAGACGTTTTTGTTGGGAGATATCGTGTGCCGAAAAACAGAGGGACAGCAGCTTGCTGCAGCTTGATGCCATCTCGGGATTTTTGGAATATTCCTAGAATATTCCTCCAACTTTGCATTAGCTGGTGGAAATCTTGAAGATATTTGTTAGAAAATCTTTTCTTTTATCCTTTGGACAATGTCTTGATCCACCATTTTGTTGGCTATAAAAAGTCTAGCTCATATGTTGTAAACACACCAATTTCTCCCATCACTCCTCAAAATACTCTCTAAATGTTCTCTTATTCTCCAATCATTGGGAGAAAATTTGGAAGACTAGTCTATTTTTAATTAAAGCATATAACTTTCAGTATTTCTTATCTGCTTTATTACGTCTCTTTTAATTATTGCACTTTAATATTACGTTTCTTTTAATTATTGCACTTTAATTTTACGTCTTTATTTTATTGCATTTTAATTTTACGTCTTTATTTTATCGCATTTTAATTGTTCGCCTTATTACGTCATCGTTATTTATAATTTTTGTTACCTTTAATCTACCATCGTTCTTTTCATTTAATCTTCGTAATCTACAGTAGTTTTTATTTTTAGTCGTATTCTCTTCTTTTTAAAAATGCAAGGACCCCAAGCGATGATAGGCTAACAACCTTAGCTTGGGTGTGGGGTAAAGTTAAGATTAAAACCAATTTTTGATGGTGGAAATTAGTAGTTAATAATTATTTCCAATCATTCATTCAAGGTTATTTTTATAAAATTTATTTCATAACAAATTGATCGTTGTTGAAAATGATTAAAGTGTGACGGACATAGAGATAAGCCGTCGTGACATCGCAACTTGAATGATATGGAGATATACTCGAGAGAGTTATTTAGATACGAGGAGACTCGTTTTCATTCCATACAGCTTATACAAGGAATAGATTGTGCCATTGCCTAGACTTTTTTCTATTTTGGAAACATTAGAATCAAGCCTATGGATGCGAGCCTTTCTCAATCTCGAAAGAGTGCCTTAGAAAAGCTAATGGTTGGATATTTATTAATTACGACGTTTCACTTGATTTAATTGTCAAAAATCTTAACAGATCCCTACACCCTTGCTCCTTTTTAAAGTAATTAATTTCTGTCAAATTAGTTGTTAAGAAACCACCCAACAATATTTCTTCAAATTCGTCATCTGAAATCATTTCTTTTATTAAACTTTTATTAAGCTTTTACACATTTCTCTGTGGATCGATACTCGGTATTTTACCGTTTTATTACTTGTAAAAGACGACAACGGATTGATAAGTGTATACTTGCACTATTCACCGTTAGATAACAGTCCAAGAGATTAAGTTCATATAAATCTTGTAACAAAGACATAACCTTACCCCTCTATAATCACATATGACATACCCCCTCCTATACATTCCAAAACATGATTTTTAATCACCTATCACACTCACACTATCACAACAACATTCCAAAGCATGATTTTTAATTGATTTTTAACATATATTTATATTTTATACTCCTATAATTATTTAGTTAGTTTACTTTATACCTTTTACTTTTCTAATTTTCATTTTACACCATCACCGTATTAACACATATAATCGTATATTAACTAAAATACGTTTTAATTTTAACAAGTTTCACCATTACAATCGTTTTCAAAATACTTTCCTAATCATATATGATTTAAAATTTGAAAAACAATAATTCAAATTAAACATTGAAAAAAAATAATGAAATCAGAATCATATGTGATCTGTAGCAAATTCGATTGATTGTGGATATCACAAATGTCATATTGGAATTCTAACTGTTTCAAGGTTCGATATCATACTACATGTTCTTAGTATGGAAGACAGTGCGACATACTTACCATTCAGGACACAACCGCCATTATCATCCCAACACGAGTCAATTGCAATAGTGTATGTTAATGGTAATCATTACGTAAAGATGGTATTAAACGGAGATTACCCAATGCCCACACTCATACACCATTGGACACGTTATGCACTTCCAAATGCAATGTTGTGGATTATCACATACAAACGTAGATTAGATATGTATGAAAAATATAAAGAGCGTACTCGTACTCGTGAATATGTTGATTCAAATGAATAATCAAAGTTAGAATTTGTTGGAATAAAAAGAATACGCAATATATTTATTATGTTTATTATCTTTATGTTAAAAACTTACGTTCGATGTGATGTATTTTCTCTTTTTTCAAAAAAAAATAAATAATCAATCAACCAATGTACAGTATATGACATATAATAATATAATTAAATCAAAACATATTTAATATTGGCTCATTTCGAAGGTATCGACGAGACGATTATAATTGTGTAACTTGTTAAAATTAAAAATTATTTTTTAACGTATTCTAGTTAATATACGATTATATATGTTAATATAATGAAAATGTAAAATAAAAAATGAAAAACTAAAAGGTATAAAATAAATCAATCAAAAAGGTTTAGAGACAAAAAATGTAACTATGAATTAAAAAAAAGAAGAAAAAGAGGTGGGTATAATTTCCCTAAATTATAAGGAGTAAACTACATTTTTGGTCCCTTTTGTTATGCTCAAATTTTAAATTTAGTCTCCAAAATTTATTAAACATACTAATGATATTTATTTTGTGTTTTTTTTAATATATAATAAAATGGTCCCTCAGGTTAATACCGTTAACTAGATGACTGTCAATCCAATCATATGCCCCTCTAATATGAGACATATCCGTTTTTTTTTCTCGTCTTCTTTCTCCACACCCCCTTCTTTAATTCAAGAAGCCTAATTTCATTATTTGAATTTGTTTTGTGTAAACCCAGATTCAAACACATCAATCCCTAAATTAAGCCTAGATTCCTAAAATCAACAGTTACATATGAAACCCAAATAAAACCGACACAAATAATTAATGAAACCCCAAAACCCATGTGAAGATGGAGATGCAAATCGTAAAGTAAAACGGTGTTTTTCATAATATTCGAAAAAATAGATGGAGATGTTTGTTGATGAACAACAAAGGTTATTGAAAAGAGATCCCTATTTAGAATACAGATGCAAATTGATGAACAAAAACGTTTTCTCGAACACCTTCTGTAAACATCAAAACATACTGCCGCAACACAACCGAATTTAAAGATCTCTAGAATCTCTATTTTCTCCCCACTCTAATACGTAAATTAGGGCTCTTTGGTTAATTTCCAATTAAGCCATGTATGGATAAAATTGTTTTTTTGGATTAATTTGTCTGCATAATTTGAAAAGTTTTTGTTTAAATGTGTTTTCTCATAGATACAATGAATGTGTTTTTTTATTAGGAGGGATATGTTTGAAAAACTCGACTTTCTACATAAAGATCCTTTAAGAAGCTTACTGAATAAGTCGTTTTATATATCTTAAATCAATACCAAATAAACTTTGAGCCTTATTAAGTTCGTTAAATTGCTACTAAACATGCGGTTAATTAAAAAAAACTTATGAGTCCCATTGATTAGGGTTGTAATTTGTAAACGAATCGAACGAACACGAACAAAGACTTGTTCCTATTCGTTCGTTTAACATAATCAAACGAGCGAACGAACATGAACGGTAAACGGGTGGATTTTTTTGTTTTCATGTTTGTTTGCTAAGAAAAAGTTTTTTTTTGTTTTCGTTTATGTTTGTTCGTTAAGATGTTAAACGAACGAATATAAATGAAAATAAGATACTTTTTAGAATGAAATTTCTAAAGTTTCTAAATTACACATTGTTTGTTATTTAGTAAATAAAGTTTTTAGAATAATTTCCATGCATTTTTAGGGGGTTTTCTTGTTATTTCGTTCTTATGGTTTGTTTGTTTATAATTATTTTCATCTCTAGTTTTTAAGAATTGCTCTTTTTAGTTACTCTGGTTTCCCATTTCAGTTCGTTTTTTGAAATTAACAAAGTTGAATCTCCGTTAAATTTGGAGATAACATGATCTTTATAGCTTTTTCTTCTTCATTTTTATTAAGGGTGTTTGGGATTGCTTATTTAAACTCCTTATTGTGTCACCGCTAATAAGCTATTTCTAGTATTTGGATTGAAAAAAAATTTGCTTATAGCTTTTTGTCACTGCTAATAATGAGTTTTTAAGAAGTTAATTCATTTTGACTTATCAACTTATTTGAAACAACTTTTAATTTTTTGGTTATTTTACATGTATAAGTAAACCCAAATACCCATAAATAGCAACTTATTAATTTATTACGTTTTGGTACCACAATAAGCTAATCCAAACATTTTTTATGAAACTTTTTTTGTCACTATGTTGGGAAATTCAGAAATGCACAAGTACAGTTAATGCTGCTAGAAGAACTTGATTACTACTTCTGAGATTAATGCTGCTGAGTGAAGTTAATACTGCTAGAGGAGATTACTACTGCTAAGCAATTTTAGTACTGCTAGTAGTTAGTACTGCTGAACATTAATACTGCTCAAAGTATTAATACTGCTGAAGACTTAGTGCTGCTTATGAGATTATTAAGATTCGTGCAGATAAAGTTTGAAGATTATGGAAAGCTTGCAGATAAAGATGAAAGATTATTTTGAAGATCTTTTATTATTTGTAATTATCTTTTATCTTCAGTATATATAGAATAGTTTAGAATTGATAGAACATAGAATTCTGAATTTTTTATTTTCATAGAGAGAATCAACCTCAAGGTTTGTAATCCTAATTCTAGAGAAGTATAATTCGTATTGGTGAGCCTGTTCATCAATATTGAGGTTGAGTGTTGAATCTTGTAACTTTACAATTATTCAATAAAGTTTACAAGTTGTTCTTCTGATTCACTGTTTCATTGATTATTGAATATTAAAGTGTTATTCCGCAAACTCCTTTAATATTGTTTCTGAGTGTTTATTCTTGTTTAGAATTAAGATCCTGACAAGTGGTATCAGAGCTAGTATTTTCAAAAATCTTATTCATCATGGAAAACACAGTTGAATCAAACAGTACTCTGGTCTCAAAAGTTCCAATGCTCAGACCCAATGAATTTGATATGTGGAAGATTAGAATCAAGCAATACATTCTCCTCACAGATTACTCTATGTGGGACATCATTGAGAATGGCCCATCTGATGCAGGAAAGATTGGTGAAGATGGAAAAAGAACTCCACCAAAGACGGATGCAGAAAGAAAAACAAGGCAGACAGAGATGAAAGCCTTGAGCACACTGCTCTTAGCCATTCCCAATGAATATCAACACCAATTCTGTAATTGCACTGATGCACAGATGCTCTGGAATGCTCTAGAGAAGAGATACTCTGGTACTAAAAGTACCAAGAGAAATCAAAAGGCAATCTTGAAGCAACAGTATGAAAACTTTATGTCAACTAAGAATGAGTCCATGACTCAAACTTTTGACAGGTTTAACAAACTGATTGGTGAACTAGCTACTATGGGAGTACAGATTGATCAAGATGATGTAAACAGAAAGTTCTTAAGGTCCCTTGGAGATGAATGGACCATGTACATTGTTTCATTCTGACAGAATGATCAGTTGGAAGAGAAAGAACTTGATGATCTGTACAATGATCTTAGAGTATTTGAAGCTGAGGTGGAGGCAAAGAAGAAGCCTTCTGGATATATTCATAATACTGCACTTATATCAGCATCAATTGATTCTATTGCTAATCCTGAATCAGTTAATGCTGCTATTGGAGCAAATCAAGAAAAAGGCACTGATTCTGTGTTTGAAGCCTTTCTTGCCAGCCATGGAAATTCCTCCTTAATTAATGATGATTTGGAACAACTTCATCCTGATGATCTGGAAGAAATGGATATTAAATGGCAGATGTCCATGCTTTCCATGAGGGTGAAGAAGTTCATAAAAAGGACTGGGAGAAACAACTTCTCCCAAAGAAGAGAAGATGGAGCAGGGTTTGATAAATCAAAGGTGGAGTGCTACAAATGCCATCTGAAGGGACACTTTGCCAGGGAATGCAGAAGTGGAGTGTCTCACAACAACAACCACCAACAAGCACAGTCTGGAAACCTCAACTATAACAGAAACTTTGCTCAAGCCCTTGTTTCTCAACAACGAATGGGATTTGACTGGAGTGATCAAGCAGAAGAGGCTATCCAAAATCAAGCACTTATGGCTGAAGTATCTGATCTCCCATCTGAGGTAAGTTCTAATCTCTGTTCTAAAACTTGCATAGACACTGTTAAAAGGTACAGGGATCACAACCAGAAGATGAGTGATGACCTTAAGAGATTAGAAAAAGATATAAAGGACTATGTGAGAATTGTTGAGAGGTTTGAGGAACAGATTAAAGGTTTTCAAGCCAATGAACTCCAACACTCATATGACACCAATTACTGGAAGTGAGAGAAAAAGGATCTAGAACTTAAACTGACCAAATCTAAAGAGGAGAGTGAAAAGCTGAGAGAGGAGCTAACCAAGGTTAAGCTTGGTGTAGAAAAGTTTTCCAATGCTTCTAAAGCAATGGACTCTTTACTACAAACTCAGATTCATGATAAGCTGAGAAGAGGAATTGGGTATAATGCCACACCACCACCATATAACAATAATTACATCTCTCCTACCTCAGACTTGCTAGAAACCAAAGATAGGAAGGACTTGCCTGAGGGAGCCACTGGGATAGATCCCTTAGATAAGGTAGTTGTTGAGGATAAGACTGAGAAAGAGGTTGGTAAGAGTAAGGAGAACAAAGTGAGTGGTGAGATTCCTCTAGAGAATAACATTATCACCAATGAGGACTGTGGAAGGGCTTGGATCAAATCCAAGGACATAGAGAAGACAGAGGGAAAGTCTGGTAAGGTCCATTACAAACAGACCACAATTGTGAATCCAGGTCCTTGCAAACAGTGTGCATGTAAGAAGAATGAGCCCCAAAAACATGATAAAAAGAGGGGAAATCAAAGAAACTGGAATAATCAGTGGGCACAAAAACAAGGGGTTGATTTGAGTAAAATCAATAGACCAAAACCTTGTTTTATCTGTGGCAAATTGAATCATCTTGGCAAAAACTGTTATTTCAACCCTATGAACCAAAGGATGAACTTTCAAAGATCTATACAAAAACCCTTTGGTTATAGGAAGAAGGTTGAAAGGAATCATGTGGCTAAGAAAACTGTTAAATCTAAAAGCCACATGAAGAAAAAGTCTGTTAAAGAAAGTGTCAATATGTGGGTTCCTAAAAGCACTAAAACTGTTAGTACTGCTACCACAAATAGTGCTGCTGACAATGATAGTGTTGCTAGAAGTAATACTACTGCTAACAATGTTAGTACTGCTGACATTGTTAGTACTTTTTCAAAAGTTAATACTGCTAACTCTATTAGTGCTTCTAAGGTCAGTACTGCTTCTAGTGTTTGTGCTGCTAAGCCAATCATATTGACAAAGTACTCTAATAAAGAGTGCTCTGAGTTTAAAAACCTCATCAAAAAGGAATGTAAATACTTTGATGAGAAAGGGAGACCCAAGATCATTTTGGCTTGGGTCCCCAATCAATACTAATTGTTTAATCTTATGTGCAGGGCAACCAGCAGCTCAAAGGGAAGAGTATCTGGCATGTTGATAGTGGTTGCTCAAGGCACATGACAGGGAACATGTCATGCCTCAAGAATTTCAAGAAAATTGATGGTGGGCATGTTGCCTTTGGTAATACTCCAGATGGAGGTAAGATAAGTGGTAAGGGGGATGTAACCAAAGGTAAAATGACCTTTGAAGATGTATTCTATGTTGAGCAGTTAAGGTACAACCTGTTAAGTGTATCATAGGTTTGTGACAAATAACATAGTATATTATTTACAGATTCTGAATGCATTATCCTTGCTCCTGGATTCAAGGTAGTTGGTGAAAAGATGATACTATTAAGAACTCCCAGAAAGGATAATGTATATTGCTTAGATATGGAAAGTGTTTCAACTGATTCATCCCTCAATTGTCTTATTTCAAAAGCTTCTTTGGGTGAATCATCACTTTGGCACAGAAGGATGTGTCACATGAACTTTAAAACAATAAATAAACTTGTTAAAAACAACCTTGTAAGAGGTTTACCTTCCAAAGTCTTTTCATGTGATGATCATTATGTTGCTTGTCTCAAAGGCAAACAACACAAAACTTCTCATAAGTCCAAAGAGTTGAACACAATCTCTAATTCTCTTCAGTTGTTGCATATGGATCTGTTTGGTCCTACAAATGTTATGAGTATTGGTAAGAAATCATACTGCCTAGTTATTGTTGATGATTACTCTAGATTTACTTGGGTATATTTTCTAAGGACTAAGGATGAGACAAGTGGACTGATCAAATCATTTATTCTAAGAATTGAAAACAAAACTAATCAAAAGGTAAAAGTCATTAGGTCAGACAATGGTACTGAATTTAAAAATCATGTCCTAAACACCTTTTGTGAGGAAAAAGGAATTGAGAGGCAATACAGTGCTCCTAGGACTCCACAACAAAATGGTGTTGCTGAGAGAAGGAATAGGACACTGATTGAAGCTGCTAGATCTCTATTGGCAGATTCAAAACTTCCAATTACTTTCTGGGCTGAAGCAGTTAATACTGCTTGCTACGTCCAAAACAGAGTTCTAGTAGTCAAGCCTAAAAACAAGACACCATATGAGCTTTTAAATAAAAGAAAACCTTTTATAGGATTTTTCAAACCTTTTGGGTGTCCTTGTACCATTCTCAATACCAAAACTCACTTAGGAAAGTTTGATAGCAAGGCTGATGATGGTTTTCTTGTTGGTTACTCATCTCAGAGTAAGGCTTACAGAGTTTTTAATACTTCTTCTAGAATAATTGAGGAAAGTGACAATGTCAAGTGCAATGAGAACACACCAAATCCTATTGGATCTGGTCCTTAGTGGTTATTTGACATTGATTCACTAACTAACTCTTTAGGTTTCAGTAGTGATTATCATGCAGGTTCAGGAAGTGGAGAATCAAGGGATGAACAAGTACAAGTACAAGACATTATTTCTCAGTCTGTGATCTTTCCCATACCTACAATAGAGCCTGTTGACGTCTGTGCAAAAGAGACAATGACTGAATCATTTCAGAGTGAAGAAAAAGGAAGAGATGAGGAGAATCAAGTGCATGAAGAGCTAGAAGCAGCTGATGAGATCCCCTCAGCTGACCTAAATGATTCCAATCTAGATGTGGGAATCAATGAAGAACCTAGTCATCAGACTAGAACTCAAAAGAATCATCCTCCAGAGCTGGTCATAGGAGACATCTCTTCTCCTATGATAACAAGGAATCAAAGCAGACTTCAAGAGTTGCAGGATCAGCAACACACGATACTCTCATGCTTTCTATCTCAGATTGAGCCTAAGAAGGTTTTTGAGGCAATGAAAGATTCTAGTTGGATAGAAGCTATGCAAGAAGAGTTACTGCAGTTCAAATTGCAAGAAGTTTAGGACTTGGTGGACCTTCCAAAAGGTCATAAAGCTATTGGCACCAAGTGGATTTTCAGGAATAAAAAGGATGAGAGAGGCATTGTGATAAGGAACAAAGCAAGGCTGGTGGCACAAGGGTACACTCAGGAAGAAGGCATTGACTATGAAGAAGTGTTTGCTCCAGTGGCAAGGGTAGAAGCAATTAGGCTATTTCTAGCCTATGCCTCATACATGAAGTTCAAGGTATACCAAATGGATGTGAAGAGTGCCTTTCTGTATGGTACAATTGATGAAGAAGTATATGTCTGTCAGCCCCCTGGATTTGAAAATCCATCATATCCAGACATAGTATACAAACTGAAGAAAGCAATTTATGGTCTGCATCAATCCCCAAGAGCATGATATGATACTCTGTCTACCTATCTCTTGGAGAATGGGTTTGAAAGAAGAATAATTGACAAGACCCTCTTCATTAAAAGAAGTAAGAAGGACATCCTATTGGTTCAGATTTATGTGGATGATATCATCTTTGGATCCACAAAAGATCAGATGTGTAGAGACTTTGAAAAGTTGATGCACAAGAGCTTTAAAATGAGTTCAATGGGTGAACTTACCTTCTTCCTTGGGCTTCAAGTAAAACAGAAGAAAGATGGGATCTTCATAAGCCAATCAAAATATGTGAAAGACATCCTGGAAAAATATGGATTAACAGACTCAAAGCCAGCAAACACACCTATGGAGACTCATAAACAGATCACTGCTGATCTTGAGGGGGAGGATGTTGATGTCCATCTATATAGATCAATGATTGGATCTCTTATGTATCTCACAGCCTCAAGACCAGACATCATGTTTCCAGTGTGTTTGTGTGCCAGATTCCAAGTCAAGCCAAAGCAATCACATCTGCAAGCTATTAAAAGGATTTTCAGATACTTAAGAGGGCAACATAGATTAGGTCTTTGGTATCCTTATGAATCCAACTTTGACTTGATTGCTTATTCAGATAGTGACTTGGGAGGTGCTAACATGGATAGAAAGTCTACTTCAGGAGGATGTCAACTTTTGGGTGCAAGACTAGTATCTTGGCAGTGTAAGAAACAAACCACAATGTCCTTATCAACAACAGAAGCTGAGTATATTGCTGCTGCAAGTTGCTGCTCTCAGGTTCTATGGATTCAGAATCAGATGCTGGACTATGGGGTAACCTTTTTCTTCACACTCCAATCTTCATTGACAATAGCAGTGCTATAAGCATTGTTAACAATCCAGTCAAGCACTCCAAAACAAAGCACATTGAGATAAGGTATCACTTTATCAGAGATTGTAATGAAAAGAAGCTAATTCAAGTTGCTAAAGTTCATACTGACAACCAGTTTGCTGATCTATTCACTAAAGCTTTTGATGTGGGTAGATTCACTTTCTTGGTCACAAGTGAGGGCATGATCAACTCTGAATGAGCTCATGTTTTAAAAAGTGTTTACATACCTGTTATTGGTTTATTCTTTGGTGCTACTAACATCTTTCTCAGAAAGTTATTACTTTGCTCAGAGTACCTCAAGCTTCAAAAAGTGTAAGTATAGTTAATACTGCCAGTGCACAGTTAATACTGCTAGTAGTTAATACTGTTCTCAGTTAATACTGCTCTCAGTTAATACTGCTAGTTAGTTAATATTGCTCTCATTTAATACTGCTAGTTAGTTAATACTGCTAGGAGTTAATACTGCTTATGTCCCGAACCGTATAAATACCCTTTTTGCCCGCCCAAACGTTCATAAAGACTCTTTGATTCCTATTCATCTGCTCTCTAACCCTTTTCTCTCAAGCACCAAGTGTTTCAGTACAGCTTACTCAAGTTCAATGGCATCCATGACTTTCATTGATGAGCACAACGAGATTGCGATGTTACAGAAGCCGAAACAAGCTGCTGGATTCCACCAGATTGTGGATTTTCTCAAGTCCAGCCACATTGCCCATGCTCTCACTGTATCACCAACAATCTACATAGAGCATCAAAGACAATTTTGGGCGAATGCCACCGTAGTCACAGAGAATGGTGTGCAGATTCTGAAGACAAGGGTGTGTGACAAACCCTTGTCAGTTTCTGAAGAGGTGATACGCATCTGTCTACGTCTAGACGATGCTGCATGTACTACTTCTATTCCTAATGAGGACTTGTTCTCAAATTTGTCAAGAATGGGGTATGGAGGCCAATTGGGTGGTTTCAAATTTTCAAAAGCTAAATTTTATACCCAATGGCGTTTTCTTGTTCATACCCTGATGCACTGTATTTCCAAAAAGAGTACTGGATGAAGTGAGTTTAGCAGTACCATTGCTTAAGCTTTGGTCTGCTTGGCCACTGCCAGAAAGTACAATTTTTCAAGAATGATTTTCAGTGATCTTGTCTCAAACTTGGGAAGCAAAAAGAGTTTTTACATGTACCCAAGGTTTGTACAGAAAGTTATAACCCATGAATTGACGGATATGCCTCACTTTGATGAGGTATATGTACCCAAAATTCCCAAAGGTAAGGTCTTTTCAAACATGAAGAGATCTCCATTGGACTCAGAAGGAGTTGACACCCCATTGTTCTCTACAATGATGGTGGTGTCCCACAATGAAGAAGGTATGGCAGCAGGGTCAAGGCCCTCATTAGACCATCCCACTGCTAGCCAATCCCAACCTTTACCCTCCATATCAATCCCTCAGTCTCTTGTTCAAAAGCCAACTTCTCCAATAACCCAAACTTACATAAGGAAAAAGGTAAAGAAGGCTCCTTCCCTTCTTGTACCTTCACCCACTGAGCCTTTAAGCCCTCTAATGGAGAATTCTCCATTAGAGAATATCTACAGGGAAACCACAGGGGTGTCTCCCAACCCCAAGGAGGTGCTCACTGAGGAGATGTTTGAGCATATGGGTGCTAAGGCTGCCACTACTTCTGCTAGCACAGAGAAGGTCAGTGGTAACATAAATAAGACCTTCCCCATGGCAACTTTGGGTGAGCAATCATTCAAAGGTCCCTGGTGCCAAGAACCCAAGGGGGTGGAGAGTGCTTCTGCTAGGCAGAAGGCTTCCACTACTAAAAGATCCCATGATCCTTCAAAAGGGGGTAACACTCCTAGAGAAGGTGAGGACAGATATAACTACCAAGAATTGATGGATGCCATGGGAAATATCAACTTGGATGTCATCAACCAAGGAAAAGACATAGAAGAGCTGAAACTAATAGTCCTGTCTCAACAAGCTCAGATTTCCAAACTGAAGAACTTGGTGAAGAGATGGGTCCAGAAAAAGAGGAAAAAACAGTTTGTGCTTAGAAGAAGGAAACTAGTAACTGATGCTCCCAAAAAGGGGGAGTTAGAAGCTGAGGACAAATTGGAAGCTGATACATATAAGTGGGAGAAACATAGTGTTGAGGGGGAGATTGATGAAGTAAGCAAAGAAACAGTACAAGCAGCAGAAACATCAAGCAGAGCAGCAGTAAAAGAGCAAGCAGCAGTAACAGTTAATGCTACTGGTTCAAGCCAAGCAGCAGAAACTGTTAATACTGCTGAACTAAAAGAAGCAGCAGAAATAGTGCAAGAAGTTCTGACAAATCTTGAGATTGCAGAAACCTTAATCAAAGCCAAGCATGATACTCCCAAGGTCATCTCAAAGGCCAAAGGAGTTGTCATCAAAGAACAAGGTGAAGTGATCAAGAAAGCTAGCCTTGAGAAGATTGCAAGCAAAGATAAAGGCAAAGCTAAAATGGTGGAATCTGATCAACCAATCAAAAACCAAAAGTTGGTTGAGTCAGATGAAGCTTTGGCCAGGAAAATGCAAGCTGATCTTGAACAAGAAGAAAGGGTTCAAGTTGAAAAAGACAGGGAAATGGCTAAGGCTCTGGCTGCAGAATTAAATGAGGCTTATCAACAAAGTCTGGTAACTGAAATGGCTCAGAAGAAAGCTGCAACCCTGAAGAAATATGTGGTGGTCAAAACAACTGCAAAGAAGAGACAACCCTCAAAGACATTCCTTAGTACTCAAGAGAGAAACAAGATGATTACGTTTCTCAAAGGTGCTGTAGGAGTCAGAAAGGAGATGTTCTCAAAGATGACATTTGAGCAGATTAAAGAGCTGTACAATTCTGAAATGACCAAGCTTCAAGGGAATGAAACTGCCAAGGTGGAAATGGAGAAGAGAATGAAAGAAAGCAATGACTTCATGATAGAAAAACCTTTTCTAGATGAGCAAGAAACACCACCAAAGAAAGAAGCCACTCTTGGTGAAAGTCTAAGGACTTTAAAAAGAACCAAGATGATGGCAATGAGAAAGTCAACCAAGAAGCCTAGAATAGCTACAGAAGAAGCTGAGAAGGTTGCTGAAGAAGAAGGGGCACCTAAGCCATCTGAACAGAAAGAACCAGCAAGAACTGATGATGTAAATATGTACATGGTAGTGATGGACAAAGTGCCTGAACCAATTTCAGCTGCACCTGTTGGAGTGAAGCCACCTGAGGTTATTCTATAGGACACAATGAAGGTTGATGGCAAGGAATACATAAGGCTCAAGAGGAAGGATGAAAAGTATGAAGTGTATAACACTTGGGCAAATATTGTAAGAACATGCTCCAGGTCAGATTTATAAGAGATGTTTGACATAGGAATGAAGTTGTATGCAGATCAACTGAAAGCTCCAGAGATTTCAATTACAAAATTAGTGATGGAGTATCTGTGTATGATGTTCAAACCTGAAGAAGTGGAGCATGTGATCAGAAATGTGTTCAAAACGGTCAACAATTGGACTCTATATGAAACTAGTGGAGTATATGCACTAACTATGGACATAAATCACATAGAGTACTTCTTAGTGGATAGAGTGTATAATCACAGCCGACTGAAGCTTCATGCAATGTTGAAGAAGAAGCTAGGATGTGTTCCAGATTCAGAGATGACTAAGTATTTGATTCAAAGAACAATCAATCAGAGTTTGGGGTTGGATGCAAATACAGGTGTATGAGCCATGAAATTTTGGGAGCATCTAAGAAGATCATCTGAAGAACTTGACTTCTCTTCCTAAAAGTCAAGTTAGGGGGAGATTGTTGGGAAATTCAGAAATGCACAAGTACAGTTAATGCTGCTAGAAGAACTTGATTACTACTTCTGAGATTAATGCTGTTGAGTGAAGTTAATACTGCTAGAGGAGATTACTACTGCTAAGCAATTTTAGTACTGCTAGTAGTTAGTACGGCTGAACATTAATACTGCTCAAAGTATTAATACTGCTGAAGACTTAGTGCTGCTTATGAGATTATTAAGATTCGTGCAGATAAAGTTTGAAGATTATGGAAAGCTTGGAGATAAAGATGGAAGATTATTTTGAAGATCTTTTATTATTTGTAATTATCTTTTATCTTCAGTATATATAGAATAGTTTAGAATTGATAGAACATAGAATTCTGAATTTTTTATTTTCATAGAGAGAATCAACCTCAAGGTTTGTAATCCTAATTCTAGAGAAGTAGAATTCGTATTGGTGAGTCTGTTCATCAATATTGAGGTTGAGTGTTGAATCTTGTAACTTTACAATTATTCAATAAAGTTTACAAGTTGTTCTTCTGATTCATTGTTTCATTGATTATTGATTATTAAAGTGTTATTCCGCAAACTCCTTTAATATTGTTTCTGAGTGTTTATTCTTGTTTAGAATTAAGATCCTGACACACTACATAAGTTAATAAGCACTTAAAAAAAACATAAGTTGTTTTAAATAAACAATCCCAAACACAACCTAAATATTCATACCATTGTACAATCTAATAAACCTTTCGTGTTTAAGCTTAATTTTCGACTCTAGATGCATAATAAAATAGAAGTCTACTAAAAATAATACTAGACTAATAATCAAGGGACTATTTTCGTAGTTAATCTTAACTTGAGTTATAAAGTGGCTACCAATGGAATAATCCCCCATAACAGAAATAATGTTGGGAACTGAAGAATTTACCAAGTATGGTTAATGCTGCTAGTACAAGATTACTACTGCCAGAGGACTTCAATAGTTAATACTGCTGAGTATTACTACTGCTAGTAGAATTAATACTGCTAGTCAAAGTTAGTGCTGCTTGAACAAAGTTAGTACTGCTTAACTAGTTAGTGCTGCTAGTGGTTAGTGCTGCTTAGTAGTTAATACTGCCAAGATGATTAGTGTTGCTTATAAGATGAAGATTCGAATTAGAAGAATGACAGCTGGATATTCTGAAGATATTTTATTAATTGTAATTAGCTTTTATCTTCAGTATATATATAGTATTGTTTAGAATAGTTTAGCATTATCATTATTATTATTTTTTTCATTCTAAGTTTTTGTTTTAGAGAGAATCAACCTCAAGGCATAGATCCTAATTCTAGAGAAGTAGAATTCGTCTTGAAAGAGTCTGTTCTTCAAGATTGAGGTTGAGTGTGTAATCTTGTGATTCTAATCATTCAATACAAGTTTACAAGTTGTTAATCATATTCTGTTTTGATTACTGTTACATTGAATATCAAAGTGTTATTCCACAACTTCTTTGATATTGTTTCTGAGACTTTATTCTTGTTAAGAATTCGATCGTGACAAGTGGTATCAAAGCCTGTTCTCTCAGAAACATCTAGTCATTCATCATGGAAAATTTTGCAGAATCAAACAGCACTCTGGTCTCTAAGGTTCCAATGCTCAAACCCAGTGAGTATGACATGTGGAAGATCAGAATTAGGCAATACATTCTTCTCACTGACTACTCAATGTGGGATATCATTGAGAATGGTCCTTCTGAAGCAGGAAAGATTGGACCAGATGGGAAAAGACCTCCACCAAAGACAGATGGTGAGAGGAAGATCAGACAGACAGAGATGAAGGCCTTGAGCACTCTGCTCTTGGCCATCCCCAATGAATATCAGCATCAATTTTGCAACTGCACTGATGCTCAGATTCTCTGGAATGCTCTAGAGAAAAGATTTGCTGCAACTAAAAGCATCAAAAGAAATCAAAGAGATGTTCTAAAGCAGCAGTATGAGAACTTCACTTCTTCAAAGAATGAGTCTATGACTCAAACTTTTGATAGGTTCAACAAGCTCATTGGTGAACTGGCCACTGTAGGAGTGAAGATGGAGCAAGATGATATCAACAGAAAGTTTCTCAGATCTCTTGGGGATGAATGGACTATGTACACTGTCTCATATAGACAGAGTGACAATCTGGAAGAGAAGGAACTTGATGATCTATATAATGATCTAAGAGTTTTTGAAACTGAGGTAGAAACCAAGAAGAAGCCCACTGGATATATTCACAATGCTGCACTTCTATCAGCATCTACTGATACTACTGCCAACCCTGAAGTAGTTAGTGCTGCCAGTGGAGTGAATTCAGAAAAAGGCACTGAAACTGTCTTTGAAGCCTTTTTGTCTAGTCACAGCAACAATTCATTGATTAATGATGATCTGGAACAAATTCACCCTGATGACCTGGAGGAGATGGACATTAAATGGCAGATGGCCATGTTATCTATGAGGGTGAAGAAGTTTATTAAAAGAACAGGGAGGAACAACTTCTCTCAAAGAAGAGAAGATGGAGCTGGTTTTGACAAGACAAAGGTGGAATGTTATAAATGCCACATGAAGGGACACTTTGCTAGAGAGTGCAGAAGTGGTGTTCCAAACAACAACCACCAACAAGCTCAGAATGGAGGCTACAATCAAAACAAGAACCCTGCTCAAGCCCTTGTTTCTCAACAAGGAATGGGGTTTGACTGGAGTGACCAAGCTGAGGAAGCCATTCAGAATCAAGCTCTTATGGCAGAGGTGTCTGATCTTCCCTCTGAGGTAATTTCTAATCTGTGTACTCAATCTTGCATAGACACTGTCAAAAGGTACAGGGATCACAACCAAAACATGTGTGATGACCTCAAAAGATTAGAAAATGACAGAAGAGATTATGTGTTAATAGTTGAGAGGTTTGAAGAACAAATCAAAGGCTTTCAAGCCAATGAGCTTCAACATTCTTATGACACAAACTATTGGAAGTGGGAAAAGAATGAGTTAGAGACCAAACTGTCTAAGTCCATTGAAGAGAATAATAGGTTGAAAGAGGAACTATCTAAGGTTAAGCTTGATATAGAAAAGTTTTCATATGCTTCAAAAGCAATGGATTCTCTTCTAAAAGCTCAGATTCATGATAAGATGAAGCCTGGTATTGGATATAACAACACACCCCCTCCTTACAACAACAACTATATCTCTCCTACATTAGACTTGTTAGAGACCAAGGAGAAAAATGACTTGTCTGATGAAGCATTTAAGGTAGATCCTTTGGATGAGGTAGTAGTTAAGGATTTGACTGAGAAAGAAGCCAGTGAGAATAGGAATAATGTTGTGAGTAAAGAGATACCATTAGAAAACAACATTATCACCAATGAGGGATGTGAAAAAATCTGGGTCAAGTCTAAGGAGATAGAGAAGACCAAAGGAAAGGATAACAAGGTCCATTACAAACAAACCACTGTTGTGAATCCTGGACCTTGTAAACAATGTGCTTGCAATAAATCTAAGAGCCTAAATTCTGGTATAAAAAGAGGTAACCAAAGAAACTGGAATAATCATTGGGCTCAGAAACAAGGAGTTGATCTGAATAAAATAATCAGACCAAAACCCTGTTTCATATGTGGCAAGTTGAATCATTTGTCTAAGTACTGTTTCTTCAATCCTATTAACCAACAGATGAACTTTCAAAGATTTGTGCAAAAACCTGTTGGTTATAGGAAGGCTGGAAAGAAACATGTGGGGAAGAAATCTGTTGAAACCAAAGGACCCATGAAGAAAAAGGTTTTAAAAGAAAGTATCAAAATATGGGTGCCTAGAAGCACTAAAACTGTTAGTACTGCTGACAGAGATAGTGCTGCAAGAAGCATTACTGCTGCTACAAGTGTTAGTACTGCTGAAAATTTTAATACTGCTAACACAGTTACTGCTTCTAACAAGGTTAGTACTGCTAAGCATGCAAGTGCTGCTAATGCAGTTAGTACTTCTAAAACCAGTACTGCTTCTAGCAAATGTGTTTCCAAACCAATCATTGTGACAAAGTACTACAGAAATGAGGAGTCAAAGTTTAAAAATCTTGTCAAGAAAGAATGTAAATATTTTGATGAGAAAGGGGTACCCAAGACCACTTTGGCTTGGGTTCCTATTTCATACTAACTGATTTATTATATGTGCAGGGCAACCAACAGCTCAAGGGAAAGAGCATATGGCATGTTGATAGTGGTTGCTCTAGGCACATGACAGGCAACATGTCATGCCTTCAGGATTTCAAGTATATCAATGGAGGACATGTTGCATTTGGAGATAATCTTACTGGTGGTAAAATAAGTGGAAAAGGTAATGTTACAAAAAGTAAGATGACATTTGAGGATGTCTACTATGTTGATCAATTGAAGTACAACCTGTTAAGTGTATCACAGGTTTGTGACAAACAACATAGCATATTATTTACTAATACAGAGTGTATGATCCTTGCTCCAGGGTTCAAGGTAGTTGATGAAAGCATGATACTACTTAGAACTCCAAGAAAGGACAATGTTTATTGTCTAGATATGGACAATGTTTCTAGTGATTCATCCCTGAACTGTCTTGTTTCAAAAGCTTCTGTGGATGAATCCTCTCAATGGCACAGAAGGATGTGTCACATGAATTTCAAGACCATGAACAAACTTGTTAAAAACAACCTTGTAAGAGGTTTACCTTCAAAAGTATTTTCATGTGATGATCATTGTGTTGCATGACTTAAAGGCAAACAGCACAAAACTTCTCATAAGACCAAAGAGATAAATACAATCTCTTCTTATCTCCTGTTATTACATATGGATCTGTTTGGTCCTATAAATGTTATAAGTATAGGCAAGAAATCTTACTGCTTGGTTATTGTTGATGATTACTCTAGATTTACCTGGGTATATTTTCTAAGGACTAAGGATGAGACAAGTGGACTGATCAAATCCTTTATCCTAAGAATTGAAAACCAAACTAATCAAAGAGTAAAAGTCATTAGATCAGACAATGAAACTGAATTTAAAAATCTTGATCTAAACACCTTTTGTGAAGAAAAAGGAATTGAGAGACAATATAGTGCCCCTAGGACTCCTCAACAGAATGGAGTTGCTGAGAGGAGGAATAGGACACTAATAGAGGCTGCTAGATCTCTGTTGGCTGATTCAAAACTGCCAATTACCTTCTGGGCTGAAGCAGTTAATACTGCCTGTTATGTCCAAAACAGAGTTCTAGTGGTCAAGCCAAAGAACAAGACCCCTTATGAGCTTTTAAATAAAAGAAAACCTTTCATTGGATTTTTCAAACCTTTTGGGTGTCCTTGTACAATTCTCAATACCAAATCTCACTTAGGTAAGTTTGATAGCAAAGCAGATGATGGATTTCTTGTTGGTTACTCATCTCAGAGTAAGGCTTACAGAGTTTTTAACTCTTCTTCTAGAATAATTGAAGAAAGTGACAATGTCAAATGCAATGAAAACACACCAAATCCTATTGGGTCTGGTCCTTAGTGGCTATTTGACATTGATTCACTAACTAACTCTTTTGGTTTCAGTAGTGATGATTATGCAGGTTCAGGAAGTGGAGAATCAGGAACTACACAAGTTCAAGATAGTATATCTCAATCTGTGATCTTTCCCATACCAACAGTGGATTCTGTTGAAGACTGTGAAAAGGAACCATCTACTGAACCAAATCAGAGTGAAGAAGAAAGTAGAGATAAGGAGAATCAAGAAAATCAAGAACAAGAAGCAGCTTCTGAAAACACCTTAGTTGAGTTGAATGACTCAAATCTAGAGGTGGGACTTAATGAAGAACCTAGTCATCACACCAGAACTCAAAAGAATCATCCTCCACAGCTGGTAATTGGAGATATATCTTCTCCTATGATGACTAGAAATCAAAGCAGGCTGCAAGAAATGCAAGACCAACAACATACAGTGCTCTCTTGCTTTTTATCCCAGCTTGAGCCTAAGAAAGCACATGATGCTATGAAAGAGTCCATTTGGATAGAAGCCATGCAAGAAGAGCTACTGCAGTTCAAGCTGCAAGATGTTTGGGATCTGGTAGACCTTCCTAAAGGCCAAAGAGCAATAGGAACAAAATGGGTCTTCAGAAATAAGAGAGATGAAACAGGTATAGTAAGGTTGGTGGCTCAAGGGTATACACAAGAAGAGGGAATAGACTATGATGAAGTATTTGCACCTGTGGCCAGGATAGAAGCAATTAGATTATTTCTGGCTTATGCTTCTTATATGAAATTCAAAGTATATCAAATGGATGTCAAAAGTGCATTTCTACATGGCTCAATTGAAGAAGAAGTATATGTCTGTCAACCACCAGGGTTTGAAAACCCAAGCTATCCAGACAGGGTATACAAGTTGAAGAAAGCACTTTATGGACTGCATCAAGCTCGAAGAGCATGGTATGACACTCTGTCATCCTATCTCCTGGAAAATGGCTTTGAAAGAGGAGTCATTGATAAGACTCTATTCATCAAGAGAAAGAAGAAGGATATCTTGCTGGTCCAAATCTATGTTGATGATATTATCTTTGGATCCACAAGAGACAATATGTGCAAGGAGTTTGAGGAACTAATGCATCAAAGGTTCAAAATGAGTTCCATGGGGGAGCTTACTTTTTTCCTTGGACTCCAAGTTCAACAGAAGTCAGATGGAATCTTTATCTGTCAGTCCAAGTATGTGCAGGACATTCTAACCAAGTTTGGTTTCTCAGATTCAAAACCTGCCAGCACACCTATGGAGACACACAAGCAGATAACAGCAGATCTTGAGGGGGAGGATATGAATGTTCATCATTATAGGTCCATGATTGGCTCTCTCATGTATCTTACAGCCTCTAGGCCAGATATAATGTTTCCAGTATGTGTATGTGCAAGATTCCAAGTTAGGCCAAAGCAATCTCACTATCAAGCTGTTAAGAGGATATTCAGATATCTCAAAGGGCAACCCAGATTGGGACTTTGGTATCCTCATGACTCATCATTTGACCTACTTGCATACTCAGATAGTGATCTAGGTGGAGCAAACTTGGACAGAAAATCTACTTCTGGAGGATGTCAGTTTTTGGGTGCAAGACTAGTTTCATGGCAGTGCAAGAAACAAACCACAGTGTCCACATCTACAACAGAGGCAGAGTACATAGCAGCTGCAAGTTGCTGTTCTCAAGTCTTATGGATTCAGAATCAAATGTTGGACTATGGGGTAACCTTTCTACACACTCCAATTTTTATTGATAATAGCAGTGCTATTAGCATTGTGAATAATCCTGTCAAGCACTCAAAGACAAAGCACATTGAGATCAGGTATCACTTTATAAGAGACTGTAATTAAAAGAAACTTATTCAAGTTGTGAAAGTTCATACTGATAACCAGTTTGCTGATCTATTCACCAAAGCCTTTGATGTGGGTAGGTTCACTTTCTTGGTAACAAGTGTGGGAATGATCAACTCTGAATAAGTTCCTTCACAAAAAGTGGTTAAATACCTGTATATTGGTTTTATTTGGTATTACTAATCTTCCTTTTCAGGGAATACATAGCAGTACTCAGTTCATCACAAGTTTAAAAGAGTAAGTATGGTTAATACTGCCAGTACAGTTTTAATACTGCCAGTGCACAGTTAATACTGCTAGTGGTTAATACTTCTCTCAGTTAATACTGCTAGTGGTTACTACTGCTCTCAGTTAATACTGCTAGTTAGTTAATACTGCTAGTGGTTAATACTGCTCTCAGTTAATACTGCTAGTTAGTTAATACTGCTAGTGGTTAATACTGCTCTCAGTTAATACTGCTTGTCCGTTAATA
This sequence comes from Arctium lappa, assembly GCA_023525745.1. Lineage (NCBI taxonomy): Eukaryota > Viridiplantae > Streptophyta > Magnoliopsida > Asterales > Asteraceae > Arctium > Arctium lappa. Next base: position 85,056,002 of record CM042052.1, on the reverse strand, counting down.
CTGCTCTAGGTTAATACTGCTTATGTCCCGAATACTATAAATACTCTTTGCCCGCCTAAAAAGTTCATAACGACTCTTTGCATACTGTTCACTTGCGCTCTAAACCCTTTCTCTCTCAAGTTCAAAGTTTTCAGGCAAGAACGTCCAAGATAAATGGCATCAATGGCTTTCATAGACGAGTACAATGAAATCGCGATGCTACTGAAGCCCAAACAAGCCGCTGGTTTCCACCAGATTGTGGATTTCCTCAAGACAACCCATATTGCCCATGCTCTCACTGTATCGCCACCAATCTATATCGACCATCAAAGGAAATTCTGGGCAAATGCCACCATTGTTACTGAGAATGGTGTGCAAATGATCAAGACAAAGGTGTGTGGCAAGCCCCTGACAGTTACTGAAGAGGTAATTCGCATCAGTCTACGTCTAGACGATGCCTCTGGTATAACTTCTATCTCTAATGATGAACTGTTTTCTACTCTTACAAGAACGGGGTATGGAGGCCCATTGATGTGTTCAAGTTCTCAAAACCCAAATTTTCACCCCAATGGCGTTTCTTTGTCCATACCCTTATGCACTGTATCTCTAAAAAGACTACTGGATGGAGTGAGTTCAGTAGCACCATTGCTTATGCTTTGGTGTGCTTGGCCACTGCCAGAAAGTACAATTTTTCTAAAATGATTTTCAATGATCTTGTCTCAAACTTGGGAAACAAAAAGAGCTTTTATATGTACCCCAGGTTTGTTCAAGCAGTTATCACCCACGAATTGACGGATATGCCTCATTTTGATGGGGTATATGTACCTAAACCCCCTAAAGGCAAAGTTTTCTCAAATATGAGAAGATCTGCTGGGGACTCGGAAGGAGTTGACACCCCATTGTTCTCAACAATGATGGTGGTGTCTCAACCACAAGAAGGTATGGCAGCAGAGTCAAGGCCCTCATTTGACATTCCCACTGTTAGCCAATCCCAACCTTCCCTCTCTCAAAATTTCCCTCAGTCCTTTGCTGCTAAACCCACTCCCATAATATCCAAGACTTATGTCAAGAGAAAGGTACACAAGGCTCCTTCTTTTGGTGTACCTACTATTAACCAAGAGCCTCAAAGCCCTCTATTGGAGCCTCCTCCAGTAGAGAATATCCAAAGGGAATCCACTAGGGTGTCTCCCAACCCTGAGGAGGTGCTCTCAAAGGAGATGGATGAGCATATGGGTGAGAAGGCTGCCACTACTTCTGCTAACACAGAGAAGGTCAGTGGTAACATCTCTAAAACCTTCCCCATGGCAACTTTGAATGAGCAATCATTCAAAGGTCCCAGGTGCCAAGAAACCACGAGGGTGGATAGTGCTCCTGCTAGGCAGAAGGCTTCCACTACAAAAAGATCCCATGATCCTTCAATAGAGGGTAACACTTCTGGAGAAGGTGAGGACAGATATACCTACTATGAATTGATGGAAACAATGGGCAACATCAACCAAGATGTTCTTAAACAAGGGAAAGAAATTGAAGAGATGAAGCTGGTAATCCTCTCACAACAAGTTCAGATTGCCAAATTAAAGAAGATGGTGACAAAGCTTGTACAGAAGAAGAGGAGAAAACAATATGTGTTGAGGCAGAGGAAACCTGAAAAAGATGCTTCCAACAAGGGGGAGAATAAAGAGAATGAAACAGAGAAGGAAAGACATTATGAGGAGAGATTTGATGGTGAAGGGGATAAAGAAACAGTTGAGGGGGAGCAAGAAGCAAGAACTGAAATAGAACAAGCAGCAGCAGAAACTGTTAATACTGCTCAAACAGCAGAAACAGTTAATGCTGCTGAGATAAAAGAAACAGCAGGGCTTTCTGTGGAGGAACTGGAGATTGCAGAAACACTAGTTAAAGCCAAAAATGACACTCCTAAGGCTACTCAAGAGGCCAAGGGATTAGTCATCAATGAAGGAGGAATTCAACAGAAGGAAACAGAAAAGGCAAAGGAGTCAAAAGGAAAAGGAAAGGAAAAGATGGCTGAAGCAGAAATGCCTGCAAAGAAGAAGACTCAAATTGAAGTGGATGAGGCAATAGCAAAGAAGATTCAAGATCAAATGGAAAAGGAGGAGCAGCTTCAAACAGAAAAAGATAGAGAACTTGCAAAGCTCATGGCTAGAAAGTTGAATGCAAAATATCAGAAAAGCATCAAAGAAGAAGCTCAAGCCAAGAAACTTCAAGTCACAAAGATGCAAATTCAAAAACAGAAAAGACAACCTTCCAAAACATTTTTGGCCAATCAGGAAAGAAGAAAGATGATAAATTTCCTGAAAGGTGCAATTGGTGTCAAAGGGGGAATGTTCACCAAGATGGCATACAATCAGATTGAAAACTGTACCAAAAAGAGAGGTCTAAGCTTCAAGGGGATTCAGTTCAAAGGGAAGAGGCTGAGAGAAGAATGAAGGAAAGGCATGATCTGAATATTCAGAAACCATTTCCTGAGGAGACCACACCTTCAAAAGATAAAGCTGAAGAGATGAAGGAAGAACATGAGGGTGTTGGTGTAGAAACTAAATCTGGGAAGAGGGTGAAGACAATTGCTTCAAAAAGGCAGTCTAAAAAGCCAAGAGTGAAAGAAAGAGCAGAAACTGAAGCAGAACCTTCAGTCCCACCTTCAACAGAACCTGTGCAGAACCCAGAACAGTCCAAAGAGCAATCAGATGAGCAAATGGGGCTGTATATGACTATAGTAGAACCTATGAAGGCTGTTCCAATATCCATGAAAGCTCCAAAGATCATCTTTTGGGATATTCTAAGAGACAATGGAAAGGATTTCTTTAGACTCAAAAGAAATGGTGATACATTTGATGTATATTCAACATGGGGGAGAGTTATCAGAAGTTGTTCAAGAGTAGATATAGAGAAAATGTACAAAGTGGGGATGAAACTCTATGAGTCTGTGTTGAAAGGTACTGAAGAAAATCTTCTCAAGGTAGCAATGGAATACTTGTGCATGATGTTTGATCCAGAAAGAGTGGCTTATAGGATTAAAGATCATAATCATGAGTTTATATTCAAGAAGATTGATAAATGGATACTATTTGAAAACTGTGGAGTATACATGATTACTATTGACAACTGTTATCATGAATACTACCTGGTGGACAAAATCTATGAGCATAGCAAGGAGAAGCTAGAAGGGATGCTTAAAGCTACACTGATATGCACAAAGGATTCAGAGATGGCTAAAATTGTGGTGAGAAGAACTGTAAATCAAAGTCTGGGGCTAGATCCAAATTTGGGAAACTGAACCTGAGGTGTTGAAAGCATCTTGAAGATCAGATATGAAGAACTTGACTTCTCTTCCTAAAAGTCAAGTTAGGGGGAGATTGTTGGGAACTGAAGAATTTACCAAGTATGGTTAATGCTGCTAGTACAAGATTACTACTGCCAGAGGACTTCAATAGTTAATACTGCTGAGTATTACTACTGCTAGTAGAATTAATACTGTTAGTCAAAGTTAGTGCTGCTTGAACAAAGCTAGTACTGCTTAGCTAGTTAGTGCTGCTAGTGGTTAGTGTTGCTTAGTAGTTAATACTGCCAAGATGATTAGTGCTGCTTATAAGATGAAGATTCGAATTAGAAGAATGACAGCTGGATATTCTGAAGATATTCATGGAATATATTCTGAAGATATTAATGGAAGATATTCTGAAGATATTTTATTAATTGTAATTAGCTTTTATCTTCAGTATATATATAGTATTGTTTAGAATAGTTTAGCATTATCATTATTTTTTTTTTCATTCTAAGTTTTTGTTTTAGAGAGAATCAACCTCAAGGCATAGATCCTAATTCTAGAGAAGTAGAATTCGTCTTGAAAGAGTCTGTTCTTCAAGATTGAGGTTGAGTGTGTAATCTTGTGATTCTAATCATTCAATACAAGTTTACAAGTTGTTAATCATATTCTGTTTTGATTACTGTTACATTGAATATCAAAGTGTTATTCCGCAACTTCTTTGATATTGTTTCTGAGACTTTATTCTAGTTAAGAATTCGATCCTGACAAATGACGACTGATAAATCTTAGGATCCGTTTGGTTTGTAGAAATGAAATGGAATGAATTGGATTTCACACAGTGATTTGGATTTGAGAGAATTTAAAATCTTTTTGGGTGTTTGGTTTGTAGGATTGAAATGAATTTGAATTCTATTATTTATAAAAAAATCATTCAAAAAAAATATAAAAAATAATTAAATTACATTTTATTTAACTAATTATTAGAAAACAAATATTTTTCGCATATTTTTAAACATTATTATATAAAAATCCTAAGAAATCCCTTGAAATCATTGCAATCCCCTTGAGATTTCAAAGTCCTATATTGGAGAGATTTCAAAGAAAATTCTAGGATTTTAAATCCGGACAATCCTGCAAACCAAACACGGAATTGGAATGGATTTGAAATCCAAATCCCTCCAATTCCAATCAATTTTGGCAAACCAAACACGCCCTAAGGGGAATCTTTACAACCGATCACTTGCCGGAGATATCGACCAATTTCGTCGGCGAATTCTTCACACAAGTCGTCACCGGCAGCAACAACTTCTTCCAGTATATTATCGGCTTCTTAAACAAAGAATTCCCGTCGGAGACCCGTGACGAGCAAATCCACCACTGGCTCGACGTCGCCACACCTATCTCATCGTTGTTGCTATATTGATCGTATGTATTTGCTGCTTTGCTTGCTTGTTCAGATGCGTCTCTGCAATTCTGATCGTGTGACACCCGAAAAACTCTCATATAAATAAGGTAACTGTAACACCTCAAAAATCAGAGTAAATTAAAACCTGGAAATCTGACATTATAATGAAAGTAAATCTATTAACTTTCCATAAACGGAACCAGTCATTAAGACTATACAATCCTATACAAGGATTTTATCAAAAGAATGGGACTTAACAATGCCCAACAACAATACTAAACAACTTCAAAACCCCGAGACTCAAAACTCGTCTCTCCAAAAACCCAGGCACCCACCGCTAATAGAAACCTGTTATACACATTATTTGAGAAAAAGTGTCAGACTATAAAGCCTGGTGAGAACATACAGTTTATAAAGCTCAAAGGATATAAACATCAGTATCATAAAGAAATCTTTTCATAAAGGTTTAGTTCGTAAAGATAACATTTCGCCACAACCGGGCCTCTTCGGTCCAAAACTCGTTAAACGATGACAAACGAACCATTTTACCAAGGATTGTGGTGTAACACAAAGTAGACCACCAAATCCGAGTTATGAGCTAAATACATGGAACCATGGCCACGAACTCTTCAGTCCGTACTACGATGTGAGGGAGGGCCCCCAAGGAACCATGTCATACTCGTTCATTAGACTACATCTGAACCATGGCTAGGACCGGGTCTCACATAACCGTACCTAAGTTGCCCCCGAGGATCAAATGTAGCTAACTACAACGGAAGGGGCATATCCTTCCCAGCCATAACAACGGAAGGGGCATATCCTTCCCAGCCATAAGTCGACTCGATACCTAGGGATCCACTAGTACAGTCAGGACTTGTCACAATATTTCATGTGACCAACAAAGCTAGATAAATAACTATCAACACATTTATATTTCAAAATGCCATTTTCCAGACCAACTGCTGGTAAGAAAGATAATCATAAAATCAGTTTATATACATTCTTTCAATAAGCCACCAACATGGGCAAGTAAAACAACCTTTTACTTCTGATAAGGCGGAACCCGTCCTTTTAGTCAAAACTGATCGGGAACCCCGAAAATCACCAAAAACTTCATTTATATCAAAATGATTAGAACATAAAACCATACCGTAGAAATACTTCAGATTTCGCAAATAAGAGTTTTGATATGTATAAAGTTTTAGAAAGGTAGTAGGAACTCACCGGTAGGTTTTCAGAATAAAACCTAGAAAACCAGATAATGATCACGGCGAAGAGGTGAAGCTTAAAACACCGACCCCTTGCTAGAAACACCGAAAACTAGCAACCAAACGAGACCTCGAAGATCGAAAGATAAAGAGATAGAGAAATAGAGAGAGAGAAAGAGATATTTTAGATTTTGATTATGAGATCTTTGGGAACTGAACCTCTTTAAGACGGTCTAAGCAACTTCGCGGGTTATGCCGCGACTTCAACCCGCGGCATAACTCGCCTGTGTCCAAAAACCCTAAACCATCCAGTGGGTTACGCGGGTTATGCCGCGACCTCTAGTCGCGGTGTAACTCGCGTAGTTCTCAAAATCCAATATCCAACAGAGGGTTACGCGGATTGTGCCGCGACCTCTAGTCGCGGTGTAACTTGCGTAACTCACTGTTTCTCCCCAAACTTCACAAACACCAAAACGAGAACCAACCAAACACGGAGTTAACGACAAAAGCTTAACACAAGAATAACAAGATTACACAATGGAAATCCGGGGTGTTACAATCCTCCCCAACTTGGGAATGATTTCGTCCCCGAAATCCAAACTATTCGAAAATATGAGGATATCTTCGCTTCATATCCTCCTCGGCTTCCCACGTCACATTCGCTCCCCGGTGATGCTTCCACTGCACCTTGACCAAGGTGACGTCTTTATGACGCAACTTCTTAGACTTTCTCTCTAAGATGGCGTCGGGTTCTTCCACACAACGGTTGCCTTCGTCAACCCTTAATTCTGAGAGGGGAATGACGCTGTCTTCCACCGCCAAACATTTCCGGAGGTAGCAAACATGAAACGTATTGTGTATTCTACTCAACTCCGGTGGCAGTTCCAACTGGTAGGCTTGCAAACCCACCCGCTTAAGCACTTTGAAAGGTCCGAGGAAACGGGGACTCAACTTCCCACGTTTTCCGAACCGTATAATGCCTTTCCACGGCGACACTTTAAGCATAACGCGGTCGCCCACTTGGAATTCCATCGGTCGCCTCTTCTTATCGGCATAACTCTTCTGACGATCTTGAGCCGCTTTCATTCTTTCACGAATGCACTTGACCTTATCGGCAGTCTCTTGCACAATCTCAGGTCCAGCGAACTGCTTTTCTCCCGCTTCAAGCCAGCATACGGGAGTCCGACACTTTCGCCCATACAAAGCCTCAAAGGGTGCCATTCCGATACTCGAGTGGTAGCTATTGTTATAGGCAAACTCCACCAAAGGCAGGTGAGCGTCCCAGCTACCCCCGAAATCGATGACACAAGACCTCAACATGTCTTCCAAGGTTTGGATCGTTCGTTCGCTCTGCCCGTCGGTTTGCGGATGGTAAGCCGTACCCAACTTCACTCGAGTACCAAGCTCTTTCTGAAATCCATCCCAGAAGTTTGAAGTGAACCGACTGTCGCGATCCGACACGATCGACAATGGTATGCCGTGCCTCGAGACTACCTCATCGATATAAAGCTTCGCTAACTTATCCATCGGTAGAGTCTCGCGCATAGCCAAGAAGTGAGCGCTCTTCGTCAATCTATCAACTATTACCCAAATGGTATCGTGACCTCGAAGAGTTTTAGGTAGCTTCGTCACGAAGTCCATGGTGATATGCTCCTACTTCCACTCGGGAATCTCTAAGGACTGGAGACTCCCATATGGTCGCTGATGCTCGGCTTTAACTTGCGAACACGTCATACAACGCTCAACGTAACGTGCCACATCAAGCTTCATTACCGGCCACCAATAGTGCAACTTCAAGTCCCTGTACATCTTTGTGCTTCCCGGATGTATGGAATACTTAGACTTGTGTGCATCTTCTAACAACAGCTCACGGTTACCCCCAACTTTGGGCACCCACACACGACCGCTGAACAGTTTCACTCCACGGCTATCTTCCGTTAAGATCAAACGCTGCTTAGTCATGACTTCATCCTTTAGATTCTCTTCTAGCAGTGCTTCCAACTGTGATGTCTTGATCTTCTCAACAAGACTAGACACTAGCTCGATTCTCGAATGGGTAGCTCGAATGCTTCCGCTATAGTCCTTCCGACTTAGCGCATCGGCCACCACGTTCGCCTTACCTGGATGGTAAAGCAATTCACAATCGTAATCTTTCAGCAACTCGAGCCACCGTCTTTGCCTCATATTCAGCTCTTTCTGATCAAAGACATACTTCAGGCTCTTGTGATCCGTGTACAGAGTACATTTCGTACCGTATAGGTAATGTCGCCAAAGCTTCAAAGCGAACACCACCGCTGCTAACTCCAGATCATGGGTTGGATAATTCTGCTCGTGTATCTTAAGCTGCCTCGAGGCATAAGCGATTACCTTGCCTCGTTGCATCAACACGCAACCCAATCCCATCTTTGAAGCGTCGCTGTACACCACGAAATCTTCCGACCCTTCAGGTAACGTCAAGATCGGAGCTTCACACAACTTCTTTTGAAGGATCCGGAACGCTTTCTCTTGGGTTTCAGTCCATTCGAACTTCACATTCTTTCGAGTCAGAACTGTCAAGGAAGAAGCGATCTTCGAAAAGTCTTGAATGAATCTCCTGTAGTATCCCGCCAGACCCAAGAAACTTCGGATCTCTGACGGACTCTTAGGAGGCTCCCAATTCATCATAGCTTCAATCTTGGAGGGATCTACTTTCACTCCGTCTCGAGTGACTACGTGCCCCAGAAATTGTACTTCTTTAAGCCAAAAGTCGCACTTGGAAAACTTGGCGTACAATCTTTCTCTTCTCAACACTTCCAGAACCTCACGTAGATGCTGCTCGTGCTCTGCCTCACTTCTGGAGTATACGAGTATGTCATCAATGAATACAATGACCGACTTGTCGAGGAAAGGTCGGCACACTCTATTCATCAAGTCCATAAACACAGCTGGTGCGTTCGTCAGGCCAAAAGGCATCACAAGGAACTCGTAATGGCCGTAACGTGTTCTGAAAGCTGTTGGAGTTGTGCTACCATCTCTTGCATCTCTGATGGAGCTAAGCGATAAGGTGCTTTAGCAATCGGTGCAGCGCCAGGCACAAGATCAATCCGAAACTCTACCTGCCTATCGGGTGGTAACCCGGGCAAGTCGTCCGGAAAGATGTCTGGGAACTCGCGCACGATCTTCACATCTTCTAGCTTTGACTTCTCTAGCTTGGCATCGATCACATAGGCTAGGAAAGACGAACATCCTTTTACTAAACACTTGCGTGCTCTTGCCATTGTGATTATTGCCACTTCACCCTTCCTCTTTTCACCATAGATGACCACGACTTCACCAGAGGGGTTGGGAAGTCGAATCAACTTCTTGGAACATACGATCTCGACATGATTGTTTGACAACCAATCCATGCCAACCACAACATCGAAACCCCCGATTAACATTGGCAATAGATCGATTGAGAATTCTCTCCCCTCGATACTAAGAGTACACTGCTTCAGGACTTCGCGGAACAGAACTCGTCTACCATCAGCTATTTCTACTACTAACGCATCCTCAAGACTAGTAGTGGGCATAGAAATTTCTGACGGAACAATTCAGATACGAAAGAGAAACTAGCACCCGTATCGAACAAAATACGAGCAGGTACAGAGTTTATAAGAAAAGTACCCGATACCACATCAGCGGATGCTCTAGCCTCTTCGGTCGTCATCTGAAATGCTCGACCCGGAACCTTAGGAGGGTTCTCCTTCCTTGCTGGCGCACTACCCGACTTGAGCTTCGGGCAATCTCTCTTCACATGCCCCGGTGCCTTACACTCGAAGCAGACCATCCCAACGACAGAACAGTCGCGGGTGGTGTGATCATTCTTACCACACTTGTAGCAGAATTTAGAAGTAGAGTTACAGTTACCATGGTGCTTGGTTCGACACTTCTGGCACCACTTTGCTTCCTGATAACTGCTAAAGTTGCAGTTTCCGACAAAAGGTCGGACCCGCTTGGGAGGTACTGAACTGCTCTCCCACTTTCTCTTATCGGACACTACCACTGCTCCCTCAGATTTGCTTTTCGCGAACATTTCTTCCATGTACTGAGCTTCCTCGACCATCTCTCGGAGGTTGGAAGCTTTGGAATTATGGACCATAGATTGCATGTCCGCGGGTAGGCCATTCAGATAGGCCTTCATCTTATCCTTCTCTGTTGGGGCAGCGTGCCACACCAGACCAAGCTTTTCCATGAACTGACGGGTATACTCTCTCACCGTCAGGCTTCCCTTCACCAAGGACCGGAATTCTTTCTCAATTCGGTCCATGGTCCTCTCGTTGCAGAACTCTTCAAGCAGCTTCTTCTTGAACTCGGCCCAAGACAACTGGGCCAACACTTCAGGAGATAGAGTGGATTGGATGATATTCCACCAGATGAGTGCAGTGTCCCTCAGCAATTGGGTACCGAACCGCACCCTCTGATCATCACCACATTCGGAAGAGCCAAAAGCTTGCTCAACTGCTCGGATCCATTTCACACACAAGACTGGGTCGTCAGAACCAGAGAACTCTGGTGGTCCGCAACCCAAAAAGGATTTGTAGGAACAACTTTTCCTATCTCCCGGAGCACCAACAATCCTGTTCTCCTCAGCCCTGACCCCTGTACCAACGCCTCCAGAACCTGCTACGATGTTTTCCACAACCGTCTCACTTCTACGATTGTTCACATCACGGTCCTCAATCACTTTTAGCAGAAACTCTTGCTGCTTTGCCATCTCTTCCCTCATTGCCAACATCATGCTGGCCATTAACTCAGACGGGGAACTAGCATCCCTGATTATTGGGTGGGACGGAGCCAGGTCCACACGCGGAATGACCTCTGGCCCCCCACCTAGTATTTGTTGAACTGGCGGACGCACGACAACCTCAACTCCTTCCGGCTGATCAGCTGTGGAGGCTGTCGCTTCCAGTCCGTCAACACGAGTACGCGGTCTACCACGCGTATTCACCATGCTGAACAACTTCACAGAACAAAGAAAGAGATAAGAGAGAGATTGAATAAACACGAAGGAAACGTATTACCACATTACCAATTGTCATATTAACAGTAATTCAAGCACTCTTACGTACAGTATCCTCATAATAACATTAGCTAAGTGAAATTATGAACATACAACACATAACGGTTCTTGTCACCACCATTACAACGCCTGATAAACGTACTTTCCATTGACTCTAAGACTAACCCATCTTAGGAGCTCTACCCAAATCTCGCGGATCAATTCTTAGCATACGCAGTCTAAGTCTAGACATCTTACATTCATGCCTAGTTCGCTTAAACTAGAGCTCTGATACCAACTTGTAACACCTCAAAAATCAGAGTAAATTAAAACCTGGAAATCTGACATTATAATGAAAGTAAATCTATTAACTTTCCATAAACGGAACCAGTCATTAAGACTATACAATCCTATACAAGGATTTTATCAAAAGAATGGGACTTAACAATGCCCAACAACAATACTAAACAACTTCAAAACCCCGAGACTCAAAACTCGTCTCTCCAAAAACCCAGGCACCCACCGCTAATGGAAAAACCTGTTATACACATCATTTGAGAAAAAGTGTCAGACTATAAAGCCTGGTGAGAACATACAGTTTATAAAGCTCAAAGGATATAAACATCAGTATCATAAAGAAATCTTTTCATAAAGGTTTAGTTCGTAAAGATAACATTTCGCCACAACCGGGCCTCTTCGGTCCAAAACTCGTTAAACGATGACAAACGGACCATTTTACCAAGGATTGTGGTGTAACACAAAGTAGACCACCAAATCCGAGTTATGAGCTAAATACATGGAACCATGGCCACGAACTCTTCAGTCCGTACTACGATGTGAGGGAGGGCCCCCAAGGAACCATGTCATACTCGTTCATTAGACTACATCTGAACCATGGCTAGGATCGGGTCTCACATAACCGTACCTAAGTTGCCCTCGAGGATCAAATGTAGCTAACTACAACGGAAGGGGCATATCCTTCCCAGCCATAACAACGGAAGGGGCATATCCTTCCCAGCCATAAGTCGACTCGATACCTAGGGATCCACTAGTACAGTCAGGACTTGTCACAATATTTCATGTGACCAACAAAGCTAGATAAATAGCTATCAACACATTTATATTTCAAAATGCCATTTTCCAGACCAACTGCTGGTAAGAAAGATAATCATAAAATCAGTTTATATACATTCTTTCAATAAGCCACCAACATGGGCAAGTAAAACAACCTTTTACTTCTGATAAGGCGGAACCCGTCCTTTTAGTCAAAACTGATCGGGAACCCCGAAAATCACCAAAAACTTCATTTATATCAAAATGATTAGAACATAAAACCATACCGTAGAAATACTTCAGATTTCGCAAATAAGAGTTTTGATATGTATAAAGTTTTAGAAAGGTAGTAGGAACTCACCGGTAGGTTTTCAGAATAAAACCTAGAAAACCAGATAATGATCACGGCGAAAAGGTGAAGCTTAAAACACCGACCCCTTGCTAGAAACACCGAAAACTAGCAACCAAACGAGACCTCGAAGATCGAAAGATAAAGAGATAGAGAAATAGAGAGAGAGAAAGAGATATTTTAGATTTTGATTATGAGATCTTTGGGAACTGAACCTCTTTAAGACGGTCTAAGCAACTTCGCGGGTTATGCCGCGACTTCAACCCGCGGCATAACTCGCCCGTGTCCAAAAACCCTAAACCATCCAGTGGGTTACGCGGGTTATGCCGCGACCTCTAGTCGCGGTGTAACTCGCGTAGTTCTCAAAATCCAATATCCAACAGAGGGTTACGCGGATTGTGCCGCGACCTCTAGTCGCGGTGTAACTCGCGTAACTCACTGTTTCTCCCCAAACTTCATAAACACCAAAACGAGAACCAACCAAACACGGAGTTAACGACAAAAGCTTAACACAAGAATAACAAGATTACACAATGGAAATCCGGGGTGTTACAGTAACTTTATCTCACCATTGGTAGTTAATTGTGTGCATATTACCCTTGTGTGACCCTCTTGATCCCTTCCCGAAATGTAGCTAGTGGTCACGCGTGAATTGGTCAAGTTTCAATCGAAAAGCAGAACCTACAGGTGTGGGGCGACATTGCCTCAGCGACAATGCCCAAGGGCAAACTTGCTCATCATAGTCGCTGGAACATTCCAGTGGACTGTTGTCCACCTGCGACATTGTCCCAAACGACAATGACCAGGGCAAAGTCGCCCGGCATTGTCGCACAGAGCCTCTTTCAATATAAAAATCGATTTAAGCGAGATTTTAGCTAGGGTTTTCATTTCTACTTCTTCTCTGGCGATTTGGGAGCTGACTTAAGGCGATTTTCTACCCTATAACCCCTCCCATCTTTAATGCAAGCCTCATACTTCATCTAGGGTATTTATTGAGTTCAAGGGGTTGGCCAAGATCATTTAATTCAAGTCCTACCAATAATCTCAAGACTTCAAGTCTCCACTTCATCTTCATCTAGGGTTTCTACTTTCTAGGTTTTTTTATAAACCTAGTTGGTGAGTTTCTAAACCTTTGTTAAAACTAGATCCACATCACATTTTCACTATCTATTATTGTTATTCATCCTTATGTGAACTATTCATTTATAATACTTGAATCCTTGTGTATTTCTTTGGGTGTATATCTAAGTCCTCATTGTTTATATGGATGAACTTCCTTAAAATGGTATTGGGGGCTCTTGACATGGAGTAAATGGGAAATACACTTGTATGGGTTAATCTTGGACAATGGTTTATATGGGTGGTTTGACCTAATATTTGGGAAATTGGATTGTTTGATGATTTCATGATAATAAGTTGCATAATACTACCTGATGAAGTAATACTATGATATTGGGATGGTATATTAGCTATGTCACCATGAGGTGGAGTTATAAGTACATTGTTAACAATATTTCTACACTAGCCTTGTTATGGACCATGTGTAAATTGTGGATGGTATGGTCTAATATTGTACCCATGGTTGGTATTGTGATTATTCATGTGCATATGGTGCCTCGAGACCTACTAATAATTATGATGAACGAACCAAGTCAGTAGACACTAGGAGGATATAGTCTTGAGTGCCACCGTATTGGTATGTGCCTAGACCTCCACCATTTGGGGTAATACCATGGTTGTAGTACTCGGGTGTGCCAGGCCTTTTGGATGTCACTCATGGTAGTTGACATCAAGGTATATCGACTCTTTGGGTGGAACTTGATTGGTGCTATGGGTCTCCCCCATTGACTCCACATTAGATGAACTTCCTGTTAACTGCTGATAAGAATTGTGCCTTGATTTGAATGTTACTACTTGTACAAACTCACAAGGATTTTTGGCCTAACACTTATTTGGTGTCGATGTGTATCTCAGGTTCTAGCGGTGTCGGTGATAAGAAGGTCTAGCCGGTTTGAGTGAGCTTGGGGAAGACTTTTGGGACACCATTACTTTATAGAAGACATCCTTTTGGGGGAAATCTGAATGCCACCCAAATTGTAATCTTATTTCGAATGGAATTTGTAACACCCCGAATTTCGTTGTTTTGCGAAGATGTAAAGAAAAAGGAAGTTTATGGAGCTGTCTACAGGACGCACGGGTCGTGCGTCCTCCTTCAGAGAAAACGCACGGGTCGTGCGTAGGATCCAGGGCCGAGGCATAGTGCTAGCGCACGGGTCGTGCACATTCCCTTCTTTGAGGGCGCACGGGTCGTGCGCCCTGTCAGGTTGCTTTTTGGACTTGCTTTTAATATCTAGAGTTGGAGATATTTCAAATATCTCAAATCTCAGTTTCTCTCTCCTTTTTCTCTCTTTTCTCTTTCAATCTTCAAGGGTTCTTTTGGTTGCTAGTTTCCGGTATTTCTAGCGAGGGGTCGGTGTTTTAAGCTTCACCTCTACGTCGTGATCGTTATCTGGTTTTCCGGGTTTTATTCCGAAAACCTATCGGTGAGTTCCTACTATCATTTTACAAACTTTATACATGTCAAAACTCTTATTTGCGAAATCTAAAGTATTTCTACGGTATGATTTTATGTTCTCTACATTTTGCTGTAAATGAAGTTTTTGGTGATTCTCGGGGTTCCCGGTCAGTTTTGACCAAAATGACGGGTTCCGCCCTATTGAAGTAAAATGATGTTTTACTTACACATTACGTGATTATGTAAAAAGAATGTTTATGAACTCATTTTAATGATTTTCATTCTTACCAGAAGTTGAACTGGAAGTAGCATTTTGTTTATAAAATGTACTTGTAACCATATGTTTATTTATGGTTGGTCACATATGTTGTTGTGACGAGTCCTTACCATTTCTAGTGGATCCCTAGGTTTTGGAGTAGACTGTTTTGTTGGGATGTTACATTCCCCAAATTTGTAGCTATGGATCACATGTTCCTCGGGGGCAACTTGGTACGGTTATGTGAGGCCGGATACTAGCCATGGTTCATGGTGATCCTAGCGAAGGAGTATACCTTGGTTTTGCGCTTGGGGCTTGATCTCACGTTGAAGCACGGACTTTGTGATTCGTATCCGCGGATTCCAATTGGTTTAGCTCGTAACTCGGTTTGTTGGCCTAACTTTGTGTTTCGTCACTCTCCTTGGTAAAATGGTCCTTTTATCACCGTTTAAGAGTTTTGGACCGAAGAGGCCCGGTTGTGGCGAAATGTTATCTTTACGAACTAAACCTTTATGAAAAGATTTCTTTATGATACTGATGTTTATATCTTTTGAGCTTTATAAACTGTATGTTCTCACCAGGCTTTATAGTCTGACACTTTTTCTCAAATGATGTGTATAACAAGTTTCCATTAGCGGTGGGTGCCGGGGTTTTTGGAGAGATGAGTTTTGAGTCTCGAGGTTTTTGGAGATCATTTAGTATTGATGTTGGGCATTGTTAAGTCCCATTCTTTTGATGCAATCCCTGTATAGAATTGTAAAGTCTTAAGGACTGATCCCATTTATGGGAAGTTAATGGATTTATCTTTGTCAATTGTCAGGTTTTAAATGTTTTATTTTACTCTGATTTTTGAGGTGTTACAGAATTAGATTATTAGGTTGTCATTTTCCCACTATTAGAATTGTAACTTATACGTAAACAGGTGATTATTCCTTCCCCATTTTTGGGAGGCTCGATTGCTTTGGCAAATTTTATATATCATATTTCCCTTTTCCGGAAGTTTTGTTATCCCTATTTTTAGGGTGTTACAAATCGGCTGCTTCAAATTCGTTCACTCTTTCTTTAGGTTTATTAGTTCGTGTTTATGTTGCGGAGGAAGATGGATGAAAGCACATGGTAGATCTTCGATGAGGATACGAAGGCGTGCGTTTGAAGCCAACCCTAGAGGATATTTTTGTGACCTTCGTGGAAAGTCTCTATAATTTTGTTCGTGTTTGTAAGTTTGAACTTACGGATCTAGAAACTTAGGGGGTTTTTGGTTCATGGATTTTGAAGGAATTAGAATGGATAATTTCTTTGACCAAATTCCAATTCCTTTGTTTTATTCACATATTGTTCATGATGGAATCATTTGAATTTCATTGAATTCCACAAATCAAGGATTTCATTATTCCTTAGCTAAAGTGAAAGAATTGAATTTACCAACCAAACGCGTGGTAAAATTCCATTCCAATTCTTTCAAAATCAAATTTTTTTCAATTCCCTCAAATTCCATTATGTGAACCAAACGCCCCCTTAGGGGTTGTTTGGTTCATTGAATGGTTTGGTTCATGGAATTTGAAGGAATTGGAATTGCCAATTCCATTGACCAAATTCCGAGGCCATGTTTGGTTCATGGAATGAAAGCGATTTGGTATCCTTCCAATTCCATTGAATTCCATAAGTTAAGGAATACAAATTTTTAGAGCCCCGAGAGGAGTGGTGAGTGAGTTAGAGAGTGTGAGATCTCAATTTTTTTGGGGTGGGGGGAAGGGCTCAAACACAAAGAAAGGGTTGGCTTGGGTAAAATGGGATTGGGTTGTGAGGAGGTCTAAACGTGGGAATTTTTTAAACATCTAATTGGGGTCTTTTGGGGAAATGGTGGTGGAGGTTCGGGGTGGAGAATGAGGCTTTGTGGGTGAAGGTGATAAGAAGTATCTAATGGAGAGAGGGGGTTTAGGAAGTGAGGTGAGTAACTTGGGGAGGGGGGACGGTCGGTGTGGGGTAACATCATCAAAGTAGGTAAAGAGCTAGAGAGCATTGGGTTGGACTTTGCCTCGTCATTCGGGGTAGAGGTGGGAAGGGGGGGGGGATGAAACGCGGTTTTGGTTGGATAGATGGATCGGGAGTGAGAAGTTGGGAGAGAGATTCAAGCGGTTATTCCTCCTTAAAACAAACAAGAGTGGTTCAATTAGCGAGAGGGGGGAGTGGGTTGATAGGTGGATTTGGAAGTGGAGTTGGAGGAGAGAGCCGAGGGGGAGGGAATTGGGCGAGTTGGATGGGCTAGTGGAGACTCTACAAGGATGGGAACCTAGAGAAGGAGTTCAGGATCAAGCAAAATGGGTAGAGGGAGGGGATGGGAAATTCTCGGTTCAAGAGTTGAAGGGGTTGATAGAGGAGAGGTTAGCGGTAAATGGGGAAGCTCACGAAGAAACGAAATGGTCTAAAATCACCCCAAAAAAGGTTTGTACTTTTATTTGGAAAGCCAAACAAGGGAGATTACCTTGAAGGGTTGTCCTTGAGAAGATGGGAGTAGAGCTAGACTCGGCGTTATGCCCAAGATGCGGTGTAGAGACGGAGTCGGTGGATCATTCGTTGGTAAAGTGCAGCGAGGTAGAAAAGATTTGGAATAAGGTTCTGCTTTGGTGGAATCATAACGAAGAAGACATCAACTCGATTCAAGACTTAATGGAGCTCAATTTTTCCGGATCCGGTACGTTCTCGCAACCTAAATTATGGCAGGAAATGATGTGGTGCTTCCTGTAACACTCTAAAAATTCAACGAATAAAAATTCTTAAATTCGACAATATGACGTCTAAAATACGAATGTCTAAACACTCTGTAATTAAAAATTTCAAAAGAATAACAACCCAATATTCAACACAACTAAAACCCTAAATAATCGGGTTAGTTTGCATCACAAGGTTTGCAACAAATAACGGGACATCAATAATACAACGACCTACTCAATCTAAGATTAATTCCAATCTAGATTAATATGGGCGTTGCAAAGTCACTAAGAGCTCTCTTCACAAAATTCCCCCAAAAGACCGACACTTCAAGATCTCCTACGTGCTCGGTAGCCAAGCCGACATCCTAAATTCCTCCACGGGTAGAATCTGTGAGGAAATCAACAACCACAACAAGTGTTAGGACAAGGCCAAGTGAGATTCCACTGTTACAACAATTACAACATAAAGATATAAACAATAATTATGTTACCGAACTCCAACGCCCTACTAATTACGTTCCACCGCGTCCAAGTTCCCACAACCTGAACAATTATCAATACAAAAGATAACCCTTGACATTCCGGGGGAGACCCGTTTCCAACGGGGTGACAAATACACAAAGGTGGAGTCACCCACGATGTTAATGGATTACACCTCATGCCCCGGTCTTAGTTCCCATGCCATATCGACATCACAACCTCAAACCGTATTTACTGCCTTTATTGCCTACTTCGTCGAGTTACACCTCAAGGACTTACGGACATTATTGCCTATCCATATCTAGACGAGTTACACCTCAAGGATCCAAGACCCCTTATTGCCTACTCGCTAGTAATCCACAATGCTTATTGCAATGTACCAATATTGAACAACTACCACCTCGTGCACAAGGAGTAGTGTTCCCATTCTTATCAGGTGATCAACATTTGTTAAATAGTTATAACATTATATGCACCTCTTTTCCACATATAAAACAAGTATTTCTTACTTCTCATAATATCACATTCTTCATGATTTCAAGCATGTAGACACATCCAATTATTATCCTTACATCATTTCTTCGTAAAGTTATCAGCAGTTGGATTAAACCATGACATTAGGAATTTCCTCATGGACTCAACATATAAGCATGAAATCAGGAATATATAACCCACATAGTTACCACTAAAGAGATTGTTAAAGTCTATTAAACATACTCACCCTTATTGGGTTCATAAAGTTGAGAATCCCACAAGTTAGGTTATAAAACTCAAACAAGTAGCACATAGAAGTAATGTAGGATAAACCATGGTAATAAGCAAATACTAGAGCATTTAAGGAAGGATAACTCACAAACTAGGGTTTGTAAGAAAACCCTAAAAATGGTGGTAGAGTCTTGAGGTTGAAGATGGAGAAAGCAAGATGATGGATCCTTGAACCCTAGTCTTCCACGCTCCAAAAGTAGACCCAAACTTGAAGATTTGAAGAGATTTGAGTGAGGGATAGTTCTAGGTCGGAATTTATGAAGGAAGAGGAGAAGAGAGTGATTTTGGGGAATGTTTGCAGTAAATGAGGTGTTTAGGGCCGATTTCACCTTTAATTGGCCGACCTGGTGGACCCGCGCGGCTAGACTCGCGCGGCAAGTCGCGCCATGCACTGGATGCGCGCAAAGGCAGTGCTCCGCGCGACTAGTGGCGCGGCTCAACCCGCGCCATAACCCGCGCGGCGCACTGTGTGTCCTCAATTCCACAATTTCAAATTTAAGAAATAGTCCGCAAAGAGACCCAATTTCGAAACACGGCTAAACATAAATGCTAAAATAATAATAGAAGCATAGATTTAAGATATAAATGCTTATACCGAAAACGGGGTGTTACAATCCTCCCCCACTAGGAATAGATTTCGTCCCCGAAATCTCACGCTAGAAAAAAAGGTGAGGGTAACGACCCTTCATATCTTCCTCCGCTTCCCACGTCACGTTCGCGCCTCGATGGTGTTTCCATTGAACCTATACCATCGAAATCAAGTGGTGTTCTCAAACGACAAAAGTAAATTGGAGGACCGTTTCTTCGAAATGCAGCGACGGTGCTTCGAGTGGCTTTCAAACAGAATTAAAGGCAAGAAACTGGGGTGGACTGAGTGGTTAACGACCCCAAGTGTGGCTGTGTAGTCAAGCAAAAAGGAGGATTAGGGCTGATTAGTGATCGTCAGTGGGTCTGCCCGTGACAGCTTCTGTGTTGTACAAGTTAGCTGTTGTTTTTCACGTCTAGACTGCAGTTTCAGCCCAGATTATGTTGTGTTCTTGATGTTGGGTGAAGGTCGAGGGTTGTGTGGCATGGGGCTTGGCAGAATATGGTCGTTCACGGGCTATTTTGGTCACTCTCGGGTAGGAATGGCAACGGGGCGGGTTCGGGGTGGGTTTGCCGTCCCCCGTCCCCGAAACTGAAATGCATCCCCGTCCCCGCCCCATTCCCCTTCGGGTTTTTATTCGGGGCGCCCCGTCGGGGATTTTTTATTCCCCGTCCCCGACCCGATGGGGAATCCACGATCCCCGAACCGACCCGAACATATTTATAACATATATAATTTTATATATAATTTATATTAAATATTAATAATATATATTAAACATATTTATATTAATAATATATGGATAATTCTAAATACACCCTAGTCTATATGCCATTTACACCCTAGTCTAGTTATATTGTGAGTAGAGAATGGGATAGTTACTGCTTGATTTTCCGATCCAGTTGCACCCTAGGCATATAGACTATGGTGCATATAGCAACACCTATAATATATATATATATATATATATATATATATATATATATATATATATATATATATATATATATATATATATCGGGGCGGGGATACCTTGCCCCGAACCCAATAAAATCGTCGAATTTTTCCCCGTTACCCGACCCCGGCCCGAAATTGTCTAATCCGACCCGACCCGAACTTAGTCGGGTTTCGGGTTTCCCCGTCAGGTTCGGGGTTTTCTGCCATCCCTACTCTCGGGGGAGGTCGCAGTTGGGTCTGCGGCTGTTTCGGGACAGCTGCAGTAGCTGTTTCAGATATGCTTTTTCGGTGTCTCTTTCTCCGTTGGGTGTTTTGAGCTTCGTGTTTCTTTTGTTGTGGGTTCGCTCCTTGTGAACCTTCTTGTGGGTGTTTTTTCTTGTTTTTGTGGTTCGTGTGGGTTGTTCTCTTTTGTTTGTTTGACGCTTTTGATTGATTTTTATATCTTGCCTTTCAAAAAAAAAGTTAGTACTTATCCCCATTAATATAAGTCTATCCATGTTAATACTACACGTTATTGTTGTTACTCTATTTAAAAACCGTAGTGTGGGATTTTTTTTTATATAATTAACAATTGCAGTAATTTTTTTATTATTGATTTACATTTCAGCTCATTACTTTATACAAATATACAACTTATATATACAACCATTTATTATTATTTCAAAGCAGTTACACTCACACAATATAAACTTCTGGTTTGATGGTATGGTATTATTAAATATTGAAATATAATGTTGATATGTCATGTTTTATATTCAAATTAAATAAATATATTAGTATGTTTCTACTCATTACATATTCAAATAAAGGAAATATATTATTTACATAATTTTTTTTAAAGGAATTTGCCTCAAATCTTGTTATTTTTGCCAAAATACCTCCTAGGTCCGCGTTTTTCACTGTTACATGCGGACCTGGTCCGTGTTTTGTCCGCGTTCACTATTACACGCGGACTCGGGCCGCGTTTTGTCCGCGTTCGAGAGTCACACGCGGACTTGGTACGCGTTTGGTCCGTTTACACGCGGACTTGGGCCGCGTTTTGGCCGTTACACGGGGACGAGTGTTTGGGCCGCGTTTTTCACTGTTACACGCGGGTTGGGGCCGCGTTTTTTGTTAAAAAACGTGGGTTAGGTCCGCGTTTAATAGTGTAAAGCGTATTAGGGTTTGGAAAATTAGGGTTTCAGGCCTATGATTTCATGTGTGGTCAACTGTTTGTGACGTATTTTTTGAATGATTTTATTGTTTTTTTCCACATTTTAGTCTGATTCTCATACAATAAGTGTACCATTGTCATTGAATATGTGGTTCACATTCATTTTCTCCATTCAATTTTTCCTATAAAGATTAGTAAGATTAGATTCAAAATCGTTCATCACATACACTTGAATTGCTTAATTTTTCATACTACTGAAAAAATGAGTTCATCTGTTCAAAAAACTAGAGTCTTATTATGTTTCGATGGTCAATGGGTGCAAAACAACAATGGGTGGGATTATATTGGCTACACAAAGCGTGGTGTATATATTCCAATAATGGTTGCGTATAAGACGTTTATCGATTACGTCGTGGGAAAGTGTGGAATCGGAGATTCTGCTGCTTGCAAGTTGGTGTTCAGACGTGCAGATGGCTCACTGATGGAGATAACCAACGATGACGAAATCCTTGGTTTTATGCTACTTGCAGCCGATTCAGAAATACCTCCACAACTTTTTGTGTATGTCGCACCATTGATGGGCGATGACGAAGATGATGACGAAGGTGATGACGAAGATGATGACGAAATCCATGTCGGTGGTAGTCAACTGGATCCTGACTCTCAATTTCAGGCATCCTACGACACCACACTTTATTCTGATCATGCATATCGTCCTAACGAATCTTATCCCGAAGTTGTTCCGGAGAAGCAACTAGAAGAAGAAGAAGAAGAAGAAGAAGAAGCAGCAGCAGAAGACCCAAAAAGACGGTTTGTTGGAGTTGCTGATGACGAAACACATGTTTTCACAACTGGTATATCTGATCTGGACAGATCAGATACCGATAATGATGAGGACGAAGAAACATATACCCCTAGCACTAAATCATTTGGTGCGTTAAACGATTATTTTGATATGCCCCATTCCCTTCCTAACCCGGAGACCCATATACCAGCCTACCAACCCGCACCTTACAATCGTAGTACAACTATACATGAAGGTCAAATATTTCATACGAAGGAGGAAATGACCGTACAGTTGGGAATGAAGTTCTTGCGAGAGGGTTTCGTGTTTAGAGCGAAGAAATCCGACAAACGCAGATACAAGGCTGTCTGTGATCAACAAAATTGTGAATGGAGTATGTCCGCAAAGTCCGTGGGCCCTAAAGGAGGGTTGTTTGTCGTTAGAAAGCTGAACGACGTACACACATGTTCGAGGACACAACTAAATGCCAGCCACCGGCAGGCCAACAAAAGGACTTTAGGCCACATACTGAAAGACAAGTTTCTTGACGCTAGCAGGTCATTTCGGCCGAAGGACATCGTCAACGATATAAATCAGCAGTACGGGATCAACATTGGTTACCACCAAGGATGGCGTGCGCGATGCAAGGCACTACTAATGGTGAAAGGCACTCCCGAGGAGTCGTACGAACGACTCCCTGCGTATTTATATAACTTGGAGCTGAAGAATCCGGGTACACGCACCAGAATAAGGACGGATTCAAACGGACGTTTCGAATTGTGTTTCGCTGCACTTGGATGTGCGGTAAGTATATTAAATCGTCGTAGCTTTACATACTATGAATTCTAACATTTACAAATAATAACCACGTACGTTTATTGCAGATCCGGACGTTTTTGACAAATATGCGTCCTGTCCTTGTAATAGACGCTGCCCATTTAAAGGGGCATTACCTGGGTATGATGTTCTTGGCGGTTGCCATGGACGGAAATAACAACATTGTGCCCTTGGCTTTCGGAGTAGGCAAGTCTGAGACGGGGGAGGAGTGGGGTTGGTTTCTGAACATGTTGCGGGAATGTATCGGAGCCCCGGAAGGGTTGGTGTTTATGTCCGACAGGGCTCCTTCCATAAGCGCGGCAATTTCTGCCGTGTACCCCTCCACCCCTCACGCCCTATGTTGTCGACATTTGGAGATGAACGTGAAAAGTGCGGACAAACGTATCACAACAAACAAGACCACCTACTGGAAGGCGTGCAAAGCATATACTATTAGGGAGTTCGAGACCTACATGAATGCACTACGATATGAAGTACCTCGTGGAGCACAAGTTATGGACGAGGCTGGTAAAGAGAGGTGGTCAAGGGCCCATTTCCCTGCACAACGGTATAACATAATGACCTCTAATAGTGTAGAGTCGGTGAATGCACTGTCCCG
This sequence comes from Arctium lappa, assembly GCA_023525745.1. Classification (NCBI taxonomy): domain Eukaryota; kingdom Viridiplantae; phylum Streptophyta; class Magnoliopsida; order Asterales; family Asteraceae; genus Arctium; species Arctium lappa. The sequence continues at coordinate 85,032,060 of CM042052.1, read as the reverse complement.
TTTTGCACGCAGGTTACCCATTGTCGGCCTTATAGAGTACTTCCGAGATTTTCAACAAGAGTGGTACCAACTTCGACGACGAAAGGGAGGTTGATAAACTCTAAAATCTTTAACTTATATGTTTGTTGCATTTTTCGTCTTCCGTATAAATCGTAACACAATTAACATATTTGTAGATGAAATGCGTAATCATCTCACACCAATGGCGGAGGAGATAATTAGCAGAAGGTCAGGAAAGGCTGCGACATGGAGGGTAAGTCAGATTGGACATGGTTAGTTCAACGTTCGGGATATCCGTTATCACGCGACTGTCGATATGGTCAACGGTGTTTGTGAATGTAACCAATGGCAATATTCTGGTTTACCGTGTGGTCATGCCATCGTTGCTGCAAGGTCAATGAATCGTAGAGATTGCAGCGATCTGGCTATATCTTACTACACGTCCAGTACTTACCGGTCAACATATCATGAGTTGATCTATCCTGTTGGACCCCCTCAATCATGGGTTTTGCCACACGTCCCCCTGCCGCCATGCTATCCACCGTTAATAACCAAGAGACGTGCGGGGAGACCTAGAAAGAACGATCGGCGTCCATCTCGTGGTGAGGATCCGATACAGAGAACATGTACTAGGTGTGGAGCAGTAGGACATACTCGTGGTGAATGTCCAACTCCTGCCCCTTCAACCGTGCCCAAGAGAGCTTCTACTAGCCAAAGATTTCGCTCTCAAGGGTCATCGAACCTAGAACCACATGGAACTTTAAGGCATGATAGCATTGACCTTAACATTGACTTCCCTTGATTGTAACCACCTCATCTTCTATGCTAAGTGATATTGTTATTATGTTAATTGTTGATTTTATCTACCTTATCGTGGTTGTGAAATTATATTATGTGTAAATAAAAGTTGAAACATAAAAGCATCGTTTTATTGAAATTAAAGAAAACGAAATGGTGCATCCGTACAACATTCAAGCATCGATAAAGTAAAAATTAATGCATAAAATAAAACTTAGGTTAAACGTTAAAGTGCATCCATACAACAACCACCCTTTGAGAAACCTACTACGGGTAGATTTCCCGGCACTTCGTAACCCAGCCAGCCTTTGCCTTCATATGCTCCTCCATGACGGTGTAGTTTTCTTTTATGTCTACCAGTTCATCTTCTAACTTTCTAATATCCTTTTGTTTCTCCCTGACATCGCGCTTCATATTCTCCAGGAGCTCCTTCTACTCCCCAATAGTTGCTTCTTTCTCCTTATGAAGTTCCATGTTTTGTAGCCACGTCCTGCCTGTATTTCGTATCTCTTCATTTGCCTCTTCACAGGACCTTTTCAACCTGGTAGGCAGTACCTGAGACATTGGTAGACCTGGCCCCTGGTTGGATTGATACGTAGGTGGGGGCATTCCTCCATGAGCAACGTAGTATGCGGCTTGGGCATTGTTAAACTGCTCTCACTCCTGAGGCATTATCGGTTCATCGTAAGCAGTTAACCCAAACTGCGCCCAATCCTCCGTTGTATCTGGTGCATTCCAGTCAATCCTTGAAGCTCCATCATTTAATTGGTCGATGTCTACGGAGCATGAAGTGCCAGCCCCATTCGCTGACCTTTTCCCCCTACCGCGTGAACCTCCAGCCATCAAGTAATGAAAATGTAGATAATGTATAGAATGTAGATAATATTTGTAAATGAAAGTGAGGGTAGAAAGGATAGATATGAAGTTGTGAAATACTACTTCACCGGAGCATCTACTTATAGTCCATGCGAAGATCGGTTCATGATAGTTTCAAAGGCATAGTCAAACGATTCCTCTGCAAAGCCTGAAATGATTTGTTTTTTGTGCCATGGTCAAACGATTCCCCTGCAAAGCCTGAAACGCGGACTAACCCTGCGTTACACCACTAAAACGCGGACTAACCCCGCGTTTTGTTACTAAAACGCGGACTAACCCCACGTTTTACCACTAAAACGCGGACTAACCCCGCGTTTTGTTACCATATTATGAGATAGGTTTGTGCACATGGTCAAACGATTCTTCTGGAAAGACTGAAATGATTCATGTGCAAAGCCTGAAATGATTCCTCTGCAAATACTGAAATGATTCTTCTGGAAAGCCTGAAATGATTCCTGTGTAAATACTGAAATGATTCCTCTGCAAATACTGAAACGATTCATTTTTTTTAACAATTGTTCCTTGTGGCTATAAATACCCGTGCTATAGTAACGGTCAAATTCACAACACTAAAGAGTTGTCGGTTTGTACTTTTACTTTCTATGGTTTTGTTTCATTAATAAAATCGTCCAATGTATTTTGTGGTTTGATGCGTTTATATTTTTATACTACAAAATTATACCGTCATTGAAGTGTACAGCAAGAAAGTTGAGCTTAACACTTCCAAAATTGTATCACCAGAGTATATAAGAAGTCGTTGGGGATTCCAAAAAAACCAAGTGTCGTGTAGCCATAGTTTGACATTTCAATGACCGACAATGTTACCTACTCACTTCATTTAATGACGTCGTTTCAATGTTTGTTTAGATGAACTTGTACCGGTTGTTTTCGAACCCTACCAGTTTGTCATTAATAATTGGTAAGTTTAAATAATATTTTGTTTTTTATTTACCAAAAGAACTTTTTCATGTACTACCCTTTTCATATCAATTTGTGATCTTGGGAGTTAACGAATTCTATTTTTATATAAAATAAAACATCCGATCCAAATAGTTATCTAAGTAAAAAAGGGTTTTAATATTTAAAATGACTTAAAAAAAGAATCATATTTGCTATTTCAAGAGGCCCATCACAACTCACAAGTAACATAAAAAGTATCCACAACCTAATCGTTTATTTGGACAGCCAACGAGAAAAGGGTCTCTGCCATGTAATTACGCCATTCCCTTGCCACATGCTCAGTTGCATCTGGTGCAACTGTTGGGTGCAGACCTTCAATAAACTTGGATATGTTCCGACACACCCACACACCGCAATCCCCAAGGCCCCCTGTCTGTTGAGGTGCATCAGAATCATAGATAACCTCTAATTTCTTGCTGGCCTTGATACGATCCGGCGTGTCGTGTATCTTTTTAACAACTTCGCCAATTGTTTTTTGAAGATCCCAAGGCGTTCTTCCAAGGGCAAAGTGTACCTTCTTGCTCGTAAACTGTCAAATAAGACCAGCCTCATTTCACGGAGGTACAGAACACCGAGCACCCAATGTTTGTCCACGACGCATATGGGGATGTATACCTGAGATTTTACAATAACACAATAATAGTTAGTAACAAACAAGTTGAACAAAATATATGTAAATCGATTTCCATACCTCGTCGATGTCCATCCAAGCTGGATGAGTTCTATGGCCCAGTCCATTGCATGTTTCGAACACAGACCTGTATCCTTGGCCCGGCCGTGTAAGCCACTCAAAGAAGTTGGAGTCCATGACCGTCCATCTGGCATGTGGAGAGCGGGATTCTTGGATCATTCTAACCCAAGCGTCGATTTGCTATACACAAAACATAGATTGTTAGACCTGTCATTAGAAATGTAGTTGTTTATATGACTATATTTAAATACTAACCAGATCCTCGAAATCCCCACTACCACCTACACCCAACAGTAGCATGAAAAAACCGGCATTCATTTGAAGGCCGCCGTAAAATGGACACATCAGGTGGGGGAGCTGATCACTGATACATAATTCCCTGATCTGTGCCGCCGAAACAAACACCGATTGCCCCGCGTCAGTCATCGTAGTGTCTCCCCCAACCTTTCCCTTGCCCTTTGTCTTCACCCTTGCCTTGGTTTTTTTCTTAGGTACTGTTGTGGTCGAAGGTTGTTGGACATATGGGGAACAAAGGGCTGGCCCCACAACAGCGACCCGTCTCGCCCTCTCATGTGCTGCCTGATCTGGCTCATGTATGGCCATGTCATCATCCTCGAAGTGGTCATCGATGATATTATCAGCCATCGGAGTACTCACCCGCGCCTGGGTGGTGTCAACCCCCGACTCCGACCCCATCGAATAAGGGATGGAAGTTCCCAAAAAATCTTCCACCAACCCGCTTATGACGGACAGCCCCGGCCCCGGCTCCATCATCTGGGGTCTGTAATAGTCCCCCGCTGGCATCCCAAACTGGTGACGTAGGTCATTATAAGAATCTTCAAACGTAATAACAAAAAAAGAACAACAATGAGCACTCGTCGTAACTTACATTTTGCTGGAATGATGGGGTCGAGAAAGGGTAGTTTCCTCCGGTTGCCGCCTGTGTGTACCCCGGCGACGTGTAGGCTGGCCTCGTACTTGTCATCCCAAACTGGTGACATGGATTATAATGAGCACTCTTAAAAAGAATCTTCAAACGTAATAACAAAAAAAGAACAACAATGAGCACTCGTCGTAACTTACATTTTGATGGAATGATGGGGTCGAAAAAGGGTAGTTTCCTCCTGCTGCCGCCTGTGTGTACCCCAGTGACGTGTAGGATGGCGTCATACTTGTCATCCCAACCTGGTGACATGGATTTTAATGAGCACTCTTAATAATTACTTTCAAACGTAATAACAAAAAAATAACCTACATTTTGCTGGGATGATGTGGTCGCATATGCCGCACCCGTGTACCCATGCATTTGCCCAGGTGACATTTAAGTGGGCGCCATGTTCGTTGACACCTAATACAATCATGGAACGTAATATCAATACACAAACCAATATTAAAGTATTGGGTGTAATATCCCGAAATTAAGTTAAACACTAACATGAGTGTGGCGAAGGTGTGCGGTGAGGGCCTCGAGATCTCTTATGCGTCTGTCCATATCGAGGGCCTCGAGGTCTCTTACGCATCTGTCCACGGAGGTCATGTACTCCCACTTATCTTGGTATGGGTCTATATCAGGCATCCTATGATGGGTGGGGCTAGGGGGAGCTTGATAGGTGGGGCTAGGAGGAGCCTGATAGCTAGAGCTAGGGGGAGCCTGATGTCGCGTGACATCATCGTCATCTTCATCATCATCGTCATCATTGTCATCGGGATCAGGATCTGTACGTCGGGACCTCTTTGTCGGTCGCCTGCCCGCCGAACTTTCAAGAAAGGCGACGCTCCGTCGAAACCAACTCGACTGCTGCTCAGTCTGAGTAGGCCTCAGTTCCGCATATGGCGCATTTCCAACCTAAAAAAATTATAAGACATATAAATCACAAATAGTTTTTTAATTACTACAATTAAAAATATAGTAAGAGGGTGTACGCTCAAAGCTGAGTTGAAGATCCCAATGCATGCAGACTTACTAAGGACAGCATCTCGATCCCATTTGGTACCCCTAATCAACCTGTCGGAGCGTTTGGTGAAATTTTGCCGGCAGGCAGGAAACATCTCCAAGATCCATATCTGGAATTACATAAATTGAACAAGTACGTTAGAATAAATCCAAAATTAGCAAAATTAGTTAATGAATTGATATTTATGTTATTGTACTTATCTAACCTTTAGGGCGTGTGCAAACCCGTTCAACGTCATCTTGTTGTTTTGCTGGTTCTTCTGCTTGCGTCTGGCGATGGCACTGTGGAGTCCTTTGTATGAGTGACTCCAGATGTAGCTACCCCACGGATAGCGGTTAAACCTCTCCAAGTCATCGACAACGATAAGTACAGTAGAGGAAACCGGCAGCCTTGGATCACGACCCATGAACATCAACTCCGCCATCACCACCAAGCAAACACGCACAACATCCTCATCGGATATCGCACCCAGACCAGTTCTCATCGTCAAGATACCTGGTGCAAGGCCGGGCCAAACCCTACTAACGAAGGACTCATCTGTCAAGGTAGGAAGATCGGGCATTTGTCCGAAAAGGAGTCCTGTTACAATACAGAACTCACGACGACCAAAGTGCATGCGAGTCCCACACACGTGGAAATACAATTCCTCCGGCTGTGGTCTCGCAACCTCGACCTCCATCTGTAAAAACATGTGTACTAGAAGGGGGTCCTGTCCAATATTGGTAAGCTCGATCCATGACCCGAAAGATGTGCGGCTAAACATTTCGTGTAAACGTTGTGCCCGTTCAGGTGGACACGCTTCAAAAGCATCTCTAATTTCCTTTACCATGGCGATGCGACATTTGAACGAAAGATCGACGTTATCAAAATCGTCCTACATAGTAATGCAAGGATGTTGTCAACGCAATCTCTAAGATTAACGCAATCTCTACAATATTTTTATAAAATTAACGCAATCCCTAAAACAAACCCAATCTCTACACTTTTTTATACAAAAAAAATAATAAAACGCAATCTCTAAAATTAACGTAATCTCTACAATTATTTTATAAAATGAGCGCAATCCCTAAAACAAGCCCAATCTCTACAATATTTTTATAAAATTAACGCAATCCCTAAAACAAACCCAGTCTCTACACTTTTTTATACAAAAAAAATAATAAAACGCAATCTCTAAAATTAACGCAATCTCTACAATTATTTTATAAAATGAGCGCAATCCCTAAAACAAGCCCAATCTCTACAGTTTTTTTATACAAAAAAAACGCAATCTCTAAGATTAACGCAATCTCTACAATATTTTTATAAAATTAACGCAATCCCTAAAACAAACCCAATCTCTACACTTTTTTATACAAAACAAAAAAAAAACGCAATCTCTACAATTATTTTATGAAATTAGCGCAATCCCTAAAACAAACCCAATCTCTACAGTTTTTTATACAAAAAAAAACGCAATCTCTAAGATTAACGCAATCTCTACAATTATTTTATGAAATTAGCGCAATCCCTAAAACAAACCCAATCTCTACACTTTTTTATACAAAAAAAAATAATAAAACGCAATCTCTAAAATTAACGCAATCTCTACAATTATTTTATAAAATGAGCGCAATCCCTAAAACAAGCCCAATCTCTACAGTTTTTTTATACAAAAAAAAACGCAATCTCTAACATTAACGCAATATCTACAATTATTTTAGGAAATTAGCGCAATCCCTAAACCAAGCCCAATCTCTACAGTTTTTTTATACAAAACAAAAAAAAAAACGCAATCTCTACAATTATTTTATGAAATTAGCGTAATCTCTAAAAGAAGCCCAATCTCTACAGTTTTTTATACAAAACAAAAAAAAACGCAATCTCTAAGATTAACGCAATCTCTACAATTATTTTATGAAATTAGCGCAATCCCTAAAACAAGCCCAATCTCTACAGTTTTTTTATACAAAAAAAAATAATAAAACGCAATCTCTAAGATTAACGCAATCTCTACAATTATTTTATGAAAGTAGTGCAATCCCTAAAACAAACCCAATCTCTACACTTTTTTATACAAAACAAAAAAAAAACGCAATCTCTAAGATTAACGCAATCTCTACAATTATTTTATAAAATTAGCGCAATCGTTAAAACAAGCCCAATCTCTACAGTTTTTTATACAAAAAAAAACGCGATCTCTAACATTAACGCAATCTCTACAATTATTTTATGAAATTAGCGCAATCCCTAAAACAAGCCCAATCTCTACAGTTTTTTTATACAAAAACAAAAAAAAAACGCAATCTCTAAGATTAACGCAATCTCTACAATTATTTTATGAAATTAGCGCAATCCCTAAAACAAGCCCAATCTCTACAGTTTTTTTATACAAAAAAAAACGCAATCTCTACAATTATTTTATGAAATTAGCGCAATCCCTAAAACAAACCCAATCTCTACACTTTTTTTATACAAAACAAAAAAAAAACGCAAACTCTAAGATTAACGCAATCTCTACAATTATTTTATAAAATTAGCGCAATCCCTAAAACAAGCCCAATCTCTACAGTTTTTTATACAAAAAAAATAATAAAACGCAATCTCTACAATTATTTTATAAAATGAGCGCAATCCCTAAAACAAGCCCAAATCTCTAAAATCAACGTAATATGTAAAACTAAAATTAACGCAACCTCTAACATATTATCAACATAAACGCAACACTCTAAAATTAACACATAATCACTAAAATAAATATAAAATTAAAACGCGGTTAAAGAAAACTTACCGAAGAAAGTGGTCGACCCATATCCGACTTTTATAAATGCTAACCAACCGAGTCGAGATCCGAGCGTGTGTAATACATGATATATTTGAGAGAGTGAAAGAGATGGGATCCCTTTGAGAGTGGTGGTGGTGGGGTTATGGGTGGGGGACCTCACTTATTTATAGGAGCCATCATATAAAACCCTAACAAATGAAATAATTCACACCCTTGATCTGTTAATAAACCCTAAACAATGCTATGGGCCGGCCCCCAAGTACGCGTTCCACAGTAAAAAACGCGGCCCAGATACGCGTTTCACAGTGGATGTCGTTTCTCGGTTAATGGAAGCCAAACGCGGACCAAATACTCGTTTATAGGGTGAAACACGGACCAAACGCGTACCAAGTCCGTGTGTAACTCTCGAACGCGGACAAAACGCGGCCCGAGTCCGCTTGTAATAGTGAACGCGGACACAACGCGGACCAGGTCCGCGTGTAACAGTGAAAAACGCGGACCTAGGGGGTATTTTGGCAAAAATAACAAGATTTGGGGCATATTGGGTACTGATTTTTCAACTTAGGGCATTTTAATTAAATTCCCTTTTTTAAAACAAACTAAAGCTATAATTATATTAAGGGAAATTAATTGAAATAACCATTTCTCACACTAAAGTTTACGAAATAGCCATTTTCTCTCTAATTCTACAATTATACCCAATAAACATGTGAAACTAGTCTCAAAGCGAGGTCCTCCGTAAAGCCATCCCAAAAGTTTCAAAAACAACCCCTGATCGTGAAAATAGGCCTCACATTTGCGAGGTCCTCCCCAAAAGTTCCAAATATTTGGATGAGTTAATACACAAAAGCCAAATATTATACTTTTCATCCAGGTTCTCATTTCACGAACATGGGCCAAAATTGTAAAATATCATGAATTAATACACAAAAGCCAAATGTACACTTTTCACCCAGGTTCTCATTTCACGAACATGGGCCAAAATTGTAAAATAGGATGAGTCAATACACAAAGGCCAAATATTACACTTTTCCCTCCATGGTCTCATTTCACGAACATGGACTAAAATTGTAAAATAGGATGAGTTAATACACAAAAGCCAAATGTTACACTTTTCACCCAGGTTCTCATTTCACGAACATGAGCCAAAATTGTAAAATATGATGTGTTAAATGTTAATACACAAAAGCCAAATACTACACTTTTCACCCAGGTTCTCACTTCACAAACATGGGCCAAAATTGTAAAATAGGATGAGTTAATATACAAAAGCCAAATATTACACTTTTCACCCAGGTTTGCAAATGCGAACATGGGTTTTCACGAACATGGGCCAAAATTATAAAGTAGGGTGTTCATAAGGAGGAGTTCGTATTCACGAGGGGTTTCACAAGAATACGAGCTATTTTGATAATTTTTGGAAGAAAATGACTAAAACGTTAAGCCATCAACACAAAATGATTATTTTAGAGTAAATTACGTTTTTAGTCCTTGTGGTTTGTTGAGAATTTTTATTTTCGTCCTTATAGTTTTAAAATTACATTTTCATCCCTATAGTTTATACTTCATTGCCCTTTTCATCCTTGTGGTTTAATTTTTATTACTTTTTTCATTCTTATGGTTTATTCATTTCTATTTTAGTCCTTCATACTTAAAAGTAATATTTTGGCCTCAAGGACGAAAGTAGAAATGAATTGCAAACTATAGGGACGAAAACTGAAATTTTAAAACCACAAGGACAAAATTTGCAATTCTCAACAAACCACAGGGACTAAAAACGTAATTTACTCTTATTTTAATTAATTTCCCATTTATTAATCAATCATTTTCATCTCATTATGATCAAATTACATAATATATTTAATTATTAGTCACAAATTACAGTTGATATCACGAACATACCTTATATACAGGCTATAAAAACAATTTGTTAATTACATTAATTTATTAACATGTTATTTTATCAAATTTAATAGAAGACCTAATGTTTATTTTTTGTATTTCATGTGTCACATTGTGAAAAAACACTATATTATTTTATCCCATATAGGGGCAGAGCCACCTTAGCACCAGAAGGTAGGGGTGTACAAAAAACCTTCAACCCGTGAAACCCGCCCAACCCAAACCGCTAACAACCCAATTAAACCCAACCCGCTAAACCGCCAAACCGCTCACCGTCAAACCGCCAACCCACAAATTAAGAGGGTTGAAATTGGGTTATGATTTGTTCAACTCGCCCAACCTGCCACTAATATATAATTTTTATAAAATTATATATATATATAATACAAGAATAAAAAATATATATACATATATATATAATACATTTTACCTAACCGAACAAACTAAAGGAGACTTGTTCGTGTTCGTTCATTAAACTTAACCAAACAAATGAATGAACACGAACGGTAAAGGAACGTACTTTTTTGTGTTCATGTTCGTTTGTTAAGAAAATGTGTTTGTTCGTGTTCATTTACGTTGGTTCGTTAAGATGCTAAATGAACGTAAACAAGCGAACATAAACGAATGAACACAAATGAACAAAAAAACATCATTAATCATCATTTCGTTCCGAAATAACATAACAAAATGAAAATTCGGGTAAATTTATGAATAATAAAAAAAAGAATTCTTCAATTTTAATATAATTAATGATTTTACATATTAATATCATAATATATATATATATATATATATATATATATATATATATATATATATATATATATAAACGTAAACAAACATAAATAAACAAACATTAACGAACATAGATGAACGAACGAACTTATTGTTCATGTTCGTTCATTTAACTAAACGAACAAAAAAATGTATTCATGTTCGATCAATTCTTAAATAAACGAATATAAACGAAATTATCCCGAATGGTTTGCCAAACGTTTGGTTCATTTACAGCCCTAGCACTGCTAAATGCTAACCAAATAACCTCTTGGTTTGCTAAACGTTTGTATATTCTTAGTAGTATTTACCGAACTTCATTTTACAATTTTATGTAAACTACTAAACCGTCCAACCCGCCCAACCCCCATAACCCGCAAGGGTTGGGTTGGGTTATACTTTTGAATGAACGGTTGGATTGAGTTTTTCCAAACCGCCATAATTGGTTGGGTTGTAAAAATGTCCCAAACCGCCCAACTCAACCCGCGTACACCCCTACCAGAAGGTGCAGTGGCTCCCCCTCACCCTTTTAAAAAAATGCATTAGTTTTGATATCCAATTTTTAAAATGTAATAGGGGTGAGCAAGGAGTCCCAAATCCCGATACCGAACCGGTACCGTACCGATCCCGGACCGTCCCATGTATTTCGGTACGGTAATCGGTTCCATGTTTTTCCTATAATCGGTAATCGGTTCGGTGCTGATAGGGTACTAGTACCGAAATATCGTTAGTGTTACCGGTACCGGTACCGTACCGGTCTAATCGGTACGGTATTCGGTATTGAGTTTTCCACATTTTTGGTATCGGGAATTTTCGGTACGGTACCGGTTCGGTACGGTACTAGTCTCATGCTCACCCCTAAAATGTAACGCACTTGGCCCCTTCTCCCCCTAATAATAGTCCTAATTTTTATGTATCTATTTTTTTTCGTTTCTCAGTATCGACACTTTCACAAAAATAGAACAAAACAAATATCTGCTCTATTTGTTTTTATAAATATAAATATAGATATAGTTATTTTGTTTAGGTCACTCATATTTTTCAACTATTTTTATGACAACTATTTATTAAAAAACATATGTACTAAAAAGGGTTTCTCATCCTTGAAATCACACATTTTCTTACAATATTTCTAGGCACCCCTTAGAAAAAAAAATCTAGCTCCGCCCCTGAATCCTGATCCCATACATTGTTAAACAATACATTATCAATGATTTCTTATTTGATTATCCCATTGATATATATAGACTGAATGACAATATTGTGTCCACTATCCAGTTGGTATATATTTTATTTCTCCATTATAAGAAACTAGTTGTGTACCCGTGCAATGCGACGGGATAACAATTTTTTGTACTAAAAATATAAAACTAATGCATTTGCTTGTTAAAATTCTCAAATTAGTGTTTGAAAAAACATGAAATTACAATATTTACCTCTCAATTAAAGAAGGACTATGACTTTTATTTGCTAAAGTCCAGAGATTATAAATTCAATATTTCCATTTCATGTTCCTAAATACGTTGTTTTTTTAATCTCAAAAGACGAAAGAAATTCAATTTTACATGATAGAGATAAATCAAAATTAATGCAAATGACGGGCGGTCTTTTATTTAATGTTATCCTGCTTAGATTTAGATTGGTTCTCATTTCTGATCAAATACCACCTTGTATACATAACTATACACATACTCTTCCTCTTCATGACAATTTATTCACCGCTCCATTATTTCAATAAAGTGTCTATCTTATCATAGAATTGTACAATATACCATTAATATATAATATAACTAATTTTAGGAACTCATGGATGATCTCTAAAAATTTAATGTTTTCGAAATCTTTCGCAGAAAGTTGAATTAGAAGATGGGATGTTGGAGAGTGAAAACATATAGCGCAAAATGTTGAACACAATGAGTTGCCTATGTCTGCTTCTGATCTCTGCACAATCTTTCTCGGACCTACTCCTGCACAACAATGCTAGAATTACATCTTACAAAGGAAAACATTGATATGAACTTAGGAGTCGTTCACCAAATGCTTACATGTATAAGAGTTACCAAGTCACATTACCTTATCGGATGAATACGGGCAAAGACCAAGAGCCTAACCTAACCTGGTAAGAGCTAAAACAAGAACCTAGAGTCTTACTCGGTAAGTGATGACGAAAACTCTTATCACATATAGCGCTTACCGGAAAAACCATTGCATATGATACCGTTTTGGCAGACTATAAGCCTTACCTGGTAAATAAGTAATAGTGTTGAATTTTACATGTAAGCCTTTACCTACCTTTAGCATACGACAACTTACACTGTTATGTAAAATTGAGATTTAATGAATAAAACCAGATTGCAAACGATTGTTAATAAATCATGGGACAAAGAGAAAAGAAGAGCTGCAAGAAGCTTTCTCAAATGGAAATGGTACAACTAAGGTTTCTTGGAACTTGACACATCAAGTTAATATCAATAACCATTACCACCTCATTTCAGTACAAAATTCAAAAATATTTAAGAGGCTATACATGCTTAGAGATTATATTCCAAGACTCCGTTCTCTTACATAATTAAAATTTCAAAAAAGCAACTTCTATCATGTCTAATCCACAGGTTGCTTTCTCATAAATCTAACTTGAATTTGCTTAAAAGAAAATCTCCGGAAAAAAAATCCAATTATTATACAAAACATGAAGATACAAATGAGGACATCATTGAATCAACATTGCTTATCCAAGAAATTGCATGAACCAGAGTAAGGTCATCAAATGTTTGCAGAACCAATGCCCATGTGGTGTTTGTAACAACAAAGTAGTAGATTCAGTTACACCAAATAGAGAGTAATCCAAACATGATGTTGATGCGGAAAAACTAAAAACAACAAAAAAGATCGCTTAAACTTCATAATAGGTTCTAGAAAGGGTGAAAAACCTTGACAGGAGTTTGCAGACCATCAAACCCAAAACGCCACAATATTTGCATCAAACATTTAGCAATAAACATCTTCTGGTAACAACTCCATACATATCTGAACCTTAAATCCCACTATTGTTTCTTGTAAAACCAATGCCGGTAAACACATCATTTTCTATTCCCCTTCACCAAATCAACAACAAAACTGAAAAACACAAATCAAAATTCACATTAGAAAAGGAACATGAATCTGGTCGACAATAAAAAAACGCAAATAGGATGTGGAGCCCCGCAGTCGAAATTTCTCAAACAACCCTGGTGAAGAAGGGGATGACCGATTCAACCCTAGATCATAAAAGCAGGTCAAGCCTAGATGTTGAGGATGTCTGCAATAAGATTCATACTATAAAATCCAAGGATATTTAAACCCTCAAAGAATTGAAAGAACCGGTAACATTAAAAGAAATTCCATAATAGAAAACTTCAACTTACAATTCTTCCACCATAAGTTTCAAGTGTTTAAATTCAAAACTATTGGTTCTAACCTACTCAAAAGAATATTCCAAGAACAAAGTAATTAGACTATGAAGACCAACGTAGCTTGAAGCAAGTGACCACACCATTAAACCATGTAGCAAATCGTAAACTTTAGGATATTGTTTATTAAGAAATTTTGAAACTAATGATAAATACTTGAAAGTTGAAATACATGATACATTCTAGAAACACTGTTGTAACAAAATAAAACATAGAATTAATGTGCATCGGGAACTTTTTACAAGACCTACTTGGAAAATTTTAGAAATCCCAAAAGCGTCAACTCAAATTCCGAAAACTTCAATTTGGAAACATGGATCTGTCCCAAAAACTAAAACAAAACATAATAATGAGTCATAAAATACAGGCATGCATATCATCAAACACCTTCGAAACTTAACCAAATAGATTGATTCGAAATTTAACCAAATAGATCAAGAAGAATGGCTCAAGAAAAATCTGAGGAATGAAGAAGTGCATTAATAAAGTGTATAAGATGAACCTTAACCAATTGTCCAATATTGTCATCGGTTGAGACTGAAAACACTAATGAAACCACCAATGAAGTTATGAAACCAATATATGGTTATGAACCAGTACATGGGAAAACCAACATATATGGAACTAACCATAAATGCAATATTGAATAGAACCTCGAGCATAGATAAACATAAATGCAATATTGAATAGAACATATCGAAGATGGGAAGAAGTATTCGAACCCACATTTTGATTGTAATTTGTAACAAATGGGAACATTTTGAGGGGGGGGATAAAAACTAATCTTTTTGAATTAGGAGCGATGGAGGCAACAGAGGAGCGATGGATCAAACGAAGAAAAAACCTCACAGTATGAAATAGGAATGAAATAGATCAACCCTTGTACGGATTTGAACAACACCAACAAGAACATAAAAGGAAAATTCAAAGAAAATCAAAGGAAACTAATAGAAATCGTGAAAGGAAAAACCGATAGGTGCGTACCTGATGATAGTCTGAAAGGAAAACGACGCAGAAATTGAAGCCCTGAAAAAAATCAAAGAACCGAAACCAATCGAAATCGTGATTGGTTAATAGCAGAACCCAAAAATGGCAAAACTGATAGAGTGTACCAAGTTGAAACCAAACCCATAATCAAATAAAATTGAAACCAAAATTGTTTTTTGATATTATAACTTGGAATCCGATTTGAATACATACCATGAAGCCAAATTAGGAAAATGTTGCTCAAACTTTAAAGCCACAGTTGATACCTCCACGTTATCGAGAAATGGAGCAATGCGAAGAAATGGAGAACAGGGATATGAACAAGAAAACAACCAGAAAGTATCTGAGAGGTCGGATCGTCATCTTGAGAGGCTGAAACGTCGTCTTGGAGGCTGAACCTGATGAGCAATCGTCTTGGAGGTTGAACCTGATGGGGCAGTGAAGTTGTACACGCCTGATAAGATAAACCATGCTTAATAAAGTTGTATACCATGTTTAAAGGGTTGTAAAGTTGAAAATTAAGTAAATATGCTTTAAATAGTTGTACATAAAGCTTAAAAAATTGTATTTAAGAAAAGTAACCCAAATGCTTTATAAAGTAGTATAGATTATTTGACATGCAACATTTTAATAAACTAAGGGCTTGTTTGTTTGCAACTTAATGAGCTTAATGAGACTCACAGCTTATTCAGTCAGCTATATATGACTGTTTGGTAGTGGCTTAATGATATAGAAATTGGCTTATTCAGAAAGATTTCAAGGGGGAGCTTTATGCATGTTTATGCCAAAAATCTCCCAAGGAAAATTTAAGGTAAACGTGAAGCTTGATCCAACCAAAGAAAGTAACAACAATAATCGTACGATTATAATAAAAACAAAGTAAATGAGACGAGAGAATTGGTGACGCGGAAAACCCCTAAAATGGGTAAAAACCGCGGACGAGTGTGAGTCGTCGTGTACTATGGACGTCAATCAGGGACGTCGTCCTTTATAACAAGTTTTACAAATGTAAAACAATACGATAGAGTAAAGTCGGTTGTGCGTCGTGTGTAATTAGACTTCGGTCGTGCGTCGCGTGACAAACGGCAGTAGGCTTTATGAATTTCGAGAGAAACTGAGTGAACTAGAGAACGTAACTTGTGAGCTTGTAAGGTCTGAGAATCAGATGTCCGAATGTGAGATTCCATCTTCATATTTATACTCTAATTTTCCGTTGACAAGTCTTGAATGCGTATCTCTAATAGAATAACCGTTTGATATTGATGATAGCGTCCGTTACGTCCGTTGTTTTTGATGATGGCAACCGTTACAATCTTTGGTTATGAATGTCTCTTGAATCCTGCATTAAACATGACATAACGTATGCCACAGGTTAGTAACTGAAATCATGTCGTACGACTAACTTTATCGGACGAATATTTGTTCATTTAATCGAGGTCGCCTTAAAGGAAGGGCGTCGGTTATCGCTGGTCATACGACTAATTTACCCCCTTGTGGGGACTGTAGGACGACACCTAGGCCTGTTCCTCGTATGTTCGACGAACCATCGACGTCGAGTGTCCAAGTGGTGTCGTGCAAAGTCGCCACAATTAACTCGTTGGATGTTGTCGCTTCTTCTAGTTCTGGACTGAAATCTGTAACAAAATCTGCCAAGACTTGTGATTTGATCGCCGTTTTAGGCTTAAAATCCAAATCATAATTACTGAGGTAGATGCTCCATTTAGCTAGTCATCCTGTTAACTCGGGTTTTCTTAACACATATTTCAATGGAAAGTTAGTTACAACAGTTATACGATGCGATTCAAAATAATGTTGTAACTTCTTAGCAGCCATAACTAACGAAAGCAATAGTTTTTCTATAGATGAGTACCTGGTTTCAGCGTCTAATAGAGTTTTACTTACATAGTAATATGGAAGTTGTCGTCCGTCGGTTTCTCTTATAAGGACTGCACTCACCGAATTAGTACTGACAGCCAGATAAAGTTGAAGAACTTCACCTTTCTCAGGTTTGGAGAGGAAGGGAGGTGATGTCATATATTCCTTGAGTTGTTTCAACGCCTCCTCATGCTTATCAGTCCAATCGAATCCTTTGTTTTTTCTCAGGACATTGTAGAACAGGTGACATCTGTCGGACGACCGAGAGATGAATCTGTTTAAGGTTGCTATACGTCCTGTTAGGCGTTGGACTTCTTTAAAATTTATGGGCGATCTTAGCTCGATAATCGCTTTAATTTGATCTGGGTTAGCTTCAATTCCTCATCGTGTGACCATATAACCGAGAAATTTTCCAGCTCGAACTCCAAAAGAACATTTTGTCGGATTCAACTTCATTTTGTATTTACGCAAAATGTCGAACGACTGCTTCAAATGTCCTATATGTTCGTCCGTATGTTTCGATTTAACGAGCATGTCGTCGATGTATACCTCCATAGTGTCGCCCAAATGTTCTTTGAACATCATATTCACCAACCGTTGATACGTCGAACCTGCATTCTTAAGACCAAAAGGCATTACTTTATAACAATAAATACCTTTATCTGTCATGAAAGTCGTTTTTTCCTGATCATCGGAATGCATCAATATCTAGTTATATCCAGAATATGCATCCATGAAGGTGCGCAATTCATGTCCAGCTGTAGCGTCGACCATAGAATCAATGTGTGGTAACGGAAATGGATCTTTTGGACAGGCCTTGTTAAGGTCTGTGAAATCAATGCATACTCTCCATTTGCCATTCTTCTTTTGGACAACAACAACATTGGCGAGCCAATCTGTATATTTGACTTCTCGTATCTTTCTTGTTTTAAGCAAATTATCAACTTCGTCGTTGATAACTTTATTTCTTTCAGGAGCAAATTTTCGTCTTTTCTGTTGGACGGGTTTGAAGGATGGATCGACGTTGAGTTTATGAGAAATAATACTCGGATCGATACCCACCATGTCTTCGTGCGTCCATGCGAAGCAATCATAATGATCCTGCAAGAAAGAAATTAGTCTATCTTTGAAGGATGGATCAAGTGTCGAACCTATGTAGACCATCTGATCAGGCTTATCCTGGTTTAGGACGACAACTTCCAAGCGATAATCGTCGTCAGTTCCAGGAATGTCCTGGTTCTGTAATTGCTATATTGTCTGCTTCGGGGCTTCAAAGAGACTTTGTAACATTCTGTAGAGACTTTTCTTTCGCCTTTGATCTCCTGTACTCCCCATTGCGTAGGGAATTTCAAGGTTTGGTGGTACGTCGAGGGTACGACTTTCATGTCGTGGATCCATGGTCGCCCAAGGATAACGTTATAAGCTGATGAACAGTCGACGACGTTGAACTTCGTCTGCCTGTTGATTCCTGTAGCATATACTAGTAGTGTGATTTCTCCCATGGTATTTGTTGCTCCTCCGTTAAATCCAACGAGTGTAGTCGAGTGTCGAGTAATCTAAGACTTGTCGATCCCCATAGCTTTTACTGCATCAAAAAAGATAATGTTAGCGGAACTACCTCCGTCGACGAGTATCCTCTTTGTCAGGCAATTTCCAATGCTCAATTGGATAATTAGTCCGTCATGATGTTTCTGGTGTACATCGTCGAGATCTGCTTGGTCGAATGTCAAGGGCATAGCTTCTAATTCTGCGTCTTCCTTGGGTTTTTCCTCCTTTGGAATTGGTCGGTCGTTGGGACCGCGACTAGCATGTCTCTTAGCAGCTCAATATGTGGTCCCACAGACATCAGAACCTCCGGTGATACAATTAATCACCTTAGCATGCTTTGGGGATGTGGGACGCACGTCCTTCTTTTCCGTTAATTCTTAAAAATAACCTTTCGAGTTAAGCTAGGACAGTTCTTTCTTCAGGGCGATGCAATCATCTGTTACATGACCGAAGTCATTATGGAAATCGCACCATTTTGTTTTGTCTTTCTTATCACTGTCCTTATCGCTTTTCTTTGGCCATCGAATGTTTTGCTGAAGCTGTTTCAGGGACGCGACGACGTCTTTGGCTGACCCAGGGAAACCATAAGATGACACCTTAGGATACTGGACAGATTTAGAAGTCGTCGACCCTTTCTTTTCAAATCTGACGTTTGAAATCTGTCGGGCAGGCTCTGATCGACCGGTCGGTTTTAGTTTGAAGTCTGGCTTTTTAACACCTAGACCTTTCCTGTCGTTTCAATGTTTGTTTCTGAAAACGATGTCATCCTCGACCCTCATATGGGCAAGCGTCCTTGCTCGTACGTCTTCAAAGGTTTCTGGAGGATATTTCGTAAGGTCAAGATATAATCCTGAACTATCATCCAGACCCCGTTTGTATGCCTCAATGGCTGTTTTTACGTCGCAATTTCGGATACTGATCATTTCTGCATTGAAACGGTTAAAATAATCTCGGATGGACTCTCCATTTTTCTGTACGACATAATAAAGGTCGCTCGTCTGTTTTTCCATTTTTCGGCTGCTGGCGAATTGTTGAGTAAATTGGTTCACCAATTCTGCAAAAGACCCGATGGTTTTGGGTTTGAGATTGATCAACCATTGTAACGTTGCTCCAGTCAAGGTCGCTCCAAAACTCTTGCACATACAGACTTCTTGAAACTGATACGGTATCGAGACAGTCCACATAAGTTGTTTGTATTGGGCGACGTGTTCTGTCGGATCAGTGACGCCTGAATATTTTGGGGCGAAGGTCGGGATGCTATATTTCTTTGGAACGTCCACCAACGCGATCTCATCAACGAATGGCGACGCCTGAAATCCTGTACGTGGCTTGACATCAACTGGAACTGCTGCCCTCGACAATTTGGCCAGCATCGACAAGACACGCTCATTCTGTTCTTCCAGAAGTTTCAACCGTTGTGCAACGGGATCTATTGGGATACCCCCAGAGACACCCAATGGAACATAACCTGATCCGTTGAAGTTAGTTGGCTGTGAAGAATCAGAGGCATACCTATTTATGCCAAAAATCTTCCAAGGAAAATTTAAGGTAAATGTGGAGATTAATCCAACCAAAGAAAGTAACTTTAATAATCGTACGATAATAATAAAAATAAGGAAAATGAGACGAGAGAGTTGGTGACGCGGAAAACCCCTAAAATGGGTAAAAACCGCGGACGAGTGAGAGTCGTCGTGCACTATGGATGTCAATCTGGGACGTCGTCCTTGATAACAAGTCTTACAAGTAAAAAGTAATGTAAAACAATACAATAAAGTAAAGTCGGTCGTGTGTCGTGTGTAATTAGACTTCGGTCGTGCGTCGCGCGACAAACAACAGTAGGCTTTATGAACTTCGAGAGAGACTGAGCGAGCTTGTAATTCGTGAGCTTCTAAGGTCTGAGCATCAGATGTCCCAATGTGAGATTTTAGCTCCATATTTATACTCCATCTTTCCGTTTCCCAAGTATTGAATGCGCAAGACAGTTTCTGGTATTGATGACAGCGTCTGTTACATCTTTTGGTCATGAATGCCTTTGAATCCTGCATGTAAATATAGTATAACATATATTGTGAGTGAGTAACGGAAATTCAATCGTGCGACAGTATTTGCTGGACAAATATTTGATTGTTTAGTCGAGGTCATCCAAAGGAAGGGCGTCGACTACCGCCGATCGTACGACTAGGGCCTGGTGGAATTTTCTACCCAAACAGTTTGCCCCCAAATTTAAAATTCAAGCGGCAATTTTTTGAAATTTAAATTTAAAACATGACACGTGCTGTAAGGGGAACGCGGGTAATTTGAATAGAACCAAATAAGTTCGTTTCCAACTAAATAATGACGTCATCCCCTGCAGAAATAGATAACTAGGGACAGGTGTCATGCATTCAAAGAATGTACTCGAGTGCTTTGCCTGACAAGGGTGACACGTTTCACTTGACGATTGGTGATCCAATTTTCCTGGCGATTCGGTTTCCAAATTACAGTATAAGTAAAGATTTCCCTTAATCTTTTCCTTTTTCTATGCTTATCTTTTCAAATAATATACATCTCCGGCGAGATTCAGTTTCCGAGCGACCAGAATCCTTTCCTTTCTAGATTCGAGGTTTAGAACACTATTTAAGGTACGACTTCTAGTTCTTTTTTATTGTATTGATTTATGCATAAGAAATCCTTAGCTAAGAAGCCTAGAAAAGCTTGGGATTGTCTCAATTATTGGCGAGCGACTGTGAGTGTTCCTGACTTCAAGATGTCAAATGAACCTGTTAGTGTTTATGAGGAAGAAGAACATCTAGACTATTTTAAGAAATTAGATAGGATTCCAGAGGGTGTCAATTTAGTGACGCCTGAGGATTTACGGCCAGCCGAAGTTCCGAAGGGATATGGTGTTTTATACGTGTATCCCTTCAAAATAGGCTTTTCCTGGCCATTTAGTCCCTTGGTCAGGGAGTTTTTAGATGTATTTGACTTATCACCTGGACAGTTGATGCCTCAATTCTGGCGGATTGTCCAGGTGGTCGATCGTCTTACGACCGACTGGGGGGCTCCGTTCAATTTGAACGACCTTCTTACTGCTTATAGCGTTCGAGCGGATAACTATCATAGATATAGTTTATTCCCTCGAACAAAGGGAGATACCGTACTGGTGCATAATACTGCGGTGAACGACCGTGGTTGGAAACGCCACTATGTTTTCCTCCAAGTGGCATCCTTGAACGATGAGGATAGCCAATGGTTTTCATCCGGATGGAACGAGTCAGGTAGGTTTTCATATTTTGTCGAGTGTTTTCAGTTCTGCCGTTGATATCTTTTTCTAATGTTTTTCTTTGTTTGCTTTATCAGTTATCGACTTTACCAAAATTAAACCAAGAAGGGACTCTCTAGAAAAAATTCAAAGAATTTTGGATAAGAGTATAGTCGACCGTTCTTTTTCCGTTCGGTCGAACGACGAGGAAGACGAAGTCGTCTTTGTTGCTGAAGTTCCGTCTGTCGAGGGTTCTCATCAAGAATAGGAGAGAGAAGAAGAAGAAGGAGAAGAAGAAAAGAGAGAAGAAGAGATGACCGGTACGTCGTTCGACGATATTTTCATAGTTTGTGTTACATATCCTTTCTAACTCTTTTACTTTGTCCTGAAGATTCATCTGTAAAGTCGGCTGCTCAGAGACGGGCCGAACAACTGGAGCTTGCCCGTCAAGGCAGGGAGAAATCAAGGAAGAGATCTGCTCCTCCCGCGGGGGTGGATCCAAAGCGTCTCCGAGGCAAACCCCGGTCCTCACCAAAGAATACGGGTGAGGCTTCTTTGTCGTCCCTTTCAGGGGCTATACCGGCGAAAGAAACCGTTGCTAGTGTCGAGCTCGGAAGCTCGACTAAGGCGATGAAGGATATTCCCTTGTCGGGAGTGTCGGGCGTTGAGAAGCCTCCTTCCTCCTCTAAAGGTGAGGGGAAGAATAAGGAAAAAGTGCGAGAGATGACTTTCAAAGCCACTCTCCCAGCTGATTTCATGATGAATGACGTTCTCGAAAGAGACGTTATTTTTCCCCATTTGGCGAAATTCCTTCTCCCAACCTTTTACGATCGTTACAAGGAGTCTAGGTTGGAAGACACGGGAGCCCATGTCGCTGGTCTCTCCTTCATGGTAATTATATTTTACCTTTATTTCCTTTGTTTTACTTGTTCTGTTTTTAATCCTTTTGCTACTGTTGTAGGCTTTTCAAGCTTGTTTGAGCTTTTATGCTCAAACAGAAGGCATGAGGGCGTCTTTTCCTGAAGTCAAGAAGAGGGCTGATGAGGCTCTTGAAAAGGAGAAGGTCGCCCTAAAGGCGGTCGAGGCTGAGAAGATAAAGGTCGAGAGCCTCAAGGTTAAACTCGTTGAAGCCCAAAATGAGAAGGTCGAGTTTAGGAATCGCGTCTTTGAACTTGAGGCGTTAACGACCAAACTGGAGGTCGAGAAAATAAAAGCCACCACTGATGCTGCTGCTTATGCTGATAAAGTTGCGTCTCTTCAGAAGAAAGTCGACGGTTTGGAGAGCCACGTCAAAGACTTGGAGGAGGAGAATCAGCAGCTTGAAGCCTTCTCTCGTCTCACAGCCAGGGCTGCTTTGATGAGACGTCATCTGAATGGAAAAAATCCCATGGCGTCGGCTGCCGAAGAGCTCAAGACTTATCTTGAGAAGGTGGGGACTGAAAGGGACCTCGACGAGGATGACGATATGGACGGGAGTGATGGCGGAGAAGAGGAGATGGCAGCAAGGACAGACAACGTGCAAGAACAGCCTAACGTTCCTCCTCCTCAGCTTTAAGGTCAAAGATCAATCGCTGCTGATCCGGTGGAATATCTTCCTTGTCTTGAATCTTGACCTTGACATTGTCGATGGTGTCGCTGTTCTCGATTTCCGAAATAGTTTTGCCTTTTCAATCTTCTAAGGGTCGACCATCTGTGATCGTCTTTTAACAATTGTAACTTCTTTTTTTTAAAAGACAAGGTTTCTTTTTTGTCTATCAATGTTTATATTATGTTTTTATACTTAATCGTACGTCGAATAAAAGATGGACAAACATTCACTTAGACCATCAATTAAAAAGAAATCAATTGAAACTTTCGATCACTCTTAGGTAATTTATAGTAATGGGTTTGGATTCTAAATATTGAACATCAAGTACAGAATTTAACCTTTGAACATATACGTATGATCGCATGAGTTTTACTCAATATAAAGATTTCAAATAAGTCGTGCGTCCCTGTGAAGAACAACATTAGTGGGGTGGTCGTTGGTTTGACCAACATCCCTCCGATGCTTAAGTTAGAAATTTTCTTCAAGAAATAATCAAAGAAATTAATTTCAAAGAATTAAAAGAAATACCTCTTTAGATGAACTGCATTCCAACTTCGTGGGATATCTCGACCATCGAGGGTTTGGATCTTATAAGCTCCTTTACCCACGACATTAGAGATTTGATAAAGACCTTCCCACTTAGTGGAAAGTTTACCTGTATTAGGCTCTTGAGTGTTTTGAAACACTCGACGTAGGACGTAGTCGCCTTCTTGAAAAATTTTGACCTGGACATTTTTGTTGAAATGTCGTTCAACCACTTGTTTTTGTGACGCCATGCGAATGTGAGCAGCTTCTCGAAGTTCCTCTAAGGTGTCAAGGTCGTAACTTAAATCGACCAGGTTATGTTCAACGGACGTATGCCTTGAAGTCGGTAGTTGTACCTCAATAGGTAACACAGCTTCACATCCATAGACTAAGGAAAAGGGAGTTTGTCCTGTGGACGTATGAGGTGTCGTACGATTAGCCCATAGAACGGAAGGCAATTCTTCCACCCATTTCCCTTTAGCAGCTTTGAGTCTTTTCTTGATTGAATTGATGATAGTTTTATTACTTGACTCGGCTAGACCATTCGACTGTGGATATCGAGGCGTTGATGTTACCAATTTGATGTTCCTTTCTTCACAAAATCTTCGCGTTCGATCACTGATGAATTGTGTCCCGTTGTCGCACGTTATTTCAAATGGAATTCCAAACCTACAAATGATGTTAGTTTGGATAAAAGAAACGACTTATTTGTCCCGAATCTGGGAGAAAGTCGCTGCTTCGACCCATTTAGAGAAATAATCTGCTAAAACTAAAAGGAATACCTTTTGCCCGGGGGCAGGTGGTAATTTCCCAACAATATCCATTCCCCACTTCATAAAGGGCCATGGGATCAACATCGAATGTAAGGGTTCGGATGGTTTATGAGACATACCTGCGTGTCGTTGACATGCGTCGCACGATTGTACATACCTAATCGCATCTTGCCTTAATGTCGGCCAATAATAACCTTGTCGTGATACCCGGTTGGCTAGACTGCGACTTCCTGAATGATTTCCACATTCACCGTCGTGCATATCTTGCAGAATTTTCTGGACTTGCGTCTTGTTGGTGATACATCGCAGATTCAGACCAGTCGAAGATCTTCGATATAACTGTCCTCTGATAATAACGAACCTTGATGCTTTAAATCTAACCTTTCTTGCTTCCATTATGTCATCAGGCAGTTGATCGTTCTCCAGATAATTTCTAATATCGTCTGACCAAGAGTTTTCTTCCTCAATCGGTGCGACCAAAATATTACCATCGTCTTTGATGGATGGTATTGTGAGGTGACCTATTGGGACATTGTCGAACGTCGTTTGATTAAGTGCTGACCCCAAATTGGCTAGTGCATCAGCTTGGGTATTCTGATCTCTTGGTATTTGCTCGATTACAAAGCGACTGAATTTCTTTGCTTCCTCCTTTACTATTTTATAATAAGCAATCATCCTTGAATCTTTTGTTGCGAACTCTCCATTAACTTGGTTAACAACTAAGGACGAGTCGCTCCGGACATGCAAATATGTTGCCCCCAAGTCGTGAGCAATTTTGATTCCCCCAAGTCATATTCTGCCTCATTATTTGTAGCTTTGAAATCGCACCGTATGGAGTATATTATTTTGCCCCCTTGTGGGGACTGTAGGACGACACCCAGGCCTGTTTCGCGTATGTTCGATGAACCATCAACGTCAAGCGTCCAAGTGGTGTCGTGCAAAGTCGCCACAATTAACTCATCGGACGACATTGTGTTTTCCAGTTCTGGACTGAAATCTGAGATAAAATCTGCTAAGACCTGTGATTTGATCGTCGTCTTGGGCTTGAAATCCAAATCAAAATTGCTGAGGTAGATGCTCCACTTAGCTAGTCGTCCTGTTAATTCAAGTTTTCTTAACACAGACTTTAATGGAAAGTTAGTTACCACAATTATAGGATGTGACTCAAAATAATGTCGTAGCTTCTTAGCAACCATGACTAGCGAAAGTAAAAGTTTTTCTATAGACGAATACATGGTTTCTGCGTCTAGTAGAGTTTTACTTACATAATAGATTGGCAATTGTCGTCCGTCGGTTTCTCGTATAAGAACTGCACTTACCGAATTAGTGCTGACGGATAGGTAGAGTTGAAGAACTTCGTCTTTCTCAGGTTTAGAGAGAAAATGAGGCGACATCATGTATTTTTTAAGTTGTTGCAACGCCTCTTCATGCTTATCAGTCCACTCGAATCCTTTATTTTTTTGCAGGACATTGTAAAATAAGTGACATTTTTCGGACGATCGAGAGATGAATCGGTTTAGAGCTGCTACACGTCCTGTGAGACGTTGGACTTCTTTAAAATTTATGGGCGATTTTAGTTCGACAATTGCTTTGATTTGGTCTGGATTAGCTTCGATTCCTCGTCGTGTAACCATATAACCGAGAAATTTGCCAGCTCGAACTCCGAAAGAACATTTTGTTGGATTCAACTTCATCTTATACTCACGCAAGATATCGAACGACTGCTTCAAATGTCCGATATGATCATCTGCATGTTTCGATTTGACAAGCATGTCATCGATGTATACCTCCATAGTGTCGCCCAAGTGCTCTTTGAACATCATATTCACCAATCGCTGATACGTCGAACCTGCATTCTTAAGACCAAAAGGCATTACTTTATAACAATAAATACCTTTATCTATCATGAAGGCCGTTTTTTCCTGGTCGTCAGAATGCATCAATATCTGGTTATACCCAGAATACGCGTCCATGAACGTGAGTAATTCATGTCCTGCTGTAGCGTCGACCATAGAGTCGATATGTGGCAATGGAAATGGATCTTTCGGGCAGGCTTTATAAAGATCGGTAAAATCAATGCATACTCTCCATTTACCATTTTTCTTTTGGACGACAACAACGTTAGCAAGCCAATCTGGATACTTGACTTCTCGTATTTTTCTTGTTTTAAGCAAATTATCAACTTCGTCGTTGATAACTTTATTTCTCTCAAGAGCAAATTTCCGTCTTTTCTGTTGAACGGGTTTAAATGATGGATCGATGTTGAGTTTATGAGAGATAATACTCGGATCGATACCCACCATGTCTTCGTGCATCCAGGCGAAACAATCATAGTGATCCTGCAAAAAAGAAATTAGTTGCTCTTTGAAGGAAGAGTTGAGCGTCGAACCTATGTAAACCATCTGATCAGGCTTATCCTGGTTTAGGACGACAGCTTCCAAGCGATAGTCGTCGTTAGTCCCAGGAACATCCTGGTTCTGTAATTGCTATACTGTTTGCTTCGAAGGCTTCAAGGAAACTTTGTAACATTCCCTAGCAACCTTTCTTTCGCCTTTGATCTCCTGTACTCCCCATTGCGTGGGAAATTTCAAAGTTTGGTGATATGTTGAAGGTACAACCTTCATGTCATGAATCCAAGGTCGCCCAAGGATAACATTATAAGCTGATGAGCAATCGACAACATTGAACTTCGTCTGTCTGTTGATTCCTTTAGCATATGCTGGGAGTGTGATTTCCCCCATGGTGTTTGTCGCTCCACCATTAAATCCAACGAGTGTGGTCGAACGCCGTGTAATCTCGGATTTGTCGATGCCCATCGCTTTTACTACATCAAAAAAGATAATGTTAGTTGAACTACCTCCGTCGACGAGTATCCTTTTTGTTAGACAATTTCCAATACTCAATTGGATAATTAGTCCGTCATGATGTTTCTGATGTATGTCATCTAAATCTGCCTGGTCGAACGTCAAGGGCATAGCCTCCAGTTCTGCGTCCTCTTTGGATCTTGCTTCTTTTGGAATTGGTCGTTCGTCAGGACCGCGACTAGCATGTCTTTTAGCAGCTGAGTATGTGGTCCCACAAACATCAGAACCTCCGGTGATACAATTGATCACCTTGGCATGCTCTGGGGATGTGGGACGTGCGTCTATCTTTTCCGTTAATTCCTGCAAATAACCTTTCGAGTTGAGCCAGGACAGCTCTTTCTTTAAAGCGATGCAATCATCTGTTATATGACCGAAGTCATTATGGAAGTCACACCATTTAGTTTTGTCCTTCTTGTCACTGTCTTTGTCACTTTTCTTTGGCCACCGAACGTTTTGTTGGAGTTGCTTCAAGGATACGACGACGTCCTTAGCTGATCCAGGGAAACCATAAGATGATACTTTAGGATACTGGACAGATTTAGAAGTCGTCGTTCCTTTCTTTTCAAATCTGACGTTTGAAATTTGTCTGGTAGGCTCTGACCGAATGGTTGACTTTGGTTTGAAATCTGGCTTTTTAACACCTAGGTTTTTCCGGTCGCCCGAGTGTTTATTCCTGAAAGCGAGGTCATCCTCGACCCTCATATGGGCAAGCGTCCGCGTTCATACGTCTTCAAAGGTTTCTGGAGGATACTTCGTAAGGTCGAGATACAACCCGGAACTATCGTCCAGACCCCGTTTGTACGCTTCAATTGTTGTTTTTACGTCGCAGTTACGGATACTAATCATTTCCGCATTGAACCGGTTAAAGTAGTCTCGGATGGATTCTCCATTCTTTTGCATAACATAGTAAAGATCGCTCGTCTGCTTTTCCATTTTCCGGCTGCTAGCGAATTGTTGAGTGAATTGATTCACCAACTCTGCAAAAGACCCGACGGTTTTAGGTTTGAGATTAATCAACCATTGTAAAGTTGCTCCGGTCAAGGTCGCCCCAAAACTTTTGCACATGCAGACTTCTTGGAACTGGTACGGTATCGAGACAGTCCACATAAGTTGTTTGTATTGGGCGACGTGTTCTGTTGGATCAGTGACGCCTGAATATTTTGGAGTGAAGGTCGGGATGCTGTATTTCTTTGGAACGTCTACTAACGCGATCTCATCAATGAATGGTGACGCCTGAAATCCTGTACGTGGCTCGACATCGACTGGAAGTCTGGAACTGCTGCCCCCGGCAATTTGGCCAACATCGACAGGACACGTTCATTTTGTTCTTCCAGAAGCTTTAATCTTTGTGCGACGGGATCTAACGGAACACCATTTGGAGCACCCAATGGAACATAACCTGATCCATTGATGCTAGTCTGATGTGAAGCATCAGAGGCGTATCCATTAAAGGGAATAGAAGCCATAGGCATGGTTGGTATTACGAAAGTCGCGGGATTAATTGATGGTGGACGAGGATAATTAGGCAACGGAGGGGGCACATTCCAGGCACCAACGTAAGCATTCGTAGTCCCCGTCGTATTATTTCCATTCTGGTTTCTTAGATGCTCGATGGTTTTAGCTGCTTGTCGAGCCTAAACTGTTAGGGCGTCGATACGAGCACGAGCAGCAGTCAACTCCATGTTCATTTGAGCCATGACATGATCTTGGGTTCCTTGGAATGTCATTATCCTGATTAACTGGAAAAAAGAACACTAAGAGGAAAATGTTAGTCCGTCGTAAGATTATCGAAGATTTTCTTTGGATGGGGCCCCACGGTGGGCGCCAAACTGTTTATGCCAAAAATCTCCCAAGGAAAATTTAAGGTAAATGTGGAGCTTAATCCAACCAAAGAAAGTAACTTTAATAATCGTACGACAATAATAAAAATAAGGAAAATGAGACGAGAGAGTTGGTGACGCGGAAAACCCCTAAAATGGGTAAAAACCGCGGACGAGTGAGAGTCGTCGTGCACTATGGACGTCAATCAGGGACGTCGTCCTTGATAACAAGTGTTACAAGTAAAAAGTAATGTAAAACAATACAATAAAGTAAAGTCGGTCGTGTGTCGTGTGTAACTAGACTTCGATCGTGCGTCGCGCGACAAACAACAGTAGGCTTTATGAACTTCGAGAGAGACTGAGCGAGGTTGTAATGTAACACCCTAAAAATAAGGATAACAAAAATCCGAAAAACGGACATGCGGTATTTAAAATTGCCAAAGCAAGAACCTCCCAAAAATGGGGAAAGTACACAAACCTGTTTAAATACAAACGTAATTAAACGGATAATAAATAACAACCAACTAATCTAATTTCTATAACCAGAAAAGAGATTACAATCAAGGGTGTCATTTATAGACCCAAAGGATTCTCTACCAATAAGTCCAAAAGCGATATTCCCAAATCACTCACCCAAGCAATATGCCCGCTTAGAACCGGTGCCGCTAAAACCTGAGATACACATCGACACCAAACAATTGTTAGGCCAGAAAGCCTAGTGAGTTGAACAATAATAAGCATGCATGATCAGTTACAATTCTTATCAGCAGTTAACTAGAGTTCAACAAATGTGGAGTCAATAGGGGAGACCCATAGCACCAATCAATTCCACTCCAAAGAGTCGATGCACCTTGATGCCCTTAACAAGGAACACCCCAAAGGCCCGACCCACTCAGAGATCAGACCGTGCAGGAAACTTTCCGAGTGGCGGAGGTCTAATGGGCACATACTTTCACAGTGGCACCCCGAGACTACATCCTCCTAGTGAATTTGCCTTGGTTCGTCCAACATAATGCATATAAGGAGGTCCTTAGGTATATTTCAACCAAATATATTCCGGTACCAACCACGGGTACGATAACACCCTCCTAATAGCATGAGTCTAACATAAGACTTAAATATCCACATAACCACGTAGTAGATACAATAACACCAAGTGTGTATTCCAAATGGAAATCATCATGTTGTACCAAACATATATTCCATAATCATGTCAAATACCCATTGTGGGCACACATATGTAAATTTCCCAAATAATTACACCACATATAGTAAATCATGGTCTGATACTTCATTTACATATATCTCACATAATCTCATAGAACTACCATCAAATACATAAGCCCGTAAAGATGACCATTTTGAGCAATATGTGATGATAACAATAATTAAGCAAATATGATGTGTATCCAGTTTTAACAAAAGTTTAGTAAACTCACCTTGCTAGATTTAGACTAAATCTAGATTTTACCCACTTAGAACTTTCCTTGAAGAACTTGATTCTTCAAACCAAATCTTCCAAAACCTAGATCCACAAGGTTCCAACCATAAATATACATTATCTACCATAAATAATTGATTCCCAAACACTTAATTAACGAGATCTCTATTTTGGGCAAAACCCTAATTTTGACCCAAAACTTCCAACAAAGATCTAAACCGAAATCTAGAGAAATCAAGTACTAGAAAACCATCAATGAAGCTTTTATAACTTATTCCATGGTTTAGAAATGGTTAGAATGACTTACGAGTAGGTTTATTGGAAAACCTCCAAATTTGGCCAACAATCGTGAAGAACACTTGGAGAAGATGAAGATGAGGTTGGTGATGAAGCTTTTAAACCGAAACCTTGGGTGAAGATCCTCACTCTAGCAACAAATGGTGATGATTTGGTGTTTGGTAGGAGTTTAGATGAGGTAGGTTGAGAGGAAGGGTTGGGAGAGAATGAGAAAGATGAGAAATGAGGAGATTTGGGGTTAAAGTCTTTTAATGCCCGCACTGGGCCTCTGCACCATGCGCACGACCCGTGCGTTTTTAATGAAGGTTGCCGCACGGGTCGTGCGCCACTCCCAGAAGCACATCAAGCTTCTTCTCAAATGGTTAAATCCCGTTTTGGCCATAACTTCTTCGTTATAGCTCCGATTTCGCTACGGAAAGAACCGTTGGACTCGCAATTGAATCATTTATCCATCAAGACTATAAAATCAAGGATTAACGCCCAAAATCAAATATCTTATTTTTTTCTTAATATATTGGTTTCTGTATAAACTTGAAATGATACCTTTCGAAAATCGGGGTGTTACAATCCTCCCAACCTTAAAAGAGATTTCGTCCTCGAAATCTAGCACCAACCAATCACCCACTAACGCCCTTGGCGAAGTCAACTGATTCTCTATCCAAAAGGAATACCTTCACTAAACCTTAGCTCATATACGATCCCGATTACATCCCGGTTGAGGTTGTCGCTGCGTTCCTTATAACGAACCATCGCCAACTCAACTTCAACTTTCCATATAACTCACCCAAAGCGGGATGAACGTCAAGTCCTTTCTTAATCATTTTCTTAACCAATAAATCTCGATTGCCTCCCAACCTTAGACTGCTCGTATTACCCCAAGAGTAACCTACGGCCTTATTCAATCATTTCCACCAAAAATACCCCAAATCAAACATTTCGTTTAGATACCTCTAAATTCGACGTATCAAGGTCTCCTTGATAATTGATTTGTACCTAAAATCCACCTTGACATTCTCATCAAATGTATCCAATAAACATTACCACTGACTCCCACCATGCTCTCAAGCATCGATTTCCAAATCAACGAAAGTACTGACAATTATCAACATACCAATGGTTGATTTCTTAATTATCAACGTCTAATTTCCTTAAGTTTACCGCTCGTCCTACAGACGCACCAGATCTAACAGAATACATTGAAGCATACCCACAATCATTGTCCTCAACTTACGCGCCAACACCTAACCTCGAGACGGCCATTCTGCAAACGTGGGTATACTATCAAATATTTCCTTCCCGAATAATAATGTCGATTCAAAGTTGACACCTACTATTGGAAATAGTCACCCAAATCCAACATCGTTACCAGTCAACCATAACATCATCATTAATCACGAATACCCAACAATATAGTACACCACCGACACATAACACACCGTTGCATCAAAATCCCACAATTCCAAAACCAACCAAACCCAAACAACCGAACACGATTTTAATCCGTAGGTTTAACGAGGCATAAAGATCGTTACCTAACTGACTGAGAGAAAACATTTGTCTAACGCCTCAAACTCCGGTGACTCTTTAAATCCTTAATATTGACTCCTAACACGAGGGGGCTTACACCTATAGCCCAATGAGTTCAAGGTTTTTCACACTATGATGCCAATTTGAAATTTATAAAACTCTTAAATACATAAGTTTTATAACAATTAAACGTGCGGTGAAAATACACTATCGTGCATTTGATAGTTTTCAAAATTGATCGCCAATGCCACACATATAAAACCATTTTCAAAACTCATTTGCTCATTACCTACGCTAATAAAACGATAACGAAAAATGCGTAACAAAATTTTCAATGGACTACCATGGTCTTAGTATGCATCAATTTATGCCATGCATATGAAAATAACTTTCCGCCCTATAACACGAGCAACAAAAGTTTGTACAACTCACAAAAGGGGATTTCACAACTTCAACTTTAAAATCTTTTAATTTAACACCAAAAAGTCGGAAAATAAAATTTCCAACAAAACCTATATACGTCCGATCATTTCCCAAATGTAACAACACAATAGGAACGTAAATAAATAAATAAATATATATATGTATATATATTTTTATTCGCATTTCAAATTTAGGCCGCACCGATAAAACGTACTTGCCCAAAATTGTAATTACCACGACATGCAAACCGAAAATTCATTTCACGCATTGCGGAAAAACCCCTATCAGTAAAATCAATAACCGAAATATGTTTTGGGCAAAAGTTCTATCTGAAATACCATAAATCTTTCATACAGAGCTACAGAAGGGAAATTCGCAAAATCGAACCTTAAAATTTCTGTAATTAACAATGAAATGTCATGAAATAAAACTTCTCATAGTGACTCACATACATCGGTTTATTCTCCAAGATTTAGTAAAGACATATGCATGTGATTTGAGCAATTGTACGAGTATTTAGTTTAATTCCAAACTGTATAAATAAAATGTTGGCGAAATCCAAGACCACATGCTCATAATATCGAACTTTTAAAGTTTTCCCTATTTCAGTCACAATGCGGCACGAAATAAGATTTCACTACAAAAATTGCATGCGACCGTTTATTTCACAAAGCTAGCAGATTGACATGTGTATGTACCCGGTTAAAACATGAAATAATTTAGGTCATTTTCGAGTTCAAAGCCAAATATAAACATGCTCTCATCGTTCTAAAACATTGGCTAAAATACCATGACGGAAATTTCCAATAAGATATTCATACATGACCAAAAGTATAATTAACTAAAATCTCATTGCTGGTTGAGACAAACCATTTTTCAAAGGAACTCGTATTCTTATGTTTTTAAAGTGCCTCATAACACAGTAATATGTATTTTCTGGAAAAGGTTTATAAGATCAAATACAAGAAATGACACTTACGTCAACTGAATTCCAATTACATATGTAAAATCATCGAGGAAACATCTCAACATGATTTATTTACCAAAATACCCAAAGATTCCAAAATGGATGACTCGACATGTTCATAAAACTAAACATTTCAAATAATCAAAACTTCTCATTAGTTGCAATAAAATGTTTTCCAAATGAACTATTTCTCTTCATGTTTCCAAAATGACTCCTAGTCCAATGACATGGATTTTCCAACGGTTTATAAAACCGTCTGCACCAAATGGACAATTAAATATCCAAAATACAGCAACCAATAACGGGGATACCCGTATCCGTTGAGAGTAGAAGAGCACGAAGTATGCTACTCCTACAACGTTCATCGTATGACACCTAACGACATGAAAGCCCAAGTGTCCCTACGAACCCTTGACAAGTTCCACCCAAGAGACGAGATACCTTGATGCCACAAAGGACACCCGAAAGGCCCGGCACGTCCGAGGACTACAACTGAAGAAATTCCCCTACGGCGGAGATCTAGGCGCACACCCACACAGTGTCGCCCAAGACTACCTCATCCTGGTGCCTACTTGTCAAGTTTTGGTCATAAAACATGAGTCCCGGAGTCTAACCCCGTACTACCCAATTGACCATCCAATAAGACTGACTCACGTGCCTATGGATCCAATGCAACACAGTCTAAAAATACACGACTACACATGAATGACAAAAGCACTCGAGTCTGTAATGATTATAAATATGAAATAAAATGCATTAAGATGTAAATCATAAATTGGACTCTACATCGAGCCATTAAAACCGGACAAATGTCCTCAAGACTCTTTTAAGCCAACACCGAGCTAAAATGCTCAAAATCCATTCGACCAACAATTACTGGTCCCCCAAATAATGAAATGTCTTTAAACAACGTGTACGAAGACACATACCTCAAAGACGAGTTTAACCCAAAACTCAACACTTAATGGGATCAAAGGTTTTCCAAAAGGTTTATGAATGCAAAAACACCAACATACATATAACATGGAATAGACTTCATTTGTACAAAATCATCAAAGATGCATAAATCATAAAATAGATCTTACTTGTACAAAATCACCAAGAATACGTAGATCATGCTATTTAGTTGTTGAAATGTTCAAAACCCAATATAAGCATTTTAAGAGGTTAACACAACCCAAGTTTACTAAATATGAATACTTATCAAAATACTCACTCTTTGACATGCAACCAAGTAAAATATATTTTTGCTTCAAAATACACAAAACTTATCAACAGTTAACCATTTCATGTAAAACACAAATCACTTTAAAATAAACATTTTGGCATGTACACCATTTTCACAAATTAACTTGAACTCACGCTCCTCGATTTCTATAGTTACACTATCGTCATCCAAATGCTCAACATCTTCAGGCAAGGCCACGGACTTCATAGGTTCACCTTACAATTTCTCCTTGAATACACCGATTCAAAAGTCAATGGTTCTAATCCAACCAATTAATCCGACTCGAAACTGTCCATGTATGCATTTACCATACTTACCGTTACTCCAAGTGACGAATAATAAAATCATCAACTTTTTCTAATGGTTACCCATTCAGAAACTTTCTTACCACCCCAACGGTCGACATACCAAGGCCGTTCATACAAGCACGAAGATGAATAAGAAGGAGATTAACATAATTGAACACGAAGGAAACGTACTACTACGTCTACCAAATATTATAACATTAGAAGACCAAGCACAAGAGAACGTATTACTACCTTACCAATTGTCACGGTAACGGCATTTCAAGTACCATCACGTATAAATATTCTCATAATCACATTAGCTAGGTGAGATTATGAACATATAATACATAAAGGTTCTCGTTACCATCGCCACAACGCTTGATAACCATAGTTTCCGTCGACTCTAAGACTAACCCATCTTAGAAATTCTACCCATCTCGCAATCATTGCTTAACATACTCAGTCTAAGTCTAGACATCTCACGTTCATGCCTAGTTCACTTAAACTAGAGCTTTGATACCAACTTGTAACACCCTAAAAATAGGGATAACAAAAATCCGAAAAACGGACATGCGGTATTTAAAATTTCCAAAGCAAGAGCCTCCCAAAAATGGGGAAAGTAAACAAACCTGTTTAAATACAAACGTAATTAAACGGATAATAAATAACAACCAACTAATCTAATTTCTATAACCAGAAAAGAGATTACAATCAAGGGTGTCATTTATAGACCCAAAGGATTCTCTACTAATAAGTCCAAAAGCGATATTCCCAAATCTCTCACCCAAGCAATATGCCCGCTTAGAACCGGTGCCGCTAAAACTTGAGATACACATCGACACCAAACAAGTGTTAGGCCAGAAAGCCTAGTGAGTTGAACAATAATAAGCATGCATGATCAGTTACAATTCTTATCAGCAGTTAACTAGAGTTCAACAAATGTGGAGTCAATAGGGGAGACCCATAGCACCAATCAATTCCACTCCAAAGAGTCGATGCACCTTGATGCCCTTAACAAGGAACACCCCAAAGGCCCGACCCACTCGGAGATCAGACCGTGCAGGAAACTTTCCGAGTGGCGGAGGTCTACTGGGCACATACTTTCACAGTGGCACCCCGAGACTACATCCTCCTAGTGAATTTGCCTTGGTTCGTCCAACATAATGCATATAAGGAGGTCCTTAGGTATATTTCAACCAAATATATTCCGGTACCAACCACGGGTACGATAACACCCTCCTAATATCATGAGTCTAACATAAGACTTAAATATCCACATAACCACGTAGTAGATACAATAACACCAAGTGTGTATTCCAAATGGAAATCATCATGTTATACCAAACATATATTCCATAATCATGTCAAATACCCATTGTGGGCACACATATGTAAATTTCCCAAATAATTACACCACATAGAGTAAATCATGGTCTGATACTTCATTTACACATATCTCACATAATCTCATGGAACTACCATCAAATACATAAGCCCGTAAAGATGACCATTTTGAGCAATATGTGATAATAACAACAATTAAGCAAATATGATGTGTATCCAGTTTTAACAAAAGTTTAGTAAACTCACCTTGCTAGATTTAGACTAAATCTAGATTTTACCCACTTAGAACTTTCCTTGAAGAACTTGATTCTTCAAACCAAATCTTCCAAAACCTAGATCCACAAGGTTCCAACCATAAATATACATTATCTACCATAAATAATTGATTCCCAAACACTTAATTAACGAGATCTCTATTTTGGGCAAAACCCTAATTTTGACCCAAAACTTCCAACAAAGATCTAAACCGAAATCTAGAGAAATCAAGTACTAGAAAACCATCAATGAAGCTTTTATAACTTATTCCATGGTTTAGAAATGGTTAGAATGACTTACGAGTAGGTTTATTGGAAAACCTCCAAATTTGGCCAACAATGGTGAAGAACACTTGGAGAAGATGAAGATGAGGTTGGTGATGAAGCTTTTAAACCGAAACCTTGGGTGAAGATCCTCACTCTAGCAACAAATGGTGATGATTTGGTGTTTGGTAGGAGTTTAGATGAGGTAGGTTGAGAGGAAGGGTTGGGAGAGAATGAGAAAGATGAGAAATGAGGAGATTTGGGGTTAAAGTCTTTTAATGCCCGCACTGGGCCTCTGCACCATGCGCACGGCCCGTGCGTTTTTAATGAAGGCTGGCGCACGGGTCGTGTGCCACTCCCAGAAGCACATTAAGCTTCTTCTCAAATGGTTAAATCTCGTTTTGGCCATAACTTCTTCGTTATAGCTCCGATTTCGCTACGGAAAGAACCGTTGGACTCGCAATTGAATCCTTTATCCATCAAGACTATAAAATCAAGAATTAAAGCCCAAAATCAAATATCTTATTTTTTTTCTTAATATATCGGTTTCTGTATAAACTTGAAATGATACCTTTCGAAAATCGGGGTGTTACATGTAATTCGTGAGCTTCTAAGGTCTGAGCATCAGATGTCCCAATGTGAGATTTTAGCTCCATATTTATACTCCATCTTTCCGTTTCCCAAGTATTGAATGCGCAAGACAGTTTCTGGTATTGATGACAGCGTCTGTTACATCTTTTGGTCATGAATGCCTTTGAATCCTGCATGTAAATATAGTATAACATATATTGTGAGTGAGTAACGGAAATTCAATCGTGCGATAGTATTTGCTGGACAAATATTTGATTGTTTAGCCGAGGTCATCCAAAGGAAGGGCGTCGACTACCGCCAATCGTACGACTAGGTCCTGGTGGAATTTTCTACCCAAACAATATCCATTGAATGGCATAGAAGTCATAGGCATGGTTGGGATTACGAAGGTCGCAGGATTAACTGGTGGTGGACGAGGATAATTAGGTAATGGAGGGGGTACATTCCAAGCACCGATATATGCATTTGTAGTCCCCATCACATTGTTTCCGCCTTGGTTTCTTAGATGCTCAATGGTTTCAGCCGCCTGTCGATCCTGGGCTGTTAGGGCGTCAATACGGGCACGAGCACCAGTCAGCTCCATATTCATTTGGGCCACAACATGATCTTGAGTTCCTTGGAATGACATTCTCCTGAATGAATAAAAAAGAGAAACACTCGAAGGAAAACGTTAGTACGTTGTATGATTATCAAGGATTTTCTTTGGATGGGGTCCCACGGATGGCGCCAAACTGTTTATGCCAAAAATCTCCCAAGAAAAATTTAAGGTAAACGTGAAGCTTGATCCAACCAAAGAAAGTAACAACAATAATCGTACGATTATAATAAAAACAAAGTAAATGAGACGAGAGAATTGGTGACGCGGAAAACCCCTAAAATGGGTAAAAACCGCGGACGAGTGTGAGTCGTCGTGTACTATGGACGTCAATCAGGGACGTCGTCCTTTATAACAAGTGTTGCAAATGTAAAACAATACGATAAAGTAAAGTCGGTCGTGCGTTGTGTGTAATTAGACTTCGGTCGTGCGTCGCGTGACAAACGGCAGTAGGCTTTATGAATTTCGAGAGAAACTGAGTGAACTAGAGAGCGTAATTTGTGAGGTCTGAGAATCAGATGTCCGAATGTGAGATTCCATCTTCATATTTATACTCTAATTTTCCGTTGACAAGTCTTGAATGCGTATCTTTAATAGAATAACCGTTTAATATTGATGATAGCATCTGTTACGTCCGTTGTTTTTTATGATGGCAACCGTTACAATCTTTGGTCATGAATGTCTCTTAAATCCTGCATTAAACATGACATAACGTATGCCACATGTTAGTAACTGAAATCCTGTCGTACGACTAACTTTATCGGACGAATATTTGTTCATTTAATCGAGGTCGCCTTAAAGGAAGGGCGTCGGTTATCGCTGGTCATACGACGATAGACTGTTGGAATTTTTACCCAAACAATGCAGAAAGCCAAGTTTTTTCCAAACCAGTCCCTCTCATTAAAAAACACGTTTCTTCCATTTACGAAAAAACTCTCTCAAATAAAAATCTTCTAAATCTATACAGACAGATTAATCCAAACAGACAACTTTATTCATACAGAACTTAATGGAAAATCAATCAAACAGCCCCTAACTTATATCCAATCAAACATAATATTTTTATTTTTATAAAGCTTAAAAAAAATAAGCTAATTTATGTCTATCAAAATAAATTACGCTACTTCATTCCTACCTCAAATAAGCATTTAAAACATTTTGATAAGAATAAATAAACTAAAATTATGACGTACATACCTCTGACGTATGTGTCTACATGATGTGGATATTTCCGGTAGAAATTAACTTAACCATGGGTGACTACTGACTAGGGGCTTAATCGTTTATCAATTTTCAATTTAAGGACTGTAGATACACATTTAAAATAAAAGTGGACCAAAATTGATACTAGACTAATAATCAAGGGACTATTTTCGTAGTTAACCTTAACTTCATGTATAAATTGGCAAAGGGTGCTAACGACAAGAGAGCACAAATGACGACCACACTACAACTAAATCTAAGGGGAATTTTCACAACCGATCATTCCCCGGAGAATTCGACCAATCCCGTCGGCGACTTCTTCACGCAAGCGGTCACCGCCGTCGGCGACTTCTTCCGGTATATTAGCGGTTTATTCAACCAAGAATTCCCGCCCGAGACCCGTGACGAGCAAATTCGCCATTGGCTCGACGTCGCCAAGCCCTATCTCATCGTTGCCGCGGTATTGATCGTATGTATTTGTTGCGTGCCTTGCTTGTTCAGATGCATTGCTGCAATTCTGATCGGCTGCTACAACGTCGTCGCTGCAATTCTGATCGGCTGCTTCAACGTCGTTCGATGGTTCTTTAGGTTTATTGGTCGGTGTTTATGTTGTGGACGAAGATGGATGAGAGCACCCGGTAGATCTTCGATGATGATACCAAGGGATGTGTTTGAAGCCAACCCTAGAGGGTATTTTCTTGATCTTCATGGCAAGCCTAATAATTTTGTGTACTAAGTTAACGTTGTAGAAGAGTATTCACGAAATAAGTTGTTCTACTCTTTTGGGTAGATGTTGGATCTGTTTACGTCCCATCATATCATATATCTTTCAAATGGGATATATTGTGTCGGTATGGTCTGGTTTGATGTTTTAATTAACGATGTCGCAAGTTATATGCTACAAGTGTGATGGGTGAATTTTGATCCACCCGGTTGTGTTTGTAAGTTCAAATTCGATTCTTGTTATTGCCATGAAAATTATGATTTTATTTGGCGTTTCAAACAATAAATCGTCATTTTTTTGTAATCGTCTGCAGAATATATGTTAATTGACACATGAAATTGTGATTTATATTGGGCTGAAAGTTTTTTGAGGAAGCTAAGGTAGCGTTTGGTATGCAGACATGATTGGACGGGGCTGGACAGAACAAGAGACTAGGACTGGACAAAACAATTGTCTGTTTTGTATTTGGTACGACTATGATTGGATAAGATAGAACTGAACAAGTTTCCCTACAAGTTGTTTGATGATTTTATATGTCATATAATAGTTATAAATAACACAAATAAAATATATTTTTAAATAATTTAATTCAAAAAGAAATTAGTGGTGACGACGGGTAGTGGTGACCTTTAAAGACTAATACCAGATATCAAATGGCTGTAGATCATTGATTTTTAGTTTGTCATACATTTGTCCTGTGTTGTTTCACCTATTTTGGTGGAACAAATACCATTTTTTGTCTCATATTGTCTTATCATGTCCAGTCTTTGTCTATATCTCATGTCACGTCAAACGTGATACAATGAATTTTTGTCCTTTCTCATGTCACGTTAAACGTGAGACAGTGAATTTTTGTCCCGTTCCATCCCACCTCGTCAAACCAAACACCTCTAAAGAACTTTACTTTAATAAAAATAATAATAAATAAAGTTTACTTTAAAAAAAATAATAAATATTTACTTTAAACACATAGCATTTATTGTACTCTGTGCGTTTTACTAGTGGGTGCCTTTTACGAAAGGTGTTCACAGTTCAATTACTTGGCTGTCTGAAAACAGTAAGGGGTTGGTTGTTTTTTAAAAAAAAACTTTTTTTTACACACCACCTCTTATTAATCATAACTAAAATAAGACTTTAGACTTTAGACCTCTTAAAAAACAAATGACACCTAAGTTAAACCAAATCGAAATAAAACAATTACCCATAATTCATAATTCAGTTTACGGTTACCCAAATTTATAAAATTTATCATTTATAATATAAAAATAGAATAAAATATAACATTTAAAACAATTGCACAACAACTATATAAATATAATAAAAGTGCTACAAATTATAATAAGTTTAGTTGTTTAAAAATATCCATTTTTCAAGTTAATGTTGACTCCTTCACTACTTCATAACACTAAATTTAATCATATACTGTAATGTTGACGTCAAAACCTAAAAAGAATTTTATTGATTTAATTTTGTGTTAATAAATAAATAAATAATAACATGTAATATTTAATATATCCGGTTCGGTTCGAGTACCCAAATACTTGGCATTTTTAGTTTTCGTTTTTTTTTCTTGGATTTTTCGGTTATCGATTTTTCTGGTTTCACATCAAACGGTTCAGATAAGTTTCTTGATTTTCCGATTTTTTAAACACCCCTCCTTTTTATGATGTCTTCCTTAGTATTAAAGATATGATCATAACTTTATGTTTTTTTTTCAAGACTAGATTATTAAAATCATCCTTGTGGGTTAAGTAAATTTGAATATGGTCCTCAAGTTTTGGAAATTATAATGACTTTCATTGTGCTTTGAATTTCGTTACAGTTGCCATCTTTGGTTCTAACATTCGTTAACTATTGTTGTTAAGTGTCTTTACATACTAGTTATATAAGGAGAATTTTGGTATTTTTACCTTCTTTTTTTTTTACTAAAAACAGTAGTATAAGTGTCTTTAAAATATATACAAATTGTTAAAAACATTTAGGCATTGTTTGGCAAAAATAAGCTAGCTTATTTTCTGAGTACATGTTTGGATGACCATAAGCTAGCTTTTTGATAAGCTACTTGTAGCTTATGAGAAGCTTTTTGTGATTATTCCAATTATGCCCTTCATTAATATTCATAATTATATATTAACTTTTAATTATAAATAAATAATTAATGTCTTTTTTGGTAATTTAAATTCTTATAAACTAGTTTTTGTCAAACGTGACTTTTTCATCAACTACCAGCAAGCTTATCAGTTATAAGCTAGCTTATCAGCTAGTTTGCCAAACATAACTGTTTATGCCAAAAATCTCCCAAGGAAAATTAAGGTAAATGTGGAGCTTAATCCAACCAAAAAAAGTAACAACAATAATCGTACGACTATAATAAAAATAAAGTAAATAAGACGAGAGAATTGGTGACGCGGAAAACCCCGAAATGGGTAAAAACCGCGGACGAGTGTGAGTCATCGTGCACTATGGACGTCAATCAGGGACGTCGTCCTTTAGAACAAGTGTTACAAATGTAATACTAAGTGAAACAATACGAGAAAGTAAATTCGGTCGTGCGTCGTGTGTAATTAAACTTCGGTCGTGCGTCGTACGATAAACAGCGGAAGACTTTATGAACTTCAAGAGAGATTGAGTGAGCTTCTAAGGTCTCAGAATCAGATGTCCCCGAGTGAGATTTCCTCTTCATATTTATAGTGCATTTTTCCGTTAGGATGTCTTTAATGTGTATCTTACACATTAATGGGATGACCGTTTTGACATTGATGATAGCGTCCGTTATGTCCGTTGCTATTGATGAAGGTTTCCGTTATGATCTTTAGTCATAAATATCCTTGAATCCTGCATTAAAACATGGTATAATGTATATTGTAGATTAGTAACTGAAATCAAGTCGTACGATGGTATTCGTCGAATGGATGTTTGGTCGTCTAAGGAAAGAGCATCTATTATCTATTTGGTCGTGCGACACAGTAAATTCTGACTGTTGGAATTCCTTACCTGTTGTCCAGCGTTAATCGTACGACAATGTACTATTGAAATTTTTACCCAAACAGTTTGCCCCCAAATTTAAAGTTCAAGCGGCAACTTTTTGAATTTTAAATTAAGACACGTGTCACAAAAGAGAAATCGGAAAATTTGCATAGAACCAAATCGGTTCATCTTTGACCAGATAATGACGTCATCTCCTGCAAAGTTAGCAATTTTACAGCTAATAAAGGACAGGTATCATGCCCTCGTTGAGTATACTCGAGTGGCTGCCAAATACGAACGACACGTGTCAATATCATTGACCGTCGATTTTCTGGCGATTTGATTTCCGATTTTCAGTATAAATAAGGATTGCCCACAATCCATTCCTTTTTTACGTTTTGTCCTACTAAAGAATATGTATCTACGACGAGATTTCCGAGTGACGAGAATCATTTTCTTTCTAAATTCGAGG
Organism: Arctium lappa; assembly: GCA_023525745.1. Classification (NCBI taxonomy): domain Eukaryota; kingdom Viridiplantae; phylum Streptophyta; class Magnoliopsida; order Asterales; family Asteraceae; genus Arctium; species Arctium lappa. The sequence goes on along the minus strand of CM042052.1, from coordinate 84,988,086 downwards.
TTTTAGAACATTATTTAAGGTACGATTTCTCGTTTTTCCCTCTGTATCGATTTATGCATAAGAAATCCATAGCGAAAAAGCCTAGGAAAGCTTGGGATTTTCTTAGTTATTGGCGAGCGACGGTGAATATTCCTGATTTCCAAATGTCGAGTGAACCTGTGAGCATGTTTAAGGAAGATGAACATTTAGATTACTTCAAGAAATTAGCTAAGATTCCTGATGGGGTCAATCTGGTGACGCCAGAGGATTTAAAGCCGGATGAAATTCCGATGGGATACAGTGTTTTATACGAGTATCCTTTTAAGATAGGTTTTTCCTGGCCATTTAGTCCTTTAGTCAGGGAATTTTTGGATGCGTTTGATTTAACGCCTGGACAATTGATGCCTCAATTCTGGCGGATTGTCCAGGTGGTCGATCGTCTTACAGCCGACTGGTGGGCTCCGTTTAACTTGAACGACCTCTTAACTGCTTATAGCGTTCGAGCGGATAACTATCATAGATATAGTTTATTCCCTCGAACGAAAGGGGATACCGTACTGGTGCACAATACTGCGGTGAACGACCGTGGTTGGAAACGTCAGTACGTTTTCATCCAGGTAGCATCTGTGAGTGACGAGGACAGCCAATGGCTATCGTCCGGATGGAATGAGTCGGGTAGGTTTTCTTGTTTTGTCGTGCGTTTGTCGTGCGTTTTGTTTTAACGTCTTTCTGCGTTTTTGTCGTGCGTTTATTCTGACGTCTTTCTTTGTTTGACAGTGATCGACTTCAGCAGAGTGAAGCCAAGGAAAGATTCTCTTGATAAGATTCAGAGAATCTTAGATAGAAGTATTACTGATCGCTCGTTTTCCTCTCGATCAAACGACGAAGGAGACGAGGCTGTTTTTGTAACTGAGGTGACTTCTGTCGAGGGTTCTCCTAAAGAGGCAGAGAAGGAGAGGGAAGAAGAGAGAGAAGAAAACATGACTAGTAAGTCGCTTGACCATACCTTTTTCGAGTATCTCGCATGTCTTTGTATTTTTAACTTGCTCTCTTTTTTCAGAAGACGCAGCTGTAAAGTCGGCCACCGCTAAGCGAGCCGAGCAACTGGAGCTCGCTCGTCAAGGGAGGGAGAAAGCGAGGAAAAGATCTACCCCCTCCACGGGGGTAGATCCGAGACGTGTCCGAGGCAAGCAGCCTCGGTATTCGCCAAATAAGACGGGCGATACCACTCTGTCGTCCCTTTCAGGGGCGACATTAGCGAAGGACATCGTTGCTGAGGTCGAGCTTGAAGGCTCGACCAAGGCGACGAAGGATGCTCCCTTGTCGGGGGTATCGGGCGTTGAGAAGCCTTCTTCCTCCTCTAAAGGTGAGGGAAAGAATAAAGAAAAGGTGGGAGAAATGACTTTCAAAGCCACTCTCCCATCTGATTTCATGGTAAATGACGTTCTCGAAAGAGACGTTATTTTTCCACACTTGGCAAAGTTCCTCCTTCCAACCTTTTACGATCGTTACAAGGATTCCAGGGTGGAAGATACGGGAGCCCATGCCGCTGGTCTCTCCTTCATGGTAAGCCTATATTACTTTTTGTTTCCTTTGTTACTTATTTGTTATGATTTTTTAACCTTTTCTTTGTTGTCGTGCAGGCTTTTCAAGCCTGTCTGAGCTTTTATGCTCAGACAGAAGGTCTTAGGGCGTCCTTCCCCAACGTCAAGAAAAGGGCTGACGAGGCTCTTGAGAGGGAGAAGGTCGCCTTAGAGGCGGTTGAAGCTGAGAAGAAGAAGGTCGAGAGTCTCAAGACCAAACTTGTCGAAGCTCAAAGTGAGACGATCAAGTTCAGGGACCATGTCCTTGAACTTGAGGCCTTAACGTCCAAGCTGGAGGTGGAGAAGATAAAGGCCACTACTGCTGCTGCTGCCTCTGCTGATGAAGTTATGTCCCTCAAGAAGAAAGTTGAGGAGCTGGAGGGCGATGTCAGGGATTTGGAGGAAGAGAATAGGCAGATTGAAGCTTTCTCTCGTCTCACAGCCCGAGCTGCTTTGATGAGACGCCATCTGAGTGGGAAGAATCCCATGGTGTCGGCCGCCGAGGAGCTCAAGACCTATCTTGACACTGTGGGGACTGAAAGGGACCTCGACGAGGATGACGATCTGGAGGGAAGCGACAGCGGAGGAGAGGTGGCGGCAGCAGGGACGGCGGTCGTGCAGTAACGATCTGACGTTACTCCTTCTTAGCCTCAAGGCCAAATGAAGAGTCGATTCTTTCTGGATGTTATAATCAGCGAGAGTTCTTTCTGACGTTCCTCCTTCCTTGTTCTGAATCTTGGCCTTGTTATTGTCGATGGTGTCGTTGTTCTTGATCTTCGAAATAGTTTTGTCTTTTTAATCTTTTATTAGGGGTCGGCCGTCTATGGTCGTTCCTTTTTATAATTACCTTTTGAACGACTAATGAAAGAATTCATTTTGTCCACTGACGCTTATTGTTTTACTTTAAGTTTATACTTTATTGTACGTCGAGTAATCGAAGAAGATAAATAGTCATAGCATATCATACGTTTAACCATACTATCATCCATTGTAATGACTTTGATTGAGGTTTATCACCAACCAAAGGCAATCTAAATATCGGGCGTCAAATGCAAAAGATTGACTCCTGACCGTATACTTGCGATAGTGTGAGTATTACTCGACATAAAGGTTTTAACTAAGTCGTGCGTCCCTACGAAAAACAACATTAGTGGGGTGGTCGTTGGTTTGACCAACGATCATCAGACATCCAATCACATCACCATTTATAAAGTAATCCACTGAAGTCCTAGATCAACCAAAGGCAGTTTGTAATAATGATTTTCGATTCTAAGTACTGAACATCAAATGCAAAAACTAATCTTTGTCAATAATTATGATCGATCATATACGTGTGATCATATGAGTTTTAAATAAGTCGTGCGTCCCTGCGAAAAACAACATTAATGAAGTGGTCGTTGGTTTGACCAACGATCCTCCGATGCTTAAGTCAGTAATCTTTCTTAAGAAATAATCGAAGGAAATAAATATGAATTTTAAGAGAAATACCTCTTTAAATGAACTGTATTCCAGCTTCGTGGGATATCTCGACCATCGAGGGTTTGGATTTTATAAGCTCCCTTACCCATGATGTTAGAGATTTGATAAGGACCTTCCCATTTAATGGAAAGCTTACCTGCATTGACCTCTTGAGTATTTTGAAATACTCGACGTAGAACGTAATCACCTTTTTGAAAAACTTTGATCTGGACATTTTTGTTGAAATGTCGCTCGACCACTTGTTTCTGTGCCGCCATGTGAATGTGTGCAGCTTCTCTAAGCTCTTCTAAAGCGTCAAGGTCATAACTTAGGTCGACCAAGTTATGCTCAACGGACGTATGTCTTAAAGTCGGTAGTCGTGCCTCAATAGGTAACACAACTTCACATAAGGAAAATGGAGTTTGTCCTGTGGACGTACGAGGTGTCGTACGATTAGCCCATAGAACGGAAGGCAATTCTTCCACCCATTTTCCTTTGGTAGCTTTAAGTCGTTTTTTAAGTGAATTAATGATAGTTTTATTGCTCGACTCAGCTAAACCATTCGACTGTGGATATCGAGGCGTCGATGTTACTAACTTGATATTTCTTTCTTCACAAAACCTTCGCGTTCGGTCACTGATGAATTGTGTCCCGTTGTCGCACGTTATTTCAGATGGAACTCCAAACCTGCAAATGATGTTAGTTTGGATAAAAGAAACGACTTTTGCCCGGGGGCAGGTGGTAATTTCCCAACAATATCCATTCTCCACTTCATAAAGGGTCATGGGATCAACGTCGAGTGCAAAGGTTCAGAGGGTTTATGAGACATACTTGCGTGTCTTTGACATGCGTCGCACGACTGTACATACCTGATAGCATCTTGTCTTATCGTCGGCCAATAGTAACCTTGTCTTGATATCCGGTTAGCTAAACTGCGGCTTCCGGAGTGATTTCCACATTTACCATCGTGCATATCCTGTAAAATTTTGTGTACTTGTCCCTTGTTGGTGATACACCGTAAATTCAAACCAGTTGAAGATCGTCGATACAATTGTCCTCTGATCATAACGTACCTTGATGCTTTAAATCTAATTTTTCTCGCTTCCATTTTATCATCGGGCAATTGATCGTGCTCTAAGTAATTACGAATGTCGTCCGACCAAGAATTTTTTCTTCGATTGGTGCAACCAAAATATTACCATCGTCTTTGATGGATGGCATTGTAAGGTGAACTATTGGGACATTGTCAAACGTCGTTTGATTAAGTGTTGACCCCAAATTGGCTAGTGCATCAGCTTGGGTATTCTGATCTCTTGGTATTTGCTCGATTACAAAGCGACCAAACTTCTTTGCTTTCTCCTTCACTATTTTATAATAAGCAATCATTCTTGCATCTTTTACTGCAAATTCTCCATTAACTTGGTTAACAACTAAGGACGAGTCGCTCCGGACGTGCAAATGCGTTGCCCCCAAGTCGTGAGCAATTTTGATTCCTGCAATTAGTGTTTCATATTCTGCCTCATTATTTGTAGCTTTGAAATCGCACCGTATGGAGTATACTATTTTGCCCCCTTGTGGGGACTGTAGGACGACACCCAGGCCTGTTCCGCGTATATTCGACGAACCATCAACGTCGAGTGTCCAAGTGGTGTCATGCAAAGTCGCCACAATTAACTGGTCGGATGTCATTGTGTTTTCCATTTCTGGATTAAAATCAGAGACGAAATCTGCCAGGATCTATGACTTGATCGCCGTTTTGGGCTTAAAATCCATATCAAAATTGATGAGGTAAAATTCCATTTAGCTAGTCGTCCTGTTAGTTTAGGTTTCCTTAACACCGACTTTAATGGAAAGTTAGTTACCACAATTATCGGATGTGATTCAAAATAATGTCGTAGCTTTTTAGCAGTCATGACTAACGAAAGTAAAAGTTCTTCTATAGACGCATACCTGGTTTCAGCGTCTAATAGAGTTTTACTTACATAGTAAATCGGTAGTTGTCGTCTGTCGGTTTCTCGTATAAGAACTGCACTTACTGAATTATTGCTGACGGCTAGGTAAAGTTGAAGGACTTCATCTTGCTCAGGTTTAGAGAGAAAAGGAGGCGACATCATGTATTTTTTGAGTTGCTGCAACGCTTCTTCATGCTTATCCGTCCATTCGAACCCTTTATTCTTTCGAAGGACATTGTAGAATAAATGACACCTGTCGGACGACCGAGAAATGAACCGGTTCAGCGCTGCTACACGTCCTGTAAGACGTTGGACTTCTTTAAAGTTTCTGGGCGATTTTAGCTCAACAATTGCTTTAATCTGTTCTGGATTAGCTTCGATTCCTCGTCGTGTGACCATATAACCGAGAAATTTTCCAGCTCGAACTCCAAAGGAACATTTCGTCGGATTCAACTTCATCTTGTATTCACGCAAGATGTCGAACGACTGCTTCAAATGTCCGATATGATCGTTCGCATGTTTTGATTTGACAAGCATGTCATCGATGTATACTTCCATAGTATCACCCAAATGTTCTTTGAACATCATATTCACCAGTCGTTGATATGTCGAACCTGCATTTTTAAGACCAAAAGGCATTACTTTGTAACAATAAATACCTTTATCCGTCATGAAGGTTGTTTTCTCCTGGTCGTCTGAATGCATCAATATCTGGTTATACCCAGAATATGCATCCATGATAGTGAGTAACTCATGTCCTGCTGTAGCGTCGACCATAGAGTCGATATGTGGTAATGGAAATGGATCCTTCAGGCATGCTTTGTTAAGGTCTGTGAAATCGATGCAGACTCGCCATTTGACATTTTTCTTTTGTACAACTACAACATTAGCGAGCCAATCTGGATACTTGACTTTTCGTATTTTTCCATGTCTTCGTGCGTCCAAACAAAACAATCATAGTGGTCCTGCAAAAAAGAAATTAATTACTTTTTAAAGGAAGGGTCGAGCGTAGAACCTATGTAAACCATCTGGTCAGGCTTATCCTGGTTTAAGACGACAGCTTCTAAGCGATAATCGTCGTTAGTCCCAGGAACGTCCTGGTTCTGTAATTGCTATACTGTCTGCTTCGGGGGCTTCAAGGAAGCTTTGTAACATTCCCTAGCAACCTTTCTTTCGCCTTTGATTTCCTGTACTTCCTATTGCATGGGGAATTTCAAGGTTTGATGGTACGTCGAATGTACAATTTTCATTTCTTGGATCCATGGTCGCCCAAGGATGACGTTATAAGCTGATGAACAGTCGGCGACGTTGAACTTCGTCTGTCTTGTTGATTCCTTTAGCATATACTGGTAGTGTGATTTCCCCCATGGTACTTGTAATTCCACCATTAAATCCAACGTGTGTAGTCGAACGTAGTGTAATCTCGGATTTGTCGATTCCCATTGCTTTCACAGGGGAATTGTGGATACTATTGGCTTCAATGATTCGATTAGTGATCTCAAATTTTGAGTTTCTTGGAATGCCATTATCCTGAAAAAAGAGAACACTCGAAGGAAAATGTCAGTACGTCGTAAGATTATCGAAGATTTTCTTTGGATGGGGCCCCACGGTGGGCGCCAAACTGTTTATGCCAAAAATCTCCCAAGGAAAATTTAAGGTAAATGTGGAGCTTAATCCAACCAAAGAAAGTAACAACAATAATCGTACGACTATAATAAAAATAAAGTAAATAAGACGAGAGAATTGGTGACGCGGAAAACCCCGAAATGGGTAAAAACCGCGGACGAGTGTGAGTCATCGTGCACTATGGACGTCAATCAGGGACGTCGTCCTTTAGAACAAGTGTTACAAATGTAATACTAAGTGAAACAATACGAGAAAGTAAAGTCGGTCGTGCGTCGTGTGTAATTAAACTTCGGTCGTGCGTCGTACGATAAACAGCGGAAGACTTTATGAACTTCAAGAGAGATTGAGTGAGCTTCTAAGGTCTCAGAATCAGATGTCCCCGAGTGAGATTTCATCTTCGTATTTATAGTGCATTTTTCCGTTAGGATGTCTTTAATGTGTATCTTACACATTAATGGGATGACCGTTTTGACATTGATGATAGCGTCCGTTATGTCCGTTGCTATTGATGAAGGTTTCCGTTATGATCTTTAGTCATAAATATCCTTGAATCCTGCATTAAAACATGGTATAATGTATATTGTAGATTAGTAACTGAAATCAAGTCGTACGATGGTATTCGTCGAATGGATGTTTGGTCGTCTAAGGAAAGAGCATCTATTATCTATTTGGTCGTGCGACACAGTAAATTCTGACTGTTGGAATTCCTTACCTGTTGTCCAGCGTTAATCGTACGACAATGTACTATTGAAATTTTTACCCAAACAATAGCCTTAGTAAATAATCTAACTCCCTCGGTGACATCCCCCATTGTAATTTTCATCAAACTATAAGGACTAAATTTGTAATTCATTCTTGTAGGAAAATCATAGGAAGAGCATGTGAGTGGGCTCACCAATTATTGCATTGACCAAAGTGAAAGACTATAAATTGTAAGGAGTAAACTACATTTTTGGTCCCTTTGTTATGCTCAAATTTTAAATTTAGTCTCCAAAATTTATTAAACATACTAACGATATTTATTTTGTGTTTTTTTGATATATAATAAAAATGGTCCATCAAGTTAACACTGTTAACTAAATAGACGACTGTTAATCCAATCATATGCCTTTCTAATATGAGACATCCGTTTTTTGAATTTGTTGTGTAAACCTAGATTCAAATACATCAATCCCTAAATTGAGCCTAGATTCCTAAAATCAATAGGTACATATGAAACCCAAATAAAAGCCACACAAACAATTAATGGAACCCCAAAACCCAGGTGAAGATGGAGATGCAAATCGTAAAATAGTGTTTTTCATAATATTCGAAAAAATAGATGGAGATGTTGGTTGATGAACAACAAAGGATATTGAAAAGAGATCCCTATTTAGAATACAGATGCAAATTGATGAACAAAAAAGTTTCCCCAAACACCTTTTTTAAACATCAAAACATTCTACGACAACACAACCGAATTAGGGGTTCATCGAACATCAAAACCTATGACATCATCTATTAACTGTAAGCTACAACCGAATTAAGTTTTGAAACATAGCGACCATAATCAAAAGATTGGAATTAAGAGGTTTCTTGTTGTCCATCGATTTGTAGATTTCTTGTTGAACATATATAAATACAAATTGCAACTCACTCGATTCCCTCCATAGATTTTCAATGGAGAAAGGAAGGGGGTAATTCCCCCGAGTAAAGGAAGGGTGTTTTGTTAGAGTTTGGGGTGGGGTTTCTGCTAGAGTGGGACGGTATAATATTAGTTTGTTTTATACAAGTAATATAAAATATTAATTTGGTTTTATTTTTTAAAGGAAAAAGAGATGGATAAAAAGACCAAATTGCCCTCACGTGAGGGGCAAGGTGTTATTGGAGTTGAAATTATTGATGTTAACTTAAGGGACTAAATTGTCTTACGAGACACAAAACAAGGACCATTGGTGTATTTAATGTGTTTTAAGAACCAAATTCCAAAATTTGAACATAACATATTACCAATAATGTAGTGTACTCAATTATAAAATATGACACAAGTTGAAAGGAAACAGTGAACCTTTCAAGTCTTGTCAACGACCAGTGTGGCAAGTGATTTGGCTTATAATAACTACCATTGTGAGAGTTCTTAAAAGAACCTAAAGCTCTTTAGGTGTTTAAACAAGAACTTTGGTTCTTACCATGAAATATGTGAGATTTGACATCATATTAATTTTTTTTTATTTTTTTTCATGACTTTAATAATTATTAATATTGAAATCAAATATTCATTTATAAATAATAAATCTTATTGAAGTTGAAAAAAATGAATGGAACCACAAAAAAAGGTTCTTATAAGAACTACCATTATGGGTTTTATGTGAATTTTTAATTTGATGAGGTGGAAATGATGTGGTACCAAAAAGTACAAAAAGAAGGTTCTTATAAGAACCTCCATTGGAGATGCTCTATATAACAATGCAATTTTGAAACTACGTTATATTTAATTTCAATAATTCTTATTGATTGCAATTTAAAAAAAACTAATTTTGTTATCATAAGCAATAACTTGTGCAAAGTTATTCTAATTTAAAGAATTTTACCATCTTTTTTATATTTTTTTCTTCATTTTAAAGAAAGTACAGAAAATCTTTTGTAACAAAAATCGGTTTAAAGATCTCTAGAATCACTATTTTCTCCCCACTCTAATACTTAAATTAGGGCTCTTTGGTTAATTTCCAATTAAGTCGTGTATGATAAAATTGTTTTGTGGATTAATTTGTCTGAATAGTTTGAAAAGTTTTTGTTTAGGTGTGTTTTCTCATAGATACACTTAATGTATTTTTTTTATTAGGAGGGACATGTTTGAAAAACTCGACTCTCTACATAAATATACTTTAAGAAGTTTATTGAATAAGTTATTTTATATATCATTAAAACAGTACCAAATAAACTTTGAGTCTCATTAAGCTCGTTAAACTGCTAGTAAACATGCGGTTAATTATAAAATAAAAATAAAAACTTATGAGTCCCATTGATTAGGGTTGTAATTTGTAAACGAACACGGACAAAGATGTAACACCTTAGGCATATCCCATATCGGCTGTGGACAGGAGTGATGTTGGGTGTTATAAGTAATATCTTGGCCTTCCTAACAACAACGCGTTTTGGGGCCACAAGCACGTCAGGTTCTGGGAACTCTGAGGTTAAGCGTGCTTGGGTGAGAGTAGTCCCAGGATGGGTGACCCCTCGGAAGTTTCTCACCAGGTCGCCAGAAACAAATCCGTGCGCTACACGTTGGTTAAATCCAGGGGCAAAGCGGACAATATTGTTGTCGAGGTAGGCGGGATGTTACAAAAGACTTGTTCCTATTCGTTCGTTTAACATAATCAAACGAGCGAACGAACATGAACGATAAACGGATGGATTTTTTTGTTTTCATGTTTGTTTGCTAAGAAAAAGTTTTTGTTTGTGTTTGTTTATGTTTGTTCGTTAAGATGTTAAACGAACGAACATAAATAAAAATAAACAACAAATGATACTTTTTAGAATGAAATTTCTAAAGTTTCTAAATTACACATTGTTTTTTATTTAGTAAATAAAGTTTTTAGAATAATTTCCATGCATTTTTAGGGGGTTTTTGTTGGGTCATCTGAAGATTTGAAGATGACCTCCTGATCTTCCATCTTATATCATCCTACTTAGAATATGTTTGAGGTTCTTTTAGCAGCTTGGTTTCTATACAAATGTTCGGTGAAGTCGAAGATCAGCCGAAGAAGACAAAGAAGGAGTACATCTCTCAAAGCGGATTGAAGATAGTCTCCTCAGCCTAAAGCCAAGCATGCCTAAGTGATCAATACCATCGGCCAGGATGGTGTCAATCACATATCTTCAGGAGTATGAAGGTGTTCTCACATCTTCAGGAGCCGAAGGTCTCTCAAGTCTTCGGCAACCGATATCTCTTCCTTCTAATCATCGGTATCATTATATACCGAACCCAACTTCGGTTTCTTTCTTAATCGTCAAATTTCGGTATCTCTACATAACGATTTCATTTACCGAAATATATTTCATATTTCGGTACCTATTACCTTCGGTAACTCTTTCCACTGAAATAATCATTCCCAAATTATTTGCATCATTCAGTATCCCTTTCTACCGAAGTATCTCTCATATTTCGGTATCCCTTTCTACCAAAGTATCTCTTATATTTCGGTATCTCTTTATTTCGGTATCGTTTATGATGTGTCATGCTTATCCACATCACACATACTGAATCAATTCGGCACCATTTCTTTAACCTATGATTGTATGACACGTGGCACCTTAGGGAACGTGTGTCAGTTGATGGGACGTCCACAACCTGACATTTCGCCGTTTTACGGCTATTCCACTTCCCAATTACGCACGTTTGCGTCATAACATCATTACCTTTCAACGTTTTGAATTCCGTCCTTTCCCTCTTCTTTTTAAATCTATAAATACCTCTTTTCTTTTCCTTTTTCCTCTTTACCTATTTCTCTCATCTTTTTCTTTCAAAACTTCTTAAACCTGCAACTCTTTTCTTCATCAATGGCATCCTCCAAATCGACAAAGGCTTCCAAGGATACTTCTCTCTCTCGAGAATCTCTCATCTTTCATTCTTGCAACCAGGTTGCTCGTCTCTCGGCGGATGCTGACCACCCAGAGTTCAACCAAGTTTCCATTTTTCTCCAACGATCTCCAATCTGCCATGCTCTCACTGCCTCCACCAAGATGAGCAAAATGCTCCTTGGTAACTTTTGGTTAACCTGTAAGTATGATTCTACTACTCACCAGGTGTCTGCTTCTATTCTGTCCTCTGAAGAGCACCCCGATCTCTCTTTTGGGGTGGATGATATTCGCTCGGTTCTTCAAATTCCAGAATTCAATGTGTATAATCCATTTCCTACTCATCACGAGCATGATGAGGTCGTTGCTGCTCTCCAATATGTACACGAAGGAAAGACTAAGGGTTCCGGCACTCTTCTACGAAAGAATATGGGTGCACTCTGGAACTACTTCTTCTCTCATCTTCTTTACTGTCTTTCCCACAAGACGTCGGGGTGGGATCAATCTCCAGCAGCTATTACCCGACTGGCTCATGCTCTCATTTTTATGAGGCGTATAGACTTTGCTCAGGTATTCTTCGATTCATTGATCACCGCCATCTCTCCTCCCAGGAATCACAATGTGGCTCTTCCTCGCTTCATCTCTCTCATCATCAACCACAAGCTTTCTGCACAACTAAGTGCCGATGCTGCTCTCCCCGAGCCAAGGATCAAGTTTGACTTGCCCATTTCTCAAATTAGCAAGCAAACGATTTTCAAGCAAACAAAGCCTACCGACTCTCCGCTCACCTCAGGTATGCTTTCTTTCATCTCTTCTCCCAATCCGATTTGGGGAACGCTTGCCGAAGGTGAATCCAAAAGGCCTTCATCTTCTCCCAAGCCATCCAAATCGGTGGTCCCTTCTCCCCCAAAACCTTCCCGAGCTAAGACGGTGGCTATTAAAAAGAAAAAGGCCACCGGAAACGTCGCACTTGCTCTCATGACTCTGCCACCGATGAATCCTTTGGTGGCTACCCCAGTCATAAGCCCTTCTATTTCTATTAAGCGACGGAGCTCCAAATCCCCTCCTAAGTCTTGTTCTAAGAAACTTAGGAAACCTTCGGCCGAGACTCACACTCCATCTACCGATTCTCAACGATCGGTAGATGTTGAACTTTCCCCTCCAGGGCCACGGGGATCTGTAAAACCCTCTCCCACCTCCTCCAAACCTTCTCAACAAGTTTTGGATGTACAAAAGGAGTCCCCAAATATTCCTTCTCCTCCTCCTTTTTGTGTGGAGGATGAAGATGAGTTGGTCTTCTCTCCGGACCGACATTCTGCTTCCTCACAGCACAACCTATCACCCGGGGTCAATCCCGTTAATATTGCATAATCTGGGGTTTCATCCCAGGATGTGTACCGAAGGCTCTTCTCTCCCACTTCCTCTCCTACGAAGTGTTCTCCTTCTCCTTCCCCTAAGCCATCACCGAAGAAATACCCTTCTCCAAAACTTTCACCAAAGAGATCTCCCTCACCCAAACCCTCCCCTGCAAAAATGGTTGGGTCTTCTACCCAAGTACCGATCACAATATCTGCCGATTTCTTTGCCGACATTATTGACTCAAATCGGCAGGTACGAATGCTCGGTACCCAGTTCGAAAAGTTTCGCCAGTCTTTGTGTGAACCAGCGCTCCTAGAATCTCTGAACGCCAACAACATCTCTTTGGAAGAACTTCTGAAGCTCGTCAAGAAGCAAAATTCTGAGGTTGTCGATCTAAATTGCGACATCTTTCAGTGTTTGGATGTAATGCATAAGCAGATTGACGATCTTCGTACTCCTCTATCAGCAGCAATGGAATCTATTCTCAAGGAGGTGGTCAGACTTAATGATCAAAATACCTCCTTGACCTTATCAATAGCTGCACTCAAGGCCGCCTCAGATACTCGGGATCAAGATCTTATCCGTCTACGGCAGCAGACCTCGGCTCAGGAGTCTATTAATTCTGAAATTCTATGTGCCTTGCAGAATTTGAATAGGCGTCTTGACTCTCTGCCTGCTGATATGGCTCAGTATTGTGCTCAGTCTCTTGACATTGATATCACTGAGTCTGCCTTCACTCCTGACGATCGCAAAGTTTTGGAACGAATTGATCGCCGAGTAGGCCGTGTGTCGGCTACTTCTGCTGTTTATTCCCCGGCTCGTACTGAGGGGGAGAAACAACCTGAGGGAGAGAAACATGCTGAGGGGGAGCAACTCCGTTCTCAGGTTCATATCAGTACGAGTCAGGAAAAACCCTCTGCTGCTGCTGAAACTACTACTACCAAACCGTCTGCCTCTACCGACCCTTCTGCTACCAAAGAGAAGGGAACCGATCAACCCAAGGTGGTCGAAGAGCCTGAAGGGGAGAAAATGCCCAAAAAGGATAAGGGCAAAGGTATTATGTCACCAGATGAAGTAGCTGCTAAAGAAAAGCGTCGTAAAGATGCTCTATTAAAGAAAGCTGCGGATGGTGCTGGTCTTCATCTTCCTCCTCCAAAGGCTACCTCTCCTGATCTAGGCTTGTCTGAAGAGGAACTGAAAGCTGCAAAGCTTGCCCAGATTGCTCGTGACAGAGATGTCGAGCTAGCACTAAAGATTGTTGCCAAAGAAGATCCTACCAACACAATCAAAACTCAGATAAGCGCTCTCGAGGATTCGGCGAAGAAAAATGAGGAAATAAAATATTTGTGTGTCGACTGGTATCGCAAAACTCTCAATAGACGTCGAGTCTCTGCCAAAATCACAGATGTCAAAATAATCAAACCGTCTGCATCCTGCAATGTTATTCGGCTAAAGATTACCAGGGATGATGCTTCGTTGTCTATGGATCGACTGGACTCTCTTGTTCGGTTCGGAGTATCAGAATGGGTAGAAATTGGTATCTGCTTGTTAAAAAGCCAAAGCTCTGCAAAAGCTGAGGTTGATAAATACATTGCAGATCTTCAAACCAAATTCAGAACCTACCGAAAAAGATACAACATTGTCCATACTCCTGCCGAAGAAGAGATTATCAACAATCTAATGTATGGTCGTCCTCCTCCCAAATCGAAGTCGAAACCCAAAAAGGAAGACGTGTTTGCCCAAATGGCTAGAGAAGGAAAGGTACCGGATACTTCAAATCTTGATCTCTCATTACCAATTCCGGTTCCTCATCCTTCAACCTCTGTGATTTCTGAGCCGACTCATGGTATCTTCTTCAACAACGCGCTTGGGCAGATCTCCTTCTTCAGATCAAGCCAAATCCTTATTGCCGACACTACTTTTCTCCACGGGATTATTCAAATAATTCCAATGTCGGCTAGGGATTTCTATGTGGCTACTACCGACGAACTAAAGAAGAGGGATGCTGAACCGCATTTTTCTTTTGAATAAACTCGGTATAGTTTTATGTTAGTGTTTATTTTGTTTTCCTCTGTATTGTAATCTTCTTAAAAAGATTAATACATTGAGTTTTTATTTCTTATCGTAAATAGTTTGTACAAATCTTTATTTCATTCTTTTATACTTGTAAATGTCGGATACTCAAAAAATCCAAAAATAAACAAAAAGAATGGTCTATGTGAAAAAGAACCCAAAAGAATATGAAAAAGGGTCAAAATGCATTATTCATTAACTTCCTAGTTGTATGAGATGTTATCATCAAATAAGGGGAGATTGTTGGGTCATCTAAGATTTAAAGATAACCTCTCCTTAGTCTTTATTGATGATTGAACCTTGTATTTTGATTTATGGTTCTTTGTAATAGCTTAGTTAGTTTAACAGATCGGTGAGTCGAAGATAAACCGAATCCAACATGAAGGAAGTCTACAATGCGGATTGAGATGGACTTCAAAAGTGAACTAAGCATAGTCTGCCGATTTCATTTCGGCAGATCATACCCTTGCCGATTTCTATATCGGCAACTCTTGTCCTTGCTGATTTACTGTTCGGCATTCATTCCTTTTGTGTCGAGTTCCTCTTTCGGCACATACCTAAGTTACCGAATCTCTTCTTTGGTAACTTTCCCCGTACAGATTGCTTCTTTATCTAGTACGAGCATTTATGTTAAATCCTCATGATTTGAGATACTTCCTCTTTCCCAATGATCTTCTGACAATGGGAATGGAAGCTTCTTTCTTCCTTTAGAAGATTTACATTCAGTCTTAATTTGATTAGATGTTTATTTTCTAATAGATCTTAAAAAGATTGTCCCTTGAATATTTTATAATTGATATTGTACTTTCATAGTACAAAAGTTACCTTTTGTATTGTGACAAGTCACATCAAATATCTTATAATTTATTGTCAACCTCTCAAACACCAAAGCCTTTACTCCTACTTGTCTTTTGCACTCATTACATTGGATAGTATATAAAGGATGGAAGTAGCACCTTGCTACTTACGCTTTCAGCTCAAGTTTTGGCATTCACAAGATTTCAAGCAGGTTGATAGTTGTCTTTCATTTTCTTAAGGATTAAGTCTTTGTGTTCTTAATATCTTCTAAGTGTTAGATTGTTTAGAGTAGTTCTTAACTATTCTTATTCTGCAACAATCTTTATTTTCTCTTTGTGTAATTCTTGATATTCATTATCAATAAAAGAATTAAAATTAAGTAATTTTGTGTTATTGTATTCAACCCCCCCCCCCCTTCTACAATACTTGTTTACTTCTTTGGGACTAACAAGTGGTATCAGAGCGGTTGGTTTAAT
Source organism: Arctium lappa (assembly GCA_023525745.1). Classification (NCBI taxonomy): domain Eukaryota; kingdom Viridiplantae; phylum Streptophyta; class Magnoliopsida; order Asterales; family Asteraceae; genus Arctium; species Arctium lappa. The sequence continues at coordinate 84,972,225 of CM042052.1, read as the reverse complement.
CTAATAAAACAGATCCGTAATGGCTTCTCCTTCTACAAAACCTGAGTCTTCTTCTCAAAATTCTTTTTACTCTGACAATGGATCTACTGTTAAACCTCCTAAGTTCAACTCGAACAACTTCTCCTTATGGAAAAGTAGGATGATGCTCTTCCTTGAAGGAGCTGACAGTCGGTATCTTACCATCCTTAGTGACGGTCCTCTTATCCCAAAAGTCTGGGATAGATTTGTCAAAACTCCTAAGGATAAAGAAAAGAAAAAGGAAAATCTCTTTCAAGTTTCCGATGACTCATCAGAGGAGGAAAGAACTTCTGCAACTGGTCGACATGTCTTAAAAACGACCAAAGAATACAATGATGAAGATAGGCGCATGGTTGGACTTGATTCCAAAGTGCGAACCATCATTGCTCAATCCCTTCCTGATGAAGTATACCAATCTCTTGTCAGTCTTAAAACGGCAAAAGAAATGTGGTCAACTCTATGTGTTTTGTACGAAGGTACAAGTGAAGTAAAGAAATCTAAAAAGATCTCTCTTGTACGTAGATACGAATTTTTCTCTCATGAAAAAGGAGAATCTCTTCCCTCCTATTACAACCGTTTTAACAGTCTTTTAAATGAGTTAAAACTTGTTGGAAAACTTTATGACAACGAGGAAATCATATGCAAATTCATGGATGGTCTTCCAGATTTCTGGAATACCCTTTCCACTTGCATTAAGACTTCCAGGGACTTGGAAAGCCTTCATCTCACTTCTCTCTATAGTATGTTTCTTAATCACGAACAAACCCAACTTCAAAGGAAAACCATCTATAAAGAAATAAGAGCCCCCTCTATGGCTCTTATCAGTGATGGCTCCAAGAAATCTGTGTGTATTCCTCGTATAACCTACCCTTCTGATGATTCAGATAGAGAAAGTCATGAAAATCTGAATCACTCCTCGGAAGCTTATCTAAGTGAAGCTGATGATGAAGGAGAAAATCCCTCTGTTAATCTATTGACAGAGGAAATGGGTATGCTTGCAAATTTCTCTAAATTTCGAAAGAATTCTTCTAATAAATTTCAAAGAAACAGAAATTTTTCTTCTTCTAGAAACTCCTTGAACAAATCCAAGGAGGGTTGCTATGCATGTGGTAAGAAAGGCCATTTTGCATCTGAATGCAGAAGCAATCCTTCTAGGATTTCCATATCTAATTCTTCTAACTCTTCTAAAAGAAGACATCTTCGATCTAATTCTACAGGTAGATCGCATCCAAGAAAACCTTCTCCGTCCTCTTCCTTCAAAGAACTTACCAACAAAGCCGACAAATACAAAGCCAAATATAGAAGAGAGAAAGAAAGAAATTTCAACTCTCAACGAAAAAGCAAAGGCTTGATGGCTGAAACTCTAGACTGGACAGACGAACCCACTTCCGACAGTGAGAAAGAAGTGTCGAGTAAATGTCTTATGGCCAAACTCGATGAAGAACCTAAAGACTCCTGCTCTAGGATGGACTTCACTGCTAAGTGCTCTTCCTCTTCTTCTCAGGTACATCCCTTCCTCTCTCTCACTAATGAAGAAAAGATTGAGGCTTTTGACTCTTTAACTGTACTTTTTCACAATGAAAAGGATGCAAAAAAAAAAGAGCAAATGCTCAAGTCAAGTCTCTCTCCTCTCAACTTCATGAGTCTCTATCCCAGCTGGAACAGTTTAACAAACTAAAAGCTGAGTTAGATGACTTAAAGACTATAAACTATGTGATTGCCAAGGAAAAGAACAAGCTTCTAAAGAAGCTTCAGAAGGAACAAGAAACCCTAAACAAATGGAACACCTCTTCCAAAAATCTTGAGAAAATCTTTCAAGATCAAGTTGTTGGTGAAACTTATGGTCTAGGGTACTGGAAAGAAAATGTTGTGTGCCTACCTTCTGAAAACATATCCTCTCCTACTCATGATATTCCTCTGTCTTCTAAACTACCTTCTTATTCTACTAACTGGGATGATTCTATGTCAGAAGACTCTAATTCTGTATATTCAATGGATCTTCGCGATTCAAGAAAGCTTGGCTACTTTGTGTCTGCTAAAACTTCCAAACCTCTTCTAACAGAAGATCAAGACTCCAATGAGTTGGTCAAACCTGTAAATGATCTTCTTATGTCATTAAATTTAAGCGACAGCTCTTCGTCTTCTTCTTCTCATAATCTTACAGAAGCTTCTCTTCTCTCTAAAGGAAAATCCGTTGTTATTGATCTTCCTAACAAAAGAAAGATTACACCTTCTTCAAAAGGTAAATCTCCCATGATCACAACGGACTTCATTCCTAGAGCCTTAAAAGTTAGGAAGTCCAAAGGAATTTCAATCAACTCTTCTTCTTCTTCTATTTACGAAGGAATCCTTGGATCTGCTCCTCATAACCCTCACGTTCCATACAGTTATCCCATTCCTTCTCATCTTTCCAAACCGCCTAAATCTCAAGGAAAGGTAAAAGTTGCTTCTCTTGAACCTAAGAAGAAATTCATTTACCGAAAGTGTTACAACTGCAGTGACACATTTCATTTGGCCAAAGATTGTCCAAAGGACCATATCGAAAAATATCGTCAGACCAATCCTTCTTCTTCTTCTTCTTCTAAACCTAAAGGACCCACCTCAAAGCGAGTTCCAAAGGACTAACAGTTTTCTTGTTTTTATGCTTATCTACACAAATCTTGAATTTGTTTGTGTAAATACAGACATGGCTTTGATGTTTAGCTGACTTTATGTTTTATGACTATTTTTTAACAACTATTTAAATGGATAATTATTCAACATAAAACATTTATTTTAAAAGGTCTTCGTAACCTTAAAATTATGAATTTTTCTACATTGTTTCTAGACATTCTCTTAAATAAATTTTCTTGCTCCATCTCTATCCAAAAATTCTATTTAAAATATTTTTATATGAATAAATAAATTGAAGTTATGACGTATGTGTCTGCATGATATGGATATTTAATAGAAATCAACTTGAACATGAGCGACTCGGGGTTGAATTGTTCGTCAATTTTAGAGTAAACTACCATTTTCGTTCTTATGGTTTGTTTGTTTATAATTATTTTTATCTCTAGTTTTTAAGAATTGCTTTTTAGTTACTCTGGTTTCCCATTTCAATTCGTTTTTTGAAATTAACAAAGTTGAATGTCCGTTAAATTTGGAGGTAACATGATCTTTATAGCTTTTACTTCTTCATTTTTATTAAGGGTGTTTGGGATTGCTTATTTAAACTCCTTATTGTATACCGCTAATAAGCTATTTCTAGTGTTTGGATTGAAAAAAAATTTGCTTATAGCCTTTTGTCACCGCTAATAATGAGTTTTTAAGAAGTTAATCCATTTTGACTTATCAACTTATTTGAAACAACTTATTACTTTTTTGGTTATTTTATATGTATAAGCAAACACAAATACCCATAAATAACAACTTATTAACTTATTATGTTTTGGTACCACAATAAGCTAATCCATACACTTTTTATGAAACTTTTTTTGTCACTACATAAGTTAATAAGCACTTAAAAAAAACATAAGTTGTTTTAAATAAGCAATCCCAAACACCCCCTAAATATTCATACCATTGTACAATCTAATAAACCTTTCGTGTTTACGCTCAATTTTCGACTGTAGATGCATAATAAAATAGAAGTGTACTAAAAATAATACTAGACTAATAATCAAGGGACTATTTTCGTAGTTAATCTTGAGTTATAAAGTGGCTACCAATGGAATAATCCCCCATAACAGAAATGACGACTGACACAGAAAGTAAATCTTCGGATCCGTTTGGTTTTTAGAAATGGAATAGAATGAACTAGATTTTACATAGTGATTTGGATTTGAGAGAATTTAAAATTCTTTTGGGTGTTTGGTTTGTAGGATTGGAATGGATTTTAATTCTATTATTTATAAAAAATCATTCAAAAAATTTATAAAAAATAATTAAATTACATTTTATTTAACTAATTATTAAAAAACAAATGTTTTTTTGCATATTTTTAAACATTATTATATAAAAATCCCTTGAAATCATTGCAATCCCCTTGAGATTTCAAAGTCCTTATATTGGAGGGATTTCAAAGAAATTCTAGGATTTTAAATCCGGACAATCTTGCAAACCAAACACGGAATTGGAATGGATTTGAAATCCAAATCCCTCAAATTCCAATCAATTCCGGCAAACCAAACGCGCCCTAAGGGGAATCTTTACAGCCGATCACTTGCCGGAGATATCGACCAATTCCGTCGGCGACTTCTTCACACAAGTCGTCACCGGCGACAACAACTTCTTCCAGTATATTATCGGTTTCTTAAACAAAGAATTCCCGCCGGAGACCCGTGACGAGCAAATCCACCACTGTCTCGACGCCGCCACGCCTATCTCATCGTTGTTGCTATATTGATCGTATGTATTTGCTGCTTTGCTTGCTTGTTCAGATGCATCGCTGCAATTCTGATCGACTGCTTCAACTTCGTTCGCTCTTTCTTTAGGTTTATTAGTTGGTGTTTATGCCGCGGAGGAAGATGGATGAAAGCACCTGGTAGATCTTGTTGGTCCCAAATAGCAGTAAGTAAATAAGAAAAGTATTGTAGAAGGGGGGGTTGAATACAATACACACAGTTTTTCACTTAATTTAATTATTATTGATTTGAAATCAAGAATTACACATAGAAAACTTTGATTGTTGCGGAAGAGAACATATGAGATATGTTCAAACAATCTTACACGTAGAGAATAAAGAACAACTGTAAAACACTTAGAAAACAATTGAACTTCGTAGAGAGAAAGTTGTCAGGCACTTAGAGAACTTGAAGGTGGTAGAGCTGGGTGATCTTGCATGTTGAAACATCCATCATATTTATAGTGCCTCATGCATTAAATGCATGAGACACCTGTTGAGCATGGGATGGACACAGGTCTTCAGCAGGGTACAGGATGTACCTTTTGTCTTGGAGTGACTTTGTCTTGAAGTGTTGACCTGCAGGGATGGTGTGGACCTTTCCTCAAAAGAGTGTAGGAGACAAACTTACTTTTTCTGATCTTTAGATGAGGTCCACGTCAATGCAAGATATCACAATATACTTTGTCAGAAAAATACAATGTGTTTGAAAGAAATCTTCAGGCATTGAAGATTAAGGAGTCTTCGGTTGCCGAAGAGTTCTTCGACTCCTGAAGACTGAGAGGTCTTCGGCTCCTAAGACTGAGAAGTCTTCGGCTTCCGAAGATTGAGAAATCTTCGGCTTCCGAAGAGGTCTTCGCTCCTGAAGACTGAGAGGTCTTCGGCTCTTAAGACTGAGAAGTCTTCGGCTTCCGAAGATTGAGAAATCTTCGGCTTCCGAAGAGGTCTTCGCTCCTGAAGACTGAGAGGTCTTCGGCTCCTGAAGACTGAGATCGACACCATCCTGGCCAATGGTGTTGATCAAGTAGGCATACTTGGCTTTAGGCTGAGGAGTCTATCTTCAATCCGCTTTGAGAGATATTCTCCTTCTTTGTATTCTTCGGCTGATCTTCGACTTCACCGAACATTTGTATAGAAACCAAGCTGATAAAAGAACCTCAAACATATTCTAAGTATGATGATATAAGGTGGAAGATCAGGAGGTCATCTTCAAATCTTCAGATGACCCAACAATCTCCCCCTATTTGAGGATGACATCCATACTAAAGAATAAAACAAAGAGTATACTGAATAAATTCATTTTGACCCATTTTTACTCTTTTTGGGTTCTTTTCACATAGACCATTCTTTTTGGATTTTTTTTGGATTTTTTTATATCTGGCATTTACAAGGAAATGAAAAAGTATAGCTATACAAACGAATAAATGAATACAATGAATAAAGAATGAGAAAGAAAAAGAAAAAAATATACAAAGATACAGAAGACAGTAGCCGGGATTGTTTGAACTTGAGTGGTTGGTTGCTCCCCCTCAATTCATACTCCCCCTCAACTAATGTCAGGTGGCTTTGATCACATAGTCCATTGCAAAATTAGTTTCAGCAGAGTTTAAGCTTGAGTGGTAAGATGCTTCCCCTCAACTCATACTCTCTCTTAACTAAGAAGTCAGAAGATTTTGGGGATCCTCCGAACCTGCTCCTGGAAGGGCATATTCATCCTTGGATCGTGTAGAAACATCAGGACTGAGAATCCTGGGTGATAGGCTGTGAGGTGGAGAAGAGGCACCTTGGATGGGGAAGGAGTCCAAGTCATCCTTATCAACCAAGGAAAAGGTTGATGAGGGAATAATAGGGGTCCCCAATTTTACAATTGTATCCTTTTGTGAGGATACAAAGGAGGTGACTTTGGGTTTAGCAGAGTCCCCGGGCCCAGATGGGAAAATTTCAACATCTGTCGATTGTGGAGAATCGGTGGGTGGAGTTTGTGGCTTGACCCTTGAAACCTTCCTTAGCCTCTTGAGAGGAGAGGGAGGGGAAGAGGTAGAGTGTCGCCGCTTTGAGATATGGGGTGTGACCTGGGTAACCGCCGAAGGTTCTTTCGGTGGTATGGCCATTTGGGCAAGTGCGACGGTGCCAGTAGCAGTTGAGGATTTATTGCTAGCCGGCGTCACTAAGGAGGGGGAAGAAGGGTCCACTACAGTTGAGGGACCTTTGGACATCAGAGTGTCCTTAGTATCACCCCATTGTAGATCGGGAGAATTTAAGAAGGAAAACATACCTGGGCTGAGAGCTCGATTGGTGGATAGAGAGCCCTTGTTAAGAGAGGTCTTCTTGACTTTCTAAGTGTTGGTAGGAGAGTCATCACCAAATCAATTTGTGACACAACAATTTTTCTCCCCCTATTTGATGATGACACCAACACATAGAAAAAAAATGGTACCGACACATAGAAAAAAATACAAGACACGAAGAACTCATAAATTCAGTGGCCCATTGTTTTTTTTTTTTTTTGGGGGGGGGGGCTCTTTTCTGTTTTTTTTTTAAATTATTTCTTTTCTTTCTTTCTCTCTTTTTTTTATGGGCTCTTTTTTTTTTAAAGAAAATTAAAAGAAAATAAAGAGAGAAGGGGGGTAGAGAACGGTAGGTAATTATGGTGAGGGATTGTAGGGATAGGATGGATGGTAAGTCTTGGGAAGGGGAAAAGAAGAGAAAAAGGAAAAGACAAAAATGTAGGAAGAGTGGGGTGGGGACCGGCCGAAAGAATGGAGGAGGGGGGGGGGATTTCGGTTTAATGAAGGGTGTGGGAGGGGGTGGGGGTTCGGCCGAATGGGGGGGAGGGGTGAGGTAGCCGAGAAACAAAAAAAAGTTTGGATGTTGGTGTTTTCAGTGGACAGAAGTTAGAAGGGGGGAGAATTGAACTTCGGTGGGTGGGTGAGAAAGAGAGTCGAAGGAGGGGAGGGTTAGAGAGAGAGAAACCGAAAAAGATAGGGGGTAGAGAGAGAGGGAGGCCGAAGGAGGGGTGAGGGAGGGAGGGAGGCCGAAGGGAGGGGAGGAGGGAGAGGGGAGGGGGGTTTCGGTGGGGAGAGGGAGAGGGGAGGGTGGGGGATTCGGTGGGGAGAGGGGAGGGAGGAGAGAGAGAGTCGAAGGATAGAGAAGAGAGAGAGAGCTACCGAAAGAGAAAGAGATGAGAGATAGAAAAAACATTTTTATTTATTTATTATTTTTTTTTACTTGTAAAACGACGGCACCAAAAAAATTTAATTAAAAATTGTTTTTTTTTTAAGACAAAATTTTTTTTGAAGGAAAAAAAAAGGGAGGGGGGAGGGAAGGAAGGGGTTGTGAAAAGAGGAAGTGAAGGATTCGGGGGTTGTTTCGGCCGAAGAAAGGAAAGGTGTGTTGGGATTTCGGTGGCTAGGTGATTGGGCCGAAGGGGTGTGTGGCTTGGAGTGGTTTCGGTGGGAAGGAAACCGAAAGAAAGGAAGAGGGAGGTGTTGTGGGATTTCGGTGGCAAGGGTGAGAGAGGACAGAGAGAGAAAGACCGAAAGAGGGAGAGAGAAAGAGATTCGGTGGGAGAGGGGGGAAGGGGTTCTGTTGATTCCAAGGAGGAGAAAGTGAGGAAGGGTAAAAAAAAATTTAAAATCCATCGGTGGCCATCAACAAATTTTAAGAAAAATTAGTTTTTTTTTTTAAGAAATCATTCGGCTGCAGTAATAAAATAAAACAAATTCATTTTTTTTAATGTCCAACAGTTAGCCAACAATTTTGACTTTATTATTATTATTTTTTAAATAATTATTTTTTTTGTTTTTAACTTTAAAACCCACCGATTCTTTTAAATGGATAATAATAATAATTCTTTTTTTTTTATTGCTTGGATTTCAAAACGACGGATTGGAATTTTTTTTTTTTTTGAAACTCTTCGACGGCTATGAACAGGAGAGAGAAATGGAAGATCCGCAGGAATAGGTGGAGAAAGAATGTATGGTTGAGAAAGTGGGATGAGATGTGGTGAATTTTAATGTTGGGAGGAATATGTGAATGATGGAGGAATGAGAGGTGATATGATGAGAAATAAGATCGGTAGGTAGGAGGGATCTTGATCTTCAGAGATGACTATCTGAAGATCAAATATTGGAGATGAGAAGATGGGTAGGTCACCATTTTGATAGGTTGTGTCTGAGAAGAAAGGAACATATGGTTTTGAGCTAGATGAAGGATTTTGAGAATCTTCATCAACACATGATGAAATCCACCAATCATCATCCCATGAAGAGATGATGACTTAAGATCATCAAACTTCACATGAGTAGATTCATTCATGTATTTTCTCCGAAGATGGTAGACCCGGTAGACTTTTGAAGAGTGAGAGAGAGGGGTCGAAGATAGTGAGAGAGGGTGAGGACCGAAGATGAGGGAAGGGAGGTTTGTTCTTTGGTGGGTTTAAGAGGACGAAAGAGAGAGATGAGAAGAGAGAGAGAGAGAGAGAGAGAGAGAGAGAGAGATACCTAGGTAGATGAGGTAGAGCACTCAGCAGACACAAGGGCCATAGAGAAGGATTGAGCTTCACTGTTTATCAACATCATCTATTCTAGCCATGAAGCAGAGGTTGACCATTTCTTTGTCACTTTCATAAGTGGTTTCATCTGCCCAATCATGAGTTTCAGTCATTTGAACTTTTCCCTTTTTGAGCAAGGTTTCATTTCTCTCCTTCTCTCTCTTATATTTTGCCTTGTACTTTTCAGCACGGTCAGAGTTTGAGGAGACAGACATATTGGCCTTTTGAAAAGAAGGTTGGTAAGAATTAGACTTGGTTCCGACAAACTTAGAGGAGGTACGGTTAGAGGAGGGTAGTCTGGATTTATCAGAAGATCTGCTTCTGCACTCAGAAGCAAAGTGTCCCTTCCTCCCACACCTGTAACATTCCTCATTTGATTTGTCAGAGGGAGTGGTTTTAGAAAAAGTGGAAGTGGATTTTCTTGAAAACTTGGATTTTCTCGAAGAGAAGCGAGAGTTACTGGAAATTTCCTCACCTTCATCATCAGCCTCACTAAGATAGGCTTCTGAAGGATCATTGGGATCCTTTTGACTATCACGGTCAGAATCGGAGGGATAGGTGATTCTAGGAACACACACAAAGTTTTTGGAAGAATCACTAACAAGAGCTAGAGAAGAGTTTTTAATGTCATTTGTGATAGACTTCCTAAGCAGTTTAGTCTGCTCGTAGTTGAAGAGAGTGCTATACAAGGCAGTGAGAGGCATGGAGTCAAGATCCTTGGTAGACTTGATGCAAGTACAAATGTTTTCCCAAAACTCAGGAAGACAGTCCATGAATTTGCACAAGACTTCCTCATTATCATAAATGCGACCCACAAGTTTTAGATCATTGAGAAGACTGTTAAAACGATTGTAGTAGTCTGAGAGAGATTCACCATTTTCATGAGAAAAGAGTTCATACTTTCTTACAAGAGCAATCTTTTTTCTCTTTTTTCACCTCAGACGTACCTTCATAAAGAACACACAAAGTAGACCACATTTCTTTAGCAGTGGTGAGGTTAACAAGAGAGTGATAGACCTCATCAGGTAGAGCAAGGGCAATGATGGCTCTGACTTTAGTATCAAGAGCTATAAGACGTCTGTCTTCATCATTGTATTTACTGGGGTCCTTTACAATGTATCTCCCAGTAGCTGGAGTTCTTTCTTCCTCAGAAGAGTCCTCATCAGCTTTTCCCTTGTCTGCATTATATCGGTCCCAAACTCTAGGAATAAAAGGACCTTTATGCAAAATAGTAGGATATCTGCTGTCAACTCCTTCTAAGAAGAGTATCATACGACTTTTCCACAGGAAGAAGTTATTGGGGTTAAACTTTGGTGGTTTGGCTATAGAGCCATTGTCGTATGATACAGCAGTGGTGTTTTGAGAAGAATCGTTTTTCAAGGAAGAAGAAGAAGAAGAAGAGGTTGCCATTGTGGTTCTAGTTTATTGAGTTAAACTGAACCGCTCTGATACCACTTGTTGGTCCCAAATAACAGTAAATAAACAAGCAAAGTATTGTAGAAGGGGGGGGGGGTTGAATACAATACACACAATTTTTCACTTAATTTAATTCTTATTGATTTGAAATCAAGAATTACACATAGAAAACTTTGATTGTTGCGGAAGAGAACATATGAGATATGTTCAAACAATCTTACACGTAGAGAATAAAGAACAATTGTAAAACACTTAGAAAACAATTGAACTTCGTAGAGAGAAAGTTGCCAGGCACTTAGAGAACTTGAAGGTGGTAGAGCTGGGTGATCTTGCATGTTGAAACATCCATCATATTTATAGTGCCTCATGCATTAAATGCATGAGACACCTGTTGAGCATGGGATGGACACAGGTCTTCAGCAGGGTACAGGATGTACCTTTTGTCTTGGAGTGACTTTTTCTTGAAGTGTTGACCTGTAGGGATGGTGTGGACCTTTCCTCAAAAGAGTGTAGGAGACAAACTTACTTTTTCTGATCTTCAGATGAGGTCCACGTCAATGCAAGATATCACAATATACTTTGTCAGAAAAATACAATGTGTTTGAGAGAAATCTTCAGGCATTGAAGATTAAGGAGTCTTCGGTTGCCGAAGAGTTCTTCGACTCCTGAAGACTGAGAGGTCTTCGGCTCCTAAGACTGAGAAGTCTTCGGCTTCCGAAGATTGAGAAATCTTCGGCTTCCGAAGAGGTCTTCGGCCGAAGAGGTCTTCGCTCCTGAAGACTGAGAGGTCTTCGGCTCCTGAAGACTGAGATCGACACCATCCTGGCCAATGGTGTTGATCAAGTAGGCATACTTGGCTTTAGGCTGAGGAGTCTATCTTCAATCCGCTTTGAGAGATATTCTCCTTCTTTGTATTCTTCGGCTGATCTTCGACTTCACCGAACATTTGTATAGAAACCAAGCTGATAAAAGAACCTCAAACATATTCTATGTATGATGATATAAGATGGAAGATCAGGAGGTCATCTTCAAATCTTTAGATGACCCAACAGATCTTCGATGAGGATACGAAGGCGTGCGTTTGAAGCCAACCCTAGAGGATATTTTCGTGACCTTCGTGGCAAGTCTCTATAATTTTGTTCGTGTTTGTAAGTTTGAACTTGCAGATCTAGAAACTTAGGGGGTGTTTGGTTCATGGATTTTGAAGGAATTAGAATGGATAATTTTTTGACCAAATTCCAATTCCTTTGATTTATTCACATATTGTTCATGATGGAATCCTTTGAATTTCATTGAATTCCACAAATCAAGGAATTTATTATTCCTTAGCTAATGTAACACCCGTAATTTTCGGTAAGTGATTGTCACCCGGACGCTTCTGTGACATGTAAACAGTGGGGTTTTGTTGGGAATTGTATTGTTTAAAATCCCTTGGAGTATCAGAAGTATTGACAGTGAAAAAGTCGGGTTTCGGGGCTCCGGGAAGGTCTCGCGACAATGCCCGGCGACTATGACAATGTCATAGTCGCACTGTCACAGTCGCAGAGGAGGTACCGTGGCCTGGGGGCACCTGACGACATTGCCCTGGGCAATGTCGCTGGTCATTGTCGCACAAAAGGCCCAGGCTGCTGTTAAGTCGCGAAATCCAACCTTTTTCTCATTTTCTCTCATCCAAACTTCTCCTATCTTCTCCCAAATCATTTTCCCTCTTTCCCCTTCAAACTCTAACTTACATTTGGCTCAAATCCTTGTATTTTGTGAAGATGAAACACCATCAAGTGATAAAATGGAAAACTTTGGTCAAGAATTCACCGTCTCCATCTTCATCTTCAACCTAAAGCTCATTGTTGGATTTATAGGTTTTCATCAAAACCTAAGCGATAAGTATATCCCTTTCATTTCTAAACCTTGAAATAAGTTATAAATACTCCATTGATGGTTCCCTAGTGTTTGATTTCTCTATTTTCGGTTTATAAGATTTTGGAGGAATTAGGTCAAAATTAGGGTTTTGGGTATAAGTTGAGGTTTTGATGTAAAATGTTTGAGGAATGTTTCTAACTTTCTATATGGTTGAATATGGTTATTTACGGTTGAAAATGTTTGGATCTTGGTTTTGGCTTGGAGGATTCAAGTTTCGTCAAGAAAGCTTAAAGTGGGGTAAAATATAGATTTAGCCTAAATCTAGCAAGGTGAGTTCAGGTTGATTTGTGAAAACGGTGTACATGCCAAAATGTTTATTTTAAAGTGTTTTGTGTTTTACATGAAATTTGTTAACTGCTGATAAGTTTTAGTTATTTTGAAGTGTTCAACTTTATAAACGTATATAACATACATTCTTGGGTATTTTGATAAATAAATCATATAGACATGTGTCCTTGACAATTTTATATAAATGGAGTTTATTGGACGTAATTGTCGTTTTTGGGTACTTAATTTTATATAACCGTTTGGGAAAATGCATATCATTATATCATATGGTATTTTGGAAATAAGGGTATGAGTTCATTTGGAAAAGGGTTTGCCTAAACCAACTTTGTGTTTTGGATTAATCAAACTTTTAGTCGTTGGGTTTCATGACCGTTGGTTAAAAATGTTTTATGGTTTACACCGACATTTATTGTACGATAAAACAATCTTTGTTGAGCTCTGGCTCGGTTTGATTAAAATGAGTCTTTGGAACATTTGTTCAATATTGGTAGCTCGTTAAGGAGCCTTGGTCGTATGGTGTACCTAGCTGCATCTTATTTGTGAATTACATGTTTTGAGTGTGTTGTCATTCTTTTGAGTCATGTAGCGTTTTGACCGTAATGCATTGGATCCATAGGCATAGAGGTCGGTTTATCATGTAAATGCGGGATGAGGTCACGGGTTGTAATTTGGAAATAGGCATTGGTGATACGATGTAAGTTTTCAAATGAACAAGCGTGTCAAGGATGGTGAGGTCCCGAGGTAAAGATCCATGAATAGGGTTGAACTTGGTGATTCTTTGGAACTAAAGATCCATGAATAGGGTTGATGTTCCAACGACTAAAGATCCATGAATAGGGTTGATGCATATGATGACTAGAGATCCATGAATAGGGTCGATGTCTATCTTGACTAAAGATCCATGAATAGGGTTGATGTCAATGGTTGCCCATCCTTGAAGTATGCTTATAACATAGATATGTGACTTATCTTTATGCGTCGCCACATTCGATGGAATCGGGTCTTCCCGTCACCGAAAGGTGTTATTTTTGGGTATTGTATTTTGGTATCCATGTTTTCGGTGACATTTTATCTGTATGGGTTTTATTCATGATTTATGAGTTGGGTAATATGTTCCACCCGTGTTTGGGTGTTTCGGGAAATTAAGTTTTATCTACGTTTTTATAAATGGGGAGTTCAATTTCTATTTAATGCTTTGAGTGAGTTTTGGGTAGAATTTACTCTACGAAAGAATATTTTATGTTGGGGTATTCGTCTTTAAAATGTGCAGATTTGGAAAATGAGTCGTCTCATATTAAAGCTAATCATTTTGGAAAATTATGGCTTACATGATAATCTTTACTGTTAACATTAAGTATTCATGACCATAGGCCCAGGATACTCTTTCCAAAAAAAACATCAAGTATTCATATATGTTAAAAAAACTCTTGAACTCACTAGGCGTTAGCCTAACCTTTTTATTTGTCGGCATGTGCATCAGGTTTCAGTTGGGGGTTTTGGTTCTAGCAGTACTATGAAGAGTTGAGTCTTAGTCTTACACAAGTGTAAGTAGTTGGTGAAGTCTTCTGCAATTTGGAGATAGTGACTGTTATTGGGTTTTAGTAGCACCCGTCATTATTATAGTATGTATGTATGGAATGAAATGTGTGTATTGAAGTTCAATCTTAAATTATGATTGTAGATGAATCAATTATCGATGTATTTAAAAAATTTTAAATTAGTTTCTATTTCCAGAATTGAGGGTGTTACAACTAAAGTGAAATAATTGAATTTCATTCAATTCCTACCAACCAAACGCATGGTCAAATTTCATTCCAGTTCTTTCAAAGTCAAATTCTTTTCAATTCCATCAAATTCCATTCTGCGAACCAAACGCCCCCTTAGAGGTTGTTTGGTTAATGAATTTTGAAGGAATTGGAATGGTCAATTCCATTAACCAAATTCCGAGACCATGTTTGGTTCATGGAATGAAAACGATTTGGTATTCTTCCAATTCCATCGAATTCCATAATTTAAGGAATACATCTTTTTTTGCTTAAGTGAAGGAATTAAATTCTTATCAACTAAAAGCGTGGTCAAAATCCATCAAATTCCATTCCAATTCCTTCAAAGTCAAATTCTTTTAATGAATTCCAATTCTATCAAATTTCATTTTGTGAACCAAACACTCTCTTAGGTGATTGGGGTCAGACTTAGGAGTGTTAAAAAATTTCCGGAACCGAATAACCTAACGGAGCCAAAATGATTTAGGGTTTATTTGGTTTTCGGTTAAACTAAAAAGCAAATTGTAGCATAATTTTACATGTTTTATCTCTAGATAATTGGTTTTGTAACATATAATAAACCAATTTATATTAAAATAACAAGATTTTGAGATTGATTTAATAAAACAATACAAAAAAACTAGATATTGAGATGGCTGATATTAAAATGGATTTAACAAAATAACACACAAGAAGTTGAAATGAGTTTGTTTCTTTTGGTTTTGGTGGAAATAAATCAAATATATGGATCTTGTAAAGATTGATCGAGTTCTTTAAGTATGAAACCAAATCATTTGTGAAAGGATAAAAGAATTTTTTTAAGCAAAATAAAGATTTTTTAAACATTTGATATTAGGATCAAGAGACCCCATTAATTTTCATGTGGCTCCACCACTACTCATTATTATCATGAAAATTGGTATTTTCTTGGTGTTTCAGTCAATAAATTGTCATTTTTTATGCGATCGTCTTCTGCAAAATATTAATAAATCATATGGACGAAAATCATAATTCACACTAACCTTTACTTTAAACACATAGCTTTTTATTGTTGTGGGTGCTTCTTATGATGCCTTCCTTAGTATTAAATATACCATCATAAGTAGGGGTGTTTGCGATGCGGTTTGGTGCGGTTTAAGACCAAACCGTAAACCGTACCGCATATACGGTTTGAAAATTTTCTCAAACCGCACTGCATATGCCTGAAACAGTAAAAAAACTGCACCGCAAAATGCGGTGCAACATAGTGTAGTTTATGTGTTTGAACCTAATGCACTTCAATCCAATAATTATAAAATCTCAACTTCAAAATAAATTCTACGACGATGCTCCTGTATTTCATACAATAAAAACTTCTGATATGTACAAAATGCGTATTAAAAGGGTGTAATGTAAACTAAATGGTTCGGTAATTAATTCAAATATATATGAAAAATAATTCCGACCACGATGTTTCACAAAAGACAAAGGAAAATAACTTAAATAAGGAGTTTGTAACGTAAAAACTTAAAAGGAAAACTAAAAAATTAATAATGTATCAACTATTTTCATTTGTTAAATGACTAAATATATATTTAAAAAATACATAAAAAAATATGCGATGCGATTTGGTTTGAACCGCGGTTTGTACGCACTGCGAAAGTTTTAAACCACATTTTGCGGTGCGACAACAACGTGAACAATTTATGCAGTTTGACGGTTTAGATGAACACCCCTATTCATAACTTTACATTTTTTAAGACTAGATTATTAAAACCATCCATGTGGGTTAAATAGTCCCTAATTTTTTTTAAATTCCAAGGACTTTAAGTTTGGTATTTTGTTATTGTTTTTATATTTGACTTTAAGGGACTGTTTGATAATTGTTGAATGATTTTGTACAGAATGATTAAGTGGTTAGAATGATTAAGAGGCTCTTATGTTATAGTGCAAAATGAAATACGGTTGTTTGTTAATTGTTCATAATGAAATTAGAGCTCTGAATGGTTAAGGGAGGGTCAAGATACAAAATCATTCAGAGGGTTTAGAACCATTAAGAGGTAGACCTTTTTTTTAACAAACAAGATTCACCTTTTAACGATTCAGAAGTTGCATATTAATAAAACCATTAAGAGATAAACAAACAGTCCTAACATCTTTTATTGTTATCGTTAAGTGCCTTCAGGAGCTAGTCATATGAGGAGATTTTTTTTTTAATTATTAAATGAATGTAATGCACAAGTCTCCAAAATATATATACAAGTTGTTAAAATATTTAATAGAAAACCTAACCCACCTCGGTCCCTCTATCATAATTTTTGTAAAACTTTAAGGACCAAATATGTAATTCACTCTTAGGAAGAGCATAAAGTGGACTCGCCAATTATTGCATTGACCAAAAAGAAAGGCTATGAAATATGAATTACAACTACATTCTTGGTCCATGTGTTATGCTCGAACTTTAGATTTGGTCTCCAAAATCCAATAAATATACTAATGATCCTTATATTTTGTTCTTTATAATAAAATGGTTTCTCAAATTAATACTGCTAACTAGATAACAAAATCATATGGCCCTCTCTGTTTTCTTAGAGCATCTCCAACAACTATGCTAAAATTATAAAAAATTAGGATTTTAGCATTTTTGTTGCTCCAATATCTATGTTATCCTCTACGATAAAATAGAGAAAAGATGAGAGATATTGTAAAATTTTCTAAATTTAGAGAAATCTCTAAATATATAGTTTCCCCTCAAAAATAATTATTACCCTCCAAAAAACAAACTTTTCCTCTCCCAACTTCCATATATCGAATATTTTAATAATTTAATTAAATAAATTGAATATTTTAATAAGATAATTAATACTAGAGTTGCTAAAATAGAATAACTGTTGGAGTTGGATGCAAAATATTTTAGAGATTTTGATTTTTTTTACTCTATTTTATAAAACTTTAACTTAGTTGTTGGAGATGCTCTTACCCATCTTCTTTCTCATCACCCTTCTTTAATTCAATAAGCCTAATTTCATTGTCTGGATTTGTTTTGTGTAAAGTCATATCTAAACACAAATTTAAACACATCAAACCTAAGGGGCCGTTTACCAAACGTTTACCCGGATAAGCGCTTACCAATAAAATTTAGCACTATCACTTACTTAGCGGGTAAGATTTTAGTCCATCAAAACGGTATCGTATGCAACAATTTTCCCCGATAAGTTGTAACACTCTCAAAACTTGGTAAGAGCAACTAATTAAAATTTCGATAATACATCAATTAAAAGGTAAATCTCCAAAATAAAACTTCTATTTAATCTTAAACAAATTCAAACTCTCAAATAATACACGAAGACTAAATCAAGTCGGGTGCTACTTAATCCTCAAACACAAGTTGCTCTTCCCGAAACAAGTGCGGAAGACTTCACTAAGATAACCACTTCTCGAGCACACATCTAGCACTCCTCTCAGCACAGTGTTAATAGAGCTATTCCCAACCGATACCTGTTGCACATGCCGATAAATAAAAAGGGTTAGGCTAACGCCTAGTGAGTTCAAGAGTTTTCATCATGATTATAAAAACCATTAAACGAAAATAATGCAACTTAAATCATGATCCTTTAAAATGAATTACTTTAAATATGAGAGCGGTCCGTTTCCAATATTATGCAATTTATAAATGGACGTTTCAACGCCAAACGTTATTTCATGAAGTAATGCAATCCAACACTTACTCAAAACGTGAATAGAAATCAAACTCTCCATTTATGAAAATACGGTTAAAACTTTACATCCTGAAACACCCAAAACACGGGTGGGGCACAATACTCAACCCATAACTCAAGAATAAAATCCACTTATACAAGACGCCACCGAAAACTTGGATAATAAAACTCAATACCCAAAAACAACACCTTTCGATGACGGGGGATACCCGAATTCCATCGAATGTGGTGTAACACCCGTAAATTCCTGTCTGTGAAAGCCAATCCTTTGAGAAATCCTTGATTCTGATCATAGAATTTCATCCCTTACGCCTTACCTTTTAAGCCTTATCGCATCGTGGGTGCTCCGGATGAAAATGGAAGAAATCAGGGCTCGGGACACTCTGGGCGATAGTACCCTGGCGATAGTGCCCTGGGCACAATCGCCAACAGGGTGATGCCCGCGGTACAATTTGGGCGATAGTGCCCTGGCGAGAGTGCCTTGGGCACAATCGCCGACGACCCTGGTCATTTTAATCAGCCTTGAGCAACCCCTCTTTATTTATCTCAACCCCCTTTCACCCTTTTTCTCTCTAGAAACCGAACCCCAAACCCTAAAATCAGTTTTATGCATCAAGGGCACCAAATCTTTTATGTTCCAAGTGTTCCTCCTTCCACTTATCAAAGATTGAAAGTTATGGTCAAGAAGCTTCATCTTCACCTTCAACCTCAAGTTCATTTCGGGTTTTCTAGGTTTTCGTCAAAACCTAAGTGGTAAGTATATTCTTTCCATTTCTAAACCTTGTAATAAGTTATGAATGCTCCATTGATGTTTCCCTAGTATTTGGCTTATCAAATCTCAGACTTGATAGTTTTGGGAGAAACTAGGGTTTGGATCTCGTTGGGGATTTTAGTGTATTATGTTTGGGGAATGTTTCTATATGGTTGGATGTGGTTATTTACGGTTGAAGTTGTGTGGATCTAGGTTTTTTGGAGGATTTTGGCTTGAGGATTCAAGTGGTCTTCAAGAGAGCTCGTTGGGTGAAATCTAGATTTAGCCTAAATCTAGCAAGGTGAGTTCAAGTTGATTTGTGAAAACGGTGTTCATGCCAAAATGTGTATTTTAAAGTGTTTTACATGAAATGGTTAACTGCTGATAAGTTTTAAGTATTTAGAAGTAAAATATGTTTTACTTAGTTATTCGTCAAAGTGTGAGTATTTTGATAAGTTTTCATACTTGGTAAACTTGGGTTGTGTTAACCTCTTAAAATGCTTCTATTGGGTTTTGAACGTTTCCCACGACTAAATAACATGAATTACGTATTCTTGGTGATTTTGTACAAGTAAGGTCTATTTATGAGTTATACGTCTTTGACGATTTTGTACAAATGAAGTCTAATTCACGTTATATGCATTTGGTGTTTTTGCATTCATAAACACTTTGGAAATCTGGAATCCCATCTTGTATGGAGTTTTGGGTAAATCTAGTCTTTGAGGTATGTGTCTTCATAAACGTTATTTAAAGAAATTTCAATATGTTGGAGACCGGTAATTATTGGTCAAACGGATTTTGAGCTCTTTAGCTCGGTATTGGCTTAAACGAGTCGTGTGGACATTTGTCCGGATTTTTAAACCGTTGTGGGTTTTGGATATGATGACACTTAATTTGTGTCATTGGTGAGTTATGTGTTTTGGGAGCTTTGGTCTTTCAATTGGAGTCATGTAACGTTAGACAGTGTGTAATGGATCCATAGGCACGTGAGTCAGTCAGTTTTGGGATGGTCAATTGGGTATTGCGGGGTTGAACTTCGGTACCCATGTTTTATGACCGGAAACTTTACAAGTGATCGCTAGGAGGGTTGAGTCGGCTAGTGCTACCGGAGTAGTAGGCGCTAAGACCTCCGCCGCTTGAAGTAATGCCTGGGAGGTAGTCTTTAAGTGTGCCGGGCCTTCGGGATGGAGTTCTTCGGAATGATCCATCAAGGTCAACTGACTTGGGGTGACACTTGTAAAGAAGTCGTAGGGACACCGGGCTGGGATGTCGGGAGGTGTCATGCGATTAATGTTGTTTGGGTGGTATACTTTTGTGTTCCCTCCACCCTCAACGGATACGGGTTTCCCCCGTTGTTGACTATCAGTATGTTAAATATAAGAACGTCTTATGTTATTGTCATTGGTTCCTTACGGTCGCGTGAGTATTGGACCAAGTGTCCATGTTTTCGGACGTATGGTATATGTGGTTTTGATAGCGATTTATGGGTCGAGCACTCTGTCCCGCCCGCATTTTGGGTACTTTGGGTTATAAATGGTTATTCGTGTTTTTACCAAAATAAGTGTCGAACTATGATCCCGTTTGGGTGAGTTATGCGTTGCACCATTTTAGAAGAAACGTGTGTTTTGGGAGCATTATCTTTAAAAGTGTACATTATGGGAAAATGTGTCGTTTTCATTCTGAAGTATAATAATTCCGAAGGATCTTGACTTAAACTGATTTCCTTTCTTTTAAAGATATACTCGTTCATGTTAACACTCTTGAGTTCACTAGGCGTTAAGCCTAACCTTTTTATTTGTCGGCATATGCATCAGGTTCCTAGCGGGGGGTTCAGTTCTAGCGGTGCTATGAAGAATTGAGCCTTAGCCTTACAAAAGTAAGTAATTGGTGAAGTCTTCCGCGAGTTGGAGATAGTGACATGTTTTGGGTTTTAGTAGCACCCGTCCTTATTGTTTTCTGTATGTATAGATAGAAGGTGTGTATTGTAGCTAAATCCGAATTCGTGGTTGTAGATGATTCATTTATTGATGTATTTAGAAAATTTTAAATAAGTTGCTATTTCAGATTTGAGGGTGTTACATGTGGCGGGCACACAAAGTTAAGCCACATATCAATGTTCTCGAGCTTCACATAAGACCATGGTTCCCCGTATACGGCTCATCCGAGCTACCACCGCAAGACACCACTGATCCTAGTGTCTACTCGATCTCTGGATGAGTCTCACCACAAAGTCACAAGTCCCCGTATCCGGCTCACTCTGGGCACCACTGCAAGACTTAGCTCCGTATACGGCTCATCCGAGCTACCACCGCAAGCTTACATAATCAACATGACTTGGGGACCACTCACTAGACTCAAACATGGACATTAAAACTTCATGATGAACATAACGACTCATATGCCTATGGATCCAATGCATTACAGTCTAAAACGTTACATGACTCAAAAGAATGAACTAACGCATTCAAAACATGTAACTCTCAATTAAGATGCAACTAAGTACACCATACTTCCAAGACTCTTTAACGAGCTACCAAAACTAAACAAATGTTCCAAAGACTCGTTTGAGTGTAAACCAAACCCCAAGAGGCATAATGAACGTTTGGCTAAAAAATACGAGAGCCAAGATGGTTACATAAACCAATATGCATTTTCCCAAAACTTTGTTCCTGAAATCACAATTGGCCTTCGGCCCAAAACCCAAAAAGGATTATCATTTTCTAACATGTTCTCCAAAGTTGGAATTGACCCAAAACCAAAGGACTCACACCTTCGTACTTTTCAAAATATCTCATTTCATGAATGATGCAAAAAATCCAGAAAACACTTAAAAGTACATTTTTGACCAAATACCCATTTATGCAATAAACCACCAAAACATGTTCTTTTGTGACACATTTATCAACATATCCCAAAAATCCCAAATGTGGTGTTTTACAAGATTAAATAAGCTAAACACTTCAGATAATCAAAAGTTACCAAATAACCCAACAGTTGATAATTTCATGTCAAACACATAAATGCTTTAAAATGAACATTTTGGCATGTGCAACATTTTCACAAATCAACTTGAACTCACCTTGCTAGATTTAGGTTAAATCTAGATTTTACCCCACTTTAAGCTTCCTTGAAGAAACTTGAATCCTCAAGCAAAAACCTCCAAAAACCTAGATCCATACATATTCAACCATAAATAATCATTTCCCAAACCTTAAACATGAATACCTCAACTGATACTGAAACCCTAACTTCCATAACTGAAGAGGATAGAAGATCACCTTAACCCATAGCTTGAATCACCGACCAAAACACTTGTAGACCTCCAAAACGAACTATAAGCTTCCAATCTTCAAATGGTGAAAGGTTTAGACGAAACCCCTAAGAACATGGTGAAGAAGATGAAGATGAAGGTGGTTCATGATCTCAACTAATTAGATGATGAAGATTCATGTGGTTTAAGGAGGAAAACCCTCAATATTGGTTAAGGTTCGACTTTGGGGTTTAGGGTTCGGTTTGGGAGAGAAAAGGGGGAGAGAGTTAGGGGTTGGTTGAGGGAAATGAGGCTTGAAAGGCTGAAAATCGCATTTTGACCTGACAGTGGGTTTCGCAGGTTATGCCATGACTCAAAGTCGCGGCATAAGTCGCCCGTGTCTTCTCAAGTCGCGAGGTTGGCCCTAAGTCGCGGCACAACTCGCGTAATGCACTGTTTGCTCAGTTTTCCACTCGTTCACTGTTTCGGCCGTAACTTCTTCGTTATAGCTCCGTTTTCGCTCCGGAAAGAACCATTGGACTCGTAATTGAATCCCCCCATCCATCAAGACTATGAAATCCAGGATTCAAGCCCAAACTCTTATATCTTATTTTCCCCTTAAGATTACGATTTCCGAATTAACTTGAAACGATACATTTCGAAATCGGGGTGTTACATAAGCGCTTACCGGTAAAATTTAACAATTTCACTTACTTACCGGGTAAGATTTTAGTCCACCAAAACAGTATCTGTAACACCCTCAACTCTGAAGATAGCAACTTATTAAAATTTTTCTAAATACATCAATAAATACTTCAAACTACAAACATAAATTGAGAATTAACCCCAAAGCTCACATTCATCCTATACGTACATTCTAGGAAAAGGACGGGTGTTACTAAACCCAATAACAATCATTATCTCCAATCTGCGAAAGACTTCACCAGCTACTTGCTCTTGTATAAAGCTAAGGCTCAATCCTCATAGCACTTGCTAGAATCGAACCCCCAACTGGAACCTGATGCACATGCCGACAAATAAAAAGGTTAGGCTTAACGCCTAGTGAGCTCAAGAGTTTTAACATGAATGAATATATCTTTAAAAGACAGGAAATCAGTTTTAAAGCAAGATCCTTCAAAACCTTAAACTTCACAATGGAAACGACACATTTTCCCATAATATACACTTTTAAAGACAATGCTCCCAAACATGCATTTCTTGTAAAACGATGCAACCCGTAACTCACCCAAGACGGGGTCATAGTTCGATGCTCAATGTGCAAAAATGTAAATAATACTTCATAGCTCAAAACACCCAAAGCTCGGGTGGAACATAATACTCGACCCTTAATTAAAGGAAACAATCCAAATAAATGTGATACGCCATTAAAACATGGAACCGAAACTTAATACTCACACAACCATAAAATGGAATGAAATCTCAATATTAGAGCTTGGGCAATTAAATATCCAAAATACCGCGGGTCGACAACGGGGGATACCCGTATCCGTTGAGAGCGGAGGAACACAAAAGTATGCCACTCAACAATGTTGATCGTATGACACTTCACGACATGCAAGCCCAAGTGCCCCTACGACCTCTTGACGAGTTTCACCCAAAGAGATAGTTGACCTTAGCGAACAACACCGGAATTACCGCCAAAGGCTTAGCCCACGGGGGATACAACGAAGGCATTGCCCCACATGGCA
This sequence comes from Arctium lappa, assembly GCA_023525745.1. Classification (NCBI taxonomy): domain Eukaryota; kingdom Viridiplantae; phylum Streptophyta; class Magnoliopsida; order Asterales; family Asteraceae; genus Arctium; species Arctium lappa. The sequence goes on along the minus strand of CM042052.1, from coordinate 84,948,476 downwards.
AAGGTCCCAACGCCCATCAAAGGACTACCCCCTAGTCATAATAGCTCAACCGGAACTCAACCACTCTTAGTGCCTACTCGTAAAGACAAGGTCATATCCCATGAGTCCCGGAGTCCAACCCCGTACCACCCAAATGACCATCAAATAAGACTGACTTACGTGCCTATGGATCCAATGCAACACAGTCTAAAATTACACGACTATACCTGAATGACAACAGCACTCGAGCCTGTAATTATAAATATGCAATAAAATGCATTAAGATGTAAGTCATGAAATGGGACTCTACATCGAGCCATTACACCCGGACAAATGTCCACAAGAATCTTTTAAGCCAACACCGAGCTAAAATGCTAATAATCCATTTGACCAATACTCAATGATCCCCCAAATAATGAAATGTCTTTAACAACGTTTACGAAGACACATACCTCCAAGACGAGATTAACCCAAAACTCAACACATAATGGGACCAAAGGTTTTCCAAACGGTTTATGAATGCAAATACACCAAAATGCATATAACAGTGAAATAGACTTCATTTGTACCAAAATCACCAAGATGCATAGGTCATGAAATGGACTCTATTTGTACGAAATCCCCAAAATGAGTAAATCATGCTATTATTTATCAAGATGTCCAAATCCCAACTGTGAGCATTTTATGAAACTAAAATAAGCCAAGTTTATCAAATATGAAAACTCATTAAAATACTCACACTGTGACAAATACCAAGTGAAATACATTTTTATTTCAAAATACTCAAAGTTTATCAGCAATTAACCATTTCATGTAAAACATTTAAAATAACCATTTTGGCGTGTACACCGTTTTCACAAATCAACTTGAACTCACCTTGCTAGATTTAGGCTAAATCTAGATTTCACCCAACGAGCTCTTTTGAAGGCCAGTTGAATCCTCAAGCCGAAGACTTCCAAAACCTAGATTCAACATTCCAACCCATAAATAACCATAACCAACCACAAGGAAACATTCTCCAAACATAGAAATACCAAGATCCCAAACAAGATCAAAACCCTAATTTCTCTAAAACCATCAAATCCAAGATTTGAGATATCGAACCTTAAGAAACCACCAATGGAGCATTTATAACCTTATTACAAGAAAGCTTACCCTTGAAGACAAAGAGGCTTTCGAGAACACCCAATCCAACATTTCAACCCGAGCTCCCAACCGTTGCACTTGACGAGGAAGATGAAGAAGGAGGTTTAGTGGCTCGAGCTCCCAACTAGCTAGATGATTAAGAATCATGTGGTTTGGGGAGGGAACCCCCCCCCCCCAAAAAAAATAGGTTAGGGTTCGGTTTTGGGGTTTGAGAGAGAAAAGGGAAGAAGATAGAAATGAGAAATGAGGAAATGGGTGAAAATCGCACCTTTAACCCACTGGTACACGCAGGCTATAGTGCCTGGAGATTATGCCAGTGGCACAATCGCCAAGCATGTACCGTGAGCTCCTCAGCTTCGGCGATAGTGCCAGGCTATTGTGCCCTCTGGCACAATCGCTGGCATGGTCGCCCGGGTGCCCCCGAACTCCAAAAATCCGACTTTTTCAATGCCCGAACTCTCGATACTCCGAGGGACTTTAAACAATACATTTCCCAACAGAACCCCACTGTTCACAAGTCACAGAAATGTCCGGGTGACATTTACTTACCGAAAATTACGGGTGTTACAGTATCGTATGCAACAATTTTCCCGGTAAGCTCTAACCGTGGTAAGAGTATTCGCCATCACTTACCAGGGTAAGACTCTTGGTCCTTGCCTTAGCTCTTACCGGGTAAGATTCTTGGACATTGTCATCTTCATCCATAAGGTAATATGACTTGGTAAGCGCTTACCCGGGTAAGCGTTTGGTAAACGGCCCCTAAGATCTAGTGTAGATTTCTAAAACACATAGGTACATATGAAACCCAGATAAAATCAACATAAACAATGGTTGACCCCCCCTCCCCCCTAAGAAAAAAAGGTGAAGATGGAGATTCAAATCCATTACTAAAATATTCAAAGAAACAGAAGGAGATGTTGGTGGATGGATAACGAATATTATTGAAATAGATCCGCAAATTGACCACATATGCAAACGAATGAACAACAAAGTTTCCCCAAACACCTTCATTAAACATCAAAACCTATTGCCACAACACAACCGGATTAGGTGTTCATCGAACATCGAAACCCACAACTTCATGTATCAACTGTAAGCCACAAACGAATTAGGTTTTGAAACATGGTGACCATAATTAAAATTTAAAAGATTGGAATTAGGGTTTTTTCTTGCCCATCAATTGTGGATTTCTTTCTGAAGATATATACATACAGATTGCAACCCACTCGATTCTCTCCATAGATCTTCCATGGAGAAAAGGGTAGGGCGTTTTGCCAAGTAAAGGAAGAGTGTTTTGCCGATGTACGAAGGTGGGGGTCTCTGTTGTAGGGGACAACATATAATATTAATTCATTTTATACAACTAATATAAAATATTAATTTAGTTTTTATCTTTTAGAAGAAAATAAGAGATGGATAAAAAGACTAAATTGCCTCTCATGTAAGGGTCAAGGTTTTAATGGAATTGAAATTAATGGTGCTAACTCGAGGGATTAATCTGTTATATAAAAACAAAACAAGGACCACTACAGGAGTATTTAAAACGTTTTAGCGACCAAATTCCAAAATTTGAGCATAACATAGAGACCAATAATGTAGTGTACTAAGTTATAAAATATGACACAAGTTCGAAGGTAATAGTAAACTTTCAACCCTTGTGAAGATGTGGTGGCATAACGTGTTTGATATTTTGCTCAGATTCTTAAAAAACGAGAATAAATAATAGCAATCGTCTTTTGTGGTTTGCTTAAATTTCACTAGTTGTCAATACAACTTTGAAACTACATCATATACTCTATTATTTTAATTTGTTTACATCATCCCTAATAAACGTTAAGTCTATCCATTAAATTGAAGGTATTTTAGTTATCCTGAAGTATCCATGCATGTTAGTTAATTTTAGTGGAAATAAGATAGAAAACATATAATTGTATACTATTATTATATTAACTAATTAAATAAATAAAAAGAAATATAACTATTTTTTTTTGTACGGCATTAAACTCACACACGCACCCGCGGTATCCGGGCATCCAATTGGGCAGCACCGACTATTCCGCGGCGACCCGGCCCAGCCACAAGGACTGGACCCGCCCAGGCACGACTAAGCCCGACCTATGGCCGAACCCGCATGCCCATAGACTGGCATGCCCGTTACCTGGACCCGAACCGACCCGAAGGCCGACCCAAGGTCTGGGTATTGCCAAAGTGCCTCCCCCATGGTTCGAACTTGAGACCAATGGAAACCATCCACTAGCCCCAAGCCTTTGCCACTTGAGCTACAAATATAACTATTGTTCTTATTCATTAAACAAATGTCGGAAAATGTTAGATCTTGACAATGGGAACCAACTTTGGCTTTTGCTTTGCAAGTCTTCATTGATAATCTACTCCTTAGCCAAGACATGATTGAGACCATCCTAAAGCTAAGGACATAATACAAAAATATTCCATTGTTACAACGAATACAAGGTGATATTTATGGACATAAACATCCAGAATGCGGGCCATTAAAGTACTTTATGGTTCTGGTTTCGATACGATGAACACATGTCGTATTATTGTCCACATGAAATACTGCACTCCTAGCACTAACTATACGTTTAAGGTCTCACCACCCTGATTATTTCATCAAGTCTACATGACTTTGAATGCTGGATAATTTACATCATAAGGATTTGATGTTAATTGCATATGTATTAGGATCAATGTAAAGTTTCCTATACCCCATGTGTATATATAAAATGGTCTCATAGAAGTTGTTATCAAAAGAATATGATGACATCTAGGGTATTAGTAATGCGCACCAATTTACCCACATCTACCTGGGGTTATGCAATTATTATATGCAGTTTTTTTTCGTTTTTAGACCCACTACTTGCTCATGCGTACCAGTTGGTAACTGGATATAAGTCTGATACTTTACATCTACGCATGTTTGATTATATGTGCCAATTGCGCCCCCACAACGCATCAAAATGGGTCCTTAAAGACGATTTGGTATATGTTGGATATGAATCCCCAACAATTATCCGCTAATTATAATATTTGACTAGTGATCTCTTTACCGCTAGATTTACGGGTTGTCACTTTCATGAGACAGTCTTCCCGTCGTTAGGGGGAGATAGGAAAAAGGATTTTCCATGGGAACGACAGGAAGTGTCATTGAATATTCCCACTCTGTCTCATTTCGATCCCCAAAACTTCACAATGTAATGTTGAAGTCAAACGAATCAGACTCGATACCTGATACGTTTAATATTCCAAAAGTGACAAGATCACATATACGAGCTGCAAATATACTTGCAAGGTTAAAAAGTCCCCAACAGGGGCACAACGCCATTGGAAAGTGCGTTGCAATCACACATAGTGGAGGTGTGGTTGAGGTCGTAGCTCCCAAACGGAAATGGGGGAAGCTACTTGGTTCGGTGGATACTCATCTAAAGGAAGAGAAGAGTAAGGCACAACTATTTGTCATCAATACATAAACCTCTCATGAGATTGTCTCTGATTAAACTATGTCTATGAATCATCATTGGAGGACGCTCCGAAGTTAATATTGATTCTAGAGATGAATATTAATCTCAAATGAACTATGAGAGCACATATGAGTCGATGGACAGATCATATATAATTATTGATGATATATTTCGCATATATTATTGTTTATGAGGTGATAGAGCACATTGACATCGAACCATGCTCAGTTGGAAAATATCAATAAAGAGCAAACTGACCTAAATAAGCAATCCAGGAGAATCATATTATTTGACAAATGAACAGGTATTTGGTTTGGTAGTGCTAACCCACCAAGTGTAAAGCCTGTAAGACATAGATAAATCATTTGTCCTAAAGCGTAATGAGAATAATTAAGTCATAATGTATGAGACTCTCCTTTGGCGCAAGGTTTCTCACAACGCCCTGGATTGACCACGAGGAGACTTACTCTCTCATGATGGATGTTATGACATCCGTATAATTTACTAGCCTAGTAGTTTCCGAAGGACTGGAAATGCAACTCATGAATGTGGTTACCACATATCTCTACGGGGATCTAGATTTAGAGATATATAAAAGTGCTTGATGATATTACATTACCAAAATCAAGCAACTCTAAACCACAAAATGCGTTTGCAATAAATTGAAACGCCCACTTTATAGATTAAAACAATATAAGTGGATGTGGTATACCCGCCTAATGGAATACTTGATTGGGAAAGGATATATAAGAACGATGAAATGTTCTCTTGCTTATTTATTATGGAAAACAAGTTCCAGATTTTCAAAGTAGCTCTATATGTCAATGTTATGAACATAATAGGCACTCTTGATGAAATGAGAGGAACCACAAGCTACTTGAAATCTGATTTTGAGAGGAAAGATCTTGGGAAAACTTGGTTTTGTCTAGATATTTGAGCTAGGACACCGAGTTTGTGAAATATTAATTCACCGATCGCATATGTCCAGAAAATAATCAGGCAATTTAATATGGACAAAGCGCATCCGGTTAGCACTCCCATGATCGGTCGAAGTGTCGGATATAAGGAAAGATCCATTTCGTCTAAAGGATGATGACGAAAGATGCTGGGAGATGGAATTCCCTATCCAAGTACAATATGCGCATTATCGTACTTAACATAATACACTTGACCATACATTATATTTCTAAATGAACTTGTTAGCTAGATTTAGCTCAGCGCCAACGCAAAATCATTGGAATGATATTAAATTAATCTTTTGGAACCATTGACATGGTTTATACTTTCCCTATAGAAAGAAAAATGGGATTGATAATGGAACTTCAATACCTACTTAGAATGTAAGCAGCAAAAGTACTAGCTAGCTCTTATAGAAAAACACCAAACAATGTCTTGGTATGTGTTTGCTGATATTAGGTATCTGTCTGACCCATACAAAGGTTGTTCCCAAACTGGATAAAGAATTACCACAAGGAACACGTCGATTGCATGGAAGTAAACTAAGCGATCCTTTGTAACTACCTCCTTGAATTAATCCAAGAATATTACTCTCCATGAGATAATAAAATAATGTATATGATTAAGGACTATCATTACATATATTATAGGAGTTAGTAATTCTGGGTTCAACCAGTATCCTACTTGCATATATGAAAATAATGCATCATGTATCGAAGAAATGAACATAAGATACATCAGGGGTAATAACACAAAGCATATTCTACTTAAGTTTCTATACTATCGGCCATAAAAGACTATCTTTTAGATTCAAGTGAATCAAGTAAGGTGTCAAAAGAATGTGACATATTTTATATTTTACTAAGTCATTACCTAAAACTATATATTGGGAAACGTGTAGAAAGTAAATGGAAATGCTTTCCAAACTCCCTTGATTAATGCACGAATCAGGGGGAGTAGTAGACAAAAGGGGGAGTCTACTATATTTGTGATATTGGTATGTTGTGCTCTTTCCTTCAACCAAGGTTTAATTTTTCCCATTGGGTTTTGTTCCTTGGTGTAAGGTTTTAGTGAGGCAACTGTTTATATACCATCATGTTTTCTTAACTCTCAAGATTAAAGTATGAATCTAAGAGAAAACTAGACTGAAGGATAAGTCTATGTATTGCAAATAAGCTGGTGCGTTGTACTCTTTCCTTCGTCATATTTTTATTTTTTCCCACTGGGTTTTATTTTGGCGTAAGGTTTTAACGAGACAACAACTGTGCACCACCACTCCTTTAACTCGGCACAAGGGGGAGTGTTGTAGAATAAGTGTGTCATCGTCTAAAGGATATGACGATAGAGATAGAGATAGAGATAAATATATCAGAGTTAGATTAGAACTGAAATATCTTCTAACTATCTACTTGTAACTCCTCCCTATTTAAAGGGCTTATGATTAATGAGAAATATAGACTTCTTTTCTCTGTTTTATTGTTATTCTCTCCATATTGTTGTTTCATTTGTTTTTCTCTTTAACATTTACAATATTTTTTCGCTGCAGAAAATTTTGTTTTTAAAATGTTTTTATTGGAAGTTTAATTAACGTCATAAAAAGAAAAACTAAACTAAAAAGACAATTAATTTATCGTTCAACTTCATCCTAACAATCTATTATAATATTTTATTGTTTATTGTTTATTGTTTTTGTATGAATTAACAGTTAATGCAATTTTATTTTATTTTTATACTACATGTTTGAATGAAACTATAAGTGTATAAATTGAAGAAATGACCAAGATGAAGACTTTTGGTGGAGGGATGAGGATGAGGATGAAGATAGACTAAATTACATTATTGTCCTTGTGGTTTTTAAATCAAAGAAGAATTTTTTAATAGAAAATAAAAAACAATAAAAAGATTAAAATACCCTTAGAGTTAACTTAGGGGCTGTTTGTTTACCTTTTAATGGTTCCATTAAGAGACAACCTCTGAATTGTTAAGAGGTAAATCCTGTTTGGCAAAAAAAAATGTTGTCTCTTACAAAATCATTAAAAGCCCTGATTTCATTATTAACAATTAGCAAACAACCATATTTCATTTTACACTATATCATAAAAACCTCTTAATCATTCAGACCACTTAATCATTTTGCACTAAACCATTCAACAACTGCCAAACAACCCTTTACTCTAACTGAATCATTTAACGGTGTTAGGACAGAGGGACCAAAGGGGTGTGAAATTGCTTACCACAGTGGTCATTTCCATAATTATTTCAAATCAGGGACCAACAGTGCAATAAAGTGTAAACGTCAGGGACCAATCGCATAACGATATGATGCGGTAGCGGTATTTTCGAATGCACAATCTCTAACGTTGAAATCGGAGTTTAGGGTTTTGACGATATCCTCGTTTGAAATTGTATTTGGAACCCTAATCAATCAACGGCATCTGTGGCTAACTTTACCAACGGAATCTCCGACGACTGTAATTCTGTAAATGATGAGCACACTGCATCCAAAGCTCACCCGATTCTCCATAGCCGACGACTTGCCGGAAAAGTTAAGCATCGATTTCGATGACATCTTAACACAAATCATCTCCACCGTCTGCAACTTCCTCCAGTATCTGATCGATCTCTTCAACAAGGAATTTCCGCCGGAAACCCCCCGCCACTGGTCCGACGTCGTCGCACCGTATCTCCTCGCCGGCGTTTCCTTCCTCACGTGCCTGTTCGTCTTCCACTGCTTCTTCTCGTGCATCTCTTCCATTCTCGTTCGCTGCTTGAACGCGGTGTGTTCATGCTTCCCCTGTTTTGGTCGGTGTTTGAGCTGTGAAGAGAGATCGGAGGAGAGGATGATGATAGGTCCAGGTAGATCTCAATGGATGTTGCCGAGATCTGTCTTTGAAGCTAATCCGAGAGGGTATTTCCGTGATCTTCGACGCCAGCCTAATGATTTTGCTTATTCCACATCACATACTAATTGGTATTCATAGGTTAGGTTCAACACTATCCCTATTTATCGTATTTATATGTGAATTGATTCATCATTTGAAGAAAACACAAAATCGTCGGATTTTGTTTGTTAATAGAAGCTGATCGATTCTGGCTGTGTGTGTCTGTTTTTTTTTTTATTTGTTTGTTTCCAAAAACTTGATGCTAATCAAGTAATCAACAAAACCCTAGATCTGATGGTGCACAAATGGATATTTTTCACCAATCATCGTGTTGGTTAGTTTAATGGTTTTTATATGTAAGTTCTTGTTTTTAAGTCTTATCTATATCTATATTATAAAGATGATATAAAAAACTCTTAAAAACAAGTCTTAAAGCTTAATGTACCGCTATTTAATGCTAATTACTTAAAAAAACAACCATTAAAACTGTATGTACTACATTTAATGTTATTTATTAATTTTCAATCATTATCTCTAACCATTTTAACTCTCCTAAAATCATTTCCCAATTTAACTCACCTAAAATAACTTTCAGAATAATTAAATATATAATAATAATAAAAAATAAAGTTGTATGTACTACATTTAATACTATTTATTAATTTTCAATCATTATCTCTAACCATTTTAACTCTCCTAAAATCATTTCCCAATTTAACTCACCTAAAATAACTTTCAGAATAATTAAATATATAATAATAATAAAAAATAAAGTTGTATGTACTACATTTAATACTATTTATTAATTTTCAATCATTATCTCTAACCATTTTAACTCTCCTAAAATCATTTCCCAATTTAACTTCCCTAAAATAACTTTCAGCATAATTAAATATATAATAAATAAAATGAAACATTAAAATCGTGATGTATCTAGCGGCATTGCAGGAGTACACTTCTAGTATTACAAAAAGTTTCGATAATAATAAATCTCAAATTAAAATATGAAATCAAAAACTAAAAACAACATCAATGTTTCTTATCTATGGATATATAATAAAAACTAATTATTATTAAGGAATTTTCTTAATTTGGAGTATTTCACGCACTCTCTTTCATGTTTTCTACATTTTGGAAAATCTGTAGGAACAAAATTTTGCACAAAATCTTCATTTTCTCCGTTTTTGGAGAATCTTCTGACGATACTTTGAACTATCATTTTTATCTCCACATTTAATTTTATAGACCGGTATTCATGGGAATAATAAAATTTTATTTTTGGAAAGTTTTACTTTGTCTCTTTTGCTTTCTCTGTTTTGGAGAATTTGTCGGAGAAAACCCCCCCCAAAAAAAAAATCTAGGTAGGTTTTTTTTAATGCGTTTGTGTTGCTCAATTATGTTGTTGACAAGGGACTGTACGTCGCAAAGCTGGAGTGAAGACGACTTGATCTTTGGATGGAAAATACTTCAGTCTTGACTATGTCCGTCTAAAAAAATGAAATTAACGGATTTGAAAGAAGGAAAAAAAAGGTAAAAAACCTAAAGTAAATAACTAGAGGAGTATTTATCTCGTCTAAGGAGAGATGCACAAAGCCCGGGCCTAAGAGGCCCATTTCAATAACCAAAAAAAAGCGGGCTTTTGTAGCTCAGACCGGACTTTGAGATTGAAAGAGGGCCTGATCGAGCTTATTTATGCCAAGATTTTCCAGACAATGTTTTAACCCAGGCTAAAAAAGTTGGTTCGTTAAGGCTTTAAGGTCCGACCTGAGCCTAGGCTTATACTGCTAGGCCCGGGCCTTTTCAGAAACGTTTCAGACTTGGGCATTTTTGTGCATCTAGAAGGATTGACAAAGTTGGTTGCAATAATTCAATCAATGACAATGTTCCCGTAACATGTTAAAACAGATGGTGTCACCACAAATTATATATTTCTTGGACTTCATTCCGTAGACTTTAATTCATTATATATGATAGCATCAGACGTTCTTATGGCAAAAACATACAAGTTTTCATAGCTATGGCTCCAGTTGTGGCTCTAGTAATCTTCGTTTCGAGTCTGTTTCTTTTTCGGATTCTCCTTCGGTTCGTTGTTAAAGTATGGTGGACCCCGATCCGTATCCAGAAGGTGATGAAATCGCAAGGAATCGAAGGTCTCCCGTACGCATTTCCTCACGGAAACACCCGAGTGATCACCGCCATGAGAAACCGATCCATGAAGCAGCCGATGGAGTTGTCTCACGACATATTTTCAAGAATTCAGCCGCACGTTCACTCTTGGATCAAAATCTACGGTACCCACGAATGGTGTTGATTGTCTGTTAATTTTTTTGGCGGTTTACCTCCGACTCTATTGCTTTTCTTGTTTTCAAGTTCTTTTTTTGATTGTTCTCCTCTGTTCTTTTTTCCACTTTTCTTCCCACACTTTTCAACTTATTGGATAAATGTCTGGTCTGTGTATATGTCATCGTGTATATGTTAGTAACTGATATCTCACCCTAGACCGGTAGACCAAACCACACCGTGGACACCCTATAGACTTCAAGTGGGATATACTGGGTTTGTTTAGTTTACTTTTTGAGCCATATTGATTCATATGCTTATATGCATTCTTTTTCCCGTTTTCGGTAGGGATTAATTTCGTAAATTGGCATGGTTCGCAAGCACAACTTTTTGTTACGGACCCGGAGCTCGTAAAGGAAATACTAAGCAACCGAGAAGGGGCTTACCCGAAAATGGACATGGAAGGGTACGCAAAGAAGCTGTTAGGGGAAGCAATGATAACGAACGAAGGCGAAAAATGGGAAAAGGTTCGAAAACTAGCTAACCGCACTTTCCATGCCGAGAGCTTGAAGGTGAGCATCGTCACTTTCACAAGTTATTTGATGTCGTGTATTTAAAACCCGTTAGAGTCCCACATCGTGTAATTTTGGACACATTCTCTTAAATATATTTTGGAAGTTTGGAACCCCATTCTCTCCTAAAGGGTCGTCTTGAAGGGTAATTTAATGGGTTTCACATATTCTCACAAGACTGAACAATATGTTTTCATAGAATATGGTCCCGGAGATGAGTTCAAGTGTCCAGGCGATGCTAGGGAGGTGGAAGGACTACCAAGGCCAAGAAATCGACGTGCACAAAGAATTTGGAGTCCTAACAACGGAGGTGATATCGAGAACTGCTTTCGGCAGTAGTTATGTCGAAGGAAAGCATATATTCGAAATGGTGTCTAAACTAACAGCGATAACAGTTAGAAACATCTATAACTTGCGGTTTCCGGGGATCAGGTAAGATATCGGCTTCAGCAATAGACCGCCGGCCCTCTTTTTTGCTGCATTTGTAGTAGAATATGTTCGAAACTGACTACTATCAGTTTTTTCAGTTCAATTCTGAAGACAGATGATGAGATTGAAGCGGAGAAACTTGAACAGGCGATAAAGAGATCGATTCTAGAGATTGTAAAGAAACGAAAGGCGAATATGGGTGAAGGGGTCGATGAGTTTGGAAGTGATTACCTTGGACAACTCGTGAAAATCGCAGATGGTTCTAACGGAAGCAAGAGGATCTCGATAGAACAAATGATCAATGAGATCAAAGCGATATATGGCGCTGGGCATCTCACGACCACAAACCTGCTTTCATGGACCGTGTTCCTTCTAGCCATCGATCAAGATTGGCAAGACAAAGCAAGGGAAGAAGTGCTCGAGTTCTTTGGCCGCAGAACCCCGACTTCAGATGGCATTGCGAGACTAAAAACCGTAAGAAATTGTTTCCTTTTTTCTTGGGTAACCGTAGACGTCCAGACCACCTTGCGTGTACTTCGACTAATACCTAACATCCAGGAAAGTCCCCAATGGTCCTAAGAAGACTCGAACTAGCAATGTATACGAAGGAACTTGAGTTGACCCTCAAGGTTAAGTTGTCTCCTTTTTTAAGGGTACGTTTGGTATGCAGACCGAACCGGACGAGAGAAAGTGAGGTAGGAGAGTGAAAGAATTGTAGAAGGTTTTAGGGTTTTTATTTGACATTGGCATTTTAGTAATTTACCAAGTTTGTCTCATCTCCCTGATTTTTATTAGAATATTTTGTCCCCATGAGTTCTGTCCGGTCCTGGTCTGATTGTCGCACCAATAGTAAGTTTTTGTTCTGTCTTGTCTTTTACCGTCCTGCTGACCAAACGCACGTTCAACTGAATCCAAAATGAGGGTATGCTTGGGGGGCTGTTTATTTACTTTTGGCAACCTCTGAATCTCTAAAAGTTAATCTTGTTTGACCAAAAAAAAAAGTTTGTCACTTAATGGTTCTAAAACCCTCTTAATGATTTTGTATCTTTGGACTCCCTTAACCATTCAACGCCCTAATTTCATTTTGCAGAATTACCAAACAACCATATTTCATTTTGTACTATATCATAAGAGTATCTTAATCATTCTAACAACTTAACAAACAGCCTCAGTTTTCATAGAGTTCGCTCGTTTCTTGAATGCAGATGAACATGGTGATCAACGAGTCGCTCCGGCTCTATCCTCCGGTGCTTATGATGACCCGGAAAGTCGAGAGGGAAATCAAACTCGGAAACCTTACGCTTCCCGCTAATATAAATATCTTCATCTCCATTCTTGCACTTCATCACAGCCAAGAAATTTGGGGCAACGATGTTCTCCGTTTCCGGCCAGAAAGATTCGCGAATGGCGTCGCTCGAGCTACCAAAAACAATCCCGCGGCATTTCTTCCTTTCGGGATGGGACCACGAACGTGTGTTGGCCTAAACTTCACCACCAACGAAGCCAAGATTGCACTCTCGATGATCTTGCAGCGTTACAGGTTCACCCTTTCGAGTAATTACGTTCATTTGCCGGCCGATGTGTTCATCCTTACTCCTAAGAAAGGTGTTCAAGTCATCCTCCACGATGTTTAAAAGACGAATATGTTTGTTCCTATTCTCGTGTGTGTTTGAATCATTATCTTCATAACTGTGATTATCGTTAAAGTTATAAATCAGTTAAACTTGAACCATTTTTTCTTCAAATTTCTCTGTTTTGAAAAGTAATCTAACCGGAACAACTGAATTATAATAATCGTCTCCAAATGGAGAGTGCTAAATTATAATACTTTTGACATATATTAATTAATTTATCATGTAAATATAATTATTTTTGTCTATATATATTAATTCGTTTAAGAGTAAATTAGTTAAATTTATATTTATATAACTATAACAATATTTTATGTATTTTAGTTAGTTTTACTAGATTAGTTAGGTTTATATTTTTACTTTTTATTATATCAACACATTTTGGTTTTACAACTTTTTGAATTATTAAAATTTTAACCAATTAAAAAAAACATGTATTAAAATTAGATTTTATTTGAGTTAAAATGAGGTTCATCACAGTGTTAGCATGCTTTAACATATACTGACCTACCAAAAAGCATTTTAACACTAGAACGTCAGTTAGAAATGACTTATTATATTATGACACTTTAACTTTTTAACACATCGGTTAAAGATAGCTTATTAAGCAGAGTGCCACCATGAATGGACCACCCAACTAACATCATATATCTAAAGCATATATGTAATGGCTCCAAACTCTGATTACAGTGATCGTATATTCTTCTATCAATAAATATTCAATCATTGTCATAATATGACTCGATATTTTTTGGATATTGATGGAGCAAGTTGAGCATGATTCATGAGAATATATAGGTGGTCCATAGAGATATACCATAATTATCAACATCTTTGATGTCTAATTAAAAGATGAAGTATACATTTTGTCATCTAAAGAAAAGAAAAAAGTTAAATATATTATAGATATAGACGTTATTGCACTCTCCTATGTTGTCATATTCATATAACGTTTTTTATAGAGTAAAGTTCAATTTTGGTCACTAATGTTTGTAATTTTCAACGAATATCGTCCATAAATTCAAAAAATCGGATTTGTATCTCATGTTTGTCAACTCCCAATGGTTACAGTCATTGACTTTCTCTGTTAAGTGTAATAAATGAAGGATATTTTAGTTATTTTCACTATTTTTATTATATTAAAATAAAGAATATTTTAAAGTTTAAATTGTAAAACAAAAAAAAGGAAAAAGAAAAGCGAAAAACGAAAGGTGGTGATTATTCTTTTACTTTACTTTTTTTGTTTTACAATTAAAAATAAAAAATATAATATGTTTTCTTTATTTTAAAATGAAAATTGTAAAAAATGACTAAAATATCTCATTTAATTACACTTAACAGAGAAAGTTAACAACCATTAGACAAAAGGACCAAAGCCGTTGGGAATTGACACGCATGAGGGATCAGATGCAAGTTTTTGAAGTTTAGAGATGAAATCCGTTGAAAATTACAAACGTTAGGGATCAAAATTGAACTTTACCCTTTATATGTAGGGCTGTAAACGAACCGAACGTTCAACGAACCGTTCGTGAACTGTTCGGCAGGAAGTTCGTTTATTTAATAAATGAACGAACATGAACACATTTTTTTGTTCGTTTAGTTAAATGAACGAACATGAAAAATGACCTCGTTCGTTCATTTACGTTCGCGAACGTTCGTTCATTTATGTTTGTTAATGTTCTTTTACGTTCGTTCATTTATGTTCGTTTATATTTGTTTATATATATATTATGGCATTAATTAAATTAGATTTTTAAAATTCTTTTTTATACCTCCTAAGTTTATCCTTTTTTTTTTATTTTGTTATGTTATTTTTTACGAACGAAATGATAAGTAACGGTGGTTGTTTTTTTATTCATTTGTGTTCGTTCGTTTACGTTCGTTTATGTTCATTTATGTTCGTTCGTTTACGTTCGTTTATGTTCATTTATGTCCGTTCGTTTAGCTCTTAATGAACGAACATAAACGAACACGAACAAACATATTTTCTTAACGAACGAACATGAACACAAAAAAATTCGTTCGTTTACCGTTCGTGTTCGTTCGTTTGTTCGGTTAAATTAAACGTACGAACACGAACAAGCCTCCGTTCGTGTTCGTTCGGTTCGTTTAAAGCCCTATTTATATGTGGTATGTCGGTTAATGCCTCTCAATCAAGGTGAAGGATCTTGTGAGAAATTGAGGTTAACGTGAGAAGTGAATCTAAACCGTTGATCACTTTTAAATAAATGTCCTCCCACGAATTGCGTCTTAAAAGGGAATTGATCTGATGCATCTCGGTGCATCTCATCCTATCCAACGGTTAATAACCACTTCACACTTTAACTTCTCACCAAAACTCAACCCGTCAATCAAAAGTCATATTTTACCTTGATCTTAAGAATCTAACCCTATAACATGTTTTCAAACTTTTACAAGGTTTTACACCGGAGGCAGACTCTTTAATGCCAGAGATGAAAGTCGCAGAGTTTCTTTCGGGAAATCATGTTTTTAATTGAAAACTCATTTAAGATCGGTTAAATGACACCATCTCTATTGTCAATCAAGATTATGAAGAACTTCACATTCAGATAGGTAAAAATGTAATGACATAACAAATACTTTCAAGACTTTCATAATAACACAAATTAAGACTCCTTACAGAACTTTATTGTTTCAACTTGACAATATGCTGAGAGCAAGATTATGGCATTAGAATTCATGCATCTATCTCTGCTATCTTTTAACCTCCACAGCAAGATCCGCATGCCGGAAGAGAATCTGGAGAGATAGAGAGAGTAAAAGAGTCAAAAACATTGCTAGATTTTACTTTCTCCGTCCCAAAATAAATGTCCACAATGAAAGAGACAGTTATAATTATACCCTTAATAATAAATTGAGTAATGAATTTATCCTTCTCATAATTAAGGGTAGAATTGAAAAGTAGACATTTTCTTTTGAAAATAGAAACTTATTTTAGGGACAAACTGAAATAGAAATGTGGACACTTATTTTGGATGGAGGGAGTATGAGTAAAAATTGAAATTCTACAAAAACAAAACACGTAAATAACATACTGTGGTCTATGCCTCTAACGTTGTCTAGTCCACGCGGAGGTCCGCGTGGGCCACCACCATATGGGCCACCAGGGCCACCACCATCCCATTTCTTGCTGGCACCAGATAGCTTCTTATACCCATCAGATTTCTCCATCTATAAATGCATTGAAATATAGAGTGAGTTGTTTAATTAATGAGCAATGCATATAGGGTATAAATCTCAGGAATCAACATTACCGAAAACATGGTGGCAAAGAACACACGGATGAAAGCGATGATTGCCCAAAAGAAATCAATGATTGTTCTGAGTCGCCATATGGATCGATTGGATTTCACGACACCTGAGAAATCAACACAAAGTAACTGTAATTCTACATGCATGACACTCGTGTATGGAGATAGATAGAAGAGAATCCAAAAAGAGCAAATTTTGGCATCATTTTGGGTTTCTTTTGCTTGTTTATGTATAATATTTAACATAAAAAGCTTAAGATTACACTGTAAATAACTTGCCTGATGAAATTATCAAATAGCCTTTTATGGATTAGTTGAAGTTTTTGGAAAATAAAGCTTGAATAAAGGATATTCACCTTATATGTCGAGAGATTAACTTTTCATGCAGACCAAGTACTCCAACATCAGTGTCACAGACTTTAATATTTTTCCTTGTAGATCCATGCAGCCATAGTAATGTCTTTATTGTACCAAGTAAACCTCGAGGGAAACCCCAGACAGAGCCCGTGAGTTTGGTACAACGGACAGGTGAAAGTGAGGTAGGCAGATGAAAGGATTGTGGAAGGTTTTAATTTGACATTAATAGTTTAGCATTTTACCTATCTTCTCCCATCTTCGTGATATTTGTTCCACTTATTTTGGTGGGACAAAAAAATCTGCATTTTGTCCCACTCAGTCAAGTCCTATCCCAGTCTAACTGTCACGCCAAATGTGGGACAACAAGTTTATTTTCTGTCCTTCCAGCGTACCAAACGCAGCTTATTCTTTATAACACTCAACCACGCCTTAAATATATGCTAAGAAACAAGGAGCTCTGCCCCTTTTATGCAAGACTTAAACCCTTCAAGGAACATTCTAGTCCATGGAGAATCTACACTCCTCTTACAAAGTCTAGGACCATTAAAAATATCACTATTATTCTAGAGGATACAAGATATAACTCAAGCACCAGGTTAATAGTAGAGCTCCCTAGACTCAATCTTTCCTTAGCATATTGCACATGTGCCGGCCAACTACACGGCACATCCAGACCCGAAGGGCGTAGGGTTTGGTACTAGATAACGAGATGGAACAAAAATGCCAATGTTGGATGAACAAGAGCTATAGATCGATAAACCATTGGTATTATTCTTATAGGTTAACTTCAGGTGTGTGTTCTCATCCTAAAAAGCGTAATTTCACTACCCAATTGTTTCTTTATTAGCGTGCAATAAAATTTGTGTATAAAATAATCTACGGAGTGGAGTTTGTTAAACTCAACCTCTAAGTCATTCTCTACCAAAATGAGCAAAATGTTATCATGGAAGCTTTGTGTTCCTCGTTATAAATCACCAAAAAGCGACGACAGATAAAACATTCTACAAAATGTACTCATGTTGAAACAATTAGTGCTCAAGATTATATAATAAAAACAAAATAATATGAATCGGTTATACTGATGTAAAAAAAATGAAAACAAACAGGAGACTAATTTCATGCCATGGATTCGGTAGCTTTGATTAGGATAAACATGAACCGAGACTAGTGTAGGTTTAGATAGAAATTGTTTTAAAACCCTTTCATTTTCGCGTTAGTAAAAGTTACGATATAAGATGACATTTATTTTCTACACTCACCAAGAACACAATTCTCAAGTAAAATCGAAAGTTTAATAGGGAAAGGAATCAGAGTTCACAATTTGTATCAACATGCATAAAGACATAATTAGGGCTTGAAATCGGCTAGTTAACATCACATCTTTTAATTTCAAGCATAGACATGGGTGAATCTGAGTTAATTTGCCATTTAGAATGGAAAAACACCCCCATGGACCGCCAATCCAATCATAAATGGAATTAATTAGGTGGAATTTACTCAGCGTCATTTAACAAACAATAAACACTCTATTATTGACCAAACCCTAAATTCTCCAAGATTTCGCTGATGTCCATAAATCATACGACCTATCACAAAATTCAGGCATTGCTTGAATTTAAATACGCATAAATAAGATAACGATGATCTATCAAAGGATCTAACCCTATAATTTACCAATTTATGAAACCAAATGCTCCAGAAGAGCCTAAATTCAATTCTCAATAGTGAAATATTAGGATCAGTGAACAAAATTTTCCAATCTCGAATTGATCCTATTATCCATAATCCCAGATCGAGGAATCATCATTTTATAGCAATAATCAACAACTGGGGTGAAATTTCGCCCCCAAAAACAAGAAATTCGAAGATCACCAAATCAAATATTCATACAATAAACAACAAAAACGTAATCTGACGATGAAATTATGCAAATTGAGGGACAGCAGACGCACCTCTTTCGACGTACGCCATTGAAGATTTTGCGGTCTTTGAGTTCCTCGGTCTTCTCACGCATAAAATGGTTTCGTTGTCGAGATGGGGGAGGAGACGATCTTAAAATTCCGGAGAAACAAAAAGAAATCTTACGTGACCAATTCTGATTGGTTGGGTTATATGGGAGTTTTTGGTAAACGTTTGAATCGGTTCTTTTAACTAAAATGTCGTTTTTATATAAGAATCGGATTCATGTGAAAAGTTGAGGTTAACGTAAAAAAACGTGATAAGTGATTATGAATCGTTGGATGAGAAATGAATTCATATTAGGATGAGATACAGCAAAATAAGATGCACTAGATCAATTCTTTTCTAAAGCCCAATTCATAGGAGGGGATGAGATTAAAGGTGATCAACGATTCAGATCTTTCTCATACTTTCCATGTTAACCTCAACTTCTCATACGATCCTTCGTCTTTTATATAAACCCCAAAAAATTGGACACCAAATAACCAAATATTAATTTTGTTTTTGAGAGATTGTGTTTGCCTCTCTAATTATTAACTCCAAAGTCTAACGAGATTGGTCCAGATGTGTATAAATTGATTCAAACATCTACGATTGTAAAAGAAAAAAGCAAAGGGTAGGTTACAAACCAAAATTACTATGTGGATTCAGAACTCTCCCTGCTATCAAAATTAATTTTCCCGCATTGTTTACATGACTATCGAAGGATATGTCTAGCTATTAACTTCAAGGTCAATGAGATTAGTCGAGTACGTTCAGATCAACGAGAGCATTACATTCAAAACTATCGTGTTGATTTCCAAAATTATTTTTATAAGTTATTATATGCCCACGACACATGCATGTCACACAGAGATACTGCTGAGGAGTATGTAAACCTATAGGGTCGCACACAAAGAATGCGTTTGTTTCCATCTTTAGAAACCCGTATTAAATCAAGTTGATTAAGAAAATAATTATTCTTAAAGGATAATTATGAAAATATGTGTTAAACTGTAATTATGATAATTACAGGGTGAAAACGTAATTATGTTAATTACGGGATATTATATGTAATTATATATAATTATATTTAAAGTTTAAAAGATAATTATATATATATATATATATATATATATATATATATATATATATATATATATATAGTGGAAGGATATTTTGCAACCCTGAAAAAGATTGCAATCTTTGCAACCCACATCTTAACCGTTGGATTCATGATCGACGGTTATTTTATTTTTATTTTTCTGTTTTTTTTAATTAAAAATATTGGACCCCATATCTATTGTAACCGCCGATCATTAATCCGACGGTTAAAATGTGGGTTGCAAGGTTTGCAACTTTTTTAAGGGTTGCAAATGAAACAACCCCTATATATATATATATATATATATATATATATATATATATATATATATATATATATATATATATATATATATATATATATATATTTGAATTTGAATATTACAGATAATTACTAAACCTTATTTAATCCTTAGTTGAATTATAGTCTAACTATAATTTTCTGGTATAAATAGGGCGTTAGGCTAAACCGTTTTTGATACAATTGAAATAATTATAATTAGCCTATACAGAAAAGAAACCTTTTCTTTTCTGTAAAACACATATAAATCTAGGGTTCTTGGGCTAGCACCCGGTGGGACGGGAAACGTGTTCGTGTGTGGACTACCAATAGAGGAAACCTACTTTGGTTTCTTGGTGTTCCATTCCAATTCTGGTTGATCTACAAAAGGTACATATTCTAAACACCCTATGGTGTGGTTTTATTTGGATTAAATGCATCATTGGATCCGATTGAGTTTTAAGTTTATTTAGAAAAATATTCTATATAATTGTTGTAACCAAATTTATTTATTTTTCCGCTGTATTTTATCGGTTACAAATTGCATTAAAACCCAACAATTTTTGTTGGATCCATGGAACGAAAACAAACTTGAGGACTGCTTTGGCACAATGTCGTTTGCTAACATCCGCAAGCTTCTAATGTTTTTGTATCACGAATTTTTCCAACACGGTCTCATGTATGTCGTATAACGATGATTAAATATAAGACTACGAAATAAAGAATGAAATATAGAACAAAGCATCAAAAGGTAACGGAAACCATTGTAACACTTACGATCAATGAATAAACAACAAAAGATAGAAATACTTGGGACCCGTTTCGTTTGCGTGATTTGGTGGATTTAAAATATGATTCTATTTCATTCTCGTGTTTGTTTTAAAAGAAGGTCTGAAAGTGCAATCCCATGATTTTAATAAAATCGCACAAATATTGGGCTTAGAAATGGGGAGTTGGTATTTCACCATATTTTACAGGATTTATTTGTAATGATGTTTTAAAATATTCTAAAAAAATAAGTTTTGTAGCAGTCAATTAATAAAAAAAGTAATTTAATTATTTTCATATTTATTTATAATTTGTTTTTATAAATTACAAAGAATGAAATTCAATTTTATTTCAAATCATACAAATCAAACACCATACAAATTCCAAACCTTCTACGAAATCCAAATCCCTTGAAAATATTCCGTCAAATCAAACTACCCCTTAATTTTCTTTTGAATTCCTATCTTGATCCAATCTTTGAATGATAAACGAACTCATACATTCATATCATGCACTCGATCTCGATCTTATTTGTGGATTGAACTTTTCGGTTTATAGAGCATCAAGAACGATTTGAACTCCATGTTGGGGTCTAACCATGAAAAGTTGAACGGGAGAATGAACGTAATTTGGTGACAGTTTAAACTTAAATCTCTGTAGAATCATCGCAAGTGCAATCTTGGCTTCGATCAGTGCAAAATTTAACCCGACACAAGTCCTTGGTCCGAACCCAAATGGCAAGAATGCCGCAAGTGTGTTGTTTGTTGCTTTAGCTATGCCCCCTTCAAATCTATCTGGCTTGAACCGATGAACATCGGCTCCCCAAATTCTAGGATCATGGTGAACCGCTAATGGCGAAATGTAGAGCTCCATGTTCGATGGAAGGGTCATCTCTCCTAATCGAACTTGTCTCTTGACTTTCCTTTTTATTGCAGGAACCGGCGGGTATAGTCTTAAGGATTCTTCAACGATCATATCCATCTGAAAAACATGATAATTAAACCACTGTAATAACATCCGCTTTATATGATGTCAAATATATTTAAATATTTTAATAGACGGTTTTACAAGACATAAGTCTACGTGACTAAACAATTATACGTCATATGGAAAATATTACAATATGTTGATGAGACGTTTTGGACGTTCTAACAACTTTCTTTTTACACTTTTAAAATGAAGTGTCCTAATTTTTGTACCAACACATTTTTTCAAATAATGTCATATAACAAGACTAATATGAAATTTTATTTCAAAAGTGTGTTAAAAACTTGTTAGAATGCCCAAAAGCTTCATGTTAACATATTGTACACTTTTACATGTGACACAAAATTTTGGTCGTATAAACTTAAATCCTATAAAAACAGTCTATCATTAGAACATTTAAACATATTTGACGTATTATAAAGTTTATTTTGTTGTAGTGAATAAAGAAGAAAACCAAGTAATTAGTAATTGATGGTAAAGATTTGTGTTAAAAGAATGGAATTCAAAACCAGCAAAGGGTTATGATTGTTACTGTTTTGAGTCTTGTGATTGAATCTGGAGTTGGGTTTGTTTCGCCACAGAATTTGAACACTTCGTCTCGTGCTTTTTCTTGCCAATCGTTGTGAATGGCTAGAAGAAGAACCGTCCATCCAAGTAACGATGTCGTTGTTTCGTGGCCAGCGAAATAAAACGTTTTGCACTCGTCCACCGTATCGTCTAACGAGATTCGTTTTTCTTCATCGTTATCACGAGAAGCCTCCAGCAGTTCTCCAAGAAAGTCCTTTCTGCTATCGTTATTGCTCGTTTCTTGATCTCGTTTCTGTATGATCTCAACGATGCATGTTTTGATTCCTTGCTCGAGTTTCTCCGACTCTATGTCGTCATCGTTCTTAAAAAAGCCGCTGCAATAAAAAATCAGATACTTTAGATAACTCGCGTTACTACAAAATTGGCTTAGTAAAAGACTATTTTATAGGATTTAAGTTTATAGAACCAAACAATTGTATGTCCGAAGGTGCTACAATATGATATTACGTGGTATTTTAGCATCCTAACAAAAATTAGGATACTTTTGAGAAAGTGTTATGTTATCTTTTTATTATATGTGTATCATGAACAATACATGTTTTTTTATATAAGACTTTCCTTTATAAATCATTCTTTTCAAATAATGTCGTATAAAAATATTGATATTATGTTTATTTCAAAAACTGTCATAAAAAACTTGTTTGAACATGAAATGAAATTGTCAACTTATTATAACACATTTATATAGAATGTTTGGTCTTATAAACCAAAGTCTTGTAAAACAATCTGACATTCAATGTCCTATTTAAGGGCATGTTTGTTAGCAGATTAACGAGCTTAACAAGACTCACAACTTATTCACAGTCAGCTATATATGACTGTTTGATAGTGGCTTAGTGAATTCACAGGATTTTCATGGAAAGATTGATTAACCTGATGCCCGGAAGTCGAATTTTATGCGCATTTCTTGAAACGATAAGTGTTAACTTCATTAGCATATCGAAGATTTTCTTCCCTTCTAAGTAACTGCTTCCGAACGCAGTTTTGGAAATGACTTCAGATGTTAATACTCTGAATTCTTGAAAGACTTCTATTTCTTTTCCATCGTACGCTTTCCACCTTTTGAGCATCGTTTCGCTGCTGGAAATCATTGCTGGAATCATGCTCTACACCCGCAAAACTTCAGTTAGTTTTATATGTTTCAATTGTTTACTACAACAAAATATGCTTTCATAGAACGTCAAATATATCTAAATATTTTAATAGACTGCTTTATAGGACTTAAGTTTATATATACAACCAAACAATTATGCATCTTATGTGAAGTGTTACAATGGGTTGATGGAACGTTTTTGAGCACCATAACAAGTTTTCTTAGAACTATTTTCAAATAAAATGTCATGTTAGTCTTTTTTTTTATATGACATTATTTGAAAGTATCTTATAAAAACAACATCCTATAAAAAGACGTATTCATAGAACACATCTCAAGAATGTCCTATAAAAGAAACTAATACGACACTTTATTTCAATACCGTCCTAAAAACTTTGTTAAGATGACCAAATACGTCCTGACATCCTATTGTAACACCTTGACATGTAACACACAACTGTTTGGTCCTATAAACTTAACTCCTATAGAGCAATCTATTAGAAGATTTAGACATATTTGGCATAAGCCTATTTTGTTGTAACATGTCCTAAGCTCAAGTTCAAATCTCTTAGATTTGTCAAAAACATTTGTCGGATCAAGTTTCAGGGATGGATCCAGGATTTTTTTCATACGGTGTCACCAGTTGCACCTTTTAAAAGAATACGGTTGCATCTTTCACGAACTAAGGGGTTGTTTGTTTACCTCTTAATGGTTCCATTAAGATGCAACCTCTGAATCGCTAAGAGATAAATCTTGTTTGGCAAAAAAAAAGTGTTGCCTCTTAATGGTTCCAAAATCCTCTTAATGATTTTGTATCCTGACCCTCCCTTAACCATTAAGAGCCCTGATTTCATTATGAACAATTAGCGAACAACCATATTTCATTTTACACTATATCCTAAAAATCTCTTAATCATTCAGACCACTTAATCATTCTGCACTAAACAATTCAGCAACTGTCAATCAACCCCTTAGCTTATGACAGAGGGACAATACGGTGACACATGCCACCGTAGCCACTTAATTGGGTCCGTCCATGTCAAGTTTCACCGATTAACTTCATTTTTTTTCTATAGAAACCGAGAATATAGAGCCAATTGAACACTTACCTTTAAGCTCTCGCCATGGAATACACCGTTGGCGAGCTTTCGAAGCTTTGTCCACTTATGACCTTTCGTCGAAGAAAGCCCGTCTCCTAGTAGCTTCTTTGCATGGCCTTCGAGATCGATCTTCGGGTATGCACCATCTTTATTGTACAATATCTCTTTAATAAGCTCAACATCTGTGACCACCAGCTGAGCTTCAGCACCATACCAGTTCAAGAAATTCCTTCCTATATAAATTCAACAAATTAATTCGAAATAAAAAACTTAGCAACGATTAATTAAGAAAAGAATTCGATATAATAAAGTTAAAGATGATGAAATTCGAATGGAAATAGATTTAATTACCGTACAAGTTCACCCACGAGTGAACATGAGGTAGAATCCTTGGAAGGATTTCGTGCGATAGATGATCCATGGGTCGACCCATGGATCGTGTTCGCATCGCGTGTATCTCTTTGGTGTTTCCATGGAGGAATCGGTAAGAAGGGCCTTTTATTCCTTGAGATCTCATCGTGTATTGTATACGGATAGGCAACCAACATACTTTGTGGAGAAACCTAACGAGCATCAGTATCAGTATCAGGATCAGGAAACTGGCCGGAAAAACTGTTAGATATTTGATGATTGAATCCATTTTTTTGCCTTTCAACCAGGTGTTTTAAGCCAAAATGATTTGAAAGCTTGATCATTTATGCATAAAATATAAATGGTTGATTATTTTGCATTATTTAGGATGAAAGCGAGTCTTGTTTGTTTATGGGTTTATCAAAACGAGTAGAAATATGATTATAGATGTGGTCCAAAATTATAAGATTCTTTCAAACAATTTGCGATATTAATTAGTAATTTATGTTATAGAGTCCTTATTTTAAAAACTCAATAATTCATACAAACTATTTTTCATAAGGTGTTCATTAAATGTTATTTCATATGTGAAACGTTTAAAAACAACATTGTTTAGACAGTGTATTTTCACACTTGTTATTTCATATATGAAATAACATATATAAACTAATTTGTTACTTTGTATATTTTATAAATGATTATGCATCATTATCAAAATTAGTTTAATTACATGTACCCAGAGGCGGATCCAGAAAAATATCTTTATGGTTGCACCGTCGTACACAACCAAACAAAATTATAACATCCTTAAGAGTTATAAGCAAAATTACACTACATCTGAAAAATATACTTAAATATAAACAAATTAAACAACAAAGTTCATAACTAACCCAAAAAGAAAATCTAAAAATTAACCCAAATTAACTCTAAACAAATAACCCCAAAGTATACATAGAGAGTCAAATATACGCAAAATAACCCTCCGGAGTTAGTTAACATATTATTATGTTAACACTACTATATCAATATAAACACCTTAACTTTAATAAAAAATACGCTAATAAAAATTTGTATTCAACTTAAATTGTATGAAAACAATAGTTTCACCTTATTATTCACGTTAAATTTTATTTGAAAATTTCAAAAAAACATTCAACGTCAAACATAGAGACAAATGTGTATTTAATAATGTTAAAATGTTGCACTTATTATGCACGCATTATATTCAATATTAGACTCATTTCGAAGCTATCAACAAAACATTTCTAACGGTGTAGTTTGTAAAGAAAGAATACGTATTTTTAGTGTATTTTAGCTAAAAATTAATTAATTAACTAATATGATATGGGTATAAAATGAAAAAGGAAAAAGGAAATGATGTAAACTAAAATCATTAGAGTCGTTAAAGGGTGAAAACCATAACTTATCATCAACCATTATCTTCAATTTGTCAAACCGTTGGATTTTATCTAATAGATTTTCCTATATAACCCTTAAAAGTTTGATAGTTCATGGTTTCATCCTAAAAAATTTTATGGTTTCACCCCAAAAACTTAATGGTTTCACGTATAAAGACCCTAAAAAAAATTACACTTAGACACCAAAAAATTTATGATTGCATATGCAACCACACCTTAAAGGGTGGATCCCCTATGCATGTACCAAACAAATTTTGCACTCTTTGATAGTGTATTTGGTAAGGGAATCTTTAAATTTTCTAATGAATTTATGAATATGAAATGGTGATTATTGTATTCTTCTAGACGAACAACACCATTATTGAGAGGTTACATATCTTAATCTTGACTTGATAGTCAAATTTTTCGACTTCTTTAAATTACATTATATATATATATATATATATATATATATAAAGGATACATAGTACAATCTTGTGTAGGACTGATGTTATTTATGTTTGTTTAAAATTTAAAACAAAAATACCATGACACATGGTTCATTTAGTTAACTGTTAACTCATAATCTAGTTGACAAACTCAAAAAATAAAATAGCTTATTATTGCCAAACACCGTCTTAATTGTTGTGATATTTACATCGGTCTTTATATCACTAACAAATATGGTTAACCACAAGGCTTGTGGTGTAGCGGTAATCACCTGGGGAGTTCATAGCGCTCAGCCCGGGTTCGATTCCCTGCATTCGCAACTTTGTGGCCACTGGGTTTAACCTCAGGGTTGCATGCTTTCGCAGTCGCTTCTTTGCCAAGAGATTAGTCTGGGCCAAAGGCCCAGGATACCCTTCCCAAAAAAATATATATATGATTGTGGTAGGGTTAAAACATGGATGTCCGAACTCCGAACAAGCTTGTGCATACTTGGAGTAATCCTATGTGCCCCCGAGAAAAGCTAGAAAAATCCCCTAACAGCTTGGAAGAACTCGAACACGGGACCTATTTCCAAAGGTTCCACAAAGCAGAGTTGAATCACTTTGCAACAAGATACTAACAAGATTGACCTTTTAATCACGATTAATCTAAAGAAGCCAAACATAAAAAAGAATGATGAACCACTTGAGTGCACTGGTTAAGACTTAGGGGAGTTAAGGGGAAACCTCAGGTTCTTGACTCCTAGACATTGCCGAAGCCCTTATGGCCATGGAGGTTCACATGTCATTTGTGGTCACCCAAGATTTAGTCGATGCACATAAGTTTAGCCCAGAAACCCACAATTACACGAAAAGGAAAAAAAGAATGATGGGCAAAAGATACAATTTACCCAAATGAAAACCATTGCAGATAATGTGTTATATGACAGCTTCAAGATATGCACCCAACTGTAGAAACATATGTAGTTGAATCATAATAGATCACATTACAAAGAGTAATTCATATATATATATATATATATATATATATATATATATATATGTTCAATGACTTGCTTATTTTAGGGTTCAGGGTTTAAGGTTAAAGTTACATATAACGTAAGAATACACATACCGACTCTCAACTACTTCCTTTTTCGGCCCTCGGAAATATTCGTGCATGCAAAGGATTCTTCATAACCACAGTAAACTCAACCTTCTCGGAGAGATCAACACCATAACCATCATCAGCAGTCCACCGGAAAAACCAAATCAAATTGGCAACAAAATACTCCAAATGAAGCAGAGCCAAATCAGAGCCAGGACATATCCTTCTTCCGGCACCAAATGGCATCATCTTTATCCCTTTACTTCCACTTACATCAAAACCACCATTAATAACATCACCATCATCATTCATCATAAATCTTTCCGGTTTGAACTCCATCGGATCATCCCACACCTTCGGATCCCAACCCATATCCGCCACAAAGAAATTAATGGTGGCACCCTCCGGAATCTTGTATCCTTCCACCTCCACCTCCTTCACCACCCTATGCGGTAACACGAAGTGCGCCGGCGGGTGTCGCCGGAGTCCTTCCAAAACCACCGCTTTCAGAAACGGCATTTTCTGTAGATCGTCTTCGTTTATAACCGATTCTGGCTCCTCCGTCGCCGCCGGCGGAGGTGGTGGTCCGACGACTGTAACGATCTCGTCGTAGAGTTTACTCTGAATGTCTGGATGCTTCACGAGATTGGCCATGATCCATTGTAGAGCAGTGGAGGTGGTGTCGGTGCCGGCGTTAAGGAACTCGCTACACATGCTTACCATCTCTTTGTCGGTGAGCTTTCCGCCGTTTCCGGCGGTGGCTTCCACCTCCGGAAGATGGAGGTTTATCAGGGTATCGACGTACGCCACGATTTGGGGATCGGAATTGGGTGCTTCGATTCGAGATCTGATCAACGGAATCAACACTTGTTCTTTATCCTCAAGCAATTGTTGGAATTGTTTCCATCTGTTCCTGAACAATATCTTCCCCAATTTCGGGAACATGGTGAGAACGGTAAACCGGCCGGAGCCGACGATCAACAGCATATCGCGCTGAACCCTAGCGATTTCATTGATTTCTTGCTCGCCAAGCTTCTCTCCAAAGCACATCAGGACCAACAAGGAGAACATGGCGAACTGGAAATGATCGACCACCTTGATTCCGGCGGCAGCCTCCGCCGGATTCCGCTCCTGATACAGGCGATCAATCAGAATACGTAGGATCCATTTTCGCGCCCACGAGTATGACTTGACACGGGAGGGGTGAAGAACCTCCGATGCAAGGTTACGACGGAGGAGCCGCCACGTAGGGCCGTAGGAGGCGGAGGAGATGTTGCGCTGGGCGAAGGTTCTAGGGCGGTCGGAGAAAACGGCGCCGTTCTGGATGAGGATATGGTGGGCGAGAGAATGATCAGCGACGAAGATGGAAGGACGGAAACCGATGGAAAAAGTGATGAGTGGTCCGTATTTGGACTTGAGGTTTCTGAGGATGGGTTCGAGGTTTAAGCGGGAATTGGTTAAGAGTAGGAGGTTGGAGGAAAGGTACGACGGTCCTGGTGGTAGGCTCTTGCCGGCGCTCCGGCGGAACAGGGTGGATCTGATAAGGGCGGCGACGCAGAGGGAAACGACGATGACGAACCAGGTTTCCATCGTCGACGAACGAAAGCCGATGATGGCTGACCAGGGGTATATATGTTATTCTTATTAATTTTCGTCCAAGTCACTTCAAAATTTCAAATGGTCAAATGTTGATGTTTGAGTTTTAGGCAATGTTTTAACCTGGTCGACTCGTACACTTGAACCGGGATCCGGGGAAGAGAGCGGTTCAATTACGATAAGGTTTATGGCAATTTATGGCACGGAGTGAACCGGCCGGTTTATCAAAAAACTGGTTGAACCGGTGGTTGAACTGGTTAATGTATTTGGGTTGATGAAAAATTTATGCTTATGTCAGTTATGTGTGTTTTTTTAATGTATTTGGTTGAACCGTGACCCGGTAACCACATTGGGTCAACCAAAAAACTGGGTTTTAAAACATTGGTTTCAGGACATCCCAACCCAACTATTAAAACAACAATACTATAAACATTAAAAATAAAACAATATTATAATCACTTAGAGCAGGGTCGGCCCTGGCCACGTGCAACCCGTGCAACCGTACAGGGCATCAAAGCATAAGGGGGCATCAAGTTGTCATCTATTACTAGTTTTAGGCTTAATAATTTGGGAATTTGACAACTGTGCTTTAACTATAAAAACAGACTAGGGCCTAGTAGTGATGGATACTAAATGCGCATCGTGAACCTGTGAAAGCCAACATTTCAACAACTCAAGATGATTTTTATTTAGCATCTTCATGAACAAACAAAATTTCTTAATGAACGAATATGATCACAAAAAGTTTTCATTCGTTTACATTCGTTCCTTTAGCATCTTAAGAAATGAACATTAATGCATTTTCTTTACGAATGAACAAAAATACAAAAAAAGATTGTTTGTTTACCGTTTGTGTTCGTTCGTTTGTTCGGTAAAGTTAAATGTACGAACAAGAACAATAACACAAAAGCTTTCGTTCATTTATCGTTCACGTTTGTTTGTTTGTTCGGTTAAGTTAAATGAACGAACACGAACAAACCTCCATTCGTGTTTGTTCAATTCGTTTTGCATATTGAAGTTTGCAATGCACATGAACATCATTGTATCGGCACAGTTGGAGCACGTTGCACAACTATAACAACACATTGTGATATTGTCTTATTTGACACTTGTTCTTTGCAATGCACTGTAGCAAAGATTGTGAATTTTACAATTTATCATTTTTTTTTACTTTTGTTTACTAGACGTGTAACTTTCTGAGTTTTGCTCTTTGCTTACTATGATATTAACTTCAATGTAATTTATTATATTAGTTAAAAACTGTTGGTCCCAAATAGCAGTAAATAAACAAGCAAAGTATTGTAGAAAGGGGGGTTGAATACAATACACACAGTTTTTCACTTAATTTAATTCTTATTGATTTGAAATCAAGAATTACACATAGAAAACTTTGATTGTTGCGGAAGAGAACATATGAGATATGTTCAAACAATCTTACACATAGAGAATAAAGAACAATTGTAAAACACTTAGAAAACAATTAAACTTCGTAGAGAGAAAGTTGCCAGGCACTTAGAGAACTTGAAGGTAGTAGAGCTGGTTCTGCTGGGTATCTTGCATGTTGAACCATCCTCCATATTTATAGTGCCTCATGCATTAAATGCATGGGACACCTGTTGAGCAAAGGATGGACACATGTCTTCAGCAAGGTACAAGATGTACCTTTTGTCTTGAGGTGTTTTGGCTTGAAGTGTTGACCTGCATGATGGTGTAGACCTTTCCTTAAAATGGTGTAGGAGACAAAGCTTACTTTATCTGATCTTCATATGAGGTCCACGTCAATGCAAGATATCACAAATATACTTTGTCAGAAAAGTACAATGTGTTGGAGAAATCTTCAGGCCTTGAAGATTAAGGAGTCTTCGGCTCCTAAGACTGAGAAGTCTTCGGCTTCCGAAGATGTCTTCGGCCGAAGACGTCTTCGGCCGAAGAGGTCTTCGGCTCCTGAAGACTGAGATCGGCACCATCCTGGCCAATGGTGTTGATCAAGTGGGCATACTTGGATTTAGGCTGAGGAGTCTATCTTCAATCCGCTTTGAGAGATATTCTCCTTCTTTGTCTTCTTCGGTTGATCTTCGACTTCACCGAACATTTGTATAGAAACCAAGATGCTAAAAGAACCTCAAACATATTCTAAGTAGGATGATATAAGATGGAAGATCAGGAGGTCATCTTCAAATATTCAGATGACCCAACAATCTCCCCCTATTTGAGGATGACATCCATACTAAAGAATAAAACAAAGAGTATACTGAATAAATTCATTTTGACCAATTTTTACTCTTTTTGGGTTCTTTTCACATAGACCTTTTTTTTTTGGTATATCTGACATTTACAAGAGAATGAAAAAGTATAGCTATACATACGAATAAATGAATACAATGAATAAAGAATGAGAAAGAAAAAATATATACAAAGATATAGAAGACAGTAGCCGGGATTGTTTGAACTTGAGTGGTTGGTTGCTCCCCCTCAACTCATACTCCCTCTTAACTAAGAAGTCAGAAGATTTTCGGGATCCTCCGAACCTGCTCCTGGAAGGACAGATTCATCCTTGGATCGTGCAGAAGCATCAGGACTGAGAATCCTGGGTGATAGGCTGTGAGGTGGAAAAGAGGCACCTTGGATAGGGAAGGAGTCCAAGTCATCTTTATCAACCAAGGAAAAGGTTGATGAGGGAATAATAGGGGTCCCCAATTTTACAATTGTATCCTTTTGTGAGGATACAAAGGAGGTGGTTTTGGGTTTAGCAGAGTCCCTGGGCCCGGATGGGAAATTTTCAACACCTGCCGATTGTGGAGAATCGGTGGGTGGAGTTTGTGGCTTGGCCCTTGAAACCTTCCTCAACCTCTTGAGAGGAGAGGGAGGGGAAGAAGGTGAGTGCCTCCGCTTTGAAGAGGGATGTGTGACCGGGGCAACAACCGAAGGTTCTTTCAGTCGTATGGTCATCTTAGCTAGTGCGGAGGTGCCGAAAGCCTTTGAATATTCTTTCTTACTAGTCGGCTTCACTTAGGAATAGGGAAGATGGGCCCACTACAGATGAGGGAGCCTTGGACACCGGAGTGTCGCGAGCATCACCCCATTGTAGATCGGGAGAGGTTATGAAAGAAAACATACCTGAGTTGAGAGCTTGATTGGTGGATAGAGAGCCCTTGTTGAGAGAGAACTTCTTGAGTTTCTAAGTGTTGGTAGGAGAGTCATCACCAAATCAATTTGTGACACAACAATTTTTCTCCCCCTATTTGATGATGACACCAACACATAGAAGAAAAAAATAAAGGTACCCACACCCAGAAAAATTATAAGATACGAAGAACTCATAAATTCAGTGGCCCATCTTGTTTTTTTTTTTTTTTTTACTTTTTTTTTCGTTTTTTTTTAATATGAAAGAAAAAGAAAAGAAAGAAATAAAGGGGGGCGGGGGGTTTAGAAGATGGTAGGGATTGGAAAAAAAAACAAAAGAATGGAGAAATATATTGAAAAAAATTTAAAGGGAGTAGGGAGGAAATTTCTAAGAAAAAGACAAAAGAAAAGGGGGGGGGGATTGAGGGGGTGTTAGCCGAAGGGGAGGGGGGAGAGGGAGGGGATGGTAGCCGAAGAGGAGGGGAAGGGGAGGGAGGGGGTGTTAGCCGAAGGGGAGGGGAAGGGGAGGTGAGGTTTCGGTGGGAGAGGGAAGGGAGAAGAGAGAGAGCCGAAGGGGGGTATAAGGGGGTGTTTAGGATGTCGGTGGGTAGGGGAGGCCGAAGAAGGAGTTGGGTTGGGGGAGAGGTTTTCGAGAGTAAGGGGGTCGGTGGGTAGGGGTTTCGGGGGTAAGGAGTGTTGGTTGGGAGTTCGGTGGGTGAGGGTAGGGAAAGGAGAGAGAGAGCCGAAGGAGGGAGGAGAGGGGGGCCGAAGTGGGGAGGGTGAGGGAGAGAGAGGGTTCTTCGGCTAGGGAGGGGAGAGAGAGGGGAGGTTTCGGTGGGAGAGGGAAGGGAGGAGAGAGAGAGCCGAAGGAAGAGGGGAGGAGGGGAGGGGGGGTTCGACTAGGGAGGTAGGGAGGGAAGAGAGAGAGAGAGCCGAAGGGAGAGGGGAGGAGGGGAGGGGGGTTCGGCTAGGGAGAGGGGAGGGAAGAGGGAGAGAGCCGAAGGGAGAGGGGAGGAGGGGAGGGGGGTTCGGCTAGGGAGGGAGGGAAGAGAGAGAGAGAGAGCCGAGGGGAGGGGGGTTCGGCTAGGGAGAGGGGAGGGAAGAGGGAGAGAGCCGAAAGAGTGAGGGTGGGTTGGTGGATGTGGGGTAGGGAGTGAGGGATTGTTAAGAAGAGATGAGTGAGTGAGAGAGAGGAAGGATTTTCGGTGGGGAGCCGAAGATAATGGGAGAGACTAGAGAGAGTGAAAGTAAGGGAGGGATGAGAATTTTTTTTTTTAAATGAACAGTACTTCGGCGATTTTTTTTTTAAATGAACAGTACTTCGGCCGAATTTTTTTTTTTGAATTAAAGAAGGAGGATATCATTGGAGTTTTCACATAGATTTCTTCGGGAAAGAAAAATGGAATATCGGTAGGAGTATGTGAAGGAAAAATGTATGGTTGAGAAGGTGGGATGAGATGTGGTGAATTTTGAGGTTGAGAGGAAGATGTGAATGATGGAGGAATGAGAGGTGATATGATGAGAAATGGAGAAGAATAGGATAGGAGGGATCTGGATCTTCAAAGATGATTATGTGAAGATCAGAGATTGGAGAAGAAAAAGATGGGTAGGTCACCATTTTGATGGGTTGTGTCTGAGAATAAAGGAACATATGGATTTGAGTTAGATGAAAGATTTTGAGAATCTTCACTAACACATGATGATATCCACCAATCATCATCTCATGAAGAGATGATGACTTAAGATCATCAAACTTCACATGAGTAGATGCAGTTTCTCCGAAGATGGTGGACTTGGTAGGCTTTTGAAGAGTGAGAGAGAGGGGTCGAAGATAGTGAGAAAGGTTGAGGGCCGAAGGTGAGGGAAGGGAGGTATAAGGGAGGTTTGTTCTTTGGTGGGTTTAAGAGGCCGAAAGAGAGAGATGAGAAGAGAGAGAGAGAGAGAGAGATGTACCTGGGTAGGAGGTAGAGCACTCAGCAGACACAATGGCCATAGAGAAGGATTTAGCTTCACTGTTCATCAACATCATCTATTTTAGCCATGAAGCAAAGGTTGGCCATTTCTTTGTCACTTTCAGAAGTGGGTTCATCTGCCCAATCATGGGTTTCAGTCATTTGACTTTTTCCCTTTTTGAGCAAGATTTCATTTCTCTCATTCTCTCTCTTATATTTTGCCTTGTATTTCTCAGCCCGGTCAGACTTTGAGGAGACAGACATATTGGCCTTTTGAAAAGAAGGTTGGTAAGAATTAGACTTGGTTCTGACAAACCTAGAGGAGGTACGGTTAGAGGAGGGTAGTCTGGATTTATCAGAAGACCTGCTTCTGCACTCAGAAGCAAAGTGTCCCTTCCTCCCACACCTGTAACATTCCTCATTTGATTTGTCAGAGGGAGTGGTTTTAGAAAAAGTTGAAGATGTTTTTCTTGAGAACTTAGATTTTCTAGAAGAGAAATGAGGGTTACTGGAGTTTTCCTCACCTTCATCATCAGCCTCACTAAGATAGGCTTCTGAAGGGTCACTGGGGTCCTCTTGACTTTCACGGTCAGAATCAGAGGGATAGGTGATTCTAGGAACACACACAGTATTTTCGGAAGAATCACTAACAAGAGCTAGAGAACAGCTTCTAATGTCTTTTGTGATAAACTTCCTAAGCAGTTTAGTTTGCTTATAGTTGAAGAGAGTGCCATAAAGAGCAGTGAGTGGCATAGAATCAAGATCCTTGGTAGACTTGATGTAAGTACAAATGTTTTCCCAAAACTCAGGAAGACACTCCATGAACTTGCACAAGACTTCCTCATTATCATAAATGCGACCCACAAGTTTTAGATCATTGAGAAGACTGTTAAAACGATTGTAGTAGTCTGAGAGAGATTCACGCTTTTCATGAGAAAAGAGTTCATACTTTCTTACAAGAGCAATCTTTTTGCTCTTTTTCACCTCAGACGTACCTTCGTAAAGAACACACAAAGTAGACCACATTTCTTTAGCGGTAGAAAGGTTAACAAGGGAGTGATAGACCTCATCAGGCAGAGAAAGGGCAATGATGGCTCTGACTTTAGTATCAAGAGCTATAAGACGTCTGTCTTCATCATTATATTTGTTGGGATCCTTTACAATGTATCTCTCATTTGCTGGAGTTCTTTCTTCCTCAGAAGAGTCCTCGTCAGCATTTCCCTTATCTGCCTTTTTGGCATTGTACCAGTCCCAAACCCTAGGAAGAAAAGGACCTTCATGTAAGATAGTAGGATATCTGCTGTCAACTCCTTCTAAGAAGAGTATCATACGACTTTTCCACAGGAAGAAGTTATTGGGGTTAAACTTTGGTGGTTTGGCTATAGAGCCATTGTCGTATGATACAGCAGTGGTGTTTTGAGAAGAATCATTTTTCAAGGAAGAAGAAGAAGAAGAAGAGGCTGCCATTGCGGATCTAGTTTATTGAGTTAAACTGAACCGCTTTGATACCACTTGTTGGTCCCAAATAACAGTAAATAAACAAGCAAAGTATTGTAGAAGGGGGGGTTGAATACAATACACACAGTTTTTCACTTAATTTAATTCTTATTGATTTGAAATCAAGAATTACACATAGAAAACTTTGATTGTTGCGGAAGAGAACATATGAGATATGTTCAAACAATCTTACACATAGAGAATAAAGAACAATTGTAAAACACTTAGAAAACAATTAAACTTCGTAGAGAGAAAGTTGCCAGGCACTTAGAGAACTTGAAGGTAGTAGAGCTGGTTCTGCTGGGTATCTTGCATGTTGAACCATCCTCCATATTTATAGTGCCTCATGCATTAAATGCATGGGACACCTGTTGAGCAAAGGATGGACACAAGTCTTCAGCAAGGTACAAGATGTACCTTTTGTCTTGAGGTGTTTTGGC
Source organism: Arctium lappa (assembly GCA_023525745.1). Taxonomy (NCBI): domain Eukaryota; kingdom Viridiplantae; phylum Streptophyta; class Magnoliopsida; order Asterales; family Asteraceae; genus Arctium; species Arctium lappa. The sequence goes on along the minus strand of CM042052.1, from coordinate 84,911,742 downwards.
TTGAAGTGTTGACCTGCATGATGGTGTAGAACTTTCCTTAAAATGGTGTAGGAGACAAAGCTTACTTTATCTGATCTTCATATGAGGTCCACGTCAATGCAAGATATCACAAATATACTTTGTCAGAAAAGTACAATGTGTTGGAGAAATCTTCAGGCCTTGAAGATTAAGGAGTCTTCGGCTCCTAAGACTGAGATGTTTTCGGCCGAAGACGTCTTCGGCCGAAGAGGTCTTCAGCCGAAGAGGTCTTCGGCTCCTGAAGACTGAGATCGGCACCATCCTGGCCAATGGTGTTGATCAAGTGGGCATACTTGGCTTTAGGCTGAGGAGTCTATCTTCAATCCGCTTTGAGAGATATTCTCCTTCTTTGTCTTCTTCGGTTGATCTTCGACTTCACCGAACATTTGTATAGAAACCAAGATGCTAAAAGAACCTCAAACATATTCTAAGTAGAATGATATAAGATGGAAGATCAGGAGGTCATCTTCAAATCTTCAGATGACCCAACAAAAACTAATTATAGTTTTCTTTATCTTTTAGTTTCAAGTTCCATATATTGAAGTAAAGGTTCTATTGTGTTGGAAGCACGCTCTTAAATCAAGCTTATCCCTTTATCAGTCTATATTTTGTAATTTGGGATTTTGGTTTTTATGTCCTCCATTTGTATTTTTTAATTATAATTAACAAAACTCAATGTGAGAATGAGTTATCTAACTTGACTAAGTTCCAAACCCTTTGAAAAATTGTATTTTTCGTCGTTTCATTTGCTTAAAAAATTAGACATAGGGGCATTTTTTTAGCATTTTCGCACAAGACATCAAAAACCCTAGGACCGGCCCTGACTTAGAGGTTGTTTGTTTTAAAAAAAAACATTTTAATCGCTCTTAAGTTTGAATCAGTCAGACATTTTTACATTCAAAATATTTGTTTGTTTTTTCCAGTTTTCAGAAACTCTTAACTCTTAAATACATCTGAAACAAGAAATGGTGACCTAATTTCTTAAAACCTCTTATCGTCGTCCCATTTCTTATGTTCTCTTTTCTCTCAAGATGCCTCCAGAATTACAAAAACAAACAGTCTTACTAAAATTCATATTTCAAATTTCAGCACCACATCTTATTAATCAGAAGTTAATAAGACTTCAGACCTTTTAAAAAACAAATGCCACCTAAAAACAAGGGATCTTTTAAACACTTAAGGGGTGTTTGGTTAATGGATTTTGAAGAAATTAGAATGGATAATTCATTTGACAAAATTCCTATTCTTTTGTTTGGTTCACATATTATTCATTGATGGAATCCTCTGAATTTTGAATTCCACAAATGTATCGATGAGGTTGTGATACATCAAATCACTGAAGACTATTTATGGCAGAAAGCAAATCTGAGGTGATACACCAAAACCAGGAGATTCTGAGATGAGTGAGGTAAGAAAGCGATTATGATTACACCCAAAATTGGTTTTGGCACATATGAGAGACCTCAAATAAGGATCTTGAAGACTGTGAGGGAGAAAGGAGCGACGGAAACTTCCAATTTTGTTTTGGTGTTGTGGGTTTAAAGTGTGTAGAAGAAATGAAGCCAGCCTTAAAGCCTTGCATTAAAAACTTGTAAGTTATGCATATCAAGTTGTCTTTAAAGGTGCGTTTGGTATGGAAATAGGAGAAAAGAGGACGGGTCATGACAGAACAGTTGTTCAGTATTTGGTAAAACAAAACTGGACAAAACAGATAACATGTTTCAAATGTGTTTCAAATCCCAAACAATCAAATGTTCAAAAATTGTAGGAAGCATTAGACTTGATAGAAAAATTCAAATCTCAACTTTTTAAACGGGTAACGAAAATAGTAAAATAAATGTTTTTAAAAGGTGAATTATATTCATAGAGGGTAAGAAATATATGTTTTTAACCAAAAACATAATTGAAAAAGGTGCAAAAGTTTAAAACTTACTTGAGTTTGATCCATAGAGGTGTCGAATATCGAATCTCCAATCCCGGATTTGTCGATGTTTTGATGTGCACGTAGGGGGTTGATTTTTTTATGGTGATAAAAAAAATTGGAGATGATCTACATAATTAAAGAATTTAAAAAGATATTGCCTTTAAAATTCCGGTTCGGTTTCGGTTTTTTCAGGAAAATCCCGGTACCGAATACCGATTTTGAGGAATATGGGATCGAAAGTCGGACCGCATACATTGTGCCGGTTCGGGTTCAGTACGGTACCGGTTCAATCCCGATTCAGTACGGTAAATCCTTTCCAATAGGTCGGGATTTGAAAATCCTTTCCAAGAGTCGGGATTTCAAATCCCCCAAATCCAAAACCAAATTTGAAATCCAATTCATTCCCGGAAACCAAACTCGACCTCCATATCAAATAAAAATCAGCTCTGGTGCCATATTAAATTTAAACATGCAAATTCAAATTGGTTACCTACATTTTATAAGACCAATCATAAATGTACACATAAAACATATATCGACTCAAATGGTTTCACTTCTCAGCCCTCGGAACTATTCGTGCTTTTAAAGGATTCTTCATAACAATCGTGAACTCAGCCTCCTCAGAAAGATCAACACCATAATCATCATCAGCACTCCACCGGAAAAACCAAATCAAATTGGCAACAAAATACTCCAAATGAAGCAGAGCCAAATCAGAGCCAGGACATATCCTTCTTCCGGCACCAAACGGCATCATCTTTATCCCTTTACTTCCACTTACATCAAAACCACCATTATTAATAACATCACCATCATCATTCATCAAGAATCTTTCCGGTTTAAACTCCATCGGATCTTCCCACACTTTCGGATCCCAACCCATCTCCGCCACCAAGAAATTAATGGTCGCACCCGCCGGAATCTTGTACCCTTCCACCTCCACCTCCTTCGCCACCCTATGCGGCAGCACGAAATGCCCCGGTGGGTGTCGCCGGAGTCCTTCCAAAACCACCGCTTTCAGGTACGGCATTTTCTGTACATCGTCTTCGTTTATAACTGATACCGGCTCTGCCGCCGCCGCCGGCGTCGGCGGAGTTGGTCCGACGACTGTAACGATTTCGTCGTAGAGTTTACTCTGAATGTCGGGATGCTTCACGAGATTGGCCATGATCCATTGTAGGGCGGTGGAGGTGGTGTCGGTGCCGGCGTTAAGAAACTCGCCGCACATGCTTACCATCTCTTTGTCGGTGAGCTTTCCGCCGTTTCCGGCGGTGGCCTCCACCTCCGGAAGATGGAGGTTTATCAGGGTATCGACGTACGCCACGATTTCGTCGGAATTTGCTTTTTCGATTCGAGATTTAATGAGCGGAATCAACACTTGTTCTTGATCATCTCGGATTTGCATGAGTTCTCTCCATCTGTTTCTGAACAAAATCTTCCCCAACCGTGGGAATATTCCGAGCACGTTAAACCGGCCGGAGCCGACCAACAACAGCAACCGCCGTTGCACCGCCGCGATTTCCTCGACACGGTGGTCGTCAAACTTCTCTCCGAAGCACATGAACACCAACAAGCAGAACATGGCGTACCGGAAATGATCAACCACCTTGATTACTCCGGCAGCCTCCGCCGCCGGCGTGAAGCGGCCGATTAGGATCTGTAGGACCCACTTCCGGGCCCAGGAGTATGACTTGACACGAGATGGGTGAAGGACTTCGGCGGCGAGGTTGCGGCGGAGGAGGCGCCAAGTAGGGCCGTAGGCGGCGGAGGAGATGTTTCGGACGGCCAAGGTTCGAGGGCGGTCGGAAAAGATGGCGCCTTTTTGGATGAGAAGTTTGTGGGCGAGAGAATGATCGGCGACGAAGATGGAAGGTCGGAAACCGATGGAAAGAGTGATGAGTGGTCCGTATTTGGATTTGAGGTTTTTGAGGATGGGTTCGAGTTCCGATAGGGAGTGGGTTAATAATAGGAGGTTGGAAGAAAGAAACGACGGCCCCGGTGGGAGGTTGTTGGCGGTTTTGCGGAGGAGGAGGAATCCGATGAGGGCGGCGACGGAGATGGTGAGGAGGAGGAGGAAGGGGATGTCCATGGTGGTGAACGGTGGGTGTTATCTTGTTTTGTTGATGAGTTAAACCTCAATCGTTATCTTTTTTTCTACATTATTGGGAAATTGTTTGTTGCTAGATTTACCACAAAAAATCAGTTTTCTTTTTTTTTTTTATATATATAATTATCTTTTTTTAAATAAGATTTAAAAGCAATTATATGTCAAAATATTGAATCGACATCATGATGAAGAGTAATAGACTGTTGTACTATCATGGGTGCGGCGGTGTTCATTTAAACGTCCACGGTGTTTCGTAATTTGTGGTTGAAAACTTTTGTAGAATCGATTACGGTTTGATTTGTGATATTGAATAGTGGTTTAAACCAGAGTTTATGTTTATTGAAATATATGTAATGTATATATTTATCTTTAGTTAATTGAGATTAACTAATATATTATTAATTATATTATTTTAATTATAATGAATTACACTTTTGGTCGTTGAGGTTTATTGATTTCTTTAAAAGTGGGACATAGGGATGTAAATGAGACGAGACAACTCGCAAGCTACTCGATTAACACTCGATTTGAATAAGCTCGACTCGACATACTAACGAGTTGAGTCAAGCTACCTGATACTCGACTCTCGATAAGCTTGTAAGATACTCAAATATATATTGTATATAATTAATTTTATATTATAACTTATGAAAATATAATGTAAAAAAATTTAGTAACAATTAATTTAATATTATAAATCAATAATAAGAAAATAAAAAAATTGAAAATTGAAAAAAAAAAAAAGAAAGGAGCTATTTTTTAAAAATTTGAAAATAATTTAACTTTTTAAAGGGTTAGACTAAAGACACCCTAGTCTATTTTTCCAATCACACCCTAGTCTATGAAAACCCATTAAACATTCTATTGATTTCCTAATTATTCTCTTGTTTTCCGAACCAAACACACAAAAATGATTTTTTTGATTTTTTAAATGATAGTTATAACTTTGGTCCCTGAACTCATTTTATTTATTTACTTTATATCTTTCGGTTTTATATTTTACGTTTTACATTTTTATTATATTAACACATATAAGCGTATATTAACTAATATACGTTAAAAAAATAATTTTTAATTTTAAGAAGTTACACCATTATAATCGTCTTCTCAATACTTTCGAAACGAGTCCAATATTGAATATTTTTTTATTTAATTGTTATAAGAAGAAAAATACAAATTGTACAAAGTCCAAAATTAATTTTTAAAAACTAATCCTCTATATTGACAAAAGCTTGTTGAGTTGGTTTGAGTTGCTTATAAAATTCTAGACGTGACATATATATGGTTTGCCATCCAGCTGCTGACGGGATTTTGTTCCGGGTCCATAATGCTGAAATGGGAGGCATTGGGAACTCTCCTTCTAACTGGACCACCACATAATGATTGTTGTTTACGTGTGAAATTGTAAAGACCCGATGGTATTGAAACTCTTCGGGACCTTTCCAGAGAGAAAAACAAGTCATACAACCTCCAATGGTTAAAAGGTGAAAGATCACACCAAACCTATTGGCTATCAATATACATGTCTCAGGCATAGTCATCCAGTGTTGCTCTGGTGCTGGCGATTCCCAAAAAGACAACGAAGTAAGTATTTCATCGATTCCATAGAAAACTCCAGAGTATGCCTCATATGAACTCGTTAACTCATCTAATAATTGATGACGAACATAGAGCCATTGGTCTTCGCCATACCCAAGACAAACAGCTATTGATCGGAAACCACAATTCCTATCACCCCTTACATCTTGTATATTCGTGATGTATGGATGAAAGATTTCTGGAATTTGCTTCAACAATAAACTATGTCCCTCCGACAGTATCTCGTTTAAGTCAATTTGGTGTGACCATTGGCTTATTGGTTCCTCGTTCAAGTCCATGAAAGATGACCTATGCCTAGGTGGTTCCTCGTTCAAGTCCATGAAGGATGAGCTATGCCTAGGCGGTTCCTCGTTCAAGTCCATGAAGGATGAGCTATGCCTAGGCGGTTCCTCGTTCAAGTCCATGAAGGATGACCTATGTCTAGGCAGTTCTTGATTCAAGTCCGAACAACTGTATCTGTGAGGAACTTGAGTTTGATTATGAACACGCTTCACTTTTGGGCGTCCACGAGTGTTCTTCTTGACCGAAGGTTCACCGATCAAGATTTTTGATGGATCCGTTATCCCCCTAAACTTTCTTAAAAAACTGGATTTGCCATGATCCGGTTGATTGATAATATTTCTTTAAACCTTTGCATATCATGATCACAATTAAGATCACCATATTCCACAGATATAGAAGGCGACAAATCAAGCTTTTTCCAAAATGCATCAACCGAATCTAATGGAATGGGCATATCTGCAGTCAAAATAATAGAATATCATTAAACAGTAATAATGGCATAAATATCAATTTCAATTAAATGTATATATATAAATATCAATTCAATCTTGTAGATTAAACATACCTGCACCGACGTATATCGCAAGTTCGTGCACACACGGTAACCCAAAACACGTACGTAGTTGACAACCACAGTTCTCCGAAGTTAAGAAAATTCCATTTGATCGATGAAGCTCTTCTACAATTTTATCCATAGCATACTCTGAAACAAAACTCTGTAGTTGCTGGAACAACGATTTGTTGAATTTTGGCTTGTGAATGATTGTGCATCTTTCAAGACTTTCTTTGATAGCAGTGTCTTGTGACTTTACAACTTTTTCAATGACAGATCTGGTCTCTAACGTTTGACGTTTGTTACAGAATTGGTTTCTAAAAGAAAAATACATCTTACAAAGTTATAATAAAATGTAATTGTTACAAAAAGGAAAATACATTTTACAAAGTTATTAGAATTCAAAAGTTACAAATTTATAAAATAAAATAAAATCAAAAGTTACAAATTTTATAAATTTATAAAATCAAAACACACACATATATATGTCACGTCTAGGATTCTATAAGCAACTCAAACCAACTCAAAAAACTTTTGTCAATATAGCGGATTAGTTTTTAAAATTTAATTTTGGACTTTGTAAAATGTATTTTTCTTCTTATAACAATTAAATCAAAAAATATTCAATATTGGACTCATTTAGAAGGTATTGACAAGACGATTATAATGGTGTAACTTGTTAAAAATAAAAATTATTTTTTTAACGTATATTAGTTAATATACGCTTATATGTGTTAATATAATAAAAATGTAAAATGTAAAATATAAAACCAAAAGGTATAAAGTAAATTAATAAAAAGAGTTAAGGGACCAAAATTGTAACTATAATTAAAATAAAATTAAAATGAAGGGTTGTATGAAGGGATGGAAAACAATGCAAAATTATTACATGATTGCACCCTAGCCATATAGACTAGGGTGCACAAAGCAACACCCCTTTTTAAATTGTAGACATGGCGCCCATTTTTTGATATTTTCAAACGCCAGCAAAGCTACGACCTCTCAGGCCTCACACCTAGTTCCGACTCTATATCAAACTCGCACCTTTGCACGTCGGCGAGGCTACGACCGGTCGACTTTGTCTCTTCCTCGCTCTCATCCTCTCACATATGAGCAAAATAGTAAGGGATCTGAATCTGAATGATTTTAAGTTTTACTTTTACTTACCTGTAAAACAATAAAGGACTAATTGTTGAATCAAAATTGTGTGTGGTTGCTTAGATATGATATTGCTTGAAAGGATGCTAAATATACTCAGATCTGGGACTAACTCAGGGATGAATTTAAGTTTACTCAACGATTTGCTAGTTTGGATTTCAGATTGAAAATTTTGGAGGTAAGATATCGTTCCACTTGAACTTCTTCCATTGTTTTGCCTTTAAGAGGGGAAGAACGTTCTAACTTGTTATCATGTAAAATGAACATAGTTTTTTTATTACTTTTCTTAGATGTAGCATTTAGTGGTAATAAATTTTGCCAAATGGGTGCTTGATGGCTGAAAATGGTACCTGCAAGTAATCCTGAGATAGAGCCTGAGAGGGTGATCCAACATAGACCAAGGTTTTGGTAAATGTCTCTTGCTCACTTTTGCAACTATTATCTAAATATGTTTAGTTGTTTATTTTCACTTGTAATAAGTATACTAATTTGTTTTTGTATGTATTATAGGAGAATGAAGAACAAACCAAAAGAAATATTCATTTCGCTACCGTTTACAGAACTCGAAAATTAAATCGAAATGATATCTTATTGTGTTTTGCTTTGTTGATGGATTTAAATTGCACTTGGTTTTAATATTGTAATTTTCTGGACTCCTTTTTTATTTTGGTTGCAAGTTAAAGATAGTTTCGATTTTATTTTGTATTTGGTTGTAAACTCTTAATTTTCTGGATTTACTATGTTCCTATTTTAAATTTATTTCGAACTTTTAATATTGATATGCATTAAACGAGTTTGAGCTTTGATTCGAGCTCAAGTTCAATCTTAATTCGAGTTTGAAACGAGTTCGAGTTCGAGCTTTAGAAATGATTATCGAGTTCGATTCGAGTTTAGATTTTCAATACTCGCGAGTTTTCGAGTCGAGTTCGAGCTTGAGAATTGGCTTCGAGTTCGAGTCGAGTATAATGATACTCGAGCTCAACTCTTATCATTTACACCCCTAGTGGGACTTGTACTTTAATAAGTCAAGTTCTAGTCCTTGAGGTTTGAATTTTGCTTTGAAAGTGAGATCTGACTACTAACTCTGTTAAGAAACTCAGTTAGAGTCGGGGTATTTTCGTCAAACCATGTGTTATCCTTTATTTTGCAATTTTTTTTTGTAAAAACCATAAACATTTAGGGACCTGTTATGTAAATAACGATATATATATATACTATATTATAAAAAGGGCTTAAACGGTTGACCGTTCTTGAATGTTAGTTTTTAAAAGTAGTTATTATATATATAGTTACAGTTTTGGTCCCTTAACTCTTTTGATAGATTTAATCTATACCTTTTAGTTTTACATTTTATATTTTACATTTTCATTATATTAACACATATAAGCATATATTAACTAAAATACGTTAAAAAATAATATTTAATTTTAACAAGTTACACCATTATAGTCGTTTCTTCGATACCTTCGAAATGAGTCCAATATTGAATATTTTTTTATTTTTTTATTTTATTATATGTTAAAAATATGTTAAAAAATACGTTTTAACATATCACATTAACATATATAATTACGTTGTATTTTGTGGATATCACATGTGATTAATTGTGGATATCACAAATTTCGATTATTTTGGGATATCACATGTCGATCAATGAAAACAGAATCATTCGACATATATAATAAATTATTTAAAATAAAGTAATTGATTTGAAATAAATAAAAATATTATTGAAAACTCTCGTAGACGCAGTTATTCTAACGCGCCAACATTTATCAACTCCAAAGATTTTGGTCATAAAGAATCAGCGAGGCATAGCTCCTACTTTCAACGACAACCCCCCTCCATATCTTGATCAAATCCCGAGTTTATTTAATCCATACATCGCACAAGTACAAAATGTATTAGGCGATGGAAATTGTGAATCTCGAGTCACATCTACTTGTTTTGGTGGTCATGAAGATGCATGAGACACCATCCGTATAGAGTTAATGAGTGAACTAACTGAGTATTAAAAGGAGATTATCCAATGCCCACACTCATACACCATTGGACACGTCATGCACTTCCAGATGCAATGTCGTGGATTATCCCATACAAACGTAGATTAGATGTGAATGAATAATATATAGAGCGTACTCGTACTCGTAAATATGTTGATTTAAATGAATTATCAAAATTGGAATATGTTGGAATAAAAAAATATGCAATGTATTTATTATGTTTATTATCTTGATGTTAAAACTTACGTTCGATGTAATGCATTTTCTCTTTTTTTAAAAATCGATTAACCAAGGTATAATATATGACATATAATAATATATGACATATAATAATATAATTAAATAAAAAAATATTCAACATTGGGCTCATTTCGAAGGTATCGACGAGACGATTATAATGGTGTAACTTGTTAAAATTAAAAATTATTTTTTTAACGTATTTTAGTTAATATATGCTTATATGTGTTAATATAATGAAAATGTAAATGTAAAATGTAAAAAGTAAATCTATCAAAATAGTTCAGGGACAAAAACTGTAACTATGAATTAAAAATAAAATAACATGATCCATTAAAATTAAACCTTACATTTACAATCCTTATAATTAATTATTTAATTTACTTTATATCTCTTGTTTTTTCATTTTTTATTTTACACCCTTATCATATTAACACAAATAATTGTATATGGAAAAAAAATGCAATGAAAAAATACGTTTTTTTTACAAAATTATACCATTATAATCGTCTCGTCAATACCTTCAAAACGAGCCCAATATTGAATATTTTTTAATTTAACCATACTATTAAAAATTATGAATATCTGTGAATTAATTTGTTTTCTATCCATACGTTTTATTTTTTTCACTGTTAGCATATTAAAAGTACATAATTGTAGATCAGCTAAAATATATTAATAGTATGTTTCATTAGTATTATAAATTCTAATATTATAATTTTTTGATCAATAATTTTAATATAAACTAATTATTGAATATTTTTATTGGTAGCATAAATATGTAACATTATATATATATTATCTATATCTATACTATTATATTAAAATTGTAAACGGTTATTTTCAAAATTCAATGTTACATTTAACATTTTTACAATTAGTTATTTAATTTACTTTATATCTCTTACTTTTTCATTTTTAATTTTACATCTTTGTTATATTAACACAAATAATGGTATATGAACAAATGCAATGAAAAAATATGTTTCTTTTTTTACAAATTATACCATTATAATCGTCTCGTCAATATCTTAAAAACGAGCACAATATTGAATATTTTTTTAATATAACCGTACTATTAAATATAATGAATATTTATGAACTAATTTATTTTATATCCATACGTTTTATTTTTTTTTCCACCTTTAGCATATTAAAAATACATAATCGTAGATCAACTAAAATATATTAAAAATACATTTCATTATTATTATAAACTAGACATATACCCGCGCACGATGTGACGCGAAAAATCGTGAAGCCAAAGGAACAATTGACAAAGTTATGTATCCGCTCGCGAAACATCTCGAAATCAAAATGACAAAACGGTTATTGTACAATATTTTGTACAATAACATTTACCACCCTTACAATGTTACATTTACCACCTTACACTTACTTATTTAATTTACTTTATATCCCTTGTTTTTTCATTTTTCATTTTACACCATTATCATATTAACACAAATAATCGTATATGAACAAAAATGCAATGAAAAAAAATACGTTCATTTTTCTACAAATTATACCATAATAATCATCTCGTCAATACCTTCAAAACGAGCCAAATATTGAATGTTTTTTAATTTAACCGTACTATTAAATATCATGAATATCTACGAATTAATTTGTTTTATATCCACACGTTTTATTTTTTTTCACCGTTAGCACATTAAAAATACATAGGTCGGGCTTAGTCGGTTCGGATCCAGGTAACGGGCATGCCAGTCTATGGGCATGTGGGTTCGACCATAGGTCGGGCTTAGTCGTGCCTGGGCGGGTCCAGTCATTGAGGCTGGGTCGGGTCGCCGCAGATTAGTCGGTGTTGCCCAATTGGATGCCCGGATACCGCGGGTGCGTGTGTGAGTTTAATGTCGTACAAAAAAAATACATAATCGTAAAATACCTTTCATTCTTATTATAAATTATATCATTATAATTTTTTCCGTCAATAATTGTAATATAAACTAATTATTGAATATCTTTATGGGTTTAGGGTTTAGTGTTTCATAAGTTGTGATTCTTAGATCATGGTTTATTGTTGATGACATGTCTATAAGGAAGTAGCATTAATTGTTCATTCTTTACTCACATTCCGCTGCATCGCGCGGGTATATGCCTATTATATATATATATATATATATATATATATATATATATATATATATATATGGGTGGGTTCAAATGAAAACTAATCTTTCATTGTGTACATGAGAACAAATCTTAACCATTGATCAAAACTTAAAAAATTAATCAATGGTTAATACATAATAAGGTTAATTGGGAAGTGATTAAAGACAAAATTGTAATTTTGAATCAACGTCTACCTTCTTTGACTTTTTATTTTTATTTTTAATTAAAAAAAAATTACCCTCTTAAACTTTAAAATAATTTATCTAAAAAATTACTAATATTTTAATCAAACAAATTACATCAAAAAAACGAGAATTTCGTGCTCTTCGATATAACATTCATCTCGATATAGTTTTTTTCGTTTTAACCGTTTTTTACATGAAATTCTATATACGTGTTATATTCATTATGAATATGCATGCACGTCTTCGAATGTCCACATTCAATATGAATAACAAAGGTGAACGTTCATTCACTATTCATGATGAATAATACCATATGCAGGATGAATAATACAATATTCAGGATTTTTTCGTTTTAACCGTTTTTTACGTGAAATTCTATATATGTGTTATATTCATTATGAATATGCATGCACGTCCTCGGGTGTTCACATTCAGTATGAATAACAAAGGTGAACGTTCATTCATTATTCATGATGAATAATACAGTATTCATGATGAATAATACAGTATTCGGGATGAATAATACAGTATTCGGGATGAACAATACAATATTCAGGATGAATAATACATGAATCCATGATTCATGTAATATTTATCATGAATCGTGTATTATTCACCCTGAATGTTCTGTCATTCATCCTGAATGATACATTATTCATTATGAATAATGAATAATATATGAATGACCCGTGAATGTGTAGACACATGGCACACTCTCTTTTGTTTCCCAATTCACAGCCGAAATTTGGTTTAATTCATTATGAATATGTATGTGCATCCCCGGATGTCCCACATTCAGTATGAATAACAAATGTGAACGTTCATTCATTATTCATTCATTATTCATGATGAATAATATAGTCTTCAGGATGAATTACACAACATTCATGACGAATAATACACGAATTCATGAATCGTGAATTATTTACCCTGAATGTTGTATTATTCATCCTGAATGATACATTATTCATAATAAATAACACATGAATGACCTGTGAAGATGTGGAGACGTGACGCGCTCTCTTTTGTTCCCCGATTCACAATAGAATTACTCGATAGGTTCTCGATTCGTCTTGATGGGTGTTTGTAACACCCCGACTTTCGAAAGGTATCTTTTCAAGTTTATACAGAAACCGACATATTAAAGAAAAATAAGATATTTGATTTTGGGCTATAATCCTTGGTTTTATAGTCTTGATGGATAAATGATTCAATTACGAGACCAACGGTTCTTTCCGGAGCGAAAACGGAGCTATAACGAAGAAGTTATGGCCAAAACAGTTTCGGTACGTGCTAGGCTATAATGCCCGGCGATTGTGACAGTGTCACAATCGCCTGTCATGGTCGCCAGAGCCCGAAAACTCTCGGTACAATCTCAGCGATTGTGCCCGGCGATTGTGACATTGTCACTATAGCTTGGCACAATCGCCTGGGTGTTTCAGGGTGTTAAAATCGCGATTTTCAGCCCCAAACTTCATTTCTTCATATCTTCTTCATCACAACCCTGATTTGGGTGATTCAAGTTGCTACGGTTTCTTTTTTGAGAGATTTTCAAGGGTATGGAAAGAGATTGGAAGTTTATTGAAGTATACTAGAGTATTTGGTGGTGGTAAGCTTCTCATCTCTCCCTATTCATCTTCTTCCCCAAAGTTTTCTAGGGTTTCATCCACCCTTTGTTCTCTGTAACACCCCGAATTCTGAGAGCCTATGTATTATTGTTCTCGTTTTAGAAACCTCTTAACTTTAAGGATTTATCAGTTTTATATTGAACCTATTAGAGTTAAGCATCGTGGGCTAAAAAGTGTCAAATTGTGAAATTCGGGATGGCTCGCGACAGTACCCGCGAGAGTGACAGGATGTCACAATCGCAGAGGCACAATCGCCGGAGGTCGAGAACTCTCGGTACGTATCTCGCGATAGTGCCATGCGAGAGTGACAGGGTCACAATCGCCGGGCACTATCGCCCAGATTGTACCGCGGGTGGGGGTGTTGGCGCGATTATGCCCGCGAGAGTGACAAATGTCACTCTTGTCGTGTCATTATCGCCGACAAGTGTTTCGGGTATAAAAAGACAAGTCACGATTTTCAGTCATTTTTATCCGAATTCTAGGGTTTGGGAGCGATTTTGGCAGCTGACTTCGGTAAGCACTCTTCCTCTAGACTTCTTTCCTCATTTATGGTGATTCTAGGTCATTAATGGTGGCCCTTAATACATTTAGGAAGTGTTGGTGGTGAGCTCTCAAGTGGTTTTCATCTCTCCCATTTCTAGGGTTTGGTTTCCTTCCTAAGGAAATGTAACACTCTGAATTTTGGGATTGGGTGAAAAGTTGACCTTTACCCGAAGTTCAAGGGGGTATTTTGTAACTTGAGCTATATAAATATAAATCAAATCTGAGATATTTTCTAAATATCTCATTTGATCTATTTATGTTTTTGAGAAGCCAGAGAGAAGAAGAATGAGAAGGAGAAACAGTGTTGAAGGGTCAATCGTTTCGGGCAAATCGAGGTACGAATCTAGCTTAATGCTTTGATCTGAATGCTTTTAGCCGTGTAGAATCTCGTTGTGAAGGTTTTAAACCGTTCCATTTTGATATCTGAGTATTTCTCATTTTGGATCTGGGTTTTGCGTCGATCTGTTATTGATGAACAAGACGACCGGTGAGCAAAGGACCGGACGAATGCACTCGATCGGGTGTCCTTCGACCGGGGTTGTGTTCGACCGGAGTGTCCTTCGACCGGTGTTGTCGTTCGACCGGTGTTGTCCTTCGACCGGTTTAGGTTCTGTTAAGTTGTTAGCTTTTGTGTCTTTGAGTTCTAGTCAAGTAGCGAGAGGATTATCTGTATTTCGACTTACCGATTCTTTCGGTGTTGTCATAGGTAGCGCTCATTAAGAAGAAGGAAACAAAGGTGAGTTCCTACTTTCATTTTAAACTGTATACATATCAAAAGTTACCTTTTGGATCTTATATTGTTAAAGTAAAATGAGGTTTTACTTATGCGTTCATGCGAAAAGAATATTGAAAAGAACTCCTTTTAATGATTTTCATTCTTACCAGAAGTTGAACTGGGAATAGCATTTTGTTTATAAAATGTATTTATACCATATGTTTAATTATGGTTGGTCACATATGTTGTTGTGACGAGTCCTTACCATTACTAGTGGATCCCTAGGTTTTGAGTAGACTGTATTGCTGGGATGATACATTCCCCAAATATGTAGCTATGGATCATATGTTCCTAGAGGGCAACTTGGTACGGTTATGTGAGGCCGGATACTAGCCATGGTTCATAGTGATCCTAGCGAAGGAGTATACCTTGGTTTTGCGCTTGGGGCTTGATCTCACGTTGAAGCACGGACTTTGTGATTCGTATCCGCGGATTCCAATTGGTTTAGCTCGTAACTCGGATTTCTGGCCTAACTTTGTGTTACGCCACAATCCGTGGTAAAATGTTTTGTTTTCGGTCCTTTTTGGCATGTTTATAACGAAAAAGCCCGTTTGTGGCAAGGACCTAAATTGTAAATTTAACCTCTTTGGAAATGTTATCTTGTTACAAATGTTTTTATCTTTTGAGCTTCATAAACTGTATGTTCTCACCAAGCTTTAAGTCTGACACTTTTTCTCAAATGGTATGTGTAACAGGTTTCCATTAGCGGTGGGTTGTCGGGGTTTTTGGAGAGACGAGTTTTGAGTCTCGAGGATTTTGGAGATGTTTAGTATTGTTGCTGGGCATTGTTAAGTCCCATTCTTTTGATGAAATCCTTGTATAGGATTGTATAGTCTTAAGGAATGATCCCATTTATGGGAAGTTAATGGATTTACTTTCGTCATGTTGTCAGGTTTCCAGGTTTTAATTTACTCTGATTTTGAGGTGTTACAAGTTGGTATCAGAGCTCTAGTTTAAGCGAACTAGGCATGAATGTAAGATGTCTAGACTTAAACTGAGTATACTAAGAATTGATCCGCGAGATTTGGGTAGAGCTCCTAAGATGGGTTAGTCTTAGAGTCGACGGAAAGTACGTTTATCAGGCGTTGTAGTAGTGGTGACAAGAACCGTTATGTGTTGTATGTTCATAATTTCACTTAGCTAATGTTATTATGAGGATATTGTACGTAAGAGTGCTTGAATTGATGTTAATATGACAATTGGTAATGTGGTAGTATGTTTTACTTTCGTGTTTTCTTGTCTCTCTC
Source organism: Arctium lappa (assembly GCA_023525745.1). Classification (NCBI taxonomy): domain Eukaryota; kingdom Viridiplantae; phylum Streptophyta; class Magnoliopsida; order Asterales; family Asteraceae; genus Arctium; species Arctium lappa. The sequence continues at coordinate 84,895,350 of CM042052.1, read as the reverse complement.
TTATCTCTTCCTCTGCTCTGTGTAGCAGTTCAGAATGGTAGGTACGCGCGGAAGACCGCGTACTCGTGTTGATGGTCTGGAAGCGACAGCCTCTACCGCGGGTCAACCGGAAGGAGTAGAGGTTATCGTTCGACCACCCGTTCAGCAAAGGCTAGGTGGGGGGCCAGAGGTCATTCCGCGAGTAGACCTGGCTTCGTCCCACCCAGTCATCGGGGATGCTAATCCCCAGTCCGAGTTGTTGGCCAGCGTGATGTTGGCGATGAGGGGAGAGATGGCGAAGCAGCAAGAGTTTCTGCTGAAAGCAATGGAGGACCGCGACGTAAACAATCGGAGAAGTGAGACAGTTGTGGATAACGTCGTAGCAGGTTCTGGAGGTGATGGTATAAGGTCACGACGGTAGAGCGCGGGATTTCTGGTGCTCCGGAGAATAGGAAGAGTTGTTCCTATAAGTCCTTTCTGGGATGTGGACCGCCAGAATTCTTCTGTTCTGATGACCCGGTAGTATGTGTAAAGTGGATCCGAGCGGTTGAGCAAGCTTTTGGCTCTTCCGAGTGTGGTGATGATCAGAGGGTGCGGTTCGGTACCCAACTGCTGAGGGACACTGCACTCATCTGGTGGAATATCATCCAATCCACTCTATCTTCGGAAGTGTTGTCTCAGTTGTCGTGGGTCGAGTTCAAGAAGAAGCTGCTAGAAGAGTTTTGCAACGAGAGAACAATGGACCGAATTGAGAAAGAATTCTGGTCCTTGGTGAAGGGGAGCCTAACGGTGAGAGAGTACACCCGTCAGTTTATGGAGAAGCTTGGTCTGGTGGGGCACGCTGCCCCAACAGAGAAAGACAAGATGAAAGCATATCTCAACGGCTTGCCAGCGGACATGCAATCTATGGTCCATAATTTCAAAGCTTCTAACCTCCGAGAGATGGTGGAGGAAGCTCAGTTCATGGAGGAAATGTTCGCGAACGGCAAATCTGAGAAGGCAGTGTTGGTGCCTGAAAAGAGAAAGTGGGAGAGCAGCTCAGTACCTCCCAAGCGGGCCCGACCTTTCATCGGAAATCGCAACTTCAACAGTTACCAGGAAGCAAAGTGGTGCCCGAAGTGTCGAACCAAGCATCACGGTAACTGTTACAGCAATTCTCAAACTTGCTATAAGTGTGGGAAGCCTGATCACACTGTCAGAGATTGCCCGGTCAAATGACTCATGTGTTATGAGTGCAAGGCACCGGGGCACGTGAGAAAAGATTGCCCGAAGCTTGTGTCGGGTAGCACGCCAGCAAGGAAGGAGAACCCTCCGAAGGTTCAGGGTCGAGCTTTTCAGATGACGGCCGAAGAGGCTAGGGCATCCGCTGATGTGGTATCGGGTACTTTTCTTATAAACTCTGTACCTGCTCGTATTTTATTCGATACGGGTGCTAGTTTCTCTTTCGTATCTGAATTGTTCCGTCAGAAAATTTCTATGCCCACTACTAGTCTTGAGGATGCATTAGTGGTAGAAATAGCAGATGGTAGACAAGTTCTAATCCACGAAGTTCTGAAGCAATGTACTCTTGGAATCGAAGGGAGAGAATTCCCGATCGATCTGCTGCCGATGTTAGTTGGGGGTTTTGATGTTGTGGTCGGTATGGATTGGTTGTCAAACAATCAGGCCGAGATCGTGTGTTCCAAGAAGTTGATTCGACTTCCCAACTCCTCTGGTGAGGTCGTGGTCATCTATGGCGAAAAGAGAAAGGGGGAAGTGGCAATAATCACAATGGCAAGAGCACGCAGGTGTTTAGTAAAAGGATGTTCGTCTTTCCTAGCCTATGTGATCAATGCCAAGTTAGAGAAGTCCAAGCTGGAAGATGTGAAGATCGTGCGGGAGTATCCAGATGTCTTTCCGGACGACTTGGCCGGGTTGCTGCCCGATCGTCAAGTAGAGTTTCGGATAGATCTTGTGCCTGGCGCTGCACCGATCGCTAAAGCACCTTATCGCTTAGCGCCGTCGGAGATGCAAGAAATGGTAGCACAACTCCAAGAGCTATTGGAGAAGGGATTTATAAGACCGAGTTCGTCACCTTGGGGAGCTCCGGTCTTATTTGTCAAGAAGAAAGATGGCACAATGAGAATGTGCATTGACTATCGTGAGTTGAACAACGCTACGGTGAAGAACAGGTATCCGCTTCCGAGAATAGACGACTTGTTCGATCAACTTCAAGGAGCGGGTTGTTTTTCCAAAATCGACTTATGTTCGGATTATCACCAAGTGAAGGTAAGAGAAGAAGATGTTCCGAAGACAGCTTTCAGAACGCGTTACGGCCATTACGAGTTCCTTGTAATGCCTTTTGGCCTGACGAACGCACCAGCAGTGTTTATGGACTTGATGAATAGAGTGTGCCGACCATTCCTCGACAAGTCGGTCATTGTATTCATTGATGACATACTCGTGTACTCCAGGAGTGAGTCAGAGCACGAGCAACATCTACGTAAAGTTCTGGAAGTGTTGAGAAAAGAGAGGTTGTACGCCAAGTTTTCCAAGTGCGACTTCTGGCTTAAAGAAGTACAATTTCGGGGGCACGTAGTCACTCGAGACGGAGTGAAAGTAGACCCCTCCAAGATTGAAGCAATGATGAATTGGGAGCCTCCTAAGAGTCCATCCGAGATCCGAAGTTTCTTGGGTCTGGTGGGATACTACAGGAGATTTATCCAAGACTTTTCGAAGATCGCTTCTTCCTTGACAGTTGTTTGGGTAAAAAAGTCCAACAGACTATGGTCGTACGACATAAGGTAGGGGACAATCTTTCTTCAGGCGACCTCGACTAAAACGGTTAAATATCCGTCCAACGAATGCCATCGTACGACATGATTTCAGTTACTAACCTACAATATACATTATGCCATGTTTTAATGCAGGATTCAAGGATATTTATGATTAAAGATTGTAACGATAGACATCATCAATAACAAAAAGCATAACGGACGCCATCATCAATATCAGAAACGGTCATATGCATTCAAAGACTTGGAAAACGGAAAGATGGAGTATAAATATGGGGTTGAAACTACACATTTGGACATCTGATGCTCATACCTCAGAAACTCACAGATTATACTCTCAAGCTAGCTCAATCCTTCTCAAAGTTCATAAAGCATTCTACTGTTTATCGTACGACGCACGACTGAAGTATAAATACATCCGACGCACGACCGAATTTACTTTGTTATATTACTTTACATTGTATTACACTTGTAACACTTGTTCTAAAGGACGACGTCCCTGATTGACGTCCATAGTGCACGACGACTCACACTCGTCCGCGGTTTTTACCCATTTTAGGGGTTTTCTGCGTCACCAATTCTCTTGTCTTATTTACTTTATTTTTACTATAGTCGTAAGATTATTGTTGTTACTTTCTTTGGTTGGATCAAGCTCCACATTTACCTTAAATTTTCCTTGTGAGATTTTTGGCATAAACAGTTTGGCGCCCACCGTGGGGCCCCATCCAAAGGAAATCTTCAATAATCTCACGACAGACTAACGTTTTCTCTTAGTGTTTTCTTGTCCAGTTGTTCAGGATAATGGCATTCCAAGGAACTCAAGATCATGTCGTAGCTCAAATGAACATGGAGCTAACAGCTGCTCTTGCTCGTATTGACGCCTTAACAACTCAAGCTCGACAAGCAGCTGAAACCATCGAGAATTTGAGAAACCAAAATGGGAACAATATGGTGGGGACAATAAATGCTTATGTTGGTACTTGGAATGTGCCTCCTCCATTACCAAACTATCCTCGTCCACCATCAATTAACCCTGCAACTTTTATGATTCCAACTATGCCTATGGCCTCTATTCCATTCAATGGATATGCTTCTGATGCCTCACAGCAGAATAGCCTCAATGGGACTGGTTATGTTCTATTGGGCACTTCAAATGGTGTTCCCTTAGATCTTGTTGCACAAAGATTAAAACTTCTGGAAGAACAAAATGAACGTGTCCTATCAATGTTGGCCAAATTACCGGGGGCAGCAGTTCCAGTCGATGTCGAGCCTCGTACAGGGTTTCAGGCGTCGCCGTTCGTTGACGAGATCGCGTTGGTGGACGTCCCAAAGAAGTATAGCATTCCAACCTTCAGTCCAAAGTACTCAGGCGTCACTGATCCAACGGAGCACGTCGCTCAATACAAGCAACTTATGTGGACTGTCTCAATACCGCACCAATTCCAAGAAGTTTGCATGTGCAAAAGTTCTGGGGAGACCTTGACCGGGGCAGCTTTACAATGGTTAATAAATCTTAAACCTAAAACTATTGGGTCTTTTGCAGAACTGGTGAATCAATTCACTCAACAATTCGCTAGCAGCCGAAAAATGGAGAAGCAAACAAGCGACCTCTACTACGTCGTGCAGAAGAGTGGAGAGTCTATCCGGAGCTACTTTAATCGGTTCAATGCAGAGATGATTAGTATCCGTAACTGTGATATAAAAACAGCAATCGAAGCATACAAACGAGGTCTGGACGATAGTTCCGGGTTATATCTCGATCTTACAAAATATCCTCCGGAAACCTTTGAAGACGTACGAGCACGGACACTTGCCCATATGAGGGTCGAAGATGACCTTGCATTCAGAAATAAACATTCGGGCGACCGAAAAAACCTAAGTGTTAAAAAGCCAGACTTCAAACCAAAGTCAACCAATCGATCAGAGCCTACTCGACAGATTTCAAACGTCAGATTTGAAAAGAAAGGACTGACGACTTCTAAATCTGTCCAGTATCCTAAGGTATCATCTTATGGTTTCCCTGGATCAGCTAAAGACGTCGTCATATCCTTGAAGCAACTTCAGCAAAACATACGATGGCCAAAGAAAAGTGACAAAGACAGTGATAAGAAGGATAAAAATAAATGGTGCGACTTCCATGATGACTTTGGTCATATAACGAAAGATTGTATCGCCTTAAAGAAAGAGTTGTCCTGGCTCAATTCGAAAGGTTATTTGCAGGAATTAAAGGAAAAGAAAGACGCACGTCCCACATCCCCAGAGCATGCCAAGGTGATTAATTGTATCACTGGAGGTTCTGATATCTGTGGGACCACCTATTCAGCTGCTAAAAGACATGCCAGTCGCGGTCCCGATGACCGACCAATTCCAAAGGAGGTACGACTCAAAGAGGACGCAGAATTGGAGGATATGCCCTTAACGTTCGACCAGGCGGATCTCGATGACGTACATCAGAAGCATCATGACGGACTAATTATTCAATTAAGCATTGGGAATTGTCTGACCAAAAGGATACTCGTCGATGGAGGTAGTTCAGCTAACATTATCTTTTTTGATGCAGTGAAAGCAATGGGCATCGACAAATCCGAGATTACACGACGTTCGACCACACTCGTTGGGTTTAATGGTGGAGCGACAAACACCATGGGTGAAATCATACTCCCAGTATATGCTAAAGGAATCAACAGACAGACGAAATTCAATGTCGTCGATTGTTCATCAGCTTATAACGTTATTCTTGGGCGACCTTGGATTCATGACATGAAGGTTGTGCCTTCGACATATCATCAAACTCTGAAATTTCCCACGCAATGGGGAGTACAGGAAATCAAAGGCGAAAGAAAGGTTGCTAGGGAATGTTACAAAGTTTCCTTGAAGCCCCCGAAGCAGACAGTATAGCAATTACAGAACCAGGACATTCCTGGGACTAACGACGATTATCGCTTGGAAGTTGTCGTCTTAAACCAAGATAAGCCTGACCAGATGGTTTACATAGGTTCTACGCTCGACCCTTCTTTTAAAAAGCAACTAATTTCTTTTTTGCAGGACCACTATGATTGTTTTGCTTGGACGCACAAAGACATGGTGGGTATTGATCCGAGTATTATTTCTCATAAACTCAACATTGATTCATCATTTAAACCTGTTCAACAGAAAAGGCGAAAATTTGCTCCTGAGAGGAATAAGGTTATCAACGACGAAGTTGATAATTTACTTAAAACAGGAAAAATACGGGAAGTCAAGTATCCAGATTGGCTCGCTAATGTTGTAGTCGTTCAAAAGAAAAATGGCAAATGGCGAGTCTGCATCGATTTCACAGACCTTAACAAAGCATGTCCGAAAGATCCATTTCCATTACCACATATCGACTCCATGGTCGACGCTACAGCAAGACATGAGCTACTCACATTCATGGATGCATATTCTGGGTATAACCAGATATTGATGCATTCAGACGACCAGGAAAAAACAACCTTCATGACGGATAAAGGTATTTATTGTTACAAAGTAATGCCTTTTGGTCTTAAAAATGCAGGTTCGACATATCAACGATTGGTGAATATGATGTTCAAAGAACATTTGGGTGATACTATGGAAGTATACATCGATGACATGCTTGTCAAATCAAAACATGCGGACGATCATATCGGACATTTGAAGCAGTCATTTGACATTTTGCGTGAATACAAGATGAAGTTGAATCCGACGAAATGTTCCTTTGGGGTTCGAGTTGGAAAATTTCTCGGTTATATGGTCACACGAAGAGGAATCGAAGTTAATCCAGAACAGATTAAAGCAATTGTTGAGCTAAAATCGCCTAGAAACTTTAAAGAAGTCCAACGTCTTACAGGACGTGTAGCAGCACTGAACCGGTTCATTTCTCGATCGTCCGACAGGTGTCATTTATTCTACAATGTCATACGAAAGAATAAAGGGTTCGAATGGACAAACAAGCATGAAGAAGCGTTGCAGCAACTCAAAAAATACATGATGTCGCCTCCTTTTCTCTCTAAACCTGAGCAAGGTGAAATCCTTCAACTTTACCTAGCAGTCAGCAATAATTCGGTAAGTGCAGTCCTTATACGAGAAACCGACGGACGACAACTGCCGATTTACTATGTAAGTAAAACTCTATTAGATGCTGAAACCAGGTATTCGTCTATAGAAAAACTTTTACTTTCATTAGTCATGGCTGCTAAAAAGTTACGACATTATTTTGAGTCACATCCTATAATTGTGGTAACTAATTTTCCTTTAAAATCTGTGTTAAGAAAGCCCGAATTAACAGGACGACTAGCTAAGTGGATTATTTACCTCAGCAATTTTGATCTGGATTTCAAGCCCAAAACAGCGATCAAGTCGCAGGTCTTAGCCGATTTCATCTCAGATTTTAGTCCAGAACTAGAAAGCACGATGACGTCCGATAAAATTGTGGCGACTTTGCACGACACTACATGGACGCTTGACGTTGACGGTTCGGCAAATATACGTGGCACAGGCTTGGGTGTCGTCCTACAGTCCCCACAAGGGGTCAAAATGGTATATTCCATACGATGCGATTTCAAAGCAACAAATAATGAAGCAGAGTATGAAGCATTGATTGCAGGAATCAAAATTGCTCGTGAATTGGGGGCAACACGTCTGCACGTCCGAAGTGACTCATCCTTAGTTGTTAACCAAATCAATGGAGAATTCGCAGCAAAAGATTCGAGGATGATTGCCTATTATAAAATAGTCAAAGAAGAAGCAAAGAAGTTTAGTCACTTTGTAATCGAGCAAATACCAAGAGATCAGAACACTCAAGCTGATGCACTGGCTAATTTGGGGTCAGCACTTAGTCGAACGACATTCGACAATATCCCAATAGTTCATCTTGCAACCCCTTCCATCAAGGAGGATGATAATATTTCAGTCGCACCAATTGAAGAAGAAAATTCTTGGTCGGACGACATTCGTAATTATTTAGAGCACGATCAATTGCCCGATGATAAAATAGAAGCGAGAAAAATTAGATTTAAAGCATCAAGGTACGTTATGATCAGAGGACAATTGTATCGACGATCTTCAACTGGTTTGAATTTACGGTGTATCACCAACAAGGGACAAGTACACAAAATTTTACAGGATATGCACGATGGTGAATGTGGAAATCACTCCGGAAGCCGCAGTTTAGCTAACCGGATATCGAGACAAGGTTACTATTGGCCGACGATAAGACAAGATGCGACTAGGTATGTACAGTTATGCGACGCATGTCAAAGACACGCAGGTATGTCTCATAAACCTTCTGAACCTTTGCACTCGACTTTGATCCCATGGCCCTTTATGAAATGGGGAATGGATATTGTTGGGAAATTACCACCTGCTCCCGGGCAAAAGGTATTCCTTTTAGTTCTAACTGATTATTTCTCTAAATGGGTCGAAGCAGCGGCTTTTTCCCAAGTCCGGGATAAAGAAGTCGTTTCTTTTATCCAAACTAACATTATTTGCAGGTTTGGAGTTCCATCTGAAATAACGTGCGACAACGGGACACAATTCATCAGTGACCGAACGCGAAGATTCTGTGAAGAAAGAAATATCAAGTTAGTAACATCGACGCCTCGATATCCACAGTCGAATGGTTTAGCTGAGTCGAGCAATAAAACTATCATTAATTCACTTAAGAAACGACTTAAAGCTGCTAAAGGAAAATGGGTGGAAGAATTGCCTTCTGTTCTATGGGCTAATCGTACGACACCTCGTACGTCCACAGGACAAACTCCCTTTTCCTTAGTCTATGGATGTGAAGCTGTGTTACCTATCGAAGTACGACTACCAACTTCAAGACATACGTCTGTTGAACATAACTTAGTCGATCTAAGTTATGATCTTGACGCCCTAGAGGAACTTCGGGAAGCTGCTTACATTCGCATGGCATCGCAGAAGCAAGCTATTGAACGACATTTCAACAAAAATATCCAAATCAAAGTTTTCCAAGAAGGCGACTATGTCTTACGTCGAGTGTTCCAAAACACTCAAGAACTCAACGCAGGTAAACTTTCCACTAAGTGGGAAGGCCCTTATCAAATCTCTGGCGTCGTGGGTAAAGGAGCTTATAAGATCCAAACCCTTGATGGTCGAGATATCCCACGAAGTTGGAATGCAGTTCATTTAAAGAGGTATTTCTTTTAAATTATGAATTCTTTTCCTTGGATTATTTCTTAAAAAGATTACTAACTTAAGCATCGAAGGGTCGTTGGTCAAACCAACGACCACCACGCTAACAATGATCTTTGCAGGGACGCACGACTTAACTAAAATTCTCATGTCAAGTAATACTCATACGATCGTATGTATATGGTTGATCGCAATTGTTGTAAAGGTTAATTTTTTACATTTGACTTCCAGTATATATATGCGAAAACAATTATTACGATTGCACTTATTCGATCGCAAAACTCAGTTGACTCCATTATAGCATGTTAATGAGTGATGGTTTGGTCGAATGTATAATATATAATGATTTTGTATCTTCTTAAATTTACTTGACGTGCTTTTGGAAAAACAAAGCAAGTGACGAGCATTGATAAACAAAAGAAACTTTTTCATTTCCAAAAAAAAAAAAATTACAAAGAGACGACCACATACGGTCGACCTTCAGGTAAAAAGTTCAAAAGAAACTAAGTAGGAGGAGCGTCAGACTGTTCCTGCGTGACGTCCGTCCTTGCTACTAGCTCCTCTTCTCCTCCTTCGCTCCCTTCCAGATCGTCATCCTCGTCGAGATCCCTTTCAGTCCCCACCTTCTCAAGATAAGTCTTGAGCTCTTCAGCGGCCGACGCCAGGGGATTCTTCCCATTCAAATGACGTCTCATCAAAGCAGCCCTGGCTGTGAGACGAGAAAAAGCTTCAAGCTGTTGATTCTCCTCTTCTAAATCTTTGACATCACCCTCTAGGCTTTCAACTTTCTTGAGGAGGGATCTGACTTCATCAGCAGAGGCAGCAACAACAGTAGTGGCCTTTATCTTCTCCACCTCCAGCTTGGACGTTGAGGCCTCAAGTTCAAGGACATGATCCCTGAACTTGATCGTCTCACTTTGAGCTTCGACAAGTTTGGTCTTAAGACTCTCGACCTTCTTCTCGACCTCAACCGCCTCTAAGGCGACCTTCTCCCTTTCAAGAGCCTCGTCGGCCCTTTTCTTAACGTCGGGAAAGGACGCCCTAAGACCTTCCGTCTGAGCAAAGAAGCTCAAACAAGCTTGGAAAGCCTGTACGACAGAAAGAAAAAGTTAGTAGAAAGAAAAATGAAGGGAATAAAGAACAAGTGAAGACGTACCATGAAAGAAAGACCAGCAGCATGCGCCCCTGTATCCTCGACCCGAGACTCCTTGTATCGGTCATAGAAAGTCGGGAGGAGGAATTTTCCCAAGTGTGGAAAAATGACGTCCCTCTCGAGGACATCATTTGCCATGAAGTCAGATGGGAGAGTGACTTTGAATGTCGTCTCTCCCACTTTCTCCTTGTTCTTCTCTTCCTTTGAAGAAGAAGAAGGAACTTCGGAGATGGGCTTCTTAACGCCCGACACCCCCGACATGGGAGCATCCTTCGTCACCTTGATCGAGCCTCCAAGCTCGACCCCAGCAAAGGTGTCCTTCGCTAATGACGCCCCTGAAAAGGACGACAGAGTGGCATCGCCCGTCTTCTTTGGTGAAGTCCGGGGTTTGCCTCGAAAACGCTTTGGATCCACCCCCGCGGAAGGAGCAGATCGCTTCTTCGATTTCTCTCTGCCCTGACGGGCAAGCTCCAGTTGTTCGGCCCGTCTCTGAGCAGCCGACTTCGTAGATGAATCTTCTGGACGAAATGAAAGAGTTAGAAAAGATATAAAATGCAAATTACGAAAAAGACATCAAGCGACGTACCAGTCATCTCTTCTTCTCTCTTTTCTTCTCTTCTTTCTCCTCTCTCCTCTCCTTGATGAGAACCTTCAACGGATGGAACCTCCGTAACAAAGACGACTTCGTCTTCTTCGTCGTTCGACCGAACAGAAAAAGAACGGTCAACGATACTTTTTTCTAAGATCCTTTGAACCTTGTTTAAAGAATCTTTGTTTGGCTTCACTTTAGTGAAGTCAATCACTGCCAAACAAAAAGAAAAACAGTATTAGTATACATTATAAAACACACAACATAAACACCCGACAAAATAAGAAAACCTACCCGACTCATTCCATCCGGATGAAAACCATTGGCTATCCTCATCGTTCAAGGATGCCACTTGGAGGAAAACATAGTGGCGTTTCCAACCACGGTCGTTCACCGCAGTGTTATGCACCAGTACGGTATCTCCCTTCGTTCGAGGGAATAAACTATATCTATGATAGTTATCTGCTTTAACGCTGTAAGCCGATAGAAGGTCATTCAAATTGAACGGAGCCCCCCAGTCGGCCGTAAGACGATCGACCACCTGGACAATTCGCCAGAATTGAGGCATTAACTGTCCAGGCGATAAGTCGAATGCATCTAAAAACTCCCTGACTAAAGGAATAAATGGCCAGGAAAAACCTATTTTGAAGGGATATTCGTATAAAACGCCATACCCCTTCGGAACTTCATCTGGTCGTAAATCTTCCGGCGTCACTAGATTAACACCCTCGGGTATCTTAGCTAATTTCTTAAGATACTCTAGATTTTCTTCTTCTTTGTAGACACTAACAGGTTCACTCGACATTTTGAAATCAGAGACACTCACAGTGGCTTTCCAGTAACTAAGACAATCCCAAGCTTTTCTAGGTTTCTTAGCTAAGGATTTCTTATACATAAATCGACGCAGAAAAGACTCAGAAATCGTACCTTAAATAGTGTTCTAAACCTCAAATCTAGAAATGGAAAGGATTCTGATCAATCGGAAACTGAATCTCGCCGGGGATATGAATTCTTCGAAGAGGTAAGTGTAGAAAAAGGATGAGATTGAAGAAAATCCTTATTTGTATTGTAAATTTGGAAACTGAATCGACCGAGAAAATAGATCGCTAGTTGTCGTTTGACACGTGTCACTTGTATCAGAGGAAATACTCAAGTATGTCCTTCCAAAATGCGACACCTGTATAAAATTAGCTGTCTAACTGTTTACTTATGCAGGTGATGACGTCATTATCTAGTTAGAAATGAACCAATTTGATTCTAATCGAAAGACCCACGTTCTCTTTTGCAACACGTGTTTTAATCTTAAATTTAAATTTCAAAAGTTGTCGCTTGAATTTTAAATTTGGGGGCAAACTGTTTGGGTAAAAAAGTCCAACAGACTATGGTCGTACGACATAAGGTAGGGGACAATCTTTCTTCAGGCGACCTCGACTAAAACGGTTAAATATCCGTCCAACGAATGCCATCGTACGACATGATTTCAGTTACTAACCTACAATATACATTATGCCATGTTTTAATGCAGGATTCAAGGATATTTATGATTAAAGATTGTAACGATAGACATCATCAATAACAAAAAGCATAACGGACGCCATCATCAATATCAGAAACGGTCATATGCATTCAAAGACTTGGAAAACGGAAAGATGGAGTATAAATATGGGGTTGAAACTACACATTTGGACATCTGATGCTCATACCTCAGAAACTCACAGATTATACTCTCAAGCTAGCTCAATCCTTCTCAAAGTTCATAAAGCATTCTACTGTTTATCGTACGACGCACGACCGAAGTATAAATACATCCGACGCACGACCGAATTTACTTTGTTATATTACTTTACATTGTATTACACTTGTAACACTTGTTATAAAGGACGACGTCCCTGATTGACGTCCATAGTGCACGACGACTCACACTCGTCCGCGGTTTTTACCCATTTTAGGGGTTTTCCGCGTCACCAATTCTCTTGTCTTATTTACTTTATTTTTACTATAGTCGTAAGATTATTGTTGTTACTTTCTTTGGTTGGATCAAGCTCCACATTTACCTTAAATTTTCCTTGTGAGATTTTTGGCATAAACAACAGTTCTGACTCGGAAGAATGTGAAGTTTGAATGGACCGAAACCCAAGAGAAGGCGTTCCGGATCCTTCAAAAGAAGTTGTGTGAAGCTCCGATCTTGACGTTACGTGAAGGGTCGGAAGATTTCGTGGTTTACAGCGACGCTTCAAAGATGGGATTGGGTTGTGTGTTGATGCAACGAGGCAAGGTAATCGCGTATGCCTCGAGGCAGCTCAAAATACACGAGCAGAATTATCCAACTCATGATTTGGAGTTAGCGGCAGTGGTGTTCGCTCTGAAGCTTTGGCGACACTACCTCTACAGCACGAAGTGTACTCTTTACACGGATCACAAGAGCCTGAAGTATGTCTTTGATCAGAAAGAGCTGAATATGAGGCAAAGGCGGTGGCTCGAGTTGCTGAAAGATTACGACTGTGAATTGCTTTACCATATCGGTAAGGTGAACGTGGTGGCCGATGCGCTAAGTCGGAAGGACTATAGCGGGAGTATTCGGGCTACCCATTCAAGGATTGAGCTAGTGTCAAGTCTTGTTGAGAAGATCAAGACGTCACGGATGGAAGCATTGTTGGAAAAGAATCTCAAAGAGGAAGTCATGACAAAACAACGATTGCTTTTGACGGAAGATAGCCGTGGAGTGAAGCTGTTCAACGGTCGTGTGTAGGTGCCCAAGATTGGGGGAAACCGTGAGCTGTTGCTAGAAGATGCACACAAGTCCAAGTATTCCATTCATCCGGGAAGTACAAAGATGTACAGGGACTTGAAGTTGCACTATTGGTGGCCGGTGATGAAGCTTGATGTGGCGCGTTACGTTGAGCGTTGTGGGACGTGTTCGCAAGTTAAAGCCGAACATCAGCGACCGTACGGGAGTCTTCAGTCTTTAGAGATTCCCGAGTGGAAGTGAGAGCATATCACCATGGATTTCGTGACGAAGTTGCCTAAAACTCTTCGGGGACACGATACCATCTGGGTGATAGTGGATAGGTTGACAAAGAGCGCTCACTTTTTGCCTATGCGCGAGACTTTACCGATGGATAAGTTGGCGAAGCTTTATATCGATGAGGTGGTCTCGAGGCATGGAATACCTTTGTCGATCGTGTCGGATCGCGACAGTCGGTTCACTTCGAACTTCTGTGATGGGTTTCAGAAAGAGCTTGGTATGCGAGTTAAGTTGAGTACGGCTTACCATCCACAGACCGATGGGCAGAGCGAGCGAGCGATCCAAACCTTGGAAGACATGTTGAGGTCTTGTGTCATCGATTTCGGGGGTGGTTGGGACTCTCACCTACCTTTGGTGGAGTTTGCTTACAACAATAGCTACCACTCGAGTATTGGGATGGCACCTTTTGAGGCATTGTATGGGCGAAAGTGTCGGACTCCAGTGTGTTGGCTGGAAGCAGGAGAGAAGCAGTTCGCCGGACCTGAAATCGTGCAAGAGACTGCCGATAAGGTCAAGTGCATTCGTGAAAGAATGAAAGCGGCTCAGGATCGTCAGAAAAGCTATGCAGATAAGAAGAGGAGACCGATAGAATTCCAAGTAGGCGATCGCGTTATGCTTAAGGTATCGCCATGGAAGGGCATTATACGGTTCGGAAAACGTGGGAAGCTGAGTCCCCGTTTCCTCGGACCTTTCAAAGTGCTTAAGCGAGTAGGGTTGCATGCCTATCAGTTGGAACTGCCACCGGAGTTGAGCAGAATACACAACACGTTTCATGTTTGCTACCTCCGAAAATGTTTGGCGGTAGAAGACAGCGTCATTCCCCTTTCAGAGCTAAGGGTAGACGAAGGAAACCGTTGTGTGGAAGAACCCGACGCCATCTTAGAGAGAAAGTCTAAGAAGTTGCGTCATAAAGAAGTCACTTTGGTCAAGGTGCAGTGGAAGCATCACCGGGGAGCAAATGTGACTTGGGAATCTGAGGAGGATATGAAGCGTAGATATCCTCATCTCTTTGTATAGTTGGATTTCGGGGACGAAATCATTCCCAAGTTGGGGAGGATTGTAACACCCTGAATTTTGGGATTGGGTGAAAAGTTGACCTTTACCCAAAGTTCAAGGGGATATTTTGTAACTTGAGCTATATAAATATAAATCAAATCTGAGATATTTTCTAAATATCTCATTTGATCTGTTTATGTTTTTGAGAAGCCAGAGAGAAGAAGAAAGAGCAGGAGAAGCAGTGTTGAAGGGTCGATCGTTTTGGGCAAATCGAGGTACGAATCTAGCTTAATGCTTTGATCTGAATGCTTTTAGCCGTGTAGAATCTCGTTGTGAAGGTTTTAAACCGTTCCATTTTGAGATCTGAGTATTTCTCATTTTGGATCTGGGTTTTGCGTCGATCTGTTCTTGATGAACAAGACGACCGGTGAACAAGACGACCGATGAACAAAGGACCGGACGAATGCACTCGACCGGGTGTCCTTCGACCGGGGTTGTGTTCGACCGAAGTGTCCTTCGACCGGTGTTGTCGTTCGACCGGTGTTGTCCTTCGACCGGTTTAGGTTCTGTTAAGTTGTTAGCTTTTGTGTCTTTGAGTTCTAGTCAAGTAGCGAGAGGATTATCTGTATTTCGACTTACCGATTCTTTCGGTGTTGTCATAGGTAGCGCTCGTTAAGAAGAAGGAAACAGAGGTGAGTTCCTACTTTCATTTTAAACTGTATACATATCAAAAGTTACCTTTTGGATCTTATATTGTTAAAGTAAAATGAGGTTTTACTTATGCGTTCATGCGAAAAGAATATTGAAAAGAACTCCTTTTAATGATTTTCATTCTTACCAGAAGTTGAACTGGGAATAGCATTTTGTTTATAAAATGTATTTATACCATATGTTTAATTATGGTTGGTCACATATGTTGTTGTGACGAGTCCTTACCATTACTAGTGGATCCCTAGGTTTTGAGTAGACTGTATTGCTGGGATGATACATTCCCCAAATATGTAGCTATGGATCATATGTTCCTAGAGGGCAACTTGGTACGGTTATGTGAGGTCGGATACTAGCCATGGTTCATAGTGATCCTAGCGAAGGAGTATACCTTGGTTTTGCGCTTGGGGCTTGATCTCACGTTGAAGCACGGACTTTGTGATTCGTATCCGCGGATTCCAATTGGTTTAGCTCGTAACTCGGATTTCTGGCCTAACTTTGTGTTACGCCACAATCCGTGGTAAAATGTTTTGTTTTCGGTCCTTTTTAGCATGTTTATAACGAAAAAGCCCGTTTGTGGCAAGGACCTAAATTGTAAATTTAACCTCTTTGGAAATGTTATCTTGTTACAAATGTTTTTATCTTTTGAGCTTCATAAACTGTATGTTCTCACCAAGCTTTAAGTCTGACACTTTTTTCTCAAATGGTATGTGTAACAGGTTTCCATTAGCAGTGGGTTGCCGGGGTTTTTGGAGAGACGAGTTTTGAGTCTCGAGGATTTTGGAGATGTTTAGTATTGTTGCTGGGCATTGTTAAGTCCCATTCTTTTGATGAAATCCTTGTATAGGATTGTATAGTCTTAAGGAATGATCCCATTTATGGGAAGTTAATGGATTTACTTTCGTCATGTTGTCAGGTTTCCAGGTTTTAATTTACTCTGATTTTGAGGTGTTACAGGAAACTACTAAGGTGAGTTCTTACACATTTTATCAAACTTTATAAATGTCAAAAGATGGATTTTGAATACCTAATATCTCCCCTTTCATATACTTAGTTTTGTAGAACATTGAATTAAACCTAACTTTTGGGGATATTAGTGTTTTGGATGATCTTTGGGAAATGATGATTTATGAACTTTATTAACGTTCTTTAACTAGTTTCTACTTGGGTTATACTTTCAAGTGAATGGCATTACCATGCAAAAACTTATGATCCTGGAAATATTGATATTGTAGTTAATTGCTGATAAGTTGCATATTAAACTCATTTCATATTTTGGGGATTTGAAATAAAGAGGAATTGTCTATATTTTTACTAGCGGTCTTTTGATAAGTAATGGGAGTGGTTTTGGTGAAAAACACCCTCCATCTCACAAATTATTGCATATTAACCATTGTTGGAATTCTTTGTTAAGCCTTATGTGCATTATTTGGTTTAATTGATGCATTGGGAGTCATGACCCCGTATTTGGTTATTATTGTTCCGGCGTTGGGATGACTAGTTTTCCACGTCGAGGCACGTTAGGTACAGGGTGCGGTATAAGTCCTTCGTGCTGCACGTTAGGTACCAGGTGCGGTATAAGTCCTTCGTGCTCAAGTATTACGATATTGGATGAGGAGCTCGACATAGGAACCCGACGGGGTTGAACTCGAGTTTCCATGGGTGTACGTTTAAAGCCACTGAGCCTGACATCCCTTGCGTGTACTTTATGTGTTTATTGGCTTTACTGACCCATCAAATGACTTACTTTTGTGTTCCGTCATTCGGGTTAGTAGGCGGGTCTCCCCCGTTAACCCAAGAGGTATTGGTTTATTTCAAAGAGAATTATTATTACTATTTCATTATCGTTGTTGTACAAAAGGAAACCTTTTACTTATTTTATATTAAATCTCTTTAATTACAAATGTTTGATCTCACTAGGCTTTAGCCTAACACTTTTTCTTAAAATGACATGTATAACAGGTCAGGTCTCCGATGGGGTTCGTCGGGACTGAGCGGATAGCTTTGGACTAAGAGCGGTCTTTTTGGGAGATGTATAGACCGGCATTTTGAAATAGCGATCATACCTTTTGGAAGAATAGCAACACCCGATCTTAATCTTTCTTACTTAAGTTAGATTATTAGGCTGTTAGTCTATCCTTCATTTGAATCATTGTAATGATTATAGTACTGTTTCCCCGTCCTATTGGGATGATATTTTGGGATTGATTTTAGCAGGTTTTATATCCAGGTTTTTATCTAATTATTGCAGTCATATTGCAGAAATTTCGAATTTTTATTCCGCTAATTTTTAGGGTGTTACATTCTCCCTTTCATAGATTGAAGGTTTGTAATCATTTTGGTGAACTAGAAGTGTTTTGGTTGGTGAATTCAAGCTTGGGTTAAGGTAATCTTCTATTCTCTTCGGTATTGGAAGTTAGGGTTTCGGTATTAGTTGAGGTATTCATGTATATGGTTTAGGAAATGATTCCTTGTGGTTGATTATGATTATTTATGGTTGGAACCTTGTGAAACTAGGTTTTGGAAGATTTGGTTTGAAGAACCAAGTTTCTTCAAGGAAAGCTTTAAGTGGGTAAAATCTAGATTTAGTCTAAATCTAGCAAGGTGAGTTTACTAAACTTTTGTCAAAACTGGATACACATCATATTTGCTTAATTGTTGTTATTATCACATAATTGCTCAAATTTTTCATCTTTACGGGTTTTAGTAATTGATGGTATTTACATGAGATTATGTGAGAAATATGATATAGAAGTATCATCCTATGATTTATCCTATTTTGTGGAATTATTTGGGGTTTCCAATATGTGTACTCACTATGGGTATTTGACATGTTTAATGAATACATGTTTGGTATATGTTGAGGATTTCCATTTGGAATACTCAAAAGGTGATATTGTATCTACAACGTGTTTATGTGGATATTTAAGTCCTATGTTGGACACATGCTATTAGGAGGGTGTTATTGTACCCGCGGTTGGTACCGGATTATATTTGGTTGAAATATACCTAAGGACCTCCTAAATGCATTATGTTGGATGAACCAAGGCAAATTCACTAGGAGGATGTAGTCTCGGGGCGCCACCGTGATGGTATGTGCCCAGTAGATCTCCGCCACTCGGAAAGTTTCCTTCACGGTCTGATCTTCGGGTGTGTCGGGCCTTTGGGGTGTTCCTTGTTAAGGGCATCAAGGTGCATCGACTCTTTGGGGTGGAATTGATTGGTGCTATGGGTCTCCCCCGTTGACTCCATACATGTTGAAAACTGGTTAACTGCTGATAAGAATTGTAACTGTTCATGCATGCTTATTATTGTTCAACTCACTAGGCTTTTTGGCCTAACACTTGTTTGGTGTCGATGTGTATCTCAGGTTTTAGCGGCACCGGTTCTAAGCGGGCATAGTGCTTGGGTGAGAGATATGAGAATATTGCAATTGGACTTACTTTTGGTAAGAGAACCTTTGGGTTTATAAATGACACCCCGTTTGTAATCTCTTTTCTAGTTATGGAAATTAGATTAGTTGGTTGTTAATTATTGTCCGTTTAATTACGATTGTATTTAAACATGTTTGTATATTTTCCCCATTTTAGGGAGGCTCTTGCTTTGGCAATTTTTAGTATACCTCATGTCCGTTTTTCGGATTTTTGTTATCCCTATTTTTAGGGTGTTACAGTGTTGGGTTACGGTGCCGAAGAAACGTGATGCCTTACGACGTTGAAGAAAGTGTTGAAGAAGGTGATGTCGAGTTACATACTTACGGTGTAGAGACGTTGTACAAACTTGAACGTACATAAATATTCATAATGAATATAACACATATATAACATTTCACGTAAAAAACGGTTAAAACGACAAAAAAACACTATATCGAGATCGATGTCATATCGAAGAGCACGAAATTCTCGTTATTTTGATGTAATTTGTTTGATTAAAATATTAGTAATTTTTAGGATAATTTATTTTAAACTTTAATTGGGTAAAAAGTTTTTTATTAAAATAAAAAATAAAAAGTCAAATATGGTAGGCGTGTGTTTAAATTTTCTTCCATTTTTACCCCTAAGCATTTTAAAATTAAAAATTCTATTTAATATGAGTTGTTGGATCAAAAGAGATCGAGTGGCTGAGATTTGTCCTCACGTGCACAATGAAAATGAGTTTTCATTTGAACTTTCCTCTCTCTATATATATACTAGCAGTGTACCCGTGCAATGCATCGGGATGAGCAAATGTAAATGGAAATAAAAAATTAATGTAATAGCTTATCAGAAAAATATATATATATATATATATATATGGAGTAAATCATATATTTATAATTTATGTAGCATTGGTAGTGATAAACGCATAACTTGAGTTTTTTCAATCATGAAGCATTAAAAAATTATATTAAAGTAATCGTTAAATGTATATTTGACTTTTAAAAACATGTATTAATCAGCGATATCTAACGAATGATAATATTTTTTCAAAATACTGAAATATAGAATAGGTAAAAATAACAAATATGATGTTGGATAATATTATTTTGTATCTAAACGTATATATAGGTTCATTATTAGTTAGTTTTATAGAATTCAAAAGTCTTTAAAAACTTGTATACATGAAGAAAATACATGTACTATCATAATTAAAGAAATATGTTAATTTGAGCAAGTAAATAACTTTTCTTCTTTTGGAGAAACCCCAAATGGAAGGAAAAAAACTTGAATATGGAAGGTAGTGAAAAAGTAAAGTTTGAATTTTTTTCAAATGAGTTGTACCTTATGCATACTAAGTTGTGAATTAAGAGATTTTTGAAATGTATGCATAAAATGGTAGTACCTTATGTTTTATAAGTAGTAATTAAGAGTTTTTTATTCCGTCTTTATAATATAGTATAGATATAGATAGAGAGAGAGAAGGGGGGGGGGGGGGGGGGGATAATCATTTAGAAACCTTCTAAATGTTACAAACTATACAAACACATCTAGGTCATCCAAATTTTTGATCAACAGTTGAGAAATTTTAGGACTTAAATTAATTAAAAATAATAAGGAGAAAATAGGGAAAGGGTAGTTTAGGAATAGTTTTAGGTATTTTAAATTTAAATTTTATTAATTAATTTGAATTATCTAATTATGGTTACAAGATATCCTTAATTTTCTCCATATTTATCTCTCATTCTATCTAAAAAAAATCCGGCCACCACCACCATCATCTCCATCGTCATCACTACGCCGACGACCGAGAACCACCGCGGTTCTCCACTACTCCATCCGACGACTGTCATGCGCCACCGTCATCTGCCAGGAGCCTCCTTCGCCACCCCACGTATCGTGACCTCCTCCCCCGAATCTCCGACGAGTTTATGAAATTTCAAGTTCATACAATGTTTGTTCGAGTTTCATAACTGTTTTTTTGAAATTTTCTAGTTTCATAAACGGTTTCATATATTTTTCTCCCATATGAATAATCATATTTTAAAGTTTCATATATTTTTCTCTCATATGAATATTCATATTTTTCTCGAAATAATCATATATTTTTTAAGTTTCAAATATTTTTCTTCTATATGAATTATAAGATTTTTAAGTTTCATACATTTATCCAATATGAATAATCAGATGATGAGACGTGAAAATTTCAAAAAAACATTTTATGAAACCAAAAAAACTTGAAACTTTCGAAAAAACAGTTTATATATGAAAGTCGAAAAAATTATGAAACTCGCCGGAAATGGGGGGGGTCGCCGGAGTGGGAGGTCACTGGAAGTGGGAGGACGTCACCGGAAGTGGATGGTGACGGTGGATCGTGAGTGTGTGTGTGTGAGAGAGAGAGAGAGAGAGGGAGAGAGATGGATTGATAATTAAGGAAGAGATAATTAAGAAAGTTAATTTTTTCCTAAATTTATGAAATTTGTAAAAAGACATAAATGCCCTAGTTTGTATTGTTTATAACCTTTAGAAGGCTTGCAAATGAAGGTGCCTCTCTCTCTCTCTCTCTATATATATATATATATATATTGTTAATCACAATTGTTACCAGGAAGTATTTCACAGCTCAAAGTCTTGCTTTATTGAAGGAGGAGAACAGGGCTATATATAGCCCGATACAAAAACAGAAAAAGCTATAAAAAAGGAACTAGCTAACTGGCTATGAAGACTAATTCAAAAACAAGCACGACCTAAACGTTCCTAAAACCTAGGAAACTTATTGAAAGCAACAAAGAAATATTCAAAATACTTTAACATTTCCTCCCCTAAATCAAACATGCTGATAACATTTGATTTAGGGGTCGTTTACCCAAATGTTTACCCGGTAAGCGTTTACCAATAAAACTCGACACACTGACTTGCTTTACCCGTTAATATTTTAACCATCACGATTGTAACACCCCCTTCCCGGAATGGAAAAGAAGGTTACATTCAAACTTAAAACAAACTACTAACAAAAGCATACAGAGCACTATTAAACCATATATAAAATAAACACCATCAAAGTAACAATTGTTTCAACGATACATTTTTTTTCTTCTTCTAATACTTGCTTCAAAACATTATCAAAACCTACAAATACAAATCAACAAACCTCTTAGATACTTGGACCCCTTACTCCTTAGTTTATCCTTGGATACCTGCCACGAAGAAAGAAAAACGGCTAAGCCAAATGCTCAGTGCACGGATACAATAGACAACAAACGAATAACTGAACCCATTACCGAATATAATAAAAATATGAATTTTGGACACAAGAATCAAATTTTTGAGTGTTCGTGAAAGCTAAATTGAATATAATTCACTTCACATCTAACTTCAACAACAGACAAAAATACCCCAAAACAAATAAAACGAAACCGATAGAAGTTAAACCAAATGACTCGAATTTAATCGTTCAATCAAAGGTCATAACAAAATGAACAACTCCAAATCCATTATATTGAGACAGTAATTTTTGTTAAAGTTCAGGACTGTCAACTCAAAACAAATATTGTCAACTACATATCAAATGAATCTGAGAAGCTTAAATCAAAATCATATCATAAGATTGCATATCGAGCTCGAACAAATAATCGCATACACTTGAATTTCATGTCACACATAAACAGATACAACAAGTGTCAGACATAAGCCACATAGGCACATACGTTGGACATTCTCATCCAACTGTACTAAATAATGTGAGATGCAGTGTTGGGCACGACACCGGCATCCACCCTACAAACTAGGGTCGACCCATACGCCTCCTATCACACCACGCCAGCTCTCATCAGAGCACACAAAATCAAAAGGAGACGTCGTGGACTTATCACACCGCCACGGGTGGTGTCACGCCATCGATGCTACAATGACGTGCCTATGGTACCCCCATAGGTGGTTAGTAGCTCGGTACACCTTAACGTATAAACTTCAAAAGTATGTCACAACACATGTGATCACACTAAATGAATATCAAATCATACTAATTACAAAACGAATAAAAAAAATATTTGAACGTACAAAAATACTGACCGCTCCACTTAAAAGCTTTATTTTTCAAACACTCTAAATTAAAAGACTTACGAATCGAAGGAATTTAAATGGCATGAGTGTGGTAAACCATTGACACAACTTCGTACAGGAACTCTTGCAAAATACCAAAACATATGGCCAATAAAAACCGAAATACTAAGAATTTCACACTTGCAACATTTCAAAATCATCGCATACTTATTTCCACACTTTATACGTTTTAAACTCCAATATTTTCTCATACTTCAAGGAGGTTTTAGGAATCTATATCTAAACAAAAGTTTTGAATAAACGTCTTAGGATTCCAACGAATCAAGAATGGACTGAATCCGATTTAAAATATATTTTATACGAATTTTCGAAAAACATTGCGCTGTTCTCGTCCAAAACGAGACCAGTTCTCAAAAGTACCGATTTTAACTAACTTAGATCGAAAATCACAGTTTTGTCTTGTGATGACAGTTTGTACACGACATCTCTAGGTTTTCAAAAACATATTGTATGCCTTAATCCGATAATCGAGCGATTTGTTATGATTTTTACAAATAACACGAATTTTTCAGAGTAAAATTCAGCAGATTACAGGTAGAGTTTGAGGTTTCTAAATTATTCAAATCTCGATCTATCATATATAAAACCAAAACAAAACTCACCAAAGAACATTTATAAAAAAACGATCAATGAATCAAACAGAACACTATCAACTTGGCCGAAGTAAAGTACATTGTGCACCAAATCGAACGAAAGGAATTGAAAGAGAGGTAAGGAAATCGTACACATATGTAACGAATCAAATACATGTAAACGGAATGAAAGAATATATATAAGGGATCGAATAAATACAAAAAGGGGGGAAATAAAGAATCCGTACCTTAAGCTAACATCTAAAAATCGCTAGCTTTCTTCAACGAATCTTGGAAATCACGATGAAAACTCCAATCTTGAACCCAACCTCAAGTCTAATATCTGATTTTTAAAACCTCGTGACCTGCATTTAGTCTAAGGGTTTATTGAATGATTAAATATGTTTGATGCAAATCTTAAGATATGGCTCCATAGCTTGGAAAGAAACCCTAGCCCACGTTGAGATATTCATAGAACAAATCAAGACCAATGTTTTTTTTCCTTTTTTTTCCTAAGCTAAAACCTATTGGATAAGTACATAACCATGAATCCTAATTTAATTAGGAACCAAACGGTGCCATCCAAGAATGATCTTAACTCAAAATTTTCCCTAATGACAAAAATAGTCCTTCTAGTTCTATAACATTTCCAACTTGAATAAGTATATTTATTAAT
The DNA here is from genome assembly GCA_023525745.1 of Arctium lappa. Taxonomy (NCBI): domain Eukaryota; kingdom Viridiplantae; phylum Streptophyta; class Magnoliopsida; order Asterales; family Asteraceae; genus Arctium; species Arctium lappa. The sequence continues at coordinate 84,871,184 of CM042052.1, read as the reverse complement.
AAATTTCTTTAAAAAAATTCGGGATATTACAACGATGGTATCTTATATAACAATTTACCCGGTAAGCGCTTACCCGGGTAAGAGTTGTCATTCTCTCTTACCGGGTAAAACTCTTCATCCTTATCCTCGCTCTTACCGAGTAAGATCCTATCCTCTTGTCATGTTCATCTGATATGGTAAATTCCCCGGTAAACACTTACCGGGTAAGCATTTTGTAAATGGCCCCTTAGTCTTCAGTTACTTGAACACCCAGTAGTCCTCTGAGCTTTTCAAATTGATCTAATTTCAGCGGTTAGTCATAACATCTGCAAGTTGGTCATCAGTTCCGAAGTACTCCATAGCAATTGTACCTTCTTTTGTAAGATCTCTCAGGAAATGGAACCTTACGTCGATGTGCTTACTTCTTCCATGGAAAACGGGGTTGCTTGCAAGTTTAATGGTGGAAGAATTATCACAACGAACTCTAACACACTTGGACATGCTACCTTCAATCTGATTAAGAACTTGTTTCATCCATATGCAGTGACTTGCACAGAAGGTAGCAGCAATGTACTTTGCTTCTGTGGTTGAGAGAGTCACCACAGGTTGTTTCTTGGAGGCCCAAGCTACTACTTCGCCACTCATCATAAACACGTAACCAGAAGTACTTTTACGATCATCGATATCGCCCGCATAATCGTTATCGGTATAAGCCGATAGTTCAGCTATGCACCCTCTTTTATAAAATATATCGAGATCGATAGTACTTTTAATGTACCTTAGAATCCTTTTAGCCGCCAACATGTATGCCTCCTTCCGATTTACTCTCTTATTGAGACATACCCACTTCACCATCTCACGTTAGCCCGAAACACTGGTTTTCCTCGTTAACGTACTCGGTTTCGCCGTAATTTTTACTTAGGGCAATCATTTGGGTCATCCCAAAACAATACTCAATTCTCAACATATCATGCACTACTCACTCTTCAAGCAGAATCGATCTATCCACTGAGATCCCTTTACACCCAAGGAATACTTCAACATTTCCATCTAGACTTCAAATCTACTACAGAGCATCATAACTTAACCGAGTAGGACATTCTCCTCGGTATTCGATTGGAATACGAGACATTCACCTGAAACTCAACGCGACTAAGAAGTACACAGGTTCCTCTTTTAGATGATCGCTAAATACCACTCACTCTTATACACCTCAAAATAACAACAATGCAACATCCATATCAGACATACTTGTCACTTCTGAATCTCTCCTCAAAATCTCTAAACCAATATTTACACTTCCGCTTATCCCAGATTTCAACAATAATCCACCACTTAACACAACGGTAACGCATTATCACTTCGATGACTTACCTGCCTTGGTGTAAAATGCCACTAATTTTCCATACAACTAATACACCGCACTATCACACCCTGACACAATCCTCCTGATCCTCTTGACATACATATCGTTGCCATCTTTTTCGCAACAAACACTACACATTTACCTATAGACAAGGTCATATCCCAACTTTGTTTTCTCAGATTAGATAAATCACAAATCATGATCACCCAATACTCAAGTAAGTTCAAGATTCTCGTTAGCTCATCTCGATCTTCGTGGAACAATTCCAGATAGTCAAAGAGGATAGGACGTCCTCCCTTGTCGATCGATATAATTGATGTGCACTCACTTCGACTGTGCGATATACCTCATTCCCATACATATAACCAAACTTCATAAGAAATCACCTCTTCAAACTAACGATCTTGTGCTTCCCGACACTCCTTCCATGTGGTTCGTCATAAAACAAAGTGCACATTTCTCCCGGAAAAACCTTCTACAACCTCGAAAAATATTGTACTAGAGATACCCCTCGATTTCTCAGTTATCTGACGACGACCCCAACATCGGATAATTTGAATGGTCGTTGCTTTCGATATTACCATTAAAGGGTGATGTTTCAGTAATTTCCCCAACAGCGAGGATTCCACGGAATCTCCTCTCCCAACGCGCCATAACCCACTTTATACCTCACATTCCTTGGTTGATGAAGACATCGGGTTCACTCGGTACATAATCTTATTACAAGACCTTGTCAACACTCAGGCTCAATCATCGGTAACTTTTCATTAAAGGACAATGACGCTGTAACATCCGAATTTTTGCTTAATAAGTCTCCGTTCATCTTCAGTCATCTCTTCACCTTCCGTTAGTATTTTTGGGCGAAATAAGTTGCACCTTCGAACCTTAAATCGACCCATGCGAGAATCTCGAGTTTTGACCTTTTTTGGGGTTCGGTACGTGTGGCGCGATTATGACTCGCGATAGTGACATGTGTCACTATCGCATGGCACAATCGCTGGGAGAGTACCACCCGCGGTACAATCCCTGCGATAGTGACATTGCGATAGTGACAATGTCACTATCGCGTGGCAAGGTCGCCTGCGGCCTTATGTATCCTATATGACCGAATTCTCAACCCATTTCTCATTTTCTCACTTCTAACCTCTTCCCTTTCTCTCCCAAATCAATTCCCTTTTTCCCTCACAAACCCTAAACCATTTTGGAGCTTTTACTCCTCTAAACCAAGTGTTTCTCCTTCATCTACCATGGTTGGAAGTTAGAGCTAAGGTGTCTTCATCTTTTTCTTCATCCTCATCAATTTCTAGGGTTTTCACCCAACCCTTTCTTTGTTCTTGAAGTTTGGGAGTGCATAGTTCATCTTGGTGATCTAAAAGTATTTTGGTTGGTGGATTGGAATTATGATTAAGGTAACCTCTTGTTTTCTTCATTTATGGAAATTAGGGTTTTGGTTATATGATGAGATCTTGTGTTGAATGTTTGGGGAACAATTATATATGGTGGAATATGTATATTTACGGTTGGAAACATGTGGATCTAGGTTTTTGAAGAATGTTCTTGTGGATCCAAGTATTTCCAAGAAAAAGCTCAATTTGGGGTAAAATCTAGATTTAGCCTAAATCTAGCAACGTGAGTTCAAGATGATTTATAAAAACGGTGTACATGCCAAAATGTTTATTTTAAAATGTTTGTGTTTTACATCAAATTGTTAACTGCTGATAAGTTTTGGTTATTTTGAAATGTTTAGTTTTATGAACATGTCGAGACACCCATTTTGGGATCTTTGGGTATTTTGGTAAATAAATCATGTTAAAATGTTTCTTTGATGATTTTACATATATATTTGGAGTTCAATTGACGTAAGTGTCATTTTGTGTATTTGACCTTAAAAACCTTTTCAGAAAATGCATATTATTGTGTTATGAGACATTTTGAAAACATAAGGGTATGAGTTCATTTGGAAAATGGTTTGTCTCAACCAACGATGAGATTTGAGTTAATTATACTATTGGTCGTGTTTACATAATAGTTGGTCAAACGTGTTTCAATGTTTATATCGGCTTTCCTTGGGTATTTACGTAAACTGTTAGGTCGTTGGCTCGGTTTTGACTAAATGGAGTCTTGAGGACATTTGTCCGGTTTAAAAACAGTTGTGGAACTTTTTGGAGTATGATGGCGATTATTTCATGCCATTGGGAGTTACATGTTTTTGGGAGCTTTGGTCTTTCAATTGGAGTCATGTAATGTTAGACAGTGTTGTAATGGATCCATAGGCACGTAAGTCTGTCGGTTTTGGAAAGCCTGAGTTTTTGGTTACTGTGGTGACCGCTTGGGTTTGCTAGCGAGTAGGAAATAGGTGGCTCGAGCCTGAGTTTTTGGTTACTGTGGTGACCGCTTGGGTTTGCTAGCGAGTAGGCAATAGGTGGCTCGAGCCTCCGAGTTGTAACTCGTCTAGATTGGATAGACATCCATATTTGTAAGTCCTTGAGGTGGAACTCGACGGCATATGGCCAGAGGCATAATCGGTCTGAGGTTGTGATGTCAGTGGTGGCATGGGAACTAGGATGTCGGGATGTGTGGTGAAATTCAATAACATCACGGGTGGCCCAATTCACGTGTTCTCGCCACCCAAGATGGAAACGTTTAGATGACACGCGAGGAAGTTGTATGGGTGGCCTACTTGCGTGTTCCTCTATTCTCAATGTATACGGGTCTCTCCGTCGTAGATACGTGATGTTTTAAATGTTAATGTCGTATTTTACCAATTTTGGTTTGTGTGGTCGACGATAAATGATGACCTTAATATTGGGGTTTTCCCACGTATATTAAGGTTTGAATGGAATGCGTCTTTTACACGTGTCGGTATTTAATTTCGTCCATTTTATGGTCGTGTGAGTTTTGGGTCTAATGTTCGTGTTCATGGCAATATTTATTTATATAGATTTTCATCCATGGTCTATGAGTTGTGGTCCTTGTGGATCATGTTCCACCCGTGCTGGGTATTTCGAGATATAGCATTTTTACCTGCGTTTTATAAAATTGGGAGCCCTCTCTCTATTTTCCTTTTTAGCAAGTTTTGGGTTGAACTTAAATTTACGAAAGAACGTTTTATATTGGGATCTTCGCTTCTAAAACATTTTGGTTTGGTTAACGATTAACTCGGTGGCTCTTTCGTAAAAATGTATGATTATTGATAAACAAGTTGTTTTATAGAATGATTATTTTGACGTTTTAGGACGTTGTCGAGTTTTAGACTTGGGTTTTGACTAAAGTTAGTTGAGGTTGACCGCGTTGACCAATAGTTGACTTTTACCTTGTTTGACCCACAGGTATTTTAACGATAAGATCAAATGGAGATATTTGAGGCATTAAGAGACTCAGTTTTGGAGTTTGACTTTAGGTCGAGTAAGGTTAATCATAGTTGACTTTTGTTGACTTTTGGAGAAAGTAAGCCATTAATTGGATATTATGATATAAAATGTGTAGGTTTCCGGATGAAAGCTATGAGTAGCCGATCTACACACAATCAGGTGAGTCTTCATGAGACTTACACTGGGATGCATACCTACATACAAATTTATTTTCAGCATTATATGATTTGCATGGTAATATGTATGTATGCATGATGTTTTAGTTTTCATACATGTTATGTTATATTTTACATGTATGTTATTTATAACCAGTCGCATGCTTTATGCTTATTATTTTCAAACAATTTTAGCATGCCATGTTATATGACGGTTTATGATCGGTTTTAACAGGTAGGCATTTGACTTGTAAGTCACGGACAAGTGGCACACCCAGTCAAGTGGGTGATGGAACAAAACAGAAAGTTCAACCCAGGGCGTGTCAGAGACAAGTGGCACGACCCAGTCAAGTGGGTGATTGAATAGAACAGAAAGTTCAACCCAGGGCGTGTCAGAGACAAGTGGCACGACCCAGTCAAGTGGGTGATCGGACAGAACCAAAAAGTTCAACCCAGGGCGTGTCAGAGACAAGTGGCACGACCCGGTCAAGTGGGTGATTTAACAGAATAGAAAGTTCAACCCAGGGCGTGTTAGTGACAAAATGACCCATACCCGACGAGACAGTTTATGATATCTCTTTTCTTTCAGCGCTGCATGTTTTCAGAAAATGCATACTACTTGATACAATGTTTTGAAGTTGATATGCATTATGTGAAATGATTTTATTCACGCAAACCATGAACTCACTGAGCTTTATAAGTTGACTATAGTATGCATCTCAGGGACAAAAGGTTTCAAGTTGGATAAAGGAAAATGGCACACATAGAGGCTTGCCACTACCATTTAAGTTCAGTATGTATGTTCAGACATCTATTATGAATAAATATTGTAACGCAACTTGGTATGGGACGGGTTAGCATTTTAGTTACATATTTATTGTTAAAGTCTTCCGCTGTAAACGGTTTGAAGTTTTAATTTAGTCGAAATTTTGGAGTATTTTTAGAGGAATGGTTCAGATTACGTAACACTTATCAAGGCGAAAATATAGGTGTTACAAGAAGCACCTTAACAACCTCGCAATTCACCCCAGACATAAACGCTCACAAACAAACACTTCCCGAATTACCGGATCAAAAGTCCATGCCACCCCCATAAGAACGTTACCACCACAACATCTGAGATTTTCATTATCCACCACCCTCCTCTGACGAAAACACTAGAGTTATAATTCGACCAAAAACGTCTCAATCAATAATTTCAACTCTTAAAACATTTCCTTAACTTAATTTTAATATCCTCCACGACCTAGCGAGTTCATATCCTTCATATATGATGACACAATGATTGAAATCGTTTTGCACTTTGCAAAAAAATAATTAAAAGCACGACATCATGAAATAAACTCGTGTATGCAAAAAGCAAGTCATCACATTTGAATAGCCAAACACTAGGAAACACGAGGATTTCAAGGATCCTTCCCACGTCACTCCATAAAAGAAATATCACACTGAACATCCAAGCCCATGATGATGACAATAAAATGTGTGCAATGAACCCCTCTATGCGACTTGAAAAACTAAGCGAATTTCCCGAATGAGTCAACCGACTCCCACACCCATGGATGTGACAATGACATGCCCATTCTGATTTTAGTTATAAAAACTATGAGAGCAGTTGTTATGACCGCCACAATAAAAGTTGACTCGACAAGAAAAGATGAAATAGTTCGCCAATTATTGAATCCCAAATTTCTGTTTGCAACACAAATAATTTTCCATACATAGACTACACGTTTGCCTGCGTTGCATTGGCTTCCAAACAAAACTCAACACACACATAAATGTTTTAATATACAGTGACTTATGCAATCAATTTAAAACACAATGCATGAGACTCATTTAACAAATGAAGGTTATTCACTCTAACAAGGTCAACTGTTTGCATTCTCACTGATTCCCATTAACACCCTGCTTTTGACCCGAAGGTCGATCTTTCTATCTTGTAACAATTTCTAATACAGGTTCTTTCCTGTGTACTCGCTTATCCCCAACTTCATCGCTCCTATCCCGACCGTGGGTTTGCAAAACACCCGGTTCCAAACTTGGATCGTAAAGATTACCGCACCCACTTGTCCTTCATAACATCCTTACTCCCTATTTCATATTAACATCGTTTCTTTTCTCACACGATCATACCACCCCACTGCTTATTTGACGAGCCCAGGGGTTACTGCTTTCACTTGATCCTGAGTTGAGAAATTCAAGATCCAAACACACCTCTTCTTCTACACAGACTGATCAATACCTCAACTCCCAGATACAGAGTCTCAACAGAAATTAAGAGCATAAATACATAGTATGCTTTTCTATCGAACCCTAAAAGTTCTAATCTTAGCTGGTTCACCGACACTCCGAACATGACTCCTTCCTATAAGTATCAATAATTAGTCCAAAATCATTCTTACTTAACCAATCAAATCCTTGCCAACCACTCACAAGATTAGAACTTTTTCCGTACTACCACATTACTCGATCACCTTGACATGACTAAACCGCTAAGACTACACAAGCCAAAACTCAACCAACCTAACAGGGTAAGGTCATTTAAGCACATACATGTACCTGTAAATTTACGATTACACTGGCTAGGTGGAACCCTAAATTTACCTTACATGACAGTCCTTACTACCTTATCATTAACGCTCCTAGAGTGGAATTTCCCAGGCATCCTATCTCTCGGTTGTGTTTCCTAAGTTCTCAGTTTAAGTCTAGGCCCATCCGGTCACCTAAATCCCTTAAACTATGGCTCTAATACCAAATGTAACAACCCAAAATTCATAATAACCAAAACATGAGTAGATCCCAAAACGAATGGTTCGCAAGTAACAATTTAGAAGTTTTACAACGGAAGTCTTGACTACAGCCGAGAGTTTCTAAATTAAACGACAAATGAAACTAAACTAAGCCTTCACTCGAGTCCATTTTCAGCTCTTACACTTTCTCCTTTCCCTTACTGGAAGCACCACAAACGTTCCTTCCTGAAAAGGGTTTTTAGGATTGAAAAACGAGGGTTAGACCATAAGGTCTAGTTAATTTCTGACAAACGTACAAAATCAAACAGTTCCAAATAACATTGTAATACGAGATTCAACTTCACATTACCATTACTGAAATCACAAAAAAATCAATCGTTGGTGACACCTTTACCTCACGCGCAACAACGATCGGGGCCCAAACGGACTCCCCTCTCGTTTCGGGGCCCAAGCAGACTCCCCTCTTGACCCGGGGCCCAAGCAGACTCCCCGTTTCCACATGTGCAAAAAACGAATCTCACACACATGTGGTTTTATAAGATTCCAAGGAAATAACGAATATCACCATTCCCAAACCAATCGTACGATTCTTTCCAACTATATACAGTTCCAATAATATAAGTTTCAACACAAAAATAAACAGCTAACATCGCAGATAAAATTTCTGAAATAACGATCAAAAAAGTAACGTGCTTTCATTCAACCCATCTTCAGTAAACAAATCAAGTTTAAAATATTTAAAGAGGATAAAGGGTGTCAGAAACTCACCTGCTCGAAGGATTGCACGCTTAGCTAATATTGATCCCCTACAGTTAATCAGCAAAAAGAGAGAACAATCAACCCACTGATACTAACCAAAGATAAGAAGTCAAAGACGACCGCCCCAAAACTCCCGGTGACATCGCCCGATTTCCCCCCGGGCTCGGCTCACCCGGTCCCCCCCCCCCCCGGTCCCGGTATCGCCCGGGTTCCCCCCGGGGCTCAGCTCGGTCGGACTCCCTCGGGGTCACTGCCTTGTCCGGATTCCCCCAGTCTCGGCATCTCCCGGGTCTCCCTGGGGTCATGGCCTTGACCGGTTTCCCCAGGTACTTGATACAACGACGAAACTCCCCAAAACCCAGTTCCCAAATTCGATTTTAGGGAAAACTATAACATAACCTATGCATTAAACTTAAATCACAACCAACTTTAACCATTTGATATACAGAATAATAGCAAGAAGATATCCCGATTAACCACAATAATCAAATCCCCAATCCACGATCAACCCAAAGTTACCTTATTCTTAACATCAGATACCAAAACTAATAACCAAACTCAATAAAAAGGATAGAGGGAATCGATTAAAGAGAATAACCAGAGAGGGATACTAACCTCTTACGATCGCCTTCAAGAACTCAAATCTCAACAATCGGCGTCCCCAAGAACCTTGCCCTCTGTCTCTTCAGTAGCCGCCTCCAAGCCCAAAAATGGAAAAGAATCTAGGGCTCTGCGCTTTTAAGAATTTACTCCAAATTACACCCTAGCCCCCTCAAGTTCAGATATTTCCAATAATAGCCCAAGGTTATTTCCAATTTAATCTTTACACAAAAAGGTCCTTACACTTGCAAACCAGTGTTGGTTCTTTTCTGTATTGCTCTTGCGATTTTCTTTCTACGCTTTTGTGTTTCGTTTTGTTTCGGTTGTGATTTAGTTATAAAGTGCCTTCGCCTTTCAAAAAAATTTTTGATGAACTTATTCAAATATATAGAGTCCCACTAATACGGCATTTTACTCTATCATTATTTTGAGTTAATTATGGATTTTGTTATAACAACTCGTCCTACATAGATATAAAATGGGATTTGTGAACTCCTTATAAGCCTCAAGTTGTGAGCTACCAATAACTGTCACCGTGATTTTAAGTGGCATTCGAAGTATTGGGCTAGTCTGTTGGTTTGGGCTTTGAAGTGTTACATCATTGATTCATTGTTGACGATGGAGGCGACAATTTTTGGAAGCCGGAGGAAAGGGTTCTTACGAGGGTTGTGAGTTTTTATTAGGGAAGGGTTAAGAAAACAAAAGGGATTAATTTAGGTTGGGGGGTTTGTGTTTCTTGTATATTAATAATAGGGAAAATTGTATCAAAGTGAAACGAACTTTCAAAATCGTCTTTTAAGGGTTTGGACTATTTAAAGGTTTGGTTAACCAACCGATAATTTACATGACTTGGCATATAATTATTTTAAAAAAAATATTAGGTAGAATTATTATGCCAAATCATCATTATTATTTAACAAAAATTAACAAATCAAAACAAGAAAATCAATTGACTCCCCCCTCTTCCCAATCGTGATCGTCTCCTACCTCCTCCCTTCCTCCATCGCAGCCCTAGCCCCTCAATCACCCTTTTGCTAGTCGTCGCTCCCTCTCCGGTAGCCGCTCATCAGGTTTCAAAGAAAAAATTACATTTATGTCATCAGTTTTCTATAAACGATACTCCTTTCTCCATTCCCAATCTAATCAGTTTCTATAATTGATACTCCCTTCTCTAAAGAAAAAATCAATTTTATGTCATAAAGTTTCAATGTTTCATCATATTTTCTCTGATTTTTTATTTGTATTAGATATTTATATCATTGTACAAGGTATTAAAGTTATAGAAACCACAATAAAGCGTTGTTTGTTATTTTAAAAAAATCTCTTAATGGTTCTTAAGTCTGAATCGTTCAGACCTTTTTACACATCACCTCTTATTAATCATAAGTAAATTAAGACTTCAAACTTTAGACCTCTTAAAAAACAAACGACACCTAACTATAGAAAATTAAAAGATCATATCATCCCTAAGTGATAGAAACCACAATAACTATAAGAACAATTTTTAAAACCCCCACAATGAAAGTAGCAATAAATAACAAACCAAAGATACAAAATCCATAGTTTACTCCAATCCTTAATATCCAAATCAAATAAAAACTCTGGTACCATTTTAAATGGAGAGTAATTTAAACATGCAAATTCAAATGGGGTTTTTATTTACCTACATTTTATAAGACCAATTGGACATGTACACATAACATCCAACTCAAATAGTTTTCTCAGCCCTCGAAAATATTCGTGCATGCAAAGGATACTTCATAACAATCGTGAACTCAGCCTTCTCAGAAAGATCAACACCATAATCATCATCAGCACTCCACCGGAAAAACCAAATCAAATTGGCAACAAAATACTCCAAATGAAGCAGAGCCAAATCAGAGCCAGGACATATCCTTCTTCCGGCACCAAATGGCATCATCTTTATCCCTTTACTTCCACTTACATCAAAACCACCATTAATAACATCACCATCATCATTCATCAAGAATCTTTCCGGTTTGAACTCCATCGGATCATCCCACACTTTCGGATCCCAACCCATCTCCGCCACCAAGAAATTAATGGTCGCACCCGCCGGAATCTTGTACCCTTCCACCTCCACCTCCTTCCCCACCCTATGCGGCAGCACGAAATGCCCCGGCGGGTGTCGCCGGAGTCCTTCCAAAACCACCGCTTTTAGGTACGGCATTTTCTGTACATCGTCTTCGCTTATAACTGATTCCGGCTCTTCTGCCGCCGGCGTCGGCGGCGGTGGTCCGACGACTGTGACGATTTCGTCGTAGAGTTTACTCTGAATGTCGGGATGCTTTACGAGATTGGCCATGATCCATTGTAGGGCGGTGGAGGTGGTGTCGGTGCCGGCGTTAAGAAACTCGTCGCACATGCTTACCATCTCTTTGTCGGTGAGCTTTCCGCCGTTTCCGGCGGTGGCCTCCACCTCCGGAAGATGGAGGTTTATGAGGGTATCGACGTACGCCACGATTTCGTCGGAATTTGCTTTTTCGATTCGAGATTTAATGAGCGGAATCAACACTCGTTCTTGATCATCTCTGATTTGCATGAGTTCTTTCCATCTGTTTCTGAACAAAACCTTCCCCAACCGTGGGAATATTCCGAGCACATTAAACCGGCCGGAGCCGACCAACAACAGCAACCGCCGTTGCACCGCCGCGATTTCCTCGACACGGTGGTCGTCAAACTTCTCTCCGAAGCACATGAACACCAACAAGCAGAACATGGCGTACCGGAAATGATCAACCACCTCGATTACTCCGGCAGCCTCCGCCGCCGGCGTGAGGCGGCCGATTAGGATCTGTAGGACCCACTTCCGGGCCCAGGAGTATGACTTGACACGAGATGGGTGAAGAACTTCGGCAGCGAGGTTGCGGCGGAGGAGGCGCCAAGTAGGGCCGTAGGCGGCGGAGGAGATGTTTCGGACGACCAAGGTTCGAGGGCGGTCGGAAAAGATGGCGCCTTTTTGGATGAGAAGTGTGTGGGCGAGAGAATGATCGGCGACGAAGATGGAAGGACGGAAACCGATGGAAAGAGTGATGAGTGGTCCGTATTTGGATTTGAGGTTTTTGAGGATGGGTCCGAGTTCCGATAGGGAGTTGGTTAATAATAGGAGGTTGGAAGAAAGAAACGACGGCCCCGGTGGGAGGCTGTTGGCGGTTTTGCGGAGGAGGAGGAATCCGATGAGGGCGGCGACGGAGATGGTGAGGAGGAGGAGGAAGGGGATGTCCATGGTGGTGAACGGTGGGTGTTATCTTGTTTTGTTGATGAGTTAAACCTCAATCGTTATCTTTTTTTCTACATTATTGGGAAATTGTTTGTTGCTAGATTTACCACAAAAAATCAGTTTTCTTTTTTTTTTTATATATATAATTATCTTTTTTTAAATAAGATTTAAAAGCAATTATATGTCAAAATATTGAATCGACATCATGATGAAGAGTAATAGACTGTTGTACTATCATGGGTGCGGCGGTGTTCATTTAAACGTCCACGGTGTTTCGTAATTTGTGGTTGAAAACTTTTGTAGAATCGATTACGGTTTGATTTGTGATATTGAATAGTGGTTTAAACCAGAGTTTATGTTTATTGAAATATCTGTAATGTATATATTTATCTTTAGTTAATTGAGTATATTATTAATTATATTATTTTAATTTTATGTTATGTTATAGGTTTCTTATATGAGTTATTTTATATTATGTCTTTATTATACGTTAATTTATTTTAAAATTTACCTTTTAAGATGTATCTAGATTAATTATGGAACTCTTTAGTTTCTTTTATAATATATTTAATTACATATTTAGGATGTATTGAAACCTTTTATTGTATGGAATATGAACACATTTTTGTCAATTTTATTTTGATATGGTGCAATTTATAGTTTAAAAAAAAATCTTCAAATTATTATGCAAACTGTTTGATTTTAAACAACACCAAACCACAATATAAATATAAAACACCCCTAAGTAGTTACATGTCAAAAACTCAACTTTCTATAAAATTACAAAAATAAAAAAAAAATGTTTCACACATCAATTATAGTGTCAACAATTATTTTATGTTGCATATTCTCGTAGAGAAACATAGCCTTATTTATCATCTCCAACATTAAAATGGAAAAAATAAAAATATCCGAAATTTTTGAGAAAATAAGAAAAAAATATTTTAAGAAACATTAAAATAAAATATTTAAAGAAAATAAATAATATTTTATTAAATATATGCAATATTTCTAACATATAATCAATATTGTAATCTCTAAAATATAAATATTAAATAATTTTTTAAAGATTTTAAATTTTAATTTTTCATTTAAAAAAAATCTATTGAAAATGTTCTTATTAATAGTATTTATAAATTTAATAAGTATTTTATTTTTTTAACTCTCAAAAATATGACAAAGTTGGCGTTGGCGTTGTCGCCTAATGACTTTATTGGACAAAATTAGCCCAACTTTATGCATATGATCTGTTACAAATAATTATTATATTTTAAATGCTTCAAATCATCAATTTATTTTTACTTAGTGAACTTTTTACTTCTAAATTTTGCCATCTTTAAACAAATACAGTTTAGATCGAACAAGACACATGCCAAACTTGAATAAAACCGTCTTAATCTAACAGATAAAAAGGGTTAAGCATTTCTTGCATAACATATGAACAAAACCATCAACAAATTATATTTAAACCAAGCCAAATACCATCATAAGATTTTATCCTTCATTCGTGATATGAGCTTGAACTTTTCCTCGGCCTCGACTTGCTCACGCACATCAGATCCCGAAGCTCGGTCTGGATGAAAGCTCAATAATGCTCGTTTATACGCTGCACGAACCTGGAACAGTCATGAGAAGGGAAGTAAGAATGTAATACTACAAATGGCTATGGCTCGCGTGCATGCATCAACCATCCATACTCTATCCAAAGACCACACTTTATTTTAGAAAGCTTTTCCTAGGTTTCACATGTATTCACACGATATCAAAGCTAGGGTCATCCTCTACTATAAGGAACTCGTCACTCTAGGCCATATTGGAGTCCCACATCAGCTAGAACACGTCCTTTTTTTCTCTATATTTCTTGTAATCCCTCTTCTCTTTTCAAATACCCTTTTGGAGAGTGATCTCAAGAGGTTCCACATAAAAAAATAAAAATAAAATATTGGGACTCCATACATAACCCATAGTAGATTTGACATAAAAATCTAAATAGATGCCACAAACAAATTATATGGGATGTGATAACTGTATTTGGCAACATTCTGAATATAGCATGAATATAAAGTCATTTTACTCGTACCATGCTCGACACGACAACTGAAAATGCTTAAAAACTAGAAAGCATACAACTCACCTGAAGCGAAGAGGCAGAAGGGTCGTTATTAGTTAAGACTCCTAAGCCACGCAATAACGAAGCCATATCATGGCATATAGTTTTCAGCTTGTTAAGTTCTTGTTGGACTTCAGTACGATACATTTCTTTCAAGTTCATGTTTTCCTCGTCCTGTGAAAACAAGAAACAAGGGAATGTAAAGTTAATGATTGTAACTTAAGCTGACATTATGAACAAAAGACGAGAATCCTGCAAACCTTTTTTTGGGTTTCTCTGATTTCTTCCAACCGTTGTTTTTGTCTTCTCTCCATGTCTAATAAACGCATCTTTTCAGCTCTCTTTCTTTTCAGAAAACGCCGCAGCTGCTGAGCTTCTTCTGCCTGCGAAAAAGAAAAATGAAATTTTCACCTTAGAAGGTAAAGTTGTTTCCATTCTTACCCCTTCTATGTGAGGTCAAAATAGATGAATGTTCAGGGTCACAAAACAGAAAGTAGGCAGAGTTTAAACAAGAAGATTGAAGTTACCATCTCTTAGGAGTTATAAAGGCTGATGTTATCTTTTGCATATGTACTTCTCAAAACAAATCTATGCATGATTCATATTGAGAACAGATGTATTAAAGATGCAATGGTCATGTAGTATTCTGATGTATAAACTATGAAAATGTCAACCTCAGATGTATCGAGGGGATGGGTCAGAAGTACTGTGCAAGACAGGTGTATCAGACATATTTTAAGACATTTAGATAACCAAATAGGACTTATTGTACTTCTTAATCAGAATGCTTAACAAAATATGAAAAAATACATAGAGCATTATGAAGTAGAGCTATATCTACAAAGGCAAAAGGGTTAGCCAGCCCATGGTAATACAACTATGATAATATCAAACAACCTCTAATCTTGATTTTACTAGCTATCTATACCCATCTTGATGATACATGCACCTAAAGATAACTTGTTTGCCAAAATTGGAAGTGCTACACAAGGCTTAATTTATCACACAAGCTAGCATCTTTTACTTGAGCAACAAAGATGATCATCTAATACCACTCATGTTCTTCCAAACAAGTTTCAGAAGTAGCAAAAGCAAGTGACAACATGGAAACAAGAATAATAGGGATATAATGCATATGAAGCAAAAAAACCAAGTTACATGAATATAATTGAACTAGTTTTTTTTTTCCTGAAATGTACCTGCACTTTCAAAGCTCTCTGTCTGGCTGCCAATTCTTCCTCTAGCGCTCGTTTGTACTCATCAGTCTCCTTGAGCTTTTCTCTTTCATTAACAATGGACTTCTCAACAGGGGCATCCTCAATATTGGAAGTGTTCAAAATAGATTGTCCCTCAATCTCCACTTTACTACTGGTAGAACTAGAAGGTGTCTCTTCAGACTTATCATCTCTGTGCCCAAAACCATGGCTGCAATCAACAGTTTCAACTGAAAATGGATTCTGGTGAGAGGAAGTCCTATCAACTTGTAAATCAAGATTTCTTGGGCCAATATCTGCAATGCCACTTGCACCATGATCTGATGGGATTTTGTACTTTTGCTTACCTTGTGCATATGTGGGCTGTTCATTAGAAATCAAGGATGACAATTTATGACTTTGTGAATTATCCTTGCAGAGACAGCAATCAAAGTGTTCAAAACATTTGCAAGTTTGCTGTTCGGAGTTAGAAAGATCTTCCATCAATGACTCTTCTTGGGCATGAATTTTGGCATTCTTATCAAGAATATTTGTCTTCCCTGTTGTGTTCAAACTTATATCATTAGAACACTCTTTTATGGGGTCGAATGATGTGTTTCGCCTTCTACTTTCAATTGTTGTACCGAAACCTTGACCATCTTTCTCACGGATGACTTCTTTAGAATCAAATCTACTTGGAACTTCAGCATATGATTGTTTGTTTCGCTTTACTCCAAAATAATCCTGAGCATCCTCATAATGTGTAGAAAAACTATCGTTTTCAGTCATACCACACTGATCACTTCGGACATTAGCTTTTCTCTTTAAAGATGCTCTTTCCCATTGCTCTTGTAGCATCCCAGATGAGTCGACCATAAACTCACAATCAGGACTATCCATATCAGATGAATCACCGTCTGATTGCATGCTGAAATCATAACAATTGTTGAGACCTCTTCCAGCATACATCCTTTTGCTCTTTGAAAACTTGACTGGAGAGAGATTGTCCTGAGCAAAATTAGTATCGGTTTCAGCATGCTGATTGTCAGGGCTCTCATCATCACCATCATCAATGTATATGTATGTCCTTGAAGGAAAATTCTTGCCATTTTTTAATCTATTTGAACCTTGTAGTTTCTTTGCAAGATTTTCGGGTATGTCAATATTAACATTATTGAAACTATCACTATCCACGTCTATTAGGACAACATTTTCGGGTTCCCAATTATTCTTGCACCTTCTTAAAGTCTTCATCTCAGAAAAATGTATTGGGTACGATTAACTTGTTCTTTTCAGTTGTCACTGCAAAAGGAGCATTTATAATTGGTGAGAATATGTGCTATTAAATAAAAGTGTGAGACTAAAAGAAGTGGATTTATCACATTAGCCATTGGGGTGGTTCATATAACATCAGGTCAAGTTCAAGTCCCTACACTAAAGTACAAGGGGAACTATAGACAACACCAATTATGTTTTCATGATCTAGAATCTACTGGAAGGTTCACTTATGCATATACAAACAACCTTTTAGGGAGCAAAGATGTCAATGAATTCTTCTGATCCCAAAAGAAATCGAAATCAGTAAAATTTTCCACTGTCATAGGATTTTCAGAAAGCTTATTCAACATTCCAAGAAACAGACAAAGTCAATGAACATCATGAATACTACTACATATATCAAGGTGTTACAATTTACTTTCATGAAATGATTCAGCAACCCTTCGGTATTGACAGAAAACTATTAAAAGTTTCAAAGGGTATACCGGCAAACAGAATTCAAATAGAAGTTGACAACTTAATATTGATATTCTAGATTTTCGTTCATCGCAATAAAAGTTTGTAAAGAGATTACAGATCTTGTACAATATAGACCATACAAGCATCACCATCTACTTTTCAAGAGTACACACTTTCCATGGCTTCAACTGTTAAACCTCACCAAAAAAATAGTGTGACTAGCAAGATAAAAAGGTTGGAATCCAAGAGGCCTTCAGTGATGATTTTGGAAAAAATGTGTATTTTGTATTATGAGTACAACCAACAAAATAACCTAATTTAGGATATAAAACCTGCCAGACACCATAGGCAACTTTCAAGTAGCATTCAATGTCGCCTGGTCCTCAACTTTGGTTGCACACCACATTGATCACCATTGACGTCGCGTGTAGTTGATGGCTCTGAATCACATCCATCACAATCCAACAAATCTCTTAGTGTAATGCAAGCTTTATTTCTAGTTCAGTTTTACATAGTGTTCAAAAAGGCACGTCATGGCGTAAGACACGTCTCCACCGTTACGATAAGGCCTAAAGCATTTCTCGCGTTTTTTCCAAGACGTGACTTTTTTTCATTTTTTTTTAACTTTTGTGTTTTTACACTTTTAACTTCAGATTTTATATTTTTACAAACTTAGCAAATCACATCACTCACAATTTATTGGATTCATACATGTCAAAGACTCACGGTTAAAATGAAGATGTAAAACCTTTCAAAGTTCTATTTTGAATATTTTATCACAAACTTTTTATATAATATTGGTTAATTATATGAATGTAAAAAGTTTAATATCATTATATTATTGGATAATAAATAGAAAAGCATATATATATATATATATATATATATCATACAAATTTGCAGCCTTATGTCACGACTTAAAAAACGCCGCGTCCTAGCTGTGGCTTGTAAGACTTAAGGCTTGAGTTTGCCTCCACGCCTCAGCTCACGCCAACCATCAAAATTCCACTTCAATAAGCCAGTCAACTTAGCTTAATGTCTTACAACCTAGTCTACAATTAAATAACTATTAAACAGCTGAAAATTAAATCTTCCATTCCATATGAGCACAGACCATTTGAATAAACACAGTATCAAAAACCACTTAATCTCAAGAAGAGAAATTAGATTGCAATATCAAATACTTTATGCAGATAGTGCTACTTACCTAGGCAAATCTCTATGGATTCCCGCTAACACAACGACCACAACAGCTGTGAAGCAAGGACTGCTGTGCTGTTCAACGTTTATGCCATTCAAAAAAACCCTAAATTACAAGCACGAAATTCTACACAACCCTACACCATACAAAGCCAAATTGATCAACGATCATAATCGCACCATACAAAGACAAATTGATCAACGATCATAATCGCAAGTAATAAAAAGAAGTAAAATGAAGTCCGATTGCAAAATACCTTGCACCAAACTCGTTTTTTCACTTGCAGAAATCCATCACCACTAGCAACAACATTTCAAACCGATCAAAATGCAGAAAGAATGAAAAGAAACCACGATGGAATATGCAAAGAAGGCGTCGAAATAAAGCAATTGAAGGAGCAAGAAGAATTGAAACGATGGCGAAATGCTTTCATCTCCCTCGTTTTGAAATTTATATTCAATTAAATTTGGAGGGAGCGGGAATTTTTCAATGTTAGTTTAAAATCAAGGAAAAGTTTAAAAAAAACTCAATAAACTATCATATTTTGAAAGGTTAAATCTCTGAACTAATTTTTTTGAATGAAAAAACCATTAAACTTTCTTATTTTGAATGATTAAGTCCATCAACTATTTTTTTGAACGAAAAAAACATTAAACATTCTAATTTTGAATGATTTAGTACCTCAACATTTTTTTGAATAAATAAACTATCGAACTTTTAAAAATTGATTACCTTTTTTTAAAGATATCTGGAACTGAAGATAAAAGTTTTAAAGTAAAAATAAATCAAAATCAGTTTTACCGTTCTCAAATTATACGCCATTAAAACCCCTCATAGACAATCGTATCGCTCCGCCTCGCCTCTCCCCATTGCCCTTACATTGTCCGTTTTCCATATCACCTAACACGTTGTTGCTTCTGGCATCGATTTCTCTCTTTTTAATCTATTTTTTATTTATCAAAAGAGGAAGAATCAAAACATAATCGGTTCCATGTAGTTTTTTTTGGTTAAAATGATGTAAGTAACCAAATTTTAAAAGTTCGATGATTTAATTATGCAGGGACTTAATCATTCAAAATTGAAAATTTTAATGGTTTTTTCATTCAAAATGATAAAGTTTAATGGTTTTTTCATTCAAAAAATTAGTTTAAGAACTTAACCATTCAAAATGTAATAGTTTGTTCGATTTTTATGAATTTTTCCCTAAAATTAAATATGGATAAAGTTCAATTTTGGTAGTTGGCACACAGACACAGAACAAGAGGGTAGGACTGAAATGGATAAGACAAATGTTTGTCTTATGTTTAGTACGATTAGGAATTTAGGACCGGACGAGTTTTCCTAAGATAGCGATTGGTACGCAAACATGATTGGACAGGACAAGACAAATGTCTGTATTTGTGTTTGGTATGACTAGGACCGATAGGACTGGACTGCACAAGTTTTCCTAAAAGTTATTTGATTATTTTATATGTCATATAATAGTTATAAATAACACAAATAAAGTATATATCTTTAAATAATTTAATTAAAGAATATTTTTATTTTTTTACATAATTTTCTTTCATATAAATACATACAAAAACAATGGTAGAAAATTTAAATGAAGAATCTGAAATAATTTATTGTAGTTCGAAAAAATTCGATTCATATAAATAAAATATAATATTTGATTTAATTTGAATATCTTAATGAATTGACGAATGTATAGTTGCAGCGACAGGTAAAGATAAAGTCGATTGGTGGTCGGTGAAAGACAGTAGGTGTGAATAACATTAATCTTTACCATCTTTCACCGGCCACCCACCGCTTTTATCTTTATCTGTCGCTGCAACTATGTATCCGCCAATTCATTAAGATCTTCCAAATTAAATCAAATATTATATTTTCTTTATATAAATCGGATTTTTTCAAACTACCATCAATTATTTCAGATTCTTCATTCTACTTTCATACCATTGTTTTTGTATGTATTTATATGGATGAAAATTGTGTAAAAAATAAAAATATTTTTTAACTAAATTATTTAAAGATATATTTTATTTGTGTTATTTATAACTATTATATGACATATAAAATTATCAAACAACTTTTAGTGAAAACTTGTCATATGCAGTCTTAGTCGTACCAAATACAAGACATACATTTGTCTTGTCCAGTCATGTCCAATCTTAACCTCTTGTCTTATTCTGTCCAGTCTCGCCCAATCATGTCTGCATACTAAACGTTGCCTTAGGGAACTGTCCAGTCCTGTCCTATTCAGTCTTAGTCGTACCAAACACAAGACATACATTTGTTTTATCCAGTCCAGTCCTTTTCAGTCTCGTTCAATCATGTATGTGTACCAAACGCTACCAAAGTGAACTATTGACAAACCATAGGGACTAAAATCATAAATTACTTTATAATCTAATAAAAGAAAAATAAATAAAAAGACTAAACTACCCATAACCTAACCAACTTTTTTAACTAAAGTTTAGTCTGAATAACCAAAATTGAAACAAAATAGCAACCAATATGACTAAAACTATAATTACTTTAAAATATGGATCATATATCAACCATAATAACCAAAAATGTAATTTACTTTATATAAAATTATAACTTCAAAATACATTCTACCATAACAAGTCACTACAATCATAAATTTCGATACTTACTTCGAACTTCATATTACATGATTAAAAATAAACTAGAAGTGTACTCGTGCAATGCCGCTAGATACATCACGATTTTAATGTTTCATTTTATTTTTTATTTTTTGTCGATTTACATTACGATTTTGGTTGGTTGTGAGAGAGTGATAATGATTTATTTAATTTAGACTTAATAATATAATTTTTTTATAAAATATTTTGTTAGATTTTTTTAATTATATTTTATAATTTTATATTTAAAATTTGATTTTTATTATATATTTAATTATGCTGAGAGTTATTTTAGGGGAGTTAAATTGGGAAATGATTTTAGGAGAGTTAAAATGGTTAGAGATAATGATTGAAAATTAATAAATATCATTAAATGTAGTACATACAGCTTTAATGGTTATTTTTTAAGTAATTAGCATTAAATAGCAGTACATTAAACTTTAAGACTTGTTTTTAAGAATTTTTTATTTCATCTTTATAATATAGTATAGATAACTTTGAACTTTTAATCGTTCGATGAAGTCGTGAACTGATGATTTTTTTTTTCAAGGAGGGCAAAGGTAAACCATAAAATCAAAAAGTACATTATTGCTCAATTACATTATTATAGCCCAATTGTTGACTTGCAGTGGACTTTCAACACTTGGACCCATAAAAAAATGGCTAATGTTTTGTCTCTATATATCTAGCCCAATTGTAGAGTTTTTTTTTAATCGTGGGTTTTCGGGCCAGTTTACGCGCATCGACTAATCCCCGAGCGACCATGAATGGTCTGGAGTCATCGCAGATGTCCATGGCCACAAAGGCTTTGGCAACGTCTGGATTTGAACTTTGGGTAGATGAGATCTTCTACTACATCCCTCAAATGGTTTACATATTATAGCCCAATTGTAGATTTGCAGTAGGGGTGTCAATTTTGTACCGATACAAACCAACCAATTTATGTACCAACCGTACCAATTTAAGTGGTACCAATTTAGTTGGTACCAATATAATTGGTTGGTATACCGTACCAACTATCTAAACTTGGTTGGTACGTGGTATTAGAAGTCGTATACCACGGTAATACCGTACGGTACCGACTTATTTTTTTTAAATTATTTATTAATTAAAGTTTAGTTAATAGTATAACTAATTTTGATTTTCAAATTTTAAATTATTATATTTTAAATTTTGCTAAATTATAATATGGATGGATATACTAAACTTGGTTGAATTCATTTGCGTAACCCTTTCAACCTTATTACCTTCTCTACACCTTCACAATCCATCATCACTACTCAGTGATCGTTACTATTAAACTACTAGTGATTGTTTGTATTACATGAAAGTTATTTGAATGTTTGTATATGTAGGGATAAATGGTACAACATATATCCACATGTTATTTGAATGCTCGATAGTTTTAGTGCATCTAGATATAATTTGTAAAAAATGTCAATATAAATAAATTTGTAACTTCAACTTTTACGATGTTGGTACAAAACCGTACCAACATGTACCAACCAAAAAAAGTTGGTACCAATTTAGTTGGTACCATGTATAGTTGGTTGGTACATGGTATAAAATTTTATATACCAATTATAATTGGTTGGTACATGGTATATGGAAAAAAAACATGGTACCGTACCATGTTCACCCCTAATTTGCAGTGGTCATTGGACACCGACAATAAAGTCAAGCCTTAAACCTTAAAAGTTATATTGAAGCTATAGTGTTTTTTAAAAGGCAATGTTAATGACACCCTTATTAATGTCAAAATCAGGTCAATTCATGCATTGAGAATGTAAAAAACAAGTTTTGATGTTGATGATTTGATGTGTGTGAGAAGAAAATCATTTATAATGGTATCATTAGTCTCCCCCTTTTTAAAACATAGTGTAAGGCGACAAATGTGTATAATATATATATATATATATATATATATATATACATATATATATATAGGGTCAAGTTCATTTGTTAACCATATTTTTTATGTTAACTTTATGAACCATTATAAGCCCTTGATCATGGAAATCAATGGTTGAGATTGAATATCTTTTAAAAACCTAATAATTGCACAATTAATGAAAAATTAGGAGTGAACTATAGTGATAAGGGTATTTTGGGAAAACAAATAAATGAAACATTATGTCTTTATTCTCTCTTAATTAATGTTCCTTTCAAAAGAATTGTAACCCCCGGTTCATTAGTGTTCATGAATCTGCATGTATTTGAACATTATTCTTCCAAAAGAATCGTAACCGCCGGTTCAAACACGTTCATATGAAGAAATATGAACATTATTACTTTTAAATATCATATTCATATGAAGAAATATGAACAATAGTAATTTCAAATATCGTATTCATATGAAGAAATATGAACATGAATGAACCACCACCTTACTGTTCATGTGACTCGTTAACAAGTTTTTGTTCATATGCCCAATGGTGAAGTAATGAACAAACATGAACATTATTTCTTTTAAAAGTTGAAATTTTGATAAAAACACGATGCTTAATGATTTTATATTCACATAGTTTCGTCTGAGTGGTTTAAATGGACAATCATACATGGATTTGCAGAAATCATCATCTTTAATCGGTGGACAAAAGATTTGAATTGAAACAACTAGCTACTAAACTTCATGTGATGTTCATACGATTTTAGCAATTGATTATAGAAAATATTTTGAAATCAAAGAATTAGCAAGGATTGGATCATGTTGTTGGATGACTTTGATGATATTCATAGGATTTCAAAATTATGTTGAAAATGGAAAAAATTATGAAATTGTAACATCCACTATAATTATGGATGATTTATTTGTGTAACCCCCATGAAGATAAATGAAATATTAATTAATTACTAAATGACGTTTCTACCCTTTTGCATTAAATAAATAAACAAATTAAATAACAAAAAATCTTGCATTTCTATTGGTTGAGCAAGGTTCATAAAGTTAACAAGAATTGTGTGGTTAACAAATGATCCTTGCTCTATATATATATATATACATGCATGTTTGTGTGTCATTGTGTTGAACAATAATGATCAACAATTTTAATTCATATAACACGACAAACAAAAGAAGAACCATGCATTAATAATTTAATATTATCATATCAAATATATAAAGCTTATAAAAATGATATCAAGAGAACATAACAAAAGTAATGTTTTACTAATGATTCTATAATCTATGTCTGGCCTAAAATTATAATATCGTAAACAAAAAACATGTTAGATTGGATGAGGTTATATGTATCACATAAATAAATTATCATCCCATGCAATCTTCATTATTATATCCAAAAGTCTTTCACCATCGGAATTTAATTCAAAATCTTTCTCGTCTTCAACTTATGATTAATCAATTCCCGCTTCCGGTGCGTAATTAAAATCATTAAAGTTTAAATTAAATATCCACAAATTATATATATATATATAGAGAGAGAGAGAGAGAGAGAGAGAATCATGCGAGAAACAAACTAATTTGCAAAAAGACGAGAAGAAAGATGGGTCACATAATTTATTAATTAAAAAAATCGTAAATAAAAAATAGGTTTAGAAATTAGGATAATTATCATTTTAAATTAAATAAATCCTTAAAATTCTTATTATATCTTTTAGATTTATTTATTTTTTAATTTCAATTATTTTTTAATTTTTTTTTTCTAAATATACTTTTAATAAAAAAAATCACAATTTTAACCAAATATCACATGTGATATCATTATATGAATATTTATGCATATCACATATCATATTATTACATGTGATAATTATATATATTTTAGTTAATCATATGTGATTATGTATACTTCTATTTATAAATCTTTTTGTGATGTAAATATTATCACATGTGATAATTGTATATATTTTAGTTAATCATATGTGATTATGTATAATTCTATTTATAGATCTTTTTGTGATGTAACTATTATCACATGTGATAATTGTATATATTTTAGTTAATCATATGTGATTATGTATATTTATATTTATACATCTTTTTGTGATGTAAATATTATCACATGTGATTATGAGTCATTTATATTTAGACATATATTATTATATGTGATATTTACAAAAATCCACCTAATGGAATCATATGTGATACATAATAATATATCACATGTTAAACGAAGTTAATCACATGTGATTCAAAACGTAAATCTAAAAAATAGAGAAAAAAATGTGAAATAAATAATGAATTAGTTATAGATATCACATTTGATATTTGATGAAAATTATAATTTTATCTAGAAAATAATAATATAAATTTGATAAAAAAAATTATGAATTTATTAAAATTAAAAAATAAATAAATTTTAAAAGATATTATGAGATTTTTAAGGATTTATCTAATTCAAATTGTAATTATCTTAATTTAAAAAAAAACTATTTATGTTATTTTTTAATTAATAAATTATGTGACTCTTATTCCTTCTCGCTTTCTCGTTTGAACATGCCCTTATATATATAAAGTAAAAAAAAACGATGCCTTGAGTATAACCTGCCGTAACGCACCATAACACGGTCTACAAAAATATTGAACGACCCCAACTAACTTAAGATGATAAGTGCCAAGCACGAACATGAAACATAAAATTACAGTATAAAAATTGATTACCAGCAACCCCAACTGACCTCCCACACGAAACCCGCCTCCAAAGGCACCATTTTGAGGGGGCATTTTTTGATGCACACAACGACTGAGACTAGTAGAGAGGGGAGGGATCAAACCTGGAACATCTCTTATATTTAGACAAACTCCTCATACTTCTTTACCAACTGAGTTACAATTACTATATAAAAATAAGGTCAATATTATTGTTTTATATTGAGAGGTAATTGTTTATTGTGATTCCATGTGATGTGAGAAAGGTATTGATGTGAGCAGGAGCAATGTACCTCTTTGTTGAAAGCGTTGAATAAATTCTGAAGCCTGAGTTTTGTGTCGCCCATGTGACTCAAGATTTGTACTAACATTCATGCACACGATAATGTTTTTTACATTTTTAAATTTCCTTTTAATAATTAAAGTTAGAAATATTAATTTATTGTTTGGTTTTTTAAAAGATATTGATTTCATTTCTCATTAATAAGAGAATGCTAAAGTTTGAAAAAAATAGTATCAAGATTATTTGTTTTTAAAATTGATAAATGTCTAAAATTATCTATTTTACCCCTCATAATATAACTTTTATTTTTACTTGTAAATGTATAATATAATTGTTAATAAATTTTTTGTAAGTATTACATTTATTTTCGAAGAACAAAGGCAGTATTCTACTTCTAGCTTATTACTATTTCATCTGATATCAACGTCACATACATCAAGTCAAACCAGAAAATAGTTTTTCAAATAATTTTACTCTTAATAATGTATAGAAAAGTGGGATTTCAACCATTAATCTTTATTCATCTAGAAAAATAAAAATCAAATTAAACATCTCATAACAACTTTTCATATCATCAATTCAAAACTTTATCCCCTTAAAATCTAATTTTAGAATATTGAAGAAAAGCATGTGGTCAAAAAAGAATCTTGATTAGATTGCTTTCCTTAATGGATGAGACTCACTTTTCAAACCAAAAGTTATGGACCATTTTATCACTTTGCCTCTACACCTCTTCTAAAAGACCATTGGATGATTTGGGTTGGGGTAGAACCTACGGGCATAAATGGTATATGACATCATCATATGAAGCAACCGATCTTTTTATTGATACAAAATTTGTACCTTCATGTCCTTTGGGTCGAGCTTCGAGCCACTATTCGTGCCAATTTGGTACAAAATCAACAATTTTGTTGTTGTTGAAAAGCAAGTAGCAAAAGCAGTCATAATGATTCATCATACATGATTACATGTTACCATCAAACCTTCAACATCCCTGATAACCACGTTCAAAACATTTCACAAATGTCTATTCAACTCGATAAATCTTCATAACCATTATTGGATGATGTACACATTCAACATACTGAAAATAACACAACACAATGGCAGACTCTTTTCTAGTCAACGATTGGTTGCGTAAATCTGGCCACAATTAGAACCACCACCAATTTGTGGTGGAGAAAAGTCACACAAGATTCAATCAATGAACACAATGCAAGTTCCATTCAAGCCCACAAGAACAAAACCCTCCATTAAAACACACAAATAGCCATCAAAGACCACAATGAAATCATCAACAGAAACTAGAATCTTGATATTTACAAATAGTTTCTTGCTTCCATCACATGTTCTGAGAATATGTGGGACCCCGTTAGTTTTCTTTAAAAAAAAGTCATTCAGAAGAGAATCGGGCTTGTAACATATATTGAGAACATATCCAGATCTAGCCAATCTGGGACTCTAACAGATGTAACACCGATTAATATGGCAAAAGGAGGGGGTGCTATGTACCAGTGATGTAAGCTTGTATTTCGACTACGCTTTAACAAGTTGTACCAAAAGGGCGTCACGAGTACCTAACTAGGCCGAAATTGCAAAAAGATTTGGACTTGAAAAGGCCACCAAAGAGGAACCTGTTGGGAGATTCTTGAGAACTTTGGCTCAAGTCTTGAGGGTTGCCTTTCACTTTAAGAATCGTTTGCCCGATATCTTTCCTGATAGAATCGATAATCTTGGGGTCCACGGGGTACCCTGAAGCATCACGAACATAGAACGTATTCATGGCTTTCCCTGCCCGTGTTGCCACCTCAGCTCTCGTGACCGTGAGGCTATTCTCACGGAAAATACGAGTGACATCAGATAATAGCCCAACTCTGTCTGTTGTGCATAGTTCTAGCTTCAACCCCTAAATTAAAACAAAAAACATCAAGTTTCCCATGTTTAATGTTAAAATATTGCATTTATTTAAAACGATCAGTATTAGAATACATTGGTATCTTTAAAGAGACTTGAACTCAAAAATCAACCGAAACCATCAGGACCATAGCCCACTTGGTGCTAAAATATATAATCGAAGAATCAAGTTCCACACGAAAACAACAAGATACAAAAGAACATAATCAGACAATATGAAGCATTTCGTTAAGATGGTTGGGGACCACATCGGTATTCGAGTTCTAGGTTACGATGCAAGAACTTCTTTAATCACTCATGATCCAACCAAAAGTTGAGAAAATAATAATCATCTTTTTGTCTTAAACAAGTAGTAGTCCAAAACCGAATACTAGCCAAGTATCATAGAAATAAAATAGGACAAGCGACTTAGGATCTTACGGGTGCGTTTGGTAAGCGAATGGGACTAGTCGAGCAAGAATGAGTTCCAGAAGGTTTTAAGATCTTATTTGACATGGGCAATTTAGTAATTTATTAATCTTGGCCCATTCCTGATTTTGTTCCACCTATTTTGGTGGGACAAGAAAAATGCATTTTTGTCTCATCGGTTTTTGTTCGGTTCTGTCCTCGTCCCTTACAACATTACCACAACGCACCCTAAAAGTGTCCCCTTGGATCGGTATAATACCGCAAAAAAGAGTCCAAATTTGACTTTTGAGGGCCGGATAAGTTCTTTTAACTTAAAAATGGACAAGAGCTTTCTTTGTAAGATTTTGATAACTTACGACTACATAAGATATGTTTAAAATGGTTCGTTTTGGAGATCGAGGAACTATAAACTTTCTATGTCAATTTTGACTTTTAACGTTCGAATTTCTGTTATAAAGACGACATAAACGAGATGTACTCAAAAATGGCATATTTCGACTCGTATTTACCTCAGAAACTCTTCTTTCTATGGCAGCTTCAAGGCATTGGATCACTCTTTGCCTTTCTGCATCTGAATTCACAGGGAAACCATCGGTATGTCTGATACAATATTCCTTCAAAACGAAACAAACCCATTATAAGCTCACAAAAGATCGAAGTTATAATCTCAAAAAAACAAAAAGGATTCGAAATTTGTAAACCTGATAAGCTTCTGGCCCTTCGGCATCAATATTTCCATGAAAAACCACGTAATCCATATCCGTTAATGTGCAGATCGTATCAAACAGAAGTTTCGGCCGATCTTTAGACCTTATTGTGACCACCGAATAATCTTTATCATACCAATTAACAACATTCACGTCGGGCCGTTGATTTTCGTTAGAACCGTCGTCGGATCTCTCGTAGTCTCGATCAGCAAACATCATTTGGTGAAGCCGTCTCTCGGTGTGAGTAACACCATGAGAGACCACGGTCTTAGCTTCTTTCGACTTGTTGCTACCTTTAAGCACATTGCAAAGCATTTTCTTTATAATTGAGAGCTTCTCTGGGTCCGTAATGGATAACCCGGACTCCTCATCGGTCACTTGCATCACAGATGCAGCCCTTGTGTTGTGAGTCCATACCTCGCCGTTTAACACGTTACACTTCAAGTGTGTGAGAACCGCACACAGTTCAGAGAGTAGTCCGGGTCTATCGCTTCCGATTAGCTCGATTACCGTGTGGTCGTTTGAGGATGTCAACCCAACGGATCTCATTGATGTCGTGAAGCTTGTTTCCGAGCCAAGAGCCTGAGAAAGTCAAGAAATCAGGTTGTTTTCTTGAGGTTCTAGCTAATGTTTTCTAGAAAACATTAGGACATTTCGTGGAGAGTAATTCAACGGGGTTCCACATATTCTCACATGGTATAGAGCCAATGTATACCACTCTACAGACTCGACAATCTAGGGCCTGTATTCATCACCCATCTTGCCCCCCTTGACATCTTGCCCCCTCTCGACACTCTGGGACAATTTATGTATGTCTAGCCTCCGATAGAGGGGGCTCGTTAGATTCCCACATCGGTTATAGTTGGACCATTTCTTCTCGATATATGTTGGAATCTAATGGGGTTCCACATATTCTCACATGGTATCAGAGCAAAGGTCTACCCGGACTTGACACTCGGGTCAATTTGTGCCCGTCTAAGCCTCCGTTGGAGGGGGCGTGTTGCACATCGGCTAGATTTGAACCATTTCTTCTCGATATATGTTGGAACCTCTTTTCAGGGGCTCTTTCATAGAGAAATCTAATGGGAACGAACAAAATGCATCAGAAGTATGTTTGAAGAAAAACACACAAGATTACCTTTTGGATGTAATCCAAAACTACTTCATCTGTGATCTTGTTCCCTTCTTGATCAGTGACATTGAAAACTATCCAAGAAATCAAGAAAACAACAAAGTTATTAAAAATTACTTCGAAACTAGACTCGAATTCAAACAAAAACAGATCAAAAACGGAATTATACCATCCATGAACCACCCTCCATCGGAACTTATGTAAGCTTTCGTGACGATAAAATTAAGATCAGTAAGAACTTGTACAACTTCCAAAAGTATGCCATGTTTATTAGCACTATCCACCTGTTATACCAAAGACAAATTCACATAAATCACTCAATTTTAACAAAAAAAATGAAATCCCAGATCATTAAGGCAGACAAATACCTGAATAACAGTGGCATTTTTACAAGATTCGTTATCGATTACAACTCTCGGCGGATTCATTCGCCGAATAAACTTCTCATACTCATCTTCCATGTTCCCAGAAAAACTCGTACTGCAGGTCTCTGAGGCAATACGTCGAACAGGTTAGGCGCAATCATAAACCAAAAAAAAACAATCAAGAAAGAAAGAAAAAGATCATGTGAAATAACATTACCTATCACAAAAATACTAAAGAAGGTATGTTGTCTGTATATAAAAGGAAGAAAGAGTGTGCAGTAAGTAAACAGGGATGTGTGGGAAGAAAAGGAAAAAAAAGGGCCACAAAGAATAATGATTGATGATGAAGATCTGAGTATAGAATTAAAAAACTCCAAGATACCAAGAAGGCCAATAGAGAAGCCTTAAACCACCATAAAAAGGGTGTTCAGGTCTCTCTGTCCATGTGGGTTATGGTGGGGTTCCTTTTGCCTCCCTGTGGGAGCCATTTTTTTCAGATACATAACAAACTGAAATCACAGAATACAGACGCCAAAAATTAAGCTAAAGTTAGTGATTTTTGAAACCAACCATGAAAAAGGTGAAACCCCCATTAATTATTTGCAGAGAAGAAGCTTTCAATTGACGAAAAAAAAACAATGAATCAGAAACGAATTTCAATTTTCACGATTGAAGAAATAGAAGAAAAGAATACATACCCATTACGAATTTTGATTCTCTATCTTCTTGATTCTATAAACAGAAACAAAATTCGATAAGGAACAAGTTACGGAAACAGAACAAATCCCCCAAATGTGTCTTTACATAATTGAATTATATGAAATTGATTAGCAATTATATGTACGATTTCTTTCACCCATATACATAAAAAGCAAATCTAATCTTCCTTTACGACTCTTTCTTTTGCTAAATTGGTGGGTGTTTTTCACGCACATGAAGGTGTGGATTGAGTGTGTGTAACTCTCTTTCTTCCACTCGAACGTTTCTAATTCTAAATTTCTAATTACAGTTTTTGGTGTTGAAAATTTTCATTAAATGGGGGAGTTCACAAAAAGGGTAGTGGGTCGGGTCGGGTCGGGTCGGGTAAGCACGCTTTAACAGGAGCAGGATCTTGCAGAAGCACATGTTAGCTGGATCTTGTGCATGTTAGCTGGATGGGTAGAGAGGTTGTTAATGTGCGCTTGTGGTGAAATGTTTGGGTTTTACCCAGGCACGTGGTGGGGAGATGCCTGTAATATCTCCAAAGTTTTTGGAGAGAGAAGCAAAGATCACACGAAAATGACTTTTAACATAAATAAATGAATAAAGTTTACATTAATTGAGGTATTATGTTATTTTTATTTTTAAAAAAATACAATTTGATGTGTGATTTATTAAAACTTTGTATATATTTATTCTTATTTTATAAAATAAAATTATTAGTTTTTTTTTTGAAAGAAAAGAGTGTATTTTAATTATATAAATACAAGTTTGTATCTAGCCATTTAAGTAAATAACAATATATGATAAAATTTTATTTAATTGAAATCTGAAAAAAGATCAATATACACATTGACTTATCATATGCTCTTTTTATTATGTATTCATTAAAAATAATTATAAAAAAATAAATGATTTATATATAAA
Organism: Arctium lappa; assembly: GCA_023525745.1. Classification (NCBI taxonomy): domain Eukaryota; kingdom Viridiplantae; phylum Streptophyta; class Magnoliopsida; order Asterales; family Asteraceae; genus Arctium; species Arctium lappa. Next base: position 84,839,027 of record CM042052.1, on the reverse strand, counting down.
TTATTGAAAAATCTAGAGAAAAAAAATCATTTGAAGAAGTAGATATGTTGATGTGAATACACGTTTATTTACCTACTTTTTTACAAACTACTCACATAAAAAATGTCTGTATGAATTATAAGATTAACGCTTCAGTTTAAAATCAACGATAACGTGATCATAGTCCAAAAAATATATATATTCAACGTGTCCGATTTTAAATACATATTACATAAATATTGCAATTAATTTATATATACATATATGTGCGTGTAATATAATATATATATATATATATATATATATATATATAATGTGCGGTACAGTGCAGTTTGAACTGCGGTTCGATAACTCAAAACCGCAAACCGCACCGTATAGTGCAGTTTGGTAAAAATGCAAACTACACAACGGAAGTTTTAAACCGAGTTTTGTGGTGCGATGTGGACGGTTTATACGATTTAACGATTTAGATAAACACCCCTAATTTTAATCACTTAATTATTCTGCACTAAATCATTTATCAACTATCAAAACAACGGTTTTTTTATAACCTAGAACATGCATCTATATATACATAGTCGTGGCTAGAAGGAGGTGGAAGGGTAAAGAATCCGATGCACGCACGTCTAGGTTGTGCACATGCCTCCCTCATCCTTTTTCCTTTCCTATTTTATTCCTAAAATACATTAACTTATCATTATTATTTTTAAGAAATAACGATAAATTAAAGAGTAAATTACATTTTTCACATATTGTAACTAGACCTGGTAAAAATTGACACGATACTCTAATCCGACATGAACTCAACACGAAATAAACGGGTTTGTGTAATACATTTCAACCCGTTTAAGTAAACGGGTTGACACGACACGACACGAAAATTAAATGGGTAAGGTCATGGTCAAAACTTTCAACTCGAAAATGACCTGAATAACCCGTTATATATATATATATATATATATATATATATAATATAAGTTTTCTTTTTAATGCTTTGGATTTTTAGTGTTTTAGATTTGGTTATAATTTATAAGTTTGAACTTATAAATTTTGGATTTCTTATGCTTTCATTTGAATTTTGTATTTGTATTTTTTGTGAATTTTGTATTTTAAATTTTTAGTTTTATAAATGTTAAACGGGTTAAACGGGTTAAGCGGATCGTGACGGGTTAGGGTTGAGATTTACTGACCCGTTTATTAAACGGGTCGGATTAGGGTTAGACAATTTTAACCCGTTTAACTTTGAACCCGACACGAAACTGACACGACACGACACGTTTGTCAGGTCTACCTAATATCAATTTATCAAGTTTTATCTTTATTTTTAATTCTGTTTTATTCTTAAAATACATAAACTTATAAATAAATATTAGAAGTGTATTTGTGCAATGCAGCGAGATACATCACGATTTTAATGTTTATTTTATTTTTTTGTCGATTTACAGTACGATTTTGGATGATTTTGAGAAAGTGATAATGTTTTTTTATAAATTTGTTTAATTTAGGCTTAATAATATAATGTTTTTTATATAAAAAAAATTAAGTATTTTGTTAGAATTCAATGAATATCTTATATATTTTAATGACATATAGAAAAAATAACCAATTACATATTTAATAATATAACTAAAACAAAATTATAGTACTAATATAATATAGTGATACATGGAAAGATTTGCATAAAAGGAATACCCTGTACATACCAAATTGGTGGGTGTTAGATACTTGCAGTAGTAATATGTATCTTGTCTTTGATACTTGTAAATTAAGAATTTTTAAAATCTTGCATAAAATGATTGAACTTTGTGTCTAATAATTTGTATTTAAGAGTTTTTTTATCCATAATTTATAATATAGTATAAATAAATAAATTAGACGATAAGTGAAATATTAAAAAAAGAAAAAAAGCGGAAAAAGGAGCATCAGTAATCTTTGTCGTAAGGGTTGTCGTTGATGGTAGGATTAGGATTTAGGAGCAGCCAAAAGAAGACATTTTTATTTAAGAGTAAATTACATTTTTAGTCCTTATGGTTTGTTGAAAATTTCTATTTTCGTCCTAATGGTTGTGAAATTACGATCTTCATCCCTATATTTTATAATTCATTATCTTTTTCATCCTTATGCTTTAATTTTTATTGCTTTTTTCATCCCTATGGTTTAGAATTCATTTCCATTTTAGTCCTTCATACTTATTGGGCTTCAGGGACGAAAATAGAAATGAATTACAAACCATAGGGATGGAAACTGAAATTTCAAAACCATAGGGATGAAATTTGCATTTTTTAACAAACCACAGGGACTAAAAACGTAATTTACTCTTTCTTTAATTAAATACTCTATATTTATTACTATTGTTTTAAAGTATTAAATTGTATAATAATAATAATAATAATAATAATAATAATAATACGGGTTATTATGTATAGGGGGAGTATAGGGAGATCCTTTGACTTTGACCTACTTTACTTTATACAAACAGATAAGTTTTCCAGAGTGTTTCATTGTAGGATCATCTCTTTATTTTTTTAATTTTCTTTTATTCTACTATTAATTTAATTACTTCTTAATTCTAAGCTCTAATATTCGTATTTTTTACTTTTACTATGCTATAAACATACTTTAATAAAACTTTTAAAACAATTTATCAAGTATTAGATATTGTTTTTGTGGTATGATTAAGCATCATCTCTTCAATAATAACCGTAAAGAAAATGAAATTCTGTGTTATTTTACATTGTTAAACAATTCATATGAAATATTATGAAACCCAAAATTACCCCAAAAAATATTTACATTATGATGCAAATACATTTGAATATATATATATATATAGGAAAAGTTCAAAAAACCCCAACGGACTTTAAGGTTTAGAGTGATTAAGTCCCTGGACAATTTTTTCGAACAAATAAGTCATTGGACATTACAACCTAACAAAACCTGTCAAATAAATCATTGGACTTTTGATAACCTGTTGAATACATATTTATTACTTAAAAAATGTAATTTACAACCTATATAACAGATAAACTACAAATTAAAAAAGAAATGTCACATATTTTATCCACCTACAAACAAAAAATGTGAAATTAACTGAAATAAGTCAATCTCATCAACCAAATTTACTTTATAACCACTTTTCAAACCTTTTTTTTCTTTTAAAATAGTTAAAGTTTGCATATAATGTTTTTTTTCTACGTAAGGATTGTTTTTTTTTCCAAAAAATAAATAAAAACATCCTTACATAGAAAATTTTATGTATAAATATTCACTTTGTATATAGTTTTAGAGAAAAAAAATACACTTTGCATTCTTATAAATCTATAATTAATTATTTAATTTATTTTATATGCATTACTTTTTCATTTTACATTTTTATTATGTTAACACACATAATCGTATATTAACTAAAATATACAAAAAATTTGGTTTCTTCTTTTACAAATTACACCATTATAATCGTTTGGTCAATACGTGAACTATTTTTAATACTTATAGTTACAGATTAATCTTATATTATTAAATAAATAACCCTAAAAGGATAGAAAGTGTAAATATTAAATATAATTCGTACGTATTTATGATATTTAATAATATGATATTATATATTAGACTCATTTTAAACGATTAACAAGACAATTATAGTGGTGTAATATGAAAAAAAAACATATTCTTTTTTATGTATTTTAGTTAATATACGATTATGTATGTTAATATAATAAAGGGTTAACTGAAATTAAAAAAGCAGAATATATAAAGTAAATTAAATAACATATTATAAAAATGCTTTCTATTTTTTTTTTGCCAAAAACAATTCTTAAAGCAAAAAAAATTATGCATAAACTTAAACTATTTTAAAAATAGATTTTGAAAAGTATCTAAAAAATGAATTTGGTTGATGAATCGACTATTTTAGTTAATTTTTTCATTTTTTAATCTGTAGGGGGATAAAGTAGGTGACATCTTTTTTTTTATTTGTAGTTTTATCTATTATGTAGATTGCAAGTTACATTTTTAAGTAATAAGGATGTGTTTAACATGTTTTGAAAACTCCAAGAATTTATTTAGTGTGTTTTGAAATGTCTAAGGACTTATTTGTTCCAAAAAATTGTCCAATGACTTAATCACTTCTAACACTAAAGTCCATTGTGTTTTTTTGAAATTCTCTCTCTCTCTCTCTCTCTCTCTCTCTCTCTATATATATATATATATATATATATATATATATATATATATATATAATGTGAAACAATACATTAAAATTGGTTCTCACGAGTTTGTAGCCTTTGATGTTTTAGTTTTCTATCAAATACGATTTAAAGATATTTTAGAATGGCTAACAGAAAATATAACATTTATTCATTGTATATGTTTGAAGTATGGTAAACATATTTGGATTAAAGCGTATTGAAACAAGCATCTGTTCCTGCAGTATTACCTTTTTATGTGGCTATCCTTCTAGATTGTTTTATCGTGATTACGTCGTTGTTCATCTTATGACATATTCATGGATAACGTAAGTGCCTACATTTCATTGTTGGCAAAAAAAAAAAAACACGTCAAATACACATCAATACAAAACACGATTTCAATCGAAATATTGAACTGAATATTGAAATTCAAGCATATATCAATGTGATAAACAATGCACTCGAACAAATGCACATACACACATAAAACGACACCAAAACTTTTAATAAATTATTGCAAGACAGGCTAAACAATTATTTATACTTTATTAATGAGCTGCATTTTTAGGTTGGCTTTATCTATGACCGAGAATTTGTTGGCAAAATAGAAACATCTTTGAAATAGTATCTAATTTTATAGACCAATTTAAAAAAAGCTAAGAGTGAACAAATATCAAACCAAATATTTGTTTCACACTGTTATTTTTATTATTGTTTATTTAATGAAGATAAATAAATTTTTACCTGTCAAGTAAAATAAACTATATATAATTATTTTCCATTATGAAATGCACGACATTTTCTTTTGTCGTTTAATTATTAATTTTAATATCATCATGGAACACAAGGCATAATAGATTGCTCATTAATATTTTAGAACGACAATAATTTAAAATGTTAAAAAAACTGACCCACATGGCATAAAATATCATTGTAACGTTCAAAAACAATAGCAAATGCCAAACTTTTGAACAATGGTGAAAAGTCGTTTTTTACAAATAAACATGAAATATAAATTAGTTAATTTATAAAACCCACAAAACATGGAACATGTTTTCTAGTTTTTCCGTACAAACAATGATCCATATTTGAAAATTCAAAAATAAATCCAGTTGGTGGTTTTATAGGTTTGATTTCCACCAATCATTCATTGCCATGCCATTAGATATGCACTTGAATTTGCTTATTGAAGATGAGGCAAAAAGGCATCTTTTTCATTCAGCACCATTCGTCTGTGAGTCATTTCGTCCAACAGTTTGTGTGCTAGTTATTGAAGGTTTGGTAATGGAGGATTTCAGGTTTTCCATATCGGAGGATGGTAATTAATGGTTAAACCTTAGGAAATGTAGTGGAAAATCTCATATATTTCGTGTTTAAATTTAGGCGCTACCAAAGTTCTTGTGGTCATTGAGGTTCACTTACGATGACTTCAGGTAGGGGTGTTCATCTAAACCGTCAAACCGCACCGCGCCACACCGCAAATCGCAGTTTAGAACTTCTACGGTGCGCTTTGCGGTTTGTATTTTTACCAAACTGCACTATGCGGTGCAGTTTGCGGTTTTGAGTTATCAAACTGCGGTTCAAACCGCACCGCACATTATATATATGTATATATTTTTAATTTTATATATTACACATACATATATGTATATATGAAATAATTGCAATATTTATGTATTATATATTTAAAAATCGGACGTATTGAATATTTTTATTTTTTTGGACTACAAGCACCGCAAACACTCTAAACTCCAGGTTATTCGTGGTCGTCCGAATAATTAGTCGGTGTACATAAGCTGGTCTGAAAACTCACGATTATTAAAAAAAAAAAAAAAAAAAAAAAAAGAAGAAGGATCACTCTAAAAGTGACTCTTAATGGGATTCTATTTTTGAGAAAGTGAATGGCACGTAGAGGTCTCAAGTCAACAATGTATTGCATTCCATCATTTCCATAAATAGGAGGTGGGTTATTCATAGATACCATAATTTGTTTTTGAAATCGTCGATTAAGAATATGTGAAACCTTATTAGATTATTTTTCAAAAAAGTTATTGATGAGAGAAAGGGATTTCCAATATATATATATAGAGAGAGAGGGGTGAAAATGGTCTAAGTGTAGCTGATGTGGAACTCCAATAGATGCTAGATGGACACAGATTGTCCCAAGAGTATAGAGAATGATGTCGGCTCTGATACAATGTAAGAATATGTGGAACCTAAAAAAAACTTTGAGGAGAGAAGGTGTTCCAACATATAGAGGTGAAATGGTCCAAGTATAGCCGATGAAATATTGTAAATAGTCAAAATATAAGTACATATTACAACCTTATGGGGGTGGGGTTAAATATATGACCAACGATTGAAGAGCCTCGTTTAGTACTGATTGGGTTAAAACAAATTCATACGAACCATATTAAGTATGAATTAAGGGGGAGTTTGGGATTGCTTATTTAAAGAGTTTATTAACTTATTCCGTTTCAATTGTTAGTGTTTGGATTAGAGAAAAAAATTGCTTATACCGTTTTGTTACCGTTATAAAGAGTTTTTAATAAGTCATTTCATTTTAATTTATTAACCTATCTGAACAACTTATGAGCTTATTACGGTTTGGTATCATCATAAGCTAATCCAAACATTTTTTTTATAAAACTCTGGTTTGACACTACATGTAACATCCCATACTTAATTACAACAAAATAGCAACTTAAAACTTAAATAATAAAGCCAAACGGTTCAAATCTACATTTGAAATACAAAGTTTACGGAAAGACAACCTAGTACACAACTGAGAATACACCGCCTCAAAAAAATCTACAATGAAGGTCCTCTAAATCAGCTCCAGCTCGCAACAACTCTTAAAACTCAACCGCTCCTTCTTATGCCACTCTTTACCTGAAAAAGGTTTTAGATTTGAAAAGAGCGAGGGTTAGACCGTAAGGTCTAGTGAGTCCCCTCTTATACAATATTTAACTCATCAAACAAACAATCAATAATTTATCACAAAATAACCATTTTCAGCTTCAAGGAAAAAATCTTTATCTTTCAGTAAACTTCTCCGCTCACACTACCGCCACCCTAAGGTGACGGCGTGTCTGTAACTCACACTGCCTTAGATGGGACACACCCCCATATAGCATAAACGGGACACACACCCCGGTATGAGCACAGGCGGGCCACACCCCCCGACTTTGAGCTTTCTCACTTAGGTCCATGTATGCATACATTTCCACTTGGACAATAATAATAACAAAAGAAAATATCATCTTTAGCATTTAAATAAATCTCGCGTGTAAGTGCTAAAGTAACATAATATCAAAGCTTGCATATAACTTCTATAAAACTCATGCCATCATGTAAAATCAAAGTTTAGAATAAACTTCCGCATGCCATCGCAAATAAATCAAAGTTTAAGGTAATTTAACTTTACTCACTTTTGCTATCAAAAGGTTTAGTTAGAAAAACTCACCTGACGTCCTTAACTCAAATCTCACGTTTATCCTTATAATTCAGTCTGAAACCTATAAAGGAAACATAGACTGGTAACTTCTCTATTCAAAATAATTATAAGAGTTGATTTAACTCAATAACCCCTTGACATCGCCCTCTACACAACTTACCCCAACCAGCACTCTACAAAATCCTTAATAAACTTAATCCGGCCCAACAACTAGAAACTTACCCAATACCGGCTAAGCGGGCTTCGACCCACAAGAAGAATCTGACTGGACCGAAGGATCGCCCGAGGTACCACAAACGACCGGAGTCTACAACTCCCTCACAAGCGCTGCCCGGGGTCTCCAGGCGCCGACCGGAGTCATCCTCCAAACGACCGGACTTAGTCGACCGATATCAACAACCGGGGTCGTCGACCGATAACCAACCATCCCGGTCATCCCTTCGACCGGAGTCATCCTCCAAACGACCGGACTTAGTCGACCGATATCAACAACCGGGGTCGTCGACCGGTCCCCAAAACAGAACGCCCGGAGGCGATTCTGGGTCATCGAACCCACCCTCTACAAAGATTCAAATCTCGTGAACCCCACAACATCTAACCCCAACTCTGATTTATATATATATATATATATATATATATATATACATATACATACATATCTATACATTACTTAATCTCAAACAAGACTAATACTATAGAAACAAAAGAGATGAAGATTCAAGAAGTTCTCAGGCTCAAAACATTTCAAATCCTCAACTCACAACAACCCATTCTAAACCTAGAATCAAAGAATAATTTTAGAAAGGATTTTATATTTAAATCTTACATGAGAAATCGATTGCACACCTGCGAGTTCTTTGATCCTCTTCTCTTCTCCAAATCGCCTCCCCTAAATTCCTTCCTCTCTGATTTCCTTCGGCCGACACCCAAAACAAAACCCAAAAACACTATACTAATAACCAACTTCAAGAATTTACACTTACCCCCTTTCAAGAAAAGTTTTAACAAAACTTCCACCCAACTTACCCTTATTGACTTTGAGCCGGTTATTACACTACATAATTTAATAAACACTTATATAAAAACATAAGTTGTTTTAAATAAGCAAATTCCAAGCACCCCTAAATAAATGATTTCGAAAACTATATCATGAAACTAAAGTATTGGTTTGATGTTTGGATTAGAACTTGTGAGCTAAGGGTATCATGAGTAAATCTCAACATGTAGATGTAACTTAAATTAGTTGGGATACATACAATACTAATTTTTAAATATTAGAAGCGTACTCGCATAATGCAGCGAGATACATCACGATTTTAATGTTTCATTTTTTTTTGTTTTTTTTTTGTCGATTTATAGTACGATTTTGGATGGTTTTGAGAAAGTGATAATGTTTTTTTTTATATAAATTTGTTTAATTTAGGCTTAATAATATAATGTTTTTTATATAAAAAAAAATTAAGTATTTTGTTATAACTCAATGATTATCTTATATATTTTAATGTCATCTAGAAAAAATAACCAAATACATATTTAATAATATAAGTAAAACAAATTTATAGTAATATAATATATTAATTAATAGTGATACATGGAAAGATCTGCATAAAAGGAAGGTCCTGCACATACCAATTTGGTGGGTGTTAGAAACATACAGTAGTAATATGTATCTTGTGCTTTGATACTTGTAAATTAAGAGATTTTAAATTTTTTGCATAAGATGATGGTATCTTGTGTCTAATAACTTGTATTTAAGAGTTTTTTATCCATGTTTTATAATATAGTATAGATATAGATGTATAATCAGATAAAATATATTATGGGAATCAAAGAGCATGTATCTATCTTTGGATTACAAAGATATTGTGTAAAAACTATTTCATAAATAAATGAACTATATAAGACATTCATGAACGTACTTGACTTTTGTGAAATATGTGGAACTAATTCAAATTACTTTGAAAAAATCTTTGCAGATTAAAGAAATATTACTACAATATATAGAGGTTACAACAATATAAGACTCCAATAACTTTAATTTTTCTAAAACAATGATAATTGTAGACAATACATTTAATTATTTTCAACTCCAACGTTGTTTTGGAAAATTTAAAACAAGAAGCTAATTTGAATGTTAAAAAGTCAAATATGATGACTATTGTTGTTTTATTATACTTATATATAGGAAGATTGACACAAATAGCCATATTACAGCTCCAATTTCACCTCTTATTCATGTCTCTCCCGTATTTGCAGATTTGACCCTAGGTTCGCAATGGAGGACCTAGGTTCGATTGTGGATTTGCATTAATGTTTGTTATGGAGATGACACGTGTCGGGATATTGTGGATTGCGGACCTGGGTGACCCGACCCATTGCGGACCTGCCGCAATCCACGACTTTTTTTTATTTTTAGTTGTCCTCCATTGCGGACCTAGAGCCAAATCCGTAAAGTTGGTAGATAAATGACTAGGAGGTGAAAGCCTTAGGGGGCGTTTGGTTCGCATAATGTTTTTGGATGAAATGAAATATGTCAAAGTAATTTGACTTTGAAATAATTGGAATGGAATGTTGTCAAGTTTGACCACCTGTTTTGTTGACAGAATTGGAATGAAATATGTTAAATAAATTGAAAATTTTCTGTTTGGTTCACGGATTGTAGCTTTAGAATTGGAATGGAATTTTGGTAAATGACCAAAATACCCTTTTTGTTTAATTTATTTTTTTTCAACAAAAATTACTTTAATGAAATAGTCATTAAATAGTTTAATTTTTAACTAAAATTGTTTTGATTATTTTAGCACACGAATGATAATGAGAGGGAGAGAGGGAGAGAGATAGAGATGAGAGATGAGAGGAGAAAGAGATGAGAGGAGAGAGGGAGAGGGAGAGAGAGAGAGAGGAGTGAGAGAGGAGAGAGAGAGGGGAGAGAGAGAGAGAGAGGAGAGAGAAGGAGAGAGAGTTGGTGTCTGCTAATAATGTTGAATGGTAGTGGTGGCCGGTGGTGGTGGTGGTCGATGGCGATTCCTGAGGTGGTGGTGGTGGCCCGATGTGGTGGTCAATGGTGGCCGGTGGCGGTGGCCGATGGTGGTGGTGCATATTAGGATGAGAGGCAATTTTGTCAAAAATAAATATGACATTTCATTCCAATGAAATACCACCTCCCCCCCCCCCCCAAGAAATGTTAAATTCCTTCATTTGTGGAATTCAACATTCCAATTCCTTAAAAAGAATGAACCAAACGATGTAATGAAATCTGGTCAACGAAATTCAACATTCCAATTCCATTAGATTCCATCAGAATCTGCGAACCAAATGCCCTCTTAGAGAAATATGAATATTTGGGTCAATTTCCCTTATATATATATATATGTATTAGAATCTATGTTCACTGTTTCCTATAAGAATCAAAAATCTAGAAGTACATTTTATACGATAAATTAAAAAAAAATTGTAAATGAAATATCGTGTTACACAATAACTTTTTACAATCGATCCGCATAAATAAATAATTTTCACTAAATAATTTATTTAAAATTAATATTATATATATATATAGGGTCAAGTTCAGGGGAAAAACTCAAAAAAATGAAAAAATGAGGAACACCTTGGTAGTCCTTCATCTGGACGGTATGCACTTCAGCACTTGTGCATACAAATAATTTGTGCATAAAAATCAAAAAACAACATAATTTATATACCGTCCAGATGAAGGGTTACCGGAGAATGCTTCAGTTTTTCGTTTTTTTTAGGTTTTCCCTTGAACCTCTGCCTATATATATATTAGAGAAATGTCCCAAACAGAAAATGTTCGCAATTTCCTTTAAAGTGTAAGGGGAATTGGCTCAAATATCCTAATCACATTTGTAATTTCACCTTCTAGACATTTGTAACACCCTCAAATATGGAAATAGCAACTTATTTAAAATTTTCTAAATACATCAATAATTGAATCATCTACAACCACAAATTAGATTCAACTTCAATACACATACATTCATTCTTTACATACAAACTATAAAAGGACGGGTGCTACCAAAACCCAATAATAGTCGCTATCTCCAACTTGCGGAAGACTTCCCCAATTACTTACTTTAGTGTCTAGCTAAGACTCTACGCTTCATAGAACTGCTAGAACTCAACTCCCAACTGAAACCTGATGCACATGCCGACAAATAAAAGGGTTAGGCTTAACGCCTAGTGAGCTCAAGAGAGGAACCTGAGGCTATTTTGGAAAGGGAAACTAAGAGACTTCGCCATAAGGAAGTCGTGATGATCAAGGTACAATGGAGACACCACCGAGGCACGAACGTGACATGGGAGTCGGAAGAGGACATGAAGCGTAGATATCCTCGCATGTTCGTATAGTATAGATTTCGAGGACGAAATCGTTTCCAAGTTGGGGAGGATTGTAACACCCCGAATTTTAGAACTTGGTATTTGAAATTATCATGTTATGAATTATCATGTTTTGGGATTTAAACGTATCGGGGGTCTCGATCGGTTTTGGTCCACGCGAGTTAAAAATCAGAACTGATAAATTTGGGTCAGTCGGGGCCTTCTCGGCGATAGTGCCAGCGATAGTGACGTGGTCACAATCGCGAGGGCACAATCGCCCAAACTGTACCGCGGGGTGGGGAGTCCTCGCGACTATGCCAGCGATAGTGACATAGGTCACAATCGCCGGGGCACAATCGCCCCATCTGTACCGCGGGGTGGAGAACCCTCGCGACATTGCCAGCGATAGTGACGGATGTCACAATCGCCGTGGCACAATCGCCGTCGGACAGCAGGGGTATAAATACCTCATTTACGGGATTTCTTCATTTAGGGTTGATTTTGGGAGCTGATAGAGGGTTTCTCTCCAGCGATTTTGGTGTGATTTTGGAAGGATTTTAGCTTGCAACCACTTCTCAAGTCTCCAACTTCCCACCTACCACTTTAGGGTTTGATTTCTTGTGAGAGATCACCAAGGTGAGTGTTTCTTGACTCTTCTATTCTCATACATGTCTGATAATGTGTTGGTAATTACGTGTATTCTAGTCATTGCTTACTTGCTCATGTGGAGTTAACCTCAAACCCTATTTTGGGGGTAAAATGCAAATGGAGAGTATTAAATAGGCTATTTGGCCAAGCTATGTAGTAATGACCAAGTAAGAGTATTGAGTTGTATGTTTGGTCATTAAATGGGAATTGATATTGATTTTAAGTCTCGACTTGAGCTACCATTTATGGATAGACTAAAGACTCGGTTTGAGCTGAGGTCAAGTATAGACTAAAGACTCGGTTTGAGTTGAGGTCAAGTATAGACTAAAGACTCGGTTTGAGTTGAGGTCATGAATAGACTAAATACTCGGTTTGAGTTGAGGTCATGAATAGACTAAATACTCGGTTTGAGTTGAGGTCAAGTATAGACTAAAGACTCGGTTTGAGTTGAGGTCATGAATAGACTAAATACTCGGTTTGAGTTGAGGTCAAGTATAGACTAAAGACTCGGTTTGAGTTGAGGTCAAGTATAGACTAAAGACTCGGTTTGAGTTGAGGTCATGAATAGACTAAATACTCGGTTTGAGTTGAGGTCAAGTATAGACTAAAGACTCGGTTTGAGTTGAGGTCAAGTATAGACTAAAGACTCGGTTTGAGTTGAGGTCATGGATAGACTAAAGACTCGGTTTGAGTTGAGGTCATGGATAGACTAAAGACTCGGTTTGAGTGGAGGTCATGGATAGACTAAAGACTCGGTTTGAGTTGAGGTCATAAGTAGGCTAAAGATCCGGTTTGGATTGAGTGTCAAATAGCTAAAGATCTTGTTTGGGTTGATGCTAGTCAAGATCCAATGACTTGGGAAAACATTATAAATTGCGTTGATGATATTGATTTTGGCATATTGATTAATGTCAGGTGAAGCACATTGGTAGAGCGCCGTGAAATTATAATGATCTTGTATTGTGACCTCTTTTCATGATTTAATTTCCTTTATGTGTTCTCACTAGGCCTTAGCCTAACACTTGTTTCTCTGGTTGTCATGTATGACAGGAAACTCTAGTGGCGGGCATCTACGAGAATGAGTGGTCGATCGAGCGATCGAGAGCGGTCATTTTGAAAGATCTAGAGACCGGCATTTTTGGTGTATAGTCACTAGTTTGTGGAGGATAACGACACCCGATTGTAATCTGATAGGGAAATCTAGATTATTTAGGTTGTCGTAACTTTATGCCTCGCATTAGTGAACTTGTATTTCTGATGTTTTATTCCCCTCTTTGGGTTGATACTTTGGGATGCCTTGACGGATCTCGTACTTCAGGTTTCACCAATTTACAGTCGTCATGTTGCCAAAATTTTAAGTTTTAAATCGCATCAATTTTTAGGGTGTTACAAGTTGGTATCAGAGCTCTAGTTTAAGTGAACTAGGCATGAATGTAAGATGTCTAGACTTAGACTGAGTATATTAGGCAACAATTGTGAGATGGGTAGAACTCCTAAGATGGAATAGACTTAAAGTTGTCGACGACTACACGAATTAAAAGTTATGGTGATGGAGATGAAAATTCTTGTGTATTGCATGTTCATAATTTCGCCTAGCTAACGCTATTATGAAGATGTTTTACGTGATTACGCTTGTTTCCGTTGTTATGATAATTAATGAATGTGGTAGTATGTTTCTTACTCATAAGTTGTATAGTCTTATCTTAGCTTTATTCTCGCGTGTGTGGCAGACTATGGTCAATACGCGTAATCGGCCAGAAGGGCAGGAGGCGACAGCATCTACGGCAGACCAACCGAGGATAACGACTAATGAATTGCCCCCACCTCCGGTAAACGTATTGGGTGGAGGACCGGAATTCATACCTCGTCGTAGCATAGTTGCAACTCACCCGATCATGGAAGAAGTGACACCGGAGACAAGAATGATGGACAGAATGATGCAATCCATGAACGCAGCCATGGCACAACAACAAGAGATGTTCATGAAGTTACTAGAAGATCGGGACGCCAGTAACCGTAGGCCTGAAACGGTTGCAGAGAATGTGATTGTGGCGGGATCCGGGGGTTCGGAGCCCGTTGTCCCTTCTAATGAAATTCCTCCTCCCGGTCCGCCTAAGGCTTGCACTTTTAAGACATTCCTTGGATGCCGACCCCCAGAGTTCAAAGGTACCGATGATCCATTAGTGTGTATGAACTGGGTAAGAGAGATGGAGCAGGCCTTCAGATCAAGTGAATGCGGGGAGGGTCAGAAAGCAATTTTTGGTTCTCAAATGTTGAGGGGAACAACCCTAACGTGGTGGAACGTTTACTCCTCGTCGGTGGAGGCCACGGTGTTGGCCAAACTGAGTTGGTCAACCTTTAAGAAGAAACTGATGGAAGAGTTTTGCAACGAACGTGCCTTAGATCGATTGGAGGAAGAGTTCCGAAATCTGAGGAAAGGGAACCTGTCATTGAGGGAATATAACCGTCAGTTCATGGATAAGCTCGGTTTGGTGGGACATCTGGTCCCAACCGAAAAGGAAAAGATCAAGGCCTACACCAAAGGATTGTCGAGTGAGATGAAGAATCTAGTTCGAGTGTCTAAAGTCTCTACCCTCCGCGAAGCTATCGAAGAGGCTCAATTAGTGGAGGACTCCTATGGCACAAGCAAAGTAGAAAGGAGTGGACCAGCTGAGAAGAGGAGGTGGGAAGGAAACTCCGCACCTTCAAGAAGGACAAGGCCTTTCACCAACAACTACCATGGGAGCGAATCGGGACGCGAAGCTAGGTGGTGCTCTAGGTGTCGGAGCAAACATGTTGGCCCGTGCAATCCGGGAGGGTCAATTTGCTTCAAGTGTGGAAAGACGGGTCATGAGCGTCGTGATTGCCCGGTCCGAGGGATTACATGCTTTGAGTGCAAGGAACCAGGTCACTTTCGGAGCGAGTGTCCGAAGACGAAGACAGGGGGAAAAGATATGAAGAAGGCGGATCCTCCAAGAGCGACGGGAAGAGCATTTCAAATGACTATCGAGGAAGCAAGGGCTTCGGCAGATGTAGTGTCGGGTACGTTTCTTCTAAACTCCGTACCTACGCGTATATTGTTTGATTCCGGCGCGAGCTTTTCGTTTGTATCGTTATCGTTTTGCCAAAAGTTATTTGTGCCCGCTAGTAGTTTAGAAAATGCAATAGTGGTAGAATTAGCGGACGGCGGTCAAGTAGTAGTTCGGGAGGTTCTGAAAGGTTGTAAGTTGGAGATTGAAGGGAAGGAGTTTCCGGTCAACCTAATGCCGATAGTTATTGGGGGATTTGACGTGGTAATTGGGATGGATTGGTTAGCGGATAACCAGGCCGAAATCCTTTGTGCAAAGAAACTAATTCGGATTCCGATCTCGAATGAAGATTCGGTAACTGTGTACGGTGAAAGACGGAAGGGAGAGGTGGCAATCATTAACTTAGTAAAGGCGCGAAAGTGCTTAGCGAAGGGATGCCCATCCTTTCTGGCATATGTGATAAATGCCAAACTCGAGAAGAAGAAGCTAGAGGATGTCGCAGTGGTAAAGGAGTTTTCCGATGTATTCCCGGACGACTTGCCTAGTTTACCGCCTGACCGTCAAGTGGAGTTCAAGATCGACCTAGCACCAGGAGCGACTCCTATAGCCCGAGCTCCATATCGTTTGGCCCCATCAGAGATGAAGAAAATGATGAGCCAATTGCAAGACCTTTTAGAAAAGGGATTCGTAAGACCGAGTTCCTCGCCTTGGGGAGCACCGGTCTTATTTGTAAAGAAGAAGGACGGTACCATGCGGATGTGCATCGATTATAGGGAACTGAATAAGGTAACAGTGAAGAACAAATACCCACTCCCTAGGATCGATGATCTTTTTGACCAACTGCAAGGAGCGGGTTGCTTTTCGAAGATCGATCTCCGTTCGGGTTATCATCAAGTGAAAGTCAAGGAAGAAGACATTCCTAAAACTGCTTTTAGGACGCGTTATGGCCACTACGAGTTTCTAGTAATGCCATTCGGTTTGACGAACGCTCCAGCGGTGTTCATGGATTTGATGAATCGCGTGTGCCGACCATTTCTTGACAAGTCGGTCATTGTGTTCATCGACGACATCCTTATCTACTCGAGGAGTGAGGCCGAACATGCGCGTCACCTTCGAGAGGTGTTGGAAATCTTAAGAAAGGAGAAACTTTATGCCAAGTTTTCCAAATGCGAGTTTTGGTTGAAGGAAGTGCAGTTCTTGGGGCACGTAGTTTCAAAGGATGGAGTGAAGGTGGACCCGACCAAGATTGAGGCTATGATGAATTGGGAATCTCCAAAAAGCCCTCCGAAATTCGAAGTTTCCTAGGCTTGGCGGGGTATTACCGAAGATTCATACAAGACTTCTCCAAGATTGCTTCTTCGTTGACTATGTTGACCAAGAAGAATGTAAAGTTTGTGTGGACTGAAGATCAAGAGAAAGCATTTCGGACCTTGCAAAGGAAACTATGTGAAGCTCCGATCTTGTCCTTGCCGGAAGGATCGGAGGATTTTGTGGTCTTTAGCGATGCATCCAAGTTGGGGCTTGGATGTGTACTATTGCAAAGGGGGAAGGTGATCGCGTACGCATCTAGGAAATTGAAGGTGCACGAGAAAAACTACCCCACTCATGACTTGGATTTGGCGGCGGTAGTGTTCGCATTAAAGTTATGGAGACATTATCTGTATGGTACGAAGTGTACCTTGTATACGGATCACAAGAGCTTGAAGTATGTCTTCGATCAGAAAGAACTCAACATGAGGCAACGCCGGTGGCTAGAACTACTTAAGGATTACGATTGTGAATTACTCTACCACCCGGGTAAAGCAAACGTGGTGGCCGACGCCTTAAGTCGGAAAGAGTACAGCGGGAAGCTTCAAGCCAAACTCACTCGGATTGAGTTAATCTTGGGCCTTATAGAAAGGATTAAAGGGGCGCAAGCCGAAGCCTTAAAGGAAGAAAATCTCAAGGAAGAGGTGATGACCAAACAACGGTTACTTTTGACCGAAGATAGTCGAGGGATCAAGTGCTTAAATGGGCGAGTTTGGGTACCGAAGTTTGGGGGTTGCCGGGAGCTTCTTTTGGAGGACGCGCATAAATCTAAGTATTCTATCCACCCGGGAAGCACCAAGATGTATCAGGATTTAAAGTTGCACTATTGGTGGCCGATTATGAAATTGGATGTAGCTCATTTCGTAGAACGATGTGTAACTTGTTCACAAGTGAAGGCCGAGCATCAACGACCCTACGGAAGCCTCCAATCGCTTGAAATACCCGAGTGGAAATGGGACAAGGTTACCATGGACTTCGTGACCAAACTACCAAAGACCTTGAGGGGGAACGACACTATTTGGGTTATTGTCGACCGTTTGACTAAGAGTGCTCACTTTCTAGCGATGCGGGAAACCTTGCCGGTGGATAAGTTGGCAAAGCTCTATATAGACGAGGTAGTCTCTAGGCACGGTATACCATTGTCGATAGTTTCCGATCGTGATAGTCGGTTCACATCGAGGTTTTGGGGAGCTTTGCATCAAGAGTTGGGTACACGAGTAAATTTAAGCACGGCATATCACCCACAAACGGACGGACAAAGTGAAAGGACCATTCAGACGCTTGAAGACATGCTTAGATCATGTGTGATCGACTTCGGCGGAAATTGGGATACCTACCTACCTTTGGTGGAATTTGCGTACAACAACAGTTATCATTCCAGTCTGGGAATGGCACCTTTTGAAGCTTTGTATGGGCGGAAGTGTAGAACCCCCGTATGCTGGTTAGAAACGGGGGAGAAGCAGTTTGCTGGACCAGAGTTAGTACAAGAGACGGCTGACAAGGTTAAGTCGATTCGAGAGCGGTTGAAAGCGGCGCAAGATCGTCAGAAAGTTTACGCCGACAAGAAAAGAAGACCGGTGGAGTTCCAAGTGGGAGATCGTGTAATGTTGAAAGTATCTCCCTGGAAGGGTTTGATCCGTTTTGGGAAGCGTGGGAAGCTAAGTCCCCGTTTCCTCGGGCCATTCACTATCCTAGAGCGTATTGGACTTCAAGCTTATAAGCTAGACTTGCCACCTGAGATGGACGGAATCCACCCAACGTTTCATGTGTGTTATTTGCGGAAGTGCCTAGCGGAGGAAGAGAGCGTCATACCGCTATCCGAGATTCGTGTGGAGGACAACCGATGCGTGGAGGAACCTGAGGCTATTTTGGAAAGGGAAACTAAGAGACTTCGCCATAAGGAAGTCGTGATGATCAAGGTACAATGGAGACACCACCGAGGCACGAACGTGACATGGGAGTCGGAAGAGGACATGAAGCGTAGATATCCTCGCATGTTCGTATAGTATAGATTTCGAGGACGAAATCGTTTCCAAGTTGGGGAGGATTGTAACACCCCGAATTTTAGAACTTGGTATTTGAAATTATCATGTTATGAATTATCATGTTTTGGGATTTAAACGTATCGGGGGTCTCGATCGGTTTTGGTCCACGCGAGTTAAAAATCAGAACTGATAAATTTGGGTCAGTCGGGGCCTTCTCGGCGATAGTGCCAGCGATAGTGACGTGGTCACAATCGCGAGGGCACAATCGCCCAAACTGTACCGCGGGGTGGGGAGTCCTCGCGACTATGCCAGCGATAGTGACATAGGTCACAATCGCCGGGGCACAATCGCCCCATCTGTACCGCGGGGTGGAGAACCCTCGCGACATTGCCAGCGATAGTGACGGATGTCACAATCGCCGTGGCACAATCGCCGTCGGACAGCAGGGGTATAAATACCTCATTTACGGGATTTCTTCATTTAGGGTTGATTTTGGGAGCTGATAGAGGGTTTCTCTCCAGCGATTTTGGTGTGATTTTGGAAGGATTTTAGCTTGCAACCACTTCTCAAGTCTCCAACTTCCCACCTACCACTTTAGGGTTTGATTTCTTGTGAGAGATCACCAAGGTGAGTGTTTCTTGACTCTTCTATTCTCATACATGTCTGATAATGTGTTGGTAATTACGTGTATTCTAGTCATTGCTTACTTGCTCATGTGGAGTTAACCTCAAACCCTATTTTGGGGGTAAAATGCAAATGGAGAGTATTAAATAGGCTATTTGGCCAAGCTATGTAGTAATGACCAAGTAAGAGTATTGAGTTGTATGTTTGGTCATTAAATGGGAATTGATATTGATTTTAAGTCTCGACTTGAGCTACCATTTATGGATAGACTAAAGACTCGGTTTGAGTTGAGGTCAAGTATAGACTAAAGACTCGGTTTGAGTTGAGGTCAAGTATAGACTAAAGACTCGGTTTGAGTTGAGGTCATGAATAGACTAAATACTCGGTTTGAGTTGAGGTCATGAATAGACTAAATACTCGGTTTGAGTTGAGGTCAAGTATAGACTAAAGACTCGGTTTGAGTTGAGGTCATGAATAGACTAAATACTCGGTTTGAGTTGAGGTCAAGTATAGACTAAAGACTCGGTTTGAGTTGAGGTCAAGTATAGACTAAAGACTCGGTTTGAGTTGAGGTCATGAATAGACTAAATACTCGGTTTGAGTTGAGGTCAAGTATAGACTAAAGACTCGGTTTGAGTTGAGGTCAAGTATAGACTAAAGACTCGGTTTGAGTTGAGGTCATGGATAGACTAAAGACTCGGTTTGAGTTGAGGTCATGGATAGACTAAAGACTCGGTTTGAGTTGAGGTCATGGATAGACTAAAGACTCGGTTTGAGTTGAGGTCATAAGTAGGCTAAAGATCCGGTTTGGATTGAGTGTCAAATAGCTAAAGATCTTGTTTGGGTTGATGCTAGTCAAGATCCAATGACTTGGGAAAACATTATAAATTGCGTTGATGATATTGATTTTGGCATATTGATTAATGTCAGGTGAAGCACATTGGTAGAGCGTCGTGAAATTATAATGATCTTGTATTGTGACCTCTTTTCATGATTTAATTTCCTTTATGTGTTCTCACTAGGCCTTAGCCTAACACTTGTTTCTCTGGTTGTCATGTATGACAGGAAACTCAAGTGGCGGGCATCTACGAGAATGAGTGGTCGATCGAGCGATCGAGAGCGGTCATTTTGAAAGATCTAGAGACCGGCATTTTTGGTGTATAGTCACTAGTTTGTGGAGGATAGCGACACCCGATTGTAATCTGATAGGGAAATCTAGATTATTTAGGTTGTCGTAACTTTATGCCTCGCATTAGTGAACTTGTATTTCTGATGTTTTATTCCCCTCTTTGGGTTGATACTTTGGGATGCCTTGACGGATCTCGTACTTCAGGTTTCACCAATTTACAGTCGTCATGTTGTCAAAATTTTAAGTTTTAAATCGCATCAATTTTTAGGGTGTTACAACTGTTAACCAAACCAAACTGCTTTAAAGACGAGGAGCTCAATATGAGACGCATTTATGCAAAATAAACCGGAACTTGCTAAAAAGTAAAATAGAGGGCGGACTCCCAATTTTATAAAACACGGTTAACACTTTATAACTTGAAATACCCAACACGGGTGAAACGTGACACACAACCCATAAATCATAGATGAAGATCTATATAATTAAACATCGTCCGGAACACGTCTTTAAGCCCAAAACTCACACGACCATAAAATGGACGAGAATGAATACCGACACATGGAAATGACGCAGTCCATGCGAGCCTAAGTATACGTGGGAAGAACCCAATAATTAAAACCAATCGTTTGCCGTCAACCGCGTAAAAACTCCTTTTGGTAAAAATACCACATTACCCAAATAAAATACCACGAATCAACGATGTGGAGATCCATAAACACCGAGAATAGAGAACACGTAAGTAGGTCGTTCACGCGACTTCCTTACATGTCCTCTAAACGTTTCCATCTTGGGTGGCGAGAACACGTGGATGGGGCCACCCTTGATGTTGTTGGATTTCACCACGAACCCCGGACTTAGTTCCCATGCCATACCAGACATCACAACCTCAATCCGTATTACTGCCTCTAGCCCTACTCCGTCGAGTTCCACCCCAAGGACTTACAGGCGCGGGTGCCTATCCAACCTAGACGAGTTACACCTCAACGGCTCGTGCCGCTTATTGCCTACTCGCTAGCAAACCCGAGCGGTCACTAAAAGTAACTCAAAACCTCCGGCCTTACAAGACCGACAGAACTTACGTGTCTATGGATCTATTACAACACTGTCTAACGTTACATGACTCCAATTGGATGACCACACACCCAAAACATGTAACTCACCAACGATATGAAATTAATCGTCATCTCAGTCAAAACCTTCGCTGGTTATGACTCCGGACAAACGTCCACACGACTCGTTTAAATCAAAACCCCCGTTGGTTAAAACTCCGGACAAACGTCCACACGACTCGTTTTAAATCAAAACCCCCCGCTGGTTATAACTCCGGACAAACGTCCACACGACTCGTTTTAAATCAAAAACCGAGCCAAAGGCCCAACGCCTTGCATAAATTTCCAACGAAAGCATTTGTACATAAAAACACGTTTAGCCGACTGACAAAGACACAACGGTTCCAAAAGTGTAAAAATAACACAAACTCAACATTGATTGCGACGAACCATTTCCCAAATAAACTCTTTACTCTTATTTCCCAAAATACCTCGCGGCACAGTCATGCACATTTTCCAAATAGACGTAAGTACAAAATCATGTAAATGACATTTACATCAAATGGACTCCATTTATATAATGTACGTCAAAGAAACATATCAAAATGTTTTATTTGTCAACAAGCCCAAATTCACCAAAAATGCATGATTCATGAGTTTCTAAAGACGGATATAACCAAATACTCAACTTATCAGCAGTTAACCATTTCATGTAAAACACTTTAAAATAAACATTTTGGCATGTACACCGTTTTCACAAATCAACTTGAACTCACCTAGCTAGATTTAGGCTAAATCTAGATTTC
Organism: Arctium lappa; assembly: GCA_023525745.1. Taxonomy (NCBI): domain Eukaryota; kingdom Viridiplantae; phylum Streptophyta; class Magnoliopsida; order Asterales; family Asteraceae; genus Arctium; species Arctium lappa. The sequence continues at coordinate 84,816,488 of CM042052.1, read as the reverse complement.
ACCCCACTTGAGCTCCTTTGAAGAACTCATGAATCCTCAAGCCAGAAACTCCTGGAACCTAGATCCATACATTTCCAACCATAAACAATCATATAGAAACATTCCCCAAACAATTTACATAAAGATCTCAACTTATGTCAAAACCCTAATTTCCACAAATGAAGAAAATGGATGATTACCTCAAACCTCAACTTGAATCCATCCAACCAAAACCCTTGTAGAATACCAAAACGAACCATAAACTTCAAATCTTCAAATGGTGAAAGGGTTAGATGAAATTCTTAAGAACTTGGTGAGGGAGATGAAGATGAAGGTTTTGTGGTTCAAGATCTCAACTAGCTAAGTGATGATGAAGTATGAGGGTTGAGGAGGAAAACCCTCCAAATAGGTAGAGGTTCGACATTTGAGGTTTGGGAGAGAAGAGGGAAGAAGATTTAGGGTTTGGGTTGAGAGAAATGAGGTTAAATGGCTGAAAACCGGGTTTTTAGCTCAACAGGGCGCTCCGCGGGTTATGCCGCGACCTTAAGTCACGACATAAGCCGCCCGTTTCCCCGAATACTCACATCCTGTGAGTTACGCGACTTGTGCCGCGAGCCAAAGTCGCGTGCCAAGTCGGGGTAGTCCAAAACTTCGGTTTTCTCGTGTCATTCGAACCAGATTCGATTCCCGATGATTCCAAAGTAAAACTTGCCTGAATCTCGATACCTTTACGTCCCATGAGTCAACCGACTCCCAAAATAATACCTCGGGAAATTCCCAAATTTACGGGTGTTACAACATTCTTCCCTGATTTTTGCAAAAATACCCCCAGGCCCGCAATCCATATGTCTTCAATCCGCAATACCTCCACAAAAAAACAAAAATGAACATGGATTGCTGTAGATCCGCAATGTGTTACCTAGGTCTGCAATTGCGGTGGTGTACTTGCCAAGTTGGACTCGGCTGTGTCTCAATAAGCGAAGCAGAGGATGCCATGTGTCCCCTAGGTCCGCAATTGCGGAGGTGGACCTAGGTCCGCAATTGCGGATGTGGACCTGGGGCTATTTTTGCAAAAATCAGGAAACAATGGTTAGGAGGTGAAATTACAAATGTGATTAGTCTATTTGAACCAATTTCCCTAAAATATATCCCATAAAATAAAAAAAATACCATTTTGAATTATTCAAGTAGGTATATTTAAACAATAATAACGATTATTCAAATTTAGTAAAATAGAGCATGATTTATAACAACTTTTTATTATCACTAGAAGTGTACTCGCACAATGCAGCTAGATACATCACGATTTTAATGTTTCATTTTATTTTCTGTTTTTTGTCGATTTATATTACGATTTTGGATGGTTGTGAGAGAGTGATAATGTTTTTTTTTATATAAATTTGTTTAATTTAGACTTAATAATATAATGTAATTTATTTTGGTTTCATAATATAATTTTTTTATAAAATATTATGTTAGATTTTTTAATTATATTTTATATTTTTTATATTTAAAATTTGATTTTTATTCTATATTTAATTATACTGAGAGTTATTTTAGGGAAGTTAAAGTGGAAAATTATTTTAGGTGAGTTAAAATGGTTAGAGATAATGATTGAAAATTAATAAATAACATTAAATGTAGTACATATAGCTTTAATGGTTGTTTCTTAAGTAATTAACATTAAATGACGGTACATTAAGCTTTAAGACTTGTTTTTAAGAGTTTTTTATGTCTTATTTATAATATAGTACTAGCAGTGTACCCGTGCAATGCATCGGGATGAGCAATTGTAAATGGAAATAAAAAATTAATGTAATAGCTTATCAGAAAAAAAAAGAAAAAAGATATATATGGAGTAAATCATATATTTATAATTTATGTAGCATTAGTAGTGATAAACGCATAGCTTGAGTTTTTTCAATCATGAAGAATTAAGAAATTATATTAAAGTAATCGTTAAATGTATATTTGAATTTTAAAAACATGTATTAATCAGCGATATCTAACGAATGATAATATTTTTTCAAAATACTGAAATATAGAATAGGTAAAAATAACAAATATAATGTTGGATAATATTATTTTGTAACTAAACGTATATATAGGTTCATTATTAGTTAGTTTTATAGAATTCAAAAGGCTTTAAAAACTTGTATACATGAAGAAAATACATGTACCATCATAATTAAAGAAATATGTTAATTTGAGCAAGTAAATAACTTTTCTTCTTTTGGAGAAACCCTAAATGGAAGGGAAAAAACTTGAATATGGAAGGTAGTGAAAAAGTAAAGTTTGAATTTTTTTTCAAATGAATTGTACCTTATGCATACTAAGTTGTGATTTTTTTAAAATGGTAGTACCTTATGTTTTATAAGTAGTAATTAAGAGTTTTTTTTATCCCGTCTTTATAATATAGTATAGATAGATAATTGAATTTATGTTAAATTAAATATAATATTCGATTCGATTAATAACATTTTGTTACTTTTAGGGTGCGTTTGGTTTGCAGGAATGAATTGGATTTCAAGTAAGGATTTGGATTGGGGGGGATTTGAAATCCTTTCATGTGTTTAGATAATAATTTGAAATCCACCAGGCTTTAGAATCCATCAGGATTTGGATTTCAAATCCAGGCTCATTGCAAAGAATTTTGAAATCCATTAAGTAAGAGATTTTTAAATGGTCAACGAATTTAAAATCCAGTCAACGAAATTCATTCCTGCAAACCAAATGCAGGATTGGAATGGATTTGAAATCCAAATCCCTCCAAATCAATTCCAATCCCGCAAACCAAACACGACCTTAGGCTGTTATAGAAAAAGATTCATTTTTTATTTTTATTTATCTATTATTAATTAGTGTACCATATTGGTTTCTTTATTTTTATTTTTACTGTATTGAACATTAAATTATTTGATGATTAGTAAAAACAAATCTAATGTTAAATTATTTCAAACACAATTTTGAAAATCTTACATAAAATCTATTTAATAAAAATCTAAATATCTAACATATTTTTTAAACGATTCTTTAAAGTTTTAAGTGTAAATTTAGTTATTAAATTATACTAGAAGTGTACTCGCACAATGCAGCTTGATACATCACGATTTTAATGTTTCATTTTATTTTCTGTTTTTTGTCGATTTACATTACGATTTTGGATGGTTGTGAGAGAGTGATAATGTTTTTTTTATATAAATTTGTTTAATTTAGACTTAATAATATAATGTTTTTTATAAAAAAAAATATTTTGTTAGAATTCAATGATTATAAGTTAGTTATTAATTCAAACATATAACTTTAGAAATTTGTACTAATGCATCATGACTTGTAATCTTGAATTTTAAATAATATGTATCAATAAACAGTAGTCAATGCATAAAAGTACAAAACGGCGACCAAAAAATCAAATTGGTTCTAAAAATATAAAACCATAACTTATTACAATAAATTATAAACTTAAAAATACATCCTCATGGTAATCATTTTTGGAGATTTTGGAGAGTTCTCCATATTTGGAGAAAATTACACTTTTTCTCCTATTTTCTCCATTTTGGAGAAAGATTTGGAGAATATGTTGGAGCACAAAAATACCTAAAATCTCTATTTTCTCCATTTTGGAGAAGCTGTTGGAGATGCTTTAATAATTGAACTCAATTACAAACTTAGCTATAAAATATAATGTTTTTTTATAAAATATTTTGTTAGATTATTTTAATTATATTTTAGATTTTTTATATTTAAAATTTTATTTTTATTCTATATTTAATTATGCTGAGAGTGATTTTAGGGAAGTTAAAATGGTTAGAGATAATGATCGAAAGTTAATAAATAACATTAAATGTAGTAAATACAACTTTAATGATTGCTTTTTAAGAGATTTTAAGTAATTAACATTAAATAACGGTACATTAAGCTTTAAGACTTGTTTTTAAGAGTTTTTTATGTCTGTTTTATAATATAGTATAAATATTATGTATAAAAAGGTTGTTTAAAAAACATTTACCAACAAGTATTGGCAGATGCATGCATAAATATATATCTACTTTTGACACCCAAGAATTTACAAATTTGAATTCCGACTCTCATTACGGAAATTCTTAGATCCACTACTACGGACAAAAGTCACTATTCTGACATACTTTATCAAGTACATTTTTACCCAGCAAAATAGAGGACGGTGAAACATCTTTTATCTATTAAAAGTCTTTACTTTCATCAAGTAAGATTATCAGTTCTTACTACGTTCTTTTACCTGATAATATCCTTCGTTTTTGCTTTTCCTCTTTACTAAATAAGATTTTCAAACCTTTTAATACTTGGCCAATAAAAATAATGACACCCTATCTAATGTGGTCTGGGATACCCTCTAAAAAAAAATAAAAAAAAAAATAAAAAAATAATAATAATAATAATGACACCCTATTTAGCAATTACATATTTACATACGTAAAAGTTAAGTAATAAACAAATGATATGAACCATAAATTACTGTTTACGGCATGTGGGATGTCCCACCAAAGCACGTGCCAAGAACAGATATTATTTCAATTATGGTCAAATTACACGTGTCAATACCCCATTTGTCTTAATTTCCCTTTTTTATTTTTTTTGTTCAAACGTCTCTTCGAAATTGCTTAAAGTCGTTTCGTGGTACATGATGCCAGCTCAGATAGCCACGTCATAAAGCTGAAAAGAATAAATGCCTTCAATGTCATAATTACAGTAGTACCCCCCAAGTTTCACATATTGCATATTCCTCCCCTACTCTTCCACTAGTTATAGAATATGACATAATATTTGCTTCGTCAAGTGTTTAAAAAAAATAAAATAGGTGTCCATATTTTTATTTATGTTTGTCCAAAAAGAAGTATCTAATTTCAAAAGTAGATAACTCAATTCTCAAATCTATTTTTAATTAATGCACAAATATTTAAAAGCTGTGAAGAAAGATTAATTAAATAAGAGTAAATATATCGTTTGGTTAACAAAAAAAATTAATAATTATGTATGTCTAAAACTCTGTATCACTTCAATTGTAGACACTTATTTTAAAAAGGAGGGAATAATTAATTTTCCAATTACGCTCTTATCTCTGTCCCACCAACAACATTTAAGACACGAACAACTTTTTATATATTTAAAATTTTTCTTATTCAAATTTATGTTCTTTTTCTGATGATGTATATTCATGTGATTGTTAGATAAAAATGTTATTCACAGTGTAGTATTGTGTTATATGATACAGTTATGTATTCACACTATAAAGAATCTTACCAAAATTTCATAGGATGGACGGTGTCACGTTATACATTCTTGAAGACAACTCATTTAACAGAAACGCAACATCACTCCAGTTTGGATTAATGATATTGTAAACTATCTTGGTTGTAAGATAGTTTAACGATTATTATCTCACTGGATGTATTAAGTTCATTCGTGTTGTATAATTTGCATGTTTTTTTTGTCTTAAATTTTGGTACTTCATTGAAACAAAATTATAGGGGCAGAGGCGGTCCTAAGAATTTTTTTTAAGTGATGGTACCATTTGCCATAAGTAATGAGGTTATAAATAATTTTTCTAAAATTATCCCTGGTTTGTTGGTTAGTTAATTGCTTTTTGTATGAGAGATATTGTGTCGGAGTCTTAAATCTCAAATTTTCATCAGAAACATAATAAATCTGAAACTAAAAACTAAGAAAAATGATACACATGAGATTCAAACCCGCACCTAAAAAGGGATGGAGGACCATGTAAACCAACTCTACCAGAAGAAACTCATATTATTATTATTATTATAGTTTTAAAATATATGGTTGCACCCAACAAAATAATACGAACACACTTATCACAATCCTTTTTTTTTTTACATTTTGTCGGAGAATGCTAACTACTTAAGAAACAATAAAACAACAAAGCATGTACAAAATCACATGTGATTTTACATTAACGGCAAAAAGTGGACACAGACGACTTTGGCCGCGACTTAAGTCGCAGGGTAAAGTCGCGTGAATCATGTATGATTTTGTACATTTATTGACCGTTATCGTGTTTTCTTAAATAGTTAGCGTCTCTCGTTTGAACCCACCCACACATATATATACAAAAAAATTGAAAACCATGAGAACCACTAATCATGTGTTATTTCATATTGTGAAATAATGTATGTGAGATTACAATGTTGTTTCACAATATGAAACAATAAATACGAAAAATACACATTAAAAATAATTACATTATGAAACAACATTATTTTCACATGCATTATTTCACAACATAAAAATTAGTTCTCACTTAATTATTCTCATATATATATATATATATATATATATATATATAGAGAGAGAGAGAGAGAGAGAGAGAGAGAGAGAGATCATTTTACAAAAAAAACATATAAATAATAACCAAAATAAATACAGATAAGACATGAAACCGACTGTATGTAACATAAATAAAACAATATAAAAGACGAATAAAGGATAACATATATGATGGGAGATGAGGATCAAATGGTTGAGTCATAAATGGTCCAATCCAAGCAACCCTATTCACCATTACGCACCAACTTGGCTCTGTTGGTTGCTCTCAGGACCACTATTCGGTCTGCCCCAAATCTACACATACATATTCTTTCTGAATCTAATTAAATGGCTGCCTACATTTTATAAAGCACGGATAAAAAACTTTTAAATACAAATTATTAGACACAAAGTATCATCATTTTATGCAAGATTTTAAAAATATCTTAATTTACAAGTATCAAAGCACAAGATACATATTACTACTGTAGACTTCTAACATCTACCAATTTGGTATGTGCAGGACCTTCCTTTTATGCAGACTTTTCCATGTATCACTATTAATTAATATATTATATTACTATAAATTTGTTTGGTTATTTTTTCTAAATGTCATTAAAATATATAAGATAATCATTGAATTATAACAAAATACTTAATTTTTTATATAAAAAATTTTATATTATTAAGGCTAAACTAAACAAATTTATATAAAAAAACATTATCACTTTCTCAAAACCATCCAAAATCATACTGTAAATCGACAAAAAAATAAAATGAAACATTAAAATCTTGATGTAAGTACGCTTCTAGTAATCAACAAAATAAGATGAATTCAATTAAGTTGGGACCTTGGGAGTTGGGAGGCATATAATTTAATTGAAGGGGAATTATAGAAATTTCCCCACCATTCCCGTGGTAAATCCGCCCCTGATAATATTGATCGGATAGGTATTCAGTCAACACCATCAGTCACATGAGTTTTTAGGTAAACTAGTTGATACTGACCGATTCAGCTATTATGACCGAATCAACATCGATCAACAGTAGGCAAACAAAACCCTAAATCATATACATGGATATAATCCAAAATAAAATCATCTAAACCTCTTGATACAAATCAACTTTTTCCCAATTTTTTTTTATCACCACACATATAGGAATACTTAAAGAGCAAATAATAGTTGTAATACACAAAACACAAATTTTTGGCCCAGTGAATTACCAATAAGCCTCTATGGATGGATGTCATGAATTCAAATCCCATAGAAGAAAGGAGCATTTCACCACCACTTGGGTTCCAATTTCCAAACATGGCGTGGATGGATGGACAGGTAGATATTCTTAAAACTCAAATAGTTTGTGCTCTCACAGGGCTACTAGAAACATAATTAAACCCGATTATTATAGTTAAAACCATGTATACGTTATGAAATTTATTACTAGTCGATAATGATATTTGCCCTATCGTACAACGAAGAAGAAATAATTTACAACCCGACCTCAAGTTCATCTATTAATGCACTTAGAAGACCGGCTACAAAGTGTTAAGCAATGCACAAGACTTCTTGCTTGGTGGTGTCAAGTGGCACTTGGAGTTCCCCCAAACACTTCAGTAGGAAATCTTGAACAAAACATTGATCCCAGTGAAGTGCTCGGAGGATCTCTGAGGGACACTTGGCTCTTTCCTTCATTTGTATTCATTTGATGAATAAAACTGCCATAGTTACAGGTATATATATACAGAAAACTGCTAGAGGGAAGTGTGTGATCGATGAACATGGATACATTAGAAGCTTGAACATGGTTGGCAATGTGTCTCGATTAGGGGACTTATGTTTTCGGTATCACATAAAGGGGAAAGGATCTAAAAGAGATGTTGAGGACCAGGTGAAGAAGGGTGTTATATTCTCATTTCATCAACTATCCTATATACACGACTAGGTTCAATTTCTGACTTGACACATACTGGCATATGATTCCATATGAGGCTAGAGATATACGTTAACGAATTCAAAAGTTGATTGGAATAAATATACCTCGATTCTTGACGAAGAATTGGCTAAAGATCTTGCCCCCATTGCCCCATTCATCTTTTTGTGAAAGATTTCTTGTAAGATGTATAACAATTTAGCTTTGTTATTACTCTTATAAGCTTAGGTGTCCTTCGTATAAATTGCAACACCCCAAAGCCCAAAGCCCAAAGCCCAAAGCAACAGGTTGGCCCAATAACTTCGAATCCAACATAAAACGATGGTGGAAGTTATTGGTAGCAGACAACTTGAGGCTTACAAGGAGCTCATAAATCCCATTTTATATTTATGTGGGACGAGTTGTTACATAAATTACCTTAAATTTGAGCAAAAAGTTGATTACAAGCAACCCCAACCGGCTCACATGGAACCCACCCCCGGGCATCACATGTGAGGAGGCATTTTGTGAGTTTATGCAACGGCCAAGGCAAGTGGAGGGATTTAAACCGACGTCCCATTGGAACCGAACCTGAATCTGTTATGTATTTGGACAAAAGCACCCCGCCCCCTTGCCAACTGAGTTACATACCTAAGTACATAAATGACCTTAAATGAGTTTCATTTACGAACATGACCACCTAAATTTTTTGTTTAACTCAAGGGTTGTTTGTTTTAAAAAAAAACATCTTAACGGCTCTTAAATCTAAATCGTTCAGACATTTTTACACACCACCTCTTATTAATCATAACTAAAATAAGATTTCAGAATTTAGATGTCTTAAAAAACAAACGGCACCTCAATGACCTTCATATGACCTTGTTAGCTCCCGTAAAAACTTAGAAATACAGAGCAGTTCTTACGTAATCAACATTATTGAAGAAATTACTAATAAAAACTAATTCAATCATCACAAACTACTATTAATTTCAGTCGTATATGATTTTCAAAGGTAATCAAACATTCAAATTTGACTAAAACTATGAAATTAAACACAAATCATCACATAAAACTCCAAATTTTGAACAATAGCACATAAACACCAACTGAGCTCTAAACTTCGATTGCGAAAAGAGAATGCGTTGTACCTATAATTAAGTTTTCTCCACCCGATGTTCAGTAGAAGAATATTTCAACTGTCGCACAGAAGATTTTGGTTGAAGATTATGGATTAAACATCAAATCGAAGAGATAATAATGGATACTAGAGATCCCTAAAACAAAATCGATTTCGAAACCATAAATCATTCCCCATCTGCTTCTCAATTGGTAAACATAATTAGCATTAGATTGTGGAGATATTTGTGGAAGAATGAGAAAAAATTGGATCGAATAAGTTTTTTTGGCGCCATTTCCACGTTTGGGGAAATGAAGCAGGAACTTTTTTGTTCATGAAGGGGTCTTTTAATTGTTTACAAGTCGATTTAAAGACAAATCCTACACATTCTAAGAAAATACAACATACTTTGATATGAATTTTATTTTGTGTGACATAAATTTAAAGGGTTTACTTCAATATTTAAAGTATTAAAATGATGGTACGTTACACAAAATATAAATCAAATAAAAGTATATTACATTTTTCATGTTACATGCGCTCTTCTAAAAATCATTAGAGGTGTAATTTGATACAATTTATACATTATATCATATTGTAATTTTTGGTGTAGTGCAATATTACAACATAGTGTAAAATGTAGATAATATTTTAACTTAGTATGTAGCATAAACAAAAACCAAATAACCATAACGACCCAAATATTGTTAACATAGTTCAATATACTATATTGCAGGGCCATGTTGAAATCGACAACTAATTCACTATATTTTCAACTTAGGGTCTGTTTACTTACATTTTAATGAGTTCAATGATTTGGACGACTTATTCACTCAACCATACATGAATCTTTCTTTACAGCTTAATCGTTAAGCCATTAAGCCAAAATGGTTATATGGAATGAGTCAGTACCCCTTCACTTGTTCAGGGATTAAGTCACCTCAAACAAATTAATACAAAAAATAATCCAACCCTCTCTAGCCATCGATCTCCTATCCCTGGCACAAACTAATTTATCCTAACAAACAAGGTTTAATGGAAAAAAAAGTAAACATCACCTTAGTCAATATACTAGGAGCAATGATTTATTCTTTCCAACTGCAACGTACTGACAACATATTGATGTCAAACCTGGTGTTGCAACATTCACATGTAACACTGAGAACTTAACCGTGCGAAACTAATAGCATGTTAATGCGTAACTCTATGTAATTTTGATATTTCAAACTCGATCACATCAACTGATTGAAGTCATCATCTCATCTATAATCGAGGCTATCATGATCCAAAGACAGAATGAAGCGAATGATCCATGAAATATTTATAATCCAGATAATAACAACGCAATAATCACCCAATGAGTTAATAGGAAACGAAACTCTAGTCGTTGGCCGATAAACCACCACCTGGAACAATGTCTCGCTGATCAAACAATGGCTAGTGCAAACCCACCAATAAAACGGAATTCAAATAGGTTGTCACATGTATGTTTAATTAGTACTGAGTAAAGAAACTAAAAACAAACCAATCACAATGCAATAAATTGAAGATCAAATAAATAAAACGAGGATTTAATGTGGTTCCACTAAAGGACGGAAAGATGATAATTTGTATATTAATAACAGAAAAAGGTCACAAGAAAAGTTGATTACAATGATCAAACAACTCCTTTCCTCTTCAATCACATTTAATAAAAGAAGGGCAAGAGAAGCCAACTACATGCAAAAGAAAACCCGGCGCAATCGCGGAGTTTGGGTGCCCGGTTCCGGGTTCCCCTGAAACAGAACGAGGTTCAGCCACCACTGCACGCTCGTCCAGTTTGTCTTCCTTGCAAAAAGGTACCATTTCTTCCTCTTGTTCCGATCGCCCATCTGTTTCTGCAACCTAGCTCCGATCACCCACGCCAGCCAGCTTTGGTTGCGAGTTGCCAGCAATTGCTTGCTATCACAAACCACATGAGTAGTGTATATTTACATATTAGACCAAACACAAAAAAACCACCAAATTGGTGGGTCTTTTAGCACCAAAATAAAATTTAACTCCAACCACATGGTATATATGCCGCTTAAACAGGAACACAACATATATATGTCCTTTTCTCTCCCATCTCCGCCATTTTGCTGTTCTTTTTGCCTGCTGGTTGGAGCTTTCAGACCGGCAAAATGGTGTTTCAGCAGTTATGACCCTTAACCATTTTAAAAAACTGCATGTACAAATCTCGGCGAAATGTAAATGTGTGAAGTCATATAATAATGTGCTTGGAAGATCACTTACGAAGTATTATAAGCGATGTGCACGACTTCTTAATTGATTGCTGGTGTCAAGTGGCACTTGGAGTTCCCCCAAACACTTCAGTAGGAAATCGTACAAAAAAAAAACATCCCAGTGAAGTGTTCGGAGGATCTCTGAGAGACACTTGGCCTTTTCCTTCATCTCTGTTCCTTTGTAGTTACTTGATGTGTTTGATGAATAAAAATGACATACTTACAGGTATATATAGAAAAGAGTTGAGAGAAAGTGTCTGTTCGACGAACATGGATACATCAGAAGCTTGAACATGGTTGATATTGTGTCTCCACTAGGAGACTGATGCTTTCAGTTTCACATAAACGGGGAAAAGACCTGAAAATGAGTAGTCGGTGAGGACCAGATGAAGAGAGGCAAAGTATTCTCTTTTCATCACCTATCCTGTATACACGACTAGGTTCAATTTCTGACTTCACACATGTTGGCATACAAGCAAACATTTTGTTCTGATTTATGATACCAAATCACAAACAGGGGTCTATGCGACCTTGGGTGCATAGCCAAGGTCGCACCAAGCAGATCGCACAAGGCAAAAATCAGGTGGGGAGCTTTCGGTCCCAAAACCTCAAGGTGGCCAGGTTGAACGTGAGGTAGGCCATGCGACCTAGCCAGGCCGTGTTCAGTCACAGATGCTTTTGGTACATAATTAGCGAGATGTGATGTATGGAATTGGAGGCAGGGAATGAGAAAGGCCACAACAGGAGTGCATCAATTTCTTTCTTTTGTTTATTGTTATCTTTGTACACCAAATATTATTTTGCCTTTCTGTCTCAACAACAAATCTTTTCTGCAGCGGGTGATATTTGTTTCCTTTCAAAGTATTTCCCAGTGGGACAATTGTAATTATTCAAGGTAGAGTTCTAAGCGGTGGCATAACCACGTTGTTAACATGCGTTATGAATACTAGAAATATAGTTCTGAAGAACAACTAGTTTGTACATGACCAAGTACTTGAACACAGAAAGACAAACTTACCATTAAAAGTTGCTTCACTTCTTGAATTCCATGGAGACCAAATGTTTACAAACTAATAATTGCCCAGAACTTTCTTAGAGCAGATTAGATTCCTTTGTATCGGAGTTGAATGAACCAAACTAATGTCTATTAAGTCACCGACATTTACTACCAAGTCATATTACAACTTCTCCAAATGCTCAATACCCTTGCACGCTATAACAAAAGAAGATCTATGTATTCCAATTCGTAATGGCACCTACCATAAGCAATATCCAATACTTATCTCCTCAAGGATCGTATTCTTAATCTGAAGCACCTCTTTTGCAACATACTTTCCCTTTGATGCGAGGTTACTCAAACCAAGAGACCTGAAGGTACCAATTTTTCTCAAATAAAAAGACCCCAAAAAGGTCTGGAATGGATTATGCAATGGGATATTGGTGAACTGGTTTGGTGTTTCAACAAAGTTCATTTAATGGTGCTAAGTCCAATAATGTTCCTTTAGGGTGCGTTTGCTGTTTGGTATCCAGACAGGACAAAACAACACAAGACAGAACTGTTCAACGTTTGGTAAGACAGAACTGGACAAAACAGAACAGATACAATGACCAATTTACCCCTATTGAGTTGTTTATATCTTTTATATATTTTGATTAATTTATGTATTTTATTAAATTATAATAAAATAAATATTTTTATAACAAAATATATCATTAGAAAGTTTTCGTCAAGACGATCAAAATGCCATCAAAATAAAAAGTTTATGTAGTTGCCAACTTTTATTTTATACCTTTTCTATATTATTATTAATATTTAATAAATTACATAAATTAACCAAAATATAAAATCGTATAAAAATAATATTTGGAGGACAATAAGTGAATGTTTAAAGAGCATAAAATACAATAAATAAAACTTAAAGAATGAACAAAATGTAAAGAAGAAGGCGTATTTGATGTTTAAAAGAGAATTAGGTTTTATTTTGAGGTTATATTAGTAAAATATAGTTTTGTTCCACCTTGTTCCACTCTGTTCTTGTCTGTCTGTTCCACATAAAAATCCTGTCAAACGTGAAACAATGATCCTTGAATAGTTCTGTTTTGTCCTGTCCAGTGTACCAAATGCACCCTTAAATGGATGTGTTTCAATCTTTGTTGTGGGTCACACCAATATCCCATAAGGGAGAACTTTCCTTGTTCAATTGTTTCATTGTTTGTGGCAGTGAACCAAACTCTTGTGACCTAGTTACTTACAGGTTGGATACCATGGTTATTAAAAAGTATTTCTTTAACTATTTCAATAGAACTTATGGATGGAGTGCTCACCGGATCTCTCAAGACACTTGGCTTTTTGCCTTCTTTGGTAGTCGTTGGTAGTTGCTTGACGAGTTACGTGAGAAAACACACCCTAATTGCTAGTAGATATAAAAATTAAAATGAGAAGTATCCAACTGCTGTACATGCACTTGAGGCTTGAACCTAGTAGACTGATCGTTTCATCCTAGTATAAGAAAAGGAGGGATGATCAAAATTCATGTGATGGACCACAGAAAAAAGGTAGGTATATTCTCATATCCATTTCCTAATCCTCTTGTCTAGCTTCGGTCCCTACTCAGCCTTAATCATATCGATGCACCCGTCCATCTATCTCTCGAAACATGTGAGGATACTAGAACGCTTACTCAAATGTTTTTGTTATAGTGGAAAGAAGAGCAATGCTTAGTCCAATGCATTAATCAACATTTTTTGATCAATTTGTAGCAGAATATATTGAATAGTATTAGATTCCATTGCCAGGATTTTCCAACTGCATCTTCTACACCATTAGTTGATTAGTAGCCTTTGAATATGAACAGTTTCTAGAGGGGGTTTAATTAGCTTAATTGTATTCATTTGCTTCTTATTTAAGAATTTCTTTGTTGAAGTTTCTTTACAGTTTTGGTTAGATAAAGATGCAACACCATTTATAGAGTGGATTTTTTTTTTACCTTTTTTGAAGATCTTTTTAATCAAATTACAAAGTTTACAGTAACATTATATCATACTTGACTGAAAAAAAGTAATTTTAACTTTTATAAGTATATAAACTGTTACCAATGTAAATTATTATAAGGGTGTTCAACAGTCTAAAAAGATACAACATTACTTAAAATTTAGTAAATATTAAAAACAATACAAGACAATAAACTAACGTATAACATAACCAAATTAATTGCGAAATCAACTGGGAAGTAACATGACGAAAACCAAACCTTTATTTATTTGTAAAAATACAAAATGGTTGATCTAATGTGTAACATAATAAAAGCATTTAACTAACAAATAAATATATTATTGGTTACAAAAGTACGATGTTCAATTTGACCACTAATTGAATATTTTTAAGTTTAACAATTGATTAAACACAAGTATGACCTTTACAAAAAATTGATATCAGGTGCTTATTTGTAGTCTTCTTCAAAACACAATCTAACATAATTATTCTGATAATAAAAACGTAGAATTAGAAGACTAAAATCTCCAATTTGATAATGGTTTTTTCCCCTCAATGTACATGTGCAAAATAAAAAATAGATGAAAACTGTTTTCTAGAGCAAAAATTGCAATCCAAACCTCAATGACTATGTATTAATGGCTTAGAAGATCAGTTCTGAGGTCTTATAAGCAATGTGCAAGACTATCTGTTTGGTGGTGTCAAATGTCACTTGGAGTTCCCCCAAACACTTCAGTAGGAAATCTTGAACAAAACATCCCAATGAAGTGTTCGGAGGATCTCTGAGGGACACTTGGCCTTTTCCTTCATCTCTGTTCCTTTGTAGCTACTTGATGTGTTTGATGAATAAAAACGACATAGTTACAGGTATATATAGAAAAAGAGTTGAGGGAAAGTGTTTGTTCGATGAAGATGGATGCATTGGAATCTTGAACATGGTCGGTATTGTGTCTCCATTAGGAGACTGATGTTTGCAGTTCTTCACATAAGGGGGAATATCTGAAAATGAGAAATCATGATGAGGACCAGATGAAGAGAGGCATAATATTCTCTTTTCATCATCTATCCCATATACACGACTAGGTTCAATTTCTGACTTCACACATGTTGGTATAAAATTCCATAGGAGGATAAGTATCTACATTAATGATCACGCACAACTTGGCTGGAAATTGGAATATATTATAACTCGACTCTAAAAGAAGAATCAGCTACAGGTGCTGAAAGGTGGGTCGTATATAGCGTTACAGACAGGGGAAGAGGCAGGGTATGCAAGATCTTGCTCCCATTGAACTTTTGTGAAAGATTTCCTATAAGATGTCTAACTGTTTTGCTGAGTTAATACTCTCATTAGCTCCCTTGGGTCTTCACTATCTCCAAACAATCACTTTCAACCATCACCCTCCCAGTATCTTCAGATAACTAAAGGGGGAAAGCAAGATCCTCAGATCTACTGATGCATCCTAGTTAGTCAGCCTATCAGCTTACAGCCTATCAGATCTACTGATGCATTCTAGTTGTTGGCTAATAAGTTAGTTGTAAACGATAAACTAGTCACTTTAGCTAGATGACAATATAAAATTACCTAAAAGAATATGTTTTTTTGGCCATTTATGTAAACTATAAGAGGTATAAATGAAAAAGTGAAAAAAAAAACCTGTGGAGCTTTTATTGAAACATTACCTAATGTAGTTCTTCAAACTACTAGCTCATAAGTTAATCTATGGTATACCAAACGGGTTTTTTTCAATAAGCTAAAAAAATAAGCTAGCTTATGGTTGCCAAACATGAATCTGTGATTGTGTCCCGCTTCTTCCCAACAACTAAATTAAACAAACCCAAATACCCCACTGTTTTGCTTCTTAATGGTTTTCATGTCCACTCTCTTACCAAATCTCTGATCTTTAATTCGTTCGGAAATTCACCTTGATAAATTGCCAAAAAATATGCTCCAAATATACTCGGAAGCTGGCCTCGATCTTCAACCTTCCTTAATCTTTATTTCATCGAGTTTAGGGTTCTTAGATTTCTTTAGATCCCTCCTCGCTTCTTCTGAACCGCTTATGAAAATACCTACAATATATTTGTTTTGTTGTTAAACTTTGGAAGTAGTCCCAATCTTTGAGTTCCAACTTTTTAATCAAATTAATGAGTTGATATTTTTTGTATCATACTAATTGATAACATAAAAAAGTCCATTTTGGCTTTTATAAGTGTATAAAATTTTAATATTGTATATTATACGGGTTTTAAAAAGTCTAAAAAGATATAACAATACTTACAAATTTAGTACATATTAAAACAAATACGACACAACAGATATACTCAGCGAACAAAATACGATGTTTGATTTGATATACATATAACTATAAGCAAATTACTTGAGAAACCAACTGGGAAGTAACATAATCAAACCGAACCTAAAATCTGATTGTTACATATTTTATTTGTAAGAGTACACAATGGTTGATCTAATGAATAGTTTAATAAAAACAATGCTAATAAATAAATATACTCAGCGAACAAAATACGATGTTCGATTTGATATATTGCTTGATAAAAATGTTTAACCATTGATTCGAATACTTTAATGTTTAACCACTGATTCAAATACTTTAATGTTTAACTATTGATTAAATACAAGTATGCACATACAAAAAAATGACATAAGGTGCTAGTATATTTTATGTGGATATGTATCTTTTTTGTGTATGAACTATTTTAATGTTGTTTTTGCCTTATCCCAAAGGGGTATCAATCTACATTTCATAGATAAATTAATTTTCTTTTTTCTAGTAAAGAATCAATGCTTCAACCAGAAATGTATGTTCTATTCATTTCATGAGCTGTATATTTATTTTTCTTCTAGATTTTTCATATGATGTACACAAATAAATCATTTAACGGAATAAGATTTCAACATTAAAGCATCCAAACAAATACAATTAAGATTAAATTATGTAAACCTATTGACATAAATCAATTTACCGCCACTGATATAGGACTACTCAGCAAATAATAGTTGTATAAATCAAACCTAAAATAAGACTTGTCTAAATTGCTAGGACCTCTTTATAGTACTTAAGTTTGTAAATTGCATCCCACCCTAATATATGGTCTAGTGAATAAGTCTCAATGGATGGATGGCATGCATTCAAATCCCTATCCATACTTTTTATGTTTTCATTATAAAAAGGAGCATCCACCACTCCTTCAGTTCCAAACATAGCCTTGATTGATAGGTGAATATTCTTAAAAATTAAAACTAAAATTCTTTGTGGTCTCACAAGGCTACTCGAAACATAATTGAACCTAATTATTCCGATAATAAACATGTAGAACTGTAGAAGTAGAATACTATAAAATCTCCTATTTTATAACTGTTTTTTCTCTCAATGTACATGTGCATGCAAAATAGAAAATAAATGAAATTTGTTTTTTTTTAAAACTGTTTTCTGGAGCAAAACTTGCAACCCGACCTCAAATTCATGTATTAATGGCTTAGAATATCAGTTGTGAAGTATTATAAACAATGTGCAAAACTTCAACTTCTTGTTTGCTGGTGTCAAGTGGCACTTGGAGTTCCCCCAAACACTTCAGTGGAAAATCTTGAACAAACATCCCAGTGAAGTGTTTGGAGGATCTCTGAGGGACACTTGGCCTTTTTCTTCATCTCTGTTCCTTTGTAGTTACTTGATGTGTTTGATGAATAAAATGCCATAGTTACAGGTATATATAGAAAAAAGGGTTGAGGGAAAGTCTCTCTTCGATGAACATTATATAGATGCATTAGAAGCTTGAACATGGTTGGTATTGTGTCTCCATTAGGAGACTGATTTTTTCAGTTTCACATAAAAGGGGAAAAGATCTGAAAATGAGATGTCGTTGTGAAGACCAGGTGAAGAGGAGCATTGTATTCTCATTTCATCAACCATCCCTTATAACCGACTAGGTTCAATTTCTGACTTCACACATTGGCATATGATTCCATATGAGGATAAATATCTACATTAATGATCGCTCACAATTTGACTAGAATAAAATATACCTCGACTCTAGAAGAAGAATCAGCTACAGATGCTGAAGGGTGTGCCGTATATAGCGTTACAGACAGAGAAAGAGGCAGGGTATACAAGATCCTAAGCCAAATGAACAATTTCTAGAGGCTTTGCTTTGTATCATTTTGCTTCTTATTGGAGAATTTCTTTATTGAAGTTTGTTTTACAGTTTTGGTTTGATAAAGGTCCAACATCTTTGAAGGCCGTGGAGTCATTTTTCAAGCAATCAGCTTAAGTTTATGAACATACGCGTGCATTCAACTGCTTTCATTGTTCGTTACAATGTGTGGGTAATTACATAACCTTGAAAAGAAAGAAATTTGTATTGCACTTTTAGACTTTACTAACACTAATATGGGAGAGAGAGAGAGAGAGACACTTTGGTGCGTATGAAGAATTTTCACACCGTTTCTCTCATCTCTATTATCACTATCCAACTATCATATTTAGACACTTGGGCTACGTTTGACAAACTAACTAATAAACTAGTTATTGACTGATAAACTAGTTGTTAGCAAGCTAACTATCAATTTAAAAGCTAGTAGTGGGCTAATAAGTTCGTTGTTAGGAGATAGACAAGTCATGTTAGCTAGTTGAGAATGTAAAATTACCTAAAATGATATGATTTCTGGTCATTTATGTATAATATAAGAGGCATAATTGGAAAAGTGAAAAAAAGCCTATGGAGCTTTTATTGAAATGCTAATTTATGGTTTACCAAAAAGGATTTTTTTCAATAGACTAAAAAAATAAGTTAGCTTATGGTTGCCAAACATGACCTTGTGATTGTGTCCCTCTCTTCTTCCCAAATACTAAATCTTACAAACTCAAATATGCCACCGTTTTGCTTTTTAATGGTTTTCATCTCCACTATCATTCCAAATCTTCCAAACCTCTAATCTTCGTTCAGAAATGCATCTTGATAAATTGCCCACAAATATGATGCAAATATACTCAGAAGATGGCCTCGATCTTTGACCTTTATCGGTCTTTATTTAATGGATTTTAGGGTTCTTAGATTTATTTTCATCCCTCCTCACTTTTTCTGAACCACTTATGACGATATCTACAATATATTTGTTTTGTTGTTGAACTCTAGAATTAGTCCCCAGCTTGGAGTTCCAAATTTATAATTAAATTAAATGAGTGGAATTTTTTTTTGTATCATACTAACTGATACTTAACAGACAAAAGTCATTTTGACTTTTAAGTATATAAACTTTTGCCATTGTATATTATAAGGGTTTTAAACAAAGTCTAAAAAGATATAACATTACTTACAAATTTAGTACATATTAAAACAATACAAGACAATAGACTAACATATAACTATAACCAAATTAATCGAGAAACCAACTTGGAAGTAACCTCATCAAAACTGAACCTAAAATCTGATTGTTACATATCTTATTCATAAGAGTACAAAATGGTTGATCTAATGTGTAATTTAATAAAAACAGTAACTAATAAATACATACTCTCAGGGAAAAAAGAACGATGTTCGATTTGATATATTGTTTGATAATAAATGTTTAACCACTGATCAAATATTTTAATGTTTAACTATTGATTAAAAACAAGTATGCCCTTTACAAATTTTTTTTGACAAAAGGTGCTTGCATATTTTATGTGGATGTGGATCTTTGTTGGGTATGAACATATTTTATTGTTGTTTTTGCCTTATCCCAAAAGGGTATAACCTAGATATATTCTTTTTCCTTTTCTAGTAAAGAATAAATGGTTCAACCAGAATTGTATATTCTATTCATTTTGTGAGCTGTATATTTATTTTTCTTCTAGAATATTCATATGATGTACACAAAATAAATTATTAACCAAATAAGATTTCAACTTTAAATCATCCAAAAGTATATACTTAAAATTTAATTATGTAAAGAGAGCATTCCACCACTACTTCAGTTCCAAACATAGCCTTGATTGATTGGTGAATATTCTTAAAAGTTAAAACTCAAACTGTTTGTGATCTCACAAGGCTACCCAAAACATAATTGAACCTAATTATTCCGATTATAAACATGTAGATAGTAGAAGTATAAGTCTATGTATTTTATAACCGTTTTTTCTCTCAGTGTACATGTGCAAAAGAGAAAATAGATGAAAATTTTGTTTTATTTAAAAACTGTTTTCTGGAGCAAAACTTGCAACCCGACCTCATGTTCGAGTATTAACGGCTTAGAAGATCAGTTGTAAGGTATTATAAGCAATGTGCAAGACTTATTGTTTGGTGGTGTCAAGTGGCACTTGGAGTTCCCCCAAACACTTCAGCAGGAAATCTTGAACAAATATCCCAATGAAGTGTTCGGAGGATCTCTGAGGGACACTTGGCCTTTGTCTTCATATCTGTTCTTTTGTAGTTACTTAATGTGTTTGATGAAAAAAATGACATATATTTACAGGTATATATAGAAAAAGGGTTGAGGGAAAGTGTTGGTTCGATGAACATGGATGCATTAGAAGCTTGAACATGGTCGGTTTTGTGTCTCCATTAGGAGACTGATGTTTCTAGTTTTCACATAAAGGGGGAAATCTGAAAATGTGAAGTCATGGTGAGGACCAGATGAAGAGAGGCATAATATTCTCTTTTCATCGTCTATCCCATATACACGACTAGGTTCAATTTCTGACGTCACACATGTTGGCATACGATTCCATATGAGGATAAGTATCTACATTAATCATCACCCCACAACTTGACTGAAATAAAATATACCTCGACAGCTCGACTCTAAAAGAAGATTCAGCTACAGATGCTGAAGGGTGGGTCGTATATAGCTTTATAGACAGGGGCAGAGGCAGGGTATACAAGATCCTAAGCCAATTAAACTTTTTGCGAAAGATTTCCTATAAGATGTCTAACAGTTTTGCTGAGTTAATACTCTTATAGCTCCCTTGGGCCTTGACTATCTCCAAACATTCACTTCCAATCATCATCCTCCCAGTATCTTCATATAACCAAAGGGGAGGGAAAGCAAGATCCTCACGTCTACAGATGCATACTAGTAGTCAACACTGAAACAACTATTTTTATGATCTTATTTACATACATGCATGTTATTTTCTCGATCTTATAATCAACATTATCGGAGAAATTGTCAGTAAAACCATTCAATCCTCACATACTACTATTAGTTTCAGTTATGGTTTCCAAAGGTAATCAAAATTTAAAATTTGATTTAAGACTATGAAATCAACCAAAAATCTACGCATAATACTTCAAATTTTTGAAAAATAGCACATAAACACCAACTTAACTCTCAACCTTGATTGGGACGAGAGAATACGTCGTACCTGGAATTAGGTTTTCTCCATCCGATGTCCAGTAGAAGTGTATTTTCACAGAAGATTTACTTTGGTTAAACATCAAATTCTAGTAGAAACCCTAAGAAGATATCGATTTGGGAACCAAACATAATCCCCATCTCTGAATTTTGGATTCATAGATATAATTAGCATTAGAGATGATGGATCGAAATGTAGAAGAATTACGAGGATTGTGGATTCTTTTTGGCGCCATTTCGACGTTTATAGGAAAAGAAGCAGGAACGATTTTGTTCATGAAGGAGTACTTCGATTGTGACAGAGAAGGAGCGATTTCGATTTGTGTGAAAAATTAAAGAGTAAACTTTACTTTTGGTCCCTAAAGTTTATCAATTTTAATTGATATCATCCCTAAACTTTAAAAACCCGGATTTGGTCCCTCAAGTTTATCATTTCACAACGGTTTTTGTCCCTCCCATTAACGACTGTTAAAAGTTTCCGTTAAGTCCAAATAAATAAAGGGTATTTTGGTCATTCAACTTATTATCTTATTTTTTATTTATAAAAAAATTAAAAAGAATTATACTCTATCATAATATTTATTATTATGCATATCATATAATTTAGTTATATACACACCAAACACAAACGCATGTTAGACGACACAAAGACACCTTGGGTCACCTTCTCTGGTGAGTTCAAACACCGGCAACCAATAAACAATTAAGGAAATCAAAAAATTGATAAAATTTCTTTTAGCAATTTCTAAACCATGAGGATGACACATCATCACATTTGGATTTCCTTTAGTTAGTAAATTGAAAGATGAAAATTGTATAATGAATATCTCTAGTAAATTATGTAATTTGAAAGTTAAAGCTAATTGGAAGTGAAATTACCAAATAAGCCTTCTTATAATGAAATAGTTTTCCAATATGAATAAAATATTATATTAAAAAATAAGAGTGTTATTATTTAATATTTAAAAATATTCAAAAAAAACGTGAATAAAACATTTTATTAATGAATTAGAGTATTATTATTTAATATTTAGAAATATTAAAAATATTAAAGAGAAAATGAAAGGTTTTCTCATTTATTATCAATTTTTATTAAAAAATAATTCAAAAACATGAGAAAAAAGATAAAAAGGAATCAAGTTTTCTTAAGATAGCACATCATCTCTCCATGGTTTTGCTTTAATATATATATAGATATAGATATAGATTTTGATTGAACACTTACCCATTTTGTAGATATTGTCTTTTTATTATTGACTAAAAACCACACTTGACTCATTTGTCATTTTCAATTGATATTGTCTCTAAACTATCAAAACTCGGATTTGGTCCCTCACGTTTGTCATTTCACTTTGGTTTGGTCCCTCCTTCTAATGGCCGTTGTCTTTTTTCTGTTAAGTCCATTTTAATGAGGGGTGTTATGGTCATTTTATGTTTTCTTGAATTTTATATTAAAACTAAAAAAAGGATTTATTACAAAAATTATATATATATATATATATATATATTATACATTTATAAAAAAGAAAAAAGAGACTAAAAAAAACCGTTTTCTTTCTTCGTCACCACGATCTACCCTCCCCCCCCCCCCCCTTTCTCTCTTCTCCCCCCAAATAATGAAACCGTCGGCGATGAACAAAACCACCACCATATCAATGAACAAAACCCCATTTTCTCTTCTTCTGGTTCTGTTCGTGACATTGATGGGGACACAGGGGGATGGGGATTTGGTTCGGTTCTTGATATCAATGAGGAAACAGGGTGGAGGGGGCTACCACCACCATGAGGGCTAACATAATTGTCGGCGCTTCATCCCCCCCCCCCCTTTGCTTTTCTCTCTCTAAAGAGGGCTACCACCACCAGCGATTTAGTGGTAATTTCTCTACCCAATATCTTTTTGGAATGAATGAACGTCAATGATTTTAAAGTTTTTGGGCATAAAGATGTTTAATCATTTATCAACTGATAAATAAATATTATTTATACTTTTTACTTATATAGTTGTTCTCAATAGATTTTGTTTCTTTATAGTGTTTCTTATTTAGATCAAGTACTTGTTTCTTTGGGTTCTGATTGAAAATTGTAACAAAACTCAGGTCGGTTGGAAGGATTTATCTTAATTGTTGGAAAAAGCCAATCTAAATGGATCAGCAAAACATTTTTTAAGAAAACTGGCTTAAAATAGACCTAAAAAGTGATTCAATAATAATTGCTCTGACAATTATCTTGTCAGGTTTCATTAATGCCCACGGTTCTAAAATTGGTGGTCATAAAACAGCCTTATCTTTTATCAGTTGATAAATAAATGTTAGTCTTGTTATACTTGTATAGTTGTTTTTAACGAATAATGTCTCCTTATTTTACTGCTAATTTTGATTAAATACTTACGCTTTTTGTAGATAATATCTTTTTATTACTGATTAAAAATCATAGTTGACTCATTTATTTGAAATGCTTGAATTTTATCTGATGAAAAACCTAATAAAAGTCGGTCTGAAAAGACTATGGGTTATGAAATTTGCCAAAAATGATGACCCAAAAGGCAATTCAAATAGAGTTGTTTTTTTTAATTTGTTTCTTTATTTTGATTAAGCACCTGTTTTTTTTTCTCTGTAGATCTTATCTTTTCGCTGACTGCTGCTGATTAAAAATCCAAACTGTACTCTATATGCTGACCTTACACGGTGAGAAAATCAAAGAAAGTCGGTTTGTGATGACCTAAGAAGTGATTCAATGATGATCCTTCCGACCATTATCTTTTTGGGATCAATGAACATCGAGGCCTTTAAAATCGATGATTGTAAAGTGGCGTAACCGATTACCCATTTATAAATAAATATTATTCATATTTACTTCATTAGTTGTTTTTGATTAATTATGGTTTTATATTTTCTTGTTATTTTGATTACGCTTTTTCCTTTTGTAGATATTATCTTTCTATGTCATTGATTAAAACGACATCTGAACTTTTTTATTTGAAACAACTGATATTTGATCTTGAAGATAAAAAATAGTCGGTATGGTAAAACCATGTTTTTAGAAAACTTGCCTAAAGTGATGACAAAAAAGAAGTTCACTGATGAATCAAAAATGATTATATTTTCAGACTTTCAGTTCAATTAAAATGATGACCCAAAGGGCGATTCAATGATGATATCTGTAAACATTATCTTTTCTTTTTTAATTGGCATTCAAAAATTTTCAAATTGATAATTATAGAACGTTTTAAACATTTATTAATTGATATATAAAAGTTTTTAATATTATAATTCGACCATTATTGTTGATATATTTTCTTTGTTTTTTTTAATTATTAAACACTTAAGTTTTTATAATCACTTTTAGTTGCTACATAAAAATCAAAATTGTAATCAACCAATCGAAATAGTTGAGTTTTCTCTGCTGAGAAAACCAATTAGAGTCGGCTTTTTAAAAGAGTTGCTTAAAATGATGACTCAAAAATTGATTCAATAATGATCCCTCTAACCATTATATTTTCTGTATCAAAATTTGTGCAAGATTTAAAAATTGTTGATCATTAAATGGTTTTTACAAATAAATGTATAAATATACATTATTTATATTTTGATTCTACTGTTATTATTAATGGATATTGTTTATTTGCGTTGCTTCTTATTTCGATAAAATACTTACCTTTTTGTTGTAGATTTTATCTTTTTTGGTTGGATGTAACCTGTAACAGAACGGAACGGTCGGTTGAAATAACTGAAGATTGTCGTTTTGCTAAACTTGGTAAAAAGGATGACCCAGAGAGCAATTCAACGATGATCCATATCCAAGCTCAATAAAACATTCATGATTTTTAAGATTGATGATATTTAAGCGGTTTGACTGATGTATTTTGTTTTCCTTAATTTCGTTCGTTTTTATTAAGCCCTTTACTTTTCTAGTAGATCTCATATTTTTTTTTATTGATGTTGGAAAACTTGTTTAAAATGATGAACCAATAAATGATTCAATATTGATTTCTCTAACAATTATCTTTTTGGAATCAATGAATGTCAATGATTTAGTCTTAATTGCCTGAAAAATCCCCAATCAGAATGGATAGACAAAACTTTTTAAAAAAACCTGCTTGAAATTAAGTGATCATAAAACGGCTTAATCTTTTATCAATTAATAAATAAATGTTAGGCATATTATACTTTCGTAGTTGTTTTTGCTGGATACTATCTCCTTATTTTACTTCTAAATTTGAGTAAATACTTACCCAACTTGTAGATATTATCTTTTTATTACTGATTAAAAATCATAGTTGATTCATTTGTTTGAAATGATTGAATTTTATCTGATGAAAAAGCCAATAAAAGTCAGTCTGAAAAGAATATGTTTTAGGAAATTCGCCAAAAATGATGACCCAAAAGGCACTTCAAAGATTGACCCACTCTATAATAGTTTTTGATGAATTTTGTTTCTTTGTTTTGATTAAGCACTTGTTTTTTCATAGATCTTAACTGTTTTTTTGTTGATTAAAACCTAGACTGAACTTTGTAGGTCAAAATGATGGACCTTATACGGTGAGAAAATCAACGGTCTGTAAAAAACATGTTTCGAAAAACTTGGTTAAAATGATGATCATAAAGTGGCGTAACTGATTATCCATTTATAAAGAAATATTATTTGAATTTACTTGTTTTCGATTATTTATGTTTTTATATTTGCTTGTCATTTTGATTACACCTTTTTTTTTGTAGATATTTTCTTTCTTTGTCGTTGATTAAAACGACATCTGAACTTTTTTGTTCGAAACAATTGATATTTGATGGAAGATCAAAGAGAATCAATATGGCAAAACCACGTTTTTAGAAAATTTCCCTAAAATGATGACAAAAAAGAAGTTCACTAAAAATTCTGAAATAATTATATTTGACGGATATTGTCTCCTTATTTTACTTCTAATTTTGATTAAACACTTATCCTTTTTGCATATATTATCTTTTTATTACTGATTAAAAACCACAGTTCACTGGTTTGTTTGAAATGATTGAATTTTATCTGGTGAAAAAGCCAATAAGAGTCGGTCTGAAAAGAATATGTTTTAGGAAATTCGTCAAAAACGATGACCCAAAAGACAATCCAAAAATGGCCCCTTCTATAACCGTTTTTGATGAATTTTGTTTCTTTATTTTAAGTAAGGACTTATTTTCTCTGTAGATCTTATATAGGTCAAAAAGATTAACCTTATTTAGTGAGAAAATCAAACGGAGTCGGTCTGTAAAAAATAATGTAAACTTGGTTAAAATGATGACCTAAGTAGTGATTCAATGATGACCCTTCCCGACCGATATCTTTTTTGGATCAATGAACATCGAGGATCTTAAAATTGATGACCGTAAAGCGGCGAACTGCTTATCCATTTAGAAATAAATATTATATTCATATTTGTGAAGAATTTAAAATTGATGATCATAAAACAATTTTACGATTTATTCATGTATAAATAATTGTTATTTATATTTTAAATCTTCAATTGTAATGAATGGATTTCGATTATTTTTGTTGCTTCTTATTTCGCTAAAATACTGACCTTTTTGTAGTAGATTTTATGTTTTTTTTGTTGCATGTAACCTGTAACTGAACCGTCGGTTGAAATAACTGAAGATTGACATACAGAGCAATTAAGTGATGATCCATATTCAGGCTCAACAAATATTCATGATTTTGAAAGTTGAAGATCTTTAAGTGGTTTGACTGATGTATTTTGTTTCTTTTTTGCTTTCGCTCGTTTTTATTAAGCCCTTACTTTTCGTGTAGATCTTATTTTTTTTAATTGAGGGCAAGTCCGTAAAATCCTTGTTTTGGAAAACTTGTTTAAAATGATGACACAATAAGTAATTGAGTAGTGATTTCTCTAACCATTATATTTTTGGAATCAATGTCAATGATTTAATCTTAATTGCGGGAATACCCCCCATCAGAATGAATCTGCAAAACCTTTTCTTATAAACTTTCTTGAAATAGACCTAATTAAGCATTGATTCAATTGTAAGATCTCACGGTTGGGGAGAGGAACAAATGTTGCCTTATAAGAGACTTGATACGTCCTCTATCAGACGCGTTTTAAAACCACGAATCCAGGTGTGTGGACAAATCAGACAATATCTGGTACGGTTGGTCTGGAATGTTACAGATGGTATCAGAGTTGGAACCAGACTAGTTTGCCAGCAAGGACGCTGGGCTCCCAAGGGGGGTGGATTGTAAGATCCACATTGGTTGGGGAGGGGAATAAAGTTTGCCTTATAAGGGAGATACGCGTTTTAAAACAATGAGTCCAGGTGTGTGGACAAAGCGGACAATATCTGATACGGTTGGCCTGAAATGTTACATCAATGATGATTACTCTCAAAATTATCTTATCAGGATCTATTAATGTCCAAGATTCTAAAATTGATGGTCATAAAACGGATTAATCATTTATCAATTGATAAATAAATGTTAGCCATATTATACTTGTATAGTTGTTTTTGACAGATATTGTTTTCTTATTTAATTCTAATTTTGATTGAACACTTACCCTTTTTGTAGATATTATCTTTTTATTATTGACTAAAAACCACACTTGACTCATTTGTTTGAAATGATTTAATTTTATCGGGTGAAAAAGCCAATAATGATGACCCAAAAGGTAATTCAAAGATGACCCTTTATAGCTGTTTTTGATGAATTTTGTTTCTTTGTTTTGATTAAGCAGTTGTTGTTTTTTTTTCCCTGGCACCTTTTTCTCCGACAACACTTTTTAAAACCCCCTCACCCCCATATCGATTTGCTACAGATCCTTAGACTCTCCAAATGTTTTTGGTTTCTCATTCAGGACAAAGTTAAATATGGCGGTGTTCGTTGCTGCCGATGGGGTAATTAGAGGATGAAACTTACAAAGGTAGGCCACTAGATGCATAGATCAATATCCCATATGAAACACAAGGTTCTCTCCCCCTCCATAATCTTAACCTATATCTGTGTTTGATTTTAAAAAAGAGAATTTGGGGATGAGCAAAGGTTTATTGTGTTTGATTTGGTGGTGTTTTGGGGGAGAAGAAATAAAAGTTGTACGTGGAGGGCCTTGCAGAAAGAGGGAAGGGGTGCCAGAGATGAAGGCGGAGGGTAGGGGAAATGGTGTTGCCGAATAAAAGTGTGATGCAATTGAGAGTTCTTATTCCACATCCAGATCCACATCTATTTCGTAACCCAGACATCCAGACTTGCATCATGTTCTGAAGTTGGGGGAATCGAATATGGCATTGACGGGGAACAAGGGGTGCGATAGGAACGTGGAGTTGGGATGAGGACTGGTAGGGGGCTACGACGATGGTGGTGGTGGTGTTAAGAACACACTCTTGTTGCCATGGAAAAGTCAAGAGGAGAAGATTGTGAACCAGTTGCTACATTCAATCCCTTTAAGCATTCATCCTTTTTCAAATGGAAAAGTCAAACGGTGATGGTGGTGTTGGTGTTAGGACTCAATCATTTATGTTCCTTCAATTTGTGTTTACATATACACATATACGTATATCTATATAGAGGTGGGTTCAAACGAGAACATCATTAGGTGGGGAGCTTTCGGTCCCAAAACCTCAAGGTGGCCAGGTTGAACGTGAGGTAGGCCATGCGACCTAGCCAGATCGTGTTCAGTCATAGATGCTTTTGGTACAAATTAGCGAGATGCGATGTATGGAACTGGAGGCAGGGAAAGAGAAAGGCCACAACAGGAGTGGTATATCAATTTCTTTCTTTTGTTTATTGTTATCTTTGTACACCAAATATTATTTTGCCTTTCTGTCTCAACAACAAAATCTTTTCTGCAGCGGGTGATATTTGTTTCCTTTCAAAGTGTTTCCCAGTGGGACAATTGTAATTATTCAAGGTAGAGTTCTAAGCGGGGGCATAACCAGGTTGTTAACTTGCGTTATGAATACTAGAAATATAGTTCTGGGCCTACACAAAAGTTTATATATATATATATATATATATTTACTTTTTACGTACACTACGAATGAAAGTTTGAGGGTATGCATGTGCATACCATCTCTTCAATGTGGTTCTGCCTCCAAGTCTAAAACCATAGTTTCCTTTTTTGGTGGGGTAATTTTGTTGTTGTTGTTGTTGTTGTATGTATCAAAGATGGAGAAGATACCAACACACATGGCTATGACCA
Organism: Arctium lappa; assembly: GCA_023525745.1. NCBI lineage: Eukaryota > Viridiplantae > Streptophyta > Magnoliopsida > Asterales > Asteraceae > Arctium > Arctium lappa. The sequence goes on along the minus strand of CM042052.1, from coordinate 84,786,392 downwards.
CCAAATCGTTTGGCATAATCCTCCATCTGTTGCCAAGAAGAACAACTAGTTTGTACATGACCAAGTACTTGAACACAGAAAGACAAACTTACCATTAAAAGTTGCTTCACTTCTTGAATTCCATGGAGACCAAATAATAATTGCCCAGAACTTTCTTAGAGCAGATTAGATTCCTTTGTATATGAGTTGAATGAACCAAACTAATGTCTATTAAGTCACCGACATTAACTACCAAGTCATATTACAACTTCTCCAAATGCTCAATACCCTTGCACGCTATAACATAAGCAAAACTCTTTTGCAACATACTTTCCCTTTGATGTGAGGTTACTCAAACCAAGAGACTTGAAGGTACCAATTTTTCTCAAATAAAAAGACCCCAAAAAAGTCTGGAATGGATTATGCAATGGGATATTGGTGAACTGGCTTGGTGTTTCAGCAATGTTCATTTAATGGTGCTGAGTCCAATAATGTTCCTTTAGGGTGCGTTTGCCGTTTGGTATCCGGACAGGACAGAACAACACAAGACAGAACAACACAAGACAGAACAACTGTTCAAAGTTTGGTAAGACAGACTAGACATGACAGAACATATACAATGACCAATTTACCTCTAAATGGATGCGTTTCAATCGTTTGGCATAATCCTGTCCAGTGTACCAAATGCACCCTTAAATGGATGCGTTTCAATCTTTGTTGTGGGTCACACCAATATCCCATAAGGGAGAACTTTTCCTGTTCAATTGTTTCAATGTTTGTGGCAGTGAACCAAACTCTTGTGACCTAGTTACTTACAGGTTGGATACCATGGTTATTAAAAAGTATTTCTTTAACTATTTCAATAGAACTTATGGATGGAGTGCTCACCGGATCTCTCAAGACACTTGGCTTTTTGCCTTCTTTGGTAGTCGTTGGTAGTTGCTTGACGAGTTACGTGAGAAAACACACCCTAATTGCTAGTAGATATAAAAATTAAAATGAGAAGTATCCAACTGCTGTACATGCACTTGAGGCTTAAACCTAGTAGACTGATCGTTTCATCCTAGTATAAGAAAAGAAGGGATGATCAAAATTCATGTGATGGACCACAAAAAAAAGGTAGGTATATTCTCATATCCATTTCCTAATCCTCTTGTCTAGCTTCGGTTCCTACTCAGCCTTAATCATATCGATGCACCCGTCCATCTATCTCACGAAACATGTGAGGATACTAGAAAGCTTACTCAGATGTTTTTGTTATAGTGGAAAGAAGAGCAATGCTTAGTCCAATGCATTAATCAACATTTTTGATCAATTTGTAGCAAGATATATTGAATAGTATTAGATTCCATTGCCAGGTTTTTCCAACCGCATCTTCTACACCATTAGTTGATTAGTAGCCTTTCAATATGAACAGTTTCTAGAGGGGGTTTAATTAGCTTAATTGTATTCATTTGCTTCTTATTTAAGAATTTCTTTGTTGGAAGTTTCTTTACAGTTTTGGTTAGATAAAGATGCAACACCATCTATAGAGTGGATATATATAAGTATATAAACTGTTACCAATGTAAATTATTATAAATAAGGGCGTTCAACCGTCTAAAAAGATACAACATTACTTAAAATTTAGTACATATTAAAAACAATACAAGACAATAAACTAACGTATAACATAACCAAATTAATTGCGAAATCAACTGGGAAGTAACATGACGAAAACCAAACCTTTATTATTTGTAAAAATACAAAATGGTTGATAATTTGTAACATAATAAAAACATTTAACTAACTAACAAATAAATATATTATTGGTTACAAAAGTACGATGTTCGATTTGACCACTAATTGAATATTTTTAAGTTTAACTATTGATTAAACACAAGTACGACCTTTACAAAAAATTGATATCAGGTGCTTCTTTGTAGTCTTCCTCAAAACACAATCTAACGTAATTATTCTGATAATAAAAACGTAGAAGTAAAAGACTATAAAATCTCCAATTTGATAATGGTTTTTTCCCCTCAATGTACATGTGCAAAATAAAAAAATAGATGAAATTTGTTTATTTAAAAACTGTTTTCTGGAGCAAAAATTGCAATCCAAACCTCAATGACTATGTATTAATGGCTTAGAAGATCAGTTCTGAGGTCTTATAAGCAATGTGCAAGACTATCTGTTTGGTGGTGTCAAGTGGCACTTGGAGTTCCCCCAAACACTTCAGTAGGAAATCTTGAACAATACATCCCAATGAAGTGTTCGGAGGATCTCTGAGGGACACTTGGCCTTTTCCTTCATCTCTGTTCCTTTGTAGTTACTTGATGTGTTTGATGAATAAAAATAACATAGTTACAGGTATATATAGAAAAAGAGTTGAGGGAAAGTGTTTGTTCGATGAACATGGATGCATTGGAAGCTTGAACATGGTCGGTATTGTGTCTCCATTAGGAGACTGATGTTTGCAGTTCTTCACATAAGGGGGAAAATCTGAAAATGAGAAATCATGGTGAGGACCAGATGAAGAGAGGCATAATATTCTCTTTTCATCATCTATCCCATATACACGACTAGGTTCAATTTCTGACTTCACACATGTTGGTATACAATACAATTTCATATGAGGATAAGTATCTACATTAATGATCACGCACAACTTGACTGGAAATTGGAATATATTATAACTCGACTCTAAAAGAAGAATCAGCTACAGGTGCTGAAAGGTGGGTCGTATATAGCGTTACAGACAGGGGAAGAGGCAGGGTATGCAAGATCTTGCTCCCATTGAACTTTTGTGAAAAATTTCCTATAAGATGTCTAACTGTTTTGCTGAGTTAATACTCTTATTAGCTCCCTTGGGCCTTGACTATCTCCAAACAATCACTTTCAACCATCACCCTCCCAGTATCTTCAGATAACTAAAGGGGGAAAGCAAGATCCTCAGATCTACTGATGCATCCTAGTTAGTCAGCCTATCAGCTTACATGCATTCAGAAGACTGAAACAACTATTATCTTATTTGCAAACATGCATGTTATTTTTTCATTTATTCTCATTCGATCTTGTATCTTATGTCTAGTTGTAACACTTAAGTAATCAACTATTATCGGAGAAACTATCAATAAAACCACACAATCATCACAATCCACATACTACTATTAATTTCAATCACGGTTTCCAAAGGTAATCAAAATTATAGAATTTGATTAAAACTACGAAATTAACCACAAATCATCACATAAAACTTTCAAATTCTGAAAAATAGCACATAAACACCAACTTAATTCTCAACCTCGATTAGGAAGAGAGAATACGTCGTACCTGGAATTAGGTTTTGTCCACCCGATGTTCCGTATGAGAGTATTTTCACTGCAGCAGAGGAGATTTAGTCTGGTTGAAGAACATGGATTAAACATCAAATTGTGGAGATAATGGATAATTAGGTAACTTACTTACCAATAGAGATCCCTAAGAAGATATTGATTTCAGAACTGAAATTAATCCCCGTCTCTGATTTTTCGATTGATAAATATAAGAAGCATTAGAGATGACGGAGTGAATTGTGGAAGAATGAGGAGTGCATACGGAAATTTGGTTTTGGTGGTGGAAGGGGTGAGAAGAGGAGGGCAGGGGAGAAGAAAGGCCATACCATGACTGTTATATCAATTTCTTCCTTTCGTTTTTTGTTATCTTTGTACACCAAATATTGTTTTGCTTTTCTGTCTCTACAACAATTTTTTTTCTGCTCCTGGTGATCTTTGTTTCCTTTCAAAGTGTTCCCCAGTGGGACAGTTGTATCCAAGGTATAGTTCTAAGTGGTGCCATAACCAGGTTTTTACTTGCGTAAGAACTGATACTAGAAAAATAGTTCCGGGCCTACACTACCGTGTTATATATATTTTCATTTTTACAGTACAAAAGAAAGTTTGAGGGTATACATGTGTGTACCCATTGTGGATCTGCCTCCCAAGTCTAAAACTATAGTTTCCTTTTTTTGGTGGGAAAACTTTTTTTTCTTTTTCTTTTTTGCATCAAAGATAAAGGAGATACCAACACCCATGACCATGACCATGACCATCAAATATGGCACTGTTGACTTTGGCATATTCCTCCATAGCACAGAACAACTCCATTTGCACATGACCCAGAAAGACATCTTACCATTGAATTGTGCACAAACCAATAAATGCCAAGAACTTTCATAGAGCAGATTAGATCCCTTCGTATCAGTCTTGAATGAACCAATCTAATGTCTACGAGGTCACCCACATCAATTGCCACCAAGCCACTACAACTTCTACAAATGCTCAATGCTCATGCACACTATAACAAAAAATAATCCATGTATTCCAATTCCTTATGGCACCTAACATAAACAACACCCAATACTTATCTACTCAAGGATGGTATTCTTAATTTAGTTTTTAACATACTTTCCCTTTGATGCGAACCACTCCGACAAAAAGACCTGAAGCTACCAATTTTTTCAAATAAAGAAGACCCCAAAAGGTCCGGATTATGCGGTGGGATATTGGTGAACTGGTTTGGTGTTACAACAAAGTTCATTCAATGGATGGATGGCATGCATTCAAATCCCTATCCATACTTTTTATGTTTTCATTATAAAAAGGAGCATCCACCACTCCTTCAGTTCCAAACATAGCCTTGATTGATAGGTGAATATTCTTAAAAATTAAAACTAAAATTCTTTGTGGTCTCACAAGGCTACTGGAAACATAATTGAACCTAATTATTCCGATAATAAACATGTAGAACAGTAGAAGTAGAATACTATAAAATCTCCTATTTTATAACTGTTTTTTCTCTCATTGTACATGTGCATGCAAAATAGAAAATAAATGAAATTTGTTTTTTTTAAAAACTGTTTTCTGGAGCAAAACTTGCAACCCGACCTCAAGTTCATGTATTAATGGCTTAGCTAGAAGATCAGTTGTGAAGTATTATAAACAATGTGCAAAACTTCAATTTCTTGTTTGCTGGTGTCAAGTGGCACTTGGAGTTCCCCAAACACTTCAGTGGAAAATCTTGAACAAACATCCCAGTGAAGTGTTCGGAGGATCTCTGAGGGACACTTGGCGTTTTCCTTCATCTCTGTTCCTTTGTAGTTACTTGATGCCATAGTTACAGGTATATATAGAAAAAAGGGTTGAGGGAAAGTCTCTCTTCGATGAACATTATATAGATGCATTAGAAGCTTGAACATGGTCGGTATTGTGTCTCCATTAGAAGACTGATGTTTTCAGTTTCACATAAAAGGGGAAAAGATCTGAAAATGAGAAGTCGTTGTCAGGACCAGGTGAAGAGAAGCATTGTATACTCATTTCATCAACCATCCCTTACAAGTATATAAACTTTTGCCATTGTATATTATAAGGGTTTTAAAAAAAGTCTAAAAAGATATAACATTACTTACAAATTAAAAAACAATACAAGACAATAGACTAACATATAACTATAACCAAATTAATCGAGAAACCAACTTGGAAGTAACCTCATCAAAACTGAACCTAAAATCTGATTGTTACATATCTTATTCATAAGAGTACAATGATAGAATTCAATGATTATCTTATATATTTTAAATTATTTATATTTAAATTGAGATATCTATTCTGTTTTGATTATGTTTATCAGTTAGTTATGAATTAAAACATATAGCTTTAAAAATTTGTACTCATAATTCATAACTTGTAATATTGAATTTTAAGTAATGTGTATCAATAAACAATATTTAATGCATAAAAGTTTGTTTTTAAAAGTTTTTTTTCGATGGTTTAATTATTTGTAATTTATTTTAGGTTTAATAATATAATTTTTGTTATAAAATAAACATTAAATATTATGTTAGATTTTCTTAATTATATTTTAAACTTTTTATATTTAAATTTGATTTTTATCTTGTATTTAATTATGCTATGAGTGATTTTATGGAGTTGAAGTGGCGAGTGATTTTAGGGGAGTTAAAATGGTTAGAGATAATAATTGAAAGTTAGACTATGTTTGGCAAACTAGCTTTTCAAAACAATACTAGTATAAATAGTTTTTCAATAAGTTAGCTTATAAGATAGTTTATGGTCATCCAAATATGTACAAAAAAAAGCTAGGTTTTTGCCATTATAAACTAGCTTTTTGCCAAACAATGCCTTAATAATTAACATTAAATGTAGTACATAAGGTTTTAATGGTTATTTTTAATAGATTTTAAGTAATTAGGATTAAATAGCAGTACATTAAGCTTTAACAATTATTTTTAATTGTTTTTTATAGATGCTTTATAATATAGTATATATAGATAATTATTAAATCAATAACAGATAAGGTTGAGAGTAATTTAGAACTGATTTAATACATATTGTTGACATTGATTTAATAATTTGTATGAACGGTTGAGATTAGTTTGTATAACTTGTAGGATTTAAGCGATTTGCATTTGAAGTAGCCTCTGCTTATATATTATCTGAATGAGTCAACAAACTACCTTCCGATTTAAAAAAAATAGATGTTAAAAAATAGAAGATTAAAAAAATCATGTTAATTTATTTTATTTTGATTTAAATATTTTAAATTTAGAAATATAAAGTTTAATTTATTTTAATTTTAATGATTAAGTATTTCTTTGAATTAAAATAATTGAGTATTAGTCAATAGTTATCTTGTATTTGAATATGATTATCATATCTTCAACACATTTACAGAAATGAAGCTTTCAAAGTTTTATCTTTTTTTTTTTTCTTCAACGAATACTCCATTTCGTGTTTGTGGGGTACACCAATGGATGAAACTAGTTTGTACATGACCAAGTACTTGAACACAGAAAGATAAACTTACCATTAAAAGTTGCTTCACTTCTTGAATTCCATGGAGACCAAATGTGTACAAACTAATAATTGCCCAGAACTTTCTTAGAGCAGATTAGATTCCTTTGTATCGGAGTTGAATGAACCAAACTAATGTCTATTAAGTCACCGACATTAACTACCAAGTCATATTACAACTTCTCCAAATGCTCAATACCCTTGCACGCTATAACAAAAGAAGATCTATGTATTCCAATTCCTAATGGCACCTAACATAAGCAATATCCAATACTTATCTCCTCAAGGATCGTATTCTTAATCTGAAGCACCTCTTTTGCAACATACTTTCCCTTTGATTCGAGGTTACTCAAACCAAGAGACCTGAAGGTACCAATTTTTCTCAAATAAAAAGACCCCAAAAAGGTCTGGAATGGATTATGCAATGGGGTATTGGTGAACTGGTTTGGTGTTTCAACAAAGTTCATTTAATGGTGCTGAGTCCAATAATGTTCCTTTAGGATGCGTTTGCCGTTCGGTATCCAAACAGGACAGAACAACACAGGACAGAACAATTGTTCAACGTTTGGTAAGACAAAACTAGACATGACAAAACAGATACAATGACCAATTTACCCCTATTGAGTTGTTTATATCTTTTGATTAATTTATATGTGTATTTTATTAAATTATAATAAAATAAATATTTTTATAACAAAATATATCATTAGAAAGTTTTCGTAAAAACGATCAAAATGCCATCAAAATAAAAAGTTTATGTAGTTGCCAACTTTTATTTTATACCTTTTCTATATTACTATTAATATTTAATAAATTACATAAATTAACCAAAATATAAAATCGTATAAAAACAATATTTGGAGGACGATAAGTGAATGTTTAAAGAGCATAAAATACAATAAATAGCATTTAAAGAATGAACAAAATATAAGGATGAAGGCATATTTGATGTTTTAAAAGTGAATTAGGTTTTATTTTGAGGTTATATTAGTAAAACATAGTTTTGTTCCACCTTGTTCCACTCTGTTCATGTTTGTTCCACATAAAAGTCCTGCCAAACGTGAAACAATGATCCTTGTTCTGTTTTGTCCTAAAATGGATGCGTTTCAATCTTTGTTGTGGGTCACACCAATATCCCATAAGGGAGAACTTTTGCCGTTCAATTGTTTCATTGTTTGTGGCAGTGAACCAAACTCTTGTGACCTAGTTACTTACAGGTTGGATACCATGGTCATTAAAAGTATTTCTTTAACTGTTTCAATAAAACTTATGGATGGAGTGCTCACCGGATCTCTCAAGACACTTGGCTTTTTGCCTTCTTTGGTAGTCGTTGGTTGTTGCTTGACGAGTTACGTGAGAAAACACACCCTAATTGCTACTGCTAGTAGATATAAAAATTAAAATGAGAAGTATCCAACTGTTGTACATGCACTTGAGGCTTAAACCTAGTAGACGGATCGTTTCATCCTAGTATAAGAAAAGGAGGGATGATCAAAATTCATGTGACGGACCACAGAAAAAAGGTAGGTATATTCTCATATCCATTTCCTAATCCTCTTGTCTAGCTTCGATCCCTACTCAGCCTTAATCATATCGATGCACCCGTCCATCTATCTCTCGAAACATGTGAGGATACTAGAAAGCTTACTCAGATGTTTTTGTTATAGTGGAAAGAAGAGCAATGCTTAGTCCAATGCATTAATCAACATTTTTGATCAATTTGTAGCAGAATATATTGAATAGTATTAGATTCCATTGCCAGGTTTTTCCAACTGCATCTTCTACACCATTAGTTGATTAGTAGCCTTTGAATATGAACAGTTTCTAGAGGGGGTTTAATTAGCTTAATTGTATTCATTTGCTTCTTATTTAAGAATTTCTTTGTTGAAGTTTCTTTACAGTTTTGGTAAGATAAAGATGCAACACCATTTATAGAGTGGATTTTTTTTTTTACCTTTTTTGAAGATCTTTTTAATCAAATTACAAAGTTTACAGTAACATTATATCATACTTGACTGAAAAAAAGTAATTTTAACTTTTATAAGTATATAAACTGTTACCAATGTAAATTATTATAAGGGTGTTCAACAGTCTAAAAAGATACAACATTACTTAAAATTTAGTAAATATTAAAAACAATACAAGACAATAAGCTAACGTATAACATAACCAAATTAATTGCAAAATCAACTGGGAAGTAACATGACGAAAACCAAACCTTTATTTATTTGTAAAAATACAAAATGGTTGATCTAATGTGTAACATAATAAAAACATTTAACTAACAAATAAATATATTATTGGTTACAAAAGTACGATGTCGATTTGACCACTAATTGAATATTTTTAAGTTTAACTATTGATTAAATACAAGTATGACCTTTACAAAAAATAGACATCAGGTGCTTCTTTGTAGTCTTCCTCAAAACACAATCTAACGTAATTATTCATAAAAACGTAGAAGTAGAAGACTATAAAATCTCCAATTTGATAAAGGTTTTTTTCCCTCAATGTACATGTGCAAAATAAAAAATAGATGAAATTTGTTTATTTAAAAACTGTTTTCTGGAGCAAAATTGCAATCCAAACCTCAATGACTATGTATTAATGGCTTAGAAGATCAGTTCTGAGGTCTTATAAGCAATGTGCAAGACTATCTGTTTGGTGGTGTCAAGTGGCACTTGGAGTTCCCCCAAATACTTCAGTAGGAAACAACTTGGAATATATTATAACTCGACTCTAAAAGAAGAATCAGCTACAGGTGCTGAAAGGTGGGTCGTATAGCGTTACAGACTGGGGAAGAGGCAGGGTATGCAAGATCTTGCTCCCATTGAGCTTTTGTGAAAGATTTCCTATTAAGATGTCTAACTGTTTTGCTGAGTTAATACTCTTATTAGCTCCCTTGGGCCTTGACTATCTCCAAACAATCACTTTCAACCATCACCCTCCCAGTATCTTCAGATAACTAAAGGGGGAAAAGCAAGATCCTCAGATCTACTGATGCATCCTAGTTAGTCAGCCTATCAGCTTACAGCCTATCAGATCTACTGATGCATCCTAGTTGTTAGCAAGCTGGTTGTTGGCTAATAAGTTAGTTGTAAACGATAAACTAGTCACTTTAGCTAGATGACAATATAAAATTACCTAAAAGAATATGTTTTTTTGGCCATTTATGTAAACTATAAGAGGTATAAATGAAAAAGTGAAAAAAAAAACCGTGGAGCTTTTATTGAAACATTACCTAATGTAGTTCTTCAAACTACTAGCTCATAAGTTAATCTATGGTATAAAATGGATCCGCTTGGTGCCCGGGAAAGTTAACTTATTGCTGTGGAGAGCGAGGCTCGGGAGGCTTCCGACGAAACGAAATCTGATCAGGAGAGGAGTCGATGTTAATTCTGATTTATGTCCCCTGTGTCACTCTGTACCTGAATCCGAAGATCACTTGTTCCTTCAGTGTTCTACCAGCAAGGAAATCAGGGCTACGATCAAGACGTGGTACACTAAGTTCCCATTCATCTCTGATTCTCTAAATGATTTCTTAGGTCCAGGAAGTGATAACACAGTCAACAATGCTCGGGACCTGACCTTGGAAGTCGTTACCGCTGCGTACTGTTGGTCGATCTGGAATCTTCGTAACTCTCTTACCTTTAGAAACGAAGGTCATCCGATTAGCACTATCGTCTCCGAGGTGCTGTCAAATTCTTTCTTGTGGGTTAAGAATAGATGTAAAAGGGGGGAGACTCTCACTTGGGATAATTGGAGAGTAGTAATCCTGTTGTCGTGTATTGATTTCCTTCTGTAATCTAGCTCCTTGCTAGTTTTTTGGTGGAATGAATCCTTCCGTTCAAAAAAAAGTTAATCTATGGTATACCAAACGGGGTTTTTTCAATAAGCTAAAAAAATAAGGTAGCTTATGGTTGCCAAACATGAACCCGTGATTGTGTCCCGCTTCTTCCATCCAACTAAATTAAACAAACCCAAATACCCCACTGTTTTGCTTCTTAATGGTTTTCATGTCCACTCTCTTACCAAATCTCTGATCTTTAATTCGTTCGGAAATTCACCTTGATAAATTGCCCATAAATATGCTCCAAATATACTCGGAAGCTGGCCTCGATCATCAACCTTCCTCAATCTTTATTTCATCGAGTTTAGGGTTCTTAGATTTCTTTAGATCCCTCCTCGCTTCTTCTGAACCGCTTATGAAAATACCTACAATATATTTGTTTTGTTGTTAAACTTTGGAAGTAGTCCCAATCTTGGAGTTCCAACTTTTTAATCAAATTAATGAGTTGATATTTTTTGTATCATACTAATTGATACTTAACATAAAAAAGTCATTTTGGCTTTTATAAGTGTATAAAATTTTAATATTGTATATTATACGGGTTTTAAAAAGTCTAAAAAGATATAACAATACTTACAAATTTAGTCCATATTAAAACAAATACGACACAATAGACTAACATATAACTATAAGCAAATTACTTGAGAAACCAACTGGGAAGTAACATGATCAAACCGGACCTAAAATCTGATTGTCACATATTTTATTTGTAAGAGTACACAATGGTTGATCTAACGAGTAATTTAATAAAAACAATGCTAATAAATAAATATACTCTGTGAACAAAATACGATGTTCGATTTGATATATTGCTTGATAAAAATGTTTAGCCATTGATTCGAATACTTTAATGTTTAACTATTGATTAAATACAAGTATGCACATACAAAAAAATGACATAAGGTGCTAGTATATTTTATGTGGATATGTATCTTTTTTGTGTATGAACTATTTTAATGTTGTTTTTGCCTTATCCCAAAGGGGTATCAATCTACATTTCATAGATAAATTAATTTTCTTTTTTTAGTAAAGAATCAATGCTTCAACCAGAAATGTATGTTCTATTCATTTCATGAGCTGTATATTTATTTTTCTTCTAGATTTTTCATATGATGTACACAAATAAATCATTTAACCGAATAAGATTTCAACATTAAAGCATCCAAGCAAATACACTTACGATTAAATTATGTAAACCTATTGACATAAATCAATTTACCGCCACTGATCCAGGACTACTCAGCAAATAATAGTTGTATAAATCAAACCTAAAATAAGACTTGTCTAAATTTCTAGGACCTCTTTATAGTACTTAAGTTTGTAAATTGCATCCCACCCTAATATATGGTCTAGTGAATAAGTCTCAATGGATGGACGGCATGCATTCAAATCCCTATCCATACTTTTTATGTTTTCATTATAAAAAGGAGCATCCACCACTCCTTCAGTTCCAAACATAGCCTTGATTGATAGGTGAATATTCTTAAAAATTAAAACTAAAATTCTTTGTGGTCTCACAAGGCTACTCGAAACATCATTGAACCTAATTATTCCGATAATAAACATGTAGAACAGTAGAAGTAGAATACTATAAAATCTCCTATTTTATAACTGTTTTTTTCTCAATGTACATGTGCATGCAAAATAGAAAATAAATGAAATTTGTTTTTTTTTAAACTGTTTTCTGGAGCAAAACTTGCAACCCGACCTCAAGTTCATGTATTAATGGCTTAGAAGATCAGTTGTGAAGTATTATAAACAATGTGCAAAACTTCAACTTCTTGTTTGCTGGTGTCAAGTGGCACTTGGAGTTCCCCCAAACACTTCAGTAGAAAATCTTGAACAAACATCCCAGTGAAGTGTTCGGAGGATCTCTGAGGGACACTTGGCCTTTTCCTTCATCTCTGTTCCTTTGTAGTTACTTGATGCCATAGTTACAGGTATATATAGAAAAAAGGGTTGAGGGAAAGCTCTCTTCGATGAACATTATATAGATGCATTAGAAGCTTGAACATGATCGGTATTGTGTCTCCATTAGGAGACTGATGTTTTCAGTTTCACATAAAAGGGGAAAAGATCTGAAAATGAGATGTCGTTGTGAGGACCAGGTGAAGAGGAGCATTGTATTCTCATTTCATCAACCATCCCTTATAACCGACTAGGTTCAATTTCTGACTTCACACATTGGCATATGATTCCATATGAGGATAAATATCTACATTAATGATCGCTCACAATTTGACTAGAATAAAATATACCTCGACTCTAGAAGAAGAATCAGCTACAGATGCTGAAGGGTGTGTCGTATATAGCGTTACAGACAGGGGAAGAGGCAGGGTATACAAGATCCTAAGCCAAATGAACAATTTCTAGAGGCTTTGCTTTGTATCATTTTGCTTCTTATTGGAGAATTTCTTTATTGAAGTTTGTTTTTACAGTTTTGGTTTGATAAAGGTCCAACATCTTTGAAGGCCGTGGAGTCATTTTTCTAGCAATCAGCTTAAGTTTATGAACATATGCGTGCATTCAACTGCTTTCATTGTTCGTTACAATGTGTGGGTAATTACATAGCCTTGAAAAGAAAGAAATTTGTATTGCACTTTTAGACTTTACTAACACTAATATGGGAGAGAGAGAGAGAGAGAGAGACTTTGGTGTGTATGAAGAATTTTCACACCAATGTTGTTAAAGGCGCAAGGCGCACTTAGGCGCAAAGGGGTCCTGGGGCCTAGGCGCGAGGCGCGGGCCTCACAAATGCGAGGCACATTGAATAATAAAATTATATATAATTCAATAAGTCGGCAACCACACGTGAGAAAGAGGTTTTGGGCTTAAAGTCGTGACTCGTGAGAGAGAAGAAAGAGATATGGGTTGTATTTATAGGGCTTAAAGGCTTGAGGGAGAAGAAAAGATATGGATTGTAGAATTATCTACTTACTCTTTTTATAGGAGATAAGAATGGAATAGATTATAATCATTATATAGACTTATCACTTGCCTTTGTAGAAGTCTAGGAGGTTAAAACTTAAAAGGCATCATTAATATTATAATTGACTTCATTATTAAGTTTTTCTGTAGAATTCTAGGAGGCAAAACAAGTAAATTTTAAAAAAAAATCAATATTCGTGAGGCGCGCCTAAGCCCAGACTGCGCCTAAGCCCAAGGCGCTGCGCCTTGGTGCGCCTATGCAATGGGCCTCGCCTTGACTGCTAAAAAGCCCAGGGCTTTGCGCCTTATGTGCCTCAGCGCCTAGGCGCGCCTCAGGCGCGCTTTTCACAACTATGTTTCACACCGTTCCTCTCATCTCTATTATCACTATCCAACCATCATATTTAGCCACTTGGGCTATGTTTGACAAACTAACTGATAAACAAGTTATTGACTGATAAACTAGTTGTTAGCAAGCTAACTATCAATTTAAAAGCTCGTAGTGGGCTAATAAGTTCGTTGTTAGGTGATAAACAAGTCATGTTAGTTGAGAATGTGAAATTACCTAAAATGATATGGTTTCTGGTCATTTATGTATAATATAAGAGGCATAATTGGAAAAGTGAAAAAAAAAACCATGGAGCTTTTATTGAAATGCTAATTTATGGTTTACCAAAAAGGATTTTTTTCAATAGGGTAAAAAAATAAGTTAGCTTATGGTTGCCAAACATGACCTTGTGATTGTGTCCCTCTCTTCTTCCCAAATACTAAATCTTACAAACTCAAATATGCCACCGTTTTGCTTTTTAATGGTTTTCATCTCCACTATCATCATTCCAAATCTTCCAAACCTCTAATCTTCGTTCAGAAATGCATCTTGATAAATTGCCCACAAATATGATGCAAATATACTCAGAAGATGGCCTCGATCTTTGACCTTTATCGGTCTTTATTTAATGGATTTTAAGGTTCTTAGATTTATTTTCATCCCTCCTCACTTCTTCTGAACAACTTATGACGATATCTACAATATATTTGTTTTGTTGTTGAACTCTAGAATTAGTCCCCAGCTTGGAGTTCCAAATTTTTAATTAAATTAAATGAGTGGAACTTTTTTTTGTATCATACTAACTGATACTTAACAGACAAAAGTCATTTTTTTTTGTACGGCAACTTGGGCTATGCCCCCCCCCCCCCCACACACACACACCCGCGGTATCCGGGCATCCAATTGGGCAGCACCGACTAATCCGCGGCGACCTGGCCAGCCAAATCGACTGGACCCGCCCAGGTACGACTAAGCCCGGTCAAGGACTTTTAAGTATATAAACCTTTGCCATTGTATATTATAAGGGTTTTAAGCAAAGTCTAAAAAGATATAACATTACTTACAAATTTAGTACATATTAAAACAATACAAGACAATAGACTAACATATAACTATAACCAAATTAATCGAGAAACCAACTTGGAAGTAACGTCATCAAAACTGAACCTAAAATCTGATTGTTACATATCTTATTCATAAGAATACAAAATGGTTGATCTAATGTGTAATTTAATAAAAACAGTAACTAATAAATACATACTCTCAGTGAAAAAAGTACGATGTTCGATTTGATATATTGTTTGATAATAAATGTTTAACCACTGATCGAATATTTTAATGTTTAACTATTGATTAAAAACAAGTATGCCCTTTACAAAAAAAAAATGACAAAAGGTGCTTGCATATTTTATGTTGGGTATGAACATATTTCTAGTAAAGAATAAATGGTTCAACCAGAATTGTATATTCTATTCATTTTGTGAGCTGTATATTTATTTTTCTTCTAGAATATTCATATGATGTACACAAAATAAATTATTAACCAAATAAGATTTCAACTTTAAATCATCCAAAAGTACAAACTGAAAATTTAATTATGTAAACCTATTGACATAACTCAAAAATTTTGATTTTCAATTTACCATCACGAATATAGGACTACTCAAGAGCAAATAATAGCTGTAAAAATCAAACCTAAAATCAAACTTTAGATTGTTAGAACCTCTGTATAGTACTTTAAAGTATGTAAATTCGTATCAGACCCTAATATGTGGCCTAGTGAATAAGACCCTAATAGCTTTTTTTTATGTTTTCATCAGAAAAGAGAGCATTAATCCACCACTACTTCAGTTCCAAACATAGCCTTGATTGATTGGTGAATATTCTTAAAAGTTAAAACTCAAACTGTTTGTGATCTCACAAGGCTACCCAAAACATAATTGAACCTAATTATTCCGATTATAAACATGTAGATAGTAGAAGTATAAGTCTATGTATTTTATAACCGTTTTTTCTCTCAATGTACATGTGCAAAAGAGAAAATAGATGAAAATTTTGTTTTATTTAAAAACTGTTTTCTGGAGCAAAACTTGCAACCCAACCTAATGTTCGAGTATTAATGGCTTAGAAGATCAGTTGTAAGGTATTAGATCAGTTGTAAGGTATTATAAGCAATGTGCAAGACTTATTGTTTGGTGGTGTCAAGTGGCACTTGGAGTTCCCCCAAACACTTCAGCAGGAAATCTTGAACAAATATCCCAATGAAGTGTTCGGAGGATCTCTGAGGGACACTTGGCCTTTTCCTTCATCTCTGTTCTTTTGTAGTTACTTAATGTGTTTGATGAATAAAAGTGACATGTACATAGTTATGTATATATAGAAAAAGGGTTGAGGGAAAGTGTTCGTTCGATGAACATGGATGCATTAGAAGCTTGAACATGGTCGGTTTTGTGTCTCCATTAGGAGACTGATGTTTCTAGTTTTCACATAAAGGGGGAAATCTAAAAATGTGAAGTCATGGTGAGGACCAGATGAAGAGAGGCATAATATTCTCTTTTCATCATCTATCCCATATACATGACTAGGTTCAATTTCTGACGTCACACATGTTGGCATACGATTCCATATGAGGATAAGTATCTACATTAATCATCACCTCACAACTTGACTGAAATAATATATACCTCGACAGCTCGACTCTAAAAGAAGATTCAGCTACAGATGCTGAAGGGTGGGTCGTATATAGCTTTATAGACATGGGCAGGGGCAGAGGCAGGGTATACAAGATCCTAAGCCAATTAAACTTTTTGCGAAAGATTTCCTATAAGATGTCTAACAGTTTTGCTGAGTTAATACTCTTATAGCTCCCTTGGGCCTCGACTAACTCGTATCTCCAAACAATCACTTCCAATCATCATCCTCCCAGTATCTTCATATAACCAAAGGGGAGGGAAAGCAAGATCCTCACGTCTACAGATGCATACTAGTAGTCAACACTGAAACAACTATTTTTATGATCTTATTTACATACATGCATGTTATTTTCTCGATCTTATAATCAACATTATCGGAGAAATTGTCAGTAAAACCATTCAATCCTCACATACTGCTATTAGTTTCAGTTATGGTTTCCAAAGGTAATCAAAATTTAAAATTTGATTAAGACTATGAAATCAACCAAAAATCTACGCATAATACTTCAAAATTTTGAAAAATAGCACATAAACACCAACTTAACTCTCAACCTTGATTGGGACGAGAGAATACGTCGTACCTGGAATTAGGTTTTCTCCATCCGATGTCCAGTAGAAGAGCATTTTCACAGAAGATTTACTTTGGTTAAAGATCAAATTCTAGTAGAAACCCTAAGAAGATATCGATTTGGGAACCAAACATAATCCCCATCTTTGATTTTTGGATTCATAAATCATAAACATATTTAGAATTATATATATTTGGTTTTGGATAAATAAAATATACTAAATAATAATTTTTGAAATCAAATTATCTTTTTATTACTGATTAAAAATCATAGTTGATTCATTTGTTTGAAATGATTGAATTTTATCTGATGAAAAAGCTAATAAAAGTCGGTCTAAAAAGAATATGTTTTAGGAAATTCGCCAAAAATGATGACCCAAAAGGCAATTCAAAGATTGACCCACTCTATATTCTATAATAGTTTTTGATGAATTTTGTTTCTTTGTTTTGATTAAGCACTTGTTTTTTCGTAGATCTTATCTGTTTTTTTGTTGATTAAAACCCAGACTGAACTTTGTAGGTCAAAATGATGGACCTTATACGGTGAGAAAAATCAACGGTCTGTAAAAAACATGTTTCAAAAAACTTGGTTAAAATAATGACCTAGGAAGTGATTCAATCATAATCCTTCCAACAATTATCTTTTTGGGATCAATCATACTACTATTAGTTATGATTCAATCATGCTACTATTAGTTTCAGTTATGGTTTCCAAAGGTAATCAAATTTTAAAATTTGATTAAGACTATGAAATCAACCAAAAATCTACGCATAATACTTCAAAATTTTGAAAAATAGCACATAAACACCAACTTAACTCTCAACCTTGATTGGGACGAGAGAATACGTCGTACCTGGAATTAGGTTTTCTCCATCCGATGTCCAGTAGAAGAGCATTTTCACAGACTTTGGTTAAAGATCAAATTCTAGTAGAAACCCTAAGAAGATATCGATTTGGGAACCAAACATAATCCCCATCTTTGATTTTTGGATTCATAAATATAATTAGCATTAGAGATGATGGATCGAATTGAAGAAGAATTACGAGAATTTCGGATCGTGGATTCTTTTTGGCACCATTTCGACGTTTAGGAAAGAAGCAGGAACGATTTTGTATATATATACGGACTATAAGGGACGGGTACTACTAATACCCATGCATAGTCACTATCTCCATAATGCGAAAACTTCACCGAATACTTACTTTCGGATCTAGCTAAGGCTTTACTCTTCACAGGATTGCTAGAACCAACTCTCAACCTTGAAACCTGATGCACATGCCGACAAATAAAAAAGTTAGGTTTAACGCCTAGTGAGCTCAGGAGTTTTAACATAAGTATATATCTTTAAAAGAAAAGAATTCAATTTAAAACAAGGTCCTTCGAAATATTACGCTTAAAAATGGAAACGACACATTTTCCCATAATATGCACTTTTAAGGCAAAGCTCCCAAAACACACATTTCTTATATAACGCGCAACGCATAACTCACCCAAACGGGATCATAGTTCGACACTTATTTGGTAAAAACATGAATAACCATTTATAACCCAAAGTATCCAAAACGCGGGCGTGACAGAATGCTCGACCTATGAATCGTGATCAAAACCGCATATACCGTACGTCCGAAAACATGGACACTTGGTCCAATACTCACGCGACCGTAAGGAACTAATGACAATAACATAAGAAGTTCTTATATTTAACATACTGATAGCCAACAACGGGGGAAACCCGTATCCGTTGAGGGTGGAGGGAACACAAAAGTATACCACCCAAACAACGTTAATCGCATGACACCTCCCGACATCCCAGCTCGGTGTCGCTACGACTTCTTTACTAGTGTCACCCCAAGTCAGTTGACCTTGATGGATCATTCCGAAGAACTCCATCCCGAAGGCCCGACACACTTAAAGTCTACCTCCCAGGCATTAATTCAAGCGGCGGAGGTCCTAGCGCCTACTATTCTGGTAGCACTAGCCGACTCAACCACCCTAGCGATCACTTGTAAAGTTTCCGGTCATAAAACATAGGTACCGAAGTTCAACCCCGCAATACCCAATTGACCATCCAAGACAGACTGACTCACGTGCCTATGGATCCATTACACACTGTCTAACGTTACATGACTCCAATTGAAAGACCAAAACTCCCAAACCATGTAACTCACCAATTACACAAATTAAGTGTCATCATATCCAAAACCCACGACGGTTAAAAATCCGGACAAATGTCCACACGACTCGTTTAAGCCAATACCGAACTAAAGAGCTCAAAATCCGTTTGACTAATAATTACCGGTCTCCAAAATAGTGAAATGTCTTTAATTAACGTTTATGAAGACACGTACTTTAAAGACTAGATTTACCCAAAACTCCATACGAGATGGGACTCAAGATTTCCAAAGTGTTTATGAATGCAAATACACCAAATGCATATAACATGAATTAGACTTTACTTGTACAAAATCGTCTAAGACGTATAACTCATAAAATAGACCTTACTTGTACAAAATCAGCAAGAATACATAATTCATGTTATTTAGTTGTTAGAAACGTTCAAAACCCAGTAGAAGCATTTTAAGAGGTTAACACAGCCCAAGTTTACTAAGTAAGAAAACTTATCAAAATATTCACACTTTGACAAATAACTAAGCAAAACATATTTTACTTATAAATACTCAAAATTTATCAGCAGTCAACCATTTCATGTAAAACACTTTAAAATACACATTTTGGCATGTACAACGTTTTCACAAATCAACTTGAACTCACCTTGCTAGATTTAGGCTAAATCTAGATTTCACCCAACGAGCTCTTTTGAAGACCACTTGAATCCTCAAGTTGAGAGCTTCCAAAACCCTTTTAGATGATGAGATTTTCCGAAGACACCCAATCCATCTCTTCAACTCGAGTACCCAAAACCTAGACCCAACATTCCAAACCATAAATAACCATATTTAACCATTTAGAAACATTCCCCAAACATTATTTACTAAAATCCCTAACGAGATCGAAACCCTAGTTTCCCCAAAACTATCAAGTCCGAGATTTGGTAAACCAAACACTAGGGAAACATCAATGGAGCATTTATAACTTATTACAAGGTTTGGAAATGGAAAGAACATGCTTACCACCTAGGTTTCGACGAAAACCTAGAAAAACCCGAAATGAACTTGAGGTTGAAGGTGAAGATGAAACTTCTTGACCATAGCTTCCAATCTTTGATGGGTGGAAGGAGGAACACTTGGAACATAAAAGATTTGGTGCCTTTGATGCATAAAACTGATTTTAGGGTTTGGGGTTCGGTTTCTAGAGAGAAAAAGGGTGAAGGGGGTTGAGATAAATGAAGAGGGGTTGCTCAAGGCTGATTAAAAACGACCAGGGGCCGTCGGCGATTGTGCCCAGGGCACTATCGCCCAAACTGTACCGCGGGCATAACCTTGCCGACGATTGTGCCCAGGGCACTATCGCCCAGAGTGTATCGAAGCTCAATTCTTCCCATTTTCCACACAGACCACCCACGACGCGATAAGGCTTAATGGGTAAGATGTAGGGGATGAAATTCTACGATAAGAAACAAGAATTTCTCAAAGGGTTAACTTCACAAGCAGAGATTTACGAGTGTTACAATCCTCCCAACCTTAGAATGATTTCGTACTC
This sequence comes from Arctium lappa, assembly GCA_023525745.1. Taxonomy (NCBI): domain Eukaryota; kingdom Viridiplantae; phylum Streptophyta; class Magnoliopsida; order Asterales; family Asteraceae; genus Arctium; species Arctium lappa. Next base: position 84,765,554 of record CM042052.1, on the reverse strand, counting down.
GAAATCTAGATTTCTCATGAAACCTTACCCGCAGAAGGGTTGCCCTTAACCATCTGCCAGCACCACTATCATGAATCTCGCACTGATACCCACGCCAACTGCCCCTCATGGGCACCTTACACTCATGACCGAGCCAACACTTAACTTACCAAAGTAACCTTTACTCTCAAGGTTACGGTCGTCTCCCAACCTTGGATGACAATTACCACCTCCCGGTAATTTGTGACCCCAACTTCTCTCCGACTAATTCCCTTCGGATCTACACGGTTCCGAACTCCAGGTCGAAGATCGAATCCAAACTCCCATGAATCCTCATATTCCTACTGATCCACTCCTAATACTGAACGAGATGCTGCCCTTCTAAGGTGCACCAATGCGTCCTTCAGGTAACTGGTTAGCCCAGATTCGACTAACACTCAACTTCGTTCCAATCCCAACCTCACAACATTCCCATAATAAAACCTTTACCACCACAGGAATGCCTAAACACATCGGTACTTGCTCATCCACACCTAATCTTCCTTCAAATTTCCATCATCGCAAGTCATTATTTCCCATGATCCAACCGGGATATTTCCGAATATCCCAAGATCTTTTGGATTCAAGAAAACAAGTCGACACCTGGGGCTAAACGGTGACCTCGAAAACATAGGCATCCAACCCAAAATTTCAATCCAGACGGATAGCCGCACTAAGGTTGACACTTTACTGAGGGCTAAAATTCCAAATCTTACATTTCTAACAGATAGATTACCAAAATTACCTTTAATTGCGGAACCTACTAAGACGATACACCAACAACATATACCATGATGTCACACCGAGGAGCAACCACCCAAACCGGATCCAAGTTAAACGCAAATTATCACACACGATCTTATCCTGCAGGTTTACCCAATTCTAAAATCACCCCTAATTATTCAGGAAGGCTTAAATCTACTATCTCCATAAAACAAACACGCACAGATTCAAAACTGAAACCCAAAATCCAAGGTTGGTCGCGAGTCGGATCATCCGACGTTTCAAATCCCAAGGGCTCCATCAGTCCCTAAATACCACTCCTTTCACGACGGGGCATAAATCTATAGACCTAATGAGTTCAAGGTTTTTCAACCAGTATGCCAATTTGGACTTTATAAAACTTTTATAACGAATCAGTTCCATAACAAATAGTTATGCGGTAACAGTACACTATCGTTCAATCGATAAATTTTAAAAAAATTTGATCAACCACACAGCGCATATGAAACCATTTCCAAAATTTGATTGTTCAATAGCTACGTTAATGAAGACAATAGTAAAAACATGCGCAACAAATTACACCATAAACGTGAAAATAGGTTCATACACCACAACACGTGTAATAAAGTTTGTATAACTCCCAAAAAGGGATATTCACAAATTAACTTTAAAATTCTGACTTCTCAACTCAAAAGTTGTTGCGACATAAAATTATCAACAACTCCATATGCAACAGTTCACTCCCCAAAGCTCGGTGAAATGATAAGAATGCAAAATTTTCTCAAATTGAGTTTAAAACTTTAAGCCGCGTCGATAAAACACATTTGACCAAGATGGTAACTACAACGATATGCAATTCGAAAATTCATTTCATGTATTGCGGAAAGTTTATAACAACAAGGTCAACAAGCAAAACACGCTTAGATTAAAATTTAATATAAGACAACTTAAATATTTCGCATATTTACTCACGCGAGTGAAAGTCAGATTTAGCCCAAAAGTATGTACATATACTCGTGTGAAACTCAAGATGCAATCATGCGACATTCAGATTTTCAAAGGGCCTCTTACGGTTGCAAAAATGTAAATGCAAGACTCGCATGAAATAAGGTATTAAACAAAACTCGTAAATTAATGCACACAATAATGCTAGTCTACATGTTCCAAAATTTCTTTTTATTACGCGGTTCGAATGGTCATAAAATAATACGCCATAAACTCAACTAAACTTTCATAAACTCATTGACGGTAAAATCAAGCGGTGACAAATCTCTGTTTCCCAACAGAAAAGCGTAAAACGACAATAAGTCTAAAAAGGTTAAAATTCTAAAACCACCACGTAAGATAAAGTGACCCTTCTCAACAAAACTCTCATGAGATACGACACTCAAAAGCTCATAAATTATACGACATAAAATAAAAAGTCACGCATCTCAAAATACACTCACGAACTCAAAAAGATCGCAAAATTATACCCCGTAAAATTAAACACGGCTCATACAGACTAAAATTCTTCTAGAAAATCCCAACTCAAGAACAGTGGGACAACTCTTCCTTTAAAACCTTAACATACGTGGAGGAAGTCCAATGTCAAGGTTAAAAATTCTACAGTCACTTGCCCAATACCACATGTGGTATTAAAACACGGATCTTAATTAGATGTCCAAAGATAGCGTTAAACACAAAACAGGGACGAAGAGGTTTTCAATATAAATTGTAACCACGTGCAACAAAACTATTTCACGCAAGATTAAACTCACAGTTTAAAATTTGATGAGTGCTAAATGATTTGCCAATGCTTCGTAACATAACTCACTTTATACTTTGAAAACGTGAGAAACACTTTATGCAAGCTTATTTAGAAATACATTTCGTGCATGAATTCTTGGTCGGCACTCAGCATCTTAGGACTACACTTCTCAATTCATACTATTGTCATTCGGATGCTCGACATCTTAAAGCAACACTCGGATATTTCCTCGGTACACCTTATAATCTTTCCTCGTACAACGTCAATTCCATAAGCTTAAGGTCCTACTCCCGTCAATTATTCTTACTCAAGACGATCAACTTAATGCATTCAACGCATTTAACTATCACTTCAACGTGACATTGCTATGGACATCAACGTTTCCTTAGATTACTCGCTTAGAAACCTTCTCACTACCCTAACGGTCATCATACTAAGGTAGTTCAAGTATACACATGTGATATGTAGGTTCACCATAACACTGGCCAGGTGTCATTATGAACGTATCATACATGATCATCCTTGCGACCATTGACAAATTCCCGTTTCCCTATCCACTCCAAGACATCTTATCTTAAGGCGCCTAATGTGCAACTTTACTTTCAATCACTTATAAGAACGCTAGTTTGAGTCTAGGCATCCAAAATCAATACCTAAATCTCTCAAACTTAAGCTATGATACCAACTTGTAACACCCTCAAATCTGGAAATAACAACGTATTTAAAATTTTATAAATACATCGATAAATGAATCATCTACAACCACGAATTCAGATTTATCTACAATACACGTATACCATCTTATATATATACAGACTATAAGGGACGGGTACTACTACTACCCATGCATAGTCACTATCTCCATAATGCGGAAGACTTCACCGAATACTTACTTTCGGATCTAGCTAAGGCTTTACTCTTCACAGGATTGCTAGAACCAACTCTCAACCTTGAAACCTGATGCACATGCCGACAAATAAAAAGGTTAGACTTAACGCCTAGTGAACTCAAGAGTTTTAACATAAGTATATATCTTTAAAAGAAAAGAATTCAATTTAAAGCAAGGTCCTTCGAAATATTACGCTTAAAAATGGAAACGACACATTTTCCCATAATATGCACTTTTAAGGCAAAGCTCCCAAAACACACATTTCTTATATAACGCGCAACGCATAACTCACCCAAACAGAATCATAGTTCGACACTTCTTTGGTAAAAACATGAATAACCATTTATAACCCAAAGTACCCAAAACACGGGCGTGACAAAATGCTCGACCCATGAATCGTGATCAAAACCGCATATACCGTACGTCCGAAAACATGGACACTTGGTCCAATACTCACGTGACCGTAAGGAACTAATGACAATAACATAAGAAGTTCTTATATTTAACATACTGATAGCCAACAACGGGGGAAACCCGTATCCATTGAGGGTGGAGGGAACACAAAAGTATACCACCCAAACAACGTTAATCGCATGACACCTCCCGACATCCCAGCCCGGTGTCCCTATGACTGCTTTACAAGTGTCACCCCAAGTCAGTTGACCTTGATGGATCATTTCGAAGAACTCCATTCCGAAGGCCCGGCACACTTAAAAACTACCTCCCAGGCATTACTTCAAGCGGCGGAGGTCCTAGCGCCTACTATTCTGGTAGCATTAGCCGACTCAACCCTCCTAGCGATCACTTGTAAAGTTTCCGGTCATAAAACATAGGTACCGAAGTTCAACCCCGCAATACCCAATTGACCATCCAAGACAGACTGACTCACGTGCCTATGGATCCATTACACACTGTCTAACGTTACATGACTCCAATTGAAAGACCAAAGCTCCCAAAACATGTAACTCACCAATGACACAAATTAAGTGTCATCATATCCAAAACCCACGACGGTTAAAAATCCGGACAAATGTCTACACGACTCGTTTAAGCCAATACCGAACTAAAGAGCTCAAAATCCGTTTGACTAATAATTACCGGTCTCCAAAATAGTGAAATGTCTTTAATTAACGTTTATGAAGACACGTACTTCAAAGACTAGATTTACCCAAAACTCCATACGAGATGGGACTCAAGATTTCCAAAGTGTTTTTGAATGCAAATACACCAAATGCATATAACATGAATTAGACTTTACTTGTACAAAATCATCTAAGACGTATAACTCATAAAATAGACCTTACTTGTACAAAATCAGCAAGAATACATAATTCATGTTATTTAGTTGTTAGAAACGTTCAAAACCCAATAAAAGCATTTTAAGAGGTTAACACAGCCCAAGTTTACTAAGTAAGAAAACTTATCAAAATATTCACACTTTGACAAATAACTAAGCAAAACATATTTTACTTATAAATACTCAAAACTTATCAGCAGTCAACCATTTCATGTAAAACACTTTAAAATACACATTTTGGCATGTACACCGTTTTCACAAATCAACTTGAACTCACCTTGCTAGATTTAGGCTAAATCTAGATTTCACCCAACGAGCTCTTTTGAAGGCCACTTGAATCCTCAAGCTGAGAGCTTCCAAAACCCTTTTAGATGATGAGACTTTCCGAAGACACCCAATCCATCTCTTCAACTCGAGTACCCAAAACCTAGACCCAACATTCCAAACCATAAATAACCATATTTAACCATTTAGAAACATTCCCCAAACATTATTTACTAAAATCCCTAACGAGATCAAAACCCTAGTTTCCCTAAAACTATCAAGTCCGATATTTGGTAAACCAAACACTAGGGAAACATCAATGGATCATTTATAACTTATTACAAGGTTTGGAAATGGAAAGAACATGCTTACCACCTAGGTTTTGATGAAAACCTAGAAAAACCCGAAATGAACTTAAGGTTGAAGGTGAAGATGAAGCTTCTTAACCATAGCTTCCAATCTTTGATGGGTGGAAGGAGGAACACTTGCAACATAAAAGATTTGGTGTCTTTGATGCATAAAACTGATTTTAGGGTTTGGGGTTCGGTTTCTAGAGAGAAAAAGGGTGAAAGGGGGTTGAGATAAATGAAGAGGGGCTGCTCAAGGCTGATTAAAAACGACCAGGGGCCGTAGGCGATTGTGCCCGGGGCACTCTCGCCAGGGCACTATCGCCCAAACTGTACCGCGGGCACAACCCCGCCGGCGATTGTGCCCGGCGATTGTGCCCAGGGCACTATCGCCCAGAGTGTATCGAAGCTCAATTCTTCCCATTTTCCACACAGACCACCCACGACGCGATAAGGCTTAATGGGTAAGATGTATGGGATGAAATTCTACGATAAAAAACAAGAATTTCTCAAAGGGTTAACTTCACAAGCAGAGATTTACGAGTGTTACACATTGACGGGGAACAGGGGGTGCGATAGGAACGGGGAGTTGGGATGAGGACCGGTAGGGTGCTTCGACAATGAACAACGACGATGGTGGTGGTGGTGGTGTTAAGAACACACACTTGTTGCCATGGAAAAGTCAAGAGGAGAAGATTGTGAACCAGTTGCTACATTCAATCCTTTTAAGCATTCATCCTTTTTCAAATGGAAAAGTCAAGCGGTGATGGTGGTGTTGGTGTTAGGACTCAATCATTTATGTTCCTTCAGTTTATGTTTACATATACACATATACGTATATCTATATAGAGGTGGGTTCAAACGAGAACATCAGCTATTTAAGAAAACACGAAAACAGTCGAGTACATACAAAATCACATGTGATTCACGTACAAAATCATATATGATTCACATGACTATGCGCGCGATCTGTGAGTCGCGGTTGACATCGCCCGCGTCCGAATTTTTCGAGTAGTGCAAAATCACATATGATTTTGTAAACGATCTGTTGTTTTTTGTTGTTTTCGTGTTTTATTAAATAATTAGTGTTCTCGTTTGAACCTTCCTCTCTCTCTCTCAATATATATATCTATACATATAATAAATAAGTAACTAGAATGACACGTTTCGACTTCTGGTGAGTCCATTTTTTTCATTTTCCAACCTAAACATATATCTGGACGCATTTTACATTATAAGTGCATTTAACACATCCACATTCATTCCTTCTTAAATCTTTCCTTAATTCAATTTTTTAAATTTATACCTTATATTTATTACCCTTATAATTAGGTATGAAGTTTATTTTTAATCCCTTATTTTTTTTATTTTTCATTTTAGACTCTTATCATATAAACATAAATAATATATATGAACTAAAATGCATTAAAAAAACATTTTTGATTTTTTACAAGTTATACCATTGTAATCGATTCGTCAATACCTTCGAAATTAGCCTAATATTGAACACTTTTGGATTTAATTATATTATTAAATATCATAAATATATATGAATTAATGTGTCGTGATTAGTATGAGATTTGTTAAAATTAGTATGAGATTTGATACAAATAATCACTAAATTGTCGTGATTTTCTTTTTGCAATTTCATATCAGTTTTAACTATGTACTTTTCCATAATTTCATTTACGTTATATTATAAATTTTGTTTTATAAATTCTTAATATTTATTCATATTTTTTATTAATTTTTTGCAAAACATCTTTTGTGAAAACTGCCTAAAACAAGAACATTTTGTAACCAACTGCAAAAAAACAACTCTAAAGGGGAAAAAAACTTAGAAAAGTAACATCATACTTTCGATGATCATTCATATATGTAAGATAAGTTTTCTGACATGATTTAATTTTTTAAATTACCCCGTGTAATACATGGTGTCGAACCTAGTATATATATATATATATATATATATATAGGCCAAAGATATTTTGCAACCCATGTAAATCTTGCAACCCATGCAAACCACATCTTAACCGTTGGATCAATGATAAGCGGTTATTTTATTTTTATTTTTTTGTTTTTTTAATTAAAAATATTAGGCCCACATCTATTGTAACCGTCGATCATGAATCCAACGGTTAAGATGTGGGTTGCATAGGTTGTAAGATTTGCATGGATTGTAAATTAAACTACCCCTATATATATATATATATATATATATATATATATAGTGGAAGGATATTTTGCAACCCTGAAAAAGGTTGCAACCCTTGCAACCCACATCTTAACCGTTGGATTCATGATCGACGGTTATTTTATTTTTATTTTTCTGTTTTTTTTAATTAAAAATATTGGGCCCCATATCTATTTTAACCGTCGATCATGAATCCGACGGTTAAGATGTGGGTTGCAAGATTTGCAACCTTTTTAAGGGTTGCAAATGAAACAACCCCTATATATATATATATATATATATATATATATATATATATATATATATTAGGTTGCGTCTATATATATGGTCCACCATATTTATTTTTAAAGATAAAACTAATTTTAATAGAAAAGTAAGAACATGTGTAAAATGACCATAATACCCCTCATTTAATTAAACTTAACGAAAAAAAATTAACGGACATTAGGAGGAGGGACCAAAACCAAAGTGACATGACACATGTGAGGAACTAAATCCGAGTTTTGTTAGTTTAGGGACGATATCCTTTATAATTGACAAACGTTAGGGACCAAAAGTGAAGTTTATTCAAAATTAAATAAAGTGATTTTCTGTAAATATCTTTTTGGTCAACATTAAATCTGACTTTTAAGTATAAACTCAATATAATATAGAGTAAATTGCATTAAAATGAATTAACTTTGGGTCGATTTATATTTTGAGGAAATATAAACTCAATATAATACTGGGTAAATTGCATTAAATGTACCTAACTTTGCATTGATTCCTATTTTAAGAAACTTACTTTCAAAACAAACTTTACAAATAATTTAGCCACTTGGTGACGTGTGGAACATTAACCGGTACCATTTGTTGGCTTGACATTTTTATAATATATGTAAGAGTGAATTATGTTTTTAGTCCTTGTAGTTTGTTGAAAATTTCTATTTTTGTCTTTACAGTATTGAAATTACGATTTTCATCCCTATGGTTTATAATTCCATTATCTTTTTTGTCTTTATGATTTAAATTTTATAACTTTTTTCATGCCTATGGTTTACAAGTAGTGTTTGGCTTTAGGGACAAAAATAGAAACAAATTACAAATCATAGGAATGAAAATCAAAATTTCAAAACTACGGGAATGAAATCCACAATTTTTAACAAACCACAAGGACGAAAAATGTTATTTTCCCATGTATGCATGTATTTACAACTCATCATTTTCTATGACAGGTGATGATGTGGAATTTTATCTTTTGTAAACTTAATTATAAAATATTTTTTATTGTTTAGTTTAACTTTTTTATTTTTGTTGTTTTTGATGAACTTTTTCATTTGTTTGTTGTTTTTCATATTGGTTTTGTTTTTGAAGAACATGAACAAGAAAAGAGAGCAAGACGTATAAGAAAGCAAAGTTATCTCTTGATCTAATCTGGTGAAGAATTGTTATTGCTGCAATTACGTAGAACACACATATGTTGTAGTGAGAAAAAGGAGGATTGATCATAGATATAAGAATAGTGGGAAGCTCTCTATGTGTTGGAGTTGTAGATTGCAATCTGTTGAGAATGTCACATAGAAAGAGTTATGTGCTTATTGAGGAGTGCGATGAGAGTTGGAGTTTGTTGGGTTAAATTTTTAGACCAAATACAATATCTTGACAACAAAGATTTTCACAAAAGGAGATCCTACACACCTAATCAATGATAGATAGAATGTTGATGATTTTAGTGAAATCATCGGTTCATTTTAGGTATTTGGATTCACTATATAATAATGGGGTTGATAGCTAAGTTATAACACGATCTAGGAGGGGTGGAGTGCACACCCGTGTAAGCTAACTAGAACCCGAGATTGTTGGATGGTCATGTTTGGCGAGTTACTAAGTGGAAAATAGATGTGTACGATTATGATCTCATGTTTGGCGGTTTTATCAGTATTGTAACTGATATCATTTTTGTAACTGCCACTATTTATGATATCATTTTGTAATTGTCACTATTTATGTCCAACAATCAATCTCATTCAATGAGTTATTCTTATCTGTATTAATATGGGGTCTGTTACAATTTTCAAGGTGTTTATATATGATCGATTTCCTCCTAAATCGATACTGAGAATTAAGATTATCCTTGAGTGAATTTTGTGATACCCGGACAAAATATGGTCGAAATATCACTTAAGGAAAGCGAACTCTCATGCGATCTCGAATTCTTTATCTAAGTTCTAATCACTATTTGTCTCCCACGACTTTCTGCACCGATTCCCCAACATAGAATGGGGAGCAAAACCCCTCTAGAGGAACCGCGGTAGTATTTTTATGGGTGGAGAAGATAAAATAATTAGGAGAGAAGGGAAAAAGTACGTGGACGAGAATGGAGAAAATGTTTTTTTTTTCTAAGGTTTTTTTTGTAAGGGACAATGATGGAGGAAAGGAAAGAGGAATAAAAAAAATTATTTAGATTAGAATTACAAATCCAACTTATATCACACATCATCAAATAATATTGATTTATAATGCCATGTCAGAATTTGTCAAAACCGTGTCAACATTTGTAGGTCATCAGGTCAACAAGTCCTTAAATTGTTTGTATAATTTGGTTTTAGACCCCAAAATGAAGGTTTTGAAAGTTTATTCCCTAAAATAGAAATCAACCAAAAGTTGGTTTCATTTTGATGCAATTTACCCTATGATAAAAGGACGGGTTAAATGCACTTCTACTTATTAATTTTCTTCTTACACACATCAACATCAAGAGCTATTTCTTCTTATACTTCATAATTTTTTTTCTTTCGAATGGATCCCAATGAAATAATTCAAATCAACCTTCCTATGCATCAAATGAGTTGAGTAGAACTAAGTTGAGGAATATTAAGAGAATTATTACCACCAATGGTTCCAAATGCTAGTAATTTTTTCAAATTTTTGTACTTAAGTAATAAAACAATTGACAAAAAAAAAAAAGTTTAGGCACCAACTAACAATTCATAGCTTTAACAATAAAAAAAAAACAATTAGAATCAACTAATAAAGTCTAACCTTGACAATTAACTAATAAACCTTAACCTAACAATTAGCACAAAAAAAGGTATCAACTAACAAACCTAACCCTAACGATTAACAATTATACATCACTAGCAAACATTAACCTAACAACTAACAATTAATATAAATAAACATATTATCAAAAAAAAAAAAAAATGAAATTGAGAGCTAAACTTTTTATGCGACCAAACCTTATTTTTATTAGGAGTTGAAACAATATGTAAATATGTAGAAGTAATCTATCTATATCTCTATATATCTATCAAAACAAAACCAAGGAGGATGACGTCGCGTATTGAGGATTGAAGAATGACTTATTCTATTTTTCTCATTGTGTCCCTTGCTTCTTCACACCGGTACCATTTTGCCATTTAAAGATTTTCATTATGCACGAAGAAAAAATAAATGAAACTTATGAATGAAAGTAGAAGTTACTAATTTCAAATAATAATTATTAAAGAATAAAATGTATAACTAAAATTAAAAACTTACAAAAATGATTGCATATATTTCTGGAATAAAAGAAGGGGAAGTGTTCCAATTTTAAAGAACCACCTAAAATGTCTTTTATCGACCAAACTTGATGTTGTATTTTTTATCCTGATAGATTGTAAAATAAAAAATGTTAAACTTATCTAAAACAAATAAGTAAGGTATATAATAAAATAGCAAAAACACATCTATATATTTTCTAATCTTAGAAAAGCAGCTACGAAAATGTTTTAATAATAGTTTTCTTAAGCAAAGGTTGCACTTATAACCCGACCCCAAGTTCATCTAAATTAATGCACTTAAAGAACGGTTACGAAGTATTATGAGCAATGTGCAAGACTTCGAGTTTGGTGGTGTCAAGCGGCACTTGGAGTTCCCCCAAACACTTCAGTAGGAAATCTTAAACAAAACATCCCAATGAAGTGTTCGGAGGATCTCTGAGGGACACTTGGCTTTTGTATCCTTTGTTGTTACTTGATGCATTCGATGAATAAAAATGCCATAGTCGTTACAGGTATATATAGAAGAGTTGAGGGAAAGTGTGTGATTGATGAACATGGATACATGAGAAGCGTGAACATGGTTGGCATTGTGTCTTCATTAAGAGACTGGTGTTTTCAGTTTCACATAAAGGGGAAATTAAAAAACTTGATACTTAGATGCTGCTGTGAGGACCAGGTGAAGAGAGATATTATATTCTCATTTCATCAACTATCCCGTGGAAACGACTAGTTTCAATTTCTAACTTTACACATATTGGCATACGATTCCAAATGGGCATAAAGATGTACATTAATGATCACACATAACTTGACTTGAATAAATTATACCTCGACTCCAAAAGAAGAATTAGCTTCAGATGATGAAGGGAAATCAAATATTCCAACAAACTTTTTGTGAAAGATTTCCTTTAACATGTCTAGCTGTTTTGATGTGTACTCTTATAAACTCCCTTGACTATCTCTAATAAGCAAAGGCTAATGTTTGACAAACTAGCTGAAAAGCTAGTTGATGAAGAAAAATCACGTTTGACGAAAACTAGTTGTTTGGATGTGTTAATACTCTTATAAGCTCCCTTGACTATCTCTAAACAAACACTTTCAACCATCACCCCCTCACTATCTTCACATAACCAAAGGGGAGGGAAATCTTATGTGAAATTGTAACGCTTAACTACTCAACATGTTCATTGAAATTAACAATATTAGAACTATTCAATCATCACATATATACTACTGTTAATTTCAGTTATTCTTGCTATCCCAAAAAAAAAAAACTATTAATTTCAATTAGGGTTTCCAAAGGTAATCATGTTTTAGAATTTGATTAAAACTTCAAAAATAAAACCACAAATCATCACAACAAAACTTCAAAATTTTGAATAGTAGGACACATCAACTTAGTTCTCAACCTTGTTTGGGAAGAGAGAATATGCCACACTTGGTGAGGATATTAAATCTGAAAATGAGGAGACCTCCATATTATATAATGTTCTATTCTGGTCCGGCATTGATAAAACAGAAGTTTAGATATTTTGGCAATATATGTGTTAGAACACAGTCTTATTGGATTCAAGATCATCCAATCCGAAGATCGCAATCCGAAGCTAAAAGCTGACAAGTCACTCTCAACAATAGTCTAGGGTCATTTGTAATAAGTTGTCAAAGTTAGTTTTAATATTTTAGGGTATCTTTTAATTAGATGCTTATTAGATATTATGTTTAGATATTATTTAGATATTAGATTTAGGATATTTAGTTTAAGTTTTAGATATTATATTTTGTTAAGATATTATGTTTGAGATATATAAGGTTATGAGATATTTATTATCTCATAACTTCTAATATCTCAAATCATCATATATCGATCCATCAAGAGCCAGAGAGAAAAACAAACAGAGAGCTTAAAGAATCAACCTTGTAATCATCGTTTGTTATCGAATAAGGTTGGTTTATCATCTATATGTTTGTTGTTTGATTATCTGGTAACGATCACGGACTCACAATTGGTATCAGAGCCCATACCAGATCAAAATCAAATTATTAAAGTCTCTGTGTTCTTTATTTTTCATACACAATGTGCTATCAATCCAAATCTTAAAATTGTGGTTGTTTTCGAAATCAAAGTGTTGTAACCTGTTGTAGTTGGTAAGTCGATCGTTTTGTCAAAGTTTGGGGCTGTAAAACGAATTCTAGGCAGTTCAATTTGGGAGTTGCAGGGCCGATTTATCGAACAAGAAACGTTACCGGGCGAAGTTTTGTACCGGTCGAAGGTTTCATATCGGTCGGAAAATAAATACAGGTCGACACTAGTTGTACCGGTTCCGGTCACTACTTAATACCGGTCTACCCACCTTCTATCTATACCGGTCGAAATCAAGAAACACTCTTAATACCGGTCCATAAATCTGTGCCATGCATTCTATCGGTCAGGTCATCAAGCAACATACCGGTCCTAAATTGAAAAGCTTTATCGGTTCATAAACAAACTACCGGTCCAAGCCTAAGTATCGGTCGATATACCTCTACAAGGTACCGGTCGACCCACTCTCATACAACACACTACCGGTCCAAGTTCTACCGGTCGACCCCTCTTGGAAACACAATATCGGTTTCATATTTCAATACCGGTCGGTCATAGTTTAATACCGGCCCACACATTTAATACCGGTCACCTTACCGGTCGTTGTACCGGTCGAAGTTGAAGGTAACTATACCGGTCGAAAATCTATATCCCGGTCCCGGTCTTTGCACTCTCCCGGTCGAACTCTATACCGGTCTCACTATTTACATCCGGTCGAAGAAATACAGCACACCGGTCCATTCATTATCATACCGGTCATTCTGTTCATCTGTTCATCATCTTACCGGTAAAACTCAATACCGGTCCATTGTCTCAACCCGGTCGAATCTCTCATAATTTTGAAACAGGCCCGATATTAAGCAAATCAATACTAGTACCGGTCGAACATTTTTTTAAAACAAGACCCCGGTTGAACATCCAATTTGCAACTCAGTTCTTATCTGATTTTAACTGGAGTGACTTTCAAGTAAAAGTTCTTTGCATATCAAATCAAAGTGATGACTTCTAGAGAAGCCCTAACTATCGGAACCGACTCTAAGCCACCAGTACTCTTCAAGGGAGAGTATGAACAGTGGAAGGATAGGTTCATGGACTTTATTGAAAGACATGATTTGGGTCTTTTCATCAGGAAATCAATAGAAGAAGGAGTAATGGCACCAGTTATGACGACTCGTATGGTTGGAACTTAAGTATCATGAGCTCGATGATGATAACCTAAAGAGAGCAAAAGGTGATAGATTAGCAAAGTCATACATTCTACAAGGAAATCCAAACGAAATCTATATAAAGATTGACAGCTATAAAGCCTCAGACAAAGAGATGTGGGATCAGCTAGAGAAGATGATGCTAGGTTCAAAGGTTGGGAACCAGCTCAAGATATACAACTGCCTAAACAATTATGAAGAATTCAAAGGCAGAGTTTGTGACCTTGCTAAATGAGTTGAGCAAGAACATGGTCAACAAATCACAAATCGAGCTAAATGTCAAATTCCTCAACATCCGACAACCTGAATGGAAGAGGTTTACCAGACAAATGAAGCAGATCAAGGATCTAAACGAGATTCCACTTCATGAGGTGTATGAAACGCTCAAACAAAATGAAGAAGAAGTGGATGAAATACTGGATGAAAAGAGGCAGAATGGGAAGACAATTGATGACTCAATTGCTCTTGTTGTGAGAAAGAAAAAGAAGAAGATGCTTATGTCTGAACCAGAAGAGATTGAAGATGAAGCGAACTCTGACTCGGATGACTATGAACAACTGAAGCAGGCAATGCTTATGTTGACAAAGGCTTTTCAGAAAAAGTTCTACACAAAGCCGAGCTCAAACAGTCAGAGATATACATCTGGACCGAGCAATTATATTCACAAGGAGAGGGCTGAAGGAAATAGATTTGAAGGGAAGAGAATAGAGGAGAGGAAGCCTGAAGAAAGAAGGTTTAAAGCAGAATGATCCAGTCAGTCAGAACCTCCAACGTGCTACAACTGTGGCAAGTTAGGTCACTTTGCCAGAGACTGCCGAAGACCGAAAGTCAGAAACTCAGACTACTATAAAAACAAAGTGCTTCTAGCCAAGCAAAAAGAGGTTGGAAAGGCATTAATGGCAGAAGATGAGTACTAGCTTGATCACTCTCACGAAGAAGAGGAGGATGAAGAGAAGGATGAGAAAGCACATCTATGCTTCATGGGCAAGATGGAAACAGATGCTGAAGCTGATTCAGATGATGAGGAAAATGAGGTATGTGATTGAACTCATTCAGATTTCCTAAATCAAATGAATGCCATGTTAACTAAACTCGAAGAGTTAGAGTCAAAGCTTAAGAGAGAAAAGGGTGTCATTCTTGAACAAAACCAATCAATACAGAAACTTACACAAAAACATTGACACCAGCGCCAAAGAACAGACTATAATTCTTCAAGAGGTAACTGAAACAAAGACTAAATTGAGACATAGTGAGTTTGATTTCATCGAGCTTACGAAATTGCATTCTTCAACTTCCAAAGAAAACATTTCTTTACTTGCTAAATTAAAAAGTTTGGAAGAGAAGTTATACAAATTGGGTCAATCTGAACAAACCATTCATCTGAACAAACCCAAAGAGGAAATAGAGAAATGGGGACTCGGGAATGAGAATCCTCATTATCTTAAAAACGGTATATCTGAAGTGCCTGCACTTTATGATTTTACATTCTTAAGACTCTCTCGACGATGCCCTGAACTTAAAGTTTTCTGGACTGGACTGTCTAAAGAGGATGAAGCCAAAGAAACGGAAAAACGAAAGAAATCATCTAAAGTTCACCTTCCATTTTATTATGCGAAGCTGAATAATAGTTATAATGATGATCAAATATATCAAAAGAAATCTCTTTCAAATGACTTTTTTCAAAGTTATTCTGTCAAAGAAATGGAGGCGAAGCCTATTAAAGGTAAACTATATGTCCCTCCTCTCGTTTTGGAAAGTAAAATCTCTGAACTCGAGAACTCTTTAACATATGAAAGACTTTTGATTGAGATTAAACAAAAGGTTTTTTCAACTGTGCTTAAAAATGTTGTTATTTCTAAGGCTTTAAAATCTAAAGATAGTTTTGGTCTAACAAATGGAGGGTTTGATTTCCTAAACTCTGACGATGGTTTGGATCAATTTGACTTTAATGGGAAACTTCCTAACCATTCATCTTTTATTGTGAAATCATTGGGAAAACCCAGTATGTCTGTAAAAAGTGCAAAATCAATGAAAGTTGATAAATCAGTTTCTGTGAACTCTAAGAATGCTAAAGGCAAGAATAAATCTCAGCATTCACAGAAACCGATCACTACTGGTATCCCAAAGAAGATGCATTCAGTTGTTTCTCGGAGATCTAACTCACATGTTACAAATGTTTCAGATCTGAGCAAGCAAAAGCCAGAAGTTAAATCTCAATGGCAACCAAAACGGAAGAATGACAAGACCGATAAATATTTTTGTACTGTTAATTGTAATAAGACTTCGCCTAGTAAAGATGTTTTAATTGCTGATGTTGGTATTTGGAAACCAAAACTAGTTGTTTCTCGCAAACAATATTCTATGAAGCAATTATTTCAGTTATCTTTATCTGCTAGAAAGTCTTCTTTTTATGATAAACATGTGTCTACTTCTTGTCAAGATTCTGACGTTTGGTTTGGAAATTATCATGTGCACTCATATCATTCTAATGCTTCAACTGAATTTCAAATGAAAAGCGGACCCAAATTTAAATGGGTACCAAAATCTTGTGCTAACACAGTTGGACCCAAATATCAGTGGGTACAAAAAGCTAAATCTGTGTTGCAGGCGTCAAACGTTTAAGAGGGAGCATAGAAAATAGGCTTTTGAACAAATCAGTTCAAGACCCACGCTTCAATGTTCAAAAGTGTTTATTCCAATTTTTGTTTTATGGGTATCTAAATCTTGTGCTTCATAATTTCTCTTATGCAGGAACGTCATATGTGGTACTTGGATAGCGGGTGTTCCAAGCATATGACAGGGCAGAAAGAGATGCTGTCCAATTATTCAGATAAATATTGTGGGACAGTTAGATTTGGGAACGACCAGTTTTCACCAATTATGGGATATGGTGATATGGTACATGACAATGTCACGATCAAGAAGGTGAGCTATGTTGAAGGCTTAAGACACAACCTGTTCAGTATCGGCCAGTTCTGTGACAAAGGCTTAGAGGTCAATTTCAAAGCCAAGAGGTGTTCTGTTCGCACTAAAGAAGGCGAGGAACTCTTGGTCGGCACTCGAGAGTCCGACCTCTACACAATCAATTTGCCAAACGTCCAGACTGACAAGCAGGTGTGTCTACTCTCTAAAGCCTCGATGCAGCAAAGCTGGCTATGGCATCGACGGCTCTCTCACCTCAACTTTCGATACATTAACAAGTTGGTCAGTGGAAATCTAGTTAAAGGACTTCCAGAACTGAAGTATGAAAAGGAACACCTTTGTGCAGCATGTGAAAAGGGAAAGATGAAGAGAGCTCCGCACAAACCAAAGCCTGAACCGAGTACAAGCTCTCCGTTAGAGTTGTTGCATATGGATCTCTGTGGTCCGATGCGAACGCAAAGTCTAGGCGGAAAGAAGTACATACTAGTTATCGTGGACGACTATTCGCGATACACTTGGGTCAAGTTTCTACGTTCAAAAGATGAGACACCAGATGTTCTCATCACATTCCTAAAGACGACCCAGGTGAATCTGCAGAAACCGGTCAAGCTTCTAAGAACAGACAACGGCACAGAGTTCAAGAACAAAACAGTTCAAGAATATCTCGAATCAGTTGGGATATCACATCAATACTCTGTTGCACGTACGCCTCAACAAAATGGAGTGGTCGAAAGAAGAAATCGTACGCTAGTCGAGGCTGCTCGTATTATGCTAAGTCAATCTGACTTACCTCTATTTCTGTGGGCTGAAGCTGTATCGATTGCGTGTTACACTCAGAATCGATCCATGCTACAACGCAGATTCAAGAAGACTCCTTATGCGTTAATCAACAACCGAACACCGACAATCAAATATTTCCATATATTTGGGTGTAAGTGTTTTTTTTTAAACGATAGAGAGAGTCTGAACAAGTTCAGTGCCAAGGCGGACGAAGGAACCTTCATTGGTTATTATTCTACATCAACTGCATTTCGTGTTTATTTGAAGAAGTCAAAGACTATTATTGAAAGCGTCAACGTTACATTTGACGAAGAGATAGCTTCTGAGCACATTCGTTCAGAACATGTAATAACCGGCGTACTAGCTTCTGGGCAACACAATCCAGAACCTGCGTCTCAAAAGAATAAATCAAATGAAGCATCAACATCTTCTAACCATTTATCTGATTTAGATTTATTATTTGAACTGTTCTATGATGAATTTCTTGGATCTAATGTGAAGAAATATGTTGTGGTTGACAGGATGGAAGACTTAACGACTACTCATCCAACCAGTTCAGATATCCCTATTGAATCTAACTCTCAGATTCAACAAGAAATTCCAGTTCAAATGCCGACTCCGACAGTTGAAGTTGTGATCAATAACGAAGCTACAAAAGTTGTTGAATCAGTAGGTTGTTCTATACGGACTGATCTACAGCCTATCCAAGCTGTACCTACTGATCCTTCTGTACCATCTACTTCAACTGAACCCCCTATTCCTTTTTATATTGATCTATCAACATATAATCCACTCCCTCATGAACAAAAATGGACCAAAGAGCACCCGAGAAGCCAAGTCATTGGTGATCCATCAAAACCGTGCAAACTAGGTCAGCTTCCATGAATATGTGTATGCATGAATCCTTTCTGAGCAAGATCGAGCCATCCCGCGTATCCGAGGCTCTAGACGATTCAGACTGGGTGACTGCAATGCAAGAAGAGCTGAATCAGTTCGAAGCACTTAAAGTATGGAGACTCGTACCCAAACCTCAAGGTAAAACCATCATTGGTACGAAATGGGTTTTCAAGATCAAGAAAGATGAAGATGTTACTGTTATCAGAAATAAAGCACGACTTGTTGCCAAAGGATATAGGCAAGAGGAAGGAATAGATTACGACGATACATATGCTCCTGTGGCGCGTTTAGAGGCAATTCGAATGTTTCTAGCCTACGCAGCCCACAAGAACTTCACAGTCTTTCAAATGGACGTGAAGACAACATTTCTGTATGGCGTTCTCAAAGAAGAAGTCTACGTCTCGCAGCCAGAAGGTTTTGTCAATCAAGAGAAACCAAATCATGTGTACGTTCTCGACAAAGCTCTTTATGGACTGAAACAAGCTCCTCGCGCCTGGTATGAGGTATTATCTAAATTTTTGGTCAAGTCAGGTTTTACAAAAGGTACAGTAGATACCACTTTATTCCTGAAAAAGGACAAAGCCGATATCATTCTAATTCAAATATATGTGGATGATATTATCTTTGGCTCTACTAATCCTAAATACTGTAAGAATTTTTCAAACCTTATGGTGTCAAGATTTCAGATGAATATGATGGGAGAGATGAATTTCTTTCTCGGATTACAAGTCAAACAATTTTCAACTGGGATTTTTATCAATCAATCAAAATACATTATGGATATTCTTCGGAAGTTCAAAATGGAAAATTCTAAACCGATTGGTACCCCAATGGCACCTGGTACTAAAATTAGCACCGATCCTTCGGGAAAGGCTGTTGATGCTAGGACTTATAGATGGATGATAGGTTCTTCAATGTATCTCACTTCAAGTATGCCAGATATAATGTTTTCAACATGTTTATGTGCAAGATATCAGGCTAATCCTAAAGAATCCCATGTGTCTGCCGTTAAGCGCATTTTTAAGTATCTGAAGGGGACTACAGATCTTGGTCTGTGGTATCCTAAAGATACTAGTTTTGAACTAACAACATATACAGACGCAGATCATGTTGGTTGCATGTTAGACAGGAAGAGCACGTCTGGTCATGTACAGTTCATCGGTGATAAACTCGTCTGTTGGGCATCGAAGAAACAATTATGTGTCTCAACTTCAACGACCGAAGCAGAATATGTAGCTGCTGCTAGCTACTGTTCTCAGGTCTTGTGGATGAGAACTCAACTGCGAGACTATGGTTTTCACTTCAACCATATCCCGTTATATTGTGACTCAAAGAGCGCAATCGCGATAACTGCTAATCCTGTTCAACATACAAAGACCAAACACATCGATGTCAGGTATCATTTTATAAAAGATCATGTAGAAAAAGGAACAATTGAACTTTACTTTGTAAAAACTGATTATCAACTTGCAGATTTGTTTACCAAACCCTTAGACGAAAAGAGATTCAATTTTCTTGTCTCTAAGCTTGGTATGCTAAATCTTAAGACCTAATCGATGGTTACCTATTAAAGTTTCTTATTGTAAAATTTTCATCATTTTCTTCATTTTCCGCACGATATCTGCACATTAACAATCTGTTCATGATCAAAGGGGGAGTATGAGAAGAGATTGACAGATGGTCAATATTATTTTGAGGGGGAACTCATAAATTCTGCATTTACCTTTTATGTCAAATTTTTTGTAATGCATGATTTTAGGGGGAGCTCGTCAAGTCAAAGGAGTATGGATATGACTTTTGATTATTTCTGATCAGAACTCGTACTTTCATAGTTTTACTGGTTTTTGTCTTTTCAATTTAAGTGAATAAATTTTGCTTTGACTTAGACATAAGACTTTTGCAGTTTTTTGAGAGATGCTTACAAGATCATATCTATATGACTTTAAGCTTTACTTCATGAGATGTAAGATCGCACGTAAAGGTATAATTCCTTATCTTCATCTCATATATGGTTGAAAAGTGGACAACTTTCAATCATAGAAAACATTGTTTTTAAATGTTCAAACCACTTCCCGAATCTTAAACCGATTTCATGAATTGGAAGTGTGACTTTAAATGTTTTCAAGATCTATTTGTGCTTTAACTGAAATAGTTAAACCAAATTGAGCATCATATGCATAATAGGAGAACATGATTTCATTGTGCTAGGATTTAACACAAATTTTACGGAATCACCTTAACCAGTGATTTCTACCCAAGAAGTTAATCCATAGTGATTAAGTGTGAGAAGTCGAAAAGAAATGAGTGTGGTTAGAGTAAGCTAAATGTTTAAAAGAAAGAGGGTGTGAGAACAGAGTTAAAAGAATATCACAACTCTGCACCAACTTTTTCTGAGCCAGGCAGCCACAATTCTAATGTTTCACAATTTTTTGGTGATCATTATTGAAACAGCCAACTAGCCTATGCCAACTCTTGATTAACCTCACCAACTACTCATTTTCTTCTCAAAAAGAAAGTGTTTCACATTTTCAAAGGGGAAGCAACACATTTGCTATCTGATTTTCATTTGGAAAATTTAGATATTGAAAAGAAGGAAGTCTGCTGTAACGCCCTTAATTTAAAAATAGCAACTTATTTAAATCTTTCTAAACACATCAATAACGATTCGTCTGCAATCACAATTTAAGAATGAACCTCCATACATATACATATCCTATATAACAGTCTATAATAAGGATGGGTGCTACTAAACCCAAAGTCAGCTACTATCTCCAATCTGCGGAAGACCTCATCAACTACTTACTCTTGCACAAGGCTAAGGCTCGACTTCCCAAAGCACTGCTAGAACCGAACCCCCAACAGGAACCTGATGCACATGCCGACAAATAAAAAGGGTTAGGCTTAACGCCTAGTGAGCTCAAGAGTTTTAACATGAATGAATGCACAAGTAAAATCATGCTAGAAACAGTTACAGTTCTTATCAGCAGTTAACCAATTAATCACGTAGATGTGGAGTCAACGGGAGCGACCCATATCTCCAATCCGGTTCACCCAAAGAGGCAATGCACCTTGAAGCCACTTTCTCTGGCAACCCAAAGGTCCGACACGCACCGGGGACTACCGCTTTAGGAAATTCCCCGGCGGCGGAGGTCTAGGTACATAGGAGACTACCGCCTTAGGAAATTCTCCTCAAATGTCACCCACCTACATTCCTATAGTGAATCACAGATTTGGTTCGTCCACATTATGCATTTAGGAGGTCTCAAGATGTGTTTCAACCCGTTAGTCATTCGGGTATCAACCAAGAACACAATATTACCATCCTAAGCATGTAAAGCCATCATATGACATAATATCCATTCAAATACTTCGTGAGAATATAAGGTCGCCAAAAAGGCATTCCAAGGAGGAATCATCATAATACTAAGCGATGCATAAATGACTCATGGTAAGTTAATCATATACAAATTTCCACATAAATCCCCAAACACTTATACATTAAATAAGAACACTTGAGAGATCACATTATTGACAACACTTTAGATTCAACTTACTTCCGAACCGGTTTCCCCCAAAGAGGCAACTTGAAATAGCAAGTGCCTACACGACTCATTTTAGTGAAAATCGAGCTAAGATACTCAAAAGCCTTTTTATCAACAATTGACGTCTTTCAAATAATGAAATGCTTTTAAACATCGTTTATGAAGACACATACCCCAAAGACGTGGTTAAACCGAAACTCGATACGTATTGGGACCAAAGATTTTCCAACGATTTTATGAATGCAACACTCTCGGAATGCATAACCCATGAACTTAGGTTTCAAATGTACAAAGTCATTAAGAATGCATGATGCCATGAAATGAACTCCATTTGTACAAAATTGCTAAGAACCCAAATATGAGCATTTTATATAATTTCACAACCCAAGTTTACCAAACATGAAACTTATTAAAATACCCACACTTTGACAAATATCAAGTAAAACACACTTTTACTTCAAAATACCCATTTTTGGCATGTACACCGTTTTAACAAATCAACTTGAACTCACCTTGCTAGATTTAGGCTAAATCTAGATTTTTACCCCACTTTGAGCTCCTTTGAAGAAACTTGAATCTTCAAGCAAAACTTCCAAAAACCTAGATCCATAAGTTTCCAACCTTCAAAACATATAAACAATCACTTAGAATCATTCCCCAAACATAAATACCAAAATCCCCAAAAGAGATCAAAACCCTAATTTCTCTAAAACCAACAAATCCGAGATTTGAGAAACCGAACACTAAGAAACCCTCAACGGAGCATTTATAACTTATATAAAGGTTTAGAAATGGAAGGGATACACTTACCACTTAGGTTTTGGTGAAAACCTAGAAAGTCCAAAAATGAAGCTTGAGGTTGAAGATGACAATGGTGAAGTGGTGAAGAAGATGAAGATGAAGATGAAACTTCCAAACCGAAGCCTTGGATGATGATCTTCACTCTAGAAATAAAGGGTGGAAGATTGGTGGTTGAAGGAACCTTAGATGAAGTAGGTGAAGAGGGAGGGTTTGGGAGAGAATACTTGAGAATGGAAGATAAGAAATGAATGAGATTTGGGGAAAACATTTCACTTAACCCGGCTGGGCTTCTGCCCACAACGCACGGGTCGTGCGATTTTGTGAAGGGGGATCGCACGGGTCGTGCGCCCCTGACAGCCCACATCTTGTTTCTTCTTCTTATTTGGTTGAATACCGTTTTGGTCATAACTTCTTCGTTATAGCTCCGTTTTTGCTCCGGAAAGAACTGTTGGACTCGTAATTGAATCCTTTATCCATCAAGACTATAAAATATAGGATTCAAGTCCAAAACCAGATATCTTATTTTTCCTTAA
The DNA here is from genome assembly GCA_023525745.1 of Arctium lappa. Lineage (NCBI taxonomy): Eukaryota > Viridiplantae > Streptophyta > Magnoliopsida > Asterales > Asteraceae > Arctium > Arctium lappa. Next base: position 84,741,791 of record CM042052.1, on the reverse strand, counting down.
TATATCGGTTTCTGTATTTAACTTGTATTGATACCTCTCGGAACTCGGGGTGTTACAATCCTCCCAACCTTAAAAGAGATTTTGTCCTCGAAATCTGGAACCACCAAGCACCCAAAGTCACACTTGGAAAGATTGATTGATTCCCTATCCTAAAGGAATGCCTTCATGAACCTCACCTCATATACGGACCCAATTACATTCCGGTTGAGGTTACCGTTGCGTTCTCCCAACGTGCCGTTACAAACTAAATCTCAACGTTCAATATAATTCACCGACGTCAGGATGAAATTTGAGTCCTTGATTAATCATTTTCTTAACCATTAAATCTATGTCGCCTCCCAACCTTATGTTGCTCATATTACATCTAGTGTAACTTACGACCTTATTCAGTCATTTCCATCAAGAATACCCTAAAGCAAACCTTTCCCTTAGACACCTCTGAATACGACGCATCATGGTCTCCTCAAACTTCATTTGTACTTGAAGTCTATCTCAACATTCCCACCCAATGACTCCAAAAATCATCATCACTAAAGGGTTATTGTCCTCTGACGAAATTTCCTAACGACTAGTTTGGTCTGAACCCTCACAACCTTTAAACCCGTTCCTCAAAGTTGACCCAGATACAATGTCTGCAAGGGCTCCCACACTTCCATAGACCCAAGCATTGCGTTTCCACCAGAAACATACCATTACGCTCTACAGATAGTCGATCATCTCAAATCCCATGAATCCTCAGATTCCTACAGATCCATTCCTAATATTGAACAAGATGTCCTTCCAAAACGCCCCAATGCGTCCTTCAGGTAACTGGTTAACCCAGATCCGGTTAACACTCAACTCCGTCCCAACACCAACCTCACAACATTCCTATAATGAAATCTTTATCACTACGGGAATGCTTATGCACATCGGTACTTAATCATCACCATCTAACCTTCTTTTAAATTCCATCACCGAAATGCCAATATTTCCCATGATCCAACCGGGATACCTCCCAAACATTCCCAGATCCAATGACTCCAAGAAAACAAGTCGATGCCTAGGACTAAACGGTGACTTCGAAAACGGGGACATCCCGCCCATAATTCCATTCCCGACGGATGGTCGCACCCAGGTTGACACTTAACAGGATGCTAAAATTTCAAATCTTACACTTCTAACAAACGGACCACCAGAAATTTCCTTTGATCGCGAGACCCACCAAACTGTACACCAACAACATAACCCATGATGCCGCACCGACGAGCAACCCATAAAACGAACTCAAACTACGCGCAGATAATCACCTAAGACCTTATCTCGCATGATTAACGAAATACAAAATCACCCCTTAATTAACCGCAAAAGCTCAAATCTACTACCTCCATTAAACAACGCTCACAGAATCAAAACTCAGACCCAAAATCCGAAACTGACCGCGAGTCGGATCATCCGACGCATCAAACCCCAAGGACTCCCTTAGTCCCCAATTACAGCTCTTCTTTCTACAGGGTTTTAAATCCATAGGCCTAATGAGTTCAAGGTTTTTCAACCAGCATGCCAATTCGAATTTTATAAAACCTTTAGAACCCATACATTTCATAACAATTAATGGTGTGGTAAAATACACTACCGTTCAACTGATAGGTTTCAAGATTGCTTAACAACACCGCGCATGTAAAACTATTTCCAAAAATACCCTCGTTCAATGCTTACGTTAATAAAGACAATAATAAAACATACACAACAAAGTACACTGTAAACGTGAAAATAGATTTCTGCACCACAACACTTGCAATGAATGTTTGTACCATTCTCAAAGAGAAATTTACAAATCATAAAACTTTAAAATCCTTCCTCTTAACCAAAGGATGTTGTGACAAAAGAATTTTCGATAAGTCTTAACATCAATTAATGCCGACATATTTTGATAACCTCTAGATACTAGACCTCAAATTTGCTATATCGTTCAGTTTAATTTATGATAAGCTTCAACAAAGCTCATATAAAAACTTTCTCCGACAAAATTTGTTATATCGTTAAGTTTAATTTGTGATTACCCCCCATTCAAATAATATATCAAAAAATGGATGAACTTCCATGATAGTGTAATTAATTAATCAAGATCTCACCTAATAAGCTCTTGATCCTACTGATTTTGCTCTCATTAGTGATTTATTGATCATTGCCATTTATTCTTTGTAATTACTCTTGTAATATACCTATAAATAGCAATGATAAATATCACCCAAAGTGTAGTGACTTTCATACAAGTTCACATTCCATTTCAAAATGAAGTATTTCAAGAGGGCTTTAATTACCTCGTATAATCCTTTGAATTCGAGCATTGCTTTTTTGTGCCTTGATACACTTCAAAATCTTTGGTTACTACTATTTTCTCTATATATAATTGCCATTATTCTTTTTAGTTATCACGTTTGAATTTCCAGTGCTGGTAGAATCAAGTAGCATTTAATTGATCTGTTATATATAGAAATGTCATCAATCCCCAAGTGCATTTCAGGAACCTGTTGGTTGACAGTTTAACCATAAAAACTGCCATAAAGTCTTATCCAGAAATCGTTTTTTAAAAAGATAAAAACGAAATTGCCAACTGATGAGAAAATCGTCCAAACGGGTCAAAACAAAAAACCGGGTTTTTTAAGAACCCATCAAAGATACTATAAACAAGCCCAAATCAAGCCCAAACCCCACAAGACCATTATTGCTTATTTGATAAATCAATCAAGCTAGAGGTTATAAGGCACACATAATTACATTCTTTTTCCCATGTGGGACATCATTGAAGACTATATTCAACAGTTGTAATAAATTACACGTCAAGAATTCAAATCTCCTACTAATACCGAATAATTTACCAACTTGCATTAATAGATGGATGGACGAGATAAATTAGAATCCCATCCTTTTTTATGTGTTCATTACACAAAGAAGATCATTTCCCCACTACATCTGTTCCAAAACATGTATAGCCTTGATGCCAGTTGAATATTCTTCAAACTTAAAAGAATGTGTACCCTAATTAAGGCTATTAAGAACATCACTAAACCCAACAATTGTAGTAATTAATAAAAATACAGAGGTGGCAAATAATAAAATTTCCCATTTCATAAACAGTTTTTACCCAACTTAAATATGCAAAGAAGGAAAAAAAAAAAAGAAAGAAAGAATTTTGTCTTATAAAATAACTGTTTCTTGAGAAAAGATTGCAACCCAACCTCAAGTTCTTGTATCAATGTACTTAGAAGATCACTAATGGAATTAGAAGAATTCTGCAAGACTTGTAGTTTGCTGGCCTGGTTTCAAGTGGCACTTGGAGTTCCCCCAAACACTTCAGTAGGAAATCGTACAAAAAAACATCCCAATGAAGTGTTCGGAGGATCTCTGAGGGACACTTGGCCTTTTCCTTCATCTGTATACTTTGTAGTTACTTGATGTGTTCAATTAATTTGGTGAATAAAAAATGCCATTATATATAGAGAATTGTTAGATAGGGAAAGTGTGTGATCAATGAACATGGTTGGCATTGTGTCTCCATTAATTAGGAGACTGAAGTTTTTTCAGTTTCACATAAAGGGGGAAGATATCTGATATTGAGATGCTATTGTGAGGACCAGATGAATAGGGGTACTATATATATATATATATATATATATATATATTCTCATTTCACAACTATCTCTTGTAAATGACTAGTTTCAATCTTTAACTTGACACATATTGGCATACAATTCGATCTATATACGGATAAAGATGTACCACATTAATGATCGACCACACAAAATTTGTCTGGAATAAAATATACCTTAGCTCGAATATATAAGAATCGGCTAAAGATGATGAAGGGCTAATCAAATATAGCGTTACGGAAAAGGCAATATATATATATATATATATGAAAGATCCCGGCTCCATATTGAACTTTTTGTAAAAGATTTCCTTTAAGATGTCTTGCAGTTTTCACGTGTTAATCGATACTCTTATAATTAGCTCCATTGACTAAACAATCACTTTCAACCATCATCCTAGCTCCCACTATCATCAGATAACCAAAGAGGGAAAGCAAGGTCCTCACATCTTCTGATGCATATGAGTTAGTCAACCTATCAGCTTACACACAGAAGACTGAAACAACTCACTATTTATGATCTTATTTGCATTAGGTGCATTTTTTTTCCTTTTTTCTCTTTTGATTCTATATCTTTTGTCAAGTTGTAACACCTAACTAATCAACATCATCGAAGAAATTATCATCAATAAAACTATAAATTCAATCATCACATGCACATACTACTATATATTAATTTCAGTTATGGTTTCCAAAGGTAATTAATCATACTTTAGAATTTGATTAACACTTTGAAAATAACCACAAATCATCACATAAAACTTCCAAATTTTGAATAATAGCACACAACACCAACTTAAACCTCAACCATGCATGATTGGGAAGAGAATATATATGTCACACCTGGTGATGATAATGAGAATGATGAGGACCAAAGGGAAAGAGGTATTTTATTCTCTTTTCATCACCATCTATCCCGTATACATGACTAGGTTCAATTTCCGAGATCGCATATGTTGGTGTACCATCACATTTTTAATACAAGACCTCGAATCCATATATTATAATGTCCTTTTCTGGTCTCAAACATTGATGAAACAGAAGTTTTCTGAAACAGAAGTTTTCAAAATTAATTTCGGCATCATATACATGTAAAATTAATTTGAAACACTATTAGATTATGTTAAGCATCAATCCATTTTTTTAGCTAGGAGAATCATTTTTTTATATCCATATTATTGGTCTTTTGTTCAAGTCCATTTTCAATCAACACCTATCCCATCACAAGAACTTTTTGACGATGGCGAAAATAATAATGTTTACAAGTAGATGTTATTAGCGACTATAGTTTCCATTACAAAAAAATCTATCCACAACGGTAGTCGCCTTACGACCTAAATTTAATTGCCAAAAAAGGCGTTGTAATGGAGTCTAAGTTCGTCACAAAGTTCAGCTGCAAAAGTATGTTTTTTTTGCTGTGTGACATAGTATCTCAAAGTAATTCACCGTGAAATCAAGAGTATATTGCCACCTCTATTTATACATGTACAAGGCTAGAAATAATAAGGAAATACATATATCAATCCCTTTAATGTAGCCCTATAATCTCTACAATATACCAATCACTTTAATGTAATCCCTTTAATGTAGTCTTACCCTCTATTAGTCCCCCTTAGTCGCAACGGTAGAAGATCGGACGTGAAGACTATCCCGGAAATCATCAAAGAGTATTTTTGGAAGACCCTTGGTGAATATATCCGTATATTGGTATCGTTAGGATACGTGTAAGACTCGAACAAGGCCGTGTGCCACCTTTTCACGAACAAAGTGGATATCTAACTCAATGTGTTTTGTCCGTTGATGTTGAACTGGATTCCCGGACATAAAAATGGCACTCACATTATCACAATATACCAAAGTTGCTTTCGCAATTGGTACTCGAAGTTCCATCAACAAATTGCGTAGCCAACACGTCTCGGACACCGCGTTGGCTATACCCCGGTATTCGGCCTCGGCACTTGATCGGGATACGGTTGCTTGTCTCTTTGACGACCAGGAGATTAAATTGTCTCCAAAAAATACACAGTAGCCGCAAGTGGATCTTCTAGTATCCGGACACCCCCCCCCCCCAATCGGCATCCGTATAGGCGATGAGAGACTTACTTTGTGATGGGCATAATTGTAATCCCTTTAATGTAGTCTTACCCTCTATTAGTATCCACCGTAACTATTACTGATACACACTTTATCGGTAACAGATGAATGGCTTTAGGTAGGGGTCATGTTCATGGTCTGGTTTGGGCGGTTTAACCCCCCAAACCACAAACCAAACCACAAATGGTGGTTTAGGAAAATTTTAAACCGAGCGGTTTGGTAGCAAGTGACCAAACCGGTCAAACCGGACCACAAAAAGGCGGTCTGGTCTGACCGGTTTAGATGGTTTGAGCCTCTTTTGGGCTATAAACTATAAAAACATAAACTCTATATCTAAAATACAATTTCTACCAATACAACATTATTAAAAAATAGTATATCGACTTATAAAAGAACGTTTATATATGAAATTAAAAAAAAGATTGAGTATATAAGCTGAAAAAAAGTTAAACAACTCCACCAAAATGGTTGAATTTTGGATAAATATTGCGAAAGTCGAAGGACGATTTGGATTTTAGATTTGAATTTTTAATCTTAGAACTTTGCCAATTTAGATAACACAATCAACTGAGAAAATGAAAACTAAAGATATAATTCTTTGACGAACTTTTATAATTTGCCGTAAAAACTGAGCCTACAACATGAAAACTAATATATGAATAATACATGCATATTTTTGGCGGTCGGTTCGGTCCAGACCGTTCAAAAAAGGGGTCAAACCGCAGACCACACCGGACCGAGCGATTTGGCTATTTTTCAGACCAGACCACTCAAACCGCCAAAAACGGTCTAGTTTGACTTGGTTCAACCGGTTTGAACGGTCCAACGGTTTTTTTGAACATCCCTAGCTTTAGGAACCAAAACTGACAGATTCTCTATTGGATAAAATTATACTTTCACGAATCATTTAGTAGGGTGGTTGAAAAGTCAGGTGGTTATGTTGTATTGAACATCCATACTGATAATTGATAATCTAGAGATACTAGACCTCAAAGCTCGGATTACTAAAAATGGCTCTATCCAACGAAATCTTTCATTTCTAGTCCTAGACTTAGAAGTGATCGCCTTGTTGTGATTACCCCCTCCCCCCCCCCCCCCCCCAAAAAAAAAAGGAAAATCGAAATAATATATCAAAAAATGGATGATCCAAAGAAACTCTGAAGACGATCTTGATCATTTACCATTTTCGATCTAGTTCATCAACTTTAGGGTTCTTAGATTTATTTTTATCCCTCCTCGCTTCTTGTGAACCTTGACGGTGTCCACATACAAGATCTTCACCTCCTTGCCAAACCCTGGTCCTCAAACTGTAGGTAAACACGATAGCACAAAATCGTATTAATAAGTCAAATTAATCCTCATGAGCTCGACCGAATATGTCAAGTGGTTAGGATTGTTTTAATAAATTACAGGTCAAGAATTCAAATCTCCTACTAATAACAAATAAAGTACCAACTTGCATTAATAGGTGGATGGACGAGATAAGTTAGAATCGGGTTGTCCTTTATTTGTGTGTGTGTGTGTGTGTTCATTACACAAAGAAGATCATTTCGCCACTACATCTGTTCCAAAACATATATAACCTTGAATTCCAGCTGAATATTAATTCCTCAAACTTAAAAGAATGTGTACCCTCACAAGGCTATTAAGAACATCACTAAACCCAATAATTCTAGTAATAAAAATACAGAAGTGGCAAGTAACCAAATCTCCCATTTCATAAACGATTTTTACCCAACGTAAAATGTGCAAAGAAGAAAAGAAAAATGAATTTTGTCTTATAAAATAACTGTTTTCTTGAGCAAAGATTGCAATCCAACCCCGAGTACCACATGTATCAATTTACTTGGAAGATCATTAACTAAGTAATAAAAAATGAGCGAGACTTAAAGTTTGGTGGTGTCAAGTGGCACTTGGAGTTCCCCCAAACACTTCAGTAGGAAATCATAAACAAATTAAACATCCCAGTGAAGTGTTCGGAGGATCTCTGAGGGACACTTGGCCTTTTCCTTCATCATTATTCCTCTTTAGTTTTTTGATGTGTTCGGTGAATAAACATGCCATAGTTATGGTTATATATAATAGTAAAGAGTTGAGGGAAGTGTCCGATATAGAATCATCAGAAGCTTGAACATGGTTGCCATTGCGTCTACATTAGGAGACCGATGTTTTCAGTTTCACATAAAAAGGAATAATCTGAAATGAGAAATCATGGTGAGGACCAGATGAAAAAAAAAAGGTACTATATATATTCTCCTTTCATCATCTGTCCCTTATGCATGACTAAGTTCACTTTGATGCACACTAGCTAATGATCAACCTATCGGCTTATATGTAGAAGACCGTAGAACAACCATTCATGATCTTATTTGTATAACTGCATATGATTTCCTCATTTACTCCTTTTACATCTTAGATCTTATATCAAGTTAATTTAACCTTCACTAATCAACAATGTTTAAGAAACTAAAACATAATGATATGTCCAAGGTATACCACTTGGGCGTATGAGGTTAACTACTTCCAAACATAATGCTTAATGGTCAGTAGGAGATATGTAGGATATGTAGTATGCAGAATTGTTTCCTAACCTCCATTAGAAATGGTAATTTGTGATCTTAAATAAAAATTGAATGCAAATTAGGTATAGTAGTTACAAACCCTCTATTAGAAATAATAATTTCTGATTTTAATCTGTCTAGATGATTTACAACAAACTAGGAAGTAGTTACAAATAGCTATTTAACTGTTTTTTTTTTCTGTCCAAAAACTGCCAAATTTACATATATGCATGATCTACGAACAAATGTGTATTTTGTCCTTCAAATAGAGAAGAAAATACCCTCAAACAAAAGTGTACAACTTGATTAATAAAGCTTCATTTTCCATCTAGATTTGGTGCAGAACCTACCTGTGCAGGTTTTTCTTCTTTTTGTTCTAACCCCATTAATTTTCTGTCTAGATATAAGAATTAAATTTACAATCATCCATTTTTACATTCATTATTTTTATGTTTTCTTAACACATACCATCTTTCTACTACTTCTAGATCGCCTTAATCGATACCTAAATATAAATAAAACTCAAGTACTTGTGTGCACTCACAAATCTATTAAAGAAACTTCAGTGCACCTGGTTATTCTAGTTAATGAACATATAGAAGTTCAAGATTCAAAATCTTCTATGTTGGGATAATCTCAATCATACCTGGTTTAATAATAGATATGTAAATAGGGCAAAGATGAAAAGGTGTGACTTTTCATCTTCAACCACCAACTACCATAACCTATTGGGAATAAAATATTTTCCATAATATTTTCCCCTTAATTGCCTCCCTTTCCTCCCTCTCTTTTGTTTTTCCTTGTTTAGCTAGCATTACCTTGTTTAGTTCCTTTTCTTGCTCTATATATTCTCGTTGTATGTTCGGTTTTCATATACAATATACACAAAATCCCTTTGTGATCATTGTATTTTAGATGGTATCAGAGCAGCGAGAAAACCCTAACCCGAATCAGTCATGCCCGGAGAGAATGATGCTGGCAAGAAGAAAACCGAGGGAGAATCCTTGGATTCAAACTCGCCATTCTACATTCACCCATCAGATTATCCCAAACAAATGCAGGTAAACGGTGCGTTGAATGATGACAATTACAACGATTGGGCACAAAAAATGGAGAATTTTCTCTTTGCAAAAAATAAAATTGGGTTCGTAGATGGTTCGATTGAAAAGCCACAGAATACATCACATACTTATATGCCATGGTTTCGTTACGACTCCATGATAAAGGGGTGGTTGACGACTGCTATGGAGAAGGAGATTAGAAGTAGCGTGAAGTACGCTAATACGGCAGTTGAGATATGGTCAAATCTGAAGGAACGGTTTGGAAAAGAAAGCGCCCCTCGGGCGTACGAATTGAAGCAGACACTCTCAGCCATCATTCAAGGTAATACTTCTGTTTCGGCCTACTTCACCAAACTTAGAAGCATCTGGGCTGAGATGCGGTCTGCACTCCCTATTCCTCGTTGCAACTGTAACGGATGTTCCTGTGATATGGGAAAAAAGTTGGTTGAACACAAAGAAAAGGAAAGGCTTTATGAGTTTCTCATGGGCTTGAACAGCGAATTTTCAGTCATCAGAACGCAGATCGTTGCGATGAATCCGACACCAACGTTAGGCAATGCCTACCATCTTGTCGCTGAAGACGAAAGACAAAGGGCCATAACAGCCGATAAGCGACCTCCTGCTGATGCTGCCGCGTTCAAGGCGTTCGTCCCGGGACGAAGGGAAAACGGCCCCAGTCAACGACGCGACAAACCTCCTTTGAGGGATGTGAAGCGCGGAGATGTCATTGATCATTGCACCTTCTGTGGGAAGGATGGACACGTCCGCGATGGCTGCTTCAAGCGGATAGGATACCCCGAGTGGTGGTCGGGCAACCGGAAGCGTGAGGAAACGAAGCCCAAGGCCGCATGCGTTGAAGCAGGTTCATGCCCTATTCCAGGTTTGACAAGTGAACAATATGAAACGTTTTTAAAGCACTTTGCAGATATGGAAAACACCAAAGGAGTTACCACACCGATGGCATGCATGACAGGTAAAAATTATGATGATGACTGGGTGATAGACTCGGGCTCAACTGAACACATCACCCACAACAGCCACATACTTCAAAACATGACCCAAAATCGATTTGAAACCCCTGTGGTTATTCCTAACGGAGATGCCATATCCGTTGAAGGGAGGGGTGAATGTACCTTACCAGGGGGAACAAAAATAAATGGTGTTTTACACGTTCCAAGGTTCACTTGTAATCTGTTATCTGTGAGCCGACTGAGTAAAGATTTACAGTCTGCCATAACCTTTTTTCCTGACTTTTGTGTCATGCAGAAACTTCACACGAGGAGCTTGATTGGTGCGGGTGAGTGCAAAGGGGGTCTGTACCGGATGGGCTTATTCGAAGACGGAAGAAGGGCGATGATGACATCCGGGGATACATGGCATAAGAGATTGGGTCACGCATCTAACGAGAGGCTTGCTTACATTGATTTCCTTAATAAGGTTTCCTTCGGTAAATCGTGTGATTCTTTCTCAAAGGCAAAACACACTAGACTCCCCTTTTCAAACAGTGATATTAAAACAAATGATTGCTTTGAATTATTGCATTGTGATATTTGGGGAAAGTATCGCGCCCCCTCTTTTTCGGGAGCTAGTTATTTTTTGACTATCGTTGATGAATTTAGTAGAGCGGTTTGGGTCTTTCTACTAAAATTTAAATATGAAGCAAGTAGATGCATGATAAATTTCCATAATATGGTAAAAACCCAATTTGGAAAGACGATCAAGAGAATTAGATGTGATAACGGGGGAGAGTTCACGTCCAATGAAATGACAAAATTCTATAATGAACAAGGAATTATTCTTGAGACGACCTGTCCTCACACTCCACAACAAAACGGAGTGGTGGAGCGGAAGCATAGGCACCTTTTAGAGGTTGCCCGTGCCCTCAGATTCGAGTCCAACACTCCGAAACGGTTTTGGGGAGAATGTGTGTTAACCGCCACGTATGTCATAAACCGATTGCCCTCCAAAGTCCTTGGAAATAAAACTCCCTATGAGATTGTATTCGGTCACAACCCGGACTATGATCACATGCGAATCTTTGGGTGTCTCGCGTACTATAGGAGCACGGAAACAAAGGGAGACAAGTTTGAAATGAGGGGGAGACCAGGGTTTTTTTTGGGATATCCACAAGAGACTAAGGGGTACAAATTATATGATATTGAAAACAAAAAAATGGTAACTTCCAGGGATGTCAGATTTCATGAATCAATTTTTCCTTTTGGAAAAATGAATATTAATCAAGAAGAGCGGGAGTTACCTTTTGGACCCACCTACGAAGAGGAACCGTACCCTCAAGAAGTCGTTGCCAATGAGGAAGAAACTGACACTCAAAGTGAGAATCTTGACATTAATTTAGAGCCTCGCGATGAAAGCCCAAGTGATGGACCTTTTGATCCACCCCCTCAACAAACAGTGGAAAACGAACCACGTGATACTCAACATTCCTCACATGCTCAAATTGATGAATGTGAGACTGTTCGCGATGAGCATGCTGAACCAGAACACAGCCGAGACATCTAAAGGACTTTGTGGTTCAACTTCCCCCATCGGTCGACCATGCACAAACCCCACCAAGTCAAGGCTCCTCGACGGTACACCCTTTATCTAATTATGTATCCTGTGAAAAATTTTCTACGTCTCACAAAGCTTTTTTAGCGGCTATCGATTCGAACGACGAGCCTAAATTTTTTCATCGGGCCGTTAAAGATGAGAGATAGAAAGAGGCCATGAAGAAAGAAATTCGGGCCCTTGAAGAAAATGGCACATGGACTCTTGAAGAATTACCTAAAGGTGAAATACAAGCTGAATGGAGAAGTTGAAAGGTATAAGGCTCGTCTGGTGGCAAAGGGTTTTACTCAAATGGAAGGAGTCGACTAACACGATACATTCGCACCGGTAGCCAAATTGGTTACCGTTAGAACTTTGTTGGTTGTTGCAGTTAAAAGAGAATGGGTGATTCATCAACTCGATGTCAACAATGCTTTCCTACATGGGGATTTGAATGAAGAAGTGTATATAAAGATTCCCCAAGAATTTGCTAAGGAAGGAGAAACAAGAGTTTGTCGGTTGCGAAAATCTCTTTACGTCTTGAAGCAAGCGTCAAGGAATTGGTACCACAAATTCACAAGCGTCTTACTTAACCTCGACTTTACTCAATCTAAGGCCGACCATTCCCTTTTTATTCAACAAAAGGGAAGTTATTTTATGGCTGCCCTCATATACGTGGATGACGTAATCATGGTCGATAATAACCTCACCAAGATTCAAAACGTCAAAGACAAGATTGACAAGCTCTTCAGCATAAAAGACCTCGGTAACCTCAAATATTTTCTTGGAATTTAAGTGTCTCGCGCCTCAGAGGGATTAGTTCTCAGCCAAAGAAAGTACACCCTGGACATTCTTAAGGATTGTGGTCTTCAAGGATGTAAACGGAGCTTATTCCCGATTGAACAAAATCACAAGTTGGACAGGTGTGAAAACGAACCAAAAGTTGATGCTAATCGGTATCGTCGCATCATCGGTAGGATCCTTTACCTACAAGCGACTTGACCCGATATAACATACTCTGTAAATGTGTTGAGCCAATTTGTTGCCGACCCACGACAACCTCATATGGATGCCACACATAGAGTTTTGAGATATCTCAAGGCCACCGTTGGGCAAGGCATCCTTCTTCCTCAAAATGGAGGTTGCAATCTCACGGCGTATTGTGATTCTGATTGGTTGGGATGCCCGTATACGAGAAGATCCAGAACCGGTTATTTACTGCTTCTTGGAGGTGCTCCTGTATCGTGGAAAACTAAGAAGCAATCTGTCGTTTCTCGTTCGTCTGCTGAAGCGGAATACCGATCTATGGCATCCACTATTAGCGAAGTTCTCTGGCTCCGTTGGCTATTGAAGGGGCTTTGTGTAACTTCACCCGGACCAACCCTATTGTTTTGTGACAACCAGGTTGTTCGCCACATTGCTAACAACCCAGTTTTCCATGAACGTACTAAGCATGTGGAAATGGATTGTTATTTTGTTCGGGAACATGTTGATTCTGAGGAAATTCAACCACATCGCATAGATACTACAATGCAAATAGCAGACCTCCTCATGAAGGGATTGGGAACTCAGCAGCTCAGATTCCTACTCGACAAGTTGAGCACTCGAGACTTACATGCTCCAACTTGAGGGGGAGTATTGGGAATAAAATATTTTCCATAATATTTTCCCCTTAATTACCTCCCTTTCCTCCCTCTCTTTTGCTTTTCCTTGTTTAGCTAGCATTACCTTGTTTAGTTCCTTTTCTTGCTCTATATATTCTCGTTGTATGTTCGGTTTTCATATACAATATACACAAAATCCCTTTGAGGTCATCATATTTTAGATAACCGTCGGATAACTACCATAACCGAACGGTTGCATTGGTTCATTGGCACCGATTGAACTAGTATAAATAGGAAGCATATGTAACAGTTTTCAATGTACTTTCTCTCAATATATGGAACTTTGTTTGATCAAGATCCTGTGAAGATGGTAGCTAAATAACGTGCACTCAAGGCGTGGACACTGAGTTTCCCAGCGTGGACACAAGTATATATCAACACTGGGATCGCTACAAGTAATAAAATGGTACAAGTACCGAGTATCGTACCCACAGAGACTGGACTTACTGAGAAATACTGACTTTCATGAACTTCTTGCACAAGTTTCGAGTTGGGGAAAATAGTTGTTTGATTGGTGAATTAATTCTAAAAATGCGAAATAAACTTTTTATAATTAAAGAATGGGTATGGGTGTAAACGTTCCTTGAGACAAACGTAGTAACAAAATGGTCGGGCGCTTTGTAGTACGTAAAATCTATAAAAAGCCTGATCTCTCGAAAGTGGATTTTTAAAGACCGGTCCTACAAAATGCTCGCAAAGTGTCCATCGTTACCAACTCTTAATCTTGCCGATTTATCTAAGTTTGACTCTAAACGTCAAGTTCCACCGGTATGGAGATTTATACCCAAATCTCTTTGTGATTACTTGACCGGCATCCCGAACCTTAGTAAATCATACAAAACCCGCATCTCTACGTGGTTATCAAAGACTTTCTCAAATCCTTGTTGCATCACTTAAGTCGTATTTCGGATCCGCCCCTCTCGAGGTCTAAGATCTAATATTAACACTTCAAAGTGATCGGCTTATCCGCATTGAGTTATGTCCCGACTCAAGTGACCAAGCTTAAGAGCTAGCAATAATGGCAACACCCAAGTGTCGCCTACTAGTCCCAAGTTAGCTCACACCCACACCCAAGAGGTGCTTAACTCATAATTAAAGTAAGAGACATAAGAATAAAAGACAAGAAATAATTAAGAACTACTTGCATAAACTAAAATTAAGGAAATGGAAATTAAGTACTTGAAATAAATTACAAGGAAAAGTAAAGTACTAGAAATGTAAAATGCTAGAAAGTAAAGGACTAAAATTACCATCTTCAAGTTAACAAGTAACTTGAAGATGAACTAAAACTAGAGCATTGTTGGTGACTTTCTTGGTGTTGGATGTTGTGGATTAGAATATGGATGAATGGTGTTGGTGAAATGAAGAACCCAAGGCCTCTTTATATAGGAAGTGAGAGAGAGAAAACCCCTTGTGAAGCAAGTGACCACTGGATCTTCGAGTGTCCACCGCGGGCACTCACTGCCCTCCCCGACAATTTTCCCAAATTCTGCACAAAAATTACTTTTGATGTCATTATCATAACTTGCTTTAATTAAAGACCAAAAGAGGATAGAAAGGAACAAAAGTGGGTATAAATAGGAAATAAGACACGGAAAAGAGTGATAAATAACACTCAGGAATGAGAGTTATCAGAAGACAAACTTTATAATCCTACAATTGGTATCAGAGCTTTGGGTTTAATCAAACCAAAGTTTCTCATCATCTACCATATACCAAATTGGAACCGAGAAAGTCACCGGAAACCGCCGATTCACAACAGAAGCAACCACCATCAATAACTTCATACGGGGTTCGATTGGAATCATACGGGGGATACCCAAGACGGCCGAAATCCAGAAGGAAACTTACCACCTACTGGAACCCACCGGAAAAAGGGGACTTACCTTAACCGAACCAGAAAAGACAAGCAGAAAAACCAATCGGTCAGCAAGACCATCAAATCGAAGGCAGGGGTAACCGCCACTCGATTTGAACAACCGAAGAATAAGTGGCGTACACACAGTCGAGGAGTACTCGATTCGAACAACCGAAGAAGAAGCGGCGTACATACACAACCAAGGGGTACTCAATTTGAACAGCCAAAGAAGAAGCGACATATACACATACAAAGGTGTACGATTTTCCTTTTCCCATTTTTAAAACAAAACCTTAATTCCTTATATTTAAAAATTAAGAGGAAACCTTTTATTATAAGTTTGTTTTGATTTAATATTTTATAATTCTTATACTTGTTTATCAAACAAATAATAAAGTTTTCTTTATTATTAGTTTTTTTCAAATCAACAAAATCATAAATATTTTATTAAAACAAAATTTTAATATAAACTTTACACTAAATCATGACGGGGAAGGAAAACAAGGAACAAGGAGACAGTTCCAAAATCTACAAAGAAATAGGTTCTACTACCCATTTCCAATGCCCGATGTTGAAGTCAACAAACTACACCACATGGGCAATTCGAATGCAAATAATACTAGAAGCAAATGGTCTATCGGAAATGAATGAACCACAACCGACAACACAAGCCGATATAAAGAAGGATAAAACCGTTATCGCTTATCTTTATCAATCATTACCAGAAGATCAATTACTTCTCATTTCAAAATACAAGACTGCAAAGGCAGTATGGGATGCTTTGAAGACAAGACACGTTGGAGTAAACAGTGTCCAACAATCAAGACTACAAACACTCAAGACGGAATTTGAGATGTTACAGATGAAAGAAAATGAATCAATCGATTCATTTACTACAAAGTTGACAGGTATTATCAACAAAGCGGCAAGCTTGGGATTAACATATGAAGATTCTGCTCTCGTACGGAAACTATTAAATGTCGTACCCGACAGATTCCTTCAAATTGTTGCATCCATTGAACAATACTCGAATTTAGATACTATGTCTTTAGACGAAGCAATCGGAAGATTGAAGACTTTTGAAGAAAGACTCAAGTATAAAAAGGAAAAGTCTACAAACTCATAAAAGCACTATACTGGCTAAGACAAGCTCCATGAGCATGGTATACCAAGTTAGACAACACATTAAAGATACTTGGTTTCAAAAAGTGTGCATTAGAGCAAGCAGTCTACACAAGAACAAATAAGGCATCAACTCTATTGGTTGGAGTATACGTTGATGACTTGATAGTCACTGGAACACCAAAGAAAGAGATTTAAATTTTCAAGGATCAAATGCAAAAGAAGTTTGAAATGAGTGATCTTTGATTACTTGCTTATTATCTTGGCATTGAGGTTACACAGAAAGGGGGTGAAATCTCAATAAAGCAAACTGGCTACGCAAACAAGATACTCAGAGACACAGGCATGCTAGACTGTAATGATGCAAAGATACCCATGGAACCAGGTCTCAAGTTGACAAAAGTATCCGAAGGAAAATACGTAGACACCACTGAATATCGAATCTTAATTGGATGTTTACGGTACTTACTACACACAAGACCTGATCTAAGTTTTTCAGTTGGATTACTTAGACGTTTCATGCAAGAACCACAAGAACAGCATATGAAAGCAATCAAGCAAGTACTGCGTTATATCAAAGGAACAAAGGACTATGGTATAACTTATGGGCATGAAGGAGGAAACAAGATACAAGGCTACAGTGACAGCAGTTACGGTGTTAACACGCAAGAAGGAAAAGGTGCAACAGGAATAATTTTCTACTTTGGGAACTCACCTATCAGTTGGAGCACTCAAAATCAAGGAACAGTAGCATTATCCTCATGCGAATAAGAATTTATTGCAGCAACAGCAGCAACACAGGCATTTTGGTTAAAGAGGCTACTCAGCAAAGTTACTGATACAAAGGAACAAAAGGTCACAATTTACGTGGACAATAAATCAGAAATAGCACTAATGAAGAATCCAGTGTTTCACGGACGAAGCAAACACATTGATACAAAGTATCACTTCATACGAGAATGCATCGAGAAGGAAAATTTAATGGTCGAGCACATCAGCGGAGAGCAACAAAGAGCCAACATACTTACAAAGCCACTACCAAGGATAAAATTTGTCACAATGAGACAAATACTTGGAGTTATAAATCTTCTTCAGCATGATCAAGATTAGGGGGTGAATGTTGGGATAATCTCAATCATACCTCAGTATATATTGGTTTAATAATAGATATGTAAATAGGGCAAAGATGAAAAGGTGTGACTTTTCATCTTCAACCACCAACTACCATAACCACCGGATAACTACCATAATCGTCGGATAACTACCATAACCGAACAGCTGCATTGGTTCATTGGCACCGGTTGAACTAGTATAAATAGGAAGCATATGTAACAGTTTTCAATGTACTTTCTCTCAATATATGAAACTTTGTTTGATCAAGATCCTGTGAAGACAATCTTTATATTCCTACATCCTATAGTCCTATTTTATAAAGATAGTCAACCAACGCAAAAATAAGAAGGAAACAAAATAGAAGAAAATTTTGTTTGTTAAATAATTTTATATGTAGCAAATATAATTTCTATCGACTACAACGTCTTATATTAGCATATAGACGTGTGTTGATAAACTTATCTCCTTGTCAGTATAAGATCACAATTGTTAGTACCTTCAGAAAAAATATAAATAGATCACAAATTAGTATCATTACTGATATACGAGACTCCTAGTTTGCTAGTGTCAAGTGCCACTCAGAGTTCCTCCAAACACTTCAGTGGGAAATCCTAATTAAAGCTTCCCAGTGAAGTGCTCGAAGGAACTCAAAGGGACACTTGACGTTTTCCTTCAAAATTTCTTTGTAGTTACGTGAGGTGCTTGGTGAATTAAGATGTGTAGCTTGTACATATCTATCTATATATATATATATATAGGAAAGAGTTGAGAGAATTGAAGCGTTCGATTATAAAACATGAATGCATTCAATTCAAAGCTTGAACATGGTTGGCATTGTGTCTCCCTTAAGAGATTGATGTTTTCATCATAGAGGAGATATTTATTGAAAATGGCAAGTGAGTGAGTATTGAACTAGAAGAAGAAAAGCATTATATTCTCATTTCATCATCTATTCACATTTACGACTAGGTTCGGTTTGCGACTTCCCACGTATCAGCGTTATATTCTAGATCCTGATTTGAGGGTACATGTGGCTCTCGTCCTCATTTTGATATGCAACATTCTAAATGGCGTGAGGCATGGAGTGGCGGCAAGACCAAGCCTCGAAGCTTTAGGAGCGACAGCGAGGCCACGACGTTTTTCAAGGCAAGACTTATGGCGCCAAATCTCTATACCATATATAATATTATATATATGACATATGTTTTCTACTATTACTCAATGAGTCAATGAAATCAAACAATTTAGATTAGGTTATATATATTAAAAACTAACAAGTAAGACATTAACAAGGTAAGACAAATCAAATATCGTGTTATAAAAACCGCAAATTAGGCCATGGCGTGCCACATGCTTAACGTGGCGTCAGACGCAAGCCTTGAGCCATATATAGCGCGTTATGACAACCATTGCTGCAAGCGTTTTAGAACAATTATTTTATGATGTTGTTGGTATGTATCCGACTTCAACTTCTTTGTTTGCGACCTTGTCTCTTTCGTAGAGAATGCCAACTTCGTGATTCAAACTCACAGTTTTATCAAAGCTAATCTTCTCACAATGTTTCTCTTTAATTTTCAAGATTAATCAAATGGTGACACGAGGGTTGTATTTATATAGCAACCTCATATAGTCCCAACATAATCTAAAAACTAAAAAATAGGATTTCCGAATGTCGCTTGGCACAGTTGCATCCTTATATATATATATATATATATATATATATATATATATATATATATATATATATATATATAACTAAATCGTTTTTGTTGCATCTGTGGAATCAAAACAAACACAGTGACACACTTAAAAACTTATCCAAAATGGAAATGTTGTATTCTTTTAAAATAATTCAACATAAAAAGTGTTGCGTTCTTTCGGACGGTGGGAGTTTATTTATCCGTTGTCGTAAAATATTGTTGTTTCGGGAAAATCTACTTTCATGCAATATATTATATACACACACATATATTCTCAATCATTTGCATCATATGCTGCATAACTGAATTACAATATGGCAACAAGATATCAACATAGAGACATTTCATATATAGCTCTGGAAGACAAGCATTAAAAAAAGCACATGGTTCTTACATGTAAATTCTGCAAACTCTTTAGTATCTTCTACTTAATCTATTGTAACCAAGATATTTTAACCCACGAAAGCTGAGGTTACTACTACGGTTATCAAGATCCAAGCTTCGAGTGAAGTATGCAAATATCTTGAATTGCAGCTGTTGACAGGCTACAATTGTGAAATGATTTGGATCAAGAATCCTTCATCGTTCTTGGGAAGAGGGCAACCTTTTGAAAGACGTCTGGACAAAACAGTAATTTCACAATTAGAGGTCATCAACAAAATCTTATCGGTGTAAAATGAAAATTAACAGACAAAGAGAATTCAGTGTATGTTTGTGAACATTTTATAACTGTTCATAATCTAAAGAGCGACATAATGCAACAAATCTTGGGTTCACTTGGGAATCTAACGAAGGGAAAGACGCCAAAAAAACAATAACAAAGTAAGATGATCTTGTTTCCAAAATCAATACCTTATAAACAATTTGGTGCCTGATGTTTCTGAGTGATTAGTTTTGATTTTGTTTACTTTGTCTATCCAAAAGTTCAGTTTTTTTATTATGTTTTCACAAAAAAGAACTTTACCCTACTTCAATTCGAAACATAGCCTAGACTGATAGTTTAGATAGTTTATGGGCTCTCACAAGCCTATTAGAAAACATCATTAAATTCTATTATTCTTGTAATAAACATGTAGATGTTGAAGATTATAAAATCTCTTATTCCATAACAGTTTATTCCCAGTGTAAATGTGAGAAGGGAAAAAATAGATGTTATATAACTTGGCTGTTGAGCTAAGATTGCAATCCGACCTCAAATTCTGTTGCCCAGTGGGGTTTCAATCAAACACGAATCAGGTAATAACAAAAGTAAAAGATTGATTCAAACTTTGTTGTTTATTGAATCAAATATGAATATTTGTACAATCAGGTTTTTCTCTACTTAAAACGTAAAACAAAGTGTTATATTTATACTAATCTATGATGACGGTTATTTTCCAACCATCGCATCCCTTCGTGAACCATCGCATCCCTTCGTGAACAGGTATGTCTTCTCTGAACAGTCACAACTTCTCTGAACAGTCACAACAGTTGGCTAACGTTGTTCTTGCCTAGGGACGGGATTAGTCTAACATTCACCCCCCTAATCTCGTTCCTGCTTCTTTAGATCCTTCACGCCAAGAAACTCTCTCATTTCTGCGAACTTGATCCTTGCTAAGGCTTTAGTAAGTATGTCTGCCCTTTGTAAATCTCCACTTACGTGCTCGACTTCTATCTTATTCTTTTCAACACATTCTCTGATAAAATGATAACGTATATCAATGTGTTTGCTTCTTCCATGAAATACGGGGTTCTTCATAAGTGTTATCGCCGATTTGTTGTCGACTCTGATTGTAACCCTTTCTTCCTTCCAGCCTGTTAATGCATTCAATAGTCTTTGTAGCCATAATGCTTGACAAGCTGCTGATGTTGCCGCCATATATAAATTCTGATTCACATGATGATAATGCAACAGTAGGTTGTTTCTGAGAATTCCAGCTTATTGGTGAATTTCCAAAGTAAAATACGATCCCTGTCGTTCCTTTGCCTTCTTCTATGTTGATGCCGTAACTACTATCACTATATCCAAGTAACTTGCATTCACCTTTCTTCTTCTAGGTTATACCAAAATTTAATGTGCCTTTGATATAACGTAACACCTGTCTAATTGCCTTCATATGTTGTTCCTTTGGTTCTTGCATGAACCTGCTTAACAGACCAACTGAATAACTGAGATCCGGTCTTGTATGAAGTAAATATCTTAAACACCCAATTAGACTTCTGTACTTCGTAGCATCAACTAGTTCTCCTCCCTCTGTCTTTATTAGCTTTGTTCCTGGATCCATGGGAATCTTGGTTTCGTTGCAATCTAACATTCTTGCTTCCTTAAGAATCTTGTTGGCATATCCTGATTGCTTTATAGAGATTTCACCCCCTGTTTGGGTAACCTCTATTCCCAAGTAGTAAGCTAATAAACCTAAGTCACTCATCTCGAATTTTTCTTCCATTTGTGACTTAAACTTCTGAAGGTCTTCCTTTCTGCTTCCAGTTACTATTAAGTCATCCACATAAATTCCAACAAGCAATATAGAGTTTTTACTTATCCTTGTATAGACTGCTTGTTCTAATGTGCATTTCTTGAAATCCAGTGATTTCAAAGTTTGATCCAACTTCATGTTCCATGCACGTGGAGCTTGCTTCAATCCATAAAGTGCTTTAACAAGTCTGTACACTTTATCTTCATTTCCTGGTTTCATAAATCCTTCTGGTTGTGTAACATATACTTCTTCCTTAAGTTCCCCATGTAAAAATGCTGATTTTACATGTAAGTGGTGAACTTCCCATCCATGATAAGCTGCCAATGCAAGAATTAATCTAACTGTTTCCATTCTTGCTACAGGAGCAAAGACTTCGTCATAGTCTATTCCATGCTCTTGTACGTATCCCTTAGCTACTAAACGAGCCTTGTGTTTTATAATCTTCCCATTTGCGTCTCGTTTAGTCTTAAATACCCATTTTAGACCAATAGCCTTTTGTTTGTCTGGTAAGGTGGCTAGCTTCCATGTCTTGTTTTTATTGATTGCGTCAATTTCTGTATGCATTGCCTCAATCCACTTCTTATCTCGTGCAGCCTCTTTGTAATTTCTAGGCTCTTCCTCTAGTAGTAGCAATTCATTACTTTGCACTTCTGGTGCTTGATCATAGATTTCAGATAAGTTTCTGAAACCTCTAACTGGCGTATGATCAAACGGCCTGGATGAACTTGTTGTTGATGATGTATATCGAGTAGATTCTTCTGAATTAGGCTCATAGGTATATGGTGGAGGTGTTGATGGGTTGTCTATTGGTTGTACAATCTCATCATCAGATATATCACCTTGAGCATTATTTTGCATGGAACTTGGTGTACTCTCTTCATCATTTCTTTCCGAATCTTGAGTGCTAACTTCATTCATGATCCTTGAACTTGATGTTCGGTTATCATTTATAATAAAGTCCTTCCATTCTGGTTCCTTTGGATCAACGTTATCCAAGTAACCTTTCCAGTCCCATCCTTCATTTTCTTTGAATTTTACATCTCTACTAACATTAATCACCTTTGTTACAGGATCAAATAATCGATAAGCTTTTGATCCTGGTTCAGTTCCTAGGTAAACTAATTCCTTGCTTCTATCATCAAACTTCTTTAGATGTGGCTTGGTTACCTTTGCATAGGCTTTGCATCCAAAAATTCTAAGGTGTCTCATATTCGGTTTTCTACCCTTTAATGCTTCATAAGGTGTAGAATCCCTCAGAGCTTTTGTAGGTACCCTGTTTAAGACATATACCGCATGTCTAATAGCTTCAGCCCAAAAATTTTGTGGCATATTCATAGCCTTCAGCATACTCCTTGTCGTGCACATTACAGACCTATTCCTTCTCTCTACTATGCCATTTTGTTGTGGAGAGTATGGTGTTGTAAGTTGTCTAAGTATGCCATTCTTATTACAGTACCGTGTGAATTCCCTTGATGTGAATTCACCACCTCTGTCTGTTCTAAAAGTCTTTAACTTTTTCCCGACCTCATTTTCCACCTTCAACTTGAATTCCTTAAAAGTCTCGAATGCTTCATCTTTTGAATTTAAGAAGTACACCCACATGTACCTAGTACAATCGTCTACTAGCAAGAACATGTACTTCTTTCCTGATTCTGTTGCTGGGGAAATAGGTCCACATAAATCACCAAACACTAAATTCAAAGGTTCTATTGACTTAGGTGGCGTTTGTTTTTTAAGAGGTGTTAAAGTCTGAAGTCTGATTTCACTTCTGATTTTTAAGAGGTGGTTCTGAAGTCTGAAATCTGAATCAGTTAGACTGTTTGTTATTCTCTGATGACAAACGTCTGAATATGTATAATTATATATTTTATTTCTCAGAATGTTATACTATTGAATTTATAAAAAAATTATTCATTTTAATCAAATTATACTACCATCCATTTTTAACACATTCAAAAATTCAACTTAAAACCCATTTGAATTCGAACAAAATCGACCGAAAACCTGCAACTCTTCTCGAATTCTAGAAATTTTAAATCTTTATTGTTACAGGAAGAAGGGAACGATGATTCGAGTTCGAAAAAATTGAAGAAAACAGAGAAAGATGGGAAATTTACAAAAGAAAAACAAATGTTCAAGAACCACCAAAAGATTATTGATAGCAATAATGTTCAAGAACCACCAACCACCATTGTAGTTTAGACGCATCAAACATGACCATTACAATCACAATGATTGTACAAATTTACCTTTGTTGTACTGACCTACCATTTGACAATTGTTTTTTCACCCTACTTGAGATCTCATGGTTAACAAGGAAATCTTTTTATACTTTAGAAAAAATATATTGCTCCCTATGTACAGAGCCTCACACCTTTGTGCCTATGATTTTTTTTAAAGGCACAATATTATTAACCAAGAAATACCATTACATTGAGGAGCTGCAAGAAGAGCCTACTGACGAAGCCCAACTACAGAATGGTTTGCCAGAGGTAAACCACTTATCCCACTCTTCCCCAGCAAGTACCCCCTTATTGCCCAGTAACTATTACAATAATCTTTCACTCAACTCTATACATCAGTTTTCATAACCCAATCCTACCCCAGAAATAGCCCATGAATCTGTTCCGATTTTCCAGCCCCCTGCAATCCATTCGATCCCCGTCTCATTTAGCAGTCTGAGCTCGCAATTTTCTTCCACCTTTCTTCATCGATTCACAGCTCCTACTTTATCATTAGAGGTTTAAGCTTTTTGATCAAAACTAACATAGACATAAGTGTGTGTGTGGTGGGTCTGGGTGGACAAGCAACAAGCAGGGAGATAAACGATTACACAACAAACCAAACTGGTAAAATTAATCTTTTGATACTGTTTTGATCAGAGAAATCAAACATCATCGAGTATCACAACAAACTCGATGGGTCTGAGTGGACAAGATGGGAAACAGAGAGGATGGGGAGGATCGATCGAGAACCCTAAAATTAAAGAAACAACGACAAAGGGAGTACCTGATCGTGATTGATTTGAAGAATCTTGATGGAGTCGGTTGAGTCGATGGAGAGGAGGAATTCGATTTGAAGAGGAGGCGATATTAGGATTAGGCGTACCTCTAACCGATTTAGAGGTGATATTTTCACTTTTTGATTTAGACTCTATTTAGAGTTTAGATCCCCTGAATATTAAAAATAAACAAACAGGCTGAATCTTGGAATGTCTAAGCGATTAAGGGAAAAGGCCCAATTAAGAGCTGAATCTTGAAAAACAAACAGGCCCTTAGTGTTTGTCTGGTTAGGAAACGGAGCTCTACTGTGCTTTCCTAGTAAGCAGGCGTTGCACACTTGATTCTTATGACTTATACTGGATATCTCTTCCACTAATTTCTTCTGAGTCATTTGTTTAATTGAATCAAAATTCAAATGACCCAACCTAGCATGCCAAAGCCATGCATGGTCTTCCAAATTAGTCAATAAACAGATAGGCATACCAATTTTCAAATTGATTTTGTAAAGTCTGTTTCTTGATCTCTCAACTCTCGTAAGGAGTTTTTGATCCTGACCATATAGCAATAATACATTGTTTTGCATAACGACCTTACAGCCATTCTCTGTTAGTTGTCCTAGGCTCAAAATATTACTTTTCAGACTTGGAATGTAATAAACATTAGGAATTATTTTTTGTTCCTTGTTTTTACATTCGAGTAATATAGAGCCTCTACCCTTAATCTCTACATATGATCCATCACCAAAACGGACTCTTCCTGAGATTTTTTCGTCTATATCCTTAAAGTGTGTCCTAACTCCGGTCATATGGTTACTAGCTCCATTATCCAAGTACCATAAGCTTTCATCCGTGCTTATGTATTTCTCAGGTTCAATCTCCTTTTCATCTAAGAAGATTTCCTCAACCTTATCTCCTTTTCCCTGAACTGCCATTAAGAGCGTTGGTTCCATATCTTCCCGAACCAAATTCGATTGCTCTTGTCCACTATCCTTTAGTTTGTAGTTTCTCCTGATGTGTCCAAACTTGTTACACTTGTAACATTTTACCTTACTTGAATCCTTTGCACCCTTCTGGAAGTTATTCTTCTTGAACTTGTGCGAGGATTTCTTCCCTTTGTTAAATTGTTTGGTTCTTTCGTCTTGCTTGTTATCCTGAGATGACCTAAACTTCTCTTGTCCACCATTCTTAAAACCTTTCTCATGACTTGAACTGTTGTCATGGTTTGTGAACAGAAGTTTATCCTGATTGTCAGTCGGGCTTCCATTTAACAGATTCAGCCTTTCCTCAAAGGCTTTCAGCCTACCAATTGTCTCATCTAAGGTTGTTGTCTCTAAATCAGTAAATTGTTCTATGGCTGCCACAATCTGTATAAATCTCTTCGGTACGGAACTTAAAAGTTTTCGTATTAGAGTTTGCTGATCAAATGTTGATCCTAAGCCACTTGCCTTTGTGACAATACTATTGAGTTTCGCTGAAAAAACATCAATACTGTCATCTTCTTTCATTTTTAACATCTCAAATTCGGTTTTGAGAGTTTGAAGTCGTGCCTTTTGCACTCTATCTACACCTATGTGTCTGGTTTTCAGTGCTTCCCAAATTTCTTTTGCACTTTTGCAACTAGCAACTTGTAATACCATTTCCTCTGGTAATGCTTGAAATAGATATGCAGTTGCTGCCATATCTTTCTTTTCATCTCGTTGCGCATTATCAATAGGTTCTATCATTTCCCAAAGTCCGTTTGCCTTTAGTATGGTTTTTATCCGAATAGCCCATATCGTATAATTTGTTGCCTTCAAAACGGGACATTGAAATTGAGAAATGGTATTAATCTCCTTTTGAATTATAATTTCCTTTTGGTTTTTATCACCCATTGTACTCTAACTATTCCTATCTCAAACTTTGACTTGATATAGGAATTTAGGAAAATTATATTCAAATACTAAGAATCAAAAATTAAGATTAAAAATTCAGGTTTAAATTAGAACGTAAAACCTGGATTTCCAATGATTCCTTTGATGAGACTTGTTTTCCTTCCTGTAACCGTGGTCCTCCCTTTCTTGAATCGCTCATAAACAATTCTTCCTTTGGTTTCTTAACCACTAAACCCCTTCGATGGGTTTTTTTCTTTTTTCTTGAAAACAAACTCAACCCCGAATACCAAAACCGTTTGGTATTCAAATGCTAATACAAACTAACACTCACTACCCAAATTTTGATCTTTTATAAACTTTGCCAAAAAAAACTTTGTATTTTCACAATAATTAACAAAATAAATATTTTATTTGTTAATTTATAAAAGATCAAAAAATAAAAACAGAAAAAAAAAATGATGCCATTTTTTCTTTTGTCAGACTTTGCAAAAATATTTAGTTTTCTATCAAAGTCCTTTCCTTTTGTTTCTATCGAGAGCACCACTCCTGGTTTTTTTTTCTTTTCTTCAAAAAAAACACCAAGAACACAAAGTGTTCTTCCTTTTCTTTGTAAAGCGCCGAACACGCCCTGGTGTGTCCTCTCTCCCTTTTTTTCGAACCAACAAGAACACACAGATGTGTTCTTCCCTTTCGTCCCTGTTCTGTTTGTCCAAAGAAGTCCCTGTTCTTCTTTGTTTCTGTCCGAACCAGAAATCAACACTTGAGTTGTGTTTTGGTTCAAAATCTATATACAGAAATCGCCCCTAATTTCCTCGATTTTTATTCCGGTCCTGGAGTACCAAAATCGAGGCCTATGCTCTGATACCAATTTGTTGCCCAGTGGGGTTTCAATCAAACACGAATCAGGTAATAAGTAAAAGATTGATTCAAACTTTGTTGTTTATTGAATCAAATATGAACATTTGTACAATCAGGTTTTTCTCTACTTAAAACGTAAAACAAAGTGTTCTATTTATACTAATCTATGATGACGGTTATTTTCCAACCATCGCATCCCTTCGTGAACCATCGCATCCCTTCGTGAACAGGTATGTCTTCTCTGAACAGTCACAACTTCTCTGAACAGTCACAACTTCTCTGAACAGTCACAACAGTTGGCTAACGTTGTTCTTGCCTAGGGACGGGATTAGTCTAACAAATTCATGTCTTAATTAGTCTACTCTGGAAGAACCACTTTTCAAGTATTAATTAATTACGAGCAATGTGCAAGATTTCGAGTTTGTTGGTGTCAAGTGGCACTTGGAATTCCCCCCAACACTTCAGTAGGAAATCATACACAAAACATCCCAGTGAAGTGTTCGGAGGATCTCTGAGGGACACTTGGGAGGTGTTTACTTGTGACTTAATAGAGCTTAATGGTCTATCGGGCTTATTCGCACAGCACTTTAGGTTGTTTACTTGTGGCTTATTCGCACAGCAAGTGACTTAATCGCACAGTTGAATTTTTTGTGTTGTCCCCATTCAGCCCAAAAAAAGACATCCCTACCCTTTGTTTTTTTTAAACCTACAAAGCAAAAAAAACACGCCATAGTTATGGGTAATATATAGTAGTAAAGAGTTGAGAAAAGTGTCCGATTAGTGAACATAGAATAACCAGAAGCTTGAACATGGTTGGCATTGTGTCTCCATTAGGAGACTGATGTTTTCAGTTTCACATAAAAAGGAATAATCTGAAATGAGAAATCATGGTGAGGACCAGATGAAAAAAAGATACTATATATATTCTTGTTTCATCATCTGTCCCTTATGCATGACTAAGTTCACTTTGATGCACACCAGCTAATGATCAACCTATCGGCTTATATGTAGAAGACCGTAGAACAACCATTCATGATCTTATTTGTATAACTGCATATGATTTCCTCATTTACTCCTTTTACATTTTAGATCTTATATCAAGTTTAACCTTTGCTAATCAACAATTAATGTTGAAGAAACTATCAAACATAATGATCATATGTCCAAGTATATATACCACTTGGTGTATGAGGTTAACTACTTCCAAACATAATTTTTAAAGGTCAGTAGGAGATATGGTAGGATATGTAGTATGCAGAATTGTTTCCTAGCTTGCCTATAACCTCCATTAGAAATGGTAATTTCTGATTTTGAACTGTCTAGATGATTTACAACAAATTAGGTAGTAGTTACAAACAGTTATTTGACTGGTTTTTTTGTTTATGTCCAAAAACTGTCAAATTAACATATATGCATAATCTACGTACGAATAAAAGTGTGTTTTGTTCTTGAAATAGAGAAGAAAATACCCTCAAACAAAAGTGTAAAACTTGATGAATAAAGCTCCACTTCCATCTAGATTTGGTGCAGAGCCTTTCTGTGCAGGTTTTCTTTCTTTTTGTTAACCCCATTAATTTTCTGTTTACAATCATCCATTTTTATATCATTATTTTTTATGTTTTCTTAACACATACCATTTTTCTACTAAGTCTAGATCGCGTTAATCGGTACCTAAATATAAATAAAACTCAAGTACTTTGTGCACTCACAAATATATTAAAAAACATCATTGCACCTAGTTATTCTAGTTAACGAACATATAGAAGTTCAAGATTCAAAATCTCCTGTAGTCCTATTTTATGAAGGTAGTCAACAAACGCAAAAATAAGAAGGAAACAAAATAGATTAAAAGTTTGTTTGTTAAATAAATTTATATGTAGCAAATATTGCTATCGATTACCACGTCTTATATTAGCATACAGACGTGAGTTGATAAAACTATCTCCTTGTCACTATAAGATCACAAGTGTTAGTACATTCAGAAAAAATATAAATAGATCACAAATTAGTATCATTACTGATATACGAGACTCCTAGTTTGCTAGTGTCAAGTGGCACTCAGAGTTCCTCCAAACACTTCAGTGGGAAATCCTAAATAAAGCTTCCCAGTGAAGTGCTCGAAGGAACTCAAAGGGACACTTGACGTTTTCCTTCATAATTTCTGTGTAGTTACTTGAGGTGCTTGGTGAATTAACATGCCTAGCTAGTTGCAAATATATATAGGAAAGAGTTGAGAGAATTGAAGCATCTGATAATAAAACATGAATGCATTCAATTCGAAGCTTGAACATGGTTGGCATCGTGTCTCCCTTAAGAGATTGATGTTTTCATCGTAGAGGGGATATTTTTTGAAAATGACAAGTGAGTGAGGATCGAACCAGAAGAAGAAAAGCATTATATTCTCATTTAATCATCTATCCACGTTTACGACTAGGTTCAGTTTGCGACTTCTCACGTATCAGCATTATATTCTAGATCCTAGATTTGAGTGTACATGTGGTTCTCATCCTCATTTTGATTTATTTTATGCGAGATTCTAAATGCCGTGAGGCATGGCGTGGCGGCAAGACCAAGCCTCGAAGCTTGAAGAGTCACGACGAGGACGCGGCGTTTTTCAAGGTGTGACTTATAGCAGCAAATCTCTATATCATATGTACGTAATATTATATATATGAACATATGTTTTCTACTATTACTCGATGAATCAATAATATTAAACGATTTAGATTAGGTTATATATACTAAAAACTAACAAGTAAAACATTTTAAAAGTAAGAAAAATCAAATATCGTGTTATAGAAACCGCACATTAGGCCATGACATGCCAAGGCTTAACATGGCATCTGACACAAGCCTTGAGTCACGGCACGTCATGACGACTGTTGCTACGAGTCTTTTAGAACAATGATTTTTATGATGTTTGTGGTATGTATCTGACTTCAACTTCTTTGTTTGCGAGCTTGTCTCTTTCGTAGAGAATGCCAACTTCAGTATGCCCGTTGTCTTGCTCCTAGGTTGTCACACCATATGATGGATGGTTGATTGTATTTAATTCCTATTTCTTTACAAGGGAATTGAAGCCAAATGATTTCAGTATAGCCTTGTACCATGGATATGTATTGAGCATTTGTATTGGATCTTGATACTGTTCTTTGTTTCTTAGAAGACCAACCGATAAGATTACCTCCAAGATATAGACCTTGTCGGTACAGAACAATAAAGTTACAAATTTCAGTTGTAAAAAATGATAAATATGTCACCTTTGCCCACAACCAAATGCACAAACAAACTTGGATCGAAAAGAAACAAGATGAACAACTTTGGTGCCGTTTGTTTTTTAAGAGGTCTAAAGTCTGAAGTCTTATTTTAGTTATGATTAATAAGAGGTGGTGTGTAAAAAGGTTTGAATGATTCAGACTTAAGAGCCATTAAGAGGTTTTTAAAAAAAACAAACAACCCCTTAATGTGTTATAAACAAACAAATAAAGTAAACACGTGTAAATAGCTCACAAGTTTACCGTGATTCCACCACCGAATGTGGGTACGTCCACACATGAACGAAGGAACTTTACTAGCTAAAAAGAATGTGAAACTAAAAGGAGGATTACAAACCCAAATCACTTTGTGATTCAAACTCTTAATTTTATCAAAGCTAAATCCTCTCACAATATTTCTCTTTACTTTCATGATTAATCAAATGGTAACACAAGGGTTGTAACACAATATTTTCGGATTTGTTCCTTGGCACGGTCGTACCCTTGTACGTATAACACAGTCTAACTTTCAAAAATATTGTTTCTGTTGCAATCGTGGAATCGAAACGGGCACGATGACACACTTAAAAAACTCATCCAAAATGGAAATTTTGTATTCTTTTCAGATAATTCCAACATAAAAAAAATGTTGCATTTCCTCACAACGGCGGGAGTTTATTTATTCGTTGTCGTAAAATATTATTGTTTTGGGAAAATATGGTTTCATGCAATATATTATATACACACATATTCTCAATCATTTGCATCATATGCTGCATAACTGAAACCATATTTTGCAAGATATCAACATAGAGACATTTCATATATAGCTCTCTGGAAGACGAGCATTAAAAAAAAGCACATGGTTCTTACATGTAAATTCTGCAAACTCTTTAGTATCTTGTACTTAATCTATTGTAACCAAGACATTTAACCCACAAAAGCTGAGGTTACTACTACGGTTATCAGAATGGCGCCAATTAATCAAGATCCAAGCTTCGAGTGAAGTTCGCAAATTTCTTGAATTCAGCTGTTGACAGGCTACAATTGTGAAATGATTTGGATCAAGAATTCTTCACCGTTCTTGGGAAGAGGCAACCTTTTGAAAGACGTCTGGACAAAACAGTAATTTCACAATTAGAGGTCATCAACAAAATCTTTTTAGTGTAAAATGAAAAGTAACAGAAAAAGAAATTCTGTGTATGTTTGTGAACATTTTAGAACTGTTCATAATCTAAAGAGTGACATCATGAATCAAATCTCGGGTTCACTTGGGAATATAAGAATTGAAAAGATGCTAAAAAAATCCTACTCAACAACTAAATAAGATAATCTTGTTTCCAAAATCAATACCATCAATAATTTAGCCCCAAGGGGTTGACCGGGTGGTGTTTCACGAGGACTAGGTGTCTCATGAAGCATCGGATCTTAAGTTCAAATGCCATTAGATGCTGTTGACTCCTTAAGGACCATGTCTGCCTAGGGTTTGTTCAAGCCATGTGAAAAGGGCTCAGTGCATGGACCCTTTGATTAGTTGGGTCAAAAGCATCAGATATCAGTCTCAAGAAAAGATACTAACAATATTTGCATCTTTTTATCAATCTCTGATATTATAACTTCAATTTCAAGTAGCATCCTAAAAGGCATTCAAGATGCCCATGTTTTGAGCTAAACAAACCAAACCAAACCAAACCAAACGAGCCCAATACATTTCCAAAAAGCATAAACAACAGGACTTTGATAACTCCTGAAAAAGAGTTACACGCTATAGCCTCGTGCAATAACTAAAAATGGTCTTGTGATGTTTTTGGTAAGTTTCTTGCAACGTCAAGTCCTTTATACTTTTTCCCTTTCACGACAGCAAGTATAGCATACATTGTATCTTATTTATAGTCTCTATGGATAAGATATATATACTCTACCCACTACTATATTCATTTTCGTAATGATTTTTATTCCAATTCTTTATCCTTTCATAATCTACTTGCATAACTAACACATTAATGGAGCTATCACAACCCACCGCATAATCAGTGGAACTATTTGCTTCGATAAACCATCCAAGAAACATGATCCACTCTTATCAACAACTAGATACATATGATATTTATTGTTAGAGATTAAAACCCTAGATGGTAGGGAATCCGTGCACAAAATCTCACCCAATATGCATCTTGCTTCTCTTACATGATAAAGCTGATTCTCATAGGATTTCACAATAGCTACTAAAGTAAGAAATTTTCTCCAAAACACCACAACCGTACCCAAAAACCACCCATTCATAATTTCATACCATTTTGGTGAAAGATTGAAGAGAATCACTTAGAGCCACTTATAGCATAACACAAATCTTTCCCTAGATCTCCAGCCTGCAGATGTTCTAGCCAAAATACCTAAACTTACACAAGATATCAATTAAGATCAAGATATAGCATTATCCCCCAACCTATATTAAAGATTACTTCAAAATAATCCCCAACTGTTGTTGCAAACTTATAAACATCTATTTCCGAAAAAGATTCGAGAAAAAACATGATGAAAACATAACTTCGGCAAATATTAGAAGAGATTACAGAGAAGACTGCATACCAAATCATCCACTCGAATAGGGACGAGCAGAGCCACTGGATCTGGGGCGGTTCATCGCCACTGAATTCCCCTCAAATCCTCCCCTAACCCTCTCATATCCACCACCAGATTTCGGCCTTCCTTCTTCCCCATTGTAAACCGGAGATGCCAAAAGCCCTTGCCGGACATTCAACCGCACACCAAATCCGCTTTGCTTCTGAATCTCCGGTTCAGGCTTCTCCTCCCTCCCGTGAAAACCCGGTCTAAGATGCGGCGGCACAAACCGGTTCGTCTTCAACGACACAGACGGATCCTTACTCTGTACCACAGGAAAAGTCGTATGAGACAACGACGGAGCCAAACCAGTTCGACCAAGCGGCCGGAGAGAAATAGAGTCCGATCTGACCGGCGACCGATCTGGTGGTGGCTGTGTAGCAGGACGAGGAGGAGGAGGAGATGGTTGCCGAGGAGGAACGATTGGTTTGGGAGATGGACGAGTCAGGACAAGCATGTTTCCATGGATGCGTGAATTTGAGAGAACGGTTTTGTTAGTAGATGGAGTTGTTGAAGAAATCGATGTTGAAGATGATGAAGAACGGCTAAATTTGTTAGTGGTGTTGATCTTCTTTTCATATATGTCGTTGAAGTTGAGAGAGCTGTACTTATTGGTTCTTGCCATCCACTACCACCGTGCACCGCCGCTCGACCACCGCAGGCACAGAGAGGAAATGGAGAGAGTTGTTTGATAGGGTAGCCGTGAAGCGACGGAGTTATCGCCGAAAGCCGATTTGGGGAAAAAGAGAAAGAGTTAATTACATTTTTGGTCCTTGTGTTTTATGTGTTATAATGCCTCAAGTCCCTGAAATAAAAAAATTTATAACCTCTTGGGTCCTTTGCTCGGACTCCGTTAAACGAATTCCGTTAAGTGAGTTAACTCATGACGACATTTTATTCATTTTTTATATTAAATATTAAGTTATTATTATTATTTTTATTACTATATTATTATTATTATTACATGCATATTACAAAGTATGAACACCATGTGTAGCCTTGTCGTCATTGGTCCCTATTGCCCTGCCACATGGATACCGCACTCGCTATTCACATGCAAACGTGGGATGGATTAGTATGGTACTATCTTGGCTTTTATAGTTGTATATCGTGTAATCATTCATCTTTACGTGTTCATTTGGGAAGAACAAAGTGGACATCGTTGTGAAGGTAAAACCTTTTTTAGCATGGAGGAGTTGATCTATAAACAAGCAGAATTACTAAATTTATTGAATATTGATTAGATTGATATATTATGGACAGGTACACCAGTTGTATACTCGAAGTATGTTGGCACTGAGGTAGAGTTGAATGATTCAAATCATCTTTTACTCGAGGAAGGCGATATTGTAGGTATTCTCGAGACTCGTGATGTAACATCCCGCCTACCTCGACAACAATATTGTTCGCTTTGCCCCTGGATTTAACCAACGTGTAGCGCACGGATTTGTTTCTGGCGACCTGGTGAGAAACTTCCCAGGGGGTCACCTATCCTGGGACTACTCCCACCCAAGCACGCTTAACCTCAGAGTTCCCAGAACCTGACGTGCTTGTGGCCCCAAAACGCGTTGTTGTTAGGAAGGCCAATATATTACTTATAACACCCAGCATTACTCCTGTCCACGGCCGATATGGGATATGCCTAAGGTGTTACAAACACCCCCCCCTTGGGACTCATCGTCCTCGATGAGGTTTGCCCCATATCCCGAACGGCACAGGAGTGGCTCTGATACCATCTGTAACATCCCGCCTACCTCGACAACAATATTGTCCGCTTTGCCCCTGGATTTAACCAACGTGTAGCGCACGGATTTGTTTATGGCGACCTGGTGAGAAACTTCCCAGGGGGTCACCCATCCTGGGACTACTCCCACCCAAGCACGCTTAACCTCAGAGTTCCCAAAACCTGACGTGCTTGTGGCCCCAAAACGTGTTGTTGTTAGGAAGGCCAAGATATTACTTATAACACCCATCATCACTCATGTCCACGGCCGATATGGGATATGCCTAAGGTGTTACACGTGATGTTAAGGATTTGAAGCCCCTGAATTACAGAGTTCTGATTAAGGTTTGTCATCTTCTATGTTTTGAGTTTAATTGTTGCTTTGTACCTTCAAGACAAGGACGGACCCACAACAATGCATATGCTGGCACAGGCCACTGCTTCGTTCCTCTGTCGTTGTGTAAATTTTTAGATCGTTGTCACCGTATTATTTTGTTGGGTGCAACCTACAATAATAACACAAGTTTTTTCTTGTTAGAGTTGGTTTGTACGGGTTTTTCCCTTCTATGCACGGGTTCGAATCCCTTTTGTATTATTTTTTTTAGTTTTAACTTTTAATTTCAGGTTTATTATGTTTATTATAAGCATTTAGGATATAAGACTCGAAACAGAGGATCTCACATACAAAAAACAATAAACTAATGTTGATTTTGTGAAAAATATCTATAGCTTCGCTTTTTAGTCAAATGATGCCACCACTTGAAAAAAATCTATAGTTCCACCTCTGCTTCAAGAGTTCAATTATCATCTTCTTATTGGTTGTTGTTCTTTTCTTACTTCCAATATGAGTTCAGTTTAGTTTCACATATTTGAATGGATTTTATTATACCATAGATCAAGTGGGGAAAGTTCAAAGGAGAAACAAAGAGGGTAATCAACTATTGTCTATTTAATGTATTATTCATAATGAATAAGCCTAAATATTGAGGAATATAATTCATTATATCATGTATTTTACTATTTAACTATGATTATCATTTATTTTCGTGGTGAATATTTATCATGACATTCATCATGAATAATTGGGTCCAGGTTCTACCTTCCTCTAAACCAGGTTTACTTGGTTTTTATTTTCCTCTCATGTCATTTGTGCATGTCTCATGAAACAATTTGTACTACAATACCATTCCTTGATTTGCGTTGTTTTACGTATGGATTAAATTCATGATCATTAAGAATGAGATTGTATGAAAGAGTCGAAATATATATCCGATGGATGTGTCCTAAAAAGTGTGTGGTGATTTGTGAGAACATGTGATTGCAGTAGGGCCAGGTCCGTTCCTTTGGATGAGGAAGGAAACAGGAACCGTCGTTGGTGTCTCCAGGAAACACGGTTTTGTACTCGAAATAAGTAGGAAACGACTTCAAAGGCAGTGATGATTCAGAATATATCGCTTTACAAGCATCGAATGTGATGGTTATTCTGTCATAATATTTGTTTATCTGTTCATTCTTGATTTGTGACAATGGCTTGTTTCCTTTGTGCATATCAAACATTTTTGTATGGTCTGCTCCTTTTATGTTATCAACAAATTCTCCTACTAAAGTGTTGTTCCAACGTTGCCAGTAAATTTCCGCCTTTTAGAAGCCGATGGTTCAAATCTTACCAAAAATTTTGAACTTGCTTCAGTATTTGTTGTATATAAATATTAAAGTGAATTACATTTTTCGTCCCTATAATTTGTTGAAAATTGCTATTTCCATTCTTGTAGTTTTGAAATTGTGGTTTTCGTCTCTATTGTTTGTAATTTATTGTTGCATCCTTCTGGCTTAAACTTTATTGTTGTTTTTGTCTCTATGGTTTACAATTCATTGCTTTGGTAGTCCCTCATACTTAAAGGGGCGAAACAATTAATGAGCCATGGGGGTAAATAAAGTAATTACAAAACCACAAGAACGAAATCCACAAGTTTTGACAAACCTCAGGAACGAAAAAAGTTATTTACTCTAAATATTATATACTTAAAAAAATTCTTGTTTGTGTAAATCGAAGTAATCAACAAGAAAAACAAAAAAGAGAGAATATGTCGTAATTCAAACATGTCACACTCGGTAATAAACGTTTCCACATGTATCGATCATTTATATGACACGAGTTAAAACCGATAAAAACTACAACAATAAATACGCCGAACGAATAAATATTCAGTGTCTTCAAAACATATGTCTTCTTTCCGTTCTATCAATTAAAATGAAACATATTATTTTTTATTTAAATATATATATATTTATTTAGTTAATCTTTGATAATTGTTTTATTTTAATGGATGGACGGATAAAGGATATGAAAATTGAAGACTAAAAGTGATTTATATTCATATCTTACCTCAAGATTCAGAATACGTTGTTAGTTCGGATTCCTTTGCACCACAATAAGTATCGAGAGCGTTTTCGTTTGCACCAATCTTTCCTGTGAACAAGTGTTTCAGGAACTCATCATAGTCGAAAGGATTGAACAACAAAGGGTGTTCTTCGGTCACCAATTCATCTGGGACCCTCGTTATGTAGCCGGGCTTGGGGACGGAAAACAATCCGAGCGAATACCGAGCTTCGTTTCCCGTCATCGTCACACGATGATACGGGGCGTGTAACCGACCATTCGACCATGCCTGAAATAGAAAAAATAAAAATAAAATTAGGACAGTAGTTTGTTTTAGAGGTAGTTTTAGGTTTTTAGTTACCCAGTAAAAGACAATAAGTGTTTACAAGTAAGAGGCTGTTTTTTACCGATATCTTTTGACCAACAAATGTTGCCAACCAAGATGTTGACCTTGTAAGGGTGGAGAGACTTATCTAGTCAAAGCACTTACCTTATAAATGTTTACCCAAAAATAAAATTTTGTAAATGACCCACGACTTTAAAAAGTAATAATAACTCTTCTTAAAAGACGTACATGAAAAACCTCTCCTATGAAAACCGTGAAAGAATCCGGCGACTGCTCGACTCTGATCCACTCTCCGTTTTTCGTCTCTAGCTCTAATCCTGCAACTTCATTTTGGTACAAAATGGATAGTGTCGTCTTATCGATATGCGAAGTAAGTCCCGTGATGGATTCGTCAGTGTCCGGCCCTCTGTACTTGGCTACACGGAGAAGGTGTTTCGTGCTATCCATATGATCATCGGAGTATTTCTCAAGCTCCAAACTTTCCATAACCATTTTCCTAACCGCCCGATCCAACCAATACAGCTTATCGGAGATATTCCGAATGCTTTCACTGCCAAATAAAGAATCGAACAATCATTAAATCATGTTAGCAACATCCGGGTTAAGGGTGACAACTTTTTACCGAACCAAATCGGTTAACAACATGTGTATCAATCGTACCAATTAAATTGGTACCAACTATAGTCAGTTGGTAGTATCGTACCACATATGCAAACTCGGTTGGTACATGGTGTTAGAAGTCGCTTACCATGGTATTTAATTTTTGTATTTTTTATTTATTGAATATTAAACATTGTAACTTTAACTACTCTATTTGAAAGTTTGAATGTTTGCAAGCTTTATTACTTGCAATTAAAAACCTTAAACATCGTTACCAAAGAAACTCAAAATTTGAACAAAATGGTAAGATTTCATATATATATAACCTGAAGTTGGTACAAAACCAGTACCAACTGGAAAATGTTGAAGTATAGTCGGTTGGTACACGATATAAGATTTTACATAACAATATCAGTATTGGAGGGAAAAAAAAACTTGGTACCATACCAAAACCATCCATGGGACCCGGTCTCTGACGAATATCCAGATAAGTATTTACCGTTTATAAATACTATATTTTATTTAAAATAAACAAAATACAATAAAAAGAAACATTGTACTATAATAAGAAGCCTTACCTGAATAGAAGATTGCCATGGGGCCAAAAGAAGTTTGTGAAAGCTTCAACTTCTCCGGCGACCGGAGCATCAGGAACAGCCATGCTTTCATAGAGTGGCATGGTCGGAGAGTTACCGATGTAGCCATGGAAAGGTTTATCGGAGATGCTTTTGAGTTTTGTTTCTAAAGGGAGATCGAAAAGCTGGTCCAATGAACCGAACAAAGAGCTCCGGAACTCCGGCGACATTCCGGCCATGGATGCTCGGAAAAAACCGTATTCAGTCAGGGCTTCATGGACTTGTGTTTTGACTGAATTCCAATCATCTGGAGTTGATTGGTGAAGATATATCTTTGAGAAATCAATGAGTGGAAGCACAGTTGTTGGTGTTTCTGATCCCATCTTAAGTTTCATGTGTTTTTTTTTCTTTCATTTCAAGAAACCAACCATTTTATATTAGTCTAATGCTCGCCGGTTTTGTTTAAAATAATATTTAGATCATTTTATTTATTTATTTATTAAATATCTTCTATACATTTTTATTTATAATTTTTCTGAAATAAAGTTTAAAAATTTACAGATTATATATATATAGTAACAATTTCCGTAATATTTGGATTTTAGTTGGGGGAAGGAAAGGAGAATCTGATACCTTCATTTAATTGGGTTTTTTAAGGAGAATCTTTTGTCTTCAAGCAAGTTTAAATAAATATCCCATAGACTTTTTTTTCCAATATTCCAAATTGGTTTTGGCATTATTAATTTTAGAAATAATAAACTTCACTGTTGTTTTAAACATTTGTCAGTTTTAATTAATATTGTTTTTAAACTTTGAAAACTCGAATTTGGTTCCTCACATTTGTTATTTTATAACGGTTTTGATCCCTTCTTCTAATGGTTGTTAATTTTTTTCTAGTTAAGTGCAAGTAAGTGAGAGGTATTTTTGTCATTTTAAAAAGTATTCTAATTACTAAAATACCCATCATTTTAACCGGTCAAGTCATCGAGGAACACGTTAGGTAATTACAAATGACCTTCACGTCCCCGAACTTCTTCTTCTCTAGTTTGGCGTCTATCACATATGCTAAGTAGGACGAACATCCTTTAACCAGGCACTTGCATGCTTTTGCCACTCAGATGACCATGACGTCCCATTTCCTCTTCCCCCCGTAGATAAGCACGACATTGGAACTCGAATCAGTTTCTTAAAACACAAATTTATGCTTGGTTTTCTACCAACCAATCCATTCTGATCACTACGTCGAACCCACCAATAGACATAAATTTTTTCCCTCCGACTTCAAGGGCACAATCCTTCAGAACTTCACGAATCAAAAAATTGACTACCATTTGCCATCTCTACTATCAAAACATCATCTAACAAACTAGCATGCACATATAGATTTTGCAAAAAGAATATGACACAAAGGAATAACGTGTGCAGAGTCAAATAGGATGAGAGCAGGTACGGAGTTAACGAGGAACATACCGAAAACCACATTCGTCGACGCTT
Source organism: Arctium lappa (assembly GCA_023525745.1). Taxonomy (NCBI): domain Eukaryota; kingdom Viridiplantae; phylum Streptophyta; class Magnoliopsida; order Asterales; family Asteraceae; genus Arctium; species Arctium lappa. Next base: position 84,701,260 of record CM042052.1, on the reverse strand, counting down.
TAGCCTCATTGGCAGTCATTTGAAATGCTCGGCCTGGGACCCTTGGAGGGTTCCTTTCTCCCATGACTTCCTCCCGTCTTCAGCTTTCGACGATCTTTCTCAAAGTGTCCCGACTCTTTACATTCAAAACAGATAAGCCCTTTTACCGGGCAATCTCTCACCGAATGACTGGGCATCCCGCACTTGAAACAATCATTTGGGCTCGAGTTACAAGGGTCGTGATGCTTGCTAGTTGCTTCAGTACAAGGGTCGTGATACTTGTTTTAGTACTTGGGACACCATCTAACCTCGCGCCTAGAATCAACCCCACATTTATTGTTGAACGATCTATAATTTTTGTAAGCCCTTAATGGTCTTCCCACTTTTTTTTCTCCCCAACCTCGACCCACTCCTCCTTGCCTTGATCAAGGCCATCCTCCATCAATTGTGTTTCCTTCACTACCTCTTGAAGTGTAGAAACCTTGGCGTTTTGGATCACATGTTTCATCTTTTCCGGTAAGCCTTTCATATAGACCTTGATCTTTATTCTCTCAGTTGGGGCCAAAATGACCCGCTAAGTCTCGTTTTTCCATGAACTGAAAGGAATAGTCAGTTATGGAGTTGCTCCCTTTCTTAAGAGTGCGTAACTTATCTTCTATTCGGTCCAACATTTGCTCATTACAATATTGGTTCATTACAATGTTTTTAACTATTATTGGTCATGATGAACATTTTAGAATAGGTAAATGGATATTTCAACATTCCACACGAACTATTCATAAATGTTTTCATGAAATGCTAAATGGAATGATAGAATCCGCAAGAGAAGTCATAAGACCAACATCCTTTAATAGAACTTTGAGCATGTTAGAGAGAGTTAGAAACCTCAAATAAATATTTCCGGTATGTTATTTGTTTTGATACTTTGTAAAACATGAAAAATTCTTATGATAATAGTATATATAATTTGTGGTTTTCTTACGGGGGGTTATAGGCGACTAGATGGAACTCTGATACATGCAGTTGTGTCCATAAATCAACAAGTAAGATATAAAGAAAGAAGAAGAGGTGATTGCTTTCAAAATGTTTTAGCAATGTGTGATTTTAATATGATAATCACATATGTTTTGGCTGGATGGGAAAGCATTGTACATGATGCTAGAGTTTTGAGGGAAGTTGCATTTGACTCAAATTCGAGATTTCCGTTTTCTCCATTAAATATGTATCATCCTTTTCTAATAGTGAAATATTATTATTTTTGTCTTTTTTAATTTGTATTTGTAAATGCAGATAATATTATTTTTGTGATGTTGCATACCCCACTCGTGAATTTTTGACTTCGTATTGCAATACGAGGTATTAGTTAGCTGATTTTTTACACCAACGTGCGATCACTAAATAATAAAGGTTTAATCATGCACATGCACAACTTATAAACGTTATTGAACGTGTGTATGACGTCTTGAAAGCAAGATACCCGATTCTAAAGCAAATGACTTCTTATCATTTTCCAAAACAAATAAAGGTAGTGGTTGCTTGTTTTGCAATCCATAATTTTATAAGAAGATGTAATATCCAAAATCAATCATTTATGGAATACAATGAGAGTGTCATGTATACTGCCGAAGAACAACATGGAGGAGACATTGAAGAATAAATCTTTGAAGTACAATGGGGGCTTTTTCAAAACAATGGATATATGGCTAATTTGCGGGATTATATTGCGACTTAACTGGTTTCAAATGCTTCGGATTAATTTTTATTTTGTCGATGATGAAAAACAAACAATTTATTTTTGGTATTAATGTTTCATATTATGTTTGTATTTTAATTTATGAATGACTATTAATATATTCTAACGTTTACTTTGAAGTATGAAAATTGTATTTTGTCGTCTAATTCGGCAATTAATCATGCAAAAAGAGTAAAATGTTGGTAAACAATTATTTAAAGTATGAAATTTGTTTTTTCTTCCATTAAACAGTTGATAATAGAAAAAATTACGTATTATTTAATCACAAAATAGGTTATAATGGTCATTTTTTTGTCGGTAAAGACCTACAAAGAAAAAACTTGGTAAACACTCTTACCCAGAATAATATTCTTACCCAAAACACACCTATCCGGGTAAACAACCCCCTTAATATCTATATTTATACTATATTATGAAGCACGAATAAAAAACTTTTAAATACAAATTATTTGGCACAAGGTACCATCATTTTATGCAAGATTTTAAAAATCTCTTAATTTACAAGTATCAAAACACAAGATACATATTACTACTGGAGACTTCTAACACCCACCAATTTGATATGTGCAGGACATTCATTTTATGCAGATCTTTCCATGTATCACTATTAATTAATATATTATATTACTATAAATTTGTTTTAATTATATTATTAAATATGTAATTGGTTATTTTTTCTAGATGTCATTAAAATATATAAGATAATCATTGAATTCTAACAAAATACTTAATTTTTTATATAAAAACATTATATTATTGAGTCTAAATTAAACAAATTTATAAAAAAAAGTTATCACTTTCTCAAAACCATCTAAAATCGTACTGTAAATAAAAAAAAACAAAAAATAAAATAAAACATTAAAATCGTAATATATCTCACTGTATTGCACGAGTATGTATCTAGTATAAAAAAAACAACTTTGACCGTTTTTAGGGCAGGGCAGAAACCAACCAAATACATCCCGATAGAAAGTGGTCGAAAATCTTGAATTTTTGGGTCACCAACACTCTATATTGGTGTGACTACCGTGCAAAAACAGCCAAATTGAACCTTTAGGGGTTAACCCATAAACCCTTTTCAAGTTAGAACCCCCATTCTCTTCACCCCTCCGCCTATTCACCTCTACGCCGCCGCGAATCCTCCTCTTTCATAAAGGTACAAACTTGCCGTCGATGCTTTTGGTTTAATTCATCCGTTTTTCTGAATCATCTTGCGTGCAAGTCTGTGTGAATCGCAATTTTTTGTGTGATCGATTGCCCTAATTCACCGGTTCGTCAAGTTTTTTTGATCCATGATTTTTGGCATATACGTTTACACATCTTTGTGTGTAATGATGTATGTATGTATGTTTGTTCTTAATTCGTCGTAGCAGAAATGCCTATCAGATTTGGTTGTATTATTATTGTCACTAGCAACACATCCTTGTTTTCAATTACTTGTGATTATGTTTTTGGAAACATTCAATATCTTTATAGGGCAAAGCTATCCTATTGTATTTTTCAGTTTTGCAATGAAATTTGTTACAAGTAAAACAACTTTTTTTTCAATCAACAAAGTTTTGAAATTGAAAATTGATTTGTGTTGCCTCAGTGGTTGAATTATATATCTTTTATGGAAAAGAGGGTGTAAATTGTGTGTGGCATATAAGACTATCTTCAACCATAGCACCAAAAAAAGAAACACCAAATTTTGGGCCATTAACACCAAAATCTTCTTTAACTTCAACCACACGTATACGCCGTTTATCTCCCATCTTCCGTATTTTGCCGTTGGTTGGTTGGCAAAATGTGGAATTTGCAGTACGGTTGGAGATGCCCAAAGACGTGATGTAGAATTGTAGATGGCATCAGTCAGCCGTTGGTCCGTGTGTAAAAGTTTCAGGAGACACTGGAGTTACTGGTTATTGTAATTTCTGTTTTGCAAATGAGGGCTTATTGTTTGTATGGGATTTGAATGGTAGGAAAGATGAATTTCAACAAAGCTAAGATGCCTAGGATGCCTGATGGTGGTGCGGCTTCCACGTTGATAAAGATAGGAGCTGTTGTTGGTCTTGGATTGTATGCAGCGGGTAACAGTCTTTACAACGTTGAGGGAGGGCACCGTGCTATTGTTTTCAATCGTCTAGTTGGTGTCAAAGACAAGGTTCTTTCCGTTTATATTAAGTATTATGTTTTCTTTTATGCATCTATCTTATCAAAATGATACCTCTGCTCGTGCTGTGATAATTAGGATCTTGTATGTGTCTTTATCGCAACTTACTGTTCGTGTGTGATTGTGTGCTGATAATTAGACCTGGCAAAAACTGACACGACACGCTAACCCGACACGAACTCGACACGAAATAAACGGGTTTGGGTAATACATTTCAACCCGTTTACACGACACGACACGAAAATTAAACGGGTAAGGTCAGGGTCAAAACTTTCAACTCGAAAATGACCCGAATAACCCGTTTATATATATATATATATATATATATATATAAAATATATATATATATAATATAATATAAGTTTTCTTTTTAATGATTTGGATTTTTAGTGTTTTAGATTTGGTTATAATTTATAAGTTTGAACTATAAATTTTGGATTTCTTATGCTTTCATTTGAATTTTGTATTTGTATTTTTTGTGAATTTTTGATTTTAAATTTTTAGTTTTATAAATGTTAAACGGGTTAGACGGGTCGTGGCGGGTTAGGCGGGTCGGGTTAGGGTTGAGATTTTCTGACCCGTTTATTAAACGGGTCGGGTTAGGGTCAGACACTTTCAACCCGTTTAACTTTGAACCCGACACGAAACTGACACGACACGACACGTTTGCCAGGTCTAGTGATAATGCCTCATTGTTTCTTATAATTGGTTGTTATTGCTATCTTTTCTCCTGCGTTTGGTTTAAAGGAAAGTCCGGGACTGAAATCATTGAAATCCCACAAACATTGGATTTAGAATCCATTGGGATTGTTGGTACTTCACGGGATTTCATAGGATTTGTTTGTAATAATTTTTTAGATATGTAAAAAACATTCACGTTGTAATAATCAAGTAATAAACGGTAATTTAGTTTTTTTTTTTTAAATTTTGTTTTTGTAAATTATCTATGAAGAATGGAATTCAATTCCATTCAAAATCTTACAAACCAATCACACCAAAGCTTCCAAAATTTTCCAATTCCAAATCTTTCCACGAAATCCAAATGACTAAAAAACATTACGTCAAACCAAACACACCCTCAAGGAAATCTTGATAGGAAGACTTGTTCATAATATGATTATTGGAATAGTATCAGTTTGTGATGATTTTACACTTGTAAGAACTTCTCTCGATATCCATACATATATAAATGTATTTCTGTATCTTTTACATGTGTTGCTATACATCATTTGTCAAATGCCGTGTTGCTTTTTATTTAAGTTTTGGTGCATCAATTTGCAGCTATGCACTAACGATGCAGGTACTTCAATTTTAAATGCTATTTGTGTCATGCCAAATGCTTACATGTTCAATTTAATAGGTTTATCCTGAAGGGACACACATAATGATCCCTTGGTTTGAAAGGCCAATCATCTATGATGTTCGTGCACGACCCCATCTAGTAGAGAGCACCTCTGGTAGCCGTGATCTACAAATGGTATCTCTCTCTCTCTCTCTTGAAGTATATAATATTTATATACGGCAAATGCAACAAATAAACTCACACACCCTCTGCACCTTTGGTGAGGTTTGAACCCCTAACCTTCTAGGAGGCCAGAGGCTCCGATACCGCTAGGCCAAAGGCCCTTTGGATATCTTCTAACTCTATTATATGTGTGTGTGTGTGTGTGTTTATATATGTATATATATATATCTGTGTCTTTATATAAGTATGTGTGTGTGTGCACCAGTGCACATAGTAATGATTCTATATCTGTTACAGAAGAGTTTTGCATATGCACATATGTCGGATTCTAGTTATCTTATTTTAGAGTCCATTGCTCTTACCGTGGCTCTAAATTTTGTGGTTCAGGTAAAAATAGGTCTTAGAGTCCTCACTCGTCCTGTTGCTGATGAACTACCCACCGTTTATCGAACTCTTGGTGAAAACTACAATGAAAGAGTCCTGCCTTCAATTATTCACGAAACATTGAAAGCTGTGGTTGCACAATATAATGCCAGCCAGCTTATTACCCAAAGAGAGGTATTTAGCAAATTCTTTTCCAATTTATGATGGTATATACTGTTTTTTTCTTTCAAGTTGGATATCGAATATAGAATTGTGTTTTATTGAGTTTGAAAGCACCCCCAAATTAAGTGTTTACATTTCTATTTTAGTTTCTCTCAAAAAAAAGTGTCCACTTTCAAAAGTAGGTGCCTACTTTTCAATTCGACCTTTAATTATGAGATGGAGAAATTCATTACTTCCTCTATTGTTAAGGGTAAAATTGTCATTTAGTTAACTAAAAATGGTAATAATTACACATTTCTCAACTGCTTGTGTTTTTTTACTGTGGAAGTTTAACTATGCTTATAATCAGGACAAGTAATATGATAACGGAGTCCTGATTTTTTTGGTTGTTCTCTTAATCAACCATCATTCAATAGGCTGTTAGCAGAGAAATACGGAAAGTACTGACGGAGAGAGCATCCCATTTCAACATGGCATTGGATGATGTGTCCATTACAAGCCTGACTTTCGGGCGTGAGTTTACTGCGGCAATTGAAGCGAAGCAAGTGGCTGCACAAGAAGCCGAGAGGGCCAAGTTTGTTGTGGAGAAGGCTGAACAAGACAAGCGAAGTGCGGTTATCAGAGCACAGGTAAGACTATATATACACATGACGAAGGATCGTGTGAGAATATGAGTAAGGTGAGAAGGTAAGAAGGTATATGGACCTTTGATAACTTTTAATCTCAAATCCACCCATGAATCGCGCTTGATATGGGGATTGATCCGGTGCATCCTGGGGCATCTAATCCAAGGGTGAAGATCCCTTCTTACCCTTCTCACCTTTAACTTTCCTTCTCAGCGGAACCCAACCCATATATATATATATATATATATATATAGTGGAAGGATATTTTGCAACCCACATCTTAACCGTTGGATTCATGATCGACAGTTATTTTATTTTTATTTTTCTGTTTTTTTTAATTAAAAATATTGGGCCCCATATCTATTGTAACCACCGATCATGAATCCGACGGTTAAGATGTGGGTTGTAAGGTTTGCAACCTTTTTAAGGGTTGCAAATATATATATATATATATATCATGACTCATGAAACATAAATCTTGGTTTATTCAGCGTATATAAAGGGTTTGGGCAGGGGAAGCTTAACAGTAAAAATCTACCAAATTCCATGAAAAAATACAACATCCGACTTCACATGTATTCTAAGATGTTTTAAACACTTGGTATCTTGTTGATAAAAAACTATAGCACCGTTAATTATCTATATTGGATCCCAAGAAGATACAAAGTTTTGCTCGACTATTGGTCAAATGCCCATTAATGAAGACAATAAAGAAAACTTGTAGATGTAAATCAAAGTTACAAGTATCAAGCATTGGTTATTAAGGGTGCGTTTAGTACATAGGACAGGACGGTACAAAATATTGTTGTCCTACGTTTGGTGCGACATTATACTAGGACAAGACAGTACCTGAGTGACCCGAGTGAGACAAAAATGCATTTTTTCTATCCCACCAAAATAGGTGGAAAACAAAAGAAATGGGACAAGATTGGTTAATTACTAAACTATCAACGTCAAATCAGAACCCTAAAAAAACCTTTCAAAAAAGTTTCACACGCCTACCTCACTCTCGTTCGTCTAGTCCCATCTGCTTGCCCGATGCACCTAACAGGCAAAAAGTATCTTTAGATCGAAAACTTCTCAAAAAAGGAAAATCTTGCATTTTTTCTACAATCCAATAAGGAAAATGCTACATTTTTTTTAACAAAGAGTAATTTTACCTCAAAATTTGCCAAAAAATGAACTATTACAATTTTTTCATAGAACAACACAAATTTGAAATTGTTGAAAATTCTATGGTAAGGAGGGATTGTAACAAGGTTTATTTATCTGATCGACTAACACGAGCTGCTTATATTATTATACATAATAGGGTGAAGCAAAAAGTGCCCAGCTGATAGGTCAAGCAATCGCCAACAATCCAGCATTTATCACTCTCAGAAAGATTGAAGCTGCTAGAGAAATTGCGCAAACAATGGCTGCTTCATCCAACAAAGTCATGTTGAATGCCGATAATCTGTTGCTGAACCTTCAGGAAATGAGTCTGGAAAAGAAATAGAAGCGCAACGTTATCTGGACTGAACACATTACGCTTTTCTTATTGTTTTTGAACAACTCCCTCGCCATTTCTGTAACCTGCGAAAATAATTTCATGGAGGTTGATACACATGAGAAACTTGTGAGTTCGCTTATTAGATGTTGAACATGTTAAAGATGCATTCGTAAACCTCATTTTCCTAGCTTAAATTTGTCTTACCAATCTTAACAGGTCAAGTATTTCATGGGTATTTCTGTAATTTGTTACTAGGTTTCAATGCTCAGGTTATTGTCATGTTGCTAGTTGGTGCACCGAAGGAATGAGAATTCGGCATTCATGGACTTTGAAGCTCAAGGATCAAGGACGGAACAAACACTTGTCCCACGTTTAACATTAGACCGAGAAATGACTGGACTGAGTGGAGCAAGAACAAAGAGTTGTTTCATCAACTGATATGTGGAATCGGTTTCCAGATCTTAAAATTCAAAAAACGTCATGATTTGTTTAGAAATACAATTTGATGGTGTTTACTAAGGTTTGGAAATGGAGGTTTATAAATTAAAGGCAAAGAAGGGGCCACTGGCCACCAGTTTAAAATACCCTTTATTTAACAGAGTTTCTAACAGCCACTAGAGCAAGGGACCAAATCCGAACACTTTGGCAAACCACGATGATCATTTTTAAAAAGTGTTTAGCGAAATCCAGGCTATTGTCATTCAACAAGATCAACAATTCCATAAGCTTGGGCCTCTATTGCTGACATAAAAATATCTCTTTCCACTTTAAACGATCCCCATGAATGGGCTTATAGGAATCATTGTCTTTTTGAATCGATTCAAGAAGGCGAGAACCAACGAATACCTTCTTCAGGTATCTCAATTGAAATCAATTTGTTCATGGTAAAGACATCAGAATTTCGATCAAATCACACACCGCATTATAGTAGGTCTTCTAATTAGGCTTTACATCTGACAAACCACAAAAAAAACAAATTTGTAGTTTACTCTAATTTTTATTTTTGGAAAATGGGTGATCTAAGCTATGACAAGACTAATTCCATGGCAAGTCACAACTGTAGGCTTTGCCAGTCCCTTGGTAAACCTCCCAAGGGCCACAAACACATAAGTAAATGGCAGGATTTAAACCCAGCTTGATTTTATCATCTTCATAGGATACACCATGCTACCGCCCTTAGGGTTTGTGCAGTTAAATTTTTTTTACAAACAGAATGATGTTTGTAGTTATCAAATCTGTGAAAATCTTGCAGTAAAAAAATAAACCACGCATCAAAATGATGCTTTCAAGTGGTTGCATCATATCAATCAAATTAGCACAAAAGGAAGACTTAATGTTCACAAAATAGAGACCAGACTAACTTTTGTTATGCATCAACAAGTATATATATGATTATTTACAGTGGCTGGCTTCATTTGCTCTACACTTGATATCTAAAAACAAAAATGCCATTTTGATAAAGGCCAAAAATAGGTGTTAGAAAGTTAATGGGCTCCCGTAAAAAGATATTTGAGATCTTGTGCAGTTAGACTAGTCACTGAGCTTCCACTTTGACCTTCACCAAAAGCTGAAGCAACCATTTTCCTCTTTTCTTCCTGCACAAATCACATTAAAAACTCTAAATCACAGGTCATTTCTTTATGATTCATCCATCATTCTAGTTTAGATATTCTACAAATTTGTAATATTGTGTATTCTTCACAAAGCAATACGTACACGAATGAATGATAACTAGTTGACCATGCACTTAACAAAGAGGTATAGAAGAGAAAAGGAACAACATTCATTTCTGATGAAGGGAAAGAAGCTGGAAGAGATGAGTTGGGATAAAGATTATATAAAATGATTTCTTGAAGAAAAAGGAGATACAGATGTCCATTTCGTGCTTTTAGAGAACAAACAAATTCACATTGTTAGATATAGGATGTGGTTCTATAATTGCACTACAACAAAATTGATCTTATAGGATGTCTGAGTGTCCTTGGGTGTCCTGTAGAATACTTAATAGGACTCTAAGTTTATATGATCAAGAATTGTGTATCTTATCTACCAAAGCCTCATTGCCTCATTGGCCCAGTAGTACCTGGTAGATCCCAACCTACTAGGAGGTCAAGGGTAAAAGTCTCATCAAATGTAAGAAATATGTGTGAATTTTGCCGTATATAAATATACTTAAAAAAACCAAGTATCATATTTAAAGGCATTACACTAAGTTGTTAAAAGCTAGACGACCTAACGAGTTCTATTGACTAAGTTGGACAACCTAATAGAACACGAAAAGTAAAACGTCCTACTAATCTTATTATAGGACACCTTTTAAAAAGGTCCTAAGCCTTTCATACATCAAAAGGCTAATATGACAGATTTACTTTTTATGTCCTATTAGGTTTCCCAATTTTGCAAATAAAACTTGTTTGGTCACCTAACTTCGTCCTAACAACTTGTTGTAAAGCCACCGAGTTTTGGCCATACGAACCTACAGTGTAAATAAGTACTCTAGTAGGACGCATGTGCGTTTTATTGTAGTGTTGGTTTCTTTATGGGCTCGACCACAAGGTTTTGGCCTACGGTTTGAATGAATACCATAGTAGGATGCATGTGTGTTTTGTTGTAGCGGTGGTTCATTATGGACTCTATGTAAATTTTATCTCTCAATTATAAACTACTATTTGGGTCCATTAATTTTTACCTTCCATCAGAGATCTAACCTCAAGTTTGGGAGCCTGCTTGAGACCATATAATAATTACCTCTGGGAAGTCTCCTGAGTCACAAAGTGAGGAGGATGATTCATTTAAACCTCCTCAAAAATGAGCATTCTCGAATTTAAATTGATGATTTAGCCATTGACGAGTAGCAGTTTGCACAATCTAGGACATAAATCATCTTGATTGCATACCTAAAGGCCTCCTAGTTTTCACCATAACCGAGAAAATCATAATGATTAAGTTTCACACTAAACACCTATACCCTTTCATGTCCTAGAAGAATTTATAGATCAACACCGACTGGTTCTAGCATCACATTTGGTAAAACAATAATCAACAACAAGGGAAATGCACCAACCGTAGGAACCCTAAAGGGAGGTAAATAATGAAATGAAATATGATGGTGTGGATTTTAACCTGTGAAATGGTAGAGAGGCAAGTGATTCATCATATAATTGTACCAACTACCAAACACATTATTAAGACTCATGCATAGACCATGGCCCGGTTTCAAAAATAGGATTCAATACAACAAGGGAATAATTTATTCCCTATATATATATAGTGGATTAACCAAATCATTAGGGAGGAGAAAAACTATTTAGTGAGATTATTATTAGTTCCTATGTTTTGGGGAGAACGACCAGCATCTCAAAAGTAGGCCAACCACTTCATTTTGTAACTAGTTAATTTTGTTCAATAAACTTGTTTGTGTCCTATCAAATCGAAACCAGAGTTGTTCAATAACCAATGTTGACAAAGAAAGTAGATGGTTGAGGTCAAGAAAAATTGGAGGTTGAGATCAAGAAAGCAAATCGTTTCGCCCCCATGAACAAGAGGTTTGCCTTAATGGTGGATTTACTGCAAAATATCATTGAAGCACAAATTAGGGCATGCTTGGGGGGCTCGTTATGGAGGAATATGTTCTATCTATCGGGATAGAACAGGCCACAATTCAGGCCTGCTTGGCATGGAACTTGGTCCCCAATTAGGCATGCTTTGAGGCAAAGAAATGAATCCCCCCTTTGGGAATGCTTGGGTACTCATCATGGGCAGCAAAAGAGAAATTGGAAAAGAACAATGGACAGTTAGAACAAAGCAAATAGTAATGCTGAAGAAGGCATACAAAGAGTTCTGGAAAGGAACAATTGAATGCCCAATTTTGGCCTGTTGTAGTGTTCCGATGACTCCCAACATGCACCTTACAAGAGACTGGAAACTATTTGGAGATCCTAAAAGATTTCAAAGGTTGGTTGGGAATATCCATCATATGGTGATGCATCCTCACATTGCATATTCTTTTAGTGTAGTCGGGCGTTCATGTCATCTCTGACAGTTCATCATTGGCTAGCAGTAATACAAACTTTGTGTTACTTGAAATGAGCACCCGTACGGGGTTTTGTGTATGTGAATCATGGAAATGAGCACCCCAACATGGTAGGTACCAAAATGGATAGAAGATCCATTTTAGGTATTGCATTAACTGTTGAAATGAATTTGGTCTCTTGGAGAAGAAGCAAAAAGTCATCTTACAGAGTCAGAATACAAGGTTATGGCACAATATCTGTGCGAGGTAATGTGGATATACGAGTTCCTAACCGGCATAACGAGCAACATTGTGGTGCGACAATCAACTTGCTTTTCATATTGCGACAATCAACTTGCTTTTCAAGAGTTCTAAGCACATTGAGATTGATCGTCATTTTGTTCGTCAGAATCGTAACAAGGTTTAATTACTACAAAATATGTTAAAAGACTCGAGAACAGTTAAGAGAACATCTTCAGGTTGGTTACCTTTGTAACAGGTTGGGCATGATAAATAGCTATCTTGAGGGGAAGTATAGATAATTAGTGTTCTTTCTAGTTTACTTTTAGATGGTTTCCTAAAATAGCTTCCTAGTAGTATATATAATCTTGTACAGTTCTTATTGTGAAATAAACCAGATTACCGACTTTGTACACTGGAAATAGGACTTACAATGTGTACTTAACATAATTGAACATATAGTTCAAAAGAATACACCAAATTAACCAAGAAAATCTAAAAAGGACGAATATCCTGAAAGTGACCATCCACCAAGGAAGAAAGACAACAACGAACCTCTAAACAACTGAAAAGGAAGGATATTAGGGAATTATTATACCATGGGTAGCAGAAAGTGAATGAATCATCCGTTTCAATAAAAGAAAATGAATGGATTAAGTAAGCAAACGAAAATAAAAGTGAATCTGATGGAAATTTTAGGCATAACAATATGTGGAGATCAGACCTGGAGTGCGATAATCCGGTCCTCAACTGTGTCCTTAATCATTAATCTTGACACTGTGACGGGACGAGTCTGTCCAATTCTATGAGCTCGATCAATAGCTTGATCTTCAGTAGCTGGATTCCACCAAAGATCTAAAAGAATAACATGAGATGCAGCAACCATGTTCAGACCAAGATTGCCAGCTTTCAATGACATCAGCATAACAATTACCTGCAATGTATTCATTACTTCATTAAAAAAAATGAATGCGCTAAGTTCTATCGGCTTGCTTTATCATCAACTTTGAAAATAGGAAGTAGTAATGCATGATAAGAAAGTAAATAAACATTGCTCAGGCTAGACGTAAGCATTGAAGGGGTGTCAGCCAATAGAAAATTTAGAAGGAGCATTTATGTTTATGAACCCTATTCCAAACTTACGCTTTATTTATAATGAGTTACTATTATGTTCTATTTATATTATTTTAGGAATATCTTCATCTTCCATATTTTGTGGGATTCTACTATGGAATGGTATTAGGAAATACTTTTATACTATAAAGGGTATTAATCCCTTTCTTTTGGCTTTGGGAATAACAAGAAATGAAATAATTCTCTCAATTCTTTCTTCATGGTATCACATCAACATCCAAGTCAAACTTCTAGACACGATCGTGCTGCCTTTCCTTTGCATATTGGCACAATCATATCGAACACCTAGTAAACCATCTGCTACTTCTATAAGATCCTGTAACTTTCCTTTGTGAATTTGGCATGATTGTGTTGCCTTTTCCAGAACACTAGCTGTATGCTGCCAAAATTGAATCCCTAAAACGTGTTTTCCTATCAGGTAATCAGCAGTGATTAACGTACTCTAAGCCCTAACCTATTCCCCTTGTGAATCTCATCTGATGAAATACAACATGGCCGCTCATTCTACTTCATCGAATATCACCTATAGATCCGTTCATCCACTCCTAACATTTTTATTCCCATTTCAGTACAGAATCTTATCAGCATCACCAATCACAAACTGCAGGGTCACCTGGCATAGGCAATGACCGTCACCTCGCCTGGGAAGTTGTACCTCCAAAAGCTACACATCCTAAATACAAGCCTGGAAAACTGATGACATAGTTGGCCATGTCATGGCTGATAACGTCCATGACCTCTGAAGTAGGAGAAACTTTTATGCTTTACAAAACCGTGTAGGACATATGGGAGGCGGCTCGTGAGAACTACTCCAACACCGAGAATTCCTCTGCATTGTTCGACATTTTTTGTAAAAGAAAAATCTGAAGTGTCAACCACTTTTCAAGGTTTGCATTCCATGATTTCCACCCAATTCCATAGCAAAATTCATGTTCTTAAAACTAATAATGTTGAGGATGATTTCAACTTAGCTCTTGGTCCATACTTATCCACACATGGCATCGTACATATTAGTTCATATATGGATAACCTCAACATATGGCGTCATCAGGGAAAAATTACACTTAACACTTTTGGGGGATAAGTCATTCTCACTGCCACTTATCTCATCAATAGGATCCATAGCCATGTACTTCAAATCAAATCACCCTGTCAAGTCCTCAATGATTATCCATCCTCATATCGTTGTTCTCATCTCATCTACCTCTGAAGGTATATGGCTGCACTTCCTCTGTTGAAGTTCATCAACAAAATAAAACAAAACTAGACCCCAAATATCTCGAATGCATTCTTTTCGCTACTCAAATCAAAAGGGTTATAAATGTTATTTCCCTACCACAAAAACAGGAAGGCTTTACAACTCCATGTTAGACCCCAAATCTCTCAAATGCGTTTTTTTGCTACTCATCAAATAAAAAGGGTTATAAATGTTATTCCCTCCCACAAAAAGGCTTTACAAATTTATGGAAGTTACATTCTTCAAGAATCATTCTTATTTTCCCCTCTCTCAAATTTAGGAGACATAAGGATTTTCAGATTGTAGGCACTTTTCAAAACATTCAAGCCATCAATCCTATATGTAACAACATAAATTTTCATGTATATGTTCCAACTTCAAGAGTGTGAGAGAGAGAACTTGGGATTATCATTTTAGATTTTAGATTTCTACCTATTTGCCCATTCTGTACTTTTTCTTCTTTCTTAACGATATGGATACCTTTCGTAGTTTCATTCTTTTAAATGCATATTTCTTGAACAATGATTTAGAGATTATAAACTATATCCTATATGCACATATTCTAATAAATATGTGAAATGCAAACTATAATAGAATCAACAAATTACTAGTATTGCAGCAAAGAATCAACATAAATATAATTACTGAAATGTAGCAGTTCAACCTCAGGGTCATTGTTGAACTCTTTGACAGCCCTATCCCTCGAGACTAGAGACATAGAACCATCCAGTCTCCTGTATTCTATGCAATGCTCATTCAGTGACCATTCAACCAAGTCCAACATTCTTGTCCACTGGGAAAAAACAATTGTTTTTATTGGTCCTTCAGCCTGCGAAGCTGATGAGCATCTCAGATCACCAACACCTGAACTAGAGGAGGTATTTCCTGTAAAGGAAGTGTTACCATTGCCTGCTGAATTTGATATTTCAGCTCCACAATGGGACTGAATGATATCTAGAGTGGCTCTGATCTTGGAAGAAGTATAATTATCCTGAAAAACTGGAGATCTCTCATCAATTTTCGACAAACATTCATAATGATCATCATCAGAGATACAACTCCTTAAGGTGGCTTTGTTAAATACAACATCACCACCAATCTGACTTTTGCAATTAGGTGATGGGCATGTGTTGTCATCCCCCGTTAAATATTCAGCTACACACTGATAGCAAAAAATATGTCCACACATCGTAATAACCGCATCCTCAGGTGGATCCTGTCAAAGTATCAATGATCAAACTAATTAATCATAACCTGAACGCCCGAGAAGGAAACCAACATGTATGCTAGTCAGCTAGTCAAATACCATGACTAAGATAAAATGTATTCTTTTCAAATGCATCAATAATATTGAAATAATAAGATAAAATGACTAAGACAAAAGGCATGAAACATCAATAGGTTGCAAAAATATTGAAATAATTTTTTTTGGAAAGCAGACTATGCTGCATGGTTCTTAGTTTGTACTGTAGTATTTGCTCAAATATATAGTTACTCAAGACCTCTATAAAAGCTAGAATCTTCTGACTGTGAAATTGGAACTTTTTAGCTGATAATTCGATTGATGACTTGGACTATCACTCATAAAAGTTGAAAGTGCTCTGACTTAGCAGTGTATATCTTACAGACATGTTAACACGACAAGAATCTTAACATCCACAGTTAGCACCATATGATGTACCAAGGCTAAATATGATCTTAAATAAGCCAACAGAATGATTAAAATAAACGAATTTGGTTATTGGGCCCAAAGACAAACACTATGTTCTCACTAAGAGAAGAGGAAATAAGTTAGAGGTTAAGCTGTTAAGGGAACTCACACTGCACAAAAGACATATATTTATCGTTTCCAAAAGATTCAACAAAGTGGCTTGCATATCCTTCGGAAGATTCTTTGCCATTTTTGTAGAAACTGGACTGACCGATTCTGAACTAAATCCTTTAACCAGCAATGGATGGTCACAAGCTTGGCGAAGGCGCAGAAGCATCAATAGAATATTTGCATAATTTTGTCTCACAGTGCCTGCAGCTGCATAAGCCTGCAAAAGAGAGGTTAAGAAGTAGGCGAAATAAACTAGATTCATTACTGCACATATAGCTGTTTGGCAGTTGATGAATGGTTTGGTGCAGAATGATTAAGAGACTCTTATGATATAGTGCAAAATGAAATACAGTTGTTTTCTAATTGTTCATAATGAAATTAGGGCTCTAAATGGTTAAGGGAGGGTCAGGATACAAAATCATTCAGAGGGTTTTGGAACCATTAAGAGGCAGACATTTTTTTTGCCAAACAAGATTCACCTCTTAGCGATTCAGAGGTTACCTCTTAATGAAACCATTAAGAGGTAAACCAAAAAACCCCTTTATACTCTGACCTCTCTGTCCTGATTGTTTCTCAGAAGAAAAAAAACATTTGCAGATGGCATGTTTATATTAATGAAAACGACTAGAAGCTTAACAACAATCTGGGGGAAAAGTTTAGCAATACAGAGCACATAAAATTGTCCAGATTATGCAAGACTGGGAAGATTAAACAGATAAAAGTAATTTCATGAAGATCCTCAGCTATTATCTCTGCATGAGGATGGAAATAGTCTGATTATCTAGCTTGCATATACATAACCCGAATTTCAAATGCAATGGATCTAGCTTCATGCCATATCATAAGCTAGTCAGAATTTATATCTGGTAGATTGTTGAAAGAACTTGTAACAAGTGAATTCAAAAAATTGTTGGTACCCACATGTCACTCTAGACCAGATTTCATACGAGAAGCATATTTGAACCCATGATTAATTGGTTACATAAAAGATGCATCAACCAACAAGCCACGCTGGGATCCACTGTTTCGGTGTCATGTATGATCTAAGATATTAACAGCGTATGGTATTCTAATACTGAAAATTTTTAACTAGAACTTTCAGTCCAGATCAAGTGATGCATGATGGAAGTGGAGTATAAGTAAATAAATAAAAATGGTAGACCTAAATAAAGTACCTTTCTTTGCCCCCCAGAAACAACTTTTTAAGAATAGTGGGACCCCTTGTAACCCATAGGAAAGGGAAATAAACTGTCTCTGCTTGAGAAATTTTCTTTATTATTAGTTGAAGGAGACTGACCACAAGCTTGAAGTGATCAACTGTCACTGATGTAATTAGGACTTCATTACTAATAATTGAGGATTTAGAGTTGTTGAAATCTTTAGAGCTAAGTAGTTGTATTATCTCATCACAATGGATAGTTTGGACTTTTAAGTGCTTTTTTGTTCTACAATTAGTACAAGGATTTCCTATATTATAAACATTTGGTTATGGAAAAAAAGATTGAATGTTAAATAGAAAAAATGAATGTTCATCGAGCACTGTCCCTGAACTATCGTTTTCAACCGAATGTTTAGCTTTTTATTTCACACCCCCATCACTGGTTCAGCTTTAATCAGATGCAAGTAATATATCTGCTTGTTTCATCTAGTAACGAATCTTGCAAGTTCAAATTTGATCCTACTAGAAAATTGATTAGCGTCATAAAAATAACTAATGTTTGTCATTCTCATACCCATGGAGCATATCCAAAACCAATATGACTCTGCTATTATGTTTCACTCTTTCTATCATAGGTAGAAAGGTACAGTACCCATATCACTATCAATTTTATCAAAGAAACATCAACATTCAAGACAACAAGAGAAGGGGAGTGAAATATATCAGTAGTTACCACACCAACCAGCAAACATAATTTATCAATTTGAGAAGCAAATCTAAATCCATTGTTTTGCATCCTGGACAGTTTCTATCTACAAGTAACTACCAACAAAATAAGGTTTTTAGGAGAAATGACAAGAAAAACACCTTGAATCGCTTGCGTGATTCTGCTTCTAGCTTGCGATAGAAATTCAGTTCCTCGGCTGAGAAATCCACAGTTGTCAAATTTATTGTTTTTGGAGGTAAGTTGATAATGGGCTTACCATCAATCAAAGTGTCTGGACACAAAAAAAAACGATACGATCAGCATCATGCATCTTCAAAAGGATTATGAAGAACACATAGCAAATTGAGATCAAGCATTGACTACGTAACACGAAGACCATGCAAGTTAAGAGAGAACATCAAACGAAAGAAACATAAATTGATCTATCAACTAGAAATAAAACAATAAATGGGTATCATGATGGATATATATATATATATATATATATATATATATATATTTTTTCTGACCAAGCATCACAATGTAAACAATCATATCATGGTAAGAGAAGAACCACTGCTTAAGTGAGGTCAAAGTTCAGCAAGCAAATCATTCCCATTAACAGCCATGAGCAGTTCTGCAGGATAACTTATTAGTCTAGTAATATACTAAGGATAGCTTATTGGCATCGGTAATACTATAGCACCATTACCAAAGGTACATATATACATCATTGCATAATTAACTTCAAAAGCTACTGAGAGGGTCATGACGATAGGTTAGTGATCCAGTGACCGAAAATGGCTTAAAACGACATTTTATTTGATATATATAAAAGGTTTGTCAAACCATAAGCAATTTGGTCGCCACAAAGATATACATAACTATGCAATATAACATGTTTAACATACAAAATAAGAGTACATAAATTTTATGTGTTTTATCTAGGTGCATGAAACATAATTCACACAAGCATATATTAAACTGAGAGATGATCTACGATTAGTAAGTAAACAAAAAGAATCTGTATACATATTAAGTCAGCTTCAAGAAAGGCGGGAAGAAAAAAGAAAAACCACCTTTTGTTCGGCGAAGCATTATTGCCCTTAGCACAGCTTGAAGTTTCATATAACCCTGACTTGAGTTTCTGGATATTGGGATCTTTATTTGATTGCAAAAAGATTTGTACTTCGCGTATGGTTCACATTTCAGAAATCTGAAATAGCTGAACAGTTCATCAATTGAGTTCTGTATTGGTGTTCCAGATAAGCACCATCTCTTTTTTGCCCTAAGGCCACAGCAGGACTTAGAAACCTGGGTACTGCTATTTTTTATTGTTTGAGCTTCATCTAATATCACCCTGAACCAATGCACTTTTGCAAGAGTGCCACTGTCATCAACTGCAGAACCGCGGATACCTTTTCTACCCTTCTTTCCTTTCTTGCTAACATGAGACTTCTTCCTTTTCTTATTAGCAAATTCAGAAGACAATCTATGCACATCTCCATCTTTTTTATCATCATCCTCCTCATCATCAGAAGTTTTGGTTGGGACCTCTTTCGCCACAATGGAATATGTCGTGAGGACAACATCATATGTTGCTAGTTCAGCAGGATCCTTGGTCCTATTGCCTCCATGATAGATTAGAACGTCAAGTTTAGCTTCATCTGCAACTTTCTCATCCAACTCTCGGGCCCATTGTCGTAGCACACTTGCTGGACACACAACCAATGAACCTGCTGGAGGCTTCCGATTGCGAAATTCTCGTGTTGAACTTGAACTATTGACCTTAGTAATTAACTTCAATTCATCAGATTCTCCAGCCTGCTTGTCTTCATCCACAACTAAGGTATCTTTATCATTATCGTCATCTAAATCCAAGGCTTCAGCTTGTGAAGCGCAAGGATCCTCCGTTTTAGGTCTCAATTGAGATTTCTGCATCTGTATAAGTGCAATAATAGAAATGGTCTTGCCAAGACCCTGTGAAAGAGATGCATAAAATATGAAAAATTATATGCATCTAAATCCTATATGGTGGATCAATGGTGCTGCTGAATAAGAGGGCGATAGTATTACAAGCAGGTAGTAACCTGATCATCAGCCAAAATTCCACCAGAACAAGCCACGCTGTTCTCCTTCTGAAGCATCCAGGCCAATGCAATTTTCTGCAAATAAATTATCACGAACACATTGAACCATCAAAATAGTAACTAGTTAAATAAATAAAAATAGTAGGTGGATGAATACAGAACCTGGTGCCTGAAAAGAGAGACAGACAAAAGACCATCAGGTAAATTTGCTTCAAGTATTGGCTGATGAAGACCCTGAAAAGAAAACAAGTATTACCTTTAGTGCATCACATATCATTCAAAAGGTAGCTTACAGATAATCACAAGGACCAACCTCCTATCAAGCAAATGGTTGCGTACAGAAAATCAGGATATATCATACAAGAAAATGCTAAAAGAAATTGGAGAATATTACAAGTTCCTAAAGAATTCTAGTTTGTACAAATAGTCTTCCTTGGTGCATGCCTTGTACGAGGGGATCCAGTTGGCACCATCCATGAATCTAGGAAGGCACTAATGTGGCTCAACTAGTCAACCTCGTAAGAACTATGTGGTCATGGACCACAAAGAACTGAAGAAGGGAAGCTAACATTGATAGGTTTACTTGCAACCCATTTGTTTGCATATCCTGCTCTAAACCACTTTAATCCTTTCCAATAATCAATTTCGTCAGTACTTAACAGGTTCAAGAAGGAAGCTCTACCAGAAAGACAAATTCCTTGAATACACACAAATCGTATATCTATACTAACTAAACTGACAAATTTTCGGCTTCATTATCCACAACATGTAGATGCAAATGCTAGCCTCCCATCCAAGCTTCATCTTTAGGCAACCATTAGAAGTACATCACCATGATAAGAAGTATTAGAAAAGAAGTAAAGAATCATATGAATATAAAAAAAGAGAGACCAGATAACATATCTTGGTAAACCCATGTCCTAGAGTCAGATTACCAAAGATCTTGATCTCATATATAGAATGTCAAAGCAGCTTATAATGTAATGACAAACAGAAAAACTGGTACCCGTAATGCTACTTCATAAATATGCCTCTCGTCACCAACTGTTTCTTGAACTGCCCCAGGGTGATAAGGATCAGATTGACCAGCATACCGTGTAGCTGGAACAGATGTGGAGTCCTGCATCCAAGGAGGTAATACCCTACTTCCATGATGGTTTTTCATAGCTACATCATAGTTGGACCTACTGAAATTGTCTTGCATATGAAGATTTGTATGACTTGAAGGTGCAGGTGGATAAGGTTTTCCATAATTTTCATGGAATTGACTGCTACCCACATCTTTTACTCGAAGACTTGGACTGGAATTAGATGAAGATGACTGAAGGGATGGTGGAAGCTTTCTTTTGGCACCTTTCGGGTGTAACTGGTTATCGAATTCTGTACCTAACATAGCACCGATTTCCGTAATCAATATGATGTTATCGAGATATATCACCTAATAGATATACCAACAAGCCTATGTTACCATTATTTGAAGAAACTCTGGTGTGCTTGCCATGCCTGTCATTGTACCTATTTGAATTCCTAACATTTTTAGAAGATGATGACTGCCCATTCAAAGCAGATTCTCTTTTAAAAGGACGAGACCTTTGAGCCGATCCACGCAAACCTACAATTCAGAGAAAGGTCTAATAAGAAAAACTAAAAAGGTTTTTCTGTAGCTCTATGAATCTCACCTCTAGAGATTGTGTTTACCTGTACCACTTGACACAGTTGAAGAAGGCCATGCAGGAAGAACCCTAAAATTGGATGACGAAGTAGCCGTATCCTTCAATACCGAGTCATTTAATGCTTTATATTTCTCCACATCCCAATCACTCGACTCACTATCTGTTGAACTAAGATCTTCCGATGCCATTACAGACACAAAGATGCAGTAGTTGTTTTCCTTTCCAAGATCAGTTCCAAATAAGTACCTAATGGTAAACCAAGCTGCAATTGAACAGCGACGCTTCAATGTCCAAAATTTTGCAAAAGATACCCTCACAAACCCTTGTAATATGGCTGCTAATCAACTCAGTAAAGGAAGATTAACAACTCCAAATTGCGAAACCTCACAATCAAGAAAGTAACGTCGCATGCAACATACAATAAATAAAAAACAACTACAATGAGGTCAAAAAATTGTCGGTTTTCGCTAAGAAATCAGATAACCGTCAAATCCTAGTAGTGAGTTTAACATATGACAATAGAATAGAAATACATATCAAGAGAAAGAGAGAGAGATTGGTGGGGGCACCTGATGATTATCGCCTGCATCACGATGATAACTGATATCTCGCAATTGCGCAAAAACCCTAAACCCCCGAGGAGGTGTTCTTGAATTTCCCAGACAACTCTGCGTATGACAAAATGTTTTTGAAACGAAGTTGCCCAAATTCCCGACCTCGTACATGAGAAGCAACCGGTACGTCCCTAAAAAATAAAATAAAATGATTATAAATACAAATTCAAGAAGAAGATTCCAGCTATACATTTCTATTTTACATTAGTAAATGTTTATTTTTTAATTTTAATTAAGATATAAATTTTATTACTATCTATTATCAATGGTAAAGTTAGTTAACTAACTATACATTTCTAAAATAGTATCTTTTAATTATGAAGATTTATTTTAGGTTGGAGGGATTATTATTCAACGCTAATAAGTAATAGAGTGAATTATTATTATTTTTTTTTTAAGGCAAGCATTTTATTACCAAACCCAAACCAAAACGAACATTACAAGACAAATAGAATAACGGCCGAAATTGACCGAACCGGAACTAAGCGCTACTACAACAAAAGCTTGCCAGAGGCAAACCAAAGACAAAGACGGATTACCTATACAACGTCGAACACTCTACAAGACCGGAAAAATAACGTAGTGACACTTTACTTGATCAAGCTAAGCGCCACCAATCAAACTTTTCGTCACCAATCGGCACCCACGATAGGTTAAACAAAACTTCACTCGCTCAAGTTGTGCGTCGTCGATCTGCACCCAGGAGCAGTTTTTGTCGTCCCGGCAGCACCTTCCGGGACTGACCGGACGTCGATCACAACTTAGCTCCATCGAACACAGTTCAATTGCACCTGTCGGTATTACAACAGACATCCTAAACATGTCATAATGTCTATCACAACCCGTCTGCTGGGGATGCCAACTATTTGCTCCAATCGATTTTTATGCGACGATTCCACTTTCCGATCCATTCAAAACATGTTCGTTGCAGCTCCACAAATCTGTCAATCAAGTTCCTTTTTTCGTTTTTTAACACGATCTGATCTTGGTGCGTCCAAAGCAAATAAGCCATGCACCACACCGTCTCTGACCAGAATTTTGTTTGCGATCCATTACCGTTCGTGCTTAGAGATAATTCCACTAAGTGTTGTAGAGACGAAAAGTGTTCTTCCTTGCGGTTCCACCATTAACACACCTTTTGCCAAACTTTTTCTACCTCTTGACACTTTACAACGCATGGTTCACCGTCTCCACTTCTTTTCCACATCTCGGGCATAACACTTAATCTAGATCCATCCCCATCTTATCCAAGACCTCCCTACATGGTAACCGACCTGATTTTGCTTTCCAATAGAATATGCACACCTTCTTCGAAACCGCATTCGACCAATTAGTAACTTCAAATTGCTCCCCTACCTTCGCCACTCTCTCATCTAAAATATCCTTTAAAATTTGACTTTCGTGCTCGATGGTGCAAATGGCAAGGAAAAGGTGCAATGGTGGGTGGGTGGTCCAGTGAAGTTTCTTTAGAGGACCAATCAAAAAAACAGTAAGGCGTAATGTTAAGGTGGGGGATGAGAATTGGGTCGCTCGAATTAAGGCCTTGGGTTGAAGAAACACTAGTTGGGGCGGGGGGTTGAAGGTCAGTTGAGAGTTGGGTTGTTGTAATGAGAAAATGGTAGAAAATGAGAAAGGCCTAAATTTCCATACATTTGATGAACGGAAGTCAATGGCTATTAATTGCAGAAACCAATGTGTTGTGAAAATGCAAATTTCAGGAGTTACAAATTCCGAGAACCAAATCGAGAACAAGCTTTAAACCACAGAGACTAAATTCATAATTTACTCTAAAATTTATCATCATCATCATCATCAAACAAAACACATAACATTTTATTATAATAAGAAACGGTGCAAGAAAATGTAATAATATGTATATAGGAAAGTTCAAACGATAACGCTAACTATTTAAAAAAACAAGAAAACAACAAATCATGTACAAAATCATATATGATATTACATTAACCCATGTGATTTTACATTAACTCGAAAAAAACGGACGCGTGCGACTTTGACTCCAGTCAAGAAGAAGATGAAGATGATGATCTGTGGTTGAGGATGAAAGACGAAGCTCGACCAGAACTTGATCGAGAACCCATTTTGGCCAACTATTATTTCAACACAATCTTGTCTCATCATGTTATCGAGACCGCTATAGCTAATTATCTCTTTGTGAAACTCAACGATTTAAGTCTCCCTAGTGAAACCATTTAAGATATTTTCATGAGTGTGCTTGTAGATGATAAAGAAATTATTAGAGCGGTTAAAGATGATCTGAGGGCTGCAAAAGAGAGACTCAGCTTGTATCAATTATGTGCATTGTTTCTTGAACTACAAGGGTTTTCTTGTTTGCCAAGCTTATGGGATAACACATAAGTTATGATCACAAGATATAAATTTTTTTGCTCTTATGATACATGATAGGGTCTCATAGGTCTTTTGCATCTGATATACATCATGGAGTGAAGATTGGTTTGAGTAGTGTTGCTTGATCATGCCACCGGAGTGGTCATCAGTGAGACTGTGGTGATCGGCAACAATGTCTCCATTATGCATAATGTGAGTTTGGGTGCGACAGGGAAGATAAGTGGGGACAGGCATCCTAAAGTTGGATATGGGGTGAGATGGGGTTTTGATTGAGGCTAGGAAATGCGTTCTTGGTAACATTAGCATCAGAGAAGGGGCAAAAATATGAGCGGGCTCGGTGGTGTTAAGGGATATCCCTGCTAGAACCACTGAGCTCGTTCCTATTTTTGCCCTTTCTCCGATGCTAATGTTGCCCATAACACAAGTCACAATCCCAATCAAAAACCCATCTACAACTTTAAGATGCTTGTCCCCACTTACCTTCCCTGTCGCACCCAAACTCACATTATGCAAAATGGAGACATTGTTGTCGATCACCGCAGTCTCACTGATGACCACTCCGGTGGCATGATCAAGCAACACTACCCAACCAATCTTCACTCCATGGTGTATATCAGATGTAAAAGACCTCTGAGACCCTATTATGTATCATAAGAGCAAAAAAAATTATATCTTGTGACCATAGCTTATGTGTTATCCCACAAGCTTGGCAAATAAGAAAACCCTTGTAGTTCAAGAAACAATGCACATAATTGATACAAGCTGAGTCTCTCTCTTTTGCAGCCCTCAAATCATCTTTACCCGCTCTAATAATTTATTTATCCTCTACAAGCACACTCATGAAAATATCGTAAAGGGTTTCACTAAGGAGACTTAAATCGCTGAGTTTCACAAAGAGATAATTAGCTAGAGCGGTCTCGATAACATGATGAGACAAGATTGTGTTGAAATAATAATTGGCCAAAATGGGTTCTCGATCAAGTTCTGGTCGAGCTTCGTCTTTCATCCTCAACCACAGATCATCATCTTCATCTTCTTCTTGGCCGAGGTCAAAGTCGCACGCGTCCGTTTTTTTCGGGTTAATGTAAAATCACATGGGTTAATGTAATATCACATATGATTTTGTACATGATTTGTTGTTTTCTTGTTTTTTTAAATAGTTAGCGTTATCGTTTGAACTTTCCTATATACATATTATTACATTTTCTTGCACCGTTTCTTATTATAATCAAATGTTATGGTTTTTGTTTGATGATGATGATAAATTTTAGAGTAAATTATGAATTTAGTCCCTGTGGTTTAAAGTTTGTTCTCGATTTGGTTCTCGGAATTTGTAACTCCTGAAATTTGCATTTTCACAACACATTGGTTTCTGCAATTAATAGCCATTGACTTCCGTTCATCAAATGTATGGAAATTTAGGCCTTTCTCATTTTCTACCATTTTCTCATTACAATAACCCAACTCTCAACTGACCTTCAACCCCCCGCCCCAACTAGTGTTTCTTCAACCCAAGGCCTTAATTCCAGCGACCCAGTTCTCATCCCCCACCTTAACATTACGCCTTACTGTTTTTTTGATTGGTCCTCTAAAGAAACTTCACTGGACCACCCACCACCATTGCACCTTTTCCTTGCCATTTGCACCATCGAGCACGAAAGTCAAATTTTAAAGGATATTTTAGATGAGAGAGTGGCGAAGGCAGGGGAGCAATTTGAAGTTACTAATTGGTCGAATGCGGTTTCGAAGAAGGTGTGCATATTGTATTGGAAAGCAAAATCAGGTCGGTTACCATGTAGGGAGGTCTTGGATAAGATGGGGATGGATCTAGATTAAGTGTTATGCCCGAGATGTGGAAAAGAAGTGGAGACGGTGAACCATGCGTTGTAAAGTGTCAAGAGGTAGAAAAAGTTTGGCAAAAGGTGTGTTAATGGTGGAACCGCAAGGAAGAACGCTTTTCGTCTCTACAACACTTAGTGGAATTATCTCTAAGCACGAACGGTAATGGATCGCAAACAAAATTCTAGTCAGAGACGGTGTGGTGCATGCCTTATTTGCTTTGGACGCACCAAAACCAGATCGTGTTAAAAAACGAAAAAAGGAACTTGATTGACAGGTTTGTGGAGTTGCAACGAACATGTTTTGAATGGATCTGAAAGCGGAATCGTCGCATAACGTAGTGACACTTTACTTGAAAACAAGAAAACCCTTGTAGTTCAAGAAACAATGCACATAATTGATACAAGCTGAGTCTCTCTCTTTTACAGACCTCGTATCATCTTTAACCACCGTTTTTGGGAATCTGGCTAAGCTTATTGGAGGAAAATCCATGATGCAAACTAACCTGTAAGCCAGGAGAATATAGATTTTGAAGTGTGAAGGAATTGTTAAAAGAGATCATAATTCATATCATCAACACCTTGTACAGTATGTGAATGACCTTTGCCAGTTTGATCAACAACAACCACTCTACTCCCATTCTCGTCTCCATTTTCAAAACTGAACCTCCTATATGGTTTCTTGTGGTGATCGTCTTGTATATCGATATCGTCCCAGGTGATATACTTTCCCAAACTCTTGATAATTATGACCATAGATGAAAAAAATCATGTGCCCAAAACACTCAAATGATCTATAATAACAACTATCTAGTTTGTGGGTATGTGATGTGTCATTAACTATAGAGATCAAAAATTGTGAAGTTAATAATGTATGCATTGAATATGAACTATCTGTGCACACACGCACACACACACACACACACACACACACACACATACATGCATTACAGAAATCCATTTGTCCCCACCCTCACTCCTGCCACCATAAATCGGGTTGTTAGCCACGACCACAACCCACCGCCACCTTCATCCATAACTTAACCAATGAACCAAAACCACTATATAAGAGGCAAAACGACAGTTTACTTGGGTCATGTTTTTCTAGAAGTAAAACACATAGACACACCCTTCATCGTCACATCCCACCATCGTAACCCACCCACCACCACCATGATTGTTTTGAGGGAAGGAGAGGGGGAGAGGGTGTGTTGAACATCTATGTGAAATGGTCTCACCGCAAAATTGTCAGAGAGGGTGAAAGGGTGGGAAATAGTGAACCAATCGTGAACTTAACCACGTGAACAAATCTGTAAAAAAAACATAAGGGGGGCGGGGGTTCTACAAGTTCCACGGTTGAAGCAGTGGAAGATGGTAATTGTCGGTCAGAGTAATGGGGGGGTAGAGATCGTCGATTGGAGCAACGGTGGATGAGGGTTGTCGAAGGGCCACAGGGACCAAAACTACATGTTTGAAGGAGGGACATTGGTAGGAGAAGGGGAATGGAAAAGGGGTGACATGAGTGGGGGGAGGACGAGGAGGATGGTGGTGTAGGAAAGGGGCAGAGTGTTCACCAGGAAAATGGGACCTATGATTAATTTATTTAATATATTTATAAAATGTGTGTATAAATAAATATATAGAGTGAATTTTAGATTTGGTCCATGTGTTTTGATAATTTGTTTGACTAAGGTTACTATGGTATGCTTATTGTGGGTTTCATTCTTGTAGTATTCAATTTGTTTTGATCATGGTCCCTCTCACTAACATCTTTGTTAACTTTGTTAAATAAAGGGTCATTTTAGACTTTTTGCTTATTCTTTTGTTTTTTTGCTATAAAAAAAATTAAAAAATATCTTTATACACACACACACATATATATATATATATATAATATAGTGATATCAAAATAAATAAAATAAGATATTATTTTATGACTTAATTTGTTTAAATGTCCTTTGTGCATGTTTAATCGATATTGATACATGGTAGTCTATGTAGTTGCCTAAGGAGATGTCCAATGTTTCCATTGTGGTGTAATTGTGGGCATTGGGTACTCCGCTCTTACATAATGATTACCATTAATGTATCCGATTTTAAACACCACATGTTGAAAGGATGGTTGTGGCTTTTGTCTGCAACGGTAAGTACGTCAAATATTCTTGCATACTAAGAACATGTAGTATCAGGTAGTATGTTGAAACAATTAGAATGCCTATAAAGTGCATACTAATCCAGTGCTGAAGTGGTGCAACCACACACTTTTGAAAGAATTTTAATGATTCGTAAATGTGTACATACCGGTCACAAAACATATGCGAGTAGAACTCGTGATAGTTGACTAATCCAAGCGTCAACTCATTCGGAATAGTGTCATAATCTTCTACATCACCACACAAACAAACAAATATCGCCCATAGTCTACAATCTCATCGCATGTTACATCTTGTATTTGCATGATGTACGGATGAAATCTCCACAATTGAAGATATTGATAAGAGAATTATAATAGTGTATGGATGAAATATCCATAGTGTAAGATGTTGACAAGATAATTCTAATGATGTAATTTGTAAATAAAAAACATATTTTAGTTTATGTTCAATTATGTATGTTAATAAGATAGGGTGTAGGTGTACAATGAAAAATGAAAGAGTAAATAATATAAATTAAATTAAATAATAACTATAAAAATATAAATTGTAAGTATTAAAAACAAAATTACATAATATTTATAATATAATTAAATCAAAAAATGTTTAATATTGACCTCATTCCCTCAAAACCATTTCATCAAACCAAATACCTAAAGAAGGAATGACTGTATTTTTTTACGGATAAAATATTTTTAATGTTATTTTTTCATCAAAAAAATAATCCTGCCTGGGAAAAAATAAATAAATAAAAAAAGGAAAAAAGGAAAAAAGTCTAAGTTTGGAATAATCAAATCATTGGACAAATTTATGAAACAAATAAATCATTAGACTTTCTTAATCCTGTTAAATAAAACCCTTGGACTTTTTGAAAATTGTTAAAATCATTTATAAAATTACTAGTCAATCCAAAACTTACAAAAGTTGTATATATATAAGTTTGGTCAAAATATACTAAAGGCAATGTTCAAAATTGCGCGAGACGTGACGTGGAGGCAAGTTCAAGCCTTAAGCCTTACACGCCACGATGAGTACGTAACATTTTTAAGGCGTGACATAAGGCGACAAATTTGTATGTCACACACACACACACACACACACACATATATATATATATATATATATATATATATATAATATAGGCGAATGATCGTGTGAGAAGTTGAGTTAACGGTGAGAAGTGGATCTGAATCGTTGATCTCTTTTAATCTCAAGCTCTCCCATGAATTGCGGCTTAGAATGAAATTGATCTGGTGCATCTTATCTCGGTGCATCTCATCATAATGTGTGTCCATTTCTCATCCAACGGTTGATAACCACTTCTCACGTTTCTCACCATTAACTCAACTTCTCACCGGAACCCAACCCTATATATATATATATACACACACACATATAAATTTTCTATTTATTATTCAATAATATAATGATATTAAAAATTTTATATGAATTAACTAGTTTTATATAAAAAGATTGTGATTAGATATTCCAAATAGAATTGAAGTGTTCTACGACTTCGTTTTAACCGTGAGTTTTTGACATGTGTGAATATAAGAAACTGTGAGTGATGTGATTAATCATGCTTATAAAAATATAAAATCTAAAGTTGAAAGTGTAAAAATCCAAAAGTTAAAAAAAATATATTAAAAAAATAAAAAAATTGAAAAAAAAATGTCTTGTAAAAAATGTGCGTCATAGCGTGAGCCATGCTTTACATAAACATTATAGGTCTTATCGTAACAGCGGAGACACGTCTTACGCCACGACATGCCTTTTTGAACACTGACTAAAGCAGTAGCGCCAAAATATAATGGTGGCGACGACGGTCTGGTGGGTTGAGGTTGGTGGCGACAACGACGGCGGGCTAGGCTGAGGGCGTTGGTGATGGGGGAGCGTAGGATGGGTCGATGAGGTTTGAGAAGAGGTTGACAATTCACTTTTTGTAGCTTTTAAGTTTTTTTTTTTATTTGTACATGTTACAATTTTAAGTTATAAGGATTTATTTGATATATTTTAAAAGCCCAAAGATTTATTTAATAGGTTTTGAAATGCCCAAAAACTAAATCATTCCAAACACCAAAGTTCATCGAGTTTTTTTTTTTGAAACTTTAGGCATTGTTTGGCCAAAAAAAATAGCTTATTTTTTGGGTACATGTTTGGATGGAGTTCCCGCCTCGAGTTCCCACAGTGGAAACCCTTGCTTGAGTAGTTGCTTTCTGAACTGTCTTACCTCTAGGTCGGCTGCGACTCTTTCCTTGGTTAGCAGTCGGGTTGACAGCAGTCGTTCGCTCTTCGGCAATGACTTCTTTATCTGGCTCAATTTCAGGATTCAACATAGACCTACTCCTTGTCACTCGCTCAGACATACTTCTGATAAGAAGAAACATAAGACATTCAATCTAACATGCTACATACTACGTCAGTTTAAGCACAAACATGTACTTGTAAATTCACAATTACACTGGCCAGATGAAATTCCAAATTTACCTTACATGTTAGTCCTTACTACCCTAATGTTATCTTCCTACGACCTTCCTACTTCTCAGTTGTGCTTCTACTATCTCAGTTTAAGTCTAGGCCAATCTGGTCACCTAGATCCCTTAAACTAAGGCTCTGATACCAATTGTAACAACCTGTACCTTTATATATACAGTAAAATAACATTTATGTCTAAAAACTGCCCAGGCTTACATTTCAGAGTACAAGGTTTATAACTATCACCTATTACACAACTGAGTCAAAAAGTAAACTATTGCAGGAAGTCTTCTAGCTCCTGAAAATAGCTCACATCTTCTCTTTACCCTTATCTGTACCTGCTATCTTTCGATAACCTGAAATAAGATTATAATTTTGAAAGAGCGAGGGTTAGACCAATGGTCTAGTGAGTCCCCCTCCAATCACTACTGCAACAATTCAAATATTATTTAAAACATTTAAACTAAGCTTGATATCTCAAAAACATAACTTGCTCTTTTAATCAAACATTAAAATATTTTATGCTTCACAAGCATAACTCAATCTACTGGCCATCACTGACCACTTTTTACGCTTCGCAAGCGTACCTTAAGCTACTGACCAACACTGCCATCAAAGACGGTATGTCTGTCTCGTACTGCCTTATTTTAGGGACACACCCTAATGGCATAAACGGGCCACACTCCCCGGTACGAGCAGACGGGTCACACTTCCCGACTTAGGTCAGACTTCTGACTCAAATGTATGCATACACTTAGTCCTGACTATATATAAAACAAGTTTATATAAACTGAGCATAAACATGCCAAATTGATTAAATCAACATTTTTCAATAAATTTGCTTAACTTTCAATACTATAAACATTCAGTTTATAAAACCCACATTTATCAAATAACTGTCAAAATCATAAAAGATTTAGTTTGAAAGACTCACCTCTGATTCTTCTTGCTTAACCTCTGTCTTCTAACGGTTAACACCACCTACGATGGTATCCAAATACAAAGGTAAGCTAACTTGCGACTAACATTCTGTCCTTTTCTAAACAAGTTAACACATTGTGCACCCGGTCAAGACCCCTCCGGTCGACACACCACGGTGCACCTTACCGGTCGCTAATTATATACCGGTCAGATCACTATACCGGTTGGTTAACATCGGTCGCCTACACCGGTCGACCTTATACCGGTCGCTAACATATCGGTCAACACAACATATCGGTCAACACAACCTAGTCCGGTCGATAGCTATACCGGTCAATACCTTCGTCCCGGTCGACAACTCTACCGGTCAATACCTTCGTTCCGGTCGACATTCAAACAGAGTCGGCGACTCAAACCCAGAAAAACTCAGATGATTAAATCGATCAAATATACGGTTAAAAGCTTGAATAACAAGACTATTTACCGACTATAACATACATATAGAATTATTAAGCTAGAATCATATCTCTATTTGACCAAAAACGGATCGATTCCACAAAACTTCTTTCTCTTTCTCTCTGCCTTCTTCGCTCTGCTCTCTAAGCCGGTTTCTCAAAAATTCAGACTTTGTGTTATGAGAATATTTACAAAGGGTTAAAGGTTTTTATATAACCAAAGTTTCAAATAACCCCCTGAACTTTGGTTCTCGATTAACTTTTCACCCAACTTCCAAAATTAATAAAAATTTCGGATCCGGATATTACAAATAAACTACTCTTACTAGCGTTTTGCTAACTTGAGGAGCTTTTTATTTTTTTCTTCCAAATATACCCTTGCTATTTTATTTAAATGACAAAGCTACCAATTTCTCTTTAAAACAAATAACACACTTCAGACAAGTCCCAAAACCAAACCTGTTGGAATTCCATATTCAAGAACAGATCGACCGTCCTCCTTTTGAAATACTCGATTTTTGAAGAATCAATCTGAAATTTCTTCCAAGTCAACCTGCATCTCTCCATAAGGTTTTGCTTTACTAAACAACTATCTCATTTCATCTAATTTTTACATATGGAATTGTGATTTTTCGTTTGGCGTAGATTTTATGCCCTGATTCATTTGGCGTAGATTTTATGCCCTAATCGATGAAATTTCAAATGTCTGTGTATATTTGTGTATTGCACCTGTGGTGGTTGGTAGCAATTCTGTACATCGGTGAAATCAGATTATCTGCAAATGGAAAGGGGTTTTTGATAGGAGTATGAGAGTTGTTAATTATCTCATTGCCACTCGTTTGCATCTCACACCAAATACATGTTATAGAATATTCAATATGCAAAGTTCATGAAATTACCACTCCTTACCACTCGTTTGCATCTCACACCTAATACATGTTATAGAATATTCGATATGCAAAGTTCATGAAATTACTACTCCTTACCACTCGTTTGCATCTCACACCCAATACATGTTATAGAATATTCAATATGCAAAGTTCATGAAATTACCACTCCTTGCCACTCGTTTGCCACCTCTATGAAACTATGCCCAAAGTAAACTGTTATAGATATGCAAGTTCATGAAATGTTTGTGTTGGTTAGGATGCAATTGAGTAATTTGTTGTAATACTGTTTCTGCAAGACTGTTGTAATACTGTTGGTCAAACATGTTTTTTGTTCAATATAGGGGTAAAATATGTCTACTAAGAATGACGATGGGGGTACCTATTAGATGGACCGACGAATATATTGATATCTTTTGTGATTTTTGTATAAATTTCATCACCAAAAATGGACTTGGTCAAACTTTTAGATGACATGATATACAAGACCAGTTTACGGACAAAATTGGTAAAAAGTGTCACCATAAAAACTTAAAAAATAATTACGATTCAATGAATTTTTTTGGCATATTTGGAAGTAGAAGATTGGCGTCTTTGGAGTTGTATTGAACGATCATTTGGAGTTTTGAAGAAGAGGTGGAAAATATTGAATAGAATGCCAAAGTTTAGCGAGACAACACAAATTGATGTTATAATGACAACATTTGCTCTTCATAATTATATTAGAAGGAATGACGCAGAAGATATGGTTTTCAACGTTGTTCAACAACATCGTGATTACATACATATGGAAGAGTTAGATGGCGAAACAAGTTCTAATCAAGGTAACATGCGAGGGTCAAGCAATGAGATGCGAGAAATTCGTAACAACATTGCAAATATGATATGAAATGCAAATAATGTGTTTCAAACCTAAGTAATTGAAATGTGTTAGTAGGTTATTATTATTTTGTATTGGTAGTTATTTTAAATATGATATTAACAGACCTTATTATTTTTGTTGCTACGGATTTTAATATGATTTCATGTGTTGGTGGTTTATTTTAATTATTGGGTTGTTTGGGATTGCTTATTTAAAACAACTTATGCTTATTTTAAAAAGTGTTTATCAACTTATGCAGTGTTAAACCAGAGTTTTAAAAAAGTGTTTGGATTAGCTTATTGTGGTACCAAAACGTAATAAGCTAATAAGTTGTTATTTAAAGGTGTTTGAGATTGCTTATACATATAAAATAACCAAAAAAGTCAAAAATCACTTTTCAAATAAGTTGATAAGTTAGAACAAAATGACTTACGAAAATGTGCTTATCTCCGGTTTGATACCGCTATAAGCACTTTGATTTTTTCTCATCAAAACAATAGAAAGTGCTTATCTCCGGTACCACACCACAATAAGCCAAAAAACACCTCAAATAAGCAATCCCAAACACCCCCTATATGATGTTAAAAATATATTATTTGTTTATTTTAGTTATATAATGTTAAAAATACGTTAGTATTTTATTTTAGGCATTGTTTGGCAAACTAGCTTATAAGCTAGCTTTTCAAAACGCTACTATAAGTAGTTTTTCAATAAACTAGCTATATAAGTTAGTTTATGGTCATTCAAACATGTATCAGAAAAAAAGTTAGCTTATAAGTTAGTTTTTTTTTTTTACCAAACATAGCCTTAATTATATAATGTAGAATGGAGTAAATATAATATGCTTTATGAATCAAAAGGTTGCTTATAGTGTTATATTTTTATCTAAAACATGATCAAAGTAAACATCCTATGCAAAATCCCTTGGTTTTTTTTTATTATCATTTTTGAAAAGTTTTGTAGGCGTTTTGAAAAGAGAGACCCGTTTTAGAGACTGCGTCATACAACAGCGATCCAACTATCCGGCTACTTTTACCACGGCTGTCCATCGCCTCCTCACATTTTCGCAAGGATCAAACGACTTGCGAGTGTCATTTAAAAACGTAATTGTCTGATTCTTCAAAATTATTGCCCAATTAAAACTTTGCTTATGAAAAAACTGTCTATGGCGATACTTTTAGATCATGGCTGATAGATAGAAATATATATGTATAACCAAAGCATTCTTTTATTCATACATTATATATTAAACATATATCTTTCGAAAGATTACGGTACATATTCAAACATAGAAGGCCTCACTCTTCTAGTAGCTAGCTACTCACACATAATTAAAAGCTTACTTTACTAACCTGCTGTAAAGCAAAAGAAAAAGAAAAAGCTTCTACATTATTAAAGCCTCTAACTTTTCTAGAATTCGGGAGTAATGCTGATTAATTACATCCAACACTTCTAGGCTTGGGACTTTTGCTTTCAACTGTTTGTAACAAACAATTCTTCCTTCTTCACTGTGGATATAGAAATTTTTATTTTCTATTATCATCTGGGTGAAGTTGTGCATCTCGTTTACTCCTTGTAGGTGGAAGTTATCATCTTCCCAAAGTTTTTCGAGACTTGGTATTTTCCCAAAGGGTCTTGTTGATCTGGTTGTCTTCAACGATTGTGACTATGCTTGGGATAGTTTCCGGTTTATTTTGTAACCAATAGTAAACTGAATGAACGGATACTGGAAAATCGGACTTGCGGATATGATTATCCACTTGACTTCTTGGCCTTCATTGTCTTTAAGACATTTGGCTGCAAAGTTTTAGGACATTCTTTAAAATCTTTTAAAGTTTTAAAGCTTATGCTATGTAAAAATCCGTTGTTCATAAGAGTCCAAAGGAATCTAGGAGAACAAGGTTTGTTTATCGACACGAGAAATCTGTTATCAGGATTTCTTATAATCTCAAAACATTCTTTTGAAATCTCAGGAAATAAGATTTCGATTTTGCTTTCTTTGATATAATCAAAAAGCATTGTCCACCAATTTTTGTTAAAGAAAAACGTTGGGTAGACTAGGTTTTGCAAATCCTTGTCACATATATACTGATATGTGGATTTTCCCGAAAAATCACATTCTGCTTCGGCAATCTGAATGTCTAAGCTAGTGGATGGATTTTTGGCTGTTATACTGGCTTTTGATAATTGTTTCTCATGAGATTAATATCTGGACAGTATTGGAAAAGGGAATTGATCAACTCAAGATTTTCTGGGTTGAGTGGCCTTTTCGTGGATTGTTTCCAAGCTTTTTTGTTTTGGGTTTTAAACGAAAACGGGTCTGTGCTTGAAACTGGAGGAGATAAGGGTTTGTTTGTTCTGGGAAGATTGGGCTTCATCTTCTTAGAACTTTCTCCTGTTAGGCGGTTTTTGCCAGAAGGACGAGTCTCCTTATTTTTGCTTTTTGGTAAAGCATCAACCATCAACGGATTTGATAAGTCTTTACCTCTTGCCGTTTGCAGAGGACTAGCTCTATTCTTAACCGGAATAGAATCCGTTCTGTCTTGTTGAAGTAATTCAACAGGGCTTGCAGGAAAACTTTTGTTTTTCCGCTATCTTGGTATAGTACCAATTACAACCATCTTGTTAGGTTGAGAGGTCATACCTTTTACCCATTGAGAGCTTTCTGGGAGCGCTCTGTTTGAGGCTTGCTTCTGTTCTGCTAGGAGCTGGGCTCTTTTGATCCGAAGTTCTAGTAACTGTTCTTCTAGATCGAGTACCTGCATTTCCTTGTTTCCTGCCATAGATAGAAACTAAACAGAAAGATCTCTTGTTAAAGCGTCAGCTAAAACATTTTTCTTACCTTCTATATGTCATAAATCCGGAAAACTGATTTATAAAAAGTTTATCTCGAATTTGTTTGGAAGTATGACTATCCTTTGGTTCTTTTGTAATGAAGCTAACTAAAGCTAAATTATCAACGAATAAGGTAAAGTCGTTGAACAAGAACATTTTGAACTTTTGAAGAGCAAGTTTGACAGCTCTAAGTTCTTTGTCGAAGATCGACCAGTTTGATTCTGTAGGGTTCCAAGAACCTGTACAGTATCTTGAGATCTTGATTTCTTTAGACGGTGGTATTTTGAAACTAAGAACTCCTGACCAGAAACCATCGCTGGCATCTGTGTTGACGATTAACTCATCATTTCCTCTTGGAAGTTCAAGAGCTGGGAGTTTCATGCAAATAGCTTTAATGGCTTTTACATGATTGACATCGTCTGTTGACCAAGTCCATACTTGATATTACTTTAGCTTTGCTTGAAGTAATTTTTTGAACTTGATTACTTCTGGGGTAAAGCTATAAGTTGCATAGTTGACGATTCCAAGGAATGACTGCAACTCTTTTTTGTCTTTGATTGACTCATTGAAGCTATCAATTTTTGTCAAGACATGTTGTAGAATGATCCTTCCGGATTCTATTTCACAACCTAGGAATTCAATCTTAGATTTTCCTAGCTCCATCTTCTTTTTGCTTATGACTATGCCTTCGCTTTGGAGGGAATTAGCTACAAGCTTGAGATGTTTGATGTGTTCCTCTTCTGTATTAGAGA
This sequence comes from Arctium lappa, assembly GCA_023525745.1. Classification (NCBI taxonomy): domain Eukaryota; kingdom Viridiplantae; phylum Streptophyta; class Magnoliopsida; order Asterales; family Asteraceae; genus Arctium; species Arctium lappa. The sequence goes on along the minus strand of CM042052.1, from coordinate 84,663,015 downwards.
AGACTATAACATCATCGATATAGACTGCGCTATAATCTTGATGTTGTTTAAGAACATTGTCCATTTTATTCTGGAAAATAGACGGTGCGGTTGCTAATCCAAATGGCATGACTAACCATTCATAGCTACCAATTGGTGTGCTGAAGGCTGTATAGGGAATACTTTCTTCAGTTACCTTGACTTGATAGAAACCTGATTTACAATCAAATTTACTATAAATCATTGACTGCCTTAGATTTAAAAACAAGGAGTCTTTGTTGGGTATCCTATAAGCATTTTGCCTAATACAATCATTAAGCTTCTTATATAGTTGATAACCATGCGTGCTTTGCCACGCTTGATCTCTGAATGATTTCTAACCATGAATGCTGGAAAAGACCATGGGGAATTGCTGGGTCTTATAAGCTTTAGGTCAATCAATTCTTTGATCTGTTGTTTGAACTCTATGGTATCTATTGGATTTGCTGTAATGGGTTTACAACGGATAGGTACATTGAGTTTCTTTTCCTTGAGTTTCTCAGGAGGGAGTAACTCAATTGTACATTGAGGCTGATCCTCGGAGTACAGTGCTAATGGATTATCTGAAAAGGTGTCTTGAAGGATTTCTTCAATTTCTCTTCTCCATTCGCTTGAAACTTCATTCGAAATTTCTTTTTGGGTTATGGATCCACCACGTTCTGCATGTGAGAACTCTGATGTATACTCATTTTCCCAAGTGGTTTATTGATAAGGTGTACAACGCTCGTGTAGTACAAATGTATTATCAACGGTTTGGCATTGATTCTCAAGTTGAAAAATACCAGTTTTTTGCAATTGAATCCAAAATGGATTGCCTATGATGATATCATGGCTCATTTGGTCGTATTGCCAGAAATCAAAGGTGTAAAACCTTTGTCCTACCTTGAATTTAACCGAATAGGCTTTATATTCAATATAGGTTTTTTCTTGATTTGCAAAGGAAATTATCTTTCGATTGCTTTGCTTCTTCCATGCTTCAGGAGGAAACATGTTTTTCTTTGCTAACATTAAAGAACATCCAGAGTCTGAAAGACATCTAATGCTGTAAACTGGTCTGTTAGGAAAGTAAAGATTGATATCAAGATATCTAACGTTGTCTTCTTCTGAAGTTAGACTTTGTTCGGAGGATTCTTCTTCTTCTTCGAACTGTTGATTGTCTGAGGATAAATCTGAGGGTTCAGATTCTTCTTCGAAAACAATCTTCTTTGTTGGTTGCTTAAACCTTCTGAAATCTAGAATGGGTTCATTGATTTCTATAGGTTTAGGAGCTTCAACTTGCTTGTTAGCTTTCTTAGTTGCTTTAGCAATCTTAAGTTTAAGCAGCTTAAGCATTTTGATCTTGATTTTGAGGATCTCAAGATCTACTTCTGAATCAGAAAGAAAATCTTTCTTTTTCTTTTTGCGTTTTTCTACGGGTCTAGGAACGACTTGGTAGTGAACACGGATTCTTGCTTCGTTTAGAAGCTCTTGCTTAGACAAGTCTCTTGTCCAAGGCTGTCGTCTTAGATCTTTTGCCCAATCAAGGACTCGGACATCCTTTTCTATAGGATCGTCTTCGTATCTAAAATTCGTCATACTTACTCTTCGTATGTGCGGAAGAGGGCTGATTGTTAAGAATAATCTGTACTGATAGAATTGAACCATAAGGTTCGATAATTGTACCAAAGGGTACTGGATAAATCGAACCATGAGGTTCGAGAATTGATTAACCATCTCAGGTTTTAAGTTTTTAAAACTTGTGTATATGAGTTGGGACGAAGAGTAAGGTTTGCCGTTGCCTGCTTGAATACTATATTGTACCAAGGAATCTTAGAACGAAGATAACTGAATAATAATAATATGCTTTATGAATCAAAAGGTTGCTTATAGTGTTATATTTTTTTTATCATTTTTGAAAAGTTTTGTAGGCGTTTTGAAAAGAGAGGCGTTTTAGAGACTGCCCATATACAACAGCGATCCAACTATCTGGCTACTTTTACCAAAAAACTGTGTTTACTATGGCGATACTTTTAGATCATGGCTGATAGATAGAAATATATATATAACCAAAGCATTCTCACTCTTCTAGTAGCTACTCACACATAATTAAAAGCTTACTAACCTTGCTGTAGAAGAACACTTGAAATCTTTCTCAGAGCTCGTTGGGAGTTTATATGATAGAGTGTATGTGTGTTTTCTAACAATGAGGAGAGCCCCTTATATCGGAGAGAAAGAGTACCTAACCTAACCCTTCTCGGTAAAGGCCAAAACAGGCAGGCCAAAAGGGAAAAGCTTCTACATTATTAAGAGTATCCGTAATGTACCAGCTTTTTACCGAGCTTTTTCATAACTTTTTTCTTACACATTATTGCCACATCAACAACCTAAAAACCTTTATATACATACCTCCACTATGTGAAAAACCTCACCCAAGCTTTTTCATTACTTTTTCAAACTATTCAGGGTCCCACTATTTTAACTTTATATCATTTTTATTCTTATTTATAAAAATAAATACATTAAAATTCATACAAATACATATTTATTTATATCAAGAAAAAAAGTTATTTTAAAAGTATGTACAATAAAATGTATAAAAATTAGGTTATTAAGAAATATATAAAAGTAAAAAGGTTGTAAAATAAAATTTTAAAAATGTTAAATTTAAAAGTATGTATAATCGAAAATAAAAAGTGGGTCATTAAGAAATCTGTTAAAATCGTATAAATATGTCAAATTTGAGATATTATTTTAAAAATATAAAATATAATTACTTTCATTATGTATTTATTTATATTATTTATTTAATAATTATATTTAAATAGGATTACTTTAAATATATTAATAAATAAAACTGATTAATAAATAAAACTGATTAAATACGAAACTTTTATTAAATTTTATAAAGTTAAAACTGATTAAATACGAAAAAGTTATGAAAAAGCAGGTCGTGCAGTTACGAGTTATGACGAAAAACCTCGCGAAAAAAGCTCTCCACTATGTGAAAAACCTCAAAAGGGGGTTTTTGTTTTTTAAAAAAGTTTTCACAGCCTTTTGTGCTGTCAAGCACTACATAGTGGCTTTATCAAGCGTGTAGCAGAAGTCTGGGTCTTTAACTTTTCTAGAATTCGGGAGTAATGCTCTGCTGATTAATTACATCCAACACTTCTAGGTTAATTCTTCCCTCTAGAAGTGTTCGATATAATGAAAAAATATTATGCGGTGAACGTGGATCGAACACGTGACCTTCAGATCTTCAGTCTGACGCTCTCCCAACTGAGCTATCCCCGCACTCTTGTTTAATGTTTCTACCGCACATATATAAACAGACCCTTTCTCTTTCGTTTTTTTTGCAGCTTTTTCCAACTCTTTATTTGGACAATTTTTTTTAAAAGAATAGTGATAACTTCTACCTTAAGGTTCTCTGATTTTTTCAATCTAAGTATAATATTTAATGTATTGATCAACATATATTTGTTTCATATGTATTCAGTTCGTGAAACTTTTTTACGTTTACATTTTGTTTCACAAACATGTCAAAAAGGTTCGTGTTGTGAACCAAGTACATGTGAAACTAATATATGTTAATCACTATATTAAATCTAGCTATAGATAAATAAAAAAACATATGAAATAACACATAATACACTGGTTATCAAAAATCACAATTAAGAGAGTTTTAAAGAAAATCAACATATATATGTGTGCAGGGGCGGAACACAGTAAAAAAAATATGCCCGACACATATTTATTACAAATTTGGTTCTTAGAGTTTATTTTCTAAAGAAAAAAAACATGAGAAGTTTGAAAAAGACTAAAATACCCCAGACTTAACTGGTTTTCTTAACGGTCGTTAGAGTCAGGGACCAAATTCGATCGTTTTTGCATGTTCGAATGACGAAACTGTAACTTTTAAACTATAGGAACCAAAAGTGTTATAAACAAGAAACCAAAGTGACCAAATTCATAATTTACTCAAATTATATATAACTTGGAAGCTAAGGAATGAATAGATGGACCCATTTTCTTTTTGTGGTTCCAAAATTCTAAAAAAGTTTGTTGATGACACGACAATAGTACATTTTAACTTTCTAACAATGTTTCCATGTTCTAGTTGACCAAATTAAAGGTCTCGAATTTTATTATATTGAATATTAGAGTATCTCAAACTATACCCGACAAAAAATGACACGATACGCTAACTCGACACGAAATAAACGGGTTTGGGTAATACATTTCAACCCGTTTAAGTAAACGGGTTGACACGACACGAAATTAAATGGGTAAGGTCATGGTCAAAAATTTCAACTCGAAAATGACCCGGATAACCCGTATATATATATATATATATATATATATATATATATATATATATATATATATATATTAAGTTTTTTTAATATTTTGGATTTTTAATGTTTTAGATTTGTTTTTACTTATATTTGAACTATAAAATTTGGATTTCTAATGTTGAATTTTGGATTTATATTTTTTAATGAATTTTTGACACATATTTATTACATATAACTTTTATAACTTCTATAAATTATAAAAATGTATAAATTGGTTTGAATTATATATAAATAATGTCAAATATTTAGATTTTAGTCTTACATCTTAGGCAATCTCTATTTCATTTTTTATGTTTTATAAAATTTGTTTAATATATTATAATCAAAAAATATATAAACCATTGATATACTCTCACAAGAATATTATGGTACTAGGCTTTATTATTTTATATTAACAATTTTTTTTTATTTGTACTAAAATTTATTAGTATATCATAGTTAGAAAAAAATAATAACAAAATGATTTTATATCGTATTCTTTTGTTATTAGAATATTAAATAAGCTAAATTTTCCTGTTTTTATTTTTATAAAATTTATTAGTAGATCATAGTAAAAAAACATATTAAAAACACCCAATGAATTTATATTGTTATATTGTGGGTTTCCGAATTTTGTTAATATCATTTTTCGGCCCCCAAGACTATGATGGTCGTGTTCCGCCACTGTATGTGTGTGTTAAGTTGTGGGGCAAATTGCATGAAAATGTAACGTAGTTTCGTCTGATTCTTATTTTGGGTAACATACTTTCAAAACTTTTATTTTAGTACCATTTGAAGATCTCAAACTTTCGGTGGTTTTAGGGTTTTGTGGTTTCTAGATTAATATTTTAAAGCTATTATATTGGATTGCAAATAATTACCAGCTTAGTTTCAAAACTCTACACATATTGTTACCTAAATAGTTGTACTTGGCTCTAGTATTTGTGGATCATGGTTTCTGTTGTATGCAGAAGTATAATTTCAAGTGTATTAGAGTAAAACCTTGCCTATAATTTAGCTAATGCTAGTGCAATGCAACTTTACAAATTTACACCGGCACCATTCATGCACATTGACACCCATTTAGGTCATAATGCCACAATTTTGTACTAATTTTGTCCATTTGCATTGCATGTTTCTATTATCCAAACATCCAATGATGGGAATGGCATGCCTATAACTTACTTGGATGTGTTTTTGTTTTCCATTATTGGATGTTCGATGCAAACAGGAGGCCTTGCAGAACAATGTATGTAATGTTTGTTCACCTTAATGTACAATCTTAACTTAACGTACGATCCTAATTTTGTCTGGCAGTTTTAATCTTAATGACAATCCTAAGTCCTAACTTCTTATGCATGCACATACTCTTTTCATTGTGAATTTTAATGTACAATCCTTATTATTGTCGTTGCCATGGTTTTAATGTTTGTATCCATTATTGTTTGATGCTTTTTGCATACATACATTATTCATGGTAAGTGACACATTGTCGTCAATTTAGGTACAAAAGAAATTGTGTACAAGTTACTTGTATACGGACCGAAGTTGAGCATCGGAAGATGGTTGGGCATGGAAGTTGTGGGATAGTTGGATGTTCAGAGGAAGGAAACATTTCAAATGAAGTCATTTGCCCAAAAAAGCCATCAACTAACTAATAACAAATGTCGAAGATGGTAATTAAGATGTTTTAATGGCGTAGATGATAGTGTGGAAGTGGTGTTTATCAACGTTACGATTTTTTGATCGAGACACGCGAATCGCGGTATGATAAAGATGCATTTGTGGAAGAATTTGATTCAAAAAATGAAGTTCTCCAGATGAAGTCAAATGAATTTCCTACACACGATCCAAAAGTTCCTTGGAACCTACTTAAATGTATTGGGGCATTTAGCTTTGATCGAGTATTAACAATGTATCGAGGCATTTTTGTTTATAATTGATAGCGGCGTTATAGCATCTAAAACTTTATTATGTTATTGCCACTTTTTTAATATAAAAAATACCAGGGCATTTTTGTAAAAATATTTATTTACTGCCCGCATTTAATTATTTTGTTGATATATGTGTTAGAAGATGAATATGGTTGAATGAGACAATGAATATGTTGAAGGTTTGAAACCTCGATATATTGATTGAGAGAAAACGTACAGAGTGTAAAGTAAATAATGAAAAGTTATCTAACCTAGACTACAAGATACAACATATTTATACGTAGACTAAATGGGCTTGGGCCCTATACTGACATGGGCCTAGGCCCTCTATATACATTAACATCTCCCCTCAAACTCAATCGGGAGAAGAATGAGCCAGATGGAGATGGAAACTAGATCACGAAACCGTCCTGGTAGATGAGCTTTAGTGAAAATATCAGCCGGTTGATCAAGAGTCGAAATAGGAAGAAGCTAGATCGTCTTACGAGTCACATGTTGACGAACAAAGTGACAGTCAATTTCAATATGCTTTGTGCGCTCGTGAAAGACATCATTGTGAGCAATCTGAATCGCACTGTTGTTGTCACACCACAGTGGAGTTGGGTACTGTTGGGGAGCCCCCATGTCAGATAGTAGCCAGTGTAGCCACACAAGTTCTTGAGCCGTGTCAGCTAGTGCTCGATACTCAGCTTCAGTACTGGATCGAGCTGTGAGAGATTGTTTCTTGCTCCGCCAAGATATAAGGGAGTCTCCAAGAAAGAAACAGTAGCCGGTAGTGGAGCGACGATCAGTCATGTCACTGTCCCAATCAGCATCAGAAAACCCTCGCAAAGTCAATGATGATGTGGATGGAAAATGAAGACCATGAAACATGGTCCCTTTCAAATATCGAAGAATGCGCAGGACAACAGCGTAGTGATCAGAACAGGGTGCAGACATGAACTGACTGACAGTATGAACAACATAGGCAATGTCAGGTCGAGTTACTGTCAGGTAGACAAGTGACCCTACTAACTGGCGATATAAAGCGGGATCACGCAGAGGAGGTGGAGCATTCAGAGCCAAATGAAGGTTGTGCTCAAGAGGAGTGGATGCAGTTTTGTTGTCAGTAATCCCAGCTTTTGACAAGAGATCTGAGGTGTATTTGGCTTGACAAAGATAAATTCCCGATGAATTGGAGAGCACCTCAAGACCAAGAAAATAGTGTAAAGAGCCAAGATCCTTCATCTCAAAGCAGGAGCTAAGAGATGTCTTGAGATTAGCTATGCCTGTAGAGTCACTGCCAGTAATAATCATATCATCCACATACAGAAGAAGTAAGATTGTACCAGCCTCAGTGGTCCGGGTAAACAGTCCGGAATCATAGTTGTTGGGTGAGAAGCCCAGAGAGGTGACTGTGGAACTGAATTTCTCAAACCAGGCTCACGGAACTTGCTTGAGTCCATAAAGAGCCTTCCGAAGACGACAAACATGACCTTGTGGAAGTCGAATGCCTGAAGGAGGTGTCATGTAGACTTCCTCAGATAAGTCACCGTTCAAAAAGGCATTCTTAACATCCATCTGAAAGAGAGGCCATTGTTTGGTAGCTGCGATGGCTAGAAGACTGCGAACAGAAGTGACTCGAGCAACAGGTGCAAAAGTCTCCTCATAATCAATACCGTACTCTTGATTGAAGCCCTTGGCCACAAGACGAGCTTTGTATCGATCAATAGAGCCATCAGATTTGGTTTTTATTTTGAACACCCATTTGGAGCCAATGGGTGACTTGCCTGGTGGAAGAGGGACAGATTCCCATGTCTGAGCTTTGTCAAGTGTCTGAAGTTCCTCATCCATAGCTTTCTGTCAATCAGGGTTAGAGGAGGCTTCCTTGTAGGAAGTAGGTTCGTGATTTGACAGCAGAGTAGCATAAACATGATAATCACGAAGATGAGAAGGAACTTATCTTACCCGATCTGATCGTCTAACATTATGAGATTGAGAAGTTCCAGGAGCCAAAGACTCAGCAGGCACCTCAGATGTTGGTTGTGCGGATGGAGCAGATGATTGGTGTTGATCAGGAAAACTAGGAGAGGCAGGCTGTGTGGGGGCAGGAGACTCTGAAGGAGAGACAGGCTCATAAGGAGTTGGAACAACAGGTGGAGATGATATGATGTCAGATTGGAGTGAGTCCAATGAGACGGAAGCATCAGTGAAAAACGGAGTGGTGAGGTTAGGAGACTCACGAAACTTGGATATAGAAGAGAAAGGAACATGTTCCCAGAAGGTAACATGACGAGATATACGAAGACGCTGGGAGATAGGATCCCAGCAGTGATAACCCTTGTGCTCAATACCATATCCAAGGAAGCAGCACAGTCTGGAGCGAGATTCAAGTTTGGTATGTTCATGAGATTGTAGTTGAACAAAACAAGCAATACCCCAAACTTTGAGAAGTTCATAGGCAGGAGTGACCTCATAGAGAGCCTCATAAGGAGACTTATTATTAAGGATGGGAGTAGGGTGACGATTGATAGTATAAACTGTAGTGAAAGCAACTTCACCCCAAAAACGTTCTGGACATTTGGTAGAGATGAGAAGAGTGCGAACCGTATCAAGAATATGACGGTGTTTGCGTTCGGCACGACCATTTTGAGGAGATGTGCCGGGACAGGAGTACTGAGAGAGAGTCCCCTGAGATTGAAGGAAGGAGAGAAGAGATGACTCTTTGTATTCCATAGCATTGTCAGCTTTAAAAATCTTTATAGATTTTGAGAATTGGGTGTGAATCATCCGGGCAAACATAATATAAATTTTGGGTAGTTCCGAACGATGTTTCATGAGATATATCCATGTGAAACGAGTATGGTCATCAATAAAAATAACAAAATATCAAGCACCCCCCATTGATGGATGAGGTGATGGTCCCCATACATCAGAATGAATAAGATCAAAAGAAGAAGTAGAACTAAATTCATTCATTTCAAAAGGTAAAGCATGATGTTTGCCAAGTTTGCATGATAAACAAGAAATATTATCAGTTGATACACAATTTCCTAACACTCCTAAGTGAGCTAATGATTTTATTCTGGCTAGAGATAAGTGACCTAGCCGAGCATGCCACAACTCAAAAGAGGAAGTGATGGAAACTGAGGCAACAATACTTGAAGAAGGTAATGGAAGGCGAAGGTAGACCACTTCAATCATCCGTCCAACTTTACGGCCAAGTCCAAAGATCTGCTTGGTCTTTGGATCCTGTACAATACAACCAGAAGAATGAAATAAAATGATCAAGTTTGATTCAAGAAGTTGCGCAATCGAAACTAAGCTCAGAGATAGTTTCGGAACATTTAGAACATCCGGTAATTGTATATGAGTGGAAACGTTTCCACTAAAGGATACCGGTAGGCCAGTGTTGTCAGCAGTTCTTACTGACGTAAATTGCTGAGGTGGTTTCTTAGAAACGAAACCATCAGGGCAAGGTGTCATATGATTGCAACACCCGGAGTCAAAAAGCCATACGTTACCTGTTGCAACTGAGTGTGGAGAATTCATACCCATAACACCAGACATGATCTGCTCCATGAGTTCCTGATTGCGACGCATCAGTTTCATTAGGTTAGGTGAGGAGGCTGAAGAAACCTCGGTATCAACAATAGTAGATCCATCAACAGCATGAGTCCGGTTCTGAGTACCAGTGTGCTTTGAGTTCTTCGGACAGTCAGACTCATAATGACCCGGATGAGTGATTCCACACCTACGACACTTACGGATAGGACAATCAAGGAGAAGATGAACAGTAGAATGGCAAAATGCACACTCAGATAAGTTCGTCTTTCCCACATATTTGGAATGGTTGTTGTTGGTCCATTTGCCTTTTGACTTGGGATGAGACGTGTAGAGAACGCTATCAGTAGCAGGCATCGGTAAGCGCATGTGAAGACGGGTTTCTTCACTTATCAATTCTGATATTGCTTCTTCAAGAGTAGGTAATGGCTGCCTATGAAGAAGAGAAATACGAACATTCTCAAATTTATCAGTCAGACCCATCAAAATAGTGATCAAATGTAGTTGGTTGAAGTAGGCGGTGAATTGTTGAGCTGTTTCGTCAAAAATCTGTGGTGCTCCAAGACTTATATGATCTCTGAGAGACTGCATTTCATAGATATAAGAGTTTATGGATTGATCAGGAAGCTGACGTTTGCTCTGAAAAGTGGTCCACAGTTGATACTGATGAGACAGGCCTGATGACGTGTACCGCTTGGCAAGAAAATCCCAGAGACTTTTGGCGGTAAGATAACCAAGAAACTGTTGGTTGATCTCAGGAGTAGTGGAGGCATTAATAAAGCCCAGAATACGAGCATTATTGATGTCCCACTCATTCATGCGTTTTGCAAAGTCAACAACATTCTCAACTGCTTCTTGAACTGGAACTTTGGATGCACCAGTAACATAGGTGTGAAGGCCATAGGATTTTAGCAAAATTGTCATATGATTATGCCAAATAATGTAGTTGCTACCATTGAAAACAACTGAGATGGGATTTGAGTGACTGAGATTGGTAGCCATGAATTGAGGAATAGATAATGAGAAACAATATTAATGACCGGTAGAGTTCGACCGATAATAGTTTCGACCGGTAGGGTGTTCAACCGGTAGGATGATGTTCGACCGGGATGTCGATCGGTATTAATGACCAGTAGGGTTCGACCGGTAAAGTTTCGACCGGTAGAGTTTGACCGAGAGGTTAGACCGAGAGGCATTCGACCGATAGAGTTCGACCGGGAGGTGTTCGACCGATAAAGTTTCGACCGATAGAGTTCGACCGAGAGGCGTTCGACCGATAGGCGTTGGACCGACTAGGGTTTCAGAAAACAAACCAGCGACGACTTCAAAAAGTACGATCGATCTGATTTTAAAGGAACAAATCGATTCAAAGCAAAGAAATCGATTCAAAGGTGATGACTCACAAAGAATCAGTGGCGACGGCGACAAGAGATGGCAAGAGGCAGAAGTGGCGACGAGAGTCGATTATGGTTCGGATGAACAGTGATGACGATGAACAGTAAAACGATGAATAGTAAAATCGAAGAAAAAACCTACAACTCTGATACCATGTTAGAAGATGAATATGGTTGAAGGAGACAATGAATATGCTGAAGGTTTGAAACGTCGATATATTGATTGAGAGAAAACGTACAGAGTGTAAAATAAATAATGAAAAGTTATCTAACCTAGACTACAAGATACAACATATTTATACGTAGACTAAATGGGCTTGGGCCCTATACTGACATGGGTCTGGACCCTCTATATACATTAACAATAGGGAATTTAATTAAAATGCCCTAAGTTGAAAAATCAGTACCCAATATGCCCCAAATCTTGTTATTTTTGCCAAAATACCCCCTAGGTCCGCGTTTTTCACTGTTACACGCGGACCTGGTCCGCGTTTTGTCTGCGTTCACTATTACACGCGGACTTGGGCCACGTTTTGGCCGCGTTCGAGAGTTACACGCGGACTTGGTACGCGTTTGGCTTCAATGCACGGGGACGAGTGTTTGGGCCGCGTTTTTCACTGTTACACGCGGGTTGGGGCCGCGTTTTTTGTTAAAAAAACGAGGATTAGGTCCGCGTTTAATAGTGTAAAGCGTATTAGGGTTTGGAAAATTAGGGTTTCAGGCCTATGATTTCATGTGTGGTCAACTGTTTGTGACGTATTTTTTGAATGGTTTTACTGTTTTTTCCACATTTTAGTCTGATTCTCATACAATAAGTGTACCATTGTCATTGAATATGTGGTTCACATTCATTTTCTCCATTCAATTTTTCCTATAAAGATTAGTAAGATTAGATGCAAAATCGTTCATCACATCCACTTGAATTGCTTCATTTTTCATACTACTGAAAAAATGAGTTCATCTGTTCAAAAAACTAGAGTCTTATTATGTTTCGATGATCAATGGGTGAAAAACAACAATGGGTGGGATTATATTGGCTACACAAAGCGTGGTGTATATATTCCAATAATGGTTTCGTATAAGACGTTTATCGATTACGTCGTGGGAAAGTGTGGAATCGGAGATTCTGCTGCTTGCAAGTTGGTGTTCAGACGTGCATATGGCTCACTGATGGAGATAACCAACGATGACGAAATCCTTGGTTTTATGCTACTTGCAGCCGATTCAGAAATACCTCCACAACTTTTTGTGTATGTCGCACCATTGATGGGCGATGACGAAGATGATGACGAAGGTGATGACGAAGATGATGACGAAATCCATGTCGGTGGTAGTCAACTGGAGCCTGACTCTCAATTTCAAGTGTCCTACGACACCACACTTTATTCTGATCATGCATATCGTCCTAACGAATCTTATCCCGAAGTTGTTCCGGAGACGCAACTAGAAGAAGAAGAAGAAGAAGCAGAAGACCTAAAAAGACGGTTTGTTGGAGTTGCTGATGACGAAACACATGTTTTCACGACTGGTATATCTGATCTGGACAGATCAGATACCGATAATGACGAGGACAAAGAAACATATACCCCTAGCACTAAATCATTTGGTGCATTAAACGATTATTTTCATATGCCCCCTTCCCTTCCTAACCCGGAGACCCATATACCAGTCTACCAACCCGCACCTTACAATCGTAGTACAACTATACATGAAGGTCAAATATTTCATACAAAGGAGGAAATGACCGTACAGTTGGGAATGAAGTTCTTGCGAGAGGGTTTCGTGTTTAGAGCGAAGAAATCCGACAAACGCAGATACAAGGCTGTCTGTGACCAACAAAATTGTGAATGGAGTATGTCCGCGAAGTCCGTGGGCCCTAAAGGAGGGTTGTTTGTCGTTAGAAAGCTGAACGACGTACACACATGTTCGAGGACACAACTAAATGCCAGCCACCGGCAGGCCAACAAAAGGACTTTGGGCCACATACTGAAAGACAAGTTTCTTGACGCTAGCAGGTCATTTCGGCCGAAGGACATCGTCAACGATATAAATCAGCAGTACGGGATCAACATTGGTTACCACCAAGGATGGCGTGCGCGATGCAAGGCACTACTAATGGTGAGAGGCACTCCCGAGGAGTCGTACGAACGACTCCCTGCGTATTTATATAACTTGGAGCTGAAGAATCCGGGTACACGCACCAGAATAAGGACGGATTCAAACGGACGTTTCGAATTGTGTTTCGCTGCACTTGGATGTGCGGTAAGTATATTAAATCGTCGTAGCTTTACATATTATGAATTTTAACATTTACAAATAATAACCACGTACGTTTATTGCAGATCTGGACGTTTTTGACAAATCTGCGTCCTGTCCTTGTAATATACGCTGCCCATTTAAAGGGGCATTACCTGGGTATGATGTTCTTGGCGGTTGCCATGGACGGAAATAACAACATTATGCCCTTGGCTTTCGGAGTAGGCAAGTCCGAGACGGGGGAGGAGTGGGGTTGGTTTCTGAACATGTTGCGGGAATGTATCGGAGCCCCGGAAGGGTTGGTGTTTATGTCCGACAGGGCTCCTTCCATAAGCGCGGCAATTTCTGCCGTGTACCCCTCCACCCCTCACGCCCTATGTTGTCGACATTTGGAGATGAACGTGAAAAGCGCGGACAAACGTATCACAACAAACAAGACCACCTACTGGAAGGCGTGCAAAGCATATACTATTAGGGAGTTCGAGACCTACATGAATGCACTACGATATGAAGTACCTCGTGGAGCACAAGTTATGGACGAGGCTGGTAAAGAGAGGTGGTCAAGGGCCCATTTCCCTGCACAACGGTATAACATAATGACCTCTAATAGTGTAGAGTCGGTGAATGCACTGTCCCGTTTTGCACGCAGGTTACCCATTGTCGGCCTTATAGAGTACTTCCGAGATTTTCAACAAGAGTGGTACCAACTTCGACGACGAAAGGGAGGTTGATAAACTCTAAAATCTTTAACTTATATGTTTGTTGCATTTTTCGTCTTCCGTATAAATCGTAACACAATTAACACATATTTGTAGATGAAATGCGTAATCATCTCACACCAATGGCGGAGGAGATAATTAGCAGAAGGTCGGGAAAGGCTGCGACATGGAGGGTAAGTCAGATTGGACATGGTAAGTTCAACGTTCGGGATATCCGTTATCACGCGACTGTCGATATGGTCAACGGTGTTTGTGAATGTAACCAATGACAATATTCTGGTTTACCGTGTGGTCATGCCATCGCTGCTGCAAGGTCAATGAATCGTAGAGATTGCAGCGATCTGTCTATATCTTACTACACGTCTAGTACTTACCGGTCAACATATCATGAGTTGATCTATCCTGTTGGACCCCCTCAATCATGGGTTTTGCCACACGTCCCCCTTCCGCCATGCTATCCACCGTTAATAACCAAGAGACGTGCGGGGAGACCAAGAAAGAACGATCGGCGTCCATCTCGTGGTGAGGATCCGATACAGAGAACGTGTACTAGGTGTGGAGCAGTAGGACATACTCGTGGTGAATGTCCAACTCCTGCCCCTTCAACCGTGCCCAGGAGAGCTTCTACTAGCCAAAGATTTCGCTCTCAAGGGTCATCGAACCTATAACCACATGGAACTTTAAGGCATGATAGCATTGACCTTAACATTGACTTCCCTTGATTGTAACCACCTCATCTTCTATGCTAAGTGATATTGTTATTATGTTAATTGTTGATTTTATCTACCTTATCGTGGTTGTGAAATTATATTATGTGTAAATAAAAGTTGAAACATAAAAGCATCGTTTTATTGAAATTAAAGAAAACGAAATGGTGCATCCGTACAACATTCAAGCATCGATAAAATAAAAATTAATGCATAAAATAAAACTTAGGTTAAACGTTAAAGTGCATCCATACAACAACCACCCTTTGAGAAACCTACTACGGGTAGATTTCCCGGCACTTCGTAACCCAGCCAGCCTTTGCCTTCATATGCTCCTCCATGACGGTGTAGTTTTCTTTTATGTCTACCATTTCATCTTCTAACTTTCTAATCTCCTTTTGTTTCTCCCTGACATCGCGCTTCATATTCTCCAGGAGCTCCTTCTGCTCCGCAATAGTTGCTTCTTTCTCCTTCTGAAGTTCCATGTTTTGTAGCCACGTCCTGCCTGTATTTCGTATCTCTTCATTTGTCTCATCACAGGACCTTTTCAACCTGGTAGGCAGTACCTGAGACATTGGTAGACCTGGCCCCTGGTTGGATTGATACGTAGGTGGGGGCATTCCTTCATGAGCAGCGTAGTATGCGGCTTGGGCATTGTTAAACTGCTCCCACGTAATATCAATACACAAACCAATATAGCGTAGTATGCGGCTTGGGCATTCCTCCATGAACGTAATATCAATACACAAACCAATATTAAAGTATTGGGCGTAATATCCCGAAATTAAGTTAAACACTAACGTGAGTGTGGCGAAGGTGTGCGGTGAGGGCCTCGAGATCTTTTATGCGTTTGTCCATATCGAGGGCCTCGAGGTCTCTTACGCGTCTGTCCACGGAGGTCATGTACTCCCACTTATCTTGGTATGGGTCTATATCAGGCATCCTATGATGGGTGGGGCTAGGGGGAGCTTGATAGGTGGGGCTAGGAAGAGCCTGATAGCTAGAGCTAGGGGGAGCCTGATGTCGCGTGCCATCATCGTCATCTTCATCATCATCGTCATCATTGTCATCGGGATCAGGATCTGTACGTCGGGACCTCTTTGTCGGTCGCCTGCCCGCCGAACTTTCAAGAAAGGCGACGCTCCGTCGAAACCAACTCGACTGCTGCTCAGTCTGAGTAGGCATCAATTCCGCATATGGCGCATTTCCAACCTAAAAAAATTATAAGACATATAAATCACAAATAGTTTTTTTATTACTACAATTAAAAATATAGTAAGAGGGCGTACGCTCAAAGCTGAGTTGAAGATCCCAATGCATGCAGACTTACTAAGGACAGCATCTCGATCCCATTTGGTTCCCCTAATCAACCTGTCGGAGCGTTTGGTGAAATTTTGCCGGCAGGCAGGAAACATCTCCAAGATCCATATCTGGAATTACATAAATTGAACAAGTACGTTAGAATAAATCCAAAATTAGTTAATGAATTGATATTTATGTTATTGTACTTATCTAACCTTTAGGGCGTGTGCAAACCCGTTCAACGTCATCTTGTTGTTTTGCTGGTTCTTCTGCTTGCGTCTGGCGATGGCACCGTGGAGTACTTTGTATGAGTGACTCCAGATGTAGCTACCCCACGGATAGCGGTTAAAACTCTCCGAGTCATCGACAACAATAAGTACAGTAGAGGAAACCGGCAGCCTTGGATCACGACCCATGAACATCAACTCCGTCATCACCACCAAGCAAACACGCACATCATCCTCATCGGATATCGCACCCAGACCAGTTCTCATCGTTTGGAGGACGGTTCTCAGCGTCAAGATACCTAGTGCAAGGCCGGGCCAAACCCTACTAACGAAGGACTCATCTGTCAAGGTAGGAAGGTCGGGCATTTGTCCGAAAAGGAGTCCTGTTACAATACAGAACTCACGACGACCAAAGTGCATGCGAGTCCCACACACGTGGAAATACAATTCCTCCGGCTGTGGTCTCGCAACCTCGACCTCCATCTGTAAAAACATGTGTACTAGAAGGGGGTCCTGTCCAATATTGGTAAGCTCGAGCCATGGCCCGAAAGATGTGCGGCTAAACA
Organism: Arctium lappa; assembly: GCA_023525745.1. NCBI lineage: Eukaryota > Viridiplantae > Streptophyta > Magnoliopsida > Asterales > Asteraceae > Arctium > Arctium lappa. The sequence goes on along the minus strand of CM042052.1, from coordinate 84,646,039 downwards.
TTTCGTGTAAACGTTGTGCCCGTTCAGGTGGACACGCTTCAAAAGCATCTCTAATTTCCTTTACCATGGCGATGCGGCATTTGAACGAAAGATCGACGTTATCAAAATCGTCCTACATAGTAATGCAAGGATGTTGTCAACGCATCTAACTTATAACTAACGATGTACATTTTGTTGATTTCGTATATTGGTTATTTTTATAAAAAATAAACCACTGAATCTATTGGATTTTCAGGTAGTAGGGGAATCACGTGGATTTCTTAAATCCCTAAAAACCTTAGGGCTATTTACACCCGTTTGACAAAATCCAAATCGATATGTTGCGGTTTTTATTATTTCGGATTTAGGCAACTAAAATTAACGCAATTTCTACAATAATTTTATACAATGAACGCAACCCCTAAAAAAAACGCAATATCTACAATATTTTTATAAAAAAAACGCAATGTCTAAGATTAACGCAATCTCTACTATATTTTTATAAAAAAAAACGCAATCTCTAAAATTAACGCAATCTCTACAATTATTTTATAAAATGAGCGCAATCCCTAAAACAAGCCCAATCTCTACACTTTTTTATACAAATAAAAAAAACGCAATCTCTACAATTATTTTATGAAATGAGCGCAATCCCTAAAACAAGCCCAATCTCTACACTTTTTTATACAAAAAAAAACGCAATCTCTAAAATTAACGCAATCTCTATAATTATTTTATAAAATGAGCGCAATCCCTAAAACAAGCCCAATCTCTACACTTTTTTATACAAAACAAAAAAAACGCAATCTCTAAAATTAACGCAATCTCTACAATTATTTTATAAAATGAGCGCAATCCTAAAACAAACCCAATCTCTACAGTTTTTTTATACAAAAAAAAACGCAATCTCTACAATTATTTTATGAAATTAGCGCAATCCCTAAAACAAGCCCAATCTCTACAGTTTTTTTATACAAAACAAAAAATAAACGCAATCTCTACAATTATTTTATGAAATGAGCGCAATTCCTAAAACAAACCCAATCTCTACACTTTTTTATACAAAACAAATAAAAAACGCAATCTCTATAATTATTTTATAAAATGAGCGCAATCCCTAAAACAAGTCCAATCTCTACACTTTTTTATACAAAAAAGTAAAAATAAAGCGCAATCTCTAAAATTAACGCAATCTCTACAATTATTTTATAAAATGAGCGCAATCCCTAAAACAAGCCCAATCTCTACACTTTTTTATACAAAACAAAAAAAAACGCAATCTCTAAAATTAACGCAATCTCTACAATTATTTTATGAAATTAGCGCAATCCCTAAAACAAGCCCAATCTCTACAGTTTTTTTATACAAAAAAAAACACAATCTCTAAGATTAGCGCAATCTCTACAATTATTTTATGAAATTAGCGCAATCCCTAAAACAAGCCCAATCTCTACAGTTTTTTTATACAAAACAAAAAAAAAACGCAATCTTTAAGATTAACGCAATCTCTACAATTATTTTATGAAATTAGCGCAATCCCTAAAACAAGCCCAATCTCTACACTTTTTTTATACAAAACAAAAAAAAACGCAATCTCTAAAATTAACGCAATCTCTACAATTATTTTATAAAATGAGCGCAATCTCTAAAACAAGCCCAATCTCTACACTTTTTTATACAAAAAAATAAAATAAAACGCAATCTCTAAAATTAACGCAATCTCTACAATTATTTTATAAAATGAGCGCAATCCCTAAAACAAGTCCAATCTCTACACTTTTTTATACAAAACAAAAAAAAACGCAATCTCTAAGATTAACGCAATCTCTACAATATTTTTATAAAATTAACGCAATCTCTAAAACAAACCCAATCTCTACACTTTTTTATACAAAAAAAAAATAATAAAACGCAATCTCTAAAATTAACGCAATCTCTACAATTATTTTATAAAATGAGCGCAATCCTAAAACAAACCCAATCTCTACAGTTTTTTTATACAAAAAAAAAAACGCAATCTCTAAGATTAACGCAATCTCTACAATATTTTTATAAAATTAACGCAATCCTAAAATTAACGCAATCTCTAAAATCAACGTAATATGTAAAACTAAAATTAACGCAACCTCTAACATATTATCAACATAAACGCAACACTCTAAAATTAACACATAATCACTAAAATAAATATAAAATTAAAACGCAGTTAAAGAAAACTTACCGAAGAAAGTGGTCGACTCATAGCCGACTTTTATAAATGCTAACCAACCGAGCCGAGATCCGAACGTGTGTAATACACGATATATTTGAGAGAGTGAAAGAGATGAGATCCCTTTGAGAGTGATGGTGGTGGGGTTATGGGTGGAGGACCTCACTTATTTATAGGAGCCATCATATAAAACCCTAACAAATGAAACAATCCACACCGTTGATCTGTTACTAAACCCTAAACAATGCTATGGGCCGGCCCCCAAGTACGCGTTCCACAGTAAAAAACGCGGCCCAGATACGCGTTTCACAGTGAATGCCGTTTCTCGGTTAATGGAAGCCAAACGCGGACCAAATACTCGTTTATAGGGTGAAACACGGACCAAACGCGTACCAAGTCCGCGTGTAACTCTCGAACGCGGCCAAAACGCGGCCCAAGTCCGCGTGTAATAGTGAACGCGGACCAGGTCCGCGTGTAACAGTGAAAAACGCGGACCTAAGGGGTATTTTGGCAAAAATAACAAGATTTAGACATATTGGGTACATATTTTTTAACTTAGAGCATTTTAATTAAATTCCCTTAACAAAATGAATGTTTACAAATGATCACATGTGTTTATTAATTGGTTATGTTTAGTTGTTTATATAAATGTCGACAAATAATAGGACTAAAACTATTACGGAAATTACAATAAGTTAAAGTTGTTTAGTTGTAGGTGAATTTGATTTTCTTAACAGTATGACTTTTTTTACCTAATTTAAAAAAAATAATGATGTGAATTGTTTTTTCTGAGTTGGCATATAAAAATAAGTAAATAATATTATTTCAATAAAAATCTGATCCTAGTCAACATTTACCGGTCATTAGGTAGCTCAGATATTTATAAGTTTGATATTTTACATCTTAAGAGCATCTCCAACAGCATTGCTAAAATAGAAAATTTTGGTTTTTTCTTTATTATTCATCTCCAACAGCTTTGCTATATGGTTTGCTAAAATAGAGAAAGATCAAAAAATCTCTAAATATAGATAATTCTCTATAATCTCTAAATTTGAGAGAGAAAATATTATTTTATTCAATCCAACCAATAAGATTAAATTTTTAACATTTTATTTTAAGTTTTTTTTTAAAAAAAATGTATTGGGATGATAAATTATAAATTATTATAATAATATAAATAATGATTGATTCTCTAAAATAGAAAAACTGTTGGAGTTAGAAGAAAATATTTTTAGAGATTTTAACTTTTCATTCTCTATTTTAGAAAAAATTTAGCAATACTGTTGAAGATGCTCTAAATATCAAAATAATGGTTTTAAAAGTACGTTACCCAAAATAAAAATGAGATTAAGTACGTTACCTTTTAATGCATTTTGCGCTAACTTGTGTGGAGTTTTTTTTTAAAATGAGGTGGGTGATCTCGTGAATGAGGCGGCTACGTCCCTCCTCCATCCTCGGAATTGCACTTTCCATTCTACTATATAAAACCAACTCACATACACACACATATATATATATATATATATATATATATAGGGAAAGGTTCATTTGAGAAATGGTAAATATATGAGAAATAGAGAAGTAATCTTAGCCATTCATCTAGTCAACATTTGCGGCTTTGACCGCGAAGCACCGGATAATTTCTTGTGTGGTCTATAGAAGGTAGAAGGGTAATTCCGTAAAATACACGGGATAAGTTCATATATGAATCTGTATGAATCACAAAGATTCATATATGAATCTGTATGAATCACAAAGATTCATATATGAATCTGTTAATTAGTTCAACTGATTCATATATGAATCTTTGTGATTCATACAGAGATTCATATATGAATCAGTTGAACTAATTAACAGATTCATATATGAATCTTTGTGATTCACAAAGGTTCATATATGAATCTTTGTGATTCACAAAGGTTCATATATGAATCTTTGTGATTCACAAAGGTTCATATATGAATCTTTGTGATTCATACAGATTCATATATGAATCACAAAGGTTCATATATGAATCTGTTAGTTAGTTCAACTGATTCATATATGAATCACAAAGGTTCATATATGAATCAGTTAAAAGAGTTCAGTTGTGAATTGCACTGGTTCATATATGAACACAGCCCGTGTGTTTTGTAAAATTTACGAAATTGTCCTTCTATTTTTGGGATAGCCGCAACTTTTGACCGGTCAAAGCCGCAACTTTTGACCTGTCAAAGCCGCAATATTTGACTAGTCAAATCCCATCTTGACCATATGAATGACTAAGATTACTTCTCTATTTCTCATATATTTACCATTTCTCAAATGAACCAAACACTATATATATATATATATATATATATATAATATATATATATATATATATATATATATATATAGTGGAAGAATATTTTGCAACCCTTAAAAATGTTGCAACCCTTGCAACCCACATCTTAACCGTTGGATTTATGATCGACGGTTATTTTATTTTTATTTTTCTATTTTTTTAATTAAAAATATCGGGCCCCATATCTATTGTAACCGCCGATCATGAATCCGACGGTTAAGATGTGGGTTGCAAGGTTTGCAACATTTTTAAGGGTTGCAAATTAAACAACCCCTATATATATATATATATATATATATATATATATCTTCAATTATATTCTTTCAGCAACTCATATATAACCGCTGTTTAACTTTATCTCTTCCACTTCCATAACTACACCTCACCAAACCATATACATCTCCCCTTCTCTCTCTCCACACACACACACACACACACACACACACACATATATATATATATAGATAGATAGATAGATTCCGATCGTAATCTAATTAGCCCACACCCAATTAACTAATCTTCTTTCTTTCTTTCTAGATTACATTTCAATTCCATCTTACTTCAATGCAACACTGATCACACTACGTACGCTCCTGCATTTATTAACTTCACATCTCTCTCCTCTCATTCCCTTTCTATCTACTTGTTGATTTCCATAGTAAACTAGCTAGTTGCCATTATATATGGATCATTTCAGAACTGTTTTTGGCATCTGGGTTGCTTTCTTTTTGGTCATTTATGGTCATAATTGTAAAGTGAATATGAGTATGGGAAAGTATATCACCTGGGACGATATCGATATACGAGACGATCGGCAGAAGAAGAAACCAGAGAGAGGTTCAGTTTTGAAAATGGTGATGAGAATGGGAGTAGAGTGATTGTGGTTGATGAAAGTGGTAAAGGTCATTCACTTACTGTACAAGGTGCCATTGACATGGTCCCTTTTAACAATTCCATCATGTTCAAAATCTACATTCTTCCTGGCATTTACAGGTTAGTTTCCAACATCCTATACATATATAAATAGAGAGAGAGAGGGGTTCAGGTGAAAACTCTAATAAAAGTGAAAAACTGAGGAATACCTTGTAGCCGTTAATCTGGACGGTAAGCACCTGTGCATACACAGGTAATTGAAGCTGTTTTTTTTGTTTTTATGCATGTGTGCATTATGCACGTGTGTATGTTACAAATTACTTGTATGCACATGTACATACCATCCAAATAAACAGTTACAAGGTTGTTCCCCAGTTTTCATTTTTTTGCGGTTTTCCCTGAACCTAACCCTATATACATATTATATACATATTGTTAATTGTATATTTAGGTTTTTTTTTTAAACCTCTTAATGACTCTTAAGTCTGAATCGTTCAGACCTTTTTACACACCACCTCTTATTAATCATAACTAAAATAAGACTTCAGACTTTAGACCTCTTAAAAAACAAACGGCACCTTAGTGTATATTGGTCTACGGCCCATGGGCCTTGTCTAGGTGTCCTTTAGGGTTTCTGTCTTGTATATATAGAGGGTTCACCCTCGTGTTTTATACATAAAAAAGAGAGTACTAGTTATTCTAACATGGTATCAATGGAACCCTAATCGCTGCCGCCATCGGAACCCTAGCCGTCGTTGCCGGAACTCATCGAAACCCTAGCCGCCATCGCCGAAACCCTACCTGCCTCTGTCCATATCTGCTTTCCCCGTCCAAATCCGCCGTAGCTGTCCCGCCGCCGCTGTCCCGGTCCAAATCTGTTGTCCAGAACCTCATCCTTGTCTAGAACTGCCACTGCTTTTGCCTTCCAGATCTGCCGTTGCCGCCACCGTCCAGATTAGCCACCGTCGTCCAGATCTGATCTCCATCGCCAGAATTTGTCTCCGGCCACCATTTGTAGTATTTTTCAGTCCCGAACCATATGAGGTATTCTTTGATCATACTCTCCTGCCCTGCTTTAATCCTCAGTTTGTTTTAAACCTGTAATTGTCCAATGGGAGACAAAAAAGAAGATTGAATCTGCTCCAGGGAGTCAAATTGCTCCTGGTATAATAAACTTTTCTTCGGTTTTACGCATTCCTGTGAAACTCGACTCTAGTAATTGGAGTTCTTGGATTCAATTCGTTCAGAAAGGTCTTGCAAGCGTAGACAAATCAGATCATCTGACTAAACAACCTCCTGATCCGATTCTCCGGGAATGGTATATTGATGACAGTGGAATTTAGATGGCCTTGTGGAATGTTATGGAACCGCAGATACTTACCATTGCTCAAAACTTTCCCACTGTGAAAGAAATGTAGGATCATCTTTCCTCATCCTTCTCAGCAAAGGAATCTCTATCTCATGCATATTCTGTGGTCCAAGCCTATAGCAGAGCCGAGCAAGGTGACTCTTCATTCACCGACTATTTTACCCGATTCTCAAAACTTCAGGATGAACTACGGACCATGTTTCCACCCACTACTGTTTTGAAGATTCAGGAGGAGCAGAACGACAAGATGGATGTAATGATGTTTATTGCTGGTCTGTCACCTAAATACTCTAATGCTCACCCCTTATTGTTGAGCAACCCTACCACTACATCCTCTGTTGCATCCACGTATCATCTGTTACGGGAAATGTATGGCCCGGATGCAAACACTACTGACACATCTGCCATGCATACTTCTACTAGTAGGGGTACTGGCCGAGGTTCTCATGTGTTTCCAAAGAAAGGTATTGGACGTAGAAGTGGTATTTAATGTAACTATTGCAATGAATTCGGACACACGAAGTGGAATTGTCCGAATCGTCCTCCTGGATCTCAACCACCTATTCGTACCAAAGCTCGAATTGCTACTACTGGTGAGCTTACTGATCAAACTCTAGTCTGCACTCTTAATGAGGAGGACTATCACCGACTCCAGCAACTCCTAGTCTCCCAGTCGATCTCCCCTACTCCGCACGCCAACTCGGCCAATTCAGGTAGATTTTCCAGTCTTGATTCATCTTGGGTTATTGATTCTGGAGCTACTCATCACATGACTGGGAATCAAGGTATCCTTTCTAGCCTACATAAAGATTTCCATCCACCCGTTCGTATTGCTGATGGATCTTCATGCCCAGTTCAGGGCATTGGATCCATTAACAATTCGACAAACCTACGCCTCTCCTATATTTTGTTTGTTCCTCACTTTACTGATAATCTTTGTTCAGTAAGTCAAATTACAAAACAAAATAATTTCTCTGTAACTTTTTTTTCCTACTCATTGTATTTTTCAGTAACTGGGGACGAATCGACTGATTGACACATGCTTTGAATCAAGAGGTCTCTACCGTTTATCCTTACCTCCACGTCCTACAGCAAACATATGTGATTCTAGTATAAGGGAGACTCACTGTCGGCTAGACCATCCCTCTGCAGCAGTTCTGAGACAACTGACCGGACTTTCCACTTTCGTCTATTAATTTTCATTGTGAGTCATGTCAGCTTGGTAAACACACCAGACGTCCCTACCCCCTAGAGTGTCTAGTAGAGTCAGTTTTTCTTTTGAACTCGTGCATTCCGATATATGGGGTCCTTGCCCTACAACGTCCACTTTGGGCTTTCAGTACTTTATTACTTTTATTGATGATTATTCTTGTTGGTCCCAAATAGCAGTAAGTAAATAAGAAAAGTATTGTAGAAGGGGGGGTTGAATACAATACACACAGTTTTTCACTTAATTTAATTCTTATTGATTTGAAATCAAGAATTACACATAGAAAACTTTGATTGTTGCGGAAGAGAACATATGAGATATGTTCAAACAATCTTACACATAGAGAATGAAGAACAATTGTAAAACACTTAGAAAACAATAAGATATTCGTAGAGAGAAAGTTGCCAGGCACTTAGAGAACTTGAAGGTAGAAGAACTGGTTATCTTGCATGTTGAACCATCCTCCATATATATAGTGCCTCATGCATTAAATGCATGGGACACCTGTTGAGCAAAGGATGGACACAGGTCTTCAGCAAGGTACATGATGTACCTTTTGTCTTGAGGTGTTTTGGCTTGAAGTGTTGACCTGCATGATGGTGTAGATCTTTCCTTAAAATGGTGTAGGAGACAAAGCTTACTTTATCTGATCTTCAGATGAGGTCCACGTCAATGCAAGATATCACAAATATACTTTGTCAGATAAGTATAATGTGTTAGAAGGAAATCTTCAGGCATCTTCGGCTCCTGAAGATGTGAGAACATCTTCAGCTTCTAGGGAGAGGTCATCGGCTGCCGAAGGTTTGAGAGATCTTCAGATTTTCCCGAAGATGTGAGATCTTCGGATTTTCCCGAAGATGTGAGAACATCTTCACAATCCTGAAGATATGTGATTGACACCATCCTGGCCGATGGTGTTGATCACTTGGGCATGCTTGGCTTTAGGCTGAGGAGACTATCTTCAATCCGCTTTGAGAGATGTACTCCTTCTTTGTCTTCTTCGGCTGATCTTCGACTTCACCGAACATTTGTATAGAAACCAAGCTACTAAAAGAACCTCAAACATATTCTAAGTAGGATGATATAAGATGGAAGATCAGGAGGTCATCTTCAAATCTTCAGATGACCCAACAATTCTCGTGCTACTAGGGTTTATTTATTAAAATCTCGTCGGAAGTATTTACCATTTTTCGCGAATTTCATTCATATATTCAAAACCAATTTAACTCATCAATCAAAACTTTACGATCCGATAATGCAAAGGAATATCAAACGAGAACCATAAAAAAGTTGAGAACTTTAAGAATCAATCTCGACCATTTAATTACCTTAATCTAATAACTTTGATTAATTTTATAAAGAAGAACATATATAATGGTAATTTTTATTGTCTTACTCGTTCAAATATATTTCTTTGTTGCCCATGATTTTCTATAGAAATCAACAACCCTTTAGTTTGGAAGATTTTTTTGTTGCTTGGCCTTAAAATTATTGATGTAAACACACGACATTGTTCATGAATCTTCGTAAGTATATACATCAATGGTGTTGCTGAACGCAAGAATCGCCATTTGTTGGATGTTGCTCGAACAATCATGTTTCAATCCCGTGTCCCTAAACGATTCTGGGGGGACGCGATTCTTACTGCCACATATCTGATTAACCGCATGCCTACACCTGTCCTTCATGGTAAATTCCCCTTTTCTATACTCTTTCCTAACGGAAATCCCTTTCCTCTTGCACCCAATTTTTTTGGATGCGTAGCCTATGTTCATGATCATCGTCCACAACTCACTAAACTTGATCCACGAGCCATTCGTTGTGTCTTTCTTGGTTATTCACGAGTCCAGAAAGGGTATCGGTGTTATAGTCCCTCTCTTCATCGTTACTTTATTAGTGTCGATGTCACCTTCCATGAGTTCTGCCCTTACTTCCTCGAACATTCCCATCCCATTTCCGATCCGTTCCCTGATCTTGACATACCTGACTCTCACCTTATTCCCACTTTTCCTGTGTCCGTTGTATCCTCTGTTCCTCCGGATTTCAGACGCTTCGACTCCTGCTACCACGGACCTACCGGCAGCACCTCCGTCGTTACTTTTCACATATGCTCGACGACATAAGGATCAAACAACAGAGCCTCTTAATTCACAACTGAACCATGACTCTGGTCAATCCTCAGTTCCACTTCCCACAAATGAGCCTGACACACCGTTACCAGATACACCCTTACCAGCAACAACCATACCTAATACCACCTCTCCTACACCTGATGTTCCTATCTATGATCCTCCTGGAGCACCATTTCCCGATATACCTATTGCCTTTCGCAAAGAACCTCGACACTACATTCGTTATCCTATTCAGTATTATGTTGCCTACTCTCACCTATCCCCCGAGTCTAAAGCCTATACCAACACCCTGGATTCCTACCCAATTCTCAGAGATGTGACGACTGCTCTAGCTCACCCAGGATGGCGATAGGCTATGGAAGACGAGTTAGGGGCTCTCCAGGCTAATCATACCTGGGATCTTGAAACACTTCCTCCGGAAAAATGTATTGTTGGTTGTCGTTGGGTATTTACAGTTAAACTACACCCAGATGGCTCCCTACATCGCCTGAAGTCTCAGTTAGTTGCTAAAGGGTATTCTCAGGCATACGACATTGATTATGATGAAACTTTCTCACCGGTTGCTAAAATGTCGTTTGTCCATATTTGTATTTCCCTTGCTGCCATTCATCATTGTCCGTTCCATCAGCTTGATGTCAAGAACGTCTTTCTTAATGGTGTTCTTTTGGAGGAGGTATATATGGAGCAGCCACCTGGGTTCATTGTCGAGGAGGAGGCCTCGAAAGTTTGCAAATTACGCCATTCTTTATATGGCCTTAAGCAGTCTCCCAGGGCATGGTTTGGTCGATTTTCTAGTGTTATGGGAGAATTTGGGATGGTTCGCATCGCATCTGATCATTCTGTGTTCTTTAGACACCAGCATGGCAAAAGGATTATTGTAGTGGTTTATGTTGATGACATTATAATTACAGGGATGATGAGGTCGGGATTGCCAAACTCAAACAGTTTCTTCAGTCGCAGTTTCAGATAAGCGACTTAGGTCGACTTCGATACTTCTTTAGCATAGAGGTATCTCGCTCTCCACAAGGAATATCTCTCTCTCAACGGAAGTATGTCCTTGATTTGTTGACCGAATGTGTCTTAATGGGTTGCAAGCCCGTTGATACTCCAATGTTTCCTACAAGGAAGCTCCTTCCAGAGGACGGAAATCCGATGAAGTATCCTGAGCGCTACAGACGATTGGTCGGGAAGTTTAATTATTTAACAGTCACACGACCAGATATTTCCTTTACCATCAGTGTCCTGAGCTAATTCATGGTTGCTCCATACACTGGACACTGGGATGCTGCTCTTCGTGTCTTGAGATATCTCAAGACCACATCAGGTCTTGGCATCTTATATTCTGATCAGGGGCATTGTCGCGTGGGTGCTTTTATAGAAGAAGGAGATGGTCGAATATCTGGTTTTTCAGATGCAGATTGGGCAGGTTGCCCGATCTCTCGACGATCTACTACCGGGTATTGTGTATTTGTTGGAGGAAATCTTGTATCATGGAAGAGTAAGAAACAACACACATTATCTAGATCTAGTGCTGAATCAGAATATAGAGCCATGACAGATGTTACATCAGAAATGATATGGGTTCGTCGTCTTCTCATAGAGCTCGGTGTAGTTTCTAATAACTTGATGCGGTTATACTGCGATAGTCAATCAACTATACATATAGCAAAAAATCAAGTATTTCATGAGCGGACGAAGCACATTGAGGTTGACTGTCATCTTATCAGAGATCGAGTTGTAGGCACACAAGCAGACCCTCCATCCATTCAACCAATTCACATTAAGACAGACTTTCAGCTTGCGGACATCCTCACTAAACCTCTCCGGAAAACTCAAATAGATTTTATTTGTAACAAGTTGGGCATGATTAACATTTATGCTCCAACTTGAGGGGGAGTGTTAATTGTATATTTAGTGTATATTGGTCTATGGCCCATGGGCCTTGTCTAGGTGTCCTTTAGGGTTTTTGTCTTGTATATATAGAGGGTTCACCCTCCTGTTTTATACATAAAAAAGAGAGTACTAGTTATTCTAACACATATATATATATATATATATGTATGTACGTGTAACACCTTAAAATTCGGGTAATTTTGAAAATTGAAAATTCGGCAATATAACGTCTATAAATGGGGCAAACCACCCAAATAATAGGCAAAACGTGAGCGATCGCAACACCTGAAATAATGTATGGAGAAACCGAAAACAAACCCAAACCATACCATATCTATCTAGATTACATAGGTTGCCATCCAATACCAAAATGAATAAATTGTTTTAAACGCCAAGTTTCCAAATTAACTAACATCCAGAAATTTCCTCAAGAGACCAAACTCTTCATTCAACCCCTTGACGACCCGCCGCTAAGGGAACCTGTTATACACATCATTTTAGAAAAAAAATGTTAGGCTTAAAGCATAGTGAGAACATACAGTTTATATGAATGACAGTAAAAGAATTAGTTAAAATATAAATAAACAGTTTTCATCAACATTTTTGTAAATGGTTTGGTAAACACATAGTTACCTTCCGGTCCAGACTTCATCTTACGATGGCGGGTGTAATCCCGGATTCCAAGGATTGAGGCGAAACACAAAGCCGCTTTCCGAGTTTTGAGCTCACCATACTAGGATCAAGGTCGTGAACACGCCGGTTCAAATAAAGATGTGGGGGGATGGCACCCAATGATCCTAGACATACCCATTCGCTAGGATTTACATTTACGACCCACAGCTAGTATCCGGTCCCACATAACCGTACCAAGTTGCCACCCTAGGGCCCAATGTTTCAACTAGCTACATACGGGAATTACCCTCAAATAATAAGTCAACTCTATGCCTATGGATACATTAGTAATAGTTTAGACTTGTCACAATAACACTTGTGACCAACTATAATCAATCATATAGTTCATAAAACCGTTTAGTTCCCAAATCACTTTTTAATGGTTAGCTGCTGATAAGAATCACAAGCCCATATATAAACATAAGGCTAACATCTCATTTCCCAAAATGTTTCTTTACCAAACAACCTATCAAGTGTAAAAACCATCTAAATGAAATAAGGATTTCTTCAAGATTTAAACCATTTATTTCCCTTTCACAAGATAACCCTTCTCAACCAAATTCCCATGGAATGCTAAATATGAATTTGGCTAAAAGCCATAAGTTGAACATTTACTCATCAAAATATGACAACAACATATTTGTAGTTCCAAACATAGATTATACCTTCATTTTACAAGAAATGATAAGAAACTTTAAAAATCTCCAAAACCTCAAGTTAGGTCAAAATCTCATAAATGATGAAAGTGTAAACAAGGAGATGATTAGAAGTCAAAACTATATATTTTGATGTGTATAAGGTTTTATAAAAAGGAAGTATGACTCACCAAGTAGGTTTTAGAAGAAAACCCAAAACCTAGATCTTGACCCTTTGGAGAAGATGAAGATGGAGATGGTGATGACGCTTCCAAATCGAAACCTTGGATGATGCCCTTAACTCTAGCAATCAATGGAATGAATGGTGGTTGGACCAAACCCTAGAATGAAGGAAATGAAGAGGGAGAAGGTTGGGAGAGAAACTTGGAAGGAAAGAAAGGATGAAATGAGATGTAATTGAATTTGGGGCTGAAAACTCATTAAATGGCCTGTGGTGTTTCTTCTGATGCTGAGCACGGCCAGTGCCATTTTTGTGAAGAAACTGGCACGACCCGTGCCATTTGCAGACCATCGAATATCTGCCATTTTCTTCCTTTCTTCTTCTTCCTCGATTTCTCTCAAAGAACCCTAATCCCCAACATAAGAATATAGAGAGATACGAGGGGTTTTTCATAAGATTGAAAATTCAAGGTGTTACAATCCTCCCCTTTTTAGAAATGATTTCGTCCTCGAAATCTCAACTACACGAACAGATGAGGATATCTCCGCTTCATATCCTCCTCGGCTTCCCACGTCATGTTGGCGCCACGGTGGTGCTTCCACTGCACTTTGACCATAGTGACTTCCTTGTGGCGAAACTTTTTTGACTTTTTCTCCGGAATAGCTTCGGGTTCTTCCACACAACGGTTACTCTCGTCCACTCTAATATCGGAAAGAGGGATAACACTTTCCTCTTCTGCTAAACATTTCCGAAGATAACAAATATGGAAAGTGTTGTGGATCCCGTTCATTTCTGGAGGGAGTTCCAACTGATAAGCCTGTAAGCCCACACGCTTAAGTACTTTAAATGGTCCAAGGACCACGTTTTCCGAACCGAATAATGCCCTTCCAAGGTGACACCTTAAACATTACACGATCGCCCACTCGAAATTCCATCGGTCGTCTCTTCTTATCGGCATAGCTCTTTTGCCGATCTTGAGCCACTTTCAATCTTTCCCGAATGCCTTTGACCTTGTCGGCCGTCTCTTGCACGATTTCAGGTCCGACAAACTGCTTCTCTCCCGCTTCAAGCCAACATACGGGAGTTCTGCACTTTCGCCCATACAAGGCCTCAAACGGAGCCATTCCAATACTTGAGTGGTAGCTATTATTGTAAGCGAACTCCACCAAAGGCAAGTGAGAGTCCCAACTACCCCTAAAGTCGATAACGCAAGACCTTAGCATGTCTTCAAGCGTTTGGATCGTTCTCTCGCTCTGACCGTCGGTTTGAGGGTGGTAAGCCGTACTCAACTTCACGCGCGTACCAAGCTCTTTCTGCAAGCCATCCCAAAAATTGGAAGTGAACCTACTGTCACGATCAGAAAAAATAGACAAGGGCACTCCATGCCTCAAAACCACCACATCGATGTAAAGCTTCGCTAACTTGTCCATTGGTAGTGTTTCACGCATAGCCAAGAAATGAGCGCTCTTGGTCAACCGGTCAACTATCACCCAGATGGTATCGTGACCTCGAAGAGTCTTGGGCAACTTAGTCACGAAATCCATGGTGATATGTTCCCATTTACACTCGGGGATCTCCAAGGACTGAAGACTCCCGTACGGTCGTTGGTGCTCGACCTTTACTTGCAAACATGTCACACAACGCTCTACGTACCGTGCCACGTCAAGCTTCATCACCGACCACCAATAATGTAACTTCAAATCCCGATACATCTTTGTACTACCCGGGTGAATGGAATATTTGGACTTGTGCGCATCCTCAAGGAGAAGTTCCCGATTGCCCCCAACCTTGGGCACCTACACACGACCATTAAACAATTTAACTCCATGGCCATCTTCCGTCAAGAGTAAACGTTGCTTCGTCATGACTTCTTCCTTGAGATTCTCATCCAACAAGGCTTCCACTTAAGATGTCTTGATCCTCTCGATAAGACTTGACACTATCTCAATTCTCGAAAGGGTAGCCCGAATACCCTCGCTATATTCCTTCCGACTCAAAGCATCGGCCACCACGTTTGCCTTACCGGGATGGTTAAACAGCTTACAATCACAGTCTTTGAGTAACTCGAGCCACCGCCTTTGCTTCATGTTCAATTCTTTTTGATCAAAGACATACTTCAAACTCTTATGATCCGTGTAGAGAGTACATTTCGTGCCATAGAGATAGTGTCGCCAAAGCTTCAAAGCGAACACCACTGCCGCCAACTCTAGATCATGGGTAGGATAATTATTTTCATGAATCTTGAGTTGTCTCGATGCGTAAGCGATTACTTTGACTCTTTGCATTAACACACAACCCAAACCCATTTTCGAAGCGTCGCTATAGACTACGAAGTCTTCCGACCCTTCTGGTAGAGACAAGATTGGAGCTTCACACAACTTCTTCTGTAGAGTCCGGAATGCCTTCTCTTGCGTTTCGGTCCATACAAACTTCACATTCTTTCTAGTCAAGGTTGTCAATGAAGAAGAGATCTTGGAGAAGTCTTGAATGAATCTCCGATAATATCCCGCCAAACCCAAGAAACTGCGGATTTCGGATGGACTCTTTGGAGGCTCCCAATTCATCATGGCTTCTATTTTGGAGGGGTCCACTTTCACTCCGTCTCGAGTGACAACGTGCCCCAAGAATTGGACCTCTTCGAGCCAAAATTCGCACTTGGAAAACTTGGCGTACAATCTTTTTTTTTCTCAACACTTCTAGAACTTCGCGTAGGTGTTGTTCATGTTCAGACCCGCTCTTGGAGTACACGAGTATGTCATCAATGAATACAATGACCGACTTGTCGAGGAATGGTCGGCACACTCTATTCATCAAATCCATAAACACCGTCGGTGCGTTAGTTAGGCCAAACGGCATCATAAGGAATTCGTAATGGCCGTAACACGTTCTAAAAGTCGTCTTCGGAACGTCTTCTCCTCTCACCTTCAGTTGGTGATATCCCGAACGTAAATCGATCTTCGAGAAACAACCCGCTCCTTGAAGTTGGTCGAATAAGTCGTCGATTCTCGGGAGCGGATACTTATTCTTCACCGTGGCCTTATTCAGTTCATGGTAATCGATGCACATTCTCATTGTGCCATCCTTCTTCTTGACAAACAAGACCGGAGCTCCCTAAGGCGACGAGCTCGGTCTTATAAATCCTTTCTCTAAGAGTTCTTGGAGTTGTGCCATCATTTCTTGCATCTCCGATAGCGCTAACCGGTAAGGATCTCGAGCAATTGGAGTCGCCCCCGGTATGATATCAATCCAGAACTCTACTTGACGATCGGGTGGTAAACCGGGAAAATCATTCGGAAATACATCAGGGAATTCGCGCACCACCTTCACGTCCTCGAGCTTCTTCTTCTCGAGTTTCGCGTCTATCACATAAGCTAGAAAGGACGAACATCCTTTCACCAAACACTTTCGCGCTTTAGCCATGGTGATAACCGCCACATCATTCTTCCTTCTTTCACCATAAACTACCACTATGTCACCATCCGATGTAGGTAGTCGGATTAGTTTCTTGGAGCATAGGATTTCAGCATGGTTGTCCGCCAACCAGTCCATGCCGACCACTACATCGAATCCACCAATGACAATTGGCATCAAATTGATCAAGAACTTCTTTCCTTCGATACCAAGGATACAATCTTTCAAGACATCACGGATTAATACTTGACTACCATTAGCTATTTCTACCACTAAAGCATTCTCTAGGCTACTAGTGGACATGGCAAGTTTTTTCACGAAACGAATCAAATATGAAAGAGAAACTGGCACCCGAATCAAATAGTACATGAGCAGGTATGGAGTTTAGGAGAAACATACCCGATACCACATCAGCGGATGCCTTGGCCTCATCGGCCGTCATCTGGAAAGCTCGGCCAGAAACTCTGGGAGGGTTCTCTTTCTTCTCCGGGACACTCCCCGCCTTCCACTTCGGACAATCCTTTCGAAAATGTCCCGACATCTTGCACTCAAAACAGATAATCCCTTTGATTGGACAATCTTTAGTAAGATGATCAGTCTTACCACACTTGACACAAGCCGTGAAAGCAGGATTACAGTTTCCGTAATGCTTGCTCTTACATCTTTGGCACCATCGTGCCTCCTGACGGTTGTTGAAATTGCGGTTCCCATCGAAAGGTCAATGTCTCTTAGGAGGCCCGTAATTGCCTTCCCACCTCCTCTTTTCTACAACCGTCACCGATTTCTCGGGCTTGCCTCTAGCATAAACTTCCTCCATGAATTGAGCTTCCTCAATCGTCTCGCGAAGATTGGAAGCTTTGGAGTTGCGGACCATTGACATCATGTCCGCCGGTAGGCCATTGAGATAAGCCTTTATCTTTTGTTTCTCCGTTGGGGCCACGTGCCCCACCAAGTCAAGCTTCTCCATAAATTGACGGGTGTACTCCCTCACCGTCAAGTTCCCTTTTACGAGAGATCGAAACTCCTTTTCGATGCGGTCCATAGATCTTTCGCTACAGAACTCTTCCATTAACTTCTTCTTAAACTCCGCCTAAGACAACTAAGCCAAAACGGTAGGAGAGAGAGAGAGTGGATTGAGTAACATTCCACCAGGTGAGCGTCGTATCTCTCAGCAACTGGGTACCAAACCGCACTCTCTAATCGTCCCCACATTCAGAGGAGCCAAAAGCTTGCTCAACAGCTCTAATCCACTTCACACACATAATTGGGTCGTCAAAACCGAAGAATTCTGGCGGCCCGCATCCTAGAAAGGATTTGTAGGAACAATTCCTTCCACTCTTCTGAGCACCCACAACTTTGTGCTCTTCCGTCCTAACACCTTGACCGGTGCCACCAGAACCTACCACGACTGGCATCACTGTCTTCTAACAGCTTCAGAAACACTTCCTGTTGCTTCTCCATAGCCGATGACACCATCTGCATAATGTTGGCCATCATGACAGCTTGAGGGTTCGCCTCTTGAACAGCCGGGTTTGTGGATGCCAACTCTACCCTTGGCCCTTGCTCCACTTCTCCCGTGAATATAGGCGGAATACCCGGAGGAACAACGGTCGCTGCCCGAACTATTGGATTTCGCTCGGGCGAGCTATCTTCGCGTACATTCCCATCGGCTAACGGTCTACTATGAGTGTTCACCATACTAGAATAATGGTTGTCACACAAGCACGAGAAAGAATAAAAAAGGGATTAACCGAAATACGCACGAAGGAAACGTACTACTATGCCTATCAATTATCATAACATTAGTAAACCAAGTACACTTACGTAAAATATCCTCATAATAACATTAGCTAAGTGAGATTATGAACATATAACACATAAGGGTTCTCGTTACCATTATCACGACGCTTGATGAACATAATTTCCGTCGACTCTAAGACTAATCCATCTTAGAAGTTCTACCCAACTCACAAATCATTGCCTAACATACTCAGTCTAAGTCTAGACATCTTACATTCATGCCTAGTTCACTTAAACTAGAGCTCTGATACCAACTTGTAACACCCTAAAATTCGGGTAATTTTGAAAATTGAAAATTCGGCAATATAACGTCTATAAATGGGGCAAACCACCCAAATAATAAGCAAAACGTGAGCATTCGCAAAACCTGAAATAATGTATGGAGAAACCAACAACAAACCCAAACCATACCATATCTATCTAGATTACATAGGTTGTCATCCAATACCAAAATGAATAAATTGTTTTAAACGCCAAGCTTCCAAATTAACTAACATCCATAAATTTCCTCAAGAGACCAAACTCTTCACTCAACCCCTTGACGACCCGCCGCTAAGGGAACCTGTTATACACATCATTTTAGAAAAAAAAAATGTTAGGCTTAAAGCATAGTGAGAACATACAGTTTATATGAATGACAGTAAAAGAATTAGTTGAAATATAAATAAACTGTTTTCATCAACATTTTTGTAAATGGTTTGGTAAATACATAGTTACGTTCCGGTCCAGACTTCATCTTGCGATGACGGGTGTAATCCCGGATTCCAAGGATTGAGGCGAAACACAAAGTAAGTCACTTTCCGAGTTTTGAGCTCACCATACTAGGATCAAGGTCGTGAACACGCCGGTTCAAATAAAGATGTGGGGGGATGGCACCCAATGATCCTAGTCATGCCCATTCGCTAGGATTTACATTTACGACCCACGGCTAGTATCCGGTCCCACATAACCGTACCAAATTGCCACCCTAGGGCCCAATGTTTCAACTAGCTACATACGGGAATTACCCCTAAATAATAAATCAACTCTATACCTATGGATCCATTAGTAATAGTCTAGACTTGTCACAATAACACTTGTGACCAACTATAATCAAACATATAGTTCATAAAACCGTTTAGTTCCCAAATCACTTTTTAATGGTTAGCTGCTGATAAGAATCACAAGCCCATATATAAATATAAAGCTAACATCTTATTTCCTAAAATGTTTCTTTACCACACAACCTTTCAAGTGTAAAAACCATTTAAATGAAATAAGGATTTCTTCAAGATTTAAACCATTTATTTCCCTTTCCCAAGATAACTCTTCTCAACCAAATTCCCATGGTATGCTAAATATGAATTTGGCTAAAAGCCATAAGTTGAACATTTACTCATCAAAATATGACAACATATTTGTAGTTCCAAACATGGATTATACCTTCATTTTACAAGAAAGGGTAAGAAACTCTAAAAATCTCCAAAACCTCAAGTTAGGTCAAAATCTCATAAATGATGAAAGTGTAAACAAGGAGATGATTAGAAGTCAAAACTATATATTTTGATGTGTATAAGGTTTTATAAAAAGGAAGTATGACTCACCAAGTAGGTTTTAGAAGAAAACCCAAAACCTAGATCTTGACCCTTTGGAGAAGATGAAGATGGAGATGGTGATGAAGCTTCCAAACCGAAACCTTGGATGATGCCCTTAACTCTAGCAATCAATGGAATGAATGGTGGTTGGACCAAACCCTAGAATGAAGGAAATGAAGAGGGAGAAGGTTGGGAGAGAAACTTGGAAGGAAAGAAAGGATGAAATGAGATGTAATTGAATTTGGGGCTGAAAACTCATTAAATGGCATGTGTTGTTTCTTCTGATGCTGAGCACGGCCAGTGCCATTTTTGTGAAGGAAACAGCACGACCCGTGCCAATGATTCTGTGTCTTGGCACGACCCGTGCCATTTTTGTGAAGAAACTGGCACGACCCGTGCCACCTGCAGACCATCGAATATATGCCCTTTTCTTCCTTTCTTCTTCTTCCTCGATTTCTCTCAAAGAACCCTAATACCCAACATAAGAATATAGAGAGATACGAGGGGTTTTTCATAAGATTGAAAATTCAAGGTGTTACAGTACGTATGTGTATATAGGTAATCATCTGAGACCAGTCTGTTTTTGTGAGATCACAAAATAACACTGAACTTTCACAGTGACCGTACAAAATGAAGGTTTGTTTTTTCCTTCAATGCGTTTTTGTGTCATCACATTTGGTCTCACGGTGAACCCAACCCTATCTACATCTATCTATCTATCTATCTATCTATCTAGGGGCCTAATCAAATGAGAACTAGGTAGTTTGTGGTAACCGTGAGATCTAATATGAGCCACACATTTAGAATAATTAATATTAATTTTAAATAAATAGAAAAATGATATTTTAGTAAATTTGTTTAATTCCTAAAATATAACTTAATTCCTAAATTTTCTTATTTCCTTTTACAAATGGGTATCACATTGTGCTATCACGTTTTTTTATGTTTACAAAAGGGTATCATAGTGTACTATCATATATTTTCGATCTTTACAAAGTGTATCACAGTGTGCATCACTTATTTTCGATTTTTTTCGATCTTTACAAAGTGTAACATGGTGTGCTATAACGTATTTTTGATGTTTACAAAAGGGTATCATAGTGTGCTATAATCTATTTTCGATGTATTTTCGATCTTTACACAGTGTATCACAGTGTGCATCACGTATTTTCGATGTTTATAAAGTGTATCACAGTGGGCATCATGTATTCGCCGGAATAATATTTGCTGGAGAGAAGAGAGAAAAGAGAAGAGAGAGGAGATCTCAAAAATACCTAAAATACCTTTAATTAAAATTTTTAATCAAAATTACCAAAATTATTGATTTCCTAATTTATCTTCTGATTTGTGGTTAAGATTGGATCTCACGGTTACCACAGATAACTGAGTTCTCCTTTGAATGGCCCCCTATATATATATATATATATATATATATATATATATATATATATATATATATATGTATGTATGTATGTATGGACGGAGGTTCAAGGGAAAACCTCAAAAAAACGGAAAACAAGAACACTCTGTATGCACACAGGAAAATTATGTTGTTTTTTTGGTTTTTATGCACTTGTGTATATGCACGTGTGCATGTTACAAATTACTTGTATGCACAAGTGCATACGTCTAGATGAAGGGTTACCAGGGTGTTCTTCAATTGAGGTTTTCCCCTGAACTTGACCATGTATACATGAGTAAACGAGAAAGAAACAATCTTAGTATGGATGATGTAGAGAAAAGGTGATTGTTCCTGCTTCGAAGCCGTATATATCTTTCATTGAAGATCAAGATCGAGCTTCAGAAACCGTACTAAGTTGGAACGACAAAGCCTCCAACCGATACAAAGATGGTTCTGAACTTGGAACATATAGAACAGCTTCTGTCGACATAGAATCTGCTTACTTTTGTGCTTCCGGGAGAACCATTGAGGTATATATAGCTAGTAAATATACCAACAAATTAAAACCCGTACAATTATTTGGTCTTATAAACTTAAATACCCGCATATTTGTGATGCAGAATACAGTTGTTGCATAACCCGGAGGATATAAAATGCAAGCAGTCGCGTCGAGGATCGCAGGCAATAAAGCCGTGCTTTATAGAGTAAGGATATTAGGC
The DNA here is from genome assembly GCA_023525745.1 of Arctium lappa. Lineage (NCBI taxonomy): Eukaryota > Viridiplantae > Streptophyta > Magnoliopsida > Asterales > Asteraceae > Arctium > Arctium lappa. The sequence goes on along the minus strand of CM042052.1, from coordinate 84,623,654 downwards.
AACCAAGATACTCTCATGGATGACCATGGATCTCACTATTTCTACCGGTGTTACATTCAAGGATCGGTCGATTTCATCTTTGGCAACTCGAGATCACTCTACAAGGTACGAAATTAAGCGAAATTTGAAGAAACCGTATATAAGATTGATCGATGTTAATGATTAATGACGTGGTTTTTATGATACGATTGATCAGGAATGTATTCTGCATTCGGTAGCTGATAAATACGGAGCGATTGCAGCTCATCATAGGAACTCAAAAGACGAAGAAGATATTGGGTTTTCATTTGTCAACTGTTCGATAACAGGAAGTGGAGGTGCAATCTACTTGGGGAGAGTGTGGGGGAATTACTCGAGGGCGGTGTATTCGTATTGTGACATTGATAACATCATAGAGCCTTCGGGATGGAGCGATTGGAACCAACCATGGAGGCAACGGTATCCATTCATTTTGAATAATACGTAAATTGGTTAACGAACGAACAAATGAATGAATGAATGTTGATGTATGTACATATAGGACGGCGGTGTTTGGAGAATACGAGTGCAGAGGAAAAGGTGCAGACAGAAAGAATCGAGTATCGTGATCGAAATCGTTGGAGTTTATGGAAGCAATGCCTTTTATTGATTCAAACTTCATCGATGGAGAGCAGTGGCTGAGACTATAGTACTCATTCTGGTTCTCCTGGTTAAGTGTTGTAGCATATACAGTCATATATATAATTTTTACAAGTTGAGACCCATGTTAATACATAACCTATGAATATATATAGAGAGTCGGGTTCAAACAAGAACATTACCTATTTAAAAGAACACGAGAACTAATAAAATCATTAGTGATTTTACATTAACACACAAAAAAAGGACTTTGGCCGCGGCTTCAGGTCCGCATGGCTTTTTTGCACGTTAATGTAAAATCACTAATGATTTTGTTAGTTCTCGTGTTTTTTAAATAGATAATGTTTTCGTTTGATCCTCCATATATATATTTATATATATATATATATATATATATATATATATATAGTGGAAGGATATTTTGCAACCCTGAAAAAGGTTGCAACCCTTGCAACCCACATCTTAACCGTTGGATTCATGATCGACGGTTATTTTATTTTTATTTTTCTGTTTTTTAATTAAAAATATTGGGCCCCATATCTATTGTAACCGCCGATCATAAATCCGACTGTTAAGATGTGGGTTGCAAGGTTTGCAACCTTTTTAAGGGTTGCAAATGAAACAACCCCTATATATATATATATATATATATATATATAGTGTTTGGTTCATTTGAGAAATGGTAAATATATGAGAAATAGAGAAGTGATCTTAGTCATTCATATGGTGAAGATTAGATTTAATTGGTCAAAAGTTACGGCTTTGACTGGTCAAAAATTACGGCTCTTCCAAAAATATAAGGGTATTTACGTAACTTTGACAAAAACATGCGCGTGTTCATATATATGAATGCATGCGTTCATATATGAATGCACGTGTTCATATATATGAAGGCATGCAGTCATATATGAATGCATGCGTTCATATATGAATGTTCGTAATTTTAAGTAAACACTGACTGCATGCCTTCATAAATGAATGCATGCGTTCATATATGAATGCATGCGTTCATATATGAATGTTCATAATTTTTACATAAACACTGACTTCATGCCTTCATATATGAATGCATGCGTTCATATATGAATGCATGCAAAAAAAAAAATGACATTCATATATGAACGTCTACTAACATTCATATATGAACTTCTGTTTTTTGCATGCATTCATATATGAACACACGGCTAGAAAAAAAGAAAAAAAAAGTGATATTCATATCTGCGTTCATATATGAATGCGTTTGGATAATTTACAAAAATACCCTTCGAATAATAAACAATGTGAGGAACACGGGAGTGGACCATGAGAGCAATTATCCCCTAATTCTCGGTCAAAGCCGTCGATCTTGACCGAATTAATGGTTTAAGATCACTTCTCTATTTCTCATATATTTAGTGTTTCTCAAATGAACCTTTCCGGAAAGGTTCATTTGAGAAACACTAAATATATGAGAAATAGAGAAGTGATCTTAAACCATTAATTCGGTCAAGATCGGCGGCTTTGACCGAGAATTAGAGGATAATTGCTCTCATGATCCACTCCCGTGTTCCTCACATTGTTTATTATTCGAAGGGTATTTTTGTAAATTATTCAAACGCATTCATATATGAACGCATGCGTTCAGATATATGAACGCATGCGTTCAGATATGAATATCACTTTTTTTTTCTTTTTTTTTAGCCGTGTGTGTTCATATATGAATGCATGCAAAAAACAGAAGTTCATATATGAATGTTAGTAGACGTTCATATATGAATGTTAGTAGAATGTCACTATTTTTTTGCACGTATTCATATATGAAGGCATGCAAAAAACAGACGTTCATATATGAATGTCACTCTTTTTTTTTTTTGCATGCATTCATATATGAAGGCATGCAGTCAGTGTTTATGTAAAAATCAGGCGTTCATATATGAATGTCACTTTTTTTTTGCATGCATTCATATATAAACGCATGCAGTCAGTGTTTATGTAAAAATTACGAACATTCATATATGAACGCATGCATTCATATATGACTGCATGCCTTCATATATATGAATACGCGCGTGTTTTTGTCAAAGTTACGTAAATACCCTTATATTTTTGGAAGAGCCGTAATTTTTGACCAGTCAAAGCCGCAATTTTTGACCAGTCAAAGCCGCAACTTTTGACCAATTAAATCCGATTTTGACCATATGAATGGCTAAGATCACTTCTCTATTTCTCATATATTTATCATTTCTCAAATGAACCAAACACACACACACACACACACACATATATATATATATATAGGGAGAGGTTCATTTGAGAAATGGTAAATATATGAGAAATAGAGAAGTAATCTTAGCCATTCATCTGGTCAACATTTGCGGCTTTGACCGCGAAGCACCGGATAATTCCTTGTGTAGTCTATAGAAGGTAGAGGGGTAATTTCGTAAAATACACGGGATGAGTTCATATATGAATCTGTATGAATCACAAAGATTCATATATGAATCTGTTAATTAGTTCAACTGATTCATATATGAATCTTTGTGATTCATACAGATTCATATATGAATCACAAAGGTTCATATATGAATATGTTAGTTAGTTCAACTGATTCATATATGAATCACAAAGGTTCATATATGAATCAGTTAAAAGAGTTCAGTTGTGAATTGCACTGGTTCATATATGAACATATAGTTCATATGTGAATTATACATGTTCATATATGAACACAACCCGTGTGTTTTGTAAAATTTACGAAATTGTCCTTCTATTTTTGGGATAGCCGCAACTTTTGACTGGTCAAAGCCGCAATATTTGACTAGTCAAATCCGATCTTGATCATATAAATGGTTAGAATTACTTCTCTATTTCTCATATATTTACCATTTCTCAAATGAACCAAACACTATATATATATATATATATATATATATATATATAGAGAGAGAGAGAGAGAGAGAGAGAGAGAGAGAGGGGGTTGGTCCAACAAGAGCATGATCAAAATAAGAAGTCACGAAAACAGTCAAATCAATGTGATTACGGAACACGATGAACGCAACGGCGAGCAAGCAACTTGGCCCATGGCTTGAGGTCATGAATCACATGTTAATTTAGTCTTTACACGTAATTTTAGTGTAAAATCATATGTGATTTGGCCGTTCTTGTGTTCTCTTATTTGATTTTTGTTCTCGTTTGAATCCAACTCTATATAAAGCCCTAATCATTTGCAAACCTCTTAACTCACACAAAATAAATTAATCTCAACGGTCCATCTAGCCTAACGAATATATGGTTCCATAAATATCTCAATTGATTTATATAATCTAAAACATTGATCATAATGACTGAAATTTGATCATATTCCATAAACATCTAGATCATAATAATCTTGATGAGCAACACTAGTGATCAAGAAGAGGCTAAATACGCTGATCAAATTTGGAATAATAATCATTCAAGTCATCCATGATAGTTAAAACCGTTGCATACCCAAAAACGACGGGGAAAAATATCCCATCATCAGCCACCAATTCGATAAACCAAGAATATGTGCATCAAAACCACTATGAACATGTTAACAGGCATCCAAACCGCCGGAAAGAATAGTCTTAAAAGCAATTCAATTGTCGGAATTGATGTTAAGTACCCACATTTGGCGAAGGGGTTGCCATCGATTGGCCATAAGAATATCTCCATTCCCCACAAGCTCCGCATTTCTCTAACTTCACGCTGTTTTCCACTGTACAAAATTTGCATGACCATGCCTTATACTTGTCTTCAATAGCTTTCGGTTTGTGGGTTCCGCATAGCTCACAGATTGGAGCTAAAGGCTGTCAAAATCATTTCATGAGTTTTTAGTATTAACACTACAACGAAATCAACTTTATAAGTTATCAAATAAGTCTAAATCTCCTAACAAATGGCTTTATAGGACTTACAATGTAACAATAGGATGTGGTAAATCAACGTGCATAATTTACCAGTTTTACTAAATGATTGACCAAGAATCTATTGTGGTAAAATCCGGAATCAAGAAATAATAATACAGTATTAGACACTAACCAGATTCAGCAATGTGCACTTCATGCACTCCCACCCAGAGGACTGTGTGTCACATTCTGTTTTTCGATTGCTAGTAGAAGCATCATCACCTGTTAAATCAATACAACTTTTCTCAAAATCGTGTGATGAAGGCATATTTGCGTCCTTTTCTGTTTGGTGACTTCTTTTATTAGTTGATATGCCGTTGGATACTGAGGGAACAGCTGTTAAGTCAACAAAATATGGTTCGGAATGACCATCACAGCACCGAGATGGCAGATCATTGGTTTCTTGACAACTTTTCTGAGACTTGGCGTTTGTATCGGCACCTAGACCACTAGAAGACGTCGAATTTCTTATATTTTGGTGCTCTTGTGGGACACCAGCGCCACTTTCTTCTTCCTCGACTATTTCCTCTAGGCCACACCATATATCATCTTGAAGTCTCCTTTCTGCAGCCATTGCAGCCGCTTGTACAGGAGTTAGGGAAGACGTGATGGACTTATCACCACCAAGGCGTTTAGGTCCTGATGGTAAAAGCGATCCTTGGCGTTTTCTTTTTTCTGCAGCAAGAAGTGCATTCTGGCGGAGAGATGAGAGAGGAGGTTGACGAGAAAATCCACCCAAACGTCTGCCAGGAAGATCAAACCCACCTCCGGACCCGGAAATTCCTTCACTAATCAGCTGCTCACATTCCTACATGCCGATAATATTCAGGAAAACAGAAACATGACCAAGAAAGTAGCAGAACTACTTCCCCCATCCCAAAATAAGCGTCCACTTTCAAAAGTAAGTCACTTTTCAATTATACCCTTAATAATTAATAATTATGAGATGGAGGGTACAATTATCATTTTGTTGATTAAAAAGTGTAATAGTTACACATTCCTATAACTATGTGCCCTTTTCATTGTGAACATTTATTTTGGGGTGGAAGGAGTATAACATATATACATATGATTGTCTCGCTTTCAAGCCCACTTAAACAAGTAACCTAATTTAATAGTGCCATAATCTCTTTAACCCATTACATCAACAAGATGCAACATATAGTAATAGGGCATGAAACTGCAATTTGATTATATTACAGTAAGACCATGTTCAACAACCATAAACTAGCTTGTTTTTTAGCTTATTAAAAAAAAACCATTTGGTTAGCCATAAGTTAGCTTATAACTTATAGCTAGCTTTTTGAAAAGCTACCTCAAGTTTCGTTTCAATAAGCTCCATAAGCTTTTTTCCACTTCTTTTCAATTATGCTCCACATATTTTTTTCCAATTAAATTTTCTAACGTGTCATTTTAGGTCATTTTATATTATCATCTAGCTTATTAGCTAATTTCTACCAAACGTGACTAGTTTATCGGCTAGTTTACCAAACACAGACTAAGGTGCCGTTTGTTTTTTAAGAGGTCTAAAGTCTGAAGTTTTATTTTAGTTATGATTAATATGAGGTGGTGTGTAAAAAGATCTGAATGATTCAGATTAAGAGCCATTAAGAGGTTTTTTAAAAAAAACAAACAACCCCTAAATGTGTCCAGTATCATGCATAATGAAAACCAAACACAATCTACTACAATGTTCTGTACCTCAACTAGTGATGGCCATCTCGGCCCGGCCCGACCCGGCCCGCTCGAAAGCCCGGCCCGGCCCGGTGGAAAACCGGTTTGGAGCCGAAAACATGAACCGGTTCATGTTTTTCGAGGATTTGGCGGCCCGGCCCGAGCCCGGTTCACGGCCCGATTTTTGGCCCAGCCCGGCCCGATTCGTATTTTAAAAAAAAAAAAGAGCCGTTATGTTACCATTTATATACGTTTTTTTGACATTTTTTGTATTTTTTACCTCCCCAAACCCCTATAAATACTTGTATTGTAAGTTTGTAACTTAAAATTATATATAAAACGTATTTTTAAAGTGTATTTTAGTGATTTATTATAAATAAAGTGCATTTTTAAAGTGTATTTTAGTGATCCAATCCAATTTTTATTTTTTAAAGCTTAGTAATTAATTATTATATAAAGTTTTTTTTTTTTTAAATACGGAAAAATGCTCGGCCCGGTTTTCCTATAACCGGTTTTTTCCAACATTAAACGGGCCACACATATTCGAGTGAAGCCCGGCCCGGCCCGAAGCCCGATTGGCCCGGTTTTTGGGTTTACTATTTGGGCCCGAAGCCCGTTTTGTTTTGCCCGGCCCGGACCGGGCCCGATTTTTGGCCATCACTAACCTCAACACATCAACACCTATAAATAGTATCTCATATACCACTACTTCATCCTCCATTCTTTCTAAAAACTAAACTTGATCTCATAGTTTCAAGGATTCTCTTATCTCAAACTCTCAACAACAACAAAAAAAAAAATGATAAGATCGGTTTTGGACCTTTTGGTTTTATACTTCTATCAATGAAGTTTATACGATGCTCATGAGTGGAGATACCTTTCTGAGTTCATCCCAGAGTTTGTAGAAAGCAGCATTATGAGGACTAATGGCGTTATGGCAGAGTTCATGTAGCATTGTATCAAGAACTTCATCAAAAGGTAACCAATCACAAGCTGTATTTGGTCTTCGAAGTCTTAGCTTTACATGAACGCCACGGGCGACGTTTAAACCTAGAAGACCAGGGTTTTTCGGACTGCAAAAACGTACATCTTTCCTCAATTAAACCTAATCATAATACGAATCACACTCCCTACTCTTTTAGCGTTAAGTTATCATTTTAACATAATCAAATACAGGAGAAGCAGAACGTAATTAATCGTCAATTTTCAAATCAAATCATCTTCGAAACTGTAAAATGAACAAAATTAGGGATTTTAATACCTAGAAAAGAGTGTTACCACATTTCGGATAGAACTTTCACCCTCCATTTATGCTTGCGCATGATCGGTTGTACCTGTTTGGCGATTTTTTCAAGATATCTCTTAGCCTCATCTCCTCCAACTTTCCTCTTTAACGTTCTGATTTCCCAGACGTTGTGAAGATCGCCAACATTCATGTTAAACTAAACCCTAAATCACAAACCTGAAATTGCAAGGATTTCGAATCGGATCGAGTAAATATGATTACATTCAACGGCCTTTCAGATTGAGAATCCCAATTTGTGAGTTCAATTCCAGGGTTAGCTTGGAGTTGGCGGGATATCGAAAAACCTCCACAACCAACCAATACCGCACCTTCAAAAAGAAAAGGAGTAAATTACAAAAAACAGTCCCTCAACTATCAATATTTTCAAATACAGTCCTCAACATTGATAACTACAAATACAGTCCTTAAACTATGGATAAACATTTAAATTTATAAAAACCTACTTTTCCATTTTCTCTTTCACTTCTTTCGAGTTCAATAACTGTTCACCAGCAATCGACAACTACATAAAGAAAAGTTCTTATTCGTTCTAGAGCTCAAGAATGGCGGGCATATCTCTACTGATGTATCTTTTGAGAAAACATTCCAAGTTTGAATGGTTAAACTGTGCAATTTTACTGGGCTTTTACTTGGCCACCCTCATTGGTTTCTTTAACACTGGCACCTCATTTGCGTTAAGGGATTTGTTCGGGTACTTCCCTCTTTTTCTTTTACCCACTTCTTGTTTGTCTTTGTTACTTTTGAATTTCTTCTAAGGTTGAATGTTGTTAATGGATCTCGATAAATACTAGCTACTGAATTATGGGGGTTTGAATTTACACTTCTTGCTAATCATGTCCGTTTTACGGGGTGTGGACTAAACTTGGTAATCGACTAATTTCTATAGAAACTTTCTGAATTTGTTCTTTGAGGTGTTAAACAATTAGAGTGTAAGCATTCCTTTTTATTTTCTTGAGTGAATTGTGGATTTGGTCCCTGTGGTTTTGTGATTTCTTTGACCATGGTCCTCATTCTATGTTTATTGTGGATATAGTCCCTGTGGTATTCAATATATTGTGGCTATGATCCTTAAAACTAACACCGTTAACTTTTAAGGGTTAAATGCCTCATGTGCCTTGCATACTATGAGCATAATAGTCATTTTAATTTTCCCTTTTAATTTATTTTATACACATTTAAAACAAAGAATAATAAATTGTGGATTTGGTCCTTATGCATCACTATCATCTTTAAAACACATTTATCATTTCTCTTTATTTTTATTTTTTCATCCAATCTTCATTGTCAAAGTACAAGAAAAATTCATTTGTTAAAGTGCAAAAAAAACATTACTTGCATTTAAAAATAACAATCGTTTGAACGCAACACTACATCTTAAAAAAAACAACCTATCAAAATAACAATTGTTTGAAACAAAAATTATATCCCAAAAAAGACAACCCATGAAAATGACAATTGTTTATACCAGCATTACATCCCGAAAAAGTAACTCATCAAAATAACAATTGTTTGATATCAACATAACATCTCGGAAAAAAATAACATCTCGAGAAAAGAAACAACCCACACTTTGCTTGTTGAAACAAACAACACACACACACATATATATATATATATAGACTTAAGTTCGCGTGAGACCAAACAGTTTACGTGAGACCGGTGAGACCAAGCTTTAAAGTATGAAACTTCATACCAAAAAACTGTGAATGTAAAAAAAATCGAACTTTTCATAGGGAAAACACCGTAAATGTTACGTTCACGGTGTTTTTCGCTGTGAATGTTCGTTTTTTTTACCTTCACAACATCTTCACTGTGAAGGTTCGGATATACCTTCACAGTCTTTTATCTGTGAAGGTTTGATTTTTTTAAACTTGGTTTAGGTTTTTTTATCTTCATAGTGTGATTACATTGTGAATGTTCGAATGTTTTTTACCTTCACAGTGTTTCGGTGTGAAGTTTCATGTTTTAAGGCTTGGTCTCACGCGGTCTCACGGAAACAACTTGGTCTCACGTGAACCTAACCCTATATATATATATATATATATATATATATATATATATATATATATATATATATATTGGAGGAAATGGTTGCGTGTGTACTATGTAGTCATATAAATCACACTGCTCCTTATTTCTGTATGCAAAAAAGAATCTTTTTTTCTCTCATCTTTTCCTTATTTTGATGGGGGGTTTTCGAGATGTTATGTTGATATCAAACAATTGTTATTTTGATGAGTTACTTTTTTGGGATGTAATGCTGGTATAAACAATTGTCATTTTCATGGGTTGTCTTTTTTAAGATATAATGTTTGTTTCAAACAATTGTTATTTTGATAGGTTGTCTTTTTTAGGATGTAGTGTTGCGTTCAAACAATTGTTATTTTTAAATGCAAGTAATGTTTTTTTGCACTTTAACAAATGAATTTTTCTTGTACTTTGACAATGAAGATTGGATGAAAAAATAAAAATAAAGAGAAATGATAAATGTGTTTTAAAGATGATAGTGATGCATAAGGACGAAATCCACAATTTATTATTCTTTGTTTTAAATGTGTATAAAATAAATTAAAGGGGAAAATTAAAATGACTATTATGCCCATAGTGTGCAAGGCACATGAGGCATTTAACCCTTAAAAGTTAACGGTGTTAGTTTTAAGGATCATAGCCACAATATATTGAATACCACAGGAATTATATCCACAATAAACATAGAATGAGGACCATGGTCAAAGAAATCACAAAACCACAGGGACCAAATCCACAATTCACTCTATTTTCTTTTAAGACCATCTCCAACTTCAACATTAAAATGAACATCAAAAGAATCAAATTTGATGGGCCCATTAACACTAAAAAAAACAACTCCAATCATACTCTAAAAAACACCAAATTTATGGATCCATGCTAAAAATTGAGATAATTATCTTTAAAAATAAAATTTATACCTTGAAAAGTTAAAAATGGTGGGCCATTGTATTTTGTCGGTGTGAATAGTCACACGACATATATAGCAGCCCCTCTCGCTTTTCTCTTCTTGACCGGCAAAAGAATTGCCGTTTTAGGCTTTTAGCAGCCGATTAGAGATCCATCACCAGCAATTTATGGTTTTTGCCGTATGGTTGAAGATGCTCTAATCGGTGTAAGTGAATAGTGTTCCACATTTGGTGTAAGATTTGAAATGATATGGTATCAAATTTAATATTTGGTATAAGATTTGATTTGATTTGTACCGCTAACGTTAGAGTTCGATGACAAAGTCCTCGTGATTCATTCATCTTGTTTTCGTTGCCGGCTTCTTGTTCCCTCTACATACGTAAAAGGACAAACACACACTCAACCGGATAAACCCGACGGAGACCCCAATTTTCTATTAATCTCAACGAAAGTATCATTCTTTTCTTTCTATGTTTACAATATACATATATTCTTAAAACTTGTCCTATGTACACCCTCTTCTCCAAAACAAAATCAACAAAAAACCCACATGAAGTCCAAACAAAAAAAACAACAAATCATGTAACCCATATCATAACAACAGCAATCACCCCTAAACCCAACGTTACAGCCAACAATTCGAGGTGAAGACGGCTTCTGCACCTGATAACCTCAAAGCAAATGGTTTATCGATATGTATATAAACACCCCACAAGCAACTCCCATTGATATTGCAAAGATCCAATCCGCAACCCGACCCTGTGTCGTTGCATCGATTACGATTCCGAAGGCGAAGGCGTAAGATGCGCATGACAAGGAAGGGCGGTGTGGAATCATCCGTAGAAGTTCAATTCCCATTGCGATGGCTACAAAGATTTTGTGAAGAGAGATCGTCCACAGCGCTTTCCAAGCGTCGGCTTTGGTGTCTGCGATTCCGATCGCTATGCCTTCGAACACGGAATGGGAACAGTAATTTTTGGTGATTAACCCTTGATCTTAGATACCCAACAAACATTTTGGTTGTATATTGTCAACTATTTTTGGATTCATTGTCTAAATCACATCACATTGATTATGTAAATCAGTTTGTTTTTTAAGAGGTCTAAAGTATGAAGTCTTATTTTAGTTATGATTAATAAGAGGTAGTGTGTAAAAAGGTCTGAACGATTCAGACTTAAGAGCCATTAAGAGGTTTTTTTAAAAAACAAACAACCCCTAAATCATTTTCTAAATCAACCCAGATTTTACATTGCTAAATACAAAGATGTAGGATATATGGATATATTTGTAAAAAATATTTTTTATATTTTCAATGTATGATTTGATCTGATTTTAATGACATAAATTTAGTAAAGCCCATAATTTGATTCATATTTATATTCAAGTTTTCAAATTGAAACCAAAAGAAAACGTATCGAATCAAACATGATCCTTAATTGTAACCGAAACCACAATCAAATCCCAAATTAAACCATGGATGTAATGGGATCCCAAGATAACCCACATTTAATCGATTTCCAATTCATATTAAACATAAAAAAATATATAAATATAAAGATTAATAACTTAATTAAACATGATAAAAATAGTATTATTATTAATGCTAATAAAAAGCCTATAACATCTCGAAATCCCATCAAACTACAGAAACAAAATTACATTTCCTTAAATTTACTACTATTACTACTACTTCCTTCTTCGGATTCGGGTTGTAGTACGGGTTCATTCATAACGTAAACTAATTAAGTTAAAACAGATTTCGGATCCGATATACGTCACATGATACTGCAAAAGTTGATCCCTTCGTAATTATCATACGGATTGTACTCCTGATACAGGTATGACGACACATACGTCGCCCGTCGCAGGGGAGTTTCATAGTCGTAAGAAGGGCAAGTATTCAATCGCAGGCTGCTGTACACGGCCATAAGGGTATTCAATCGCAGGCTGCTGTACACAGCCATAAGGGTATTCAATACTAGCCGTTTGATAAAGATAATAAGGACGATCCATGTACGAATACCGATTATAAGGTGCATTGATCATCAAAGCATAATTGTAGTAATTATGTCTAAGTTGCGGATGATTAAGTTTAACACTAACGATCTCCGCATGTTCACCCGTAGCCATTACCGCCTTCCAAAGATAATTCGGATTAACTTCTCCACGTATTCGCAAACTGCTTTGTTGCGCATCCCAAGCTCACAGAATAAACCCCTAACATTACATTTATTCATCATAAACCATAACGGATCGATATAATTTTAGAACACGAAAACATATATGTATATAATACAGAATCTTACCACGAATGGAACGTAAGACTTCAATCGTCTTCATCAAACAAGATTCGCACTTCGAGTGAACTTTCAAACAAATATCCTTCAAAACGAAACCAAAATCAATTCAAAAACATCGTCTTTATACGTATAAATCACGTTAATTAACACACGCTTTTACCATATCCGCGGCTGCTTCCATAAAAAACAAACGAATTGAAGAACGAACACGAGACACAAAACAAAGAAATTAACGAGATATGTAAGTATTAGTAGATGTTAATATAAGAGTATATGATCATTCCTGTATAGTTCTTATTTTGGAAGTTGAAAAACCTTCAATTTTATGAACAAATCTACAGTCTTGCTCACATTACTTGAATCATTTCTTTAGAAACAGAATGAACATTGTATAACTAGATGATATGATCATACAAATTTATATCTCATCAGAAAATAGAAAATAAAGTTTCCAAATTTAAAAGATTTCATTTTTGTTTCAAGCAAAGGATTCTAGTAAATCGTTGTCATATACAACAATTATTACAGAAAATTGTCATGAGATGCACATAAAACACAAGATTTACTTTCAAATATATGGTAATTTTTGTTAAGTCTTATTAACCCACCATAAGGTGTACAAATATTTATGAAATAAATACAATAAAATAGGATTCTTTTACAAATTTAAGTAGAAAACATAATACAACAACATAATCATAATAATCTTACTTGAAATCGAAGATTCTTTGTTCCAATAAAATCGATTGAGGCCCGCGAAGAACGCAGTGTCCTAAGACAAAAATTCGCCCGGTGTATCGGCATTGTTTAGAGGATACAACAATCGTATTCAAGTTTATAACTTGAATCTATCGAATTATCTCATGTATGGTGATGAATTTTGCAGAGAGAAACCCAGGAAAGGATAAAATTTTCGTTGGATAAAATGTGAGAAAATATGTACAGGTTTTATAGGTTTGCCCACCAACCGAAATTAACTGTCAGGGAGTCCCGCGACTTGTGCCGCGAGTGAACTCGCGCATAAACTCGCGAAAGTCTCTGTCCGTGGGAACTCCAGTGAACTTCGCGACTAGCGCCGCGGGTATGGTCGCGTCGTAACCCGCGCAACCCTCTGTCAACCTGCAACACAATCTCTTACCGTCAATCTATCTCGACCCCAAGGCCCAAGGCCCATCTTTGACATTTAATATATATATTAATGTCAAGGAAAGTCCTTCTATCACACCACAATCCAAGCCAAACATTCAAGTAATTCATTTAATGCTTATTGGTTTGGATATATTAAGTCGTGTAATCTTTCTCTTGGGTCCTATGTGGGACTAGGTTTCTCAAGTCTACACTAAGTTCCAACAATACCCCACATTTTCTATTCAAACCCCAATAATACCCCACATTTGAATGGAAAATAAGCAATAGAATTGGAACTTATGTTTCTATCACCAAGCTAATTATAGTATGCATCGAAAAAGGTGTCTTTTGGACTTGAACCTGTCCTAGTGAGTACCTATCGGATCTACTTCGTGGATAGTGAACTGAGGTCTTGAACTAGCCACTTTTTGTAGTAAATCGAGACAATAGGCATCACACATATTATAGCTATACATAATTTAATTCTTACCGTTGTGTTCATTTTGGTCGTGAACAAATCCTTTCTTCATGAGAGTTTTAGAAGACGTAGCCATATCCGTCCTCAAAGATGCGACCCCACATCAGTCTCACATAGGTAATGTCGATCAAGAATAATCCGTAGTATTCCACTAGATTGCTATCAGCATTATTAAGAATGTAACATTCAACCCTATATCATCAACGGAAATTACAAAGGAAAAACATCATAGGAATAGGCGTACCTTTGTTTGGTTGTTGCTTGAGTTGACCCCGACTAGTTTGCCTATTGAACCTAGACCATGGGATCTCCAATTACGCTAGGTTAGGTTGCCGCCAAGGACACTCATTGTGTTGGCTTTAAGCCCATTCCCCTCGATGTGAAGGAAACTTGATCTCTACTTAGGCCTTTTGTCAAAGGATCGGCAATATTCTCCTTTGACTTCACATAGTCAATGGAAATGGTTCCATTTTTCAGCAAGTCCTTTATTGTGTTGTGGCGTCTTCGTATGTGTCGTGACTTGCCATTGTAGATTTGATTCTTCGCTCGAGTGAGAGCGGCCATACTATCACAATGAATACCAATTGCAGTCACTGGTTTAGGCCACAACTGAATACCCTCTAGGAAGCTTTTAAGCCATTCGGCTTCTTCAGCGGCTTTGTCTAAAGCTACAAATTCTGCTTCCATAGTCGATCTGGTATTCACCGTTTGTTTTGAAGATTTCCAGGATATCGCAGCACTACCAAGTGTAAAGGCATATCCACTTGTGGACTTACTCTCAGAATGGTTGAAAATCCAATTAGCATCACAATACCCTTCTAGAACGGGAGGGTATTTCGTATAGTGTAACCCATAACTCATTGTGTATTTCAAGTATCGGAGCACTCTTACTAGTGCATACCAATGGTCATTTCCCGGGTTATGTGAGTACCGGCTAAGTCTACTCACACTATACGCTATATCCGGTCGTGTACAGTTCATGATATACATCAAGCTTCCAAGAACTTGAGTATATTCCAACTGTGCCACACTATCTCCTAGATTCTTCTTTAATTGGCTTGAAGGATCAAATGGAGTCACAACCGGTTTGTCATCATAATGACCAAACTTTCGCAGCACCTTCTCAACATAGTGAGATTGAGTAAGGATGTAACCATTTTGATTTCTTTGAATCATTATACCAAGGATAACATCAGCTACTCCCATATCTTTCATGTCAAATGCAGAGTGTAGCATCTTCTTGGTTTGGTTTATCACATCCAAGTTTGATCCCATGATGAGCATATCATCAACATATAAGCATATGATGACATAAGCACTTTTGTATTGTTTCACATAAACACATTTATCGCATTCATTTATGTGAAAATCATTTGACAACATGGTGTTATCAAATTTCTCATGCCACTGCTTTGGCGCTTGCTTAAGTCCATATAGAGACTTAATTAACTTGCAGACTTTGTTCTCTTGGCCTTTCACAACAAATCCTTCCGGTTGTTGCATGTATATTTCTTCTTCTAGTTCACCGTTTAGGAATGCGGTTTTTACATCCATTTGATGTATTTCCAGATTATGGATAGCCGCTATAGCAACCAACGTCCGTATAGACGTTATCCGTGTAACCGGTGAATATGTATCGAAGAAGTCTTGACCTTCCTTTTGTCGATACCCTTTGGCTACTAGTCGAGCCTTGTATTTCTCTATAGTGCCATCAGGTCTCAACTTTCTTTTGAATATCCATTTGTGGCCAATGACTTTATGACCCGGAGGCAAATCAACCAATATCCATGTATTATTTTGCACAATGGAGTCGATTTCGCCTTGAATAGCCTCTGCCCAGTAAGGTGCCTCGGAAGATTCCATGGAAGCCTTATAGGAGAGTAGTTCTCCTTCGATATTGAAGGCCATAAAGGTTGGTCCAAAGTCTTTGGCGACTCTTCCCCTTTTACTTCTCCTTGGCTCCATTTCATCTTGAACCTTGGAGGATTCAGCAGCCCTTGATTGATCACTCTTGTTTAAATCAATATTAGAAAAAGTATCATCAATTGGGCGTTTTCCAGGATTAGAGGTATGACCCTCCTTCTCCTTATAAGGGAATATAGTCTCAAAGAAATCTGCTTCAGCAGATTCCATGATTGTATTATTGCTTATTTCATCTACATTGGATTTGTAAACTAAGAACCTATATGCAGCACTATTTTGGGCTGGACCAATATATACACAATCAATCGTTTTAGGTCCAAGTTTTGTCCTTTTGGGCAAAGGTACTTGAACCTTAGCAAGGCAACCCCACACTTTCATCCTTTTGTAGGATGGTATCCTACCTCTCCACAATTCATATGGAGTTTTATCACTTTTCTTGTGGGAGATCCTATTTAGGATCATATTTGCAGTAAGACACGCCTCGCCCCATAAATGATGAGGAGCTCCGGACGTTATCAACATTGAATTCATCATATTCTTTAATGTTCTATTCTTCCGTTCGGCCAGTCCATTTTGTTGGGGAGTGTATGGAGCGGTTGTTTGATGTATAATGCCATGAGTTGCACAAAATTCAGCAAATTCGTGAGATACATACTCTCCTCCACGATCCGACCTTAGAATTTTGATTTTCTTGTCGAGTTGATTCTCGACTTCTGCCTTATAAGTTTTAAACATATTTAAGGCCTCATCCTTTGTAGGGATTAGATATACATGGCAATATTTACTGCAATCATCAATGAAGGTAATATAATAATTCTTACCTCCTCGTGAGGGTGTTGCCTTGAAATCACATAAATCAGTATGGATTAACCCAAGAATTTCATTTGATTTCTCTACCGATCTATGTGGGTGGTTTGTGTATTTTGCTTCTACACAAACCTCACACTTAGATATTTTGTCATTAGAACACTTAGGAATCATGTCAAGTTTGAT
Source organism: Arctium lappa (assembly GCA_023525745.1). NCBI lineage: Eukaryota > Viridiplantae > Streptophyta > Magnoliopsida > Asterales > Asteraceae > Arctium > Arctium lappa. The sequence continues at coordinate 84,606,389 of CM042052.1, read as the reverse complement.
CATTCTTTTTAATGACCTAAAGTTTACATGTCCTAATCTAGCATGCCAAAGGAAAGAAGGATCCACAATATACACAGAAGCAGTGCTTGTGCCTGCCTTATTATCATTATTTACATTGGCGGCACCAATGGTATTTACAATGCTATGTACAGAAAGTTTGAAGAGTCCCTCATCGAGGTAACCCTTCCCAACATACGCACCACCTTTGGTGATGACAAATTTGCCCGACTCAAATACAACTTTGAACCCTTTCTTAATGAGAATAGGGCCAGAAATTAAATTCTTAGTTAGAGACGGTACATACAATACATCAGATGGCACAAGATCCTTTCCGGAAGTCAACCTCAACGTAACCTTCCCCTTTCCTTCAACCATCGCGGTAGATGCATTACCCATGAACATTGGTTCCTCTTCCTTCACCTTTTGATAAGAATCAAACAAGCTTCTTGAATTGCATAAGTGACGGGTTGCCCCGGTGTCGAACCACCAATCTTCAACATTGGTCACCATGTGTGCTTCAATAACTCCAAGTAATTGGTTTGGGGAGTGAGTGAGGTTAGCATGATTATTTGCCCCACCGGCTCCTCCACCACCATTTCCACCCGCACCACCATGATCGCGTCTATGTCGACAGTCCTTGGCTCTATGACCCGGTTTCCCACAAACCCAACAATGCATGACTCTTTTGAAAGCTTTCTTTTGAGGGGCCATCGGACCTTTCCCGGAAGGAAAAGGCCTCTTAGTCATCGTGGTTTTCCCTTTAAATTTAGGGAATTTCGGCCTCGAAGTGCTTCCTTCAACCATGTTGGCGTTTTGTTCCAAGGTGATGGCATCAGCTTTCTCATTCAGTCGATTGTCTTCTTCCACTCGCAACTTGAGGACTAGTTGTTCAAATGTTATGTCCTCCGACAAATGCTTCAAGTAGAGCTTGAAGTTTTTCCATGAGTGAGGAAGTTTGTCAATTATCGAACCGACCAAGAAATTGCTATTTATTCCCATGCCTTCCACCTCTAGCTCGTGGGTAAGAATCTGCAATTCTTCTACTTGTTTCATCACCGGTTTCGAATCAACCATCCGATAATTCAAGAATTTCCCTACAGCGAATCTCTTTGAACACGCAACTTCAGTTTTGTACTTCGTGTCCAAAGATTCCCATATCTCCCTTGCCGTTCCAAATGTAGAGTAAATGTCATATAGGGAATCATCGAGGGCATTCAGAATATAATTTCTGCAATTATATTCGTTTGATCTCCATGCCTCGATCATTCTTTGATGTGCAGCCACTTGAACTTGAGTATGTGGCGTTCCATCTTGGTTTACCGGTGGATTCGGTGATGGTTCATCCTCGGTGAGGACGTTGGAAACTCGAAGTGTTGTTAGATAAAACAACATCTTCTGTTGCCAACGACGGAAATCCGATCCTTTAAATTTCTCGGGTTTCTCCACGTGATTCTTTAACACGTTTGATTGATCCATCTCACCTAACACAAATTTTTGTCTTAGATTGTTAAGTCTTATCAACCCCACACCATAAGGTGTACAAATATTTATGAAATAAATACAATAAAATATGATTCTTTTACAAATTTAAGTAGAAAACATAATACAACAACATAATCATAATAATCTTACTTGAAATCGAAGATTCTTTGTTCCAAAAAAATCGATTGAGGCCCGCGAAGAACGCAGTGTCCTAAGACAAAAATTCGCCCGGTGTATCGGCGTTGTCTAGAGGATACAACAATCGTACTATTGAATTATCTCATGTATGGTGATGAATTTTGCAGAGAGAAACCCAGGAAAGGATAAAATTTTCGTTGGATAAAATATGAGACCCCAATCTCTTACCGTCAATCTATCTCGACCCCAAGGCCCAAGGCCCATCTTTGACATTTAATATATATATATATATTAATGTCAAGGAAAGCCCTTCTATCACACCACAATCCAAGCCAAGTATTCAAGTAATTCATTTAATGCTTATTGGTTTGGATATATTAAGTGGTGTAATCTTTCTCTTGGGTCCTATGTGGGACTAGGTTTCTCAAGTCTACACTAAGTTCCAACAATTTTAAGGTCATATTACAATCATCTATTAATAACAACAAATCCCCATCTTGAACTATCACAAATTCCTCAAGAACCTATAATTACTTGTGAAACCAACCATTTTTTTTCAAGCATCAATGGCACCCAAGTCTAAGAAAGCAGAATACCCTGCATTTACGGTACTCGAATACATCTCGTGTTAACGATATATCCGTCTTTCCGTAGACCATATCGTCTAATACGTTTTCTACTTATTGCAGAACTTCACCATCAAGGTGGCAGTTAAAGAACGTTCATGGCCAAGAACAGTGACAAGGTTATTGAACAACGTTGAAGGTATGTTTTAAGGGTGTTCAAAACAATTGTTGGATCGTTCAAACCGGTCGAACCAAGACAAGCCGGACCGGTTTTGGTCCGAGGAGTTAAACCGTCCAAACCGGACCGTAAACACCTCTAGTACTATCTTTTCAATTCATGCTATAATCTTGTCCTCAATTTTGAGTAAAAGATTGATAACTTAATTTGGTTTATTTTTGGCTATTGATCACAGGAGTAACCAATTTCAAAATGGAGGAGAACGGGAACATAAATATTTCAGGGTACATCGAACCACCCCTTCTTCTCAAGTGTCTGAGAAAATCAGGGAAATCTGCACACTTAGGTGGCGTTTGGTTCGTGCAATGGAATTCGATGGAATTGGAATTCATTAAGGAATTTGACTTTGAATGAATTGGAATTTGATGGAATTTGACCACGCATATTGGTCGCGTTTGGTTGGATGGAATTGGAATTGGAATCTGTTGGAAAGAAAATGAATTCCATAGGATACCCCGTGGAATTGTGAAATCCGTGTTTGAAGGAATTTGATGGAATCCACATGATTCCTTAGTTTTAATTATGTGAACCAAACAAGACTTTGGAATTTGGTCAATGGATTTGGACATTCCAATTCCATTGAATTCCATCCAATTCCGCGAACCAAATACCCCCTTAGTTCATTGGCAATATGGTGAATGTTCAAACAATATGTATGTTAAAAAACCAGGACCGACCACGAATAAGAACGTAAACGGGAATGCAAACGGATCGTATGGATATTGTTTATATCCAGGAGGGTATGATGGGTATGGTTATCCTAGATATGGAAGGAATTATGATGCATACAATCATCTAGAATTTGCAGGGAATGCTTGTGCCTGCAATGGAAATCAAATTGAAATGCCAAAAACTCTAGAGAAATCAGATTCTGCTTCTACTTCTACTTCTACTAAAAGTCGTTTTCAAAAGCTTAGTAGCATGATATCATGTGTCAATGGTTTCGATTGTTGAAGTTTGATGTGATGAATTTATAGAACACAATTTCTTCAGTCTCGTTCAATTAATCGAGTATATTAGGGTTTACATCTATAATTCTATTTCTCGGATTTTACAGTCATAATGATTTGTCTAATTGTCTCTATGCATAACTTATGATTTTGGATCATAACAATAACATGATCCTTGACATGTAAAATTTCTAGATCAATCAGATTCCGCTATCCTATTCTTTCAAAAAAGTTAGAAATCAATACATACTGAAATTGTTAGATTTAGTAAATTAGAGATTCACGTATGATTCCTCGTAAGTTGTATATATTTATCAGTATTTCCTGATCCTGAAACCGTTTTTGGAGCCCTAGATGTCTCCGGAAGCCGTCGCCGTACCTGAAAGCCTCAGCGACGTCGGCGCCGATAAACACCACAATCCGCCGTGAACTTGGCATCTAGACAAGGATTATTAACTTGAATCAGATCCGGTGATTGTAGTGAATTTTTTTTGACAAATCATACTGCTTGAAGTAGAGATGGAGGAAAGTTGGTTGTGTTGCAGGGATGAAGGATGATGTGAAGAAGATGACTCTTTTGAGTCATGTGTATTTCACACCCCCTAAGTTTTCTAATTCACACTTTTGGCACAATATTAAGTAAAAGATCCAAAGAGATCCTTGAAAGAAAGAACCTGACAACCAAGGAAAAAAATGAATGGAAAAATAGATCAAAATAGATGTAAAAAATTATAGATTATAAAGTGATTGTTTTTCGGTGTAATTTGTTTAGCTTCAATTTTTGTTATATTTTACCGATTTTTGAATTAAAAAAATGGAGGAGGTGATAGTTTTATTTTTTTAACCATATCCGTTGGATCATCTCAATGTAACGTAAGTTTTCAGGGATCTCTCCGGATTTTATCCCTAAAGCAAGTTTTTCTTTATTCTGCATACCTAAGTAATTTCAGACAGTTCCACTCTCAATAATTAATCTTTTATGGTAATTATTTATTGCTTTAGGTAATAGAAAGTTGTTGTTTCGTTCATAGAAGTGAAAGGATTTCAAGAAATTTGGAATATATAAGCATGTATTTATAGGCGAAGAATCGTGTGAGAAGTTCGGTTTAGGTGAGAAGCGTGAAAAGTGGATTTGAACCGTTGATCTCTTTTAATTTCAAGTCCTCCCGTAAATTGCGACTTATAAGGGAATTGGTTTGGTGCATCTTATCTCGGTGTATCTCATCCTAATGTGCGTCCATTTCTCATCCAACGGTTGATAACCACTTCTCACGTTTCTCACCGTTAACTCAAATTCTCACCGGAACCCAACCATGTATTTATATTGATGTTATATATGCATACATATACACCGAGAATGAAAGTTATAGTGAGAAAGGTAATGAAGGATGAATATTAGGTTGAGATGCACCGAGATGCACAGACCAATCCCCATATCAAACGCGATTCATGGGGTGGAGATGAATTTTTAAAAGTGTTCAAGGGTCAAAATCATTTCTTACCTTTTCACCTTGACTTTTTTCTGACACGATCATTCGTCTATGCATATGTACATATATTCTCTATAGATATATTTGTTTGTTTGAAAATATGTTTGAATAACATAAACACCATAATAAATTTAAATATGTGGAAAAAAATAGAAATAAAAAGATATCTCAAACATTGTGGATGAAATGGTTCATCAACTTGACTAATCCACTTTTCTTGAACCATTCTTGAGACACGAGTCACTTTCTATATCATTAAGTCATTACCAAACAGTTATATATAGCTAATTGAAGTAATTGTAAATCTCATTAAGCCGCTAACAAACAGACTCTAACGCTATGTTCTCGAGTTTCTTTTTACGAAAGAAAGGAAGGGAAAGATAAGGAAAGTAGGAGGGAAAGAAAAAATGTTGTGTTCTTGAGTTTTTTTAAAGAGAGCAAGGAAAGGAAAGGGAAGAAATATATTGTTGATTTTCCTCCCAGATGTGGGAGGAAACGGAAGGAAAGAAAAGAAAAGATTTTAAAAAATTACACATATGTCTGTTAGTTACATTTCACTGTGAAATAAATAAGAGTATATTGGTAAAAGTAACATCTTTCCTTTCATTTCTCTCCTACTCGAGAATATGAAAATTAATTTTTCTTTGTTCCCTTTCCTTTCTTTCAATCTTAAGAACACAAATACAAATATTTTTTCTTTTCCTTCCCTTTCTTTTCTTTTCTTTTTCTTCCAAAACTCGAGTAAAACATAAAATATGTCAAATCATCAGATTTTCATGTATAAAACATCAAACATAACAAAATTGTCGAATTTAATAAATAATAAAATTTATAAACTTGTACTTATGTTACATATCTTGATGTGAAAACGTGATTTTCTTATAACGTCAAAGAATAAATTAATATTCCCAAGTAATGACTAAACTTTTTTCTTTTTTTTTTCCAAATATATATATGTAATTACATATTTGATGCTAATACTAATTAAAATTCTTCCTAAAATACAAAAGACATTTTTTCTTCTTTAATTTGTTTTATCATTTAAATATATTATATCATCCAACTGTAATTGAGTTTTCGATAACCATGATACAAAATTATTAGTAAACCTACATTAATTTTATAACGGAAATTATGTTATTTCAAAGAAAAGAAGAAGAGAAAGCATGTCCATTTTAATTAAATTTCCTAATTCATCACCAACTGAATTAATTCATGATTTTTTCACAGTTATTAAATAATTTTAAATATAATTCACCAAAATCCATCATGACATGACAGGTGAAGGAATTGTTTAATTTGACATTAGTAATTTGTCTCATCTCTTATTAGCTTTTTTTTTGTTCCATCTATACATGTTTATCTCAAGCATTCATATACTATCTCAGTCTTATCAAATTTTTATTTTGTCATGTCCCCAGGGCAGAAATTTTTTCATACCATAGAAAAAAAAATTATTACAAAAAACACAGTTTTTATCGAATGTGTTCCCCTTTTTACCGACGTTCAATATTGTCTGATATGTTTTCAACCTAATTCCACCATTTCGAGATATTTTTAAAGCTTTTTGCTTGATTTCGAGGAATTTTTTCGGGTTTTTTTTGTTGATTTCAAGAGTTTTTTTTTTCGGTTTTTTGGTTGATTTCAAGAGTTTTTTCTGGTTTTTTGGTTGTTTACGAGGTACAATTGCACCTTCTTGAAGTTTCCAAAGTAATACGATAGCACCTTCAAAAACGATACGGTTGCACCTTTCACGAACCTAAATTTTTTTACCCTTAGTCGGAGAAATAATACGGTGGCACGTGCCACCGTAACCCCATATGCAAGTCCGTCCCTGATGTCCCACATACCAAACACATCGGGTTGAGAACGGAGATGGAACTCAGTTTACGAAACAACCATTTCATCCAACCGAGTCTTTAAACTTAAACGGTTGTTACGAGCATTTTCCAATATCTTTTCTTTTGTTTTTATGCCTCCAATCAATCAATTTCCACATTCACATCAAGAAATACCTCTTTGAAAGCTCCGTAGAAAAGCAAGAACAAGAAGCTTCATATCGATCTTTCCAAAGAAAGAAAGAAAGAAAAAAAAAAAAAGTCTTCAATGGGGAAGAAAATGAGTAAAATTTCCAACAACTATAACCAGAAGAACCACCCCTTGAAGCCCAGGGTTTACATCACTCAATCATCAAGCTTCAAGACTCTAGTTCAAGAACTAACCGGATACGATCATACCGCCGCCGCCAAACCAACCATTCTTTCCGCCATCTCTACACCACGACCAGAAGCCGGATCAACCCGTGATTTACAGATTAACCGCAACAATCAACATGCCGATACTAACGATCACAACTGCAACAGTATGTCGTCCTTTGACGATTTAGATTCAAGTTGGTTGGCGCCTTTTGATTACACCGATCGTTTATCTGACGAGTTACAAGGCTTGCAGCAGCCACCGTCGTTTGTGCCAAATACCGGCAATCAGATTGGCGTTTTGCAGGATACGAATCTGGAGTCATGGCTTCTTGACATTGACATGCTTGATTGACTTATATGTTTCTACAAATATGTATGACTACGAGATTGTCTTCCATCGTATGTTCATGTACATGTTCCGTCATTTGGGCATGTATATGTTGTGTACATCCGTATTGAACTCGCTCGTTGTTGTAGATTCTTTCATTAAACATCGCATTTTAATGTTATTGATCAACTGTAGGATTCAATTCAACTATCATCGGTGATGAATGAGAACATGCGTTTTTACATCTCAAATATGTTTTCAGCTTTATAAGATTTCAAATAAGTTTGTTCCCCCATGTGAGAGGCAAATTAGATGTACATTGGCCCGCTATATGCTTGGCTAAAGGCTATTGGTGATTTTAGTGTCATTGGCCATTCAATATAAGATTTATAAGGAATTGAAGCAGTTTTGGTTAAACTATATTACAGGTTAGGAGGTATTGATTGCACATTTGTATAAACTAACTTGAACTTGAGATCGCCATACAACAGGGGTCGAGGGGACTGCAACCCCCCCCCCCCCGGTTGGTCCCACTATGTAGTAGTGGCCGACACTTATCAGCGTGATCGGCACATGCCTTCAGTGGCACTGATCTATTGGTCACTCGTGTTGATAAGCGACTAGTTACTCATTGATGTTGATCTAACTGCTTGCAACCGCTAGTAACTGCCGGTAATCGTCTACCTTTAAAATAAGTTTAGGGTAACAAGATCTATGTGTTTTACCCTCATTTTCTGCCTAGTTTTTACATAAGAACAGAACAAGATCTGTGTTTTATTCCCGTTTTCTGCCTAAAAACCAGTGTGTGAATTTGGATTATCCCGAGTAAACTTCGTGAAACCCAAGGTGGTAATAGGTTCGAGATATTATTTTACGGAAAGTTATTATACACGATCCAAGATTCTATCCAAGTCAGATTTTATTGATTTATCACCCAAACCCGAACACCTAACAATAGCCTAGTGTCCACAAGAAGCCCAATCTCCAACCAACAAAATTGTGACTCTGAACCAACATTTTGAACACTAACCACAAGGCTTCTGGCGTACTGGTTAAGGTCTGTGGGGGATGTGGTGGGATATCCCATCCACCCCAGGTTCGAATCCAGGCGTACGCATCCTGTGGCCAATGGGTTTAATCTCAAGGCTGCATGCTTTCGCAGTCGGTCCCTTTGCCAAGGGATTAGTGGCCCAGGACACCCTTTACAAAAAAAAAAATTGAACCCTAGCCAGTTTGTGCAAGTATACCACCCCCGAATCAACTGTGGGGGTTCGGGAAATAATGACAATCGAATGAATCAAGCAGTAAGTAAGCATTTCACATTGTCATTATAAATATCGTGTTGGTAAGGAAAGTAGCAAGAAAAGAAACAGGTAATCTGAATTCTCGGTACCTTCTCTTATTAGTAAGGGTTTTAATTTGCTCCATTACAATGATGAATGCAACTGTTGGATTTGGTTTCGACGTGATTTAAGCCCCAAATGCGTATTGTACGATCATCACTAGCCGAGGCCAGCATATGCGGGTTCGCTGGGTTCCAGCTGACACAGTTCACAGCACCAGAATGGCCTCCCAATGTTTCTATCAGCTCTCCTGATCCTCTGTGCCATATGTAAATCTACAGAAATAGGTTATTATCCATCTATTAGTTAATAAAGAGATGTGGCTTACACGTCGATTATCGGCCAACCAATATCGTCAACAAATGTTTCATGCTTGTGCATTTGAGAAAAGATACTACTCCCTCCGTCCCAAATAAATGTTCACGATCAAAAAGGCATACAGTTTTAGAAATATGTAAATATTACACTTTTTTTAATCAACTTGATGACAAATTTCAACCTTAATAAATAGAGGGCGTAGAGGGATATTCAAACGGGAATAGTAACAAAATAAGAGAATAGAAAATCACGTGCAAAATCACATTTGATTTTCCACTACCGGTCGACACAAGGGTGTGCGCAACGAGGCCCGCGACCCCAATTCGCAGCCAAAGTCGTGTGAATCACATGTGATTTTACACGTGATTTTAGTGTAAAATCACATGTGGCTCAGCTGTTTTCTTATTCTCTTATTTTGTTACTTATCTCGTATGAACCTGACTCAGAGGGCGTATTAAGGTAGACTTGAAAAATACGCACTTACTTTTGAAAGTGGACACTTATTTTGGGATATACTAAAATAAAAATATGAACATTTGACTTTTGGATGGAGGGAGTATCATCAAGAGTGCTACAAATTCCAGTACTTCCACAAAGAGATCCTCCCTCCATCCCACAAAAATGTGAAATTGACTTCTGACACATAGTTTAACGAGCATCTTTGACTAATAATCAAATACCTAAAACATCTTTTAATAAGACAAAACCGAGGAAACATGTGAAACAAAATCAATCTTACAAATATTTGGTAAATACTAACGAGTAAATAGGAAATTTGGATTAGAATCTTACCAAAAATAGAAGAAATGTCGCATTCTTTGGGACGTAGGGGGGACTATCCTATTAATTAAGAGCAATTCTATTTTAGTTTGTCCAAAAATAAGTGTTCACTTTCAAAAGTAAGTTTATTTTTCCAATTCTATCCTTAATATGAGAATGGAAATTCTTTACTCCCTTATCATCATTAAAGGTAAATTTGTCATTTAGTTTATTAAAAAGTATAATTATTACACATTCCTAAAACTGGGTGATTGTTTCATTGTGAACACTTATTTTGGGACGGTGAGAGTAATTTATTCATATTTTTCAGATACCTAAATAGCACAACAAAATATACCTGTGAATCTTCACTGCCACTGGCAATAAACGCTTGCTGAAATCCACCAAAGCACGCTCTAACAATAAAGCGAGAACGTCTATGACCTCTATACTTGGAAACAAGTCGAATATTGCCTTGAATACTCCAGAGGTGTAATTCTTCATTCACAATACTAACCAGCAAGAACTTATTGTCCCCAGATAACGTGAACGAAACTATCGTCTGATCCTCCTTGATACATCTTTCCGCACCTGATTCTCTGTCAAGAATAACTATCATATTTTCCTTACAAATTGTAATCAACTTCCCATCACTAGTCGTTTGCAAGTCAGAGATCCTAAGAGTCTTTTGTCCCTTTAAACAGTCCATCTCTTTTCCATCCAAATCCCACATCATTATGCTTTTATCAGTCATTCCCGAAAAGATCCATTTCCCATCTGGAGACCAACTACAAGAAATAGAACCAATGAGACCCTTCTCGTAAACCTGAAGGCATTCACCGGAGGAAATATCCCAACGCCTGATAACTTCCTCCACACCACATGTGAGGATCTGATCATCATCTGGGCTCCATGAAACACATGAAACGGGTTTTTGGTGGCCGATTAATCTATGCTTTAAAGAGACTCTACCCTCCAAATTAACCTTTAAGAAACAAAATCAAGAAACTCATAATAGGAACATAAAAAGGATCATGGACAAAAAGAGTGAAGAACACATAAAAGAAATTGGAAACACATGGCTCCTAGTGGACTTTATCATAAGGGAAAATCTATACCAACCATCAATTTATCATCAAACTTACCACATTTCTTTCATGTAGAAAAAATGTGTTAATAAACATTCTCCTTCGTTATATTTAAACTCTCTCTGAAAAAGTGAAAAAATGGAAGATTTTGTTGTAACGTTGGTTGTTGCAATATACTTTATAAAGCAATGGCCATTAAGACTTGAGCAAAACTTTCTGGAACCAACTTCTAAGAAAAACATTAACACAATAAACTTGCACTGTTTTGAGCTTATTTGATCTGGTTATTATCAAGGAAAAAATATACGGCAACCACCAATGTTACTTCGAGGGACAATTTAATTAACAGGAAAGAGAATATTTATTACCTCACAGTTTCATTCTATTGAAAGAAATTAGGGTGATTTTGTTATGACTTTTGGTGGTTGAGATTTGAACTAGTATCAATCAGTAGCACTTCTACAGGTCAGATCAGTATTTCCATAAACACAAGGAACTCTTGGCTGGTAAAAGTACGTATGGGTGCTGAAGAGATGATAAAAAGTAAGCTACCAGTAATAATGGATCAAACAAATTAAACGTTTACAGAGGAAAAGAAACTGTCACCTCCCATATAATTGCAGAATGATCACTGGATGATGACGCCAAATATTTCCCATTTTTAGAATACTGCAAGTACCAAACTTCATTGTGGTGGTCTGGCAGAATCTGCAACGATATCAAGCAAAGAGAAAGAATCAGTATTCATAAACCAAGAAACCATATTGACGTAAATCAATCCTAACAACAATAAAAAGGCAAGAACTTTGGAAGAAGTCAAAGAAACAAATTAGAATGAATTTCCATTTAAGAAAATACTTTTTTACTCTCCTCTTTTAACTACTAAACCCAAACAAATCACAATTTTTTTTTGGAAAGAGGACGGAATTAATGACAACTTTGCAATCAACTTCGCCAACCAAGTGGTTTTTAGCCCAACTGCCCAATATTACCAAGAATGCCTCGGATATTAAATGAGATGTGAGAGGTTCAAGTGTGATAAGTGCCTTGATGCATGTTTGCTGAAAAGAAATAAAAAAGAATACTTATAATCTAATAAAATAACCAAGTAGCAACCCATTTTCATGCTAAATGTCATCAAAATACTTGACATCTAAATTGCATAACCTAACTCTGAGGTTGAAAGCAATCTGTCTAAACCTATAGCAGGAGTGGATTCTAATTTTTTACTCCCTCACACTTTGTCTTCATACCCCACAGTAATTGAAGTCATCAAGGTCAGCTAGGCAGGTGGCCAACAGTTTGAGGCCCAAACCTACTGTTGCAGGATTAGGCAGATCCAATAGACTGTGAAAGCCTGATTTATCTTGATTGTTATGATTATAATTAATACACTGCTGATTATTTTAATTACATGTATGATTATTATTAGGACAATTGCTAGTTGTTATGTTTTTGACTTCTATCTTTAAGATAATTAGTATCTTTATCATTATTATAAACATTCATCATTATTATGATAAGTAACTATCTTTCCTGTTAGGATAATCTTGGTTAGCTTTATCATATACAGGTAGCAATTCCATTGTTAGGAATATATTAATTCTGATTTTTTTTCTTAGAACTATCGATCATCTTCTTCTCTTCTACTTCTTGATATAATCCAGTATGACTATGAGTTTCATTTTTTCCTAAGCCTAAAAATGCAGTTAATATTGGAACATCAAGTCAGCTGAGTGAATACCTCCGAACTCAAATCATCCTTTCAAACTAGCAAGAAAAAACATGTATTTCAGAATACAATTGCTCAAATATTAATGAGCTGCATATGATAGATTCTTTTGCAGCTTATCTGCAACACAACACTGTCTGAGCCTCTTGAAGGTGACCTTTGCATAGGCTATTAGTTTTTGATCATTAGCTCAGAAAATGTTTTTTCACATGATCACATCATGTGAAACTTTTCCAACATGCAGCATAGAATTCCCAAGTTAAACCACTTGGGCACTAACATTGATACTAAGGGGCCTTTTACCAAACGCTAACCGGGTAAGCGCTTACCGGGCCTCTTACCTTACCACGAAAGCATGGCAAGGACCAAGAATCTTACTCGGTTAGCTGTTACTAGGTAAGAGACGGTTACAATAATCTTACTATGCCAATTTGATGGCCGAGAATCTTACCCAGTAACATGGGCCCCCAACCAAAAGTCATAGAAGTTGTGACTTGTTTATTTTTAAACCCTAATTCTAATCTTTACTCCAATCTTCTTCCCTTAATGCCCCCAACCTTCTTTTGTTGATGCCCCCAACTTTCTTTCAAGAATTCACTTATTGCTCCCTTTGACCCACTCATTGCTTTTGGTGTTGTAATTCTCAGAAATTTAAGTGTTCTTTTGGGTGATTTCTATATTTAAGACTGGCGGTTTTTTAGAATATAATTAATTTTGTCAGATTATTCATTTTTTGTTGCCGTTAATGGTGTCTTACTAAGGATTTCAGAATAACTTGAAAACCGAATAACCCAAAAACGTTTAAGCTGAACCTCCATTCAACTGTTAAGTGTGTACCCGATCACATGACTTTCTGGATCCGTCACTGCCTGGTAATGTAAGTGAGGGTGGTGACTCTTACCTAGTAAGCGCTTACCCAGCCCGTAGAAACTGTATTAGTGATTTGCAGTAAATTTATCAGAGCATGCTTCCTTTTGGGACATATGACTTCTTTCTAGACACCATCAGAAACCACTTACAATATAGTACAATACCACTAATTCAACTGCACTTCCCTGCATCAGAATGCACCACACCCAACATCATCAAAACTTAAAGGCAATGTGGGCCCCTAACTGGAGAGAAAACTTATCTTCCTAAGCTCAAAATTAAGTACAACTTTTATACACCTAACCTCAAAACAAATGTTTTAATCCTTAAAATCATTTATATGTCTCTCAATACAAAATAGACTGCTAGGATTCTTCCTCTATTGCAAGTAGCTCTTATGAGTCCTCCATGATACAGATAGGTGAGCTTAGAAAGGGATTACCCTTCCGGATAGAGACAACTTTAGAGATCAGGGGTTTGCTATTCCGGACCACTAGGCCTTGTTCTTACACATGATGATTGTTTAGTGTTTTTAAGATGCCATCTTCTCCTAGTTTTAAAATCATGAGTTAACAAACACACACACACACATATATTTATATATATATATATAGAGAGAGAGAGAGAGAGAGAAAGTGCCTAGGAAGACGGGCATCGTTAGAAATGATACACTATTTGTCAAGCTTCTATGACTTGGAGAAACTCACATGAACAAAAAGATCGTGTTTTCACGTAAAATGAAAAAGAAAGAGATGTGCTGACCTGTACTGTTTCTGAAGGAATCTTATCTCTTCCACAACGATGATCAGTTAATAATGAAGTTTCCCCAACCAAAGAATTGTGAAACAAGCAAGTGTCATGTTGCAAGTCAAGCGCTTGTTCTACTAATTGTAACAACCTTTTTTCTGGTATCATCACTGTTGGAGGAAATAATTTTTGCAAATCCTCAAGTAGCTCTGATCGAGGCTTTGATTTGACCATTTCTTGACCAGATATTCCATCGGTGACCCTGTGTGAAGGAGACAAAATGAGGGATGAAAGCTCACGGACTCTGATGTTGTTTATAGAAAGAGGTGCTATCTCAGTCCTCAGTGTCTTCAAAGCATCCATTACCTTTTCTCCATCCAGAAGTTCAAAAAATTTCTGCTGTAGTATTATAAAGCATGCCAACTTAATTATAGTTTCATCCACTATGCCAATTTTATGCAAAGAAGCTAAACTTTCGTCCCAACTACCATCAAGAATTTGTTGGATGAATACAGTAACTACAGATGAATGAAAAGGTATTCCCGACTCTTCTTCGAGATAAGCTCCAGTTTTACTATAGCCAAGAGAATACAATGCTTCAGCTATGATTCGAACAAATTCCACTTTCTTAACTCCTTTTGAACCAATTACTTCATCATCCCCTTGCAGGGCTAGGGGCCGAGCCATTGAAGCACAAGCACTGAATGAGCAACTTGAAGGTTCTTTTAGACACTCACCGTTTGAAAGACCTCTTAGTTCTCTAGAGGATGCTTTCACACGTTTTGAGGGTGGTTCATCATCCTCTACACCTCCCATGAAATGTGCAATCAGCCCATATATAACCACAATAAGAAGTCAGAGGAGGATGCACGGAGAGATTTTTTCAAGTACCTCCAATGAATCACAAATAACTTCCTAAATAAAGAAATGAAGAACAACTCAAGTAACATATCTAAATAAGTTTACAACAACTTGTGGTAAAAAGTTAACAAGGATACAAACAGATATAACTGAAACTATGTTTTCTTTTTTTAGTTACACATATACACGAAATAGTTCTACAGTTATCAAGATAGAAGTTGTGCACCACTAATTGTCTTAAAAAATCCGTAAGTTGTTATTTCAAAAACAAAATACATGCTTTACCAAATGGCATGCCTACTCAAGCTAGTAGATGTCCAGACCTATGTCAATACACCACTTGCATGGTAAAAAGAAACCCAAAACAAATGACAACTAGATTCATAAATCAGGATAAATCAATTGAATTGAGATACATGGCGGCCTTTAGACCTTTCCGAGGACATGATCTATGCTAGGAGTTCATGGAGTCGTAGGAATACGGTAGCGGATTTTGGTAGGTAAATGTTGGGAGGGTCAAGGAGCCAACATATAGGCTAGCAACGCCCTAAGATGGTTAGAAGAAAGAGATCTCGTCCTAGTGGTTGTCAGTCCTGCATTTCAAGTGGTTTAGTGTTTCCTTGCTTATTCAACTTATTTCCCTATTGCCTTTATTGTTTATTGTACTTGATGTTTGTTTGTACACACTCTTTCGCTACTTTTTCATCATCTCGTGCTCTCCTGTTTCTTTTTTAAAATTTGAATTGCAAGCCAAAGGTCTCACATAAACACCCTCTCTACGACTCTACCCCTTGGGTAAAAGAAAGGTCGACACATCCACAAACTCAATAAAAACATCAAATAACAAGTTTCCACCTATTCATTTATTAAAGAGTAAATCTATGAGGGCAACCAAACTTACCGTCAAACTAACCAACGTTTTCCTTCCTGAAAGAATGAGAATGTGATTATAACTTATAGGGAGAGAGAATGTGCATTTACTCGCATACTTTCTATAAAATGAAAAGTTTGATGAGAGCTACAAAAGTTGAATCATTGTTATTCAGTGTAGACTTCTCAGTTCTCACTCCAGTTCTAAACGAAATACAAATACTCCTTTTATTCAAAGAGGAGAGATATATTACCTAAGAACCTTAGACATGGTACTTTTCATATGAAAATTTGATTTGGATTTTGTTGCACACTTAACACCAACTGCAGTACCACAATGTAAAACTGTAGTTTTTTGGGAAAGAGAGAGTATTTCTTAATGAATGTAAAACTGTGTTCATTAAGCTAGAATTGATAAGGGCCTTTTTGACAAAGTAAACACCTATATTTTGCTATTTCTACTGCTTGCTACAGTTTTCAAGAATTGGTAATAACAGTATTTTGATTCTTTTTCCTCTTCTAATTTTTTTTAAGTATATAATATTTATATACGGCAAATGCAACAAAAAAACTCACACACCCTCCTCGCTTTTGGTGAGGTTTGAACCATTGACCTCCTAAGAGGCCAAAGACTCCAATACCGCTAGGCCAAAGGCCCTTTTGTCCTCTTCTAATTTATAGCTTCTAATGGAGTCTATGATTTTGTATATCAAAACAAACGAACAAAAAGACATCAACCACCTGATCCTAGGTGGATATCGTATTTGAAAGAACATCAGGTGGCACCCTGGTATATGTTTTCATATGTAATAGAAATAATAGGTTCTATTGTAACCATAGAGAAATGTAAATGGCTACAACTACAAGACGCAACAATCTAAACCTGCCCCTCGAATATACAGATTACGGGTGGGGGTGAAAAAAAGAAGAAGTTAGAAACATAATATTAAACCGGATAATTACCAAGTTGTTAATAGCTGCTCAAACCCCCCACAAACACTTCCTCTGTTGAACACCGACCTTAAACTTACACATTTTCTTTCAGGCACATTACATACAAGAATAATATAATTCTCTTATATGACATAAAAAACAGTCACATTATTCAAAAAAAAAAATTATAGAACTTGCTTATATCCAACAAATAAAAAACACTAGGTCTGTTCCTATCATCTACGGCAGCAGAAATTATCATTCCCAGACTCTGTCACCAAAATCATTTCAAGTAACGCATAAGATGTGTATGACACAATACCTGTCTGTTGCAACTTCAGGTCTACTGAATCAGATACGCTTAAGCAAATTCTGTTTTTCTGCTTATCAGACACAGCAATGTTTTTCTTGTCGGTGCTCTCGGGAATAGCTTGATGTATCTGAACACATCTTAAAAAGCTAAGAGGTTGCATTTAGTTGCAAAATGACAAAAATTATGAAACATGTTTGCTAAAATACAATTCTTACAACTTACTGATTGTCTTGATCTTTGTCAAGATATGTGAACCAATTGAGAAACTAAATATAAAAACTTATTAATTGATTTTTGAAGAACAGAGTATTTAATAGTAACCAAGGTGATTCCAGCCATTGTATTCATTTTATATGAATAACCTTGAGAAGGGCTTAAACATGGCATCTTGAATACAACTGCTCAAGAAAAGCTATAAGCTACTCCATTCCATATGAATTGAAAGGTTTGATTATTCATACTTAACAATATATGTATTTCAAATTCGTCCCATATCATAGAAAATGTTGGGTTCTTGTAGGATAGAAGGAGTAGTTGATTAGTTGCTAAGGTTACTTCTATCTTCACTAATTTACTTTTTTGCCCATTAGTAATTATTGCTTGAAATTAGTTAGTTACTTTGAATTTTATCCAAAGTTTCCTCTAATTTGTCTTTTATCAAGGGTCATTTTAGACATACGATCAATAGTCAAACATTTTTATTAAACTATGTGTCAAGTCAAAAGTTGCATTTTTGGGGGGATGGAGGATGTAAATAATAATATTTATTGTGAAAGCTAAAAGCTAGAATCTAAACACAACATGATCAACAAGAACAAGAAATGAAAGGATAGTAGGAAGCACTTGTTGGCCTTCAACGTGCATCCTTGAAATCATATTCTAAGATAAACAAAAAGACCAGTTTGAAGATCGACGAAAAAAATTAGATTTGCTAAAGAATAGCTTGCATACTAGTTGGATGAATTAAAAATCAATTGGACTTGGAAACGAGCAGAAACATGCGTAGGAATAGGAAGTAATATAAACCGCAAGAACTTTAAATGGAGAAGGGCTTTTAGTACTTAGAGATAACCTTAACAGCCACACCAAGACAAAATATACCCCCTCCATCCCCCAAAAGAATGCAACTGTTTCTATTTTTGGGTTGTCCCAAAAAAATGCAACATTCCATCTTTTAATAAAACTCCGAAGCAAAATTACTTATTTGTCCATGGCCCCTTCGACTACGAGGGCTTCCCGCCTCTCTGCTTCACCATCGTTATAGGTATGGAGCTGTCTATAAAGTCTGTTTTTTAAGCATACCAATTAGATACTCCTTAACCTAATTTTATACCAAAAGGACCCAGCATCAAGTAGGAAGGGATGGTCTTTCATTGCAAGAAGTATAACTAGAAAAGGATCTCCCTATTACTTTGAGAAGATATTCGTAGGTTTGACTGGCAAGCAGCGTGGGAAAATAGACCTTCTTTCTTTTCTAGCAATCATTACTGGATATTTGTGATAGTGATTTCGTTAAAAAAGTTCTATCGATTTTTGTCTTATAAAGGGGCAGTTTTAGGTAATCGATTACTTGTCAAAGACTCTCATTAAACTACGTATCAAGTCTAGCATTGCATCTTTTTAATGGAGGAAGTGGAAGTAGTTAATAACCAGTTAACCACACTGTAACTGTTGCACAATAAAGAAACCAAATTAACTCATACAAGAAATAGACTCCATACCAATGAGGAACAGAAATGTGTATTGTGTAAGCACAAGCTAGCCATCCCATCACACTGTCTAATAATCTTGGAAGAACTGAAGACATTCAAGTTGAAATGAAAAATAAAAAGCCAAAAAGGTATCATTTTATCGCAAGCAAACCGAGATTCTACACCCAATTAGACAGCAGATAAACAGTTATATTACTTCCTCGGTCCCCAAAAATCAAAACAAATCCATTCTCGGGATGTCATTTCTTATCTTTTTCGGAAACTTGCAAGCTAAATGTTAATTTGTCCAATTGTCAGCACTAAAAGTATTTGTGACATTGAATTTGGTCACAGGATCTGCAACTTTACCCTATTTCATCTATATAAAAAGAGAGTATGTTCTATGCTAATTTCCAAGGAAGCCTCTTATCAGACTTTCAAATATATTCCAACTCCAAGAAATTCAAGAACAATCATCTAAAGGTTGATCGATCACAAAACCCGTTTAAAACCCACACATGGAAATGTATCACGTTTAAATTTAAAAGCTAGTACATCCAACTTACTGTGATTCAAATTGACTTCTAGAACACTCTACAAAAGTATTTTCCACAAATGTTCATGAAGAAACAATATACACACCATATCAACCAACAAATTCATACAATAAAGAATACAGAATAGATCTAGGTTTCGTAATTGCAAGTTGGGTGTATCAGAAGGAAAACTAAAATGGGCAACAAGATTGAAATCAAGAGAGGGCGAGGATCGATACCTATTCAGTGGGACAAGAAAACCCTTGTTCTACACAGGCGAATTGAGGATTTCAATTGAAATTCCACATTTGAGTTTGGTTTCATGAAGATTGAGGCAGGGGGTAACTTCTAGGCTCATCGGTATGCAAACATTGAGGTAAACCAATTTGACAAAAAGAAAGTTAACAATTGAACCATCATATCCAAATATATAATATACATACAATTTGATGAGATATTGGGTAAAGAGCAATGACGTATTTTGTATCTATCTTTCCAAAATCACCCATAGCCGTTTACTAAATGGTACAAGGATAGAGAATGTTTAATGGTAAGAATGATTATAAGGATAGAGACTCTTATCAGTAAAGAGATACATAGATTTTAAGGTTATCGAATAAAAATGTTGCATGCAATGTTATTTTAATAGACTAAAATCTTTCCTCATAACTTAAAGTAAAAATGTTTACTATTAGCTGTAAACGTTTATCGGTTAAATGTTGAATGAATGACACCTAATATAAATATTCATTGGATCAGGGCAAGGGGTTGTTTACTAATACGTTGTCCGCTAAAAAGTGTTGTCAAAAATGTTGAATATTATAATGTGATAGTTTGATTCGGGTTCATACGATAACTATACCTGTAACACCCGTAATTTTGGGTGATCTTGTGCTAATTTGAGCTCGTTTGGGCATTTGATAATCTACGTCGGTGGGTTGTTGTTTGGGTTTAATCTTCGGGTTTAGTTGAGCTTCCTTGTTGACAAAACGGATCGTTTCGGGTCGAAATCGCGCCAAGAGAGCCTTGAGCGACTATGCCCAGGAGTCAAAGTCGCAGGTGGAGGGGAGCTTGTTGGACAAATTCAGAATAATCGGCCTGGGGAGCGACATTGCCCCGGCGACTATGACCAGGGCAATGTCGCCTGTCATAGTCACGGAGGGGGGCTAGCAGTATATTAAGCCTTACTTACGGGATTTTCTCATTAGGTCTAAATTTGGGAAGCTCTAGGGCGATTTTTCTGCAGTTCAAGGTAAGCCTCTTCCCCAAATCATCTTCCCTCATTAATACTCCTAGCTACCACCTCTTTTGAGCATTTATGATGTTCTTTAGGTGTTTTTAAGCTTTAAGTGAAAAGATTAAAGTTGTCCAACCTCCATCCACCATCCTCTTCATCTTAGGGTTTGGTTTTCTCTTTGAAAACTACCAAGGTGAGTTCATTATCTTTATAAAACTTCATACATGCTAAAATGTAGGTTTTCACCATCTAAATATCTCCACCTTTATTTTGTTGTCTTGTATGAACTTTGTACCTAAACCTAACTTTTGGAGATTTTAGGGTTTTATGGTAAAAATATGATTCCTTGAGTTGATGAACTACTGTGTTGAATTGCTGATAAGTTTGTGCATGGGGACTTGGTTTAAATACTTGGGATCCAAATTAGGGTTTTGAATTATTAAAGAGAACCGAATGGTTGAGAACTTGAGTTATTAAACTTAGAATATGGGAATATGATTCAAATGGCGACTTTAAACCTCTTGGTAAAATTATGTGAGTAAATATGTGAAAACTCTCATTTGTCAATGTCTTGGTTGATATTCTTAAATGTTGATTCACCGGTTAGCTTCTTAGCTTTATGTGGCATATTTGGTTTCATTTGGGAGTCATGACCCCATACTTGTTGTGGCATTTTGTCCGACGTTGAGACATTAGTTTCTCACGTCGAGGCACGTTCAGGCATCGGATTGGGTTATAAGTCCTGCGTGCTAAGTATTACGATATTGGATGAGGATTTCAACGTAAGGACCCTATGTGGTTGAAGTTGACTTTTCGTGGGTGTACGTTTAAAGTCACCGAGCCTAACATCCCTTGCATGTACTTTCTATATGTATTGGTTTTACTAACTTGTCAAGTGGCTTACTCTTGTGTTCCGTTACTTGTGTTAGTAAGCGGTTCCCCCCCGTTAACCCAAGAGGAATCTGTCTATGGTAAAGGGTATTGTCTTCATTATTACAAATCCAATTATTTACTTTTGATTACTTTGATTTCCTTTAAATACAAATGTTTGATCTCACTAGGCTTTAGTCTAACACTTTTTTCTTAAAATGACATATATAACATGTCATCCTAGCAGCGGGGTTCGCCGGGATTGAGTGGTCGACTTTGGGGTCGAGAGCGGTCTTTTTGAAAGATATATGTTGACCGATACAAGTGGACACACATTTTGGAAGAATAGCAATACCCGACTTTAATCTCTCTTGTCTAAGCTAAATTATTAGGTTGTTGAATATTATTCTTCATCTTATTTAGTTTGTAGAGGCCATAACATTATTTCCCCGTTTACGGGATGATACCTTGGGTTGATTTATCACGTCTTTGTTTACTCAAGTTTACTCATTTTACAGCTGTCATATTGTCAATTTCCGAATTTTTATTTTCCTCTAAAATTTAGGGTGTTATAAGTTGGTATCAGAGCAGTAGTTTAAGTGAACTAGGTATGAATGTAGAATACCTAGACTTAAGTTGTTATTCTAAGTTATGACAAGTGAGAATGGGTATAACTCTTAAGATAGGATGGTCTTAGGGTCGACGGAAATTACACAAATTGAGAGTTATGGTAATGGTGATGAAAATTCTTACGTATCACATGTTCATAATTTCACTTAGCTAACGTTATTATGAAGATGTTTTACGTGATTATGTTTGTTTTCCATTGTTATAATGATTAATGAATGTAGTAGTACGTTTCCTTGTCTATAATTTGTATAATCTATCTCTCACCTATATCTCGTGTATGTGTGGCAGACAATGGTAAATACTCGAAATCGACCGAAGGGTCAAGAGGCATCATCATCTACGGCCGACCACCCTAGAGTTACAACAACGGACTTGCCCCCGCAACCGCAAAATGTGATGGGTAGAGGGCCCGAACATGTGCCCCGTTGCAACATAGCCTCACCCGAACCAATAATGGAAGAAGTGACCCCGAAATCAAGGATGATGGATCGAATGATGCAAGCCATGAACACAACGATTGCCCAATAACGGGAAATGTTTTTAAAGCTACAGGAAGACCGAGATACTAGCAACCGTAGACACAAAGCGGTCGCGGAAAACATTTTGGTGGCGGGATCCGGGGGTACCAGACCCGAAATTCCTTCTAATGAGACCCCAACCCCGGAAGCAAGACAAGTGTCAAAGACTTGCACTTTTAAGGCATTCCTCGGATGCCGACCACCGGAGTTTAAAGGCTCAGACGACCCGGTGGCATGCATGAACTGGATCCGAGAAATGGCCTTTCGATCGAGCGAGTGTGGGGAAAACCAGAAAGCCATATTCGGGTCTCAAATGCTTAGAGGGGCGGCCCTCACATGGTGGAATGTATATTCCACTTCCGTTGAAGCTGCAGTAATGGCCAAACTAAGTTAGGAAACTTTCAAGAAAAAGGTAATGGAAGAATTTTGTAACGAACGAGCCATGGACCGAATCATTGACGAATTATGTGGTTTGAAGAAAGGGAATTTGTCAGTAAAGAAGTATAACAAGTTGTTTATGGAAAAACTAGTTTTGGTGGGACATCTTGTAACACCCTCAAATATGGAAATAGCAATTTATTTAAAATTTTCTAAATACATCAATAATTGAATCATCTACAACCACAATTTAGATTCGACTACAATACACAAACATTCAATCTTTACATACAAACTACAAAGGACGGGTGCTACCAAAACCCAATAATAGTCGCTATCTCCAACTTGCGGAAGACTTCCCCAATTACTTACTTTAGTGTCTAGCTAAGGCTCTACGCTTCATAGAACTGCTAGAACTCAACTCCCAACTGAAACCTGATGCACATGCCGACAAATAAAAGGGTTAGGCTTAACGCCTAGTGAGCTCAAGAGTTTTCAACATATATAATTAAATCATTTAGAAAGGAAGGATGCGAATAAAATCATAATCTTTCAAAATGATATGCTTCACTTATGAAAACGACTCATTTACCAATAACAATGCACTTTGTACGAAAGAGGCACCGGGTTAACTGTTAACCA
Source organism: Arctium lappa (assembly GCA_023525745.1). NCBI lineage: Eukaryota > Viridiplantae > Streptophyta > Magnoliopsida > Asterales > Asteraceae > Arctium > Arctium lappa. The sequence goes on along the minus strand of CM042052.1, from coordinate 84,582,663 downwards.
AAACCAAACTGCTTTAAAGACGAGGATCTCAATATGAGACGCATATATATAAAGTAAACCGGAACTTGCTACAAAGTAAAATAGAGAGCGGACTCCCAAATTTATAAAACACGGTTAGCACTTTGTAACTTGAAATACCCAACACGGGTGAAACGTGACACACAACCCATAAATCATAGATGGAGATCTATATAATTAAACATCGTCCGGAACACGTCTTTAAACCCAAAACTCACACGACCATAAAATGGACGAGAATGAATACCGACACGTGGAAATGACGCGGTCCATGCGAACCTTAGTATACGTGGGAAGAACCCAATATTAGAATCATCAATTGCCGTCATTCACTTAAAAACTCTTTTTGGTAAAAATACCACATTACCCAAATAAAATACCACGAATCAACGATGAGGAGATCCGTAAACACCGAGAATAGAGAACACGTAAGTAGGCCGTTCACGCGACTTCCTTACATGTCCTCTAAACGTTTCCATCTTGGGTGGCGAGAACACGTGAATGGGGCCACCCTTGATGTTGTTGGATTTCACCACGAACCCCGGACTTAGTTCCCATGCCATACCAGACATCACAACCTCAATCCGTATTACTGCCTTTAGCCCTACTCCGTCGAGTTCCACCCCAAGGAGTTACGGGCACGGGTGCCTATCCAACCTAGGCGAGTTACACCTCAACGACTCGTGCCGCTTATTGCCTACTCGCTAGCAAACCCGAGCGATCACTAAAAGTAACCCAAAACCTCCGGCCTTACAAGACCAACAGAACTTACGTGCCTATGGATCCATTACAACACTGTCTAACGTTACATGACTCCAATTGGATGACCACACACCCAAAACATGTAACTCACCAACGATATGAAATTAATCGTCATCTCAGTCAAAACCCCTACTGGTTATGACTCCGGACAAACGTCCACACTGCTCGTTTAAATCAAAAACCCCCGCTGGTCATAACTCCGGACAAATGTCCACACGACTCGTTTAAATCAAAAACCCCCGCTGGTTATAACTCCGGACAAATGTCCACACGACTCGTTTAAATCAAAAACCGAGCCAAAGGCCCAACGCCTTACATAAATTTCCAACAAAAGCCTTTGTACATAAAAACACGTTTAGCCGACTGACAAAGACACAACGGTCCCAAGAGTGTAATAATAACACAAACTCAACATTGATTGCGGCAACCCATTTCCCAAATAAACTCTTTACTCTTATTTCCCAAAATACCTCGCGACACAGTCATGCACATTTTCCAAATAGACGTAAGTACAAACTCATGTAAATGACATTTACATCAAATGAACTCCATTTATATAATGTACGTCAAATAAACATATCAAAATGCTTTATTTGTCAACAAGCCCAAAATCACCAAAAATGCATGAGTCATGAGTGTCTAAAGACGGATATAACCAAATACTCAACTTATCAGCAGTTAACCATTTCATGTAAAACACTTTAAAATAAACATTTTGGCATGTACACCGTTTTCACAAATCAACTTGAACTCACCTTGCTAGATTTAGGCTAAATCTATATTTCACCCCACTTGAGCTCCTTTGAAGAAACTTGAATCCATAAGCACGATTCTTCCAAGACCTAGATCCACACACTTCCAAACATAAACAATCATAATCAACCCCTTTAGAAATGTTCCCCAAACATTTACATGAACTTTTCATCTTATACCAAAACCCTAATTTCCCATACTTGAAGAAGGAGAAGATTACCTCAACCAATAGCTTGAATCACCAACCAAAACACTTGTAGATCTCCAAAACGAACCATAAGCTTCTAATCTTCAAATGGTGAAAGGGTTAGATGAAATCCTTAAGAACTTGGTGAGGAGATGAAGATGAAGGTTTTGTGGTTCAATATCTCAATTAGCTAAGTGATGATGAAGTATGAGGGTTGAGGAGGAAAACCCTCCAAATAGGTAGAGGTTCGACATTTGAGGTTTGGGAGAGAAGAGGGAAGAAGATTTAGGGTTTGGGTTGAGAGAAATGAGGTTAAATGGCTGAAAATCGGGTTTTAGCTCAACAGGGTGCTCCGCGGGTTATGCCGCGACCTTAAGTCGCGGCATAAGCCGCCCGTTTCCCCCGAACACTCACATCCAGTGAGTTACGCGACTTGTGTCGCGAGTCAAAGTCGCGTGCCAAGTCGCGGTAGTCCAAAACTTCGGTTTTCTCGTGTCATTCGAACCAGATTCGATTCCCGATGATTCCAAAGTAAAACTTGCCTGAATCTCGATACATTTACGTCCCACGAGTCAACCGACTCCTAAAATAACACCTCGGGAAATTCCCAAATTTACGGGTGTTACACATCTAGTCCAAACCGAAAGAGTGAAGATCAAAACTTACATCAAGGATTTGCCTACCAAGATGATGAATATGGTTCGGGTGTCAAATGCCTCTATTCTTCGGGAGGCAAACGAGGAAGCACAACTCGTAGAAGATTCTTATGGCTCAAGCAAGATGGAGAGAAACGGTGTAATTGAGAAAAGAAAATGGGAGGGGAGTCCGATGCACTCCAAGAGACCAAGGTCGTTCAACAACAACAGTCAACGAGGGGTTGGCCCGAGACGAGATGTTCCTTGGTGTTCCAAGTGTCAAAGCAAACATCTCGACCCTTGTAACTCAGGATCCGAGCCATGTTTTAAATGTGGCAAGCCCGGTCACAGTTTCCGAGATTGCCCAATCAGAGGGCAAATTTATTTTGGATGCAAGGAGTCGGGACACATTATGTAACACCCTCAAATCTGGAAATAGTAACTAATTTAATTTTTTTAAATACATCGACATTTAATTCATGTACAATCATAATTTAAGATTTAACCTCGATACACACATTCTTTTCTATACATACATACTATAATAAAGACGGGTGCTACTAAAACCCGATACAGTCACTATCTCCAAGATACGGAAGACTTCACCAACTACTTACATTTGCACAAAGCTAAGGCTCAACTCTTCATAGCTGCTAGAACCAAACCCCCAACTGGTACCTGATGCACATGCCGACAAATAAAAGGGTCAGGCTTAACGCCTAGTGAGTTCAAGAGTTTTACATGAGAAAATATAACATTAAAGGAATGGATCAAGCTTGGAATCATGACCGTTCAATGGATGCACTTTAAAACGTATAAAATAACTCGGATCCAATGTTATGCACTTTCAAAGATAAACACCTCATTTCAAATATGATTTATAAATTGAAGTAATGTAGACTAGCTCGAAACATGAATATGAAACGACTTCCATTTAAGATATGCAGATAAAACGTTATGTTCCAAAACACCCAGACACGGGTGGGCCAAAATACTCAACCCATGAATCATCACCAAAACCCCATATATCGTACGTCCAAAAACATGGACACTAGGTCCAATACTCACGCAACCGTGAAGAGCCATTGACAATAAAAATAAGGCATCCTTTTATTTGAAATATTGATAGCCAACAACAGGGGAGACCCGTATCCGTTGAGAGTGGAGGAAACACAAAAGTATACTACCCAAGCAACGTTAATCGCATGACACCTCCCGACATCCCAGCCCGGTGCCCCTACGACTTCTTTACAAGTGTCACCCCAAGTCAGTTGACCTTGATGGATCATTCCGAAGAACTCCATCCCGAAGGCCCGACACACTTAAAGACTACCTCCCAGGCATTACTTCAAGCGGCGGATGTCATAGCGCCTACTATTCCGGTAGCACTAGCCGACTCAACCCTCCTAGCGATCACTTGTAAAGTTTTCGGTCATAAAACATGGGTACCGAAGTTTAACCCCGCAATACCCAATTGACCATCCAAAACAGACTGACTCACGTGCCTATGGATCCATTGCACACTGTCTAACCTTCCCGGACTAAACATGAATGACCAAAGCACTCAAGTCCGTAACCAACCTCAATACGCATCACAGCGCATTAATACGTACGTCATAAATGGACTCTACATTGAGCCATATAAAATCGGACAAGTGTCATCGAGACTCCTTTAATACGACATTGAGCCAAAATGCTCAAAACCTCTTTTAACCAAAAATTACGTTTTGCAAGTAATAAACTCACTCAACCCATACCATGAAATTACGTGCTCCAAAATACTCGAATGGACTCCAACATAATTTAAGTCGGGTCAAAAAGGTTTTCCAAATGGATTTATGCTCCTTGTCCTTTCAAAACGTCCCATAACACAAAATTGAACCATTTACCCCAAACAACGTTAAAATGTCTTTTAACCAAATAATCTTATTTACGCAATAAGTTACCAAACACACCAATTTATGACTCATTTATCAAAATGTCCAAAAATCACAAGGATGTGTATTATACAAGTTTATAAAGTTAAACACTTTCAAAATAACCAAACTGATTAGCAGTTAACAATTTAATGTAAGATGTAAATACTTTTAAATAACCATTTTGGCATGTACACCGTTTTCACAAATCAACTTGAACTCACCTTGCTAGGTTAAGTTAAACCTAGTTTTCAATCCACAACCATTGGCCTCCAAAATCATAGATCTCACCCAAAGCTTTCCGAAGACATCCATTCTAACTCTTTAATCCAAGCTTCCAAAACCTAGATCCACACATTTTCAACCGTAAATAACCATATCCAACCATATAGAAACATTCCCCAAACATATCACACCAAAATCTCCATTTTGGTCCAAACCCTAATTTTTAACCCAAATATTCCAAAATCTTACAAACTAAAACTAGAGTAACATAATACTTAGGAAATCATCAATGAACCCTTTACATCACTTAATGTGGTTTAGAAAAGGAGAAGGCAAACTTACCACATAGGTTTTGAGCAAAACCCTAAAACTTATAAATTTCCAGGAATGAGAAGGAACACTTGATCTAGCACATGAGGTTGGGGTTGCAAGCTTGCTGATGATGGAACACCTTAGAATCCATGGAAATGACCTTAAAATGGGTTAGGGTTTGTGGGGAATGAAGGAGGAACGATTTGGGAGTGAATGGGGAAGTTTGGACATGAGAAAGTGAAGAAAAGGCTGAAAACTCGAACTTAACAGCGCACTGGTCCTCTGGTGCCCTGACAATGTCGCCAGGTGTCCCCAGGCCGCGATACATCCCCTGTGATTGTGACAGTGCTACTATGACACTGTCATAGTCGCTGGGCATTATCGCGGGACCTTCCCGGAGCCCCGAAACCCGACCTTTTCACTTCCAAGACTCCTGATACTCCAAGGGACTTTAAACAATACATTTCCCAACAAAACCTCACTGTTTACATGTCGCAGAAATGTCTGGGTGACGTTTACTTACCTAAAACTACGGGTGTTACACATTAGGAGCGAGTGTCCGAAGACAAGGTCGGGTTTCAGCGGAGGGAAGAAGGTGGACCCTCCGAAAGCAACGGGAACTACATTTCAGATGACTACCGAGGAGGCGAAGGCTTCGACAGATGTAGTGTTGGGTACGTCTCTCCTAAACTCCGTACCTTCGCGCGTTTTATTTGATTCGGGGGCTAGCTTTTCGTTTGTGTCAAGTTCATTTTGTTCAAAGTTGTCCGTACTAGTTTAGAAGATGCTTTAGTGGTAGAGTTAGCGGATGACGATCAAGTAGTGATTTGGGACATCCTTAAAGGTTGCAAGCTAGAAATTGAAGGAATAGAATTTCCAGTTAATCTAATGCCAATGGTCATTGGAGGATTCGATGTTGTTATCGGGATGGACTGGTTGGCGAATAACCAGGCCGAGATCCTTTGTGCTAAAAAAGTTGATTCGAATTCCGATTTCGAATGCCGAGTCGGTGACCGTGTATGGCGAGAGGCGAAAAGGCGAAGTAACAATAATCAGCATGGTGAAAGCACTGAAATGTTTATCGAAAGAATGCTCATTCTTTTTGGCGTATGTTATAGACGCCAAACTCGAGAAGAAAAAGCTTGAAGACGTGAAAGTGGTGAATGAGTTTTCCGATGTGTTTCCGGATGAATTGTCTGGCTTACCACCCGATCGCCAGGTGGATTCAAGATTAACCTAACACCGGGAGCGCCTCCGATAGCCAGAGCCCCATATCGTCTGCCTCCATCAGAGATGAAAAAGATGATGGGACAGTTGCAAGACCTTGTTGAAAAGGGTTCGTGAGACCGAGCTCGTCGCCATGGGGAACACCGGTCTTATTTGTGAAGAAGAAAGATGGCACCATGCGGATGTGCATCGATTATAGGGAATCGAATAAAGTGACTGTGAAGAATAAATACCCACTCCCTATAATCGATGACTTGTTCGACCAACTTCAAGGAGCAGGTTGTTTTTCGAATATCGATTTACGTTTGGGTTACCACCAAGTGAAGGTCAAGAAGGACGACATTCCGAAGACCGCATTTAGGACGTGTTATGGTCACTATGAGTTCTTGGTGATGCCCTTTGGATTGACAAACGCCCCGACGGTGTTCACGGACTTAATGAACCGCGTATGCCGACCTCTCATTGATAAGTTGGCCACTATGTTCATTAACGACATTCTCATTTACTCCAATAACAAATCTGAGCACGCGCGTCACCTTAGTGATGTTTTAGAGGTTTTGAGGAAGGATAAACTTTATGCGAAATTTTCTAAGTGTGAGTTTTGGTTGAAGGAAGTGTAGTTCTTGGGGCACGTGATCACGAAAGACGGAGTGAAAGTGGATCATGCGAAGATAGAAGCTACGATGAATTGGGAACCTCCCAAGAGTCCATCCGAAATCTAAAGCTTTTTGGGATTGGTGGGTTACTACCGAAGATTCATCCAAGATTTCTCCAATATTGCTTCTTCATTAACCGCCCTAACCAAAAATAATGTGAAGTTCGTATGGACCAAATCTCAAGATAAATCCTTCCGGACCTTGCAAAAGAAGTTGTGTGAGGCCCCGATCTTATCCTTGCCAGAGGGATCGAAGAATTTCGTGGTTTATAGTGATGCATCTAAGATGGGTCTTGGGTGGGTACTCATGCAAAGGGAAAAGGTGATTGTCTACGCATCAAGGCAATTGAAAGTGCACGAGAAGAATTACCCCACTCATGACTTGGAATTGGTGGTGGTAGTGTTCGCGTTGAAGTTGTGGCGACACTATCTTTATGGCACGAAGTGTACCTTGTACACGAACCACAAGAGCTTGAAGTATGCCTTTGATCAGAAGGAGCTCAACATGAGACAAAGAAGATGGTTGGAACTACTCAAGGACTACGATTATGAACTACTTTACCACCCGGGTAAAGCAAATGTAGTGGTCGATGCCTTGAGTCGAAAAGAGTATAGTGGGAGACTTCAAGCCAAGCTTACGAGAATCGAATTAGTGTCAAGTCTCATGGAAAGGATCAAAGCGTCACAAACCGAGGCTTTGTTGGAGGATAATCTCAAAGATGAAGTAATGGCCAAGCAACGCCTACTCTTGACCAAAGATAGCCGAGGGATAAATGTTTTGATGGACGAGTTTGGGTGCCAAAGATTGGCGGGAACCAGGAGATACTCTTGGAAGACGCACACAAGTCCAAATACTCTATCCACCCGGGAAGTACGAAGATGTACAGGGACTTGAAGTTGCACTATTGGTGGTCGGTTATGAAGTTAGATGTGGCACACTATGTGGAGCGATGCGTGACTTGCTCGCAAGTGAAGGCCGAGCACCAACGACCTTATGGGAGCCTTCAATCGTTGGAAATACCCGAGTGGAAGTGGGACAATATTACTATGGACTTCGTGACCAAGCTACCAAAGACTTTGAGGGGCACGACACCATTTGGGTGATTGTCGACCGGTTAACGAAGAGTGCGCATTTTCTAACGATGAGGGAAACCTTGCTAATGGATAAGTTGGAAAAACTTTACATTTATGAAGTGGTCTCTAGACACGGTATACCCTTGTCTATATTCTCTGATCGTGATAGTTGGTTTACATCAAGATTTTGGGGATCCTTACAACAAGAATTGGGCACGCGGGTGAACTTGAGCACGACTTACCACCCACAAACCGACAGACAAAGCGAAAGGACGATATAAACCTTGGAAGACATGCTTAAATCATGCGTGATCGACTTTGGCGGTAATTGGGATACCCATTTACCTTTGGTAGAGTTTGCTTACAACAACAATTACCACTACAGTCTTGGGGCGACACCGTTTGAAGCCTTGTACGGGCGAAAGTGTAGGACCCCTGTGTGTTGGCTAGAGGCGGGTGAGAAGCAATTTGCTGGCCTGGAAATTGTTCAAGAGACGGCTGATAAGGTCAAAGCCATCCGAGAACGTTTGAAGGTGGCGCAAGATCAACAAAAGAGTTATGCCGACCAAAAGAGACGACCTGTAGAGTTTCAAGTGGGGGATCGTGTAACGTTGAAGGTGTCCCCTGAGACATTAGTTTCTCACGTCGAGGCACGTTCAGGCATCGAATTGGGTTATAAGTCCTGCGTGCTAAGTATTACGATATTGGATGAGGATTTCAACGTAAGGACCCTATGTGGTTGAAGTTGACTTTCCGTGGGTGTACATTTAAAGCCACCGAGCCTAACATCCTTTGCGTGTACTTTCTATGTGTATTGGTTTTACTAATTTGTCAAGTGACTTACTCTTGTGTTCCGTCACTTGTGTTAGTAAGTGGGTCTCCCTCGTTAACCCAAGAGGAATCTGTCTATGGTAAAGGGTATTATCCTCATTATTACAAATCCAATTCTTTACTTATGCTTACTTTGATTTCCTTTAAATACAAATGTTTGATCTCACTAGGCTTTAGCCTAATACTTTTTCTTAAAATGACATGTATAACAGGTCATCCTAGCAACAGGGTTCGCCGGGATTGAGTGGTCGACTTTGGGGTCGAGAGCGGTCTTTTTGAAAGATATATGTTGCCCGATACAACGTTGATAGTGGACATACATTTTGGAAGAATAGCAATACCCGACCTTAATCTCTCTTGTCTAAGTTATATTATTAGGTTGTTGAATATTATTTTTCGTCTGATTTAGTTTGTAAAGGCCATAACATTATTTCCCCGTTTACGGGATGATACCTTGGGTTGTTTTATCGGGTAATTGTTTATTCAGGTTTACTCATTTTATAGCCGTCATATTGCCAATTTTCGAATTTTTATTTTTCTCTAAAATTTAGGGTGTTACAATACCTAAATAAGAAAAATAAGAAAATGATTTTACACTAGAGTCACATGTGATTTTACACGAGAATCACATGTGATTCTACACTAAAATCACGTATAAAATCACATGTGATTCACGCGACTTTTGCGGCGACCTAAGGTCGCGGGCCAAATCGCCCGTACACCCCTTTGTTGACTGTTAAAGTAAAATCACATGTGATTTTGCACATGATTTGACTATTTTCTTATTTAGTTATTGTTCTCGTTTGAACATACATCGTGATTGTTTACCAAATTGTTTCATATGAATGACAACATATAACATTCATAATTTAAATGTACTTGGACTATAAAATAAACTGAATTTCCACATAATAGCTTATGTAAAAGTATTCATCGTCTTGAAAATTCTAATGCGTTTCATGTATTTTTACTTTGTTGTTTCATTCATGTTGTTCTACGATAGTGGTAAACATTGTATTTTCGTCGTATTTTACAAGTAATTGATCTTAGATATTGCATTTCCTTATAAAAGTAAGGATTGCGAAATAATCAATCACCACGTGACTAGAAAAATGATGAAAGTCATTTGTTTTAGGATATAACTTTTTTTGGTAACCATGGGTTTCCGGACCAACTTACGTTCACCGACTAATCCACGGGCGACCACGAATGGCCTGGAATCATCGCAGGTGAATCTTCATGGTCACAAACGTTTTGACAGTGTCTGGATTTAAACCCTAGGTGCGTGAGACATCCCCCAAATGTTTTACCAGTGCGTCACAACCTAAGTGGTTCAACTATAAAATATTGCTTTCAAGGCACCCATGCACATTCGATAACGTTTCTAAATTGTGCATCTGCATGATTGAACATTTATCATATTGCAATATGAGGTAAAAAATCCATGAATATGTGGCATCACATAGATTATGTTTATCTACAATTACATATACAATCTACAAATATTATAAACAAAAACATTTTAATGATACGAAATAATGATACATTATTGATGTAGGGAACGTAAATCTCGAAGTTGCATTAAATGAAACTTCTCTCAAAGCTTCAAAATCATGTGCAATGTTTCCTCATCTAACCCAAACAGATGTAAATATTGTATTAAAACCACAATTTGTTAACACATTTTGGTAGCACTTGCCTATTCATTTTCATATATACCTTGCTTACTCATCACTAGGCACAATTGTATGTATCAGGGTTCCATCTAGTATTCTTATAACCCCATTTCGGAAGAAAACCATAGTATATTTATGTTTTTGGTCCCTGTGGCATGGCGATTTTTAACATAGCAAGTCTTTATACTTCATCTATTACGTAGAACACCTGATGGTATGCACTTTTTTAGGGCTTTGTGCCTAGACCAAACGACCATTCAACAAATTCGTTAAAATCGAGGGTAAAATGGTCTTTTCATTTTCTTGATTTTCCGTTTTTTAATTAGGGAACGAAATGTAAACTCCAAGGGATAAATATAAACACCAGTCATGTTCTTCTCCAGGGCTCCATCCCTCTCATTGAATACCACCAGTCACCGTGAGCTCTCCCCCCCCCCCCCCCCACTGTACACCATATCCCCCCCACTATACACGTTTTCAAACTTTCACAAGTGTTTCTTTCTTCAGAATATACACACATCACATGGTCTGTTCCCCCTACAGTCGCCGACTCCACTGTCGTACACAAATGCTTTCAAGAAGTCCATTAGGATATTTGCTTATGTTTATGGAATCAACACACACACACACACACCCATAATTATGGGGTGGGTTTGATCATAACACAAAACACACACACATATACATTAGCGGGGGTGGGTTCGCGGTGGTACGATGATGGTGGTGGTATGGGTTCACCGTGGTGGGAGTGGAATTGATCATAACGTAAAACGGGTACGAAGCAATGTTGGGGTCATCGAAGTAGTGCGGAATGATGAGAGGGGTTGACACCAGAGATGGAAGGAGTAGAGGAATAATGAGCGGGGTGGGTTCATGGTTACGAGGTGCGCTGATGGTGGTGTGCGACCGACGTAGAACGGTGGCCGGTTGAGGTGTACAACGATGACCAATAGTTGGAGAAAGTTCTAACGGTGACTAACGATCTTCATCCCTCTGATCGTGTGTGTATATATATATATATATATATATATATATAGTCAAAAATGTTGTAAAAGACAAAAAAAAGGAAATGCGCTCGGAGTTAATGGATGAAATGGGTGGCTTTTTGGTCGAGGGACCAAATCCGTGAGAAAGTGCATACCCCCAGGTAATCTATGTAATATATGAAGTTTAGTGACTAGTTCATAAAAAATGACATACCATAAGGACCAATTCTTTAATTTACTAAAAAAAAAATACTATTAGGAACTTGTAAAAAATTCCAAACAATTTAGAAGTTATCAAATCAATAATATACCAGAAAAATTTATTTGAGCTACCTAAATCTCTCTCACATATTTGGTGTTGAATCTAAGGATGTTTGCCCTCTCTTGCGGACTTCATCGCTTATCCCAATACTTAACTAAAACGTTTATGAATAGTCCGCATGAGTGTTGAAATTCCCATTTAACCATTATAACCAACAATAATTGTCGAAAATAAACCACAAGGGTTGTGGCGTACTGGTTAAGGTCTGGGGGATGTGGTGAAATATATCATCTGTCCAGGGTTCGAATCTAGGCGTAAACAACAATTGTGGCCACTGAGGTTTAATCAGGATTGATGTCTTACAATTATATTTTGTCAAAGGATTAGCCTACGACACCCTTAAAAATAAAATATAAAATAAAGTAATTGTCGAAAATATATTCAACACTTGTATGCATACTTACTTGTGACCAATTATGTTTTAAATGGTTACATAACATTATTAAGACATCAACACATCAATTTTTGACATTGTGTATTAGATCAACCTAGTAATTTATATGTGTACGTATGTCCGGTCAAACCCGAAGTCTTATCTATTACCTTTCCTATTATAGTTGAAACTCTTATTCTCAAATAGCAATATATAACAGCCACAATCATAATATTTTTGATTCATATATGTCATTTCAAATATAAAAACTCAAAACAACGTCATTTTATGTTTCAAAATAAATATAACATCAAGGCTACAAAAATAAAAAATAAAAAACCTGCTTGAAACACACTTACCATCAAATTAAGTGGCGCAATCCGCAACATTATTAACGACTTTATTTTGTTGTTTATAGAAAATTTATAAGCATATATTAAAAGAAGAATTTAAAATAGGAAAAGATAAAATGTGAGATTCATTTAAGTGTTTCATCTTATTTTCTTGATATTTACTCGTCTTGTTCTTTAACTTTGTCTATTTATCTATGCTCCATACTTTCACTTGAAGTAATTATAATGATTTTTCATCTGTCTTTGCTCAACAACAAAATCATGAATCTTTTGTAGTATTTTTGTTACTTATTATAATAAATAAATTATTACATGCTTGATGCAACATGTTATAGCATTCTTATAGTACGTGTAACTGGAGACATAAAATATAAACCGATTATTTTATTTACTTTGCCCATGCTGGGAGAGAAAAGGTGTCAAGATGAATATCGAGTCTTCATTTTTCGTTTACTCGTTGGCTATAAATATGACCTTTGAATTTTTGTTATTTGGATATTGGTTGTTTCTTTAAGGTAAATATAATTAATGACAGAGATCAAAACATTCAATTTTACGTACATAAGAAAAATGATAATTCAAAATTGTACTAAATAAAGATTAAACAAAATGTACTAAATGAAGACCATGAACAAATTTCATTAAAAATGACATACTTCAAAACCGAAACCGATTTTATAAAATTATAAATACAATAAAAAATAAGGAGGTATTTGATCAAAAATGTTAAATATAAATAAATGAAAATGAAAATAAAAGAAACCGTTTTGGTTTTATACTTTTGTATAATATAATATAACGAACGCATTCTCTCAGAAACCCAAAATTTGATTCCAAATTAAGCTGGGGTTCATTTATATTTTTATCTGTCATTTTATTTTTCATTATTTGGTCTGAACCAAACAACCTCGATATTTTTTTATTTGTTGAAAAAAATAAGTACATGAAAAGAACGGAAATATTCATGAACCATTATAGGGGGTGTTTGGGATTGCTTATTTAAAACAACTTATGTTTATCTGAAAAGGGTGAAAAACTTTAGCGAAAAACCTCAGCATTATGGATGCTCTTATCAACTTACGTGGTGATAAAAATGAGTTTTATAAAAAGTGTTTGAATTAACTTATTGTTGTACCAAAACGTAATAAGTTAATAAATTGTTATTTATGGATGTTTATGATTGCTTATACATGTAAAATAACCAAAAAATTCATAAGTTATTTTAAATAAATTGATAAGTCTCTTTTATCAACTTTCTAAAAAAGACACAATTAATCAATTAAATAGGCAATCCCAAACACCCCATGGAATGTGCATATTCCGTACCACCAACCATTACGATCTTGTAACGGATTACGTGAATGATTTTTGGTCCGTTGGTCCATAAATTGGGTTCAAGAGGTACCTTATATAATAATACTAAGAGTAAATTACATTTTTGGTCCTTATGGTTGTCACCTATTATCAAGTTTGGTTCTTCTTTCAAATTAATTACAATTTTTGTCATTGTGGTTGTCAATTTATTTCACTTTTGGTCCGTCTGACCAACTTTAGTTAAAAAGCTCACATTTTCATTGTCTTTTTTTTATTTTTTGTGTTATTAGAATATATGAAAATTACAATTATAGTCCTTCTGGTTTGTCGTGTTCTATTTTATTTTCTTTCCTACATGTTTTCATTTTATACTCTTATTATATTAATTAATTAATGATAATTTTAACTAACAGTACATTAAAATACGTATTTCATTTTGTAAATTACATCATTAGAAAATTTTTGTAAATAACTTTAAAATAAGTTTAGTATTGAATACTTTTAAATTTTTATGCAATTTATTTGATATATATATCTGCAAATCCGTCTACACTAATCAGAAAAAAACTTTTATATTTTAAGTTGTGTTTAAGAAATTTATCGTTTTCTTTGTTTATGTAGGAAAAAAAATCGAAATTTATCTATATCTATTAATTTAAAAAATGTATCGTTTTTAGATATTCTATTTAATTTAATGTTTTTATTAAATGTGGATAAAATAAATAAATAAAAACTTTATAATATATTTTTTTTCAAAATATAAAATTAAATTTGGCATAATGAAAAATAAATAATCAACTAATAAAACCATACATTTTCTTTATTTTCATTAATCAGTATATCAGAAAATAATGAGTTAGAAGGTGAAATATGCATGCTTCATGAGCCTGGATAGATCAAACAAAGCAATAAGGCTCATTTGGTTTGACATAATGTTTTCGAGAGATTTGGATTTTATGTAAGGATTTGGAATTATAAATGTTTGGAACTTTTGGGGTATATGGTTTGTAGTTTGGAATAGAACTGAATACCATTTTCTACATAAATTTAAGTTTATATTTTGAATATTTTTATTACGATTTAAGTTTATATTTTGATTTTTTACCGAGTATATTATAAATTTTATTAATTGATACACATTTAAAAAAACATGTAATTAATGAACTATCTAAAAATGATACATTTTTTTAATTAATAGACAACTAAATTTCGACTATTATATTACATAAATAAGAAAAAAAGATAATTTTTTTTAAAGACAACTTAAATTGAAAGTTTTTTTTGGATTAGTGTTAACGAATTTGCAGAAATATATATCAGATAATTTACGTAAAAATATAAAAATATTTAATATTTAACTCATGTTAAAAGTATCGACAATACTTTTATAATGGTGTAATTTACAAAAAAATCATATACGTATTTTTAATGCATCTTTAGTTAAAATTATAATTAATTAATATAATAAGGATATAAAATGAAAAATAGAAAAAAAGGTAGGAAAGAAAAGAAAAAAAAAGACAAACAACATGGACTATAATTGTAATTTACGATATAATCTAATAAAATGAAAAATGTAAAAGACAAAGAAAAAGTAAAATATCCAAAATACCCTTAATTTAATTAAACTCTTTAACTAAAATTGGTCAGAAGAACCAAAAGTGAAATAAAATAGCAACCATAGGGATCAAAATTGTAATTAATATGAAAGAGAGAGAAAACTTGATAATGGATATCAACCACAAGGACCAAATATGTAATTTACTCTAATACTAATAATCGAGACCTTAAAAAAGGCGGGAAATGGCGGAAAGCGATGATGAAGGTGGTAATCGACTCATCATCTCTGCCCTTTTCCCAAAAGGCGACCAGAGGTATCTTAATCTCCTAAGCTACCTCTTGTTCTTGCGGACTCATCTTTTTCCCCTTAGGTATCGATCAGTTTTCTATTCCACAAAAGTCCAGCCAAAAAAGCAAAAGCAAAAGCGAAATCACTACAAACACAATACCAATCAATCTCTCGTAAAGTCGAAAACGCACATTCAAAAGATCCCGATATATACCGACTTCATACATGGATTCAAAATTGATTCTCGATTACACTTACTTTCTTCAGAACATATGTGTTCATTGCAAGGTTATCGGATTACAACAGATTCAGGTGTGTTTTAGTGCTGTTTTGGGAGCTGGTTAGAGATGGCGAGTACGAGTGGGACGAAGGATGTAGGTCCACCGAGGTCGCTTTCAAGGAGGATGACGAGGGGTTCCTCCATGATTGAACCGTATGCGGAGGACAACGCGACCGTTGACAGTGAGCTTGTGCCGTCTTCCCTTGCTTCTGTTGCTCCTATCCTTCGTGTTGCCAACGAGGTCGAGAAGGATAACCCCAGAGTCGCTTGCTTGTGTATGTTTTAAACCTGAAAACCCTAACCGCCTTTTTTTTCTCTTTCACATGTCTTGTGACTCTTGATGCTGAAAAAACAAGAAAAAACAAAAAAACTAAGAGTTGTTTAAGATTAGTTTTTGGTGGATTTGCTATCTGTATGTTCGAATTCAGCATGAAAGATAAAGATTTATCACTTCTCCATTTGTGGTAGAAATGCTCTTAGCATCATATCAGATGTTTCAAATTGTGCCCCCAAGTGGTTGCTTATAAGGGTTGTTTGTTTACCTCATAATAGTTCAATTAAGAGGCAAACTCTGAATCGCTAACATTTAAATTTTGTTTGACAAAAAAAGTCTTACTCTTAATGGTTCTAAAACCCTCTAAATAATTTTGTATCTTGGGGACTTCCTTAACCATTCAGTGCCCTAATTTCATTCTGAACAATTACCGAATAACCATATTTCATTTTGTACTATATGACAAGAGCCTCTTAATCATTATGGCCACTTAATCATCTTGCACCAAACCATTCGGCAACTATCAAACAACTTAGTGCCAGGTCATGGGACTTGGTGTGAAGCATCAGTAGTGTTTGACTCTTAGGGGGTGCTTATATCCTCTTACCGGGTAAGTAGTGCTACTGGGCAAGAGATAACCAAGATGCTGACCCGGTAAGTTTGGAGGGGCAGGGGGCTTATTTACCTGGTCAGAGCATCTTAAGCGATTAGTAAGAGTTTTAAATAAACAGCCCCTTACTAAACATATTCAATTCCTGGTGGTCATGTTCATGGTCGGAAGATTGTGGGTCTCACTAGAAATGAAATGGGATGCACTCGGGACCCACAAGAGATTTGGAGGGAGCCATCGGGGTTGTTGATTGCAATTTTGAATGGTCATAGTTGTGATTGAATTGAAATTCAACTCTCAGACTGCTCTAGATTCTAGGGACTTCCTATCTCAAAATGTGTAGGGTCATTAGTTTTCATATGATTGGCAACGTGGATAAAAAATCCAGTCGACTTCTGAGCATCAAAAGGGTTGCCAACTTCAATATTTATGACGATGTATTTAGTTATAAACAGAATTATGTTAACGATATTGACATATAGAAAAAGGAATACAGTGCATTTACAATAGAAGCATGGTAAGGTTGATTCCTGAACGAGTCGTCCACAATGTCACCAAACCTGTGTACAGAAGTCAAATTTATAGTGATATGTTAATTCTTTTAAGAAGGTACGGACAATAATATCTATCCTTCCCCAGGAGATGCAACATGTTTTATTTTGCACAATAGTCTAAATTTGCTCCTTAATAAGGACAATAAAGAACACTTGTGCACCACAATTGAAGTCATAAATTTCAAGTATGATTACTAAGGGGCAAAGAAGTAAAGTAGGTTTTAGAAGCTACCCAAAAAGGAAATGTTGCACTTTTTAGGGACAACCCAAAATGGAAAGTGTAGTGCACAACTCAAGGAACCCTTGTCTTTTCTCATCACCTTGTATACTTTGTTGGATTAGGCCGCTTTCATGCATTAGAGAAGGTACACACGATGGACCCTAAATCTACTGGACGTGGTGTTCTTCAATTCAAGACCTACCTGCTGCATAGAGTTGAGAAGGTACACAAGATAAGTTCTCACACTGTTTTGTATTGCAGCTGAACCATATTAACTTTTCTTCTGTTAAATAACTTTGGGTTGATAACCAAGTTTCATGTTAAAATACGGTTATTAGTTTGGCTTATATAATTGTTCATGACAAAAGGATTATGACAATTAACGTTCCAGAGATGATCCATTCTGTGCTGCAATCTTCATCAATATTATGTGCTAACCAACAAGATTGCTGCTGCCTTTTCTATATAACTGTTCTATGTAGAGTGTCTTGCTTTTCAGAAACTCTTGGAAAATTTGAATGTTCTTTTTCTCACAGGAAAAGACAGAGACTAAGCCTCGATTAGCAAAGAGTGATCCTAAGGAAATCCAGAAATACTACCAAAACTTTTATGAGAAAAATATCAGTGAGGGTCAATATACAAAGAAACCGTGAGTCTTTTTTTAGTTAACGGCCTTTTGAAAATTTCTGTCAATGTTTTCTTAGCTCATTACTTATTTGTTTTGTTGTTATACCTTCTATCATCTTCAAAGTGAGGAGATGGCTAAGATTTATCAGATTGCAACGGTCTTGTATGATGTATTGAAGACGGTGGTACCACCTTCAAAAGTTGAACCTGAGGTAAAGCTGGTCTATCATGCACATGTTTTGTTTTAAGTTACTGATTGTGGAAGTTCAAATGCTGAAATATTCATGTCCCTGTTTCTCTGGCATGCAGACTCAAAAATATGCCAAAGATGTAGAGGAGAAAAAGGAACAATATAAACACTATAACATTCTTCCTTTATATGCTGTTGGGGTTAAACCAGCAATTATGGAGCTTCCTGAGGTTGAGTTTAGATATATAACCCTTTTTTCCCTCCCTATCATTCTCTTTCTCCTTTTTTTTTTTCTGCTTAAATGCATGTACATACAGCTTTGGCTCTCTTCCTGGTCCTGTTTATTTATTTATTCACTTCAATTCTTAGATCAAAGCAGCTCTTCGAGCTCTCCGTAATGTGGATAATCCTCCACTTAGAAAGCCAGGGGACAGAGAAAAATCTGCTAACGACATACTCGAGTGGCTATCTTCAGTTTTTGGATTTCAGGTACATTAGGGTCCTATTTCACTTCATTTGGTTGATGGTTTTTTTATTAGAGTTTTTTTTTGTTTCTTTCTCTTTGCATCTTACTCCTCATCCAACAAAAAGGCACAAAGAAATGCAGCCCAAATTGTAGTGACATGACCACTTATAGGCCATGATATGACAACTTAAAGTCCTAATAAGTCTACTTGTCATGATTAAAGTTGTCTTTTGAAAGTGTTTAGAGTATGACCTCAAATGTTTACTTGATAAATGATGTCTTGACGCTCTTTGTTTACACAATTTCTTGTACTTTTCTGTTTGTGCATCATGCACATATGCTTAGAGTGTTTAGAAAACTTTAATAAGTCAATTTTATGTTCTACCTCGAATGTTATATTCTTTAGATACCGTTGTTCCTATATTTTTAACGTGATGTTGTTTACAAATCTAACTATACTTTTCTTCGTCCCATCTCTGCATTAAAGAAAGGAAATGTTGCAAATCAGCGGGAACATTTAATCTTGCTACTTGCAAACATTGACACAAGATCGAAGAGTCTTGAAAATTATGAGGAGGTAAAGCTTCCACCAACACATTAAAATATTAGAATATGCTACCTGGTTATGTCTTCATTTATCTCAAATTCGTTAATTGCGCATACTGATTTTAGTTTTGTATCAAACTTGTTACATTGTGTCTAGTTCTGACTTGAATACTGTCAAGTATATTTGGCAGCTGGATAGCCGCACCGTACATCTATTAATGGATAAAACATTCAAGAACTATAGCTCTTGGTGTGATTATTTGCACTGCAAGTCAAACCTCAAGTAAGTTATTATCAATTTTGAGTAGCACTTTTATTGTTGCTTGACTTTTTTTATAGTTTTTCTAGTTCACTTTATGGGTTTTCTTTGATTGCATAGGTTTGAACCTGGTGCGGATAGGCAACAGTTAGAGCTTCTCTACATTGGACTCTATTTGCTTATTTGGGGTGAAGCTTCGAATATCCGCTTCATGCCTGAATGTATTTGCTATATTTTTCATAATGTATGTTTACTTTTCTATCTCCATATGTCTTTCTATTGGTGGTGAAGCATAACAATACTCTTTCTAATGTTTAGTCAATTTTTGCATTTTAACTTCTACACAATATTTTTATTTGTTTGTTTGACGATATCATATACACAATTGTATTCACATCATTTAACATATAAAGATTACACATGTTGCTCATAATTCGTTTCATTCTAGTTTATTCATTCTCACGTTCATTTCCTCCTCAACTTTTAGCCGAATCTTAGCTCCATTTGTACTCGAGCAAAGCTGTACTCTATCACGCTTTGCAAATCGACACATTACATGTGCTATAGAAGTCGCTTGAACACATCCTTATGCGGCGACTCATATAACAAAATTTATTATCATGTGCATGTTGCATAGTATACCACAATTATGCCATTTTACTATGTGTTAACATTTTTAGGTCTTGCCTATCGGCCCATTTACCTATTGTTTCTTCACATCTTGGTTATCACACTTTATGATTTCCACCTTTTAGATGATGTAGAACTATGCATCTAACCTTAACCCCTATAAAACAACAATCACATCAACCCCTAAACCCTTTGTTGCCATCATCAAAATACGTGTCATCTTGACAGGTCATGTGTTTGAGTTGGTGATTCACATCTCTTCACCTGAACTACTTTTGTTCAATCAGGGGTTTTGGAGTTTCTGATTTATGTTGTTTTTGATTTGTTTTTTTGGTTCAACTCAAAATTTAACCGTCGTCTAAAATATGTTAACGTCTTGACTGGTCTTGTTAATTATTGAAAGAAAGGGAACACTATTTATACAAAGTAGAAATATTGCATCACCCGTGGAAATACAAAATGATAAACTTACTTAATAGAGCCAATGGCAGGGATATTAACAAGGAGTTATGTTGTATGGGTCAGAGTGTTGGGTGAGAAGGAAGGCCCATGAGAGGAAGTTGGAAGTTGCAGAAATGAGGATGCTTAGATGGACGTGTGGTTGGACCATGTTAGAAGATACCAAACGAGGTCTTCCAAGTGAGTTAGGAGTTTCCTATCACGAATAAATTGGGAAAGGAAATAGTGCGGTGGTTTGGGCACGTTCGTAGGAGATCGATGGTGGCACCGGTGAGGAGACATGAAAGCATGGTGGTCGAGGAGAGATAAGATGAAACAGGTTGAGGAGGACATGGGATGAGCAGCTGAGGATGGACATGGCAACCTTGGACATTTCCGAGGACATGAGCTTTGATAGGAGTTCTTGTGAGACAAAGTACTAGGCTACCAGACTAGGTCTAGGGTCCTGTACATAGCATGGATAGGCAAAAGGGGGGGGGGAGGTGAGGATGGGACAGGGGGGTTTAGAGAGCTGTCTGAGTCCTATGATGGAGAGAGGGATGTGTGTTTTGCTTTACCTTTTCTTTGTATGTGTGTTTTGCGTTATCATTTCTATGTTTTGATGTACTTACGTCTTACTATTTCTTAGCTCCTTTCTTTTCTACGCTTACTTTTTGCTAGTCTTTGTTCCTCTTACTTTTTTGCTCACACTCTTGCACAAGCTAGGGGTGTTCATGGAAACAACCACTCTACTCTTTGGGGTAGAGGACGTCTACGTACATCCCATCCTTTCATGCCCTACTTTCGAGTGGGATATATAGGGTCAATTTTGACATGGTTTATGTCTTCACATGGCAATCCACTTTGTACTTTATGTGTATTGTTTATGTATCTCGTTCATGTAGTTATTTCTTAGGGCACCTTTCTTTTATACTTGTAAAGTTTGTACCATTAATCAATATGAGAATAAATAGAATACAAGGTAGGTCAACGAGCCTTAAATATGATACACCAAGTCTAAGCAAACCATATAAGATCATATCTAACGAAAACTACATATTTGTCATACACAATTTGAAAATGTAACATAACATTAATGTTCTTTCACAAGCGTTTTTATTTTGTAAGCACTAGTCACATTTTAATAGTTATGCCAATCTTGAAGTTGAAGTAGATGATCTGACCTAGAAAGTCAATGAACACATACCGTATTATACATGTTTAAAATCCAGCATTTAATGTTTATAACTAAGATGGATAGGGATAAATGAGGCTATAAGCCTATACTAAGACATCACTAGAGTTGGGGGGATGGCGATTGACAATTTGGCTTGGTGATAGCTCGGCACCTTTTTATTGATCACCTTGATCTCATTGTTTGAAGGGTTTGGTCTATAATTTTGAAACTATTTAAGACATTTATGTCCTAAGACGATTAGGCATGTCTACTTGGACTTATTGTTATCACTATAATGATAAATTACTTTACCATCACTCTTCTTCAGGAACATGATAGTTCACTTATTGACGAGTCCTTGGTTTCTTTTCCACCATTGTTATGTGGTGGAACAAAGATGATAACAATATAGTGGTTGTGAGAGTATCTTATCTGCAGTGAGCTGATTGTTGAGAGCTGGCAAGCTGTTTTTATCTGTAGAAACATTATTCTTTCAGCTTTGTGATAAGGCTATGTTGATTGTGAGATGGAACATGATATTTACCACATGTTTTTATTGAATGATTAAGATGGCGAATGAAATGCATGGGATTTTGTTTGGCAATGTCCAACCTGTAAGTGGGGGCGCATATCAAGCAGAAGCACTTGGAGAAGAATCCTTTCTACAGGACGTCGTGTCACCTATTTATGAGGTTATCCGCAAGGTAGTAACTTCTAACTCCACTATTTGATCTTGTTCCATTGTCATGCAAATTTGGTGAATTATTGAAAACATCTTGTTCTCATATGTTGACAGGAAGCTAGGAGAAATCGAGGTGGCAAAGCAAGCCATTCTTCCTGGAGAAACTATGATGATCTTAACGAATACTTTTGGTAAATGCACCTGAATATGGATTGTCTTACATGCCATAACACGTTATCCGTTTCTAATAGAAACTTCAACTCTTCCCTTTCAGGTCTGACAAATGCTTTAAATTAGGATGGCCAATGGACCTCAAATCTGACTTTTTTGTTGACCCTGACGATACATTGCAGGCAAATGCACTATTTAAACTTGACACTTTGCAGTTTCTTAATAATCCTGTATACCATACCTGTATTTCACTGGAGATGCTAATTTTAAAGTCACCGTCTAAGGCAGTTGACTGTTAATAGAGAACTTGAATACATTCTCAGCAGAGTAGAAACCTTGAACATGTCTTCTCTGTTGCATCTGTAATACACTTTATATTTTTTCATGTTTAGGTTTTGATATGCCAAATTTGGAGGCGTGCAAATCAGCAAGAGAAAAAATTACATAAAATGAGTAGTCTAAAGCCTCACTTATCATCATCAAACTCAAAAAAGCATTTTTAACCTAATAATTTTCTGGAAGATTGATAATTCGTATTATCTGAATGCATTAGGTGTTACTTGAAACCCAGTTAGTAACATAGAGTTTTTATAAATGTTACTGTTGTCATTTAAAGTTCAAAATAATCCTTCCCAGCAAGGAATTATCTATAGTGCAGTCAATTTGACTTATATAAAGCCTTTGAAGCTCAATATTGATTTATTTTTGTCTGCAAGTTAACTAGGTGATTCACTTATGCCTAATTTGATTCGCTTTGATATTTGAATCTGACAGCAGAGAAGTTTTCTACATGCAATAGTTTGAATTCAAGTTTAAATGTTAGGGAATACAATCATGAATTCATGATCAGTTCCAATAAGCTGTTTAGAGCTTCAAAAGATACTCGTTGTTCAATTACCATCATGTGGTTTCACATAGCATAAGTGAAAAACTTGTCTATTGAAGTTAGAACTGTGGTGGTTTGTAAGGCGCCTTTTGTTCGACTTGATTTCATATTTTTAGTTGTCACTAAGATCTCAACATGTAATTGCAGGAGCGTAACCAAGTCATATCTGGAAAGAAGAATCCTAAAACTAATTTTGTTGAAGTGCGGACATTTTTGCACCTGTACAGGAGTTTTGATCGAATGTGGATGTTTCTTATATTAGTTTTTCAGGTATATAATATAATCATATAGCTTGCTATTGATGTTTTCATTTTGGGATTAGTTTATATTTCCTTTCTTTTTTCAGGCTATGGTAATTGTAGCATGTCATGGAGATGGATCAATTTTTGGAATTTTTGATGAGGGTGTCATTGCGAGTATTTTGAGCATTTTCATTACTTCTGCTGTCCTCAACTTTTTCCAAGGTACTTTTTCTCCCCTTAACCGGAAGGGAGGCGAGCGAAGTGAGGCCACTTTAGTCCCTCTGCCAAAGAATTTCTATGTTTTCTCCATTTGTTCTTATACATTTCAAGCCCATGTATGGGTAATGTTGTATTATGTATCTAGACTTGGGATTGTGTGAGAACAACAGTTATGGTGACAATAGTTAGAACACTACGGAGCTTTTGGATGAGTTGACTTTTTGATCTAACTTCATCTACCTTCAACTACATTCATCACCTTCAACTACTTTCGACTATCTTCATCTACCTTTATTTAATTTTCATTCACTTTCACGAACTTTTAAATACATTTAATCACTTTCACATGCATGAATTTGTAAAATTTTCGGCCATGATGATAAAATAGGTAAATAAAGGTTGTTGGAGGTAGATGAATGTATATGAAGGTTTTGTTATCACGTTTTCACCACAAACTCGTTCTCACTGGAACCTAACCCTATGTATCTAATTTTCACTTTATTGTTTGTCTAAGAACATTTCCTGAATTTTGTATCCTTAAGAAATGTTGAAGAATTTCAGGAAGCAAGTTTTTGACATTAAGTTGACATAGTTAACTTATTTATATTTTAAAAGATTCATATGGGTTATTGGACTTCTTTTGAACTCTGTATTCCCTGTTATTTACAGTTTCCCCTTCATTGTTAAAGTCCCTTTTCAGTTACACATTGACTCTTAATCTTTTCTACACCAACACATCTTTATTGCTATATTGAAACGTCTTCTGCATATCTGCAGTTCTTCCTGATTAAGATTTTTCTGTACAGGAAATAATATATGACCACAATTGTTGTACTTTAGAAATGAACATGCAAATTAAATTTGAAATGCCAAACATGCTTTTGGTCTTTTCAGAACTGTATGTCTTTTTTGTGCCTAAGATTTGTTTCTTTTCTCTCTAATTCTGTTCTGCAGCTGCCTTGGACTTAATCCTTAGCTTCAATGCTTGGAGGAGCTTGAAATCTACTCAAATACTTCGCTACCTCCTTAAAGTTACTGTTGCTACCTTTTGGGTAGTGATCCTACCCATTGGTTATTCAAGCTCTGTTCTGAACCCAACAGGACTTGTGAGGTTGTTCAGTACTCTGGGAGGAACTTGGAGGAAACAATCACTTTATAACTATCTTGTTGCGATTTATTTGACACCCAACATATTGTCTTCTTTGCTATTTCTGCTCCCACCCATGCGGAGATCCATGGAACGTTCAAACTGGCGTATGATTGTTTTTCTAATGTGGTGGGCCCAGGTTAGTAATTTTCTTGTGAAGCGTTATTATATACAGAGCCAAGATATAAAATAGAAACAACTAAAACACAGTTTCTAGAAATCCCTATTTAGGGTCACTAAGGCTGCTGCCGAGGTGTTAACTTAACTGTCCTCCACTGCTTCAATTATTTAGGACTGCTTAAGCGGCTGCCTAGGAGTTTAGTGCTCCCACTGCTATGATTAACAACTAATCATTGAATTAAATATTTCAAAAAGTAAAAACAGTGATTAATTGACTTTTCTCAACCTGCCCATCGATGAACATTTTTCCAACCTGTGTTCATCTTATGAATTTTTCTCAATTAATCTATGAGGAATGAGGGTTAGGTTATTTGGGTCTGAGCTGCAATACCGTGCAAAAGAAAGGGCCAGAGAATGATATTGCATTAATTAGAGAAAACCAAAATATGTCGAGTACATTAATAGACTAACAATCCAAGAGATAAACAAGTATTGCTAAATGGAGTGGGTAATTTTTTGGCTTGGCGTGGTGTTTTCCCAAATGGAGAGGTCACTGTGTTTTTTACTTTTCTATTGGTTTGGTATGGTAAACAACCAAAGCCACAGGTTGCTGAGTGTTTTAGTGTGAAGTGTGGGAAGTTGTCTCTCTTTGTATTTGGTAATTTTGTTATGGTAATAAAATGTCTTGCCTTTCAAAAAAAAAAACAAGTATTGCTAAAAAGGTCCTATGCCTAACGGTTGTGACATTAGATTCATCCTATTGACTTCAAAGTTGTTAATTTTTCTCAGCCGAAGCTCTATGTTGGAAGAGGCATGCACGAGGACATGTTTTCTCTTTTGAAGTAAGAATGCACAGTTAATTGATGTTTGAATATGCTTTTTGTCATTTCTCTTTTTCACCATTTAACACTTGATCTCTAGGTATACACTATTTTGGATGCTGCTGCTAATAAGCAAGTTCGCGTTTAGCTACTATGTGGAGGTTGTTTTGATTCCTATATTGCAGTTACAGAAAATTTCAATTTTATTGCAGCTACAAGCCACATATTGTGGTTACTAGTTTTGTGGTATTGTCATTATGTACACATATGCTCACACCAATTATTAAAAAGTGTATCAAGTTCTTTTAACTACCATAATACAAAAATGCCAAATTTATTTTCAACCCACATACTTCACGAAGCTGCAACTTCAACATCAGGTTGGTATCTCATTGTTGTTCTCATAACATCAATTTGTGTCGATTTTGCAGTCACCTTTCTCAGGAATTCCATTGATTAACTATCATCCTTTCAGTGATGTATATAAGCATGCAAGTTAACAAAAAGATGAAAAGCAAAAAAAAAAAGAATGAAGACAAAGGGAAAAAAGATGTAGTGTTTTGCATGCTCTTCACTCTAGTTTCCTGTCTTATCTGCTACCTTTTGCACACTCCTTTATTTATGCCTTTTACTAATGTCACTTCCTCACAAGCTTTTCTAACTTTTCCTTGCTTTCTGTTTTTCCGCGTAACTCTCTTCGGTTCCTTCCAAAACTATTTAAAATAGTTCCACAAGCGGTCTTCATGGAAACAACCACTCCACTCCTAGGGGTAGAGGTATGGCCTGCGTACATCATACGCTTCCCAGACCCTACCACTGGGTGGGTGAGATATTCTGGGTATGTTAGATTGGTAGTTGCATGGGTTCTCCAAATTCAATAGTCAACTCTTCTATAATGCTTCTTATCCATATAAGTTCACATATTCCCTGAGCCATGGCTCTAAACTCTGCACTGCTTCGAGCAACCACAAACTGTTTTTGCTACGCTAAGTCACCTTAATAAGGTACAATATCTACATGTCGACATACGATCATCAATAGCTCCAGCCCAGTCTGCAATGCATCAGTAAAATCTTTCTCCTTTCAATCATGTGTCTTAGTGAAGAACAATATCTCCCAAGTGTCTGCTTCAAGTATCGTTAAGATTCTATAAACTGCATTAAGATGACCTTGACACGGTGCATGCATATATTGATTATTCGATTATATGATGTTTTAGTGTTTATGAAGAGATTTTGGGCATTGCGATATGCTGAAAGAAAAGATATCTATAAGTAGTTTTTATGCTCATTCTTCACATTTTCATGATAGATATTGCCGCTGGTTGCACCCACAAAAGTAATCATGGAAATGTCAATCAGCATGTATGACTGGCATGAGTTCTTTCCGAATGGTAAAATTGATTATTCGAATATTCCTTCTTGAGATTACCTTTTAAATTAGAATCTGACTTCTTTTGAGTAATTTGTAGTGACTCATAATATCGGTGTTGTTATTGCTATTTGGGCTCCAATTGTCATGGTAAGCGTCCTTAGATTTTTTCTTTTGCTTTTATGCAACTGACTGAAAATCTAGAGATGTTGCTGCTCTTTTAGGTCTATTTTATGGATGCACAAATTTGGTATGCAATATTTGCTACCATTATTGGTGGAATCTATGGAGCCTTCAGCCATTTGGGTGAGGTAAGGACATATGTTCCCTTAAATTGTTTTGCAGTTTTGACAGGAAAACGTTGATTAAGCAGTTTTGCTGCAAATCTTCTTGTAACATCATTCTTCTCTTGACTTTATATCATTGTCTGCCATTTATTTTTTAGATTCGGACACTTGGGATGCTGCGCTCCCGATTTAATTCAGTTCCTTCAGCTTTCTATCAACGCCTTGTACCAATGCAGAAAGAAGAACCCAAACAAGATCCCCTGGTAAGGCCAGTATATGTTTCTTTTTTAGTCTTATGCATCGACCCTCCTGACAACCTAATTAACATGGACCCATTGTAGTAGTGTTTGTTTGTACATTGGAGCACTTTGTTTCCATTATACCTGTTTTAATTTAATTTTTTTAATTGCCCTGTAGGAGGATGATTCATTGGTGAGAAAGAACATAGCAAAATTTTCACAGGTGTGGAATGAGTTCATATTTTCAATGCGGATGGAGGACTTGATCAGCAACAGGTTGAAGCTGCCATCTAATACGAATTTTAGTGGTTTATTAAATCAATATGAGTAATACTGAAGATTTTACTGACACCCTCTTTAATTTGTTAGTGAGAGAGATCTACTCCTTGTACCATATAAGACAAGTGTTGTCTCAGTTATTCAATGGCCACCTTTCCTGCTTGCTAGTAAGGTTGGACTCCTATACCTTATATATAGGTTTAGTTAGAGTTATATGAATTTTATATTAATATTTTAAATTAATGTGAATCATGTATTGACCACTTCTTATTAATTTAAGATCCCAATTGCATTAGACATGGCCAAAGATTTCAAAGGGAAGGAAGATGCAGACCTCTTTAGGAAGATCAATAATGATGACTATATGCACTCGGCAATTATTGAGTGCTACCAAACACTGAAGGAAATGTTATATGATCTTATCGATGATGAAGGGGATAAGATGTAAGAACTATATTTATGTGGTATTATTTCCTTTCAGTTCCCCTAGGCAGTCTTGATGCTAAAGCATATATCATTATGTTAGAAAAGCTTTTCTTTTTTGTTCTGTATTCACTTTATATTATTGAACTTATCTTGACAATTTTTTTCTCTCTTTATATAGGATCATACAGCATATATGCCATGAAATAGATACTAGCATCCAAATGCGAACATTTTTAAGTAAATTTCGTATGAGCGGATTGCCTTCACTCAATGATAAGTTGGAGAAATTCTTAAGTGATCTGGTAAACAGTGTTTTAATAATTAGGGGGGGCTCTTTTTCATTAGCATTGTTTTCATTTGAATGCTTTAGGTTTCAGTTAACATTTCATTCTTTCTGCAATTTAAGACTATTTTTGAGTACTCCAGTGGATGTCTTCCAGCTAGCAGATTATGATAATGCTGAAAACTACACTTCCGAAATTATTAAGGACCTTCAAGATCTTATGGAGATTATCACAAAGGATGTTATGATTAACGGACAGGAGTAAGTTTTGTTTTGTCAGCAATTTTCCATGATGTGAACTCTGAAGTGAGCTTTACACATAATGAAATATCTGGGTTCTTCATTTTTGTAGAATACTTGACAGAGCTCATTCTCGTCGTCAGGACAATGACAAAAAGGAGAGATTTGAGCAGATCAATATCCGGCTAACTCAAATTAGATCTTGGAAGGAGAAGGTATCATCTAGAACTTCTTTTTTCAACTCAATATCTAGTTTTGCATCTCCTATGTGAAATTTGCAAAAGAAAGCCCAATAAATGGCACACCAGCAATAACAAAGCACAAATAAGTTCATATGTCTATTTTTGCATCTACCATGTAAAATCTGCAAAATAAAGCACAAGTAGTGGCACATCAGCAAATCCATGCTCCATGAAGTGCATGGACTCTAGAAAGTGCTACTTAAAGGGATACTTTGTGCGTCTATCTACCCTTTTAGTTTAATGTTCTTTTACTTGTCATTTGTTCTTATAGGTAGTGAGGCTCCATTTGCTTCTGACTGTCAAAGAATCTGCAATTAATGTGCCAATGAATTTGGAGGCTCGCCGGCGTATCACCTTTTTTACAAATTCTTTGTATATGAGGATGCCAAATGCTCCAAAAGTTCGCAATATGATATCATTTAGGTTGGTAATTTTCGAAACCTTCACAGTCGCTTGTTGATGCCTTTTGGTACTACCGTTTAAATTAGATATTCTTATGAAATATCTCTAAAGTAACCTTAATGGTTTCCACAGATGTAGATTTAAGATAGTGGTAGCATGCTCTATTATTTTGAAATATCTCAAGCTTATATATCTAAGAGGTCCATTCATCATACAAAGTTGTGGATCCTGATCAAATTTAGTGTTTATATCATCTAATTAGTCTAACAGTGGAGATCAGGGTAAAATGAGATTTTCTTGATGTTTAGTCTATGCTTTGAGTTTCTTTTCCTCTGCTGATTAACATTGACGGTCTATGCTTTTTCTCTTATTGTTGTCACAGATATGTAATCGATTTGCATTCAGCACATCTATATACTTTTTGGTATAAAAATCTTTATACTTGTTATGAAAACTTACATTTACCTGTTTAAAAACAGTGTATTGACTCCTTATTATAAAGAAGACGTTCTATATTCTGAAGAAGAGCTTCATCTGGAAAATGAGGATGGAATTTCAATCTTATTTTATCTTCAGAAAATATATCCAGGTGAGTCTCTGACCTCATTTTTACTGAAATCCTCTTTATCTATTATGATTCATTACTCTTAATTGTTGATTTTACATGCAAAACCAGATGAATGGAGAAATTTTGAAGAGAGGGTCAGAGATCCAAAACTAAAGGCTAATGAAAAAGACAGGACGGAGGCAACACGTCAATGGGTTTCTTACAGGGGGCAGACACTTTCAAGAACAGGTTCGGTCATTTTTATCCTGCTTCGTCCTGTAATTTACCAATCTTAAAACTTTATTCAAGTAATGTTTTTGTCTTTCAAGTGAGAGGGATGATGTACTACAAAGAAGCTCTTGAACTTCAATGCTTCCTAGACTCTGCGGAGGACAACGGTTAGTGAAATTGTTGCATTCCGGATAGTTGGACTCGTTTTCACTTATCTATTTCACCATCTTCTTATTTAGTTAGTTATTTATTCTTGTAAGTTATCAGACATAAAGTTTCATGTTGATAGATTCTACTATCTGTAACAAACACTTTGTTGCTTTTTTAAAGTTAAGTTATAATCAGCTTGGTGAAGATACCATTGAGCTGCTCTTGGGAGCAAAATCCTAAGGGGTGATATGGTTTTGAATAAGTTCACCAAAGCGTAGGCTGTGATACCATGTAATGCTTATTACTAAAAGAGAGAATCCTTTATAAATCAAGCATCAAAAGGGCCCCTAGTGGGCTAGAATAAATAGTAAAAGACATAGAAGAACCCTATATAATGATACATACCGCAAAGATAAATAGGAGCCTAATACAACGAACCAGCTTAACTACTACTATTTCCTCTGCAGAGATTTTTACTGGCTACCGAACGGTTGATATGAATAAAGACCACAGGGTTCTCAAAGAACGTGCACAAGCATTAGCAGATCTGAAGTTCACCTATGTTGTTTCTTGCCAAATTTATGGCGCTCAGAAGAAATCCAGTGACAATAGAGATCAAAGTTGTTATGCTAACATACTAAATCTGATGCTTACGTAAGTATTTTTACTTTCTTTTTTGTTGTTATTGTTGCTGCTGTATTTTCTAATCAAAATTTTCTTTTTTGAAGTGTATAATATTTTTATACAGCAAATGCAACAAATTAACTCATACACCCTCCTCACCTTTGGTGAGGTTTGGGGCCAAAGACCCGTATACCGCTAAGCCAAAGGCCCTTTGGTTTCTAATAAACTTTTGATTGTCTCAGATATCCATCTTTACGTGTCGCTTATATAGACGAGATAGATAATGAAAAAAGTCAGAAGGTTTACTACTCTGTTTTGGTCAAGGGTGGGGATAAACTAGATGAGGTACTACAATTACGATGCAGACAATCACATAAATAATAATCTTTTGATGAAGTAGGATTTCCACACTGGTGGTAGCTTAATAACACTATCATGTCCCATTGGTATTTTAGGAAATATATCGAATCAAGCTTCCTGGTCCGCCTACAGAAATTGGTGAAGGAAAACCTGAAAACCAAAACCATGCAATCATTTTCACTCGTGGGGAAGCCCTGCAGACAATTGACATGAATCAGGTAATTGCAAAATTTTCCCTTGGTTTCTCCTTTCAAGGTGGTTTACCATCTTTCCTCTTATGTTCAGGACAACTACTTTGAGGAAGCTTTCAAAATGCGAAACGTATTGGAGGAATTCCATAAAGATCATCGTGGCGAACGTAAACCAACAATACTGGGATTGAGGGAACATATTTTTACTGGAAGGTTGGCATACCCTTCATCTTATCTTGAAAGCCTTTAAACTTGGGTCAACAAAAATGTGGTTTTTTGGGGAAGGAGGGAGGGGTGCTTTTCTCTTATTCACGAGGCTACAATGGTTGTACTCAGTTTCTCTGTTGATTTACAGTGTCTCATCACTTGCGTGGTTCATGTCCAATCAGGAGACAAGTTTTGTGACAATTGGTCAAAGGGTTTTGGCAGACCCTCTGAGGTATGTCCATTTTTGCCCCATTCATTAACATACAGTAATAAGGAAACTTACAATCTAAACATATTACTGTGTGATGGCATCTCTGTATCACACATATTCTTTTTTTGTTGTTTTTAGTTTTTACATTTTTCTGGTTTTGTTGAGGGCGAAAAGGTAAATATTTGGCTGCATGTTGAGCTTAAAGATGTCAATGTAGTCAGCCAACCCTCGTTTGGCAATGTTACATTTTTTCTGTTACTACCCTTTTTCTGCTTTAACATGGTAATGGAACTTCTCATATGGAGAAGGAAATACAAGAATGCTCTTTTTATTTTTGTTCTCTTTGGGGACTTCCCCTAAACCATAATTTTGAAGCATTTCACATTCAAAAACCTTCATATGTACTATGTATGTAATTTAACCTTGAACAAACCAATATTATCAATAGGTGGCAATGAAGATCATTTTTTATGTGGCTCCTTATCTATTCCTTCGTCTCATATAGACCTATATATATATTGAAATTTACATGAAATGAATGTGAAGAAGGGAGACAGCGTATGCCATTTCTCTCCATTGGTTTCTATATATTTATGTTCCTTAAAAAGCAAACTCTGTGATTTGGATTTGGGATTCAACACATTGAACAAAGTAGTTGTAAAGGGTAGGTAATGTAAATGATTATGAGCAATTGAACTTCAGTTACCAAATCATTGGGATGATGCAGAGATAGTAGTTTTATGATAGCTTCTAGAGCTCGTGTTATCAGTTTTCGACTGTCATATTTATCCACAAAAACGTCATTGATCTATGCGCGATTCATGGTCTTCTGTAATTTCCTTTAAAGATTCGTCTTTATGCAGCCTCTTGATTTCTTGTCACTGTTTCATATTTACATGACATATAATTATATAACTTCTATATAATCATGATGGGGGTTTCGCAACATTTCAATCTTTATACTTCACAGGGTTCGCTTCCATTATGGTCACCCTGATATATTTGATAGGATCTTCCACATAACAAGGGGTGGTATAAGTAAAGCTTCAAAAATTATCAACTTGAGCGAGGACATATTTTCAGGTAAAATATTGTCATTCCATAAAGCATAAATGCTTGATGTATGGCTAATTGGGCAAGGTCTTTTCAGGTTACAATTCAACTTTGCGTGGTGGATTTGTAACACATCATGAATATATCCAAGTGGGCAAAGGTCGAGATGTTGGTATGAATCAAATATCCCTATTTGAGGCCAAAGTTGCAAATGGAAATGGCGAACAGACACTTAGCCGTGATGTTTACAGACTTGGTCGACGTTTTGACTTTTATAGGATGTTATCATTCTACTTCACCACAGTTGGGTTCTACTTTAGCAGCATGGTACAATGATGGAATCAAATACTTTTATACGGACTATTTAGCTAAATCACTTCTTGACAAGTGTTCTTTAAATCCATGACCTTCTTAAAAGTTTCTACGCGTTCTTGTATATGGAATAGGCATTCTTCTGCTAAGCAGTGACATTCTCAAAGCCTGTATGTCAGAAGGTCATGGATTTATAAATAACCTGTCAGAAAGTCATTAACCAACGAACCCTTTTATATACTTGTGACTTTTATATTATTACTTGAAAGTAATTATTTAATGTTTTGATTCTTGTGTTCCAGGTTACTGTACTTGTTGTTTATGTCTTTCTATACGGACGAATGTATATGGTTTTAAGTGGGCTGGAAAGGAAAATTATGGAAGATGCAACTATTAGTAACAACAAGGCCCTAGAAGAGGCTCTGGCAACCCAATCTGTTTTTCAGCTGGGATTAATTCTGGTACTTCCTATGGCCATGGAAGTAGGTCTCGAAAGTGGATTTCGTCGAGCCCTTGGTGACTTTATCATAATGCAGCTTCAACTGGCCTCCGTTTTTTTCACTTTCCAACTTGGAACAAAAGTGCACTATTATGGAAAGACAATTCTACACGGAGGTTCAAAATATCGAGCTACTGGTCGTGGGTTTGTCATCTTTCATGCGAAATTTGCCGATAACTACAGGCTGTATTCAAGAAGTCATTTTGTGAAAGGATTGGAGTTGGCTATACTTTTGGTTATTTATCAAGTTTATGGGGAATCATACCGAAGTTCAGACTTATATTTGTTCATCACTTTCTCGATATGGTTTCTGGTATCCTCGTGGTTGTTTGCTCCTTTTGTTTTCAATCCTTCGGGATTTGATTGGCAGAAGACGGTGGAGGATTGGACAGATTGGAAGAGGTGGATGGGGAATCGTGGTGGCATCGGGATTGCACAAGATAAAAGTTGGGAATCATGGTGGGATGCAGAACAGGAGCACTTGAAACACACAAATACAAGAGGCAGACTTTTGGAGATTGTGCTTGCACTTCGTTTCTTTCTATACCAGTATGGACTTGTTTATCATCTTAATATAGCTCGTGATAGCAGAAGCATACTGGTAAATGGTTTCACCCCATTGCATTTATTCCATATTTTTCTGTGATCTCTGCTCATAATTTTCCATTGATTTATAGGTTTATGGACTCTCTTGGTTGGTCATGATAACTGCTCTTCTGGGCTTGAAGGTATGCAAAACAGAATGGTGGTAGTATTCTGGAAAACAATGTCCAATCTTGTGTTGGATTGTTAAAATGATTTCATTTTCACACATGTTAAGAGTCCCACATCGACCAGACTTGGACCATTTCCTTAGAACCGCCATTTTTCTCCATAAAGGGCTCTTTTGGAGAGTAATGTAATGGGGTTCCATATATTCTCACATGGTATTAGAACCAAGTTCTACCACTTTGGAGCAATCTGTACCCCAACTAGCCTTCATTGGAGGGGGAATTGTTAGAGTCCCACATCGGCTAGACTTGGACCATTTCTCCTCGATAGCTCTTTTAGAGAACAGTCTAATGGGGTTTCACATATTCTCAAACCATTTTTTTTTCACGACTTACATCTTTCCTGCTGATGATCTAATTGTTTGGCTACTGTGCTTACCAGCTGGTCTCAATGGGTAGACGGAGATTTGGGACCGATTTTCAACTCATGTTCAGGATCTTAAAGGCGCTTCTTTTCCTCGGGTTCCTATCAATTGTGACCGTCTTATTTGTTGTATGTGGCCTCACTTTAAGCGATATATGTGCTGCTTTTCTTGCATTCCTACCAACAGGGTGGGCATTTCTCCTGGTAAGTTTCAAATTTCATCGTCTTAAACCGGTACTAGACCATGATTGTGTTTATTAATGGTTGTTTATGGTGGTTGTGAAGATTGGTCAAGCATGCAGGCCTTGCGTTAAAGCCATAGGATTTTGGGATTCGATAAAGGAGCTGGGACGTGCGTATGAATGTGTGATGGGTTTGGTAATATTCATGCCCATCGTTATCTTATCGTGGTTCCCATTTGTATCCGAGTTTCAGACAAGGTTACTATTCAATCAAGCATTCAGCAGAGGTCTGCAAATCTCAATGATTCTTGCAGGGAAGAAAGACAAGACTCAATATGCTTGACCAAATTTTTGGCCCTACTTGTAATTATTCAAACATGCAAATACCTCACATTCCTTTAAATGTTTTACATGCTAATTTGAACCATTGTTTGGTTTCAAGCAAACCTTTTATTCTTTCAAAAAAACCGACATCAAGGGTCTGAGCCTGACAGAGGTAATTTGGAGCTCTTTATGAGGACTTACCAACCACCTAGCAAGCCGTTGTGTACTTGATTTGCTGAGAAGAGGATATTGTAGGGATGCTCAGGGATTGCCGATTACAAACCCTAGTTTGAATGATCTTTATACTCTACCAATCTTCTTGTGAGCATGCAACGTGCATTTGGTACATAGGACAAGACAACAAAAACTTGTTATTTTACGTCTGTCACAAATGAGCCACTAACTTAATGAGGTGGCAGGGTTTTAATTTAGCCACAAATTGACACCTAAAATGATGAGAAGTCTACTAAAACAAAACAAGACAAGTTGAACAAAAATACAAGAGAGGTAAATTACTAAATTATCTATGTCAAATCAAAACCCTAAAACCTTCCAAAATTATTTCATCCGCCTACCTCACTTTCACTCATCTAGTCTTGTCCATTCACATACCAAACGTATTCACAATTATTAGAAAAGGTCGATGCCCAAATGATGGCACTCGGAAGTAGGATAACCATGCCAAAGTAGGTCCTTATATGACCGACCCTTGTGGTTAAGGGTCAGTGCCTACCCATCAACGTTAGTGAAGGCTTCCACTAGGGAAACCTCTCATCGAGACGTGGTGTCCACCTCAATATGGAGACACAATGTTGCAAGTTATTAATCAACTAGAATAGAGACGGGCGAAAAGACCAGACTGGACGACCCTGGCTAAATCAGGTAATGACATCAGCAAGTTGGACCAGACTAGACCGCCAGGTAATGACATCAACAAGTTGGACCAGACTAGACCGCCAGTCCTTATTCCTTAATCAGCTCACAATCTTTTGAGACGGACCGGACCAAGACCGGTCCAGACTCAGATCCGGCCTGGCCTTTTTAGACCACCTTGACCAGACTGTTGATCAAACCACATAGCCTTATAATACATATTTGTTGCTTAACAATGCATAACATAAGTATAAGCAAAACATTCACCTATGTCTTATTAAAATATAATCAAATATTAAGATTAACTGATCTCATAAAACTTCTGCAAAATCATTTCTACTCAAAATATGACCCTACCTAAGGCTGTTTATACAATTTTGTAACTTGCTTCTTCACCTGTGAAGATATGCCCTGGGTTCCCACACCATATGCCATGTGTGCTGCTGGTGCTGCTGCTGCAAGACCTACCGGTGTTCCTACTGCTGAAACTAGTGGCCCTCCACCTACCGGTTGCCCAATCGTTATGCCGACCCCGGTCGGAGGTTGGGGCAACGACACTTCCCCATTGTTGACACTGGTGATGTCATGGATGCTTGATCGCCTCCTATCTTTGTTCATGGAGTTCAATCGAATGAAATATTTCTGCGCATGGCTTGCAACTTGAGTAGGCGTGCGTGTCACCACATAATTCCTGGAAATACTTCGCCAATCGCCTTTCCCGTATTTCTCCAACCCAAGAAGAAATAATCTGCATTCGTCATAATCAAAAGTGAATATCAGGAATTACTCTAAAAAGAGAGCCGAAATATTTGATCACATCCGACTTTCCAATCACCAAAATTAACAAGAAAAGTTGATTTTTAACGCAAGGGAAAGTTCAAATGAGAACTATAAATATTTTGAAAACCTGGGAACCAACTATTTCATGTATTATTAATGATAAATAACCCTGAAGAATCATGAATATAATTTTTTTTAGTAAATCATGACATCATGCATATTCATCATGAATATCATCTAATTTTCATCATGTATAATCTTCATCATGAACAAAGGATGAATAGTTGGTTCCCGGGTTCTCAAAATATTTACGGTTCCCATTTGAATCTGTCCCTACAATAGAAAACCAAAAATCTTCTATGTTGACATTCGAATATGTAAAATTAAAATGGGATGGACTAATGAGGAAGTAGTAATGCATAGACCAAAATATCCTGTAGGATAAATAAACTCATATTAACATGTATTTAACAATTTTAAACCAAAGTCTTGCTCTTTTGGTCACGGAGTCCACTCCACCTTTTGTTGCTCCACCTATGTAGGACATGTTGGTGATTTTAGTGAATCATCAGGTCGATTTATGTAATGGGATTCACAAGAGGTATGGTTTGGTTTACTCAACTACATGATTATCACTTGTGAACTCATGTTGTGTGGTTTTCAATTACAAGTACAACTTAACAGCGTAAACTATAAGGCAGAAAATGGTCAAAGGCCCACAAACTCAGCAGGCTTTTTTGTTCTGGATTGCAACAGAAGCTAGCCTGTCTGCATACAATCATGTTTCCATAGATGCCTTTATCTATCCCCTAATGTTCCGAGAAATATGTATTCTAAAATTCCAACTTTCCTTGGCTTAGAAATCATTAACTGGGGAAAGGATACAATTGTTTTGGAGATGATGGCTGCTAGATGAGTGAACCAAGTCTTAAGAACACAGAAAACTCATATTTAGATGCTGAAGATACAGTCAAATTAACTGAATTGATAAAAATTACATAGAAACCAGCTACGATGGCTCTGTGGTTGATTGTAATCACTTAGACCAGCAGCAATGAAGCCATCCCTGGAAATAATTAGCGAATAAAATGTGTTGAAAACTTGAACAAGTTGCTTCGAGTCTGACCAAAACTAATCTCACTGCAGATTAGAAGTAATTGATTTATTCAACAATTCCCATGATATCTTTTGGGAAGTGTGACCAACACCAATAATCCTACCAAAAAGTTGAAATACATAACTGGGAACAAATATTCAATGGACTAATTGTCTAAACCAGAATAAAGCCAACAATCTTATTGTATACCCTCTCTGTTTTCTGTATGAATGTGTGCCTTACATGTGAGTGTGCGAGTGTGTGGTGTTTGTACATGTGTGTCAACAACAGTAATAATAAAACAAAAAAATTCATTTCCAAAGTAGTTGGAATAGGCTAGCATAAAAGCCATCATAAAATTAAAATAAAAAAACAGAAAAATATGTAAGAAATCAATCTAAACTTACGAAAAGAAAGTATCCTTCAACGGTCTGCCATCTAATGACAATTCCTAAAATATATTCAACCCCTTCAATTCTCTGTTAACTACTTCTCCCCGTATTATTTTTGCCCCCTAATCTCCCGTAATGCCCTTCTTACCTTACAAGTATCCCCCTCTCATAGGGTACATTAATATGTCTATGATGAAGATGACCAAACCATTGCAAGCAATGATGCAATATCAAGCCACTCACTTGGCATGTGTTTTCAAGACTTGTAAGGTTGGCTAACTCTTCAATTGCATATTTGCTTGATTTAAAGAATCTTTAAGGTTCTTATCAATTATTACTAGGATTGACTACTATGGCTCATTTTCACATGTACCAACATGAAAAGGCTTGTTATACATTCTTACATCACTTCTTACTTTACCATTCATAAATTGGTGCTTATGTTGTCTCCCCTGGCCCATATTCATATTCAAGGTTCTCCCCAAATAACAGTATGTTCTAACCAACATGAACAAAAGAAGTATACCCAGCGGCCTTGCTACCAGACCACCATGGTCTATTGGTCTGTCACAATGAGATACCTCTTGCCTTTAGCAAAGTGGCAATCTATTTTTGTCGAACTTAGCCAACCCAATCATTGCTGCCTCTTCGTGCATTACCTTGGCTCTCAGTGCTACCGTTAGTTTGTGGCATAAAATTCATGTGGAACTCTATTACCGTTCAAAAATCTAGATATGTTGTGGTTAAGACTTAAGTAACTTCTCATGACACATTCTATGGTCGTCATATACAGTTCTTTGTTCAATCTCTTCTAAAAGTAGACATATATTAAAGGATTGTGCAAAAGGTAAATGACAATTGTAGGCATACGAAGCTGACTCCTAAGCTACCACAGTTATTAGACCCTCTGTTACCACCCATGTTTCTTCATTCTGCTTAGCAGGGAAAGGTAAGCTTTCAACAGGGAGATTGATGTTTTGAACAGATTCTTCCTCTTCATCCAACATTGCTTCCAATGTTGCCATTTGCTCTGCTGAAAGTGATATCTTTTTCTATACCACATCTTGTAATTCGTTGGACATTGCTTCAGGACCATTAAATCTTAAGACTGGATCAGCAGGTTGGTTTGTTAGTTTCAATCCTAGGTACGACAATACCCAGAAAAAGCGGTACTAAATGTTGTTCTCAGTCATCTCCTTCCGTTGTGCTACATACCCTAATATTTTGGATGGGCATATACTCTTCTTTCTCTTTAACAGTTTGACACAGATCATAACTGTACAAGGTACCTTTTTTCCTTCTCATTGCACATTTCAGGATTTGGTGATGGGCAAGCTCATTGGTACTCTAGCATATGTCATGGATTCTACTAGTTCAATGAACTTCCTACACCCATGCCAAAGGGTCATTGGCCGAGGGGTATCTCGGTTACCAGTAAATCCTAGCCTCCCTGGAGGTCAAGGGTTCAAACCTCACCAAAGGTGAGAAGTGTGTGCGAGTATTTGCCATATATAAATATTGTATACTTAAAAAAACTTCCTACAACAATACAGGGGCAAGCTGGATAAATCTGCTAGCATATGCCATGGACTACTAGTTCAATGAACTTCCTACTAGCACGCAGACATATTAGCAGCTTCTAGTGATTCTGTCATCTGACGATCTAAATCCATAGCACAAATGGTTACAGTAATCCCTTGAACTTTGCATCCATCGGTCCTCAACATCGCATGCAATCAGATAAGAATAATTGGATACAGAAATTGAATAGGATTTTTTCATGGACATTATTCACCAGGAATTCCATTTGGTTTGATTCTCATGGACTAGCAAGATACAAGGCATTGGTTCGTAAGGCATGACAGATGTTATACTCCTTTAATGAATAGGAAGTTAGGAACATGCCATATAAGAATACAAATCCAACAATGTAGTTGTTAAAGATGATCCATTTCGTTACTTTCGCACAATTTGAAAGAAAGATGGATAGATTGGTACGGGATGTTAGTCACATGATAAGGCATAATGGTGGATGTGACTACAAGTTTTGTGAGTCTTGTGTGAACAAAAGTCCATATGAAGTGAAAAGATAAGTTCCATAGGATCAACCCTGCAATGACTTACCATGGCAAGTTGGGCCACCAAAAGTCAACACGCACATGATAGGAGTGTAGCACAAATATGAATTTGGAGATCGATGTGTCGCCATAAACAATAGATATGATTAGAAGTGAGGATATATGATAAAAGAGGGTTACACACATTAAGTATATGTTGAGGCAGCCTCATTTGAGGTGGTCTACACATCTTTCAGGTAGAGCTTCATTGATGGTATTTTTTTAAGAAAGACTCCAGAAGGCATCCCCGAGGGGATGAAACTTTCACCGCTCATCTATTGCACGCCCCCAGCAACACCCAAGTTTCAAACTCTAGACATCGTAGTTATCCTAAGCAAATCCCTGCCACTTGAAGAAATCCAACTTATGCAGCAAAACAAGGGAAAGAAAAAAAAAACCTTCAAGACCTCATGGCATTGCTTAACTTGGGTTGGGAGATGATCGTAGAATCATCTATTTACCGAACAGCATTCTTGTTGCAAACGTAAAGTTAACATCATTGCTTAAACATTGCTTTACTTAAAGAGAGATATAACCTTACGACCCTAATACCCTTTACTAAATATTTAAAATGGGTACCATCCCCTCAAAGAAATTTGTATGTGAAAGTAACATAGAAGCTCAACACACACACACACACACGTGTGTGTATTAATTAGTTAAAATAGACGGAAAATAGGAGCAAGTGGTGAGACCACATAGACCAATGTATCTTTAAAAGAGATCACGAGCAGGCACAATGTATGTTTCCACTTTATTAGTTCCATAAGTGATTTCATTAATAAGAAACTTAAAGCAAGCACACGAAACAATATAGAAAGGAAACTTCAACAAGGCATGAAAACGGCAACAAAGTTCAAAACAACTAAAAGAACACCTCTAAGCTCAACAAACTCAAACATAAATAGATAGAATAAGTTATACCTATCACAACAAGACACTACAAAACAGCAACAAAACTAAAACAACTAAAACTACATTGCCACACTCAACAAACTCAAACCGAACCAAAGAACCGGTGCATCCCACCCGGAGGTGGGGTATGGGGAGGGCAAGATGTACACAGAGTTGACCTCTACCCAAGAGTAGAGCGGTTGTTTCCGTGAAGATAACCCAGCTTGTGAAAAGTTTGACAAAGAGAGAAAGCCAGATATGATAAAGTTTTGAAAAGTTTGTGAAGAGTGAGCAATAACATACGAATAGAAAAAGGTACAAGACAAGTAAAACCGATTTATGGAAACTCAACACCACTAGCCTAACTTACTAACCCTATCTCCCACCCTCTACCTCTCAAGTTCCCTACCTCCCGTCTACTATAGCTATAGATCCCACCCCTAGTCCGCTACCCTACCCAAGTCCTACTCAACAAACTCAACATAAACAAATAAATAAATAAAATAAGAGATGCCCATTGTGAAATGACTATGCAATTGAATAACCAACCTGTGTTCATCCTCTGTCCAAGCAATCCCTTTACGACGCTCTTGATCCGACTTTGAGGCCTTGCCTCCATGATTTGATTCACTGCCATTCTGACCGAAGTTGCCGCCTTTCTTACTGGTTCCACCATCACCTGCATGGCTTTCCGAGTCATCCAACGAAGAACTATAGCAAGGTAGAGGTACAAGACCAGACTCGATATTATCCAAATCCTCAACTAACAACTCATAATGATGCTTAATCTCTTCCACCGATTTCCCCAAAACAGCAGCAGCAATTTTCTCCCACCGATCCTCAGAATCCTCATCAGGATAAGTAACAAGTGCATTTTCAAAAGCCTTATCCTGTTCTCTAGTCCACACAGAGTCCCCAACTGTTTCATCAACCATCTTCTATAACTCACCTAAATCTAATTAAAGTTTATCGAACTCACAGGAAGTAAAACGAGTATCAATCAAGTATACTTGTCCAAAAACCTCTTTAAATACTCAAAACCAATGCACCCTTGAAGACAACCATCACCATCAAACAAGCTTTCATAAACTATTTCGTTATCATCACCCTTAATGATTACTCCTCAGAAAAAACATCGACTACAGCTGTGAAGCAATGACCCCTGCTAATGAGGAAGAAAATTTCAAGGCAAGTTAGTTCCCTAAAATTGAGAAATGTCTGAATGTAATCAAATTATCAAACCAGAGATAAAATATAGCAACAAGAAGTTTAAGTCATGATGGTGAGTATAATTCGGTGAAAAATTAGGGTTTTGGACTGTATCCTAATCTAAAGGAACCATTTCGGTGATCAAATAAGTGCTCAGAAAATCTAACTTGAAAATAATGAACTCAAGCAAAAAAGAAAAAGGGCAAACAATTCCATTTCTGATAGCAGAAGAAATACAACCAAAAAGAAAAAAAAAACGATCTAATTACCACTTGATAGCAATAGTTCCCCCCGAAACAACACGAAATTTTCACAAACCCTCGTGTTCTTTCCTTTTCTACACTCCAACAAATGTACTTAGTAGACAAGTGACGATAAAATCGCTAGAACTTTAACACACCCATTGTAAAATAAAAAAACACTAATAAATCAAGAAATTAACTGTGTGAAATGAATTCTAGCAAGTAGAAAGAAACAAGTACCCCTTGAATTCATGTGTGATCGTCATCAGCAGAAAGCTCAATGGAACCGCAAACCCTTGTTTTGTTGGATTAAACCCTAGAACTGAATCGAAGCATGGTGCACAAATTAGGCGACGGGTGGTGAGGCGGTGAATCGGTTTCGTATATCATTATATAATTACAGTAAAAAAAGGAAAGATCGCTGACGACAGAGTGACCCCCCAAGAACTCAAGTAGGGATGTCAGATATTTTATCTGGAATCTTGCATATACAACTCGATTTCATCCCTTAAAAACGTAGCAAACAATGGATTCGAAATGGTATAAAATTTTGTAATTGAATTTTACTATCTGACAAAACGTCATTGTATCTAAAGATTTTCAATCTTTAAAATAAATAAGATCTTTAATCCAAAATTTATCTCAACCCCACTAGAAAATTATATGTTTGTTTAATGCAGAATGATTAAGAGATTCTTATGATATAGTGCAAAATGAAATATGGTTGTTTGCTAATTGTTCAAGATGAAATTAGACACTGAATAGTTAAAGGACGTCCAAGATACAAAACCATTCAGAGGGTTTTGGAATCATTATAAGACAAATCTTTTTTTTTTTTTTTATCAAACAAGATTCATCAATTAACGATTTAGAGATTACTTTTTAATAGAACCAATAAAAAGTAAACAAACAACCCAAAACTTTACTCGATTAAATTGTGTTCCGGGTAAACTAAATTTTTCTAGATATGGAAAATCAAAGATGGGGTAAAGGTATTGATTTGACACCATGAACAAGAACACATCAATTTTTTTTTAGATGTTCAATTAAATATTACAAGAATTGTACATAATAATGATGATAAAAATAGATATATTGTATATAAT
Source organism: Arctium lappa (assembly GCA_023525745.1). NCBI lineage: Eukaryota > Viridiplantae > Streptophyta > Magnoliopsida > Asterales > Asteraceae > Arctium > Arctium lappa. The sequence continues at coordinate 84,538,133 of CM042052.1, read as the reverse complement.
ATTATACAATTATTTTTTGACCATGTGTATTTTATATATCATGTAAAGTAATTATTCTTGTAAAAATCGAGAAAAAAACATTACGGTTTTGCAATGATGAGTCTTTTTGACATTAAACTAAAAAAACCAACCATATTGTTAATGTGATAATTTTAAAATCCTTACAGTTACTCGAGAAGATTAAGGAGCTGTTTGGCAATTGCTGAATGGTTTGGTGCATAATGATTAAGTGACTCTTATGATATAATATGAAATGAAATATGCTTGTTTGCTAATTGTTAAGAATTAAATCAGAGCTCTGAATGGTTAAGATAGAGTCAAAATACAAAATCATTTAGAGGGTTTTGAAATCATTAAGAGGCAAACTTTTTTTTTTGCCAAACAAGATTTAGCTCTTAACAATTTAGAAGTTGTCTCTTAATGAAACCATTAAGAAGTAAACAAACAACCCCTAAGTTTTTCTGTTTATTTCCTCGTATGCTTAATAAATTGTTGCATTTTAAAAAGAAAAAAAAACACCATTGAACGCCTCATATATTACAAATCTTTATTAACATGATAAATGACCATTTGATCAATATTCATATAATTTTCATGTTTTAGAGAATACATTATTTTAAAAAGTAGATTATTACGATTTGAAGTGAATTCTATTATATTTCAAATACTAATAATCTTCATTCTGTAGTTCTCTCCTTTCCTGTTATCTTGTTATATACAAATACTAACTTTTAAGTAAAACCAATAAGTAAAAAATTATTATAAGGGCTAGGCTAACCACACTCCTAAGAGTTATTATTGGCACCCCTAAACCTAAAATAATGATTAGTTTTTTATTTATTTATTTATTGTTATATATTAAATATATAATTTTTTTTAAATAATTTTTTTCAACATTGAGTTTTGTTTTTTTTTTCTTTTTTCTTTTTGTTAGATTTTTAATAGGAATTTTAATAAAGGATATTTTTTTATTCTTTTAAAATTTCATTCAACATAATGCTTTTCGTTTAGATTTTTTTTGTTTTGTTTTTTATTTAAAAGTAAATAAATACTTATAAATATAAATATTACTATTTTTAGGTGACGTTTGTTTTTTAAGTGGTCTGAAGTCTTAATTCACTTCTGATTAATAAGTGTTGGTGTTGAAGTCTGAAATCCGAATCAATAAGATTGTTTGTTTTGTAACGTCTTGAGAGAAAGAGAACATTTGAAATGAGGCAACGATAAGAGATTTTAAGAAGTTAGGTCACCATTTCATATTTCAGATGTATTTAAGAGCCATTAAGAGGTTCTGAAAACTGGGAAAAAAAACAGTCTAAATGTCAAAAGGTCTAAATGATTCAGACTTAAGAGTCATTAAGAGGTATTAAAAAACAAACAAACAACCACTTAATAATTATAAAGACAACATAAACATTGTGATTTAACATATAAATAAAATATAAATAATCTATATTACATTTTAGTTATTCTAAAATAACATTATCCGTAGTACAATTAACACGTAAAATCCGTCTGTACTTTTGTATTCGACCTGAATATGGGGTAGCTCATCCATCAACACACGGATAACTGTATTCATATACTGAATCTATGTTCCTACATTTTAATTTTTTTCGTAAAATATCAAGGTTTTAAGCATTATCAATATATAAAACTTTCTAATAAACTTTGTGAAGTTACGGTTGATATACGACTTTTTTTTGGTCAACCGTGGGTGTCCGGGTTAGCTTACGTATACCTCGACTAATTTCAGAGGCCCTGAAACACAGTCATGAAAATTTCTAGTGACCTTATTGTCAGTTGGGCTAACACCACAAATTGACTTGGTCTTTAATAAATGTCTTTCATAGCTATCTTTCATGGAATCCTTGAGAATATATGTATGTGAAAATTAGATAACTGAAATATCATCCTTGATAATGAAGTAACAAGTAGTTTTTATATTTCAAAATTTTTTACGCAAACAATGATAGTGTTCTAAACTTGTTATTTATGTCGTTTACAAAAAGGGTTTGTTTTCTTCTCCATGAATCCATCATGGAGTTACTAGTTTGTTAACTTAATGACGTTAATGGGACTTACAACTTATTTTGTCAATTATATATGACGTTTGATTATTGACTTAATGACATAGAAAATGATTTATTTAATAAGATTATAGGAGTTTAGTTTTTTTTTCTTTCCAAATCTGTCACTTCCAATTAAAAAACACCCTCCTTTTATCTATGAAACAAAAACTCTCCTAATTTACACAGACATATTAATCAACACAATAAACTTTTATTCATACAGGAATTAATGGAAAACCAACCAAACAACCCCTAAGCATGTGTTCAAGTCACAAGTAAGAGTATAACTGTAAATAAGAAAAACAAAGACCATGAAATGGACTTGTGCTTATGTTCCTTCTGTTTTTGTGCATACATGTTTAAAGAGTGGTTTATGAAATTATGATGTAATGTTAAATGATGTTATGCAAAAATAATACTAAAGGATCATTTACAAATCCCAGATTCACCACTCTTATTTATTTGATTGGATAACATTTTCGATTATCATAATGGATTTTTGATAAACATCTCTTACTCAGTCAAGGCGAAAAAACTCTTCTCTCGTACTTACCCGATAAGATTCTCGGACTTGAAATATGATTCCTCAAAATATGATTAAAAACAAATTTGGTTTCATTTTGATGGGAAACCAAGTCGTTCAATCCGGATATGTTGCAACTGCCAATGAGCAAATAAGTGGGTGATTGGACTGAAATCCTCCTATGAACGGAAATGTGGCATTCTTTTTAGAACAAACCAAAATAAAATATTCTGCAATTTATAAAAGGAGAGTAACATTTGAACAGGGTCAGGTTCAGGGGAAAACCTAAAAAAAAAACGGAAAACTGAAGAACACCCTGGTAGCCCTTCATCTAGACGATATGCACTTGTACATACAAGTAATTTGTAACATGCACGCGTGCATAAAAACCTAAAAACCAACATAATTTAGCTGTATGCACAAGTACATAACGTTCAGATGAAGGCCACCAGAGTGTTCTTCAGTTTTCCGTTTTTTTTAGGTTTTCTCCTGAACCTCCCTTTATTTGAACATATTCCAACCTTAATAAAACTTAGTTGCAAAACGTATCACGAGGATAAATGAAGACGGTCAATTTAAAACCCGAAGGTTGGACACATTCGGTAACACAAACTGGCTAATGCAGTAAAACCTTACTCTTCCTCAGTTTTGAGATAATTTTTCAATTCAAGTTCAAGCTTTTGAATCCTTCATGTGTTACAATCTTTTTGAAGCCATGTCTGTTGGTCGGAAGACTTAAGTTTGTTCGAACAGACATTTACACACACCAATATATATATATATATATATATATATAGAGAGAGAGAGAGAGAGAGAGAGGAAGGATCATGCGAGAAGTTAAACATTTTGCGAGAAGGCGAGAAGTGTGATATCATATATGATTACACGACCTGTAAGTGTATTTAATCATACTAGAAGCGTACTCGCGCAATGCAGCGAGATACATCACGATTTTAATGTTTATTTTTATTTTTTGTTTTTTATTTATTTACAGTACGATTTTGGATGATTTTTATTGAGTGATAATGGTTTTTTTATATGTAAATTTGTTTAATTTAAACTTAACAATATAATGCTTTTTATATAAAAAAAGTTAAGTAGTTTGTTAAAATTCATTAATTATTTTATATATTTTAAATTTTTTATATTTAAATTGAGATGTTTATCCTATTTTAATTATGTTTATCAAAATTCAAATTTCATAATTTTAGGATTTGGGGATTAGAGATAAAGATTTTGAGGGATAAGGATGAAATTTATTAATTAGGATTAAAAATATTTAAAAGTAGTACATATTGCTTAATTAATTGTTTTTTAATTGGGTGATAATGGTTTTTTATATATAAATTTGTTTAATTTAGGCTTAACAATATAATGTTTTTTATATAAAAAAAAATAAGTAGTTTGTTAAAATTCATTAATTATCTTATATATTTTAAATTTTTTATATTTAAATTGAGATGTTTATCCTGTTTTGATTATGTTTATCATAATTCAAATTTCATAATTTTAGGGTTTGGGGATTAGAGATAAGGATTTTGGGGGATAAGGATGAAATATATTAATTAGGGTTAAAAGCTTTACAGGTAATACATTAGGCTTTAGTAGTTATTTTTAAGAGATTTTAAGTAGATAGCTTTAAATGATAGTACATAAAGCTTAGTGAGTTATAATTAAGAGTTTTTTATGCCATCTTTATAATATAGTATAGATATGATTAAACGTCTATGTATTGCAAATATAATATGTGTTTAATCATATATGATTAAACTTGTGTATCACATATGATTAAACACTTCTCGCCTTCTCGCAAAATATTTAGCTTCTCGTTTGAACCTGCCCCTATATATATATAGTGGAAGAATATTTTGCAACCCACATCTTAACCGTTGGATTCATGATCGACGGTTATTTTATTTTTATTTTTCTGTTTTTTTTAATTAAAAATATTGGGTCCCATATCTATTGTAACTGCCGATCATGAATCCGCCTATATATATATATATATATATATATATATATTGTTAGAAAAACTTATCGAGTAATTGAAGCGATCAGATTGCTTGAGAATGGTGTGAGTTCACTATCTGAAATGATATTCCGACCCTATGCATGGGTTACACGAAATTCAATATGGGATAAGACTCAAGACCACTATCGTTTTTAGGCACAAAAATGAGTAAAACTACTGGAGAGTATATGAAGTTTGTTCAAACTCGTGAGTGCTAAAACGTAAGTATATAGAATATATATACTAGTTCCATTCGTAAAATAAGAAAAAATAACTGAAATAACAATAATAGCAAATTATTAGTAATAATGGTCGGTTACAACCATTTTAGCTAACAATAAAAGTTTAGTAACTGCAGGTCCAGAGATTTGGTCATACGAGACCAGAGGTAGTCAACCAGAGCCAACCCAACCAGAGCCCTGGTCTAGAGATAGCCAACCAGAGGTAGTCGACCAGAGCCTCTCGTCTAACCAACCAGAGAGTCCCGGCCAGAAGCACGACCAACCAGAGCCTCTACCAGCAAGGGGCTCTGCCCCTTGGACCCCGTAAGGGGTCGCTTGCGGGCGCGACCCCTTGACCTCCGCCATTTTGTCGTGTCCGGGATCAAACTCGTCTTATAACAAGTGTGCACTCCTTACTGCCTAACTTGTATTAGATCAAAGTTTGAAACCCAAATCCAATTACACTTGAATGACCGGTGACACTAAAATCACCAACATATATATATATATATATATATGAGTGAGTGAGAGAGAGAGAGAGTGAATGTGTGCCTGTGCAAGGATAATGTGAGACATCTTTATTTTCATGAGAAAATATAAGGGTATCTTCACAAAACCTTCACCTCCATGTACCTTCACATTCTCACCAGAAAGGCTGTTCTCACAAGAACCCAACTGTACATATGTATATATACACACACATAGTGATGAAAACAACAAAAGAAAATGCCACACTTTCATTTCATTTCCACTGAAAGAATGGTTTCATGTATGAGATCATGGCTTTATAGTTCATATACTAACCTGCTGCATCAAAACCATTAGATAATAATTTCATCTCTGCTTCTGTTTGCACTTTCCATAATGACAGAAATTCTGCAATCATACAAAAATCAAACATTCAGCAGCAGTAAGCATCATCAGACACAAGTTAACTGTAGATGATACCTTTGTCTAACATGCCGAACAGCATCAAGAATTTCCATCAGTTGTTGCAACTTCACATTTGCCGGGGTCTCCTCGTTTTCCAGAATCAAAGTCGAGAACTTCACAACTGTAATGACCTCAGATTCGACTTTGTTCAGATGTTGATCAATTCGGTCCAAAAAGTCTTCATAAGAAGTTAAGCCAGTCAAGCTACTGATCAGGTCATTGTTAACTTGCAAAGATCCTTCAAGATTGTTTGTTTCATGTTTGGTGGGCATGTTGTAGGTTATATCTTGTAGTTCTTGATCATCACCGGAATTCAGCAAATCTTTTTCAGAACTTCCATCGACTCCCAAACTTTCAGAAGGTGGGGAGACAACCCGAACTTGAGCATCCTCATCTTCCCTTTCGATTTCAAGATTTAGAGCAACCGTTCCAACAAGCTGCCTTTCTCGCAGAGATATTGCCTAACACAAGATGAAACATCAAGCGAATATCCAAAAGTCAAAAAGTAAATAGATGGCCGTATCCATTATCCAAGTAAACGATCATTCTACAATTATAGGATGGATTTTTAGTTTAGCCATAGTAACAAATGCACAAGGAAGGTAAGGGCATAAAGAAGATGATGTCTTTATGAAGCATTCTTTTTGCAGACCATGGTATCTGACATCTTTTATCCAACCAGACCAAAGGGTCTATGAAACACCCCTTCTCATGATTGGGAGTAAACTCTAGACCTTCTCCTTGGCCCCTAAAGTGTTGTTAGCACATGTCTGATTCAAATTTAAGATCTCTTAAATGAAGGTCCTAAGCTTTACCCACTAGGCCAAACTCCTTAGGGTCAAAAGTTTGTGGTTTTGGACTTGTTTTAAAAACAAAATGAAGGAAAAAGGGGTGCAACTAATTGGTTGGGCGGTTTAGGCATTTAAACAACCCAACCCAATTTTGGCGGTTTGAATGATATGACATAGTTTTACCTAATAGATATTTCAATAACTTTTTACCTTTTTACCACTAGATATTGTAATAATCTGTTAGTTTGTTCCAGAGGTGTGAGTTACCTACTGCCAGTGTCCTGTTGGTATTGGTCCCTATATCAGATCTGTTAGAGAGTCTAGAATCTTCTTGTGTGAGTTGATATAAAGCCGTATGGTCATGTTGTGAGGATATCTTGATGATCACTTTTTATGATATAATATGGAAACACCAGAGCTGTTCTCTGTGTGCATTTGAGTAACCCAGAGTTGTTCTCTGTTACACTTGTTCAATCATTGAATTCCTTTCAGCATCTATTAGTGGTATCAGAGCCTACTATCCTGAAGGTTGTGGATGGTACGATACACCAACAATCAGATGGAGAGAAATGAAGAAATTGAGTGTCGTCTGGCCATTCACGATGAATCTCTCAAGCAATTACAAAATAGTATTCTGGATCTGAAGGGGGTAACTAACCTAATACAGGATTCATTGAAAGGATTGCCCGATTTAGCTGAGGGGGTCAATTCCTGATCAACGATTACCATAATCGTAAGAACAAGGGTCCAGAGGTTGAGGTTGGGTCTGCTTACTCTGATGGAGCATCTAATGGCTCAAAACAAGGAGATTCTCGAGGTACGTTCTTCACCACAAAACCAGGTTACCAACTAGTGAATCGAATGGCCAAGTTAGAGTTCCCTTCATTCGATGGTGATGGATTTAAGGATTGGCACTACAAATGTGGCCAGTTTTTCAAGTTAGATGAGACCCCGGAGGATATGAAGATCCGATTAGTGGCCATTCATCTGAAAGGGAGGGCATTACAGTGGCACCAGGGATTTATGAACGAACCAACAACAAAGAACATCAGTTGGCAACGGTATTTAGAATAACTCCGTGAGCAATTTGTGGAAGGTATTGCCTCTAAGCCGTTGATAGAACTCAGGAATCTAAAGCTTACCACTACTCTGAGTGATTACAATTCACAGTTTAATGCTCTAAGGAACCAAGTTGATGTCCCTTCGGAGGTGTTATTAGATTTGTACATTGGCGGCCTCCAAAATGAGATAATGCATACGGTTCAACTTATGGATCCAAAAACTCTAAATCAAGCTATGAAATTAGCAAAAGTTCAGGAAGGAGCGTACTATGCTCTGTGGGTTTTGGAGCCACCAAAATCCACTAACTATAGTAATAACCTTAGCAAAACAACAAGTGACAAGGTTACTCCAATTAAACAGTCTAACTCCCACTCCCCTGCTCTTACTTCTCTTCCAGCTCCTAGTTTTCTACCCTCTGTGCCTCCAAATTCTACCAATTCTATAGCAAGTCCTTACAATAAGACCACTCCTTTAAAGCAACTGTCCAGGAGTGAATATGAAGAGAAAAGAAGGAATAATCAATGTTTTTTTTGTAATGAAAAATATGTCCCTGGTCACAAGTGTAGAGACAACAAGCTGTACATGTTGATTGGTCCAAAAAATCCAGATGAGCACATAGCAGATGAGATGATTAATGAAGGTAATGAGGAATATGGAAAACAGGACAACATTGGCAGCATGAGGACATGGGAGCAACTTGGATCAAGAAGATTGCACTCTTGAAGAAAGGGGGCTGATGGGGCTTTATGTTATCCTTGAGGTCAAGGATAAATTGATGAGGAGGGCATTGATATGACATAGTTTTACCTAATAGATATTTCAATAACTTTCTACCTTTTTACCACTAGAAATTGTAATAATATGTTAGTTTGTTCCAGAGGTGTGAGTTACCTACTGCCAGATGTCCTGTTGGTATTGGTCCCTATATCAGATCTGTTAGAAATTCTAGAATCTTCTTGTGTGAGTTGATATAAAGTCGTATGGTCATGTTGTAAGGATATCTTGATGATCACTTTTTATGATATAATATGGAAACACTAGAGCTATTCTCTGTGTGCATTTGAGTAACCCAAAGCTGTTCTATGTGGTTTACACATGTTCAATCATTGAATTCCTTTCAGCATCTATCATTGAAAAAATCCAATCCAACCCCTTACAAATGTAACGGGTTGGTTTGGGATAGCGGGTTGCCATTATTCTTTTAAACAAGTATGTATCTTCAATTTTTGGTGACTTAGGAGTATCGTACATTGCTCAATTTGAATTATTGATACACTACTACATATAACAAACAAACAAATTGTGCTTGCAAAAGTTGAAAATATGTTTACACACCGACACCAACACTCATGCTTACTCCATTCACCCACCCAAAAGATATATATGTATATATTTATATGTTGTTTAGTCTCACACATTTGTATGCATAATTAATCCAATCCTTTTGTTGCTATTAAGTTTACGGCAGATACACTACAACAAAAATGGATTTTAGGCCGTCAAAAATGTTTATGCCTCCTAATAGACTGCTTAATAAAACTTAATTTATAGGGCCAAACAATAAAACGTCCTATCTAAAAGTGTTGTGATAAGTTTATAAGACTTTTTGGGTGTCGTAACAAGTTTTTTAGGATATTTATGTAAAAGAAACAACCTATTAGCTAATTTATATGACATTACTTGAAAAGGAGTCTTATAAAAACAAGGGTCCTATAAAAAGATGTGTTCATAGAACATTTCTCAAAGGTGTCACATGAAAATGAAATAGCTAAATGCGACGCTTTGTATTAAAAGTGTCTTAAAAAAACTTGTTAAAACGTCCAAAAAAACGTACTATAAACTTATTATGACACCTTTTCGATAGGACACTTTATTGTTTGGTCCTATAAACTTAAGTCATATAAGGCAGGCTATCGGGACACCTAGAAATTGTTGGCATCCTATAAATCCGATTTTGTTGTAGTTATAGCAATAGAATGTAAATAGAGAACGAGAAATAAGCAAAAAATGTGCTCAAAAAACGACAAAAATGAGAATGAGGCTCAGTCTAGGTAAATAAAAATAAAAGTTTATATTGTATATAAATATAAATAAAATGTTATCAAAATTAGTGGCAGGTTGGGTTGGGCCTAACCAAATTTCAACCCTATTCGTTGACGGGTTGGCGGGTTGGGTTGGGTTGGCGGGTTGAACGGGTTGGCGGTTTTTATACAGCCCTAGGTGCAGTGCAACATGATGCTTCTTTATCCTAATACCGGTCTCACTTAAATTTTGTTAATTCTAATAACATACATGACATGAGGCTTCTAAATCTTGTACACTCTTATAAGGGCAAATTGCATAAAAATGTAATCTACTTTTTTTTGTTCCTATTTTGGGTAACTTCATAATATTGGTGATATAGAAGCTTAAAATTGGATGTTACAGACCTCAATAAGCTTTGTTGAGAGTTCATCAAGCAACTCAATTCGACTCTTTGTCTTCTCTAAAGCTTGCATAGCCTTCTTCTTTTGAAGTAGCATCTCTCTAGCATCATTCTCTTTCCCAGCTTGAACACTAATAGCTGCCTGTTGTTGAAGCTTTTCTGCTGCTTCGGACAACCGCAACAACCTCTGTCTCGCTTTATTAGCTGAGATAACCATATTTCATCACTTCTTTAATGAAGATAGAGCTGTGTATGCTGCCAATAATTGGCATTCAACAAGCATCATCATGATTATTTCAATAAAAAGTAGCCAGCACATAGTAATTTGAAGGATATGTGGTACATAAACCTAAACTAATTAAGCATATAGCATCACAGAAAGCCACAAGGAATCTATTGGTTGTATTAGGGCTTCCATTGATGAATTAGGGTTTCTGAATGTGTTAATCATATTCACACCATTAACAGAACTCATTTACTATATGTAATCATATATATGTAAATGAAGATTGTAATCGGCAGTCAATTGTGATATACGATAGTGTAAGCGATCGGGATTTGGGGGGGTGATTGATGATAAGGTAGAAAGGCGATTATACCTTTAGCTCTAGTGTTTGATGCCTCAAAGTGAAGCTGATCGAGTTGATCTCGTAATTGATCGGAGTCGGTTCGGGAAGCCGAGCACACTGTCCTCGCCGGCGAACTCCGGTGAACGACATTTGCACCGGTGGTCAGCATCATCACTCCCGGAAACATTATCGCCGAGGTGTTTACTCCAATGCTCTTGTTCATACCAGTTGTTTGTTTTTTGACGACGTTTTATCAATACTAACGGATAAAAACTCTTAAATATAAACACTGTCTAAAAAACTCGCCGCACACCGCCATGACACCAAGGCTTGTGTGTCACGCCACGTTAAGAGCATGACACGCCGTCGCCTAATGTGCAGTTATCATAATGAGATATTTGATTTTTCTTTACGTTTTTAATGTCTTATTTACAAGTTTTAAATATATAACTTAATTTAACTTGCTTATTACTACTGACTCATTGAATAACACTACAAAACATATGTTTTTATATATGATATTATATATGAATTAGAAATTTGACGTCATAAGTCACGCCTTGAAAACGCCATGGCTTCGCCGTGGCTCCTAAGGCTTGAGGCTTGGCCTCGCCGCCACGCCACGCCTCACGCCATTTAGAACCTTGAATATAAATAATTAGACACAAAACACCATAAATATTACTACCGTAGACTTCTAACATAATTTGGTATGTGCATGACCATTCTTTTATGTATACATTTTCATGTATCACTATTAATTAATATATTATATTACTATAAATTTGTTTTAATTATATTATTAAATATGTAATTGATTATTTTTTCTAGATGTTATTAAAATATATAAAATAATCATTGAATTCTAACAAAATACTTATTTTTTTTTAATATAAAAAATATTATATTATTAATCCTAAATTAAAAAAATTTATAAAAACATTATCAATTTCTCAAAATCATCCAAAATCGTACTGTAAATCGAGAAATAAAAAAAATTAAAATCGTGATGTATCTCGCTGCATTGCGCGAGTACGCTTCTAGTTTAAATATAAAAAAGAAAAATATATGAGTAAACTATGATTTTCGTTCCTCTAGTTTTGAAATTGTGATTTTCATTTATATGGTTTATAATTTGTTGTTCGTTATTGATTTTGTGGATGAATTCAATTGATTGAGATGATTAAAAATAGTAAGGGATTGTTTACTCAAACACGTAAACATTTACCGGTAACATTTAATACCGTCACTTACCTTACCGGGTAAGATTTTAGTTAGGGATGACAAAAAGTGATCCAACCTAACCCAAAACAGGTTGTCAGGTTGGATTGAGATTTTCAACTCATTTTAAGTAAATGGGTTAATTCACCTAATCCATTTATTTAAATGGGTTGGATTGAGTTGAGTTGAAATTTTCAGTTTTTAACTCTATTTAAAATATTATATAATTTTATTTTTATTCTATTAAAATATGAAATATGAAGCCAAAGTGTCAAACCCTAACGTTGTGTTCTCTAATCTGGAGAGAAAATAAAAAAATGGATGGAAAAGAAAGGGAAGGAAAATAATTTTTTCATTTGTGTTCTCGAAATGGAAGGAAAAGGAAAGAAATGGAAGGAAAGAAAATAGTTTTTCATGTTCTTGAACATGAGAGAAAGGAAAGAAAATATGTCAATTTTACAAATATACCCTTATAAAAAATATATTCTTTATAACGAAAGATTATGTAGTTTTGTAATTTTAATAATTTCAGTAATTTTTTAAAATAATTTTAATTTATTTTCTTTCCTTTCCTTCCATGAGAGGAAAGTTATCAATTCTTTCATTCTGTTTCCTTTCCTTTCTCTTCTAAAAAAGTTTCGAGAACACAATTTTTTTTTACTTTCCTCCTCATTCCCTCCCTTTCCTTTCCTTTCCTTTCCTTCGCTAAATGAGTTTCGAGAACACAGTGTAAACGTTTTGTTTCCATAGGTGATACTGATACATCCTCCTCTATATTGTCGCCCCCACTCAAAAATGGAAAAACCTAGCCGACTGTCAACGTCCATAGGTGAATTGTGATACGACCGACTGACGTTCATACTTGATAACTTGAATCGTGATACGATTGCCGACGTCCATACGTGAATCATGATACTTTCCAGCGATATGTGCCCGTTCTTTCTATAAAGGTATCCATCTCAATTTCTATAAAGGCATTCATCTCAATTTCTATAAAGGTATCCATCCGCGTCTGTTCTTTCTATAAAGCTTTAACTTGTTATTTACTTAATTATGGGGGAGCTTTGAAGCATTACATGAACACTTCATGTACTGTTGTATATGATTAATATGGTTGAGAAACATAGAAACTGTTATTTGCTTAATTGAGAAACAATAGAAACTAATCTATATCTTCCCTCTCGATTGTACTGCTGTATGTGATTTCCATTTAAGTTGCATGTTATTTGCTTAATTGTCGTAAATTTAAATAGTCTAATTCCTTTTAGTTTATTTAAAATTTTAAAAGTAAATGGGTCAACCTATTTATTTAATAGGTTGGATTGAGAGAAATATAAACAGGTCAACCTGCTGTCAATCTATTTAGGTAACAACTTGGGTTGGGTTGAAAATCTCAACCATTTAATTAAAAGGTTGGGATTGGGATCTCTAACTCGTTTATAAATGGGTTGAACCCGAACCCAACCTATTGCCACCCCCAATTTTTAGTCTATAAAGAAGGCATCTTATGTAACAATTTACCCGGTAAACGCTAACTAGGTAAGAGTCATCACCTCATTTACCAAGAAAGACTCTCGGCTCTTACCATCGCTCTTTGTAAGATCTTCGATCTTTATCATGCTTATCTGAGAAGGTAACATGACTGGTTACCGCTTATCGGGTTAACTTTTAGCAAACGACCTCTAAATTTAGAAATTAGAAAAAGTAAAGCAGACTAAAATTTAAGATTTTCGAAATATTTACAAATAACATATTTTATTTATTCATTTCAGGTTTTAGGACGGGTCAGGTGGCCAAAAATAAACCCAACTAGAACCCAAAATATCCCCCCAAAAATCGGATTTTGAATTTTGAGACATTCGGTTTTTACACAAACACCTCAATTTTGGTTCGGGTTTCCGGACAATTCAAGTTTCGCAGACATGATAACATAACAACATTACCTTCCGGTTTCTATTGTGGTGAAAACTTATTTATTATTTCATCAAGCCATCACTAACCACTGGGGTTATAGTTATGGAGCATTGGTTAAGGCCTCAGATGTAATGGAAATCTCATCTTTCCCCAGTTTGAAACCAGAGCTACCAAAGCCCTTGTAGCTATGGAAATTCACTTGCGATGACTCTAGGCCATTCATGGTCACCCGAGGATAGTCGGTAGGCATAAGCTAACCCGGATACCCACAGTTATTAAAAAAAAATCACTTGTGTTCCACATTCATCATTCAGTACACCTGATTATTAATGTCCATAAAGCAGTCTGCATATTGGCAACAAGTTCATAAGGTTCCTTTATCTTTGTGAAATGGTTCCATTTTACGATCACCCGAAACCTAACAATCACGATAACGGTAACAAATCCGGAACGTTACCCATTGGACCAAATTTTTATTCGGGTTTAGATACGGGATATCAATAATGGGACGGAAGCAGGGGTGTCCTCACCCATGACTGGCTGGAAGAGATCGAGCTCGCCATAACGTTCCAGGACCCGCATTCTGCAGTCCTCTGCAGCCATCAATCCGGTGTGGTAGGCACCATGTACCGAGCCTGGATAGTCGGTGCTTGTTGCTTCCCCTGCAAAGAATAAGTTGTCGACAGGGATCCTTAGCCTTTCGTACAGATCATGGGGTTTCCCTACTGCATCGTAGCTATAGGAGCCGAGCGAATTGATGTCACTGCCCCAACGAGAAACTAGATACTGAATCTGCATAGAAAAAAACTCAACATTAAGTTCCGGTTCCACACTGAATCTAGGTTGTTCGTACGTTGGACAATATACGACAAGATAGAACGAAACAAAAACTTTTTAAGTCCCACGTTTGGTGCAACAATTAGACCAGGACCGGACAGGACTGGGAAGGACAAAAATGCATTTTTTGTCAGTCCCACCAAAATTGGTGGAACAAAAAATCATAGAGATGAGATAAGCTTGGTAAATTACTACACTACCCATGTCAAATTAAAACCCTAAAACCTTCCACAATTCTTTCACTCGCCTGCCTCACACTCGCCCGGCCAGTCCTGTTCGGTCTAGTCTTGTCCGGTCCGCATACCAAACGCACCCTCAAATATAATGCAACAAGAAACAAATATTACAGGGGCAGAAGCATCAGGAAGAATCTTTTTGAGATGAATAAAAGCAAAATTAGCGGCCGCATCATCCGACAGTTTGTCGATATCTCTTGCTAGCTGTCCTGCAGGCATATAGACTAGGACGGCATGACCGGTGGCCTTGTGAAGGTTAAGAAAGTAGCTACATCCGTAAGAAGTCTCCGCAACTACTCCTAGAAATTCAACATTTGGCCAAAACACTCTGTCAAAATGCAAAACTATCTTGTTCTCGATTCCCACTCCAAGGTCGGCTATGGCTTCCTCCTTCCACTCGGGTAGTCTTGGTTCGAACTTAATGGTATTCGACTTCAAAACACCGAGCGGCACAGCAACAACAGCCGCATCAGCAAACAAAGTTTTTCCATTTTCAACGGTTACCTTCACACCATTCTTACGTCTATTTATCTTCGTAACCCTTTGCGATACAGGAATAAGGATAAAAAAGAGGATGTAAGTTAAAAGGCCACAAAACAGTAACTATTTTTCATTACAATTTTGGTATAACAAAAAACTCGGGGTTAAAACTCAGGTAACTTAACCGCATTAATCATGCCTTACCTGTGACCTAATCGGATGTCGAGACCTTTTGCAAGTGTATTTATAACTGGAAGATAACCCCGGACCATAAGTCCATGCCCACCAGGAAGCAATTCTTCCTGCTCATCAAAAAACAGGTATGAGATGGTGGAAAGAAGTTTGATTTTAAAGCTACCAGATATTACAGCACATAATGTGGGCTTGGGTATACATAAGTAGTCAAGTACTACAATTGGCAGATTAGAGCATCTTCTCTAAAACGGAGAAACGGAGATTTTAAGATTTTTTAACCTAGTTTTTTGCTCCAACAGATCCTCCAAAAATGGAGATAGCAGGAGAGAGAGGATAAAAATCTCCAAATTTGGAGAACTAGAGAAGAATGTTCTTTTTATAGTTCCCACCAATGAAGTTGAATGTATTATCAGTTTATTTGAAAGTTTATTGTGATATTAAAATCTATTGAATATTTTAATAATATAATTTATGTTGAATATTCAAAATGGAGAAACTGTTGGAGATGAATGTAATTCTTTTTGGAGGTTGAAAGTTTTGACTCTCCCCTTTTGGAGAAATTATAGAATATCTGTTGTAGATGCTCTTATAGTGATCAATTAAGCTTTATTTGTCAAGTCATTGCTAATTCTTTTAGCAGATTGTGAGTAAACTTTATGATCTTCATTGTGAGACCAGTTCTTGAATCGTGCATGACGGTCCACAGCTAGCTTGCTTTGATATATATATATATATGGGCAAGTTCAAACGAGAAGCTAAACATTTTGCGAGAAGGCGAGAAGTGTTTAATCATATATGATACACAAGTTTAATCATATATGATTAAACACATGTTATATTGGCAATACATAGACGTTTAATCATATATGGTTAAGCACACCCACAGGCCATGTAATCATATATGATATCACATTTCTCGCCTTCTCGCAAAATGTTTTATCTTCTCGCATGATCCTTCCTCTATACATATATATATTTGTGTGTGTGTGCAAAGGACTGGATAAACTAACAAGGTTGTATGAAACTGAAAGTGATGGATACTTTTGTAACAATTTAATTTGATTGTTGCAAGGGTTGCGATGAAGTTTTTAGGTCCAAGACTACAGTTACTTCAAGAAGCAAAACAGTTGTAACAATTTAATTTGATTGTTGCAAGGGTTGCGATGAAGTTTTTAGGTCCAAGACTACAGTTACTTCAAGAAGCAAAACAGTTGAGATAAAAGATAACATTATGTTAATTTTGCAATTTCTAACCAATAAAACGGCCTAATTAACCACCACTAGTTTTGTTTGCTTTTGATTTTCCGAGTGTCAGATTCTGAACTTTTGAATTCTGGCGCTGACAAGGAATACCGTATGCGATTATGATTGCTTAGATATTTTACAACTTTGGCCATATTTCCATCGATTATACTGCACCGCCTTTGTTTAGCTCAGTCATGATATAAAAATGACCACTGAAGTACAAGTATTCAGCTCAACTGATCATAGACCTTTAAAATGATAAAGTTGTGTCATGATATATCTATATAGAGTTGCCTAAAGGAAAAGGGGAAAAAACATGCCTTGTCCCAGCATTTAAGAGATATCGTCTCAGCATCTGCAGCAAACCAGCCTTCCATTCTACACAAGTACCACTGCAACACCTTATGAGGAAGCCCCTCCAACCTGCAAGAATGAAAATTTTGGATGCCTTGTAGAGTCTTATGACAAATTTTCGTGAAGATTAGCTGGGAGATAGTTATACCTTAGTTTTGGGTTTCTTTCGAACACAATTGATATTGCTTGCTGTATAGACATGTCTTCAATGAACTCCTCCCTCACTTTATTAGTCTGGAATACATAAAGCAGCACATGAAGAAAGCAATAACGAAGAAAGGAAGGATGAAAAAGGTTTTTAAAAACTACTTTCACCTAACAATTGACCATTTAACATGCCCTTTGATGTAAACATTAGAGCAACCTCGTAAGGGACTGAGTTTCAGGTTTAGAAACATTATTATATGCATTATGATTGTTATCAAGGTTGCAAAGTTCATTTATATGTTTGCATGTTAAAAGCAGGCCCCTTGTTTTTTTTCCCCGCCCGGGGGGGGGGGGGGGGGGGGGGGGGGGGGAGTAGGTTGTCTTCAAGCAAGTATACAGCATGCTATATAGCAAAAGCCTGAGCTTGGTGTTTTCCATGATGCTTAGAGAGAGAGAGAGAGAGAGAGAGGGCGTACCTCTTCTAATATGGTCTCGAATGTTTTTCCAACCTGTGAGACTAATTCCTGAGGAACTTGATTCCCATCCATATCGAACAGTGCATAGCTGAAGAAGTACAATAAGAATGATTGAAGCAAACATCAATGAGGGGAATTATACAAACTTCGTAACTTATTCATTAGAAGTATCAACAACTTTATTGGTCATCCAGAACTTCAATATTAGTTAACAAATTGCAGAATGAAGTACTAAAGTAAATGTAATTGATGTCTACAGGAGAACCAATGAAGAGAAAAGATGGTAACAAACTAAAACCTAACGTAACATTTTTCTTTGTACCCAGGCCCAAATAGAGTAAGCAAATTAGTAGCCCCTTCAAGTTCTAGGAATGAAAGAGTAACTATACAAAAAAAAAAGTAAAGGACCAAGTTTTAACAAACTCAAGAGCAATGCAATAGCATTTAAGCATATAAAAGAATTCAATGTGCTATAAGTTAGTAAGTATAGCCGCCATATTCAGAAGAAGCTAGCATTTATAGCAGATACAAAGGGTGAATTGAAGAAGTAGATTTAGACCTACAGAAGATTGTGAAAGAGAGGGGAAACAACAGTCAACAGAGAAAACGATCAGAAACATTCAAAGAAAGAGACATGAGGAAACAATAAATGTTTGCAAAATAAAGATAGAACAGTGGAATTTTAACAGTTCTCAAATCCCATCTCCTAGCCCTCTTCTGTATGCTTAAAGAACATAAATTGAATGTTTCAATTCCATAAATCGTCTTTTAAATCAACAACATTTCTTTCAAACATCTTTTGAAATCCACTAATTTTCATAATGACATCAAGTTCTATGAATATGTTTTCTTCTCAGATAATCATTTTGCTATGCCTGCACTGAAATTTGAGGACTGGAAAACAGCACTAGATATAACTAATCTTCCATTCTTAGATGCTTCTGTTTAAAAATCCGCTGCATAAATTTAGTTTTTCTTCAACTTCATAAAGATGCTTAAAAACATATCCTGAATTTTTGCCAACTTTAGATGATATACTATCCTTGCGTAGACCAATCATTATCTTACATCTAACAGTGTCAATGATTATTTGGGAATTCTGGATTAACGTATCCATCTTATATAATATACTGAAATCCAAAGGTATGCGTTCTGCACCCTGTTAATATTAATGATGTGTTTAAACATATTCGAAAATAAAGCACAAAAGTGCTTATCACCAGTCCGGCAGTCCCATATGGGTAAATATGCACATGTTCAAGTGACTTTGGTATTACAGCTTCCAAGTCATAACTACGTACATGATCTAATATATTCTTAGAATTATAAGCTGGACCATGGATCATTCATATAAGATATACATATGAGTTCAATCACTAGTACTTGAATGTCTTTATAACATTAAGTACATGTATTTTAGCTGGAATCCCGCTTCTTTCATGATTTATGGGTTGTACTTTCCCTGTCCTCTTTGTATCAACTTGAAGTGATTTTAGGACCACAGGAAAGGGATATGCCATCTAAAGAAATATTGTCAATCTCATGGTATAACATGAAAAAGAAATATTACGCTAGCATCTGGTACCGAGTAGGAGCTATGCAATGTTCCTATTAGATATCTTATGGTTATGGCATCTCTACAAAACCACAGAATTTGAGTAAGTCGTTCTTGATTTTAAGCATATCATATGGTTATGGCATCTCTAGTAAACCACAGAACTTGAAAAAAGTACCCGATGACTAAACAGATTTTTGGCTGAAAAGGAAGGTCCATTGTCCATGGTAGCAAAGAGCCTACAAGAACGTTGCTCGAGAATTGGGCTTGTCTAAGCCTCGAGATAGTGAAAATGTTCAGTATCTTTCTACTTTTCTTTCTCTGTTCTAGAACTTAAATGAGCATAAGTTCATTTGATAACTAATTTTCATTGTGTATTAGCTCACAATAGCATTTCCAACCTATAAAAACCACAATAACAAAGCAATAGCAATAAACTCACCTCCTCCTATTATACAACTAAACTAGAAATGGACCTAACAACATACGTTAAATATGAAAATTTGAACTCCATCACCTCTCCAAATCATGGTCATATAACACTGAGTTGTCACCACTGGTCCGGTATAAAGGTAGTCCAAGTCTTCCAATTACTGGTGCCAAGGGATTCTCTTTGCAAACCCCATGCAACCTGTAAAATTGACATTAATGTACAATTAGTGAAGAAATCACAAGATGGAATTATTTATATTCAAACAGTCAAGATTATGAAGTCCCTTCTCACCATGATGCACCTAAATCCACAGGAAAACCAAATGAGTAATCAGTACGAACCCGACCACCAATTCGATTACGAGATTCAAGTACGATAACCTGAAAAACATGACATAAATGGTATTTTTCTTCAAATAGGATGTCACTAGAAAAGTATTATCATCAGAACCTCTGGAGCATATGATGTTTCTTTAGATTACCTGAATTGAAGCATCATGAAGCGCACGCGCAGCAGCTATGCCAGCAAAGCCACCGCCGATCACAATAACAGATGGTGAGGCTGCACGCCTCACTTCAACGTTTGAGTAGCAAATTGCTACAATTTAAAGGGGAAACCAGAATTAGTTTGCATGCAGTGGAATTGCCAAAGCTTGGCAAATTCAAACACCCCATCAATAATTCTCAACATATAACACCACATATTTTTGGACAAATCCACAAAAAGGACTTTACATGAAGTACAAGTCGCATGCGTGCATGTTATCAGACATGTTTACAAGTAGAGATGCATGCACCTAACTACATTCAAATACACATTGACCAAAGCTATAAGCCATTTGTACTTTTCTTATATGCTATTGCCTTGTTCTACAACCTGTTCATTCTTTCGGAAACTGAAGCATTTTTAGAAGGATGCTGATCCACATCAGCTCAAATATGGTTATTCATAACCAAGAGTAAACACCTTATCCACTTTGAATTTTCGTGCATAGGCTATCCACTAGAAGGGTCAAATAAGATGGATTAATCTCGGATATCACATGGATTCTTTGATATGCTCTGTTGAAGGGTAGATAGAATGAACTACTTTCAGCCGTAGGATAGGTTTAAAAGGTTAAAACACCAGCAAGTGAAGAAATTCTCCAAAGGAAATGTTAGCTATGGATCACCATCCATTCTAAAGAGAGTCAAAGATAAAATGGTTCTCATACCAGGTTTTTATTACTACTTTACCCATCATAAGTTCACATATTACAACTCTTACAAAGAAACACCCTATCCACTTCGCATTTTAGTGCATATGCTATCCACTAGAAGGGTCGATATGATGGATTAATGTCAGATATCAAATCGGTTCTTTGATCAGGTCTGTTGAAGGGTGGATAGAATAATTTAGTTCAGCCGTAGGATATGTTTGAAGGGTGGATAGAATAATTAAGAAACGCTCCAGAGGAAATGTTAGCTATGGATGGCCAACCATCATAAATTCACACATAACAACCCTTACAAAGAAACAAAGGGTCAATAAGATGGATTAATGTCAGATATCACATGGGTTATTTGATCTGCTCTGTTGAAGGGTGGATAGAGTGAATTAGTTTCAGCCGTAGGATAGTTTGAAAAGTCAAAACAGCAGCAAGTTAAGAAATGCTCCATAGAAAATGTTAGCTACGGATCAGCATCCTTTCTAAAGAGACTCAAAAGTAAAATGGTTTTCATACCAGGTTTTCATTACTATTTCACCCATCATAAGTTCACATATTACAACCTTTACAAAGAAACCATCGTGCCTCATTTGTTGCCTCATTTTCTTTTCTCAACTTTTATGTAATTAGGAAGTTAAGTTCCTAGAACTGAAAATTCTGATGGTCATTTTGTAGCAGCATGATTCCGCTTATAGAACCTTTATATTGATAATAAATTACTCAATAGTGAGTACCTCAAAATTATACCATAATTTACAGTTTTACAACTTAAACAATTAAGTTGGTAGAGAATGAGGCTTGATTCGTCACATCAGGATAGATACTGAAGAACAAGATCATCCATAAAAGGTTTAGAGTTTTGAGCTTCAACAAATTCAAAGGAGTAAATATCATACACACACATAATGCATACCTACGTACATACACACACATATAAAAGTGTGTATGTGTGTAAGCAGAACTGCAGAAGTTTCTTTCTTCAAAATTTGCTACCCCAGTTACATATAAAAGAATTTATGAGAAGTTTCTTTCTTCAAAATTTGCTACCCCAGTGACACAAATGCGGTATTAGGGGCCACATCAGAATGTGACTGGAATGCAGAAACAATAATGTATATTTTCAGAGTTGACCCAGCCACTTGTAACCAATATATGTGGTGGTGGTAGAATCCAGTCCATCTCATGATGAAAAAGTGTCACAGAAAGTTCAACACACACCATGTAGAGTTCAAATAAATGAGCTATAAGGGATTGTTTTTCATGAACCCTGTTCACTAAATAATATATGACAACTACTTATCATCGTATGTGGGATACCTCAAATGATACTTCCCCACGTGCATGAAGTCATGGGAGAGGCCACACACAACGCATAATTCCTCTGAAAAAAACCCTTGTGCATAGGTTAAGTTTTTCATAACCACAAATAATCTAACATGTTATCTGTCCTTGTAGTGGTTGATTTCCTTTTTCCACTACAGATTATTCTATTACAATAGCAGTTGATTTCCATTCTAAAATCGAATATGTTCATATCAATTTTGAAATTGAAAGACAACTAACTGATAACATACTAGTGTACTATTTTCGAAGATCCACAAAACCGAAACCTAGCCCAAATACAAATTGAAAAATTAATCAATAGCAAGTCACACAAGTCCTAAAAAGGAACAAAATTGAAAAGATATATATACCTTGTTTGGATTGGGGATTACTCTTGTCTCCTGCTGAACCCATGTTGTGATGATGATGATGTTGGAGCAAACAACGGGATTAATTTGTAAGAACCACAATAAGACGACTGTATGAGACTTCTATGATCCAAGGGTTTGTCGAATTGAAAAAGGGAAGTAGGCAACAATTGAGGCGAGTGATGTAGAACGAAAAGAAGAAGACAAGTGATGAAGTGATTTGAATTCGAAGAATTACAACCCAGATTTACCAACCAGTTCATGCGTATAACAAACTCTTGGCTACAACAAATCTGTTTTCCTGTGTGGAAGTCTGTCAGACACCTTGTTGTTGCATATATATGATCTGACTCTGTATATATAGATGATGTGATCGTATAATAAATAAGGTAAACCTGGAATGTAATTGATGATGAATATGCGTTTCAGATTTTGATTCGGCAGAGAGAGAGAGAGAGAGAATTTTCTGGAATTTGGATTTGATGAAGAGATCGATCCACACACGTTACTTTGTTCCCTCCTTTTTCAATGAATTGTTTGTGTGGGACTTGTTAGGTTTCAATAAAGTAGCTCCCTTTCTGTTGGGCTGTGTATATATTATGTTACGTTATATCTATACTATCTATACTCTATCTATCTATATCTATACTATCTGTACTATATTATAAAAATGAAATAAAAAACTTTTAATTACAACTCACTAAGCTTTATATACTATCATTTAAAGCTATCTACTTAAAATCTCTTAAAAATAACTACTAAAATCTAATGTGCTAGCTGTAAAGCTTTTAACCCTAATTAATATATTTCATCATTATCCCCCAAAATCCTTGTCTCTAATCCCTAAACCCTAAAATTATGAAATTTGAATTCTGATAAACATAATCAAAACAGGATAAACATTTCAATTTAAATATAAAAAATTTAAAATATATAAGATAATTAATGAAGTTTAACAAACTACTTAACTTTTTTTATATAAAAAACATTACTGTATATTGTTAAGCCTAAATTAAACAAATTTATATATAAAAAACATTATCACTCAATTAAAAAACAATTAATGAAGCAATATGTACTACTTTTAAATGTTTTTAACCCTAATTAATAAATTTCATCCTTATCCCCCAAAATTTTTATCTCTAATCCCCAAATCCTAAAATTATGAAATTTGAATTCTGATAAACATAATCAAAACAGGATAAACATCTCAATTTAAATATAAAAAATTTAAAATATATAAGATAATTAATGAATTTTAACATACTACTTAATTTTTTTTATATAAAAAACATTATATTGTTAAGCCTAAATTAAACAAATTTATATATAAAAAAACCATTATCACTCAATAAAAACCATCCAAAATCGTACTGTAAATCAATAAAAAAACAAAAAATAAAAACAAACATTAAAATCGTGATGTATCTCACTGCATTGCGTGAGTACGCTTCTAGTATATATTAAAATTCTTAAACGGTTCTTGAAAAAGACCGTTCTTGAACAATACTGTTCTTGAAAAACGGTTTTTGATTCACATATAAGTGCACCAAACGACTTAAGCACCGTGTTTTCATAGATTAAAGTATTGATAAGAACAAATAATACAAACTTAAAATGAAAACGTTGTTGTCATTTTGATTTCGAGATGTTTCGCGAGCAGATACATACATTTGTCAATTGTTCATTCGATTGCACGATTTTTCGCGCCACATCGTGCGCGGGTATATGACTAGTATAATTCTCATATTAGATCTATATATAATTATATTTTAGAGTAAATTACATTTTTGGTCCTTATGATTGTCATTCATTATCAATTTTAGTCCCTCTTTCAAACTAATTACATTTTTTATTACTGTGGTTGTCATTTTGTTTCACATTTGGTCCCTCTAACTAACTTTAATTAAAAATAGTTAGTTAGCTTAAGGGTATTTTAGTTCATTTACCTTTTCTTTATCTTTTTCATTTTTTTATTTTAATATATTATATAGTAAATTACAATTTTAGTCCTTGTTGTTTGTCTTTTTTTTTCTTTTCTTTTTTGTAATTCCTATCTTTTTTTATTTTGTATTTTTATTATATTAATTAACTAATGATATTTTTTACTAACAATACCTTAAAATTACATATCTTATTTTTTAAATTACACTATTAACAAAATATTGTCGATATCTTTAAAGTAAGTCAATTATTGAATATTTTAAATTTTTACACAATTTGTCTGATATATATCTACAAATCCGTCTACACTAATTTATGTAAAAAAAATGTATTATTTTTGTATATTTCATTTAATTAAGTGTTTTTAAATGTATATCAAATAAAAACTTTTTAATATAATTATTATTTATTTTTTTCAAAAATATAAACTAAAAGTTATTGTAATGAAAAATAAATAATCAACTAACAAATACACATTTTCATTGTTTTATTTATTTTCATGGATCAATATATCAAAAAATAATGATTTACATGGTAAAATATACAGGGTTCATGAGCATGTATTTCATATAAAACAAAGCATATAAGGTGGCATTTGGTAGGCAAACATGATTGAATTGTATTAAACAAGACATAACTGGATGGGGGACATGACTAGACATGATAAGTGTCTGTCTTGTTAATCGGTTGTTTATTTTTCATTACGATAAATTTAAGTTATATTTAAAAAAAATAACTATGCTATAGTTTTTTTTTATACACATTTAATTAAATAAATTATATGAAAATGATACATTTTTTATTAATAAATATAGATAAGTTTCGATTTTGTTTCTTACATAAATAAGAAAAAACGATAAAAAATTTAAACACAACTTAAAATAGAAAAGATTTTTTGGATTAGTGTAGACCGATTGCACATTAATCACATGCAACTTACTATCATCTCCCAAGGTAGCTATTTTTCTGCTTGTTTCTTTTCGCGTAAAATTTTAAAAATATTCAATAATTATTCTTTTTAAAAATGTCGACAAGACTTTTTTAATTGGGTAATTTACAAAATGAAATATATATTTTTAAGGTATTGTTAGTAAAAAATATCATTAGCTAATTAATATAATAAGTAGAGTGAATTACAGTTTTGGCCCCTAAGGTTTCGTATTTTCTTTGAAAGTGAGACTTATACTTCAATATCTCAAATAGTGGTCCCTGAGGTTTGGGATTTTGCTCTGAAAGAAGGACCTCCTCACTAACCCAGTTAAAAATCAATGTTATTGGCAGGGGTATTTTGGTCCAATCATGTTTTATCCTCCTTTTGCACTTTTTGTTTGTTTTTTTTTTCTTGTGTGGTAAGAACCACAATAATCTAGGGACATGTTGCGTAAATAATCTTCATCATCCACCACAAAAAAGGATGTTTGACCAAATAAAGTCAAAACTATACACCATTTCCATCATCTTCATCTCCGACGACCTCTGTTCACGTCGACTTCTCCCCTCCACCAGACACCATTTCCATCGTCTTCTTTATTGAAAAACACACAAAATATTCAAAGAATTGCAGGAGCAAAGTCTACTTTTATTGAGCACAGCTCAAGGCTTTAAATACAGGGAAAAGAAACAGAATAATGCTAAAAAGAAGGGATAACAAAAGACTAAATCAAGCAACTAAAAATTCCTAAACACCAGGGATTTTATTCTTCAAACGTGCCTCCTGCATTGACCAAATAAGCTCCAACAATCCTTCTCCCAAACTGACACTCTGATGAGTTCAGTTTACTTCATCATCTTGATCATCCCCGTCATATCTCTCAGCTTCTCAAAGGCCTCCAACTTCAAAGGTTTGGTTAAGATATCAGTTATCTGAACCACATTACTGCAGTACTCCAGTTCAAGAACACCATTGTTTACCAACTCTCTTAGAAAATGGAATCGAACGTCAATATGCTTACTGCGTTTATGCATCACTGGATTTTTCGACAGCTTGATTGTTGACATGTTGTCACAGTAAATGACTGTCCCTTTGATCTGAGGAAGGCCGATGCATTCAAGAATCCTTCTGAGCCATACCACCTGGCAAGCACATCCAGCAGCTGATATGAATTCTGCTTCAGTTGTTGACAGAGATACTACCGGTTGTCGTTTGGAGCACCAAGATATGACAGCATCACTTAAGAAACATGCATATCCAGAAGTACTTCTCCTGGTGTCCAAGTCTACAGCATAATCGCTATCCGAATAAGCAACCAGAACATCGTTACCATTCCTTTTGTAATAAATGCCAAGATCTGAGGTACCTTTCATGTACCTAAGCACTCTCTTGACAGCCAACATATGATTTTCAGTTGGCTTTTCCATGAATCTGCTTACCAGGCTGATTACATACATGAGATCAGGTCTGGTAGCTGAGAGGTACATCAAACTCCCAATCATTTGTCTGTATAGTCTGGCATCTGCAAGCCCACTCTGATCTTCTTTCACAAGTCTGCAACCAGGGACAATAGGATTTCTCATCGCATTACACTGATCCATCTTGAACTTTTCCAGAACTTCATGCGCATATTTCTTCTGGTTCATGAAGATTCCGGAGTCATCTTGCTTCACTTCAACTCCAAGAAAGTATCTCATCTCTCCTAAGTCTGACATGTCAAACTCAGTCTTCATGGATGAATTGAAATCTTCAATTAGAGCCAATTTGTTTCCTGTAACAATCAGATCATCCACATATAATGACACAATGAGGATATCATGATTTTTACCGATTTTGACAAACAAGGTAGGCTCATGAGGGCACTTCTGAAATCCATCCTTGACGAAGTAGGACTCAATGCGGCTGTACCAGGCCCTAGGGGCCTGTTTAATGCCATACAAGGCCTTCTTCAGACGATACACTTTCTCTTCTGCTCCCTTCTTCTCATACCCTTGAGGCTGCTCAACATAGACTGTTTCATGAAGTTTACCGTGCAAAAATGCACTTTTTACATCGAGTTGGTGAACCTTCATACCCTTTTGAGCCGCTAAGGCTACAATAGCTCTAATGGTGTCCCATCTAGCCACATGTGCGAACACTTCAGTGTAGTCTATTCCGAACTTTTGAGCATACCCCTTCGCCATGAGTCGTGCCTTGCACTTATCTACCTCGCCGTTTTCATTTAATTTGGTTTTGTATAACCATTTGACACCGATAGGCTTGATTCCTTGTGGTAGGGAACATAACTCCCACGTTTCATTTTTATTTATGGCCTCGATCTTCATATCCATAGCTTTCCTCCATTTTTCACATACTACAGCCTCTTCGAATGTGGTAGGATCTAATGAAGAAATGAACATTATGAAGT
This sequence comes from Arctium lappa, assembly GCA_023525745.1. Lineage (NCBI taxonomy): Eukaryota > Viridiplantae > Streptophyta > Magnoliopsida > Asterales > Asteraceae > Arctium > Arctium lappa. Next base: position 84,510,253 of record CM042052.1, on the reverse strand, counting down.
GATTGTTCTCTTCTTCATTATCAGATGTGACATAATCTTCCATCCAGGTTGGACGTCGTCTGTTTCTCCCTTCAGTTTGAACCTGCGATTCAACTTGAATTTCTCCAGCATCATTTCCATCTTGAGTTGACTCGACATCATTCTCATCTTGGGTTGCTTCATTATCGGGATTTTCTTCGATTATATCGTCATCCTCATCATTGCTGGAGCAGATGTCATCATCATTGCATTCCAACACCTGATTGTTGGGCTCGTGCTTCCAATTCCATTCAGCATCTTCTTCGAAAATGACATCTTTGCTCACAATGATTTTATTTTCGGCAGGATCGTACGATCTGTAAGCTTTGGATTCGGCACTCATGCCAAACATCACACATCTCACGCTCCTGTTATCAAGTTTCTTCCTTTTTTCCTGTGGAATGTGAGCATGTGCAATGCATCCAAATATTTTAAACGAACTTACAGATGGCTTTTCTCCACTCCATGCTTCCTCCGGGGTCTTTTTGTGAAGTGCAGCGGTAGGACTTCGGTTGAGGATATGTATGCACCAGGTAGTAGCTTCTGGCCAGTAAATCTTTGGAACATTTTTTTCATTTAGTATGCACCGTACCATGCTAAGGATGGTACGATTCTTCCTTTCTGCTACGCCGTTCTGGTGTGGTGTAAAGGCAGCTGTGAGTTGCCTCCTGATTCCATGCGTCTCACAGAACCCTTTAAATTCACTTGAATTAAACTCGCCACCCCTATCAGTCCTCAAGCATTTCAGCAACTGGTTCGTCTCTCTTTCTACCGCTGCTTTGAACTTCTTAAAGGTTTCGAACGCCTGTGATTTCTCAGACAAGAAATATACCCAACATTTACGAGTAAAATCATCTATGAAAGTGATGATATACCTCTTGCCGCTGGTGGATACAGGAGTAATGGGTCCGCATAGATCAGAGTGTATCAATTCGAGTTTCTGAGTTACCCTCCATGAGCTCTTTTTTGGAAATCTCTCTCTGTGTTGTTTTCCTGTTACACACGTCGTACATAGCTTGTTTGGTTGTACGATTTCCGGGAGTCCCGACACCATCTTCTCGTGTTTCAATGTTCTAGGCCCCTTGTAATTGAGATGTCCAAATCGACGATGCCACAAGAGCGCATTGTCTTCGGTTGTAGTATTGAAACATTCATTATCTCTTGAAGAAGGGTTGGCTAAAATCATAAACATCCTGTTTGCGGCCATGAATGATCTCATGATCAAGCCCTTCCTCAAGTGATATAGACTACATGTACCATCCTGAATGAGAATCGAAACACCCTTCTCCTGAACTTGGCCAAGACTGATTAAATTGTTCTTTAATTCAGGAACAAAGTAAACATCAGTAAAAACATGTGAGACACCGTCAACCGTTAGTCTAATGTTACCTTTCCCCGTGACGGGCATCTTGGCGTTGTTTCCAAGCTTTACACTATGTTTGAAACTCTCATCCAATTCATAAAACTATTGCTTATCGCCACTCATGTGATTACTACATCCCGAATCCAGAAACCATACGTGTTCTCTTGTTGCTTGATTTGCTCTGGTATGCGCCATCAACACCATCTCCTCTACGTCATCGAGTTCCGCATAGTTGGCATCCTTTTCCCACTCCGGGCATTCTGTCTGATAATGCCCTAACTTGTGGCACTTGTAGCATTCAATCAAACCCCTTTTGATTGGGCTCCTACCTCGTCCTCTTCCACGTCCACGATAGCCTCCTCGCCCTCGACCCCTTACACTAAACTCAACAACTTTTAAGACCTGTTATTCCTCTTGTTGACCAACAAGTCTCTACTCATGTACAAGTAAACTTCCATGCAATTCATCAATGGTCATGGTATCCAAATCATTAGATTCCATAATAGAACATACCACATAATCAAACTTACGAGTCAAAGAGCGAAGGATTTTTTAGACTACCCCCTTTTGCAACTCAGTGTCACCATTTGCCTTCATCTTGTTTACAATCAGAAGAGTTCGTGCAATGAAGCTGTCCACTTGCTCACCTTCCTTCATGGAAAGGAGTTCGTACTCCTTCCTTAGAGCTTGAAGTTGTGCTCTTTTAACCTTGGTGGACCCTTCATACTTTTGCTTCATGGAGCTCCATATGGCCTTCGCAGTGCTCTTGTCAAGAATAGTCTCCAGGATCTCCCTGTCAATCGCCTGGAATAAGTAATTCTTGACTTTCAGGTCCTTCAGTTTGGCTTCATCAATACCCTTCCTTTGAGATTCAATTTCAGCTGTTGTTCCTCCTGTTGCTGCCGGGATTCCGTCGACCACCGAGTTCCACATCTCCTTGCTTCTCAGGAAATTCTCCATCAACATTGACCAATGGCCAAAGTGTCCATCGAACCTCGGTATTGCTGGCTACACGAACTTGTCTGATGTTGAAGTTGATGATGATGTTGCCATTGATCTTCTTCTGTGCTTGCAAACACAAAGCTACAACCCCTCTCGTTGCTGGCTCTGATACCAAATATTGAAAAACACACAAAATATTCAAAGAATTGCAGGAGCAAAGTCTACTTTTATTGAACACAACTCAAGGCTTTAAATACAGGGAAAAGAAACAGAATAATGCTAAAAAGAAGGGATAACAAAAGACTAAATCAAGCAACTAAAAATTCCTAAACACCAGGGATTTTATTCTTCAAACGTGCCTCCCGCATTGACCAAATCAGCTCCAACATTCTTCCCTAGCCGCTGGCCCCTCCTCCACCATATTCATCTCTTTCAGATCCGAAAACGAGAAGGTAATGTACATAGATAAAACTCAAGTCGTAGCAACCATCAAATGGTGAGACGCAGGGATAAAAACGTCGATATTAGTGTTCGTGTTTCGAAGGTGAATCCTCATAAACGGAAACATGATGGACATGGACGATCTAATTTGATTTGTTAACTGTCGTGCTTCATCTCTTTCGTCTCGAACCAAAGGTGAGTGAATGTATTTCATGAAAGCGTGTATCATGAACAAAATGCATTCATGAAGGAAGAACAGATTTATGGTAGGTTTCCCAGGTTATTTGCCATCATTTATTTGCCCGTCAGACCAAAAAATGTTTTGTGTTGAAGTTCTTCATTTCTCGATGATTTCCCCATGCAGGTTGAAGAACCGTCCATGTACAACGAAAAATGCTTCATTTTGTATTTTTTTTTGCTAGGTTTCACGAAAACGACTATGTATCTGGGTTTCATGAAACAAGCTTCACGAAACTTTGTACAACTTCTGAAGTATAGGTTTCATGATTACGGTTTCATGAAGATCATGATGATGATTTTTAAGACTATAAAACGACGATGATGTATAAAACAAAGGTTGAAGCCATGGAGAAGATCATGTATTTGGATTTCATGATTATGGATTCATGAAAAACATATGGGTTTCATGATCAACAAATGATGGGCTTCATTAAAATTCTTTTTAAGTACCCAAAAAAGAACATAGATTTCATCACGAACCATATTTACATTCATCAAGTAAATGTGGAATGAAATTGGTAAGAAGATGATGGGCGAGAAATCTGGAATGAAATTTGTAGGTAAATCTTTCTTTTATTAAGCTAGTTGTAACCTTTTTTTCTACCAGAAATGCCCTTGCGTGTCATTTAAATTTTTAAACATGAAAACACATTGACTATATATATGGTTAAATTTATATATATATATATACACTTCACAGGGACCATCTTTCCCAACCACATGATCAAAACTCATTGACTATATATATGGTTAATATATATATATATATATATATATGTAAAACACAGGGACAACCGTAACCTGATTTAATACAACAAAACCTCATTTGGGAGGTGGGTAATGGTGGTGCAAGGTCGGTCATGGAGGTGTGGATATTTGGCCGACGTTGGGGACCTGAATTTCAACAGGGATCACCTCCCTCATTGCCATATCGGTGATGCTACTTTCACCGGACACCTGCAACTTGGTGATGCTACTTTCACCCACCATCTTCCTTGTGGTATAGTCCCTATGGTATCGTCCATATGGTTTCCGATGGTTTGTGACAAAGAGATCGATATCATCCTTCATCTCCGACGGTGGTTTATAGTGGTGGGTTTTGATGAAAGTGGTGGTCATGTATATATGTGGAGGCTTCACTGTGTGTGTGTATATATATATATATATATATATATATATATATATATATATATATACTCACACACACACACACACATATATATACATATATGAATAATAGTATTAATATAAATTAAAGGAAATTACAATTATGTCCTTAATGTTTTAATGTTTAAAAAAATAAAGAAAAGTTCAAAAAAGAAAAAAAAATGATTTGACCAAAATACCCCTCCCACTAACTGAGTTTTTTAATGGGGTTAGTGAGGAGGTCCTCCTTTCAGAGCAAATACCAAACCTCAAGGACCACTATTTGAGATACAGTAGTATAGGTCCTCCTTTCAAAGAAAATACGAAATCTTAAGGACCAAAACTGTAATTCTCTCTAATAAGTATAGGGCTGTAAACGAACCGAACGAACACGAACGGTAAACGAACGAAAATTTTTGTGTTCATGTTCGTTCGTTAAGAAAATATGTTTGTTCGTGTTCGTTTATGTTCGTTCATTAAGAGCTAAACGAACGTAAACGAACGAACATAAATGAACATAAACGAACGAACGTAAACGAACGAACATAAATGAACATATACGAACGTAAACGAACGAACATAAATGAACACAAATGAATAAAAAACAACCACCGCTACTTATAATTTTGTTCGTAAAAAATAACATAACAAAATAAAAAAAATGGATATACTTAGGAGGTATAAAAAAAGAATTTTAAAAAATTAATTTAATTAATGTTTTGACAAATTAATGTCATAATACATATAAATATATTTATATATATAAACAAATATAAACGAACGTAAACGAACATAAATAAACAAATATAAACGAACGTAAACGAACATAAATAAACGAACATAAACGAACGTAAACGAACATAAATGAACGAACATTAACAAACATAAATGAACGAACGTTCACGAATGTAAATGAACGAACGAGACCATTGTTCATGTTCGTTCATTTAACTAAACGAACAAAAAAATGTGTTCATGTTCGTTCATTTATTAAATAAACGAACATAAACGAACTTCCCGCCGAACAGTTCACGAACGGTTCACTGAACGTTCGGTTCGTTTACAACCCTAAATAAGTATATAAAATGAAAAAGGTAGGAAAAAAGAAAAAAAGACAAACCACAAGGACTAAAATTGTAATTTACTATATAATCTATTAAAATAAATGAAATGAAAAAGACAAAGAAAAGATAAATAGACTAAAATACCCTTAAGTTAACTAAATATTTTAATTAAAGTTAGTCAGATGGACCAAAAGTGAAACAAAATGGTAACCACAATGACTAAAAGTGTAATTAGTTTGAAAGAGGGACCAAAGTTGATAATGAGTGACAAACACAAGGACCAAAAATGTAATTTACTATATATTTTATTAATATCATATATAATTATATTATAGAGTAAATTACACTCTGGGTCCGTGGTTTACTCAGAATCTAGATATGGTCTCTATTTTGAAATAAATGCATAAGGGATCCCTGTGGTTTGTATTTCGTTTCAAGTTACGTCCCTAACACTAACACCGTTTAAAAACATCTGTTAAGTCAAGGATAAATATGTTATTTTACTAATTTGAAAGATTCATACATAATATCATATTCGTAACTTAAAATTGGACAATTCATTTTTATAAACATCAACCATGTTTTCATATCCAAATATGCAAAAGTACTAAAAATATAAAATTAAATCATATTTAATATGATTGATTTTTTAATTTAAACAAATCAAATCATGTTGTAGGATAAATGTGTCATCGTCTAAAGGATATGACGATAGAGATAGAGATAGAGATAAATATATCAGAGTTAGATTAAAACTGAAATATCTCGTGGTTATCTACTTGTAACTCATCCCTATTTAAAAGGGCATTTGATTAATGAGAATTACATATTTATTCTCTCCATTTATTGTTGTTATATTTATTTCTTCCTTTAACACGTTATCAGCACGATGCTCGTCGCGTATCTGCAACTTTATCAATCGACTCTACAATTCAGGTAAGCATCTTATATTTTAAGCTCTTTGAATATGTGGCATAGCTAATGTTTGATGACACAACATGTATTAGCCAATATCTTCGACCATATACCCTTTCTAGATAAATGATTATTTTCTCTGTTGATGCATAGTAATGTTCATAAAAGTTTATGTTGATGCATGATGAATTGATAATGATGATAAATGTCAATTATGAATTAATATCACGTATTAAACTATATATTTTTTCCTACCAGTTTCAATCGCTTAAGATCTAATATGATATTGAAAAGAAAAAAATTAGTAATAAATGGTTGCTTATGCGATCAAAATTTAAATATGGGATTTATTTTCTTTCTCTTTAAGAAATTGTGTGATTAATTTGTTGCAAATTTTTTTTAATAGTTTTTTTTGTTGTTGTTAAGCTTGATATCCATCGCTTCGAGAATAAAATTTGAAAAATAAAATTAGGCCGTAAAAAAAAAAGAATATGGTGTTTGAAGGTATTACGTAATTGTATTATTATTATTATTATATGTTTTTTACTATAATAATTAATTATATCATGTTGTATAATTGTGTCCATTGGATTTAGAATAAATTATGAAAAATTATATGTTTGATCCCTAAGAAGTTAGTGTTTGAAGAAATTATTACAATGTTATAACTACTTAAATATCACATAATTAAAGAAGATTGTAGTTTTCAAAGCCATAATTAGGTAAAATTTGTCCACAGTTACAAGAAGAAAAAAGAATTATTATGTAAGGAAGCTTCCATCAATCATTACTGTTGATGGCTTATGATATGCATTGAATGATTAAATTGTTTTTATTTAATCATTAAGTTTCATTAACTATTTATTTGATTATTATTGTTTCCATATCCAATTATTAATATGAATAATTATTTTACCGTGTTATTTGTAGACTAGTTAATTGTTATTTGTGGATTTAAGTCAATGGCTTTAATTTGATATTAACATGTTTACTAATTCTTTTATAGATTTAGTTTTAGAAATTACCTTATCCACGTAATATTTAAATGTTTATCTTAATTTAAGTTCCTACTTATCATTCTTATAATTAATTCTTGAAAGTTACACTTTCAACGTTCATAATTTTTTGGTGTTTTGATAAACGCTCCAAAAAAATAGCATGAAAATGTTAAAATATTATTCAAATGCTTATCTTGATTATGGGTTCCTACTCATCATTTTCAACCTTAATTCATATTTGGAAGTTACACTTTCAACCTCATATTTTTTGGATCATGTCAAAAGCTCCCATAATGCTGATATACAATAATTTTTCTGAATCTGATTTCATTTTTTTTTGACCTCATGTCAAAATCTACCAATTAAATAAATCACAAAATATCGATTGGATTTTGTCAAACGGGTGTAAACAGCCTTAAGGTTTGCAATGATTTAAGAAATCCATGTGATTCCCCTACTACCTGAAAATCCAATAGATTGAGTGATTTCTTTTTCGTAAATTGAAATATTGATAAAGTATTATCAATAAAATTAAAGCATACAAAATCCAATATTGTTATGATAATAAAATTTCATAACCATAATCCATTTTCTTATCAAAAAACAATATATATATATATATATATATATATATATATATATTATCCTTTATATATGTAAATGGTTGAAACAGCTCATTCAAAAATCAACGTCGTAAACTCAAAAGAATCTGAATGAGTATATAAACCTCCTTTTGAAAAGGTACAAGAAAATACCTAAAATTCAACTCCCTATTGACTCTAAAACCAACCTCTTGAAAAGGTACAAGCAAATACCTTCATGTTTTGAGACGACATATAAATCCTAAATTTCATAGGAATAGCTTTACTAGAAACCCCCAAAGAAACGTGGGATGTCCCGAAAGGGATAATCGGGAGTACTCATGAATATGTACTTACCGAACTAATCGTACATTGGAATGAAACCCACTTACTCGATTACAAAAAAGGTAACTGATGTCAACAAAGAAATATATCCAAAACGCATCTCAATCTCTGTGGCAAGGAACTCACAAAAGATGACATGATTTTTAACATTATTTCCACCTTTCATATATAAGTAAATATAAATATAAGTTGAAATGCAACCTTTAGACAAACTCATCAACCTAATGAAAGTGGTTGAGAGACATAACAAGGTTCTTTCGAATAACACCACATATGTCGGGATAAAGAAAATTCCCGATATCGATAGTGAAAGTGTTAGAGGTGGAAACAACTCCAAAGGATTGTGAGTTAAAAACAATTTCACACATGTGACATTTATGCATCATGTGGACGAGACCCTATAAAGGGTCAGGGTATTGGTAAGAGTCAGGAAGGATTTTTCAACACCTGGTGTAGGATACAACTACTACCCAGGTGATAATGGACAATCAAATAAGATATGCACTAAAAAGTGCTTCTATCAAAAAGGGAACACGTTGAAAATGAAATATAACATATTTGTTTTAATATTTAATATTGATTATGCATATGTTTCTTTGAAATTAATTTGAAGTACCAAAATTAATTTATTTGCTAAAGTAAAATCGAATATGTAACCATTATAGAGGTAAAGAAATACATCAAAACAAATACAAAAAAATTCAATATTCTCCGTTCCGTGTAGGAATGTATCGAGGAGAATTGATTTTTTTTGACCTATCACACAATCGGAAAAAAAGATAGACTAATACTTGTTTTATAATACATCCAACCAAATCACTTAGACGATGAACTGTCACTCTCTTGTTGGAACAAGTTTAATAGGAACCTTGTAAAGATATTCGTATCAAATGGAAATGAAAATGAGCATATATACATAAATTCCAATGAATATGAAAGGAAACATATATCATGGAAACTAATGTGTCAAACTAGTAGATTACTGGGTCATCGAAACATATTTTGTCACCAACAAAGAACTTTTGGGGGCAATAACATATATATGTTTTGACATGACCATGTGGGACACCGTGGTTATGACATAGTGATCCGTGTACTGCAAAATACACAGACACATTCTCTTTCGAGTGAAAGGCAAAATGAGGCAAATTGCAACTGTTGACTTCTGAAGCATAAGAAACAACATTGCTATCATAATATGCCCTCTCGAATACATAAACTTTTGTATATACCCTAATCCTTAGCCAATACAGGAATGAGATCGTACTAAAGCTAAGGACATTATACAAAAATATTCCATTGTTACAAGGTGATATTTATGGACATAAACATCCAGAATACGGACCATTAAAGTACTTTATGGTTCTGGTTTTGACACGATGAACGCATGTCGTATTATTGTCCACATGAAATACTGCACTCCTAGCACTAGTTATACAATTAAGGGCTCACCACCCTTATTATTTCATCAAGTCTACATGACTTGGAATGCCGAAGAATTTACATCATAAGGATTTGATGTTAATTGCATATGTATTAGGATCAATGTAGAGTTTCCTATACCCCATGTGTATATATAAAATGGTCTCATAGAAGTTTTTATCAAAAGAATATGATGACATCTAGGGTATTAGTAATGCGCACCAATTTACCCACATCTACCTGGGATTATGCAATTATTATATGCAGTTTTTTTTTTCGTTTTTAGACCCACTGCTTGCTAACCAGTCTCATGCGTACCAGTTGGTAACTGGATATAAGTCTGATACTTTACATTTACGCATGTTTGATTATATGTGCCAATTGCGCCCCCACAGCGCATCGAACTGTGTCCTTAAAGACGATTTGGTAAATGTTGGATATGAACCCCCAACAATTATCCGCTAATTATAATATTTGACTAGTTATCTCTTTACCGCTAGATTTGCGGGTTGTCACTTTCATGAGACAGTCTTCCCGTCGTTAGGGGGAGATAGGAAAAAGGATTTTCCATGGGAACGACAGGAAGTGTCATTGAATATTCCCACTCTGTCTCATTTTGATCCCCAAAACTTCACAACGTAATGTTGAAGTCAAACGAATCAGACTCGATACCTGATACGTTTAATATTCCAAAAGTGACAAGATCACATATGCGAGCTGCAAATATACTCGCAAGGTTAAAAAGTCCCCAACAGGGGCACAACGCCGTTGGAAAGTGCGTTGCAATCACACATAGTGGATGTGTGGTTGAGGTCGTAGCTACCAAATGGAAGTGGTGGAAGCTACTTGGTTCGATAGATATTATTCTAAAGGAAGAGAATAGTGAGGCACATCCATTTATCATCAATACACAAAACTCTCATGAGATTGTCTCTAATTATAATTATGTCCATGAATCATCACTGGAGGACGCTCCAAAATTAATATTGATTCTAGAGATCAATATTAATCTCAAATGAACTATGAGATTACATATGAGTCGATGGACAGATCATATATAATCATTGATGATTTATTCACATATACAATGACTCATAAAATGATCGAGCACGACGACATCGAACCAGGATCGGTTGAATTATATCAACAAAGAGCATATTGACCTAAATATAAAGAAACATTCCAGAAATAATTATATTATTTGACAAAGGATCGGGTATTTGGTCTGGTAGTGCTAACCTACCAAGTGTAAAGCCCGTAGGACATAACCCAGTCTTTGTCAGAAAGCGTAATGTGAATAATGAAGTCCTAATATGTAAGGCTCTCCATTGGCGCAAGGTTTCTCACAACGTTTTGGATTGACCACGAGGAGACTTACTCTCTCATGATGGATGTTATGACATCCAAATAATTTATTAGCATAGTTTCCGAAGGACTGAAAATGCAACTCATGGATGTGGTTACTACGTATCTCTATGGGGATCTAGATTTAGAGATATATAAAGTACTTGATGATATTACATTACCAAAATCAAGTAACTCTAAACCACGAAATGCGTTTACAATAAAATTGAAATGCCCACTTTATAGATTAAAGCAATCTAAGCGGATGTGGTATACCCGCCTAATGGAATACTTGATTGGGAAAGGATATATAAGAACGATGAACTGTTCTCTTGCGTATTTATTATGGAAAACAAGTTCCAGATTTTCAAAGTAGCTCTATTTGTCAATGTTATGAACATAATAGGCACTCTTGATGAAATGAGAGGAACCACAAGCTACTTAAAATCTGATTTTGAGAGGAAAGATCTTGGGAAGACTTGGTTTTGTCTAGATATTTGAGCTAGGACACCGAGTTTGTGAAATATTAATTCACCGATCGCATATGTCCAGAAAATAATCAGGCAATTTAATATGGACAAAGCGCATTCGGTTAGCACTCCCATGATCGGTTGAAGTGTCGGATATAAGGAAAAATCCATTTCGTCTAAAGGATGATGACGAAAAATGTTGGGAGCTGGAATTCCCTATCTAAGTACAATATGCGCATTATCGTACTTAGCATAATACACTTGACCATACATTATATTTCTCAATGAACTTGTTGGCTAGATTTAGCTCAGTGCCAACACAAAGTCATTGGAATGATATCAAATTAATATTTTGGAACCATTGACATGGGTTTATACTTTCCCTATAGAAAGAAAATTTGGATTGATAATGGAATTTCAATACCTACTTAGAATGTAAGCAGCAAAAGTACTAGCTCTTATAGAAAAACACCAAACAATGTCTTGGTATGTGTTTGCTGATATTAGGTATCTGTCTGACCCATACAAAGGTTGTTCCCAAACTGGATAAAGAATTACCACAAGGAACACGTCGATTGCTTGGAAGTAAACTAAGCAATCATTTGTAACTATCTCCTTGAACTAATCCAAGAATATTACTCTCCATGAGATAATAAAATAATGTATATGATTAAGGACTATCATTACATATATTAAAGGAGTTAGTAATTTTGGGTTCAACCAGAATCCTACTTGCATATATGGAAATGATGCATCATATATTGAAGAAATGAACATAAGATACATCAAGGTAATAACACAAAGCATATTCTGCTTAAAGTTTTATACAATCAGCAATAAAAGACTCTCCTTTAGATTCAAGTGAATCAAGTAAGGTGTCAGAAAAATGTGACATATTTTACCAATTCATTACCATAAAACCATATATTGGAAAACGTGTAGAAAGTAAATGGAAATGTTTTCCAAACTCCCTCGATTAATGCACAAATCAGGGGGAGTAATAGACAAAAGGGGGAGTCTACTATATATTTGATATTGGTATGCTGTGCTCTTTCCTTCAACCAAGGTTTTATTTTTCCCATTGCGTTTTGTTCCTTGGTGTAAGGTTTTAGTGAGGCAACAGTTTATATACCATCGTATTTTCTTAACTCTCATGATTAAAGTACGAATCTAAGAGAAAACTAGACCGAAGGAAAAGTCTATGTATTGCAAAGAAGCTGGTGTGTTGTACTCTTTCCTTCGTCATATTTTTATTTTTTCCCATTGGGTTTTATTTTGGCGTAAGGTTTTAACGAGGCAACAACTGTGCACCATCACTCCTTTAACTCGACACAAGGGGGAGTGTTGTAGGATAAATGTGACATCGTCTAAAGGATATGACGATAAAAATAAAGATAGAGATAAATATATCAGAGTTAGATTAGAACTGAAATATCTCGTGATTATCTACTTGTAACTCATCACTATTTAAAGGGCATTTGATTAATGAGAATTACAGATTCGTTCTCTCCATTTATTGTTGTTATATTTATTTCTTTCTTTAACAAATCATAAATTAATATCTTATTTTTATTTATTTTGATGTTATATATATATATATATATATATATATATATATACATACACACACACATATATATATATTTGTGTGGATAAAAATATTGTTTATAAGAAAAAGATAAAAATATGCAAAAATGCTAAAATAGCTCTTGATTTAACGGAATTAACGAAAGTTTTAGTTAGAATGATCATGTCCAAAACAAATTGAATACCACAATAACCAAATCCATAATAAACATACTATAGGGACCATAGTCACAAATAATATCAAAACACAAGGACTAAATCTACAATTCACTTTATGATATAAAATAAATTGTTATTCTGTTATGTTGAATAAACAATCTACATGTTATAAATGACCATTTACCCCTTAGTTTATATTTTTGTGAACATATATATGTTTTAGGTCATCTTTTTCCTCAATTTACATTTTACCCCATAAACCGATGAGGATAAATCGACCCACAAAGTTTCAGAGGACAAATTGATTTCAGAGACAAACTTTTTTCCTCTGTTTACATTTATTTAATATCATTCTTTATCATTTTTTTTAATCTTAATATGATTTAATTTTTATTTAAAACTTTTATTCTCTATTTAAGGCATTAAAAATAAGCTTGATTTAATTTTCAGTTAAAGATTTTTTTATTTAAGGCAATATTTAAAAGAATTATAATTTTGTCAAAATCACATGTGATTCACTATTAATTAATCTTTTTTCCTAATTAATGTGATTTAAAGTGTGAAAAACAATGATTCAAATTATACATTGAAAAAGGAAATTAATAGAAAGAGAATTACATGTGATGTGTAAGAACACATTTAATATGTTTAAGATTACATGTGATTCAAAACATAATTTATAATTTATAATAAATTACATTTTTTTACACTTAAATTTACTATGATCAATATCACATATAATATTTTGACGAAAATTAGCTATCGTTTCTTTGGAAAAACGTCGATTAGTTGTGAATGTTATATGTGATTTTTACTGTAAAAAATTATTAAATAAATTATTTCAATAAAAAAATAAATATTTTAAATAAAAAACTAAATCTCCTTTATTTTAAATACTATAAAAAATATTTTAAATAAAAAAGTAATCATGTTTGAATCACAAAAATTGTAAAATAAATCATAAATAAATAATCCTTATAGAAATAAATGAATTTTCATATATAATTCATATGTGATCAATGACAAATATACCTTTTTGAGTGATTTTTAAAAAAGTTTTATTTATGACATTATTCAAATAAATGATTGCTTATGAGATTCATACTCTTATTTTATTATTATTTAAACAGTATTCTCGTTTGAACCTCCTCTCTCTATATATTATATAACGAACAATGTTATTTGCATTCCTTTTAATATCAAAATCATATAAAGTCATACATTAGAAATATGAACAATATGTTTGATGTTAATGTGTGTAAGTAAAAAATTATAGGTAGGGATGCATTTAACAATGTATAGGGGTGAAATTAACCTCCTATTTACAAAATAACTTTCCAAAATAAAAACTTAAAATCAAAATATGTTTATTAATTTTTTACATTTTGCTTTTAAAAATAGGGAAAAGTTTAAAAAAAAAACTGACAAACTTATAGATTTTAAGTGATTAAATCCATGAATCTTTTTTAACAAATAAATCCTTGATTTTTTTGAAATCGAAGAAATAAATCTTGAAACTTTTTTAAACCAAAGAAACTCAAATGACTTCTATATTTTGAATGATTAAGTCTCTAGTCAATTTTTTGAAAAAAAACAAGTCCTTACACTTATAGAACGAAAAAATATATATCACTTCTCTACTGATGTATCAATAGATCAGTAATAAATTACAATAAACCAATAAAAATAATGATTAAATATCATTTCCATTATTCATAATTTATTTTCCAAAGAAAACAACAATTATTTATTTATCAGATTCAAGTGACAATCACATAAACAAGAACACCTTTGATTGTCATTTGAATCTGAAAAATAAATAATGGTTTATAAAAATGGTGTATTTTGTCGTTTTACTGGTTCACTGTAATTTTCTACTGATCTGTGATTCATGGAAAGATAAATGATATATTTCTTTTGTTTTACAAGGGAGATAAGTTAGAGCATCTCCAACAACTTCTCCAAAATGAAAAAAAATTGGGATTTTGAGATATAATTTTGCTCTAACAACTTTCCCAAAACTATCCCAAAATGGAGAAAATATGAGAGAGAATGAACTTTTATCCAAATATGGAGATAACCCAAAAAATGATTACTAAGGTATTGTTTGGCAAACTATCTTATAAACTAGCTGATAGTTGATAAGCTAGTTTTTCAAAACGCTACTATGAGTAGCTTTTCAATAAGCTAGCTTATGATCATCCAAACATGTACCACAAAAAAAAAGCTAACTTATAAGCTAACTTTTTTTTGCCAAACATAGCCTAAATGAGATCATCAATAGAAAACTTTGAAAATAGATATTTAGAAAGAGAAATAATATTTTAATAGATGAATATAATATTTTAATATTATAATCAATGTTGGATTCTCTAAAATGGGAATCTATTGGAGATTTTGACTTTTGGGGCGGAACACAAATGCAATTTTTTTTGGGATATGGGGGAGGGGGGGGGGGGAAATACATTTTTTTTGGTTTTTTACACTGCATGTATAATATTTCTTTCTTGGAATTTTTTAAACCACAGGGGTCAGGGCCCCTATAAGCCCTCACTGTGTTTCGCCCCTGACTTTTGGTTCTCCATTTTGGAGAAATTTTGGAGAATCTATTAGAGACGCTCTTATTTGTTCAAAAAAATTGTTCAGAGGGTTTGATCGCTCAAAATATAAAAATTTAATGGGGTTTTTGTTTATGTTTTAACAAGTCCAAAGATTTATTTGTTTGATTTCAGAAAGCTTAACAATTTATTTGTTAAAAGAACGGTTAAAAACTTTATCACTTAAAATATGATAGTTTATTGGGTTTTCTAACCTTTACCCTCTAAATTTATTTAAACATCAATCATTGGATTTTAAAGTTTACACTTCAAAAATAATCCATGCATCTTTAAAGTTAAGGCTAATGATATGATTGTAATATTATATTGAGTAAACTACAAATTTGGTCCTGTGGTTTGTCAAAAATAATGTTTTTTGTCCCTACAATTTTAATATTATAAGATAGTTATCATGGTATGTAAAAATATCTGGATTTGATCCTTTTCTTTAGCGAGCGTTAAAAAAATCATTAAATGAGGATTTTTTTTTTGTTCTTTTATCGATTTTTTATGTTTTATTCAATCAAAAACCACATGATCAAAATCATACAATCGATTTTGGTTGAGTAAAAGATAAAAGATACGAAAATGTCTCTCATTTAACGAGATTTTTAATGGCTGTTAAAAGGAGGGATTGGATCCAAACGTTTTTCCAAATCATGATGACCATCTTGTAATTTCAAAACATGAAAGGAAAAAAGGTATTATTTTTGACAAACAATAGGGCCCAAATTCTTAGTTTATTATATTTGATTACAAAGAATCCACCATGCTTATGAGTTATGGTTAATGGTCATACATCACCCATATTTATACTTTATGGCCAATGTTCTTTTTCATGGATCTCCTACCAAACTTATAATCACCTTTATAAACTATAGTTTTAAAAAAATATTGAACCCATTGAGACAAATGTGTTAGACTGGTAGCTGATAAACTAGCTTTTCAAAACGCTATTATGAGTAACTTTTCAATAAGCTAGTTTATGGTCATTCAAACATGTACCAAACAATGCCTTAAGATGTAGATATTAATGAAAAGAACTTATTTTGTAAATGGATCGTGTATATAGGCATTATGTTTAAGTAATACTTCGACCATGTTTTGGACGTAGTTTGGATTTGAAGGCATAACCAAGAGCAAAAACACACACATTGAGTTGTTATGTTTAACTCCGCCTTTAAATAAGTAGTTACTTGTCTAACTTAGGGTGATTATATAGATATTTTAAAGATAAAAATAGTTAAGAAATAACTACCAACAGATAAAATCAATAAGATTTACTATACAAAAGTTCAGAAGGTCACTTGTCGTCTGAATCAAATTCTAGCCTTTTGAATCCAAAACTTGTTTTATGAAACTAGCTTTATGATTTTATGCTTAGTCTTAACGAGTAAAATCAGTCTTCTTAACTTTAATTAGTGAATACCATTTCTTTTGTCTAGGGCAACGAGCCCGGTCGGCCGAACCACCGCCAGGGGTATTGCCCTTTTGATACATGGAGAATTCGACAGTCAATAAGGATTTTCGGGAATAATTGGGAAAAGGAGAAACAAGCACGAAGAAAAAAACGAGCTCGAAAGATGCTCGGAATTTGGTATCAGAAAAAGAGGCAAAGAGAAAACACCGAATATAGAAAGGGTTGCAATAGAGATCGAAAAACAAGTCGAGAATCAGAAACAAAACTGAATGCGAGTTCCATGCGACTTGGGTCGCATGAAACCCGCCTACCACAGTGTTTGATTCGACCTCAATCTTTTAAGTCACCAAAGCAATCCCAGTCTTTGATTAAGTTCCCATTATCCATGCTTTATTTTTAAATTCCTTTTAATTATCTTTATTAATTGTTTAGGATTAGTTTAGTTTTATTCCTTTATCTATTTAATAATTTAGGATTAGTTTTAATTAATTTCGTAATTATCTTTTTCTTAATTTAGATTATAAATAGGGTTTATCGTTTTCAGTTTTAATCAAGTTATCAATCAATAAAAGTTTAGCTTTTTAGAGAGTTTTCTCTTGAATCTGAGTTTTACGTTCCGTAATTCTCAACCGTTAAAGGGTTTAGACGCTTGTCGATCCTTCCGCAAACCCCCGCTGCGTCAGTTTTGGACTTTGCAAGGGATGCAGGGCCTTTGACCCCTACTTTATGGTGATCTTAGGTCCACAATAGCTTATGGGAGGATGCATTCTACACCTCCTAATTCACATTATAGCTTAGCCAGTAAACCTGTAGATCTTTTGTGAATCACAACATACTAAAATGTCTGATGACACTAAAACCATTAGCACAATACAAAGCAATTGATTGAAAGAGTATAAGACATAGATCCTTAAGAAATGAAACCAATCATTTGACCATGGATCTATGACCAAAACCAACTTCCAACGTACCAGCCCCATGATCATAATGGGAAAGGTAAATTGTGTGATCCTGAGACGGGTGGGTGGTGTTTGGAGTTATAGATGGACAAACCGGTTAACCGGTCGGTCCTTAGATTAGTGTAGACCAGTCTCCAAGAGAAAGAAACAAGGAATGATCATAGTCGTCCCTCCTAACCGGTCCATTTTTTAAGTATATAATATTTATATACGGCAAATGGTCACGCAAACTCCTCACTTTTGTTAAGATATCGTCTATTTTTTTAATATTAACTATTTTTTGTGTTTTATATATCAATTATTTCTTATAATATTAACATTAACTATTTTTTTTTAAAATTAACTATTTGTATTAACACTTTAACAGGTTCATAGCAATTGGTGTTCAACATTTATTCAATCCGACTAAAACAACTTTATATAAAAGCCAATGAACATAGTCACGACACATACAAATCACAAGCAGATACAATTCCATAAAAATGCAACAAGTTAGTTAAAAAATTTAAGCAATCTCGTAATTGGCCTTGAAAATTTTGTATTTTACTTCATCGGTTTTCCTAAAAAATTACATAACTGGTCAGACTAACCTATCCAATCATAACCAGTCCCAAATGCCCATCTATACCTAAAACCCTAGACCTTTATGTCATTTTGCAAGGATATATGTCTCCTTATTCACTAAGATAAAGCCACACACACACACACACACATATATATATATATATATATATATATATATTTGAGCAAAAAATGTTGATTACCAGTAACCCTGACCGGCTCCACACGAAACCCATCCCCTAGAAACCACATGTGAAGAGGCATTTCAGAGCTGATCCAACGGCCGGGGCTGGGGAAGGGGTTCAAGCCTGGCTCCCACATGATTTAAACTTAAACCTGTATGTATTTGAGCAAAGTCATTCCACCCTTTTACTAACTGAGCTACACGCATGAGGGCCACACATGTACATATTAAGCTAGAAAAAAGAAGTTGGAAACTCATCCTTTGGTGAGTTTTGGGTCTTATGATAATGGTAACACTATCTGTAGATTGCTACATTATAAATGTTTTCATTTTTGTCTATATACACATCAAATCTTGAGTGTTAGTAACTGGTTGCTTGGCCTATCTATGGTTCGGAGAGCAAGGACTCGGTACATGGGTCATCACTGATGGTGAAGGTTTCACTAGGATGCTGCCAGAAGTGGTTTCTTAAGGCCTTGACCTTTGGATTGATGGTCGAAAAGCCAGGGTCCGATAGCAAATCTTGAACGTTGGTTCGACCCTCGAGCATGTTCATGGCCTGAGACATTGTTGGTCTAAGCGTTGGCGATGCATTCGTACACAGAAGGGCTACGTTCAGCATCGTCATTGCTTCCTCTGGCGAATAGTCAGACCCCAAATCTGGATCAACCAGTTCTAGTAGACTTCCTCTTTCTTGCAGAACATATGCCTGCCAAACAAACGAAGAAATTTTAGAGGCCTTTTACCAACACAAATTGGATAAGTGCTTATTAGTAAGAGTACGGTATATATAAGAGGTTTGGTCTGGGTAACTGTTGACTGAAATTGATTGTTCAAGTGTGTGGGTTAGCGCTAACTGAAGAATTGACTCGAGTCAGAAAGCAACCCCTTTCTTACTGGGTCAGCATCTCGGTCAGCGTAATTGTGGGGTAGAGTGTGTTGGCGAACAACGTCCCTTATCAAGTAAGCACCTCTTACCCACTAAGAGGTGCTCATCAAGTAGTAAACAACTCCTTACGGTTTGACTTTTTTTGGGTCAAAGCTATTACTTTCCCGAATCAAAAACAGGCATGGAGTTTTTGGTCAAACGGGCATGACGTTTTTCATAGGTGGTATTCTTGTAATGTTGAATGGAGTTCTTAAAATTTTGTTATATGGTTTTTTGATAAAGAAAAACAGTTGGTTTGACCTCAAAGTCAAATTGTACACTCTTGTCCACATTGAGTTGCAAAGGCCAAAGAGTTGATGAAGTCCCATTATCCCAAAATAAATGTCTAAAATAAAAAAAGACGGTAAATGTGTAATTTAATCAACTAAATGACAATTTTATCCCTAATTACAGAGGGAGGAATGAAGTTCTCCATCTTAGAATAAGAGTAGAATCAGAAACCAGACGCTTTAGAGGCCGTTTACCAAACGCTTACCGGGTAAGCTCTTACCTGCAAGAACGTCACTCTCACTTACCTTATCGGGTAACATTCTCTGCCATCAAAATGGATTGTTGGTAAGCTTCTTTTACCCAGTAAGCGCTTACCGGGTAAGAGTTTCTCTCTCACTTACCGGGTAAGCTTCTTGGTCCTTGCTATGCCTCTTAGCGGGTAAGATTGTAAGTCCTTGCCATGTTCATCCGGAAGGTAAGTGGGTAAGCGCTTACCCGGTAAGGATTTGGTAAACGTCCCTTTGTTTTTTAAACTGGACATTTATTTTGGGACAAACTGAAATAGAAATGTGAACACTTATTTTGGGACAAAAAGAGTACCAAATATGGAGATTCTGCTTACCCAATCAAGAAGGTAAACAAACTCTTCTTTGGGCCTGTAGTTGGTGTTGCTTTTTCCGCTAACCGTTTCTAAAATCACAATTCCGAAACTGTATACATCTGCTTTAGGAGTCAAGTAACCGCGCATGGCATACTCTGGAGCCATATAACCTCTGTTAACCAAAGCACGGTTATTTACCGGTATAAAACTAAACCAAACCAAATATATCCCTCTCGAAAGTAGTTATTGACTGGTATATGATGAGAAAAGAGAAAGCAAGAGAACATACATGGTTCCTGCAATACGAGTACTGATGTGTGTATTTCCGTCATCGTTAAGCTTTGCCAAACCAAAATCAGATATTTTTGCATTGAGATCTTTATCAAGCAAAACATTGCTAGTCTTGATGTCTCTATGTACTATTTTCAGTTGTGACTCTTCATGGAGATAAACCAAACCTCGGGCTATCCCTAGGCATATCTTCCACCTCACTGGCCATGTTAGCTTCGCTTTGGACACTTTGTCTCGCGCTGTCATAACCATAGAATTTAATAAACCAAACGAACCTAGTAAATCCCATACAGAGGTAGGGTCTAGGAACCATAGAATTTAATACTCCCTCCGTCCCAAAAATAAATGTCCACAATAGAAAAAAGGCCAACAATTTTAGAAATGTGTAATTATTACACTTTTTAATTAATTAAATGACAATTTTACCCTTAATAATAGGAGTAATAAATTTCAACATCTCATAATTAAGGGTAAAATTGAAAATTAGGCGCTTACTTTTGAAAGTGGACACTTATTTGGGATGGAAGGATTACATTAGCGCAAACAGGATGTTCCTTCTCCAAAAACTCTTGGATAAGTAAGCTCACCAAAAAGTGCTCTAGATAGGCAGTTATTTTCCATGTACTCGTAAATCAACGACAACTGGTTCCCTTCAACACAACATCCATAGAGTTTCACAAGATTTGGGTGTTGTAGTGCCGAAATCATGCCAATTTCATTGACAAATTCACGAGTTCCTTGTTTAGACTTTGACGATAGTTGCTTCACTGCAATTATTGACCCATCCAACAATAGACCCTACATAACATATAGTTTAGTAGCAACACAAAATACTAAAATGTATGTTTTTGAACTTGTGTTTCGACCAATTGACACCCCACCTTGTAAACGGCACCAAAGCCACCTTCTCCAAGCTTGTTTGACAGATCAAAGTTCTTTGTTGCAGCTTTTATCTGTCTTAGAGTAAATATCCCCGTTTGCAGGTCTAGACCTCTAAGCTCTGTCAAATAACAAATGTTGTATATCAAGTCTTGTGACTAGTTGTTGCAATACAAAGGCGTTGGTAATGGAAGATACTTGTTAGATTCTCAGTCCCACATCGGCTAGACTTAGACTATTTCTACTCGATATATGTCTGAACCACCCTTCTCTACTCGAGCTATTTTGAAAAGTAATCTAATAGGGATCCACATATTTTCACATGGTATTAGAGCCAAGTTTACCACTTTGGGGCAATTTGTACTTGTCTACCTCCTCACCCGTTTGGCGTCTGTTGGAGGGGGCATGTTAGAGTCTCACATCGGCTAGCGTTGGACTATTTCTCCTCAATATATGTTGGAACCTCCCTTCTCTCCTTAAGGGCTCTTTTGGAGAGTAATTCGGTGGGGTTCCATATATTTTCACAATACTAATCCGGAACAGAAGAAAATATAAATCATGATGGAGAGCAAGAGATGTACCTCTATCTGCTGCTGCTTTTTTACCCATAAGGTAGCCTTTTCTCCACAAGATGAGAAGGATTAAAAATACAAAAAACAGTCCTCCAGCAACACTCCCAACTATTAAACCAACCTCAATCTTTTTTCCAAAATCTGGGGGTTTAAAGTCTGTACAAGGCAAGGTAACAAAGGCAACAATGAGCCAATTTATAACATTATGAGCTGACTTCAGAATGCATTTAGTTCATAAATAAATATGGAATTATCTTACAAAATCATCAAGAACCATAAACTAACTGATAAACTGTCAAGCAATGAGGGAGGAATCACTGAGATCAAGATAGAATCTGCATTATTTAATTGGTGTTCTTATATGTTAAAAGATGAATACTTTGAGCTTTGGGGTCGCGTGGAAAACAATCAACTACAAATCTGTATACTCTCTTTAAGTTTCACTAAAAAAAATTTATAACATTGAATGTCATAATAAATACCGTGGTTAACTGTTGGTATCATGTTACTTTTAACAATTCATATTATCTATTATATACTTTTAAAAAAACATTTCACATTATCTTTGACCTCAAAAGTCAAAGCATACCTCCATCTTTTTCTTTTTGTTGGACCAGAGTTATTAAGTATTAACAATACATTTATGCAATCTTCACATCTAGACACAAGAAATCGGTGGGAAACCAAGTAACCAACTCTGTTAGAAAAATGTTGGTTTTGCTTGACTTTTAGCAAATCCATAGCATAGTCCTTTTGTTGGATCAGAGTGATTGATAACACATTTATGCAATTTTTAAGCCTAGAGACAAGAAATTGGAGGGAAATAGGATGTGGAAATGAAGAGTGACTTACTCGGATCAACTGATATAGCAGATATAATAGGACCATAACTTCCTCTAAGAGGAATTCCAGTAGTGCCTTTTCCAGCCCAGAAAAGTCGAATCTTGACTGTGTTACTTGTCACATTAACTATGAACCTTTTTATAACTGGCCTACCAGTACCTCCAGCCTCCTTTACGATATCAAAATCCTTTAGTTTCAACTCTCCCTACATTAAAATATCATAAGAGATGTTAAAATTCCTGTTTAAAGCTGCATATGCATCCATTCTTGTACTCAGTAGTTCAATCACCTGTACATAAACATCAAATACACGCCTCCCAAGGCTGTTAAATGAGTTGTCTTGAGAGAAAATAATCTCTGCAAAGTGGAGTCTGACAGTGTAGTTCCCATTTAGAAGACAGAGTCCATAGTAAGTGAGAGAAATGGGGGCAGTGCGTGCTGTTGTATACAGTTGCGTCTCAGATGTGGACACGTTATGGAGACTAGATGTGTTGGAAAGAGTGTAGACATCAGAATCGATGTCATCATCTAAGAAGTTCCCTGTGCTGCTAAATGCCCAGTTTTGCCCCATGTAATATGTTGAGGCACCTTTTGCCTCTAAATCAGCTTGGTATCTGGTGGTGGTGTTGATGTTCACTTCTCTGCCTCCACAATTGATGTATAGGGAATAGGATTCTGATGGAGAAGATGACAATTTAATTAAGATCTAGGATGGAGTTAATGGATACTGTAAGTACTGATGTTTATACTTTACTCACGCTGTCTAGCCGAATTAGGACATGGGAAATCTTTCTTTAGACATGAGTGAATATTGTTTCTACATAAGAAATACAAGACAAAGAAGTCATCATCTTGTTTTGATGCTTTCACGACACCCAATGTTGTTCATGTGACATCAAATGCAGTTAGCGTCAAGTGTCTTACTGTTTATTTGCTGACGAAGAATAGCTCTCCACGATGTTTCTGAGTCAAGTAGTGAAAGTTTGTTTACATTAAGCATGAACATCCAACATAAAACCAAACCAAACGAGCCCAGTATATCCCACCCGGAGGTCGGGTCCGCGGAGGGAAGGGGGGTAAGATGTACACAAACCTGACCTCTACCCTAAAGAGTAGAGCGGATGTTTCCAACATAAAACCGAAGACAAATCTAGTGGCATTTTGCTATGAGAAAAGAAAATTACGAAACATGAGAATAACTTACACTGTCCCTTCTCCTGGACAGGTGCTTCGATCAGAAGTACCCCAAGTAAAACGGTTATAAGAAACATCCCTGTAAAGGCACAATTACAGAAACATAACCCATCACTAAATGAAAAATATGGAACTATGGCACTGTTATTTCCTTTTTGATCGCTTGATGATGTAAATCATATAGTAAATGATAGCTAGAAGGGAAGATTTTCCTTACACTGTCTTGGTGCTTGAAAAGATCCATCTGGGCAGAGGTCCAGTAAGATTATTTTGTGTCAAGTAACTATAAAACAGTGGTCACCCTTAGACAATTGGCTGTAACTATAGAAGACAAGAGATTATTGTTGAAGATAATTCACCTACATGTAATCTGTTTTTCCTAGTTGGGAAAAAGATTGTGGGATTTCACCAGTCAAGTTGTTGAAACTAAGGTCTCTGCATCAATATAAGATATCAAGAATAAGCTCGATACAATATAAATTTGACAAAAACCAACTTTAAATACAGGACAAGTGAAACTACTACAAACTATTAACTTTTCATTAAGTATAGCTCAATTAGTATAAAGCCTCTAAAGTTTAGATATATTTTTTGTGGGCTTCTCTTTTGATAGTTTTTTTTTTAATCTTTTCTGGGAAGGGTGTCCTAGGCTATGCCTAGACTAATCCCTTGGTAAGTTATGACCGTAAGACATCAGCCCTGATTAAACCTCAGTGGCCACAATTGTTGTGACACGGGGGATGTGGTGGAATATCCCATCTGCCCAGGGTTCGAATTCAGGCATACACAACAATTGTGACCACTGAGGTTTAATCAGGGCCGATAGTTTTGATCTAAGGATCATCATTATGCTATTATGGTATCATGCTACTTTGGCATCTAACTTTTTGTGTGTTCTATTGTTCAAAATGTATAAATGGTAACTTCTAACAACTGCCCAGAAGAGAAGGCAAGGAACATATTGTGGATTACTTACAGAGTTTTCATTTTTCTCATATTCCCGATATAGCTGGGGATTGTCCCATGGATCAAACAATTCCTAAGTATCCTGCATATTCAAGATCGTAATTAATATCTTCACTTGAGTCCTAAAACAAATGAATCATCATACAAAAATCAAAGCTCACAGTTTACTCAGTGCTTCCATCTTCTGCACTGGCGGGAAACTAGATCCTCTACCTTTCAAGTCACTGATCCTCCTGTAACCCAAGAGAAAATATTAGATACGTAGGATGTTTGAATTCTTCTATTTTCATGTTTCTTCCATTGGCCCAGACTTGTATCCTTCATATTTCTCATATCCTCATTGCTACCAATAGATCTTTTTTGGTCCATTATTTTATAGCTAGTATAACACTCTGAAATGAAGAAACACTATCCCGTACCACAGTGCGCTACTTTATACAGAACACCACAAGCTCTGGAATCCGTATATTTGTCAGTCTAATCATATATATTTCTCATATTTTGTATTATACAGACCAACTTTCTAGGTCCCTACGTTTACAAAAGTATAGTTAAAAGAAACAGAAGGAAATAGGAATCAATCACTTTGTATATTCAGCTACGTCATTGGATCTAAGACAAATTTTGAGAGGAGAAAGGTAAAAAGAATTGCATACAGATCAGTTAGTTTCGTTAAGCCAGAGATGCTAGAAGGAATTGGCCCCTCAAGAGAACAACCTTGTATATGCCTGCATCATAAACCAAATGTAAACGTTTTTAGATTAATGCATCCCTATCAACTGGTGGAAATTTCCAACTACATATATAAAAGGTTCTTACAATTTCCCAATCTGTGTCCAGTTGCCAATGAAGTCTGGTATCTTTCCAGTGAAATTATTGTCACATATCCTCCTAAAATTGTAAAATAGTAAGAAAAGTCAGAGAAAAAGTTGTGAACCTCTATATTTAACATCCAAGTTTACAAGATCAATACTCACAGATCAGTCAGGTTGGTGAGTTTTGCAAGTGCAGCAGGCAGCTGTCCAGTGAAAGCATTTGAAGACAAAGTGCTGCGAATACAAAGTTTTACATGAATATGCATAACTTTTTTTAGGCAAAACTGAGAAATTTACAATTTCGATCTATTGTTTTTCTTTCTGGGCCTGTTAAAAGCACAAGAATACAGGGTGAGAAGGGAAAAATTAGTACAGCTTCTGCAAACTTTTCATGTTTCCAATCTCTTGGGGTAAGGATCCTGAAAAGCGATTTCCTTCCATGCTCCTACAAAATGTTGAAGCAACGTTCAAAATGAAGTAAAGCTACTTCATGTTTTTCACTCTACTTTATTTTTCCTATGTTTTGTATTCTAACAACAAAAGAAAGGGTGATGCAGCTTACTGATATACCCGAGTGTGTATCACTTACAGATTTAGAAGGGTGGTAATTCTGGTGAGAACTCTTGGAAATGGGCCAGATAATCGGTTTCCCATGAGAGAGCTGCATATATACATAGTTAAGAAGTAAACACAATATGTTAATAGAAACGTACGAGACTATTCTAATGTGATGAAAAAATATTGCAATTTAAAGAGGCGTGTGGCATGGTAAAAGGAGTAATCTTCACCCTAAGAATTGATAATTTTTTTAATGAAAGTTAGCTGCTTTTGTAATAATACTTGGTAGAGAAGTAAAAGTAGACAAATTTTAACCAAAAGGTTCTCACATGTTCAATTACATGAATCGGAATTTCGCACAGGGGGAACAAAGTTATCCCATGGGGGGTGTAGCACTACTACGCCTTCACAAAAACTAAAAATGTAGCTGTTAGGTTTATTTAATTGTTTGACCACTCAAGTTAGCTGTACGCTTTTAAGGCTTCCAAAACAGAAAGATTTATAGATGTGCAACAGGTATATTCTTACACTCAATTAAATTATAGAGCAATTTGATTCAAAACATCTTCTCTTATTGATAGGGATGAACCGAAATGGTTTTTCAAAACAACACTTCGCTCTTTAGTTCATACATAGGTCTGTCTTACTTGTTTATCCTGATTCAGACTTGTCAATTAATTTCAAGATTACCCATTACTCGTGCTCACTTAGCAATCAATAATCATATGTAACACTAGAGAGAAGTCATGAGACTGAATAGTTAAAATGTAATGCATGCTGTTTTGATAAATGATCACGGTAAAATAATTCTTCACAGGCATAAAAAAAAAAATTGGCAATGGCAGTGATAGATGGTTGGGTGGTTCATACAGGTCGACCAAGCGCATTGAAGCCCATTGAGGAGGTACAGTTCCATTGAGGAAGTTACGACTGAGGTCCCTGCATTATTAAAACACCACGATTATCACCCTTACTATGATCATTCCAATGGGGAGGTAAAGTTCCATTGATTAATGTCTCATTGTGCAGAGAAATTTTGCTTACAATTCCTTAAGGTATCGAAGCTTGGAAAACTCTGGTGGAATAGTAGCTGAGATGTTCTGGGATTTCAAAGCTCTGCATTGTAACAAAAAATCAAATTTTGATGGTTTAAATCTGTTTAAACATTATAATTCTCTCTACATCCAACAAGAATTGCAACATATTCTCCATGGGAAGCTGTCAAAGTCAAACTGCAGTAGTTCATTCATTTTAGTCCATAAGTTATGCAAGGGTATTTTGCGCATTTGGCATTTTGTCAACAACTTATATCAATATGAAAGGCCAAAGTAGTGATTCTTCTGGGATGAAGCGAGTACTAAACAATTTATTTATGTATTTGTACTCGGTTTTATGTTTCTAGTGGAAACATATAAGTGATATAACTACAAATGCTCATTGGAAGCAACATGTATCATTGAGAACCCGCATAATTTGGCAAACTAAACCTAAGGATGATACATCAACTGCTATAGGGGAAACTGTTCAATAAATTTGGCAAGGATAAACCATGAACAATTCTAGTTATATAATAAATAAAAAAGTTATGACTAAGCAAAACATACATCTTAGGGTTGTATCCATGAGCCATGCCACATGCGATTGTGATTTTATGTAGCTAAAACTGAGCCCATGTGGCATCACAATGTACCACATTGCTTTGCCCACTTCATGAATGAAAGTAATATATAGGAGCCATGGTCATGAGTGACATGCAAGAAACTACTC
Source organism: Arctium lappa (assembly GCA_023525745.1). Taxonomy (NCBI): domain Eukaryota; kingdom Viridiplantae; phylum Streptophyta; class Magnoliopsida; order Asterales; family Asteraceae; genus Arctium; species Arctium lappa. The sequence continues at coordinate 84,481,852 of CM042052.1, read as the reverse complement.
TATATGATACTAGTCCCTCGTGAACATCTACATGAGGATTCAGAAACCACCATTAAGTTTTCAAGAGCCTTGCCGCATTTGATGCAAAGGAAAGATTCATATCAGCATGCATTTGCATGGCCAATGAACAAACTGTAGGCGATATCATTATGCCTTGACTTTTACTTGATGTTAGAAGATTTGATCTTCTAGTTATTCTCTCCATAACGATGGATTGTTAGTTTTGTGTGTTGCGTTGGGGTGTATCTAAGCCCCTATTTACAAAATGGGTTAACAAATGGATCAATTCCTGGTTAGAGATCTCATTATACATTAAGAAATTAGAGTCTCCCAAGACTAAATTCTCAGAGTTCCATTTATGGTTATAAAAAGGCTAAAATGCATAATATCACCATTACCAAACTGGACTTTACCTAAAGAAAAGGAAATGAAGGTTATTTATTGTTCATTGTAACCATTACAAAACGTTAATGTCGATCCACAGATTTCATAGTTTTATGACTTTAGCTGTTTAGCATCATTGAAGATACTAAAGACATTTGTCTTATCTACCCGTAGAGTAACACTTAGGGGAGATAAGAGCTTTTCTATCTACCAGCAACAATAATGCTTAGGAGGGTCAAGTTGACAAAATAATTTTGGCTAATTTATCATATAATATGAGACCTCTCTTGGTGTTATCACCCCTGCTTTGGACTTAGCCGATCATGAATAAGATCATCCTCGCTCGATCACCAATGGCGGGTGTTGTTGGTTGCTTCAGTTTCTCACAAGGGTGAGTTTTACCCAATTTAAACGTATGTGAAAATGGATTTACTTTTTATAAACCTAATTAATAAAAAAAAATCAGGTATCACGGTTCTCCATGAAAGTAAACGAAAAGGATGGTAAGCAGTCCTTTCAAAGTTAACAACAAATAACTCAATATGAATGTTGTGTAATACTAAAACACAGTTTTCTGATATCCAACAATTGTTAGATACAGGAACTGAATATTTGTTGCTAAAAGTCTGTTCAGTAACTGAAGATAGCTAAATAACATAAGAATGACAGTAATATATATGTCATAAGTATTCTTATGTCATATTACCGATCCTTCCAAAAACACTTGATAAAATCATATAAATGTTTACAAATGAACCATGTAATATAAATGACCAAATATATATTTGATGGGTTGTTAGAAAGAATCATTTTCTATGCCAGCAACGTTAAAAGATCCACTCAACGATGTGTGTACTATTAATCATATTATATAGTTTTTGTAGACGCAACTCCACTGTTACTTGTGAACAGAACCGTGTCAAGTTTTTTATATCGCCATGTTGAAAAAATCTAATTATAATTTAAACAATATGAATAAACATGGAAATCTTTGACAATATTATCCATTTTCTTATCGCTATTATAAATAATTGGATATAAAAGGATTACATAGGAATATTATATAAAATGAATTTTTTTTGGAAAGGTTTATCTGTGAAAAATTCCCACACAAACTCTTTAATTTTATCTGGTTCTTCCGTCCAAACCCATTAATATTAAGCCCCCAGATTCCGTTCTTTCTTTCTCTATTCCTAATCGCCACGTGAAAAAAATTCAAGTTCTCATCACCCTCCTTGATCCATTTGACTTTCGCCTTTTGTGATGCCATATCCTCTTTCCTCTTTTCCGCTTCTAGCCAATTCTTCCTTTTATATCCAATTATATAATATTCCTATGTAATCCTTTTTATAAACAACAAGAATGAAAGCCTGAAGAGTTTTTAACAACTCATATTGCCTTTCTATATGAAGTTTTGGAAACCCACGGTTTATTTCAATTTTAAAAAATCTATATCATTTTAAATATAATTAAGTTTTTAATTAGACAAACTATATCAAAATATGGGTATACCCATATTGAAATATTTTTTCAAATATTTAACCCGGTTTTTAAAATTTCAAACATAAATATATTCAAACAACTTTTTTACTATATTATACAACTTATTATAATATATTTACAACTTATTAATATATTTAAACTTTATAAAACTAACTGATAGTATACAACATTTATAACTTATTACTACATATGTTACAGTCTATTAATACGCTTGAACTTTATAAAACGAACTCATATCTAACTAATAAAATGTTTAAATATAAGACAAGTGTTGATCGCTACTAATATGGCAATATACTTCAAAAAACTTATAATGAAATGAAGACTTTCTCGTTCTTTTAAAACCATACAATACAATTATTTAAAAAAAAAAAACATACAACAGAATTATTTAAAAAAACATACAATAAAACTCTATAAAATAAAATCGAGAATGACGAAATAAAGATATACTTTTTTTTGGAAGGCATAGCGGCATCGAACCAACGAACGACTACCACGAACACACGCACGCACACCTCCCCGGCGGTATCGGGCATCCACGGGCAGCCCACTAATCCGTCGTTGTCCCGACCCAGCTTACGCTGAACCTAGAGCCCAACCACATTCTAAGAATGGGCGGGGGGGGGGGCCCAGTCAACGACTGGACCGGCCCAAGGACCGGGTACTCCTCATGCCCTCAAATTGACTCCCCTTGGAATTGAACCCGGGTAGATTGGGATACCATCCACAACCCCCCCCCCCAGGATGTTACTGCCCTTGGGGAAACCAACTGAGCTAGACATGATTTGTCGAAATAAAGATATACTAGAAGCCTACTCATGCAATGCAGCGAGATACATCACGATTTTAATGTTTCCTATTATTTTTTGTTTTTTTATCGATTTACAGTACGATTTTGGAGAATGATAAGAGTTTTTTTTATAAATTTGTTTAATTTAGGCTTAATAATATAATGTTTTTATGTAAAAAATAAATAAGTATTTTGTTAGAATTCATTGATTATCTTATATATTTTAAATTATTTATATTTAAATTGAGATGTTTATCCTGTTTTGAGTATGTTTATCACTTAGTTATGAATTCAAACATACAGCTTTAGAAATTTGTACTCATGCACCATGACTTGTAATCTTGAATTTTAAGTAATGTGTATCAATAAACAGTCTTTGATGCATAAAAGTTTGTTTTGAAAAGTTTATTCGACATTTAAAAATAATAAAATTTATTTTAGTTTTAATAATATAATGTTTTTTATATAAAATAAACAATAAATATTTCTCTTATATTTTCTTAATTGTATTTTAGATTTTTTATATTTAAAATTTGATTTTTATCTTATATTTAGTTATGTGGGGACTGATTTTAAGGAAGTTGAAGTTTGGAATGATTTTAGAGAGTTAAAATGGTTAGTCTTAGAGGTAAGAATTAAAAGTTAATAAATAACATTAAATGTAGTACATAAACTTTAATAGTTGTTTTTTAAGAGATTTTAAATAATCTATACTATATTATAAAGATGGTATAAAAAACTCTTAAAAACAAGTCTTAAAGCTTAATGTACCGCTATTTAATGTTAATTACTTAAAAAACAACCATTAAAGTTGTATGTATTACATTTAATGTTATTTATTAATTTTCAATCATTATCTCTAACCATTTTAACTCTCCTAAAATCATTTCCCAATTTAACTCCCCTAAAATAACTTTCAGCATAATTAAATATATAATAAAAAAATAAAAAATAAAATGAAACATTAAAATCGTGATGTATCTAGCGGCATTGCGCGAGTACACTTCTAATTAATATTAAATAGCAATACATTAAGTTTTAACGATTGTTTTCAATATTTTTTTATAGTATAATTTTGTTCCATTGTCCGGGTACAATTTTAGTTTTATAACATTTATTTTCGATTTTGCAAAATATGAATTTTTTTTTTTTAAATTGTTAAATGAGGGAATAAATATCTAGAAAAAGGGAGGGGAGCAATGATACAGCTGATTCCAGATTGGCGGTCAACGAGCTCAGGCCTCAGGTTGACTACCTAGTAAGTCAATGCATCTGTGATTGTTCACATGTTTTTTGGAAAAAATACGACAAGATCAAAGATGAATTCAATGGAATTCCTTTTAGATTCTGATATCACCATTGCCGATTCATCGAAATTTGATGAACGGAAATCACAAGTGATGACCTAAAATCCATCGGCAGTTCCCAGATTGAATTAAACCTTGTTTATGTACGTATGTGTGCAGTAAATGTTGATTAGATGAGTTTTAAGCCACGAATTTTGTTAAAATCTCAAGGATAACGCCTTCATCGTCCCCAATTTAACATTCAGTTTCAAAATTTAGCATAATAAAATCAGGAATACGTACATGCGATTGACGTGGCAGGTCGCATTACGTTCGAAAGAGCAATCACATTGAACAGCTACCTCGAAGCCTTTTCTGTACTCACCACGTCCCCAATTTCCTTCACCACTGCACGGATCCTTGTCCAAATCCCATTCCTTCTTCCCCGCTAGCCCTAATTTTTCCCCTAATTCCTTCAGTACCTTCACTGCATCATCCCACACACAACAATCACTATTAATCCCTCATCCTCCTTCATTCCTCGATTGGAAACCAATTAATCAATGAAAATAGAATACAAACAACTACCTTCTTTGTCGTCGAGCTTTGCTGATTGTCCGAATGCAGAATTTGAGTAGAGAATCAATGAAAACATGAAGAAGAGCGCACTCTTCATGCTGGTGTTTGTAGGATGCTCTTGTGGCGTGAGTAAAGCATCTCAAGTTGTGAATACTTTATTATGATATAAAGAGAAACAGAGAGAGAAAGAGAGAGTAACGACAATAATAATTGGTGATAGAGAAATGTGTGTAGATTAGTAGATGGTGAGAGCTGAAAATGGGAGAAGGAAGAGAGAACAAAATTTGGGAGATGGAGATTGAAATGGAGAGGATGGTTGGGTTGGCCCTTGGTATCTTCAACAGGCTAAAATAGGAAAAAGTGAGATTTTAATACGTAATTTTTTTGCTCCAATAGATATGCTATATCATATGTTAAAATAGAGAAAAGATGAGAGAGAACATAAAAATCTTCAAATTTGGAGAAATCTTTAAAACCCCATATTGAAAAGAGAGAAATAATATTTAATTCTTTTTCACCAATAGGAGACATTAAAGTTGTATGTTTAGGAGAGAGAAACAATATTTTATTAATATAAGGCTATGTTTGGCAAAAAAAACTAGTTTTTTTCCTGATACATGTTTGGATGATCATAAGCTAGCTTATTGAAACGCTACTCAAAGTAACGTTTTGAAAAGTTAGCTTATCAGCTACAGGCTAACTTATAGGCTAGTTTGCCGAACAATGCCTAATTGATGGTAGAATTGCTAAAATAGAGTAGCTGTTGAAGTTGGTTGTAATTTTTTTTTAGAGATTTCAACTTTTTATACTTTATTTTATAAAAATTATAGCATAACTGTTGGAGATGCTCTTAGCATCTCATATGGGTGATAATGCTTGTTTATTTATGATGAAGTTAAAACTCCATTGTTGAAATCATCCTTAAACATTACCTACTTATTTAATCCGGATGAACATAAGCATCTTTAACAGATTCTTTAAAACCTTTTTTAATACGATAACTCTTTAAAAATGAATAATTAGAAAAGATAAATTATTTTATATTCTTCATTTGAATGATAAATCTTGAAATTAAATATTTTGGAGAGAGAAATGATATTTTGTTAATTGTATATTTTATATTTTAATAATATTATAATATCTAAAATAGAAAAGTTGTTGGAGATAAAAGTAATTTTTTTTAAAGTTGACTTTTAATTTTCCATCTTCCAAGATGGAGAAATAAAAAGTCAAAATCTCCGAAATGAAGAATTATCTCGAGATTTCCTATTTGAGAGATTACACAAGTAATTATAGTATATTATTAAAATATGTATGCAACTCATAAACTATTATTTCTCTTTCTTAAACGTTTAATTTCAACTAATTTCTTTGAATGGAATGAATAAAAAATTATTGTTCTTTCATAAGTAATTATTTTTGGAGAAATCTTTAAATTTTGAGATTTTCATCCTCTGTCATACTTTCTCCAAAAAAAAAAAATTATCCGTGAGTTTTCGAGTCAGCTTATGCGCACCGACGAATACTACTTCCTCTATTTTGGAGAATTTGTATAGTAACAAAATTTAAAATCTCCATTTTGTAGAAACTATTGGATATGTTCTTAGAGCATCTACAACCGATTTTCCAAATAGTATAATCAAAAGTCAAAATCTTCAGTAAAAAATTTGGTTCATCTTCAACAACTTCTCTATATTGGAGATTACACATGTTAATATTGTAACACCCCGAATTTTGAGAGTTTATGTCTTAATTTTAGGTTGAGCGAGGTAGCCGAAAAGAAGACGGAGAATGTTGGCAGTGTTCCGTGCAGTTCTCCGCATGGGTTGAATCACATCGTCATCCGCACGGGGCACTTTTTCCTCTCAACTCCAGAACTCGACACGGTCGACCGTGCACGACCCGGCCCCTGTGCGAATAAAAAGAGAAAAAAAAACGGCCTTTAATCTCATTTTCTCTTCATTCTCTTCTTCTAAAACTCTCCCAACAAGAAAACTAGGGTTAGGACCGATTTTGGGGTTCATTGAAGTGTTCAACCAATATTCTTCCTCAAGGTCTTCATCGTCAACCTAAGATCAACACCTTCATCTTCTTCATCATCTCCTTACCATTGTTATCATATCTTTGAGTTTTCCAAGAAACCCATTTGTAAGTCATTATAACCATTCCTAAACCTTTGTTACTGTCAAAACCTTTCATCTTAACCTCCTATAACATCTTCCTTGATGTATCTCTCGATTATAGGTTTCAATCTATTTTTGGATAGATTGGAGATTTTGGATTTTGGTAACGATTAGTGTGGATCTGATTTTGGGAGTTACTCTCGTTGTGTTTTGGTTTGTTTGTGACCTAGATAAGGTTTCAAGTGATGGATGTTTGTGTATCTGAAGCCTTCATCAAGAAAGCTCAAGTTTTGGGTAAAAACCTAGATTTAGTCTAAGTCTAGCAAGGCGAGTTCTAGTTGCTTTGAAAAACTATATACATGTCAAAATGTACATATTTTGGGTTTTGAAAGTATATCCATGAGTTTACTTCATTTTGATAAGTTTTGTGAATATTCATACACTTACACATATTTGTGTTATAAAATCCTTGAAGATAGTTTACAATATTTTATGTGGTGTTTGAGTCACTAGGAAGGAGATTTTGAACATATGTACATGCACAGTTTACATTTGATGAGTTTTATGGTTAAATGGGTATTTATACATATTTGGGATGTCAAAGCTTTATGAGGGTTTGCTAAGGGTGTTTGGGTGTTTTATCATAAAAAATGATATTTAAACCAACTAATGGAGATTTATTGGATTTAATGGAGAATTTAGAACACATAATGTGTTGGGTTTTTATTTTGCGAAAAATTAGGTACAAATAGTTATTTTGGGATTTTATTCTACTTATAAGCTTTGGGATATTGGTGCTTTAAACTATTTCGACTTTAACAGTGTGAGTAAATGGAAACTGTCATTCTTGACACTATGAGTATTTTGGAAAATTGTGAATCTTTTGGTTTAGGCCTTCGGCCAATTATACATTGGAGAAATACCGATTTTGGAAAAGTTATACTTCGTCATATGTAGCCATATTGACTTTATTATATTGCCAAACGTTTTATGATGTCTTATGGCTTGACTTATACTCTAACGAGTTTTGGGACGCTGTCCAGTTTAAATAGCTCAATATGTAGCGTTTTAGGAGATGCAAATATTGCACAAATGTTGGTTATTACATGTTTTAGATGCATTAGTTCATTCATATGCAATCATGTAATGTTTAGACTGTAATGCGATTGATCCATAGACATATGAGTCGTTATGTTCATCATGGAGTTTTTAATGTCCATGTTTGAGTCTAGTGGATGGTCCACAAGTAATGTTGTTATGTAAGTTTCCGGTGGTGCTTTTGGAGAGCCGTATACAGAGATAAGTCTTGCGGTGGTGCCAATTATGAGTCGGATACGGAGACTTGTGACTTTGTGGTGAGACTCATCTAGAGGTCGAGTAGATATTAGGGTCATGTGGGCATCTTGCGGTGGTTGCTCAGATGAGCCGTCACATTCGATGGAATCGGGTCTCCCCCGTCACCGAAAGGTGTTATCTTTGGGTATCCCCTTACCCGCGCCTTCGGTGTTAAAGCGTACCATTTCATTTATATAAACAGTTCTTTGATGAAATATCTTGTGGGTGCGTTTTGGGGAAATTGGCTGGTGAACATTATTTGGAAAAGGATATTTGGTATTGAAAATAATATGGTTTGTGATCAAAGCCTTTTCACAACTAATATTTCGGGGGCGGTCGTTTTTAGAAGAAAATATTCTTTTTAAATGTTTTATGATTTATGAGATAAAACTGCTTTAACTCACTAAGCGTAAGCCTAACATTTTTTCTTATCGACATGTATATCAGGTCTTAGATGGATCTGAGAGACGAGTAAAGTTTGGTAGAAGTTCCGGTAGGATGGTTTAGTGACGTCATCCGGTTTCGAGAAGATAGCAGATTTGCTGGTTTTAGTAACACCCGTTAGACTTTGTTCCCGTTTGTGGGACTAGATGGTTCCGTTTGAACTCTGATACATATCGTGGTGTTTATTGCCCTCGTAACTTTAGATATTTGTTAATCCAAGTGTTAAATTAAGGGGTTTTTTGACGTTTTAAATTATCAGTTATTTTCAAATTTCTAGGGTGTTACAAATATATTATTAAAATATTTAAAACAACTCATAAACATTTAACTTCAAGGATTATTATTGGTAGAAAGAATAACAAAATCATTTCTCTTTCCTAAGTAAATCATTTTTTAGAGCTCTCGAAAATTGAAGATTTTCATCATCATTTTCCTAATTTCTCCGTTTTTGGGAAATGTTTTATAGAAATTATTGTACCAAAAATCTCCATTTTAGATAATCTAGTAGAGATGTTCTTATGTAATTTATCCGAGATAAAATTATTGGAGTTTTAAAAATTAAAATCATCTCCAAAAGGTCCTTCAAATTTTCTTTAAATGGAGAATAATAATTCAAAATATGTAAAAAATATATATATATATATATATATTACATTTTACTCTAACATCTTATACAGTCTCTCTGAAGATTACAACATTGATTATATTATTAAAATATTTTATGAATTTAATAAAATATTGTTTTTCTATGTTAAACATTTAATTTTAATTTTTTTATTGATAAGAATATAATAAAAATATACTATTTATCTCTCATGGTAATCATTTTTAAAGAATTTAAAAATATAAAAGAATTTCACTCTCTCTCTCTCCTACTACTACTTGTCCATTTTGGTTAATGGTTTTGGAGAAAATGTATTGGAGCAACTATCTAAAAGCCCATTATTTTATTATAAATGAGCTATAAAAAATAAATTAAATACAATATTGATATTTCATGAGTATAATGGTGGGACAGTGTGGGGAAATTGAGTTTGAAATAAGTGCTTTGTATTCAAGGTTGACTCATGATGACATCCTTCATAGGTCTATTTTATATGAACAATATAATTTGCCATTGGACTAATGTATGCATCGACAAGCGATTTATGATAAAATTGAAAAAAAAATAGTATTTTAGCATTTTTGTTTGTTCTAACTGTTATGATATCATCTATGTTAAAATAGAGAAAAAAGGAGAAAGATTGTAAAAATTTATAAATTTAAAGATGTCTCTAAGGCATTGTTTAGCAAAAAAAAAATCTAGCTTATAAGCTAGTTTTTTTTTTACATGTTTAGATGACCATAAACTAACTTATAAGTTAGCTTATTGAAAAATTATTCATAGTAACGTTTTAAAAAGTTAGCTTATCAGCTACCAGTTAACTTATCAGCTAGTTTTTCAAACATAGCCTAAATAGATAGTTCCCCCCATCCCCACCCCCAGCTACCAGCTAACTTATCAGCTAGTTTACCAAACATAGCTTAAATAGATAGTTCTCCCCCCCCTCCCCACCCCCCCCCACCCCCAAAAAAAAATTATTACCCCCCAAAACCAAGCTTTTCCTCTTCCAACTTTCCAGATATTAAATATTTTAATAATATAATTAAATAAATTGAATTTTTTAATAAGATATTAATACTAGAGTTGCTAAAATATAATCGTTGTTGGAGTTGGATGCAAATTTTTTTTACTCTATTTTAGAAAAAACTTTATCACAGCTATTGGAGATGCTATAAGATTAGGAATAAACATAAACAGACTTGCATTCATTTTTCAGACATGGCAAAAATCTAGTTCAATGTCATGAATGTCATTACATATTTACAGCGTATGATTTACAGGTTAAAACGAAAACATATTTGTTTTAGGAATATGCATGACCCGAGACCTCACAAGTTGTGATGTTACGCAATTAAGCCGTTTTGGCACGTACTTGTTGGAAAAAGATTTGTTTTTCTAGTTAAAAAACTAACTTTTAGAATTGCTACTTCAATAAAGTTAGTATTTATATAGCTATTTTTTTTTAATTGTTGTTATTTTGAGATTTTAGATGATGGAAGACTTTGCGTTAAGAATTACTAGAAGCGTACTCGCGCAATGTAGCGAGATACATCACGATTTTAATATTTCATTTTATTTTTTTGTCGATTTACAGTACGATTTTGGATGGTTTTGAGAAAGTGAAATGTATTTTTATAAATTTGTTTAATTTATGCTTAATAATATAATGTTATTTTGTTACAATTCAATGATTATCTTATATATTTTAATGACATTTAGAAAAAATAACCAATTACATATTTAATAATATAATACCTAGGGGAGTGTTTAAATGGAAACCACTCTAATTTTGAAAACCGTGGAAACCCTCGATTTCATTGGTTAAGTTAATGAAATTGTTTCATGAAATTGTTTAATTCGATGAAATTGTTCCATATAATTCTTTTATTGATGAAATTATTGCATATATTGGTGTTTTTTATGTAAAAATAAAAAGGTTTCATCAGACTGCGAAAATACATGAAACAATTTCATCAGAATGAGAAAAATAGATGAAATACGTAAAAAAAACACAAATATATGAAACAAGTTCATTAACAAAATAATTATATGAAACAACTTGATCATATTAAACAACTTTATGAACCAATTTCATTAATTTAACCAATGAAATTGACGATTTTCAAAGTTTTTAATCTAATATGGTTTCCAATTGAAACCACCTCATAATATCTATACTATATTATAAAAGAGACATAAAAAACTCTTAATTACAACATTTTAAGCACAAAATACAACTAATTAAAGTCAATTACTTAATTTACAATTTCATAATGCTTTGGTACAACTTATAAAAGCTCAATGTTTGAATTCATGTAACTAACTGTAGATAATCACTTATTTTTATTTTCTAAAATATCTAAAATTTTTAACTATTGATATAACTAACCGATAAATATAAATGTTGTTATATTTAAAATTATTGATAATATATTTTAATAAAAAATAAAACAGGTAGTTTATCTCATAGTGTTTATCATGTATTTAATATGTTTATTTGCAGTTAGTTATACAGATAAAAAATGGAATTTTAATAAGTTATAATTATGTTTCATTAAGTTGTAATTTTGAATTTAAACTAATATATCTATACTATATTATAAATAATTTAAGATAAACTCTTAAAAACTAATTTTTATGCATTAGGTACTATTTATTAATGCATATTACTTAAAATCAAAAGTACAAATTGATTAAACATAAGTACAACTTATAAGAGTTCAATGTTTTAATTCGTGTAACTAACTGCAGATAAACACTTATTTTTATTTTCTAAAATATCTAAATTTTTTAACTATTGATATAACTAACCGATAAATATAAGAAAATTCGAGATAAATCACCTTATTTTTATTTTTTTATTGAAGTATGTTATCTTTTTAATTTTAAATATAAAATATCTTAAATATAGTTATCATTTAAATTAAACATTTTTTGACCAGTTACAAAATACTTTATTATTATTTTTTTTATAAAAAACCATAATTAAACTAAACTAAAATATATTTTTGTTTTAAATCTAGGTTTCTCAAAATCGTAAAATAAACTAAAAAAAGACTAACAAAAAGTATGAATAATGATCAAGGGTTCGGGTTCTAGATTTCAGAAACCCGCTGCATTGTACGGATACATTTCTAGTATTAATTAATAGTAATACATGGAAAAGTCTGCATAAAAGGAAGACTCGCACATACCAAATTGGTGGGTGTTAGAAGCTTGCAGTAGTAATATGTATCTTGTGCTTTGATACTTGTAAATTAAGATATTTTTAAAATCTTGCATAAAATAATGGAATTTTGTGCCTAATAATTTGTATTTAAGAGTTTTTTATCCGTGCTTTATAATATAGTATATATATAGATTAATATATTTGATGATTGCAAACCTACAAATATGTAATATTTATTAATTTTAATTTTTTTCAAATAGATCGAATAAAAAATAAAAGATTTAAAGAAAATGATCTAACTTCATTATTTAATGTGATATTGGTTCACATTAATGTCCTTGACTTTAAAGGATCATTAATAAATTACGTTTTTAGTCCCTGTGATTTGCTAAAAATTTATATTTTTGTTCTTATGGTTTTAAAATTATGATTTTTATCCTTATGTTTTATAATTCATTGTCTTTTTCATTCTTATAATTTAATTTTTATTGTTTTTTTCTATCATTATGGTTTACAATTCATTTATATTTTAATTATTCATACTTAAAAGTAGTGTTTTAGTCTCAGGGACGAAAATAGAAATGAATTGCAAATGATAAAAATGAAAACTGAAATTTCAAAAACCATAGGGACGATGCTTGCAATATTTAACAAAATACAGGGACTAAAAACGTAATTTACTCTTAACTATTTGACTATTAATTAATTTAAAAATATTGACTTATAATTTGATAAAATATTATAAATTTTTTTGTTAAATATTTAAAAGAGTAAATAATATGTTTGGTTAATGTGATTACTACTCATCATCAAATTTTGTTTTTATTTTAAATTAATTATAATTTGGTGTTACTTTGTTTGATTTTTGGTTTTTCTAATTCCATGTGTCATTTTGTTTTATTTTTTGGTCTTTCTAATTCCAACTAGAATGGTCAATTAACTTAAAGGTATTTTGGCTTTTTTAGGAGCCATGTTTGTTAGCAACTTATTCAATCGATTGTACATGACTGTTTAGTAGTGTCTTAATGATATAGCAAATGACTATTTTAGTAAGATTCTAAGATAGAGTTTTATACTGAAAGTCAAGTTTTTCCCAAACTCGCCTCTCCCCATTAAAAAACATGTTCCTTCCATCTATGGAAAAAAAAAACCTTGAACAAGAATTTATACAGACATATAAGTTTAAACATACAACTTTAACCGTACATGACTTAAAAGTTGTTGTTTTTTCCATCAAGCCCATATATGGGTTAAAGTCTCAAAGAGGGGAGACCGATGGAATTCAAGGAGGAAAAAAGAGAGGGCTGCATTATTTATGATATTAATTAGTTTGAGGTGGCTTAATGGAAACAGGTGATGGGTCCTAACTTATTCCGTATAGGTGTTTTAGCCTAATAGCTTATACGATTAAGCATAAAAAAATATATTAGAGCCAATAACTATGCTAAAGTTTTCTAAAATAGAGTAAAAAAAATCAAAATCTCTAAAAAGTTTTGCATCCAACTCCAATAGTTATTCTATTTAGCAACGGGCCGGTTTCGGGCCGGGGATTATGGTCCCCGTCCCCGAAACCGAAAACCATACCAGTCCCCGAAATCGTCCCAATCCCCGTCGGGGATCTTATCGGGGACCCCCATCGGGTCCCCAATCCCCATTGGGGAACCCGTTAAGGCTAAAAAATCACCGTTACCCGTTGGTAATACCCGAACCCGAAACTCGAAACCGAAACCGAAACCGAAAAATTCAAATTTCTTAAACATAAGAAGATTTAATTTTTATTTTTTTTTCCTTTTAAGGATTTGATTGAGTTTGGATTTGGGCTTTTAAAATATTTGGTATCTAGTTATTAATTAATACATAAAGCCTAAAGTTTGAAATATACATACATATATATCTATATCTATATCTATACTATATTATAAAGATGGCATAAAAAACTTTTAATTACAACTCACTAAGCTTTATGTATTATCATTTAAAGTTATTTACTTAAAATCTCTTAAAAATAACTAGTAAAGCCTAATGTACTACCTGTAAATCTTTTAACCCTAATTAATATATTTCATCCTTATCCCCCAAAATCCTTATCTCTAATTTCCAAACCCTAAAATTATGAAATTTGAATTATGATAAACATAATCAAAACATGATAAACATCTCAATTTAAATATAAAAAATTTAAATTATATAAGATAATTAATGAATTTTAACAAACTACTTAATTTTTTTTATATAAAAAACATTATATTGTTAAGCCTAAATTAAACAAATTTATATGTAAAAAACCATTATCACTCAATTAAAAAACAATTAATGAAGCAATATGTACTACTTTTAAATGCTTTTAACCCTAATTAATAAATTTCATTCTTATCCCCCAAAATCCTTATCTCTAATCTCCAAATCCTAAAATTATGAAATTTGAATTCTGATAAACATAATCAAAATAGGATAAACATCTCAATTTAAATATAAAAAATTTAAAATATATAAGATAGTTAATGAATTTTAACAAACTACTTAATTTTTTTTATATATAAAACATTATATTGTTAATCCTAAATTAAACAAATTTATATATAAAAAAACCATTATCACTCAATAAAAATCATCCAAAATCGTACTGTAAATCAATAAAAAACAAAAAATAAAAATAAACATTAAAATCGTGATGTATCTCGCTACATTGCACGAGTACGCTTCTAATATATATATATATAGGGGTTGTTTATTTTGCAACCCTTAATCGGATTCATGATCGGCGGTTACAATAGATATGAGACCCAATATTTTTAATTAAAAAAAACAAAAAATAAAAATAAAATAACCGCCGACGGTTAAGATATATATATAGTGGAAGGATATTTTGCAACCCTGAAAAATGTTGCAACCCTTGTAACCCACGTTGATCATGAATCCGACGGTTAAGATGTGGGTTGCAACATTTTCCAGGGTTGCAAAATATCCTTCCACTATATATATATATATATATATATATATATATATATATATATATATATATATATACTATACTATCGGGCCGGGCCGGTGAGCACCGATAAGACGTCCCCGAACCCGACCTGAAATGTTCGGTTTTCGGTTTTCCCCATCGGGTTCGGGTTTTTTTTTGTCTTCTAATATTACTTATCTTATTAAAATATTCAATTTATTTAATTATATTATTAAAATATACACGGAAGAGAGAAAAATTATTAAAATTATTTTTAAGGGTAATAATTAATTTTGGGAGAAAACTATCTATTTATAGATTTATCTAATTTAGAGATTTTTTCGATCTCTCTTCTCTATTTTAGCATAGAGAATAACATAGTTGTTGGAGTAACAAAAATATTAAAATCCTATTTTTTTCATTTTAGCATAACAATTGGATATGCTCTTATATAGCCCTTCAGTTTAAAACTAGGGGTGAGCATGAGACCAGTACCGTACCGAACCGGTACTATACCGAAAATTCCCGATATCGAAAATATGGAAAACTCGATACCGAATACCGTACCGATTAGATCGGTTCGGTACCGGTACCGGTAATAATAACGATATTTCGGTACTAGTACCCCATCAGTATCGAACCGATTACCGATTATAGGAAAAACATGGAACCGATTACCGTACCGAAATACATGGGACGGTCCGGGATCGGTATGGTACCGGTACGGTACCGGTTCGATATCGGAATTTGGGACTCCTTACTCACCCCTATTTAAAACTATTAAAAATCTAAACTCATTAAATTGTAAATAAATAGTCCTTAATGAAAAAATCATTACCTTTTTTTTTAGTTTTGTTTTATATAATTTTGGAAGTAGTCAAAGAAAAAATCAGACACGTTTTCATTAATTGGATCTGCTATACACATAGTGGACCCCACGCGCTTCCTGCATGCCCCGTTGGATCCTTATCAACCTACCTTTTTTCTTTTCATGTTTTGTGGTGGTGTATGCAAGTTTCTTATAAGCAAAAAATGTAGTGACTAGTAAGAATTAGTATTGTAGAGAGTTCTTATAAGAATCCAAATCTTTCTAGTTTCTTAAATAAAAACATTGGTTCTTACCATAAAATGTGTGAGATGTGATATTATCTTTATTTTTTTATTTTTTTCCTTAACTTTATAATAATTATTAATATTATATATATTTAACTTATATACATGGGACCCACAAAAATAGGTTTTTATAAGAACTAGCATTGTGGACTTTTATGTGAATTTTTAATTTAATGAGGTGGAAATGAGGTGACATCAAAAAATACAAAAAAAATTTCTTATAAAAACTTGCATTGGAGATACTCTAATTTTAGTAAAAACAATGACACGTGAATAGCATGCCACATGATCCTTTTTTATTTTATTTCTTTTTTCTAAATTATAGAAAACAGATAAAAAATGTTATTGTATAAAAAACCATGAAAGAAGAATAATCAAAATGTTTAGTACTCCAACTGTTTTTTTAAAGGCAAAGGGAAAGGGACAACTACCGGGCTTCGACATTGTTGTTGCTTGACTAGGTCTCGTTCATATTATTAACGACAAAGTTATTACAATCGTTATTAATGGACGGCATGAGAACCAGGGGCATGCTATCAAAATAAACGTTACAATTAAGAGTGCACGGATGCCTAGCCAATAAGTGGGCCGAGCCGTTAGCATCTCGGCTAATCCAATGGATGGATATGGACTCTTTCGAGTTAAGGGTGCGTCTAATATCTTCGATTATATCTCCAAACTCCGAGTTGTCGACATAAGAGTCATAAATCGCATCCACCACAACCTTGGCGTCGGTTTCAAAGATAACATGGCTATCGTACCGGCCCACAATCCAATTAAGAGCTTTCGTGTATAGCGATGGCTTCACCATTTGTTTTATCCACGGTAAAAATAAGTAAATAACATATAGTTTTAGAAATACACAATGCAAGATTCGAGAATTTAGGTGACTACTGACTGGGGCACAAATAAGGGTGCAAAAAATTCGGAAGTCGAATGACCCATACAAAACAAAACGATTTTTGGTTATTTGGTTTTCAGGTTAAACGACTTATTTTTTAGTTGCTTTTACTAGTTTCGTTGAATCAAATAACATATTATATTATCAATTTACTTCTATATAAGTTTATTGATCGTCGGAGAATATAAAAAATGGAGGCATTTGAAAGCACAAGGCCATAAAGATGAGGGTCTAAAGTAAATAAATAAAAAATGTAAGGGTAAACTATTATATTTTTCGTTCAATAATCAAATGACAAGTTGACCCCGAAGGCCGAATTCTATGGTAGAGAACGCTGTAATAATAATTGGGCCATGAGATACTTTAAAAAGTATTGCAAAAGAAAGGGCCTGCTGATAGAGTTGGGCGGGGAGGCGATACTAGTTATCTAGATAGGGGAGTTCCGAACCGGCAGCAAGCCCTTTCTCGCCCTTTCTTGTTGGGTCACTTCACCATCTACAAGCTCCGTCTTTCGGACTAATGGTTGAAAAACGAGTGAATCTTCTTCTTTCTGACACCCATCATTTTCGAGTGAGTATTACACCAAGAATTGACAAGCCTTTCTTCAACTCAGCGCTTTATAGATAGGCATTTTTATTGAGAATGTAAAGACCCCACCTTACCTTAAAAAAAAAGTAGCCAATTCACACCAGGTCGTATTCATCCTCTATTATTCGCCCCGTAGGAAAGCCCGCATTGAAAAAGGATAGGCCACCCGTTGAGCTCCCTAATCAATGAGGATAGGTTTGGAATGGAAGTGAAAACTTGCTTCTAAAATAAATATTTATTTTGGTACAATTATAAACTAGAATAAAAAATGTGGACACTTAATTTGGACCGAGAGAGTAATAACTAGGGTTACTTATAGAGTCGTAAATGACCTGAATTTTTGGTAAATTGTTCATGAATCATTTGACGGAAAATTTATTTATTTAATAAATAAGCGAACATGAATAAATTTTTTTTCCTTTCAGTTAAATGAACTAACGCAAACAATTATCTCCTTCGT
Source organism: Arctium lappa (assembly GCA_023525745.1). Lineage (NCBI taxonomy): Eukaryota > Viridiplantae > Streptophyta > Magnoliopsida > Asterales > Asteraceae > Arctium > Arctium lappa. The sequence goes on along the minus strand of CM042052.1, from coordinate 84,463,620 downwards.
TCAACTATTTTCGTGATTATGTCATTGTATATATTTGGTTGGGTTTCTGTGAGAAATGTCAATTTTCATGAGAAGTGTATAAAATCTAACATTCACATAATATATATGAATGTATCCTTATATTGTATGAAGACGTGTGGAGGTGGCCGCCTTGACAAAAAATGGTGAAGACACATATTCAGGGTCTATAACCTTCACAACTTTTACAAAATATAACGTAACATACTAATAGTCACACAATATAAGTGTACCTTTACCACCTTGCTTTTCTCGCCAAAAAATATTCTCTTCACAGGATCCCATGTCTAGGTCTCCCTCTCTCTCTCTCTCTCTCTCACACACACACACACACTCTCTCTCTATATATATATACACACACACACACATATATATATATATATAGTTAGTTAGTTAGTGGTTAATAATATAAATATAATCACTTGGGTTGTGGTGCACTGGTAAAGCCTTTGGGGGATGTGTAGTGGAAAATCTCATCTATCCAGGGTTCAAATCTAGTCCTTGCCAAAGCCCTTATGGCCATGGAGGTTACTTGCGATGACTCCAGGCCATTCGTGGTCGCCCGGGGATTAGTTGGTGCGCGTAAGTTGCCTCGGAAACCCACGGTTATCAATATATATATAATGTGTGTTCGGCTTAGCTCTCTGCATGTGGGTCGTGTTGATGTGTTCCCTAACTTACTAAAAACTCGTGGGCGAATTTTTATAGAATGTCGGGAAGCTTGTTAGGTTCGGATTCATTCAACAACTTTTTAAAGACGATTTCATGTACTTGAAAAGGATAAAAATACTGAGAAATAAAAATGATAAATTAAATGAGAGTTGACGACTACTATTTACCCATAAATTAATAATGATACACAACCAAGTTAGGGAGGATGTAAATGAAAACAACAACAAAATGAAAATGTAAAACACCAAAAATAAAAATAGATGAAAAAAAAAATACAATAATACGTAATTAACCAACTAAACATGTTAAAATTGTAACTAATTGATGATACATAGATAATACAACATATCGTAATTAAATTAACCAACTAAACATGTCAAAATTGTAACCAATTGATGGTGCATAGATAAACAATGATATGTTAAAAATTATAAAAGTTATATTCTAGCCCAATTTAATATACAATATAAATAACAATATGCTAAATAGACTCAAACATTGAAGTTTACATTGATTTCACGATCACTTCGTTTTAGAGAGCGTACGTGTTGATAACGTGTTAAATTGAAAACCAAATGGAACAACAATATAATAGAATACGGGAATCTGTAATTCTCATTAATCAAAAGTCCGTTAAATAGGGATGAGTTACACGTAGATAGCTATGAGATATTTCAGTTATAATCTAACTTTGATATACTTATATTTATCTCTATCGTCATATTTTTTAGACGATGTCACACTTATCCTACAACAAATTTTATATTAAAGAGAATATAATACTAATTTTCTTTTCGGCATAATTCATTTAGCTTAAATTTTAATTACTTTTCACCTATTTCCATTAATTAAAAAAAATACAAGAAAAATAATTTTCTCACATCCCTTCAATCAAATCCATCTAACAATTAAGATAGGGAATTTAATTAAAATGTCCTAAGTTGAAAAATCAGTATCCAATATGCCCAAAATCTTGTTATTTTTGCCAAAATACCCCCTAGGTCCGCGTTTTTCACTGTTACACGCGGACTTGGTCCGCGTTTTGTCCGCGTTCACTATTACACGTGGACTTGGGCCGCGTTTTGGCCGCGTTTCGAGAGTTACGCGCGGACCTGGTACGCGTTTGGCTTCAATGCACGGTTCCGCGTTTGGTCCGTGTTTCACCCTATAAACGAGTATTTGGTCCGCGTTTGGCTTCCATTAACGCGGACCAAACGCGGACCAAACTCGTCCCCGTGCATTGAAGCCAAACGCGTATCAGGTCCGCGTGTAACTCTCGAAACGCGGCCCAAGTCCGCGTGTAATAGTGAACGCGGACAAAACGCGGACCAGGTCCGCGTGTAACAGTGAAAAACGCGGACCTAGGGGGTATTTTGGCAAAAATAACAAGATTTTGGGCATATTGGGTACTGATTTTTCAACTTAGGGCATTTTAATTAAATTCCCATTAAGATATGTATTTAGTTTCCATAATTTTGGCTATTTATATTATATATAAATTTCTTTGGTAACCACCAACTATCTTTATTGATCATTTATTATAAATTATCCTCATTCAAACCCTTAGATCAAATATACATGTAATTAATGTAAATAACATTATATCAAATTATATGTTCTTCAAAAATATGTAAAAGGCGTTTAAGAAAATAATGTGAAGTTAATATTTTTCAATAATATTTTTGAAAAATGTTTAAGAATATAATATCACTCACATATATGTGTATAGAGACATAACTCAAAATCGAAGCCCGAGACCGGCACGAAACCAAGCCCAAAAAACTCAGGATCAAAAATTGACCAATTAGGACCCTCATCGGTTATAGGATAATAGTAATAATTGTTCTAAACGGCTCGTCATGTTAGCAGTGGTGGTGTGTTGTGGCTCAAGACTCGTCTTTAACGTCATGGCATGCTATGGACCGATGTACGGTTCTATAAGGCATTTTTTTTTACCTTTTTAATGTCTTGTTTTTAGTGTATAACTTAATTTAAATGATTCAATATTACTGCTTAATTGAGTAATAATAGAAAACATATATATATATATATATATGTAATATGTGTGTGTGTGTGTGTATATATATATTTATATATATATATATAGAGAGAGAGAAGTAAATTACATTTCTAGTCTCTATAGTTGCCATTCACTATCGAGTATAATCCATATTTAAACTAATTAAACTTTTGATCACAGTTGTTGGTAATTTGTTTCGATTTTGGTCTCTGTAGCTAACGACCTTAACAAGGTCTATTAACTCATCGGCATTTTGGTATTTTTTTATCATTTATTTACGTTTCTTTAAAATAAATAAATAAAAATATTATTATTATATTTAATATTATATATATATAGGAGAAAGTTCAAATGAAAAAACCATAAAAGTTGAAAATGTGAGAAGAAATCTTATTAATTAGTTGAGATTTTTCAATTGTCAGGATCTTAAGGTCAATATCCTGTGTGTAAATAGAGATAAAAGAGTGAATAATTTAAACTAAATAACTAATTCAATATATAAAATCACTAATCACTTATTTTTCAAAAAATTACCCATTTTATTTTTAAAATAATAATGAATTAGCCATTTTTTAAATAAATTATCTAAAATATAATTAATATTTTAATTAAACAAGTTATAAAAAAAACTAGAAATATATCAATATTTTTAAGATTGATGATGATATATATTTTAAAAAATTCACATATAAATCTTAAACTGATTCATAATCGATTATAACTATTATATATTGATTAACATACAAGTTATGATTGAGATTCACATATAAATCCATGTTAGGGGTTCACATATGAATATATCTTAGGATTCACATATTCACATATGAACCAATATACCCTAATTATTAACTTCTAATAATGGTTTGTTGGGATTCTTTGCATTAGGTTATATTTCAAACGACCACAAAAAACATCGATGTTCGTGTTAACATATGCGATTTTAGACAAATGATATTTAATTTGTTTGTAGATTCTAAAATGGCCAATGATTTTATGGTGGAAAATTGGATTAAAAATCTATGATTATCAATATCCATAAAAAGTTATAGAAAAAATATTAAATAAATTAAGATATTTGATTTTTCTTATAGTTTTCTTAATTAGTGAAAAAAATCTTGGAAATCAAAATTCCAATCTAATGGTTGAGATCAATGTTTTAAAAACCGGTTTTTTTGTTGACCCGGTGTGGTGACCGGGTCGCGGTTCAACCGGTCCAACCATCGGGTCAACCCGATTTCAAGAAATTTCTATGTATTTTTCATTTTCCTGCATATATATATAAAACCAAAAATTTGATGTCCACATGTTAAAACATTTAAAATACACATAACAACAAGTTTTACATCAATCAAAAAACATTAAAAAAACACATAACAACAAGTTTTACATCAATTAAAAAACATTAAATAAACACACATAAGCATAAGTTTTTCATCAATCCAAATAGTCAAATACATCAAAACGAAACATAACGATCAAACCAAATCATGGATCTTGAGACATTCGAGTGTTGGTTTTTAACGCTAATACGTATTGCCTATTGGACTATTAGTTTTTAACTTTTGTTACCGGGTCAACCGGTTCGATACCGGTTCGTTATGACCGATTCAACCGGTTTTCTAATAGAACCGACCGGTTCAATTTGGGTCATAAAATGGCATCAACCCGGTCTCTTCACCGATTCCGGTTCGACCAGGTTTTTAAAACATTGGTTGAGATTGCTTCTCCCTTTCTCAACATTTTTGTATTTCTCATTTGAATCTAAATGAGAGAAACTCCCTTTTCCCGACGACTCCCCCACCCCTCCCCCTTTCTCGATGACTCTTGTGACCACCTACATCTCAGATCCGACCAAACCTGCCCCAGTAGCAACATCATAACTACCGTGACCCTCATCGACCCAACTCTAAGAGAACTCCCTCCCCAACTTGTCCGATGACCCTCCAGCGGCACCAACATCTTCTGCCTCTATGTATGTGTATGTGTATGTGTGTGTGAACACCTGCAACCCCCCCCCCCCCTTCCCCCTTAACTCTTCAATCATCTCCATCTCGGTACATGTGTATCAAAATATCGTGGTTGTGTGTGCATACAAGATCTAGTGCATATAGAACCACCATCACAAATATTGTTTTATTGTATGAAAGTGAAAATAAAGACCACAATAACCCAGATTTGTTCTTTTTCCCTTTAGTTGTTGTAATCTTGGAGTTCTTTGAGGTTTACTTTAATGGGGTGTGTGTGGAACATATAAGGAAATCACCAATTCGTTTCAGCTTTAACTTAGATTTAGAAACATCCTGGTGTGTGTGTTTGTGTGAAAGGCGAAGGGGGTGTCGAAAATGGTGTGACTGGAAGTCTGGAAGGGGAATGGGCACCAAAATGGTATGTGTGCAAGGAGAAAGGGCGCCGAAAATTTTGTTTGACTATTGGAAACCCCATATATAGGGAGAAGACTGGAGTTGTAAAAGGGTCGGAGAAGGGGATGGGCAAGTGAAAAAATCAACAAACCCATGTTGGCTGACGAGGTACAAGTTGAGGAAGAAAATGGGTGGGTGGTTATACGTAGTATGATAATACTTTTGTTTAATTTTCGAATATAAAACTAAATAAACACCCTTAGCCACATAGACCAAAAGCAAAACAAAGTGACAACCACAATAATGAAAGTGTAATTAGTTTAAAGCATAGACTAAACTTGATATGAATGGCAACCACAGGGACCAGAAGTGTAATTTACTCTTTATATAATATTATATATGATTTGCCACCCTTATCACACCTTGAAACATATGTAATCAAAGCTTGAGACTTTACCTCACCGTCACAACTCGTAAAAAAAATCATCACATTCACCCATCCATTTTAATCCAAATATAATGAATAATAACATTTTTTTTAAATTAAAAAGGGTATTTTTGTGTATTTCACCATAACGTAATCAAATCTAACAAATAAAGTCCCTCGTTATAAGAATAGTTAATTATGTGGATTTCATTGGTGATATAATTCTGATTTCATTGATTATCAGTATCAATCAATGTTTTAAAAACCGGTTTTTTGGTTGACCCGGTGTGGTGACCGGGTCACGGTTCAACCGGGTCAACCCGGTTTCAAGAATTTCTAAATATTTTTCATTTTCCTGTATATATATATATTACCAAAAATTTGATGTCCACAAGTTAAAACATTAAAAATACACATAACAACAAATTTTACATCAATCCAAAAACATTAAAAAAAACACATAACAACAAGTTTTACATCAATTCAAAAACATTAAATAAACACACATAAGCATAAGTTTTTCATCAATCTAAATACATCAAAACGAAACATAACGATCAAACCAAATCATGGATCTTGAGACATTGGAGTGTTGGTTTTTAACGCTAATACGTATTGCCTATTGGACTATTGGTTTTTAACTTTTGTTACCGGGTCAACCGGTTCGATACCGGTTCGTTATGATCGGTTCAACCGGTTTTTTAATAGAACCGTCTGGTTCAATCCGGGTCATAAAATGACATCAACCCGGTCGCAATTGACCCGGTCTCTTCACCGGTTCCTGGTTCAACCGGCCGGGTCAACCCGGTTTTTAAAACATTGGTATCAATTGAAGCATCACTCATTGTATATCTTTACAGCTTACTCTTCGAATGTTGGTAGTTAATATTCATGTGTGAATACTTTATCGGTCTATAACGTTTGATGTACATGTCGGGGTGGTTCATGAAGTTTTATAACACTTACAAGTTTTAAGTATTCACAAGTGAATTAATGGATTATCGTATGAATTAAGTTCAATATAAACATGAAATTTTTATTTACGCATGTAGTATATATCATATGTGAAAATATAATCAAACAGTTAATATTCCCATGTGAATATCATATTCTAAGTAGAATTATCAATTATTCCTTGTTCTTAACACAGGGTTCGTTGCATGGTTCATTGTCGATATTCACATGTGAATATGCTATTAACAGATTTGATAATGCATGAAACCAAAGATTTCCCATCTTCAAAAATGAATTACAATTAGTTTAAAGATTAATTTCAGATTTTGTCCAAACCTGCATAAAATAAACGTTACAGAAAAAAAAAAAACTCTTTTTGTATGCTTAAAGATTATTTAGTAATATAAGAATTTCCTAGCCAAACAAAACCCGTTGCATCTCACACAGAGTTACGGTTGGGAGTAGGATGCAAGCAGACCTTGCCTCTACCCCAAAGAGTAGAGAGATTGTTTTCGTAAAGGCTCTCTAGCAAATATAAGAATTACCAAAAGTACAGAATGTGTAGCTACTGATGCATACAGCGTGAATATTAACATATTTATGTGATTTGTACACGGCCTGTCGAGTAGCGAATGATTTGTATCCATTAAAGACACCAGATATAACTTGAGATGTATACTACAATATACAAGTATATATATACGAATTACCCAAGAAGCTGCATCACCAGACTGGGACTCGAAGTTTAGGAATGGTAACACGTAAAAGGCCATCCCTGCACAAGTAATATTCTATCGACATCAAGTTTCATTCGGGAACGTCATAAACTAATTAACTAAACCAAACCAAACAAAAAGACAGTAAATCCCACGCAAGTAGGGTCGGGAAAGTAGAATGTACATGGACCTTACTCTACCCTGAGGGGTAGAAACGGGAAGGTCATGGATTCTACATTTTCTACTCACGAAAACATTGCATGCAAAGGAATCAAAACCCCCACAGAGCCTTGATACACCCGGGTTGCTAGTTTGAGCATAAAACAGAAGGGACTGGACAGGACTAGACGGGCGAGGGTAAGGTTGGTGGTGAGAGAATCGTGTGAGGTTTTATGATTTTAATTTGACATGGGTAGTTTAGTAATTTATCAATCTTTGTCCCATCTCCTTGATTTTTGTTCCACCTATTTTGTTGGGACAAAAATGCATTACTCAGTCATGTCCTGTCCCGATCTAAATGTCACACCAAACGTGAACCAACAACTTTTTGTTCTATCCTGTTTTGTCGTGGCCCACATACCAAACGCACAAAGGAAAACAATAAACAATAAGCTAGAACAATTACAAATGCTGGAACACAGGATGAGTTGAAGAGGCTGACTTACAAAAATTCAGCTGAAACAGAATCTGGGTTCACATCAAAGGGTAGTGGCCACACAATTTCGAACGGACCTTCTAGAATCTCCCTTTTGTAATATGCAGAGTTTGCACGATCACTAAAAGAGCTGGCTGTAGTCCTCGCCTTGGTTGTTTGTACAGTCAGACTATCGAGAAAATTGTCAGCAAATATGTGGAATTCAATAGATGACATATAAACATGAGAAAAGTATGATTGTGGCAGGCGAAAACCATGTGCGGATGTGGGATGGATTAGAAGTTCAGAACGATGTCACTTTGTTTAAGCACACGTGCTTTTGGACTAGAGCGGGTGTGCGTGGGGATAGTACGGTTTAGGGTTAGGTAAATGATTTTAAATGAGTTTTCAATTAGGAGCATGAAAATAACCTCCAAATCACCTGCCTCTAATGTGCTGTAAAATCTTGAAAAATAACTAGATGGTTAGTTTGTAAAAGTGACCTCCACAGAAAGTTATTTAGCTAATGGTCTGCTTACCACCTACTACTGGGTAAGAGGTGTTTACCCGGTCAGAGATGTTGTTTATCAATCCCCCCTTATCAGGGACTATTTTTGGTAAACAATTTTAGTATAACATAACCTTCTGACACAGTAAGCTTGGGGGGGGGGGGGGGGGGGGGGGGCTCTTGCTCGGTCAGTTATTAGTGTTGACCCAGACCACACTCTTACCCAATTAGGTGCATTTTGGGTGTATATAATGTATGCAGGGTAATTTCAGTGCTGGGGGCATGGGAGTGTATTTAGGTCTGTGCTAGAACCATCTTGCCACAGCAATGTTATGCACTATTAATGCACACTTTAGAGAAATAACCTTACATTGTATTATGAACTTCAACTCTTATGTCATCTTTACTGATCCCTGGCAGTTCTATCAGCAGAATATATTTTCCTTTAGATTCTGCAACGTCCATCCTTGGGGATTGTTTTTCCTCGAGTCCTGTATCATAAGTGTCAGTGTGGAAATTTAGAATGAACCGAGTAATGCTACTGATGTGTGAGAACCCACATGCCATTTGACAAATTTGATTACCGAGATGCTTAGTAGTATGCGTGCTGTACTTGGGGCTGAACTTTGTTGGCACATCTCTTTCTATGGTTGTTCGGGCAAACTTAGGTGGCTGGTGAGATGGTAACCCGTAATCATCAACAGTATACTGAAGATTTCTAACTTTTGGAACATCGGAAGTAGTGTTGGCCGGCTGAGAAAACAAGGGTGTCACAAGTTCAGAAGACCCATCTTTATGGGATCGAGTAGACATGAAAGGCAGACTAGACTGGCCAGAAAAATCCTGGAAAGCAAAGGTGAATGTTAGATGCTCAATCTGAAAGAAAAGATTAAACCCCTTGATTTTTCAAGTTACAAATTCATATGGATTTTGTTACAGAACATTTTCATTTCCAGCACTGTTGTTTTCCTTAGACAGACGAAACACACATGAAACCTGTTAACCGTAAGTCTCAAATCCACAACACTGCATCAAGAGATTCAGCTGGTACCAGTTTGACCAAAGGGCAGTGTTCCAGTATTCTTAGTTACTGAAAGTTTCCATGGTTATGTTTTCTTGTGCATGCTTCCCATTTTGTGTTCTGTCTGTCTGTCTGTCTGTTTAAATGTTGTTTATTTCTGAAGCATTTTCAATTTTTACTTTTTAGCATTGCCTTTCTTATTTTAGTAATTTTTTTGGACAAGCTTTGTCATTCTTCTGGCACACTTTGCACAAGACAGAGGTCTTCACTGAACAGCCTCTCCACTCTTCGGAGTAGAGGTTAGGTCTGCGTAACCCCCCCCCCCCCCCCCGGGCAGGCACGGACCCCACCTCCGGGTGGGACATACTAGGTTGGTTGGTTTGGCTTGGTAAGACCTGTTCTGTTGAAGCCTGCCTCATGAAACCACCTTGGGACCTCGAATCTTGTCTGGCAAAATGCATGCGGTTATCACCTCTCCTCTTGATAGAGGTTAAACCACCACTGCAATTCTGAGGCAATAAAAGCAACCAAATGAATGAAGTTTCTATAATATACATATATTCAGCAAAACAAGGAGCAGAGAGTGTGACTAAAGCCCCATACCAACACTGAATGAGACATCTAATCCACAATTACTAATTTGTCCAAACAAAAGCATCCAACCTATCACTACAGTCTACAGATTATGCTTCTAGGTTGAACCATTTGCATAACCATGAATCTCAATGTTCTTCTTTTCATGGAGATAAGAGTAGATTCATATTACATAATTTCGCTAACACCATTGCCGGAAGACCATTGTATTTACGTGAAAGACATGCATGAGGCCTTGAGATCTGGTGCATTTGTGTAGCTTTTGCTGAAATCGAACCAAATTTACAAGTCAAAGGACGAATGGTCAATGGACCATTTATGTAACTCGATCTTATATTGGCGACAACCTTCTTTACACCCATTCACCCAACCCCTAAATGCATAGGCAACACCTTCTATGTTTGAATTGAACATAAAACCTCCCTTGTTAAGTTATTATTCAGAGATAATAGAATTTGTAATGTTTAAACCTAGAACAGAATTAATAAAGCTACATGCAAAATTGAAAATAGTAACAGATCTTATATTCGGGAAGAAATAGTATCCCTTGAAACAAAACACTCCTTATGATATGACAGAATTGTATTTCATATACATGTATACTACTTACAAGTTACAACATATCATCATATCGATATAAATTACAATTATTCCACCTCGATATATACAGTCGTTTAATGATATATAGCAACACAAGTATTAGAATTCATCTAGTCTACGAAATACGAACACAAACTCAAATCTGAATACAGAGTCCGCACATACTTCAACTATTGTCCAATACAGAATCCGTTTATTGACGGAACAAGCGAAATTCAAAGAAATTAACACATCAAAACCATAAATCTCCTCAAAACATTTCAGTTTTAATCAAACTCAGTTATTTTAGAAAGGAATTGATACGATAATTGTTGCTGGAACGATTCAGACCGGAAACGAATAAAACAGTAGTAATCTGAAATCATTTACACCTGAAAACAATAACAAGAGAGCGAATTACCAGAGGAAAAACATGAGTGCCGACTGCGGTTGCAGAGATGTTATCGGCGGCAGATAAATGAGCAGTGATCATCTCCACTCTCCGTCTCGCCGTTTCAGTCTCCATCTCTGGTCTCCCTGCTGCCTGACTGAAGCTCGCCGGTTTTGATGGTTCTCCTTGTAGACAGTAGACTGGGTTTTTTATGGGTGATATACGAGAACGTGTCCTACGTCTCACTCTCTTATTCACCGGGTCGTCGGGTCGGGTCATGAATTGCTCCATAAATAAACCATGATTTTGATAAGGTTCTAACTTCTAACTTCTAAGGGGCGTTTGGTTCGCAGAATGATTTCTGATGGAATGGAATCTGTCAATGGAATTGGAATCTGGAAGAAATTGGAATGGAATGTTTTCAGGTTTGACCAACTGTTTAGTTGGCAGGAATGGAATGTAATCAGTCAAATGAATTGGAATATGTCTGTTTGGTTTACAAAGGAATTGGAATGGAATTCTGAAAAATGACAAAAATACCCTTTCTTTTATTTTTATTTTATTTTATTTTAAATGTCGAGAGAGAGAGAGAGAGGAGAGAGAGAGAGAGGAGAGAGGGGAGAGAGAGGAGGAGAGAGAGAAAACCAAATCCACATTTGATGGGTTTTAATTTTGTTAGAAAAGGTTTGGAGGGTATTTTTGTCTTTTTGAAAAACCATGATGGAATGGAATTCAATTTCATTCATTTTCAAATGGAATGACCAATTCCTTAATCTAAGGATTTCATGGAATTCAATTCCATTCCCTTGGCAACCAAACAGCACGACGGAATTCGGTCAATGGAATTGACCATTCCAATTCCACCAGATTCCGGCGGAATCCAGCGAACCAAACGCCCCCTAAGAGTATTATCAGTGTACAACTTTTTCATAGTTTTTTTCTTACATATTATTGTCACCTCAACAACTAAAAACTTTTATATACTTCTACTATGTGAAAAATCTCACCCAAACTTTTTCATTACTTTTTTAAACTATTCAAGGTCCCACAATTTTAACTTTATATCATTTTTAGTTTTATTTATAAAAATAAATATATTAAAATTCATACAAATACATAAAAGTATGTACAATAAAATTAATAAAAATTAGATTATCAAGAAATATACTGTATAAAAGTTGTATAAATAGTATGTAAAATAAAAATTAAAAAATGTTAAACTTAAAAATATGTATAACCGAAAATAAAAATTGGGTCATTAAGAAATCTGTTAAAATTGTATAAATATGTCAAATTTGAGATATTATTTTAAAAATATAATTACTTTCTTCCCAATCTCCGGTGAACCGAAATCAATGACACCACCTTCCTCCATCTCCGGTATCATTTCCTTACATCAAATCGAACAAGAAAGAGAATATATATTGATAAATCACAATTGATCCAATCTACCCAAACTCGACAAAACCCCGTTGACCTCAACCCATTTTTTTGATGACCTCATTTTCTTTGTGATTTATTCTAAAACAAAGCAAAAAATACAAGAAAATCAGGTTCAAACGAAGCTCCAATTCTCTCCATAATTTCTCCTAAAAACAAAGCTTAAAAGACATGTTTGATCAATTAAAAATAAATGGAGCTTTCTTTTATATAATAATAGTAGCAAAATGATGATTTTTTCAATTGACGTAAATAAGGATCGCGAAAAAAATTTACCTTAGAGAGTTTACTAATTTACTGGATTTTAATTTAAGAAATGTTTTATTGTGAATGAAAACCTCATAGTATTTGTGTAACACCCCGATTTCGAAAAGGTATTCTTTCAAGTTAATACAGAAATCGGTAATGTTAAGGGAAAAATAAGATATAATATTTTGGACTTGAATCCTAGATTTTATGGTCTTGATGGATGAAGGATTCAATTACGAGTTCAACGGTTCTTTTCAGAGTGAAATCAGAGCTATAACGAAGAAGTTACGGCCAAAACAGTGAATAACTAAGAAACCGGACAAACAGTGCACGGGCGCGAGTTGTGGCGCTACTTAGGCCGCCCCGTAACCCGCCCGGAGCCCTGTTCAAGCATAAAACCCATTCGGGCGATTTGTGGCGCGACCTAGGCCGCCCGGTAACCCACGCGGAGCCTTGTTCGAGCTTTAAAACCTGATTTTTCAGCCCTATAACTTCATTTCTTCATATCTTCTTCATTCCAACTCCGATTTGGGTGATTCAAGTTGCTATGGTTTCGTTTTTGAGAGCTCTTCAAGGATATTGTAAGATATTTGAAGTCTATTGGAAGATCCAAGGGTATTTTGTGGTGGTAAGTTTCTCATCTCTCTCAATATTAAGCTAGGTTTTGATGGTTTCACCCTTTTTCCTTTCATCCTTCAACTTGGGTGTGATTTTGGTGACTTGTATGTTAAAGGAACCTTGTAGATGTGTTGGATCTAAGATCTAGAGAAGTTTCTTGGAGATTCAAGCTTTCATCTTTGGAGATTCAAGTTTTGGGGGTAAAATCTAGATTTAGCCTAAATCTATCAAGGTGAGTTCAAGTTGATTTGTGAAAACGTTGTACATGCCAAAATGTTTATTTTAAAGCATTTATGTGTTTTACATGAAATTGTCAACTGTTGAATTATTTGGTAACTTTTGGTTATTTGAAGTATTTGGCTTATTAAACCTTGTAAAATACCACATTTGGGATTTTTGTGCATTTTGATAAATAAGTCATAAACGATAGTGTTTTAATGATTTATTGTGTAAATGGATTTTCGGTCACAAATGCATTTTAGTGCTTGTTGGGTTTTATGCATCATTCATATAAATGGACAATTTGAAAATAAGAGTACGTGAGTCATTGGGATGAGTTATTCCCGACCTTGGGAACATTTTGGAAATAATAACCTTTTTGGGTTTTGGGCCGAAGGCCATTGATGATTTGAGAAACAAATATTTTGGAAAAAGGTATAATTTGGTCTATGTAACCACTTTGGCTCTCGTATTTTTAGCCAAACGTTCATTATGCCTTTTGGGGCTTGGTTTACACTCAAATTAGTCTTTGAAACATTTGTTCAGTTTTGGTAGCTCGTTAAGAAGCCTTGGACGTATGGTGTACTTAGTTGCATCTTATTTGAGAGTTACATGTTTTGAATGTGTTAGTTCATTCTTTTGAGTCATGTAACGTTTTAGACTGTAATGCATTGGATCCATAGGCATATGAGTCAGTCAGTTGATTTAGTGGGGACTTTGTCCCCGTGTTGGGACTGAATATTGTTTAGTGGGGACCTTATCCCCTTGGCTAGTGGTTGGATTTGATAACCGCGTAACCTTTATCAAGGGCTCGAGGTAGATATCGTGGGTTGGTTGAACTCGATGCCCGTTTGTAATCCAGTCTGGTTACTCATCGTGGAATTTAGTGTCCGCGTTTGAATTCTAGTGAGTGGTCCCCAAGTCATGTTTTGTTTTTGGAAGTTTGCGGTGGTGCTCTGCAGAGCCGTATACGGAGCTAAGTCTTGCGGTGGTAGCTCAGATGAGCCAGATACGGGGACTTGTGGCTTTGGTTGTGACACTCATTAGAGGTCGAGTAGACACTGTGATTAGTGGTGTCTTGCGGTGGTAGCTCAGAGGAGCCGGATACGGGGAACCATGGCCTTATGTGAAGTTCGAGAACATTAATAAGTGGCTTAACTTTGTGTGCCCGCCACATTCGATGGAATTCGGGTATCCCCCGTCACCGAAAGGTGTTGTTTTTGGGTATTGAGTTTTATTATCCAAGTTTTCGGTGGTGTCTTGTATAAGTGGATTTTACCCTTGAGTTATGGGTTGAGTATTATGCCCCACCCGTGTTTTGGGTGTTTCGAGATATAAAGATTTTAATCGCATCTTCACTAATGTTGAGTTCGATTTCTATTCACGTTTTGAGTGAGTTTCGGGTTGAGATTAGTTTACGAAAGAACATTTTATTTTGGGGTCTTGTCCTTGAGGTAATTTTGATTGGGAAACGTTTACGTCGGTGTTTATTTGCCTAAAATACATATTATTGGAAAACAAGTCGTTTTCATATTTGAGATATCATTTTGAAAGATTATGATTTAAATTGCATTACTCCTTTTTAACAATACATTTATTCATGTTGAAAACTCTTGAACTCGCTAGGCGTTAGCCTAACCTTTTTATTTGTCGGCATGTGCAACATGGTTCGGATGGGAATAGCTCTAGTAACACTGTGCTGAGAGGAGTGTTAGTTGTGTGCTCAAGAAGTGGTTATCTTAATGAAGTCTTCCGCACTTGTTTTCGGAAGAGCAACTTGTGTTTGAGGATTAAGTAGCACTCGACTTGGTTTAGTCTTTGTGTATTATTGGAGTTTGAATTTGTTTGAGATTAAATAGAAAGTCTTATTTTGGAGATTTACCTTTTACTTTATGTAATACCAAAAAATTTATTTAGTTGCTCTTACCAAATTTTGAGGGTGTTACAATTTGCATATGTTTAATAAAGTATTTTTATTTTAAATAAAAGTTAATCCAGGTTCAACCTTACACATGTATACGGGGTTGTTTGATGTGCGTTATGAAAAAATATTATATACCACACATTGAATAATTATAATCATATATTAGTTGTAAGAAATAGTGTTGTAAGTTTGTGACAGATTAACAAGCAGTCGCCGTATCATAGCCCAACCACTTACTACCTCAACTAAATGTCTAGATATGTTTATATTGCTAGAAGTTGTAATAATTAATCCTGATAAAATTGAATATTTTGATTACTTGATTAAAACTACAGATAATAGTCGTATATACATAATTTTATTACAATGTTCGGATATGGGTCCCAACATTCTTATGGTGTTGACGACTTGAGTTGAATCGAGTAGCAAGTCGTTTCCACCTGGTTCAACAAAATAATATTATACTCGGAATCGATTAATCTTTCGAATCTCAGGCTCAATCGGTTAACTCGTTTATCATCTTAAATTTAATAATTTATATATTTTGAATGTATGATTTATAAATATATGAACATGTTCAGTTCGAAAAAATGCATGCACGTATGACTCGTCTCAACTTGAGAAGGCAATTAAGCTTATTAAATTGCGCTCAAGATCAACACAAACTCGAAAATTTACTAAATTCGATTGTAAATGCGCGAAATAATAATCTACATTCACAAATTTTCTTATTAAAACATTGTGCTTTCATTATTCTTTATTACAACAATATACTTTCAATTTTTTTTTTATTAAGACATTATACTTCGGAAAATTTATCTATTGTAATAATGAGTAACCTTTTGGTTTGAGTTAATATGACATGACACTGGTTACCAGGTTTCCATGCCATAATATTATCCACATGAGAAGTCCATGTATAACATATTGCTAACGTAACAGTTTTTATGACAACATTGTAGTTTCAAAAAATTAAATTCACATATTATTTAACACATATTAAATTAATTAAAAGATCTAAATTATTAATTAATATAAAATATTAAGAATAATTATAATTTACAATATATCTAGCTAACATTTAAAAAAAAAAAAATTTTGAACGAACAAAAAGTTTATCTTGAAAATAATATATCATATTTATTTTTTATTTTTTTACTTGATATATTATTTAATGAACATATTAAATTAATTAAAAAATTTAAAATTATTTATTAATAAAACAATATTATGAAATGTTGTAAAACATCATTTATATCGCTAACAACTTTAAGGTAGCGTTTGGTACGCAGACATGATTGGACGGGACTGGACAGGACTGGACAAGACAGAACAAGAGGCTAGGACGGGACTGGACAGGACAAAACAAATGTCTGTCTTGTGTTTGGTATGGCTAGGACTGGACAAATTTTCTTAAAAGTTTTTTGATGATTTTATATATCATATAATAGTTATAAATAATACAAATAAAGTATATCTTTAAATAATTTAATTAAAAAACATTTTTATTTTTTAAACGATTTTCATACATATAAATACATAGAAAAACAAGGGTAGAAAATTTGAATGAATAATCTGAAATAATTGATGGTAGTTCGAAAAAATCTGATTCATATAAAGAAAATATAATATTTGATTCAATTTGGAAGATCTTAGTGAATTGGCGGATGTGTAGTTGCAGCGACAGATAAAGATAAATGCGATGGGTGGTCCGTGAAGGATGGTAATTGTGAAGAACGTCAAAGATAGTGGATGGTGGTGGTGCAGGTGGTTGTTATGGTTGATGTGGTGGGGGTATAGGTGGCTAACGATAGTAGTGGTGGTGGCGGTGGATAGGGGTAATAGAGGTTATTGTAGTGGGGGAAGAGGCGGAGGTCACCGACGGTAGTTGGCGATAAGCGTCGGTGGCGACGACAATGGGTGGTGGTGATCGGTGGAGGTGGCGATAGGCGGTGGTTGTGGATGTGGTGGACGAAGTTGTAGTAGTGGAGGAAGAGGTGGAAGTGGTCGACGATGGTTGGTGGTGGCTACTGATGGTCGTTGATGGTGGTAGCGGCCAAAGGTGGTGGTGATCGGTGTTAGTGGAGGTGGTCGACGATGGTAGTGGTGGTGGCGATAGCCGATGGTTGTGGAGGTGGTGGGTGAGCTTGTTATGGCGGAGAAATAGATAGAGGTGGCCGATGGTGGTTGACGGAGGCTACTGGTGGCCGCCGATGGTGGTAATGGCGACGATGGGTAGTGGTGACTCTTAAGACTAATACCATATTAGGATTATACATCAAATAGCGGTAAATCAATGATTTTTAGTTTCTGCCTCACTTTTGTCCCATGTTGTTCCACCTATTTTGGTGGAATAAGAAAATACCATTTTTTGTCCCATCTTGTCCCACCTTTTCCACTCTTTATCCTTGTCCCATGTCGCGCCAAACGTGGGACAGTGAATTTTTGTCCTGTCCCATGTCACGCCAAACATGGGACAGTGAGTTTTTGTCCTGTCCCGTCCCATCCAGTCTGCAAACCAAACGCACCCTAAAAATTGTTAAAAGAATAGGGAATTTAATTAAAATGCCCTATTTTGAAAAATCGGTATCCAATATGCCCAAAATCTTGTCATTTTTGCCAAAATACCCTGTATGTCCGCGTTTTTAGTCCTCGTTTTTGAAAAAACGCGGGGTTAGTGCATTTTGGTCCGCGTCTGGCTTGAAACGCGAACATACCCGTCGTCCAACCCAAAAAACGCGGACATACCCCGCGTTCCAAACAAAAAAACGCTGACATACCATTGATTTCATGCAGGTTGAAGTGAGTGGTTGATTTTTATTATATATTTACAGTTTATACCCTTATAATTATTTAGTTAGTTTACTTTATACCTTCTACTTTTCTACTTTTCATTTTCTACTTTTATTATATTCACACATATAATCGTATATTAACTAAAATACGTTAAAAAATACGTTTTAATTTTAACAAGTTATACCATTATAATCGTCTCTTCGATACATTCGAAATGAGCCAAATATTGAATATTTTTTGATTTAATTATTTTATTATATATCATATATATTAAAACTTTATACACCTATAATTATTTAGTTAGTTTACTTTATACTTTTCTATTTTTTATTTTACACTTTCATCATATTAACACATATAATCGTATATTAACTAAAAAACGTTAAATAATTTTATGATATATAAAAACGTATTTTTAATATATATGATATAATAAAATAATTAAATCTAAAAATATTCAATATTAGGCTCATTTCGAAGGTATCGAAGAAACGATTATAATGGTATAACTTGTTAAAATTAAAACGTATATTTTTAACGTATTTTAGTTAATATACGATTATATGTGTTAATATGATAAAAATATAAAATGAATAATAGAAAAGTAGAAGGTATAAAATAAACTAACTAAATAATTATAAGGGTATAAACTGTAAATATATAATAAAAATCAACCATTCAATTCAACCCGCATGAAATCAATGGTATGTACGTGTTTTTTTGTGTGGAACGCGGGGTATGTCCGCGTTTTTTGGGTTGGACGAGGGGTATGTCCGCGTTTCAAGCCATACGCGGACCAAAATGCACTAACCCCGCGTTTTTTAAAAAATGAGGACTAAAAACGCGGACATATGGGGTATTTTGACAAAAATGACAAGATTTTGGGCATATTGGGTACTGATTTTTCAAAATAGGACATTTTAATTAAATTCCTAAAAGAATATGTTTTTTTTGGGAATAAAGAAAATAAGAAGTGTTATGTTTTTATATAAAAATAATATTTATCATGAAATAAATACATCATATTTTATTTAAAAATATGTTATTCCATAATATTTAATTTATATACAATTTAACAATAGTGATATTTTTTACAAGGAAATTTATTAAAGAGAGGGAGAAAAACATAATTTAGGTGGGATATAAATCATCGTAGGGACGGACCCAAAAAAAATTTATACGATGACATCATATATTATAGATAAAAAATTATTATAAAAAACGCGGCTTTTATCGACTTGTCTTCATCATTTTCCGACGTTTAATATTGTCTGGTGTGTTTTTAGCATAATTCCACTATTTCGATGATTTTTTAAAGCTTTTTTTTGCTTGATTTCCAAAGATTTTTAAGTTTTTTTATGAATTTCGAGGGATTTTTTTCCGTTTTTTTGTTAATTTTAAGAGTTTTTTTTCGGGTTTTTTTTGTTGATTTCAAGAGATTTTTTTAGTTTTTTGGTTGATTACGAGGTACAGTTGTACCTTCTTGAAGTTTCCAAAATAATATGGTAGCACCTTCCAGAACTATACGGTTGCACTTTCACAAACCTAATTTTTTTACCTTTCGCCAGATAAGCCACAAGCACAGGCCCGTCCCTGAATCATCGAATGCAAAAATGATGAAATTAAAAAAAAACTAAAAGTGTTTTTATCTGTTTATGTCATGTAATCAAAATGACATGTCATGAACATAACCTCATTTACGTCATGTAAACAAAAAAAAAAGTCAAATGGTTTAAAGATAACAAATTACCCATTGCTATAACGAATATATTTACCAAAATATAGTGTTCTAATTAAAAATAATTTTAAAGTACATTGATATGATAAAAAATGAAAATATAATATATTATAATAAGAAAATTTATAAAAAATAAATTGTTATGTTATACATTTTAAACGCTTGTTATATACCATGACTAATAAAAGGGAAAATCAATAGTCAATCAGCAAATAAGGTTCCACTTTTTAGCCATTTTTTGATCCGTCAATCATGACACAAAAGGTTTACGTATATTCGCAAGGGCCTCGAACCCGCAACGTCCGCCTTGACATGGTGGTGAGAATTCAAGAGAAGGTCGTGGCTAGACGAGTCGTTTATCACTGAGCTAACTCCAAAAACCTGTCCTCAGTTCGGGGGAGCCGGTGACCGAAGCCCCGGTGAACTTCATAGATGAGATCTTGGACCTATGAATGAAGATACCATACGAAATAGAACGCATAGACTTAGCAGGGATATAAATAAATATTTTGATTGGTTCTTATTAACGAATTAGAATACCTTGTATACTACGGTGTGTGATTTGATTGAAATTCTGATTTTCGGCAACAACAAACACAAAATAATCCTTATGGATATCGTCATATGCGTAAGGATTTAGAAACCTTACACATATGCCAAATCTGAAACCTTACACATATGCATAACATTTTTTTTTCTTTTTTTCCGAAATCTAATCCTTACGTATGTACGTAAGCCTTCTACGTAAGAATCAACTAAAAATAAATTTGAATCAGAAAATGGCTAAATAGTAAAACCATCTATCAGTTTTGCCTATTTATACAAATTTCCTACAATAAAATCATGGTAGAAAAACTCTTAGCATAAATCAAATCCAAACACCCCCTAAAACTCCTAGGGTGTGTTTGATTCATGGATTTTGAAGAAATTGAAATGAATTGGAATGAATAATTTTTTTGACAAGATTCCAATTACTTTGTTTGGTTCACATATTGATCATGATGGAATCATTTGAATTCAATTGAATTTTACAAATCAAGAAATTTATCATTCCTCAGCTAAAGTAAAAGAATTGAATTCCATTCAAATCCCACCAACCAAATGCATGGTCAAATTCCATCAAATTTTATTTCAGTTTCTTCAAAGTCAAATTAGATTTCAATTCGATCCAATTGTATTATGGGAACCAAACCACCCTTAAATCCTAAGGGGGCGTTTGGTTCGCAGAATGTTTTTGGATGAAATGAAATATGTCAAAGAAATTTGACTTTGAAGGAATTTGAATGGAATGTTGTTAGGTTTGACCACATGTTTGGTTGACAGAATTAGAATGAAATCTGTTAAATGAATTGAAATTTTTCTGTTTGGTTCATATATTGTAGTTTTAGAATTGGAATAGAGTTTTGGTAAATGACCAAAATACCCTTTTTGTTTATTTTAATTTATTTCAACAAAAAATACTTTAATAAAGTAGTCATTAAATAGTTTAATTTTTAACTAAAATTGCTTTGATTATTTTAGCACACGAATGATGATGAGAGATAGAGGAGAGAGAGATGAGAGGAGAGAGGGAGAGGGAGGGAGAGAGAGAGGAGAGAGAGAGAGGATAGAGAGAGGAAAGAGAGGGAGTAGATAGAGATGATAGATTGAGAGAGAGAGAGAGAGGAGAGAGAGAGGGATAGAGAAAGGAGAGAGAGAAAGTTGGTGTCTGCTAATAATGTTGAACGGTAGTGGTGGCCTATGGCAGTGGTAGCCGGAGGTGGTGGTGGTCGGTGTTGGTAGCCAGAGGTGGTGGTGGTCAATGGTGGCCGGAGGTGGTGGTGGCCGGAGGTGGTCGATGTTGGCCGGTGGTGGTAGCCGGAGGTGGTGGTGCATATTAGGATGAGGGACAAGTTTGTCCAAAAAAATATAACATTCCATTTCAATGAAATACCAACTCCCCCAAGGAATGTTGAAATTTTCATTTGTGGAATTCATTGGAATTCAACATTCTAATTCCTTAAAAAGAATGAACTAAACGATGTAATGAAATCTAGTCAACGGAATTAAACATTCCAATTCCATCACAATCTGCGAACCAAACCACCCTTAAATCTTTTTTATTGCAATTAATAATTTGTCGATCCATCCATGGCAGCTAATTATAAGAGACACATGGCGGCGGCGGCGGCTTCTTAAAAGTCCACCTGTGTCGCTGCTTGCTTCCCCTTCTTTTCGGGACGAACCCAAATTCATAATTATTCATTGCCCTATCACAAACCCTTCTTTTCTGTACCTCTTCAACTTAAAACTCCAAAAGTCAACTCCCTTCGTCTTCTTCCTCTATTCTGGTCAAGGTAAACTCTTCTATTCCACTATACAAGCGCTTGCTTTGATCTATAAACCCTATTCTCACGTTTTCACATCAAATCTCGAAGCTCGATTTCATGTTAATTTGACCTGGTCCAATGGTGATGTCACGATTTTAATGTTTGATTACATGGAAATTGGATTTACTACCGATTGTGATTAGTCTTCTAATTTGTGATATCGATTGGTTTCTAGTGCTGATTGTTGATTTGATCCAGGTGGGGTATTAGGTTGGTTGAAGTTTCGCTAATTGAGATTTAAAGAGGGGTGGGTTGTTTGAGATGCTTTTAGTGAATTTGGATCTGAATTGTTGAGGCTGAGGTGGTTGATTGAAGTTTTTTTTTGTTTTAATTATTATTTTCTGATGGATGGTTCTCAAGGGGGTTCAAATTCATCACCACCATTTCTGACAAAAACATATGAGATGGTTGATGATCCTTTGACTGATCATATTGTTTCATGGAGTCATATTGGGACTAGTTTTGTTGTTTGGAATCCACCGGAGTTCGCTAGCGAATTGCTTCCAAAGTACTTCAAGCACAACAATTTCTCGAGTTTTGTTCGGCAGCTCAATACATATGTAAGTTTATTCTTGTATGCTTTGTTTATTTTTGTGGGTTGTAGTGGGTGTCTGTGCCGGTATCCCATGGGGCGCGGAAGATAACAGCCGGAAAAATCCTTGGTGGGATTTCAAATGGAGCCTTTGTTTGCTGGTTGAACGGGCCCTCATGCCTATGCCTTATCTTGTGGTTTCTTTTATCTTTATATATCAAGCATGAATGCATCTAATTTGGCTTGGCTACATGCACTATACCTCATAAGTGCTATTGACGTCTAATTTGTGCATTGAATAATTTAATATGTGCCAAATGGATGCCGGTGAAAGTTAGAACAACTTGTGAGGAGTTAATTATAGAGAAACCTTAGAGAAATAATGGTATATGTTACAAAGTGATGACTTCTTTATGTGTGTGTGTATATATATATATATATATATATATATATATATATATATATATATAGAGAGAGAGAGAGAGAGAGAGAGAGAGAGAGAGAGAGGGGTTCAAGGGAAAACCCCTAAAAAATGAAAAACTAAGGAACATCTTAATAACAGTTCATCTGAACAATATGCACATGTGAATACATGTAATTGAAGATGTTTTCTGGTTTCTATGCACATGTGCATACTAGAATAATTACTTACAAATTACTTGCATGCACATGTGCATACCGTACAGATGAATGTTACTAGTGTGTTTCTTAGCATTTCATTTTTTTTTTTGCGGTTTTCCTCTGCATCTCACCCTCTCTATATATATGTATGTAAATGAACATACTTATATGAATGCATGTGTTTCATGTATTGTAGAATGTTTTTGGGGGAATTTGTTATTTAGGTGTATGTTTATGCTTAGTTGTTTTAAATTGAGCTCAAGTAATTGGACTACAAGAAAAATATTAGTTGATTTTAACTTTGGCTGAGTTTTCTGCTGAATTGATATTTTAGGGTTAACACTTACCAAGCTGCTTAGTTTATTGATTCCAATTAATAGAGTAAACCAGACTAATCCCATACCCACCTACCCTGATTAAATCCCTCTAGCTTGATTAATCTAGCTTTAGTGTTTGAAACACTTAACTCAGTGATGAGTTGGTAACCAATGCCGGGTGGGTGTGATCAAAGCGTAGGTGGCTGATTAAGCAGATCTAAGGTGGATATTTAGAACTCTTTGCCAAGAACTCTGTTTTCGTGTAACAGACTTTTTCTTTTTTCATTTCATAACTGCTTCTAGTTGATGAAACTAAAGAAAAAGATGGTTATTAGACACTCCTGTGATGGACTGCCCCTATGGATTAGTTCAAATAAATGAGCCATGGGCTAAAAGCATTAAAATTTGACTAGATCTTTACGCTGTGTTCTCGAGTCCTTTTTACTAAGGAAAGGGTCGGAAAGGGAAGGAAAGTAGGGAGAAAGAAAAAATCTCGGGTTCTTGAGTTTTTTTTAGGAGAGAAAGGAAAGGAAAGGAAAATAATGCCGATTTTCCTCCAAAATGTGGGAGGAAAGGGAAGGAAGGAAATAATAAGAACAAAAAATATTCATAAAATTTACACATCTACCCATCAATTACAACCCGTTGTAAAGTAAATAAGGTTATATTTGTAAAAATTATATCTTTTCTTTTCTTTCTCGCTCAAGGACATGAAAATTTGTTTTCTTTTCTTTCTTTCCCCTTCCCTCTGAGGAACACAAATAAAAAAATTTATTTCCTTCCTTTTCTTTTCTTCCCAAATTCGAGAACACAACATAAAAGAGAGTAAGAAACATCACATTTGGAGATCTGGTTTTTAACTAAAGGGGATTCACAATGCTCTTTTTTGTAGTTTATCTTGGAACGAAAATATAAATCGTCAACATCCCAAACCTTTATGCAGAGGGGATACCTTGTGGCTGTCAAATATCATAATGTTTTACCTTGTTAATTTATGTTGGATGGCATTAATGTGCATCATTCTTGTGGTGCTCAATTAGTTTATTAAGTATCTATTTCAGAGTTGCAATTAGACAGCGGTTGAATCATGTATACCACTCGTCATATTTAGTAGAATTTGACCTTTTATTAAAAAAAAAAAAAACTAAATCTGTTTGGTTTCTAAATTCCAACTATTTTCTTTAAATTCATTTGTAGTTTTTTCTTCTATGAATATTCTTGTAGTTAGTTTCTTATACAATGAAGAGGAAAGAAAGACAGGAGAGAAAAAAAAGTCCCTCCAAAATGGCATTCATAATCCTCATGGATCTGAGCCATTAATTTCACAACGTGTTTCAAGGACCAAACACACAAAAACATTTCTCAAGGGATGAAACCCGCAGATTGACAAAAAGTGTCCAGTAGCGATGTTGTAGAATTAGAGATAACTAATTCTTGAGTTTATGCATTCTTTTGTGTGGATGATTAATATTTATGATATGCATTCTTCATGAAAACCTTAGATGTAAATATACTCAACTTTATAGTTTGATGGATTTTATAAGTTGCTTTTCCAAGGGCATATTAGTCGATTCCCATAAGAAAAGTTGGTGCACGATGAGAGAACCATACATGTGTAATCTTGATCATACTCATCAGAAGATCATGGATTTAAGGCTTCATACTCATCAGATGGTCATAGGTTTAATTAAAATCTCATTTAAGGTAAAAAAACCAAATATCTCGAATAAAAAGGGAGTATTCTTTTGAATAGAAGTTACTATTTGATATGTGTGGTTTGGTGGCTAGCTATATATTTCAGATTAAGACTTCAGAAACTGATGAAGAGAGAAAGAGACATATAGTAGGGGGACCGCAAGATTAGGGCAAAAGAGTAATTTTATCATGATTTTGTTTGGGTTTTTGTTGTTTGCTTAGACGGTATCAATAGTTAGGAATTTAAGGTAGTTTTTAAGATATTCAACATGAAGTAGTTGCTTTCTTTCTTCATTAACATTGTTCTTAAATAAACATCTACAATGAAAACAGCACACAATTTTAGGAATATGTAATTATTGGACTTTATAATTAACTAAATGACAATTTTACCCTTAATGCTAAGGGAGTAAATAATTTCTCAGCTCATAATTAGGGATAGAATTAGAAAGTAGACACCGCACATTATTTTGGGACAAACTAAAATAGAATGTCGACACTTATTTTTGGAGAGAGGGCGTAGTTACTTCTTTTTCATTAGTCTTTGGTCTTCTAGACACCCTAACGATAACAACCTGATGCAGTTATATTGTCATTTTCGTCATCTTTTTAGCTGTTTCTTAAAGCTTGGGGTTGCTTAGATCTCTAATCATAATGTGTCGGGTTCACTTGCACCAACTTTTTCTTTAAATGGTACCCCCCCCCCCCCCGGCGGGCGGGGGGGGGGGGGGGTAGCTGCAAGTCCCGAAGTCACAACCACTGGTTTTAAAAGACTCTTTTAGTATTAGTGGGTTCCAGAGGCGGGCCTAGGAATTTTTTCAAGTGGTCGCACCATTTGACTATAAGAAACGAAGCTATGAATCTTTTTCACAAAATCATCATCAGTCTGTTGGTTAGTTCCTTATTTTTCGTATGTGAGGTCCTATGTTCGAGTCTTTTATCCTAATTTTTTCAGAAACATAATTGACTTAAAATTAAAAGGCTAAAAACTAAGAAAATTACAAATAGGATTCAACCCCGTGTTTGGAAGGGAAGAAAAAAACGTGCAAACCAACTCTGCTAAAATAATATGGTGGTACCTTTCAAAATCCTAATTTATGTACACTACGATGGAGGAATGAAACGGCTGCCATGTCCCCCCTGGTTGGGTGAAAGGCTGCTGGTGATTCTCTTGTGCAAACTACTTCTTCCTAACCATGTGCGTTGAAGTTGGGTAAACATAAACTTGGACTATGTTGTCACAATCCCACCATATGCCCCTTCCAACAAGTATCTGCTCCATTTTTCTTGCTGCAGTTTTTTAATAAATGGTTGCGATATTGACACTGATATATGATAAAAATGCATGTGTCCATTAGGGTGCGTTTGGTTCGGACCAGATAAGACTTGATGGGCGAGAGTGAGGTAGGAGGGTGAAAGACTTGTGCAAGGTTTTAGTATTTTAATTTGACATGGGTAGTTTAGTAATTTACCTATATTGTCCCATCTCCCTGATTTTTGTTCCACATATTGTGGCATTTTTCTCCCACTCAGTCTTGTTGTGTTCCGATCTAATGTCGCGCCAAACGTGTGGCAACAAGTTTCTTTATTGTTCTGACCCACGAGCGTTTTGTATGCAGACGGGACTAGAATTTGACCTAGGTAGTTTAGTAATTTACCAATTTCGTCCATCTCCCTTATTTTTGTTCCACCCAGTTTTGTATGTCCTATTCACCATTAGGGTACTTGAATCTTGCGATTAGTAAAAAAAAATCTTTTAATCCTAAAGTCATGTTTTTTTGCATCTTGATTGTTTGATGTTATATCGTGTGTCGTAGTCGATGTTGCTTCCGTGATTTAATTGAATTCATTTAACTCTACGGTCACGCATGTTTCAGTTGATTAATGTCATTGATGCAACAAACAGTATCTTGTTTTTTTATGTTCTTTTTACGTCCAAATTTACTTTGTTGTATGGTGCGATCTTTTGAAAATGATTTTATAGGGTTTTAGGAAGATTGATCCTGACCAATGGGAGTTTGCAAACGATGAATTTGTAAGAGGACAACGACACCTTCTGAAGAACATTCACCGGCGGAAGCCAATCCATAGCCACTCAGCACCGCCTCAAGGGAGTTCTTCAGCTGCACTATCTCCTTCGGAAAAACAGGAATACGAGGACGATATTATGCGATTAAAACACGAAACGAGTTCTCTTCGGCTTCAGCTTCAAAGGCACAAGAACGAAAATCAAGAAAATGAACAAAAGCTAACTGCTTTACGGGATCGTCTAAAGAACATACAACTCCGGCAAAAGAAAATGATGTCGTTTCTTGCTCAACTACTAGAAAAACCCGGGATTTCGTCCACAAACAACAAAAAGAGAAGGTTACTGATATCTACATACTTACACGATGAAGCCAATGCCGATGAAAACGAGAATCCAGATGCCATCTCTTTGTTGAATCACGGGCTGCTAAACAAGTTGGATTCAAGTTTGAAATTTTGGATGGATTTCGTGAAGGATATCGTTAAAGCTTCGGGTGAAGAAACATATAATTTCGGCATACTTTCACAGCCGTCAACACTTGTTATACCCGAAAAACGAGTCTCTGGTGATTGTGATTCCCCGGATTTGGCGGTATCTTTGAATCATGCCGACAGCCCGACCGTTTCACTGATCTACGCCAATCCAGATTCTCGGGTGAAACCTTCAGGAATCGATGTGAATGCCGAACCTGTTGCTGCTACCGAAGGTGATGCTACAGCTGTAGCAGCAACAACAGGCCCAGCAGTACAAACAGGAGCAAATGATGTATTCTGGGAACAGTTTCTGACGGAAACGCCCGGCGGTGGAGACACGCAGGAAGTTCAGTCGGAAAGACGGGATGTAATTAACAAACACGATGAAGGTAATGTGTTGGGTCAGCGTAAATCTTTGTGGAATACGAATAATTTAGATAAAATTACGGAAAAGATGGGGAATCTTAGTCCATCCGATAAGCTTGATGTTCGATGATTTGCTTTATATTTTGGATGTCTCGTACAATATCACGGACTCGGCCCGTTTCGGATCTTACCAAATGATTGTTTGAATACCAATGGCTTGTTCAAGCATTGTATTATATTTTCAGGGAATGTGGTTTTCCGATTTTGTCGTGTTTTACAATAGTGTTTTTGTCGTGTTTTACAATAGTTCTGTTGGTGATTGTTTCAGTGAAAAGGGGTGGAGTTTTTACGACATGAATATTTCTGGTGTCAAAATATCGTTGTAGCGTGAGCATACAAAATTCTTCGAGGTATATTTTGACCTATCTAGGTAACCTAGCCTTTCAGGAGGTCAAAAATTGATCAATGATGAAGAGGGCATTTAAGCTCGTGACTATTTGTTGTATATAAATATTACAATATATACTTAAAATAAGGTAATAGAGAAAAAAGAAAGTGAGAGTTCCGTTTCCGCTTCCCTAGTGATAACAATTGGAGAGGCGAGCAAGTGGACCTGAAGCCCGAGACCGGGACTTGTTAGCCAATTGATCACCATCATTTAACCATTTTTTTAGGGGCTTTTTGTTTACCTCTTAATGGTTCCATTAGGAGGTAACCTTTGAATTGCTAAGAGGTGAGTCATGTTTGGCAAAAAAAAATATATGTCTCTTAATGGTTCCAAAACCCTCTGAATGATTTTGTATCATGGACCTTCTTAACCATTAAGCGCCTTGATTTCATTATGAACAATTACCAAACAATCATATTTTATTTTATACTATATCATAAGAGTCTCTTAATCATTCTGACCACTTAATTATTCTGCACCAAACCATTCAACAATTGTCAAACA
Source organism: Arctium lappa (assembly GCA_023525745.1). Taxonomy (NCBI): domain Eukaryota; kingdom Viridiplantae; phylum Streptophyta; class Magnoliopsida; order Asterales; family Asteraceae; genus Arctium; species Arctium lappa. The sequence goes on along the minus strand of CM042052.1, from coordinate 84,434,388 downwards.
GTCCCTTAGTTAGACCGATGGTTAAAAGGGTTGGCCCAAGAACCGGTTGTCGTTTTCTCAACAATTTTGCTCATTTGTTCGAGTATAAATAAGTGTTTGAATTTGTGCTTTATTTACACAAATTGAAACAATCTTAAAGCTCGTAATCAAGTAATTGTGTGCGCTCTTGAAACCCGATTTATCATGTTTTAGTGATTGACAATCCAATATTTGATTAGAGCAAGCTCAATTTTTTTAAATAAATTATGTAAATTAAATGTTTAAAATAAGTTTATGGTAATGCACAAATTTTATAAAAGGAAGCTAATAAATATTAAGAGGCTTTTTGGTTGGTTTTTCATTAAATTATGTATGGATAAAGTTGTATGTGTATATTAATTTGTTTGTATAGATTTGAAAGATTTTTATTTGAGAGAACTTTTTCATAGATGGAAGAAACGTGTTTTTTAATGGGAGGGATTGGTTTGAAAAAAACTTGGTTTTCTGCATACCCCCCCCCTTTCTTGAAATCTTATTGAATAAGTCATTTTCTATATTATTAAGCCACTACCAAACAATCATATATAACTGTCTGAATAAGTTGTGAATCTCATTAAGCTGCTAACAAACAGACCCTAAGTTTATTTGAAAAAAAAAAAACTGTCAAACCAGTAAATGACTAAGGGGTTGTTTGTTAAAAAAAAACCTCTTGATGACTTTTGTTATGAATAGGTCAGACCTTTTTACATTTAGACTGCTTGTTTTTTTTCCAGTTTTCAGAACCCCTTAACCCTTAAATACGTCTGAAATAGGAAGTGGTGACCTAACTTCTTAAAACCTCTTATCGCCACCTCGGTTCATATATATTCTTCTCTCTCTCTCTCTCAAAACGTCTCTAGACGTTTCAAAAACATACAGTCTTGTTGATTCAGATTTTAGACTTCACCACCACCTCCTATTAATCAAAAGTGAAATAAGATTTCAGACCTCTTAAAAAACAAACGACACCTAAGTCTTAAGGGATATGTTACACACTTAGGTGTCGTTTGTTTTTTAAGAGGTCTAAAGTCTGAAGTCTTAATTTAGTTATGATTAATAAGAGGTGATGTGTAAAAATGTCTGAACGATTCAGACTTAAGAGCTATTAAGAGATTTTTTTTAAAAAACAAACAACCCCTTACAATTTTTTATTCAAGAGAGACCTGTTAGGACTAGGATCAATTGTCGAATGATAAACAAGAATAAGATCGAATTAGGATAGACGAACGGCTTAATCAGACCCCATCTTTTACCACCTCTACCTGCGAAAGAAGACTTGCAAAGAGATAATAAATTCTTATTATTTTCAAACCTTATTGTCTAAAGATGCACAAAAAACCAGAACTTGAATTAAATGCATGATCCTAGTCTCCAAATCCCTTGTAATCAGGAAAATTTGAGATCATGTTTAGTATTATCGATGATTGCAAACAGTAATAGGAACGAAAACTCAAATCTCAACAAAATACAGAGAGAGACGAAAAATTATCAGATTCAAATACATACATACATACATATATAAATAAAATACTATGGTAAACGATAGTCTTTCACAATGTCATGTGAAACAAAAAAAACATATATTTATACTCCTTTATAAAAATTCTACTATGGTTACTCTTAAATTTTTAAGAGGTACCATTTTATATGCTTAATGTACAAATGTTAAAACTTCAAAACCTCCCACTTCCCGAGTTTTCTTCAAAATTAAATTATTTTTAGTTTTTAAATTTCACTTTATATTCTTATAAATAGTTATTTAATTTATTTTATATCCCTTAAGGGGCGTTTGGTTCGCAGGATTCTACCATAATTTGAATGAATTGGATATGATTAAGGCATTGTTTGGCAAAAATAAGCTAGCTTATTTTCTTGGTACATGTTTGGATGGTCATAAGCTAGCTTATCAGCTAACTTTTTGATAGGCTACTTGGAGTAGCTTATGAGAAGCTTTTTGTGATTATTCCAAGTATGCCCCTCATTAATATTCATAACTATATATTAACTTTTAATTATAAATAAATAATTAATGTCTTTTTTGGTAATTTAAATGCTTATAAGCTACTTTTTACCAAACGTGATTTTTTCATCAGCTAGCTTATCAGTCACCAGCTAGCTTATCAGTCATAAGCTAACTTTTCAGCTAGTTTGCCAAACATAGCCTAATCCGTTGACCAAGCTCTATTCAAGCATTTGGTTTACCTATGGAATGGAATTGAATTCTACACCTTTCATCATTCATGAATTTGGTCATTCCATCACAATTGAGAAGCAATTCAATTCCATCTCATTTTCTTAAAAAGACAAAACTATCCTCATCTTCCTCACTTGATTTACTCAGACCCATATGAGCCTCCGCCGACCATCATTCTGAAGCATCGCCGATCAGAACCACCGTCGACCACCACCATTCTAAACCACCGTCAACCAACATCTTTCTAAACCATCACCGACCACCACCCATCGGAACCACCATTCTGAACCACCGTCGACCACCACCAATCTGAACCATCACCAACCACCACATTTCTGAACCATCACCGACTGCTACCGTTCTGAACCACCATCGATCCGGTCACCGTCGACCACCACCGATCTGAACAACCGCCAGCCACCACCGATCTGAACCACTAATGTGAATCATCGCCGACCACCACCGTTCTGAACCACCACCCCGACCACCACTATTCTGAACCACAACTGATTTGAACCACTGTCGACCATCGATCTGAACCATCGCCAACCACCATCGATCTGAATCACGATAGTTGGATATTGGTTTCAAAATTTTCAAAAAGGGTAACTTGGTCATTTACTAATATTTCATTCCAATTTCAAAGTTACATTATGTGAATCAAACAAACATATTCTAATTCTTTTAGCATATTCCATTTCAATAACTATCAACCAAATAAGTGGTCAAACATGATAACATTTCATTCCAATTCCTTAAAAGTCAAATTTTTTTGACAGATTCAATTCCATGCAAAAACATTATGCGACCCTTAGTTTTTCATTTTTCATTTTACACATTTATCCATTAATATAGATAATCGTATATGAACTAAAATAAGTTAAAAAATACATTTTTTACAAATTATATTTTCATCAATAACCTTCAAAATGAATCAAATATCAAATATTTATAGATTTAATCCTATTGTTAAATATCATAAATACGTAATGAATTATTTTTAAAACTTATATTATATATCCTAAAGTTTATTATTTATCTATACTATATTATAAAAAAAACATAAAAACTCTTAATTACAACATTTTAAGCATAAAATACAACTAATTAAAGCCAATTACTTAATTTACAATTTCATAATGCTTTGGTACAACTTATATTTTATTATAAAGATGTAATTTATTTTACTTTTAGTTATGATCTGTTTATAAAGATAATGATAAATTATTTTGTTATGTTATTATATTTATCTATATCTATACTATATTATAAAGATGACATAAAAAACTCTTAATTACAATTCATTAAGCTTTATGTACTATCATTTAAAGCTATCTACTTAAAATTTCTTAAAAATAACTACTAAAGCCTAATGTAATACCTGTAAAACTTTTAACCCTAATTAATATATTTCATCCTTATCCCCCAAAATCCTTATCTCTAATCCCAAACCCTAAAATTAAGAAATTTGAATTATGATAAACATAATCAAAACAGAATAAACATCTCAATTTAAATATAAAAAATTTAAAATATATAAGATAATTAATGAATTTTAACAAACTACTTAATTTTTTTATATAAAAAACATTATATTGTTAAGCCTAAATTAAACAAATTTATATATAAAAAACCATTATCACTCAATAAAAACCATCCAAAATCGTACTGTAAATCAATAAAAAACAAAAAATAAAAATAAACACTAAAATCGTGATGTATTATGCATTATGTATTATTATTTAATGCTAATCTACTTAAAATCTCTTAAAAAACAATTAATGAAGCAATATGTACTACTTTTAAATGTTTTTAATTCTAATTAATAAATACAGCTTATAAAAGCTCAATGTTTGAATTCGTGTAACTAACTGTAGATAAACACTTATTTTTATTTTCTAAAATATCTAAATTTTTTAACTATTGATATAACTAACCGATAAATATAAGAAAATTCGAGATAAAACATCTTATTTTTATTTTTTTATTGAAGTACGCTATCTTTTTAATTTTAAATATAAAATATCTTAAATATAATTATCATTTAAATTAAACATTTTTTGACCCGTAACAAAATACTTTATAATTATTTTTTATAAAAAGTCATAATTAAACTAAACTAAAATATATTTTTGTTTTAAATATAGTTTTTTCAAAATCGTAAAATAAAATAAAAAAACTAACAAAAAATATGAATAATGATCGAGGGTTCGAGTTCTAAACTTCAGATGTTTTTACGGTGCATTAAATGCAAATACCGAATACAAGCAAAATATCACTACCACTTACCAAAATTGGTCCCTCATTAATAAATTCGTTGTCCCTTGTAACTTGCAACCCTAATCTTTATTTTAACCCACTAATCTTAAATTCATACCCGGTTTTTTCACCATGATCTCAAGATTCACAACCACTCCCAATTGGGGTTTTGTTCTAAATCGTAAATGGACATCAATCATACCAACAAATTCAGATTCATTAAATATCAAACAACATCCTTATCCAACAAAAAAAAAAGCTTTCTTTTTTCAAGATCTTGACTTCAAATTTACTGAAAGTGTCCCTCCATCCTCTTTACGTTCAGACACCCACTTTTTAACAAGAAAAGACATTGACAACAAACCCAATTAACCCTTTCAAGACCCCTCATAACTTCAACGAATTCCGTCGGTGGATCATAGAATCTGGGTTCCACCAATATCATAACACAGGTATGTTTTCTTTCATTCAACTTCTTCATTATGATTTGATTTTTCTTGTGGTTTATGTTTTTCAAATCCAATAAGAAAGCAAAAAGCAGTCCATGTTGGATATATGAGAAATTATGAGCTGCTATTTGGGTTTCTGATTGAACATTTGATGAAAACAGGTGATGTTTACAAGATTTTGATCATTTGGATTTGTGGGTTGGATTTGAATTTGGCTAAGATCTTGGATTTAGGTTTTTTAGTGTGTTATATACTTATTATATCACCAAATCTTACTAGATATGTGTGGGATTTAAGTTGTTAAAAGTGAACATCATGTGGTTAGGGCTTAAACTGCTCTGACCATAGTTTTAGAAACCAAATTGAAGTGGGTATAAAGAATTCAGTTTTCCAAAAGACTCCATTTCCGGTTGCGAGATGATAATTTAGAGTGTGGTGAAAATTGAAAACGAGCATAGTGGATCCGCGGTTTGGTGTGTGTGTAAAGATGAATGGTAGTAGCAATGCGGAAATGGGTTCTACTCTTAGCCCTAGGAGAGGAAATGCGAAAGAGAAATGTGCTTCTTTTGATATCGAAAACAACGATTCTGATGGAGGGATGAAATACCCGGATACCAAATATGTTGATAAACGTAAAGCTGTTCTAGAAAGTTCCAAGAACCCGGTTGTTGCTGCGGATGTACTCAAGACGTTGTTTTTCATACTTGTTTGGTACACATTCAGTACATTCTTGACATTGTAAGTCATCTTTTTTTATAGTTTGAGTATAAAATTTGGTTTGGGACAATGCCATCTTGAATTTAGAATGTGTTTCTTGATGGTTAATAGGTATAATAAGACTCTATTGGGAGATGATATGGGAAGATTCCCAGCTCCTTTATTGATGAACACAATTCATTTTGCAATGCAAGCTGTTTTTTCGAAGGCTATTACATGCTTTTGGTCCCAAAGATTCAAACCAACTGTAACTATGTCATGGAAGGACTACTTTATGAGAGGTAAAGCATCTTGTGAAATTCTTGTTCTTCTTCTATTCTATAAGCATTTAAAGCTTGTGATGAATTCTAATTGATACATATCTTTTGTAGATGTTAAATTCTTGTACATTTGAGTTAGGGTCTGTTTGTTAGCAACTTAATGAGCTTAATTGGACTTACAACTTATTCGGCCATCTATACATGACTGTTTGGTAGTGGCTTAGGGGCTGTTTACTTACATCTTAATGAGCTTAATGGTCTAGGCGGCTTATTCACTCAACCTTATAGGAGTGTTCCTTTACGGCTTAATCGTTAAGCCATTAAGCCAAAATGGCTATATGGAATAAGCCAGGTCCCCTCACTTGTCCCCATTAAGCCACCTCAAACAAATTAATACCAGAAATGCCTAGAAATAATCCAACTCTCTTTCTTTGCCTCCCTCAAATCCATCTCCCTTAGACAAACAAATTTATCCAGACAGACAACTTAACCCATACAGAGCTTAATGGAAAAAAAATAAAAATAAACAACCCCTTAATGATATATAACGTGGCTTATTCAGTAAGCTTCTAGGGAGGAGCTTTATGTAGAAAGCCAAATTTTTTTCCAAACTTGCCCCTCCCAATTAAAGAACATGCTCCTTCCATCTATGAAAAACCCTCCAAACAAAAATCTTCCCAATCTATACAAACAGATTAACCCGCACATACAGCTTAATCCATACAGGACTTGCTGGAAAACCAACCAAACAACCCCTAAATCTTTTGGGTCCTAAGTTAGACTAGGGGTGTGTAGTTATTCCTACCTGGGTTACGTTTTCTTGTGCTTCTGTTAGTATGTTTTCTTTGCTTTTTGTCGGTTTGTTTTTATAGGTGTGGCTTACTTCCAACTCTTTTCCATTTTTAGCACCGTTTTTCGTTCTTTTTTCAAGTTCTTATGTTCTTTCTCCGCATTTCTTTCTTTTTCTTTTTGAGCAAGCTTTGCCCTTTCTTTCTGCACACATTGCACAAGCCGGGGGTCTTCACAGATACAGCCGCCAGCTCCCCCCCCCCCCCCCAAAAAAAAAAAAAAAAAAAAAAAAGAAAGAAAACACTTACTGGGTCTGTTTGGTTTGGTTTGGTTTCTTTCTTACTTGGGGTGCCTTTTGGAAGACCTGTGCCGAGAATAGTTTCTTTTCTGCTCTTCCATTTTTATCCTTTTTATTGCCTACTGTTTAACGCAAGACTTTAAATTCTTCCCACCTCTTGGTCACATTTCATTAACTCCTCTAATAACTAATGCTACAGATCCACTTTGCCTTTCACAGTTGTGCCAACAGCTCTAGGAACAGCACTGGATATCAACTTGAGCAATGCATCCCTCGTTTTCATATCGGTTACATTTGCTACCATGGTTGGTTCTCGTTCTTTCTTCGCTTCATTAAATGGTTGGCATTTGGATCAAACAAATAACCATCCTACTTCCATTTTTTCTCTTGGATCCTAATGGATTGTTACTATGGGAAGCTGCGTTGTTTTACTAAATTCCACTTTTGTTTTGCAGTGTAAATCTGCTGCTCCTATATTTCTCCTGATATTTGCTTTTGCATTCAGGTAATATTATTTACAGAATTCGAAAGGTTTACTGTTTATTGTAAGATTTGATGCAAATATTCTTGGTTGGAAACAAAAATGGGATGGGGGGAATACAGCCTGAGATATTATGATCTTTGTTCTTATGATTGCTACATTTGCCTTCTACCTTTAGAGCCTTCACCAATTCTGTAGTTTCTTAATTGTATGGATAGAAATCAGAATTATATGTTTCCTTGTTGAAGTATGAATGATGGTCACTGATTGTTGTAATATAATTTCCATTTTGAAAATGTTCGTATCCCAGTGACGATCCATAAACTTTTATGATTGGGGGCACATTTAGGGGTGTGGAAAAATTGCGAAACCGAATAACTCATACAAACCAAAAAGGGTTTTGGGTTATTCGATTTTCAACTTAAACAGTTCGGTTAGTCGGATAAAGATAACTAAATCGGTTCGGGTTTTGGTTAATCTTTACTATTTCTGTTAAACTGAGCATGTTATACTACTATTTATATGTTTTACTATTCGGTTAAACTGAAAGCAAGTGGACACATTACACACTAGTACAAATTTCGACTAATGCATAATGAACCAGATGGCTGGAGGAACAAACCACTAAACCAATTTGTAATAAAACATGTTGCCATTTGGCATTAAGCGAATTTGTAACAAACATAGTGAAAGATAAATCAGAATGCTTAATAGTTAATAAACGTATAAATTAGTAGTTAGTAGCAAAAATCAGAGGCCAAGAAACTAGATTCAGTTAGAAAGAAATCAAATATCAGAAGGCCCATAAATCATAAATAAAAGACAAACTAATAGCAATCCCCGAATCAAAATAGCAAACCCAAATTAAATAACAGACTCAAGAACCCTAAATCAGATAACAAGTAACAATAGATAACTAATAATTAACAAATAACAATACACTATGTTGTTAATATCGCGATATATCGGCGATATATCGTGTATCGCTCCTAAACAAAATATCGTTGGTCAAATATCGCTATTTATATCGGGTACCGATATATCGGCAATATTGACCGATATATCGCCGATATATTGACCAAAATATCGGCCGATAATACCGATATATCGTTTATGAACACTTTTCCTATATTTTTGTTTTGTGAAACTTGTTTAAGTTGATGTTGAAACTATTTTAAGTTGATGGTTGATGTTGAAACTATGTTTTTTAGTTAATGCATATGATATGTTTATGGATGCATACTGAAATATACATATATATATTATATATATATATATATATATATAATTCTAAGAAATATTATATGAACCGATATATCGCCGATATATCACCGTTATTTCCGATATATCGTGTATCGGTCCCTGACCGATACACCACCGATATCCGATATTAACAGCATAGACAATACATATACATCTATAAAATAATGAAATGCAAAAAGAAAGGTGGAGAATAACAAAAATAGATGAATCAAATCAATAGCATCATAGCAATTAGTTGGGTTGGGAACTTGAGTATTGGATGCATTAGAGCTCAATTGATGGAGGCATTATAGGCATTTTAGCTAAGCTGTTTTTTTCACCACTTCAATTTAGATAAAAACAATGAGTTTGTTGGGGGCAGTGCCCCCTACCCACTTAACATGCATCCGCCCCTTCCATAGCCGATTGGGAAGGCCACATACATTGTTTTCATATGATTATAGGTGCCTTTTTCTAATCCATGGGGCCCTGAAGTTAACAGTCGACAAACCTCCAATGGCCCTGAGGTGACTCGAACTGGTAACCAATGGGGAGTATTTATGCATTTTCTATATTTTTTTACTAGTCCTGATTACACTAACCTGATTTCGATCAATTCTTGTGTAGGTTGGAGTCTCCAAGCTTTAAACTTTTAGGCATTATGTTGATAATATCCTTTGGGATTTTATTAACAGGTACGATACTTTTTAGGCAAATAACCGCTTCTACCAATTTAAACTTACAACATCATTCCCGCTTTATTTAATTTCTAAAAACCGATAGGCAAATGACAACTTACTTTCTAGTTTTTGTTTGAAATGAGGTAATAATTTGTTTCATTTCTTAGTGATGGGAATCATATACCCATTTATGTGACTGCCATGATTCATTCATATAAGTCCCTTATAAGGCAACTTTAGTTCCCCTCCCCAACCGATGTGGGATCTTACAATCCACCCCCTTAGGAGCCTAGTACCATTTGTAACACCCCAAAGCCCAAAGCAACAAGGTGGCCCAATAACTTCGAGTCCAACTTAAAACCATGGTGGAAGTTATTGGTATCCCACAACTTGAGGCTTATAAGGAGCTCTAAAATCCCATTTTCTATCCATGTGGGACGAGTTGTTACAGTACGTGAATGTCTGTAATGATCCTTCTCGGTTCTGACATCTATCATCATGATTACAGTTGCAAGAGAGACGGAGTTTGATCTATGGGGTTTCATTTTTGTTATGCTTGCGGCTGTTATGTCTGGTTTCCGTTGGAGCATGACCCAAATCCTTCTTCAGGTACAACTTGCCTCTGTTTATGTCGATTACACGATATGATTTTATTTGTTTTTTTATTCGATTCATTCTTTAATGTTTCTCATTATACTTATCCATGTTTCTATCTTCTTGCTGTTGGACAACAAATTGGGTGTTATTGATTCCTCATCAACCTAAAGAAAGAGGTATATGGTAAGTGCTTTCCTTGCTGTTCAAATCTCGAGTATTAGTATTGTATCAATTCATCGGTTGGAGTCAAAACGAGGACATGTCTGCATACATCCCACCCCCAGACCCCATCTCGAGATGGGGATATACTGGGCTCGTTTGGTTTGGCTTGGTTTGTGATATTGGAGGATTTGACTTTTATGTGGTTGGTTTACGATGGTATGGTATGACTCAAAAATAAATTTTTGTTATGTATTTTTAGATTTTCTTGTTTTTGAACAGGTTTGAAAAATCCCTTGACTTTGATGAGCTATGTAACTCCTGTAATGGCCGTGTTAACGGCTATTCTCTCTCTGGCTATGGATCCCTGGGACGAATTCAGAAGTAGCAGTTATTTTGATAGCTCATGGCATATAATGCGTAGTTGCTTGCTGATGCTTTTTGGGGGAACTCTCGCCTTTTTCATGGTAAAGTTTTCGGCTTTTTTACCATTTGTTGATGCCGTTTCTTTGTAATATGATAGTTACTTAGTATCTGATAAAAAAGGAGGGTTTGAATGGAGATATGAAAAGATTCATTATTGTGTACTTGCATATCAATATCTAGTGATGAATTTGTATTTCCATTATGCCATAATAATGATAGGGGATTAAAGGTTATGGGCCAGGTTTAGGGGAAAACTGCAAAAAAATGAAACCCTTGTAACCGTTCATCTGACGGTATGCACATGTGCATACAAGTAATTTTTCCTCTATGCACATGTGTTTAACATGCACACGTGCATAGAAATCAGGAAACATCTTTAATTGCTTGTATGCACATGTGCATACCGCATAGATGGACGGTTTAAGGTGTTCCTCAGTTTTTCAATTTTTTTTAGGGTTTTCCCCTGAACCTCACTCTAAAGATTATAATATTTCGGTATAAGTGGATCCTTAGGAGATCATCGTTACTAGATTGATACTATCCTCCTAGGGCCAGGTTCATTTGAAAACCGTAGATATTTTGAGGCCGTGAGAACCAACTATTCATGATGAATGTGCATGATATTCATGATGAAAGAGTATTCATGTATGTTTATGTATATTCATCATGAATAGTTGGTTCTCACGGTTCTCAAAATATTTACGGTTCCTAAATGAACTTTCCCATAAACTCCTGTTATAAAACCGTTGATTACTTGTTTGCTATTTGCCAATTTCTTACGAATTTCAACTTTGACCAATATTTCTCTATTTTGTCATTATACTTGTATCTATAGGACCATGAAAGTTATCTAAATAAAAGTATAACGCCTTTACGGAACTCTACCGTTCATACTTATTGCAGGTTTTAACGGAGTACATCCTTGTTTCAGTAACAAGTGCAGTGACGGTGACCATAGCTGGAGTTGTAAAGGAAGCTGTCACTATACTGGTATGATGTTATCTTTAATGCTTGGATACTACAACATGGGGTTAGTTTCAAAGGAAACGCGCAAAAAAGTTAAAAATTGAGGAACACCCTGATAACCGTTCGTCTGTACGGTATGCACTTGTGAATGCAAGCAATTTGTCTGGTATGCACATGTGTATAACATGCACGCATGCATAGAAACCAAGAAACATCTTCAATTACTTGTATGCAGATGTGCATACCGTACAGATGAACGGTAATTTGGGTGTTCCTCAAAATTTCATTTTTTGGGGGTTTTCCCTGAACCTCACTCCTACAACATAATCCCTAGCAATGTTTACTTTGTTTTCCTGAAAAAAAATCAATTCTTTATGCAATTTGGAACATGGATTCCGACCATTTCGAGAAAAAAAAAACAGTTGAAACATGAAATGTGAAGCAGAACGAGCATTATTATCTGGTTATTTAGGAGAATAACCTTATGATATAGGAAATATCTGCATACATCTGCCCCTTAAGACCCTGCCTCCGTGTGGGATTTATTGGGTTTGTTTAGATTGGTGTTACCATTGGCTGCAATGGTTTTTGTTTCCGATCTTAAAAACTATAAATAGCATAAATACCAATTCTACCCCTTTGTAGCAGAGGAAATGTCTGCCTACATCCTACCCTCCAGACCCTACCTCTGCGGGACTTATTGGGTTTGTTTTGTTTGGTTTGGTTTGTATTTGATAATCAAAGTTAATGCGCTATATTAATTAGTTGATCCAATTATTGAGGAAGATAATGATGTAAATTCTCTTTTCTTATTATTTTGTTAATCATTTTGTCGTGCATGTTCAGGTGGCGGTATTTTATTTCCACGACGAATTTACATGGCTAAAAGGAGCCGGTCTCGTTACGATCATGTTTGGTGTGAGTCTATTCAATTGGTACAAGTAAGTGATCACAAAAACCGAACACTCATCTAATTTGCAAATCTTTAACAACAGTTGTTTATCACGTTAGAATCACTAATTATGTGTTTTATGCGCCATTCCTGACCTTTTTCACAAGTCAGGGGTCTTTTTGAAAACAGTCTCTCTGTCTCAGACAGAGGTAAGATCTACGTACATCTTACCCCTCCCAGACCCCACCTCTGGGTGGGATATACCGAGTTTGTTGGGGGTCTTCTTGGAAACAGTCTCTCTATCTCCTGAGACAGATATAAAGTGTGCATATATCATACCCCTCCCAGACCCCACCTCCGGGTGGTTGGATATACTGAGTTTGTCAGGGGTCTTCTTGGAAACAGTATCTGTCTTGTGAGACAGATGTAAGGTCTGCATTCATCATACCCCTACCTTTGGGTGGGATATACTGAGTTTGTTTCGTATGGTTTATGGGCCATTCTTGAGTGGTTTCTTATAACATTCATCATAGTCTTTCTCATGTATATATAGATATATATATATATATAATATGTATATATATAATATATGTATGTATTTTGTGATGTATTAGGTATGAGAAGGTGCAGAAGGAAAAACTAGGTGTAGGTGAGTTGCCAGAATCTCGAACCAGTATCCCTGCGAAATACGTTATTCTCGAGGAGGCGGATGATGAGGAAACTGGCCCTTGATCACACTACTTCGCATCATAAGTAAGATTTCTAACCTTGATAAACTACTGATAATGGAGTATTATCTTGATGATGATACTATTGAGTTTTATTTCCTATTTTAGTCTAGTATGCGTTATATTAGGTGATAATGGTAGATTTAAATGAGAATCGTAAATATTTTGAGAACCTGAACCTGAATTATTCATGATAAACATTGTGGTAGATATTCACAATGAACATCATGATATTTATGATGAATAATATATGAACAACTCATGAAATATCAAAAATATTTACGGTCCTCATTTGAACTTTTATCTAGTTAGAAAACCCAATTTGTTACTCCGTCTGTTCCAAAAGATGCAACATTTTCTATTTTGGGTTGTCCCGGAAAAATGACATATTTTGTATTTAATCTTTCAAAATTCTAGTCCAAATTTATGCGTTTGTCTGTTAGTAAGTAAACTCGCATCTTTGTAATCTTACTTGGGTTGTAGGAAATGTTCCATAGCTCAATCAGCCAAATCTACGGGTACATTGACGGATGGAAATTCGTAGTTTCATGCTCGTTATTTGCCAAAGGTAGATTTCGACAATTAGCCTGAATGATAACCACTATGGTTCTACATATTTTTGACGAAGATGGAGAAAAGTCGAGTTATCTGATCATTACAAGTAAACAAGAGTATGAACCATGTATGTTGTTCACCCGAGTATGCATTATTATACGCTACCATTTTGTTTTCATTCGGGTTTTCCATGGTGAAACGATATATATATATATATATATATATATATATATATATATATATATATATATATATATATATATATACTGTAATCATTATACATGTGTCGGTATATACCATTTTTGAATTCGATTCAGTTTTGTTGTAGGTAACACACGATACAACTGTATCTTCACTCTCTTGTTGTAAAAGACCTTTGTTGAGTATATGTTGGTTCTTTCGTTTATGATCATGGGTCGTGTTTGAGCTTGTATAGTACTCAGATTGTCACAGAAAACACAAAATCTAGTAGCAAGAAATTTTTTATGTTTACACTTTATAGTAATTTAAAATAACTTTAGTAATAAAAGGTAATTTAGGTATTTATATTGGATCAAATTTTGTTATGCATAGACTGTTGAGTACTATGGAAATCCTGATATATTGGGATTCATCATCACCAACTATCAAGAACATCATAGTTTCGGAAATCGTTACTTGCAAACGAATCACTTGAAGTTTGCGTTTTGTAACATCCCAGGTCAACCGTACAAGATATTGTCTGCTTTGTCCACACTTGGACTCGGTTTTAAAATGCGCCTGATAGAAGTATTCGGTCCCTTATAAGGCAACCTTAGTTTCCCTCCCCAAGCGAAGCGGGATCTTACACGTTTGTCTTAAAAATATTATTTGGATAGCTACAACCAAATACAAGAGTGTCTTCAGAGCCCCATGCGATCAGTCAAGATGTGCACAAGTTGACCCGAACATTTATGCTTCTTTTTTCTTAACATGCTATTCATATTACTAATACCGCGTAAAATGCGCTTTCAAGAAACGAAAGTGATTTATTCGAACAATGAGTCCTCGCAACCAGTATATAACTTTTTATGCGCTTCCAAAAAATAAACTTGCCAAATATCCAAATCATCTACCATAACAAGACAATTAATAGTGTCACTATCCACTACAAACAAACCACAACTCATGGCCTCTTTATTTTCTTTCAGAAAGCATATGGATGATTAATTTCAGGGAGAATACCTGATACTAATTTTTAACCTAAATCTCAGAAGAAATCTCAACTTCAATGCAATTTGTATGTCTGTGATGTCTCATTTAAGCACCTTTTGTAACTTCATGGATAGCTTTGGCCAAGTACTCGACGTTGCCGGTTGTCACCCCTGCCATACTGTACCATACGTATATGTCAGACTTAAATTCAACGCGAAAAACAAGTGCAATTGATAAATTGGATGACTTTTTTCATCTGGGGTGTTTGCATTACCTAATACGGCCATTGCGGGTCATATAAATATGGAATTCATTTGTCAAGCGATCAACTTGTTCTGGGGTCATCCCGCTATAGCAGAACATGCCAATCTGTTTAACCATATGAAATGTGAGTTTGGTCACCAGAACTAAACACACAATAATAATACGATACGACTGAAGGAGAAGTTAGTGCGATTACCTGTTTAGTTATGTGCTCCCATGATAGAGGAGAACCTAACTTTTCGATGTTTTCCTTAAGAGCACTTCTCATTCCGATGATACGGTCAGCCATACCCTGGAAAGTGAAAACGTTGATGGTTTAAAGGAGTACAAGTACCAAGCGTGGATTTTTGTTGGGTTTGTCTCGTTTTTTTTTTTTTCATTTTAAGTTCTTGTTTCAAAGCTTTCTTACTTCCTGCTAAATGGGAAAAACAGCAGTTCTGATGCAAGTTTTAAAATTTATACCGGAAGCGCAAGGGAAGTGTAGCATACAACGGGTTGATCAGAGGGAGGCGATGAACAAAACATGAACTCCTTCTAGACTATGGCCTAGCAACGGGATATCAATTGTTTGATTTGATTTTTATACTAATTAGACAAAAATAACGACACTTAAAAAAGCAAATAAAGAAACAAGACAAACGAACGGAACAAGACAAACCTATCTATAAACTAATGGGCACCAGGTAATGTCGACTTTGGTGAGAATTTGTTATGCAAAATTACTTCAACCCTCTATCGAGTTACAAATATAGATCTTATGCCACTTTATAGATCAGAAATATTATTGTGATGCAAAAAGAGAGGTAGAAAGAGCAAGTAAATAAGAGGCTTTTGAATTCCAACTAAATAAGAGATTAAAAGGATTGTGAGTACCTTGACTTCCTTGAGCCACACTTGCTTTAGATCTGGATCACTAAGGATAGTTGAAACAACAAGAGCACCATGAACGGGTGGATTACTGTACATGGGTCTCGCAATTTGCTGCAATTGACTTTTCACAGCCACGGCTTGTTTTTCATCTTCACATACCAAACTACAAAGGAAGGTTCGCATCAAATAGAAGGATTGCAAAGATCATCAGAGGCAAATAACTAAATAAGCATGTGACCCGCTATAATAATATGCTTTCTAGCACTATATGGAAGTATTCATAAGAAGCAAACTGTGGAAAACCAAACATATTCTATGCACGTCTTCACTTTTCTTACAGTATTTGACACCATCATTTTGCACATTAGGACTAATGCTAGCGAATGGAAATGACTTGATTATCCTTATCACAACCATGCACAAAACATAAACAATTATTGATTGAATTCAAATAGATAACCATATTAAATATTAAGAACATGCATCAAGGTAAGTCTGTAACACTTTAGGTCCTTTTAGAAGTTGTTTAACAATTAAAATTAATTATTAACTTCAAATAGTAAGGAATCACATCAGGTTCTTGAGCTTAGGGTAATAAAAATCAAAGGAAATGCTAGGGATCTGATTTGAAGTTATTGGAATAACTTCAAAGAAGGCTCTAAACGATTAATATAGTTCGTACAAAACAAAGACAAACCTCAAGTGCAATGGACACTTTAAAGTGAAAAGGTACAGAGTCTCATTAGTGGATGAATGTTCATTAGTTGTCTTCCTTTAGAGCCTATGGCCAGGGAGTTCGATTATTATAGCCAAGATAAAGGTTGTTGAAGGTCTACAGGCATAAACTATAAGTACTCTCCATGTGTAAACACAGTATATTCATATATTTAACAAACTAGTGTGTCATTAGTATAAATTCCAACAAAAAGATAATGAATTGCAACTACAATAACATCTACTCCTGAAGTGAGCTGCCACTTTGTTGGAACTGATTAAAAAGCACTTCAAACTTGTGCGAAGTTAGTGAAAGTCCAATAAACATCAGGGTTACTTGTATGTTGTTGTCCGTATGAGAACAAAAAAAGGTTATCTCTAAGTAATATTACTTCCAACTTTCAAGAGATGAAATGATGATCTGGAATGACGATTCGAAAGAATTTGAATTAGATGCTCATGCATACAAATAAGTAATAAAGAAATCACCTAAGGCAGCCAACTCTCTGGCCATAAAGACCCATATTCTTAGCATATGATTGAGAGCATCCAATTAAATGACCATCTTCAAGGAAAATCCTGATGGATTTTGCATCCCTCTCTGGATCTCCACTTGCAAAGCCTTGATAGGCCATGTCGAAGAAAGCAAAATGACCTTTGACCTGAAGATAGTAACATTCAAGACTAATGACTTAAAGAGAGGAGATACAAGCATCAATTAAGGCTACGCTTGCTGACCTTAAACTGGTAAGATATTTCTTTCCATTGTTCCTCTGTAGGATCAACTCCGGTAGGATTATGAGCACAAGCATGCAGCAAAAAGAATGATCCATTTGGTGCATTCTGAGCAACAGGCAAGAAAACAATGAAGAAATATCAGTAATTGTTTCCAACAGAGATTATGCTCCTTAAAAAATTCCATACATTAAAGTACTCTTGATACCTTAACATCATCCATCAGTGAGGCAAAATCTAGACCTTTTGATTCTGGATGGTAATAATGGAATGTCCTTTGTGGTACATTAGCATCTCTCCAAATGTTATGGTGACTGAAATTCACATCATAAGGCAACAAAACAGATCATAACGAATATATATATATATATATATAGCTAGATAACATTCAAACTTCTAACCAAATCTTATAGAAGTTCAAGTAGAGACTTGAGCAGAGGTCAAAGTACTTACTTGGACCACGTAGGGACTGGAATATATATCTGAGAATCAGGGGAAAAGCGTTTCTGGAAGTCTGCGAAAAGTCGACATGCACCAGTGCCAGACAGAGCTTGTACTGCTGCAATTCGCTTGTCTTTGATCAAGTCAGAATCATCCCCATAGGCCAACTTCAGTGTTTCCTCAACCATCTTGTTGCTTCCTCCCATTGGAAGATATTCCCTGAAGGTAGGTATGATTAAACAAGAAAACACATAAACAAACTACACAAATAATAATAAAACATTAGGGAAGTTAGTGAACATCAGTTCACTTTATTAGAAAAATCATAAAATTCAGTGTTCACTGAAACACATGGGTAAATTATACACGAAAAGCTTGGATCCCCGTACACCACTCTGTTATAACCAGTGGGCACTTTCACATCCAAGTCCTCATATTCACAGAGTTGATATAGCTTTTCCAATTAATCAATACCAGCATTTTGAAAAGTTTCATGGACAAGAACCTCTAAATATATCCACCTAACTAAAGCTTCAATCAGATACTTTCCTCCAGCAACCATATTCTAAATCAAATGCATTCAGACTTGGATGATGTCAAAGAGCTTAAAACTTGAAAAAAGCTTCTAAGAAAATGCTCCAAACATGCATCTAGTCAGCATATTTATGTGACCAGAGTCCATGATAATGAAATATGGGTGTAGCACTAATAGTGGTACCCACTCAGAAATCTGACCTTCCTTTACAATTACCAAGAAACAAGAAATACCAATTACAGTACCTAAGAAACTACATAGATGGTGATCAAAAGCCATGAACAATAAAGGAATCTTATTATCTTGAAAAAAAAAGCAAATATAAGGGTAAAAAGGACAAGCAGCATCGGACCACCAAAAATTGATAAGCATGAAGCATCATATCATGTAATCCAATGTTAGCATTACTTCTAAGCAAGATTTAGTGATTCCAAAAAGTAAACCATAAGTTTTTATGCAAAGCCTTTTTCCCAAAACTGAAATTAACAACTCTAAAGGAGAAATTGCACTGTACAACTTTCTCTGCATGGGGAATAAATCACTATAGCAGAATTCTTCTAATCTGCCCCAATTTTTTTTATTTCTATCCTGAATTTTCCGAAAAACAATTTCACAGATAACATCGAAACCCTAATAAAAAAGAGTTAGCTGTTCTAACTCACATGTTCATATTTCCGGCAATCCGTCTCTCGGCTTCTCTCACACAATCAAGAACTACCGGCTTCCCGTTATCATCACGATAAGCTCCCTGATAATTAACACAATTAAAAACAAAACAACAACTAAATTACATAAACAGGAAGAAAAAAAAACTTCGCGTTCGATCGGTGAAAAAAATCGCGATCCTTCGTGAGAGTGAAAAATGGAGAGACAAATAGACTTACAACTCCAACATTAACTTTATCAGGATTCGGATCTGCGAGAAAAGCTTCAGTGACGCCAAGAATAGGATCTTTCGGTGCAGGCTCAACGTGTTTCCACCAGGACGATATGGATCGCGAGCCATGTACAGGCGAGCTGGAGCTCAGGATTCGTCTGGTGATTGATGACCGGAGAGCCATCGATCAAGGATTGATGATGTTGTCGACTCTGTGTGTGTGTGTGTTGTGAAGTCGCCGGAGTTGAAGTCCGGTTGCGGTGGTAGGCGATTCGAAGAGAGAGTTGGGGCGGCTTAAATGGAGCCCAAGAAGTAACTACAGACATTGAAATGCGTGAATATAGTCTCAAGTCAGCTTTCATCTTTTTTTTCCTTTTTTTGTATTTATGTTTATAATATTTTATTTTTGAAAATTGTATAAAAAGGTAAATTTTCTTATTAAAAAAATCGGTTTTATTTGGTAAGCTAGTTTTGAAACTTTTATTTAAGGAAATATATTATGTTTTTATCCAATTACTCATTTGGAATGATTAAATTCTTGATTTATTTTAAATAAAAAACAATTAAATTTTTTGATTTTAAATGATTAAGTCTCTAAACTATTTTTTTTGAATGAAAAAACCATTGAATTTTTTCATTTTAAATGATTAAGTTATTGAACATTTTTTTATTAAAAAGAGGGAGATTGATGGCAGAGGCCAACAGCGTAATAGGCGATATGGAGTACATATACCGATGGGCGACGAGGTGTGGTAAGAGGAGTGATACTGATGTTTCTGTGGGATTTGATGGTGTAGGGTTTGGGAACGGTAAAACTAATTTAGGTTTGTTTTTATTTAAAAACCCTTATGGTTGGTAATAAGACATTGTTTGGCAAAAAAAAACTAACTTATAAGCTAACTTTTTTTTATACATGTTTGGATCACCATAAACTAGTAAGCTAGTTTATTGAAAAACTACTCATAGTAGCTTTTTGAAAAGCTAGTTTATCAGCTAGTTTGTCAAACATAGTCTAGCTTTTTTCTGCCAAACATAGCCCAAGTAGTTTTTTTGTTAACAGAATGTAGGTAACCAATTTTAAAATTTCGATGGTTTATCTATTCAAATAAATGTCCACAAAAATAATCATTCAAAATGAGAAAGTTAATGGTTTTTCATTCAAAGCAACAATTCAAAGACTTAGGGCCTGTTTGTTTGTAGCTTAATAAGCTTAATGAGACTTACAACTTATTCAGTCAGCTATATATGACTGTTTGGTAGTGCTTAATAGTATAGAAAGTAGCTTATTCTGTAAGATTTCAAGGGAGACTTTATGCAGAAAGCCAAGTATTTTCCAAACCAGTCTCTCTCATTAAAAAACACGTTCATTCCATCTATGAAAAAACTCTCTCAAATTAAAACTTTATAAATCTATACAGACAGATTAATCCACACAGACAACTTTATCCATACAAAACTTAATAGAAAACCAACCAAACAACCCCTTAGGAGGTGTTTGGTTCGCATAATGGAATTTGGTGGAATTAGAATCCATCAAAGGACTTTGACTTTGAAGGAATTGAAATGGAAGTTGACCACGTACTTTGATTGCATTTGGTTGAATGGAATTGGAATGGAATCTCTAAAAACAATTGGAATCTCCGTCTTTGTTTGGGAGAAGGGCGGTGGCAGGACAGAAGGGGTGGGGTGTGGCAAGGATGGGTGGGCAGGACGAGGGGTGGGTGGAGGGGCAGGGGCAAATATGGAATCTCCATCTTTGTTTGTGGGGAGGGAGATTGTGGGGGCAGAAGGGGTGGGTGTGGCAAGGATGGGGTGGGTGGTCAAGGTGGGGAAGGAAGGGGTAGGGGCGGGGTCCAAGGGCAAAGCTGGATGGGGGTGGCGACAGAAGGGGTGGGGTGAGGGTGGTTAAATTGGATGCAAAAGTTATTTGTCTTTCTAAAATGAAATTATAAAATATGTTACATTTGCCACGAAATGGAATTCAAATCCTTCAAATATGCGAAGGAATGATCAAATCCCTCAACCATGGAATTTGGTGGAATCCGGTGGAATCCTATCAATTCATTCCGTGAACCAAACACCACTAAGGAATTTGGTCAATGGAATTTGTCATTCCAATTCCATCAAATTCCTTTGAATTTTGCAAACCAAACAACCCCTTAGTCATTTAAAATAAGAAAGTTTAATAGTTTTTAATTCAAATAAAT
Source organism: Arctium lappa (assembly GCA_023525745.1). Classification (NCBI taxonomy): domain Eukaryota; kingdom Viridiplantae; phylum Streptophyta; class Magnoliopsida; order Asterales; family Asteraceae; genus Arctium; species Arctium lappa. The sequence goes on along the minus strand of CM042052.1, from coordinate 84,412,862 downwards.
TCTTCAGGAACTTTGTTATTCAAAATGAGACAATTGGTTGGATTTTTTTAAACTTAAGAAAATATTATATATTTGATAAGATTAAAAGAATTTGGTATAATTAAAAAAATAAACTAACGTATTATAATTTTATAAATAAAAAATTGAATTTTTTTACTCAAATTCCTAATTTGAGATTTTTGTTGCTGCTATGTTTGATAATCGTTTGGTTAAAAGGTTGACTAAGAAATTGATCACCCTTTCATAAAAATTAGTTGATAAATATTAAAGGACTAAAAAAAATTATGTTAAAAAAGTTACTCATTCTAATATTAAATAATATAATTGAAAACAAATAATGTATTTCATAATATTAAAATAAGTAATTAGAAAAATTAGAAAAAAAAATCCAATTATCTAGATTTAATATACATCATTACATTCCATATCATATTTGCAGCTAATTCTATCCATACCCTTAATTTTTTTCCTTTTGTTAAACTAGGGACGGATCCAGAATTTTTTTTCATACGGTGAAATCATATAACACAGACAAAAAATAATTACAAAAAGCATGGTTTTTATCAACGTGTCTTCATTTTTTTACCGACATTCAATATTGTCCGATGTGTTTTTAGTCTAATTTCACAATTTCTTGGGATTTTTTAAGTTGTTTGCTTGATTTCGAGGAATTTTTAAGTTTTTTTTGGTTGATTTCAATAGTTTCTTTGGGTTTCTTGGTTGATTATGAGGTACGGTTGCACCTTCTTGATATTTCCAAAATAATACGATAACACCTTTCAAAACGATACGGTTGCACCTTTCACGTACCTAAAATTTTTTACCCTTCGTCGGAGAAATAATACGGTGGCACGTGCCACCGTATTCACTACACTAAATCCGTCCATGTGTTAAACGTCACTCTTAAAATAGAATTCGTTTAACTTAACGAGTCGAGTTTCATAAATCCAATGTTCGCTTTGACTCATTCAAAAACTTGATTATATTTTTCGAGTCGAGCCGAATCATTTGAACATAGACGTTTTCGAGCCAAACTTGCTCATATGTTCATAAATCATACAATAAAAATGGAAAAACCATCGACCTCGAGCCAAATCCGAATTAATCAATCATGACTTCGAGCCCATAAACGAGCATCAATCATGACTTCGAGCCCATAAACGAGCATCAATCCTACCTTGAAAAGGTTATTCATGCTTGAGTCGAGCTCGAACATGATATCATTTTTCCGAGTCAAGCTCAAATAGTTGTGTGTTTTACTTTTCTCAAAGGAGAGATGGTACATTTATTTCATTATTTGCAAAACTTTTTTATGAGTATCTTCAACATATTCTGTAAAATGTTCTTTAAAACGATAAATCAAAATTCAAAATATTCAAAAAAATAAATTACATTTAACTCCAGTAACTTTTTAAATTTGAAGATTACAACATTTGTTATAATATTAAAATCCTAAACATTTAATTTTAACGTTTTTTATCCTTGGAAATATGATAAAATAATTATTTTTCTCTTATAAACATATTTCAAGGTTTTTTATTGATGAGAATATAATAAAAAATTATTTATTTCTCATGGTAATCAATTTTGAGGAGTTCTCCAAGTATGAAAACTTTCACACACTCTCTTCTATTTCTCCATTTAATTTGTATAAAGTTTTTGAAAAATCTGTTATAGCAAAAAAATTGTTCACATTCTCCAAAACTTTAATTTTTTCTCTTTTTGAATAATCTATTGAAGATGCTTAAATTACCATTTTGTAAAAAGTTTGTTCAATACTGAATTGAATGCATTGAGTATTTTAATAATTTAATTAATATTAGAATCTTTAAAATTTAAAACTTATTGGAATTAATTGTAATTTTTTTTCCTTTATTGAGATTTTGTCATATTCTTTATTTTAGAAAAATTATAAAAAATTGTAAAAAATATTTTTAAGTATATATTTATAATATAAATTACATCCATTTTATAATTACATATGTTTTGATGATTGAGGGATATTTTTGTGATCATAATAAAACCCAAAGCCAGATGTTAAGAATGAATATTGTTGGTACAAAATGCGAAAATGGAATTTAAGAAATTACGATTCGATTTGAAGAAACATACTGCTCCAAAACTTGAAGAAGTTATTTATAAAGATGTTTGCCACCAAAAAGGTAAAAAAAATAATGGAATTCGAGTAAAAAAAACTTAAAATCGTAATTGTATCGAATTGTTAAAGGTAAAATACTTGTGATGGTAATTAAATGTAATAACCAAGACCTTAATTGTAAAGAATGGGTGTTTAGTGGTAATTTTGTAGAAGTTTAGAGTTCAAGGATTATGTTGCAAATAGTAGAAAAGAGGTTAAAACCCTAAAATCATTCCCCTTAATCATTTTTGGGTTTACTGTGGAGGCTAAGGAGAGCATCGTTTGTGGGAGTGCAATTTGCAGGAAGAAATCAAGAAGGGTGAACTCATAGAAGAAGTTTCTCATCAAATCCCCAGCAAGATAATCATCTTAACTTTCTTTTGTATGGAATATTGGTGAGTTTTGTTATTGGGTTTGTTGGTGAGAAAGAAAGGTTATCAAGATTGGTTTCAATGAGATTGGGTAGCACCTTTGAGAAGTTTGTTGTTGTTTTTCGATTAAGGGATGTTTTGTCATTTACCCAACCAAAATGGGGCCTTGGAATCGACCAATATCGAGTGAATCCCTCGATTGTGGGGTTTGGTTCGTAATAGGATGTGAGAACCCAGGAATCGCCTATCTGTTAGGTCGAAACCCGAGAGAGGGGGGGTTAACCCGAGAGGCCAAGGACCCGGGAGACATGGAGGCCGGGACCCGGGAGCCAAACCCGGGAAGACCAAGTGAGGCACGGCTCGGGAGTAAGGAGCCAAACCTGGGGAGACTGGGTGAGGTGCGACCCGGGAGTTGGGAGCCGAACCCGGGGAGGTTGGGTAAGGCATGGTCCGGGAGCCGAACCTAGGGAGGTCGGGTGAGGCGTGGAACCAGGGAATGACCCCAGGAGGTGGGGGACCGGGAAGTGGGGGAGACCCATTCGAAAAATATCCCAAGGGAATCCAGACATTTAATTCCCGGGACTCGGTCCAGACTCTGTTGAGTCACATGTCGGGTTGTCCGTTTAACCTGAGTGTCTTTTAGAGTGTCGTCTATCGACCTAGAATTTATCACCTTTTAATGTTATACCATAGGTATTCGGTTAAGAATCGAAATCACTAGTGCAAGTGAGTAAGCAAGGACGGTAGGTGAGTCTTTCTAACAAAAAACGTTATTGATGCTTATGTTATATTACATGAGAAGTTTATTAAAATGCATGTTTTACCTTATTGTGGTGGATGTTCTTATATGTATGCATACATTGTTAGTGGCAAGTTTATGGCCTAAGTTGGGGGGTGTCCCGCCTGTGCTTATACCGCCCGGGGGGGTCTCGTTTATGCCATTAGGGGGGTCCCAGATAAAGGCAATATGAGTCAGACACGTTGTCGCATGTGCGTGACTTCAGTGTGTGCCAACAGCGTGTGACGTTGTGTGATTATTTGTAAGCTGCAATTATTTATAAATGTTTATAAACTGTTTTAAATGCTATTTGCGGTGCGAATGTTGTTGTTAGAGGGAACACACTAAACCTCATGGTCTAACCCTCGTTTTTCAAAACTAAAATCATTTTCAGGTAAGGGTTTAGTTAGAAGTTCGTTCAAGGGAATTATGGGAGGCGGTGTCGTGTCGTGATAGAGACTTGGAGGAAACTTGAAGTTCCAGTAGACTTAGATTATCTCAGTTGTAGTCATATATCACCATTGTGTTTTTTTGCGTTGAGATTTATGTATTAAATTTTTATTTCGAATCATTTAGATTGTAATGCTATATTTTAGTTTTTTTTTTGGATTCGGGTTGTTGCATTAAATATTGGATGAATATTTATATATAAAAAAGTCTTACAAATGTTATAAAATACATGTCTTTGATATTTTTCCCAAACAACACTTTTTAAGTTGAAAAGTTGGGTTGCACATGGTTGGGGTTATGATAAGTGGGTTTACACCCCCTAATCTAACCGCAAGTGTACGGGTCGAATCAAGTAATATATACTTAGAAGTACGAGTATTGAACCAAGGGAACTAGGAACTGAGTATCACAATGACTATATTCACTATTAACTTAACTGTCCAAAAGGTTGAATTTTTAGGAATAATTAACTAAATACTAATAAAAATAAATCAAATAAACACACTATTCAAATAACGACTTTGGAAACTTTTATGGAGACAAATAGTTGAGGGTTGGAAATCCTATGGTTTTCACTAATGAACAATATTCTTGAAAGCACTTATCAGTTAAACCCTTTAATGAAAATCTAATATGTGAAATCACCCTTGTTCTTTCTCAAGCAACAACGGATTTTATTTTGAAAGCACAAGTCTCATCTCTCGATCTTAACACATAAATTCAAAACACATTAAGTTCCAGATTATTATGATACTAAGGTTTAGTTGGTATATCTCTATCCAATTTCTCACCTTAGGCATATAATTCTAGTTCTTGTTAACAATTAATTCTCTCGAACTTAATTTATAACGAACAAATCAGATGAAAGTTGATCAGACTCACAAAATCATTAAAACCCAAATCATATGCTTCATTAGTTAAGAAAAAATGATAAAAACTCTCAATCACATGTTCACAAGCTTAAACCATAATCAAACCAACCCCCAACATCTAAAGATTAGTTCATGTTGGGGGTATTAAACAATAAAGTAGTAGAAGTTGTCATAGATCTAAGAAAAATCTCTCGAAGAATCAAAGATTGAAAAACTCCCTTTTGATTATGTAATACCGACGAAGGATTGGAAGAATTCGTGTAAGAATCGTGACCAAAGATGTTTCCAAGCTTCAATTTTGTGTTCTCTTCTTGCAAAAATCGCCCCAAGTATGTCTCCATGCTTCCTCCCGTCGCCAAGTTGATAATGATATGATAAGTCCATCAAAACCCTAAGAGATAGTCATTAAAAACGTCCAACACCTTCTCGTGGGTTGTTTCGTAGGTTAGCTTCAGCAACTTACGGCAAAAGGTACCCTAAATTTTATTCTGGTAGGTTGCTCCGTGGGTTCAGCTTCAGCAACCCACATCAAAAGGTACTTCAGCCACTGATTTTTGGCTTTTATTTGGGCTTGAAAAATCCTTTTTAATTCCACTCTTTCACCGGCCAATTCTCGGGTTTGGACTTGACGAACATTATGCTCGATTACCGTTCGGAAAAATACTTTTCACCTTCATTCTTGGCTATCTCATAACATGATGCATAATCCTGAAACACTTGAGTTAAATTATAAAACACCGCTAATTTCACTTGGAATTAAGCACTTTTACCCGGTTAATGATATAAAAATAACACCATAAATTGGTGTTATCAACAACCCCAAACCGAGCGTTGCTTGTCCCCAAGCAAATTAGCGTCAATAAAAACACAAACTTAAACCAAACATGCAATTATAAATGAACCGGACCACGGGTATATATATCGGTTAGCAATCATGGGTGTCAAGCAATAAAAATTTAAGTGGATGAAACAACCGGTATTCATTATTCAACAAAGGTATTAGAGTCATAAATATTGAAAATCGAACTAAGAACAGTGACACCATACCTAATCACAACCAAGTCCTCACACTTTCGGGGAGGATTTCGCCTCGACCCTACCTCACGGATACTCTCTTTACGCTCGAACCCTAGGTTAACACACGTGTTGTTCATGACTTTGGAGTTTATGTACAAAAATTCACAAGATATTAGCATGAACAACTAAACAAGAAAAACGCACAAATGTCCAAAGAAGTGATCTCAGAAGGAATCAAGTAACAAGACTAGGACTATTAGTGCTATACCGTCTATCCTCCTACATTTTCCAAAAGATCATCCAGGTCTTTGTAAGGGTTGTAATGGGGCTAGGCTTATGGCTAGGAAACGAAGGTAAACGGATCAAAATCTTCAATGTGGCATTGAATGAACAACTAGTTTCAACCCATTCTTCCCGGCCAGTTTCCTTCTTTTCACTTTGATTCCCACTTTGTGCCTTTACATTGGTGTTTCTTTTCACATCATTTTCTCTTTTTCTTTTCCTTTCTTTCTTTCTCTTTTTTTTTCATAGCCTTTATTATTGTTGCTACTGCTGTTTTTTTTTTGCAGCTGTTAGACCCATTTTGGTATTTTCGCTCTTTCTAGAACTGGCTTTCAATACCACTTTTGCTTTTTCCTACCCCTTTCCGTTGTTCCCTACCAGTTGTTCATTCATGACACACGTTCGGATGCGGGTAGGCTGACAATCAGGCTGGGGTTAGATAAATGGGTTACAAATGAATTTAAGCGTTGTATGGCTGCAAAAGGGCTTAGGTGCACGCAATAGAAAGGTAAGCAAGATAAAAGAATTACAAATTTAATTAACACGCAATGCCTGGAATCACCTCTTAAGGTCCGTAATTCAGATACGACAGAATTTGCACTTAATATCTTTATGGCCGTCTTTGTTACCAAATGCAATATTATAGTGAGATCTAACTATAATCACGACAAGGAATCTGAAAGGTGTATAAGATAATAGTGTATAATTCTCTCGCAATAAATTGTACGTTATTGGGTTCAAATTTCTCTCGGGTGGTCTCCACTAATGTCCCCTATTCGTGCAATTTCCTGATTATTTTTAGGACTATATCTCCGCTCCTAGATTCTCAGAACAATGTAAAGTTATCTAAATGCCTAGGTGCTTCATGAATTCCGGTGTTCACTATCCTAAGAAAATAAAATTTATGATATGCTTGACAACTTGTGATAATTACGCAATTAACGTGCAATACCATAGAATACCCGATAGTATGGCCGGGTCTACAACCCCAAACCTTACTGGCACAGTGTCCCCAATGTGCAAGTTTGGTTTGAGTTTGCAATAAAGTTGTAGATGCAAAGAAACTTGACAGAAGATGTATGCAACATAAGAGATAATAGAAGTCTTACCCGTGTTCGTGCTAGGTGATGTGAATAGTACGTCTACACGATTACAGTTATCCGAATTCAAATTAATAGACGATACAAGTACCAAGTTCACAAATTTAATGAAGTCACGAATGGGCGTCAAGTGGTACGGTGTGAGTCCGAACTTCTGCTATTTCGGCGATGATGTGGTCTAGCTTTGCTTCCGACCTGGAGAAGTATGGTGGTGTGGTGTGATATGGGTGATCAACTAGCTGCTGTGGTGGTGTGGATGGTGGCTCATCCTCGTCTGCGACTTTTACCTCGTAGTCTATGTGCTCGTACTCTAACATCTTCTTCCTCTCCATCTCGAGGGTGTGGTGGTAGTGGGTCAAGTTTCGGGGTGTTTCCTGCAATTCGGTGGAAGTATTAGTACACAGTGAGAATAGATGGTCACCCTAAACCTAGACCGTGGTCTAGGTTTACTCTTGGTAAAGACGGAAAGTGGGTCAAAGATTGACGACCCCAAACCTATGTTGGGACATAGGTTTGAATGATGTACAACCATCGACTTTAAAAGAGTAAATGAGTTGGGTGACCAAATGTGTATGTGATTGGGAGGAATGCTAGGAACCCCAAACCTATGTTGGGACATAGGTTTGTTTTGTGTAAAGGGAAGCTCATGCTCACAACCAAAATGCATACATGTAAAAGTTAGAGCAAGAAGATGGTGGGGGAAAAAAAATAAAACATGACATTACTCATAACCCCCAATTGGGGCTTAATAGTGACATGAAGTATGAGGTGTGAATATGGGTGATGGCAGGGTGATTCCAATACAATGAGCACATAAACACCACACAAGCCTAGTGGATGAACAAGATGACCATGGAAGTGCAAGGCTCAACTTTATAGTCACAATTATGCTCAAATAAATAACTTGGTTGAGCACCCACCCAATTCACATAAACCACTTATGGCATTACGCAAGATGCAAATAAAAGCGTAAGCAGGATAGCCATGGTGGAATGAAGACACATAATTTCCCATAAGATCAACATCTAGAATAATCCCACATGAGTAGTTTAGAATCCATCCTTAAGTGTGAGTAAAATCAATTATTAGCAAAGATGTAGAATGACGAGAGAGGTGTAGATAAAATAGTTAAATAAACAATTAATTCTCTCTAATAATCCACACGCTTATGCCAATAATGAAACCCTAGACTCACCCACATTGTAAGCACCTCTACTCACAAAAATTGCTCATATTATGAACACAAAATCATGGGAATGGCATATGTATAAATGCAATGGCAAGAGATTTAACACAATATCACACGAGATTACTATCTATAAAATTACAACATAAGGAGTATTATAATTCCTATGTATGAGAGAAACTCATAACTAGCAACTAATATGTGACATCCATAGAGAAATCTAGGTGAGAATGTGAGATAAAATAATATGCATCATTATCACAATCTCCTTCCAACCACAATGCTAACCAAGAATGACACCCAAGAAGAACAATCCACCAAATAGCAATAAAAACTCCCAAAAATAGAAGCAATCCCAAAATAAAAGTATGGAGTAAGGTATTTGCTCAACACCTTGAAACTTGAAGTTTTTCATAAGATGGAACTTAAAAGAAGAGAGTAACAATGTTTGAGCAAAATCCAACTCCACCATTAAAATAGTAAGGGGAAAGCATAGATAAGCACAAGAAGAAGTTAAGAGGCATACCTTGGATTGAATGAGATGAGATGCTAGGTGAGATTGAGAATGGAGTAAGAGATTGAGAGAACCCTAGCTTGTGTCTTGAAGTTGATTAGAGAGAGAGAGAGCGATTGAGAGAGAGACCGATGGGAAGAATTATGTGGGAGGGAAAAAAATTAATCGGATTAAGGGTTTTAGGCCAAAGGGATTAGGGTGGGTTTAGATGTGGGATGGGAGGGTAAGCCACGAGAGAAGCCACATTAGGGGCTGTTGTTTGTAAGCGTTCGATCAAAAGAGGGAGAGGGTTGAACCGCGTGGGTTGGGAAGTGGGATGGTGTGGGTAACTAACGAATAAACCCACGTTAGGGGATGTTGGGTTTTTAGTCGAACAAGGGAGAAAGGGTGGTTGAAAGGAAGAAAGGGAGTTCGCGTGGGATAGGCCGTGGGTTGGTGATGGTAACTCACGGCAAAAGGGACAGGGAAGGCTGTTTGGTCGTTGGAATTCGAGAGGGAAAAGAGAAAAGGGTCGCGCGTGGGTTGGGGAGTGAGATGGGGGGGCCAACTCACGGATAACCCCACGTCAGGGGCTGTTTTTGGGCTGGAGATCGAGGAGAGGGCAACAACTACCGTGGGTTAGTCCGTGGGTTGGAGGTGGTAACTCACGAAACAAGCCACGGTGGAGGCTGTTGGGTTTTATGAAAAAAATCACCACTTAAACATTTTAAACCCCAATTTTAAACCTCTTTTTAAACACCATTTTAAACCACTTTAAACACACTAAGAACCTCCTCACTATTCTCTCCCAATCCCTTTTCTCGACTTCAAACACATGGTACCAAATGCTTTTACCTCAACCGTTTTCTCCTCTCAATTTTCGTCTTTTCTCTCCAACTTTAACCCAAAACCAAAATAACTTACCTTATCTCGCGGGAACTTCTCCGAATCTCGAGAGACCTACAACAAAACGAAACAAAACTCCTACAAACACCAATTAAAATTGAACTAGCAAAACAAATAATAAAAAAAATAAGAAGAAAAAAATAACTAAAATGAAAGTAAGAAGGGAAAACATACCGGGTGGGTTGCCTCCCACCTAGCGCCTTATTTAGAGTCGTGGCACGACTGTGTAGCTCTCAATTTGGCTCGGTATCGCTTGCGGAATTGAATCGCCCACACATACGACTTTTCTAGATTTTCCCCACATAGGTTTTCCCATCATCACCAATTTCTGATCCAATCGATCGCCCTTCCGGTTCAACTTTATCTTCTACGCTTTTGAGAACATGGAAAGTTACCTTTTCATTACCAACTCTGAAAGTCATCACACCTTCTTCCATGTCTATCAAAGCTTTGCTTGTGGCTAAGAACGGTCTTCCCAAAATTAATGGCACATCAACATCTTCTTCCATATCTAGAACTACGAAAGCAACTGGAAAGTAAAACTTTCCGACCTTTATCAACACGTCTTCAACGATTCCGTATGGATACTTCACTGATCTATCTGCAAGTTGGAGTGTCATGTTTGTTGGCTTCACTTCCCCCAAGCCAAGTTTCCTGAAAATGGATAAAGGTAACAAATTAATACTTGCTCCTAAGTCACATAACACTTTATCAAAATGAAAAACTCCAATTTGCACAGGTATAGAGAAACTCCCTGGATCTTGAAGCTTCGGAGGAAGCTTATTTTGAATGATTGCACTGCACTCTTCAGTAAGTGCAATTGTTGCATGATCTTCAATCTTCCTCTTCTTGGACAAGATGTCTTTCATGAACTTGAGATATGTTGGCATTTGTGCAAGTGCCTCTGCAAATGGAATATTGATGTGTAGCTTCTTGAAAATGTCAAGAAATTTCTTGAACTGTTCCTTATCCTCGTGTGCCTTCAACCGATTCGGAAAAGGTAGCGGTGGCACATACGGGTTGACTATAGACTTTGATGGAGGTGTCACACCTTTTTCCTTTGGCTCATTTGGATCAGTAATATCAGTAGTCATCTCACATTTCGTCCCAACATCTTCAGCCTCTACTTTTTCGGTCACCACATGCTCTCGGGTAGGGTCCTTTATCAATTCCTTGTCAATCCTTATATGAATGGCATTACAATGCTCTCTAGGTTTTCTTTCAGTCTGACTAGGGAATTGACCCTGAGTGCGGGATTGTAGAGCTTCAGCTATCTGTCCGATATGTCTCTCTAAGATTTGGATGGAAGCTGTATTCTGCTCGGTTGTCGCCTTTACTGTACCTACGGTGGTTGTCAAAATGCTTACAGATGAAGTAATCTCCTCGACAGTATTGACCATCTTTGAAATGAACTTCATCAAAACATCTTCTAATCCCGACTTCTTCTCTCTAGATTGTCCTTCATCAAGCCTTCTCTGATTATAACCTGGGGGACGATAAACATTATTAGCATTAGAAGAAGAATTAAAATTAGAACTGTTACCGTACTATTGCTGCTGTTGTCCCATAGTCTCTCTCGGTTAATTTTGTTGTTGATTCCATGAGAGGTTGGGATGCCTCTTCCACCCTTCATTGTAGGTATTAGAGAATGGATCATTCCGAGGGCGATTGTTCCGATTTTGTAAGAATTGAACCTGTTCAGGCTCATGAGAAATATGGAACAAATTGGGAATGTCTCCCTCATAGTGATGAGCAGGTTGGATGGAAGCTCCGTTCAGCTGATTTGTGATGGCGGCCAGTTGGGCTTTTATCGCCTTTAGCTCATCAGATTCCTGAACATTAGCTACACGTCTGGTATCGGATCGTGGAGTGACATAGCTATGTTCAGCTAAATTCTCTATCAATTCAACTGCCTCTTCATAAGTCTTGTTCATCAAGGCACCACCCGCTGCTGCAGTAATATCATTCTTGTACTGCGGGTGAAGTCCACCAAAGAAAGTCTGGATGATAACCCAGCCATGTAACCCGTGATGTGGACACTTTTTGAGCATGTCCTTATACCTTTCCCATGCCTCATAGAGTGTCTCCTGGTCCCATTGAGCAAAGTGAGTAATTTCAGCCATTAGTTGGGTTGTTCTACCTGGTGGAAAGAACTTCTGAAGGAACGCTGCAGTCATGTCGGCCCAAGTGGTAATCTGACCATTGGGTAAGCTCTCTTCCCAAATTTGTGCCCTTCCCTTCAGTGAGAAGTTGAACAACCTCAGTTTAACAGCATCGTCTGACACTCCGTTGATCTTAAATGTGTTACAGATCTTTTCGAATGAACGAAGATGTACATGGGGGTCTTCTGTTGGTGCTCCACCAAACTGATTTTGTTGTAACATCTGGATCGTGCCATACCTTATCTCAAAGTTGTTTGCTGCTACTGCAGGGGCTTGAATACCTCTGTTAATAGCTGTCATGTTAGGATTGGCAAACGATCTCATCGGCACTCTTGCTAGTGCTTCCTCTCCCATTATATGAATTTTTTTATCTGAAACAGGGAAAAGAGGGATCACGGAATGTGCGGAAAATAGAATTAAAAAAAATGTCCAATGTAATAGCGCTTATAGCTGGTAGTGCTATCAGTGTAAACTAGTTCTCCGGCAACGGCGCCAAAAACTTGATAAGCGGGTTTACACCCCCCTAATCTAACCGCAAGTGTACGGGTCGAATCAAGTAATATATACTTAGAAGTACGAGTATCGAACCAAGGGAACTAGGAACTGTGTATCACAATGACTATATTCACTATTAACTTAACTGTCCAAAAGGTTGAATTTTTAGGAATAATTAACTAAATACTAATAAAAATAAATCAAATAAACACACTATTCAAATAACGACTTTGGAAACTTTTATGGAGACAAATAGTTGAGGGTTGAAAATCCTATGGTTTTCACTAATGAACAATATTCTTGAAAGCACTTATCAGTTAAACCCTTTAATGAAAATCTAATCTGTGAAATCACCCTTGTTCTTTCTCAAGCAACAACGGATTTTATTTTGAAAGCACAAGTCTCATCTCTCGATCTTAACACATGAATTCAAAACACATTAAGTTCCAGATTATTATGATACTAAGGTTTAGTTGGTATATCTCTATCCAATTTCTCACCTTAGGCATATAATTCTAGTTCTTGTTAACAATTAATTCTCTCGAACTTAATTTATAACGAACAAATCAGATGAAAGTTGATCAGACTCACAAAAGCATTAAAATCCAAATCATATGCTTCATTAGTTAAGAAAAACTGATAAAAACTCTCAATCACATGTTCACAAGCTTAAACCATAATCAAACCAACCCCCAACATCTAAAGATTAGTTCATGTTGGGGGTATTAAACAATAAAGTAGTAGAAGTTGTCATAGATCTAAGAAAAATCTCTCGAAGAATCAAAGATTGAAAAACTCCCTTTTGATTATGTAATACCGACGAAGGATTGGAAGAATTCGTGTAAGAATCGTGACCAAAGATGTTTCCAAGCTTCAATTTTGTGTTCTCTTCTTGCAAAAATCGCCCCAAGTATGTCTCCTTGCTTCCTCCCGTCGCCAAGTTGATAATGATATGATAAGTCCATCAAAACCCTAAGAGATAGTCATTAAAAACGTCCAACACCTTCTCGTGGGTTGTTCCGTAGGTTAGCTTCAACAACTCACGGCAAAAGGTACCCTAAATTTTATTCTGGTAGGTTGCTCCGTGGGTTCAACTTCAGCAACCCACATCAAAAGGTACTTCAGCCACTGATTTTTGGCTTTTATTTGGGCTTGAAAAATCCTTTTTAATTCCACTCTTTCACCGGCCAATTCTCGGGGTTGGACTTGACGAACATTATGCTCGATTACCGTTCGGAAAAATACTTTTCACCTTCATTCTTGGCTATCTCATAACATGATGCATAATCCTGAAACACTTGAGTTAAATTATAAAACACCGCTAATTTCACTTGGAATTAAGCACTTTTACCCGGTTAATGATATAAAAATAACACCATAAATTGGTGTTATCAGGTTGGTCAAGTTGAAGGTATTTGAACAACCTAACTCAATGTTTGCAGTTTGAAAAATCTTAACTCATTCAATCCAAACAAAAGCCCAACCTAACCCAAACAGTAAGGATTATAGTGTCGGTTTGGTCGTTGAAAATTTGGTACATCATTTTACAATCATAGTAAAATTTCAAAATGAGAACATACAAATAAAGTTTACAATTATATAAGAGATTTTTTTAACGATATTTGCATGAGACTTTATATTAAGGCTATAACAATTACATATATTAATTAATAACTTAAGAATCATATTAAATCCATGATACAAAAGGCATCGGGTTCATCGGGTTGGGTTGGATTCAAATTGCCCTAACCCATTTCCAACCCAATACATATGTTTTGAAGATTATACAACTCGATGAGGTATCGAGTAGTAGCTTCAGGTTGGGTTTGTCTATTTTCTGAGTACCTCTAATGAAAAGCCAATGCAATGGTGAACTTATATCAAATAATGAGAATCGAGAACTAAAGCTTATATCTCTTTACACATAACCCAACCAAAACTCCAAAAAAAACCAGTACATCCCAACCAACTAAAAATGCGTTTTAAGGTAAGGCTTACACATATTTAACTGTTATGCCCTTTATACATAAAGTCTGAAAAGACTGATTTTTTAAGATTATTGGATATAGGAATCCATTTTGTTGTTTGAAAAAAGTAAAGGACAAAGGCATTGATGTATGATATGGTGGTGGCATTACTCTTTTAAGAGCAAATCCACCAACCCTTTCTTATGCCTTTGAAACCACATCTATGTTGCTTAATATAATGTTCTTAAATGCTTTGACCAAAACCAACAACCGTTGCAACAAAATCTACTTCATTAAAATCTAAACATGTCTTAATATACTATTTTATAAGATTTAAGGATTGTTTGGTTAGTTTTCTTTAAGAGTCTGTTTGTTAGCAGCTTAATGATCTTAACGAGACTCACAACTTATTCGGTCAACTATACATGACTATTTGATATTGGCTTAATGATATAGAAAATGACTTATTCAGTAAACTTCTAGGAAGAACTTTATACAGAAAGTCAAAGTTTTATCCAAACCTATCACTCCCAGTTAAAAAAACATGCTTCTTCCATCTATAAATTGTTAGTATACAGATATATATATATTTCAATAATATATATAATTACAAATATCTAATTACTGAATATAATCAACAAATGATTAGTATAACTCAAATATAACGGGAATCGACAGAAAACATAAATGAATAAACCGAATATTCAAACGATGCTGAGGCTCGTGTTAGACACGATTCCCTTAAACAGATTTGCCGTCTATTCCCAGGGTACAACAGCGTAAGCAGTGTGTACTGCCGGATATCACCACTTGCTTGGAAAAATCACCGGAGAAACAACGTATGCTTGAGAGAATTCAGAAATCTTTGTGTTCAAGATTATTGTGTGTATTTGGACTGAAATGAAACTCCTATTTATACTGAATCACTTGAAAACCGAAGGATTAATGTTAATTAATCCTATTAATCATTTCAGTAATGAGTATGAAGGAGTTACAAAAAACCAGTGAATGTCGCGACTTATCACGCGGGTGAAGTCGCAGCACAACCCGCGTAATTCACTGTTTCTCGTCTATAAACAGTGTACATCGCGACTTGCTACGCGAGTAAGCCCCGCGTAACTCACTGGTTCAAAACAAAAAATTCAGCAAAAACCAACCTGCGCGAGCACAAGTTCGCCGAATTTAGCCTACGAAGGCCGCATTCGGCACCCCCCCCTGCGCGCGGGTAGGAGATGGAGTAAAACCAAACAAAGGACTTGAAAGTCCCTCCCACATTTTTAGTTATAAACCACTAAAATTTTGGTCCTCCTTCCTATGTGGGACAAGTTCCCACACCCACTTGTTTTTGTCAATTTTCATCCCAAAAACTCAACTTTGAGCATCGATATCTCATTCACACATATTCCATTTTAGACACATAATATATCGTTTTGAAGCTCTCATATAGGAGAACATAAACCCACGAAGAGCTAGATATATACAATACATATACATGTATTTATTTGTGTCCAAAGTTAGTAAAAATCACATTTTTACTAAAATTTTCCAACATAAATAAACACTCTCTAACAAAAATATTCTCACTCTATACAAACAGATTAACCGACATGGATAACTTTATCCAGGACTTAATGGAACCAACCAAATGACCCCCGTTATTGTATGGAAAAACAATCTATATAGATTAATTTGTCTTTATAAATTGAGAGGATTTTTGTCTGAAATGTTTTGTTCATAGATGAAAGAAACGTGTTTTATTAATTCAGAGGGGCAAGTTTTGAAAAAACTTAATTTTCTATATAAAATTCTACCTAAAAGCTTACTGAATAAACAATTTTTTATGTCATTAAGCCACTACAAAACAGTAATGTATAGCTGACTGAATAAGTTGTGGATCTTATTAAGCTCATTAAGCTGCTAACAGACAGACATTGAATTCTATATGACCAAACAATTAGGTTTGTTATGTAAAAATGTTACAATAAGTTGATAAAACGATTTTGAGCATCCTAACAAGTTTCTTTGGACAATTTTGAAATAAAATATTATATAAGTCTTTTTATATAACAATATTATTTAAAACTAGAAGCGTACTCGCACAATGATACATCACGATTTTAATGTTTCATTTTATTTTTTTGTCGATTTACAGTACGATTTTGGATGGTTTTAAGAAAGTAATAATGTTTTTTTTTTATAAATTTGTTTAATTTAGGCTTAATAATATAATGTTTTTATATAAAAAATTAAGTATTTTGTTATAATTCAATGATTATTTTATATATTTTAATGACATCTAGAAAAAAAATAACCAATTACATATTTAATAACATACCTAAAACAAAACGATAGTAATATAATATATTAATTAATAGTGATACATGAAAATGTCTGCATAAAAGGAAGACCCTGCACATACCAAATTGAAGGGTGTTAGAAGTTTGCAGTAGTAATATGTATCTTGTGCTTTGATACTTGTAAATCAAGAGATTTTTAAAATCTTGCATAAAATGATGGTACCTTATGCTTAATAATTTGTATTTAAGAGTTTTTTATCCATGCTTTATAATATAACTAGAAATGTAACCCCGCAATGCAACGGATTTCTGAAATCTAGAACTCGAACCCTCGATCATTATTCATACTTTTTGTTAGCTTTTTTTTATTTTATTTTACGATTTTGAGAAACCTAGATTTAAAACGAAAATATATTTTAGTTTATTTTAATTATGGTTTTTTATAAAAAATAATAATAATAAATTTTGTTACGGGTCAAAAAATGTTTAATTTAAATGATAACTATATTTAAGATATTTTATATTTAAAATTAAAAAGATAACATACTTCAATAAAAAATAAAAATAAAGTGTTTTATCTCGAATTTTCTTATATTTATCGGTTAGTTATATCAATAGTTAAAAAATTTAGATATTTTAGAAAATAAAAATAAGTGTTTATTTGCAGTTAGTTACACGAATTCAAATATTGAACTTTTATAAGTTGTATTTATATTTAATCAATTTGTACTTTTGGATTTTAAGTAATATGCATTTATAAGTGGTACCTAATGCATAAAAATTAGTTTTTAAGATTTAACTTAAATGTTTTATAATATAGTATAGACATATTAGTTAAAATTCAAAATTACAAGTTAATAAAACATAATTATAACTTATTAAAGTCCCATTTTTTATTTGTATAACTAACTGCAAATAAACATATTAAATACAGGATAAACACTATGAGATAAACTACCTGTTTTATTTTTTTAAAATATATTTATTAGATCAATGCATGTTTTTATAATATAGTATAGATATATTAGTTATCTATACTATATTATAAAGATGACATAAAAAAACTCTTAATTACAACTTACTAAGCTTTATGTACTATCATTTAAACCTATCTACTTAAAATCTCTTAAAAATAACTACTAAAGCCTAATGTACTACCTGTAAAGTTGTTAATCCTAATTAATATATTTCATTCTTATCCCCCAAAATCCTTATTTCTAATCCCCAAATCTTAAAATTATAAAATTTGAATTATGATAAACATAATCAAAACAGGATAAACATCTCAATTTAAATATAAAAAATATAAAATATATAAGATAATTAATGAATTTTAACAAACTACTTAATTTTTTTTTATATAAAAAACATTATATTGTTAAGCCTAAATTAAACAAATTTATATATAAAAAACCATTATCACTTAATAAAAACCATCTAAAATCGTACTATAAATCAATAAAAAACAAAAAATAAAAATAAACATTAAAATCGTGATGTATCTCGCTGCATTGCGCGAATACGCTTCTAGTATAGTTAATGGTGTAATATTTAAAAGAAAATTTTTGTTAGAGTCCTAAAACACTTGTTATGGTGCCCAATTACGTCCTAACATTCTATTGTAAAACTTTTACGTATATTACACAATTATTTAATACTATAAACTTACATCTTATATTAAAAAAAACATATTAATTAATTTAACAAACAAGAACTTTGTGGAATAGATTATGATGGGTAGTATTACAATAATTGTAACATTTTGAAAGCCAAAAGCTGGTGCCTTCTTTGGCGACGTTCCATCTTTTTGTTTGTGTGTTTATATTATAAAAAAATTGAAAACTGGACAGAAATTTACGCTTTTAGAAAGCCACATTTATAATTTTCTTTCTGTGTAAACGACCCTTATAAACTGTTTACAGAACAATACATGTTGATTCTTTAAATTTAAGGAGGCTGATATTTCAAATCTAGTAAAACACGATTTTTGTTTCTAAATTTTCATCTTATTTTCTTGAAAAAAGAAATGGTGAAACATGTTCCGTTTTTATTGTCAAATGGAAATCACAATTTCTGCTATTGTTGCAAAGATGTAAACAAAAAACTAAAGTGTAAATTTCAGAATGAAATGCAACCATTAGCAATGAATACTTGTAATCTGGAGTGTTATTGGTTTTTGCAGAACCGTCACACATTCGAAAAACCAGTTAGAATTTACAACTAGCAAGAGAATAAGGTCAGCCGAAGCTACACTGCAAGTTGAGTTGGGCAAGTTATAGCCTCTGGTTATGAATGGGGTGTGGCTTTCTGTGGAAGCATCAACATGAACCTAGCAGCAAACATTAATCATCATCATCCTTGTGGTAGATGTGTAATTCTTTGTGAAAAAGGTAGCAGCAGCAGATGGTATCATCATATCATATCATATAATACTACTCTTTCTTTGTTTGTGTAGCATCCTCCTTCGGGTGATGTAGTTTTAGGTTATATTTCCTATCTTCCATTCGAGTGTACCCTAGTAGAACATGCATCATAAGATTTTGTTTCCAAGCCGGTCAGTCAGTGTTGTATAGAGGTATAGTTTGTGTTCTTCAACTTCCTTTCTCATTTCAGACCATTCTACATTTGTGATTCTGTTATACAAAATTAGAGATGAGATTTCTACTTGCAAAGCATCTGCAGAACTGACCCATCCAAGTTTTTATCATTTGACAAATCCAACAAAATCTCAACTGTTGATGCATCAGCCGAGAACCCCTTACCAACCATTTCGTGAAGAAACTCGATTGCCCTCGTAACGTCGTCATTGCGAACAAGACCTTGAATAACTATGTTATATGTACAGCCATCAGGAATACAACAGCCCCTTTTTGCCATTTCCTGAAACAACAAAATTGCTTCATCATGAGGCCCTCCTTTGAAAAGGCCATCTATCAAGATATTGTATATACGAGTGTTTGGTTTTATTCCTTTACTTAAAAGACAATGGAACACGTCTTTTGCGGATTCAAGTTTCCTAGCTTTGCACAAGCCATCAATCAGAATGCCATAAACGACAACATCGAGATCCAACTTGGCGTCTTCCATTTCTCGAAACAACCTCATTGCTTTCTTATGATACTTGTTTTTAAACAAACCATCTAGCAAGATCGAGTATGTGACAAGATCAGGGTCTTGTCCGCACGATTGCATTTTCTTCAAAAGCTCCATAGCGAGACGAGGCTGCCGGCTAAGACAGAACCCATGAATCAGGGTGGTGTATGTGATGGTATTAGCAACCAGGTGTCGTTGGGACATTTCATCAAACACCTTTAGTGCGTCATCTGCCCTTCGTTTTTTACAATATCCGTTGATCAAGATGTTGTATGTATGCACATTTGGCTCACACTCATTGCCAATCATCAAATCTACTACCTTCTTCGCCTCGTGCATTCTACCTTGCAAACAATACCCATCAACCAACGCGCTATAAGTAATGACATCGGGCTTTACCCCTTTCTGAATCATTAACTCAACCGTTTTAGCAGCTTTCTCGACCTCCCCTTCTTTACAAAGTGCATCAATCAAGATAGTATAAGTTTTAACATCTCTATCCACCACCTCATCGAACATCTCCATGCCCTCTTTCCATCGATTCGTATTACAGAAACCACAGATCAATGAGTTGTACATGCCCACATTCGGTTTCAAACCTCCACGAATCAACTTGTCAAAGAGTCGAAAAGCTTCGATCACCATTTCATCCTTGCGAAGACCATCAATGATCATGCTATATGCAATATCACTAACTTCCATCCTTCTTTTCTCCATCTTCTTGACCAATTCAATTGCAGCATTAGTGTTTCCCATTTTACACAACCCATTGATTATTGTTCCACAAGTAATCGAATTGGGTTGAATCCCTCTTACCACCATGTCCTTAAACAACTCTGCAGCCAAACCCATCTGGTTTCCACCAATCAAACCCTTAATCAAAGTAGTAAACAAAGCAACATCGAGTTCATAACCAAGTTTCAAGACTCGACCAAGAACAGAGAAACCCAAATCGACCCGATTCAAATAACAGTAACAGTTGATTAAAACACTCAAGATATGAACATCAGGCTCAAGGATTTCTAGAGATTCCATTTGTTCAACCAGAGATATTGCAGCATCGTAGTGTTTCATTTTCACAATGGCTGCCACTAACTGGGTGAAGTAAGATAAAGAAGGCACAGGTTGCATCTGAATCATTTCATCGAACAGAACACGTGCATCGTCAACGCTCTTGAATCCAATTCTGCATTGATTCCGCACGAATTTGTTGAATCTGGCTCGGCTTTTGATGAAATTTGAGGGCTTATTGCTGCTGATGGTGGGAGAATCAACAAAAGCTCTCGATTTGTTGTAACGAACGAAAAGATTCCAGTACAGCAAGCTCTGAGAAACTTTTAATTTCATCATTTCTTAGCGTTATGAGAATCCAAATCGATCTTTCGCATGAACAAAATTTACCGAATCAAAGTTCTGGGTTTGGTTTCATGTAAAGTATTTCTTTTGGCGTTTTAAATACGGGTTCCACATGTAAATTTTAACAAATCAAAATAATACTAGTTCCGTCCTAAAATATAGTATTTCTATTCATTTTTTTTAACCGGGGGTTTTCGGGTCAGCTTACGCGCACCGATTAATCCCCGGGCGACCACGAATGGTCTGGAGTCATCCCAGGTGAACCTACATGGCTACAAGGGCTTTGACAGTGTCTGGATTTGAACCCTGGGTAAATGAGATCTTCCACTACATCCCCCAAAGGGTTTATCAGTGCGCCACAACCCAAGTGGTTTATTTATATTCATTTGATCTTAAAATAGATAAATGTCTACTATAAAAATTAAGTTGAGTTCCGGTGAAAAGTTGAGTTAAGTTGAGAAGCGTGATAAGTGATTATTAACTCTTGGATGAGATATGAATGCACAGTAGAATGAGATACACCAAAATAAGATGCACCAGGTCAATTCTTTTATTAAGTGCGATTCACAGGTGAGTTTGAGATTATAATTGATCAAAGGTTCAGATCGACTTCTCACGAACTCAACTTCTCATACGATTTTTCGCCTTAAAAATTAAATGTCTATTTTATCATTCTATCATTGATTATCTAATATATAATATTTTTTTTGTCTATTGTTAAGGGCAAAAATGTCATTTATGACACATGTGACAATAACAAAATAATCAAAGTTATGATAACGAATACATACTAATTGTTAGGCTCCACTTATAATTATTAAGATTAATGTTTGAATTATGAGGCTCTCTTTGGACTAAATGACTGGGCATGTTCGGTAGCAGCTTAATGGGTTGAATAAGGGATATGGCTTATTCGGTCAGCCATATCTCAGTGTTCGGTAGCAGCTTAATCGGTCAGCTGGTGTCTGGCCGAATCAGCTAGAAAATTGAACTCATATCTACTCAGCCATTTATCCCCCCCCCCCCCCCTTTTATCCCCCTTTTGCCCTTCACCCTCTATCATGGCACTAATACACACAAACACATAAACAAACACATAAACGATTTTTGTGAACTTAAACACGACACTTATTTCATTTTTGTGGGCATCTATCATGATTTTGTTGATCTGATTTGTGCATTTTTGGTGTGTGTGAACAAAGTTCCCAGATCGATTCACAAATTTTGTTTGAAATCGCATGATCGATGATTTTCAGTTTTATTCTCTCGTGTTTGAAACCCCATGATCGATCGATTTACAAATTTTGTTCCCAAATGCATTCACAAATTTTGTTTGAAGCCCCAGATCGATTCACAAATTTTGTTTGAAACCCCATGATCGATGATTTTCAGGTTTACTCTCTCGTGTTTGAAACCCCATGATCGATGATTTTCAGGTTTACTCTCTCGTGTTTGAAACCCCATGATCGATTGATTCACAAATTTTGTTCCCAAATGCATTCACAAATTTGGTTTGAAGCCCCAGATCGAGCCCTAAATCATGATTTTCAGGTTTATTCTCTCATGTCTCCTACCATAAATTAAGATTCACAGATTCTTTAGAAATTTTGTTTGAAACCCCATCACTTTCATCAAGTGCTATGAATATCATACATGTGATTCTCCAATGGCCAATGGCCAAATTGGCCTGCAATGTCTGATTTGGTTTTCTGCTAGGAGCTATATGCATTTGATTTGGTATAAAAGTAGTTAATGCATTTGGATTTGGTCTATTATCTTGGTTCTACTTGAAAAGTTTATGTATTTTGGCAAGATCTTGGTTGTAAAAGTCTCCAAAATAAAGAGGGGTAAAATTACTTCTTTTTAATTATTTTATATTTTTGTCAAAACTAATTAGTATCACCAAATGTTTAATGTAAAATGAAAGGGTAAAATGGTCATTTCTGACATTCAGACTGTTTATTCAGCACAATAACCAAACAATATCTTATCTGTTAACACACAGACAACCATATCCATACAAGTCTTAACAAAAAATGAACCGAACAACACCTAAATGGTAAATGTAATATTATCATTTAATAAATGTTTTAAATAGATGGTCAGGATGATAAAGTTTAATGTTTTTATATTGAAATAAATTAAAGTGTAAACTATGATTTTCGTCTATTTGGCTTGTTATTTATAATTATTTTCATTCTTGATTTTTAAAAATTGTTTTTTAGTCACTGTGGTTTTCATTTTACTTCTTTTGACATTATATATATGGCGACAAATTTTTTTGTTCCAAATATAATTATTAATAAATCATAAAACAATACTCCTTTCCGTCCAAAAATACATTATTTCCACTTTATTTTATCTTAAAATAGATGTCCACCTTAAAAATTAAATGTCTATTTTATCATTCTATCATTGATTATTTAAAGTATAAAATTTCTTGGTCTATTAAGGGTAAAAAAGTAATTTCGTTATATAAGTATAACACCATATGACAATTAATAAAATAATCAAAGTTATAATAACAAATACATATTAATTGTTATGCTCCACTTATAATAATTAAGATCAGACGTTGTTTGAATTTTATGCATCTGTTTGGATTAAACCGTAAATGTAATGTTATCAATTAATAAATAATCCAAATAGATAGTTAGGATGTTCTAAAGATTTACTAAATAGCCTCCACCTCTGAGAATGAAATAATTTAAAAATAGCCCCTCAATATTGAATATTCCTTAACTGGCCAAAACCGGTCATAATCAATCCTCCTTTAACCGAACTTCCCTTAAAAGGCAACGGGCCCGTCTCGGATTCTGCTTCATTTAACCATTTCTAACTGTAAATGATAGTTATCGATACGATGTAACCATCACAACGAAGTTTGATTCACATCATCAAATTCATTAGACTTTTGTCATGCCAAAATTGTATATTTCTAATGGTAAATTTCTTTTTGAGAGAAAATGACAATCCAAAACATTACCCCCAAAAACTATGACAAAAAAAAAAAAACATAATTTTATATTTTAAAAAACAACGTTTGATTTGATAAATCAAACTAAACAAATATATTTAAAAGTACAGTTTAGAAAAACAAAATGTACATAAATATTTGTTTTTTGTCTTAAATTATATATTCAGAAAAAATATACAGAAATATATTTTGTCTTCCAGTTTAAAAATACTTGATAATATAATTATTTGATTGATGATTATACTTTAAATATCAGTTATATTAATGCCAATATATTTAGGAAAAAAATTGTAATCGAAATTAATATCTCAAATATATTAGGAAAAAATGTAATCGCAATCAATTTCATCATGATCTTGAAAATTGTAATCAATGAGGTGGGATTAATGCTCGCGCGTTGCTGCGGATGAAAAGAAATATTAAGACCATAAATTTGAGCATCACCAATTATGAGAACAAAACATTTTGTGTCTGTTAGCAGCATCACTATAATTTACAAAATTCCCTATGAGGATGATGTGTGTGTATGATAGGAAGCGAAAATAAATTGGCAAATGGTACATTATATCATTAAACTTTAAAAAAAAGTTACATTATTATTAAACCTAAATTAAATTATAATAAAAATATGAATTAAACAAATTTTACATAGGTTTTGGGTTGGAAAAGACACAGTGATTGAGATGCGATGCATGTTAAGGAATTTTTATTTTATGCTTATATAATAAAAATAATTTTTATAATATAACTTTTATTTATTTAAATTAGAAAATGAAAAAGTTATAAATGATCGAAATGTCATTTACTTAACGGTCAGGAGCTAACAACTTTTAGTTTCGAGGACCAAAACGTTACGCAAATGCAAAATCGAAAGTCTATTTTGGAATCAACAAATTATGGGGACTAAATCCATGAGGAAAATAAAACTATAGGGACCAAATCTGTAACTCTACAAACATAGAAAAAAAAACTAAAAGCTCAAGGACCAAATCTGTAAGTTACTAAAAACCTGAAGGACCAAAGCTGTAAATAATGTATTGAAGGGTATTTTTGTAATTTACCTTTCCTGGTAAATGTTAGTACTATAACGAGTCAATTTTGTTGTAGTGAACAATATTCGTTTCATTTCATGACCAACCAAAACTTCAAATAATCCATGTAAACATGGTGTAGAACATCATCACAATAGTTGCTAATTAGCAAGTGATTAATCCCATCACACACAAACAAATTTAAAGCAAATTAAAGCTTGATAATTAATAAAATAGACACCAATGGATACAATCAAATAATTAAACCCTAGGTTTTAGATGACCCTCGTTCGCTAGCCGGAAAACCTCGGCTTGAGCCGCTGCCACGTTGTTCGAGGCCAATGCCGCCACGAAACTGTCTCGGACATGGCTGGTTGTGAAAGGGAAGTTCCTGTTGACAATGGAGTTGAGATAAGCAGCTGTTCCTTCGCGGTAGAGTGCACCGTAGCCGTCAGTTCGGGTGTTCGAAAGTGCTTCTAGAAAGTTCATGTTGGGTCCGAACCCGGGAATGAGGCCACCGAATCCCAGGACTCGACCGATTGTATTCCGCCACCACCCGAATAGATCGGAGAGGAACTGTTGGTTACGCCTCCAGAAACTTCATGTTTATACAAGGAAAACATATATAAATCAAACTATTCACATGTGAATTTATGATTATTCTCTGAAAAGATTTTGTTTGGTTAAAATGATGTATAAAAAGAATAAACCTTCCAAGAAAGGTAAATATATATATATATATATATACACCAACTTATGACCAAACAAAAAATGACTTAACTAATGGCCAGATTTCCATATATATATATATATATATATATATATATATATATATATATATATATAAAAGAGAGATAGCAAGGAAGTTCAAAGAAAGAACAAAATTAAAGTAGGAGAACAAGAGAGTTTATATCACAATCACATTTGATTTTAGTGCAAATTCACATGTGAATAAGGAACTAGTCAAACATCCTACGTCACCAAGTGCGCATATCGTCACATGCCTTTGGGTTAACCGAACATGAATGAACAAAATCACATGTGATACAGACATTTTTGTGTTATATATATATATATATATGTGTGTGTAGAGAGAGGGGGTCAAACGAGAATGCTAACTATTTAAAAAAACACGAAAAATGGCGAGTAAAAAAGCAACCTTGACCACGACTTTATGTCGAAGGACAAAGTTGTGTGGATCATATGTGATTTTTTACATGATTTGGGTATAAATTCACATGTGAATAAACAACCATGTTAGTCAAATTCATATGATACTTGTCATAATCACTTACTCGCATGTGCCACCAATGAATGGAATATTTGGGTCAACCGGAGGTGACGGAACCGTGGTACCAGTAGACGGAGTGTTCGACCCTGGGTTGGTGGGGGGAGTAGCGGTGGACGCCGGTGGGGTGGTAGCCGATGGAGTGGTCGACGGTGGGGTGGTAGCCGATGGAGTGCTCGACGGTGGGGTGGTGGTTGACGGAGTTGTCGGAGGAGTGCCATAGCCATATCCCGATTGAGGTGCCGGAGTAGGGTCCTGACCGCCGGCGGGAGAAGGCGCTACAACGGGTCCAGTGGGAGTACCATAACTCGGCGAACCGCAATTGCAACCACCGCTCGGCGGCGAAGGGTTGTAAGTCGCGGTGGGTGGAGGAGGATCCACAACCGGTGGTTTTGATGGCGGCGCAGTCGGAATACCACTGGTCGGAGGCTCGTTATGATATCCGGTGGAAGGTGGCGGAGTAGAGACACTGGGTGGTGGGGTTCCGCAGTTGGTAGGAGGTGGGTTTTGTCCATGGTGGTGGTGGTGGTGGTGTCCGTGATGAGAAGGTGTTGGAGGAACTGGTGGTGTGCTGCCGCTTGACGGTGGAGTAGTGGTTGCCGGCGGTGGTGGAGCTTGGTAGGAAACTGGAAATGAACCATCGGAAATGAAGAATTATCAAAAGGGTACGTTGGATTTCATCAAATATTATAAAAACAAAATTTTTACAAAAACTCATTGCAGACAAAACCCTAAAATCTTTACCAGGTGGATCATTTGCCGGAGCAGGCGGTGGAGTTTGGTAGGAAACTGCAAACAAACCACCGTAAATCAAGAATCAGCAAAAAAGAAGGTTTTCTATAAAAAAAAATTAAAAATTAAAATATATAAAAAAAAGTTACATTCGACTCCCAGAGATTTTTTATTTTAGAAATTTTAACATAAATTATATTATTATAATATTTTATAATTTATTATGTCAACATATCTTTAAAAAAAAACTTTATATAAAATGTTAAAAATTCAATTTCTGATTGAATAAAATAACTATTTTTTTTCTTTTTTAAAGAAACCATTAGAAATGTTTCTCGTAATTCCATTTCATAAACACAAACTTCCACGAAATTTCTAAACTTTTTTTTTTTACCTACGGGTGGAGCATTTTCACTAGCAGGAGGTGGGGTTTGGTAAGAAACTGCAAACAAAAATCAAGAATCGTCAAAATTTCACAATCATAATTGTTCAAAATTTCAAAACTTTTACCAGCTGGTGGTGGATCATTTCCTTGAACAGGTGGTGGATTTTGGTAAGAAACTGCAAATTACAAACCACAAGAAATCAAGAACCACCAAAAAATAATCCCATTAAACACACACTAAACTTATAAAACTCATAAAATGTTATAAATCTTTTTACCAACAGGTGGAGGAGGGCCTGAGTATGGAGAGTAAAAGAAGTGTAAGTTCTTTTCATCTTGAAAACTTCTTGAAGCAGCAGCCAAACCAATAGCAAAAACCCAGAAAAACAAACATGTTTTTAGGGTTTTAGTTGTCACCATTTTTCCTTTTAACTTTAGAATTGAAAGATGGTATGGAGAAAAGGTTATGGTTTGAGTGATATATATAGCAAAAAGAAAGATGGAGGGATGGGTAAGATAGTAAATTAAAGCAATAAGAGGAGGTATGTGGTTGGTTGATTTCTTGATGTTTGCATTTAATATGCCATTGATTGCTCACTCTTCATGGTTATTAACCAAATAATTTGGTCTTAATTGATATCAAATTTTAAGTTAATTTTTGTCTGGTTTTGAATTTTTTTAATATTATTTTAATGAATAAAGTATAATGTTGAGAAATGAGAATATAATCGTGTAAGAATTAAGGGATTGAGTTTTAATAAATTCAAGAATTAATGCAAAAATATTATAATGTTATGTTTGGTAACAAATACATAAATAATAAATATTATAATTTACCTTTTTTCTATGAAAAGTATAGTACAATACATAATTAAATAAAAATAATAATGTTTGATTCCAAAAATATCAAGAAATAATTTATTGTTGGTATTAATTTGGTAAAAAAATTATGAAATGATATGGATTTTGTATATTTTATTATAATTTTTTAACTGTAAAAGTCAAAGCAGATCGTTATATTATTATTTTAACAAGAAAAAAATACGATATATAAGGAAATGAATTTTTTAAGGCTTACAAATAATGTGATTAATTTATTAGCTGTTAATTGTCAAAATTTTATTTTAGACTTTAATAAATTGAAGATTTTTATTTGAGAACCCATAAAATTATGGTAACTATGTGAACTGGTACATCATGTACTATTACACATGATTTTTTTCTATCTACGACATGGATATAATGTATTGATTAACATATATTTGTTTCACAATGTATTTGTTTCGTAATGTGATAATCTTTTGTGTCTATGAAATAAAAAAGACAACTTAAAAGTTTCAAAATGTGAATCGAATACATATAAAATAAACAAATTGTAAAATAAATATATGTTAATCAATATATTAAATTCTAGTATTAAATAAAAAAAAAAGTTATGTGAAACAGTTAATACTTTACGCTAATAAATCGCAATTATTATAATATATGGAGTTCTCAAATGATTAGATTTCAAGGCAAAAGAGCATGTGAGAAGTTGAGATAGCGGTGAGAAGCGTGAGAAGTGGATCTGAACCGTTGATCTCTTTTAATCTTAAGTTCTCCCATGAATTGCGGCTTAATTAGAAGAGAATTGATCTCGGTGCATCTCATCCTAATTTGCGTCCGTTTCTCATCCAACGGTCGATAACCACTTCTCACGCTTCTCACCATTAACTCAACTTCTCACTGAAACCCAACTTTAAATTTCAATATACAAATATAATAAAGACCGAAAAAACTAACAATCAGTAAAAACTATTAAAAAATTTGAAGTAAATTAATTTCATAATTTTTATATTTTAGTAAATACAAATTGGAAATCAAGATTAAAATATAATAAATAATAAAAATCCATTTGTAAAATTGTTATGGCATTTTCTTGTTAATAAATACCATAAATGATCGATTATTTGTTAAAACCAAGTTTTAGAGATTATATTTTGAGAAATTCCGTAAAATTGTTACCACGTGATTCCTTTTATAAATATAATAAAAAACATTTATTAAATTCGTAAAACCGTTACAATATCATTATTTGATTTAAGAATTACTAGATTGAAGTTTAAAGTCAACCTTTTATCTTTAAATAGTTTACATTTACTATATAGGAAGAAAATATTTATATATGGAAGTAAAATGAATATATTTGGAAAATTGACCCGATCAGCTATTTTGGATGAAAGTCTTTTTAGTCAACTTTTTTAGTCCGAACCAAAATAGCAAATATTTTGTAAATGTCCATTTCACAAAGTGACCCTACCAAAATTATATTTAATTCAGAGTAAAATACATTTTTAAGGCGTCGTTTGTTTTTTAAGAGATCTAAAGTCTGAATTCTTATTTTAGTTATGATTAATAAGAGGTGATATGTAAAAAGGTCTGAACGATTCAGACTTAAGAGTCATTAAGAGGTTTTAAAAAAAAAAAAAAACCCTAAGTGTTTAAGAGAGACACTTGCAAAATCTTGGCTATTTTGATCAAATTGAGAAAAAAAATAGACTAAAAGGTGAAAAATATTATTCAAAATGACTAGTTTGATCAATTTTCCAATTCCCATATGTTTATGGAGATTAAGCAAAGTTTAAAGAATTTTTTTAGAAGTAATTTCACAATTTATCGTGTAGTCAGAAAAAACCAATCTTAGCTTTGATTTTGAATAATTAAACCATATTGCATCAAGAAAAAGTACCTGAATTGGGAACCAAATCAAAATAGTTGGTTTCAGTTCAATTGAGGTTAGGGGATAGATTGTTTGAAACAAGCACTACAAGAGAAATGACCTTCAAAGAAGGTTTTATTTTGTATTTAAAAGTTTGAAAATCTTCTCTAAAAGCTTTAGAGAAGCTTTTCACTTCCGTCAATAACCTTCCCTATATAACGGTAGCTAAAGGTTTTAGAGAGGGTTTTCGAATGGTACATTTACATTAACCTTTAGAGAAGTTTTTTTGGGCTTTAGATACAATTTCAAACCTTATCTAAAGGTTGACCGATTTATTTTCAAAAGATTCTCTAAAAGTATGTATTTAGTGACGTTTTTTGAGCATCAGTGACGGTTTTTAAACGTCACTAAAAGGTACCTTCAAAGAAGGCTTTTTAAAAAGTTTCTCTAAAGGTGTAGGCTTTAGTTACACTTTCTGTAAAGCTTCTCTAAACACGTCCTTTAGTTACACTTACCTAAACCTTCTCTAAATGTTATCTTTAGATACGCACAATCATAACTTTCTCTAATAATATATGTTTTAGTTACACTTTCTTGTAAACATTCTTTAAAAGCATCCTTTAGTTACACTTTGAAAAAATTGTAATTCCTTCTCTAAAGGTTGTCTATATATATATACACACACACATGTGTATATATATATATATATATATATATATATATATATATATATATATTATGTAGCACATATTTCAGCTATATATATTATAATAAAATAAATAACAATACTAAAACAAGAAAAACAACATCAAAATCCTAAAACTGTTAAAGGGGAAAAACAAATAGAACAACAATATGGAGAGAATAACAATAAGACAGAGAGAAGAATTCTGTAATTCTCATTAATCATAAGCCTTTTAAATAGGGAGGAGTTTACAAAGAAAAGGAAACATTCATTATGGTAATTTCTAATACTAGGAAAATATTATATCAATCACTTCCTTTTGATGATGGCACATAATCTTACAACACTCCCCCTTGTGCCGAGTCAAAGGAGTGATGTGCACAATTGTTGCCTCGTTAAAACTTTATGCCAAAATAAAAACCCAGTGGGATAAAAAAATATGACGAAGGAAAGAGTACAACGCACCCGTTTCTTTGCAATATATAGATTTTTCCTTCAGTCTAGTTTTCTCTTAGATTAGTACATTAATCATGAGAGTTAGGAAAGCATGATGGTATATAAACAGTTGTCTCACTAAAACCTTACACCAAGGAACAAAACCCAATGGGAAAAATAAAACCTTGGTTGAAGGAAAGAGCACAACATACCAATATCACAAATATAGTAGACTCCCCCTTTTGTCTGCTACTCCCCCTGATTCGTGCATTAATCAAGGGAGTTTGGAAAACATTTCAATTTACTTTCTACATGTTTCCCAATATATGGTTTTAGGTAATGACTTGGTAAAATATGTCACATTCTTTTGACACCTTACTTGATTTACTTGAATCTAAAGGAGAGTCTTTTATTCTGATTGTATAAAACTTTAAGCAGAATATGCTTTGTGTTATCACCCTTGATGTATCTTATGTTCATTTCTTCTATACTTGATGCATTATTTCCATATATGCAAGTAGGATACTGATTGAACCCAAAATTACTAGCTCCTCTAATATATGTAATGATAGTCCTTAATCATATACATTCTTTAATTATCTCATGGAGAGTAATATTCTTGGAATAGTTCAAGGAGGTAGTTACAAGGGCTTGCTTAGCTTACTTTCAAGCAATCTGGGTGTTCACTTTGGAGATTCCTTATCCAGTTTGAGAACAACCTTTCTATGAGTCATAGATATATCTAATATCAACAAACACATACCAAGACATTGTTTAGTGTTTTTCTATAAGAGTTAGTACTTTTACTGCTTACATTCTAAGTAGGTATTGAAGTTCCATTATCAATCCCATTTTTCTTTCTATAGGGAGAGTATAAGCCCATGTTAATGGTTCGAAAAGATTTACTTGATATCATTCCAAATGACGCTGCGTTGGCGCTGAGCTAAATCTAGCTAACAAGTTCACTAAGAAATAGAATATACAGTCAAGTGTATTGTGCTAAATACAATAATGCGCATATTGTACTTAGATAGAGAATTCCAAATCCCAACACTTTTTTTTTCGTCACCATCATTTAGACGAAATGGACAATTCCTTATATCCAACACTTTGACCAATCATGGGAGTGGTAACCGGATGCACTTTGTCTATATTAAATTGCCTGATTATTTTCTAGACATATGCGATCGGTGAATTAATATTTCACAAACTCGGTGTCCTGGCTCAAATAGCTAGACAAACCCAAGTTTTCCCAAGATTTTTATCTCAGATTTAGATTTCAAGTTGCTTGTGGTTTCTCTTATTTCATCAAGAGTGCCTATTATGTTCATAACATCGACATATAAAACTACTTTGAAAATCTAGAACTTGTTTTTCTACATAAATACGTAAGGGCACAATTCATAGTTCTTATGTCTCCTTTCCCAATCAAGTGTTCACTTAGGGGGTTATACCACATCCGCATAGATTGTTTTAATCTATAAAGTGAGCGTTTCAATTTTATTGCAAACGCACTTCATGGTGTAGAGTTACTTGATTTTGGTAATGTAATGTCATCAAGCACTTTTATATCTCTAAATATAGATCCCTATAGAGATATGTATTAACCACATTCATGAGCTGCATTTCCAGTCCTTCGGAAACTACTAGGCTAATTAATTAGCATAACGTTATAACGTCCATCACGGGAGAGTAAGTCTTCTCGTGGTCAATCCAGGGCGTTGTGAGAAACCTTGCGCCAAAGGAGAGTCTCATACATTATGACTTGATTATTCTCATTACGTTTTACGACAAATTATTTATCTATGTCTTACAGGCTTTACACTTGGTGGGTTAGCACTACCAAACCAAATACCTGTTCATTTGTCAAATAATATGATTCTCCTGGATTGCTTATTTAGGCCAATTTGCTCTTTGTTGATATTTTTCAACTGAGCATGGTTCGATGTCAATGTGCTCTATCATCTCATAAGCAACAATATATGCGAAATATATCATCAATGAGTATGTATGATCTGTCCATCGACTCATATGTACTCTCATAATTCATTTGAAATTTCTTTAATCTCTGGAATCAATATTAACTTTGGAGCGTCCTCCAGTAATGATTCATAGACATAGTTTAATCAGAGACAATCTCGTGAGAGGTTTATGTATTGATGACAAATAGTTGTGCCTTACTCTTCTCTTCCTTTAGATGAGTATCTATCGAACCAAGTAGCTTCCCTCATTTCCGTTTAGGAGCTACAACCTCAACCACACATCCACCATGTGTGATTGCAACGCACTTTCCAACGACATTGTGCCCTTGTTTGGGGACTTTAACCTTGCGAGTATATTTGCAGCTCTTATATGTGATTTTGTCACTTCTGGAATAACATTAAACGTATCAGGTATCGAGTCTGATTCGTTTGACTTCAACATTACGTTGTGAAGTTTTGGGGATCAAAATGAGACAGAGTGGGAATACTCAATGACACTTCCTGTCGTTCTCGTGGAAAATCCTTTTTCCTATCTCCCCCTAACGACGGGAAGACTGTCTCATGAAAGTGACAACCCGCAAATCTAGCGGTAATGAGATCACTAGTCAAATATTCTGATTAGCGGATAATTGTTGGGGATTCATATCCAACATATACTAAGTCGTCTTTAAGGACCCATTTTGATGCGCTGTGGGGGCGCAATTGGCACATATACTACATAACCAAACATGCGTAAATGTAAACTATCAGGCTTATATCCAGTTACCAACTGGTACGCATGAGGCTAGTTAGCAAGCAGTGGGTCTAAAAACGAAAAGGAAAAAAACTGCATATAATAATTACATAACCCCAGGTAGATGTGGGTAAATTGGTGCGCATTACTAATACCCAAGATGTCATAATATTCTTTTGATAACAACTTCTATGAGACCATTTTATATATACACTTGGGGTATAGGAAACTCTACATTGATCCTAATACATATGAAATTAACATCAAATCCTTATGATGTAAATTCTCCAGCATTCCAAGTCATGTAGACTTGATGAGATAATCAGGGTGCTGAGCCCTTAAACGTATAGCTAGTGCTAGGAGTGCAGTATTTCATGTGGACAATAATACGACATGCGTTCATCGTGTCGAAACCAGAACCATAAAGTACTTTAATGGCCCGCATTCTGGATGTTTATGTCCATAAATATCACCTTGTATTCGTTGTAACAATGGAATATTTTTGTATTATGTCCCTTAGTTTTAGGATAATCTCATTCTTGTCTTGGCCAAGGATTAGGGTATATATAAAAGTTTTTAAACTTGGTAGCGGAAAACCGTATAGGCCACAGTGACGGCGCAAGTATACACCTACACTATGGTCGCTACAAGTAATAAAGTGGTAAATATACCGAGATCGTATCCACAGGGATTGGACTTCAAAGTTTCGAGTCTTAAGTCGAGAATACACCGATTTCAATGAGAGAAGAAGAAAATATTTTTGAGCGAGTTTGGTGCTTTTAACAACAACAACTAAATAATAAACTAAAATGGGTATGGGTGTAAGTTTTCCTTGAGATTTACGTAGTAACAAAATGGTTAGTCACTTTGTAGCACGAAGTGTCTATAAAAAGCCCGATCTCTCGAATGTGGATTTTTTAAAGACCGATCCTACAAAATGCCCATAAAGTATCCATCGTTACCAACTCTTAATCTTGTCGATTTAACTACGTTGAAATAAATCAAGTTCTACCGGTATGGAGATTTACACCCAAATCTCTTTGTGATATAAATCTCCTCCGACGTTTGAACCGTAATAAATCATGCAAAACTCGTATCTCTACGTGGTTATCAAAGACTCTCTCAAATCCTTGTGCATCACTTAGGCCGTATTTCGAATCTGCCCCTCTCGAGATCAAGATCTAATATTAACACTTCAAAGTGATCGGCTTATCCGCGTTGAGTTTGAGTCCCGACTCAAGTGACCAATCTTAAGAGCTAACATAGTGTTCTTGCTTTCTTGATGATGGAAGATGAGATAAGATGTCTTCAATGCTCCTCCCCAAGCTTGTATTTATACTTGAAATCTTGAGAATCCAAGGGTGAGGATTGCCCCAAAAATTGTGTGGACACCATTCATTTAAATTCCAGCCACATGATCCAGCAAATTCCAACAATTTACAGCTAGCAAAAACTGGATAATAGCTTTACCCAATGATCCCTCTGGTGCCCACAGTGGGCAACTGTGCCCACTGCGGAACAGTGACGTTTTTAACCAAAAAAATGATGCGTTTAACCATAAAAACATTCTCAACAACTCCAAATGAAAATAAAATAATAAAAGAAAGAATACAAACAAATAAAAAGGAAACACAACCAAAATGAAAGAAAAACTCACACAAATGACGTGTAAATAACGTTCAAAATGAGAGTTATCAATATACATCCTGAGATTAGGGCTGTAAACGAACCGAATATTCAACGAACCATTCGTGAACTGTTCGGTGGGAAGTTCGTTTATGTTCGTTTATCTAATAAATGAACGAACATGAACACATTTTTTTGTTCGTTTAGTTAAATGAACGAACATGAACAATGGTCTCGTTCGTTCATTTATGTTCGTTAATGTTCGTTCAGTGATGTTCATTTATGTTTATATATATATATATATATATATATATATATATATATTATGACATTAATGTGTCAAAGCATTAATTAAATTAATTTTTTAAAATTCCTTTCTTATACCTCCTAAGTTTATTCGTTTTCTTTATTTTGTTATGTTATTTTTTACGAATGAAATGATGAGTAACAGTAGTTGTTTTTTATTCATTTGTGTTTGTTTATGTTCATTTATGTCCATTCGTTTACGTTCGTTATGTTCATTATGTTCGTTCGTTTACGTTCGTTTAGCTCTTAATGAACGAACATGAACAAACATATTTTCTTAACGAACGAACATGAACACAACAAATTACGTTCGTTTACCGTTCGTGTTCGTTCGTTTGTTCGGTTAAGTTAAACGAACGAACACGAACAAGCCTTCGTTCGTGTTCGTTCGGTTCGTTTACAACCCTACCTGAGATAATTTCCTCACAAATTCGTTAACTTTTTACTACTACTTAAAAACTCTTCATTTAGAGCATCCACAGTGGTTCTATCCAATTGATCGACGGACCAGTGCAAGAAAAAGATAAGCATCGGGAAGAAGCAGTTTCTCCGCCACCTAGGAGAACTGCTCCTCATACAAGGATGCTCCTTGGAGCAAAATTGTAAGGTCCACCATGTAATTATATTTTATGTTTGTCATTATTATTATTACATAAAATTGTGAGATTGACCAATTTAATTTATTGTTATTCATAGTATATGTAATGGTTAAAGTCATAGATTAATGTAGTTTTTTTTAATAAAATATGTGTTAACAAATTCAAATTTTATAGTATATATATAATAATCAATTTTAAATTCTTTCAATTAATATATTATATTATTTAATTTTCTTTACTATCTTGTTTGTATTAATTACCATATTATATTGTTAGAAATTTATTTTAATAATATCAGTTAGGGGTGAGCAAAACCCGCCTGACCCGATAAACCCGTCCGACCCGAAATCCGATTAACACGAAAATAGGCCAACCCGAAAACCGAATATCCAATTAATCCGACCCAATGCATTTTACCGGATAAAACGGATCGGGGTGGGTTTCCAAATCCACACCCGACCCGATCCGAAACCCGGAATTTAATTTATTTTTAAAAAAATACTTTATAAATGTTAAATCATAAATACATAATACCTAATAACGTAATTCCCAAATCAGTTTCATATCGACATTTCGATTTTGATTCGACAAACCTAAGTCGTTCTTCTTTTCCACAACTCCACCGTCCAGGTGAGCTCCTCGTCGTTCTTCTTCTCCGCCGTCCGACGCACGACCACTACTAGAAAGGCAGAAACCTCTGACTTCCACCATCCGACGCACGACCGGTGACCTCTCCAGTCTCCACCACTGGCGCACGACCAGTGACCTTTGAGCTCCTCGACGTTCTTCTTCTAAGTAAGTGAGTCTCCTTCTAGTTCTACTATTCTAGCTTTCTAGGCTTCTAACTTCTAAGTTTTGGATTTATGGTTTTGGACAGTAAGTTGATTGAATTTTTTGGTTTATGGTTTATGTTTTTTGGACAACAAATTTATGGTTTGAGTTATGTTGATTGATTTATGGTTTTATCCTTTTATTCAGAAGTATGTGCAATTTTTTTGATTGAATTCTATTTTCTGGATGTGCAAATTTTTGGATTGAATTATGTTTTATTCATGAGT
This sequence comes from Arctium lappa, assembly GCA_023525745.1. Taxonomy (NCBI): domain Eukaryota; kingdom Viridiplantae; phylum Streptophyta; class Magnoliopsida; order Asterales; family Asteraceae; genus Arctium; species Arctium lappa. The sequence goes on along the minus strand of CM042052.1, from coordinate 84,375,365 downwards.
TACCTGAAGTCACCCGAAATCCGATCCGAGTTACCCGATATCCGAAAAACCCGAATGTTCCTCGGTCGGATTTCGGACCTTTTCCCCGTTACCTGATATCCGATCGGGTTTGGGGTTTTGGGCCCCGACTCGACCCGACCGATGCTCAACCCTAATATCAGTAGAAATTTATTTGAATTATATTATGGAATATATTTATAATTGACTGTTTTTTCAAGTTGCCCCTTTTGCACATTTTACATTCTTATAAGCTAGTTTTTGTCAAACATAATTTGTTTATCAGTTAGCTTATAAGCAAGTTTGCCGAACAATCTTTTCATTTGATTCTCTCTCTCTCTCTCTCTCTCTCTCTCTATCTATCTATCTATTTATCTATATATATATATATGATTGGATTCCGATGAGAATTTGAGTTAACATCATAAACGTGAGAATTGGTTATCAACCATTTGATGCACATTAGATGAGATGCACCAAATCAATTCCCTTATGAAGCACAATTCATGGATGAGTTTGAGATTATAAGTGATCAAGGGTTCAAATCCACTTCTCAGGTTTCTCACGTTAACTCAATTTCTCACACGATCGTTCGCCTATATATATATATATATGTATATATATATATAATCTATAGGAGGGAAGTTATTTTGTTAACCTCTTAAATGGTATTAACTTTATGAAACCATATTGATCAATAAGAATTCACTTTCAACCTTGGTTGGTTTCAACATCATCATTAAGGGGTTGTTTGTTTTTTTTTAAAAATCTCTTAATCTCTCTTAAGTCTAAATCGTTCAGACTTTTTTACACACCACCTCTTATTAATTATAACTAAATTAAGACTTCAGACTTCAGACCTCTTAAAAAACAAACGGCACCTAAATGTCCAAGGGTAGATATGGTAGTTTATAAAGTGTTTTTCTTGCTAGACTTTTTGATTGATAGTTACAAAATAACAATTAATTAGGAGGAGGTTACAAAATTGTTGTAGCTATTATTAATTTTTAACAAAATTACTATGTATTTTAATTTTCAATTCGTTCATCAACATTCATTGTATCAAAATGGATTTTCCGTATGATCAAAAGTACATTCAACTAGGTATATTGAACGATTCTACTAATTATGGGGGTCACTACAAAAAAGAAGCTTATCACCGACGGCCAAATCCGTCGGTAAAAGTCAAATCCGTCTGTGATCCGTCGGTAAAAGGTCCTCGGTATTTCAGTGGTCGACATTCATATTACCGACGGATATCCGATGGATCACCAACGACTTACTTTCCCGATGGATCACCGACAGCGTGGTTAATTTCCGACGGATCACCGACGGACACAATTTTCCGACGGATCACCGACGGATGATTTCCGACGGACTTAGCGACGGAAATCCTACGGATATTTAATAAATAAAAATTAAATTAAAAATCATTTACCGACGGATTATCCGTCGGTAATCCATCGGTAATATAATTTTAAAAAAATAATTAAAAAATATATAAGTCAATTTGTAACTTGTACAAAACCTGCCAATTTTTATTTAATATTAAGTTTTAAATTGTACAAAACCTTAATTTAATATCTATAAATACAAAACGTAATCCTACGGAGGGGGAAAGGGGTGATCTTGAAACTTTCTCATGAACGCCTCAAACTGCTCAAGTCGCTCATGCATCTACCTCCTCTCTGTTTCATCTTTCTCTATTCACTCCTGCATCCGGATCCTCTCTGCTTCCTCTCTCTGTAGTCGCTCCTACATCCGCATCCTCTCTGTTTCCTCTCTCTGTAGTCGCTCTTACATTTGGATCCTCTCTGCTTCCTCTCTCTCTACTCTCTGTCTAAGCTCATCCAACTGAAATTCAACATTTGACAAACATATATGTATCATAATGTTAAACAACATTTAACAAGCATATAATTAACAATGTTAAACAGCATTTGACAAGCATACCTCCTCATCGTGACGGTCGTGCGAGCTCCAGCTCGAACTGACACCTGAATCACCGGTCATAGCATAATAGGGATCCTGATTGGCCCCCCATCCAAAAATACAGCCTTTACGCTGTCCTTCGACATTGCGCTCCCACAACTCGGCGTCATTGGGAGGTACAGTGACGGGAGGTAAGTCTGGGTACTCCTCTTCCCTAATCCGATGGTAGTTATCCTACAATTTGCCAAATTAGACATTGTCAAGTCAACTAATCTATAGAAAATTCAGCAACATTTCAACTGTAATTTGAACATATATATTCATTACCTGCTTTTATCAAAACAATCCTATCGTCTGCCCAACAATGGAAGCCCAAACTAAGTTTGTTATAATTTCTATCTATAAAACAAACAAAAATCTAGACATACATAATTGAACTTACCGCCATACGATCCGCCTTTGGGTAAACATAGATCGGAGGATCCGTGGGCGGACCAGTCGCACCCAGAACAAGCTTCCTGTTGGTGCAATGTGTAGCCTCCCAAACCTCGTCGCTAGTAGGCTCACGGCCCCATGCATCTCTCTACAATAGACAACTTAAATTGTTAGTACGTAACAAAATCATGTATATATATTTATCGATTATATACATCTAGTCCAGTGGATGATAAATTACCATGTGGTCCAGATGCATAGCGGTACTAATAGACATGGTACAGTGTCTGGATGTCATCCCCTCATACTCGGTGGCCCGATTGGCCGCAGATACATGCCTGAACGCATCGGTGTTCCATAACTGTTAAAAAGAAGACATAAATCAATATAAATCCTAGTACAACCAGATACAAGTATTCAAAACAAAACCAACCTGCTCAATCATCTGGACCCAAAACTCACTCAGAATCCACTCTAGAGGGTGTGCGGCAAGAACCGTGTAGTTTTGTCCGTCGAACTGGACCCCATTAATCTGTAAAGCCATGGCCCTGGCGAATTGATAGGCATCTCTCATAATGTTCGGGTACCTATTACCTAGGATACGCCGAAATGCAGCTACTACGTCGGTGTCCATCTCAGGAGGCCAACTATAGTATAACTGCAAACACATTGTTTGGATTAAGTAGAAATAAATCCACTCAATTAGTTAAATAGAGTAAAATACCTACCCGTATACGATACAACATCCATGGATAGTGCTCCTCATGGACATCCCTAAAATGAGCCCACGGACCATCGAACATGGACTTAAAGACGACAATGGCCCTCCGGATTGTCGACTTGTCACTAAACCTTCACAATTGCAAAATATACAACATAAAAAACATTAGGATCGGTTTATTATGTACTAGAATAAATAATATATCACATCTACTTACCTCCCGCTTCAGACAACAAAAGTGGTTGTCGCTGACTCGGATGGGGCGTCTGTGATGCAACATTCGGGCCTTTAACCCTCGAGCACGCTGCAATCGACGACGTCTGAAGCCCGTCATTAGACTGGATCTGATCTAGTCCATCTTCGGTAGCTGCAACAAAGGTGGACTCGTCGGCGTGGGGGTCACCACGCCCGGCGGAGCTGCTACTGCCCCTACCCCTACTACCCCAATAAGGGCGTCCCGACATCTAAAAATAGAGAATGGTTAGCACACAATGATATAAGTGTATATAAATCATAAGACCCAAAAATATGAGTGTACAAACATATAATAATGATATAATTATTCTGAATAATGTATACATAAGAAAGACACACTAGTTCTCAGACGAGTGATCAGATAACATAAGTTCGTCTTCGTTATATTCATCGTCGTTCACGTCTTCAAATTCTTCTTCCTCGTCACTAGCTTCGTGATCTGATGCATCTTCCTCGTCGTTAGATTCGTCATTTGTGGCGACTACGTTGAGCTCCCCAGTGATAAGAGGGACGGAATTGAGGTCCTCATTTACCCAATTGTTTGTATTATGAGTTATCCGTTCGTTGATTTGAAAGAACGGTTCTCCATCCACGTTATCATCATCCAACTCATTGATAGCCCTTTCTGCAACTTCATATATTCCACAGGTTTTGGTCTTCATAACTGCCCAGCAGTTCTTTAAATTCTTACTTCCTGAAAGATAGGGTGTGTAATACACTTGTTCCGCTTGTGATGCTAGGACGTAATAGTCCTCACCTCTGAGTCTGGACTTGTATTTGATATCAACCAACCCATGTTTAGGGTCGACTCTAACTCCCTATGGACTATCAAACCATGTATACTTGAACAAAACTACAACACAACAACCCACACCATAATACTCCACCTCTAACACGTTGTCCAATAATCCGTAATAGTCAAACTCATAGTCGTCATAACAAGATCCTCTCACACATACATGTAACACCCTCAATTCTGGAAATGACAACTAATTTAAAATTTTCTAAATACACCAATAAATGATTCATCTGCAATCACAAGTTAAGATTTAATCTCAATACACACATTCATTCTATACATACAGTCTATAACAAGGACGGGTGCTACTAAAACCCAATAATAGTCACTATCTCCAAACCGCGGAACACTTCACCAAATACTTACACTTGTGAAAAACTAAGCACATCACTTCATAGCACCGCTAGAACCAAACCCCCAGCTGAAACCTGATGCACATGCCGACAAATAAAAAGATTAGGCTTAACGCCTAGTGAGCTCAAGAGTTTTCAACATATATAAATTAATCATTTAGAAAGGGAGGATGCAACCAAAATCATAATATTTCAAATGATATGCTTCACTTATGAAAACGACTCGTTTATCAATAATTATGCATTTTAAACGAAAGAGACACCGAATAATCGATAACCAAACCAAACTGTTTTAAAGGCGAAGATCCCAATATAAAACGTTCTTTCGTAAATTTAAGTTCAACTCAAAACTTGCTCAAAATGAAAATAGGAAGAGGACTCCCAATTTTATAAAACACGGGTAAAATGTTATATTTCGAAATACCCAACACGGGTGGAACATGACAGACTTACGTTCCTATGGATCCATTACAACACTGTCTAACATTACATGACTCCAATTGAAAGACCAAAGCTCCCAAAACATGTAACTCTCAAATGCCACGAAAATGCACCATCATACTCAAAACCCCACAACGGTTATTAATCCGTACATATGTCCTCAATATTCAATTTAGTCAAAACCGAACCAAAGGCCCAACAATTTACGTAAACCCCAAATGAAAGCAGTAGTAAACATTGAAACACGTTTGACCAACTATCATGCAAGCACAACGACCAAAAGTATGATTAACTCAAATCTCATCATTGGTTGAGGCAAACCATTTTCCAAATGAACTCACACCCTTATATTTCCAAAATGCCTCATAACGCGATAATATGCATTTTCTGAAAAGGTTTATAAGATCAAATACACAAAATGACACTTACGTCAAATGAACTCTGACTATATATGTAAAATCATCAATGAAACCTTTCAACATGATTTATTTATCAGAATTCCCAAAAATCCCAAAATGGGTGTTTCACCATGTTTGTAAAACTAAATGTTTCAAAATAACCAAAACTTATCAGGTGATCAGCAGTTAACAATTTCATGTAAAACACAAAGCACTTTAAAATAAACATTTTAGCATGTATACCGTTTTCACAAATCAACTTGAACTCACCTTGCTAGATTTAGGCTAAATCTAGATTTTACCCCATTTTGAGCTTTCTTGACGAAACTTGAATCCTCCAAGCCAAAACCTCCAAAACCTATATCCAAACATTTTCAACCGTAAATAACCATATTCAACCATATAGAAACATTCCACAAACATTTTACATCAAAACTTCAACTTATACCCAAAACCCTAATTTTGACCTAACTCCTCCAAAATCTTCCAAACCGAAAATAGAGAAACATAATACTTAAAAAATCACCAATGGAGCATTTAAATCACCTAATATGGTTTGGAAATGGAGAGGATGAACTTACCACTTAGGTTTTGGTGAAAACCTATAAAACTTAGAAATCTTCAAGAAATGATGGAAGAACACATGAACTAGCATATGAGGTTGAGATCACAAATTTGATGGTGAAGAAGCACCTTGAAATCCATGGAAATGGCCTTAAAATGAGTAAGGGTTTGTGGGTAATGAAGAAGAAGCGATTTGAGAGAGAATGAGGAAGTTTTGGAGAAGAGAATGAGAAAGAAGGCTGAGAATTCGCATTTAACAACACCCTGGTGCCCAAGTGCGACATTGACCATGCGACATTGCCCTGGGAAATGTCACTAGTCGTAGTCGCTGGTGTGTACCAGGGCACGGTACACTCCATGCGATTGTGACAATGCGATTGTGACTCATCATAGTCGTCGGGCATTGTCGTAGGACCTTTTCGGAGCCTCGAAACTCGACTTTTTCACTGCCAATACTCCCGATACTCCAAGGGACTTTAAACAAAACATTTCCCAACAAAACCACACTATTTACAAGGCATAGAAACGTCCGGGTGACAATTACTTACCGAAAATTACGGGTGTTACAATACACCACTATTATGTGTGACACGCCCAACAACATGTGTTACCGTATAAAAATTGTAACCATTGAAAAATATCCCTTATGCGACCAAGTATATTGGCCCGGTCCACGTGCTAGGGATTTCAAATGATCGGAGAAATCGGCTGATCCGAGCATGACCTATAAAACCACAAATAAGAAATAAGTTACATATATGTAACATTACATACGTAAATTTCATATTTTTGTACTCACGTGTTGTTCGAACTGTAACACCCTGGATTTTCAATACATTTATATCGTTGTTAATCTCGTGTTTAACTCATAATCGTTATCATCGTATTCAGTATAACGTACGAGTTTATGGTTTCGGTGAATTGTGAAAGTTCCAGTAAGTTTCGCGACTTGCTCGCGACTTAGAGTCACGGCATAAGTCGCGATGTTCACTGTTGTATTGTGGGTTTTGGTATGTCGCGAGTTGCATGGGGAACAGTAGTCGCGGCATAACCCGCAACGTTCACTGTTGGGTTGAGTTATTGGGCATTTCGCGAGTTGCACCGCGACTTGAAGTCGCGGCATAACCCGCGACATTGCCTGGACCGACTTAAGGGTTTTAAAACTCAAAATATCTCATTTGAGTTTCAGAATTAACTCTCTCTCTCTTCTCTCTCTCTCTAAAATCCTTTCTCTCTCTCTACGTTTGGTGATTATTACCTAATTTCGATCCGAGGTTCCGGTGTAGAAAGCTTCGTCTTGTCTAAAGGGTCGATATCTGGTTCTTCGGGTTTTCGTATAAACCTATTGGGTGAGTTCCTACTACCATTTTACAAACTTTATACATGTCAAAACTCTTATTTAAGAAATCTGAAGTATTTCTACGGTATGATTTTATGTTCTCTACATTTTGATATAAATGAAGTTTTTGGTGATTTTCGGGGTTCCCGATCAGTTTTGACTAAAATGACTGGTTCCGCCTTATTAAAGTAAAATGATGTTTTACTTGCACATTATGTGATTATGTAAAAAGAATGTTTATGAACTCATTTTAATGATTTTCATTCTTACCAGAAGTTGAACTGGAAATGACATTTTGTTATAAAATGTGTTTATACCATATGACTATCTATGGTTGGTCACATAAGTTGTTGTGACGAGTTTGTACCATTACTAGTGGATCCCTAGGTTTTGAGTCGACTTATATTTCATTATTTGAGGTTACCAAGTAATGTAAATATGGAACTACATGTGCATTAAATTGTGAGGTTCTGGAAAGAAGGTTTATGACCTTGTTTTAATGGATTTTTATTCTTATCAACCGTTATCTTGGAAATGCTCATTTTAAAAGATTTCCGTTTGGATGAACATATTTATATCTCTTGAAATTGATAAACTGTATGTTCTCACTAGGCTTTAAGCCTAACACTTTTCTCAAATGATATGTATAACAGGTTTCCCTTAGCGGTGGGTTGCCAAGGGTTTTGAGAGACGGGCTTGGTCTTGAGGCATTTTGAGATGACTAAGTGTTGATAGTTGGGCATTTGTTAAGTCCCATTCTTTTGATGAATATTGAATCGTCAACTGATGTAATCTAGATAGTTATATTTAGATTAGTTGTTGATGAACCCTATATCAGTACAGGTTTTGTTGTATAGTCTTAAAGACTGGTACCCTTTTTGGAAGGTTTATATCAATACAAATGTCATGTTGCCCATTTTGAGAAGTTTTAATTTACTCTGAAATTTAGGATGTTACAAGTTGGTATCATAGCTCTAGTTTAAGTGATCTAGGCATGAATGTAAGATGTCTAGACTTAGACTGAGTATGTTAAGTATTGATTCGTGAGTTTGGGTAGAACTTCTAAGATGAGTTAGTCTTAGAGTCGACGAAAATTGTAGTTGTCGAACGTTGTGGCAATGGTGACAAGAACTTTTATGTATTGTATGTTCATAATTCCACTTTCAGAATTAACTCTCTCTCTCTTCTCTCTCTCTCTAAAATCCTTTCTCTCTCTCTCTCTCTCTACGTTTGGTGATTATTACCTAATTTTGATCCGAGGTTCCGGTGTAGAAAGCTTCGTCTTGTCTAAAGGGTCGATATATGGTTCTTCGGGTTTTCGTATAAACCTATTGGGTGAGTTCCTACTACCATTTTACAAACTTTATACATGTCAAAACTCTTATTTGCGAAATCTGAAGTATTTCTACGGTATGATTTTATGTTCTCTACATTTTGATATAAATGAAGTTTTTGGTGATTTTCGGGGTTCCCGATCAGTTTTGACTAAAATGACTGGTTCCGCCTTATTAAAGTAAAATGATGTTTTACTTGCACATTATGTGATTATGTAAAAAGAATGTTTTTGAACTCATTTTAATGATTTTCATTCTTACCAGAAGTTGAACTAGAAATGACATTTTGTTATAAAATGTGTTTATACCATATGACTATCTATGGTTGGTCACATAAGTTGTTGTGACGAGTTTGTACCATTACTAGTGGATCCCTAGGTTTTGAGTCGACTTATATTTCATTATTTGAGGTTACCAAGTAATGTAAATATGAAACTACATGTGCATTAAATTGTGAGGTTCTGGTCGTTAACAAATCATAGAACTACATGTGCATTAAATTGTGAGGTTCTGGCCGTTAACAAAATATAGAACTACATGTGCATTAAATTGTGAGGTTCTATATAGTAACCAAAACGAAGAACTAACGATTCAATATTCATCAAAAGAATGGGACTTAACAGATGCCCAACTATCAACACTTAGTCATCTCAAAATGCCTCGATACCAAGTCCGTCTCTCAAAACCCTTGGCAACCCACCGCTAAGGGAAACATGTTATACATATCATTTGAGAAAAAGTGTTAGGCTTAAAGCCTAGTGAGAACATACAGTTTATCAATTTCAAGAGATATAAATATGTTCATCCAAACGGAAATCTTTTAAAATGAGCATTTCCAAGATAACGGTTGCAAGAGATGATGGCACAACTCCAAGAACTTTTGGAGAAGGGTTTCATCAGACCGAGCTCGTCACCTTGGGGAGCTCCGGTCCTGTTCGTCAAGAAGAAAGATGGCATGATGAGAATGTGCATCAATTATCGTGAGTTGAACAAAGCAACCGTGAAGAACAAATATCCGCTTCCGAGAATAGACGACTTGTTCGATCAACTTCAAGGGACGGGATGTTTTTCCAAGATTGAAGCTATGATGAACTGGGAACCTCCCAAGAGTCCGTCCGAGATCCGAATCCTTTCTGGGTTGTGGACCACCAGAGTTTTCGGGTTCCGAAGACCCGGTTGCATGTATTAAGTGGATCCGAGCGGTCGAACAGACTTTCGGTTCATCCGAGTGTGGTGATGACCAGCGGGTGATATTCGGTACACAACTGCTCAGGGATACCGCACTGACATGGTGGAATGTAATCCAATCTACTCTCTCTCCTACCGTTCTGGCCCAACTGACTTGGGGCGAGTTCAAGGTGAAATTACTGGAGGAATATTGTAATGAGATGGCTATGGATCGGATTGAGGCAGAATTTCGAGCACTCGTAAAAGGGAATTTGATGGTGAGGGAGTATACCCGTCAATTCATGGACAAGCTGGGGTTAGTGGGGCATGTGGCCTCCACTGAGAAAGAGAAAATTAAGGCCTATCTGAAAGGTTTACCGTCGGACATGATGACTATGGTCCGAAACTCGAAGGCCTCTAACCTTCGGGAAACCATTGAGGAAGCGCAGTTTATGGAAGAGGTTTACGCGAAGAGTAAACCAGAGAAGGCGGTAGTAGTTACTAAAAAGAGAAAGTGGGAAAGCAGTTCTGCTCATCCCAGGAGATCCCGACCTTTTGTCGGAAATCGAAGCTTCAGCAGTCAGTAGGAAGCTAGATGGTGCCAAAAATGCCGAACCAAGCACCACGGTAACTGTACCCCTTCTCAGTCTTGTTATAAGTGTGGAAAGTCTGATCACGTCACCCGTGACTGTCCGATCAGAGGAATTGTCTGCTATGAGTGCAAGACACCGGGGCACGTAAAAAGAGATTGCCCAAAGCTTGTGTCGAGTAGCGCGACGGCAAAAAGGGAGAACCCTCCTAGGGTTCCGGGTCGAGCATTTCAGATGACGGCTGAAGAGGCCAAGGCATCCGCTGATGTGGTATCGGGTACATTTCTTATAAACTCTGTACCTGCTCGTGTTTTATTCGATACGGGTGCCAGTTTCTCTTTCATATCTGAGTTGTTCCGTCAAAAGATTGCTATGCCCGCTACTAGTCTTAAGGATGCATTAGTAGTAGAGATAGCTGATGGTAGTCAAGTTCTGATCCGTAATGTTCTGAAGAAGTGTACTCTCGGAGTCGAAGGGAGAGAATTCTCGATTGATTTACTGCCAATGTTAATCGGAGGTTTCGATGTGGTAGTCGGTATGGATTGGTTAGCGAATAATCATGCCGAGATCATGTGTTCTAAAAAGTTAATTCGACTTCCCAATCCCTGTGGAGAAGTCGTTATGATCTATGGTGAGAAGAGAAAAGGTGATGTGGCAATAATCACAATGGCTAAGGCACGCAAGTGCTTAGTAAAAGGATGTTCATCTTTCCTAGCCTACGTGATCGACACCAAGTTAGAAAAGTCAAAGCTGGTCGATGTGAAGATTGTGCGCGAGTATCCAGATGTCTTTCCTGACGACTTGCCTGGATTACCACCTGATCTTCAAATAGATTTTCGGATTGATCTCGTGCCAGGAGCAGCTCCTATCGCTAGAGCTCCTTATCGACTAGCGCCGTCAGAGATGCAAGAGATGATGGCACAACTCCAAGAACTTTTGGAGAAGGGTTTCATCAGACCGAGCTCGTCACCTTGGGGAGCTCCGGTCCTGTTCGTCAAGAAGAAAGATGGCATGATGAGAATGTGCATCGATTATCGTGAGTTGAACAAAGCAACCGTGAAGAACAAATATCCGCTTCCGAGAATAGACGACTTGTTCGATCAACTTCAAGGGGCGGGATGTTTTTCCAAGATTGACTTACGTTCAGGTTATCACCAAGTAAAAGTAAGAGAATAAGATGTTTCGAAGACAGCTTTCAGAACGCGTTACGGCCATTACGAGTTCCTTATAATGCCTTTTGGTCTAACGAACGCACCGGCGATATTTATGGACTTGATGAATAGGGTGTGCCGACCGTTCCTCGACAAGTCGGTCATCGTATTCATTGATGACATACTCGTGTACTCTAAAAGCAAGTTGGAGCACGAACAACACCTTCGCGAAGTTCTCGAGGTGTTGAGAAAAGAAAGATTGTACGCCAAGTTTTCCAAATGTGAATTCTGGCTTGAAGAAGTACATATTCTGGGTCACGTTGTCACTCGGGACGGAGTGAAAGTGGATCCTTCCAAGATTGAAGCTATGATGAACTGGGAACCTCCCAAGAGTCCATCCGAGATCCGAAGTTTCTTGGGTCTGGCGGGTTATTACCGGAGATTCATTCAAGACTTTTCAAAGATCGCATCATCATTGACAGTTTTGACTTAAAAGAACGTGAAGTTTGTTTAGGCTGAAGAGCAAGAGAAGGCTTTCCGTGTCCTTCAAAAGAAATTATGTGAAGCTCTGATCTTATCATTACCTGAAGGGTCAGAAGACTTTGTGGTCTATAGCGACGCTTCGAAGATGGGTTTAGGTTGTGTGTTGATGCAGCGTGGCAAGGTAATCGCTTACGCCTCGAGGCAACTTAAGATACACGAGAAGAACTATCCTACCCACGATTTGGAGTTAGCAGCGGTGGTGTTCGCCCTGAAACTTTGGCGACATTACCTCTATGGCACCAAATGTACACTCTATACTGATCACAAGAGTCTAAAGTATGTCTTTGATCAAAAGGAGTTGAATATGAGACAACGGCGGTGGCTCGAGTTACTTAAGGATTACGATTGCGAGTTGCTTTACCATCCTGGTAAGGCAAACGTGGTAGCCGATGCGTTAAGTCGGAAGGACTATAGCGGTTGTATTCGGGCTAACCATTCAAGAATCGAGCTAGTGTCTAGTCTTATTGAAAAGATCAAGACGTCACAAGTTGAAGCGTTGTTAGAAGAGAATCTTAAAGAGGAAGTCATGATGAAGCAGCATTTACTCCTAACGGAAGACAGCCGTGGGGTAAAACTGTTCAACGGTCGTGTATGGGTACCCAAAGTTGGGGGTAACCGTGATCTTTTGCTTGGAGATGCTCACAAGTCCAAGTATTCCATTCATCCGGGAAGTACGAAGATGTACAGGGACTTGAAGTTGCATTATTGGTGGCCGGTAATGAAACTTGATGTGGCGCGTTATGTGGAGCGTTGCGTTACATGCTCGCAAGTTAAGGTCGAACATCAACGACCGTATGGGAGTCTGCAGTCTTTAGAGATTCCCGAGTGGAAGTGGGAGCATATCACCATGGAATTCGTGACGAAGTTACCAAAAACTCTTCGAGGTCACGATACCATTTGGGTGATAGTTGATAGATTGACAAAGAGCGCTCACTTCTTGGCCATGCGCGAGACATTACCGATGGATAAGCTAGCAAAATTGTACATCGATGAAGTAGTCTCGAGGCACGACATTCCATTGTCGATCATGTCGGATCGCGACAATCGGTTTACTTCGAACTTTTGGGAGGGGTTTCAAAAAGAGCTTGGTACTCGAGTTAAGTTGAGTACGGCTTACCATCCACAAACCGACGGGCAAAGCGAGAGAACGATCCAGACGTTGGAAGACATGTTGAGGTCTTGTGTCATCGATTTCGGGGGTAGCTGGGACTCTCACCTACCTTTGGTAGAGTTCGCTTACAACAATAGTTACCACTCGAGTATTGGAATGGCACCTTTTGAAGCGTTGTACGGACGAAAGTGCCAAACTCCCGTGTGTTGGCTTGAAGCGGGAGAAAAGCAGTTCGTTGGACCTGAAATCGTGCAAGAGACGGCCGATAAGGTCAAATGTATACGTGAAAGATTGAAAGCGGCGCATGATCGGCAAAAGAGTTATGCCGATAAGAAGAAGCGACCGATGGAATTCCAAGTGGGCGATCGTGTGTTGCTTAAGGTATCGCCGTGGAAGGGTATTATACGGTTCGGAAAGCGTGGGAAGCTGAGTCCCCGTTTCCTCGGACCTTTAAAAGTGCTCAAACGGGTAGGTTTGCAAGCTTACCAATTGGAACTACCGCCAGAGTTAAGCAGAATCCACAAAACGTTTCATATTTGTTACCTTCGGAAATGTTTGGCGGAAGAGGAAAGCGTTATTCCTCTCTCCGAATTGACAGTTGACGAGGGTAACCGTTGTGTGGAAGAACCCGACGCTATCTTGGAGAGAAAATCTAAGAAGTTGCGTCACAAAGAAGTCACGTTGGTCAAGGTGCAGTGGAAGCATCACCGGGGAGCAAATGTGACGTGGGAATCCGAAGAGGATATGAAGCGAAGATATCCTCACCTTTTTGTATAAGTGTGGATTTCGGGGACGAAATCATTCCCAAGTTGGGGAGGATTGTAACACCCTGGATTTTCAATACATTTATATCGTTGTTAATCTCGTGTTTAACTCATAATCGTTATCATCGTATTCAGTATAACGTACGAGTTTATGGTTTCGGTGAATTGTGAAAGTTCCAGTAAGTTTCGCGACTTAGAGTCGCGGTATAAGTCACGATGTTCACTGTTGTATTGTGGGTTTTGGTATGTCGCGAGTTGCATGGGGAACAGTAGTCGCGGCATAACCCGCAACGTTCACTGTTGGGTTGAGTTATTGGGCATTTCGCGAGTTGCACCGCGACTTGAAGTCGCGGCATAACCCGCGACATTGCCTGGACCGACTTAAGGGTTTTAAAACTCAAAATATCTCATTTGAGTTTCAGAATTAACTCTCTCTCTCTCTTCTCTCTCTCTCTAAAATCCTTTCTCTCTCTCTACGTTTGGTGATTATTACCTAATTTCGATCCGAGGTTCCGGTGTAGAAAGCTTCGTCTTGTCTAAAGGGTCGATATCTGGTTCTTCGGGTTTTCGTATAAACCTATTGGGTGAGTTCCTACTACCATTTTACAAACTTTATACATGTCAAAACTCTTATTTAAGAAATCTGAAGTATTTCTACGGTATGATTTTATGTTCTCTACATTTTGATATAAATGAAGTTTTTGGTGATTTTCGGGGTTCCCGATCAGTTTTGACTAAAATGACTGGTTCCTCCTTATTAAAGTAAAATGATGTTTTTCTTGCACATTATGTGATTATGTAAAAAGAATGTTTATGAACTCATTTTAATGATTTTCATTCTTACCAAAAGTTGAACTGGAAATGACATTTTGTTATAAAATGTGTTTATACCATATGACTATCTATGGTTGGTCACATAAGTTGTTGTGACGAGTTTGTACCATTACTAGTGGATCCCTAGGTTTTGAGTCGACTTATATTTCATTATTTGAGGTTACCAAGTAATGTAAATATGGAACTACATGTGCATTAAATTGTGAGGTTCTAGCCGTTAACAAATCATAGAACTACATGTGCATTAAATTGTGAGGTTCTGGCCGTTAACAAAATATAGAACTACATGTGCATTAAATTGTGAGGTTCTATATAGTAACCAAAACGAAGAACTACATGTGCATTAAATTGTGAGGTTCTGGAAAGAAGGTTTATGACCTTGTTTTAATGGATTTTTATTCTTATCAACCGTTATCTTGGAAATGCCCATTTTAAAAGATTTCCGTTTGGATGAACATATTTATATCTCTTGAAATTGATAAATTGTATGTTCTCACTAGGCTTTAAGCCTAACATTTTTCTCAAATGATATGTATAACAGGTTTCCCTTAGCGGTGGGTTGCCAAGGGTTTTGAGAGACGGGCTTGGTCTCGAGGCATTTTGAGATGACTAAGTGTTGATAGTTGGGCATCTATTAAGTCCCATTGTTTTGATGAATATTGAATCGTCAACTGATGTAATCTAGATAGTTATATTTAGATTATTTGTTGATGAACCCTATATCAGTACAAGTTTTGTTGTAAAGTCTTAAAGACTGATACCCTTTTTGGAAGGTTTATATCAATACAAATGTCATGTTGCCCATTTTGAGAAGTTTTAATTTACTCTGAAATTTAGGATGTTACAAGTTGGTATAACCAAGTAGAAAACCTTTCATCATGAGCTTTATCTTGTGCAACTGCATCAAGATGAGGTTCTCTTTGTCGTATCCACTCATCGAATGTAATGGTTTGACTATTTAAAAGTCAAACCGCAGGTGTCAACGAAGTTAGAAGTCTATTGAACACTACATGTAATGGTTTGTCAAACCGCAGGTGTCAACGAAGTTAAAAGACAAACCATAGGTTTAGAGGAGTTTTGGATTACTCTAAAAGTCAAAACTGTAGGTTACAATAAAAAAAGGTATTTTGGAAAGTTTAAAACCCTGCGTGTAATGGTTTGACTATTTAAAAGTCAAAACGTAGGTGTCAACGAAGTTAGAAGTCTATTGAACACTACGTGTAATGGTTTGCCTTCTTGAAAGTCAAACCATAGGTGTAGAGGAGTTTTGGATGACTCTAAAACTCTAAGTGTAATGATTTGACTATTGGAAAGTCAAAACCGTAGGTTATTATCAAAGAAAGGTGTTTTGGAAAGTTTAAAACCCTGCGTGTAATGGTTTGACTATTTAAAAGTCAAATCATAGGTGTCAACAAAGTTAGAAGTGTATTGAACACTACATGTAATGGTTTGCCTTCTTGAAAGTCAAACCATAGGTGTATAGGAGTTTTGGATGACTCTAAAACTTTAAGTGTAATGGTTTGACTATTGGAAAGTCAAACATATGTTTTTTAAAATTTCGGCGGCATAACAGCTATAAAATGAATATTTTCGTATATTAACCTAATGTTTGCCCAACAATTGGCAACCCAACTAAAATAAATAAATAAAATAAAGTATAATCAAATCCCAAATCATACCAAATGTTTCCATTTATCAACCTAATGTTTGTCCAATAATTGGCAACCTAACTAATTAATATCACAAGTTTATCAAACCAAATCATACCAAAACATTTTCACAAAAACCAAATCATAAGCTAAACTCATAAAAAAACATTATCACAAGTTTATCAAACAAAAAATGACGTTTTAATAAGCTAAAAGAATTAATATCAATTTGAATATACAATATGCTCATATCAATTTCAATTGTTCATGGCCAAATGACTGTCGCCAAGCCATATCAACTTGCCTACCTCATAACAGTTACACCTAAACTAAAACAAGTGTCAGTACTTGCATATGATGGAAGTATCAAAGGTTTTGATGTTTACCTTTTCTATTGATGATGGTCCATTTTATTTTGTACTAACACACATACAAACATATTAATCAAATTGATTATTAACAAACATAAACACACACAGATTATTAATCAGATTAACACACACACACAGATTAATCAGATTAACAAACACACACACACACACACACAGAGAGAGAGAGAGATTTATACACACACAAAGATTATTTACAAACATACATACACACACACACACATATTTATAGACACACAAATTATTAATCAGATACACAAACATATTTATACACACACAGATTAATCATATTTACATGAACAAGTGGAGGTGGTCGTCGTCGGTGGCTGTGAGACGAGGGTTGTGAGAGTTCGAGCGATGGTCGTCGCCGGTGGCTGTGGAGGTGAGGTCGACGAGAGGAGAGGTCGAGAGGGAGAGTAGCAGTGAGGAGAGATCGAGAGGGAGAGGGCTGGGGAGTTCGTGGTGAGAGAGAGGGTTGTGGAGAGATCGAGAGGGAGAGGATTGTAGATAGATCGAGAGGGAGAGGGTTGTGGAGAGATCGAGAGGGATAGTCGCTGGAGGGAGTCTGAGAGATCGAGAGGGATGATCGAGTGAAATTAGGGCTTTATGTGCCCGCTATTTTTTTTTGAAACTTCGGAAATTTACCGACGGATGGATTTCAACCGTCGGTGATTACCGACGGATTTTATTTTTTTAAATTAAAAAAATACTTTTAAATTAATTAATTATTAAATAAATTAGCATATAGTATTTAATATTAACATTATTAAATAAATTATTAATTAATTTATCAAGTTATATTTAAATTGACTAAAATACCTCTGAAGTAACTGGACTTAACGGAAACAGTTAACATATGTTATCTTTTCCCGTTATTTCCAATTAGACCAGGGACCAAACGTGTTATACACACATACATACATACATACATACATACATATATACACACACACATACATACATACATACATACATACATACATATATATACCCCTAAAGTAACTAGACTTAACGGAAACAGTTAACGGTCGTTATCTTTTCCCGTTAATTCCAGTTAGATCAGGGACCAAACGTGTTATACACGCATACATACATCTATACACATACATTCATACATACATATATACATACATATATATACACACACACATATATATATATATATACACACACACATATATATATATATATATATATATATATATATATATATATATATATACCCTTAACTAACTGGACTTAACGGAAACAGTTAACAGTCGTTATCTTTTCCCATTAGCGGAAACATGTACATGACATTCAGACATTTATATGCATACAACATATACATATACATACAAGCAATACATATGTATATAATACACCTATAGACATACATACATACATATGCATATATATGACATATACATACTATACACATATATATAGACATATATATATATATATATATATACACACACACACATACATACATATATAGACATGATATAGACGTATGTGCTATATACATACAAGCAATACATATGTATACAATACATCTATAGACATACATACACATATACACAAACATAGACATGCATGATATAAACATATATGTGTTATATACATACAAGCAATACATATGTATACAATACATCTATAAACATACATACATATATAGACACATACATAGACATGATCTATAGACATATATACATACATACATACATACACACATGACATAGACATGATATATAGACATACATACTACATATCATATACATACATACATACTTGATCACATACGTACATACATACATGATCACATACGTTCATACATAATTGATCACATACGTACATACATACATACATACATACATACATACATACATACATACATGATCACATACGTACATACATACATACATACATGATCACATACATACATACATGAGGTTGGAAAAAATAAATAAAGTTATTACCGACGGAAATCCTTAATGCCGTATGTAATCCATCGGTAATTTGCGACGGATTACCGACGGACATCAGAAAAAAATAATTATTTATTAAATTATTAAATTTACCGACGGATTTAAATATTTAAAAAACAAAAATAAAATAAATTTATGTTCGTCGGTAATCAGTCGGAAATGGATATATTTACCGAAGGATCACCGACGGATAGTGTATCCGTCGCAAATGTTATTTATCCCTCGGTGTTCCGTTGGAAATTACCGACGGATGTTGTCCGTCGGAAATAGTTGGTCGGAAATAAGCAATTTTCCAGTAGTAGGTTGGACGATGTTGATGGAGGAGCCGATGTGTATAATTGTTCGTCACTAATAAATACATCGACGTGATTAGTTTGTAGTATTTTTGTTTGAATAATTGTTAGTTGAAATAGATTTGAACAAATAACGTTTGTGCGTATTTACTAACAATAAGAATGTATATTAGTATCGTTATCCATATTAATGATTGAATTTCACAAACTCGTTTCATGCATGTTCAACTTCAATAAAAGGGGGTTAAACTTTCTTGGGGTTGTATGTGTTCATCAGTTCACACACTGACAATATTGGGTGCACTGTAGTTGTGATAAATTGTTTCATGACTGTTCAATATACTAACCACGAACGAATGTGAAACCAACCATGTGTCTGTTTACATAAATGGGTTCATCAGTTAAGTGTATCAACCATGAACAACAATGAAACCAACCATGTGTCATGAACACATATGAAATAGAATTAATGGTGCGAGATGAAGACAATTATGAACAATTATAAAAGGGGGTAAAAGTTCATGAGGTTGTATGGATTCACCAGTTCACAAACCGACTATATTTGGTGCATTGGTAGTGTGAGAGATTTTTTCATAAGTGTTCGATGTACCAACCATGTGTTCTTTTACTTGAATGTAAATGAACATATGTGAAAGCAAAAAAATACAAGACATGCAATCCATTAAATGAGAAGTATGTTAGGGGTGGTGGTGTTACTGATAAGCGAGTTTACACCTTCCTAAATCGGATTGCAAGTGTACGATGTCGAATCAAGTAATACGTACGTAAGTACGAGTATCAAACCAAATGAACCAGGTATTGAGTATAACAATGACTATATTAACTGGACGATCAAATTTTGATTTGATTTGGAACTAAATTGATTTGAATTAATTAAAAACACAAAACTAGTGACTTCTGAAGACTGAAGAAAAGAAAATTTTGATTGGAAAAAGGCAGTTGGAGATTGGAATCCTCTTGGGGTTCATCTTACACAAAGCATTGTAATTGTAAAGAGATTGAGTTCATACTTTAATGAAATTAATCACAAAAACAACTATTACACTCTCTCAAGCTATAATAACATTAATAAATGGAAATAAATGTTTCATCTCTCGATCTCAACAATTAATTCCCAGATACCAAGCAAAACAGGATTACTCAAGCTTTAGGGATGAATCGGTATATCTTTATCCAATTCTTACCCTAGGCATACAACATCAACATCGAATCTTAATAAACTTTTCTCAAAGGAAATCAATATCAATAAATCATTCACAAAAGCATTAAATTCATGTCATATGCTTCATTGAATACAAAATGAACTCAATACGGTTTTCAATCACATGTCTAAATGAGAAATAAACCCAAAAATTCATCCAACCCCCAACATCTAAGAATTAGTTCATGTTGGGGGGTGGTGAAAAACAAAACATTCAACAAAGAAATCACGAGACTCGCATTTAGGTCTGACAAAACTGTGCCGAAGTCGGCCGCGTCCAAAATCTTGTGCGGGTACTTAAATTCGCTCAGGACTCGCATTTAGGTCTGACTTCTCAAAACTTTGGCCCAATTAGACTTCAACAATCCCTTCCGACTCGGGTATCTATTCGTTCTTCATATCCTTCCATTTTTGGCTTGAATTCACCATGATTCTTCTTTTTTCTTCAATTAATCTCAACCTATACTTACTTCCAACAATTGGTTAAAACTATCACTATTTCCCTTTAAAACACACAATTTCACTTAATTTTAGATCATTAATAAGGTCGAAATCCGACCTTATCAGTTACAAAGTGTAACGTCCCAACACAAGCATAATATAGAATAAAGATAACATTCCAAAACAGGTCCCAATACAAAGCATATAGAAATAAGGTTAACATGGTTTAAAAAGGAAAAATAGTTCTATCACAGTCGAGATACTACGGGTCCACAACTAACACCGCCTTTAACCCGTCTGCCTCCGACCCTCTAGCTTTCAACACTTCTTTTTTCCCTTTGACGAAACCCCAACGACACCCTTACCTGGAAAATGGGTTTTAAGAAAAAATTGAAAGCGAGGGTTAAACCAAAAAGGTCAAGTGAATTCCCACCTCGGGCAGTTTAAAATTTGTTTGAGAAATCAAATAAGCAAACAATCAATTTAACAAGTACCAATTATTGCAAGATAATGAACCACAAACACTTCCGCAGCCGGAATTGGTTCCCGGATATTTGCAGAACAACCACACTAGGGGCCCCCAGTAGATCCCCTCTCGGCCCCCTAGTATATGCCGTCTCCGTGTGCACAGGAAACGAATTCCGAGCACATGGTTCAACCATCCCCGATGGTTTCCAGTAAGCCATGGCGTATTGCCATTCATTTTCTTCCCAAAGCGTACCACTCTCTTTCAAGGAGATATTTTCAACATTACTTTATCCCCTACTTGAAACTTAATTTAAATAAAAAAGTTACACATTACTACAAGTAAAAGTTTTAAAGTACAATATCATAAAATAAAAGATAATTTAAAATTTTCGAAGATACAATACCGTAATCTATATCTATACTTATATTACAAAAACGACATAAAAAACTCTTAATTACAACATTTTAAGCACAAGTTACAACTAATTAAAGCCGATTACTTAATTTACAATTTCTTAATGCTTTGGTACAACCTTTTCAAACACAATATCTCACATAATCATATATTTGTGGAATGGATACTCATTTATTAATATAACTATTTGTTTTTTTGGTGGATGATTTTATAAAATAGATTTTATATTAGCATAATCTATTTTAAATGTAGATTTTACATTTAAATCTATATTAATGAGATGTAATATAAAATCTTTTTTCTTCCGTATTTTTTTATATTACATCTCATAATGATTTTTCCATATTTTATTTTATAAAATATTTTTCCATATTATATTTTATAAAATATTTTTCCATATTTTATTTTATAAAATCTTTTTACATAATGAGATGTAATATAATTTTTTTTTTCTTTCGTATTTTTTTTGTTGATATAAAATCTATTTTATTTTATAAAATCTACACGTAATTTATATTAGCATAATATAAAATCTACACGTATTTTTTTTCACGAGCATTAAAAGAAAGAAAAAAGAAGATTGATATGAATTAAAAATAAAAATAACGAGATATACTAATAAATTATCGTATTCTTTAAAATAAAATAAAAATAACGAGATATAATAATAAATTATCGTATTATTTAAAATAAAAATATTCCGCAATACTTTCCAAATTAACCAAGTGTAAAGAAAATAAAATAGAAACGATGTAGATATAAAAATATTCTTCCATATTTTTAATATATTTACATTTAAATGTAAAATCGAAAATGAAAATAAAAGATTTTAAAATATTCTCTACATTCACTATAAATATATATAGCTTCTCTATGTATCATCCGAGTACAAGAAGTTGACGAACGGTCGAGTGTCAATGATGGAACCTACAACTGAACAATAGGTATTCCACTATATTTTTGTTTCTTTGAAAAACTACTTTTTTATATTTTTTTTTATTTACCGAGGATTTGTTTATATTTTTCAAAACCCACAATCATATTTTTCGAAGTAGGGGAATAATATATATATACATATCTTTATTTTTATCGACTAATACTATGAGGTCTTGAAGTCAATAGTCAGATAAATATGTTGTGAGACTATTACCAATATTATTGCATAAACTCATAACAACAAACGATTAAGAATATATGCAAGTTAACCACTTATGAAAATACATTCGTTTTTCACATTGTATTTCATTAACTGTTAACAGAGAAATTACGTTTCATTTTAACTCGATTCAATATTTCAACAAAAAATTTATCCTCCCGTCCAATGCACGGGCCCAACACTAATAAAAAATAATTTTAAAATATATACAGTATTAACGAAAATAAAATAAAATTTTATTAAAATTACTAGTGAAATATTTGTAGAGTCAAAACAAAGAGGCTCCGATTTCGGGCGGAGAATTCAATCTGCAACCATCATAGATTTCATCGACACCTCTTTCTTCTTTACTTGTACTTCATTGTTCTCACACTCTATCGCTCAACTGCTACGCCTAATTTCTTTCTTTGGCCTTCCCTCAGTTATTGCCGAGTGAGTGAGTTGTCTTCTTCCTTCTTTCATTCCTGATCTTCATCTTAATTTCCGCACTAACAACTCGGATCTTAGTTTTCACTGTAGTTGCTCAATCGCTATTTTTTTTAAAATTATTATTGGTGAATCTAATGTTGTGTTTTTGTACTCATAGATAAACAATATTGATCTTGTGTTTGTTGTTTCTGGCAGCGTTTGATATAAGACATGGATTCCGCCGCCATGACATTTTGCAGTAGTAAACCAATCTCCTCTCCTCCGGTATGTTTGGTTACTATCTTTTTGTAAACCGTCTATTTTGTTGTTATGTGTATGCGGAATTGTGTTATAGTTTGTATGCTTTTGTATAATGGATATTAGTAGAAGTGTAGGACAGTATGCGCAGTTTTATGGAATTTTCTGGTGGTTTCAGTGGGGGATGTTTGTTTTTTGTGCGTGTGAATTGATAAGGGTAATGGTTGATGCAAGCGTTTTGTGATAGTCAATTGATAAACCTGGTTTGGTTAAAGATGTAGGTTGAGATTTCTATCTCATTTCACCGTATGTAGTTGTCTTTTGATAGATCTTATAGGAAAGTACTGATCTACTATGTACATTTTGAGCAACGACCATTTACTTGGCTATATTGGATAGCTGCTAGCCCTAGCCTCCTTTGTAAAATTGAATTTTTTTTCTTTCTGCAAGAATCCATCTATCCAAATTCTACTTTTGATGGATGTATTATTGAAAAACATAATTGCTGGAGCTTCCGCTGGGATTACCAGAAGAGCTTTGCCAAGAAAAATATAAAATTGTAGTTGATTTACTATTAAGTTGTATAAAAAATCACAAACATGAGGTAATATTGCTTAATAAGTTGACACCCCCCCCCCCCCCCCCCCAAAAAAAAAAAAAAAAAAAAAAAAAGGCTCATCTAACTTGGGACAACCCAAAAAGGCTCATCTAACTTGGGACAAAGAGAGTATTGTCATTAGATGACTTGAGATTATGATGTGATATATCCTTGTGAAGGTATTTTCTTTTCACTCGTAATAGACTAGTAACTAGTTGTGTGTTTTGGGCTTGTGAGTGTGCAAATAATCAACTGAAACCAAATCCACACAACCTTCAAGAAAAGTTTTGTTGCAATATTTAGTTTTTGTAGGGTATTTACAGAGTTGACATTGGATTACTGCTTTATCATGTTTATTTCTAATGAACTTTCCTTGCATGCATGTTAGGGTCACTGTGTTTGGCTTTGTGTTTGTACTAAACTGCCTACTGGGTTAATGAATTTTCGTTGGTATGTACGTTTTCTGATTAGTGTTCACATGTGATGTTTGATGGTAGGGTTTATTCATTGGGAGGTCTAGTGTAACTTCTAGTGGAATCAAGAGCTCCCAGTGTAACTTCTTGGTGGGAAGTAAGGTGAGCTTTCCTAGGCAGAGAGTTCAGGCTTCTCAAAAAGTTCGTAGATCGGGGAAGCGTGAGGGAGCACTTGGTGTTACTTGCCGTGCTGAGAAAATTCTGGTGGCAAATAGAGGTGAAATTGCGGTGCGAGTGATTCGAACTGCTCACGAGCTAGGGATTCCTTGTGTTGCAGTGTACTCCACCATAGATAAGGATGCACTTCATGTGAAACTTGCTGATGAATCAGTTTGCATAGGGGAAGCTCCTAGTAGTCAATCGTAAGTCAACCTATCTCCATCACCTAAATAGCTGGAATTTTTAGTTCGCTTGGTTATAACTTGTCATAGTAATCATAATATTACTGGTCCTACTTGGAGGCCTTAAATTATACACTCCTGCAGCATACATGTTACTGGTTTAAAATGGAAATTATTCCATTCTGATGCTTGTTACAGACTGCTGTAGTTGTTGTCTTTATGATGCCAAGCAGTTAGAATGTGGTTCCTGCATGAAAGATGTCTTCTGTGGCTTGGGTTTTGTAATTTATCTGATATTGTTGCTCTCTGTTTAAGAGGATTCCCAATGTCCTTCTGCTCAGTGCTTAATCAGCTGCATCATTTTTATTACTTCACATTTCTTAAAAATTGCATGATTTGCATCAGATTCTGCCTAGTTAAGCTGCAAGCTACAAGGTAAAAACTAAAATCAAAATAGCCACACAATTCTTTCACTGGCTGTAAGGTGAACAGGTAATCAACTAGTGAGATTTTACTCTGGCCAC
The DNA here is from genome assembly GCA_023525745.1 of Arctium lappa. NCBI lineage: Eukaryota > Viridiplantae > Streptophyta > Magnoliopsida > Asterales > Asteraceae > Arctium > Arctium lappa. The sequence goes on along the minus strand of CM042052.1, from coordinate 84,350,032 downwards.
CACAGATAATTTGAAGAATTTTAAATCAATAGTTTGGCAATATTAATTCATGACTGTATGCTTTCACAGGACACTACTATCTAGCGCAAAGAATAGGCTACATGATTGGGATTTTGATAAAAAAAAGAAGCTTAGAACAAATTGTAGTTGCTGACAATTTCTACTGGCCTGGAATAGATCTGTTTCCCATTGAAAAAGTGGTGTGGTTTAATATCAACATATTTATGTTTCACTAGCAGAAAACATTATGGGTTACACTTGTAGGTTTTACCATGAGCAAAACTGGAAAGAATATAATCTCTACAGCTCTGTGCACTGACATTCAAATGGAATAGTGGCCAGTGTCCGTATACAATTAGGATTTTCCGCTGACCACTACCTCCTTGCTCTCGATAGTCCTTTTATCGTTATTGGGATTATAACATGCACAAAGATAAATAGGCACCAATAAGGCTTCACAAAAAAACAATAGAAGAATACTAAGTTTCCAACCATACATCAGAACATAAGCCATTCTGTGGAACAAATGATAAAGGATCTCTCCCTGGAAAGACAAGTTCTTTGGTGGATCCGTGGAGGTGAGAACACTCACTGAAATTCTGATTGACCTTGCCTGTCCATCATTCAGAGAGATTCTGCTCAGCAGTTGGGGATGTAACCAAGTATGAAGAGTTGTTTAGATTGGTGTCTACTGATCTCATTCAGATTGACCTTGCCGGACACATGCAGTGTTCTATCAACCTGACATTTCATGCAGGTGGAATCTTACTAAATATTGAATGTTGATTTTGAATAGATTAATAAAACAGAAGGACATGTTTTCCATTCATGTTAACAAGGTCATTTGTCAAGACTGGACAAAGCAAGCCATATGGAAAACCAGGCAGGCACAATAGGAATCTCTATTTGTTGGTTACCTGAGATGAGGGATGTTATGATCATCTATTCAGTAAACCTGAACATGTCTGTAAATATTCATATAAATTGACATTCGTGTGTCAATCATTAGCACCTTAGCTTGATTCCTATTATCATATGTTGTCACTTTTTCTTCGCAGGTACTTGCTGATTCCCAATGTCCTGTCCGCTGCTATCAGTCGTGGATGTACAATGTTGCATCCTGGTTATGGTTTCCTTGCTGAGAATGCTGTTTTTGTTGAGATGTGTAGAGAGCATGGAATCAACTTCATTGGGCCAAATGTAAGTATCTTATTGTTGTCAATAGAAACTGAAGGTGCATCTTCAGTTCTAACTCAGAAGAACCGAAGTCATGTATTCTGGTTGGCAATGAAACCTATTGATGATAATAAATGATTATTCTTTCAGTCAATACATGTTTTTTAAGTTTCAAGTTCTATGAAACTGTGTGTAGAGGAGGACACTATGATCATCTAACAGAGATAGTGGAAAAGCTAAAACAAGTAAAATATGGATATACAATCAACATTATGCTCCCTCTACTCTTTAACTCATGTGTATTATGCAATTTAATCAATCAGGTATTTTATAGTTGCTGTTACATATGTGGAATTTCTTAATATTACAATATATTTTGATTGTTTAACATACCTCTTTGCAGCCTGACAGTATTCGTGTTATGGGAGACAAAGCAACTGCTAGAGATACCATGAAGACTGCTGGTGTTCCAACTGTACCAGGAAGTGATGGACTATTACAGGTATTTAGATTCATTCACTTGGCATTATGATATTGAATTTCTTGACACCAAAGATCAACCTTTTTATTGATGTATTTTCATTGTCATAATAGAGCACCGAAGAAGGCATCAGACTCGCCGATGAGATTGGCTTTCCTGTGATGATCAAGGTAAGCTGTATATAATTTGTTAAACTGATGCATATTTTTGTTTAAGATGTTGGCAAATTGCAATATAATTCATCACTCCTTCATTTGCACATACAACTGTAGAATATTTCCCTTGATTTGGTGTTTTTCTGTAGTCATGTAGTGTGGCATTGACTTTTGAATAGTGATGTGGTTCTTGTCACCAATCACTGTCTGTCGGTAGTTTAAGATCTAGATAGGCTCTTCCATTTATTTTGCAGGAATGTGAGGATTACTCATGCACATCTAAATGCATACTTGCAATTATAGGGTTTTTTTCCCTTTCAAAGGCAAAGTTCTCTCTTTGCTCAAGAGTTGGTTGCATGTTGCATGCATCCTGAAGTTTTAGTCCGGAGCTCTTCCTCATGCCTGGATAAAGTTGTCATAGTTGAGGGAACTCTTATGCTACCTTTATTCTTCCTTTTGATGAGAAGATGTAAATAACATATAAAACATCTATGGAATATATTGTTGGAAGTGGGATAATTTCCTACTTTAAGGCTTAATTATTTAGCCAATATTATGCTATTTCTCTTCTAAAATATTTTGAACTTCAACAATTTTAATGGTTTTATCTTATAGACCACGGTCCATGTAGAAAACATAATTATTACTTTTTGTATCATAATAAATTTCTGCATTCCAAATAAACAACATTAATTACTTAAACAGAAAAGTTTTATGCAGAAGAAAAGGGACTGTTGGGACTTGTTTACACCAGAATTGAGATTGAATTTGTTATGTTGTACGTGGCGCTCCTAGTTGCAAAGTCCCTGTCTGCTATATGCCTATCAATGAGTTGGGTCTTCAATCTTCATCTAGATTTGATTTAACCCTATCCATTCTATAAACCAACAAACAGAATAAAGGGATCCTTTGATCCAATAAATGATCCAATAGGCCGAACCATTCAAGCGGATCAAACACTGGGATCGCTTCCATGATTTTTCTAGGTTGCATCCATTTAAGTATAGTCTCCAACTACCTCCCGCTGACTGGGCACTTTTCCATGTATGTCTAAATGACTATAGTCTCACTGCAGATCCATGTGGAATTGTAGATGGTCTCCAACCACCCTTACGTAACTTTAATAAAAATTGTCTCCACTTTTGCAGTACAAGTCTTTGAAGCATGGTACCATAGAAGGGGAGATGTATTTTTATTTGTATGATACAAAATGTGTTATAAAAAATATGTATAAGATATAAGTTTGAATATTATACTTTAAAAATGTAGCGTACAAACAAAGATGTGATTTTATTTATATGGTATACTGTGTTATAAAAAAACTTGTTGTACAATGGAAGTTTGGATCTATGCTCTATTGACTTGTATGGTGCAAGTGGAGATGTATTTTACTTGTATGGTTGAAGTTGTGTATTAAATATTGTATTTTCTCATCTTATGAAAACAAGTTAATAAGTTGGTCATAATGGGTCATTTTATATATGAGACAATAATAGCCCATAATCATTGGTATAATGAAATAGTTTCACATGTTATGTAGCTTCTGAGTTCATTGCAATCCAGTTAACACAAAATCTGAAACCATGAAAGCTTCTATCTCTATCATCTGATAACTTGGTGATCAAGTTCCAGTTTGAACTATCGATCCCCTATACCCCAAAAAAATCACTTTGAACTATCTATGTATCTTCAAAAGAAAAAGGGTGGGACGATATGAGTTATTTTGATAGAAAGCTTACCGGGTCATTAATAAATGTTTTATGCTCTGTAGGCTACAGCAGGTGGTGGAGGTCGTGGAATGCGTCTTGCAAAAGAGCGTGACGAGTTTGTGAAGTTGTTGCAGGTATTTTGTACTATTTACATCTAACTACGTTATACCCATCTCTCTTTTTTCTTTGCTTTTCTAATATAATCACATACAGCAACATTTTTGCAAGTTTTAGATGGTATAGATTCATATCCTACAGCCAACGTTTATTAATATGACTTGGACAATTGTTTTTGAACATTTATGTTTCTCCATTCTAGTTGTCAAACACTGCTTGATCTTTGAAAGTATGCCTTTGTTGCTTGTATTGTTCTCTAAACACGTTATATCCTTCTGGAAGTCGAATAAGTGCTGCATCTTTTACTGTGATGAATGAGTGCTGCATCTCATACTTTACTATTTAAACATTGTTCCTTAGTAGTTACCACTTGACCTAGGAGAAAGAAGAACGGAAAAGATTAATGCCCTACAATAACAGAGAGCAAAATAATATTATGGATATGTTGGCATTTAAGAAAATTGTGATACATGGTTGGAGCTGAGCTTAGATTGGATTTTCTCAGTATCATGGCAATTGCAGATATGGCATCCAGTCACTTACCAAAGAATTGATGCAAAGAATTGTCGAATCAATTAATTAAGCTATTTCATTATGTCCTTCAATACACAACTCTTTTGAAGACTTCTCCACATTATATATAGCATACAAGCATGTGAGCATGCTCTTTTTTCAAACCTACATCAATAGTTTTTCCACTCATGTTCTGGTTTCTAGTGCCAACTGCCAACCACTTGAGAAAGAAAATTTTGACTGTAATCTATCTATTGGCGTCTTGGAATTGTAAATCAATTATCATATTCAAAATGCTTTTTTTGTAAATACTGTTTCTCTAAGAAGCTCTCCTTTTGTTTGAATGTTTCTTTTAATAGCAAGCTAAGAGTGAGGCTGCAGCTGCATTTGGAAACGATGGTGTTTATTTGGAGAAGTACATTCAAAATCCAAGGCACATTGAGTTCCAGGTACCTGTTTTTTGTCGTAATGTTGCCGTCATCCTAAGTTCAACTTGATCACTAATTTAATGCTTACTCTATGTTTGGTCGGCGGGAAGTTCCATTCCATCCATTATTTTACAAGGGATGCACTTGCTGGCTGCATTGCAAATGAAAAGGAAAAAATTGCCCCTGGAGAGATCTATTATCATGGACAAAGAGTTTCCTATTGTTTGGACTGATGATATTTCTTGTCTGAAAGCGTTCCATGCAATTGGAGCATTAATTTGCTCCATTAATGGAAAAAGAAATATAAAATCAGGCTAATGGCCATCTGAAACGTTCCTAGTATGAATTCTGCATGTTTTAAAAAAGAGTGCTGTTATAATATTGCTGATGTCTGACATGATATCTTATCGTGTAGTAAAAAGATTATATTCTCTATGGTGTTAATATATTATCCTACAACTAACCGAAGGATCTACAGCTAGCTAAATTAGAGGTTCATATGATCATTAAAAGACTGAAGTTATCATCACTCACTCCACTATCAAATGTTTTATTCAACTGTTTATAACATCATATTTTTTTATGGATTGATGTTGTTTGTTTAATTAGCAATAAAAATGAACACGGGTCTTTATTTTTTGGGCTTGTGAAAGTAGCACACCTGTCTTAGAAGCTGAATCATTCATGAACTACAACACAAAAGAACAGTTGTGGAAGGTAGAAGAAATACAATGGGGGAAAACATGGTGTACAAACTTGGGAAGTTTCTTCTGCTGTCGCCTTCCTTATGTTCCCCCATACAGACTCTTTTAGTTGGCCTAGAATTTGATTTTGTACTTACTGTTTACCATATAAAAAAGTTACTTGGGGGTGTTTACTTGTTTCTATTTAATGTTAACCACTAGCACCTTCCTTGGGCTCGATCAACTTGTTGAATTTCTAACTGCACACGGCATGGTTCTTCAGGTTCTCGCAGATAAATTCGGAAATGTTGTTCACTTTGGAGAGCGTGACTGCAGTATTCAGGTACATATCTTTTAATTTTTTTTTCAACATGCTTGTTCCTATGATCCGTCTACACTTGATTAAAGGACAAAAAATAATCCATGTAAAACTGTCCATTTTCCCCATGGTTGCGTATAAATGACCTTCTAATGTCCAGTGTCTTGGAATCCATGTCAATTCTAGTTGTCTGTTTGCACCAAGAATCATGAACTATGATTTAGAAGATGACTGATGGTTATGGGCAATAACAGAGATATCTTATATGTTTTAGTGATACATATCCAAGCATTATTTTAGCTAGTGTGAATGACAACATATCTTAAATTTGCCTGCTTGTGCAGAGAAGGAACCAGAAGTTGCTTGAAGAAGCACCCTCGCCTGCATTAACCCCGGAGCTGCGGAAAGCCATGGGTGATGCAGCAGTTTCTGCAGCAGCATCAATTGGCTACATTGGTGTTGGTACTGTAGAGTTTCTTTTGGATGAAAGAGGTTCATTCTACTTCATGGAAATGAACACTAGAATCCAGGTTGGTTGAAGAATTTATATGTATAAATGTAGAATCAACTAACTGTGATGTGCATTTTATTTTCAATGTTGTGACACTTTGTTTTTCTTACAAAAAAGGTAGAGCATCCAGTGACCGAAATGATATCTTCAGTTGACTTGATAGAGGAGCAGATCCGGGTGGCTATGGGTGAGAAACTCCGGTACACACAGGTATTGATTTACTTGCTTTCAGCTTTTTAGGTATTAAAATATTCTTTTTTATATTGATTTATTGCAATGCCAATCACAGGATGAGATCGTGCTTCGAGGACACTCAATTGAATGCCGTATTAATGCAGAAGATGCCTTCAAAAATTTCAGACCTGGACCAGGTATGCCATCATTGGTTTGTGATCACTTCCCATCTGCAAGACATGGTTTTACAAGCAAAGTGTGAACAATATATTATGGTGGTATCATACTCAGAACAACATATCTTCATTTCGTTAAAACTTTTTGACATTTTTATTAATAATTATTTACTTCTCTCTTTTTGGGGGGGTGTGACAAAAGCATCTTTACAAAAGATTAGGAATGAAAGCATGTATTATTGTCGTATTTGTTAGTTGTCAGATATGATTTTTTTAATCAGTTAAGACGAGCTTGTGACTCCTTCCCTTCCTTAATATCAGGGAGAATAACCGCTTACTTGCCATCTGGAGGTCCATTCGTGAGAATGGATAGCCATGTATATACTGATTACGTTGTTCCACCAAGCTATGATTCTCTACTTGGAAAGGTTTGTAATATTCTCTTGTATACTTTTTTTGGTATATAATATTTATATACGGCAAAACTCACATACACTTCTCACCTTTAGTGAGACTTGAACCCTTGACCTTCAAGAAGGTTGGGATCTACCAGTAGTAACCCGGATACCAGTGGGCCATTGACCCTTTGGTTTCTCTTATATACTTTTTGTCTTTTTTTAAAAGTATATAGTCTTTATATACATCAAATTAAACTCACATACACTTCTCACCTTTGGTGAGACTTGAACCCCTGTCCTCCAGGAAGGTGGGGTTACCGGATACCACTGGGCCAATGGCCCTTTCTCTCTCTCTCTCTCTCTCTCACACACACACACACACACACACACACTCTCTCTCTCTCTCTCTCTCTCTCTCTCTCTCGCGTCATCCAGGCATGGTTTTGTCTTTGTGTTTTTTAATTCTGAAAATTGTGGCACCCATTAGATCCAGATTTTATTTTTTGGCTTTAGACCTGAAAGATGGTATCAAGATAGTATTCGTATCTTGTTTATATGAACAGTGTGTTGAGGCACCAGTGGTTACTTAGACATCAGAATGGCTTCATGCATATGCAAAAAGAGTTCATAAACATAATTATATAATAGAAGTGGATGGTAGTTTGCTTCTTGATATAGTTTGATACAAGAAACATAATATTGTTATTAGGTTTGAATGGTGGTTGGTGTATTGTGTTTTTCTTCCTGTAGCCATTGAAGAACTATTTGCTTTTTTCCAAAAAGTTCTCTTACGGATTCAAGTTAGATATTAGGCTAAGCTTGAGGTGCAATCTGATTTTAGCATTGATATGACTGTGAATTAAATTTTGAGCTGTTGAACTTGTTATTTTGTTGCAAAGTAATCATCGTATACTGGTGTAAATGCAAAACAAATACTACCCAAGCCTGCAATTTCTTGCTTTTTTGACCAGAAGTTGACAAAGTACAATGGTTGTTTTGCAACGAGGTGACAAGTTTGGTGGTTTGATGACTCTAGGACAGATATGCGTACATCCCACCTTTTCAAACCTTACTTTCTAGTGGAATATATTGAGTCAATTTGGTTTGATCTGGTTTCATGTCTAAAGTTTTAATTAATGTGAAGTACATGTCCATCAAATTCATTAATAAAAGCATAGGCTTGTTGGGCATATCCATTTGAGAATGTTAAATATTTTGAGAATCGTGAGAACCAATTATTCAATAAATATTAATGATGAACCTTCATGAATGAAAATGTCTGGTATTCTTCAAGATGAATAATATTCATCAATATTTATGTATATTCATCAGGGATAGTTGGTTCTGACGATTCTCAAAATATTTACAGTTCTTAAATGAACTTTTCCATGGCTTGTTTATACCTTGTTTGTGTACATAATAATCTTTGCTTAAAGTGTCAACATTGGGTTGCTTTCGCCTCTAACCCCTAACTTCTCGGTCACCGTCTTAGCTTATCGTATGGGCCCCAACAAGAGAAAAGGCAATCGAACGCATGAAAAGGGCTCTAAACGATACTATTATCACAGGTACGATAAACGCTTCCATTTCCACCACAATTCATTCTTGTGCAGTTTTCATTTCCTTTTAATTTCTTCTGAAAGCTTCCTCTCCATAATCATCCATCTCTTCCTCCTCATAATGCATCAATTCCAGTTTTTGGGTTTTGTAAGAAAATATTTATTTATTTTTTTACAATTTCAGGGGTTCCAACGACAATTGAGTACCACAAGCTAATTCTCGACATTGAAGTAAGCATGTTATCATGTTCTCTTCTTTCCCAAAATCTTCATAGTCATCCATTTGATTCTTGTTTTGTTGTTCACGACTTCACGTCTTCGTTTCAGGACTTCAAAAACGGAAAAGTTGATACTGCTTTCATTCCAAAGCATGAGGAGGAATTAGCCGAGGTAAAGAACTGAAATACTAACGTAAATGACACACACATGTAATCGTAACTAATAAGAATTGCATCAAAATGAATCAAAAACTCTCTTTTGGGGAACGTACTATAACTTTTTGAGCAAAAAGCGCAACGTATTATAACTTCGTAATCTTTCTTGAAAATTAATTATTAAACATTCTTATCTAAGATCTCTTGTGTAGACACCAAAATGTAGGTTCCCCAAAAAACAAAGTACTTGATGCAGTTTGCCATAATATAAAATACTCCCTCCGTCCGAAAATAAATGTCCACGATGAAAAAGGTACAGTTTTAGGAACGTGTAATTGTTAAACTTTTTAATCAACTTAAAGGACCATTTTACCCTTAACAATAGAGAGATTTTCTCCATCTCATAATTAGAGGTAGAATAGGACACTATACTCGGGTTGAATATTTAATCGATTTGAATATAACTATATTCGAACAAAGATTTGGGATTAATGCGGAACTAACTTGAGCTCGTCAAACGCGGCTGCTTGTTATCGAATTTGAAAAGTAATCGGAACTTTGAGTCAAGTCATTAGATTACTAATCATCGGTTTACGATTATGATTGCAGCCACAGAAATTGATTGCTTCAAATAATGCTGCTGCTGCTGCTGCTGCTAAAGAAGTCGCCAAGTCTGTAGCTTAAATAAAGAGTGGTTTGTTCCGATCTTATGTATGCAAAAATGTTACTTTTTGTCTCTTAGATAAGTTTCAAGCTGTTTGATTTTTTGAGATTGGATTTGAGTTCCATTCCTAATTCATCGAGTTATTTCAATCACATAAATGTTCACATCATTCTAACTTTTGCCCCGACGTATTTATAAACTTAACAATCTGATATTGAATGTTTTTGCAATTGAATGGTAAGGATTCGTTTGGTTTGAGGGAATGTTTTTGAGAGATTTGGATCGTGTTTGGTTCATGGATTTTGAAGGAATTAGAATGGATAATTTTTTTGATCAGATTTCAAATTTTATGTTTGGTCCACATAATGAAAATGATGGAACCCTTTGAATTCCACAATATAAGAAATTCATCATTTTTTGGCTTAAATGAAAGATTTGAATTCCATCCAATTTGTATCAGACAAACGTGTGGTCAAATTTCATCAAATTCAATTTCAATTCCTTCAAAGTCAAATTTCTTCAATGGATTTTAATTCTATCATATTCCATTATGTGAACTAAACACACCATTGGGTGTGTTTGGTTTATGAATTTTGAAGGAATTGGAATGGATAATTTCTTTGACCAAATTCCAAATCTTATATTTGGTTCACATAATGAAAATGATGGAATCGAATTCCATTAATTCCACCATTTAAGGAATTAATCAGGTTTGAGTTTGAATTCCTACCAACCAAACACGTGCTCAAATTTCATCAAATTTCATTCCAATTCCTCAAAAGTCAAATTTCTTCGATGAATTTCAATTTCATTAAATTCCATTTTGCGAACCAAACATCCCGTGGATTTCGTGGAAGGATTTTGAATCTTTGGTGTGTTCGTTTTGTAAAATTTGGTTTGTAAGATTTAGAATGGAATTCTATTCTTTATAAATAATTTATAAAAATTCAAATTATGAGTAATTGTAATTTGTAAGAATAATTAAATTAACTTTTTATTAATTGATAATTACAAAACAAATGTTTTTAACGTATTTTGATTATTATTACAACAAATTCTATGAAATCCCATGAAATATGAATTACTCATGGGATTTTTAAATCCATTTATTTGTGAGATCTTATTCAAATTCAATCAGGGATTTTAATTATGGACTTTTCTTTAAATAAAATGTGGGATCGAAGTGGAATTTAGTTCCAAATCCTATTAAATCTCGCAAACAAAACCGAATCAAAGATATAATTTATTTTTCGTTTCAAATTGTTTCTTAAATTATAGAATTCAACAGAATTCAAAGGATTTCATCATTTTTATTACATGAATCAAACATTATGATTTGGAATTTCGTTCCAAGATGTTTTGAAACAACATGGAACAAAACATAAGATTGAATTATGTCTAGATCTGAAACAGGGAATGTTTTCTTTTCTTTTTGTTGCTTTCTACTATGGCTAATTCTGAGGTATACATTGATGATATTATCTTGTTTTCTCCAGAAGAAGATTCTCATATTAACTTGATTACGAAGTTTCATTCCATAGTTCAACAGTATGGTATAATGCTATCTGAAAAGAAGATGGAGATAAGAGTCACCTCCATTAACTTTCTTCCCTAAGTCCGCCAGTCCTCCACCCTATACACTATTAAGTTGACTTTAATAACTATGAGAATCATTTTATGAACATATATATGTTAGCAAAGATGAAAACATGTTTTATTTTTAAAACTAAAATATATAATCCTCAATCAAATAAATTATATCATAAAACAAGAATTCTATTTTTCTTGATTTGACATTCATAAAGACATATTTTTATCAAGGTTTTTAAAATCGAGTCTTCAAATTAGCAAACTATTTCAACCACCACTTGTCTTGTAATATATATTTAAGTGTGTATATACCCGTAGTTATTTGTGAATATTGCTCAAGTCACACATAATATACTCATGGTTATTCATGTAATCTATAGTTTTTATAGCCACATACATATAATGTATATTTACATGTGAATATACTAATAATTATTTGTTTAATCTATATTCTTATATGAAAATATACATTTTATTTATATACAAAGGAGTTGTAACACTCTTGCATTCCGGGCTTCCAATTGTGATTAATCATATTATCGAATGGTATTTAAGATGATAATTTATGAAGGTTTTATATAATAATCATATTAAAGCGTTTGGGGATTGGATCGGGTGAGAAAAACAAAAAACCGGACGAAAACGGTGACCCAAGCGACTTGGTGTGACATGGATCGCGGTGCTCACTGTGTGGCTACGATCTGAGTAGCGTAGGCGACTTGCCAGAAATACGAATTCACTAATTTTTATATACATTTAATTTTCATACAAGTGAAAGTGATTAAATGTATGCAAAAATTCATGAAAGTGACTTAAAAGTGAAGATCCATTTGAAAATAAAGGTAAATGAATGTAGTTGAAGGTACTAAAAGTAGTTGAAGGTAATTGAATTTAATTGAAGGTAGTGAAAGTAATTGAAGAAAATTAAATAGTTATAGCTTCAAGGATTCATAATTATTTTATAAAATACAATAGAAATAATTTTTTTTTTTTTTTGAAAACGAGGTGAACCACCTTTCGGAAAGGTCAACTACAACAAATAGTTGCCCACGATTCAAAAGAAATGAAATCCATACCTTGATCGAACTGAGATGCAACACGTGATCAACCGAACATGATCAACAAATGCGAAATTATACACACAGATACACATTGATTTTGGTTTATTGAATCAATTGTTTGAACATTTTGATGTTTTATTAAAATGTGTCTCGTATGAGATTATTTATGAAAAATGTGAAGTATATTAACTATAATTTCTATAATCGCCATTTAGGTAAGTGACATACGTTTAGTTTTCGTTGCTTTGCTAGTTATCAAACTTATTTACTATGTATTTGGAGTGTTATATAATATAGTCCGGTATGAGGCGGACTAATGTTGGAGACTTGTATTACTTTAAGTTAAGACTTCCGCTGTGATGATGATTTAGTTATATCTTGATGTCATATTCAACGACATAAGGTAATATTTGGGATGAAAGATGTGACATTACCCAAGGGTGAATTTGGGAGTGTTACAAAAAATAAGAAAATAAGTTGAATGACCAAAATACCTTTTATTTAATTGGACTTAACGGAAACTTTTAACGGTCGTTAATGGGAGGGACAAAAACCGTTGTGAAATGACAAACATGAGAGACCAAATCCGAGTTTTTAAAGTTTAGGGATGATACCCATTAAAATTGACAAACTTTAGGGACCAAATCCGAGTTTTTAAAGTTTAGGGATGATATCCATTAAAATAACAAACTTTAGGGACCAAAAGTAAAGTTTACTCTTTAATTTTTTACACAAACCGAAATCGCTTCTTCTCTGTCACAATCGGAAGTACTCCTTCATGAACAAAATCGTTCCTGCTTCTTTTCCTATAAACGTCGAAATGGCGCCAAAAAGAATCCACAATCCTCGTAATTCTTCTACAATTCGATCCATCATCTCTAATGCTAATTATATCTATGAATCCAAAATTCAGAGATGGGGATTATGTTTGGTTCCCAAATTGATATCTTCTTAGGGTTTCTACTAGAATTTGATGTTTAACCAAAGTAAATCTTCTGTGAAAATACTCTTCTACTGGACATCGGATGGAGAAAACCTAATTCCAGGTACGACGTATTCTCTCGTCCCAATCAAGGTTGAGAGTTAAGTTGGTGTTTATGTGCTATTTTTCAAAATTTTGAAGTATTATGCGTAGATTTTTGGTTGATTTCATAGTCTTAATCAAATTTTAAAATTTGATTACCTTTGGAAACCATAACTGAAACTAATAGTAGTATGTGAGGATTGAATGGTTTTATTGACAATTTCTCCGATAATGTTGATTATAAGATCGAGAAAATAACATGCATGTAGGTAAATAAGATCATAAAAATAGTTGTTTCAGTGTTGACTACTAGCATGCATCTGTAGACGTGAGGATCTTGCTTTCCCTCCCCTTTGGTTATATGAAGATACTGGGAGGATGATGATTGAAAGTGATTGTTTGGAGATAGTCAAGGCCCAAGGGAGCTATAAGAGTATTAACTCAGGAAAACTGTTAGACATCTTATAGGAAATCTTTCGCAAAAAGTTTAATTGGCTTAGGATCTTGTATACCCTGTCTCTGCCCCTGTCTATAAAGCTATATACGACCCACCCTTCAGCATCTGTAGCTGAATTTTCTTTTAGAGTTGAGCTGTCGAGGTATATTTTATTTCAGTCAAGTTGTGGGGTGATGATTAATGTAGATACTTATCCTCATATGGAATCGTATGCCAACATGTGTGACGTCAGAAATTGAACCTAGTCGTGTATATGGGATAGATGATGAAAAGAGAATATTATGCCTCTCTTCATATGGTCTTCACCATGACTTCACATTTTTAGATTTCCCCCTTTATGTGAAAACTAGAAACATCAGTCTCCTAATTGAGACACAAAACCGACCATGTTCAAGCTTCTAATGCATCCATGTTCATCGAACAAACACTTTCCCTCAACTCTTTTTCTATATATACCTGTAACTATGTATGTCATTTTTATTCATCAAACACATTAAGTAACTACAAAAGAACAGAGATGAAGGAAAAGGCCAAGTGTCCCTCAGAGATCCTCCGAACACTTCATTGGGATACTTGTTCAAGATTTCCTGCTGAAGTGTTTGGGGGAACTCCAAGTGCCACTTGACACCACCAAACAATAAGTCTTGCAGATTGCTTATAATACCTTACAACTGATCTTCTAAGCCATTAATACTCGAACATGAGGTCAGGTTGCAAGTTTTGCTCCAGAAAACAGTTTTTAAATAAAACAAAATTTTCATCTATTTTCTCTTTTGCACATGTACATTGAGAGAAAAAACGGTTATAAAATACATAGACTTGTACTTGTACTTCTACTATTTACATGTTTATAATCGGAATAATTAGGTTCAATTATGTTTTGGGTAGCCTTGTGAGATCACAAACAGTTTGAGTTTTAACTTTTAAGAATATTCACCAATCAATCAAGGCTATGTTTGGAACTGAAGTAGTGGTGGAATGCTCTCTTTTCTGATGAAAACATAAAAAAAGCATAGTGATTTGATTTCATATCATTCATCCATTGAGACTTATTCACTAGGCCACATATTAGGGTCAGATACAAATTTACATACTTTAAAGTACTATACAGACTACAGAGGTCCTAACAATTTAGATAAGTCTGATTTTAGGTTTGATCTTTACAGCTATTATTTGCTCTTGAGTAGTCCTATATTCGTGGTGGTAAATTGAAAATCAAAATTTTTGAGTTATATCAATAGGTTTACATAATTAAATTTCAAGTATATACTTTTGGATGATTTAAAGTTGAAATCTTATTTGGTTAATAATTTATTTTGTGTACATCATATGAATATTCTAGAAGAAAAATAAATATACAGCCCACAAAATGAATAGAATATACAATTCTGGTTGAACCATTTATTCTTTACTAGAAAAGGAAAAAGAATATATCTAGGTTATACCCTTTTGGGATAAGGCAAAAACAACAATAAAATATGTTCATGCCCAACAAAGATCCACATCCACATAAAATATGCAAGCACCTTTTGTCATTTTTTTTTGTAAAGGGCATACTTGTTTTTAATCAACAGTTAAACATTAAAATATTCGATCAGTGGTTAAACATTTATTATCAAACAATATTCAAATCGAACATCGTACTTTTTTCACTGAGAGTATGTATTTATTAGTTACTGTTTTTTATTAAATTACACATTAGATCAACCATTTTGTACTCTTATGAATAAGATATGTAACAATCAGATTTTAGGTTCAGTTTTGATGAGGTTACTTCCAAGTTGGTTTCTCGATTAATTTGGTTATAGTTATATGTTAGTCTATTGTCTTGTATTTGTTTTAATATGTACTAAATTTGTAAGTATTGTTATATCTTTTTAGACTTTTTAAAACCCGTATAATATACAATATTAAAATTTTATACACTTATAAAAGCCAAAATGACTTTTTTATGTTAAGTATCAATTAGTATGATACAAAAAATATCAACTCATTAATTTGATTAAAAAGTTGGAACTCCAAGATTGGGACTACTTCAAAAGTTTAACAACAAAACAAATATATTGTAGGTATTTTCATAAGCGGTTCAGAAGAAGCGAGGAGGATTCTAAAGAAATCTAAGAACCCTAAACTCAATGAAATAAAGATTGAGGAAGGTTGAAGATCGAGGCCAGCTTCCAAGTATATTTGGAGCATATTTTTGGGCAATTTATCAAGGTGAATTTCCGAACGAATTAAAGATCAGAGATTTGGAAAGAGAGTGGACATGAAAACCATTAAGAAGCAAAACAGTGGGGTATTTGGGTTTGTTTAATTTAGTTGTTGGGAAGAAGCGGGACACAATCACAGGTTCATGTTTGGCAACCATAAGCTAGCTTATTTTTTTAGCTTATTGAAAAAACCCCGTTTGGTATACCATAGATTAACTTATGAGCTAGTAGTTTGAAGAACTACATTAGGTAATGTTTCAATAAAAGCTCCACAGTTTTTTTTCTTTTTTTTCTTTCACTTTTTCATTTATACCTCTTATAGTTTACATAAATGGCCAAAAAAACATATTTTTTTAGGTAATTTTATATTGTCATCTAGCTAAAGTGACTAGTTTATCGTTTACAACTAACTTATTAGCCCACATATTGAAAAGAACAACGAATAAATAGTTGAATGCACACGTGTGTTCATAAACTAAAGCGAACTTCCAGTAAAATGACTCCACAATCTTTAAAGATGTTGAATATTATCAAACCAAAACTGTAAAAATGAACTTATATAAACAAAGAAATTCTCCAATAAGATGCAAAATGATACAAACCAAAGCCTCTAAAAATTGTTCATATTGAAAGGCATCAACTAATGTAGGAGGAAACGCAGGTGGAAACTCCTGGCGATGTACTCTCATACTATTCAACATATATTACTACAAATTGATCAAAAATGTTGAACAATGCATTGGACTAAGCAGTAGTCTTCTTTATGGTATAACAACAACATCTGAGTAAACCTTCTACTAATCAACTACCAACGAGTACCAAAGAAAATAAAAAAGCCAATTAGTGTACTTGAGAGATCCTGTGAGCACTCCATCCATAAGTTCTATTGAAATTTGAAACAGTTAAAGAAATGCTTTTGTATAACCATGGTATCCAACCTCTAGGTCACAGAGTTTGGTTCACTGCCACAACCCATTGAACGGAAAAAGTTATTCTTTACGGAATATTGGTGCAACTACCCACAACGCAGAAGGATAACATCCATTACAGGAACATTGTTAGACAACACCATTAAATGAACTTTGGTGTAACACCAAACCTGTTCACCAATATCCCATCGCATAATCCGGACCTTTTGGGGTCTTCTTTATTTGAAAAAATTGGTAGCTTCAGGTCTTTTTGTCGGAGTGGTTCGCATCAAAGGGAAAGCATGTCGCAAAAACTAAATTAAGAATACCATCCTTGAGTAGATAAGTATTGGGTGTTGTTTATGTTAGGTGCCATAAGGAATTGGAATACATAGATCATTTTTTGTTATAGTGTGCATGAGCATTGAGCATTTGTAGAAGTTGTAGTGGCTTGGTGGCAATTGATGTGGGTGACCTCGTAGACATTAGATTGGTTCATTCAAGACTGATACGAAGGGATCTAATCTGCTCTATGAAAGTTCTTGGCATTTATTGGTTTGTGCACATTTCAATGGTAAGATGTCTTTCTGGGTCATGTGCAAATGGAGTTGTTCTGTGCTATGGAGGAATATGCTAAAGTCAACAGTGCCATATTTGGTGGCCATGGTCATGGGTGTTGGTATCTCCTTTATCTTTGATGCAAAAAAGAAAAAGAAAAAAAAGTTATCCCACCAAAAAAAGGAAACTATGGTTTTAGGGGGTGTTTGGGATTGCTTATTTGAAGGGCTTTTTAGCTTATTGCGATTTGGCACCGCAGATAAGCTATTTTGAGTGTTTGGATGGAACAAAAAGAAAACAGCTTATAGCGGTGCCAAACCGCTGAAAAGCCATTTTTGATAAGTCATTTTGTTGTAACTTATGACTTATTTCAAAAGTGCTTATGACTTTTTTGGTTCTTTTATATGTATAAGCAATCCCAAACACCTTTAAATAACAACTTATTAGCTTATTACGTTTTGGTACCACAATAAGCTAATCCAAACACTTTTTAAAAAACTCCGATTTGGCACCACATAAGCTGATAAGCACTTTTCCAAATAAGCACTTTTCCAAATAAATAAGCAATCCCAAACACCCCCTTAGACTTGGGAGGCAGATCCACAATGGGTACACACATGCATACCCTCAAACTTTCTTTTGTACTGTAAAAATGAAAATATATATAACACGGTAGTGTAGGCCCGGAACTATTTTTCTAGTATCAGTTCTTACGCAAGTAAAAACCTGGTTATGGCACCACTTAGAACTATACCTTGGATACAACTGTCCCACTGGGGAACACTTTGAAAGGAAACAAAGATCACCAGGAGCAGAAAAAAAATTGTTGTAGAGACAGAAAAGCAAATAATATTTGGTGTACAAAGATAACAAAACCAAATTTCCGTATGCACTCCTCATTCTTCCACAATTCACTCCGTCATCTCTAATGCTTCTTATATTTATCAATCGAAAAATTAGAGACGGGGATTAATTTCAGTTCTGAAATCAATATCTTCTTAGGGATCTCTATTGGTAAGTAAGTTACCTAATTATCCATTATCTCCACAATTTGATGTTTAATCCATGATCTTCAACCAGACTAAATCTTCTCTGCTGCAGTGAAAATACTCTCATACGGAACATCGGGTGGACAAAACCTAATTCCAGGTACGACGTATTCTCTCTTCCTAATCGAGGTTGAGAATTAAGTTGGTGTTTATGTGCTATTTTTCAGAATTTGAAAGTTTTATGTGATGATTTGTTATGAACCAGACAAATTTTAACAATGAAAATAGAAATCAGATGATAATGGATATTGTTGAATGCTTTGATTAACAAGGAAAACGAGGAACAACTAGCATTCGAGAGGCTAGCACTCTCCTATATAAAACTCACTAATTTCTGCATACCCACTACTCCTCCCCACACCCTTATTTATACTAGATATTTATTCTAATTACCCAAAATAACCCTCCTTAACTATTCTAGAATATTACTTGAGAATGGGCTTGGGCCTCTAGGTGGGTGCATGACATTACTCCGCCCCCAAAGACCCACCTTGTCCTCAAGGTGGGTAGAAAAAATAGAGAAATTGAAGCAGCCCAATTACATTATCTCCCCGACCAACTGCCATTGAAGTCGATCCCTTAGGTGTTAGCTTCCAGTGATCTTTACCTCCCAAAACCAGAGTCGGGGTCCAATGGTTTTCAGCCAATCTGCCACTCCCACAATTCTGCCAGCATACAAACTCATCCAAATTCACTTTTATCCAAATGTTCTTATCCCAAATGTTGAGTCCTGCAACTTGAAATTGATGTAATAATCTTGTTCCCTGTTTTGAGTGGTCTATCGAACTCCAAAACCAAACATCGTCCTTCCTGTCTTCTTTTAAATCAAGAAAATACTTTGTTTCCTTGATTTTAGACTCATGTCCCACACCTATACCTTCTCGGTTTTTTACTATGATGACTTCCTCCTCACCTGGAATGGTTTTAACAGCAAAATACCTAGCTACCAACTTCACAACATTAATTGTCATCCTATTCAACTCAATATCCATAACCGCCCATTTAGACCAAGATTCCCCCACTTTGGCACTCTGTTCTAGCATCATAGGTTGGTCATTCACCTTCTGCGGTGGATGCCTTGAGAAAACCCCAAATAGCCCCCCATTCTTTCCTATTGAAAACACCTTACCATTCTGCGATTGGGCCCCCCAAAAATCCTTGTTTTGGAAGTCCTTCTCATCTCGACAGCCAAAACAGACCCAAACTAGATCAATTGATGTATACTCACTCTTGACTAAGGCTCGATCCTCTATGACTCCTTGATAAGGTGCACAATCGGTTCTAGGTCCAATAAGAATTAGTAAAAGAGAGGCTTGGTCTATAATCGACCTAACAGACAGACTTAATTGATCCATTTCCTTAGCAACAGACATATTTGGTTTTATACCCTTATTTGGGTTCTTTCGGAAATTATAAGTAGCCACTTGTGGCACTGCTGGTACACGGTTTATCCCACTAGTAAGCAATACTTCAGTTTTCCAAACCCTAGAATCCTCACATTCTGCGAACCTCTTCATCGACGCTTCCTTTGATGCGTTGTTGGAATTTTGAGCGTTAACTCGCTGACCAGGAGTCGTACCTACATCATCCGGATTGTCAAGGAAAGAAAGTGGCCCTAAAAATAGTCGATGCTTTGACGCAAATGGGCTGGGGTTGCCTTGGGCCATCTCAGGGCCCATACAAGGATTGGGCCCAACACTATCACAACCTGATTCTTCTTTCCTGGTGATCGATGATTTCTGGATCGAGGAAATCGTCCAAATCCCAACGCCCTTCCCAGTTGAACTTGAAACAGTGGTCAAATCCCTCGGTGAACCAACCGAAGGCTGTGGAGAATCCGGTGGTTCTGGGTCTGGATCTGGACGGAACCCTAAATCTCCAGATTCCGGCCGATTAGTAAGATAATTCTTCTTCCTTGGGAACCCTTCCAAATTGGATATAGAATTTAACATCCAGTCTCTTACAGTAACTTCTCTCTCCTTCTCTGTTTTCTTCTTCGCTTCTTCTCCCTCTTCTTCAGTTTCCATCGTGATCTTACCGAGATATGGAATTGATTTAGTTTCACTGGCGAGACAGAAAACCTGTTCATGAATGTCCACCTCCTCGTTTCCAATAACTGTTGTAACATTGCTGTTGTTGTGGCTCAAATCTGGAGTATGAACAACCTCCTCATCATTGGAGGTAAAACCTCCACATTCGATATGTAACTGTGGAGAAGCAGTGTTACATACCTCTCGAACGATGGCGTGAGTTTTGGCATTCTCAATCGCCATCTCGTCCAGCTTCTGATTGAGGAATTGATTGAATATTGCCATCTGATTTTGGAGTTCTTGTTGAAAATCAGAAACTATGGATTTTAACGGAATCATCTTCATCTTCGTCATAGAATCAACCTTCTGGAAACTCGTATCTATAGCCATGGATCGGGACTGCTCTGATACCAATTTGTTATGAACCAGACAAATTTTAACAATGAAAATAGAAATCAGATGATAATGGATATTGTTGAATGCTTTGATTAACAAGGAAAACGAGGAACAACTAGCATTCGAGAGGCTAGCACTCTCCTATATAAAACTCACTAATTTCTGCATACCCACTACTCCTCCCCACACCCTTATTTATACTAGATATTTATTCTAATTACCCAAAATAACCCTCCTAAACTATTCTAGAATATTACTTGAGAATGGGCTTGGGCCTCTAGGTGGGTGCATGACAGATTTGTGGTTAATTTCGTAGTTTTAATCAAATTCTATAATTTTGATTACCTTTGGAAACCGTGATTGAAATTAATAGTAGTATGTGGATTGTGATGATTGTATGGTTTTATTGATAGTTTCTCCGATAATAGTTGATTACTTAAGTGTTACAACTAGACATAAGATACAAGATCAAATGAGAATGAATGAAAAAATAACATGCATGTATGCAAATAAGATAATAGCTGTTTCAGTCTTCTGAATGCATGTAAGCTGATAGGCTGACTAACTAGGATGCATCAGTAGATCTGAGGATCTTGCTTTCCCCCTTTAGTTATCAGAAGATACTGGAAGGGTGATGGGTGAAAGTGATTGTTTGGAGATAGTGAAGGCCCAAGGGAGCTAATAAGAGTATTAACTCAGCAAAACAGTTAGACATCTTAATAGGAAATCTTTCACAAAAGTTCAATGGGAGCAAGATCTTGCATACCCTGCCTCTTCTCCTGCCTGTAACGCTATATACGACCCACCTTTCAGCACCTGTAGCTGATTCTTCTTTTAGAGTCGAGTTATAATATATTCCAATTTCCAGCCAAGTTGTGCGTGATCATTAATGTAGATACTTATCCTCATATGGAATTGTATACCAACATGTGTGAAGTCAGAAATTGAACCTAGTCGTGTATATGGGATAGATGATGAAAAGAGAATATTATGCCTCTCTTCATCTGGTCCTCACCATGATTTCTCATTTTCAGATTTTCCCCCTTATGTGAAGAACTGCAAACATCAGTCTCCTAATGGAGACACAATACCGACCATGTTCAAGCTTCCAATGCATCCATGTTCATCGAACAAACACATTCCCTCAACTCTTTTTCTATATATACCTGTAACCATGTCATTTTTATTCATCAAACACATCAAGTAACTACAAAGGAACAGAGATGAAGGAAAAGGCCAAGTGTCCCTCAGAGATCCTCCGAACACTTCATTGGGATGTTTTGTTCAAGATTTCCTACTGAAGTGTTTGGGGGAACTCCAAGTGCCACTTGACACCACCAAACAGATAGTCTTGCACATTGCTTATAAGACCTCAGAACTGATCTTCTAAGCCATTAATACATAGTCATTGAGGTTTGGATTACAATTTTTGTTCCAGAAAACAGTTTTTAAATAAACAAATTTCATCTATTTTTATTTTGCACATGTACATTGAGGGAAAAAAAACCATTATCAAATTGGAGATTTTATAGTCTTCTACTTCCACGTTTTTATTATCAGAATAATTACGTTAGATTGTGTTTTGAGGAAGACTACAAAGAAGCACCTGATATCAATTTTTTGTAAAGGTCATACCTTGTGTTTAATCAATAGTTAAACTTAAAAGTATTCAATTAGTGGTCAAATCGAACATCGTACTTTTGTAACCAATAATATATTTATTTGTTGGTTAAATGCTTTTATTATGTTACACATTAGATCAACCATTTTGTATTTTTACAAATAAATAAAGGTTTGGTTTTCGTCATGTTACTTCCCAGTTGATTTCGCAATTAATTTGGTTATGTTATACGTTAGTTTATTGTCTTGTATTGTTTTTAATATGTACTAAATTTTAAGTAATGTTGTATCTTTTTAGACTGTTGAACACCCTTATAATAATTTACATTGGTAACAGTTTATATACTTATAAAAGTTAAAATTACTTTTTTTCTGTCAAGTATGATATAATGTTACTGTAAACTTTGTAATTTGATTAAAAAGATCTTCAAAAAAGGTAAAAAATATATCCACTCTATAGATGGTGTTGCATCTTTATCTAACCAAAACTGTAAAGAAACTTCAACAAAGAAATTCTTAAATAAGAAGCAAATGAATACAATTAAGCTAATTAAACCCCCTCTAGAAACTGTTAATGTCTTGGTAGTTAATGTCGGTGACTTAATAGACATTAGTTTGGTTCATTCAACTCCGATACAAAGGAATCTAATCTGCTCTAAGAAAGTTCTGGGCAATTATTAGTTTGTACACAGTTGGTCTCCATGGAATTCAAGAAGTGAAGCAACTTTTAATGGTAAGTTTGTCTTTCTGTGTTCAAATACTTGGTCATGTACAAACTAGTTGTTCTTCAGAACTATATTTCTAGTATTCATAACGCAAGTTAACAACCTGGTTATGCCCCCGCTTAGAACTCTACCTTGAATAATTACAATTGTCCCACTGGGAAACACTTTGAAAGGAAACAAATATCACCCGCTGCAGAAAAGATTTTGTTGTTGAGATAGAAAGGCAAAATAATATTTGGTGTACAAAGATAACAATAAACAAAAGAAAGAAATTGATATGCTACTCCTGTTGTGGCCTTTCTCTTTCCCTGCCTCCAGTTCCATACATCGCATCTCGCTAATTATGTACCAAAAGCATCTATGACTGAACACGGCCTGGCTAGGTCGCATGGCCTACCTCACGTTCAACCTGACCACCTTGAGGTTTTGGGACCGAAAGCTCCCCAGCTGATTTTTGCCTTGTGTGATCTGCTTGGTGCGACCTTGGCTATGCACCCAAGGTCGCATAGACCCCTGTTTGTGATTTGGTATCATAAATCAGAACAAAATGTTTGCTTGTATGCCAACATGTGTGAAGTCAGAAATTGAACCTAGTCGTGTATACAGGATAGGTGATGAAAAGAGAATACTTTGCCTATCTTCATCTGGTCCTCACCATGACTTCTCATTTTCAGGTCTTTTCCCCGTTTATCTGAAACTGAAAGCATCAGTCTCCTAATGGAGACACAATATCGACCATGTTCAAGCTTCTGATGTATCCATGTCCGTCGAACAGACACTTTCAACTCTTTTCTATATATACCTGTAAGTATGGCATTTTTATTCATCAAACACATCAAGTAACTACAAAGGAACAAAGATGAAGGAAAAGGCCAAGTGTCCCTCAGAGATTCTCCGAACACTTCACTGGGATGTTTTTTTTTTGTACGATTTCCTACTGAAGTGTTTGGGGGAACTCCAAGTGCCACTTGACACCAACAATCAATTAAGAAGTCGTGCACATCGCTTATAGTACTTCGTAAGTGATCTTCCAAGCACATTATCACATGACTTCACACATTTACATTTTTCCGAGATTTGTACATGCAGTTTTTTTAAAATGGTCAAGGGTCATAACTCATAAGGAGTATCACGAGTTAACAAATGTTGGGAAATTTCCTTCTTGGTCATCTCGAACCGTGCTGAATCACCATTTTGCCGGTCTGAAAGCTCCAACCAGCAGGCAAAAAGAACAGCAAAATGGCGGAGATGGCAGCAGGCAAAAAGAACAGCAAAATGGCGGAGATGGGAGAGAAAAGGACATATATATGTTGTGTTCCTGATTAAACGGCATATATGCCATGTGGTTGGAGTTAAATTTTATTTTGGTGCTAATAGACCCACCAATTTGGTTTTTTTTTTTTTTTTTTTTTTTTGTGTTTGGTCTAATATGTAAATATACACTACTCATGCGGTTTGTGATACCAAGCAATTGCTGGCAACTCGCAACCAAAGCTGGCTGGTGTGGGTGATCGGAGCTAGGTTGCAGAAACAGATGGGCGATCGTAACAAGAGGAAGAAATGGTACTTTTTTGCAAGGAAGACAAACTGGACGAGCGAGCAGTGGTGGCTGAACCTCGTTGTGCTTCAGGGGAACCAGGCACCCAAGCTCTGCGATTGCGCCGGGTTTTCTTTTGCATGTAGTTGGCTTCTCTTGCTCTTCTTTTATTAAATGCGATTGAAGAGGAAAGGAGTTGTTTGATCATTGTAATCAACTTTTCTTGTGACCTTTTTTCTGTTATTAATATACAAACTAGCAGTGTACCCGTGCAATGCATCGGGGTGGACAAATGTAAATGGAAATAAAAAATTAATGTAATTGTTTATCAGAAAAAAAAAGAAAAAAAATATATATATAGAGTAAATCATATATTTATAATTTATGTAGCATTAGTAGTGATAAACGCATAACTTGAGTTTTTTCAATCATGAAGCATTAAAAAATTATATTAAAGTAATCGTTAAATGTATATTTGACTTTTAAAAACATGTATTAATCAACGATATCTAACGAATGCTAATATTTTTTCAAAATACTGAAATATAGAATAGGTAAAAATAACAAATATAATGTTGGATAATATTATTTTGTATCTAAACGTATATAGGTTCATTATTAGTTAGTTTTATAGAATTCAAAAGGCTTTAAAAACTTGTATACACGAAGAAAATACATGTACTATCATAATTAAAGAAATATGTTAATTTGAGCAAGTAAATAACTTTTCTTCTTTTGGAGAAACCCCAAATGGAAGGGAAAAACTTGAATATGGAAGGTAGTGAAAAATTAAAGTTTGAATTTTTTTCAAATGAGTTGTACCTTATGCATACTAAGTTGTGAATTAAGAGATTTTTGAAATGTATGCATAAAATGGTAGTACCTTATGTTTTATAAGTAGTAATTAAGAGTTTTTTATTCCGTCTTTATAATATAGTATAGATGTTAATTTGAGCAAGTAAATAACTTTTCTTCTTTTGGAGAAACCCCAAATGGAAGGGAAAAAACTTGAATATGGAAGGTAGTTGATAACTCTCATTTTTTAGAGTTATTTGTTGCTATTTTTATAGGTTTTTATTCCTCTTTTTACCCACTTTTGCTCCTATCCCTTCATTTGGTCCACATTGTTTGCAAAATATGATAACTTAACCAATATGTTCATTCTTGCGAAAATTAATACTGCAGGTCAGTTTGTGGGCACTGGAGTGCCCACTGTGGGCACCCGAGGTTATTATCCAGCAGATTTTAGGGCTGGATGTGAGCTGGAAACACAATATTTCTGAAGTGATCTTGGCCATACATTGAAAATGCAATCTTGGCCCTTGAATGCTCAAGTCTCCTCCTATAAATAGAAGACTTATGGAGAGCATTTATTTCACACCAACACCTACACCATTCACCATCCATTCTCTCATTCTACATCAACATCCATCATCCATCCATCACTCTCTCTCCTCATTCAAGTCAAAAATACTTTCAAGTATTTAGACTTGAAGTGTAGGATTTAATTCTTGTATTTTTCTTCTAGCCTTTAATTTTCATTATTTAATTTCCGCACTTTTATTTTCAGTATTTAATTTCCACACTTTTATTTCTTGTATTTAATTTCTGCACTTTTATTTCTTGTATTTAATTTTCGCACTTTTATTTCTTGTATTTAATTTCCGCACTTTTTAGTAATTAAATTTCGTGCTTTCCTTTTTATAATTGTAGTTTATTTTTATTATGCAAGTAGTTAACAAGTATTTCTTTTATTATATTATGTCTTTTATTATCGTTATGAGCTAAGCACCTTCTTGGGTGCGGATGTAAGCCAACTTGGGTCTAGTAGGTTACACTTGGGTGTGACCATCGTTATCAACTCTTGACCTTGGTCACTTGAGTCGGGACTTTAACTCAACGCAGATAAGCCAATCACTTTTATGTGTTAATATTAGATCTTGACCTCGAGAGGGGCAGATTCGAAATACGACTTAAGTGATGCACAAAGATTTGAGATAGTCTTTGATAACCACGTAGAGATACGGGTTTTGTATGATTTACTAAGGTTCAAACGCCGGTCGAGATTTATATCACAAAGAGATTTGGGTATAAATCTCCATATTGGTAGAACTTGATTTTTTTTATCAACTTAGTTAAATCGGCAAGATCAAGAGTCGGTAAAGGTGGAAACTTTATGAACACTTTGTAGGACCGGTCTATAAAAATCCACTTTCGAGAGATCGGGCTTTTTATAGACATTCCGTACTACAAAGAGTCCAACCATCTTGTTACTACGTTTTTCCCAAGAAAAGCTTACATCCGTACCCAACTTTTAATTATAAAACTCATTTCGCATTTTCCGTCAAATCACCATAAAAAACAAATATTTTTCCCAAACTCGAAACTTGTGCAAGAAGTTCATGAAAATCAGCAATTCTCAGTAGTCCAGTCCCTGTGAGAACGATACTCGGTACTTGTACCATTATATTACTTGTAGCGATTCTAGTGAAAGTATATACTTATGCTCTCACTAAGTATTACTGTGCCCCCGTTGTGCAGTACGCGATATTTAGCTACCAAGTTTTTGGCGCCGTTGCCGGGGACTGGCACGATTTTACATCCTGAGATACCGATTTTTGTTCAAGCCTGTGTCACTTGTTTCACTTTCAAAGCATTTATCGTGTTGTATGCCACGGCTACAACACGGTGAACTTTTGCCTCTCGATCTTGAAATTGAAAAAACTTTGAAAAGAAGAAGAAGAGGTAGAGGAAATCAGCAAAATCCAGTTTTAAATCGAACCATGGCGGAAGCTAACCCTCCACCACCTCCGCTTGTGGAAACAACAATTAAAATTGCTGATGATAAAGAAAGAGGAATACGGGACTATGCAACACCCGAATTTGATCAACTTAAGTCGGGTATTCTTAGGCCCCACATTACTGCGCAAAATTTTGAACCAAAACTGGTAATGTTTCAAATGATCCAAGCAATGGGCCAATTTGGAGGATTACCTTCGGAAGATCCGCACTCTCATTTAAAATCATTTTTAGAAATGACAGATCATTTTCTCATTCCCAAAGTTTCCGCAGAAGCCTTACGGTTGACACTCTTCTCTTACACATTAAAAGATAGAGCCAAAGTCTGGCTAAATTCTCAGCCACCTCATTCAATTGATACTTGGACGAGTTTGGCTGAAAAATTTTTGAAAAAATATTTTCCTCCCACCAGAAACGTGAAATTCAGAAATGAAATTTTAATGTTTAGACAAGAGGAAGATGAAGCAGTATCGGATGCATGGGAGAGATTCAAAGATTTAATTCGAAAATGTCCTCATCACGGAATCCCTCACTGCATCCAATTAGAAACATTTTATAATGGTCTTTCTAATGCTGCTAAAATCATCCTCGATGCCACGACTGGTGGAGCTTTTACTGCAAAAACATACAATGAGGGGTATGATATTTTGGAAAAAGTTGCCAACAACAACACTGATTGGTCAAACCCTCGTGCTGTAGTTCCTAAAACTGCATCAGGAGTTCGTGAGGTTGATGCCATCACCGCTTTAAATGCACAAATTGTAGCTTTGACTAATTTGGTTAAAAACAATGTGAACCTTAATGGAGAAAAGAGTCATGTGCAAGCAGTAAATCAATCTTTAATTGAAACGTGCAGTTTTTGCGGTGAAAATCATCCTTTTGAAAGTTGTCCCGGTAACCCCATTTCGGTGAACTATGTCGGGAATCATTCTAGAAATAGTCCGTTTTCCCAAACATACAATATGAATTGGAGAAACCATCCGAACTTCTCTTGGTCTGGAAATCAAGGACTTCAACCCCCCGGGGCAAGTCAAGTCCAAAACCGACCACCAAATCCCCCGGGATTTCCTCAAGGCCCACCTCAGAATTTTCATCATGGGCAGTCTTCACAATCCCAAAATTACCAACATGGACAATCTTCACAGTCACATGCACCTAGACAACAAAATTCTTTGGACGGTAATGGTTCAATCGAATCGTTGCTTAAAGGTTTTATAAACCAAACCAATGCAACTCTGAGGGGTTTTGAAACCCAACTTGGACAGTTTGCTGTCGAGCTTAAGAACAGACCACAAGGGACTTTGCCTAGTGACACGGAAAATCCCAAAGGCATTCACAAGGAACACGTCAAGGCCATAAATATTAAGGAGATTGAAAACATAAGTGAGTCTAGAAAAGTTGAGAAAACCTCTCCCATACCAGTTATGCAAGAAGACTCACATTTGTTTGATCCCTCGAACTTCCCAGACCTGTTCTCATCTTCTGGTGAAGCACCAAAACCAGAATCCGTGGCCCAAACTACAGGCCCAATTGTCCCAAGTTGTCCAGCACAGACTGCACCCACTCCAGAACCACGCATCTCATGCACTCCCGACAAAATCAAATCTATTCCGGATTTGAGAGACTTACCTTTCCCTGAAAGATTAAAAACCAAAAATGTTGATGAACAATTCAAAAAGTTTTTGGACGTTTTCAAACAACTTCACATTAACATTCCTTTGGTAAAGGCTCTCGAGCAAATGCCAAATTATGTTAAATTTTTAAAAGATATCCTCAACAAGAAACGAAGGCTGGGAGAATTTGAAACTGTCGCCTTGACCAAAGAATGTAGTGCACTTCTTACTTGCAAAATCCCTCCGAAACTAAAAGACCCGGGAAGTTTTACCATCCCGTGTATGATCGGGGGACAAGAAGTAGGACATGCTCTATGTGATTTGGGAGCAAGTATAAACCTCATGCCTTTGTCGGTTTTTAAGAAATTAGGGATTGGTGAAGTCAGACCCACCACAGTCACCTTGCAACTTGCAGATAGGTCTTTGGCCTATCCGAAGGGTAAAATTGAAGATATTTTGGTGAAAGTCGATAAATTCATTTTTCCGGCTGATTTTCTAGTATTGGACTATGAGGCAGATAAGGATGTCCCAATCATTTTGGGAAGACCATTTTTGGCAACCGGTAGAACCTTGATAGATGTGCAGAAGGGTGAGTTGACTATGAGAGTAAATGACCAACAAATCACTTTCAATGTTTTCAAATCCCTTAAGTTCAACGGTGAAATTGAAGATTGCTCCTACCTAAATGCCTTAGGTGATGATTTTGAATTGAGTTTGATTGATTGCATAGGAGAAGATATTTGGGATTAGATTTTTATAGAGGTTATACATGCATTCGAGCACTTGGACTTTAATGATAGACCAACCCAGGTTCCTTCTATAATCAAAGCTCCCGATCTAGAGTTAAAACCACTTCCTAATCACCTTAAATATGCATATCTTATGGAAGAGTGTTGGGAACTGAAGAATTTACCAAGTATGGTTAATGCTGCTGGTTCAGAGTTACTACTGCTAGAAGACTTCAAGGTTAATACTGCTGAGTATTACTACTGCTAGTAGAATTAATACTGCTAGTCAAAGTTAGTGCTGCTTGAACAAAGTTAGTACTGCTTAGCTAGTTAGTACTGCTAGTAGTTAGTGCTGCTTAGTAGTTAATGCTGCTAGAAGAGATTAATGCTGCTGAAGATTAATAATGCTTATATGATGGAGATTCGCATGGAAGGATAACAGCTGGATGGACTGAAGATTATGGAAGGCTTAGAGATATACATGGAAGATATACTGAAGATATTTTTATTTATTGTAATTATCTTTTGATTAGTATATGTATAGAATGTATAGAATAATTTAGTTTTTTAATTATTCATTCTAAGTTCTAGAGAGAAATCAACCTCAAGGCATAGATCCTAATTCTAGAGAAGTAGATTTCGTCTTGAAAGAGTCTGTTCTTCAAGATTGAGGTTGGGTGTGTAATCTTGTGATTTCAATCATTCAATATAAGTTTACAGTTTGTTATTCATATTTACTGTTTGTGATTACTGTTTCATTGAATATCAAAGTGTTATTCCGCAAACTTCTTTGATATTGTTTCTGAGAATTAATTCTTGTTGAGTGACAATCTGGAAGAGAAAGAACTTGATGATCTATACAATGATCTAAGAGTTTTTGAAACTGAGGTAGAAACCAAGAAGAAGCCCACTGGTTATATCCACAATGCTACACTTCTTTCAGCATCCACTGATACTACTGCCAACCCTGAAGCAGTTAGTACTGCCAGTGGAGTAAGTTCAGAAAAAGGCACTGAAACTATCTTTGAAGCCTTTTTGTCCAGTCATAGCAACACTTCATTGATTAATGATGATCTGGATCAACTTCACCCTGATGACCTGGAGGAGATGGATATTAAATGGCAGATGGCCATGCTATCCACGAGGGTGAAGAAGTTTATTAAAAGAACAGGAAGGAATAACTTCTCTCAAAGAAGAGAAGATGGAGCTGGTTTTGACAAGACTAAGGTGGAATGCTATAAGTGTCACATGAAAGGACACTTTGCTAGAGAATGCAGGAGTGTTGTTCCAAACAACAACCACCAACAAGCTCAGAATGGAGGCTACAATTAGAACAAGAATCCTGCTCAAGCTCTTGTTTCTCAACAAGGAATGGGATTTGACTGGAGTGATCAAGCTGAGGAAGCCATTCAGAATCAAGCTCTTATGGCAGAAGTGTCTGATCTCCCCTCTGAGGTAATTTCTAATCTTTGCACTAAATCCTGCATAGACAATGTCAAAAGATACATGGATCACAATCAAAGTATGTGTGATGACCTCAAAAGATTAGAAAAGGACAGAAGAGATTATGTGTTGATAGTAGAGAGATTTGAAGAGCAAATCAAAGGCTTTCAAGCTAATGAACTTCAACACTCTTATGACACAAACTATTGGAAGTGGGAAAAGAATGAGTTAGAGACCAAACTGTCTAAATCCTTAGAAGAGAGTGATAGGCTGAAAGAGGAACTGTCTAAAGTTAAACTTGACATAGAAAAGTTTTCATATGCTTCAAAAGCAATGGATTCTCTTCTAAAGGCTCAGATTCATGATAAGATGAAGCCTGGTATTGGATACAACAATACACCTCCTCCTTACAACAACAACAACTATATCTCTCCTACTTCAGACTTGTTAGAAACCAAGGAGAAAAAAGACTTATCTGAGAAAGCTTTTAAGATAGATCCTTTGGATGAGGTAGTAATTAAGGATTTGACTGAGAAAGAAGCCAGTGAGTATAGGGATAATGATGTGAGTAAAGAGATCCCATTAGAAAACAACATTATCACCAATGAGGGATGTGGGAAAATCTGGGTCAAGTCCAAGGAGATAGAGAAGACCAAAGGAAAGGATAACAAGGTCCATTACAAACAAACCACGGTTGTGAATCCTGGATCTTGTAAACAGTGTGCTTGCAGTAAAGCCAAGAGCCTAAATTCTGGTTTAAAAAGAGGAAATCAAAGAAACTGGAATAATCAATGGGCTCAGAAGCAAGGAGTTGATCTGAGTAAAATCAATAGACCAAAACCTTGTTTCATATGTGGCAAGTTAAATCATTTGGCTAAATATTGCTTCTTTAACCCTACTAACCAACAGATGACCTTTCAAAGATTTGTGCAAAAACCTGTTGGTTATAGGAAGGATGGAAAGAAAGATGTGATAAAGAAACATGGTGAAAGTAAAGGCCCCATGAAGAAAAAGATTTTAAAAGAAAGTGTCAAAATGTGGGTGCCTAGAAGCACTAAAACTGTTAGTACTGCTGACAGGGTTAGTGCTGCTGGAAGTATTACTGCTGCTACCTGTGTTAGTACTGCTGAAAATATTAATGCTGCTAATACTGTTAGTACCTCTTCAAAGGTTAATACTGCCAACACAGTTACTACTTCTAACAAGGTTAGTACTGCTAAGCATGCAAGTGCTGCTAAGGCAGTTAGTACTTCTAAAACCAGTACTGCTTCTAGCAAAAATGTTTCCAAGCCTATTATTGTGACAAAGTACTCCAAGAATGAGGAGTTAAAGTTCAAAAATATTGTCAAGAAAGAATGCAAGTATTTTGATGAGAAAGGGGTACCCAAGACCACTTTGGCTTGGGTTCCTACATCATACTAACTGTTTTATCTTATGTGCAGGGCAACCAACAGCTCAAGGGAAAGAGCATATTGCATGTTGATAGTGGTTACTCTAGGTGTAACACCCCGAATTTCGTTGTTTTGCGAAGTTGTAAAGAAAAGGAAGTTATTGGAGCTGTCTACAGGACGCACGGGTCGTGCGTCCTCCTTCAGAGAAAACGCACGGGTCGTGCGTAGGATCCAGGGATGAGGGCTAGTGCTAGCGCACGGGTCGTGCGCATTTCCTTCTTTGAGGGCGCACGAGACAGTCTGCTTTTTGAGATTGTTCTAAATATCTCATTTGGGAGATATTCTCAAAAATTACTCATATCTCAGTTTCTCTCTCTCTCTCTTTTCATTTTCTTCTTCCGATCTTCAAGGGTTCTTTGGTTGCTAGTTTCCGGTATTTCTAGCGAGGGGTTGGTGTTTTAAGCTTCACCTCTACGTCGTGATCGTTATCTGGTTTTCCGGGTTTTATTCTGAAAACCTACCGGTGAGTTCCTACTATCATTTTACAAACTTTATACATGTCAAAACTCTTATTTGCGAAATCTGAAGTATTTCTACGGTATGATTTCATGTTCTCTACACTTTGATATAAATGAGGTTTTGGTGATTTTCGGGGTTCCCGATCAGTTTTGACTAAAATGACGGGTTCCGCCTTATTAGAAGTAAAATGATGTTTACTTGCCCATGTTTGTGGCTTATTGAAAGAATGTATATAAACTGGTTTTATGATTTTCTTTCTTACCAGCAGTTGGTCTGGAAAAATGGCATTTTGAAATATAAATGTGTTGAAAGCTGTTTATCTAGATTTGTTGGTCACATGAAATATTGTGACAAGCCTTGACTATACTAGTGGATCCCTAGGTATCGAGTCGACTTATGGCTGGGAAGGATATGCCCCTTCCGTTGTTATGGCTGGGAAGGATATGCCCCTTCCGATGTAGTTAGCTACATTTGATCCTCAGGGGCAACTTAGGTACGGTTATGTGAGACCCGATCCTAGCCATGGTTCAGATGTAGTCTAATGAACGAGTATGACATGGTTCCTTGGGGGCCCTCCCTCACATCGTAGTACGGACTGAAGAGTTCGTGGCCATAACTCGGATTTGGTGGTATCGAGTCGACTTATGGCTGGTTCCATGTATTTAGCTCATAACTCGGATTTGGTGGTTTACTTTGTGTTACACCACAATCCTTGGTAAAATGGTCCGTTTGTCATTGTTTAACGAATTTTGGACCGAAGAGGCCCGGTTGTGGCGAAATGTTATCTTTACGAACTAAACCTTTATGAAAAGATTTCTTTATGATACTGAGGTTTATATCTTTTGAGCTTTATAAACTGTATGTTCTCACCAGGCTTTATAGTCTGACACTTTTTCTCAAATGATGTGTATAACAGGTTTCCATTAGCGGTGGGTGCCGGGGTTTTTGGAGAGACGAGTTTTGAGTCTCGAGTTTTTTTTGGAGATGATTTAGTATTGATGTTGGGCATTGTTAAGTCCCATTCTTTTGATACAATCCCTGTATAGAATTGTAAAGTCTTAAGGACTGATCCCATTTATGGGAAGTTAATGAATTTACTTTCGTCACATTGTCTGATTTCCAGGTTTTAATTTACTCTGATTTTGAGGTTGTTACAAGTTGGTATCAGAGCTCTAGTTTAAGCGAACTAGGCATGAATGTAAGATGTCTAGACTTAGACTGCGTATGCTAGGAATTGACCCGCGAGATTTGGGTAGAGCTCTTAAGATGGGTTAGTCTTAGAGTTGACGGAAAGTACGTTTATCAGGCGTTGTAGTAGTGGTGACAAGAACCGTTATGTGTTGTATGTTCATAATTTCACTTAGCTAATGTTATTATGAGGATACTGTACGTAAGAGTCCTTGAATTACTGTTAATATGACAATTGGTAATGTGGTAGTACGTTTCCTTCGTGTTTATTCAATCTCTCTCTTACCTTTGTCTCTGTTCTGTGAAACAGTTCAGTATGGTGAATACGCGTGGTAGACCGCGTACTCGTGTTGACGGACTGGAAGCGACAACCTCCACAGCTGATCAGCCGGAAGGAGTTGAGGTTGTCGTGCGTCCGCAAGTTCAGCAAATACTAGGTGGGGGGCCAGAGGTCATTCCGCGTGTGGACCTGGCTTCGTCCCACCCAGTAATCAGGGATGCTAGTTCCCCTTCTGAGATGATGGCCAGCATGATGTTGGCAATGAGGGAAGAGATGGCAAAGCAGCAAGAGTTTCTGCTAAAAGTGATTGAGGACCGTGATGTGAACAATCGTAGAAGTGAGACGGTTGTGGAAAACATCGTAGCAGGTTCTGGAGGCGTTGGTACAGGGGTCAGGGCTGAGGAGAACAGGATTGTTGGTGCCCCGGGAGGTAGGAAAAGTTGTTCCTACAAATCCTTTCTGGGTTGCGGACCACCAGAGTTCTCTGGTTCCGACGACCCAATCTTGTGTGTGAAGTGGATCCGAGCGGTCGAGCAAACTTTTGGCTCTTCCGAATGTGGTGATGATCAGAGGGTGCGGTTCGGTACCCAATTGCTGAGGGACACTGCACTCATCTGGTGGAATATCATCCAATCCACTCTATCTCCTGAAGTGTTGGCCCAGTTGTCTTGGGCCGAGTTCAAAAAGAAGCTGCTAGAAGAATTCTGCAACGAGAGGACCATGGACCGAATTGAGAAAGAATTCCGGTCCTTGGTAAAGGGAAGTCTGACGGTGAGGGAGTACACCCGTCAGTTTATGGAGAAGCTGGGTCTGGTGGGGCACACTGCCCCAACAGAGAAAGATAAAATGAAAGCTTATCTGAATGGCCTACCTGCGGACATGCAATCTATGGTCCACAATTCCAAAGCTTCCAACCTCCGAGAGATGGTCGAGGAAGCTCAGTACATGGAAGAAATGTTCGCGAAAAGCAAATCTGAGGGAGCAGTGGTGGTGTCCGATAAGAGAAAGTGGGAGAGCAGTTCAGTACCTCCCAAGCGGGTCCGACCTTTTGTCGGAAACCGCAACTTCAGCAGTTATCAGGAAGCAAAGTGGTGTCAGCAGTGTCGAACCAAGCACCATGGTAACTGTAACTCTACTTCTAAATTCTGCTACAAGTGTGGTAAGAATGATCACACCACCCGCGACTGTTCTGTCGTTGGGATGGTCTGCTTCGAGTGTAAGGCACCGGGGCATGTGAAGAGAGATTGCCCGAAGCTCAAGTCGGGTAACACGCCAGCAAGGAAGGAGAACCCTCCTAAGGTTCCGGGTCGAGCATTTCAGATGACGGCCGAAGAGGCTAGAGCATCCGCTGATGTGATATCGGGTACTTTTCTTATAAACTCTGTACCTGCTCGTATTTTGTTCGATACGGGTGCTAGTTTCTCTTTCGTATCTGAATTGTTCCGTCAGAAAATTGCTATGCCCACTACTAGTCTTGAGGATGCATTAGTGGTAGAAATAGCCGATGGTAGTCAAGTTCTGATCCACGAGGTTCTGAGGCAGTGTACTCTTGGTATCAAAGGGAAAGAATTTTCGATCGATCTATTACCGATGTTAATCGGGGGTTTTGATGTGGTAATCGGTATGGATTGGTTGTCAAACAATCAGGCCGAGTTCGTGTGTTCCAAGAAGATGATTCGACTTCCCAACCTCTCTGGTGAAGTCGTGGTCATCTATGGTGAAAAGAGGAAGGGTGAAGTGGCAATAATCACAATGGCAAGAGCACGCAAGTGTTTAATAAAGGGATGTTCGTCTTTCCTAGCCTATGTGTTCGAGGCTAAGTTAGAGAAATCAAAGCTGGAAGATGTGAAGATCGTGCGTGAGTTTCCAGATATCTTTCCGGACGACTTGCCCGGGTTGCCACCCGATCGTCAGGTAGAGTTTCGGATTGATCTTGTGCCTGGCGCTGCACCGATCGCTAAAGCGCCTTATCGTTTAGCGCCATCGGAGATGCAAGAGATGGTAGCACAACCCCAGGAGCTATTTGAGAAGGGATTCATAAGACCGAGTTCGTCACCTTGGGGAGCTCCGGTCTTATTTGTCAAGAAGAAGGATGGCACAATGAGAATGTGCATTGACTATCGTGAGTTGAACAAAGCTACAGTGAAGAACAGGTATCCGCTTCCGAGAATAGACGACTTGTTCGATCAACTTCAAGGAGCGGGTTGTTTCTCCAAAATCGACTTACGATCAGGTTATCACCAAGTGAAGGTAAGAGAAGAAGATGTTCCGAAAACGGCTTTCAGAACGCGTTACGGCCATTACGAGTTCCTTGTAATGCCTTTTGGCCTGACGAACGCACCAGCGGTGTTTATGGACTTGATGAATAGAGTGTGCCGACCATTCCTCGACAAGTCGGTCATTGTATTCATTGACGACATACTCGTGTACTCCAAGAGTGAGACAAAGCACGAGCAGCATCTTCGTGAAGTTCTGGAAGTGTTGAGAAAAGAGAGATTGTACGCCAAGTTTTTCAAGTGCGACTTTTGGCTTAAAGAAGTACAATTTCTGGGGCACGTAGTCACTCGGGACGGAGTGAAAGTAGATCTCTCCAAGATTGAAGCTATGATGGATTGGGAGCCTCCTAAGAGTCCGTCAGAGATCCGAAGTTTCTTGGGTCTGGCGGGATACTACAGGAGATTCATTCAAGACTTTTCCAAGATCGCTTCTTCCTTGACAGTTCTGACTCGGAAGAATGTGAAGTTTGAATGGACCAAAACCCAAGAGAAGGCGTTCCGGATCCTTCAAAAGAAGTTGTGTGAAGCTCCGATCTTGACGTTACCTGAAGGGTCGGAAGATTTCGTGATGTACAGCGACGCTTCAAAGATGGGATTGGGTTGCGTGTTGATGCAACGAGGCAAGGTAATCGCTTATGCCTCGAGGCAGCTTAAGATACACGAGCAGAATTATCCAACCCATGATCTGGAGTTAGCAGCGGTGGTGTTCGCTTTGAAGCTTTGGCGACATTACCTCTACGGCACGAAGTGTACTCTTTACACGGATCACAAGAGCCTGAAGTATGTCTTTGGTTAGAAAGAGCTGAATATGAGGCAAAGGCGGTGGCTCGAGTTGTTGAAAGACTACGACTGTGAATTGCTTTACCATCCCGGTAAGGCGAACGTGGTGGCCGATGCGCTAAGTCGGAAGGACTATAGCGGGAGTATTCGGGATACCCATTCAAGAATCGAGCTAGTGTCTAGCCTTATTGAGAAGATCAAGACATCTCAGATGGAAGCATTGTTAGAAGAGAATCTCAAAGAGGAAGTCATGACAAAACAGCGTTTACTCTTAACGGAGGATAGCCGCGGAGTGAAACTGTTTAGTGGTCGTGTGTGGGTGCCAAAGGTTGGGGGAAACCGTGAGTTGTTGCTAGAAGACGCACACAAGACCAAGTATTCCATTCACCCGGGAAGTACGAAGATGTACAGGGACCTGAAGTTGCACTATTGGTGGCCGGTGATGAAGGTTGATGTGGCACGTTACGTTGAGCGTTGTGTGACGTGTTCGCAAGTTAAGGCCGAACATCAGAGACCGTATGGGAGTCTTCAGTCTTTAGAGATTCCCGAGTGGAAGTGGGAGCATATCACCATGGACTTCGTGACGAAGTTGCCTAAAACTCTTCGGGGACACGATACCATCTGGGTGATAGTGGATAGATTGACGAAGAGCGCTCACTTTCTGCCTATGCGCGAGACTTTACCGATGGATAAGTTGGCGAAGCTTTATATCGATGAGGTGGTCTCGAGGCATGGAATACCGTTGTCGATCGTGTCGGATCGCGACAGCCGGTTCACTTCGAACTTCTGGGATGGGTTTCAGAAAGAGCTTGGTACGCGAGTTAAGTTGAGTACGGCTTACCATCCGCAGACCGACGGGCAGAGCGAACGAACGATCCAAACCTTGGAAGACATGTTGAGGTCTTGTGTCATCGATTTCGGGGGTAGTTGGGACTCTCACCTGCCTTTGGTAGAGTTTGCTTACAACAATAGCTACCACTCGAGTATTGGGATGGCACCTTTTGAAGCATTGTATGGGCGAAAGTGTCGGACTCCCGTGTGTTGGCGGGAAGCAGGAGAGAAGCAGTTCGCCGGACCTGAAATCGTGCAAGAGACTGCCGATAAGGTCAAGTGTATTAGAGAGAGGATGAAAGCGGCTCAAGATCGTCAGAAGAGCTATGCCGATAAGAAGAGGCGACCGATGGAATTCCAAGTAGGCGACCGCGTTATGCTTAAGGTATCGCCATGGAAGGGCATCATACGGTTCGGAAAACGTGGGAAGCTGAGTCCTCGTTTCCTCGGACTTTTCAAAGTACTTAAGCGTGTAGGGTTGCAGGCCTACCAGTTGGAACTGCCACCGGAGTTGAGTAGAATACACAACACGTTTCATGTCTGCTACCTCCGGAAGTGTTTGGCGGTAGAAGACAGCGTCATTCCCCTCTCAGAGTTAAGGTTTGACGAAGGTAACCGTTGTGTGGAAGAACCCGACGCCATCTTAGAGAGAAAGACTAAGAAGTTGCGTCATAAGGAAGTCACTTTGGTCAAGGTGCAGTGGAAGCATCACCGAGGAGCAAATGTGACTTGGGAATCTGAGGAGGATATGAAGCGTAGATATCCTCATCTCTTTGTATAGTTGGATTTCGGGGACGAAATCATTCCCAAGTTGGGGAGGATTGTAACACCCTGAATTTTGGGATTGGGTGAGAAGTTGACCATTACCCAAAGTTCAAGGGGGCAAAGTGTAACTTGGGTAATATATATACAAAGTTAAATCTAGATATTTTGTAAAATATCATATTTGAGTTCTTGAGATCTTTGAAGTCAGAGAGAAAGGAAGGCAGGAGAAGAAGCTTTGTTTTGGGTCGATCATTTCGGGCAAATCGAGGTACGAATCTAGCTTAATGCTTTGATCTGAATGCTTTTAGCCGTGTAGAATCTCGTTGTGTAGGTTTTGAACCGTTCCATTTTGAGATCTGAGTATTTTCTCATTTGGATCTGGGTTGAATCTGGGTTCTGCATCGCTGTTCTTGATGAACAAGGCGATGGTCAATCGACCGAAGGGTTGATTCGACCGGA
Organism: Arctium lappa; assembly: GCA_023525745.1. Lineage (NCBI taxonomy): Eukaryota > Viridiplantae > Streptophyta > Magnoliopsida > Asterales > Asteraceae > Arctium > Arctium lappa. The sequence goes on along the minus strand of CM042052.1, from coordinate 84,310,358 downwards.
CTGGTTTTCGACCGAAGGGTTGATTCGACCGGATGGTTGATTCGACCGAGGGGTTGTTCGACCGGATGGTCCCTTGACCGGTGTTGTCTGTTCGACCCGGGGTAGTGTTGGACCGGGGAGGTGTTCGACCCGGGGTGGTGTTCGACCGGTTGTTGCCTTTAACCGGATTAGGTTCTGTTAAGTTGTTAGCTTCTGTGTCTTTGAGTCCTATTCAAGTAACGAGAGGTTTATCTGTATTTCGACTTACCGATTCTTTCGGCGTTATCATAGGTAGCGCTCGTTAAGAAGAAGGAAACAGAGGTGAGTTCTTACTATCATTTTAAACTACATACATATCAAAAGTTACCTTTTGGATCTTATCTTGTTAAAGTAAAATGATGTTTTACTTGCACGTTATGTGATTATGCAAAAAGAATGATTAAAAGCCCTTTTTAATGATTTTCATTCTTACCAGAAGTTGAACTGGAAATAACATTTTGTTTATAAAATGTATTTATACCATATGTTTATTTATGGTTGGTCACATATGTTGTTGTGACGAGTCCTTACCATTACTAGTGGATCCCTAGGTTTTGGAGTAGACTGTATTGTTGGGATGTTACATTCCCCAGAATTGTAGCTATGGATCACTTGTTCCTCGGGGGCAACTTGGTACGGTTATGTGAGGTCGGATACTAGCCATGGTTCATAGTGATCCTAGTGAAGGAGTATACCTTGGTTTTGCGCTTGGGGCTTGATCTCACGTTGAAGCACGGACTTTGTGATTCGTATCCGCGGACTCCAATTAGTTTAGCTCGTAACTCGGATTGTTGGCCTAACTTTGTGTTACGCCACGATCCTTGGTAAAATATTTGTTTTCGGTCCTTTTGTGGTATGTTTATAACGAAAAAGCCCGATTGTGGCGAGGACCTAAATTGTAAACTTAATCTCTTTGGAAATGTTATCTTGATGCAAATGTTCTATCTTTTGAGCTTCATAAACTGTATGTTCTCACCAGGCTTTAAGTCTGACACTTTTTCTCAAATGGTATGTGTATCAGGTTTCCATTAGCGGTGGGTTGCCGGGGTTTTTGGAGAGACGAGTTTTGAGTCTCGAGGTTTTTGGGATTGATTAGTATTATTGCTGGGCATTGTTAAGTCTCATTCTTTTGATGAAATCCTTGTATAGGATTGTATAGTCTGGAGGACTGATCCCATTTATGAAAAGTTATGGTTTTACATTCGTTATATTGTCAGATTTCCAGGTTTTAATTTACTCTGATTTTTGAGGTGTTACAATATTCCACGCCGGAACCTCAACACAGGTACTGCCATCCTGGAGGAAGTTACCATGGAGACCCGGCTTCGGGATAGCATGATGTTGGCTATGAATGCGGCCCTGGCTCAACAACAGTTGGCCATGACTTCAGCCATGACCTAACAGCAAGAGTTTTTTATGAAACTCCTAGAGGATCGAGACGTTAGCCACCGACAACCTAAGACGATGGTTGAAAACATTATTGTGGGGTCGGGTGGACCAAATGTGGTAACGGTTGAGGAACCATCCGCTGAATGGATTCGGACGAAGATTAAGGGGTGCACTTACAAGACGTTTCTGGGGTGCCACCCTAAGGAGTTTGCGGGTTCAGATAACCCGGTTGCTTGCATGTACTGGCTCAAAGAGGTAGAGTTGGCCTTTGAGTCAATTGAGTGTGATCCCTCTCAACGGGTCAAGTTTGCTTCTCAACTACTTCGGGGAGAGACTTTGATTTGGTGGAATCTCACTCGATCAGTCCTCACTCCTGAAGTTCTGGCTAAGTTAACTTGGCCGGTGTTCAAAGAGAAGATTATGGACAAGTATTGTAGCGAGCATTTGATGGACAAGTTGGAGCGGGAGTTCCGAGATCTGAAGAAAGGGAACATGTCTGTGGTTGGATACTCTAAACTCTTTTTGGAGAAACTAAACTTGGTGGGACATCTAGTCTCCGATGAAAGGTCAAAGATTAAAGCCTATCATTAAGGGTTACCGGCCGGGATGCAATCGGCGGTAAGGAATGCTAAGTGTTCGACGTTACAAGAGGTTATCGAAGAGTCCTTGCTCGTTGAGGACGACATCAATGCCGAAAGGGAAGAGAAGAGGTTAGTTGGTGAGAAAAAGAAGTGGGAAGGGTCATCTGGGCCCGTTCGTCAGTTGAGACCCTTTGTAAGTGGGAAAGCGAGTGATTAACATCATGAAGAACGGTGGTGTTCCAAGTGCAGGTCAAAGCACTCGGGACCATGTGCTACAAGAACTTACTCCGGTCCAACCAGGTGCGCCAAGTGCGGTAAGAAGAACCATACGACTCGAGAATGTTCCATCCAGGGATCGGTATGTTTTGAGTGCGGAGAACCGGGGCATATGAAAAGATTCTGCCCAAAGCTAGTTGGAGGAAATGGGGGAAATTTCGTGGGTTCGACGGCCAGAGTCGAGCAACCACCAAGGGCACCGAGTCGAGCTTTCCGGATGTCTACCGAGGAGGCAAAGGATACAGCGGATGTCGTTTCGGGTATGTTCCTAGTAAACTCCTTGTCAGCTCGTGTTTTGTTTGATTCGGGTGCTACGTGTTCTTTTGTGTCAGATACCTTCTATAAGCGATTCACTATTCCTATTAGTGTCCTTTCCGATGCACTAGTAGTAGAGATAGCCAATGGGGACCAGGTAAGCATCCGAGACTGTTTTTGTAACTGCACTATAGAGATCGATGGGAATCCTTTTGGGGTAGATTTGCTACCTATGGCCATAGGGGGTTTTGACGTGGTCATAGGCATGGATTGGTTAGTAAGGCACAAGGTCGACATCTTTTGCTCTAAAAAGATGATTCAAGTGCCTTTGGAAGGAAGCGATGTGATCATCATCTATGGAGAGAAGGGAAAAGGTTGCAACCCTATAATCTCCTCTCTCAAGGCTCGAAAGTTCTTAGCGAAGGGTTACCCTTCATATCTAGCATTTGTGGTGGACGCGAAGAAGGAAAAGAAGACGGTGGAAAATGTGAAGGTCGTGCGGGATTTTCCGGATGTCTTTCCGGAAGACTTACCCGGATTACCACCGGAACGACAAGTGGAATTTCAGATCGACCTCTCTCCGGGAGCGGCTCCGATAGCTCGAGCTCCATATCATTTGGCACCGACAGAAATGAAGGAAATGATGTCGCAACTGCAAGAGTTGTTGGAGAAGGGTTTCATTCGAACGAGTTCGTCACCATGGGGAGCACCGGTGTTGTTCGTGAAGAAAAATGACGGGTCCATGAGGATGTGCATAGATTACCGGGAGTTGAATAAAGTCACGGTCTCCGGAAAGAACCGTTGGACTCTTAATTGAATCCTTCATCCACCAAGACTATAAAATCTATGATTCAAATCCAAAGTCCTATATCTTATTTTTCCCTTAAAATTACCGATTCCTGTATTGACTTGAAATGATACATTTCGAAATCGGGGTGTTACATTGTTTCATAAATGCAGAAAGGGAACCAGAGATGGTTGGAGACAGATCTACTTCTTCTGCATCTCATACATTTGAATTGCTCATGCTTTTATGTCTTGATGGATATGCAGTGCAAGGGACGGAGATGATACCGATGGCCCTAGATAGTTGCAGTGGTAAGAATCGGAGATGACTATCGTGGTGGAGCCGGAAATGGCTGTCGGAGAGGATGAGGATCGACACATACGCATCTCAAGATGATATGTATTATTAACTAGTAAAAAAATATATCAATACAATATAAATAGAGTAAATTACCTTATTGGTCCCTTAGAATTTAATTGAAAATAAAAAATTAATTAAATGACCACAATACCCCACTAAGCTAATTGAGTTACCAGAACTTTTTAGATGGAGTTAGATTTAGGGACCCAATACGTTATAAAATGCAAAACATAAGGATTTAATCCATATATATTCCAAAATAAGGACTTAAAGTGTTAAAACACATAAACTACGAGGACCAAACATGTAATTTACTCGTTAAATTATGATATTTGAAGGGAAATCTCTCCCTCACATCCATTATTTTTATGGTTTTTTAATTCAAAATTACATTTTTGGTCCTTATACTGTTTTGAATGATTTACTTTATACCTTTTAGTTTTATATTTTTCATTTTACATTTTTATAATATTAACACATATAATTGTATATTAATAAAAATACGTTAAAAAAATACTTTTTAATTTTAACAAGTTACACCATTATAATCGTCTAGTCGATACCTTCGAAATGAGTCCAATATTGAATATTTTTTGATTTAATTATATTATTATATGTTATATATTATACTTTGGTTAATCGATTTTTTTTGAAAAAAAAAATGCATTACATCGAACGTAAGTTATGCACCCATTTGTCTTAACCTTTGATCTTTTGGTAACAATAACGACACCAACCGAAAGTCCCACATTATGCACTCAGCCAGTTATTTCTTCTCGAGATTCGTTTCAAAGGTATTGAACAGACAATTATAAATTACGTTTTGCAGTACATGTGATATTATACATTAATTTTAATTGTGTTTTGTTACAGATCACATATGATTTTGTTTTCATTATATATATATATAGGGGTCTAATCAAATGAGAACTAGGTAATTTGTGGTAACCGTGAGATCCAATATGAGCCACACATTTAGAATAATTAATATTAATTTTAAATAAATAGAAAATGATATTTTAGTAAATTTGTTTATTTCCTAAAATATAACATAATTCCTAAATTTTCTTATTTCCTTTTACAAAAGAGTATCACATTGTGCTATCACGTATTTTTTATGTTTACAAAAGGGTATCATAGTGTACTATCATGTATTTTCGATCTTTACAAAGTGTATCACAGTGTGCATCACTTATCTTCGATGTTTTTTTCGATCTTTACAAAGTGTATCATGTTGTGTTATCACGTATTTTTTATGTTTACAAAAGGGTATCATAGTGTGCTATCATATATTTTCGATGTATTTTCAATCTTTACACAGTGTATCACAGTGTGCATCACGTATTTTCGATATTTATAAAGTGCATCACAGTGGGCATCATGTATTCGCCGGAATAATATTTGTTGGAGAGAGGGGAGAGAAGAGAAGAGAGAGGAGATCTCAAAAATACCTAAAATACCTTTGATTAAAATTTTTAATTAAAATTACCAAAATTATTGATTTCTTAATTTATCTTCTAATTTGTGGTTAAGATTAGATCTCACGGTTACCACATATAACCGAGTTCTCCCTTGAATGACCCCCTATATATATATATATGTATATATATATATACACACACACACACACTAAAAGCGTATTCGCAAATTGTAACGAGATACATCATGATAGTAAAACATAATAATTGAATAAAAGTACAAAAACGACGACCAAAAAATCAAATTAGTTTTAAAAATATAAAACCATAACTTATTACAATAATCGAATAGGGATATATAAGATAGTAAAACAGAATAATTGAACTAAAACTTAGCTATAATATATAATGTAATTTATTTTGGTTTAATAATATAATGTTTTTTTTATAAAATATTCTGTTAGATTTTTTTAATTATATTATAGATTTTTTATATTTAAATTTTGATTTTTATTCTATATTTAATTATGCTGAGAGTGATTTTAGGAGAGTTAAAGTGGTTAGAGATAATGATTGAAAGTTAATAAATAACATTAAATGCAGTACATACAACTTTAATTGTTGTTTTTTAAGAGATTTTAAGTAATTAACATTAAATAGCGGTATATTAAGTTTTAAGACTTGTTTTTAAAAGTTTTTTATGTTTGATTTATAATATAATATAGATATCGATATTTCTTAACGTATTTTAAAACGTATTTTTTAACATATAATAAAATAATTAAATCCAAAAATATTCAATATTGAGCTCATTTTGAAGGTATCGAAGAGACGATTGTAATGGTGTAACTTGTTAAAATTAAAACGTATTTTTAACGTATTTTAGTTAATATACGATTATATGTATTAATATGGTGATGGTGTAAAATGAAAACTAGAAAAGTAAAAGGTATAAAGTAAAATAATTAAATAATTATAGGGATATAAAATGTAAATATATATTAAAAATCAATAAAAAAATCACATTTTGAAATTTAGTTGTCATGGTGGTGTGAGTAAGTTAGGCATGTAGGAGGGGGTATGGGGGGAGGTTTTTTTTTTTTTTTTGGAGAGGGTATCCCAGACCACATTGGGTCCAGACTAATCTCTGGCAATTTAGGCCGAAGCTCGACTGCTAAAGCATGCAGTCCGGGGTCGAAGCCCCCGTACCTCCAGGATGTGTCCCCCAGGGTTCGAACATGAGATCGCTACTAGCAAGTCCACATGTCTTACCACTAGGCTAACACCCCTTTGGTAGTATGGGGGTAGGGTTAGCAACACCCTATTTGAAATCTCAATGGGGAGTGTTATTTGCATAAAAAACGCGCAAATATTCTCTCTTAGTTTTCCGATCCAATCATTAATATAAATTATTATTATTATTATTATTATTATCTATATATATATATATATATATATATATATATATATATATATATGTGTGTGTGTGTGTGTATGTGTGTGTTTTGATTTTATAAATTTATAAAATTTATAACTTTTAATTTTATTTTATTATATAAATTTATAACTTTTGATTTTATTTTATTTTATAAATTTATAACTTTTGATTTTTTTACTTTCACAGCGTCTTCACTGTGAAGGTTCGGATATACCTTCACGGTCTTTTATCTGTGAATGTTTGATTTTTTTTAACTTGGTTTAGGTTTTTTTACCTTCATAGTGTTTTTTAACTTGGCAGTGGGACGTACTTACCGCTTAGGTCCACTCCTCATTATTATTATTATTATTATTATTATTATTATTATTATTATTATTATTATTATTATTATTATCTTTATATATATATATATATATATATATATATATATATATGTGTGTGTGTGTGTGTGTGTGTGTGTGTTGATTTTTTAAATTTATAAAATTTGTAACTTTTGATTTTATTTTATTACATAAATTTGTAACTTTTGATTTTATTCTATAAATTTGTAACAATGAAGAGGGATTCACTGGTGAACCAAGACTCACCGGAGATGGGTAAGAAATTAAATTTGTGGCACTATAAATTTTTGTGGGGAAGAGACATAGGGGGCGTTTGGTTCGCAGAATGATTTCTGATGGAATGAAATCTGTCAATGGAATTGGAATGGAATGTTTGCAGGTTTGACCAACTGTTTGGTTGACAGAAATGAAATGTAATCAGTCAAATGAATTGGAATATGTCTGTTTGGTTTACAAAGGAATTGGAATGGAATTCTGAAAAATGACAAAAATACCATTTTTTTTATTTATTTATTTTAAATGCCGAGAGAGAGAGAGAGGGGAGAGGAGAGGTGAGAGAGGAGAGAGAGAGGAAAGAGAGAGAGGAGAGAGAGGAGAGAGAGGAGAGGAGAGAGAGAGGAAAGAGAGAGAGAGAGGAGAGAGGAGAGAGGAGAGGAGGGAGAGAGCAGAGAGAGAGAGGAGAGAGGAGAGGAGGGAGAGAGCAGAGAGAGAGAGGAGAGAGGAGAGAGGGAGGAGAGGAGATAGGAGAGAGAGAGAGGAAAGAGAGATAGGAGAGAGAGAGATGAGAGAGAGGGGAGAGAGAAGAGGAGAGAGAGAGGAGAGAGAGGAAACCAAATCCACATCTGATGGGTTTTAATTTTGTTAGAAAAGGTTTGGAGGGTATTTTTGTCTTTTTGAAAAACCATGATGGAATGGAATTCAATTCCATCCATTTTTAAATGGAATGACCAATTCCTTAATCTAAGGATTTCATGGAATTCAATTCCATTCCTTTGGCAACCAAACAGCACGACGGAATTCGGTCAATGGAATTGACCATTCCAATTCCACCAGATTTCGGCGGAATCCAGCGAACCAAACGCCCCCTATGAGTAGGTAGGTGATAATGATTTTAAATATATATTTACATTTTATACCCCTATAATTATTTAGTTAGTTTACTTTATACCTTTTAGTTTTCTATTTTTCATTTTTCATTTTTATCATATTAACACATAAAATCGTATATTAACTAAAATACGTTAAAAAAATACGTTTTAATTTTAACAAGTTACACCATCATAATCGTCTCTTCGAAACCTTCGAAATGAGCCCAATATTGAATATTTCTGGATTTAATTATTTAATTATATATCATATGTACTACATAAAACATATGAAACGTATGAAGCTATCCAGGTACGCCTTAATATATTATTATAAGTAAAATGTTACAATTAAGTTTAACAATTACTAAAAAAGTTAAATTGTTCTAATTTTCAGGTGTTCTTGCTTATCTAAATGACACATGGTTGAAACCATATAAAGAAATGTTTGTATCTGTTTGGACTGACAAATTTCTCCACTTTGAAAATCAGACAAGTAACAGAGTGGAGAGTCAACATTCCAACTCATGTTGACCCTCAAACATTATGCATTAAACATAATATTCCAAGAGTATGAGCGAGCTCAATCTGTTGGCTTATTTTCTGAAAATTGTAGTTGTCTACTACGTACAAGTTATGGGCTGCCATGTGCGCACAAACAAATGCAATACTTGAACAAAGGTCATCCTATCCCAATTGATTCAGTTGATGTATTTTGGACGACGCTTGATTTATCACCGAGCAAATCTTTACAAGATGATGACGTAGGTTGTGAAGCTGAAGTCCATGTTTACTGAGGAATTTAACAAGCAATTGAGATCTGGTAAGTTCAGTCTACTGAGGAAGCTAAAAGAGATAGCCAGTGCATCAAAAACATGGTTTCGTGAACCTGTTGTTAATAAGACTACTCGTGGACGACCCTCGTTAAAGGATAAGCTTTTCAGAAAAACTCATGTTGATCCTTATTTCTGACTCATGTTGACCCGTGAAAGACCCCTTAGACGTAGCAGTTCAAACGCGTCTAGATTTGTTGACAAGGAAAAAATGAGCTACCAAGAACCAGCGAGACACAATTCTTTCATGTTCAAAAATTATAATGCACATCCATACATCAATCAATTTCCAGCATTTTTTCACCTTTACATCAAGCAGGTACATGATGTGATAGGTGATGGAAATTACGGATTCCGAGCAATAGCTGTCTGGATGGGTCTTCATGAAGATGCATGGCCCACAATTCGGTATAACTTGATGGAAGAGTTAGATACTTACAAGACAGAGTACATCAACGCTTTTGGAGCTGAACATTGGGATATTACTTACAACACTTTAAACTTCTTTCGATTAGATCAAGGTGCACCATTTGAACATTGGATGACAATGCCTGAAATAGGTGTCTTGATTGCTTCAAAATATAATGTGATATTACATGTTATAAGTATGACCGGCAGTGGGACGTACTTGCCGCTTAGGTCCACTCCTCTAGTGTGGTATGAACATGTTGTTTTTACAATCGGATACGTTAATGGTAATCATTATGTCAAATTAGATATGAAAGAAGGATATCCGTTTCCGCAAATTGTATCACATTTTTTCCATTACAATTATCCGTGTGCTGCTGGATGGGTTACCCCGTATTCAGAGCGAATAAAGAAGTACATGAAACTTTTACGGGTTAATTGTACTACGGATAATGCTATTTTAGAATAATCGAATGTAATATAGATTATTTTATGTTCTATTTATATGTTAAATCGCAGTATTTATGTTTTATTTTTATAATTATATAATTAAAAAAATTAGTAATATTTATATTTATAAATATTTATTTATTTTCAAATCAAAACAAAAATATATAATAAAAATATATAATAAAAAAAGACAACTAAAAAACGAAATAACAAAAAAAAACCAAATGATTTTTGCAATCATTTGGTGTATTTAGCAAAAAATAAAGTGGATTTAACCTCTCCATCTCAAATTCGTTATCAATAATTGCATAAAAATGATTACTCATTAAATTATGATATTTGAAATCTCAATTCGTTATCAATATTTGAAATTTAAAAAATGATTATTTTAGTTTTATAAAACCATTTTTTTGAAAAACAATGAGTGAATTACATTTTTAGCCCATATAATTGCTATTCATTATTAAGTCTCGTCTTTATTTTACTTGATCAATATAATATATTGTTTATTTGATTTAGAGGGAAACGAAATAAATATGGAAAAGAACAAAAGGCCCTTGATCTAATGGATTTTTCTAAGACCAAAAGTGTAACAAAATGGTAACCACAATGATTGAAAGTGTAATTGGTTCAAGTAAGGACGTGACTTGATAGTGAGTGACAACCACATTGATCAAAACTGTAATTACTCAAAAATAAATTCATAAAATATCATTTAATCATATGTTAATTTCCAAAGAGTGTTTGACTAGCGGTATCGAGTAACCCAACCTTCTTGATTGACGGGATGTTCATATGAAGGAAAGAAAACAAAGAAAATTTGGATGACAGTTCGAAAAAGGAAACTTGATGAAAAAAATAGAAGTTACTTAAATTGTTGATACGGATGAAAAACAAACAAAAGGACTAAAAGTGTTCGTTTAAAAAAGACAATACCTTTTTTCATTAATAATACGTCTAGAGACTAAAACTGTAATATTATTCATTCTAAATAGAGTAAAGAGTAAATTACGTTTTTTGCTTTATGGTTTGTTGAAAATTTATAGTTTCATCCTTATGGTTTTGAAATTACAATTTTCATCAATATGGTTTATAATCTTTACCTCTTTCGTCCTTATGATTTAAATTTTGTTGCTTTTTTCATCCATATGGTTTACAATTCATTTCCATTTTAATCCTTTATACTTAAAACTAGTGGTTTTGCCTCATGAACAACAATAGAAATGAATTGCAAACTATAGGGACGAAAACCGAAATTTGAAACCACAAGAACGAAATCTGAAATTTTTAACAAACCATAGGGACGTAAATTACGTTTTTCGTCCCTGTGGTTTGTTAAAAATTCGGATTTCGTTCTCGTGGTTTTGGAATTTCGATTTTCGTATCTATGGTTTGCAATTCATTTCTATTTTCGTCTATAAGGACAAGACACTGTATGACAGACTAAAATAGAAATGAATTGTAAACCATAGAGATGAAAAAAGCAATAAAATTGAAATCATAAGACTGACAAAGGTAACGAATTACAAATCATAAGGATGAAAATCGTAATTTAAAAACTATAAGGACGAAAATAGAAATTTTCAACAAACTATAGGGACTAAAAACGTAATATTCTTCATTCTAATTTCTAAATATGTTCTATCAAATGAATTTATTCCTTTTTCTCTAATTGCTAAAAATACAAGTGTTCGTCTTCTCCGAACCACGCCACCTGGTTCAGTCACTGTTCGCCACTGAAACCTTTCACCCCTTTTGCTCACAATCTGTATTCCCAAGATCCGACCCGTTAAAGGTTTCGGATCTTATCTGCATTTCCCGTTTAATCTTCTGGTAATATCCTCTTTCTGGCTTTTTATTTATTTATTCAATTATCTATTTTGGGTTTCTGTTTTAGCTTTTAACTCGAAGATTCCACACATGCACACTCACAAAGTTGACGATCTTTAGATCGATTGACAGTAATTTTATGCTTTTCGGATTAATCGGTTTTATTTGGGTCCACGAGTGACTTTAATCTGTTAATCAACTACAATTGGGATTTTAAATTTTGATGTTTATTGAATTATTGTATGTATGTTGTTTCGTTATTGAAGTGGGTTTTGTTCATTGCTGCTAATTAACGCAGATTCTAGGGTTTGTGGATGTGGGTTTATTGATGATAATGTGTTGTTGTGAATTAAGGGTTTTAGATCTATGTTGCTAAACAGTACGATTTTGGGTGTTTTTCTTGTAAGAATTTGCAGATCTATGCTTGCATGAATTGGCGTTTTGAAGTTTTTATTTTTTTTTACAAGTTAGTAGAATGTGGTTCTAAAATTCGTGTTTTAGGGCATCTTGAACCGAACCACTAAAAAAATAACACTAAAAAGACTAAAAAAATGATGGGATCATTAAATACTAAAAAAAATCAACTCCAACCACATATTAAAAAAAACACCAAAAATCATTAAAAATGTTATAATAATAAACATATAAATATATTAAACTTTTAATCAATGTATACGTACATAATTACAAAAACTTTAATATTATATTAAATATATACTTTTGGAGGTATACTTTATTGACATGCATTTTTTTAGTGTTTTAGTTGGATTGGAGATGAAAACACCTTTTGTGTTTTTAGTGTTGGTTTGGAGATGGTCTTTTAACGGATCCGTAGATCTATGTGTATGGTGGTTGTTTGAGTTCTTTTGGTAAATTGTACCACTTGTTATTGAAAGTACTCCCTTGTGCCCCGGAGGCCGAGCGAATCTTTGTTTATATGGTGTGATGTACACAAACTTGTCCTTTTGCTTTTTGTGTATGAAAGTAGAGCGGTTGTTTATATGAAAACTTTGTCTGCAATCTAGATGGAAATTGAAGTCACCAACAAAATGGCTTGTGTCTAAAATGTTTTTTCCCCATTAAACTTGTTGTTTTTTAATGGAAATTGGTTGCAACTAAGGATTTCTAGCTTCTTATTATAGCTCTTTATCATCATTGTATCTTGAGCTGGTTTCAATAATGTTATGTGGGGACAATATATTTATGGAGATGAAGTACTTTCTGCCATTATTAAGATATTATTGCCTGCCTTCACATGTGCATGTGTATAATTGTATATTATTCACTCTTTCTATGGCCCAGTTTTTCCATCTTTTCTCATCCATTCATTGTGAAGAGCTAGATTACATCTAGATCTTTGATATCTTAAAGATTTCTTGAAATGTTGTTTGCATTGTTGTGGGGTTCCTATGAAGATATGTTACGCCGAAAATGAAACCAAAAGGAACTGCGAAAGTATGTAAAAATCCGAAAAAGTAGAAACCATGGGTCAGTAGAGGTCAGGTCTGCATACATCTATCTCTGATCACTAAAAAGCAAACCAGAATAATCTAGTGTATCCTACTTTTCAAGGTGGGGTCCGGATGGGATGTACGCAGAACTTACCTCTATTTAGAACAGTTGAACTATGGTTTCTTTTGGGGATTTGCATGAATTACTTTCTTCTCTCCATGTGTGTTTCATACTCTTCTTGTGACCAATCAATCGCGTATTTGTTGTTCTTAATTATTGTGTTTGTGGTCTTTGTAATAATCAAATTCACGAATAATAGTCGTTAGTAAGTTGGTTTTGTAAAAGATTCGATTTTTCTTCGTAACTTTTTGGATTATAACATTGCTAGTAATTTGATGGTTTCGTCTTTGGGTAATTTGATCTGTATGGCGCATTTAAAATCTTTGGTTTCTTGTATTTAACCAACGTCTGGGGTTTCCATGGAAACAACAACTTTACTCTTTTGGGTAGAGGTAAGGTCTGCGTACATCCTACCCCCATCCTACCCCCAGACCCCACTTTCGAGTGGGATTTACTGTGTCAGTTTGAATATCTTTTAATCTGTATGTGCTATGAACATTCATTTGATTGTTCCAAGATGCAAATGTTTATGTGATAGATCTTCGTCTCCGAGAATGTCGGATCTTGAGGCCCCATTGGTACGCCCGAAAAGGAAGAAGATTTGGGTCGACTATTTCGTTCAATTCCGATGGATTATCGTCATCTTTGTTGTACTTCCGATCTCCTTCACTTTGTACTTCCTCACTTATCTTGGGGACGTTAGATCCGAGTGGAAGTCTTACAAGCAACGCCAGAAGGAACACGAAGAAAACGTCAAGAAAGTTGTGAAACGCCTGGAAGAGAGGAACCCATCGAAGGATGGTCTCGTATGCACGGCCCGAAAACCCTGGATTGCCGTCGGAATGCGGAATGTCGATTACAAGCGAGCTCGGCATTTCGAAGTCGACCTTTCGGCTTTCCGGAACATTCTTGAGATAGACCAAGAGAGGATGGTCGCAAAATGCGAACCGCTGGTAAACATGGGACAGATAACGAGAGCCACCGTCCCGTTGAATCTTGCTCTTGCTGTCGTTGCCGAGCTCGATGATCTTACCGTTGGCGGGCTGATCAACGGCTACGGAATCGAGGGAAGCTCTCATTTGTACGGCCTCTTTTCCGATACCGTTGTGGCCTACGAGATCGTTCTTGCAGGTGGGCGTGTGGTTCGAGCTACAAAAGACAACCAGTATTCCGACCTTTTTTACGCTATCCCGTGGTCTCAAGGGACTCTCGGCTTGCTCGTTTCTGCCGAAATCAAGCTGATACCGATCAAAGAGTACATGAAATTGACGTATACACCCGTAAGAGGCAACGTACGAGATCTCGGAAAAGCGTATATCGACTCTTTTGCGCCACGATTCGGGGAAGAAGACAGCGAGAAGCTTCCGGATTTTGTAGAAACGATGATCTACAACCCGCACGAAGGTGTTTGCATGACCGGAAAATACGCGTCGAAAGAAGAGGCGAAGAAGAAAGGGAACAAAATCAACAGTGTGGGTTGGTGGTTCAAACCGTGGTTCTACCAGCACGCTCAAACGGCTCTGAAAAAAGGCGAGTTTGTCGAGTACATTCCGACCCGAGAGTACTATCACCGGCATACCCGTTGTTTGTACTGGGAAGGGAAGCTTATCCTTCCGTTCGCAGATCAATGGTGGTTTCGATATCTGCTCGGCTGGTTGATGCCCCCAAAGGTTTCGCTCCTTAAAGCCACCCAAGGTGAAGCCATTCGAAACTATTATCATGAGATGCACGTCATTCAGGACATGCTCGTTCCGCTTTACAAGGTTCCTGACGCTTTGGAATGGGTCGATCGCGAGATGGAGGTACGTAATCCTTTCTTGTTAAAGGCGTAACGGTTCTTTAGAGTCGTCTCGTCTAGAGATGGGCAAAAAGATCATAAAGGGCTTTTCTTGGACTGCTTTGACTAGACCGATGTTCTTTACGGGTCGTATCGTTTAGAGATGGGCAAAAATACCAGATGTTTCGGTCCAGACTGGACCGCACTATTTTTGGACCGAAATGTCTGGTCAATGGTCTGGTCAAAGTAGTCCAGAAAAAGTCGGCTTTGAATTGAAAGGTCTCAGTCTAGACTAAATTGCGCTTTTTTTGGACTGCAGACCGTTGACTAGACCAACTCTTTTTTAGGCCCGGTTTTTGCCCATCATTTGCGTAAGAGTTGTATGACGGTTTTGAGGTTAATCTACAGGTATATCCTCTTTGGCTTTGCCCGCACCGACTGTACAAACTGCCGTGTAAGACGATGGTGTATCCGGAGCCAGGATTCGAGCAAGAGTGCAGGCAAGGTGACACCCCGTATGCTCAGATGTACACCGACGTGGGTGTGTACTATGCACCCGGACCGGTGTTGAGGGGCGAGGTGTTTGATGGGGCGGATGCGGTCCGTCGAATGGAGAGTTGGTTGATCGAGAACCATGGGTTCCAGCCGCAGTACGCGGTTTCTGAGCTCAACGAGAAGAACTTCTGGCGGATGTTTGACGCGGGGCTCTACGAGCAGTGTCGGAACAAGTACGGAGCGGTCGGAACGTTCATGAGCGTGTATTACAAGTGTAAGAAAGGTAGGAAGACCGAAAAGGAGGTTCAGGAAGCCGAGCAAGCTCAAGTTGAAGTTCCGTATGCCGAAACCGAGTAGCCGTTTCGATCGATGGTTAATCGGACCGGACCTCACCTCTTGCTCTTGTTTGTTGAATGTATTTGCTGCTAACTTTTCCTCGATTGTGCAGCGTAGAACTTGGTTTGCGTTAATTTGATTTGAATCGTTCTGGAGCTGAACCAAATGAAACCAGTAAGGGCCCGTTTGTTTACTTCTTATTGGTTCTACTAGAAGCGTTCTCGTGCAATGCAACGAGATACATCACGATTTTAATGTTTATTTTTATTTTTTGTTTTTTAATTATTTACAATATGATTATCGAGGGTTTTTATTGAGTGATAATGATTTTTTTATATATAAATTTATTTAATTTAGGCTTAACAATATAATGTTTTTTATATAAAAAAAATTAAGTAGTTTATTAAAATTCATTAATTATCATATATATTTTAAATTTTTTATATTTAAATTGAGATTTTTATTTTGTTTTGATTATGTTTATCAGAATTCAAATTTCATAATTTTAGGATTTGGGGATTAGAGATAAGGATTTTAGGGGATAAGAATGAAATTTATTAATTAGGGTTAAAAGCATTTAAAAGTAGTACATATTGCTTCATTAATTGTTTTTAAGAGATTTTAAGTAGATTAACATTAAATAATAGTACATAATGCTTAATACATCACGATTTTAATGTTTATTTTTATTTTTTGTTTTTTTATTGATTTACAGTACGATTTTGAATGGTTTTTATTGAGTGATAATGGTTTTTTATATATAAATTTGTTTAATTTAGGCTTAACAATATAATGCTTTTTATATAAAAAAAATTAAGTAGTTTGTTAAAATTCATTAATTATCTTATATATTTTAAATTTTTTATATTTAAATTGAGATGTTTATCCTGTTTTGATTATGTTTATCAGAATTCAAATTTCATAATTGTAGGGTTTGGGGATTAGAGATAAGGATTTTGAGAGATAAAGATGAAATATATTAATTAAGGTTAAAAGGTTTACAGGTAGTATATTAGGCTTTAGTAGTTATTTTTAAGAGATTTTAAGTAGATAGCTTTAAATGATAGTACATAAAGCTTAATGAGTTGTAATTAAGAGTTTTTTTATGTCATCTTTATAATATAGTATAGATATAGATTAAGAGGTAACCTCTGAATCGCTAAGAGGTGAATTCTGTTTGGCAAAAAAAAAAAGTCTGCCTCTTAATGGTTCCAAAACCCCTCTGAATGATTTTGTATCTTGGGCCTCCCTTAACCATTAAGTTCCCTGATTTCATTATGAACAATTACCAAACAACCATATTTCATTATGCACTATATCATAAGAGTCTCTTAATCATTTTGCACCAAACCATTCAGCAATTGTCAAACAACCCCTAAATCTGACATAGAGTATGGTCCGAAGACAAATACATATCTTACCTCTACGACAAGGTGTGTTTGGTATGCGGGATTCTTCCGCATTTGTTTCGACAATTTAATTGAGACCAGATTGAGTGAGACAAAAAATGCATTTTTTTTTCAATCCATTAAATAAGTGGAACAAAAATTAAGGAGATAAAGATAAGTTCGTTAATTTACTAAACTAGCTATATCAAATTAAAACCTTAAATTTTTTTCACAATTTCTTTCGGTTGTCTACATCATAGCATTACACTTTCCTTCAATAAATCCAGTTCCATCTGTATACTAAACGCACCATGAATAGGAAAATCCAGTTCCATCTATACACTAAATGCACCATGGTCGTATCCTCATCGCTTACGGTGAAATTAATCACGTTCTAAAATTAGATTATTTTTTCCGATTTCAAAATTTTAATTTTTAAACTTACTTTAATTTCATAGTGACAGATTTCCAAACAAAAAATGATCTTTTGTCATCATGAAAATTTAATCTATGAAAAAAACCACATTTAAAAGTTCATAACCTTGAAAACTATTGTCGTGTAAAATTTGTTTTAATTATTTGACTTTGTAAAATCAATTAAAAAGTAACTCGGGTGTGTGTTAGTAGCTTAAGCCTTAATTAGTGTAATGAGACTCACAATTTATTTGGTCGGATATACATGACTTTTAGAAAGTAATGATATAAAAAATGACTTATTCAGTAAGTTTATAGGAAAACTTTATGCAAAATGTCAAATTCTTCCAAACACATCTCTCCCAATTAAAAATCACGTTCATTCCATCTATGAAAAAAACTTTATCATACAAAAATCTTCCAAATCTATACAAACAAATTAATCAACAAAGAAAGTTTTATCCATAAATTTTTTTATTAAAAACCAACCAAACAACCCCTTACTTCAAAAATATATTGTCATTTTGGCCGGTCAAATTAATCATATGCTAAATTATGGTTTTTTAGAGACTAAGGTGCCGTTTGTTTTTTAAGAGTTTAAAGTCTGAAGTCTTATTTTAGTTATGATTAATAAGAGGTGATGTGTAAAAAAGTCTGAACGATTCAGACTTAAGAGTCATTAAAAGATTTTTTTTTTTTAAAATAAACCACCCCTAAAACACTTAAAATTTTTGTAACTGTGTATAATTACATTTTTAAAAAATGTTGAAAAATCAATCGCAAAAATCTTTTTGAATAAATAATTTGGAATGAAAAAAATAATAATAAAGTAAAATACAACGAGATTTATCTTTAATTCTTATTTAATGTACCAATGAATTTATTGTCATTTAACAAACAATAAAATAATTTTATTTTGCTACCAATTTTTCATTGAATAAGCAAGTAATATCCTGTGTCCGTTTGGTTTGTAGAAATTAAATGAAATGAATTGGATTTTATATAGGGATTTAGATTTGGAGGGATTTGGATTTAAGAGTATTTAGAATCTTTTTCTGTGTTTGGTTTATATGATTGGAATATATTTGAATTATATCTATACTATATATTAAAATTCTATTAGGGTTATTGAAAAAGGTAGTACGGTTTTTGGAAAAATATTACATTTATCACCCTTATAATTAATTATTTAATTTACTTTATATCACTTATTTTTTCATTTTTCATTTTACACCCTTATCATATTAACACACATAATTGTATATGAACAAAAATACAATGAAAAAATACGTTTCTTTTTTTACAATTTATACCATTATAATCGTATCGTCAATACCTTCAAAACGAGCCCAATATTGAATATTTTTTAATTTAACCGTACTATTAAATATCGTGAATATCTACGAATTAAATTGTTTTATATCCATACATTTTATTTTTTTTCAGCGTTAACACATTAAAAATACATAATCGTAAAATATATTAAAAATATATTTCATTCTTATTATAAATAAATCACGGTAATCTCTACTATATTATAAAAATTCTAATACAGTTTTTTACAAACCTTTGAAAGCCAAAAAAAAATTCCAATGTTTCACTTCCTAATTCAATTAAATGTTACGTTTATCACCCTTACAATTAGTTATTTAATTTATTTTATATCTCTTATTTTCTTATCTTCTATTTTACATACCTATCATGTTAACATAAATAATCATATACGAACAAGAATGGAATAAACAATACGTTTCTTCTTTTTACAAAATATATCATTATAATCGTCTCATCAATATCTTTAAAACGAGCACAATATTTAATATTTTTTTTAATTTAACCTTACTATTAAATATCATGAATATCTACGAACTAATTTGTTTTCTATCTATACGTTTTACTTTTTTCCACCGTTAGCACATTAAAAATACATAATCGTAAAATACGTTTCATTCTTATTATAAAATATATCATTATAATTTTTTTCGTCAATAATTGTAATATAAATTAATTATTGAATATTTTTATGGGTTTATGATTTAATAAGTTGTGATTCTTAGGTCATGGTTGATTGTTGATGACATGTCTATAAGGAAATAAAATTAATTGTTCGTTCTTTACTTACATTCCGCTGCATCGCGCGGGTATGTGCCTAGTACTATATAATGAAAATTCTAAAACGATTATACGGTTGTTATACAATCTTTTGTACAATAACATTTAGCACCCTTAATCTTTTGTACAATAACATTTACTACCCTTATAATGTTACATTTATCACCCTTACAATTACTTATTTAATTTATTTTATATCTCTTATTTTTTCATTTTACACCGTTATCATATTAACACAAATAATCGTATATGAACAAAAATGCAATGAAAAAATACGTTCCTTTTTTTACAAATTATACCATTATAATCGTCTCGTCAATACCTTCAAAACGAGCCCAATATTGAATATTTTTTAATTTAACCATACTATTAAATATCAGAATATATACGAATTATCTATACTACTAAAACGGTTATTGTACAATCTTTTGTACAATAACATTTACTACCCTTACAATGTTACATTTATCACCCTTACAATTACTTATTTAATTTACTTTATATCCCTTACTTTTTCATTTTTCATTTTACACCGTTATCATATTAACACAAATAATCGTATATGAACAAAAATGCAATGAAAAAATACGTTTCTTTTTTTACAAATTATACCATTATAATTGTCTCGTCAATACCTTCAAAACGAGTCCAATATTGAATATTTTTTAATTTAACCGTACTATTAAATATCAGAATCTATACTATATAATGAAAAAACTAAAACGGTTATTGTACAAACTTTTGTATAATTACATTTACCACCCTTACAATGTTACATTTATCACTCTTACAATTACTTATTTAATTTACTTTATATCCCTTATTTTTTCATTTTTCATTTTACACCATTATCATATTAATACAAATAATCATATATTAACAAAAATGCAATAAAAAATACGTTCATTTTTCTACAAATTATATCATTATAAGCGTCTCCTCAATATCTTCAAAACGAGCCTAATATTGAATATTTTTTAATTTAACCGTACTATTAAATATCATGAATATCTACGAAATAATTTGTTTTTCTATTCATACGGTTTTTTTCCACCGTTAGCACGTTAAAAATACATAATCGTAAAATACGTTTCATTTTATTATAAATAATATAATTATAATTTTTTTCGTCAATAATTGTAATATAAACTAATTATTGAATATCTTTTATGGGTTTAGGTTTCATAAGTTGTGATTCTTAGGTCATGGTTGATTATTGATGAAATGTATATAAGGAAATAACATTAATTGTTTGTTCTTTACTTACATTCCGCTGCATCGCGCGGGTATATGCCTAGTTATTTATAAAAATTCATTAAAAAATATAAAAAATAACTAAATTAACTTTTATTTAACTGATTAATAGAAAATAAATATTTTTAACATATTTTTAAACATTATTATATAAAATCTTACGAAATTCCTTGAAATTCTAGTCACCCCCTTGTGATTTCAAAATCTTATGTTGGAAGGATTTCAAATTCGGACAAACTTGCAAACCAAACACGAGATTGGTGATGGCAAAAATGCACACGTGTAAAACGTGGCACAATAATGGCGCAAGTATACACCACGTATTGCGTTCGCTTCTCAAGTAATATAATGGTAAGGACCAAATATCGTATCCACAGGGATTGGACTTAACTAAGAATCAGAGATTTCTACGAACTTCCGGTGCAAAGTTAGATTT
This sequence comes from Arctium lappa, assembly GCA_023525745.1. Classification (NCBI taxonomy): domain Eukaryota; kingdom Viridiplantae; phylum Streptophyta; class Magnoliopsida; order Asterales; family Asteraceae; genus Arctium; species Arctium lappa. The sequence continues at coordinate 84,289,105 of CM042052.1, read as the reverse complement.
ATAAAGTTGATGGGTTGATTTTTAGCGAAATATTAAATATTAAATAAACAAGATAAAAAAAAGCGGGTACGAGTGTAAGTTTTCCCCGAGAGTAATTTAATAACTTAAATGGTTAACAAAACCGGTCGCAATGGACCCCACACGATTTCCTCCTCTCGAAGCGACGTCGTGTCGGTTGCGATAACGATTTTATTATAAAATTACCACTTGCTATCTTTCGGTTTACCAATCTTACTAAGTAGATCTCGAAGATCTTAGCCCCGCCAGTATGGAGAGATGCACATATCTCTATGACACACCAACTCGACCGACATCTGGACCTTAGTTTGATTATGCAAAAATCCATATCTCTATGCGATTATTAAAGATTCTCTCAAACCTTCTTGCATCACCCAAGCCGTATTCGGATCCGCCCCTCTCGAGGTCTAAGATCTAATATTAACACACACAAGTGATCGGCTTGTCCGCGTTGAGATGAAGCTTCAACTTGGATGACTAAACCGAGAAGTTAGCCGAATGCGGTAACACCCAAGTGTTACATTTTAACCTCTCGGGTTAGCTTACACCCGCACCCAAAGGGGGGTTTAGTTACTCATAATATTAAAAGACATAATAAATAAGAAGAAGTGCATAAACTTAAATTTCAATAAACGTAAACGTACCACTGTGGCCACAATGTCACCACAGTGGTGAACAGAAAGTAAATAAAGCTAAGGAAAGTTACTACTAGAACTAGAGATACAATGAAAAACTTCTACTACTAACAATATGCTGGAAGATGAATCAATGGTTGGTCAATATTGTGCCTTTAAAGCTAAGAACCCTTTGAATTTATAGTGGAGAAGATGAGTTGGGAAGAAAGGGACATGAGAGGGTGAAAGAGACCTCTCATGCATGTCCTCTTCCTCCATTTGGCTCTATTATGCTTGTCTTCTTCTTGAGTCTTCTTTCATGTAAGGGTCAGCCTTGACTTCAACAAGCCTTCCTCCAACTTGCACCAAAATGGCTTAAAAAATCTGCAGAAAATCGCAGGTGCAGTACTCGCCACAGTGGCGACACTGTGGCCACAGTGGCGTACGAAAATTTCACGAAAAATCGCCGTTTTTGATCTCATTAGTTATTTAGAAAATCTTGGAACATTTTAGACCAAAGAAATGAGAAAGACTCAAATGGGTACGAAAAAGGTTATCAAATGGGTTAAAATGAGTGACGAATAACTCTAAAAATTGAGGGATATCAATTGGAATGGATTTGAAATCCAAATCCCTCCAATTCCAATCCATTCCGACAAACCAAACGCGCCCGTTAGAGTATCTTCAATAGATCCTATCAAATAGATAAAATGAAAATTTATTCTTTATTTTGCTCCAATGAATTCTCTATATTATTCTTTAAAATAAAGAAAATTATAGAATGTTTTGAGTTTAAAGAATTCTCTAATTAAAAAAAAATATTCATTTTCACTAATGTGTTTGATTACTATTATTTTATACAAATTGTTTCTGTATTGGAATGAAAATTTTGTAAAATATTTTAATAATATAATGAATGATGAAATCTCTATAATAGAGAATTTGCTAGAATTAAATATATTTTTTTAAAATGACATTTGGTTCTCTATTTTAGAGAATATGTTGGAGTAAATTACAAATTTTGTCCCTCTATTTTAGTGAAAGTTATGGATCAAATCTTTCAAACAAAATAATTACTAGGGTCGTCTCTGTGATTTCAATTTTGTTACGAATCAAGTTTATCTTGCTCATGCTCTTTACTTTATCTCGGTCGATCCATCATGTGCTTCTCACATCCGGGGTATTTTCATTAGTATAGTCTTCGCACAACAACATTAATTATCTTGTTACCAAAGGGCCTTTGGCCTATTGGTATTGGAACCTTTGTCCTCCTAGGAGGTCAAGGTTCAAACCTCGCCAAATGTGAGGAGGGTGTGTGCGAGTTTATTTGTTACATTTATCGTATATAATTATTATATACTTCAAAAAAAACATTAATTATCTTGTTTTACCAACTAAAATGGGTCTATAATAAGAATATTAGAAAGTTTCTTATACTAATTGAGAAAAAAAAATCATCCTTAAGTTAAGGGTTGTTTACCTTACGTTAATCGGGTTAACGCAAACTAGGTCACTTACGATATTTGTTGAGCATAGTAGGGACCAATACTCATACATGTTAAGAGACATGACAAGGAACGCTAAACTTACCCGATAAGTAGGGATGAGATCGGGACCATACTGGTACCGAATCGGTTGGTACCGACAAAATTTGGGACTAAAAACCGGTACCGAATACCGAACCGTATTTATCGGTTCGGTACCGGTACGCTTTCGGTTTCGGGACGGAAAAATCAGTACTAGTACCACTTAAGACCGAAAATTAAAAAATGTGTTAAATATATATATCAAAACCAATAGCAAACCAAAATATATTCATAATGATTCAAATGTGTTTCAAAATCAATCCCGTATCCTGAATCCGTCGGTTTTTTGATGTGAATGTAGGGGCCCATTTTTTGACGGTGATAAATTTTTTTGGAGAAGAATAGGTACTTATAGAGAAAGTTTGAGTTGTTTACGAGATGATTTAATTTGATTAGAAAAAAATAAGCTTTATAATATTAGAAAAATATATGCATAATCAAATAAGCTTAAAAGACTAACTTTTAAAATTTCCGGTTCGGTTTCGGTATTTTCGGGAAATTCCCGGTACCGAAATCCCGAATACCGATTTTTCGTAATAGTTGGAACCGAATATATGGTATCGGTACGGTACGGTACCGGTTCGGTTCGAGAAAACGGTTCGGTTTGCTCATCCCTACCGATAAGTGAGGATAATAACTCTTAACTAATTAGCATTTACTAATAAAAGACATTTACCACCAATCTTGCTATACTATTTATTGCATTATTAAAATTTTAAATTAATTAAATAAGCTTGGTTACAAAGATGATCAACTAGCTATTAGCTAATAAAAACTCTGTTTGATAAAAATTGGCTCGTGATCATAACTAGATGATAATAAAATGACCTAAAAGAGGATGTTGAAAAATAATTTGATTGTTTCATATAATGAGCATCATCGGAACAAGAAATGGATGGAAGAAAAAAACACTTTGGAACTTATTGAAAAGTTATTAAGATAAGCTTCTCAAAAAACTAGCTAATAGCATCTCCAACGTATTTTCTATAAAATTTTCAGAATAAAGAACATAAAACTAAAATCCTTAAAAAAAATTATATTTAACTTCAACCGATTCTGTAATTTAGATATTTCAACATTAAATATTGTTATATTATCTGCGTTCAAAAAAAATTATTGTTATATTCAATATATTTAGTGTATCTCCAAGAGATTCTCTAAAAGAGAGATTTTAGGGATTTTTGTTCCATCAAATTCTCTAAAACCTTCTCCAAAATAGAGAAAGTTAGGGAGATAATGAAATCTCTAAATTTGGAGATCACTTAAAAAATGATTGCTTAAGAAAGAGAAATGATTTTTTATTTTTCATACAAATGAGAATACTTGAAATTAATGTGACATTTGGTTCGTTCTTTTTAGGGAAAAATCTTTTAAATCCAATGAATTCCACAAATAAAGGATTTGTAACAAATAAGGTGGTATTTTGATGGAATGAAATATGCATTTTCTAATTTCTATTTGATTTCTAATCACTCGATTTAAAATTTAAATAATTTTTTTAGGAAAAAAAAGAGTACAATTCAATAAACCATTTTGATTTTTTTTGACATATCTATGTCAAAAACAAAATTCCCTGAGACATGTCCATTTCTTTAAGTGTCAGGAAATTATCAAATTAAAATTAACGAAACTGATGTAGTTATTATAATTATTAAAACATATATCTATAAGTAATAACAATTAAGTATTATAATTATGAGAATCCGATTTAATTTCGTAATGAGAAAATTTTCGTTGGCGTAAATAAACATTGAGATCTGAAATATCCATCCAAATCATATGTATTATTTTAATAAAGTACTATCGAACGAACAATTGACAAATGTATGTATCCATTCGCGAAACATCTCGAAATCAAAATGACAACAACGTTTCATTTTAAGTTTGTATTTCTTCGTCCTTATCAATACTTTAGTCTATGATTCACATATACGTGCACCAAACGACTCAAGCACAGTGTTTTCATAGACTAAAGTATCGATAAGAACGAATAATACAAACTTAAAATGAAAATGTTGTTGTCATTTTGATTTCGAGATGTTTCGCGAGCGGATACATATCTTTGTCAATTGTTCCTTCGATTTCACGATTTTTCACGCTGCATCATGCGCAGGTATATACCTAGGGTCAGTGATAGCGGAAAATCGTATAGGTCCACTATGTTGCCACAGTGACGGTGCAAGTGCACACCGGACACTATGATCGCTACAAGTAATAAAGTGGTAGAGTACCGAGATCGTTTTCACAGGGACTAGTCAACTAAGAATCAGAGAACTTTTCATGAACTTCTAGTGCTTGGTTGATTTTTGAGAACAATATCAATATTTTGTGAGTTTTAAGCAACTAAACAACGATTAAACGGAATTAATAGTATTAGAGGCAGGATGTGGGTACAAGCATTAACTAAGACTGATGTAGTAACAACTTGGTCAGAAACAAAATGACACACGACAGCCTTAAAAACCATTTTCTCTCGAAAATGAGTTTCCTCAGAACGTGGCCACGTTGTCCCCACTTTGTCACCACGTTGGCCAACTCTAGACTTGCCGACTTAACTAAGTAAACCTCTAAGGATTTCAGTTCCACCAATATAGATATGGATGCCCAAATCTCTTTGTGACACTCATATCAACTGACATTTGAACCTTAGTTATAGTCATGCAAAAACCCGTATCTCTACGTGGTTATAAAAGACTTTCTCAAATCTTCTTTGCATCACCCAAGCCGTATTTCAGATCTGCCCCTCTCGAGGTCTAAGATCTAATATTAACACTAACAAGTGATCAGCTTGTCCGCGTTGAGTTGAAGTCCCGACTCAAGTGACTAAGTCTAAGAGTTAGCAACGATAGCAACACCCAAGTGTTGCCTACTAGTCTTAGCTTTGGCTCATACCCACACCCACACCCAAAGGGGTGTTTAGCTCATAACAACAGTAAAAGACATGGGAGAAGAAGGAGGAAACATAAACATAAAGTGCATAAATAACTAAAGAATTACTTCCAAAGTGGTGACAAGCTAAGACTAAATACAAGCTCCAGAAGTCTTCAATGCTCCTGGAAGTTTTTACAAAGAAGTTAAAATTAAATGCAACTAAATACAAGCTTCAAAGAGAGACTAGACATTAAATGCTTAAGCTCCATAAGTCTTCAATGCTCCTGGAAGTTGTTGTATCCCAATTGGTTCCTTCAAGCCCTCATTTATAGCCCAAGGAAGAGAAAAGTGTTGATGTGACTATTCCTCAAAAGTAGCTTTTAAGGAAGAGTGTTGAACTTTCCTTGGACTTCCACTTTTTGTCCTCTTCCTTGAATATTCTAGTGAAAGATCAGAAGACTCTTTACATTCCTTCAGAAGTCAACTTTCCGAAAATGGCTGGAACTTATCAACAAATTTTCAACCCATGTTCAACGTGATGACAAGGTGCCAGCAAGGTGGCCATTTTCTGCACAAAAGTTAGTGAAACCGAAATTTTTGCATTCTTGAGACTTCATCATCATGTTTGAACAATTAAGACCAAATGAAGGAGATGAGAGACAAAACGGGGGAAAATGTGGTAAAACGAATATAAAAAGAGAGGAATTAACTCTCAATATTTGAGAGTTATCAGTCAGGTTCAGGGGAAAACCCTAAATAAATAGAAAACCGAAAAACCACGAAAAAATGGATGAAAATGTATATCAATATGGATGGAAAACCCTCAATATTTGGTGTAATTTATTTCGCTCGAATTTTGTTTATTTTTCTCTTTTTTCGAATAAAAAAATAGGGGGCTAGAGTTTTTTAATTCAAAAAATATTGTTGTAACCACCCATTTAATCATATTCATCATATCATCTAATCTGACGGTTGATAAGGTGTTTTTTAGTTTTTCATTTATTTGAGGTTTTCCCTTGAACCTCTGTCTATATATATATATATATATATATATATATATATAATAAGAATGTTCCAAAAAACTTGTCACAATGCTTAAAAATGTCCTATAAATTTATTACAACATATTTAAATATGACTTGTAGACATTATCAATGTCTTGTAAATCTAAATTCCTCATAGTATTTATTTTGAAAAAGAAAATGCAGTTGTAACAAGAAGATGAAAAAGACATTCACACTTGTCGTTATTAGTGTAAACACATATTTATACTAGGCATATACCCGCGCACGATGTGGCGCGAAAAATCGTGAAATCGAAGGAACAATTGACAAAGGTATGTATCCGCTCGCGAAACATCTCGAAATCAAAATGACAACAACGTTTTATTTTAAGTTTGTATTATTCGTTCTTATCGATACTTTAGTCATGAAAACACGGTGTTTGAGTCGTTTGGTGCACTTATATGTGAATCATGCATTGACTCTGAATTAATTTGTTATGTATTTTCAATCATATTTCATTTTTGTTTTATTTTTGTCCATATTGATGTAAGTTGTATACCTTTATAATTTATCTGATTATATTTTTTTAATTAATTCAATAAAAAAAATCTAGTATAGATTTGTATACCTCGTTTTTTTTCTATAATAACCGTTACAAATATCTATCGGTATGCTATCTTGAAAAAGAAAATGCAGTTGTAACAAGAAGATGAAAAAGACATTCACACTTGTCGTTATTAGTGTAACACACATATTTATATTAGACATATACCCGTGCACGATGTGGCGTGAAAAATCGTGAAATCGAAGGAACAATTGACAAAGGTATGTATCCGCTCGCGAAACATCTCGAAATCAAAATGATAACAATGTTTTATTTTAAGTTTATATTCTTCGTCCTTATCGATAATTTAGTCATGAAAACACGGTGTTTGAGTCGTTTGGTGCACTTATATGTGAATCATGCATTGACTCTGAATTAATTTGTTATGCATTTTCAATCATATTTCATTTATGTTTTATTTTTGTCCATATTGATGTAAGTTGTATACCTTTATAATTTATCTGATTATAAAATTTTAATTAATTCAATAAAAAAATCTAATATAGATATGTATAGATTTGTATACCTCATTTTTTTTACTACAATAACCGTTACAAATATCTATCGGTATGCTATCTTATATATATATATATATAGTAAAATTGATACGTCTTTATTCTATTTTATAATATTACAAAATCAATAAATATTCAAAAATAAACTTAATTTGAAAATGTTGACGAACAAATAATAGTGGTGTAATTTATAAAAAAAATAAAACACGTTTTTTTAAATATTTTAGTTGGTCTATGATTATGTGTTTTTAATATGCTAAAAATGAAAAAAATAAATAAAGTGTAGGGATAGAAAACAAATTAATTCATAGATATTCATGATATTTAATAGTACGGTTAAATTAAAAAATATTCAATATTTGACTCGTTTTAAAAGTATTGACGAGACGATTATAATGGTATAATTTGTAAAAAAATAAACGTATTTTTTCATTGCATTTTTGTTCATATACGATTATTTGTGTTAATATGATAATGGTTTAAAATGAAAATTGAAAAAGTAAGAGATATAAAGTAAATTAAATAAGTAATTGTAAGGGTGGTAAATGTTATTGTACAAAAGATTGTACAATAACCGTTTTAAATTTTTAGGGATATAAAGTAATTAAATAAGTAATTGTAAGGGTGATAAATGTAACATTTAAGGGTGGTAAATGTTATTGTACAAAAGAGTGTACAATAACCGTTTTAAAATTTTTATATAAAGCAATTTAATTCGTAGATATTCATGATTTTTAATAGTACGGTTAAATTAAAAAATATTCAATATTGACTCGTTTTGAAGGTATTGACGAGACGATTATAATGGTATAATTTGTAAAAAAAAGAAACGTATTTTTTCATTGCATTTTTGTTCATATACGATTATTTGTGTTAACATGATAATGATGTAAAATGAAAAATGAAAAAACAAGGGGTTGTTAAGGCTACCCTTTATATCATCTTCTCTCACACATCTATACCCCCTTACGTCATATATCCCTCTCACATCTTTTTTTTTTAATTAATAGTTACAATTTTGGTCCTTAAACTCTTTTGATTGATTACTTTATACCTTTTATTTTTCTAATTTTCATTTTACACCATCATCATATTAACACATATAATCGTATATTAAATAAAATATGTTTAAAAAAATACTTTTAATTTTAATAAATTACACCATTATAATCGTCTCTTCGATACATTCGAAATGAGCCCAATATTGAAATGAGCCCAATTTTAACAAATTACACCATTATCTACTTGTTTCGGTGGTCATGAAGATGCATGAGACACTATTCGAACAGAGTTAATGGGTGAACTAACTGAGTATTTTGGTTATTACTATGAAGTGATTGGCAACGAGTGCCAAATAATTTACGAAGCGTTGGATTTTTTTCGAGAAAGACGTCTTTGCACCACCTAGGCATTGGATCACTATGCCTGAAATGGGAATTCTAAATGCTTCAAGGTTCAATGTCATACTACATGTTCTCAGTATGGAAGGTAGTGCGACATACTTACCATTCAGGACACAACCATCGTCATCATCCCAAGACGTGTCAATTGCAATAGTACATGTTAATAGTAATCATTACATAAAAGGTGGTATTAAAAGAAGATTACCCAATGCCTACACTCATACCCCATTGGACACGTCATGCACTTCCAAATCCAAGGTCGTGGATTATCCCATACAAACGTAGATTAGATGCGTATGAAGAATATATAGAGCGTACTCGTACTCGTGAATATGTTGATTTAAATGAATAATAAAAGTTGGAATCTGTTGGAATAAAAAAATACGCAATATATTTATTATGTTTATTATCTTGATGTTAAAAACTTACGTTCGATGTAATACATTTTTTTTAAATCGATTAACTAATGTATAATATATGACATATAATAATATAATTAAATCAAACAATATTCTATATTGGGCTTATTTCGAAGGTATCGACGAGACGATTATAATGGTGTAACTTGTTAAAATTAAAAATTATTTTTTAACATATTTTAGTTAGTATATGCTTATATGTGTTAATATAATGAAAATGTAAAATGTAAAACTAAAAGGTATAAAGTAAATCTATTAAATGAGTTCATGGACTAAAACTATAATTATGAAACATAATTCAATGCATGTAAGAGGGTAAGGGGGTATACTTTATCAAAAATTTTGCAGGGGTAGGGATATAAAAAACAAAAAACAAAGGATATAAAGTAAATTAAATAATTAATTGTAAGAGTGGTAAATGTAACATTTAGTTTTAATGTATTTTCAAAAACCGTTTTTCAAGAACTGACTTTTCAAAAACAGTTTTAGAATTTTAATTATATAATCTAGATTTTTAGTTTAAAAAAAAATCAAAATGTTTAAAAAGGGGTATTTTTGTCACCTACCAACATTTCATTCCAAATCCAAAGCTACATGCTATGAACCAAACAGACGTATTCTAATTCATTTAGTAAATTCCATTATAATGTCTGCCAACCAAATTAACAAGTGGTCAAACCAGATAAATTTTCATTCTAATTCCTTCAAATTCTAATTCTTTTGATATATTTTATTTCATCCAAAAACATTAGAGCATCCACAATGTACGTGTTTTTCACCAAACTTTTTCATAGCTTTTTTCTTACACATTATTGTCACGTCAACAACTTAAAAACCTTTATATACATCCACTATGTAAAAAACATCATCCAAACTTTTTCATTACTTTTTTAAACTATTCAGGGTCCCACTATTTTAATTTTATATCATTTTTATTCTTATTTATAAAAATAAATACATTAAAATTCATACAAATACATATTTATTTATATCAAGAAAATATTATTAATTTAATTATGTATTTATTTTACATAATTTTTTTAAATATTTTAATACAATATACATTATATATAAATTTCTTATAAAAATATAAAAATATAATTACTTTCATTATGTATTTATTTAATAATTATATTTAAATAGGATTACTTTAAATATATTAATAAATAAAACTGGTTAATAAATAAAGTTGATTAAATACGAAACTTTTATAAAATTCTATAAAATTAAAATTGCTTAAATACGAAAAAACTATGAAAAATCAGGTCGTGCAGTTACGACCTATGATGAAAAACCTCAATTAAAAAACCTCTCTGGTATGTGAAAAACCTCAAAAGGAGGTTTTTGCTTTTTGAAAAACCTCCCAAAAACCTCTCAACGAGCACAATGTGGATGCTTTTATGCAAACCAAATACAAATGTTTAGAAAAGAGAAATTATATTTTATAAATTATATTACCCATTTTAATAATATTTAGTATTGTAATCTCTAAAATGAAAAAAAATTGTTGAAGATGAATCAAAATTTTTTAAAGATTTTGATTTTTAATTTCTGGATTATAGAAAATCCTTAGGAGATCTGCCTAGTGTCCTAATACAATTTCAAACAAATCTTATAGAGTAAATTACAAATATTGTCCCTGTGGTTATATGAAATGAAAAAAAACATGTTAAACTTGAATGGTATGGACAGTGAAAAGAATAAATTTTCTTTATTTAGCATTAAATTTTTGGACAATACTCTATATTTTGAGATTTTTATCTTTCTTTCTCATATTTTTTTAATTTAAATAAACTTTTATAGAATCTGTTGAAGTAAATAGAAAACATTTATTTTTACAATTTTAAAGAATTTGTTGGAGATGTTCTAAAAACTGAACTTATCAAACAAAATGTCTTTGATAAGAACAAAAAAATAAGATATGGGTTGTTTATGAGATGTTTTCCAGGTAATTGCTTACTGGGTGTCACTTACCTACCCAATGAGCATGGCTAGAACCTAAAATCTTACCCGGTAGGAGAGATAAAAAGGTCCGAAAATCTTACCCAGTAATTGAGAGAGAAAACTCTTACCCGGTAAGCACTTACCGTGTAAAAAATGTTTACCAACAATACATTTTGATGACGGAAAATATTACCACAAAAGGTAAGCGAGGGTGGTGTTTCTGTCCGTAAGCGCTTGGTAAACGGCCACTTCATTTTTTTTTTTGGGAAGGGTGTTCTAGGCTATGCCTAGACTAATCTCTTGGCAAATTATGATTGTAAGACATCAACCCTGATTAAACCTCAGTGGCCACAATTATTGTGTATGTCTTGATTCGAACCCTGGGTAGATGAGATATTTCACCACATCTCTCAGGGTCTTAACCAGTACGCCACAACCCTTGTGGTTAAACGGCCCCTTAGTTTATGGTTGTGAAACATGACCTTTGTTTTTTCTATAATGAACGTGGTTTGCACGAACCTGGTCCGGTTTCTAGGATCACGAGTGAGTTAAAGAACCTACGTTCGAAACTAAAACGATTGATGTTGTCGTAAACACGATGGTATCGACATCAATTCATCAAGCGTATCCGTATTTTTCACACTCATATGTAAAAAAAATGTTCCTCAAAATCATACGTACCAACGCTAATATTTCAAAATATATCTTACAATAATCAACTCGTTTCGAAACCTTCTAAGGACTCGACCCCAACGACGCTAGCTAATAACAATCGTACAAGACCAAACGTCGTGAGCACGAAGTGCAAACATACTTGCGTTTGTTGACGTACGAAATCGGCAGGCAGCAAAACCTCCATTTGGTCTCCGTATCCACGGCTTCCACTCGGCCTTCGCAGTGCGGGCACGCTCCGCTTGCCGCTTGTCTCCCGACCTCTCTCGCCTCCGCTCGACAAACACAAACCAATCGCATATCCTCGATCGGCTTTTTCGTTAAAAAAAACGATAATAAATAAATTCACACACCCATATATTGGCAGCAGCAACTCTTGATTTTTTGTGTAGTTGTTGATGAGTTGATGTTAAGAGTTGATATGCACAAAAAAAGTGAGACAAATGGAGTATTTATTTGGGGTCGGTTGGTGAAGGGGGTACGGATTTATTCTGGGTGCTGAATAGAACGTGGGCGGTGGGTCCAAATGGTTGTTACCACTTGCCAACAATGTTCATACTGCAATTGTTTTTATTTTCTATAACACACTAGAAGCGTACTACCGTAATGCATCGAGATACATCATGATTTTAATGTTTTATTTTATTTTTTGTTTTTCTGTCGATTTACAGTATGATGTTGGATAGTTTTGAGAAAGTGATAATGTTTTTTAAATAAATTTTGGTAACATTTAATGATTATCTTATATATTTTAATAACATCTATAAAAAATAACCAATTACATATTTAATAATATCATTAAAACAAATTTATAGTAATATAATATATTAATTAAATAGTAATACATGGAAATGTCTGTATAAAAGGAAGGTCATAGACATACCAAATTGGTGGGTGTTAGAAGTCTGTAGTAGTAATATGTATTTTGTGCTTTGATACTTGTAAATTAAGATATTTTTAAAATCTTGCATAAAATGATGGTATCTTGTACCTAATAATTTGTATTTAAGAGTTTTTTTTATCCTGCTTTATAATATAGTATAGATATAGATTATAAAATATTTGAGAAAAACTTTTAAAAATAAATTTTTATACATCAAATAATGTTTATTGATGTATATTACTTAAAATTCAAGATTACAAGTAAATTATGCATGAGTACACTTTTTTAAAGTTGGATGTTTAAATTGATAACTAATTGATAAACATAATTATGATAAACATCTCATTTTAAATATAAAGATTTTTTTAAATATAATTAGGATAATCATTTAATTTTAAACGAATACTTAATTATTTAAAGAAATATATTATATTTTACACCTAAAATAAATTTTATCATTGTTAAACCTAAATTAAATTATAATAAGAAATTAAATTAAACAAATTTATAAAATAAACATTATCGTTTTCTCAAAACCACACAAAACGTATTATAAAATCGACAAAAATAAAATAAAATATTAAAATCGAGATGTGTCGCGTTGTATTGCGTCAGTACACTTCTAGTTATTTATAATAGTTGGTTACATTATTTTATAACTATAAGCGTACTCGCGTAATGCAGCGAGATACATCACGATTTTAATGTTTCATTTTATTTTTTTTTCGATTTACAGTACGATTTTGGATGGTTTTGAGAATGTGATAATGTTTTTTTATAAATTTGTTTAATTTAGGCTTAATAATATAATGTTTTTTATATAAAAAAATTAAGTATTTTGTTAGAATTCAATGATTATCTTATATATTTTAATGAAATCTAGAAAAAAACAACCAATTATATATTTAATAATATAATTAAAAGAAATTATAGTAATATAATATATTAATTAATAATGATACATGGAAATGTCTGCATAAAAGGAAAACTCTGTACATACCAAATTGGTGAGTGTTATAAGCTTGCAAAATCATCCAAAATCGTACTGTAAATCGACAAAAAAACAAAAAAAAATGAAACATTAAAATCGTGATGTATCTCGCTGCATTGCGCGAGTACGCTTCTAGTATTAATTAATAGTGATACATGGAAATGTCTGCATAAAAAAAAGACCTACACATACCAAATTGGTGGGTGTTAGAAGTCTACAGTAGTAATATGTATTTTGTGCTTTGATACTTGTAAATTAAAAGATTTTTAAAATATTACATAAAATGAGGGTACATTGTGTCTAATAATTTGTATTTAAGAGTTTTATCACGATTTTAATGTTTCATTTTATTTTTTTGTCGATTTATAGTACGATTTTGGATGGTTTTGATAAAGTAATAATGTTTTTTTATAAATTTGTTTAATTTAGGCTTAATAATATAATGTTTTTTATATAAAAAAATTAAGTATTTAGTTAGAATTCAATTATTATCTTATATATTTTGTTAAAATTAAGCATTTTGTTAGAATTCAATGATTATCATATTTAATAATATAATTAAAACAAAATTATGGTAATATAATATATTAATTAACAGTGATACATGGAAACGTCTGCATAAAAAAAAGACCCTGTACATACCAAATTGGTGGGTGTTAGAAGTCTGCAGTAGTAATATGTATCTTGTGTTTTGATACTTGTAAATTAAGATATTTCTAAAATCTTGCATAAAATGATGGTACGTTGTGCCTAATAATTTGTATTTAAGAGTTTTTTATCCGTGTTTTATAATATAACTAGAAGCGTACTCGCGCAATACAGCGAGATACATCACGATTTTAATGTTTTATTTTTATTTTTTGTTTTTTTATCGATTTACGGTATGATTTTGGATAGTTTTTAGAGAGTGATAATGTTTTTTTTAATAAATTTGTTTAATTTAGGCTTAATAATATAATGTTTTTTATATAAAAAAATTAAGTAGTTTGTTAAAATTTATTAATTATCTTGTATATTTTAAAATTTTTATATTTAAATTGAGATATTTATCTTGTTTTGATTATGTTTATCCGAATTCAAATTTCATAATTTTAGGGTTTGGGAATTATAGATAAGGATTTTGGGGGATAAGGATTGAATTTATTAATTATGATTAAAAACATTTAAAAGTAGTACATATTGCTTAATTACTTGTTTTTTTAAGAGATTTTAAGTAGATTAGAATTAAATAATTGTACATAATACTTTATGGGTTGTTTTTAAGAGTTTTTTATGTCTCTTTTATAATATAGTATTGGATGGTTTTTAGAGAATGATAATGGTTTTTTTTTATATAAATTTGTTTAATTTAGACTTAATAATATAATGTTTTTTATATAAAAAAAATTAAGTAGTTTGTTAAAATTCATTAATTATCTTATATATTTTAAATTTTTTATATTTAAATTGAGATGTTTATCCTGTTTTGATTATGTTTTTCAGAATTCAAATTTCATAATTTTAGGGTTTGTGGATTAAAGATAAGGATTTTGGGGGATAAGGATATAATTTATTAATTATGATTAAAAGCATTTAAAATTAGTACATATTGTTTCATTAGTTGTTTTTAAGAGATTTTAAGTAGATTAATATTAAATAATAGTATATAATGTTTAATGAGTTGTTTTTAAAAGTTTTTTATTTCTTTTTTATAATATAATATAGATATAGATATAGATTAACATTAAATATACCAAGTTGTTTATAATTATATATATATATATATATATATGTATATATATATATATATATATATATATATATATCGAATTGCCGTTGTGATACTCGTGCGTTAACTGAGTCGCATTTCTTCAAAATAATTTAAAATGATCTTTTGATTCTATAAACTCTATCTATTTTTCGATTGTTGTATTTTAAGTAATTAAATATTAAACTTATAGTATTTATTAAAACTAGAAGCGTACTCGTGCAATGCAGCAAGATAAATCACGATTTTAATGTTTCATTTTATTTTTTGTTTTTTTGTTGATTTACAGTACGATTTTGGATGGTTTTGAGAAAGTGATAATGTTTTTTTTATAAATTTGTTTAATTTAGGCTTAATAATATAATGTTTTTCATATAAAAAAATTAAGTATTTTGTTAGAATTCAATGATTATCTTATATATTTTAATAACATCTAGAAAAAATAACCAATTACATATTTAATAATATAATTAAATCAAATTTATAGTAATATAATATATTAATTAACAGTGATACATGAAAGGTCTGCATAAAAGGAAGATCCTGCACATACCAAATTGGTGGGTGTTAGAAGTCTGCAGTAGTAACATATATCTTGTGCTTTGAAACTTGTAAATTAAGAGATTTTTAAAATCTTGCATAAAATGATGGTACCTTGTGTCTAACAATTTGTATTTAAAAGTTTTTTTATCCATGCTTTATAATATATATATATATATATATATATATATATATATATTAAAATTATGGTTTCTATATTTTGATTATTAGTTTTTTATATTGAAATAGTCCTTGTATTAAGGTTTTTTTTGATGAATTAAGGGTATCTTCAACCTATAGCTAAAAATACTAAAATAGAGGTGTTTCCAACTCTAACCCACAATATTACAATAAAAAGATGGAAGGTCACCAAACTTGACTTATATGTTTGGAAGTCAAAATATTGGTCTCTATATATTTATCAAACTATATTCGTCCCCGTGTAATTTAAAAAAATTAAATAATGTCAAAAAACTTATCTTACAGATATGAATGGTCATCGAAAGTACGATGCTATTTTTCCAATTTTTTTCTATTCAAAGCTTTTTTTTTGCTGCCGGTTAAATCATGCCAAAAAACTTTTTTTTTGTATTAATAATTGATTTTGAAAATCAATTATTAAAATTTGTGAGATAAAAATTGAAATGAATTTTGTAAAAGAATTTGCATATGTTCGATAATACTTGATTTTCAATTTGTATTACAAAAATAATAATACGAAATAATATTTGATTTTCAATTTGTATTAGAATAAAATATATTCTATTTTATTTTTAGAAAATATATAATATTTTAATTCAATAAAAGATATTCATATTACAATTTTGATTTATAAATTGGATTTTCGAACATATGCAATCTCATTTTCAACTTTTATTTCATACTAATTTCGACAAATATTGGTTATAGTTTTGTACTACATTAAAGATCAAGGATAAGGATACTTACATTGAATTTTAAAATGCATTAATTAGATGTTTGTGAGACGAGTATGCTTAACTCGAAAAACTATTGTATTTAGACACATGTTATCTTATAGAATTGAATTATTGTAATTTAATTTGCTTCGTAACGTAATATTTATTTATTAAAATTGTCATTTTAATTTTAAAGATGTTCATTAAATAATTTATTTTAAATCAAGTGATAATTATTTATTTGATTACGAAAATCAATTATATATTATAATTATTACGTTTAATAAAATACTATAATAATAAATAAGTATTATAATATTGAAGATTTTCTTTTAGTATAGAAGACCATATTCTTCTCTAATTTGATTCGAAGAATGAGATGAGTTCATTAACAATTCACATGAATTCCATTGAACCAGAAATGATATATTGGAAGAATTTGTTGGGATACTCTTATGGTCTCTTGAACCATAATGATATTACTCGATCATAAACTTAATGATGGTAAAGGTTGTAGTTGATTTTTTTAGTGTTCAATAATCCCATTATTTTTAATGTTTTTTTTTATAAAGGGTGTCCTGAGCCTTTGGCCCAGACTAATACCTTAGCAATGAAACCGATTGCTAAAACATATAGCCCTGAGGTTATACCCAGTGGCCACAAAGTTGCTAATGTAGGGAATCGAACCCGGATTGAGCGCTGTGAACTTCCCAGGTGATTACCGCTACACCACAAGACTTGTGGTTCTTTATTTTTAATGTTTTTAGTGTTTTTCTAATAGTTGGGTTGGAGATGGTTAGTCAACTATGGAATTGATATGAGTAACTTGCATTGGTTGGGTTTTAAAAGTTTTTAAAAGTGGTAATTTTGGTCCAACTCTTTTAGATACTTGCAGTTTGAACTCCCAAAGTTATCAAACTTCAATTTAACTCCACAACTTTCTTGCCTTAATGTTTTTCCACTTTTCATACAAGAGGATGTTCATATTATGACTCTTGTTCATCTTTATTATATTTTTCTAATAATTGTTTTTTATGCCTCGACAATTAATCTTTAACCCTTATGTGTTTATTAATATGCTATTAATCGTATACCATTAAAATATGTAAACAACTTCACTTGTCTGAAAATACCCGTATTTCATGCCTTGTGAAAGTATTTTACTAGAGGATATTTGTGTGTTTTCCTTATTCAATATCATCATCCCTCAAACTCTTATTAAACTGGCGATGAAAACTCGTGCTATTTAGCTTCATTCATCCTCTTATTAAACGAAATATAATTCTAAAGATAATTACTTTAACATAGTATTATTGTAGGTAATTTGAGGACGAAGCAATTTGACCCTTGAAATTCTCTCCACTGGTCTTGAAATGTATATGTAAATATGTCAAGAAAAAAGTTGATGCAAAAAACAAACGAAGACATTGAGGTGGTATTACTATACAAAATGTCACCAAATTTGCACATAAAAACAGTGTGTAACTATTGCATGCAATATCTGCTTCCAGTTACGCTATAAAGCCATAGTAGTAAGATGATAATCTCACAAGTTTGCTAAGGGGTTGTTTGTTTTTTTTAAAAACCTCTTAATGATTCTTAAGTCTGAATCGTTCAGACCTTTTTACACATCACCTTTTATTAATTATAACTAAAATAAGACTTCAGGCTTTAGACGTCTTAAAAAAACAAATGACACCTAAGTATTGTTTGTGCCCCTTTTCCCCCCTTTATTCAAAACATACCGAAATCTAGGGTTTGGATCAAAATTTTATTTGTTTAGCTCTTATCCAACAACTTGGTTATATGTGTATTTATCTGCCTTAAATCAAGCCTTATACTGTTATACATAAGGGCATGAAACTATCTAGTTATCGTAAACGAGTCTTAACTACTTGAATAAGTCACACTCGACAAATAAGAAGTTGTTTTGAATAAAGAAATTATAATCGACTCCAACATTTGCTTGTATGAACTTTTAAAGACTAAAGTTATTGTTATCTATAACGAGATCATTTACCCTCTCAAATTTCTATATGATTCACGATTGACAATATTCCAAAGCCCAAAGGCTCAAATTGCAACTTATTTAAAGCTTAGGTACTTGATTACAATTTCTACTTGGTCAAATTAAAGTCGTTATTCTCAATCTCATTTTTCAATTATTATTTTTGGTCAAAAAAAGATTACTTTGGTCTATAAGTTTATCTAACATGTTTTTTTTTTCTTTTCTAAATTTGATTACAAAAATGAGATTTTTGTTGATGTGATTTTTGTTGGCGATATACTTATGAAAAATACGTGGGATTCAAACTTTTAATTTTAATCAAATAACTTACACATATATGTTTGTAGGGGAACGATGGTGTGAGAAGTTGAGTTAATGTGAGAAGTGGATCTGAACCATTAATCACTTATAATCTCCACCCATGAATGTGTTTCATAAGGGAATTGATCTCGTGCATCTCATCCTAATGTACACCCAACGATTGATAATCACTTCTCACTTTTCTCACGTTAAGTCAACTTCTTACCGGAATCCAACCGTATGTTTTTATATGTATGTGTGTATGTGTATATATATACATGTAGGGAGAATCAAAGGAGAATATAGTCAAACTATATATATATATATATATATATATATACATGTAGGGAGAATCAAAAGATAGTAATAAGACGTGTCAAATCACATGTGATTTTACATGAAATTACGGAACACGGTCAACGCAAGGGTGAGCGGACGATCTGACGACCTGAGGTCGCGGACCAAAGTCACGTGAGTCATATGTGATTTTACGGGTGACTTTAGTGTAAAATCAAATGTGATTCGACCGTTTTTATATATTCTTTTATTTGATAACTGTTCTTGTATGAAACTACTCTACGTACATATGTAAGTAACTACACATACATGAGTGTTTATGTATATATCGACACAATTATATACACACACACATATAGGGTTTGGGTTCTCGTGAGACACATGAGACCAACTATGAAGGCACAAAAACACATTGAACATTCACACCAAAAATATTGTGAAGGTACAAAAGCAAACATTCACAATGTTTTTTTATGTCTTTTCGCAGTGTTTTGTTGTGAAAGTTCAGTATTATTTTGTGGTCACATAAAAACACGTTGGTTTCATATATATATGTATATATATATATTTATATATATATATATATATATATATATATAGGGTCCCCTTCATTTGCTAACCGTTACATTGGTGCTAACCGTGTTAACCAATCTCAACCGTAGATTGATTAGATCAATGATCCACAATTAATTGTCTTTCAATTAAAATAAATTATTAAAAAGGGTTTATAAAAATAAAATGCATATATGCAGAAGGGTATTTCTGTCAAAATGCAAATCTTTTTATTTTGGTAACCCACGGCTAGAAAATCAAATCCCCAAATATTTAGGGATTCTATCCCCCCAAACACACTTTATCGAACAAAACCCCTCAACACTTTCTTCATCGAATCAACATCATCAACATCATTTGCATATAGTGCATATATGCAAATGAAATTTTATATGCATATATGAACACTAATACTAAATATGCATATGTGCACTTTGAAATATGCATAGGAGCATAATCTGATCAATTTAATAGTTCATATATGCGTATGTGCATACTTGCACACAATGTTCGTGTATATTGCAGACACCGATCTCACAACGGCTTTGTAAGAATTCCATGCTAAAAATATGCATATATGCATTAAAATCAATATGTACATGTAAATGTCTTTTGTAGATATGCACTGCACATGTGCGTATGTGCAAGCTAGTTATTGAAAATGTACATTAAGAAGTGAAATCTGTGAATTTGTGCAATTTTCGCAATTTTCGACAAATCTGTGAATCTGTGAAATTTTCGACCAATCTGTGTACATTATATCAACATGATTGTCTTCAAAATAAATTACAGATCCTTTTACCGGTATTATATTCTGGATGCATTGAACTAGAATATGGACGATTATCGAAATTGGTCTCGAGGGAGATGTCATCAAGTCCGGTATAATTACCGAACTCTTGGGATAATCCGGTATTCAACGGTTGAACATGCTCATCATCCCGTGTGCAGGGGGCAACGTCTTGACAATGATATTAGCAAGAAAGGATAAAGTTTATTCCACAACGTTTATAAACCCGAAAACTGAAAAACCATGTTGAATGAATCGATATGTTTGTTCATATAGCAAGTGATTGAATTCATAAATATATGTAAAGGATATCTTCCGATTTAAGATGATCCTCAACAAATTTGAATTTCAAAATATCAAATTTAAAATGTATATCATTACCATAACAAAAGTGCTATAAATATGGAATTTGATTTGATAGGCGTGGAAATAGATTTAGATTTGATGGATCCATTTTAGTTAAATTCCATTATTGCCCTTGTAAATTTAATATAATCAATCGCATAACCAAATCTCTAGGAACGTTCTGATTGTTCGAAAATTGGTTAGCACGGTTAGCACTAATGTATCGGTTAGCAAATGAATGACCCTCTCTCTCTCTCTCTCTCTATATATATATATATATATATATATATATATATAGGGAGAGGTTCATTTGAGAAATGGTAAATATATGAGAAATAAATAAGTAATCATAGCCTTTCATTCGGTCAAGATCGACTTTGACCGGTCAAATATTGTGTCTTTGACTGATCAACCATTACGGCTTTGACTGATCAAAAGTTGCGGCTATTCCAAAAAAAGAAGAACAATTTCGTAATTTTTACAAATACACCGGACGAGTTCATATATGAACCTGTATGATTCACATATTAACTATATGTGAACCAGTGTAATTCACATATGAACTCTTTTAATTGATTCATATATGAACCTTTTGTGATTTATATATGAACCAATTAACTGATTCACATATGAACTAATTAACTGTAGGTTCATATGCAAACCAGTTGAACTAATTAACAGATTCGTATATGAACCTTTGTGATTCACATATGACCGTATAGTTCATATATGAATCAGTTAAAAGAGTTCAAATGTGAACATATAATTCATATGTTAATCATACAAATTCATATATGAACTGGTCCCACGTATTTTATGAAACTACCCATCTATCTTCTACAGACCACACAAGGAATTATCCGGTTCTTCACGGTCAAAGCCGCAAATGTTGACCAGATAAAATGTTAGAATCATTTCTTTATTTCTTATATTTTTAGCAATCATATAACATATATATATATATATATATATATATATATAATGCATTCATAAATTTATATAATGTGCATGTTTATATATGCATATTTTTGCGGGAGCGATCTTTTTCAAACCTCATTTATATTACAAACTTTACAAACCAAATTCAACCAATCATATTTTTCCATCTAATTTGTTTTTAATTTTAATTAGGTGGATATAATTGTCATTTTGGTTTGTGTGGATATATTTAAGGTAATTATTTATTTTTTATTTATGGGTAGATAAATATTAATAGACATTTTGTTTTTTTTCTTTAAATTCGGACAAATCCTAATTGATAAGATTTATCTATGGAAAATATATTTTGAATTTTCAATATGGATTCATTGATTAAATTGTTCTCCGTTTATAAGTTTTATCAAGTTTATTGGTTCAAGAAATAAAAGGAGAAACATTTGTTTTTGATGAAATTTGTTTCACCTATTTTATTTGGGAAACATTAATGAAACGTAAAATTAAATCATTAACAAATTTGATGAAATCAATTGTATTTGTTTCATTTGGGAAACATTACATAACAATGAAATCACAACTTATTTCATTCATGAAATCATGAAATACGAGTATAAAACATGAAATCATAACAATGAAATTACAAGTTCTTTCATTCATGAAATCACAAAACACTAGTATGAAACATGAAAATTGAAGAAAAAAAATTATGGGAAAATATGAATAAAAAACAAATATTTAAATTGTTACAAAAAATATTACATACCATTAATTGTTATCGAAAATAAAAAAACAAACCGAAAAATAATAATAAATATCCAAAAATATCTTTTGACTATTTTACCCTTTTTAACTCTAATTTAGGTAGGTTGTATTAATTATTTTTTTTCCCTTAACATAAATAACTCATATTCATTTTCAACCGTTGATCAATGAAATCAATGATGGAGATATGTTTGTAAAGTTTGCAGAATTAATGTGATTTGCAAATGAAACCACCTCATACATCCATAAATTTATATAATGTGCATATTTATGTATCTACATATATAACACGGACAAAAGTACATAAAATACGACCATCGTTTTAGAAAAAAGAAACATCATATTTCTAGAATAACTCTAGAACTTACAAAAGGTTGTTTCAAAATTTTGAAACTCAAAATTAAACCTAAAATAGTGAATTTTTTTACATACTATAGAACTTGATTGAAGAAACACAATTTACATTAAAAATGTTAATGTATATGTGTAGAGGGTTCATGTTCATGTCAGTATAGGGCCCAAGCCCATATAGTCTATGTATAAATATATTGTATCTTGTAGTCTAGGTTAGATAACTCATTATTTACTTTTCATATTGTACGTTTTCTCTTAATCAATATATCGATGTATCAAACCTTCAGCATATTTATCGTCTCCTTCAATCATATTCATCTTCTAACATGGTATCAGAACTGTAGGTTTATTCTTCGATTTCACTGTTCATCGGTTTACTGTTCATCATCATTGTTCATCACTTTCAAAACTAAAAACCTTTTCAGGTCGTTGAGTGTAACACCCCGATTTTTCGAAAGGTATCATTTCAAGTTTATACAGAAACCGATATATTAAGGAAAAATAAGATATTTTATTTTGGTCTTGAATCCTTGATTTTGTTGTCTTAATAGATGAATGATTCAATTACGAGTCCAACGTTTCTTTCCAGAGCGAAAACGGAGCTATAACGAAGAAGTTATGACCAAAACAGTGTTCAGACATATTTTGGTCGGAAGTACCATCGCTCGCGCCCACGCAAAATATTGAGCGCGCCCGCGAGCATTTGCGCTGTGAATTCCTTCACCATTGCTCGCGCCCGCGCAAAATATTGAGCGCGCCCGCGAGCATCTGCGCGGTGAATTTCACTTAAATCTGAATTTTCTCTCATTTCTTCATTTCCTCATATCTCCTTCACTACAACTCCGTTTTTGGCGATTCAGATTGTAACACCCCGATTTTTCGAAAGGTATCATTTCAAGTTTATACAGAAACCGATATATTAAGGAAAAATAAGATATTTTATTTTGGTCTTGAATCCTTGATTTTGTTGTCTTAATAGATGAAGGATTCAATTACGAGTCCAACGGTTCTTTCCGGAGCGAAAACGGAGCTATAACGAAGAAGTTATGACCAAAACAATGTTCAGGCATACTTTGGTCGGAAGTACCATCGCTCGCGCCCGCGCAAAATATTGAGCGCGCCCGCAAGCATCTGCACTGTGAATTCCTTCACCATTGCTCGCGCCCGTGCAAAATATTGAGCGCGCCCGCGAGCATCTGCGCTGTGAATTTCACTTAAATCCGACTTTTCTCTCATTTATTCATTTCCTCATATCTCCTTCACTACAACTCCGTTTTTAGCGATTCAACTTGCTACGGTTTCGTATTTCAGAGCTTTTCAAGGTTATATTGTTAGTTTTGGGAAGATCCAAGAGTATTTGGGGGTGTATTGGAAGCAAGGGTCAAGAGTTCATCACCATCTCCATCTTCCTCAAGTGTCAAAAGCTTGATTTTTGGGGTTTTCATCTCCTACCTTAGATTTTCTGGATTTTGGGTTGATAAGTGCATTAAATCATCATTGAAGGTTCATCCAAGTGATTTCATTGAAGCATCCTTCAAGATTTTCATCTTCTCCAAGTTTCATCTTCTTGGATCTAAGGTTCTACATTTTCTGGGTTTTTGGTTCAAAACCTAGATTGTGAGTTTACTAAACCTTTGTCAAAACTAGATACACATCATAATCTTCTCTTTGTTATTTTATCTCTATGTGTTCAAGTATTTGGGATTTCTTGATGAAATTAGTTGGAAATATTGATATTGGTGATATGCTATGTTTTATGTTATGAGTGCCATTATTTGGGGATTTTCGCATGGATACATAATATGGGTTCCTTGCTATGCTAAAAATATGTATGTATGGGTACTATGATGATTCTAGTTGGAACACCATTTTGGTGACCCATTTATATGCATGATGAACTTAATTGTCATTTGGGTATTTTGTTGGACTTCATCAGGATAGGATGGTAATATTATACCCGTAGGCGGTATGGAAATATGTTGGGGTTGAAATACACCTAAAGGACCTCCTATATGCATTATGTTGGACGAACCAAGTCAGTCCACAAGGAGGATGTAGTCTTGGGCGCCACTGTGATGGTATGTGCCTAGACCTCCGCCACACGGGGAATTTTCCTTTGGAGTAGTCTTCGGGTGTGCCGGGCCTTGGGGTGTTCTTTATTAAGGGCATCAAGGTATATCGACTCTTGGGGTGGGCTTGATTGGTGCTTTGGGTCTCCCATAATGACTCCTCATATATTGGACATTGTTAATAATTTATGACTGTTCATGCATGTTTATTATTGTTCAACTCATTAGGCTTTTTGGCCTAACACTTGTTTGGTGTCGATGTGTATCTCAGGTTCTAGTGGCGCCGGTTCTAAGTTGGCATAGTTGCTTGGGTGCGAGATTGGGGAATTTGCGTTGGACTTATTATTTTGTGGAAGAACATTTGGGTTTATAAATGACCCCGTGTGTATTTTATTTCCTAGTATTCGGATTTGGAATTGTTGGTCACTATTTATTATCCGTTTGAATTACGATTGTATTTAAACAGGTTTGTGTATTTTCCCCATTTTTAGGAGGCTCTTGCTATGACAATTTTAAATACCGCATGTCCGTTTTTTGGATTTTTGTTATCCCTATTTTTAGGGTGTTACATTGAGAGATAGGAAATTCTTGCAAGGGTAAGGAGAAAGCTTGATCGGGCTCCGAGATATAAGACCTCCTATTAGCATTGTGTTTTCGTTGATCTCAGTTGTAATAGGTTGTTTTGATGCAAACCTAGCATACATTTAAGATTATTATTATTGTTGTTTTGGGACGTTTTTGACGAGATTTCTTATGTTATTAGACTGCTTTATTGTTTAAGTTTTGGGTCGTTATACCTTGCGTGTACTTTATTATGTATATTGGTTTTACTAACTCGTCAAGTGACTTACTTTTGTGTTTCGTCACTTGTTAGTAAGCGGGTCTCCCCCGTTAACCCAAGAGGTGTTATATTACGGTAAAGGTCTATAGACCATTTCTTCTCCGACTTTACCTTTATTTATGTCTAACACTTATTATTATTTCTCTACTTAACTGTTTGATCTCACTAGGCTTTAGCCTAACACTTTTTCTTAAAATGACATGTATAACAGGTCATTCTAGCGGTGGGATCCCTCGGGCTTGAGTGGAGAGAGGTCGAAGAATAGTAACATTTTTGGAGGATATACAGACGCACACCCGACTTAGTCTTGGTATACTTTTGGGAAGAAAAGTGCCAACACCCGATTTTAATCTAGATTTACTTATGTCTAGATTAGTAGGTTGTTGAGTTAAACTTTAATTATTTATTTGGGTTGTAAACGTCATACTTTATTCCCCGTTTCGTGATGACATATTTTGGTTAAAATTTCATCATCATTTTATTCAGGTTTTCTTAATTTATTGCTGTCATATTCCCGAATTTTCAAAATTTTAAATTCTCTAAAATTTAGGGTGTTACATTTTGTATGTCTTTTTATGTGTTTGTCATGATCATGTTGTTCCATAAACATGTTGTTCAATATCATCTACATACATATATAAATATTTATGTCATAAACCTATCCCGTTATGCAAAAATGGACACAAAAGCATGCACATATAATGCATACACCATACGTTTATATGTTCATGATGTATGATTATATGACACATATATGTATGTGGGAGTATCATCTGTGAATTCTAGGCAAGGGCATATGTGGTATGCCTACCTGCTATGTAACCTTAGGAGTTGTAAAGACTCGATCGGTATTAATAGGTCAAAGTTTAAAAACGAAATTGAACTGAACAAACTTAATATATCTCATTCGAAAGTATGGTTTAAAAGGGTATGTTGTACTTGTTAGAAGATGCATAAGGTTGAAGAACACGATGAATATGCTGAAGGTTTGAAACCTCGATATATTGATTGAGAGAAAACGTACAATATGAAAGTGAAAATTATGAGAGTAATCTAACCTAGACTACAGAATACAACAAATATATACGTAGACTAAATTGGCTTGGGCCCTAACATGGGCCTGGGCCTCTATATACATTAACATCCCCCCTCAAACTCTATCGGGAGAAGAATGAGCCAGATGGAGTTTGGAAACTAGATCACGAAACCGTCCGGGTAAATGAGCTTTAGTAAAAATATCAGCCGGTTGATCAAGAGTCGAAATAGGAAGCAGCTGAATAGTCTTACGAGTCACATGTTGACGAACAAAGTGACAGTCAATTTCAATATGCTTCGTTCGCTCGTGGAAGACATCATTGTGGGCAATCTGAATGGCACTGTTGTTATCACACCACAATGAAGTTGGAGACTGTTGAGGAGCTCCCATGTCAGAAAGAAGCCAGCGTAACCACACAAGTTCTTGAGTTGTGTCAGCTAGTGCTCGATATTCAGCTTCAGTGCTGGATCGAGCTGTGAGAGATTGTTTCTTGCTTCGCCAGGATATAAGAGAGTCGCCAAGAAAGAAACAGTAGCCAGTAGTGGAGCGACGATCAGTCATGTCACTGTCCCAATCAGCATCAGAAAAACCTCGCAAAATCAACGATGAGGTGGATGGAAAATGAAGACCATGAAACATAGTCCCTTTTAAATATCGAAGAATGCGCATGACAGCAGCATAGTGATCAGAACAAGGTGCAGACATGAACTGACTAACAGTATGAACAACATAGGCAATATCAGGTCGAGTCACTGTCAGATAGACAAGTGACCCCACTAACTGGCGATATAAAGTAGGATCACGTAGAGGGGGACCAGCATTTGGAGCCAAATTAAGGTTGTGTTCAAGAGGAGTGGATGTTGTTTTGTTGTCAGTAATCCCAGCTTTCGACAAAAGATCTGAGGTGTATTTGGCTTGACACAGATAAAGACCCGATGGATCAGAGAGCACCTCAAGACCAAGGAAATAGTGTAAAGAACCAAGATCCTTCATCTCAAAACAGGAACTGAGAGATGACTTCAGATTGGCTATTGATAATGTCAATTCTTGACATTATTTATACACTAAATTGGGTCGAAATTGCATGACTTCGAGTGAGATAGTGGTATTTTTAATGGAATCTTGAGTTATTTACAGGAAAAGGACGATTTTAATAGAAGAGAAGTAAAGAAAAAAGAAAGGAACCTAAAGGGGTCAATTATGACAACTCAACTAAGTTGTTGGTGGAAAACAGTGGGTTTCGCGAGTTAGAGCCGCGACTTACCCATTACTGCGCGAGTTATGAAGACACGGGCGACTTATGTCGCGACTCTAACCCGCGGCATAAGTCACGTAAGCACCTGGCCACGTCTTATCACCTGTTTATGTCAGATTTAGGTATTATCGAAAAAGGGAGAACTGGCGGCTGCGCAAGGAGGCGATTTTGGAAGAGAAAACGGAGGCACGAACGTGACAAAAAGGTGGGAAAACTCAGTGGAAACGGATCCTGGATCTTGTTCCAACCTTGCTGCAAGATTAAAGATCTCAGGGAGTATTAACTTTTGAAGATTTTTGTCTTTCTTAAAGAACAATGTTTAGATCTGAGTATTTTTCTAATTTCTTTATCATTTTCTTAGACCCCAACATGAGCTAATCTTCTCATGTTGGGGGTTGGTGGATTAATGGGTGATGTTCTTTAAACTTTTGGTTTGAGTTGTAGACGATGACTTTTATTTTAATTTCAATGAAGCATATGACTAATTTTGAATAGAATCTGTATAGTCTGATCAGCTATGTGGATATTTCTTGATTGCTTAATTGTTCGAGAGGAGAGTAAAGTAATTAGATGTGTTTGTTGTATGTCTATGGAGCAAATAAGATAGAAATATACATTTTCTCCATAGATCTTAACTCTTGTTCTTATGAGTAACCCAACTTGATATTTGAGTTTGAGAAAAGAATTGTCATTGTTGGTTGCTAGTATTGTTATTGCTTGAAAAAGAGTAACAGTCACTTCATTAATTTTTATTGAACTATTTCTACATCTTATTCAATTCAAACCAGGTTTTTAGTACAAGTCCTTTATGAAACCAACCCTCAGCTTCTCTTTCCATAATTGTTATCTCGTTGTTCATTGCTCTTTCTTTATTATTCTTTTAAAAGAAAATCCCTTTTAGAAACAAATTGCCAACAACCCTTTTCATGTCAAGTCTAGTTAATAATTAATATAGATTTGTGGTAATTAATACCAAGTTCCCAAGGTTCGATACTCGTACTTACGTACATATTACTTGAGTCGACACCGTACACTTGCGGTTCGTGTGGGAAGGGTGTAAACCCGACCTATCAAGTTTTTGGCGCCGTTGCCGGGGAACTTGTTTAGTGTTGATATCACTATAGTCTATAAAGATTATTAGATTAGATATTTTTAATTCTCAGTATTTCTGTTACTATTTCAATTTTTAGAATCTTAGACGTGTGCTTTACTTGCAGGTCTTTCTTTGGTTTATGCCAAGAAGAAGACTTTTTGGAGATCTCGAGCCCCTTGATCCAGAGATTGAAAGAACAGCAAGACAATTAAGGCGCGAAGCAAGAATTCGGACCGCTCGAAGAATGGGAGATCAACATAATGAAGACGAGATCCCTATCAACAACAATAATCAACTATGCCTGTAGAGTCACTGCCAGTAATGATCATATCATCCACATACAGGAGAAGTAATATTATGCCAGCTTCAGTGGTCCGAGTAAACAGTCCTGAATCATAGTTGCTGGGTGAGAAGCCCAAAGAGGTGACAGTGGAACTAAATTTCTCAAACCAAGCTCGCGGAGCTTGCTTGAGGCCATAAAGAGCCTTCCAAAGACGACAAACATGACCTTGTGGAAGTCGAACGCCTGGGGGAGGTGTCATGTAGACTTCCTCATATAAGTCACCGTTCAAAAAGGCATTCTTAACATCCATCTGAAAAAGAGGCCATTGTTTGGTAGCAGCAATGGCAAGAAGACTGCGAACAGATGTGACGCGAGCAACAGGTGCAAAAGTCTCCTCATAATCAATACCATACTCTTGATTGAAGCCCTTGGCCACAAGCCGAGCTTTGTACCGATCAATAGAGCCATCCGATTTGGTTTTGATTTTGAACACCCATTTGGAGCCAATGGGTTTCTTGCCTGGTGGAAGAGGGACAGAATCCCAAGTCTGAGCTTTGTCAAGAGCCTGAAGTTCCTCATCCATAGCTTTCTGCCAATCAGAGTTAGAAGAGGCTTCCTTGTAGGAAGTAGGTTCGTGATTTGACAGCAGAGTAGCATAAACATGATAATCACGAAGATGAGAAGGAACTTGTCTTACCCGTTCTGATCGTCTAACATTTTGAGATTGAGAAGTTTCAGGAGCCAAAGACTCAGCAGGCACCTCAGATGTTGGCTGTACGGATGGAGCAGACGATTGATGATGATCAGGAAAACTTGGAGAGGCTGACTCAGAAGGAGTTGGAACAATAGGTGGAGGTGTTATAATGTCAGATTGGAGTGAGTCCAATGAGACAGAAGCATCAGTAAAAAACGGAGGTGTGAGATTAGGAGACTCACGAAACTTGGATATAGAAGAGAAAGGAACATGTTCCCAGAAGGTAACATGTCGAGAAATACGAAGACGCTGGGAGATAGGATCCCAGCAGCGATAACCCTTGTGCTCAATCCCATATCCAAGAAAGCAGCACAGTCTGGAGCGAGGTTCGAGTTTGGTATGTTCATGAGATTGCAGTTGAACAAAACAAGCACTACCCCAAACTTTTAGAAGTTCATAGGCGGGAGTGACCTCATAAAGAGCCTCATAAGGGGACTTATTGTGAAGGATGGGAGTAGGGTGACGATTGATAGTATAAACGGCGGTAAAAGCAGCTTCACCCCCAAAAACGTTCTGGACATTTAGCAGAGATGAGAAGAGTGCGAACCGTATCAAGAATATGACGGTGTTTGCGTTCGGCACGACCATTTTGAGGAGAAGTGTCAGGACAGGAGTACTGAGAGAGAGTCCCCTGAGATTGAAGAAAGGAGAGAAGGGATGACTCTTTGTATTCCATAGCATTATCAGCTCGAAGAATCTTTATAGATTTGGAGAACTGGGTGTGAATCATCCGAGCAAACATAATATATATTTGAGGTAATTCCGAACGATGTTTCATAAGATATATCCATGTGAAACGGGTATGGTCATCAATAAAAATAACAAAATATCGAGCACCACCCATGGATGGATGTGGTATGGTCCCCATACATCAGAATGAATAAGATCAAAAGAAGAAGTAGAATTAAATTCATTTATTTCAAAAGGTAAAGCATGATGTTTGCCAAGTTTGCAAGATAAACACGAAATATTGTTAGTTGAAACACAATTTCCTAACACGCCTAAGTGAGCTAATGACTTTATTCTGGCTAGAGATAAGTGACCCAGTCGGGCATGCCACAACTCAAGAGAAGAAGTGCTAGAAACCGATGCAACAAAACTTGAAGAGGGTAAAGGAAGACGCAGGTAGACCACTTCAATCATCCGTCCAACTTTACGGCCGAGTCCAAGGATCTGCTTGGTCTTTGGATCCTGTACAACACAACCAGAAGAATGAAATAAAATGATCAAATTAGATTCAAGGAGTTGTGCAATTGAAACTAAGCTCAGAGATAACTTTGGAACATTTAGAACATCCGGTAATTGTATAAGAGGAGTGGAAACATTTCCACTAAAAGATACCGGTAGACCAGTGTTGTCAGCAGTTCTTACTGACGTAAATTGCTGAGGTGGTTTCTTAGAAGCAAAACCATCAGGGCAACGTGTCATATGATTGCAACACCCAGAATCAAAAATCCATACATTACCTGACGCAGCTGAGTGTGGAGAGTTCATACCCATAGCACCAGACATGATCTGTTCCATAAGTTCCTGATTGCGACGCATCAGGTCCATTAGGTCAGGTGAGGAGACTGTAGAAGCCTCAGTATCAGTGATGGTAGGCCCAACAACAGCATGAGTCCGGTTCTGAGAACTAGTGTGCTTTGAGTTCTTCGGACAGTCAGTCTCATAGTGGCGCGGATGCGTGATGCCACACTTACGGCACTTACGGATAGGACAATCAAGAAGAAGATGAGCAGGAGAATGACAGAAGGCACACTCAGATGTGTTTGTCTTGCCCACAGATCGGGAATGGTTGTTATTGGTCCATTTGCCTTTTGGCTTGGAATGAGACATGTAGAGAACACTATCAGTAGCAGGCACAGGTGAACGCATGTGAAGACGAGTTTCTTCACTTAGCAATTCTGATATTGCTTCTTCAAGAGTAGGTAAAGGATGCCTATGAAGAAGTGAAGCACGAACA
The DNA here is from genome assembly GCA_023525745.1 of Arctium lappa. Taxonomy (NCBI): domain Eukaryota; kingdom Viridiplantae; phylum Streptophyta; class Magnoliopsida; order Asterales; family Asteraceae; genus Arctium; species Arctium lappa. The sequence goes on along the minus strand of CM042052.1, from coordinate 84,256,739 downwards.
TTCTCAAATTTATCAGTCAAGCCCATCAAAATGGTGATTAGATGCAGCTGGTTGAAGTAGACGGTGAACTGTTGAGCGGTTTCATCAAAGATCTGAGGTGCTCCAAGACTTATATGATCTCTGAGAGACTGCATTTCAGAGATATAAGAGTTGATGGATTGATCAGGAAGTTGACGTTTGCTCTGAAAAGTGGTCCACAGTTGATACTGATGAGATAGACCAGATGATGTATACCGCTTGGCTAGAAAGTCCCAGAGACTTTTGGCTGTAATATAACCAAGGAACTGTTGGTTGATCTCAGGAGTAGTGGAGGCATTAATGAAGCCCAAGATACGAGCATTATTAATATCCCACTCGTTCATTCGTTTTGCAAAGTCAACAACATTTTCAGCTGCTTCGTGAACTGGAGCTTTGGATGCGCCAGTAACATAGGTGTAAAGACCATAAGACTTTAACAGAATTGTCATATGGTGATGCCAAAGAACGTAGTTGCTACCGTTAAAAACAACGGAGATGGGATTTGAGTGACTGAAATTGGTAGCCATGAAAAAGAAAGGAAAAGATACTGAGAAACAGTATTAAAGACCGGAGGAATGATCGACCGGAGAATGTTTCAACCGGAGGGGGGTTACGACCGGAGGGGGTTTTCGACCGGAAGGGGGTTTCGACCGGAGGGGGTTTTCGACCGGAGGGGGTTTCGACCGAAGGAATGCTCGACCGAAGGAGCGTTCGACCGAAAGGGATGTTCGACCGAAAGGGTGTACGACCGAAGGAGAGCTTCGACCGGTAAAGGAATTCGACCGAATAAAAGTGTTCGACCGAATAAAAAGGGTTCAGCGGCGGCGACAATGAAACAATCGATTATTGAAATCGATTATCAAGAACAAACAATCGATAATATTAACGACGACGAGAGGTGATGGCAGAGAGATGCAACGGCGGCAAGAACAGTGTGATGAATAGTGAATCGAAGAATAAACCTACAGCTCTGATACCATGTTAGAAGATGAATAAGGTTGAAGAACACGATGAATATGCTGAAGGTTTGAAACCTCGATATATTGATTGAGAGAAAACGTACAATATGAAAGTGAAAATTATGAGAGTAATCTAACCTAGACTACAGAATACAACAAATATATACGTAGACTAAATGGGCTTGGGCCCTAACATGGGCCTGGGCCTCTATATACATTAACAGTACTGAAATATTTTCTCCACCCGAATGATTATAATAGACCACTAGTCACTTGATATACAATGTTTACATGCAAACAGTAGTTCATATGAGATTTAAATAATTGTTATTTAATTTTATCTGATCACTAATGAAGACTTAATCACGTAACCTATTAAATATTGTTACACAAAAGTGGTAATTGATTATCCATAACAAAAAACTTATATAGTAGGTTGTGTTTCAATCACATGTGGGTTATATTGTACGTTTTTCAGTGTTCGATAGTGTTTCATCCATTTCTAGATGGTACGTTTAAGTATCGATTTTGTTATATTAGAAGGTTGTCGGAGAGTCGTCTGTTGTTGGTTGGTTGCGACTTTGTTTCAAATACGTAGTTTGTAATAATTTAAATCCAAAACAACATTTATTTTAAATAAATCAATATCAAATAGATTGAACCAATCAAAATTTCGTTCAAAAAAAGGTAAAGTTGGCATTATACCCTCCCTGTTTCAAATCACGAGCGACAACCTCCTCCACCGATCTCGGTTTACGATATCTTATTACTTTTTTCAATTATCATTTATATCTTTTATATTTTTCTGGAGTAAATTATGTTTTTAGTCCCTGTGGTTTGTTGAAAGATTTTTTTTTCATTCTTATAATTTTGAAATTACGATTTTCATCGCTATAATTTATAATTCATTACATTTTTCGTTCTTATGATTTAAATGTTATTGCCTTTTCATCACTATGGTTTACAATTCATTTCTATTTTAGTCTTTCATACTTAAAAGTAGTGTTTTGGCCTCAACGACTAAAATGGAAATGAATTACAAACCATAGGGACGAAAACCAAAATTTCAAAACCATAAGGACGAAATCCGCAATTTTTAACAAACCACAGGGACGAAAAACGTAATTTACTCTATTTTTATGAGTAAACTACAAATTTGGTCCAATATTCACTTTTGAAATTACAAGATGAGTATCATAGTTTGTAAAAAACATCCGGATTTGATCCCTCCCTTTAACGGCCGTTAAAATTTCCGTTAAATGAAAGGTTTTTTTAATCATTTTATAATTTTTTTTGTATTTTACCCAATCAAAAATCACAGGGACCAAAATCATAAAATCGATTTTGATTGGATAAAAAAATCAATAAAATGATGAAAATGCCACTCATTTAACAAATTTTTAACTGCCGTTAGAAGAAGGGACCAAATTGGAACGTTTTTACAAACCACGATGGCCATCTTGTAATTTCGATATTGCAGGAACAAAAACTATTATTTTCAACGAACCACGAAGACCAAATTTATAGTTTACTCTATTTGAGGAAGGATCATGCGAGAAGTTAAACATTTTGCTAGAAATTGAGAAGTGTGATATCATATATGATTATACGGTTTATGGGTGTGCTTAATCATATATGATTAAACGTCTATGTATTACCAATATAGCATGTGTTTAATCATATATGATTAAGCTTGTGTATCATATATGATTAAACACTTCTTGTCTTCTCGCAAAATTTTAGTTTCTCGTTTGAACTTGTCCCTACACTCTCTCTCTATATATATAGCAATACAAAATCACAATTACAACTTCATCCCTTATTCCTGCACGCAATGGACATTCCCAAATTTCAAGTTTGCACTCAATGGAACTTCAATCAACATCATTTTTCCCCTTCCAACCATGGTTGTTTAATATCTTGATCGGTGAAATATATTTAGGATTGAGTTATGTAAGACCAGTCTATTTTTCTGAGACTTGTAAGACCACATAATAATATTGAAATTTTACAACAAAATATTATGAAAGTTAAAATATACCAAACCTTCATGGGTCATACGAAAATAACACGGTCTTACATGATCTCAAGTCTATATATATATATATCTAAAAGAAAATGAATTTGAGTTATATTTATTTTAAGAGATCAAATTTAAAAAATAAAAAAAGTTTGGTTAAAATAGAAATCGAGAAATTACTTATATCGTGTTTTCATGTTTAAAAAATGAAGAGTAAAAAAAAATTTGGAAGGAAAAAGACGAAAACAAAAATATATTTTCTCAATTTTTTTAAGATGACGGTAAAAAGACTAGAGGAAAAGTTTTGATTGATTTTCTCTCTAAAATTTTCACCTTACAGCCGAGAAGATCAGGAAAGAAAGGAAACAAAGGCTTCATAAACTAACTTAACGATAAACTACCTTTAATCTAAATCCAACTTAATTTATATAGTAATGTGATGAGCAAATTGCATAAAAGAGAAGCATACTTTCATTTATTTTTTACTTTTGTAAAATATACTTTTAATCAGTCACGTTTAAACGATTATAGTTTGAAAAATATTCAATTTAATACTTAAAAACCTTTTTATAAAAGAAATGGAAAGGGAAAGAAAATGAAAAAAAACCCCTTATATCTTGAATTTTTTTAAGAGAGAAAGAAAGAAAAGCGAAAAGAAATAAACGATAAACTATCAAATATTTCATTTTAAATGAAAAGCTGAAAGAAATTATTAAATAACAAAACAAAGTTTACAACAAGAACAGGTGCAAAAACAACAATGCACCAGAAAACACAAAACAAGCGAAGCCAAACATAACTGAAACCCAAGAAAAGAAAAAAAAAACGATTAAAACCAACCAAACTAGAAAATCTAACAAAGCTTAGGGACCCGATCCACAAACTCCAAGATTTAGAGAGATAATTGCACCTTAGCGATATCCAATCGAATAACCCGAATTTCACCCAAAAAGGCATCATACATATTTATAAAAATAACATCTTTTCTTTTATTTATTTTCTTTCCAAAAACAAGGAATATTTTTTTCAACTTTTCAGAACGCAAATAAAAATATTTTCCTGGTTGTTTTTTTAATTCTCAAATTCGAGAAAACAACACAAAAATTGTATTAAAAAATGTTTTGGTAATGAAAATCGAATAAAAATAAGGGAAAAGTTAATAAAAAACCCAACAAACTATTGCATTTTGAATGATTAAGTCATTGAACTAATTTTTTTGAATTAAAAAACCATTAAACTTTCTCATTTTGAATGATTAAGTCCTTGAACTGTTTTTTTGAATGAAAAAACCATTAAATTTTCTCATTTTGAATTATTAAGTCCCTGAACATTTTTTTCAATAAACTAAATCATCGAACTTCTAAAAATTGGTTACTTATATCATTTTAACACAAAAAAACTACCTGTAACCGATTATCTTTTGAGTCTTCCTCTTTTGATAGATAAAAAATAGATCAAAAAGAGGGAGATCGATGGCAGGGGGAACAACATGTTAGGTGATATGGAGAACAAATAACGTTCGGGCAACGGGGAGTGGCGAGGTGGAGGGATATGATTGTTTGTGAAGGGTTTTAACGGTGTAGAGTTTGAGAACGGTAAAACTGATTTAGATTTGTTTACTTTAAAATGTTCACTAGAAGCGTACCCGCGCAATGCAGCGAGATACATCATGATTTTAATGTTTCATTTTATTTTTTTGTTTTTTTGTCGATTTACAGTACGATTTTGGATGGTTTTGAGAAAGTGATAATGTTTTTTTATTTTATAAATTTGTTTAATTTAGGCTTAATAATATAATGTTTTTTATATAAAAAAATAAGTATTTTGTTAGAATTCAATAATTATCTTATATATTTTAATGACATCTAGAAAAAAATAACCAATTACATATTTAATAATATAATTAAAACAAATTTATAATAATATAATATATTAATTAATAGTAATACATAAAATATCTGCATAAAAGGAAGACTCTGCACATACCAAATTGGTGGGTGTTAGAAGTCTGCAGTAGTAATATGTATCTTGTGTTTTGATACTTGTAAATTAAAAGATTTTCAAAATCTTGCATAAAATGATGGTACCTTATGCCTAATAATTTGTATTTAAGAGTTTTTTATCCGTGCTTTATAATACTAGATAGAAGCGTATTTGCGCAATGCAGCGAGATACATCACGATTTTAATGTTTCATTTTATTTTTATTTTTTTGTTGATTTACAGTACGATTTTGAGAAAGTGATAATGTTTTTTTTTTATAATTTTTTATAAATTAGGCTTAATAATATAATGTTTTTTATATAAAAAAAATTAATGATTTTGTTAGAATTCAATGATTATCTTATATATTTTAATGACATCTAAAAAAAATAACAAAATACATATTTAATAATATAATTAAAACAAATTTATAGTAATATAATATATTAATTAATAGTGATACATTTTCATGTCGGTATAAGTCTGTACATACCAAATTGGTGGGTGTTAGAAGTCTGCAGTAGTAATATGTATCTTGTGTGTTGATACTTGTAAATTAAGATATTTTTAAAATTTTGTATAAAATAATGGTACCTTATGACTAATAATTTGTATTTAAGAGTTTTTTATCCATACTTTATAATATAGTATAGATATAGATAGTCAGTTCCAGGTATGGGTGTGCATCAGTCGGGTCGGGTACCCGAACCCTAAACCCGATCGGATATTCGGGTAGTGGGGGAAGACCCGACATCTGACCGTTTAAAGATCGGGTAATTCGGGTTCGGGTAAGGTCGGGTTCGGGTAATTCGGGTCGGGTGGTTCGGGTTGGGCCTCAATAGGCTTTTTTTTGGACCTAAGAACAGTAAGCTAATTATAAAATCTCTGCACGCTATTATCTTACTGATTCAAAAACATAAAATAAATTGAATTAACATGTTCGATTTCAGAATATCATTAATGAGAGCTAACCTAACATATCTCAGATTATTTAGATGTATAAGCTAAAATTAGTTCACATGTTCGTCTAAGTAGATGTGACATAAAATACACAAAAGAAAAAGGGCAAGATAGAGTGCATGAATCAATGGGAAACCATCATGTATTTAGATTTTAGAAATTAGAATTAAGATTATATAATAAAAGTGATTTTTTTTAAAATTAAAAAAGATATTCGGATATTCGGGTCGGGTCGGGTTTGGGTTTTGGGTACCCAACCCGATCCTACTTTACCCGATAAATTAATCGGGTTTGGGTGGTTCGGCGTTCGGTTATTCGGATTTAATGCTATATCTCGGGTCGGGTTATTCGGGTCGGTAGGGTTCTGCTCACCCCTAGTTCCAGGTACCTATATAAAAAAGGTAACTAATTTTTAGAAATTTGATGGTTTATTTATTAAAAAAATGTTTAAGAACTTAATCATTCAAAATTAAAAAGATTAATGGTTTTTTTAATTCAAAAAAATAGTTTAAGTACTTAATCATTTAAAACGAGAAAATTTAATGATTTTTTCATTCAAAAAAGTATTTTAAGAACTTAATCATTCAAAATGTGATAGTTTATTAGTTTTTTTTTTTTTAACTTTTCCCATAAAAATACTACTGTAGTATATATTTTTAATTTAATTTAATTTACATTTAAATGCATAGCGTGACGCAAATTCCAGTTAGTGACATTAACGGTCGTGATCACTTAACGTCTTCACCACATATATCGTTTTTCTTCCATTTTTGCTTCTCAAAGCTGAGGTCCTCCATTGCTCTCTCCCTCCCTCCCTCCATGACCGCCAATCTCATTCCGAATTCAACTTTCTACTCAAATTACTGAGTTTTTCAGGTTCTTTCTCATCCTCCTGATCTAAATAATTTTCAATTTTTCGTTCATCGTTTTGAAAATTATATGCTAGATTTTGGGGACGGGATCGTGTTATGGATTCCAAACGGTTGTTGAATACTTGTTATGTGTTTGAAATGTTAGTAAGTGATAATAGGTGAGTGAAGATGTTCATTTGAGAGATTAAGGAGTTATGTTAACTGATTGATTTTTAGTTTTTCGAGGAACAATTTGTGATTGCTTAAACTATGTGTAACAACTGTTGTAAATAGGCAAATGTTGGTGTTGATTATGCTGTATATTGCTTATAGATTTTGTATTTGACGAGTACTAAAACTCTAGTTATGTTTTGGAATGGAGGTGGAATATGTGATAACCTAAAGCAACTTTCAGATTGGAATTTTCATGTATAATAGGATAACCCTTAATAGGTTTTGGGAGGAAACTCTTGCCTTTTTGCACGAGAATGTGGAGAAACAAAAAAGAAAGGGTAATAATGACTGTGCATATAGAATAACAGGCTAGGGGTTAATGAGTATATCACACTCCTTGTGTTCCAATTATTGATGTACATATTGATTTCATGGTCGAATGCAACAGATTTACTATCTAAACTTGATATAGAATAGAGATTGGTAACATACCAATTTTTTACTATGTTATTATGTGTAGGACTACTGTTGACACACTTTTTATTTTTTAATCTTCCACATGAAAATAAAATCAAGTCAATTTTGGATTTGGAAGATAGTTTGTTACCACGAATGGAAATGTTTATATGATTTGAGTTGGTTTCCGATAAGAATAGTAGTTATCATGAGAAGGGTAAGAAGGGATCTCCATCCACCCTTGGATCAATCCTAATTGAAGATCAATTCAAAATACCCTTCAAGCTAATTCATGGGTTATTTTGGGACTTAATCTGAACCATTAGATCAAACACTAACTAAAAGTGATAAAGGGTCCAAAACCCTTCTTATACTTCTCACTTTAACTCCTATTCTCACACGATCCTTCATCTATCTGATTTTGGGTTTGGGTGGTAATAATTTTAATTTGAACAACATTGCAAGATGGAAATTAATGATTAAATGGGATATAACATAAAGGAAAGAGCGACCTTGTGTGTTGAGTATGAAAGAGGGGATATATATATATATATATATATATATATATAGATATAGATATATAGATATGTAATGGAGTGGCTTGTATAGTGTTGCCATGTCTTCTGGTTGTCGATCACTTTTCTATGTTTAGTTTTTCATTGTGATATCTGCATCAGTGATGACATCTTATGGATCGTTCACATTTATTGGATGTGCTGAATTTTAATAGTTGTTTAACTCCTGTCCTATGAAAGGTGTTCCAGTACACAAACAAAGTGGGTTGGGGTTTAGGAGGTAGTTTGAGCATTCTAGCATTACCTCCATATGTTGCTCTTAAAAACATATTTCTTCAACCTTTATCAACCTTTGTGATGTAGAAGTTTAGTTGGGACTTTCTTCTTACTTTGTAGTTAGTACTCAAAATGTTGAGGAGAGTTCAGGTATACCGAGTATTTCCTCTTGGAATAACAAAACTAAGAGTAGTAGTTACTAGTTAAGAATACATGGACAATGTTTACTATTCGGTACCATTGTTGCTTCAGCAATAGTGTAATATCATTGAAGTTCTAAATTTTCAAAAGTTATGTCCTGCAGGCTACAGATTTAGCGTTGCACCCATCTTGGGTTTATAAGACAGATACTTCTTTCTTTTCCCATGTAAAGGGACTAAAGTGATACGAATGCTAATCACCCTTAAAATTTCATAAGGTCTTTATGAATCATCCATGAGTTTATTTTTTGCAGAATATGGTGGGTATTCAAGCCAGTCTTCCTTGTACTTGGTTGTTAGGAGGTAAGGAGCATGTTTCCAGAGGAGGATGTCGTAACTTTCCATGCTTCAGCGATTCAGGTTTAGGTTCTTCTGGCAGTAAATCACTCTTTTCCCAGAGGCAGTACATTGTAGATGGTTCTTGTATAGGTAAACGTTGGCATCCTATTTGTTCTAGTAAGATGGATGATGATGCAAATAGAAATGACTCTGATGACGGTATAAATGAAGACGAGTCTTCTGAAGGTGTCCCTGAATCAGTAAGTTGATATTTTTGGTCTTACAAACTTAACCTGTAAAAATAATGTTGCATCAGTAGATAGTCAGGATAGAGCTAGCCTATTAATTGTATATGCCTTCAATTTAAAGAAAGCCAGAAGACAAATTGAGCTGCTTTATAAATACTGACCTCTTGCCTTCAAATATACTATTTGTTTGCATTATGTGCTTACTTACAATCTCCATGCTATTAAGTTGCTCTAAAAGTGTATGCTAATTGTTTCAAGTTACCTTCCAATTAAAACATTCAGAAAAGGATCTATTTGTATCCTTAATATTGAGTAGGTGTAGACAAAATCATATTTCCATACGGCAGATTTTATTTGCTTAACCATGAATAATGTAGTTTAGTTCTCTTCCAGCTGTTTGAATTTCCCTAAGATCCCATTTGGTTTATAGGAATGGATTTGGAGGGATTTGGAATTGAATTCCATTCCAATCCCATGTTTGGTTTGTAGGATTTCTGGGATTAGAAATCCCACAAACATAGGATTTTGAAATCCAAGGGGATGGTCGGTATTTCATGGGATTTCATAGGATTTGTACGTAATAATATTTTAAAATATGTTAAAAACATATTGTCTAAAAAAAATATGTTAAAAACATTTGTTTTGTAATAATCAATTAATAAAAAATGGTAATTTGATTATTTTTATAATTATCTATAATTTGTTTTTATAAATTATTTATAAAGAATGGAATTCAATTCCATTTCAAATCTTACAAACCAAACACACCAAAGATTCCAAATCCAAATCCCTACAATTCCAATCCCTCAAAACCATTCCATCAAATTAAACTCCTCCTAAGGATCTTGGTGAGTATGTAAGTATATGTAACAAATGTATCTTCCCTTGATTTTCGGTTTTCTTGCTACCATCCCTTGCTGGCTGTTAACGAAGATGAGAATATGTACATACACTTGCGTGCATGTATATACCCATCTTAGGTGCAAATATTAACCTTTCATTTTACAGGTTAACAATGAAATTCTCAGAGAAAATCTAGAAAGAATTATTGGTGTAGATGATTCAGCCTTTTCCGGGATTGATCTGGCAACACTTATTAGGAAGAAATATGGACGGTCCTATGACGTTCAACTTATAAAGAAGGTATAAGATCGTGTGTTTTACTGCTAAATGTTATGATAAGTTGAATGGATCTTAGAATACGGGATTCGTTTTGTTTGCTGTACGTCCAACAAACTAGAATAGGATTACACGATTAACGATTTGATCTGTTAATTTGGTAAAAAGTATGGCTTCAGAGTTCAGATCAAAGTACTGAAAATATGAAATGGAACAGACAAAGAAAACGGGTATCTTTTATATGAGAGAGCATAGACGCTACTTGTAGTCTTTCGTGCATCTATCTATTAAACATGCCTATGCTGATGCACCAAATTCTGTGGAAGGAAAGTTAGAAAAAATGAAATTCCGGATGTAAGCTATTATGTGTCTATTTTCCTTCTTCATGTAATGCTTCCTTCTCTTTTTGATCTACTTTTTTAGAATCATTCCTAATGACACTATTCACATTACTTCTCTTCCTTTTCCCTCTATTACTGTTATATGGTTACATGCACTTATGGATTCGTAGACTATTTGTTGACCCTTCACATATGAATTTTGATTTTATATGGTGCAGGAATTCATGGGTAAAAATCTCCTTGCATTGAATGTCATGTGGAAGTACATGGAGCAGGTAAGCTACTGCTTATCATCAAAAAATAATGGTCACACACTGAGCTAGAATAGGCTATGCATTATGATACAACTAATAGTGTTTTAGAAGATGTAAATCTGAAGACTTATGGAGTACGATGAGAGCTTCACGTCATTGGTTCCATTCAGTAGAAATAATGTTCTGCAATTATAGACCCTTAAATGTGACTTTTGAATGAAGATAATGTTCCACAATTATAGATCCTTAAATGTGACTCTTGAATCAATTTAGAATACAAAAATGTTGGATAATGCTTCCACTGTTTGTTGTCGGCTGCCTGATGATATCCTGCTTATCGATTTGTCTGATAGAGATCTTTTCCTCTGACCGAAGAAGAGTACTTGTTAAGGCTTGATGATGTGGCAAATACGTTGAAATGCTGGGGAGCTGTCTCTCATATTCGGAACAGCCTGGAAAAATTGAAAGAGCGACCACGGATTGGAAAGGTACATTCATTTTTCTCTCCCCTATACGAAGAGTTTTGGTATGCTTGGGCTCGAGTCAGGCTCATATAACCTTGAGCCTTAGCTCATACGTGCTTATATAACCTTGAGCCTTAGCTCAATTTCCGTTTTGGTTGCCCAAAAAAATTCAACTTTTATATGATTCCAAATCTCCGGTGCATATTTACTTATTGGTCATTAGCAATCGTTATAAGATATCTGTGACATTGATTTTGGTATCCAAGTGTTGTTAGTTTTGTAAAAGGCATATAAAATATTTGATTATTAGTCAAAGAGTCTCGCTAAATTACGTGATCACTCAAACATTGCATCTTTTGGACAAAACAAATATAATCAAATCTGACCCTTCAAATATAATTACAATAAAATCCTACCGATAGAAAAATTACAACCAATTAGAAGTATAACTTACACTAAGGGGCTGTTGGGTAAGCGCTACCTGAGTAAGGGTCCGTTTACCAAAATGCTTACCGGCAAGGATATTACCCTCACTTACCTTATCGTATAACATTATAGACCATTAAAATTGGTTGTTGGTAAGCTTCTTAAACCCGGTAAGAGCTTACCGGGTATGAGTCATTTTTCTCACTTGCCGGGTAAGACTCTAGGTCCTTGTTATGGCTCTTACCGGGTAAGGTTTTAGGTAGTTTCCATGCTCAATAGGTAAGGACCGTAAGGTAAGTGATACTGGTAAGCGCTTACCCGAGTAAGTATTTAGTAAACGGCCCTAAGTGCGGTCTGGGTAAATGTGCTACCTGAGTAAGTGCGGTCTGGGTAAATGCTGACCCAAAACGAGTGTTTGGGTAAGCGCTGACTGAGTCAGAAAGCAACCCCTTCCTCACCGGGTCAACATATTTGTGTGTCAGAGTGTGTTGGTAAACGTCCCTTCTTACCTGGTAAGCACTTCTTACCCAGTAAGAGGCGGTCAGCAGGGAGTAAACAACTCATAGGCTCATATAGGTTTGCTTGAGCACGAGCCATAGCAGGCTCGAGCTTGGATCACCCTCCATCATGATTTGGGCAGCTTTTCACGAGCTTTAGTTAGCATGCTTGGCTCATTTACGAGCTTAAACCTATAGATGTAACAACTAACAAGGTATGATTAGATCTTAAAATCATTTCTCAATAGCAACACGACACGAATGGAGTTGAATACAACATCACACAACTTAAAAAAAACAAGCAATGCCATCTCTGTTCATTAAACTTCCATGTTGCTACAGGCAGTGAGCATCTTTATAGACATGGATGAGTCTGGAGGGCGCACAAATGAATGGATATACAAGTAGATAAGATTGTAAAATACGCATGTCGTGATGCTTGCCATACGTGCATCCCGAAAGCCAGCTGCGCGATAAAAGGTAATGAAGGGATGCTGTTTGTATATTTTCCTCTGAATCTTTCCAGATCTCAAATTGAAAGTATAGAAGCAATGGCAATGCTGCCTTGTAATGTGATTCTGTCATATTCTTTGTAAGTTATATAATGGTGTCTCCTTCTATCTGTATGTCTGTCTTTTTTCTTATTAATACCTGTTTGGAATAAGATCAGAATATGGTTGAACGAATAGATGGAGGTTCAAACGAGAACATGGTCAAAATAACAGAACATGAGAACATTTATATCACATGTTATTTTAGGCCAAAAATCACATTTAATTTAGATTCAACTAGTGCTCTTAGGTGGCCAGGCCATGGCGTGTGCATCCCTGCGCTTTTGACTGGATCTGATGTTAGAGAAACAGGGGCTAAAAAGGATCGATCAGATGACCGGATTTCTTGAGAATCGTGTAGGTCACTTTCCGAATTGGTATTTCGACCCTATGCCTGGGTTGCACGAAATCCAATATGGAATAAGACTCAAGAACACAATCGTTTTCAGGCACAAAAACGAGAGCAAATTTGCTGGAGAGTATGAAAGAATTGTTCAAAAGCGTCAGTCTAAACATAAGTATATATTGTATATATACTAGTCCCATTCGTAAAATAGGAAAATAACTGAAATGGTAATGATGGCAAATTATTAGCTATTATGGTCGGTTACAACCAATTTAGCTAAAATCATGGACCGGAAATAACTGAGCATTAAATGACCAGTAACTGCAGGTTCAGAGATAGGCACCAGAGGCTCTGGTCCAAAGACGCCCACCAGAGGCTCCGTAGAAGGCCACCACCAGAGGCTCTATCGTGAGCCACCAGAGCCTCTGAAGAAAGCCACCAGAGCCTCTGCAGAAATAGGCATCAGAGCCTCTGATCAAGTTTTTCCACTGCATTCCAAGTCCAAAATTCTGTATAGCTTTTGGGGCGCCGCCCCTCGACCACCGCCAGGGGCTCTGCCCCTTGGACCCCGCAAGGGGGCGCGACTGTAACACCCCCTTCCCGAGATGGAAAAGGAGGTTACGTCTGAACCTAACACAAACTGGTAACAAGAGCATACAAAGCGTATTAAACCTTGATTAAAATAAACACCATCGGATATAACAGTCATCTCAAACGATACATTTTTTTCCTTCTAACACTTGCTTCAAAACGTTAACAAAACCTACAAATACAAATCAACAAACCTCTTAGATACTTGGACCCCTTACTCCTTAGTTTATCCCTGAATACCTGCCGTGAAGAAAGAAAAACGGCTGAGCCAAACGCTCAGTGCACGGATACAATAGATAACAAACGAATAACTGAACCCATTACCGAATATAACAAAAAAAAAATCTGAATTTTGGGCACGAGAATCAAATTTCTGAGTGTTCATGAAAGCTAAATCGAGTATAAACCATTTCACATCTAACTTCAACAACAGACGGAAATACCCCAAAACAGATAAAACGAAACCAAAAGAAGTTAGACCAAATGACTCAAATTTAATTGTTTAATCAAAGGTCATAACAAAATCAATAAATCCAAATTCATCATACCGAGACAGTAAATTTTGTCAAAGTTCAGGACTGTCAAATCAAACAAATATTGTCAACTAAAATCAAATGAATCTGAGAAGCTTAAATCAAAATCATATCATAAGATTGCATAACGAGCTCGAACAAATAATCGCATACACTTGAGTTTCATGTCACACATAAACAGATACAACAAGTGTCAGACATAAGCCACATAGGCACGTACGTTGGACATTCTCATCCAACTGTACTAAATAATGTGAGATGCGGTGTTGGGCACTACACCGTCATCCACCCTACAAACTAGGGTCGACCCATACGCCTCCCATCACACCACGTCAGCTCTCATCAGAGCACACAAAATCAAAAGGAGACGCCGTGGACTGATCACACCGCCACGGGTGGTGTCACGCCATCGGTGCCACAATGGCGTGCCTATGGTACCCCCATAGGTGGTTAGTAGCTCGATACACCTTAACGTATAAACTTCAAAAGTATGTCACAACACATGTGATCATACTAAATGAATATCAAATCATACGAATTACAAAACGAATAAAAAAGGTATTTGAACGCACAAAAATATTGACCGCTACACTTAAAACCTTTATTTTTTTGAACACTCTAAAACTAAGAGACTTACAAATCGAAAGAAAATTAAATGGGACGAGTTTAGTAAACCGTTGACGCAACTTCAAGTACAAACCTTTACAAAAGAGTTTTAAACCAAAACGTACGGCAAATCAAATCCGAACATAGACTAGGAATTTCACACTCACAACTTTTCGAAATCAAGTCGTACTATTTTCAGAATTTTATACGTTCACAAATCCGATATTTTATCATAACTCCAATACGTTTTAGAAAAAATATCTAAACAAAAGTTTCAAATAAACGTCTTAGGATTCCAACGAATCAAGAATGGACTGAATCGGATTTAAAATGGATTTTACACGAATTTTTGAAAACAGTCGCGCTGTTATGGCCTAAAACGAGACCAGTTTTGAAAAACCCAGATTTTAGACACCTTAGCATAAAAAATTACAGTTTGTTCGTGTGACAGTAAATCGTAGACGACATCTCCAGCTTTTCAAAAACATATCGTATGCCTTAATCCGATAACCGAGCGATTTATTATGATTTTTACAAATAACACGAAATTTCAAAAAGGAAATTCAGCAGATTTATAAATTGAGTTTGACGTTTTTAACATATTCAAACCTCGGTTTATCTTATGCAAAACCAATAGAGAACTAAACGATCAACTAATTGGACGGGAAAGAAACCGACTTGATGGAAAAAATAGCACATTGACCAAATCGAACGAAAAGAGTCGAAGCGAAAAGCAAAGAAATCATACATATATGCAAAGAATCAAATAAACGTAAACGGAATTAACATATAGACAACGGATCGAATGAACACAAAAGTGGGGAACATGAAAATGGATCAAATAAACACATTGGAGAGAAGATAAGGAATCCGTACCTTATGTAACACCCCGATTTTTCGAAAGGTATCATTTCATGTTAATACAGAAACCGATATATTATGGAAAAATAAGATATTTGATTTTGGGCTTGAATCCTTGGTTTTATAGTCTTGATGGATAAAGGATTCAATTACGAGACCAACGGTTCTTTCCGGAGCGAAAACGGAGCTATAACGAAGAAGTTATGGCCAAAACAGTTTCAGTACGCGCGAGGCTATAGTGCCCGGCGATTGTGACAGTGTCACAATCGCCTGTCAAGGTCGCCGGAGCCCGAGAACTCTCGGTACAATCTCAGCGATTGTGCCCGGCGATTGTGACATGGTTACTATAGCCTGGCACAATCGCCCGGGTGTTTCAGGGTGTTAAAATCGCGATTTTCAGCCCCAAACTTCATTTCTTCATATCTTTCTCACCGTAGCTCCGATTTGGGTGATTCAAGTTGCTACGATTTCGTTTTTGAGAGCTTTTCAAGGTTATGTCAAGATATTGGAAGTATATTGAAGTATACTAGAGTATTTGGTGGTGGTAAGCTTCTCATCTCTCCTTATTCATCTTCTTCCCCAAAGTTTTCTAGGGTTTCATCCACCCTTTGTTCTCCCTTTCATAGATTGAAGGTTTGTAACCATTTTGGTGAACTAGAAGTGTTTTGGTTGGTGAATTCAAGCTTGGGTTAAGGTTTTTGGAAGATTTGGTTGGAAGAACCAAGTTTCTTCAAGGAAAGTTCTAAGTGGGTAAAATCTAGATTTAGTCTAAATCTAGCAAGGTGAGTGTACTAAACCTTTGTTAAAACTAGATACACATCATAATCTTCTATTTGTTATCTTATCTCTATGTGTTCAAGTATTTGGGTTTTCTTGGTGAAAATAGTTGGAAATGTGTATATTGGTGATGTGCCATGATTATTGTTATATGTATCATTATTTGGGATTTGTCTCATAGATACATAATGTGGGTACATTGATATGTTAAAATGTATGCTTATATGGGCATGGTGATAATTCTAGTTGGAACACTATTTTGGTGATATGTTTATATGCATAATGAGCATGATTTACATTGAGTCTTTTGTTGGACATTATGAGGATAAGGTGGTAATATTATACCCGTAGTTGGTATTGAAATATGCGGATTGAAATATATCTAAAGGACCCCTTATAAAGGTTATGTGGACGAACCAAGTCAGTACACTAGGAGGATATAGTCTTGGGCGCCACTGTGATGGTATGTGCCTAGACCTCCGCCACTCGGGGAATTTTCTGAGTGATAGTCTTCGGGTGGGCCGGGCCTTTGGGGTGTTCCTTGTTAAGGGCATCAAGGTATATCGACTCTTGGGTGGGACTTGATTGGTGCTTTGGGTCTCCCCTAATGACTCCACATATGTTGAACATTGGTTAACTGCTGATAAGAATTGTATCTGTTCATGCATGCTTATTATTGTTCAACTCACTAGGCTTTTTGGCCTAACACTTGTTTGGTGTCGATGTGTATCTCAGGTTTTAGCGGCACCGGTTCTAAGCGGGCATTTTGCTTGGGTGAGAGATTTGAGAATATTGCAATTGGACTTACTTTCGGTAGGAGAACCTTTGGGTTATAAATGACACCCTTGATTGTAATCTCTTTTCTGGTTATAGAAATTAGATTAGTTGGTTGTTATTTATTATCCGTTTAATTACGATTGTATTTAAACAGGTTTGTGTATTTCCCCATTTTTGGGAAGCTCTTGCTTTGGCAATTTTAAATACCGCATGTCCGTTTTTCGGATTTTTGTTATCCCTATTTTTAGGGCGTTCCTTAGCTAACATCCAAAATCGCCAATAAACTCCATTCGATTTCTTCAATAACTCTTTAAAATCACGATCAAAACTTTAAATACAAACTCAACCTAAACCCCAAATATTGATTCTTGAAACTCCAAAGTTTTCAAAATAATTCTCTCTCTCTCTCTCTCTCAATTTTTTTTCCAACGATTTACTCCTAAAAAAACATACATATGATAGATATTAAATTTAAAAATAATCCCAATTTGATAGGACTACTCCTACCTACGGATAACAAAGAATGGTTATCCATAAATCATTCAAGTTTTCTTTATTGTCAAATTAACCCCTCTAATTTTGTAAGGCTTTCAAATTTGGATGAAAACATTTACTTCTATAAAATTTTCACATAAATTATGGGATACTACAGCGACCCCCTTGACCCCCGTCATTTTGTCGTGGCCAGGATCAAACTCGTCTTATAACAAGCGTGCACTCCGCACCACCTAACTTGTATTATATCACAGTTTGAAACCCATTAGCACTTATGTTAAATCTAATTACACATAAATGGCCGGTGACACTAAAATCACCAAACATCTGAATCACATGTGATTTCTAGTCTAAAATCTCATGTGGATATAGGCGCTCTAGCGTTCTCTTATTTTGACCATATGTTAGAATCGGGATTATGGAAATAGGGTATATGGTAATATGGAATTTGGATTGCTTGAGAATCATTAAGTTCATTTTCCGAATTGATATTTCGACCCTATGTCTGGGTATCACGAAATTCAATCTGGGATAATCCTCAAGGACACTTTCGATTTTAGGCACAAAAATGAAAGCCAAATTACAGGAGAGTATTTGAATGTTCAGGAAATCCGTGAGACCAAAATGGTGTACATATCGTACATATATGCTAATTCCATTCGAAAAAAATGGATGAGAACTGAAATGGCGGCTTTGGCAAGTTACCGGCAATTACAGACGGTTATAACCGTAAATGGACATACAAGTCTAGAGATAGGACTTAAACATTTCAGAAGTACGTCCAGAAATGGGTCCGTCCAGAGATAGGACCAAGACCACCCAGAGATTGGGCCATGACCAACCAGCGATAGGTCTTATCTCTAGTCTTAATTTTCCACAACTTAAGTCGCAAAACATACCAATTGATGGAACCCAAAACTGATCATAACTGAAGTATCTCTTCATTTTGATCACGTTTTCCACGACATTGCAAGTCCAAAATTTTGTAGCGGGACCACCACAAGGGGTGTTGCCCGTTGACCCCTGCCATTTCCGTGTGTCCAGGATCAAACTCGCCTTATATACAAGTGTGCACTTCGCATTGCCTAATTTGTATTATATCACAGTTTGAAAACCCATTGGCATTCGTGTCATTTTCAGTCACACTTAAATGGTCGATGACACTAAAATCACCAACACCATACTAAGTAAAACGAGCAATCCCTCAATGGTGTTCAACTTGTTTTTCGAGTTTTACGCAATAATTGACACTATTTGCAATTGTGCCTTTCAACATTCCGTTTTTCCTTCCTTGGTCACCTCTTGTGACTCCTTTCGAGCATTTCTTTGGTTCGGTTTGGTTTGATAAGTTTTACGGTTTAGTTTAATTTAAAACCCCCGTTATGAATAAGAAACACAAATAAAAGCATATTTAAATACATAAATATTTGGATAGGAGTATGTAAAACTTGGCTCGGTCAAAACAAGTGAAGAAACGAACCAAGACGGGATCAAATCAAACTAAAACGAGTTGTATTCGGTGTCTAATTATTATTTATATAATTAGTGAAAACCCGGTGTTAGGTTCGGTTCGGTTTGAAACCGAAACTAAATCGTTTTTTGTTTTCAAAAATCGAAATTTACGGTCTACCGAACTTGTTTAAAAGCATCTTCAACAAATTATCCAAAATTTCCTGAAAGAAATTCAAAATTTTAAGAAATTTTTTACATTTAACTCCAACCGCTTTCGCATTTTAAATATTATAATATTGATTATATTATTAAAATATTACATATATTTAATAAAAATTTATTTCTCCCTTTTAAACTTTAATATCAAAGTTTATGTTTGGTAAAATATAATAAAAACCTTCTCCTTTCTCATAGTTCTCATGGTAATTATTTTTTAAAAGTTTTCCAAATTTAGAGAATTTTACATTATCTCTAATACTCTCTCCAATTTAAATTTGTGGAATTTGGTGAATTTGAAATTGAATTTCATTCTAATCTCGCATTTTGTTTAAAAGAAAGTATGAAATTGAAATTATGGAATTTCAATAAAATCATACAAACATTGAATTTCGAAATCCCATGACAATGGCTGGTATTTATAATAACCCAAAACTTTGAAAGTAGCGCGATCTCATAACATAAGAATTCTCGCCAAAAACGACCCAAAGCAACAATAATAACAACTTTAAATGTATGTTAGGTTTGCATTAAAATAACCTATTACAACTGAGATCAACGAAAACACAATACTAATAGGAGATCTTCTATTCCGGAGCCCAATCAAGCTTTCTCCTTACCCTTGGAAGAATTTCCTATCTCACGACGACCTGAAAAGGTTTTTAGTTTTTGAAAGAGAGAGGGTTAGACCAACGGTCTAGTGAGATCCCTCAAAACAAAGTTTAACGCAGTTAACGAAAAATAAACTAAATCAATCCTTTCAGGCTATCAAACCATTCGTTAACTGTCAAACAACATGTTAGAAACATTTCTTTGAGGGAGTAATTTTGAAATATTTGGATTCGGGTCGGTTACTGATCTGCCCACAAACGGATACTCCTTTACGCCCTCGATATTGGCGGGGCACAATCGGCAAAAACGACGCCGCCGAGCCCCTCTCTCCGCCACCGCAATCGTCCGACGTCACACGGCGGTGAAACGAGAAGCCTCAAATAATCCTTCTTCACAACGCAAATTCTAGTGCTTTAAGTACCAGAAAAACCCTAGTTCTCTTCCGTTCATTCCTTCTTTCTTACAATCAGGTTCGAGGAAAAAGCAAATTGATATGATTAATGGTCGAGATCATCATGATTCATCATCACCAGCAACAGCAGCAGACAACTGCCATTGCAGCAGCTCCTATCACCTCTCCTCTTCCCTCTTCTTCCTCAATTAGATCATCACATACAACCACCACCACCAATAACAGCACGCAGCAGCAACAGCAACAGCTACCTTCGCCGATCTCTCTTGCATCCGAGCGCCAACAGCAGGGACATGTTGTTACGCCGATTTCCGCTGCTCATCCTACAGGGGAGCCCGCCGTGATCATGGCCACCTCCTCGCCACTGGCGAGAATAAGGCTCTCGGATCTAGTGCCGTACGACGGGGCGCCTACGGATTCTTATTTGAGAGCGGTGGAGGCCTTATCCGGTTCGCTTACAAGACACAACGCGGCGGTGATTGAACTTGGAACAGAAGATGGAGCGTTGATGAGGTGTGGGTTGGAATCGGTCAGATTGTATTTTAGAACCAGGGCTCATAATGGTGGTAATTGGAGTAGCGGTAATGGTGGTAGTGGGGTTTATAAGTATAGGGCAGGAAGGTATGCGATTTCTCAGTTTATATCCTTTTTCATATGAGTCTGGAAATGATTGTTTTGATGCTTTGTAGCAAGTTTCTCATAGTCGATCCATCTCGAATAGCAGATTGTAGAAATTAGGAAAATGAAGATCAGCGTATGTCATGAAAGTTCATTGCATTAAAAACTTTGATTATCTGGTTAGCTATTGATCCTGCTAATACACATTACTGCTGCTGCTGCTGCTGCATGTTGTTTTTGTAACATTGTATAAAGGAATAGATTTGCATTTAAGCTTCTGCCATACAAATGGCTGATAATGGTGACTAGAATTTGGAAACACCTTGGGTGCTGATTGTCATTTTTCTGCCTCATTCACAATTACCTTGATTTGTACCTTCATAGTCTAAGTAGCATGGACACTTGGCACCCTTTTCGGGGATGCCTTCATAATGATAATATTACATGTATGATAAATATCAGCCGACTCTCTCAATTTAAGCTGGTAGATTACATGTTTTGAGTTGCTTAGCTTATTACTACTACTACTACTATGAGTATTGCTTTAAATCAGTGATGTAGTACTGCTCTGGTATTTGTGAGTTGGTGCGGTTGCAGTTGTATAGACACATACATTGCCACTGCTTATTTGAAATATCTTGTTTTGGGATTTTCTATTTAGTGTCGGTAATATACACTTTTTGTTAGGAAGGCTAATATCATAGTGTATGTATGAGGATTGAGTTGTTTTAGTTCACTATCAGGGTTGCATGACATGATGACATGGTGGTTTGTGACGCAGAGGCCATCGCTTGAGTTTCTCTATTTTTATTTTATCTTACCCTGATTTAACTTTTTTGCGGGGGTTTTGAAAGGTGCATGTTTTACACTATTTCTTTCTATTCTGACAGGTGTTTCATGAAATTTTCTTATGAAAATTTCTGATAAATAATTAGTAATTGGTAGTAAGTGAATGTTTTGGTTCATTTCATTATGTTGCGAAAATAAATATTCAATAGGTATATTTTATTCAATAGATAGCCTGGGCACACAGAGAATACAAATGTGGACTGTGGGCCGAGGTAATGTAAACCACAAGAAATGCTACGTAATTGAAATACATATACTATGCTCTATATCTAAAAATATAGAACAACATGCAAGAAGAAAGACCACAAACTGTTGAAGTTGGTTATGGGACTTTGACAAAGAGTGCAGGCAAGACTGGAAAAAGTATGGTTTTATTGGTTCGTGCTTTGTTTTTATGGTTTTACATCAAGGAAAGACTGTTAAATGGACATGAGGTTCAGCAGGGTAGTTTATTATGTTCTTAACAAATGCTGTCTTATAGGAAACTGAAAAATTATGGGGATTCATATAAAATGCTCATGTTATGATAACAATCCATACCACTTTTCTGTCATAGAGGCTTATTTGTAGTGCATGTGCAGATGTGCTGTCATTGATGCTGTCTAGCGAGCCTTGTTTGCTTTTTCTTTTTTAATGTTATTTGTAACCTTCTGTTCGTTCATTCAAGTATATTTGTATGGCACATTTGGATGTTATAAGAATGTCATGTGACAGAGCTTTAGAAGATATGGATTCATCTCCACCATGCATGGCAGAAGTTTTCAGATGCATGGGAAAGGCTGCTCGTGCTGCTCTATGTGCAATGGCTAGGCATCTTCGTTTACGAAGCGAGTAAGAAGGATTATCATGGGCTCAAGTATTATTTATTGCACTTGAGAATCTCTTCATCTGTTCTCTATATATCTTTAATGTTCATACATTTCACTAATATATGCTTAAACTTGCACTTAATTCAGTATTTTTAATCATTTACTTGATGATAACCCGTTACCTGCTATTGAGGCATCGTCGTCCGTACTTGTTGCATCCTACTTGCACACATCGTCGCAAAAGGGAAAAGGTGCTATTGGTGGAGGGAACATAACAAGCCATGAAAGTGAAAAGGGATTGTTGACATTGGTTAGTTCAGACGCCCCTGGTCTGCAGGTATATTTTCATCAGATTATCTTATATTGTTGGCATGTAACTTCGACTTTTATGTCGGATTGTAAAATTTTATTTCTTTGGAAGGCTGTCTATTCGCTATTGTATCTTTTTTTATCATTTACTTGATGAATTATGACCCCTTGTGGTAAGAAAGCAATTATGATTACTTTGTGGTATGACTGTCAGTTCTTTGAATCATTTCCCATTAGTTGTTTTATTTCTCTCCCTAGGTTCGTGATCCCAATGGTCGTTGGTACCTAGCAGATGTTGGTTCAGCTCCTGGCGATCTTTTACTATTGACAGGGAAGGCACTCAGCCATGCCACTGCCGGTCTTCGCCCAGCTGCTTCATATATGGCTGCAACTGATCACTCTTCTGCCACTGCTAATGCTGGACGGTAGATCAATTGATGTTGAAGCATAGTATCATTATTGGAAATTGATTTTCTTGTTTTGATTGTTATTTAACCTTTTAAATAACTTCTCTATATCATAGGTCATCACTGGCATTTAGGCTTATGCCACAAGGCAATGCTATATTAGACTGTTCTCCTATTAGAACAGCTGGTCATGTCATCCCTCAGAGCTATGTACCAATCTCTGTAAGCCAGTTTATGGATGATCTTTCTGCTGATGAAGACACACCTTATAACGGCTCTGATAATGTCTTTGTAAGCCAAACATACTTGAAAATGATCTAATATGTCTAACTCTATGCACCCCTGCCAGTTTCATATTTATGTATCAGCTTAGCATCAGTATTATAGAATGTGTCTGTCCCTCTTAGCTTTTTTCCAGTTTTGCAGACTTTGAGCATTTAAATTTGTTATACAAAAGTGCCTCTAAAACTGGTCTTTTTATTTGTATGGTCATGAAGTCTTAAGTTTACAACTGAATACAACAAAAGCTAAAAGTACGTGAGAGAGAAACAGAAACAAAAGCTGGCCCACGTGTCCCATGTAAACAAGTTGCATGTCCTCCAGTGTCTGCCTCTATTATGTAAAGCCAAATCCTATGTTAATCCCACTTCAGTAAGTACCTTTCTACTGCTTCTATCCACGTATGGTCTTGCCTAACCCTACATGTGTGTGTATATATATGTTTAAATATAAGTCGATCTACATGTGTATATGCATGTATATCTGTGACTTATTCTGCTCTCTGTTATATTTCTTTAACCAAAAAACTTAAGAGGAGTTGGATGTGAAAGTTTTTATGTTCATCATCGTAACAGATTGAAGTGTTTAAAACCTTTTTCTCAATAATGTTATGTCTTGTTTGTCAGACTAAGTTGCATTTTAAAAGTTTTTGGTTGTTAAGTTTCTGGATGGCAAGTTCTTTATTAGTAAAAGTTTACATGATAATTCTTCTATCGTGCCTGGTAATTACCTGTAATTTGGCTATCGAGCTGTTAAAAATGAAAAAGTCTGACAGTTGGATC
Organism: Arctium lappa; assembly: GCA_023525745.1. Classification (NCBI taxonomy): domain Eukaryota; kingdom Viridiplantae; phylum Streptophyta; class Magnoliopsida; order Asterales; family Asteraceae; genus Arctium; species Arctium lappa. The sequence goes on along the minus strand of CM042052.1, from coordinate 84,232,418 downwards.
TGAATTGACAGGCGTCTTGGAAAAACTCAAATAAAGAACCATCATTGAGAAGCGTTCTCTCTGATTCATTGTCGTAAGTTGTTCATTCTTTGTATGTTTGCTCTGTTGCTTTATTGGTATTTTACCTCAACCAAGCAGGTTCTTTATTTCTTTTTTAAACCATGATGTGTGGTGACCACTGCATGTGAGTGGCATAATTTAGTTGAAAATTTGCAAAATGTACATGAAGTCTAGCACTTAAAAATACTTAAGCCCATGAAGTACAAAAGATGGTAGCTATTACCCTATAAAAGTTCTCCTTGGTAAGGTTTAGCTTGCTTCCAGCGCAAATCCACCTGACAGAGAAATATGTGTCACATGCACTTTTAAAAGGTCATTTTGTGATTCTGTTTACATTTTCATTTGTTTTCATTATATTAAAATAAGCTAAGAGAATTGTCTTGGTGCCTTTTATCCAACCAAACTACGTCATTCCCAGCCGAGCAGATGTAATGGATTTGATCAGTTGATGCTAGAATACATGCTTATTACAACTGTCGAGTTTTGCAAGATGTAATGGATTCTAATGCAGTTTGGCAATGCTTTAGTGGTTCATTCCTCGAAGATGCTATGCTAGTTCCATGTGGACATTCATTTGGTGGCCTGATGCTTAAGAGGGTCATGGAGACGGTAGGTGAAAGAATACTTCTTTCTATATTAATACTAAATGGAGATACAAAATGTGGATTATGATTGCGTTTATGACAATAAATATCTGAATTTGCAATTAATAGCTTGTTTGAGAGGATGTAGAGCATTGAAGAGTGCATTACTAAACAAAGGAGGTATTTTTGGGAGTGCTTGAAAGCAGTATCAGAAAATGACTGTTTAGTAATCTAAATAATAATTTTCTAAAATGGCTTAAAAGCCAAAAATAGGTGAAAAAGCAGAAGTGCACCTTGATGTTTTTTGCTTAATGAGTACATTCTCTGAAAACTACAATGGCCATTATTAAGACTTCTGTGATTTTGTCAATATGTGGGTTTACTGTAATTTTATGTTTTGACTACTCTACTTTCCAACATTTTCTCGTGAACTCTTTAAATCTTGTTTTAACTTTTCCGCCCCTCTATTTTACATTTTCCTTCTCTTCTATATTTTACCATTGCTTTTGTAGTTTTGCATAGTTACGACCTCTTCAGTTTTGCTCAATTACAATCTCTTCAAGCAATGCATCTTAAAGACAATTCAGTTTCAGATTATGGTGGACCGTCTGTTTTTATATAATTTGGAAATTAAGGTTTGATGTGAATATGTTTGTTTTGAAAAATGCATGAATGATCATAACAATTAAATCATAGATAACCATTTTGCTTATTTCTCATTAAAAAGTGCATTGTTCATTTCACCAAACAGCCTATATATATTTTCTCCTGTTCATAGAGGATTCTTTTATTTTGGATACTTAAATTCATGTGTGTTTACAGTGGGTATCAAGCAATCCCAAAAGCCCCGAGTGAGAACAACGTAGAGAGGGGCTTTTATAGAATAATGGGACTAGCCTGTATGTGCATCTAGCTCATTTGTAATTTTGTTGCCTTTAACTTGTGTTCAGTATCGTTTCCTGACAGTGAGTTCTGTTTGACATTCATAAATTCCAATATTGGTCACCTCTGTTGCTTTGCCTCATGAGATCTTTTGGTTCTTGTTTCATCCATTGAAAGTCACATCAGCCAAAATATCTCTACGACACTACTGATGCTCACCAAAAAAAAAAACTTTGTATGGAGAAGCATGCACCTAACTCAAGTATATCTCGGAATCTCTGATGCCTCTAAAAGAACTCTAGCTACTGCTGCTTGGAATGTTTCCATTCATCATGTAGTCATGAAAAAGCATGTTAGGTTATTCCGCTTCTAAGTTAACAATCAAACTTTTGTTGAGAATAGGCCATAACAACTTTGAATTTCATTTTTCTTCTCATAGATCTTCATTTCAGTAGGGATAAAAGTTGCATGTGCATGATTACAGGGATGAGGTTCTGTTCATTAGACCCTCGATGGAAACTGAACCTTTTAAATTTGTCACCTGTGTCTTACCACCCTCCCGTCTAGCCCTACCCAAAGCAAGCATTTCTGCAAGGCAAAAACATTAATACATTACTGAAGTGGTTCCTTAATGCCCATTTTGGTCTTCCTTTGTGTTTACCGTCACCAATTAAATCAGTTACTTTTCTTCCTGATAAATGCACTATAGGTTTTTATGTTACATGTCAATTTGTATTTACATCTAGGTAGGATTTGGAATGACACAAACCCAACTTTTACATCACAGGGAAGATGTACCATCTGTGATGCTGAATTTGGGACTGGATCTCTAATACCTAATCATGGTAACATACAGTTTCACTTCTAATTTTCTTCCTTATCCCTCCCCTCCCCAGAAAAAAAAAGTAATGACTTGTATTATGTGAAACTCGGATTTACGCTTCATTACCTTTGTCGCTGCTAGCTCCTGGTTTGATTCTGATTTATTTCATCAACAGCTTTGAGAGCTGCAGCTGCAGCTGTTAAGCGTGAGGATGATCGAAGGCTCTTTCACAATGCCGCAATGCGGAAACAAAGAAGAGAAGTTGGTGACCGATGGGTATGCCTCATACTGATGATAGCACTATGTTCCTTAGTTTGTAAAAACGAGGATAATGGCTGAACAAATTTAGGGTCAGGCACAGGCGATATTATTGACATTAATTTTAGATTGAAACTTCAGTATGTGTGCTAAAGTTACCAGTGACCATCTATAGGGATGCTATCTGGTTCACATGAGTATGCAAATAGTGGCTATAGATTGCCCTGTGATGGTACCAGCTTTACTAAGTTTTAGGCTAGGCGCTTCTTTCGCTTCTTAATGACTTGGAAATGATTGTGGTCTGTACTTAACAAAGTAATGGCCATTGAGATGATAGTAATAACCTAATTATTGCCTTATGACATGGAGATGACTATGTGAGAATTGATGAAAATATAGAGCTAACTAGAGTCTGTCTGCTACATGTGGTAGTTACTGGAATCATAATGGACTTACAATCGGAAATCTACAATTTTGTTAAGTGAACACAATCTAGTTATTACATCATTACATGCATGCAAAATAAATGTAGAGTTTCAACTTACCCTGTTTTATCTACATCATGTATGTTATTGGACGACTTGAATGAATCAAATTTAGAATATATGAAATAAATTTGTGAATGTATATATACATACATATGTGTATATATATATGTGTGTGTGTGTGTGCTTTCAGTGGGATTATGAACCTAATTAATATGATCCATGAACAATTCAGGCAAATGGGGATGTTACTTCTGAAAATGGGCCCAATAGATGTGTACAGTATCCATTTTCTGTAAATGAGAAGGTTCTTATTAAGGTGGGTTGTTTATGATCTTTCGGATTATTTTTTTGATTAATACATCTAGCTGTAGAAATGTTCAATTATAAAGGAAATGCTGTGCAGGGAAACAGGAGGACACCGGATAAATTTGTTGGGAAAGAAGCCATCATTACATCACAATCTCTTAATGGCTGGTCAGTATAATATACTCCCTCCATCCCAAAATAAATGTCCACACTGTTGTTATAGTTTGTCCCAAAATAAGTGTCCATTTTCAAATGTAAGTTTTCACTTTTCCCATTCAACCCTTAATTATCAACGGTAAAAAAGTCATTTAGTTAATTAAAAAGTGTAATAGTTACATATTCCCAACACCGTGTGATATTTCATTATGGACATTTATTTTGGGACGGAGGGAGGGAGTAATAAAATTTGTCGTTCAGTTACGAACTTTTGCATTTTCTGTCTAGCATATAGTCCTGCTAAAGTTACATCATTATCAAAACAACTTTAGCATGTTGATTTCAAGAATGTGGCATCTGTGCTTCTCTCCACTTTATTCTCATAACTTACTTAATGACCTACTCTTCACATTGTAGACGTATTTTTTAACGGTTGAAGGATATTTGTCGGATAAGTAAACAAGTGGAAACGCCGGAGGGAGATTCTAGTCTCCCCCTTGGTATTAAATACACCCCTTATTCCCATGCTTCAATCACATGCACATGTTTCATTCCACTAGGCAGAACACCGCACCTCTGTTTTTGGTACGCGGGACAAGATAGATCGAAAACTTGTTGCCTATGTTTGGTGCAACGTTAAGACTGGAACATGATAGGCCTCAGTGGGTCGAAAACACACTTTTTTTGTCTCACCAAAATAGATGGAATAAAAATCTAAGGAGATGGGGAAAATTTGGTAAATTACTAAACTATCCTTGTCAAGTTTAAACCCTAAAATCATGTACAATTATTTCACCCACCTACCTCACCCTCGCCTGATCAATCCTGTCTGTGTACCAAACGCATCCTGCCCTGCACTTGTCGATTTAACCTTGATCACCAACTAACCTTAAAGAAATTACAACCTAATGCTTAAAGCCTTAAACTGCTTTTCCATTTATCCCTTTGGTCTTGTTAATTTGGTTGGCATTGTTGAAATTGATGTGTAGACTGAAGATTGTGGTTTGATATTATCTGATAGGTACCTGGTAAATATTATTGAAAGTGGAGAGAAGGTTCGGCTACAATACCGTTCTTTCAGAAAGATCCCAAATTCTCCATCCAGGCCGGTTGACAACAGTTGACGACACAAGCCGTTCTTTTAGAAAGATCCGAAATTCTCCATCTAGGCCAGTTGTCGACAGTTGATGTCATGGACTCGAATCATTTGATCTTCACATTCTAGGAATCTTATTTGGTTGGTCCTGGAAAACCGTCACTTGATTTTTGATCGTCAAGTGAGTCGATTTTAGTAGCGAAATTGCTTGCAGCAGAAAATTGATAACCAAAGATGTTGGGTAGAAACATTTCTGAATCAAAATTTGACGTTCTGAGATATGATGTATGTATATACCGTGTACTTTTTCTCCTCTCTCAAAAGCATAACCCTTTGTCTTGTACCAAATGGCTTCATATGCTCGTTTATACATATCCAATAAATCTTACAAACTAAATAACACATGTGAAAATTTCACAGTATTTATACAATGTTCTTTTTGAAACATTCGAGAGTGGAGACTATATTGTGCAAGGAAAAAAAACAGTGTTTAATGTTTTCATATATGAAACAATATTGTTGTGAACATTTTAATTCATTTTGAAGTCAAAAGCCTACAAAATTATGGGAAATACGTGTATTAAATATTTCTTGTGCAATGAGTATGTTAACTAATTTTGAAACATATATTACTGAAATTTCTAATCAGATATTCAAACCCATACAAATTTGCAAGCCTTTCCAACACACTACGACGACGTTTCAGGAAACAATACACCAGTGATTTTGTGTGATTGTATGTAATAGTAATCCATCTAATCATCTACACGTATTCACACTTACAATAGGGACCCCCCCATCTTACAAACATCTAAATATCTAAACGGCCGTTACGCGTTTTCAAGACAGTGCGAAACATACCGTTAACTCCGTTAGTCAACGCGTCTACACCATCTGAGAACTTCTTCGCCGCCGTTCCCAGCTCTTTCACTCCGTCTTCCAAACGAACCCTAACGTCGACGTTATCTCCGCCGTCAGATCCGACGACCTGGAGAAGATCGCGTACCACCACCGCTTGGCTTATCACGTTATCAACCTCCAAAAGCGCATTTTGCTTCGACTTTATCAGGTCAAAGATCCGAGTCTGCACGCCGTTGACTGAGTCAGCCCAGAGGAACTCAGCCGGAACTCGGAGTTCAACGACATCGAAATCTCCGTACAAAACAGCAACCAAAACTTTTCCGATGAAAACAGTCAAGACGCCGAGAGCGTAGAACGTACGACGGATCAGATCTCTTCCGGTACTTGTCTTGCTACGCGGCAGCAGCTTGCCAATCACCACCGCCAATTCCTCAATCAAATCCTTCGCACGGCGACCTTTCTCCATGGCAGATTCTTGTGGATCGTTAACGGATCTAGCGAGTACATCCTTTGCCTTGTTCAATTTCTCAGGCGACGGAATCTGATCGGTAAAGTTGAGCAAACGAAGGCTGAAATTCATCAAAAGGCGACGGTCTGTTAATCGCTGAACCGCCGAGGAAATCAAATTACACAGATCAAGTACCTTCAGACTGTAATCCATATACAAAGCCTGATAATCATCCGCCTCAGATTTCAAATTCGAGATCTGATCCTCCGCCTCGGAATGAACGGTTGAGAGAAATGAAACAGCCGCCGACAGCCAAGACAAACTGATATTTGACGAATTCGGGGCTAGATCTAGGGTTTTCAGATGGAGAATTACCTTCTCATCAAATGATCGAGCGGCGAGTTGGTAGTTTTTTGGAACATGCGTCGATTTCTTTGTGAATGATCGGAAATGGGAAGATAACTGAGCTTTCTCGACGATAAACATGGCTAAACGATCGGAATTTAAGGTAGAGTTGATCAGTAAAAGAGAGCTTGTTGCCGGTGACGGGAAGTTTTTAGTTGCCGGTGACGGGAAGTTTTCTGTTGCCGGAAATTGTGGATATGGTTAACAACGGTGGTTTTATTCGATAATAATTCGTTGAATTACACAAAGCGTGTGAAAATAAACGATAAGCAAACGCTCGGAAAGTGCATGTGGCGAAATACCCACATTACCCTCCAGCTAATTCTTTATAGGGTGAATTGTGGATTTGGTCATGTGGGTTAGTAATTTCGTTAACCATGGTTCTTATTGTGGATTTGGTCCTTGTGGTATTCAATTTATTTTGGTCATGGTCCTTCTGACTAACATTTCCATTAACTTTGTTAAATCAATGACCATTTTAGCCATTTTGCCTATTTTTTTTTTTTTTTTATAAAAAAAATATAAACAATATTTTTATACACACATACACACACATGTATATAAATATATATATATATATATATATAGGGGGAGGTTCTTTTGTTAACCATCTCATTCATATTAACTTTGTTAACCCTCTTCAACCAATAAAAAGTCATTGCGAGTCTTGGTATGATATATATGTCTAATAAATATATGAGGGCATTATTGGAATTCTTTTATTTTGTTAATAATTGCATTCATTTAATTAGGAGTTACAATACTATAATTCCTAATTGTAGCCATATTTTTAATTTTAAAAAATGAGTTAAGATACATGTTTGGGTTTTTGAAAATTTATCAACTAGGATTGACAAAATGGGTGTACAACATGACTAACAAGGATTCATGTGTTGGTAAAATCGATGTTTAGCATAAACATAAACATAAACAAGAAGATTTAACGAACGTTATTACGAATGCGAGTATTTTAACGATGACTTTCGTGGAGTCGATGTAAAGGGTCATTCGACAATGATAATAATAATAATGGATGAAGATGATGAGACGCAACTCAATAACTATGTTGACAGTCGAAGTCCCATCAAATGAGTTGAAAACATTGAATCCAATCGAGATGATTATATGGGTAAGATTTTTTTATGTGTGCGAAAAATTATATTTCATAGTTAGATTCATGTTTATCTTATGTCATGATTTCTTTGTAAGGGATGTTAGCATGTAATAGTTTATGCCATGAACACTAACATGTATTTTTCGTTCATGTTCATGAATATAGATCCAATATATTCACCATAGTTCATATATCTGGAGTTTTCATATGATCATGATTGTTCATGGTTCGTATGGTTTCATGAATGAACAAAAAAAATGCAATCTGTAGTGTTCATGAACATGCAAATTTTAATACCATGGTTCATAATTGTTCCTATACAAAATTTCGTAGTGAGTAACCGTTATATGTGTTCATTGTACTTTTTCATATTGCATGTTCATCCTTGTTCTGTATTCATATTTTAATACAAAATTTATGTTCATTAATGTTCATGATTCAAATGAACATTCCACAAACAAGTACAAAAATAAATGTCCAATTATCTTGTTTATTATGCATACAAGTTCAAAAATAAAGATTTCATTTGATTTCAATTAGCAATCACGTCGGTTTCAAATTGGGCTATACACGGGGGTTACAGATTGAAAAAGATATTATTTTCCCTAAATACCCTCAAGCACCTTTGTTCATTATATTAATTATTCTTTTCACCTTTTTTAAATTGGTTTATTTAATTATAATTAATCTAGGTCATTCATTCTAAGATCAAAGGTTATAAATTAGGTTAATAAGGTTAGTATAAAAAATTGGGTTAACAAAATAACCCAACCCTATATATATATAATGATATTAAAATAAATAAAATAAGACATTATTGTATGATTTAATTGTTTAATTTTTTTTAAATTAATATATTAAATACGATTTAATTTTATTATTTTATTGTAATTGTGGAAAAATATATATAGTTTTAATTTAATTAAAATTTTAATTTAAACAAATCAGATCATAAAACTATATCTTATTTTATTTAGAGCGAATAAAATAAAATATGGTTTTATGATTTGATTTATTGAATTAAAAATTTAATTAAGTTAAAGACGATTTAATTATATTGTTCTTTTATTATCATTGCAACAAACAAGCTTATTGTTGCTATTTTAACACAAAAAAATCATTAAAACCCGTTGAGAAATGAACTTTAATTTTATCATATTAAAAACAATATGAAAATTGATTTTGAGTTTTTTACTGAAAAACAATATGAAAATTGGAGCTTCTAATTTTAAGATGATAAAATTGTAGTTCATTTCTCAACGGTTTTCAATGATTTTTGGTGTTAAAATATCAACAATAAGCTTGTTTGTTGCAATGATAGTAAAAGAACAATATAATTAAATCGTCTCTAACTTAATTAAAATTTTAATTCAATAAATTAAATCATAAAAACATATTTTATTTTATTCGATCTAAATAAATAAGATATAGTTTTATGATCTGATTTGTTTAAATTGAAATTTTAATTACATTAAAACAATAAAACAATATTTTTTTTCACAATTACAATAAAATAATAAAATTAAATCGTATTTAATATAATTAATTTTAAAAAAAATTAAACAATTAAATCATACAATAATGTCTTATTTTATTTATTTTAATATCGTTATATATATATATATATATATATATACATATATGTATAAAAATATTGTTTATATTTTTCTTATCAAAAAAGAACAAAAAATAGATAAAATGACTAAAATGGTCATTGATTTAACAAAGTTAATGGAAGTGTTAGTTAGAAGGATCATGACCAAAATAAATTAAATACCACAAGGATCAAATCCACGATAAACATAGAATAATGATCATGGTTAAAGAAATCACTAAACCACATGGACCAAATCCACAATTCACTCTTCTTTATATATACATATATCGTCACAATAAAAAAAAAAGACATAAAATTTTAAAATATGTAATGACTACACTATTTAATCAACAAAATCCTTTCCCAAAAAAAAAATCAACGAAATAATAATTTTATTTTTAATTATAGGAAGAGAAATTTTGTCTCTCTCATAAAAAAATAAAATAAAAAATTAGACAACTATTTTTAAAAGTAAATATTTATTTTAAGATAAAGTAATATAATAGGTATAATTGTTGCATAGAGTATTTCTGTTAGAAAATTAGTCTATAAAAAATCCAACAAAAACTAACTGCTGTTTATTGTAAGTTTAATGCAGCTTTTTCTCTAGTAAAAGTAATATTTATCTTTAATCACAAATTATCATTTATTATATTATGAATACTTGCGCAATGCAGCGAGATACATCACGATTTTAATGTTTATTTTTATTTTTTGTTTTTTATTGATTTACAGTACGATTTTGGATGGTTTTTATTGAGTAATAATGATTTTTTTATATATAAATTTGTTTAATTTAGGCTTAACAATATAATGTTTTTTATATAAAAAAAATTAAGTAGTTTGTTAAAATTCATTAATTATCTTATATATTTTAAATTTTTTATATTTAAATTGAGATGTTTATCCTGTTTTGATTATGTTTATCAGAATTCAAATTTCATAATTTTAGGATTTGGGGATTAGATATAAGGATTAAAAACATTTAAAAGTAGTACATATTGCTTCATTAATTGTTTTTTAATTGAGTGATAATGGTTTTTTATATATAAATTTGTTTAATTTAGGTTTAACAATATAATGTTTTTTATATAAAAAAATTTAAGTAGTTTGTTAAAATTCATTAATTATCTTATATATTTTAAATTTTTTATATTTAAATTGAGATGTTTATCCTGTTTTTATTATGTTTATCAGAATTCAAATTTCATAATTTTAGGGTTTGGGGATTAGAGATAATAATTTTGGGGGATAAGGATGAAATATATTAATTAGGGTTAAAAGTTTTGCAGGTAGTACATTAGGTTTGTAGTTATTTTTAAGAGATTTTAAGTAGATAGCTTTAAATGATAGTATATAAAGCTTAGTGAGTTGTAATTAAGAGTTTTTTATGCCATTTTTATAATATAGTATAGATTCCTAGAATTATTTGATATATTTATTTATTTTATGAAAATATTTGACTGACAACTAACAAAATAAATCAAGTATTAATTTTGAATAAACTATGTATTTCTTGATAATAAAGAAAAACTTAAATTCCATCAAATATATTTTTTAAAAGTAATTCAAAGAGAAAATATTTATGAAAACAAAAGGGCATAATGGTAAATAGGGAAAGAAATGTGATAGGATGTTTGGCGGATATCTTTGCTTATCTTGTTGTGGATCCCAAGCGTGAGTTGGAGATCACATTAAACGGCGATGTTGATGTAAATAAATAAATAAATAAAGTAGTTATCTTCAATAGATTCTTTTTTAAATTCCTATAAAACATTAAATAAAATTTTAAAGTCTCTAAAAAAAAATACAAGAGATTTTTATTTTAACAATTATAACATGAATTATAGAATTAAAATATTTTATTATCTAATAACATAATATTTATTTTCTGAAATTTTAATTTTGAAGTTTCCTATTAATAGAAAAATATACTCCTTCCGTCCCAAAATAAGTGTCTACATTACTATTTTTGTTTGTCCCAAAATAAGTGTCCACTTTTAAAAGTAAAATTCCATTTTCCCATTTTACCCTTAATTATGTGACGGAGAAAATTTCTCTCTCTATAATTAAGGGTAAAATTGTACTTTGGTTAGCTAAAAAGTGTAATAATTACACACTCCTAAAACTGTGTGCCTTTTCCATTGTGGACATTTATTTTGGGACGGAGGGAGTATTAAAAAAATAATATTTCTCTTATTGTAGTACTCCCTCCGTCCCAAAATAAATGTCCACAATGAAAAAGGCACACAGTTTTAGGAGTGTGTAATTATTACACTTTTTGATAAACCAAAGTACAATTTTACCCTTAATTATAGAGAGAGAAATTTTCTCCATCACATAATTAAGGGTAGAATGGGAAAGTGTAAATTTACTTTTGAAAATGGACACTTATTTTAGGGCAAACAAAAATAGTAATGTAGACACTTATTTTGAGACGGAGGGAGTAATTTTTAGGCTGCTCTAAAATTTGAAAAAATCTCAAAATTTATACCGTCAGCCGGCTCTTATAATCATTTTTTAATACTTCTTCAAATTTAGATAATTCTACTTTCCTACTTTCACTATTTTGGAGAAAAGTTTTGAACAATCTATTGGAGTAAAAAAAATACATACCCAACATCTCCATTTTAGGGAAATTGGCCGAAATGGCCAAACTACGGAGAGGGATTGGCCTCTTAGCCATCCCTCTCCCTGACTTGCAAAAATGTCCCAACGTACGCAATGGAGTCCAGATGTGCAATGGCGCACCTACGTATTAATCTTGCTGAAAACAAGTCATTGCGTACGTTGGGGCGCAATTGCATACCTGGACTCCATTGCATAGTTGGGCTCCATTGCGTACGTTGGGACATTTTAGCAAGTCGGTGAGAGAGATGGCTAGGAGGCCAATCCCTCCCCGTGATTTGGCCATTTGGGCCAATTTCCCTTTAGAAGATTCGTTGAAAATGCTTTAATTTTATCTTTTATTGTAGATAAAATGAACCAATTGAAAACAATTATTATTATTATTATAAGTAATGTCTTTTATCGTAAATGATATATCTTAATATTCGTTTATTTAAATATGTATTCACGTTATTTTGCATCAAATAACTTTCGTTATTAAATAAATATACAGTGCATAAAATAAGAATCGGCTTCATATATTTTGTTACTATATGCCTTCAACCAAACTACCAAAGTAATTTTTGTTACTTTAAACATTTGGCCATGAAACTTATTTATAATAAGACATCCAATTTATTGTGTTTATATTACAGCGAGATACATCACGATTTTAATTTTCCTTTATTTTTATCTTATATATTTTAAATTCTTTATATTTAAATTAAGATGTTTATCCTGTTTTGATTATGTTTATCGGTTAGTTATGAATTCAAACATATAGCTTTAGAAATTTGTACGCATGCATCATAACTTGTAATCTTGAATTTTAAGTAATGTGTATCAATAAACAATACTTAATGCATAAAAAGTTTGTTTATAAAAGTTTTTTCGATAGTTTAATAATAATGTAACTTATTTTAGGTTTAATAAAATAATGTTTTTTTTATAAAATAAACATTAAATATTTTGTTAGATTTTCTTAATTATATTTTAGATTTTTTAGATTTAAAATTTGATTTTTATCATGTATTTAATTATGCAGAGAGTGATTTTAGGAAAGTTGAATTGAGAAGTGATTTTAGGAGAGTTAAAGTTGTTAAAGATAAAAATTAAATAGGAAGAGATTTTAAGTTTTCATTCTTTATTTAAGTAATTAGCATTAAATAACGATACATTAAGCTTTAGTAATTATTTTAAAAAGTTTTTTTATGCTTTATAATATAGTATATATTATCTTACATTTAAATATTATAATAACAATAATGTTTAATTTGATGGAATATTTATGAAAGATTTAAAATATTTGATGTGTATATGGAATTGGATTCCATTATAGAAAACTTATAAAAATAAATTATAAATAATTATAAAAATAATTAAATTACCTTTTCTTAATCAATTATTACAAAATGAATATTTTAAATATATTTTACAACATTATTACAACCCAATCTCATGAAATCCAATGTTTATAGGATTTCATCTAAATTCTGGGATTTCAATTCCAAACTTTCCTTTAAATCAAACACGAGATTAAAATAAAATCCAATTTCAACTCCTATGAAATAAAACAAGCCCTTATTAATCAATGATTTCTTTGCATTTGTAAAAAGGCTATAATTGTTAATAGACCAAGGGCATAGGCTTGGGCTCATTTCTTGTATCCATCTCTATTATGGCTGACTTTTCTGATACAGAAGTATCATAAAATGGTTTTACTAGTAGTATGTATTTCATTCTAAAAAGGAAGTTCAGTGTATGTCATTTCTTAAACTAAGGCATTGTTTGGCAAAAAAAAAAAACTAGTTTTTTTACATGTTTGGATGACCATAACTAGCTTATAAGCTAGCTTATTGAAAAACTACTCATAGTAGCGTTTTGAATAGCTCATAGCCTAAGTTTTATGCCTGGCATCCGAGTCGACCCACTGGTTCTTCCAAAATAATGGAAACAGTATATCAATTATGCAAAAAAGTTCCCTCTAGACCTACACTAGCAATTCCAGAATAAGATGACAAATCATTTCTGTTCTATAAGTCAATGCTCACTATGACTAAGATGTACCCAAAGATTCTACAACAATACTAACCCCCCCCCCCCCCCCCCCCCCCCCCCCAAAAAAAAAAAAAAAAAAAAAAAACCAACCCCACCCCCAAAAAATAAGAGAATCTGCATTCTAACCATGTGATGTATGCATGCAAAGAGAGTAAAGAGTTTTTGTTTACTCCTTTGGGGGTTGGTTTCCAAGTTGAAGCATCAGCAGGCTCATGCCTCCAACTTATGTTGCAATTTCTGTATAAAACTAGGCATCTTTGGGGCCAACGTTGAATTTGGCTATGAAAAATCCGATTGTATCATGTGGGCCAGAAGGATCAAACCTCTGGACAAGATCTTGCTCACCAGGTCTTAGCCATTCCCTGGGAAAAAAATGTGAATTGAACAACATCAACCACCAAGAAACAATTGCTTTCAGGTAGAGGTGCCACAAAACTAGAAAGGTTACAAATGAAACAATTTTGGTTCATCTGTTCTTCTCCAGATGTTTTCTTCTGCTATATATAACGACACAAATTGCCATTAAAAATCAAAATATAACAAGAAAGCAGGATAAATGCACTTACTCAAAATATCCATCAGATGATTCACACTGACCGAGCAGGCCAGGTCCGCCAATTCTTGGATGCTAAAATATACAAGATAATAGAACGATTAGCTTAAAGTATAATAAATCTATCTACTATTTCATAAACATTATATGATGCAGTGAAGAATTGAATAATCAAGTGCAATGGTTTCTAGATGTGACATGCTGCAAAGAGATGATGGCTATTGTTACGAAACTTTTAAACAAATAACACATACCAAAGGAAGCATCATAAGAGCACCAATTATTGCATATCCTTTTGATGGTTTTATAAAATATAGACTAGAAGCGTACTCGCGCAATGCAGTGAGATACATCACGATTTTAATGTTTCATTTTATTTTTTTGTCGATTTACAGTATGATTTTGGATGGTTTTGAGAAAGTGATAATGTTCTTTTTATAAATTTGTTTAATTTAGGCTTAATAATATAATGTTTTTTATATAAAAAAATTAAGTATTTTGTTAGAATTCAATGATTATCTTATATATTTTAATGACATCTAGAAAAAATAACCAATTACATATTTAATAATATAATTAAAACAAAATTATAGTAATATAATATATTAATTAATAGTGATACATGAAAAGGTCTGCATAAAAGGAAGGCCCTGCACATACCAAATTGGTGGGTGTTAGAAGCCTGCAGTAGTAATATGTATCTTATGCTTTGATACTTGTAAATTAAGAGATTTTTAAAATCTTGCATAAAATGATGGTACCTTGTGCCTAATAATTTGTATTTAAGAGTTTTTTATCCGTGCTTTATAATATAGTATAGATAGATGTTGCTACTAACCTGTTGTGCCAACGAGAGAAACTTGTACGTGTCCAAAGCATAACGAACCAGTGACTCGTTCTCAGATGGATTTATCGTGCATCTGGAATTTAATATGCAGATTTCAATCATCTCAACTTACAAGATGGGAATCGGATTGTAGTAACTATTAGCAGTTTATACTAAAATACATGTGGTCAAAAGAATCTAAACTAGAAGCGGCACGAAATCAAGAACAGAAGCAAGAAATTAAAAATAACAATGGCAACTTCATATAACGGGAGTTCAAAAACTTATAGATGGTCAATGAACATTGACACATCCTTATGTGTTGAAGCTGAAAAGGCTAAGATAGGGTTCAAGTCAGTTGACAAAGCACGTTCGCATCAGTGTAGAAGTGTTAGACGGGTCAAAAACCTGTTTACTTTTGTGCATTTGAATGTGGAACCTGGTTCGGTTGAATCAGCTTTGTGTTTTCATATCTAAGAGCAAATGGTTTCATATGTACTTGGTCCATCTTATGCAGTATATATTTAGAGTTAACCTAAACAATTTTGATGGTACATTCTTTTAAACCCTAAACTTCTTTCAAAATTAGCATTCATAACTATAGAACACAATGAAGCAGAATGTCATACAAGTATCACTTCAATGCCTGAGCATATATCTTATATAGGATGGCATTGGCAAAGTTCCTCTATCAAGAATACACAGAAAAATAACCAGAAATTAAGAATGTTCTCTTACGTCGAATATACAATAACTCCACCAGGGCAAACTAGCTGAACAGCCTGATCGAACATTCGTTTCTGATACATGGCATGTCTTCTCAATGATGCTATTGTTTCCTTCAAAAACGGGAAGAAGAGAAATGCAATGTGGCATAAAGGACTTGATGCATGCAAAAAGAGAAAGGAAACATGAAAATAATCAATTAATGATGAAATGTGCGAACTGTCGTATTATTTGCATAGATCTTTAACTCCATGATGAAAAAATCATACAAAAGATCTCACTGTCAATTAACTCAGATATGACTCACTGTAATTGAAGTCATACACTTTTGTTTAAGAAAACCGCCTTACCTCTCCAGTAAATAAGCGTGGTCTCAATCCGAGAGCAGAACAGGGAGCATCAAGAAGGACTCGGTCAAAACTGTTTGGAGGAAACCCTTCACATTTATCCACCCTGCCACCTGTTGATTGATTTCTCCCAGGCCCATTTTTCATTCTTCGATTTTGTTTCCTTAGTTCAGCTTTACTTCTATAAGGACCTCCATTCATTTGTTCTTCATCTGGAATATTAACTTTGTCCAAAATGGGTAATGTATCTACTGGAGAAACAACATGCACTAGAACCACAGAAGATGAACTGAATTAGATGTAAAAGAGCATATGCTTAATATAAATATAATGTCTAAAACGACATACTGGAGGCAATAGCATACATTGTAATTATTATCACACATTACTTTTGTACTTTCTTGATACAAATATAATGTGTTTCGACATGTTAGGGATATCTTTATATGGGCATAATGTTAGATTTAGGTTTGATCGCGTTGCAAAACCACTAGGAACGTGGGATATAAGAAACTTTCTACAAGGAGAAAAGGTAGTATGATACTTGGGGTATGCTACATTCTCTCATGGACATCAACATATTCATGACAGATGTACAAAATTAGAAAAACTAATGAGTGTGTGTGTGTGTGTGTGTGTGTAGGAATGAGAGAGGGAGAAATAACTCGAAAGAAAGTACTTACAAATCTTGTTGCCTGTCGTATCTTTCTCCGTTCCTTCTGTTGCAAGAGATGACAAATCTCTGGTAACAGAACTACCCGACTCTACCTCTTGACAGGATAGACCTACTCTATCTTCTCTACATTCTTGTGTCGTTATTCCAATCAAATTATTCATGTTAACAGATTTAAGGGCATCCAGCTTATATGCTATTATGCTTTTCAACCCCAGTTCCGCAGCCAGATTCTGAATATCCATCACCTGCAAAGTAAAAAACATCAATATTGGGTAACGAGAAAAAAGTCCAAGACCACATGCATGGGCTAATACAGCGGTAGATTAGGAGAATTTGATGAGCATTTCCCTATTCCAATTAAAGGAGCTTTTAAGAAGACATGCAACCACGACAGAATCACACACAACCTGAGTTTTCCATGGTCTAAAAATGCAGTTAAGATTGAACAGACCATTTACTGCATCTAACATACAATACAAGCGTATGTATATAGGGTAGGTACACAACATGGTAGAACTACCTCTTTACAAATAATTTAATTACTAAATGTGTAAGATTTTAATTCGGTACGAAATGCATTCACATCTTTTAAAGTGAAAGCAAGTACACAGCACGCGATGTCCATCCTTTTAGTTTCGACATGAAGGATATAGTTTACCAAAAAAGTTAGGTTTCCCATCATAACCACAAGATTCATACAAGGCCTTGTATTTAAAATTACTAGCTAGCTATGTGTGCCATTGATGCCTTTACTATTGGAATACAAATGTCAGGAAAATAGACAACACTTTCTTGATAGTCCTCAAAATACATCATTGGCCACCTTAGATGTGGAAGGCCACAAAAATGCTAAATTGCAAATATAAAGGAAACACATATTAATGAC
The DNA here is from genome assembly GCA_023525745.1 of Arctium lappa. Lineage (NCBI taxonomy): Eukaryota > Viridiplantae > Streptophyta > Magnoliopsida > Asterales > Asteraceae > Arctium > Arctium lappa. The sequence continues at coordinate 84,214,661 of CM042052.1, read as the reverse complement.
CTAAAATTACAAGTTGTTCCTCTAGGAGTTTGACTTCATGGCATCTGTAATCAGGGATTATATTATTGATTTTCTTGTAAATACAATGAAAGAGTACAAGGTTATATATAGGCAAGAAAGCTAGAAAAAGAAGGAAACCCTAAAAACCCTAAGGGCCCACGAGCTAATTGGGCCTAAGTAAAGAATTAGACATTTTACATTCTAACACTCCCCCTCAAGCTGGAGCATAGATATTAATCATGCCCAGCTTGTTACAGATAGAAGAGATCCGCGAACCAGGTAAAGCTTTGGTAAAGACATCGGCAAGTTGACTTCCTGTTCGAACAAAGGGAGTTGAGATGGTTCCATCTTCTAGCTTTTCACAAGTGAAATGGCAATCCACTTCAATATGTTTTGTTCTCTCATGAAACACGGGATTATTTGCAATGTGGATAGCCGCCTCATTATCACAATATAGATTCATTGGTTTAGATTGAGCAAACCCAAGTTCACCTAGCATATTACGCAACCATATCAACTCACAAGTGGTTTGGGCCATAGCCCTATATTCAGATTCAGCGCTTGACCGGGAAACGACATTCTGTTTCTTGCTTTTCCACGAGACTAGATTTCCTCCAACTAACACACAATAGCCTGTCGTAGACCGCCTGTTCGTAGGATCTCCATTATAGTCAGCATCTGTAAACCCTTCTATGACATGATGACCGTGATTTTGATAAAGAATGCCAAGACCAGGGGCACCCTTTAGGTACTTCAGTATATGTCTAACGGCCTCCCAATGTGGAGTTCTTGGAGATGACATAAACTGACTTACAACACTCACCGGAAACGTGATGTCAGGACGCGTAATCGTCAGGTAGTTTAGTGTTCCCACAATTCTTCTATACTTTTCTGGATCCTCAAGTAGATCTCCATCATCTGCTTTCAATTTCATATTCGGAATCATTGGGACCTCACACGGTTTTGTTTCAATCATCCCAGAATCATTCAATACATCCAAACAATATTTCCGTTGAGACAAACATATCCCTTTCCGAGTACGAGATACTTCAATTCCCAAGAAGTATTTTAAAGGACCTAGATCCTTTGTTTGAAACCGGGATGCAAGGAAATCTTTCAGCTTCTTGATCCCAATGTCATCACTCCCAGTAATCACAATGTCATCAACGTACACCACTAGTAGAATGCATCCAGAAGGGGATGAAACCGGGACGCAAGGAAATCTTTCAGCTTCTTGATCCCAATGTCATCACTCCCAGTAATCACAATGTCATCAACGTACACCACTAGTAGAATGCATCCAGAAGGGGATGAAGTAAAGAACACAGAATGATCATAAGAGCTCCTCCGTAAGCCAAACTCAGTCACTACAGCATTGAACCGTCCAAACCAAGTACGAGGGGATTGCTTTAAACCATACAATGATTTACGCAATTTACCGACTCTGCCAGACTCCCCCTGAGCAACAAACCCAGGTGGTTGATCCATATAAACTTCCTCATGTAAATCACCATGCAGGAATGCATTTTTCACATCCAGTTGGTGTAGGACCCAGTCATAAGTAGCATCCAATGAAATAAACAAGCGGATGGAGGGTACCTTAGCCACAGGAGAAAATGTCTCGTAGTAGTCGACCCCATAAGTCTGAGCATATCCTTTAGCTACCAACCGGGCTTTCAGACGAGCCACTGATCCATCTGGATTAACTTTCACAGTGAATACCCATTTGTAGCCAATTGCCTTTTTACCTGCAGGTAACTCTACCAAATCCCATGTATTATTATGATCTAGAGCATTAATCTCTTCAATCATGGCATTCCTGCCATCCAGAATGAGCCAAAGCTTCACCAACCGTTTTAGGAACATAAAATGAATCAAGTGTAGAGATCAAAGAGCGAGAACGAGAAGAAAGTTTATCATAGCAAACAACTGAAGAAATAGGGTAAGTACATGAGCGCTTACCTTTCCGAAGGGCAATGGGAACATCAAGATCAGGATCCTGTGTATCGGATGGTGGTGGATCACTTGAAGCAGAAGGATCATCATTAGAAGAATCCGCAGACGATGACGAAGATGGTATAGGGTCGGGATCTGACGTAGGTCGTTGCCGCCTATTATACATATGAACTATCGGTGGTTTAGTAGGCTCTTGATGTTGTGTCGAGTCGGATAGGATAGGGGATTCGGGAACTGGTACGGTATATACCAACAAATCATCGCTATCTCTTGGATTGCAAGGAGTGGACACAGGAAAGAAAGGTATATTCTCATGGAATGTAACATCTCGAGATACAATGTATCGATTAAGTGTGGGAGAAAAGCACTTATACCCTTTTTGAAGTCGAGAGTAACCAAGAAATACACATTTCAGAGATTTTGGATCCAACTTAGTTATGTGTGGTCGGGTATCACGGACAAAACAAGTACTACCAAAGACCTTTGGGTCGACAGAAAACAATGACTTTGTAGGAAACAGAACTGAGAAAGGACTTCTTCCATCCAAAACAACAGATGATATTCGGTTGATGAGAAAACAAGCAGTAGCAACAGCATCAGCCCAAAAGAGTTTTGGAACAGTCATATGAAATAATAGAGCCCGAGCCACCTCTAAGAGATGACGATTCTTTCTTTCAGCAACCCCATTTTGGGTTGGTGTGTCAACACAGGAAGACTCATGAAGAATACCATTTTGGAGCATATATGACTGAAATGTTTGAGACAAATATTCTTTTGCATTATCGCTACAAAGAGTTTGAATGGAGACTTTAAATTGTGTTTTAATCTCAGTATAAAATGAACAAAAATGGGTATACACCTCAGATCGATTTTTCATAAGGTAAAGCCAAGTCGTACGAGAGTAATCATCAACAAAAGTAACGAAATACTTAAATCCAAGTTTTGAAGTGACCGGACATGGTCCCCAAACATCAGAATGGACTAACTCAAATGGAGAAGAGGCCCGCTTATTATAGACTTTAGGACTTAAATGAATACGTTGATGTTTGGCATACTGACAAGACTCACACTGTAGAGAAGATAAAGAAGAAAACTCAGGACACAACTTCTTTAAATTTTGTAAAGAAGGATGACCTAATCGACAATGAACTTCAAGCAGAGACGATGAGTTGGAACAAACCAAAGAGCAAGGTATTTGTTGTTCAAATATGTATAGGCCGTCAGTTTCCCGCCCTTTACCAATAATCCTCTTCGTCGACAGATCCTGAAGGACACAAAAATCAGGAAAGAATGTGACACAACAATTTAAAGCACGGGTAATTTTGCTGACTGATAACAAATTGAATGAGAAATTGGGTAGGCTCAGTACAGAAGATAACGAAACAGATGGGGTAAGATCAATGGTGCCAGAACCAATGACAAATGTGGTAGACCCATCAGCAATTGTGACATGTGATGGAGTTGTGTGTTTATTGAAATTAGAGAAGATAGTGGGATTACCTGTCATGTGATCTGAAGCACCTGAATCAATGACCCATTTGGAGACAGAGGATAATAGGCATGTACTAGAGTTACCTGTCTCAGCAAATGTAGCAGTCGAAGCAGTGGAATTCTCAATCCCTAAAAGTCGAGCATATTCTTCCGCAGGTATAGTAACCGTACTACCAGATGATTTGTCTTCTCCAGTCATCTTCCAATGAATCACAAACCAGAAAATCGAAGTTGGACAAAGAATGCACTCACAGGGTGCCAGAAAACCGACGAACAAAAACGAAAACGAACAGCGCACTCACAGGGTGCCATAAGACGAACAGGGATGAAATAAAACAGGAAAAATCTTCGAACCAAAAACAAGTGTACCAAAAAACTTCGGGAGTACTGTTCACGCCGGAGTACTATTCACGCCGAAACACTATTCACGCCGGAGCACTATTCACGTCGAAGCAATGTTCACACCGGAGCACTGTTCACGCCGAAGGATGGTAAAAAGTGGGACGACTACTATTAGGGTTTCGAAAGCGGCGGCTATTAGGGTTTTAGAAGCGGCGGCTCTGATACCATGTAATCAGGGATTATATTATTGATTTTCTTGTAAATACAATGAAAGAGTACAAGGTTATATATAGGCAAGAAAGCTAGAAAAAGAAGGAAACCCTAAAAACCCTAAGGGCCCACGAGCTAATTGGGCCTAAGTAAAGAATTAGATATTTTACATTCTAACAGCATCCATTTAAAGTGATGGAATCAAAATCACATGTGAATTGAATAGAACAAAAGATGCGAACAGTTATACTCTGGTTGTAAGTGGATATCCAAAAATCTGATATCTATTGACATCCATTAATTGTGTTATTAATTTGTAATTAAATTATCATGAATCCCTTTCGAACTGAAGATTGAATCACTCTCCGTTTTTCCAATACACCACACACCCTTCTCTAGAACCCTTGTATATAAGCAAGCAAATGGTTCTAGATCCCACCAACTTGGGACAATCATTTCCCACACAATCACCTCTTTGATTCCATCTCAATGGCATTACTTTAAGAATCGATTTCTCATTCACCGAATATATGTTTTGGACGAACTTAATATCGTAAAGACGATAACAAAATATAATTAAATTATTGACAGAAAGATCACGGTTTTTCGTTTAATATTTGAGTCCAAAACTGGAAAAACACATTTTTTCCAACAATCCTCCACATGAATGAGAATCGGTCTGAAACAGAAAAAAAGTAATGCAAACCTCAGCGGTCAAATCTTGCAAATGATATGTAGGTGTTACCCTTTGAACCTTCCCTTGTGAGGTGCACTTATTCTACTCACTGACTAGTAGACATTATGTCTTTCAGCTGTTCAGTCATTTTTGTAGACAATGGTTCCTGACAAAGTTAAGTCCTCATGATTATGTCCTTTATGGTCATTGACATTTGCTTCTGTAAGAGCTCTTGGGAGTTGAGCCTCGACTACTCCCTTTGAAACAACCCGACTTCTCTCTTACATAGGTAATCTCACTTGGATTAAAAGCCATATGCTTATCCTAATATCAACATCACCTTTTATCAAAGGAATGGACAGGGTTCCCCCACAGTGATCTGATTTAGTTCGTACAATTAGGTTGTCCCATTGAACCTAGATCTTGGAATCTCTAGTGAACTAGGTTGGCTTTCCTTTGCAAAAACTCTCATGGGCATCAATACCATTCCCCTTAAATGACTTACCAACTCTTTATCTTAGTTAGTGGATCCGCAAAGTTACCTGTTGGACTCAAGTGAATCAAAACCGATAATATTAGTTGAGAATATCCGTCTAATGGTGTTAAGTCTTTGACGCATGTCTAGACTCCGTATTTCGCCATTTTATTGTTACTGGTTTATATTTACTAGTTTATATCATTTTAGAATGTGGCCATTCATATTCTTCTCCAAAATTTTATATTCCCTCAAAGCTAAGATCATAGCGCATGGCTAACCAAGAGATAACTGTGTAGTTTAGGGATTTTCATATTATAACTTTACTTCCAAGTGTGATCATACACCAACTGGTTGCTTGGAGTTCTTATTATTTGAAATTCATTATTACTCTATAGTATTTGTTAGATAACCAAAATAAATCGAGATTGTCTTAGATACCTTGTGACTCGAATTCTACCAGCATTTCCTCAATATGCTTACCACATAAGTTGATTGTGATAAAGCTTACAACAATCTTCAACATCTTTCTTTTCCATCCTCAATGGATATGTTGGCTACACCATACTTATCGTGGTCATCACTCCATTCGTCAATTGATAAGGCATACTTCATGTATCGGTGGATTCACAAAGACATTGGCCAGATGTATTTGTGATATACCATACAAGAGTTTCTTGAATCTTTTTATCGTAGATTATCTATTCATTGTGAACTTCATATAACCATTCATGTGTCATTTTGAGTTCTAGCAATTACAGTGTCCCTTTGAGTTGCAATTACACCAAACTTTCCAATTTAAATATGGTCTAACCATCAAAAGTTATGTCAAAGTGGGCATCCCCATGTCACCGTTCAACTAAATGATTTTTTTTGGGAAAATCAACAAAATGATTTCATTTGCTACTGAAATTATTTTAAAGAACAACACATTCTTTTATTGTGTTCTTATAGAACTATTCATGAAATCGGTGACTGTAGTTGTATAGTGAATAGTAAATGGTCAACATTTAGTCAATTTTGACTAATTTCCATTTACGAAACACTCCCCCACACTTCTAGGCACCGTTAAAAGAGCTCAAATACTGCTCCTTAACAATTTTCTTTTTCTTTTTATGTAGGATTGAAATCGCTGGGTGAAAGTCAACTTGGTTCTTAGCGTCACACATGACGACTATCCCCATTAAAACCAAAACCACATCAATCAATGTGTTTGACATTTCTATCAATTAGTAATTCATTGATCGATGTATGAGACATACTTTAAATCATTGTTTAGGCATAAGGAGTTACAAGATAAACTCCGCCAACCAATTCGTAATGCAAACACTACACTACGAATTTAAACTTGAGCATAAGTTTTTTTTTCCTTTTCACACTTCCATGTATCCATGAACGAGTATCCAATGTCTTATTTTAATTAATGTAGGATTCATTTCCCAACGTGATTAACATCACGTTTCAAGACGTGGTATATTATGAGATATCATGTTCATCTTCCTAATGTACATTTTTGTTTTTTTTTCCCGACAACCAAATGTGTATAAACATATTTACACATTTGTTGATACATCAATTTTGAAATAACATACTTATACTTTGTAATCAACAATTTTCAAAAGCATAATTTTATAATTATTGTCAAACCAAGATACATCGAAGATAAAACTAAATAGAGTTACTCGCCTAGAACTCCTCACTATATGATATCTTAATAACATCGTTGAGCTCCAATCACTATATCTGACCTATGTCCTTACCGTAGCCCAAGGACCACCTGGCACAAAGATCACAGCTCGAGAATGGAATGCCATCATATATCCTTCTCTAGTCAATTCTTCTACGGATACAAATCTTTTGGATACGTCGGGAACATGAAAGACCTCTCTCAAAGTCAAGGTCTTCCCAGTTGAGAATCTTAGTATCAGATACTATTCCAATACTGATAACCCTTAATCGACTCCGATTTATCACTACCACATTTCCCGCGATGCTTTGATATTCAACAAAATCATATCGGGAGTTGGTTATATGACTAGCGGTTCCTGAATCCAAAAACCATCCTCAAGAAGTGGATATTCCAGTTTATCGGGTTAAGAAACCAATCGTCCCAAGGACTTGGTCCCGAGATCTTCTTCCATGACCTCTTTGCGTGGAACTATTCGCAATTTAAGGTTACTTTAGTTTGGGTTCAAACCCTTTGCTACGGATTTAGTTTGGGTTTGAACACACAAAGAGATGTAACTTCAAGATTTCTTTAAATCTACGTAATGGTGAATGTTTATGTTAAAATTCGAGTAAAGTCTAATTAGAGAATATTGTTGGAGTTGTCAAATTTCATAAACTGAAATGGCAAGAACTGCGAATAATTCCACGCAAAGAGGTCATGGAAGAAGATCTCGGGACCAAGTCCTTGGGACTATTGGTTTCTTAACCCGAGAAACAAGAATATCCGCTTCTTGAGGATGGTTTTTGGATTCGGGAACCGCAAGTCATGTAACCAACTCCCGATCTGATCTTGAGGATGGTTTTTGGCTTCGGGAACCGCAAGTCATGTAACCAACTCCCGATCTGATTTTGTTGAATATCAAAGTATCACGAGAAATGTGGTACTAATAAATCAACATTGATTAAGGGTTATCGGTATTGGAACAGTGATACCAAAATTCTCAACTGGGAAGACCTTGACTTTGGGAGAGGTCTTTCATGTTCCTGACGTATCTAAAAGACTTGTATCCGTGGGAGAATTGACTAGAAGATGATATATGATGACATTTCATTCTCGAGTTGTGATCTTTAGGCCAGGTGGTACCTTGGACTATGGTAAGGACATAAGTCGGATATACCGACCGGGGCTCAATGATGTTATTGAGATATCACATAGCGAGAGTTTTGGCCAGTAACTCTATTTAGTTTATCTTTGATGTAGTTTGGTTTCATAATAATAATAAAATTATGTTATTGAAAATTGTTGATTACCAAGTATAAGTATGTTCTTTTAAAATTGATGTTTCAACAAATGTGTAAAACATGTTTACACATTTGGTTGTCGAAAAAAGAAAAAAAATGTATATTTAGGAAGATAAACATGATATCTCATAACATACCACGTCTTAAAACGTAATGTTAATCACGTAGGAAAATGAATCCTACATGAGCTAAAATAAGACGTTGGATACTCATTTATGGATACATGGAAGAATGAAAAGGAAAAAAAGAAATTTATGCTCAAGTTTAGATTAGTAGTGCATTAGTGTTTGCATTACGAATTGGTTGGCGGAGTTTATCTTGTAACTCCTTATACCTAAATAATGATTTAAAGTATGTCTCATACATCGATCAATGAATTACTAATGGATAGAAATGTCAAACACATTAATTGATGTGGTTTTGGTTTTAATGGGGATAGTCGTCATGTGTGGCGCTAAGAACCAAGTGGACTTTCACCTAGCGATTTCAATCCTACATAAAAAGAAAAAAATAATTATTAAGGAGCAATCTTTGAGCTCTTTTAACAGTGTTCAAAAGTGTGGGGGAGTGTTTCGTAAATGGAAATTAGTCAAAATTGACTAAATGTTGTCCATCTATTATTCACTATACAACCACAGTAACTGATTCTATGAATAGTTCTATAAGAACACAATAAAAGAATGTGTCATTCTTTAAAACAATTTCAATAGCAAATGAAATCATTTAGTTGAACGGTGATGTGGGGACATCCACTTTGACAAAACTTTTGATGGTTACACCATATTTAAATTGGAAAGTTTGGTGCAATTGCAACTCAAAGGGACACTGTAATTGCTAGAACTCAAAGTGACACATGAATGGTTACATATATGTTCACAATGAATATAATATACGATAAAGAGATTACGAAACTCTTGTATGGTATATTCACAAATACATCTGGCCAATGTCTTTGTGAATCCACCGATACATGAAGTGTATCTTATCAATTGACGAATAGAGTGATGACCACGGGAAGTATGGTGTAGCCAACATATTCATTGAGGATAGAAAAGAAAGATGTTGAAGCTTTATCAAAATCAGCTTATGTGGTAAGCATATTGAGGAGATGCTTGTAGAATTCGAACCACAAGAAATCTAAGACAATCTCGCTTTATTCTAGATATCTAACAAATACTAGAGAGTAATAATGGATTACAGATAATAAGAACTCCAAGCAACTAGTTGGTATATGATCACACTTCGAAGTAAGGTTATAATATGAAAAATCCCTAAACAAGTTATCTCCTGGTTAGCCATGGAGTGTGATCTCGTAGCTTTGGGGGAAAATAAAATTTTAGAGAAAAAATATGAATGGCTACATTCTAAAACAATATAAACCAGTAATAAAAAAATGGTGAAATACGAAGTCTAAACATACATCGGTGAAATACGGAGTCTAAACATACATCAAAGACTTAACACCATTAGATGGATACTCTCAACTAATATTACCGGTTTTGACTCACTTAAGTCCCACTGGTAACTTTGCAGATCTACTAACTAAAATAAAGAGTTGGTGAGTAAGTCATGCAAGATGAATGGTATTGAAGCCCGTGAGAAAGTTTGTACAAAGGAAACCCAACCTAGTTGACCGGAGATCCCAAGATTTAGGTTCAATGGGACAACCTAATTGTGAACTAAGTCAGATCACTCTGATAAAAGGTGATGGTGATATTAGGATAAGCCTATGGCTTTTAATGATCAAGTGAGATCACCTATGTAAGAGAGAAGTGGGGTTGTTTCAAAGGGAGTAGTCGAGGCTCCACTCCTAAGAGCTCTTACAGAAGCAAATGTCCATTACCATAAATAAAGGACATAATCATGAGGACTTAACTTTGTCAAGAAAAATCATGTGTGATGTGTACTATTGTCTACCCAAACAACAAAACAGTTCAAAGACCTCATGTCTACTGGGTCAGTCAGTAGAATAAGTGCACCTCAAAAGGTTCAAACATTAAGACCTACCTATCCTTTGCAAGATTCGACCGTTTTGGTATGCAGTACTTTTCTTCTTTCTTCTGTTCCAGACCGATTCTCATTCAGGGGGGGGGGGATTGTTGGAAAAAAAAATGTTTTTTTTTTCCGGTACTCAAAAATTAGACGACAGATCGTGATCTTTCTATCAATAATTTTATTATATTTAGTTCTTGTTGTTAGAATATTAAGTTCGTCTAAAACGGACATTAGGTGAATGAGAAATCAAGTCTTAAAGTAATGTCATTGAGATGGTATCAGAGAGATGATTGTGTGAGAAATGATTGTCCCACATTGGTGGGATCTAGAACGATTTGCTTGCTTATATACAAGGGTTCTAGAAAAAGGTGTGTTGTATTGGGAAAACGGAGTGATTCAATTTTCAGTTCGAAAGGTGTAGAATCCGTTCTTGCTGCCGTTATAACTGACAAAAGACTTTTTACCTTCCAAATGCCATATTTAAGTTTCAATTAAAGTCGAATTTAATCTCATGATTAATACGAATTTTATCTATACTATCTAATAAAAATTCTAATACGGTTACTTTGTACAAGTCAGTTTCTTGTACAAGACAGTTTCTTGTACAACCCTACAGCCTGTTTATCCGTTCCACGTTTCCTCACAACCCCCTCTCCCTCGCCTGATTTCCTTGAGCGTTGATCTTCAACCCACTTGAGAGCCCGCCTGATTCTTTTTCTCTTCTTCTCATGATGCAACGTTGTATCACTTCTTTTTTGTAGCCTCACTTCGAATCTCACAGGGCTGAAATCGGTTGATTTCACTTGACACCTCCTCCCCCTGGATTGGATAATAAGATTGTTGATCGCAATTGGAGTTGCCGAATGAAGATGAACCAATATCGAATATAGAGTATGGAACCCTTTCAGATCAGAGTTAGTTGTTGTTCTTGGTGGTGTTGACAATATAATCAATCATACATCAGAATTTGTGACTTCAATCAGGCTTCTAATCTCTCTGAATTCCGAATCATTTTCAAAGAGAAATTAAGAGGGGTTTCAATTTTGTGGGTTTTCTAAATTCTTGAACTTCATTGTTAATTGATCTGATTTTTTACTGTTTGTGTAGTTGAAAAAAGGGTTTTGAGATGGAGAGAACGCCGGTGGTTTTATGCGAGAAAAAAGAGAAGAGTTGATTTTATGTTGGCAACTTCATTGGCTGTGATTGGGGCTCCGTTGAAGAAGCTCTGGATCACTTTTACGTTGTTAATTTGGTTCTATTATTCTCTCTGTTGTTTCATTCACCAAAGTTTTCACTTCCGTTTGCCAACAGTTTCGATGCGTTTGAAGCCAAAAAGGTAAATAATCCACCAAAATCCTTGAATTTCCTGTTTGTAAATCCATATAACTTTTGTATATTAATTCTGACAGGTCTTTGATATATGTGTTTTTGTTTTTGTTTGCAGGACTTGTTCTGGAGTGGAGTGTTTTGGTGCTTTTCACATGTTAAGTTGTAATTGACACTCATTTCTCATCTCTAGAGGTATCTTCTGCTCTCCTCACAATCAATTCGATTTCAAGGAAATCTCGAAGAAACTCTAAAGGAATTTAGGTAAGTATCGCTTAAACTCCCAGCAATCGGGTTATTTTTTGACTTTTTATCATGGAATAATGCTCTAATTAAATCATCAATCTCTCCCCTTCTTTGCAGAATCAAACACCTCTTTGATTCTTCTCTAGGGTACTCCATCAACTTACTAAAGGTAAAACAAACCCCAACCCTTTTCCAATTTCTATTAATGTTCATCTTTTAATTGCATATGTATATTATTGTTGACATACGTTTTCCAAACATATTCACTTTTCTCTTTGTACCAAAATTTAAATTCATAAATCCTTGCAGATTCTTTCATAGATTGGAGGATATCACATTTGCAAGTTCGGGAATTTGGAATCTGAAGGAATCTCAAACTTTTGTGTATCGGCTATTCAACTAAGGCAAGAGACCCCAAACAAAATTATTGGTTTTTTTTGTGAACAATGTTAACCAGGGATCTGGTGAAATGACAGAGGAAGACTGTGCATCTGTTTCTTTCTTGGTCAGGGTTACGCTTTGTTCCTCAAACAAAAAATGGAGGAGATTACAGAAGTGGTGCAAAAAATTTCCCGTTTTGTCATGATTTCCCTAATTGGACACCTTGAGGTAACTTCCAAATCTTTTTTAGTTCTTCAAATACACAATGGTTGTTCAAGAAATTGATTTTGAATAACTTCAGGACATTGATTTTGTATTTCTTTTTGTTGCCAATTCTCCTTTTTTGGCACATATCATGGTTCACTTTGATCATCTGGCGGAATTACAATGGCCCTGGATAGGAGTTTGCTTGTTAGATGTTGTTGAGTAATAACGAAGTCTTTTATTATGCTTGTGCAGTATTATACAACATTGCCAAGGTGAGAATGAATTCAGACTTTCTCAAGCTATCTTTAGCAATAACATTTGCTATATGAACATGAGAACTAATGTTGGTATGTAACACCTTCATTATTTGGTTTTACAACCATTGCCAGAGCTGATATCCCATCAAGATTTACTTAAATGTTATATGTTAACAATCAGTTGGGTTCTTCATTCTTGCATGTTATTTGTGATACCTGTATGTTAATGAAACAAGTTTGATAGTTTCTCAAGTTGTTGGAGGTGCATTAAGCATCTATATCTTGGTATGTATTACTGCCTTTAATTTTAATTTTCCCTGCTCTCACACTTTATTTTTTATTTTCAACATCTAATTAATTTCAATGGAGGTTTTGCAACCTAACAAATTAGACTTCATATTATAGGTTTTGTCGTTTGTGATCGATGAACTTAAAGGAGGACAGATGGGTATGTGAAAATTAAGGGCTAACTTATCCTTTGTTGTATTAGTTGTGTATTTTCATCATTTTTTATTTTTATAATTATAATTTTGGTTTTAGGTGACGATTTTTCCTGAGGTCACTTCAAAAACTAAATTTAGAGAAATCATGAAATTTCTTATCGAGTCGTATCATGCTTCACACTTGGGAAATTTGTTGCTGGCATATAATGGAAAGAAAAGTTTTTTTTGCTTCAATTCACACATCTTGTTGATGTTATGTGACACAAGTTGGTATTTCCTTAATAAATGGGACTTTGACCATAATAGTAATTTCTAATTGCTATCTAGAGATAAATTATCCATGACAATTTCGTTGTTACTTGAGATCATAAGAACATGATATTAGATGATTCAAAGAGCAAAAGATTTATTGATAATAATGGAAATCAACATTTACATTAGACCCTTCTCATCAAATCGTTATTCCAATGATTCATTACAGGATTTTACTGCCACCAAAGGAAATGATATTGAGGACTATTTTCTGAGAAGGAAGTCACTTATGGAATCTATGAAAAGGGTTTTGAACGGCCTTCGCCTACAAAGGAAGAAAGTATCCCTATTGCTTCAACCCGGAAGTGGTATTCTTTCAAGAGCAAAAAATGGAATAGAAAAGACAGCAGCATTCTGTATCCCAACTCTCGAAAAGATTGATGCATATAACGATAAAATTCAAGGTTACCGCTTCTATAACCTATTTTTATTAAGCATTTTTATGCACCTCACGCATTAAAACATATGGTTGTTTGTTGTTAATTGGAACTTGTTGCTTGATGACAACATTGTGGATGTGTTGTTAGATACTGATGGGACTGCTATGTTTATGAGGGTTGATGAGCCTTTGATTGAATAGATGAATGGTGGGATGGAGCCTGTTATTCAACAGCTTATTTAATGTCTTGTGAACATAGAGAGGTTTGCTCCTTTGTTTGGAGTGTGTGGGTGTTATTTTTGATGTATTTGGTTATGTTTTTAGGAAGTTGGAAGTTTTGACCCATGGTTTTGTGAAATAAATCTTCGAGGTATGACATTTGGGTAAAATTTTATATCGTAACATGATTCTGAAAACGAGAACCCTCAATTTTATATCGTAACACCCCTTTTTCCCCAAATGTCACTACCAAATTCTAAAATTTTACCTTCGCTCTGCATCGTGCGCGGGTATATCACTAGCCTATATTATAAAGATTCTAAAACGGTTATGTGTACAAAGTGGTTTCTTGTACAATGTTACATTTACCACCCAACTTACTTATTTAATTTACTTTATATCCCTTGTTTTTTCATTTTTCATTTTACGCCATTATCATATTAACACAAATAATCGTATATGAACAAAAATGCAATGAAAAAATACGTTTCTTTTTTTTACAAATTATACCATTATAATCGTCTCGTCAATACCTTCAAAACGAGCCCAATATTGAATATTTTTTAATTTTACCGTACTATTAAATATAATGAATATCTACGAATTAATTTGTTTTCTATCCATACGTTTTATTTTTTTCCACCGTTAGCACATTAAAAATACATAATCGTAAAATACGTTTCATTCTTATTATAAATTGTATCATTATAATTTTTTCCGTCAATAATTGTAATCTATACTATATTATAAAGACGGAATAAAAAACTCTTAATTACTACTTATAAAACATAAGGTACTACCATTTTATGCATACATTTCAAAAATCTCTTAATCACAACTTAGTATGCATAAGGTACAACTCATTTGAAAAAAATTCAAACTTTACTTTTTCACTACCTTCCATATTCAAGTTTTTTCCCTTCCATTTGGGGTTTCTCCAAAAGAAGAAAAGTTATTTACTTGCTCAAATTAACATATTTCTTTAATTATGATGGTACATGTATTTTCTTCATGTATACAAGTTTTTAAAGCCTTTTGAATTCTATAAAACTAACTAATAATGAACCTATATATACGTTTAGATACAAAATAATACTATCCAACATTATATTTGTTATTTTTACCTATTCTATATTTCAGTATTTTGAAAAAATATTATCATTCGTTAGATATCGCTGATTAATACATATTTTTAAAATTCAAATATACATTTAACGATTACTTTAATATAATTTCTTAATGCTTCATGATTGAAAAAACTCAAGTTATGTGTTTATCACTACTAATGCTACATAGATTATAAATATATTATTTACTCCATATATATATATATATATATATATATATATATATATATATATATCTGATAAGCTATTACATTAATTTTTTATTTCCATTTACAATTACTCACCCCGATGCATTGCACGGGTACACTGCTAGTATAAACTAATTATTGAATATCTTTATGGGTTTAGGATTTTATAAGTTGTGATTCTTAGGTAATGGTTGATTGTTGATGACATGTCTATAAGGAAGTAGCATTAAATGTTCGTTCTTTACTTACATTCTGCTGCATCGCGCGGGTATATGCCTAGTTACATAATTAATCTGGGTTTAACCCCTTGATTTACCTCATATATATATGTGTGTATGTGTGTGTGTGTGTGTGTGTGTTTCTAATCATTTGTTGAAGAAGAAGAGTATGAGAAAAACAATTCTACCTAAAGAGAATATGAATACATAAAAGAAAGGTACACATCCTTCAAAGTGAAAAACTCCCTCAGTTCGGTTCACCCACCATCGAAGAGGAAGGAAAACATACTCAAACATCAGGCAAGTTGTTTAAGTCCGACAATACATCTGCTTAGGCCGTTGTACCCCAGAAAATAGACGCTATGCGGCAAATTAGTATTAAGGGAATTGTGTCCAACACAGGCCTCGGTCAATTCTGTTACTCTCGTTTATCTTCTGTTAATCTTTAGTTATCTCTATTATTTTATACTCGGTCAAAGCAGATTCATCTTATATCTGATTAGTGCAAATGTTACCTGAATCCACATTCACTTGTAACAGATGTGGATGTGGATATAGTCATATCCCTTTGGGTGATGTGGCATATTTTCTTGTATGCTTATGTTTTCTTGTGTAGTAAAAGAGCATTCCATAATGCAAGTCTAAGAATCACAAAGGGACATGTCATTGTAGACGATAATTCAAGAAATGAAGATTATGTGAAAAGCACAAAGAACAGATCATGGAATAAATATGAATGCATGTGCTTATGTTGCAAACTTGCAATACAACAGTTGCAAAAAAACTGAAGATAGTAAAAATTAAAGCATGCTTTATATGCAATTCCCCCTCACCCATACCTTTCTACCGGACACCTAGAAGGAGACGATTAAGAAACTTTAGCCTGATACCAATCCCACCCATTAACAGTGAGGCTGAAGATTCAAGCCAAAACAATTGCAAACATCCAACTAAAGATGATAAACAAGCCAAAAAAAGAGTATAGGCTTTCATAACAAAGGCAAAGTAGCTTAAGCAATCCACTAAAATGATCAAAACCTAATTAAAAAGGTAGAGGGATAAGGGGGACGGCCAAACAGGAGAAAAAATAAAAAGTACCCCATTCTTTTTCTATGAAAAAGAGATGGTAAAAATTAGAAGAAGATGAGAGGTACAATTCTACGAGGCATGCCTAATTCAAGAAATAACAACACGCTACTAAAAGTCAATAGTATTTCTTATCCTTTCTCCTTTGGTTTCCCTTACAACGGCTACAAGGGTATCTGACTACTTCTCAAGCAATCCACAATAAGCTTCATCAAAAGCTTCAATTTTAGTGCCTTTTTTGCTATAGGTTACATCATCATGGAGAAAGATGCTTTGCATTATTTCATCTTGTTCCTTGAGCAATTTAGGAAGCGAAGCGGCCTTTATGGGCTAGGCCACAACATGCTACAATAGGAACAGCGGCTTAAGCCATTAGGGCATTGTTTGGCAAAAAAAAGCTAGCTTATTGAAAAGCTACTCATAGTAGAGTTTTGAAAAGCTAGCTTATCAGCTACCAGCTAGCTTATCAGCTAGTTTGCCAAACATAGCCTAGGTGTATGCGCTTTCCAGAGGTGAGCCATTTCCTTAGAAGTTATGTACTTATGTTTGCCAAGCAAAGTGCGTAGCACTAGCACGAATTGGAATTGAAAAATAGAGTTACAATTATAGATATTGATAATGAACTGCTGTCTAGAAAAGGGCCCCATCCTTTTTTAGCTTACAAGCTACAAGTTATATATTAAGTAATATAAGATGACGAAAAGATGTAATGTCAAAAATATTTACCTTATTATGAGACCTATCAACTGCAACCACCTCTCCTTTATCCTTCATAAGGGAAGCAATTGCAGTTGTTTTTCCACCAGGGGCAGCACACATATCCAATATTCTTTCTCCCTCTTGTGGATCTACAGCAGAGATGAGTGATCAAAATTAACCCTCGTTAAAAAAAGAAAAATAACAGCAATTATAAGCCTTATATCTCGAGTATGAGATACATTTAAAATATATATATAAAGATTTCCACAACAAAATTAGCCAAGCACGTCTAATCCATTTCATGATTCTTCCTTCTCACATTTTTTGAAAGATATACACATGGTAACATAAATTATGAAGACACCTTGATATAGAGCTTTTAAAATGATCCATGACATATGCGAGGAGTGGGGATCCATGAGGGTAATGGGAGGCGAATATCATGGTTTGAACTCTTATTGATTTATTTGATTTACATATGAAAGAAGTGGGGATCATTGAGGGCTAAGTTCCCACATCATTTGATTTGCACTTGAAGTTTGTTGTGAGTGGGAGAAACTTAAGTCAGTCATGGATTAAACTCTTAGGGGGCGTTTGGTTCGTTCCAAGGAATGAAAATGGGATTGGTAATGAAAATAAAGTAGAATGGGAATGATTACTTTTATTCTATTCTATTATATTATCACTTAATTCCTTCCATTACTGATGTTAAAAAAGAAAGAAAAAACTTCTTCGTCTCCAAGAAGAAATGGGCTTCAACATCTTCATCTCTGTCACACCTCTATCTTCACCACCATCTTACCCACGAGATTTCATCTCCTGAGATTGGCTTTCCCCACCATCTTACCCACCTCCCACCTCTCAAATATGCAACTTTCACCCACAATGGTGGAGAAAATCGAGAAAAAATTGATGGTGTTCGATCTCTCCTCTTTTTTTCTTTCTTTATTGTTCCTTGTCCAAACTCTATTAAAGCAAAACTGAAGAAGATCGGACAAATATGAAAATCAAACCATAAGAAAAAAACGAGAAAGAGATGAAAATGGAGACAAAGATGAAAAAAAAATCAAACCACTGTTGACAGGGAGAGAAGGAAGTGACTATGGATGGTAGGAGCTCACTATTGTTGACTCAGAGAGAGAGAGAGAGATGGCCATGGATAAAGAACTTTTCTTGAAATCTTCAAAGGGCTGTGAATAATTTGTTTCTTCGGTCTTTCTTGCAATCGTGGCTTTTGAAAGAGAGATGGTGATGTTGGGAAGGTGGGAAATGGTAAGTTGAAAAAATAAAGAAGAGGGAAGATGACGCTTAATTTTTCTATTCCCCCCAATTTGGGGTGGAATGATTTTTCTCTAAATCTATTATAATGATTAACGGATTATTTGAATCCAAACACTATTTTTCATTCCATTTCCATTCCTTGTTTGAACCAAACATCATTAATGATTATCATTTCCATTAATTACCTTCCAATACCTCAAACCAAACACCCCCTTAATCATTTATTTGAGATATCAAACATTCTCACAAGTGAATATCAAAGATCTATTTCTGCTAGATATGATGAACTTCCTATTAGGCTATTAATTTCAGGGTTTTTGGTAGAAATATGGGTGATCTGAGTTTTGAGAAGAATGTTTTTGTTTATATTTCTCTAGTATAAACATCATACCATTAACATTCTGATGTCATCCCAGCTATGTCAACTTCAAGAGAAGCATCAATGTAAAAATTCTGTAATGACTAAAAAAGCATTAACAATTTGAATGCCATCCAATTTATGCCAACTTGAAGGGAAGCACCAACAGTATTATTATGATTAAGATTGTTATTACTTATTAGAGCTAAAAAATAAATCTTATTGGGATAAGGGTAGGTTATCAGAGTCCTTGTTCTAGTTTGTTTGAGGTCTTCATATATCTTTATAAGCCTAAAAAATATAGGCCTTCTTTTAAGGGGTCTTCAGTTATTTTACTGTAAGCCCAAAGGTATAGGCCTTCTATTGCCCTTAAAGTTGACTAACTAGAGTCTTCCCCCTGTATAACAAACTTCAAAACAATCAGAACCAAGAACAAGTTTGTTAACATTTGCAGATGCAAATAGTGGTCCTAGTATTACATTGGATTAGCTGCAGGTTAATTATCATAGTTACATAGCAAAGAAAATACACGACACTAAAGTGCAACGAATTGTATAGATGGTAGCAAATATGACATTCACTAGTACTTAAACATTGGCATGACCATGATAACATCGCTTTCCAAATACTACCAATGTTGTTATTAAGGACCAAACAAATATATGGCACAAGTACAAGATCGTGGTAGCTCCAGCCAAAAACAAGTTACGGCACCATTATGGATGCACAAATGAGAAAGAAGAAAACAAAGATATACACACCTAAGACATGAGCAGTAATAATGCTTGGCAGATTTTGAAGAAATATATCCCCCTTCAGCACATCTGCAAAATTTTCAACAAAAAAGTTATTTCCATATAGTAACGTTTGTTAGCACACCAACAGTACGTACTGACAACATCTGTAAGAATTTAGAATAAATTATAAAAGATGATTCAGTATTAACGAGAGAAAACCCTGCTGCATCCACAACTAGCTAAATATATACACTGTAACAGGTATCCAATCTAGCACCCATGATGCCAGAGCATAACCAGTGCATACACACACACATATATATATATATATATATTATGTATATGTACAAGTATAGACGATGCGCAGGTGCATGCAGCCATGCGCATGTACACACCAAATTGATTTTCTAACACTTATATTTAATCTTTAATATATACTCATATAGTTTCATTGTGATCCATAAGTTTGATCACACAATAATTCATAAATATTGAACAATATTGTTCTTCTAGACCGACACATAGCTACTCTTCCTCCATTTCAAAACTCTAATTTGACGTATGAACTTAATTAGTATTATCAAAAAAGTCATCAAGTTACCTCAACATTCCCTCATTATTTCTGATGAACAACTGATCAACATAACCACTCAACTTCTCTAATCTCGTCATCTTTGACTACAAGTTTTTGGTACGCATCCTCGGGGAATTGGTATGATACGCCCCTGGTTTTCCTTTCCCTTGTCTTAGACAACTCGGATTCATCTCTTCCCACTCTTTTGTTCTCAGTTTATGGTAGCTCCTTATATGCTACAAGATAGCCTTCGTCAATGATCTACCTCACACAAAATCAAATAGATATCCTTAATCCTGTGCTCAACTTTGAATGTGTGCTCAATGACTCACCCACATAGGTCCATTACGATTTATAAGTTTCATACTTGATAAATCGTAACATATTGAATACAATTGCTCTTGTAGACCAAGATAAAGCTACTCGTCCTGCATTCAAACACTAACCCTCACATGTAACACATTAGTACTATGACAAGAGTTGGTTCCCCAACAATCCCTCATTATCTTCATTGAACGAATAATCAAAATACGGCATCCATTGTTCTTTAACCTCATCAGTTTTTGGGTTAAAAGGTTTTAGTTATCATCTTCGGGGCACCGGATACTACTTACAAGAAAAAGAAATTTTCATTGTGATGAGATAAATTGAAATTATATATCACTAGATTAAAACCTATTCGAAGTTGCCAACGTTATGCAAATGACGCACAATTTTTCGTATTGGAGGAGTCCCTGGTTCCCCTTTACCTATCTTAGCCAACTTGGATACTTCTTTTTCCCTTCTTTTGTTCCAAGTTTATCATAGGTCCTCCTAAACAAATAAAGAAAACCAAGAAATTTGATTGCCAACACAAATCTTAGATATCATAAAAGTATTGCCAATTTTAGCAGTTCTTGAGATGGTTTCTGGCTTTGAGATGGCAATCACCAAAAAAAAAAAAAAGTCATGCCATGTATAGCCTTCCACAATTTAGAAAAGGAAAGAAAAGAAAATATACCATTGAAAGATCCCAATCTAAACACTCTATCAGTCATATCCACACCAAGACCTAACAATCCGCGAAATATTCCGGCCCTTGACATCGTTGTGATTCCTTGGCCAATATATAAGCCATCTCGTTCAAGATAATGAGGATCTACAAGAGAAAGAACATATAAGAGGCATTATGATTCAACGAGCATATGGAACAACAAAGATAGAAAGAACGAAGTTAGGTCGTATAGAATAAGTAAACTAAGATACTGACAAGTTCCCTAAACAAGGGTTATACAACTATACAAGGACCCAAGGTTTGGAGAAAACAGATTTTTATTCATATATAATGAAATTTACGCTTGGTTTTGTAGCCTTACAAGTTTTGCAAGAGCACATTGTAACTTAAGCTAGTAAAGGTGTCACAGTGCTTTTATCATGAATAGCTAAGCTAGATTAAAATAGAGGTGCCAGGTACAAATTTGAAACGAAAAAAATTTGTACAAATAAAACTGTTCTTAGGGTCAGCAACATGTCTCAAATATAAATATTTTAAAATATATATACACCTTACATATGGAAAAATAATACTTCGAATATGAATCATCCACAACATTCTACATACAAAAAATTACCCTAATATATATCATTAAGTCAGCAATTCACTTTTAATTCGTTGTTCTAGTTGGCGTAAGGCGCGAGTCTCAAGCTGTGACTTAATACAATGAACCAAGCTTACATATTCATCTACAATCATGCTTTTTAAAAATTCACCAACAATTCAACCACTTGTCTTGTGAGGCAAATTTCTGTAACCAACATAGTTAGAGTATGACCAGTCAATTTAAAATAACACTATGATGATGCCAATGATGCTAAAAGATGGCAAAGTAGATTACATTGTTTGTATTATACAATAATGAAGAATTCAGAACATATTTTAGCAGAGTATATTCACGGAATAAACACACTTTCAATGCTCAAAGTTACAACATATGATGGAATTCAATTTTGATAAACAACAAGATCAACTCATGTATCACATTTTTAAAAACTTAACAGTATCCCCCTCCCCAAGGGCAGGGCAACCTGAGGCCCTTTCAATGATCAAGATCCACACAGCTGAACACTTGATAACTTACACCATTATAACATAATGACAACATGTTGCTTGCCTGTCTGTAGTCCTTGTAGGACAATCCCACGTGTGATCCCAATACTCCATCCACCATCACGACCAGGCTGCTCAACACCAACTGAAACTGCAACAACATCTCCTTCCTCAACATGAGCACTGCATGCTAATATACCTGGCACATATACCTACACAAATATCACAATGGAACATGAAATTCTAGTCATCGTTTTATATATTAAACATTTCATAGTAACACAATCTAAAGTTGCAGTTAAGATACATATGGTCCCTGAAGGCACATCAGGTTTTATCTTCTAGTAGTAGTAGACGCAACAGCTGTACTATCCAATATGTTATGTATTCACATTTAATAAAGACGGCCTTGACCAGAAAAATAAAGTATTGTAAAAATTCCTTGTCAATAGAAAGATATATAAACATGACAACCAAAAATAATGCCATGCTCTAAAGGCAAATGTTTGCATATAAATCATCTTTAGAAGAGTTACAAGAATGGTCTGTTGAGTGAAATTTAGTCCCATGTCGTATTGTCGTTATCTACGGTACATGAACTTCCTTTTGGGTAGCAAACTCAATAGGTCCTTCCATGGATGGCTGCTTAGCATATGAGCTTCATATGCTCTTTATAAAAGGGCGCTTATGCCCTTTTGACATGTACTTCCTAACCAAATCTACAAGGGGACGTTTGTGATTGTTGAAGAGCAAGCATAACATCTACTAATAGGATGCACTCATGAGTAGCATAGAACTCTCTCAACACTTTAAATACTCAATTAGCATGTTGTTTCTCTCTGCATGAGGCTTTCCTCCAATACGTGTGAACTTCCACGTCAGCTAACAGGAGGTCGAGTCCCTCCACTTTCACGTAGTTGATCTAAGACCAAACAGGGAGCCAATGAGTTCTACGCTTTTGGTATCATATCATCAATAACTGAAGCAAAAAATATATATATTCGTTGTACTCCTTCCAAAGAAAATATACCTCATTTTACAAAACAATCGATTCAAGGGCATATATTTAGGTTCTGGATAAAGTTGGTCTGTTTGTGGGAATGGAGGGCGTATATTTAGGTTCTATATGGCATGAGAGATAGACAGATGAAGAGTGATATTTGAGGTTAAGGGTTAGATAAAAGTAAGGCTAAGCAATGGCTTAGGGGACAGTTTGAAAATACTAACAAAAACATGAGGAAGAAAATAACAATAATACAAGAATAAAAAACTAATATATTTCAAATAGTCATATTTAGGTTCTTGTATTATTTAGTAAACAATAGCCAATAAACCTACAACAAAAAGAGAAGAAGAGAAAGAGAAGAAGAGGAAAAGGGAAGGAAGCTGAGAGAAGAACAAGAATGAGAAACCGGATACTTAGTCAAGTTAAGCAATCATAAAAAATTAATATAATGAAAGAAGTAATGAAGAGAAATATGAATGCTAAACCGTGTAATTATTAAAGTGAAGAGGATGAAGAAGACAATATAATATGTTTAACTGATGCCTACCTGAGCACCTCGAAGAACTGCCTCTGCACACTTACGGCTGACAATTACCTCTTTCGGAGGCTTGCCTTGCTGATAATCATATTGAATATCATGTGGACCTGAACCTTTCACAAATACAACATAGTCTAGCCCAGGTATCTGACATTTTATAACAGGGCTAGTTTCTGTGCTGGAACTGTGACCATTTTCAGGGATTTCAACTGCTGGACCGTGCTTATGACCAGTTAGGGATTCTACATCATCACTCATATGCAGCCTCTTATCACGTTGAATTTCCAGAATCTTCTCAATAACAGCATCAGTTGTTGTTCTCAGTGTATTTACACGTATACAAGAGTAACAAGAGGGTTGCCTGACCAATTATAAGAGCACAGAAGCGTAAATAAAATCAAAGGCTACACAGTTTGAAGAAATGTAAACCGTGCTTAAACCTATAGAAACTAAGACAACAAGTCTTAATGATTCAGGGCCTAAAACTCTAAACAAGGCAATCAAAGTCATGGAGGTAGCCTAAGTGCCTAACAAACATCACTACCGATACCAATCCCTCTCGTGAATAAAATTGTTGCACTCAGGGCCTTAGGCAGGAAATATGTATGTGGTAGATAACCCCCAAAGATTTGTGCTCAGTCAACTAGGCCTCATACCAAGTGCAAGATCCAATATTTGACTCCTCCCACAACCATTCGAGTTGACTGAAATTGATTAGCTGAGACACCTATCCGATGGAAGATGAAAACATATGTGGCAGCTACTAAAATGCCAATGTGGTTTTCAGCAGAAGTTCAGGATATAATGAAAGTTATTGAAGCTAAAGATCTAACAAATCACCAACACATCTAAAAGCTTTACATGTTAAAGAGAAACCCAATAATATATGTTACAACACTGCTCGTTTCAGACCCTAGCTCAAAGATGTGAAGGCAGATAAAATTGAAGCAGGAACAAGAGATGTAAACACACAAGCACAAATGAACATGTAACAAACGAACTTGCAAACCATCACATCATTGATATGTCATCAACCATCTAACTAGGAATGTTTAGATATTAGAAAATCGTCCATAAAGATGATATAATAATCCAAAATTCAAAAGATTTAAAACATTCCATATTTTTTATATCATTTCCCAATAGCATCACAAGACAATGTGTATTGCTTATCGATCAAAATCAAAACTTCTTTCTCAGAGTAAATTCTGAAGGGAATGGTATTATTTATATACTTTATTTATGGAAGATGAAAAGTGAGCTGGTAAGGGTATGGCAGGAGCAAAGACCACACTCCGCTTTACATAACATCCCATCCAGCTTATAACATAAACAACTATAATACTAATAAAAGGGATGATGGGATCTCCATAACAAAAAATCCTGAACTTTAAGATTCATCCCCTAACAAAATCCAAAAAATAAGTTCACCTTACACACTGCTTTCAGGCCCTCTACTTCCCCATTCCGAAAACCACCATTTCCCCCTATCTTAAATAATTTCAAATATGTCAATTGAGATCAAGAACACGTCTTCCCCCTCCACCTAAGTTCCTCCATGATTTTTTCGAATAAATACCAGAGTACCCTGATATAACAATCATTTACTATAAAACAAAAAAAAACGAAGCTTCTAATAACATCAAATTCCCTCTATCCAGAAAAAAAAAATGGCCATTTTATTCTAGACATGCTCGTATGCGGTCAATTCAATTTCGAAAGTAGCCTTTTTTATTTTCTAATCTCCAATATGTTACTATTCTTAAACACATTACCTAGTTACATATAACTTACCAAATCTATGTACAACAATAAAAGCAAACTGTGAATTTTGAAGCTGAAAAACACCAGTACATCACTCTCATAAGCCGAGTATAATGACAGAGGTTAAGGTAAGAAACTTATAAAGAGCACAAAAGGCGAGTTACAATGAAGCAAGTACGTTAGTGCTTTGGAGATGCGAGCAAAAGCTTCTGCTCCATAAGCTTCGTTGAAATGCTCTTCCACTTGAGGATTCCAACGCAAGGTTGGATTGTAGCAGTAACGCTCAGATGGATCCATCAACAGAATCTATTATTGCAGTTGCACAAAAAAGAGAAAAAAACACAATCATCAGAATTAATCAAGCGCATACAGACACAGATTGATGATATGAGAGAAAATGAACAAAATCATTGCAATTGCAGGTGGAACCTGCGACTGAGAGTGTGTTGTTCGAGTGCAGAAGCTTGTGTTGATGATGGCTTGAAGCAGAACCCTCCCTCGCTTTCCTTTCATTCATTCAATTGAATTTTAGAGAGCCAAAAGGGGTTATATGTAATAAGTTAACGTTTCCGCCTCCACACCAATTTGACCTACCAATTTTTTACTTGGATTACTTTGCTTGTATTTTATTTCACAACGTTTTATTGATGTAACGTCAATACATTTATTTTACTTGGAGTCGATTCAAATAAAATATTAATTGTTATTTGTTTTTTCTTTGAGATGTTTTAAACGCTGAAGTTTTATTTTATTATAATTTTTACAATTATTTATATTTAGATTTAGATTGTTATCAAATCTTATTTATGCTTAACACACAGTCACACACACATATATATATAGAGAGGGGGATAAAAGTTCAAATGAAAACTCATTTTTTATTGTGCATGTGAGAACAAATATCAGTCACTCGATCTTTTTTAATCCAACAACTCATATTAAATAGAGTTTTTAATTTTAAAATGCTTAGGGGTAAAAATGGAAGAAAATTTAAATACATGCCTACCATATTTGACTTTTTATTTTCTTTTTTAATTAGAAATTTTTTACCCAATTAAAGTTTAAAATAAATTATATTAAAAATTACTAATATTTTAATCAAACAAATTACATCAAAAAACGAGAATTTCGTGCTCTTCGATATGACATACATCTCGATATAGTTTTTTTGTCGTTTTAACCGTTTTTTACGTGAAATGCAATATATGTGTTATATTCATTATGAATATTTATGTACGTTTAAGTTTGTACAACGCCTCGACACCGTAAGTATGTAAGTCGACATTACCTTCTTCAACACTTTCTTCAATGTCGTAAGGCATCACGTTGCTTCAGTATCGTAACCCAACACCCATCAAGACGAATCGAGAACCTATCGAGTAATTATGTTGTGAATCGGGTAACAAAAGAGAGTGTGTCACGTCTCCACATCTTCACATGTCATTCATGTGTTATTCATCACGGATAATGTATCATTCAGGATGAATAATACAACATTCAGGGTGAATAATTCACGATTCATGAATTCGTGTATCATTCATCCTGAATATTATACTATTCATCATGAATAATGAATGAACGTTCACATTTGTTATTCATACTGAATGTGGGACATCCGGGGATACACATACATATTCATAATGAATTAAACCAAATTTTGGTTGTAAATTGGGAAACAAAAGAGAGTGCACCATGTGTCTACACCTTCACGGGTCATTCATATATTATTCATCATGAATAATGTATCATTCAGGATGAATAATGTATCATTCAGGATGAATACTGTATCATTCATGATGAATAATATACGATTCATGATAAATAATACATGAATCATGGATTCGTGTATTATTCATCCTGAATATTGTATTATTTATCATGAATAGTGAATGAACGCTCACCTTTGTTATTCATACTGAATGTGGACACCCGAAGACGTGCATTCATATTCATAATTAATATAACACGTATATAGAATTTTACGTAAAAAACGGTTAAAACAAAAAAAAAACTATATCGAAATGGATGTCATATCGAAGAGCACGAAATTCTCGTTTTTTTATGTAATTTGTTTGATTAAAATATTAGTAAATTTTAAGATAAATTATTTTAAAGTTTAAGGGGGTAAATTTTTTTTAATTAAAAATAAAAATAAAAAGTCAAAGAAGGTAGGCGTTGATTCAAAATTACAATTTTGTTCTTAATCACTTTCCAATTAATCTTATTATGTATTAACCATTGATTAGTTTTTTAAGTTTTGATCAATGGTTAAAATTTGTCCTCATGTACACAATGAAAGATGAGTTTTCATTTGAACTCACCCCTATATATATAATATATGTGTATGTATGTGTGTCTATTATGTGTGTAAAGAGAGATTTTTACGAGAAAATGTCAAAAACGTGAAAAACTAAGAAACAACCTAATGATCATTTATATGTAGAGCATTTGTATGTATGTAGAGCATTTGTATATGCATACAAGTAATTGGAGATGTTTCCTGAATTCTATTTATGTACATGTGTATACCGGATAAATTACTTCGATACACATGTGCATACCGTACAAATGCATGGTTATTATGGTGTTTCTCGATTTTTTTTGTGTGTGTTTTCCTCTAAACATGGCCCTATATGTGTGTGTGTGTGTGTGTGTGTGTGTGAGAGAGAGAGAGAGAGAGAGAGGGTGCGTGTGTGAGAGTGTGAGTGTGAGTGTGTGTGTCAAGGATCGTGTGAGAAATATAGTTAATGTGATAACCGATAAGTGTAAGAAATGATTTGGACCCTTGATTCATTTATCCTCTAAAAAAATTTACAAAAAAAAAGGATATATTTCATAATTGATTAATCCATTCACCTTCTACGCTACATGCACATATGAGTGAATCACCGCATTCATCGTCTTTCGATTTTTGGGTTGCATACACATGTAAATGGATCTTCGTAACGATTTTTGGGTTGCATACACATGCAAATGAGTTGTCGTATCCATCATCCTTCATTTGAGTTGTATGCATATGTAAATAAGTCGGCGTATTCATCGTCCTTTATTTTATGGGTTGTATGCTGATGTGAATGAATCACAATATTCAACGTCCTTCAATTTTCTGGGCTGAATCCACATATGAATGAGACACCATATTCAACGTCTTCCAGTTTTTTGGTAACATGAACATGTGAGTGAGACACCATATTAATCATATTCACGTGTGCAGAAAACCTAGAAAACATACAGATGAATGCTTGAAAACCCTAGAAAAACATACAGATGAATGCTTGAATTCCTACCCTGTATTCACCTCTACAAAAACCAAAAAAAAAACGTATAAAAAGATAAAGGCTTGAATTCCTCTGTGTATTCACATGTGCATGAACCTCATAAAACACAAGTTTTCAAATATTAACAATTGAATCCAATTTTAGCATCGCATAAAATGAAGATGGCGAACATGTGTTGCATGTACATGTGCATACAACCGTGAAGATATAATTTCAGCATCCATCTTCACCGTGAAACTCTAACTTCAGCCCTCCCACACCCCCTTCTCTGGCACCACCGACTCTGTTTCTTCTTCGGCCTCCATCCCAACTAACGCCACCTTCTGCATCTTTTCCTCATTTGAGCCTTTCGTGCTCCGGAATCACATAGAAGTAAAATGATTCTATACCAAGAACTTGAGTGATCTTCTCCATCTAAATAATCCTCACTTCACCGCCATTGAAAATGCGATAAAAGAAACGACAGTCACGAAAATTGCTCATGAAATGTTTTGGTTTGTAACAAGTCATCCCAAAGATTGGAACGTACCTTAAAAAAGAAAGAAGCAAAACTTATTTTACATAAAATCCCTTTTGTGGGATATTTACTTTGTTGTTTTACATGTAATTACTAAAATACCCTTTTAGTTTTTGTCCAAGGGGGTCCTTACATTGATCCACAATAAGGTCAAGCTACACTGAATGAAGAGGCTGATGTCTCAACAAATTTGCGAGCACCTTTGAACCATCTTTTGTCACCGGCTTGTGCCTTGCAGATATACAGTTTACCATCCGACACCGTGGCCGTGATCAGTTGGTGCTTCCCGCCTTCATCTCCATCCGCGGTTCTCGTCAACACCGACAAGTAATAGTATTGCTTTCCGCCAATCACGGGAGTCGAAGTCTCTAATATGTTTGCGGTTGCAACCGCATCTTCTTCAAACCCTCCCTATCACCATCGTGAAACCACAATCACAAGTGATTGATGTAACGGTAGAGCTTGTAAAATGAAAACATTTAGCAGGTAAGCCTCTCACTCGCATAAGAGCATCCACAACGGTGGAAGCCGAATCATTTGGCTTTTTAAAGGTGGGACCCACATGAAAAACTTGACTTATTAACTTTACAAGCAAAAACGGGTTTTTTTTTGTGGGTGGCTTTTTCACAATCCCGTATGGCCAACAAACTTTCCAAAAAGCTCTAGAAAGCTCTAGCTAGAGCTTTTTGAAGGCTTTTTGGGAGAGCTTTTTTGCCACAAAGCACCCACATAAAAAACCATTTTTTGCTTGTAACTGAACAAGCTATAAGTAAGCTTGTGAATACCATGTTTTTATTATTGTTTTGCTTGTGAAAAAAAAATTACAAAAAGACTTGCAAAGAATAGCTCTCCAAAAAGCTCCATTGAAGGTGCTCTAAGCTTTTAGCACATTCATAGTCATTCTATATGAAGTATCGTCTTGATCAAGAAGCAGAGAAAAAAATCGTATATATCTATGCATATGGCATGTAACATAGCTAGGGAATGTATATTTTGGTTGTGATCGACCTTTAAAATGACGTTGTTTAATTGAATGGAGTCCGTGTACATAAATTGTGGTCGCGGCATATGTTAAACTAGAAATATCCAAGTCTAGCCGATGTGAAATCTAATATGGTGTATGTCTGTGCTCTTGTCAGGGACGGACCTACAATGGCGCCCACGGTGGCACGTGCCACCGTATTGTTTCTCCTTCGTAAATCGTAAGGTATAAAAAATTAGGTTTGTGAAAGTGCAACCGTATCGTTTTAGAAGGTGAAACCGTATTATTTTAGAAGTGCAGCCGTACCTCATAATCAACCAAAAGAACTCTTAAAATCAACCAAAAATACCGAAAAAATCTATCGTAATCGATAAAAAAACAAACTTAAAAATCCCTCGAAATCAAGCAAAAAACTTTAAAAATCCCTCAAAACAGCGGAATTAGGCTAAAAACATATCGGGCGATATTGAACGTTTGGTGAAAAAATGAAGACATGTCGATAAAAGTCGTATGAAAAAATATGGTGAAAAAGTTTATGGGTCCGTCCCTGGCTCTTGCAAATCTTTTTACTGATGCATTCTTGTTAGCATTACCAAAATGTGAATAAACCATCCAACGAACCCAACTGGTAAGTTCGTGTTATTAATGAGAATTGAGATAAGATACAAGATCAAGAACAAGGGAGTTTACCTCAGAAGCAGTTTTGCCAAAGTAAGCTTGCTTCCCCAACAAATAGTTCAC
Organism: Arctium lappa; assembly: GCA_023525745.1. Taxonomy (NCBI): domain Eukaryota; kingdom Viridiplantae; phylum Streptophyta; class Magnoliopsida; order Asterales; family Asteraceae; genus Arctium; species Arctium lappa. The sequence continues at coordinate 84,183,596 of CM042052.1, read as the reverse complement.
CTGAAAATAAACAAGATCATGATCAAATCAACCCCAACCAGTTCTAAGTTTCTAACCCACTTGTAAAAAATTCCATATTCTTGATTTTGAGTCACAATTCTTTAGAACAATGATCAAGAAAGAAACATTTAATAGAAATTAAGCCCAAAAACGATCGATTTGATTACTTGAGAAAGGAACTCTTCTGGAGCACCATAATCAGTGATCGATTTCTTGTTGGTAGGAGTAATCATGACGGCGAGATTGCTTGTCGTATCGAAGTTGTCTTCATATCTGAGCACCTGACCAGGGTACTCTACCTCTTTGCTCGGATTCCACTTTGCTGGAATCGACAGCTTGAATCCCTCGCCGTCGTACGCCTTAAAGTCTGTATTCTTCTTCGGCTTACCAAATACATTTGCTGGCATTAACACAAATACCTTCAGGGCATATGTTATGCTTCCAGTTTCATATAACCAACAATTCGATTTTGATCAATTAGGGTGCCTTTGGCAAACATACAGGATAGGACAAGACAACAAGTTGATTTTGATCAATTAGGGTGCGTTTGGCATACAACATACAGACAAGACAACTGTTCAGCGTTTGGTAGAACATAACTGGATATGACAAAACAGATAAAATGACCAATTTACACCAATAATGAGTGGTTTATATATTTTGATTAATTTATATAATTTATTAAATTATAATACAATTTAAAAAATGAATAAAAAATAAAGAGGACATTTGATGTTTTGGAAGAGAATTGTGTTTTATTTTGACAGTAAAATATAAGTCCATTCCACCTTGTCTTATAGGGTGGGGTGGAACAACCATGTTTCATTTTGTTCCATTCCTGTATGTTCTATACAAAAGTCCTGCTAAATGTGGAAAAGTAATCCATGTTATGTTCTGTTGTGTGCCAAACGCACCCTTAAATCCAGATTCTGTACATGTTATAATATAAAATGATTATCGTAAAAGAGAAGGAGAAGTACCAGCTTCACCATATGCTGCATCGGCCGGCGAAACCTTGGTAGAAACGGCAGCAGCTCCGATGAGAACAGTGAGAGCTAATCTACGAGAAACAGCTCCGTCGGTGGTTGACGACCGGCAGACGATTAGGTGGTTGGGCTTGGTTGAAACTTGGCGGGGAGATGGGTTTGTAGGTACGATGGATAGTGGTTGGTGAGTGTGTAAGAAACAGGCTGTGGACGACGCCATTGTTGCTCGATTACAAGCTTCTGGTGAGGGAAACTGGTGAGTTTGATTGGGATCGAAGGGGGAAGAGAAATGATTGGGTTGTGTGGACGAGAATTTTGATTTTTTGGATAAGGGCTAATTATTGGCGAGACATTCGGGTCGGGTCGGACATGACCTGCCACGTCATGCATCTGGATCATTTTTATTTTGAAGAGGAGTGATTTCCTTTAATATCCTTGATACTTTTGGCGCCAAATGCCAAAACTATTTCCCTTTTTTTGAAGTTGAAGTAAATTATAGTTTTTAGTCCTTATGATTTGTTGAAAATCACTGATACATTCGTTTATTTCTCTTAGAAAACATTTTGCTAGCTTAGGCGTCATTTTGGTCTTTTTGCCATAAAACTAATATATGTTTTATATTATATATACGTACATATATAGACTTACATCCCTCTACTTTGACTCCAATACGTAAACCCTAAAATACCTTAATCAAGATTGTATCGCCTCTGAAGGGTTGAAGCTTTTTTCATGGTCTCACGATGCATGGAAAACAACATAATCATCATTGTTGATGGCTTCATCAACGAGTACAGTGGCGAAGTTGTGGACGTGAGGAGGGCGGTAACGATGAGAAGAGGGAAATTGGAAGGCACAATTGATGTAGGTCGGAGCAGAGGACAACGTGGAGGTTGGGAAAGCTATCTTGGCTTCATTATGAAAGTTCTCATACCCAAAGAGTGGAAATTGTATAACTTTTTTTTACAAATTAATAATAGATCTCCTGGTTAGTTGCTTGCATTTGTAAGTAGGGGTCATGGGTTCAAGTCGTCCCATAGTCACTTTCGTCGATTCTAAAAAAACAAAAGATGTAGAAACACATAAAAACGAGTTAAAAAACAAGAAATTTGCTCAAAGCAGGATTCGAACCCACACCCTTCAAAACAAAAAACTTTAATCCAGATACTTAAACCAAATTCTTATTATAAGCTTAGGGGTTGTTTACCAAATTTTTCATTAAGTCCTGTATAGATAAAATTGTATGTCCGAGTAAATTTGTGTTGTTGTTTACTTTTTTTTTTTAATCAACAATCTAAATGAAGGAAATGACCAATTTACCCTCAATATGTATTATGCCCAATTTGATAATGATTGCATCTTTCTACTTGTCCACATCTTTCTGAATCAACAGATGGCAAGAAATCGATGTAAAAATAAATATACAAACACATAAAAATCGATGAGAACGTCCATAGAAACAAAATTCCATGTTGAAATCGATATACAAACACATAAAAATACTAATTTTCTTAACATCCAACAAATTTGATACTAATCGAACCAAATTTGAAGCCAAATACTAATCAAACCAAAATCCATATAAACGATTTTTAACATCCAACAATTTTGAAGCCAAACCCACTTAAAAAACAATAAGATTTGACGAACCCTACAAACAGAAACCCAAAAAAGTCTGATTATTTATAAAAAAAAACCTACAAACAAAAACTCAAAAAAGAGAAATACTTTACATATTTCAACAAGTTTTTGCTTATACCAAAAAACTTTATGAATAAGAAGATTAAAACCATCCATGAAGAAATCGATATACCCTCCTAGCATTTTCAAGTGTCCAGGCTATCAAGGGGAAAAAGGCATAAATTAGACCCTGCAACATCAAGACACAACTAATAGTAGTTGTTGCTGTTAAAATTACCGAAACTCCGCCAGTAGTTACCGCAGTTGTCTGGTATTGTTTGTTGACAGGATTTTGGAGAAGTAATAGCAGTTTTAAATGGTCAATTGCCGGAGATGGAGAGGATTGTCGGAGATGGAAGATCGCTGTAGATAGACGATCGCGCGGAGATGGTAGTTGATAGAGAATGAAGGAGGCGTGGTTATTAGGTTATATGTCTAATATTTTTAATTTTTAATTTTTAATTTTTAAAGGGTATAAATGTCAAAGATGTGTCTTAATGGGGACAACACATATTTCCCTTACTTAGCGAATAAGTCGGAATTGTCTGCACGAATAAGCCAATAAGCCCCAAGTAAACACTACACACGTCTGTGCGAATAAGTTGGTTTTGTCATTAAACTCATTAACCCCCAAGTAAACACCCCCTTAGTTTTAAGAAACATAAGGACACACAATGAAACATTATGGTGACACCTTCAAGAAACCACGAAACAATTGTACGGGCCATGGTATACCCCCACATAGGTCATCCATAGGGGGTAGTAAGAAAAGGGGTGTTGGTCAAAGTAATGTTACCAGGTCCCTAAAATGGAAGGTTGTAAGGGGACTCATGACAACATCTAAATTGGGTATATTAACTTGTTTATTTAATGTATCGCACAAAAAGAGTTAGTCAGAGGGACCATGATCATAGCAAAGTGCAAATCACTAAGGGTGTGTTTGGTACAGAGATTTGAAGGCAAAGAAATGGAAATGAACCCTAATTCCCTTGTTTGATAAGTCAGAGAAAAGAAAACCTGAGATATAAATGATTTTCATTTCTCTACTTTTATTTCCCCCCTAAAATGAAAAGAAAATGTGAGAATTGAAAAATTGGATTCTCTGGGAATTGAAAAAAAGACACGAAAAGTTCCACGGTAACCCAACCAAACGGGGTCGGTTTTGGACGAAAATTTGTGTGATGCCTCGTAAACATAAAAAAAATGATCCGGAAAAAAAATCTCGTTTTGGGGTCGAGATTTTCCCGGGGCTCGGCCCGGGCTCGGGTTTTGACGGGTTCCGGTCCAAACGGGGTCGTTTTGGACGAAACTTTGCGTGATGCCTCGTGAACATAAAAAACATGATCCCGATTTTTTTTTCTCGTTTTTGGGTCGGGATTTTCCCGGCGCCCGGTCCGGGCTCGGGTTTTGACGGGTTCCGGCTCAAACGGGGTCGGTTTTGGACAAAATTTTGCGTGATGCCTCGTGATCATAAAAAACATGATCCCAAAAAAAATTCTTGTTTTGGGGTCGGAATTTTCCAGGGGCCCGGCCCGGGCTCGGGTTTTGACGGGAACCCGGGCAAACGGGGTCGGTTTAGAACGAAACTTTGCGTGATGCCTCATGAATATAAAAAAACATGATCCTAAGAAAAAAATTCTCGTTTTGGGGTCGGGATTTTCTCGGGGCCCGACCGGGCTCGGGTTTTGACGGGAACCCGGGCAAACGGGGTCGATTTGGGACAAAACTTTGCGTGATGCCTCGTGATCATAAAAGAAACATGATCCTCAAAAAAAATTCTCGTTTTGGGGTCGAGATTTTCCTGGGCCCGGCCCGGGCTCGAGTTTTGACGGGTTCCAGCCAAAACGGGGTCGGTTTTGGACGAAACTTTGCGTGATGCCTCGTGAACATAAAAAAACATGATCCCAAATTTTTTTTCTCGTTTTGGGGTCGGGATTTTCTCATTTTGGGAAAATCCCGACCCAAAAACGAGAATTTTTTTTGGGATCAGGTTTTTTAATGTTCACGAGGCATCACGCAAAGTTTCGTCCAAAAACCGAATCCGTTTGGACCGGAACCCGTCAAAACCCGAGCCCGGGCCGGGCCCCGGGAAAATCCCGACCCCAAAACGAGATTTTTTTTTCGGACCATGTTTTTTGATGTTCACGAGGCATCACACAAATTTTCGTTCAAAACCGACCCTGTTTGTTTCGGGGCTAGTTGATTCGGCATGGTAGAATCGTATACCGATGGTTCCATGGGATAAACTACTTTTTTTTTTGTTTCACTATGTTGAAGTAATTATGTTTTGGTATGATTTTGGTTGGAATGATGTTGAACTACTTTTTGATTTAATTAATGGATTTTAATTATTAATTTATGCATTTTAATTATTTAATTATGCATTTTAATTATTAATTTATGCATTAGTTATTAATTTATGGATGCAAATGATAGGTTGATATAACTCTCTGTTGAAATCTCTGTGCTTCCAAACAGGAGAAATGATTCCCTGTTACATTTCTCTACTGAATTCTCTGTGCTACCAAACAGGAGAGTCAATTCCTATTCTCCAGACCAAGGGGGCGTTTGGTTCGTTGGAATCCGCCGGAATCTGATGAAATTGGAATGATCAATTCCATTGAACAAATTTCATCCTGCTGTTTGGTTTCTAAATGAATGGAATTGAATTCCATGAAATACTTCAATCAAGGATTTGGTCATTCCTTCTCATTTTGGATGAAATTGAATTCCATTCAATTGTATTTTCTCAAAATGAAAAAAATACCCTAAAAACCCTCTTAACAAAATTAAAACTCATCATATGTGGATTTGGTCTCCTCCCTCTCTCCTCTCTCTCCTATCTCTCTCTCTCTCTTCTCTCTCTCTCCTCTCTCTACCCTCTCTCCTCCCTCTCTCTCCTCTATCTCTCTCTCTCCTCTCTCTCTACCCTCTCTATCCCCCTCTCTCTCCTCTCTTTCTCCTCTCTCTCCTTTATCTTTCTCGGCATTTAAAAAAATAAAAATAAATAAATAAAAATAAAAGAAAGGGTATTTTTGTCATTTTTCAGAATTCCATTCCAATTCATTTGCAAAACAAACAGACATATTTCAATTCATTTGACTGATTACATTTCATTTCTACCAACCAAACAGTTGGTCAAACTTGAAAACATTCCATTCCAATTCCTTCCAGATTCCAATTCCATTGACATATTTCATTCCATCAGAAATCATTTTGCGAACCAAACGCCCCCCAATTCTCTTTATCTGCAATTTCATTCTCTGCAATTCCATTATCTGTACCAAACACACCTAAAACTCAAGAGTATCAATAAATAAAGTTAAAGGACCATAGTAATATTTTTCAAAAAACTATAGGGACCAATAATGTAATTTACTCCTAAAAGTTAAAACCCTTCACTTTCTTATCTAACAGAAAACTTCCTTTTCGAGTTTTATCAATGGTGTTCGACGGCGATGGTGCTTCAAGATCCGTTAACGCGATGCGAGGAAGAAAGAGTGTTGATGTAGAGACTGATTCTTCCGGTTGAAAAAAATGTCCGCGATTTTACACGATGGTATAAAAATGTAGATCGGATGTGATAACAAGCACATTTCAATGGAAAAATTGGTTCGGATTTGTTGCAATTTATCATCAATTTCATGTCAGTTGTGGTGCTTGCTTCAGATTTGAATCATAGAGATTTTTTTATTGAAAACGTTACAAATCTGTAAAAATTTTGAAGTTGAACGTTACGACTTCCATACTCTTAATTCAAAAAATGCAGCACCTGCTTTGTGCATTCTTCTAATCGATCTAGCTTCTTGTGTTTAATATGCATTTGATTTATATTTTATATAAATTGGTAATTAATTGTTCCCTTGTATTGGTGCATTCTTATGGGAAAAGAAGCCCGTTTAAACGGCTTTTAATTAAAAAGAAGGTTGTGGAGACTCATAATGATGCTGAAAATTGAAATAATGTTGAAAATGAGATGATGTTGCTGTAAGTTTTTCTACTTTAGTTTCTGACACCTTTAGAATTTCCTTTTTAATGTTTTTTTTTTCTTTTTTGTATTTTATGGTGTTATCCACTTGATGAATATGACCTGTGCAATCTGCTTTACAGGATGGAGAATCAAACTATGATGATGATTGAGCTTCTTCAGCCTCAAGGAAGGAAGGATGCAAAAGCTGAAGTTGTAGGTGATGATGATTAGAATCAAATAGCTTAAGTTTTGCTATTTTCTTTGCGTAACTTTTGCATTTTGGGGATCATTAAATAACACTCTAATAACCGTTCATTTGTCTGGTTTACACATGTGTATAAAAATAAGGGGCTGTTTGGTAGTTGCTGAATGGTTCGGTAAATAATGATTAAGTGGTTTAGAATGATTAGAGGTCTTATGATATAGTACAAAATGAAATATAATTGTTTGGTAATTGTTCAAAATGAAATTAGGGTGCTGAATGGTTAAGGGAGACCACAATACAAAATCATTCATACGGTTTTAGAACCATTAAGAGGCAGACTTTCTTTTTGCCAAACAAGATTCATCTCTTAGCTATTCATAGGTAGTCTCTTAAATGAAACTATTAAGAGGTAAATAAACATTGAAAATGTTTCTTGATTTCTATCCACGTTACCATTTTATGCACATATGCATACCGGACAAATGAATGGTTATTAGAGTGTTCCTCATTTTTCCATTTTGCTTCTCTTCTGAAACTCGACCCAACAGTGGTAATACTCAAAGAGATCTTGATTCTATATATCATTTTGAAATAACAAACATTTGCTACATCATTTATTTGCTCTAAGGAAATGATGACACCATCTAATCTAATGCTTAAATCAATAAACTTAAAGCGAAACAGATAACATAGCCCCTCTTGTCTACCATTGCTGTGCTTTTACAGTGAGTCAGCATTCTACTGGCCCAACACAAGCCACCACTTAGTTTAATTAAGCATGCTTACAAGGTGGCAGAGGCTTGCCACACAAGCAAAGATTGTGTGCATAAGCAGCTGATGAGAAGATGTTCAATGGCCTTCCTTGTGGGATTTCTCCACATAACTTGTTTGCCCTGAAGTTAGCATGCCTTAATTGTCTAATCACCAGCAAGCTCGTCGGTATTTTTCCTCCGATTGAGTTAACCGATATATCTAGCCACCCTAACTTCGACAGATTCCCCAAACTTGGTGGAATCGTGCCCGTTATACGATTCCTAGAAACATCCAACTTCTTGAGTTGAACAAGTTTCGAGATCGTACCAGGAATGTTGCCCGTGATTTGATTGTTGGAGAGGTCAACAGACTCCAAGAAACCACCTGTTGATTTCAACAATCCTGATAGTGACCCTGAAAGTTGATTCGAGTGGAGATCCAGTAATGCAAGCCCATTCGGTAGTAAGATTTCTGATAGATTGGCCCTGAGTTGATTGTTCGACAATTTGATTCTCTGTAAGCTAGACATCTTCCGAAAGAAACCCGAGAACCCGCCTGTGAAATGGTTGTCGGATAGGTCTACAGAGGTGAGCGAATCTGGTTTTGTAAAGATCGGTAGAAACCCTTTGAGATTGCATCCTGCTAGATGAACATCCGACATCTGTCTGCTTGTAATCCACTTTGGAACGGTTCCCAGATCGAACTTATTGTAAGATAGGTCTACGGACAACAGAGAAGGGATACCATTGGATAAGGCGTCACTAGGCAAAGGATCGGAAAGTGCATTTCTAGATAAGTTTAGGTACCACAAGTTAGGTAACCGCGAGATAGATTCTGGGATTTGACCAACGAGCCGGTTGAAACTTAGAGAGAGGGTCGTAAGCGACTTGAGCTGTCCTATCCGATGTGGCACTTGTCCCGTCAACAGATTGTTGCTTAACGACAAGTCAAGAAGATTCGCCATGTTGCACAACGAATCAGGTATCTGACCTGTCAATCTGTTATTTGACAGGTCAAGAAACGTCATATTCGACTGCCGTCCCAAACTGGCAGGGACGGATCCAGAAAACATATTGTAACTCAAATCTAGATACCGCAAACTGGTCAAATGTCCCAAACCTTCCGGAAGGGTACCCGAAAGCGAGTTTCTTGCTAAATTTATCTGGAGAAGCTTGTTAAAGTACTGAAAGGTTGGAGGGATTGAGCCAATCAAGTGGTTGCCACTTAGTGAAAGGGTTTGGAGTAGAACCAATTGGCCTAAACTCGAAGGGATGGTTCCTTCGAGCGAATTATCTTCTAGAACAAGTTGGGTGAGATGAATAAGACCCGAAAAGCTCGATGGGATCTTTCCGGATAACCTCTTCATCCCACTGATCACCAAAACCTCCAAGAACTTTAAGTCACCTAAAGTAGGAGATAGTGTACCCTTCATGTAAATGCCACTAAATCTATCAGGTGGCCTTTGTAACACAACTCCAGTCACCCTCCCAGTGACTCCATCACATTGAACACCTTCCCAACCTCCTCCACAACAATCTTTACCTATCCAAGATGACAAAATTCCAGTTGTGTCCTTCAAGATTCTGGCTTTGAATCCAAGAAGTGCTGCTCTATCAACCACAGAGCAGGCTGGGGTGGTTTGGGCTTGTGAATGTATAGAGACATGGACTAAGAGAAGGATCAAGATTTTGAAAACCCATGAAGAAATCTGCATTTTTTGATGTGGGTATTGGGATTTGGAAAGAAATTGAGGTTTTTTGAAGGGGTAAAATTGGGATCTTAAAAGTCATACAAAAAGGAAAGGCAGAAAAAAGGGATTAAAAGGGAGACATGGGTTTAAAATCTATTTGTTCACTTAGACAAGAAGGTATAATGATGAAAAAGGTGGTGGAAGAATCACAGAACAATATGATATTGTTTATGGAGAATGTTTCCCTTATTTATAGGAACAACAATGACAGGACCTTAGAAGAAGAATGGGATCATAATTTGAGATAATTACTTTTAGCACCCTCAAACTCTAGCCTACTTTCTATTTCTACCCTTACGTGTTATTTTTAGCCGATATTATACATGGGAAACAAAACAAAGTTACGTTTTCTTTATCTGCACCTCCCTGTGAGTCGGTATGAGTATAAAGTGAAAATAGGGATCAAAGAAAAGCAATGCGGTTGATATGCGGTTTTGTTGAGAAGCAATGAATTTGAAAATTGAGGGGGTGAAATTGAAATTAGGAGGGAGTTGGGGGTGAAAAGTGAAAAAGTTTGAAAATTGAGGGGGAGCTTGACTTTGAATGGATTCACATGGGCGTGGTTTCACGAGTACTCCAAGTCTATGTACCCTTTTGAACGTTGGAGCGTAAAATTTCAAATTTCTTCCACTCCTTAAAACACCCAGTGATGGTAGAAACCGTAGAATAGTAAAAACATGTTTATGTATATATATATATATATATATAATATATATATTATTAGATAAATTATAAATTATTTTTTATTATTTGTATATTTATAATCATGTTGATTGTATATCTTGCTTAATTTAATCTAGCTTAGTTAACTTAAATGCTTGATATATATCTATATAGGGGTAAGTTACTATGCAACATTTTACATGGTGCAACCCATTCAACCCCTTTATCCATCACTCATTTTATTTTTATATTTTTTAATTAAAAAATGAAAATAAAATGAGTGGTGGATAAAGGGGTTGCATTTGAACACTCTCTCTCTCTCTCTCTCTCTATATATATATATATATATATATATATATATATATATATATATATTGTTTCATTTGCAAACCAAATAATTCTTACAAACTTTGCAAACAACTATATTAGGAAATAATAGATATATTTATAGATAATTAGTATGATTCATTAATAATGATTGTGATATATATGGAAGATGATAAGTTAATTCATTATGATTATGACTTTAGATTAGGAAACATAATAAAATCAGATATTTATTAGACTTGATGAACGATTAAGATTGGTTTGCAAAATTTGTACGTTGCTTGGTTTGCAAATGAAATGCACCATATATATATATATATATATATATAGGGAAAGGTTCATTTGAGAAACACTAAATATATGAGAAATAGAGAAGTGATCTTAAACCATTAATTCGGTCAAGATCGGCGGCTTTGACCGATAATTAGGGGATAATTGCTCTCATGGTCCACTCCCGTGTTCCTCACATTGTTTATTATTCGAAGGGTATTTTTGTAAATTATCCAAACGTTCAGATATGAATATCACTTTTTTTTTAGCCGTGTGTGTTCATATATGAATGCATACAAAAAACAGAAGTTCATATATGAATGTTAGTAGACGTTCATATATGAATGTTAGTAGAATGTCACTATTTTTTTGTACGTATTCATATATGAACGCATGCATTCATATATGAAGGCATGCAAAAAACAGGCGTTCATATATGAATGTCACTCTTTTTTTTTTGCATGCAGTCAATGTTTATGTAAAAATTATGAACATTCATATATGAACGCATGCATTCATATATGAAGGCATGCAAAAAACAGGCGTTCATATATGAATGTCACTCTTTTTTTTTGCATGCATTCATATATGAACGCATGCATTTATATATGAAGGCATGCAAAAAACAGGCGTTCATATATGAATGTCACTCTTTTTTTTTACATGAATGTCACTCTTTTTTGTTTAAAATTACGAACATTCATATATGAACGCATGCATTCATGTATGACTGCATGCCTTCATATATATGAACACGCGCGTGTTTTTGTCAAAGTTACGTAAATACCCTTATATTTTTGGAAGAACCGTAATTTTTGATCACCACTCAAAGCCGTAACTTTTGACCAATTAAATCCAATCTTGACCATATGAATGGCTAAGATCACTTCTCTATTTCTCATATATTTACCATTTCTCAAATGAACCAAACACTATATATATATATATATATATATATAGATATATATATATATATATATATATGGGCCTAATCAAATGAGAATTGCGTAATCGGTAATAACTGTGAGATTCAATATGAGACAGTCATTTAAGATAACAATTTTTTTTTATTAAATTAATATAAAAGAGTATTTTGATAATTTGGATTTTTTACAATTAATCAATTACCTAATTTTGTGGAAGAATTGATTTCATTTTTTTTAGGTTACCCTATTATTATGGAATATATTATTTTGAAACACACGATCAAATCCGGCGACTTACACCCCCGGTGATAAAGCTCAATCTCGGTGACAACCGAGATGTTATCCGCACCGCCAGTCTTCTCGGTATCACACTGTGGTATCATATATGTATAATCGTGAAATCACACTATATGACAATGTATCACAGTGTGGTTTGTATCACAATATGTATGGTTTGTATGTATTTTTTGAACAGTGTCGATGTTTTTTAGGTATCACAATGTATTTTCATTGTTTACAAAATATATCACAATTTGTCTTCGTTGTTTTACGAAGTGTATCACAAATTTTTTATTTATTTTCATTATTTTTGGTGTTTACGAAATGGTATCACTGTGTGCATCATGTGTTCGCCGTAATAATGTTCGTCGGAGAGAGAAGATTTATAAACTACCTAAAATACCCTTTAATTAATATTTTAATTAAAAATTACCAAAATTATTGATTTCCTAATTTATTCTTTGATTTATGGTTAATATTGGATCTCACGGTTATCACAGACAACCGAGTTCTCCCTTAAATGCTCCCTCTATATATATATATATATATATATATATATATATATATGTAATTTAAATTGAAAGAGAATGATATAATTCATAGATAAATGTTGAGACTTGAGAGTGGTGTGTGATGCATGTATAAAAGGAAGTTGCAAATAAATACATGCGTATGTGATGATGATATTTACAAAAATCGTTATGGTTCTTCAAAACCGTAATTTGTAACATCATCCATTTTTACATGTTAAGATTTTTTTGTTGAAAACGACTTAACATTACGTCTTTTACCAACCTTACTATTATGGTTTTAAAAATAGTATAGACGTTAAATGAACGTTATTTTATATACAAAATGTTCCATAAATAAGACGAATGATCGTGTGAGAAGTTTGGTTAATGATAAGAAGCGTGAGAAAGTGGATCTGAACCATTGATCTCTTTTAATTTCAAGCCTGGTTTAGAAGGGAATTGATTTGGTACATCTCATCCTAATTATGTGCGTTCATTTATCATCGAACCAATCAAGTGTTCGTCATGTAATGGTGGATTTGAGGAGGAAATGGAAAGTGTAAGAAGCGACCACCACTGCCGCCGCCAGGAGAGTGATCCTGAATGTGATCGTGCACTCTCGTCATGGGCTTTGTTCTTGCTCGGCAGCAACCCTCGTCGTCGCCGAAAATTTACTCAGGTTGAGTTTGAGGAGAAGGAAGAACACCGCCATGATTCTGTCGAATGAACGTTATTCTACATATAAAATGCTCTATGACTAATGTACCAAGACATTTGTACAAACCACACAAACCATTATATTAGAAAATAATTGAGATATTTATGGATAATAATCATGATTGAGATATATATGGAAGAGAATAAAGTTCATTTATTATGATCATGACATTGGTTAAGGAAACAAAATAAAATTAGATTTATATATATTTATATTATTAGATATATATATTTATTATGATAGACGACTGAGATTAGTTTGTAAGTTTATACAAATAGAGGTGGTTTGCATTTGATCGCTCCTCTCTCTCTCTCTATATATAAATTTTAAGAAAAAAAAGTAACAATTACATTAAGGATATAATCACAATTTCCATATAAACACACGAAGCTTGTAGGACAATAAAATAATTAGAAATATGTTTTAATACAAATTTGGAATTCACAATGCACACATATTTTTCATGACTAAAATTTTTACAAAAATATTTCTCAAGTATATTTATACTATTGATATGTCTTTGTTGGTCTAAACTAGGATGACAACCACATCAAAGTATTTGCAGAATGGGGGAGGGCAGGGGTTAATATAATACTAAATACACAAGTTTTTCAACATTTAATTCTTATTATTAAAGAAAAAAAAATCACAGATTATTGTAAAATAAGGAAAGGTAAACATAACTCATAATATATTCTATTTGAACCAACAAAAATTGTCTAGTATAGAACTTTCAAGAACACCCATGAGAAAATGAACACAAAACTTTCTTCTCTTTGGGATGGGAAACCGTAAGAACTCGAGTAAACTCGTCCTTGATCTTTAAAAAATGTTTTTTTAGTCCTTGTGGTTTGCAACTCCTTTCGCTTTTAGTCCCTGAAAATATTAGTTTTTGGGACGAAAATGGAAAGAAATTACAAACCACAATGACCAAAAAAACAACTTTTAAAATCAGGGACGAAAATGGTTATAAACAACAAACCACAAGGGCGAAAATCGTATGAAATTCTTGCAAGTAGAAAATCAAAATGGAACATTTGGTTGATCGTTTACACAAAGAGACACCACACAGATTTGTTTCCGAAATTTATATAAAATCAACCAATCACAAATTAAAGTTTTATTTTTAGAAACAGAAGAGTAGATAAAAAAAAATGGGCAATTTAACTTGCAAAGAGTGCAAACAACATTCTACAACAAATTTAGTAAACAAGACAGATTTGTGCTTTGCCAGGGGTACTTTGGTAAAAATGCATACATCACTCTTCAACCAAGTATCTATTCCTTCTAGCTCCAAATGCCAATCTCTGCAAAAAAACCAAAAGGTCCACAAAAAATCAATAATGTACATTTTAAGCTAACATTTCTGACACCAAATTTGCCTTTCATGCTTTTTGGGATACTTACTATTTGAGCCTAAATATATTTTGCAAAAAGTGTCGTTTTACTCTTTTGGATAGATGACAGGTCTGCATATATCTCATTCTGACCCACCTTCAGGTGAGATATAATGGGCTCGTTTGATTTTGGTATTTACCTAATGGTCCAATCCCTTCTGCCAACCTTTGGGCAAAAATAGATGGCGATTCCACAATTTTTGTCCACAAAAACGGTATTGTATCTCAAGGCTCGGTATATGTTAAAAGAATTTCACTTTTTCCCGGAAAAATGGCACTTTTGGTACATAGGAAGGGACTGAATATGACAGGACAAAAACTTGTTGTCCAACATTTGGTGCGAAATTAGACCGGGACAAAGACTAGAGTGAGACAAAAATGCATATTTCCTGTACCAACGAAATAGATTGAACGAAAACCGGGGATATGAGACAAGACTGGTAAATTACTAAACTACCCATGTGAAATTAAAACCCTAAAACCTTCCACAATTCTTTCACTTGCTTACTTCACTCTCACCCGTCCAGTAATGTCCATTTAGTCCGTCCATCTACGTACCAAACACACCCTAATGGACAAAAGGTGACCGAGACACAGGGTAGAATAGCCAAGTAAATAATCTAAGGATAGAGTGACCAAAAAACAGCTTACTCAATAACACAAGAACCAAGCAAATACTAGGAATGCTACTTATTTAGAAATTGTAAAAGACAAAAAAAAGAAAATAAGTAATGGTAATTAGGTAGTACTTACAGAAAATATTTGGGAGTAAGCTTTTAGTCCCGTAAGAAAACGAATATAAGTTGGTCTTGTTGATCCACTGATCGGTATGGACCTGATATTCGGGACAAGGTACTCCGCAACCTGTACATACTCAACATTTCATACAGAAGCAACCCGAGTAAGCCAATATGTAATTAAGGAATATGAGTAAAATAAATTGGTCACAATAATTTACTTATTTTTATGTCTTAATATCTTTATATTATGGCAAGGACAAACTGGTCAAATCACTTAATTTTTGTCTGAAAAGTAAGACTATTAGGGGTTGTTTGTTTTTTGAAAAAAACCTCTTAATGACTCTTAAGTCTGAATCGTTCAGACCTTTTTACACACCACCTCTTATTAATCATAACTAAAATAAGACTTCTGACTTTAAACCTCTTAAAAAACAAACGGCACTTTAGACAACCAAACCAAACCAAATGAACCCGATATATGATATCCCACGTGCGATGGGGTCCGGAGAGGGTAAGATGTATGCAGACATGACCTTACTCCAAAGATAAGACTAGTAGATAAAGGGTTGTTAATAATAGCGACCAAACAAATATTATTTTCAAGAAATGTTACCTCGTCTGCTGGTTCTGCTAAGACATTAATGAAAAACTTGGCCTGCAATAAAATGGATTTTAATTTGCAGGGAGAAAACATGTAGATGAGGGAATAAGAATAATATTACGGGACGTTTGGTTCACATAATGAAATTTGATGGAATTGGAATCCATTGAAGGAATTTGACCTTGAAGGAATTGGAATGGAATTTAATTGAATTTGACCACGTGTTTGGTTGGTAGGAATTTAATTCCTTCACTAAAACCAAGGAATGATGAATTCCTTAATTGTGGAATTCAATGCAACTGGAAGGATTCCATCACTTTCATTCCGTGAACCAAACATGGACTTGGAATTTGGTCAATGGAATTGGCCATTCCAATTCCAATTCCTTCAGATTCCTTCCAATTCCATGAACCAAGCAGCCCCTTAGTTAGCACAAATCAAACCTGCTTTGTGTTGGCACCCGACATGAGGAGGTCCGTTGTAACCATTCCTGGCTGCAAAGCGGATTAGCCGGAAAATGGATTAGAGAGAGGAAGTCCAATTTCAAAGAGAGAGAGAGAGAGAGTACTAGACATCCAAATAGTGACCTTCTATGTAAAGTCGCTTTTACAAACTAACCTTCTAGTGATTTATCAAGATTTTACAGGGATGGGGTGTTTTACACCAGGGGCAAAGGCAAGGTGTTCAGCACCAGAGGCATGTCATTTGAAGAGTATTGAGTTAAAAATAATCTTCTGTGCATGAATTGACTTTTCTCATTGGAGGGATCTTTACAATTTTTCCTGAATAATTGTATTGATGGAAATGAGAAAAGAAAGTGTATCCGCATAATATAGTATCAGAATTTTTTAACTTTTATATATCTAAAAACGATTCTCTTACATATATAGGGTTGGTTTCCGGTTAGAATGGAAGCTAACGTAAGAAGAGATTAGAACCCTTAGATCAATTTAAATGATGATCAACGGCTGGTAAGTTTAAGGGGCAGTTAACCACAAGGGTTGTGGCGTACTGGTTAAGGCCTTGGGGGATGTGGTGGAATATCCCATCTGCCCAGGGTTCGAATCCAGGCGTACACAACAATTGTGGTCCACTGAGGTTTAATCAGGGCTGATGTCTTACAGTCATAATTTGCCAAGGGATTAGTCTAGGTATAGCCTAGGACACCCATCCCAAATTTTTTTTAAGGGTCAGTTATGTAATTACTGAAAAATCCGAAGGCAAATCCGTAAGAAAATCAACGTTGTATCCGAATTCCGAACAAGTATCCAAAATGTTCATGATTCTGATGTCCAGGCTGTTGATCCTGACGCCGATGTTCGGGCTGATGATCATGCTCTTCAGGCTGCTAATCCTGACGTTCCCACTGATGCTAACGATGTTGATGTCGCTAATCCTCCCTCCGTACGTCGCTGATGTTCCTGCATCGACCTCCTCGGTTAATGTGTTTTGAATTGTGATGCTCCGTTTACTTTTAATCTCTTGTCTTTACTATTAATAATGGTCTTCACTTATAATAATGTTTGCCTTTCCTTCTAATGAATTGTGATGTGATTAGTTTCCTTCTATTACTTTCAATGGATTGTGAATTTGTGATGATATTCTAAGAGTAGAAATTACATATCAAAGACAACACATTATATCACAAATTCACAATCCATTGAAAGTAATAGAAGGAAACTAATCACATCAAGATTCAGAATCCATTAGAAGTAAAAGCAATCATTATTAAAAGTAAAGACATACATTAAAGCTAAACCAAGCATCACGATTCAAAACACATTAACTGGAGGAGGTCGATGCGGAAATATCAGCGGCTTGCGGAGGGAGGATTAGCGGCAGTGGCAACATCAGCGACGGGAACATCAGCGTCGTTAGCATCGATAGGAACATCACGATTAGCAGCCTGAAGAGCATGAACATTAGCGGGAACATTGATGTCGTCATGATCAACAGCCTGACATTAAACCTATGATTGAATTGCGATAGTTGGATACCCTCTTCCTATAGCTATGACTGGCAACCCCTATAAGTCAGTTTTTACTCCCGATCATGAACACTTTGGCTAATTGATCGGAATTCAGATACAACGTTGATTTTCTTATGGATTTGCCCTCGGCTTTTTCAGTAATTACATTACTGCCCCCTTAAACTTATCAATCGGTAATCATCATTAAAAATTGATCAAAGGGATATAATCTCTTCTTGCAGGTGTTAACTTCTCAAATGAGATAAATAGTGAAACAAGGGCCTCATTATGTATTTATGCTAAAACTGGTTGGCTAACCCTTGGCGCATTCATTATGAGTGTTTGGGGTTAAAATAGTACTAGCTATTGTGTAGTAGGGAGGTTATTGCAGCTGTTTTTCAAACTGTAATGGTTGTATCCCCTTATTACAAGACATATTTGGTTGGGTATGTTTTAGTTAATGAAAAGTTCGCCTTCGTATGTTAAAGTGTGCTTTTATGATTAAGAGTGTTCTATGTTAAGTGAGATGTTGAAATAGAAGTATCATTTGAGATATCTCCATATTAACAATTTTAGTACATAAAGATGTAAGGACAATTATTGATAGCAAAGAGGAAGAAAACCCTATGGTGCAAATAAGCACTGTCAACAGCCAAGGTCAAGGCAGGGGAAGAGGTCAACTGAAGCAAGGAGACTTGAACTGTATGTGTCTAGTGTTCTGGAAGCAACAACTAGGAAGTTTGTTCAAAAATATGAAACCAACCACATTTCAAGAAGCAGTGGAAGCGGTGGGACTTGGGAGTGAAAGAAAAAGAGAAAAAAACTAAGACGAGGAAAGAGACGGTATTAAGAGAAAGTGGGAAATTACTCGATGTCAAAAAATTGTAAACAGTGATGGGAGACATTTTGGGGTCTGGCACAGAATAATATTTGTACAAATATGGAAAGCCAGGACACTTCACACAGGAGTGTAATTCTACAGAGAAATCTTGTTATAATTGTGGGTTGTCAGAACAAGACGACATATGAAACGAAGGATGGCGTACCAGGAGCAAAAGCTAGAGCCTTGCAGAAAGCAACAGAAAGAGAAAGGAAACAAATGTGTAATAATGTTATGTACCTTCATAAGTAGTGATGTAAAGATTGACGTGTTATTGCATTATGCTGTTAAGAAGCGTACAATAGATATAACCATTAGAAGGCAAGAAGTTAATGATTAGTCGAAAATGAATCAACTAAAGCCCCCATATTGATGAAAAGGTTAACATAAATTGGTCAGCCAATAGTTAGGTTAGGGTATGATAGAAGCTCGGGTTAAGCTTTGTATAATCATTGGGCCCTCTATCTAACAACTTAAGCAACATAACGGATGGATTTGAGTAAAGGATAATTAAATTAATTGCATAAAAGAACTAACATAATACAAAAAAGAGTAGATGTACATTAAACATGACCCAACCCACCACAATCCCTATTTATTGTTGAGAATTCATATATGAAAGAGAAGCACAACATACCGACAAGTTATGAACAACAACATTGCTTACTTCTTGCATCCGCAGCTCCGCCTTTAGGAAAAATTGAAGAGATTGTTTATCAGAGTTGATACACACACATATACAGCTACAAATACACCCACCCGAGGGACCTCAATTATCATGCTTCAGTATGTGATTTACAACTGAAATAAGATACCAAATAGAACAAATTCAAAAAGGTGGTTAGGTACCACTGGGAGAATTTTATTCAGGTGCCGACCAGTTTGAACTGATATCATTGTCTGGTGAATTTCCCAAAAGCAGCATCTAAACCATCAAGTTTCCATATACATGCCTCAATTATTAGTACAATTAGTGTGTACCTAAGCATTCTTCTTAATATCCATATTCATGGAATGAAATACAAGGAAATAGAAGCATATGATTTTATTCGATATGCAACTTAATCAAATATTTCTGCTAGGCAGCCTCATGACTGAAGTGGTTCATACAGAAAAGCTTCACTAATCCCGCTCTAAAATAAACCACAAACTCTTTTCCCCATTTAAACATGTTCACACAAGCTCTTGCCTACACTTGCAAACCCCCGTCCCACCTCACCTCCCCCATAGGGTAAAAAGCATCAAAATGTTGAAAAGATTTTATCTATGCGGGTTGTATAAGATTTTAACTAACAGATATGAATGTCAAAGTAGTTTTCTGTTTTCATGTTTGTCAGTTTTCCTTACATGTTGAGTGTATCATTACAGATTGAAGCCAGCATAGCCACTAAATTGTGCTAACACAAACAAAAAAGTCACATAGGAGTCAAATCCGTCCTGAACATGTCAAAAGAAGCCAAAAAAGATATTTGTGAAAATAAATTGATAGATTATAATGGTGGAAAGACACGTAAAAGATTAAAAGGGTGAAATTGACTTTTTTTTTTTTTTTGGGGGGGGGGGGGTCAATTGAGAACACAATACAAGTAATAAACAATATACAAAAACAAGTTGCACTTATTGCCTGTAATGACTTTGTCAAATGTACGACACTGCGCTTAGTTGCCCCATATGCAGCAAACCTGACAAACAAAACAATGTAAGAAAGATAGGCCAGGCTTGGAGGTATAAAAGGCAAGAAGTTTATCAATGACATATAATCAATTAATCATACAATGGAGGTTAAGTAAGAGTACTATTTTAGCATTGCAATTGGTGTGAGTTAGAAGTACGTTATTTGGGTTTATAACATTTTAGTGTATTACTTTCCAAGAACAACCTTTTAATGCATTATTTGGGGAAGCATTCTTGTTAGAAAGAAAAAAGCTAAGCACACATACATACAATCAGAGAACTGGACCAAGAGGAGTGGAATCACAAAAGGCATAGAGAAAATAATTGGGCTCTATATTGTTCATATAAAAATCAAATTATCATGTGGGCGTAAGAAAGAAGAATTACAAAGCACACCTGGGGGTTGGTCTTCCATCAGAACCTGCTCCATCAATATTGAATATATGCCCCCCTCTAGGCTGGTTGAGCATCATTTTCATTGCCTGTAATACAACCAAATAAGGAAAAGTCTGACCTATGGCAGTTGGAGATCAGTACAGAAACAATTACCTCTCGGCAACAAATCATCAAACCAAGTGTGTTTGTAGTGACAACTTCTCTGTCAATCGAACAGTGAATGTAGATATGAAATAACAAAATCATAATTCTAGTAGTGTTGAAAGAAAAAATAAGCTCACATAAGATCCTCATCTGAAGCCTCAGCCAGAGGTTTATAGCTATATGCATTTGATCCTGCATTATTAATCTGCATCCATCCAAAAGTACTCTAGATTCAGGATGACCATTATGCAACATGAAGGATATCTATCGGACCAGAATCATTAAATTACTGGACTGTCTTGTCTGACTGAACCTTGCTCAGTTTTCCATGATAATTGTAATTGTAATTTTTTACGTAACCTGTCCCAGTTTAGATTAAAATGTTGAGTTCTGCTGCTCATATACACCAATCTCGAAGTTCAGTTATATTTGATCAAACTTCGCCCTAGAATTTTTTTATTTAATCCAGTTACACCGTTTTATCCATTAATAAACAATCAGCCGCATTGTTCTACTTCCTATACTTCAAAGTAACAACAAATATAATTGATAAGGATACATCTAAGAATTATAATTATTGAAACTGAATGAAATGGTGATGAAAGCTCCAAGTACCCATATATCCACGTATTGGAGGTTGTCTTGTGCATATTGAACTAGATTTTTCACATCATTCCCATCCCGAACATCACATTTCGTACCCTGCATAGAGAAGGGAAATGTATAGAAAGAGTTATTGTATGTAAGAGCTTCAGAAAGGAAACAACAGTAAGACATAGGAATGAAGAAAACATTGGATGGAAGTATCTCTAGGTACCCACACATGCTGAACCCCGAATTCCGCCCTTAAAGTCTGGAGAGCAGATTCAACCCGTTCAGCTGTACAAGTTTCATTAATACATCAAAAAAAAAAAAAAAAAACAACAACAACAACAAACAGACCCTGTAAATCCCACACAGATAATGCATAAAAAACAATGCATCATTTTTTACTGAAAGTAAGACTACACTAAAGATTGCTAGTTCTCGTATTTTATTCTAAACCTTTTAAAAATGACAGCTATGCATGTGATTAAGTTCTTTCAACAACAATAGGATGATAGCCTAGTGGTGAAGCCTCCCCTTTCCAGTGCAAGATCATAGGTTTGACCTTTGAGTCACATCTCCAGATCTCCTCTCCAGCAGGAAAAGAAAACTAACAGCTTCAATAATTGAATAATTCACAAGCATAGAAGCACAACTGTTAGACCCAGCAAGCTCTCCAAAACCATAAATTGCATAAACACAAACTAGACTACAAATTAATTTGAACACCGTGAAAACTGCTAGAATTTCCCCTCTCCCAAATGCTTAATGGATAATCAGATTGTAACATATAAAGCAACATCTCCTAGCCTCGCTCCTTATCTCAGATGAGGTAAGATATCTGTTCTTCATAGCATTATACGTTTAACATGAGTTTAGCTGTTTTTGAACTTCTCAGCATGAGAGAGAGAGATATAATCGGATGCTGATGTTTCACATTTGAACATGCTTGTACTTACCAGACCTTGAGCATATTAAGACATTGTCACCTGCTTTCAGAAACTCTTTAGCTAAGGCGTAACCTATTCCTGGAAACAGAATTTGAGCATGAGCAAGAAAACTAGAATTTATAAATAAGCAACAAGTCATATCTAGATATCAACAATCATCCTAGTATAAACATTGTTCGCACAAAGGCAGAGACCATTAGGATGCCCCTCTTTTCATTGATTATGCTCTAAATGCAAACCCCAACTCATGTAAGACAATGATTAATTTTTGAATTTGAAAAGTAAGCTGTGGACCTTTTCAGCAGCCATAGAACTGGACCTCATACTGGGGCACTCTACTTAAAATTCTAACATGGATTCATTTCGACATATGTTGAACTATGATATTAGCAAATAAATACCCACTCCATCTGGAGAAATGCAACACTTATTTTGGGTTGCCGCAAGAAATCAGAATTTCCTTTTTCGATAAGGTTATAAACCTACTTTGCTTTTACCCTTTAGTTATCATTAGTTTTATATTTCAATTCGTCCTTATTACGGGGTATGTAAGATAATTTGATCAACAGTCAAACATTTTAATGAATCTAAACGTTGCATTTTTTGGGGGCCGAAGGAAATATTATATTAGGTTACTTTTGAAATATACAAACATATTGAGAAAGTCAGCACAAAACCTCTCTAATCGGTACATTTTACACGTATATCATACCTTCCCTCTTAAAACTTATGTCAACTGAAAAGGCAAGAATTTTTGTAAGTTCTCTGGTGAGTAAATACTACTTTCAGTTTGGCAACATCTTTCATTATACCACAGTCTTCTTTTTAGGTCAAATCAGCAGCTAGTTCCTTCACAATTTGATTCAGTATATCTTGTTCTTCTCTTTGTTGCTTGTTAGGACCTAGACAGTCTTTTTTAGCTGCAGGAAGCAGCAGTCAAAAGCCTGTTCCCTTACAGAGTTCTTGCTAAATGTGACTTCTAGGTTGCAATGTCTAGTCAACTCAAAAGGTTTTCTCTCTAGGTGTATGTATAGGCTAATTGACTTGTGTTCAACAGAGAAACCATATAGGAGGACATGATGTGTAAGAAGCTGTTTAGAGATGAAACTGCAGTTTGTGAGCACTACAGTGTATTATTTCCTGAAGATGACTAGCATTCAATTTTTACCGAATCTTTCTAGTGAATTCAGTGCTGTTCTACTTTGCCTAGTGCATTATTTTTCACCTTTCATCAGTGCTACATTAAATCTGTCAACATCTCATGATAATGACTCGAGTGATCTTCATATTTCATAGGCAACTAGGAATAGATATAAGCATCACTAATGAACATTAAAGTGGAAGACCACTTTGAGCGTGATCCATTAAAAATTTGGCTTAGATATCTTTTTAGTTGTTTCCACTTTTGTTCATCAATAATCCCAAACAATGACAAAAATCATTCAACTACAAGGTCACACCCTTTAGGACCATATATCCATTTTTTGTCGGCTAGCAAAGTCCAAAAACAAAGTAATTGAACAATTTCCATTTTTCTTGTTTCAAAATACAACATTAAAGATTTCCCTTCCTGTAATTTATAACCAGAATAAGTAAACTGACCACAAAATCTCATAGCAAAAAAAACCGAATACAAGTTCCGATACCAGAGACTACATGACACCTTTAGCCCAACTAGTCCACCATGAAAAGCTCCCATCCACATGGCTTGAACAAATTTAGACCTTTTGGCAAGTTGCCCATTGCCTTACTAGGCTGTGTGATTCATCATGAAGCATTACCTACTAGACCAACTCCAAGAAGTTAGCCCTTTCTTTAGTTAGTCTTGATCTTTGAGAAACGAATAGTTGTAAACGCACATTCTAGGGTGGATTAATGGTAAAGATGTCTCACATACTAAAAAGGGTAAACCCATCCACTTCACTGGTCCCACGGTCATCATGGGGATCCCAATTGGCAGAGGAGTCCAGCCTCGAACCCTAGACCTCACAAATGGATTACACCCACACCTCTACCGCCGGACAGATAAGCGGGACTCACTAATTGTGTATATAAGTATATTCAATTATGTGTTTACGTATTTGTTACGGAGAGAGGATAGAGAAAAATAGAATGAACTGAACTAGATGGAAGAGAAATACCCCATTCCATTATTTTCTAACAATTTGCATCGAATTGGTAAAGGCAATAAAAAAAGAAACCACAAATTCCTTCAATTCATATCTGAAAACCTACTTAATCTGTGAAATCATCAAGTAAATAGACCTATTTCCTCAGGCAAACATTAGAAACGAAAATCAAACCTTTAGTGGAACCGGTGATTAGAACATTGAAAGGAGGAACCATCGGTTGAGATTTCCCCGGAGAAGAAGAGCAGATGAAAGGTTTTGAAACAAAGGGTTTTTGGTGGAATCGAGTAGTGAAAAAACCAAATCCTCCGGTAAAGGATAGGTAGAGGTGGTGCTGTGGAAGAGAAGAGAGAACGGAACGACAGCATAGTGATGGTGAAGGTGAAATTGAGCAGTTGAAAATGGAAGAAGAAACAGCAGGTGCTGCAGTTAACGCCATTGAAGAAGTGGAAGAGAGCAGCTCCGGTGCTCTGTTTTGGTGGTGGTAGATCGATAACAAGATAAAAAACCGTTTCCTCCCTCCATACAAATAAAAATGATACAAAATGTTTTCATGGTCAATGTTAAAACAAAATAATATACTTGATTACATTGTAATTATTGGTTACCTTAAAAATAAATTGTGTTGTCACAAGTAGTTTGTTGTTATGGTTTTCTTTATTTTATGTGACCAAAAGATAATCGATTAAAATTAAACATAAATATATGTAATGAATGAGTTACATTTAACGTAAGTTTGTGTAGTGATAAGTAGTTTATGACCACGGTTATAGTAAAAATGCTCTAATACTATAAAAGTTAGATACGTTTATAGCTACGGTTTTTAGGCTATGGCTATGGTTTTTCATTTGATATAGTGACATATTTTAAACGTGGCCAAAAGGGTATCAATGATAACGGGAAAATAGGCTACGATTTAATTGACTGAAAAAACTGTGGCCAAATGCCTATGGACATGGTTTTTAACCGTGGCTAAAAGGGTATCAATGGTCACGGAAGGTCTTAAATTTGAGTTCAAAATAATTTATGTGCACAAAAATCTGAATGTTTAACAACAACAACAAAAAGTTGTTATATCAACTTTCGATATGCACTTGAAAGAGAACCTTCTTCTTTTCTCTTTCAATGTGTACTTGAAAGATAACCTTTTATGTGATTGCTTCAGAGTAAATTTGACGTCAATATCTGAGAGTTATCTTAATCTCTCAGATCAGAAAGAAAACAATTTTCTTCTCTCTTTTAATGTGTAAATTTGTCACCCTCACATAGTTTAGGATAAAGATCTTATGTCCTAGTTTTCGCAATATATCTGTAGTGTCAGGTTTGATCGAGAAGATCAGACCTCTCAAGCCGAAGCACTTCGTGATGAGAATCTTAAAAACAAGGTGATGGTAAAGCAACACCTACTCTTGACTGAAGATGGTCGTGGGGTAAAGCTTTTCAAAGGGCAAGTATGGGTACCCAAAGTCGGGGGTAATCGTGAACTACTCCTCGAAGATGCCCATAAGTCCAAGTATTCAATACACCCGGGGATTACAAAGATGTACCGGGATTTGAAGCTCAACTATTGGTGGCCCGTCATGAAATTGGATGTGGCAAGTTACGTGGAACGGTATGTGACCTGTCTTCAAGTTAAGGCCGAATACCAACGATCGTATGGGAGTCTCTAATATTTGGAAATACCATAATGGAAGTGGGAACACATCACCATGGACTTCGTGACCAAATTGCCAAAGACTCTAAGAGGTCACGACACCATATGGGTAGTGGTGGATCGGTTGACCAAGAGCGCACATTTCCTAGCCATGAGAGAGACGCTCTCAATGGACAAGTTGGCAAAACTCTACATTGATGAAGTCGTTTCGAGACATGGAGTGCCCTTCTCCATTGTGTCGGACAGAGATAGACGTGTCACTTCCAATTTTTGGGACGACCTTCAGAAAGAGTTGGGCACACGGGTGAAGTTGAGCACGACCTACCATCCTCAAACCGACCGTCAAAGCGAAATGACCATCCATACCCTTGAGGATATGTTACGGTTTTGTGTTATTGACTTTGGCGGAAACTGGATTCTCACTTACCTCTAGTGGAGTTCTCCTACAACAACAGTTACCATTCTAGTATTGGTATGGCTCCGTTTGAAGCCTTGTATGGCAAAAAATGTCGGACTCTAGTTTGTTGGCTAGAGGCGGGCGAGAAACAATTTGTCGGACCTGAAATTGTGTAAGAAACCACATATAAGGTTAAGAGGATTCGGGAACGCTTGAAAGCGACCCAAGACCGGCATAAAAGTTATGCAGATAAGAAGAGGCGACCGGTGGAGTTTTCAGGTGGGCGATCGTGTTATGCTCAAGGTGTCGCCATGGGAGGGAATTATCCATTTTGGAAAACGCGGGAAGCTGAGCCCTCGTTTCCTCGGGCCATTCACAATAACCAATCAGGTCGGGCTTCAAACCTACCAATTGGAGCTTCCACCCGAGATAAATGGAATCCATAACACATTCCACGTATGCTACCTACGGAAATGCTTGGCAGAGGAGGAGAGTGTCATTCCTCTATAGGAGATAAGAGTGGATGAGGGTAACCGTTGCATTTAGGAACCCGATGCCATTCTAGAGAAGAAATCTAAAAAACTTCGTCACAAGAAAGTCACAATGGTTAAGGTTCAGTGGAAGCACCACCGGGGAGCCAATGTGACATGGGAAGCGGAAGAGAATATGAAGAGAAGATACCCCCACCTATTTGGATGAGCATCGATTTCGAGGACAAAATCATTTCCAAGTCGAGGAGAATTGTAACACCTGGAAAATATGGTAAGCAAAATATTAAATTTTGACTTGTATTTGCCCTCATGAACCATATTTAAGCGCATTGTTTTATGGTAGTATGATCGTGCACATCGGGGGTTATGTCGGTTGTGAAAAAGTGAAATTTCGAAGCCCGAGAGGTCTGGGGTGACAGTGCCATGCGACAATGACATGGCCACTGTCGTCGAGGGTCAAAGTCGCGACCATTGAGGAAGCCTCAGTACATATGGCACAACAATGTCTGACGATAGTGCCTGGGTCACTGTCGCCTGTCATTCTCGCGAAACCAGTACCCCGGGCACCCCCGAGCAGGCAACTGTGCCTGGCGATTATGCCAACGGCACAGTCGAATGGGCAATGTCACCGACGGATGCAGACCCTTTTAAACTCAACCTCTTTCATCCCTTTCATTCATTACTTCAATTACCTCCATTCCAAAACTCTCTCTTCCCTAAGTACTCTTAGAAATCGACTTTTGGAGCATTCAAGTATCATCCATCCTCATTTATTGCAAGATTCTTGGTGCTTTAGCAAGTTGGAAGCTAGGGATAACCACTCATCATTCTCCTTTGTTGTCATCTCTTCAAGTAAAGAAGTTCTAGGGTTTAGGGTCTTCATCAAACCTTATATTGTGAGTTCATCCTTTCTTTTTCTATAAACCTTTCACTAATGTTCCTTTAAAAACCTTTGCATCATTTTACTTTATTTGGCTACTTGACTTTTTAGGTCAAAATTAGGGTTTTGTTATACTTGAGATATTTTGAGATGTGATGATATAAAATGGTTGAAGGGTTGCAAATAATGATTTCTTAAAATTATATGAGTTCTTGGAACCCAAATAAGCATTGTGATGAAAATGGATTTATGAATGTGTTACACCCTCAAATCTATGAATAACAACTAATTTAAAATTTTCTAAATACACCAATAAATGATTCATCTACAATCACAATTTAGGATTTAACCTCAATACACACATATCATTCTATACATACAATCTAAAATATGGACAGGTGCTACTAAGAACCCAACAATAGCCGCTATCTGCTGACGACTTCGCCAAATACTTACACTCTCATAAAGCTAAGACTCAACTCTTCATAGCTGCTAGGACCAAACCCCCAACTGGAACCTGATGCACATGCCGACAAATAAAAAGGTTAGGCTTAACGCCTAGTGAGCTCAAGAGTTTCTAACATATAAAAATTAATCATTTAAAAGAAAGAATGTGGTTAAATTCATAATCTTTCAATTTGATATGTTTTACATATGAAAACAACTCATTTTCCAATAATATGCAATTTATGCGAAGAACACCGATTTAAACGTTTTCCAATGCAACTACTTCAAGGATGAAGACACCAATATAAACCGCCCACTCATAAATTATGTTCAACCCCAAAACTCACTCAAAACGTGAATAGAAATTGAACTCCCAATTCATAAAAACGTAGATAAAGCTTAATTCCCGAAACACCCAAACACGGTGGAACATATTACCCAACTCATAAAATCATGGATAAAACCCATACATATAAAATGTCACCGAAAACATGGATACCCAAAATAACACCTTTCGGTGACGGGGAAGACCCAATTCCATCGAATGTGACAGCACATAAAGATAAGCCACGTATCTATGTTATAAGCATAACTTCAAGGATAAACAACAATTGGCATCAACCCAAACAAGTCTTTAGCCAATGTAGACATCAACCCTACCCAGGTCTTTAGTCGTAGCGGACATCAACTCAAAACGAGTCTTTAGTCATATCGGACATCAACTCAAACCGAGTCTTTAGTCAAGATAAACAACCATTGGCATCAACTCAAACAAGTCTTTAGACAAGGTAGACATCAACCCTATCCAGGTCTTTAGTCGTAGTGGACATCAACTCAAACCGAGTCTTTAGTCAGGATAAACAACCATTGGCATCAACCCAAACAAGTCTTTAGCCAAGGTAGACATCAACCCTATCCAGGTCTTTAGTCGTATACAATAAAACCGACTTTTATGCCTATGGGTCCATTGCATTACGGTCAAAGCGTTACACAACTCAAAGGAATGACAACGCACTCAAAACATGTAATTCCCAAATAAGTTGCAACTAGGTACACCATACGACCAAGGCTCCTTAACGAGCTACCAAGATTGAACAAATGTTCCAAAGACTCCATCGAGTACAAATCAAACCCCAAGAGGCTTAATAAACGTTTGGCTAAAACACGAGAGCCAATATGGTTACACAACCCAAAAATACACATTTTCCCAAAATATTTGATTCTCAAATTATCATTGGCCTTCGACCCAAAACCCAAAAGGTTTTCCATTTCTAAAATGTTCCCCAAAGCCGGGAATGACCCAAAACCAAAGGATCCATACATTAGTACTTTTCAAAACATGTTGTTTCATGAATGATGCATAAAACCCGACAAAACACTCAAAAGTGCATTTTTGACCAAATTCCTATTTATGCAATAATTCATCCAAAAACCATTCATTTATGGCACATTTAACAAAACGCTCAAAAATCCCAAAGATATATGTTATATAAGTTTATAAAGTTACACACTTTCAAAATAACCAAACTTATCAGCAGTTAGCAATTTCATGCAAGACGCAAAACACTTTTAAAATAAACATATTGGCATGTACACCGTTTTCACAAATCAACTTGAACTCACCTCGCTAGATTTAGGCTAAATCTAGATTTTACCCCGCTTAAAGCTCCTTTGAAGCAACTTGAATCTTCAAGGTAAAAACTTCCGTAAACCTAGATCCAAGCATTTTCAACCGTAAATAACCATATTCAAGTTTTTAGAATCATTCCCCAAACATCTTATGTCCAAATCTCTGTTTTGGTCAAAAACCCTAGTTTGACCTAACTTTTCTCAAAATCTTCCAAACCGAACTTGGAGAAATACAACACTAGGTTGACATCAATAGGCAATATATAACCCATAAAAAAGTTTGGAAGTAGAAGGGAGAACTTACCATTTAGGTTTTGGTAAAAAAAACCTAGAAAACCCCAAATTCTTGAAGATGAAGGTGATGATGATGAGTTCTTGACCCTTGCTTGCAATCCACCACCAAATACTCTTTAATCATCCCAAAACTAACAATCTAACCTTGAAAAGCTCTCAAAAACGAAACCGTAGCAACTTGAATCATCAAAATCAGAATTAGGATGAAGAAGATATGAAGAAATGAAGTTCTAGGACTGAAAATCGGGTTTTAAGCTCGACAGGGTGTTTCGCGACTTACCACGCGACTTCAAGTCGCGGCGTAAGTCGCGGCATAATTCCT
Organism: Arctium lappa; assembly: GCA_023525745.1. Taxonomy (NCBI): domain Eukaryota; kingdom Viridiplantae; phylum Streptophyta; class Magnoliopsida; order Asterales; family Asteraceae; genus Arctium; species Arctium lappa. The sequence goes on along the minus strand of CM042052.1, from coordinate 84,152,978 downwards.
AAGTCACGGCGTAAGTCGCGAGATACACTGTTCGCCCGATTTTCTTCTCGTTCACTGTTTTGGCCATAACTTCTTCGTTATAGCTCCGTTTTCGCTCCGGAAAGGACCGTTGGACTCGTAATTGAATCCTTCATCTATCAAGACTATAAAATATAGGATTCAAGTCCAAAATCAAATATATTATTTTTCTTTAATATATCGGTTTCTGTAATAACTCGAAATGATACCTTCCGAAAATCGGGGTGTTATAGAATGATAAAATATGTTGGATTATCTAGGGTCTTTTTGGTATTAATGGAACTTCTTGTACGAGGAATAACATTATAATGTATTATTCAATGTGGACAAGCTTAAACAAATGTGAAGTGAGATGATATGCATTATGATTGGGATTACTTTAAAATGGTAATGTAATTTATGTGACTTGTATACTTGGGTTTGTTGCTAAGTGCAAACTAAGAAATGATAAATCATGAAACATCAAGAATGGTGAGGTTTCAAGGTAAAGACCTAGATGGGGTTGAACTTGGAATCCTTTGGGCTAAAGACTTGGGTAGAGTTGAGCCCATGTTTACACTGAACTAAAGACTTGGATAGAGTTGATGTTCAAACGGCTAAAGACTTGGATAGAGTTGATGCCGGTAATTGTAAATATCCATCCTTGTTAAGTGTACCATAGGCGTTGTGGTCTACTTATGTGTTTCGTCACAACCTATAGTAGAACAGGTCTCCCCCGTCTTACTTAAAAGGAAATAAGCTTTGGAAACTCTAATAAATGTTCTCATTGGTATTGACTATTCTAAATATTGCTTATGCATTGTCTCTTATATTTTTATACTAACCGGTTGTTCTCACTAGGCTCCAAACCTAACACTTTTTCTAAATTGGTGTGTATATCAGTTCCTTTAGCAGTGGGATGGCAAACCTTGAGTGGAGAGTTGGATCCCGTCGTGGACGATCTTTTGGGATATAGCAATTTTTAGGATATATATATATAGCGTGCATAACATTTGATGATACCCTTTTGGGAAGCGATGTTGACACCCGATTGTAATCTAAGCTAGAACGATTTAGATTAGTAGGTTGTCGAATATTGTTTCCATTACTTTTCAAATTGTAAACGCTTATACACTTCCCCCTTTGGGTGATTTCATTTCATGAATGTCTATCTTACGTCATTCTTCCAGGTTTAATTTTCTTCAAAGTATAAACGTCATATTGCCGAAATTTTATATTTTAAATTTACTCCAATTTTTAGGGTGTTCCAAGATCTATTTAATGATTCAATTAGAGACCTTTTGACATTCTAGAATGACATTTTAATGGAAGTTTCATGTTACTATGAATTCTTATTCTTGGTAAGTGTCGACATGGTAGCAGTTAGAGCCAATGTGAAGCTCAGATCGACGTCATCTTTGAGTTGGTTTATCGAGTTACTGATTGACACGAAAGACCGAAAAGATGGCATCCTAAACTAGGATTTTAACAATGACGTACGAAGTTTGTTACCTGATCAACCATTTAATAGTTTTTTTTGAACGACAAGTTAACGCACACACACGTTACAGCGGTATCGGGCCTCCATTACGAGCAATCCCACTAATCCACTACGATCTGGCCTAGCCTTTGGTTGAACCCGACTGGCAGGGTAGAGGGTCCCATAGACTGGACCCACCCGAACCGGTCCCGTCCCCGACCCCGAAGGACCAGACCTAGAGTCTGGATATCTCAGGAAAATGTCGTTCGTAGGAATCGAACCCGGGTAGTGTGACTTTCACCCCACCCCCCCTAGGATGTTACATATCCAACTGAGCTAACCCCCTTTGATAACCATTTAATAGTATGTTAGTTAGAGATATTCATGTATCCATTTTAATCAACTTGAATAGGGTACTTGAAATCTTGAATAAACCTTAAAATTGATTGCAACCCATGTGAATATGAATAGCTGAATATGATGTCCACAATATCTTCAAAACCTTTGGTTTCATTTTTATGATTTTGTGGCAGTTTGGGTATTTTTGCTCATTGGTCTCGAAACTTGATGTAATTGGGTATTTTGGGGTGGTTATCTATGTACGAATACCGATTGGATGAGACTTGGGTATTTTGGAGTGGTTATCTATTTTGTCTCGAAAAGGTGTATGCTCGAATAGCTCGGCTCGACTGGAGTCGACTATAAAGTTTAATCGAGCTTTCAAACCAGTCGTGTCGACATTAGTGTTATAGAGCTCGACTCAGTAAGTTAATTGATCTTTTGAACGAGTCATGTCGACATTAGAGTTATGAATTTTTTGACTCACTGATTCAGATGTTGTGACCTTCAGATATGGCTTTGGCTGCAACAAAATCCTTCGTTTCTGTTTAGTTCCCGCGACTTCTTCCAAAAACTCTGTCATCTCAGCCTGTAGAGTTTGAAGATCAGGGTTTTTCTCTCCAGGTTACTTTTCCTGTGTAGTCACTTGATACTAGTTTGGATTGTAGTTTGATTGCTTTTGTCATTCACTTTTATGTTTGTTGGTGGCTTCAATTTATCGAAGTCAATAAATAGAATAACGCAACCTCTTTTTCTAGACTACATGTTGATTAATGAACATGGGGTAATGTGCCCATTGAGGTTTAATCAGAGTTCGAATCCAGGCGTACACAACAATTATGGTCACTGAGTTTTAATCAGGGTTGATGTCTTACAGTCATAATTTGCCACCCTTCAAAAAAAATGACATCTAATCTGACAAATCAACCATCCAATGTCCGTAGGAAAAGGTTTATGGTTAAAAAAGGGATAATTTGGCTAGCAATTCAACATGTGATCTTTCTTCTTAATTATAACAATTGTGTCTTTTTTTTTAATTGGACGTGTTACCTTCTCACAGAAGTAAAGGTTACACTTGCAATTTGCAGTGACCATTTCTCTAATCAGTTATTTGCTATTTTTTTTTTCTGCTAATAGTAATAATTATCTTCAAATATTGATTCTTCATTGTCATCATTTGTAGGATTAAATGTCAAACATGTAGGCATTAGATCTCACATTGTTGTAATTTGCTTCCATACATATGTGCATGTAATCATCTTCATATTGAGCTTGTAACATGATTAAAACTTCATAAATGTGCTAGATATTGGAATTTTCTTAAAACGTTTTACTATTAAGTTGTATCATAGTATTTGATTATACTTTCCTTATGAGACAAATTCTTTGTAAGATTGGATTTTACAAAGTGGATTCTAAAATTTGGTTGTGGTTTTTGTTGTTGATCTTGATTCTTGGTCGGTCTTGAAAACAAGTTTGACAATGGGGATTGGTTTCAATCAAGTGTAAGTAATTGTTTCTTGCATCCAACATAGGTACAAATGTAGTTGACTTTATGTCATTTTGAAAGAATTTGATATTTTGAAACTGCGTAACTCTTAATGAACATTTTAGATCTCGTCGCATTGTGCGGGTACACGATTATGCATCCAACATAGGTACAAATATAGTAGACTTTATGACATCTTGAAAATTTTGATATTTCGAAACTGCATAAATCTTAATAAACATTTTAGATCCCGCTGCATTGCGCGGGTACACGACTATAAAACTATATACATGTTAAAACCTCATAGATTTAGTCTCCTAAACTTCTCGTAAACATATTTCTCATTTTATGAAGTTAAATCTCATTTTGAGTAATTATGGGAGACTTAGGGCGCGTTTGGTTTGCGGGCATGGATTGGATTTCAAGAAAGGATTTGGATTTGGGGGGATTTGAAATTCCGACCCATTGCAAAGGAATTCCAAATCCATTAGATTAAGGATTTTAAGAGGGTCAAAGGATTTCAAATCTGGTCAATAAATTTCATTTCTGCAAACCAAACACAGGATTGGAATGGATTTGAAATTCAAATCCCTCCAAATCTATTTCAATCCCGCAAACCAAACGCGCCCTTAAGGGGCGTTTGGTTCGTATAATGAAATTTGATGGAATTGGAATCCATCGAAAGAATTTGATTTTGAAGGAATTTGAATGAAATTTGATGGAATTTGACCAAGTGTTTGGTTGGTAGGAATTCAATTCTTTTACTTAAGCCAATAATTGATTAACTCCTTTAAATTGTGGAATTCAATGGAATTTTAAATTGTGGAATTCAATGGAATTGGAAGGATTCTATCGTTTTCATTCCGTGAACCAAACATGCGCTTGGAATTTGGTCAATTGAATTGGTCATTCTAATTCTTACAAATTCCTTCTAATTCCATGAAACAAACAGCCTCTTAGGGTTTGTTACTTGTGGATAAATGATGAAGTTTACCAAATAGGTGGTTTATGTTGTTCTAAATATATTGATTATGAATTCTCAAGTTTATTATATATAGTCTAGATATAGATATAGATAGTATAAAATGGTACATAATTATGATATTTTAAAATATTATAAAACCTATAAAAATATTCAATAATTAGTTTATATTAAAATTATTGACGAAAAAGTTATAATGATATAATTTATAATAAGAATGAAACGTATTTTTAATGTATTATATGTAACACCCTCAAATATGGAAATAGCAACTTATTTAAATTTTTCTAAATACATCAATAATTGAATCATCTACAACCACAATTTAGATTCAACTTCAGTACACAAACATTCAATCTTTACATACAAACTATAAAAGGACGGATGCTACCAAAACCCAATAATAGTCGCTATCTCCAACTTGCGGAAGACTTCTCCAATTACTTACTTTAGTGTCTAGCTAAGGCTCTACGCTTCATAGAACTGCTAGAACTCAACTCCCAGCTGGAACCTGATGCACATGCCGACAAATAAAAGGGTTAGGCTTAACGCCTAGTGAGCTCAAGAGTTTTCAACATATATAATTAAATCATTTAGAAAGGAAGGATGCGAATAAAATCATAATCTTTCAAAATGATATGCTTCACTTATGAAAACGACTCGTTTACCAATAACGATGCACTTTGTACGAAAGAGGCACCGAGTTAACTGTTAACCAAACCAAACTGCTTTAAAGACGAGGATCTCAATATGAGACGCAATTATGTAAAGTAAACCGGAACTTGCTACAAAGTAAAATAGAGAGCGGACTCCCAATTTTATAAAACACGGTTAACGCTTTATAACTTGAAATACCCAACACGGGTGAAACGTGACACACAACCCATAAATCATAGATGAATATCTATATATTTAAACATCGTCCGGAACACGTCTTTAAACCCAAAACTCACACGACCATAAAATAGACGAGAATGAATACCGACACATGGAAATGACGCGGTCCATGCGAACCTCATTATACATGGGAAGAACCCAATATTAAAACCATCATTTGCCGTCAACCACTTAAAACTCATTTTGGTAAAAATACCACATTACCCAAATAAAATACCACGAATCAACGATGAGGAGATCCGTAAACACCGAGAATAGAGAACACGTAAGTAGGCCGTTCACGCGACTTCCTTACATGTCCTCTAAACGTTTCCATCTTGGGTGGCGAGAACACGTGAATGGGGCCACCCTTGATGTTGTTGGATTTCACCACGAACCCCGGACTTAGTTCCCATGCCATACCAGACATCACAACCTCAATCTGTATTACTGCCTCTAGCCCTACTCCGTCGAGTTCCACCCCAAGGACTTACGGGCATGGGTGCCTATCCAACCTAGACGAGTTACACCTCAACGGCTCGTGCCGCTTATTGCCTACTCGCTAGCAAACCCGAGCGGTCACTAAAAGTAACCCAAAACCTCCGGCCTTACAAGACCAACAGAACTTACGTGCCTATGGATCCATTACAACACTGTCTAACGTTACATGACTCCAATTGGATGACCACACACCCAAAACATGTAACTCACCAACGATACGAAATTAATCGTCATCTCGGTCAAAACCCCCACTGGTTATGACTCCGGACAAATGTCCACACTGCTCGTTTAAATCAAAAACCTCGCGGGTTATAACTCCGGACAAATGTCCACACGACTCGTTTAAATCAAAAACCCCCGCTGGTTATAACTCCGGACAAATGTCCACACGACTCGTTTAAATCAAAAACCCCCGCTGGTTATAACTCCGGACAAATGTCCACACGACTCGTTTAAATCAAAACCGAGCCAAAGGCCCAACGCCTTACATAAATTTCCAACAAAAGCCTTTGTACATAAAAACACGTTTAGCCGATTGACAAAGACACAACGGTCCCAAAAGTGTAATAATAACACAAACTCAACATTGATTGCGACAAACCATTTCCCAAATAAACTCTTTACTCTTAATTCCTAAAATACCTCGTGACACAGTCATGCACCTTCTCCAAATAGACGTAAGTACAAAATCATGTAAATGACATTTACATCAAATGGGTTCCATTTATATAATATACGTCAAAGAAACATATCAAAATGCTTTATTTGTCAACAAGCCCAAAATCACTAAAAATGCATGAGTCATGAGTGTCTAAAGACGGATATAACCAAATACTCAACTTATCAGCAGTTAACCATTTCATGTAAAACACTTTAAAATAAACATTTTGCCATGTACACCGTTTTCACAAATCAACTTGAACTCACCTTGCTAGATTTAGGCTAAATCTAAATTTCACCCCACTTGAGCTCCTTTGAAGAAACTTGAATCCATAAGCACGATTCTTCCAAGACCTAGATCCACACATTTCCAAACATAAACAATCATAATCAACCCCTTTAGAAATGTTCCCCAAACATTTACATGAACTTTTCATCTTATACCAAAACCCTAATTTCCCATACTTGAAGAAGGAGAAGATTACCTCAACCAATAGCTTGAATCGCCAACCAAAACACTTGTAGATCTCCAAAACGAACCATAAGCTTCTAATCTTCAAATGGTGAAAGGGTTAGATGAAATCCTTAAGAACTTGGTGAGGAGATGAAGATGAAGGTTTTGTGGTTCAAGATCTCAACTAGCTAAGTGATGATGAAGTATGAGGGTTGAGGAGGAAAACCCTCCAAATAGGTAAAGGTTCGACATTTGAGGTTTGGGAGAGAAGAGGGAAGAAGATTTAGGGTTTGGGTTGAGAGAAATGAGGTTAAATGGCTGAAAATCGGGTTTTTAGCTCAACAGGGAGCTCCGCGGGTTATGCCGCGACCTTAAGTCGCGGCATAAGCCGCCCGTTTCCCCCGAACACTCACATCCAGTGAGTTACGCGACTTGTGCCGCGAGTCAAAGTCGCGTGCCAAGTCGCGGTAGTCCAAAACTTCGGTTTTCTCGTGTCATTCGAACCAGATTCGATTCCCGATGATTCCAAAGTAAAACTTGCCTGAATCTCGATACCTTTACGTCCCACGAGTCAACCGACTCCTAAAATAACACCTCGGAAAATTCCCAAATTTACGGGTGTTACATTATAGTTGATCTACGATTATGTATTTTTAATATGTTAAAGATGAAAAAAATAAAACGTACGAATATAAAACAAATTAATTCGTAGATATTCTTTATATTTAATAGTATGATTAAATTAAAAAATATTCAATATTGAGCCCGTTTTGAAGGTATTGACGAGACGATTATAATGATATAATTTGTAAAAAATAAACGTATTTTCTTATTGCATTTTTTGTCCATATACGATTATTTGTGTTTAAATTATAATGGTGTAAAATTAAAAATGAAAAAAATATGGAATATAAAGTAAATTAAATAACTAATTATAAATGTTAAATGTAATCTTGAATCTTGAAAATACCCGTTTTTATTTTAGTTTAAAACTAGAACTTAATTACACGAAATAAGCAACCTTTGGCACAAACTTTATTAGTTATATCTCATTAACGTGACAGGTATTTATTACATAGTTTACGTAATAAATAAAACATATAAATTACATTAAATTCAATTTACATTAATATAGTTCATAAATTTTGATTAACAGAGTTAAGTATTAAAATCTTTAGATAAAACAACCAAGCATTCACATGAATTTTACTATGAAAATAATGATGCGAAGGTAATAACTACGTATCACAATTCACACAAATTATGATGTAAACCTTGAGAAACAAAACTTCACATCAAACAACCAAAAATATCACACAGTGAATAATAATAATAATCACAAGTTAACATAATCTAAAATCATCATGTAATCAGGGGCGGATGTATCATATAAGTAAGGGGTTGTTCGGTAACGGCTTAATGGGCTGTATAACAGATATGACTTGTGAGTCCGTTATCGTTACCAGATAAATCAAATAACAAACATATAACGATTACCAACCTGTTTAGATTATAAACGCGGATTACAAAGGGTTGATAATGTTTACAGTGTTGAGCTCTCTCTCTGATGTTCTTGATTTACACCTTGAATATGTGTAATGTTGTGTGTTCTTGTTGAACTGAGATGTGTATATTAGAGAGATAACAACTAACATAATATTAAACATAATATCTAGATATCTATAATATCTAGATATTATAATTAAACTAATATAATAACAAATAATATCTAAAACATAATATCTAAATAATAAAACAACTTTGACTTTATTACAGAATAGACCCTAGACTATTGTTGAGAGTGACTTGTCAGCTTTAACTTCAGATTGCGATCTTCGTTTTGGATGATCTTGAATCCAATGAGACTGTGTCCTAACAATCTCCCCCTTTGGATCAAGATCATTACGAAAATGATTTGGCAATACGATCTTCTCTTTCAGCACAGAAGATGCAATCTCTTTCTCTAGCTCAGAATGCTTTAGCAAAGTATCTTCAAAGAAAATTTATCTGAAATCAGCATGTCTTCAGAATACTTTGATCTCGCAGTTCTTGGTCTTGTAATGTAATGGACTGAACATTTCTTCAAGCTTTAGATTCTCCCCCTTTTTGATGGAAAGTGCAACGACTTCATCAAAACTTTGAGGTAAGAAATGTCAATCTTGCGGTTAGAGCCCCTGATTCGTCATTTCATAAGAGATTCATCCAGATCTTTGCAAATCTAGACAAAATAATCATGTAACACCTGAATCAACTAATGAATCAGTTAACATGCCTGTCAGTAACACTAAGTCACTGTGTGTAACGAATACACATTGGAAAGGAGCTGTTTGGTGTTGACTCCCCCAGGGCTTCCATTTAATCATCGAAACACCACAAAGGTAATTTCTATAAACGTTATGACAAAGAAACTAATTCCTTGTGTGTTCGTGCTTGTAATAGAAAGAATTAAGCACTTGATGATTGCTTATTAGCTCGAAATTGTGTAAACCACTGAGACAACAGTAAGTTAAACACAGACTCAATGTGCATGAGTGAAGTGCGAAGGTGGGGCAGACTTCCTTCTTTTCAATATCCAGATTTTCCAAATGAAAATCAGATAGTAAATGTGCTGCATCCCCTTAGAAAGTGAAACACTTTCTAATTGAGTAGAAAATGAGTAGTTTGTGGGGTAATTCAAGAGTTGGCATGGGCTAGTTGCCTGTTTCAATAATGTTCACCAAAGATTTGTGAAACACTAGAAATGTGGTTGCCCGTCTAGAAAGTAGTTGGTGCAGAGTTCTGATATTCTTTTAACTCTGATCTCACACGCTCTTTCTTTTAAAGATTAAGCTCACTCTTTTGGCATTGAAACTCATTATCCAATCTACACTCATTTCTTTTGACACACTCACTCAATCACTAAGGATTAACTTCATGGGTAGAAATCATAGGTTAACATGATTCCATAGAAGTTGAAGTGATTTCAAAGAATTTCCTTCATTTGATCAGAAGCAAAAGGAACTTATGCAAATATCAAACGAGGCGTTTTAGTTCTTGCACACTGATTCCGTATATCCTATAAAGAATAAGTTGCTCAAAATGATTTATAATCATGTAAGCTCATGTAGAACATTTAAAGTACACTCCCGAAATATAAAATCTTATGAAAAATTAGGAAGTGGTTTGAACGTTTAAGAATATGTTTTCAATGATTGAAAGTTGTCCTTCTTTCAATCACATATGAGATTAAGATAAAGGAATATACCTTTAAGTGCGATCTTACATCTCATGAAGCTTAGCTTAAAGTCATAAACATATGATCGTGTAAGTTCTTCTCAAAAATTCTGCAAAAGTCTTAAGTCTATGTCAAAGCAAACTTATTCACTTAAATTGAAAAGACAAAAAGCAGTAAAACTATGAACTTCTCTTACTCCCCCTGAAATTATGCATTTGAAAAAAAATTATCATTAAAAATATATGCATTTAAAATTTCAGAACTAAATATGTACTCCCTTTGAAGGTTGAATTTCTCGTTGGAGTACCGGAGTACAATCTCTCATATCAGCATTGGAGTAAGTTCTTTTGATCTTTGAAGAACGAGTCATGATCTGTACATAATCAGAAGTCGTTGTTGACATTGATGTCCGGGTCTTGAGCTGATTTACTCAAGAACCATTCTTCTTTGAAGTGCGGGACTTGAACTGTGTTATTCAAGAACCTTTGTTCTGACATTGAAGTCCGGGTTCTGAACTGAAGTATTCAGAAGCCTTCGTTCTCCTACTCCCCCTTGACAGTAGGTGCCTGCAACACAAGTTTAGTTTTCTTTGGTACCCACTGGTATTTGGGTCCATAAGTGTTAGTTGCAGTTCGTATGGGGGTTACTGAGTAAGAACCATACCAGTAATGGTCACTAGTATTGTGAACAGGATCATGTGTACGACAATAAGAACAATAAAATTTCTTACCTGACAACCTGATTAATTGATCTCTCGTGTAGACGAAATCAGGTTTACCTTTCAGCGCATTGTTCTTCTTGGCATTTGGCGTATGTACACATGACTTCTTACATTGAAGCTCTTCTTTCACTGGTTTCCTGTTCCACACTAGTTCAACTTCTTCCTGGAAGCTTCTTCTCCTTCTTTGATGTGTACCTGAACAATCTATATTCCTGTCATAGAAAATATTAGTACTCCGAATATGATTAGAAGATTTCACTGACCTCTTTGAAGAAACAGGTTTCTGATATGAGCTTGCAGCTGACTTGAATGAACATTCTGAATCAGCAGAATCATCTCTAGGTGAGTGGACAATTGACTCTGGAGTCTTGCGCTCAGTCACCACCACCGTTGAAATAATCTTTTCAAGGTCGTTGACCTTTGAAGAATAACCGTTTCTTTCTTTGACGAGAAGGTCAATCTTCGTCTCAAGCTCGTGCTTTTTTTTCTTCTCTTTCTGTGCATTCTTAGAAAGTTCAGATAGCTTAGCAGTTAGCTTCCTAATTGTAGCTTCAAGGATGTTTCTCTCTTCTTCAAATCCCTTCTGAGCACCCTTCTGATCATTTGCCTTCCTCTCCTTGGCAAACTGATCTCTTTCCAAAATTATTACTTTCTCAAATTTACTAACTTGTTGAGAAAGCTTTAGGCATTTAAGCTCGAGAGTCTTCTTCTCTTCACCACTTTTCTTGGAAATTACTGAGAACTTCAGTGCAAACTTTGAACTTTCCTGTTCAAACTCAGATTTGTCCTTGACAAACTCTTGATTTAAGTCTTATAGTTTCTGTTTAAGATTAGTGTTTGCACTCTCCAAGCTCATGAACTTCTCCCCGTTCATCTCTACAGACTCTTGCTTCTGTATTTGAGCTTCTAATTTAGAAAAATTCCTTTTAAGATCAAAGTTCGCAGCTTCCAAAAACTTAACCTTATCTTCACAAAGCCCAGAACTCTGTTTCAGAAGTTCTTCATTGACTTCCTTTAATGTTCTTACTTCTTCTCTCAGTAGCTTCCTTTCATCATTGTATCTCTTTGATCTCTTTGAGTAGTAGTCAACTGAGGAAGCAAGATTTTTGTTCTCTAATTTGAGCTTTGCAATCTTCTTATCATCATCATCAGAAAAATATCTCATTTTGAATATCTGTTTAGATCCTGTTTAGAAAAACTAAGTCTGATTCGAATCGTTAGTTCAGATAAAATGAAGTGAAAAACAATCGAATTTCAGAAATTTAATTTCCAGAAAATAAATTTCCAGAGATTTAAAACAAGTACCGAAATGAAAATTTGCATGCACTTAAAGAAACTTAACAAATTTTCAAACAACAGTTTGCATGCAAATTTTCAAGCAACAGTTCTCCTTTATTTCAGAAATGAAAATTTGAGTGTGAGTTTGAGAATTTGAGTGTGAGTGTGAGAATTCACGTGAGAGTATATAAGGTTTAAAGTGGGTGTGTTTGATTTTTGCATGAGAGTGAGTGGAATAGTTCGACCCGTGTGGTTTTGAAACAACAAACAAAGAATAGAATGTGAGTGGTGTGTTTGACCGATTTGACCGATAGATTGTAAAGTTTATGGACAATTCGACCGGAATGATATGTTTGACCGAGGAAGTGAGATTCGACCGGATGATGTCAAAAATTGTGGTTTGACCGGGGAAGTGAGGTGGAAAAGTTTTATTCGACCGGGGAAGTGAGTAAGACCGGGGAATGGTTTGTGAGATTCGACCGATAAAAAATGATCTTCGACCGGTATTTGCAAGAGTCCGGTCGAATGCTTAAGACCGATAGAATGTAAAAACTAAGGTTCGACCGGTACGCTTAAGACCGATACCTCGTCTTCTCCGATTAAATCAACCTGTAACTCTAAAATTAACCAAGCTAGAGGTCGATTTACCACACCAAATTTTGACACAACGATCTCCTTATCAATTAGAACAAGATACAACCACTTGATTTCAAAAACAACCGAAAAATCAAGATTTTGACGTTTGATCAGTGTTCTTCAAAAATGAAGAACACAGAGAGTTGAAAATTTTGATTTTGAATCTGGAGAGGCTTTGATACCAATTGTGAGTCCGTGATCGTTACCAGATAAATCAAATAACAAACATATAACGATTACCAACCTGTTTAGATTATAAACGCGGATTACAAAGGGTTGATAATGTTTACAGTGTTGAGCTCTCTCTCTGATGTTCTTGATTTACACCTTGAATATGTGTAATGTTGTGTGTTCTTGTTGAACTGAGATGTGTATATTAGAGAGATAACAACTAACAAAATATTAAACATAATATCTAGATATCTATAATATCTAGATATTATAATTAAACTAATATAATAAAAAATAATATCTAAAACATAATACCTAAATAATAAAACAACTTTGACTTTATTACAGAATAGACCCTAGACTATTGTTGAGAGTGACTTGTCAGCTTTAACTTCAGATTGCGATCTTCGTTTTGGATGATCTTGAATCCAATGAGACTGTGTCCTAACATGACTTATTCGCTTAGCTATATTTGGTTGTTCGGTAGGAGCTTATTCGTTCAACCGATGGCTGAGCGAATCAGCTACAAAAACCAAGTCATATAGACTCAGCCCTTAAATTACACTACTTTTCCCTCAACTACCCTTTCTCTCAAACCACCTTCTTCCTTTCTTCCTTCTCACCATCACACCGGACCTGTGTGTTTTTTTTTCTACCGCCGGAGAAAAGAAGTTGGGTTTTTTTTAGTCGTTAAATCTTAAATTAAGAAATTGGGGGTTTTTTAGTCACCAATTAGAAATCTTACATTAAATTTTTAGTCCTTATCTAAAAAGAAAGCTTCTCCATCGCCGGACATGTGTTCTTTTTGTCCACCGCCGGCACCTGTGTAAGAGAATTTGGGTTTTTTGTTTTCTTTTTTTTATAAATTTTTGTTAACTGGGTTGTACCTGAAGAACCTCTGTAAGGATTTGGAGAAATCTGATGTTGAAAATTTTACTTTAGATATGATGGTGGATAGAGAGATGATGGAGTATTTGGTGATGTTTTCTGCAAATGTGTAGGGTATAGTTCTGACGGTGTGAAGGTAGTCTGTGAGGGTTTCTTGAGCTTGTTGGATGGCTTTGGGTCTGTATTTGTGAGGGATTTTTTAGAGGGTTTTAGCGGAGGAGGAATGGTGGCGTAAGAAAGGAGGGAGGGAGGTGTACGCCGGAGAAGCATTATGCTTCGTGGCTTTGACCCCAATTAGGGTTTTATGTTTAAGGAACCCTTACATGTAAGACCGGATTAGATGAATTAACAAGGGAGTTCTACATCTTGTTGTTTTGTAAAATTTCATCAACAGATACAGATGTTTAATTAAAACAAAAGGGTAAAATGGTCATTTTTGATATTCAGACTGTTTATTCAGCACAATAATCGAACAACAACTTAGTTGTTAACACACATACAACTATATCCATATAGACAACTATATCAATACAGGTCTTAATGCAACACCCGTGATTTTCGGTAAGTAAATATCACCCGGACATTTCTGTGGCTTGTAAACAGTGGAGTTTTGTTGGAAAATGTATTGTTTAAAGTCCCTCGGAGTATCGAGAGTTCGGGCATTGAAAAAAGTCGGATTTTTGGAGTTCGGAAGCACCCGGGCGACCATGCCAGCGATTGTGCCAGAGGGCACAATAGACTGACACTATCGCCAAAGCTGAAGAGCTCACGGTACATGCTTGGCGATTGTGCCACAGGCATAATCGCCAGGCACTATAGCCTGCGTGTACTAGTGGGTTAAATGTGCGATTTTCACCCATTTTCCTCATTTCTCATTTCTATCTTCTCCCCTTTTCTCTCCCAAACCCCAAAACCGAACCCTAACCTATTTTGGGGGTTTTTCCCTCCCCAAACCACATGATTCTAAATCATCTAGCTAGTTGGGAGCTTGAGCCACTAAACCTCCTTCTTCATCTTCCTCGTCAAGTGCAACGGTTGGGAGCTCGGGTTGAAGTATTGGATTGGGTGTTCTCGGAAGCCTCTTTGTCTTCAAGGGTAAGTTTTCTTGTAATAAGGTTATAAATGCTCCATTGGTGGTTTCTTAAGGTTCGATATCTCAAATCTTGGATTTGATGGTTTTAGAGAAATTAGGGTTTTGATCTTGTTTGGGATCTTGGTATTTTTATGTTTGGAGAATGTTTCCTTGTGGTTGATTATGGGTATTTATGGGTTGAAATGTTCGGATCTAGGTTTTAGAAGATTTCGGCTTGAGGATTCAAGCGGCCTTCAAAAGAGCTCGTTGGGTGAAATCTAGATTTAGCCTAAATCTAGCAAGGTGAGTTCAAGTTGATTTGTGAAAACGTTGTACATGCCAAAATGTCTATTTTAAAGTGTTTTATGTGTTTTACATGAAATTATCAAATGTTGGGTTATTTGCTAATCTTTGATTATTTGAATTATCTAACTTTACAAACCTTGTATAACACCCACATTTGGGGATTTTTGGGCATTTGATATGTGTGTCACAAATGAATGGGTTTTGAGGTCTTATTGCATGAATGGATCTTTGGTCAAAGAAATACACATTTAAATGTATGTCGGGTTTTATGCATCATCATGAAATGGAGTGTTTTATAAAGTGTTACTTGCACTTTTATGGGAGGTACTTGAAAGAATGCTTGTAGTCTCATTTTACGATTTTCATTCTTATCAGAAGTCAAGTTTGGAAAACGCATGTCATTTGTGTTATGAGGCATTTTGGAAATATAAGGGTATAAGTCATTTGGAAAATTGATTGCCTCAACTAATGTGGAGTTTTGTAATTATTACACTTTTAGTCGCGGTGTTTACATATCCGTGGGTCGAGTGCGTTTTATTGTATTTTATTTCATTTACCAATGGGTCAATGGGTTGCTAAGCCTGGGGCTTGGTATTTTTATTTGATTTGGGGTCTTTGGACAATTGTCCAGTTTTGGTAGCTCGACTTCGAGCCTTGTTGGCAATTTTGGATGAAGCTCGCTAGGTATCGGGTGAGATGTAAGTCCTACGAGTTGCACGTTAGGTATCGGGTGAGATGTAAGTCCTACGTGCTGCACGTTAAGGTACCGGGTGAGGTATAAGTCCTTCGTGCTCAAGTATTACGATATTGGATGAGGGGCTCGACATAGGAACCCGACGGGGTTGAACTCGAGTTTCCGTGGGTGTACGTTTAAAGCTACTGAGTCTGACATCCCTTGCGTGTACTTTTGTTTATATGACTAGTCATAACAACATAAAATGGGCTTACTTTGTGGACCGTCACATTTTATGGAATCGGGAATCCCCCGTCACCGAAAGGTGTTGTTTTTGGGTATTGAGTTTTATTATCCAAGTCTTCGGTGACGTTTTGTATATTTGGGTTTTACCCTTGATTTATGGGTTGAGTATTATGCCCCACCCGTGTTTTGGGTGTTTTGAGATATAAGGTTTAACCGTATCTTCTTAAATGGAGAGTTCAATTTATATTTACGTTTTGCGTGAGTTTTGGATTAAGGCTAATTTATGAATGGGCGGCTTACATTGGTGTCATTATCTTCGAAGTAGTTGGTTTTGGAAAATGTCTAAATTGGTGTTCTTTGTCTAATTTGCATATTATTGGAAAATGAGTCCTTTTCTCTTGTAAGACGTATCATATTGAAGGGCTATAACTTTAACCGCATTCTTTCTCTTTTAAACGATTATTTTATATATGTTGAAAAATTCTTGAGCTTACTAGGCGTTAAGCCTAACCTTTTTATTTGTCGACATGTGCATCAGGTTTCAAGGTTGGGAGTTGGTCCTAGCAGTCCTATGAAGAGTTGAGCCTTAGCTTTGTGCAAATGTAAGTAGTTGGGTGAAGTCTTCCACAACGTTGGAGATAGTAACTATGATGGGGTTTTAGTAGCACTCGTCCTTATCATAGACTTTTGTATAGAATGAATGGTTGTATTGAGGTTAAGTCATAATTTGTGGTTGAAGATGATTTATTCATTGATGTATTTAGTAAATTTTTAATAAGTTGTTATTTCCAGATTTGAGCGTGTTACACTTAACATAAAACGAACCGAACAACACATAAGGTGGGGAAAGGCTCCCAGACAAAAACTCAAATTTTTTGGAAGTAGGTTAAAACTTTTTAACTTTTATTACTTTCATCTCACCTTCCCCCAATTCGATCTCACATTCCCCCTTAGGAAAGTTTGTACTTGATACTTGCCTCGTAGTTAATGAATTTTCTTGATCTGCCACTATACACAATAAACCATAAAGTAAATTAATATACTAGCTTCACACATAAAACAAACTACACTTTGAAGCTTTTGATATTATATCGGTTGTTCTTGTTTTTTCTTCTCCTTTGTTGTATCATCAAGCGACAAACAAATAAATAATAATGAGTTTCATAACATAATACAAAAATGAAAAAGCCCTAAAACTATGTATTTTTCCACACAACACATTGACCAAACAAAAGGTCTATCTGATGTTGTACATAATGACTCAGTGTCCATTGTAACGATTTTCTTCACCACTGTTATGTTAAAATCTTCAATTACGACAAATTATTTATGTGATTTTGTGATTCGTATGATGTTTTCGTGAATATATTTTGAGGGTTTTTGGGCAAATGTTGTGACACCCCAAAATGAGACAAATAAATAAATATGTGGAAAAAAAAGGAAAATGAAATAAAATGATTTTTATTTTATTGGACCAAAAATGTGGAAAAAAAATGTGAAAAGGGTCAATTATGCCGTTTAATGAAAGTAAGAATTGAATAAAGGAGTTTATATGCAATCAGATTAAATTTGAAAAAAAATCTCTAGATTGAGGGTGAAAAGTGTAAAGTTGGTCAAAGTATTGAAGTCAGGGGGCGGAATGTTATTATCTGAAAGTTTAAGGGCATTGTCAAATGTCAACAAGTCCATACCAGAGGGACCTGTTTTGTAAATATGTAAAATCTGAAAATTTTCAGATTCGAAAACGACGGGAGGATTTCTAGCTTCCTATTGGCTCAAATTTTCAACTAGTAAGATAAAAAAGATCATATAAACGAAGGTAACAGGTTATAGACCATTTTGGGTTCAAGAAAAATCGAGATTTGGACGAGTTTAGAAGGAGAAATCGGGGGTTGAAGTTTGGTGTCAAAAATCTCGGTTTATCGATGATTGGAGGTAAAATACTCAACCAAATTTCGAGTTCCTTATATTAGCTTCGTTTTTAGTGCTTTATCGAACCTTGGTAGCCTTGTGCCTCAGATTTTAGGTTTGAAATTCCAATTTTACGTTTTTTTTACTGATTTTCGAGTTGAGTTTTAACCCAAGCTTTAAATGAGTATGTGAGACTCAATACTTGATGGGTTTCGTTAATTTTTGTTTCTATCGTTAAGAAAAATGATTTTCTAGAGTTTTTACAAGAAAAAACAATGAAAATGATGAAAAAATGAGGTCAATCGATTTTGAAATCGGATAGCCATGATTTGGAGATGAAAAGACGTCGACTGAAGGAAATGGCCGGACGCCGGCTGTTTTGCCGAGCCATGTCTACTGGGATGACTTTTCTTCTTTTAGGCCCTTTATTTTTGGTTTAGTATTTGAGCCCATATCATATTTAGGGCTTGTTTGTTAGCAGCTTAATGAGTTTAATGAGACTCACAATTTATTCAGTCAGCTATATATGAGTGTTTGGTAGTGGCTTAATGATATAGAAATGGGCTTATTCAGTAAGATTTTAAGGGAGAGCTTTATGCAGAAAGCCAAGTTTTTTTCAAACCAGTCCCTCCCATTAAAAACACGTTTCTTCCATCTATGAAAAAACTCTCTCAAATAAAAACCTTCTAAATCTATACAGACAGATTAATCCACACAGACAACTTTATCCATACAGAACTTAATGAAAAACCAACCAAACAACCCCTTATTTAGGTTGTTTGTTGGTTAATTATTTAGATTATCTATTTCGGGTTTAATAACTTAATTGGGTATTTGGGTTATTAAGTTTTGGATCTAGTATAATTATTCGTTATAGATTTTATTATCTATATCTATACTATATTATAAAAACGGCATAAAAACTCTTAATTACAACATTTTAAACACAAAGTACAACTAATTAAAGCCAATTACTTAATTTACAATTTCTTAATGCTTTGGTACAACCTTTCCAAGCACAATATCTCACATAATCGTCTATTTGTGGAATGGATACTCATTTATTAATATAAATATTTATTTTTTTGGTGGAGGATTTTATAAAATAGATTTTATATTAGCATAATCTATTTTAAATGTAGATTTTACATTTAAATCTATATTAATGAGATGTAATATAAAATCTTTTTTCTTCCGTATTTTTTATATTACATCTCATAATGATTTTTCCATATTTTATTTTATAAAATCTTTTTCCATATTTTATTTTATAAAATCTTTTTACATAATTAGATGTAATATAAACTCTTTTTTCTTCCGTATTTTTTTTTGCTAATATAAAATCTATTTTATTTTATAAAATCTACACGTATTTTATATTAGCACAATATAAAATCTACACGTATTTTATATTTTTTATATTAGCACAATATAAAATCTACACGTATTTTTTTGCTAATATAAAATCTACACATATTTTTTTTCACGAGCATTAAAAGAAGAAAAAAGAAGGTTGATATGAATTAAAAATAAAAAATAACGAAATACACTAATAAATTATCGTATTCTTTAAAATAAAAATATTCCGCAATACTTTCCAAATTAACCAAGTGTAAATAAAATAAAATAGAAACGATGTAGATATAAAAATATTCTTCCATATTTTTAATATATTTACATTTAAATGTAAAATCAAAAATGAAAATAAAAGATTTTAAAATATTCTCTACATTTCCTATAAATATATATAGCTTCTCTATGTATCATAGTGATATGTTGTGAGACATGTCGTTTGAGTTTTAAATAATATAATACAAAACTATTACCAATATTATTGCACAAACTCATAACAACAAACGATTAAGAATATATGCAAGTTAACCACTTATGAAAATACATTCGTTTTTCACATTGTATTTCATTAACTGTTAACAGAGAAATTACGTTTCATTTTAACTCGGTTCAATATTCCAACAAAAAATATATCCTCCCGTGTAATGCACGGGCCCAACACTAGTATTCTATTATATAGATTATAGTTGTTGATTAATTTAATTTCTAAATTTATTGATATGCTATTTAATTAATATATTAATTTATTTAGAAAATTAATATTAATTAAGTAATCTTTTTCTAATTGGTTTATTAAATTATTTAGTAATTTAATAAATGTTTTAACGGTGTCGCAATTGATATTAGCAATTGTTTAGGACACCTTAATCCATGATATATGATCCTTTAGCTATTAAAAGGATAATTCGACGTTAAACGTCGTTATCAAACGTAACACTTAGGGGTTTATTAAGTTGTTTTGAGGGTTTAATAATGAGATTAAAGCGTCATAATTCGAGCTAAATAATTATCGAGACGCTTTAATTTAGAGAGAGAGATTTATGAGTTTACAAAATGATTATTTTGACGTTTTGGAACGTCGTTGAGCTTTAGACTTGGGGTTTGTCTACAGTTAGTCGAGGTTGTCCAAGGGTTGACTTTTATCTTGTTTGACTCACAAATATTTTGACGATGAGATCAAATGGATGTATTTGAGTGATTAAGATACCCGATTTTGGAGTTTCACTTTAGGTCGAGTTGGGTTGACCATTGTTGACTTTTGGAGAAATTAAGCCTTTAATTGGATAAGATGATATGAAATGTGTAGGTTTTCAATCAAGATCTACCAGTAGTCAATCTACACGCAATCAGGCGAGTCTTCATGAGACTTAAATGAGATACATACCTATGTACAAATTTATTTTGAGCATTATATGATTTATATGGTAATGTACACGTATGCATGATGTTTCAGTTTTCATACATGACAATATATATTTTTCATGTATGTTATTTGCTTATTTTGTTTTCAAATAACTCTAGCATGCTATTTCAGTCACAAGTTTTATGATATGTTTTAACGGATGAGCATTTGACTAGTAAGTTGTAACACCCCGAATTAATTTTGTCTGAATAAAAAAAAGAAGGAAAGAATTGGGTTATGTGGGGCGCACGACCCGTGCGCCATCCTTCACAAAAAAACGCACGGGTCGTGCGTGATGGACAGAAGGCCCAGTTCGGGCTTAAATGAGATTTTCCCCAAAATTTCACTCACTTCTCATTTTCTATCTTCTAGTATTCTCTCCAAAACCCTCCCTCTTCATTTACTTCATCTAGGGTTCCTCTAACCACCCATCCTCCACCATTTATTGCTAAGGATTAATAGCATCCTCCAAGGTTTCGACTTGGAAGCTTCACCACCATCTCCATCTTCATCTTCCCTAAGTGCCAAAAGCTTGATTTTTGGATCTTCATCTCCTCCACTTCTAGGGTTCGGTTTTCTTTGAGAAAAATTACCAAGGTGAGTTCATACACTCTTTACAAAACTTTATACATGTCAAACTTGGATTTTGAATACCTAAATATCTCCTCCTTTATATATTTGATTGATAGAGTTTTATGCTAAACCTAACTTTTGGGGATATTAGGGTTTATGTTGATTTTGAGAAAATGATGATTTATGAACTCCAATATTGTTCTTTAGCTTGTTCACACTTGGGTCATACATTTAAATGGATGGTATTTACCATGTAAGAATTATGGATTTGAGGATATTGAACTTGTGGTTAACTGCTGATAAGTTTGCATTTTTGCTTACATCATATTTGGGTTTCGAGAAATACTAAAATGAATCATTTATATATCAATTAATGATCTTTTGGTAAATAAAGGAAAATGGTTTTGGTGGAAGTTACCCTTCGTGTCATTTATGCATAACATCCATTGTTAGGAATATTTGTTGGGCCTTTTGAGCATTATTTGGCTTAATTGATGCATTTGGGAGTCATGACCCCGTATTTGGTTTATTATTGTTCCGGCGTTGGGACGACTAGTTTTCCACGTCGAGGCACGTTAGGCATCGGATGTGGTATAAGTCTTTCGTGCTCAAGTACTACGATATTAGATGAGGAGCTCGACGTAGGAACCTCTCGGGGTTGAACTTGAGTTTCCGTGGGTGTATGTTTAAAGCCACCGAGCCTGACATCCCTTGCGTGTACTTTATTTGTGTATTGACTTTACTGACTTATCGAATGACTTACTTTTGTGTTCCGTCATTTGTGTTAATAAGCGGGTCTCCCCCGTTAACCCAAGAGGTACTTGTTATATTTCAAAGAGCATTATTGTATCATTCTATTATTATCATTGTACAAAAGAAATTATTTTACTCATCTTTACGTTGATTACTTAAACTGCAAATGTTGATCTCACTAGGCTTTAGCCTAACACTTTTTCTTAAAATGACATGTATAACAAGTCAGGTTTCCGGTGAGGTTCGTCGGGAATGAGTGGATGGCTTTGAGGCCAAGAGCGGTCTTTTTGGGAGATGTGTAGACCGATATTTTGGATAGCAGGCGTACTTTTGGAAGAATAGTAACACCCAATATTAATCTTTCTTATTTAAGTTAGATTATTAGGTTGTTAGTATATTCTTCATTTGATTTATTGTAATGGTGATAGTTTGTTCCCCGTTTTATCGGGATGATAATTTTTGGTTGTATACAACAGGCTTTTATATACCTAGGTTTACCATTTTATAGCCGTCACATTGCAAAATTTTCGAATTTTTATTTCCGCTTAATTTAGGGTGTTACATAAGTCACACGACAAGTGGCACGACCCCATAATGGGTGTCCAGACAGATGCAGGTCGGACAACCCAGGGAATACCAGTGACAAAATGACCCATACCATATGAGACATTTTATGAGATATCTTTTCTTTCAGCGTTGCATGTGTTAAGAAATTGCATACTATTTGGTACAAAGTTTACAAATTGATATGTATGACGCAAATCATGAAATCACTGAGCTTTATAAGCTGACTATAATATGCATGATACATCTCAGGGACACGAGGTTTCAGGTTGGACAAAAAAAAAAGACACACATAGAGACTTGCTTAGCTCATTTAAGTTCAATATTTATGTTCAGACATCTGTCATAGATAAATTTGTAACGCAATCTGGTATGGGATAGATTAGCATTAAGTTACATATTTATTGTTTTACAGCCTTCCGCTGTAAATAGCGTAAACGAATTTAGTTTAATCGTAATTTTGAAGTATATTTGGATGAATCGTTTCAAATTACGTAACAGTTTTCATGGCAAAATATGGGTGTTACAAATGTTTTTTCGGCAAATGACAATGATATAAAGTGCAACCAACGTCTATTTATTATCAAAATGCCATTGAAGTTTCGGCTTATTACATAAATCTTAATTATCAAATAACAACGTAGATTTATCGAATTAAACAAGGCACAAAAATACTTAATTAGATAAAAACATGACCCACCTGTTCATTTTATATTATCTTACCCACATTTTTTTTTGTATTTTGGGCAATCAACAATAATTCAAACTTAAGTTTGACAAACAATTTGTGCAATCGAACCTTCAAACAATACTACAAATTTATTCCTTTGCAAACATAATCAAGAAAACCACAAGGGTTGTGGCGTACTGGTTAAGGCCTTGAGGGATGTGGTGGAATATCCCATCTGCCTAGGGTTCGAATCTAGGCGTACACAACATTTGTGGCAAGTGAGGTTTAATCAGGGTTGATGTCTTACGATCATAATTTGCTAAGGGATTAGCAGGACGAACCCATAAATTTTTTCATACGGTGACACCATATAATATAGACAAAAAATAATTACAAAAAACACGATTTTCATCGACGTGTCTTCATCTTTTTACTGACGTCCAATATTGTCCGATGTGTTTTTAGCCTAATTCCACAATTTCAAGGGATTTTTAAAGCTGTTTGCTTGATTTCGAGTGATTTTAAGTTTTTTTATCGATTTCAAGAGATTTTTTTGGTTGATTTCGATAGTTTCTTTTCGTTTTTTGGTTGATTATGAGGTACGGTTGCACCTTCTTGAAGTTTTTAAAATAATACGGTAGCACCTCCCCAAACGATACGGTTGCAACTTTCACAAACCTAAGATTTTTTACCCTTCGTCGGAGAAATTATACGGTGGCACGTGCCACCGTATTCCTCTCACTAGACCCGTCCCTGGGATCGGTCCATAGCCTAGAAACCCTTTAAAAAAAAACAAAAAATGGAAGTCACTTTCCTTTTCTTCCAAGAAGGTTATCTTCAAATCGGCTACAAAATTGTGAGCAAGTAATTGGTGAGAACAGCATCGTCATCATTGGGTGGAATTGTGACAATTATTGGCATCAAATGCTTATTGGGATTCGCATTATCACTGAATTCCAAGATCTCACAACCAAAAAGAGATTTCTTCAAAAAAGCTAAAACCAAAATAATTCGCAACTATCTTTCTACTTTCCCATTGGCCAGACCTCCAATCCAATATTGTATAATAATATTATGTATGGAATTCCTTCTTTCAACCAGTAGGTATCAATCCATACATACATATACAAAGAGAAATGGAAATAGGATTTGTTGGATGAGTGTGCGCTAAGCAATAACAAAGCAAAAGTAATCAACAACATCAGTAAGTTGTGTTGTGTATGCGTAGTGAGTGATGAGCGAAAAAGGCAACAGAAGCACCAATTGGAGCTCAACTTTGTCAAAAAGTTTATGCATTAGTAAAACACTTTCTGTTTCCATCAAATTCCCCGTATCTTTATCGATTTTCGAGTACATACCCCCCCTTGTTCGTCATTGTCAGTCGCGAAATCGGAATGATGATGTAAGTTGAAGGTTTGATTTGTAGAAATCCGTAGATAAATAAGAAAATAGATGAAGGTTGGGGTTTGATTAGGTTTCTTATGCATCGATTTTGTTAGCTTTTGGGTTGAATTTAAGGTTGATTATGATGGATTTTTGTTAACTTCAAGTAATCTAGGTTTTTTTTTAATTTGGGGAATTTAACTTTCCAATTTTGGGGATACGGATTCTATCAGTTTGGATGCTTAACGCTACGTAAGTTTTCGGAATCGATGCTTTTAATTTTGGAGATTCTTCTATATATATACACACACAAACACGCACGCTTTGCGAATAACGACCAAAGAGTAGAAGGGGGTTTAGTGGTTGGTATCCAAATAACAGGATTTTTTTTAATTGAGTGATGGATACGGGGTTTCGGTATGATAGAAGTTTGAATCGACATGCTATATCGTTCGAAACAAGTGCTATAGCCGGCACATCTGAGATGATTATGATGGGTGATTACTATGTAATGAATAATAATAATAATAGTACAGCTAGCACTAGGTTTTCTGGTTTAGCAAACAGCAGTTCAGGGTTTACACAAGTTGGGAATTCTTGTGGTTCTGTTCTTGCTGATCCTGTTCAAGGGTTGAAGCATGATGCAGGTTTGGCTGTGGAGTGGTCTGTTGAAGAACAACATAAGTTGGAGGAAGGACTTTCAAAGTAGGTATTTTTTTTTGTTCAAAGTTTATATGTATGTTTTGCCAACCATGATCTATAAATCCTCAAATCAGTTTGTACCCATCTGGTCATTTGTTATATTGGGGTGGTGAATTACTGAAATATCCATCGCGGGCTTAGTTCTTACCTGGTAAGACTCTCGGTCCTTAGTTCTTACCGGGTAAGATTCTTGATCCTTGCATATACATCTGGTAAGGTAATGTGACTTGGTAAGCGCTTACCCGGGTAAGCGTTTGGTAAACGGTCCCTTTAATGTACACATAGTTCTTGAACAATGTAAAAAGGGGCCATACATGTAACTTCCTGACATGGTGCTTGTCTTTTGTTAGTATTCTTAAATAGTTTATGGTTTAGAGGGGGTTATTATCATAAATAACCACATGGCATCTCTAAACTTTTTTTTTTCACAAAACAACCAAGAAACCGCAAGTTAATGCCGCAAGGCACTTTTTCTTGTGGTGCCGAAAGCTGCGACTTTGGCTTGCTTTTCGTGCATCAACGCATGGCCTTGCGGTGCCGCAAGCTGTGGTGTCCCAATTTATTTTCGTGGTGGACCCACTTTTGCTTCAGAAAATGTCAGAAATCACAAGGAAAAGTGCCTTGCGTCGTTGACTTGCGGTTTCTTGGCTATTTTGTGAATTTTTTTGAAGATGGCTAAAAAGTAAAATTTTCCCCATATGGTTATTTACGATAATAACCCGTTTAAAAGTTGTCTTAAAGGTGACACTTTTTTTATATCTAACTGTACACATCTTCTCTATTGTTGTGATATGGTGTTTCCAAATACTCATGTATGCTGCTAAGAGTAGTTTGAATCTATAAATTGCATTAGTGGCATCAATTTCTTTCTAATGGGCATCTGTTTGCTCCTTTTTTTTTAAAAATTTATATACATATGACCTTGTATTAATAAATGTAGCTATGCCAATGAACCAAGTATCATGAGGTATATCAAGATTGCTGCGACATTGCATGATAAAACCGTTCGTGATGTTGCCCTGAGGTGTAGGTGGATGGCGGTGAGTTTTACTCGTTTTCATTGTATCTTGATTGCGTTTCATTGATTAAAAAGTTAAATCAAGAATATAGAATCTTAATTCTCAGCATATGCTCACAATTTTACTCTGCTATAAACAAGTTCAGTTCTTATAACCATGCTAGATGGATGACCGTAAGCTGTTATATTTCCAACGGATGCTTTTCTTGTATGAATAATTCTCTAATGTCTCATTCGGTAGGCTAGTCATTCTGCTAAAGCTCTCTTGGGGTCTGTTTGTTAGCAGCTTAATGAGTTTAATGAGACTCATAGCTTATTCGGTCAGCTATGCATGATTGTTTGGTAGTGACTCAATGATATAAAAAATGACTTATTCAGTAAGCCTTTTTTTTCCCAAACATGCCCCTGCGAATTAAAACACACACCCCTTCCATTTATGAAAAAACCCTCCCAAACAAAAACTCTCCCAATCTATACAAGCAGATTAATCCACACAGACAGCTTTATCCAAACAAGACTTAATGGAAAACCAACCAAACAACCCATTGGTCTCTTTAGGTAACTATAGGTTCTTGCTATCATTGAAGAGCAGTTGGAATCTTATCAACAATGTCATGCCATCTACATCTCTCACATTAACTTTTAGCATCGGAGACATTTTAAAGTTTATTTCTGGGACAATATTTTGATAGGGTCCGTAAGGAATAACCTTTATTTTACTTTCTGTTAGCTTATTCTATTACCTTTCTAGTTGCTTGGGAAGAATTATTTCTCTTACATTTTACCTTTTTCTCCCAAATTTTCTTTCATCGACTAATTATCATATCCCCCTTTATATTCTACCATCACTTAGTTTATTTTAGATAAAATTGGTAAGTTTTGGAGCATTCTGCTGTATGTTTAAGCAAATCATTGTACTTCAGTCCTTCAGAGCTATGTTTGAACCGCATAGTAGTGTGCTTAGAATTAAAACATGATAATATGTTTAGAAGATATAACATATGTAAGTTGGATTGCTTATTTTGTAATTCTGGAGGCGGTTATAGAATTTAGCAAAATTTTAAGTTTGCAAATTGTACATATTAAAATTTGGAAAAGCTTCAAAGAAGATTTAAGATTCTTGGGTTTGACCCTAGGCTGCTACTTTCGTTAGTCTGAAAATGAATAACCCGTAACTGGTGCTTATCCGTGCAGAGTTTTTTTTTTTTTTTTTTTTTTTCTTTTTTTCCTCATCTTGAAACAAAAAAGAAAAAAAAATGCATCTTTGAATCCTCTGTGACAATATAACTATCCCTCTTTCTTGATGGAAAATATTGTGAAACATGATGCATGGAAAAATGGCCAAAGATTTATATCAAGCCATTGTTGTCAGCATTGCATAACCAAATTATTATTTACATAATCCCTCTGTTTTTATCAAGAGCTTAATCAACAAATGCTTTTGAATTTTCTTGATGTTGAAATGCTTAACAAATGATATATTTGGCAGAGAAAACGAAGGAAACAGGATGAACCGAATACGGGGAAAAAGTTGAAAGATAAGAAGGTAAGTTTGTGCAATCCTACACTTTCTAATTTTTCTGGTTGTCTTGGATTTCCCCCTTCTATTTCAAGATTCATGTTTGCACCATTTTAGATGTAACTTTTTTCTTCAAGCAGATCCTGTAGGCGAGATCTAAATGCTCTATCATGTTTTAATCTGTAGGCAGTCACGTTTTATAATTGGTACCTTCATGACATTCTTCAAAACATGGCTTTTTAAGGTTTCAAATAGAAGATGTGAGTGGTTTTGGTGGCTTTTTAAGCAACTTGAAGCCACTGCAATAGTTATAACAAAAATGGAGAAAATGACTCCTTTTAATCGGCAAACTACTAAAAAAGAAATGTTTTTTGCATCATCTTCGTAGAATGATTAACAACTCGCTAGTAGGAATTAGTGTTCAAAACTTAATTTACTTTATGAAGCACCCCAAATATGATTCTCTCTTTCTTTTAATTATGTCTTCTGTAATCAGCATTCTGATTGTCATATGTTGTCAGGATAATTTGGTGGAATCATCCTCAAAGCCAAGTACATCATCACTTCCAACATTCGATGTGGCTCCATTTTCTGTTACCATGAATAATCGAGTCCAGATTGATGGTATTACTTTTGAAGGTCAGTGTCTTACTCTTCTATAGGGGAGAAGCTAAACATTTTGCGAGAAGGCGAGAAGGCGAGAAGTGTTTAATCTAATATGATACACAAGCTTAATCATATATGATTAAACACATGTCATATTGGCAATGTATAGACGTTTAATCATATATGATTAAGCACACCCACAGGCCGTGTAATCATATATGATATAACACTTCTCGCCTTCTCGCAAAATGTTTAGCTTCTCGCATGATCCTTCCATATATAGAGGGAGGATCAAACGAGAATGCTAACTATTTAAGAGAATATGAAAATGGCCAAATCACGTGCAAAATCATATGCATATTTATCACGAAAAGGGTGGTTCCTGTATGTTTACAGCTCTAGATTTCGTTTTCCTTTTCCTTTTCTTATATGATCAATTAATAAATAACTTTCCAAGAAAATATGAAAAGAAATCTAGTTCAGAACCGAAAATTATCCTTCTTAATCTTTACAATAATCATAAGTTTTGAGGATTTTACTGACGCTATGATTTCGTTCTACCAATCGATGCAGCATTAAGTGGCTCAATAAGGCACTTACTGGAACAAAACAACCAAGTTCTTGGTCAGATCTCGGCTAATATTTCTTCAATGAAAGTAAGTGACTCTTCTTACATCTGAACAAATGAGAGCAGATTTATCCGACAATTATTCTATGTGATGTTTTGCAATGATGCATAGTACTTTGGAGGTTCTGGGTATATTACTTTCGTCATCTGATTGATCTAAACTAGCTACTGAATTAAGTCGGCTACATATCAGTGATGTAACTAGAGAATCTTGTTCTTGATATATGGGCTCCTGAATTTGGAACACGTATGCCGTATGGTATGATTTAGAATTATTGCTGCTATTTTGATTTGGAGATCATATTCACTGTGTACTTGATAAATAAAGGTACATTTGATAGTTTAAACTGCCTCCCCATTGATACAACACTTGTGTGTTTGGTTTCATTGGACTGCGAGTCTTGTATTATATGTATGTGTGTGTATATATAGGGGCAAGTTCAAACGACAAGACAGTCAACTTATGAGAAGTGGGAGAAGGGCCAAATCGCATGTGATTCTAGAGTAAAATCATATGTGATACACACACACAGAGTGTTGACCAGCCATTACAACCCCGACTTTTCAAGTTGACTAGTTGCTAGTTGCGGGCGACCTTTTGGACGTGTTGTGTAACATGTGATTTTGCTCTAGAATGACATGTGATTTGGCCTTTCTTGCACTTCTTGTAGGTTGATGGGCTTCTCACATGATCCTCCCTCTCTCTCTCTCTCTCTCTCTCTCTCTCTCTTTCTCTCTCTCTTTCTCTCTCTCTCTATTATATATATATAGGCGGAGGTTCAAACGGGAACACCTCCATTTACGAAAACGCGAGAATACCCTTGTCACATGTGATAATACACGTGTATAAGCAAAATTTGATTGTTCTACATGTATGGTAGGATTATGCATTTTATGCTCCCTTTATGAGCAAAATTAGGGGTTTATTCATTTTTTTATTCCAATTATGCCCATTATATTTTTCCAATGAATTTTTCAACATGTTATTTTACATTGTCATTTGCTTCTCAGTTAGTTTTTACCCACCATTATCAGCTATCAACTTATTAGCCAACAACTAGCTTTCGACTAACAGCTAGCTTATCAGCTAGTTTGCGAAAAATATAACATGAATCTCTTTTGGTTTGCCTTTCAAAATAGTCAAATCTCGTTGCTAAGTTAGTTTCGACATGTGTTTCGAGGTGCTTCCATTTCTATGCAACTATGTTAACCAATATGCGTTTCAAGAGCCTTTTCTTCGAAGCTAACATTTCGGTTTTTGACCTTCATGAGCAGCTGCGGGACAATATCGACCTCTTCAGCCACATGAAGAATAACATAACCGCCATCTTAAACGAGTACGGGAGATGCTCATTAACTTACTATTGCCGCTAGTTTTGCTTCCTGTTTACATATCCGCTATATTGCTGCTAATATCGGGTTTATTTACAAAAAATGCAGCATGAGGTATATGCCAGGGCCGCCATTACCCGTATCACTAAACCACGATCTTGCTCATAGTATTTTACCCACTACAAGTCAGGTAACGAGGTTTGAGTTACCGAAACAATCTCTTTGTGTCATGCAAGAGAAAAGAGTGTGTTTGATACATGGGACAGAACAATAATTTGTTGTCCCACATTTGATGCGACATTTAGAATGTGATAAGACAAGACTGAGTGGGACAAAAATCAGGAAGATTGGACAACATTGGTAAAAATTACTAAACTACCCATGCCAGATTTAAACTGTTACCTCATTCTCGCCCGTCTAGTCCCGTCTGTGTATCAAATGCATCCATATAGACTTCCCTCCCCAACACTCGCGAACTGGGTGACCCTTCTTTTCGTTATTTTCAATTCTCGTTGTTGATTTCTGGCAGACAATGATGTTCGAGGCATCAAGCGGGATGTATATGAAGCAAGAGCCAGGGTTTTGACGTGGAGATTTTCGACTCTTTTCTGGTTTGGTTGCAAGTACAGAATTAAACCTGCTGTAAATCTAATAGGTACCACTATTGTGCAAATCTGTATTGATTGCCTGTTAGGATCCAATTCCGATGATCACGAAAATTTGTAGAGATCCCATTTTTGGAAAGCTAATAGGTCGCCGCTCACTCAATTTACGGACTAGTACCCCCTCCCCCCAACGGTCGTGTTAGACCTATGTGTCGAAATAAAGGTCTCAGTTGTAGAGATATTGTAGCAGCTACTAGGATGACACTCGTTTCTTTTGCCTTTTGGGCGAATTAGTAATTGTGGATTGTAACCTTCTGGTATTTAGTCTAGCGGATAAGGAGGTGGACATCCTTGTAGAATACAGTAGTTGTAAACTCCGTTGCTTGTTCTGCTTTTCTAGTGGTAGTCTTGAATAGATTCAATTGTTACATATAAATTCATAGTGAAATTTGTAATCTTATCTTGCCAATCTTATGTTGAAAAAGATTGCTATGCATGCTTTTGATTATTGTGGTGGTTGTTGTTCCTAGTCTTATTTTGAACATCTCTAGTGGTCATGTACCTAGAGATGCACAAAAAAGCCTAGGACCGAAGTCTGGTCTGAAAGAGCCCAGGCCTAGTGAGCCCGAAGCTTGGTCCAGGCCCGTCCTCAAAGCCACATTTGGGTGAAATTTTTTGAGAGGGTCTGGGCCGAAAAAACCTGACATGAGAATGCTTGTTAATTTATGAACCAAAGATATAGACTTTGATGAACTTGAGAAAGCCCAAAAAAATGGCCAAAAAAAGCCGGACGTTTTCTTTTGATCACTAAAACGGGCTTGGAAGGATTGGACACGGGATTGAAAAAGCCTAGGGCCTTGTGCATCTTCATATTCAAGATGTTTTGCGCCGCATCGCGCGCTGGTACGTATCTAGTACTTTCATTGTATCATTATTTGATACAGTAACATCATATACATTACATATGCAGAAGTTTTGTAAATATCAATTCAATAATTTGACATCATACTTGTATGAATATGTCTTTATCTGTAGTGCCTAAAATATATACATGGAATATGTAAGCTTTAAGTTTAATGACCAGTTACTATTTCGTGCAAGAAACCATCTTTCAAGAAATATAAGTTTTAGCGTGTGGAAATCATATTTCATTACACTTCTTAGCATTATGCATTCATAAACATTCTTTTGAGATCTCACATTAGTATTTAATGTCTTACTTCACTCTCGTTGCGGTTTGCCAACTCTAGGGTCTATTAGGTAGAGTTTGGTATGCAAATCAGATTGGACAATACAAAATTGTACTGATGTTAGTTTGCTAGAAGACCTCCACCTATTATTTTGTAGGACAATCATCCTTGATTATACTTTATCATACATAAAAACTGTCATATACCATGTAAGCATCTTCTTGCTGGATAAACATATCACTATTTTCATGCAAAGCAATAGGGGTGTTCACTGTTCATGGTTCGGTTCACTTCGGTTAGTAAGAAAAATGTGAACCGAACTGCATGAGGTGGATACTTGGTTACCCGAACCGAAATTGAAAAACCGTATGTTGAACCGAACTGCACCGAACTGAACCAAAATAAGGCGGTTACCCGTGGTTCGGTTCACATTTACCTGAATTTATAAAAAAAAATACCATATACAATATAAAAATGATACTGAAATATAGCATTTAAAACAATTACACAACAAATAAATAAAAGTAATCAAAGTGTTACAGATTAAAATAAGTTTAATTGTTTAAAAACATCCATTTTTCGGTTAATGTAACTCCTTAAACGACTTTATATCTCCAATTTTAATCATCCACTGTAATACTTGACAACAAAACGTAAAATACTTTTACTCATTTAACTTTACGTTAATAAATAAATAATAATATAAATTAAATATTACGAGTATATATACATATACCCGGTTCGGGTACCTGTGGGTACCTAAAATTCAAAACTAAAACCGATCCGTGAATACCAGGTTATTTCGGTTTTTTCAGTTATCGGTTTTTTCGGTTTCGGATCAATCAGTTCGACTCGGTTTTTCGATTTTCCGATTTTTTTGAACATCCCTACAAAGCAGATAAGCCAAAACATCTTTTCAAGATCTTCATCATGCATAAAACAATTTATATTGAACACATGTATTTCACCCAAGTCACATAAATGTACTTGTTCGTTATTCTTCTAATCTTGCTTACTTTTCTTTTGCACCAGTTTAGGATTTATATCTCGACTTCGCACGTTCAAATTAATATCACTTAGGGGTCGTTTATCAAACGCTTACCCGGGTAAGCGCTTACCAGGGTAAGCGCTTACCATGTCACATTACCTTACCAGATGAATATGGCAAAAACCAAAAATCTTACCCGGTAAGAGCGAATACAAAGACCGGAGTCTTACCCGATAAGTGATGGTGACGACTCTTACCACGGTTAGCGCTTACTGAGTAAATTGTTGCACGTGGAACCGATTTAGTGTATCAAAGTCTTACCCAGTAAGTAAATGATAGTGTTGAATTTTGGGTAAGCGCTTACATGATAAACGGCCTTAGCTTTTTTTTTCTTTTAAGGAGACTGATAAAGATTAGTTTTGGTAGAACTTTTATCCCTTTTCATTCATATCATTCTTTAACCATGAAGAAAACCTATATATTTTATACCTTATGCTTATTCATATATTTCTCTTAGTTGCAAATATATGGTACATTGTCTTAATTGTATTAAAACATAGTACGTTTTCCAAAATAGGAATTGAATGTACGTGTGGTTTGCATAATAGAATTTGGTGGAATTGGAATTCATTAAAGATATTTGATTTCGAAGGAATCGAAATGTAATTTGATGGAATTTGACCACGTGCTTGGTTGGTAAGAATTGGAATGAAATCTCTCAAAACAATTGGAATCTCCATGTTTGTTTGGCAGAATGTAGCATCGGAATTTCAACGAAATAACAATAAATTACTAAAATACCCCTATATTACATTTTTCATACTTTTTGCTTAAATTATAATTATAATATAATGATAATATTAATTGGTGGGGGTGGTGCATGTAAGGTGGTGGAGCAGGCATGTATGAACTTTGATTCATTCACTTGTGCCAAAAAATTACGAAATCATTAGTATGAGGAATTTAAAGAAATTGGAATTTGGTCAAAGGAATTGGCTATTCCAATTTCCTTGAAAATTGAAATCTCATGGATTCCATGAACAACACCCGAAACAAAATATGTTTTATCTATACTATATTACAAAGCACGTATAAAAAAATCTTAAATACAAATTATTAGGCACAAGGTACCATCATTTTATGCAAAATTTTAAAAATCTCTTAGGGGTTGTTTTATCAAATTTTTCATTAAGTCCTGTATGGATAAATATGTCTGTCTGGATAAATTGATGTTGTTGTTTACTTTTTTTATCTGAATTAACAGTCTGAATAACAGAAATGACCAATTTACCCCTGAATATGAATTTTAAGTTGTTTTATAAATTGTTGTTTATTTTTTAAGCCATATATTCATAAATTCATTGATATAATCCAAAAATCAAACAAAAATTCATTAAGTACTTAAACTTCCAAGTTCAAACATAATGTAGCCAATCTCAAACAAAAAGTAGCAAGTATGAAACAAGTATGAAATCGACATTGTAGAAATCATGATTACAAAAATCTACATTGCAGAAATGTCGAGCAGCTATGGAGAAGAAACAAGTATGGAACAAAAATGGACTGAAAAAACAAGTAAGGAACAACAATCGACTTAAGAAAGCAAG
This sequence comes from Arctium lappa, assembly GCA_023525745.1. Taxonomy (NCBI): domain Eukaryota; kingdom Viridiplantae; phylum Streptophyta; class Magnoliopsida; order Asterales; family Asteraceae; genus Arctium; species Arctium lappa. The sequence goes on along the minus strand of CM042052.1, from coordinate 84,118,191 downwards.
TATGGAACAACAATCGACTGAAGAAACAAGTATGGAACAACAATCGAGTATAGAGAAGAAACAAGTATCGAACAATCAGTAAAATCATTATCTTTGGAGAAATCGACCAAAGGAAATTATTGTCTAGGGTTGAAATCAAACCAGCAGTGAATTGAAATAGTGTAATCGAACCAGCAATGAACTCGAAGCAGTAAAATCGAACGAGCGGTGAAGGTAAAATCGAAATCGAACACGTAGTGAAGGTGAAATCGAGCACCTAAGTTTTTATTGCGTGATTATTGAGTAGGAAGTTAGGCATGTCTTTATTTTTAAAGGGTATAAATGTCAAAGATGTGTCTTAATGGGGACAACACATCTTTCCCCTACTTAGTGATTAAGCCGGAAATGTCTGCGCGAATAAGCCAATTTTGTCATTAAGCCCCAAGTAATCACTCCAAACGTCTGCGTGAATATGCCGGTTTTGTCATTAAGCTCATTAAGCCCTAAGTAAACACCCCCTTAATTTACAAGTATCAAAGCACAAGATACATATTACTACTGTAGGTTTCTAACACCCACCAATTTGGTATGTGTAGGACCTTCCTTTTATGCAGACATTTCCATGTATCACTATTAATTAATATATTATATTACTATAATTTTGTTTTAATCATATTACTAGCAGTGTACCCGTGCAATGCATCGGGGTGAGCAATTGTAAATGGAAATAAAAAATTAATGTAATAGTTTATCAGAAAAAAAGAAAAAAGAAAAAAGAAAAAAGATATATATGGAGTAAATCATATATTTATAATTTATGTAACATTAGTAGTGATAAACGCATAACTTGAGTTTTTTCAATCATGAAGCATTAAGAAATTATATTAAAGTAATCGTTAAATGTGTATTTGAATTTTAAAAACATGTATTAATCAGCGATATCTAACGAATGATAATATTTTTTCAAAATACTGAAATATAGAATAGATAAAAATAACAAATATAATGTTGGATAGAATTCAAAAAACTTTAAAAACTTGTATACATGAAAAAAATACATGTATTATCATAATTAAAAAAATATGTTAATTTGAGCAAGTAAATAACTTTTCTTCTTTTGGAGAAACCCAAATGGAAGGAAAAAAACTTGAATATGGAAGGTAATGAAAAAGTAAAGTTTGAATTTTTTTCAAATGAGTTGTACCTTATGCATACTAAGTTGTGATTAAGAGATTTTTGAAATGTATGCATAAAATGGTAGTACCTTATGTTTTATAAGTAGTAATTAAGAGTTTTTTATTCCGTCATTATAATATAGTATAGATTAAATATGTAATTGTTTATTTTTTCTATATGTTATTAAAATATATAAGATAATCATTGATTCTAACAAAATACTTAATTTTTTTAATAAAAAACATAATATTATTAAGCCTAAATTAAACAAATTTATAAAAAAAAACATTATCACTTTCTCAAAACCATCCAAAATCGTACTGTAAATCGACAAAAAAATAAAATGAAACATTAAAATTGTAATGTATCTTACTGCATTACACGAGTACGCTTCTAGTTTTGATTAAACTTTCCAAGCGGGTTTTCTTAGGGGTTGGTTGGTTGGTTTTTCATTAAGTTCTGTATGGATAAAGTTGTCTGTGTGGATTAATCTGTCTGTATAGATTTAGAAGATTTTTATTTGAGAGAGTTTTTTCATAGATGGAAGAAACGTGTTTTTTAATGGGAGGGACTGGTTTAAAAAAACTTGGCTTTCTGCATAAAGCTCCCCCTTAAAAATCTTACTGAATAAGCCCATTTCTATATCATTAAGCCACTACCAAACACTCATATATAGCTGACTGAATAAACTGTGAGTCTCATTAAACTCATTAAGCTGCTAACAAACAAGCCCTTAATCTGCATTCTTGCGATTAAACCCAAACCGATTATTTTATAAAACGGTTTAACCCCTTCAACTAAAAAAATCGAACCGGGTGTCTTTTTAAATTAAATAAAAATACAAAAACATCATAATTACCTTAAAATATTTATAAAAAAAAGTAAGTTGCGGTGGTTTTGTATTGAATATTGGATATGGACATTGGGTTTAGTGGCCCATAATTAGAGGCTAATAAACATACCACTAACTCATGTTTATGTCTCATTATCCTAATCAAAAACACTTTTTAAGATTTTTAATGAATAATTATAGATTATGTTACATAAGAATGATAATAAATATTTACTTCCTCTAATAGGAGTATGTGACTGATGTAAAAAATAGGTGGTATGTGAACAATGTCGTTCTTTAACATGTTAAATGTGTGATTCTGAACAGGACCCTCAAAATTTTGGGGCCCAATCTTACGTTGTTAATCTTAAATTATAGCTCATCTTAGTGTTTCACTAATTTTTATCAGAAGACAAAAATAATGCGTTACATCATCGCCTTTGTAATTTATATATATATATATATATTCTCATTTTGCATTGTTTTTTTTGAACCGCAGAGATATTATAAAAAAACTAGCAAGAAGCTAGAGAAACCAAATTACATGTAAGAGATAGTAAGAAAAGAGTTTTGTAACCAACTCACCCAATTAATGTTACACTTTCTACTCCTATTTGTAATCCAAAAGAACGAATGCGACACAATGTTATCCCATAACGTCACTTTCTTAGGTTTATAGAGCCTAAAAAGAGTCCCATTCTGAAAAGACCATATAGTCCATAAAGCCATTAGAACAACAACCTCAAAACAAGTGGACTCCATTTTCTTCAAATGCAAAGATAATAACCAACCAAAACTCATTTTGCATTGTAATCAAAAGCTTTAGGTGTAACAGAGTCTCTAAAAAGATTGAAACGTCCCTATATGTGAATAAGGATGAGGTATGAATAATAATTCCCATTAATAATTTTCAACATAAAACATTTTAAGGTTCGATTTGTATTGAGTTAGCATCAGACATTCCCATATAAGTTTTTCAGTAGTATTTTATCATACATTATATGATAATTGTTATCAATAAAATACATCAATGTGATTAATATAAAAATTTTCCATGACAAAAAGGCAAGTCAACTCAATTCCCACTTGTAATCTAATACATGATAAAAAGTCCCACAAATGTGTGTGTTGTGATGCCTCTTTGCCATTGTGCTTCTTCAAGTTGTGCCACCATTAAAGATTTTGGACCATTGAGATATTAATTATAATCTTCTCATTTTTAAAATTATCCTTTAATGTAAGTTTATATAATTTTATTTTTATAGATAAATTATAATATTGTTTAAATTTCTGTTAGCAGTGGGAAACTGGACGACATATTTTTTGGGTTTAAGTATATACAATAACAATATATTTCTAGTCAATTTTTACTTCCAGTAATGTATAACAATTTGCATTAATCTTTCCATCAATTCAAAAGAATAAATTTTCATCTATTTATAGTAAGGTAAGGTTATTATAACTGATTTAACCATCTATTTGTAATACGGTACAATAATTAATATGTGTAGAAACGTATATTGTAAAAAATGGTAACTTATATAAAATATGTTGATATTGTGTGCTGGTAATCCATATTTAAGTATTCGTTGAGTTGGGTTGATCTGCTAACATTATTTCACTGTTTTTCAAATTTATAAATTTATAAAATTTAACTGTTGTGGATTTTGATTGAGTCTGCAGGAGTCGTCTTTCTTCGCTACAATTTATTGCATTCAGGTTAGCAACAATTGCTTTTGGAGTCGGAACGGAGAGGATGCACCTCTTTGGAAGGGTGTCACCGTTGGTTTAGGTAAAGTTTGCTTCTCGCAAACTGCCTGTTTTGTTTGTTTCTGTTTTGTGGTGTGGGTCATGGCCTCAGTGCCTCTTGGTTAGATTTTGGCGCTCTTTGTTTGGTGAGTGTTTGTTTTGTTTTGGTTTGGTGTTTGTTTGCCGTGACAATTTTTTTGGAGGTCCTGTCAGGCTCGATCCTGACAAATTTTGGGCCCTGGGCGAGATGTAAAACAGGACCCTCGATAAATACGAAAAAAATTATTTAATATATCGCTTTGTATCATAAGAAATAACATTGAATTCAAGAAATACGAATAATTTATTTTTTTGAAATACGAATAATTTATATAAATCATTTTCCCGAGAATTCCTAGACACAAAATCAATCAATATTTATTTATAAATTAATATGATCTACCATATCATTTTTCCATAGCATCATTAATTTGTCCCAACGTCAAAAACATCCTTATGATATTTAATATATAGATTGACATTATTTGCGGTGTGACTATTCATAATACAACTTTATGTAAATCAATATAAATCAGTTGTGTTCTCATCTCACCTCATCCTAATGTTTTTCTATTACCATTTTAAACTTTTAGGATTAAAACAATCCTTTTTTGAATTATCAATCTTAGAATCAAAAGCTCATGTTGGTTATAATTTGAGATATTATTATTGCTTTTAAGATATCGGAGTACTTCAGATTCATCCACTCAATAATAGATTATAGGTAATAAATAGTCAATAATGTTTGAAAAACATTGTATAGATATAAGTTTGATTGTCTAATATACTTAAAATGAATAATCAAAATAGTCAGTGGGAGATGAATGATGGATAATATATCAAAGTTTTCTAAGTAAGTAATTTTAGACTTTGGTACTAGATATTAAAAAAAAAAACTTAAAGAAACTATAATCAATACTGTAAAATGAACGACCAATTAATTTTTCACATATTTTTTTTCCATTTCAAGTGTAATTAATTAATACATGTTTGGATCCTTATATAATACGAAATTCTTTGACTCCTATTAGATACTAAAAAAATTGTCTCTTTTGTTAACTAATTTTTTTACTACTATTATATAGTTAAAAAAATTGGGCCCCTATTTCTCGTTGGACCCTGGGCATACGCCCGCCTGTTAATAGGTAGATATTGCATGGGAGTTATGAGGGGGGAAATAAATTCAAGAAACTGGAAAGCCAAATGATTTTGCAAAAACAAAACTGAAAAACCCTTTTGAACTCGTCAACCTTGAGACTGCATTCGTGTCTACAAGACGTGAGGGAGACTTTCATTTAATTTAACTCAATATCTTCATTTGCAAAATCATATATAAATTTGTTTCTTTTCCATGTTCCCACCAATGTGGGACACCCCTTCTTTCCCAACAACACCCACTTTTGAGATTCAATTTCTCAGTTATATGAGCTCCATTTTGAACGAACTTTAGCTCGTTATAAATCCCTGAAGGTGATGAACGAGATCCAATATATAGTTCAACAATAGTCGGACATTTGTTCAATTAATATTTTCGTTCGAAATGGCTCAATCTCATATTTTTCAACAGTATTTTAGGAAGAACTTTAAGAAGATTGATAAGAGAATATGCCTTTATTTAAAAGTAAAGTTGTACGATTTGATCAAAATAAAATAAAAGCCCAAAAATCCAAATTATCGATCATAAATGTTTCTATATTTGATAATAGGTACATTTGTAGTTTGTCGTTTTCATCTCATTAGAGAAAATCCAAATCCAAACGCAAATCAAAATCAAAAGTTGACGTCGTATGTTTCTATCTAAAACCATTATCAATATCCTGGCCATTAATACAATGATTCATTTTAAAGAGGCAATATTGTGGTGGAATTAAATCCACAATATTGTACAAAAATAAAGTGACAAAATTAAGTTTAAGTCTTAGCGTTGTGTTTTCTAATCTGAAGAGAAAAAAAGAAAAGAAATGGATGGAAAAAAAAAGGAAAGAGGAATAATTTTTTCATTTGTGTTCCGGAAAGGGAAGGAAAAGGAAAGAAAAAAAAAAGTTTTTCATTTTCTTGAATAGTAGAGGAAGAAAAGAAAAGATGTCATTTTTACAAATATATTCTTATAAAAATATATTATTTATAATGAAAGATTTGATAGTTTTGTAATTTTAATAATTTTTTTAAATGGTTTTAATTTCTTTGTTTTATTTTCCTTCCCTTTTCTCCCACTTTTGGGAGGAAACTTATCATTATTTTTCTTCCATTTCTTTCATTTCTCTCCTAAAAAAGTTTCGAGAACACGAGTTTTTTTTTACTTTTCTTTCTTTTCCTTCATAAAAAGAGTTTCGAGAAATACAACGTAAGAGTTATAACGGAATTATGTCGTTTATCAAGACATATCTTGAAGAAATATATTTACCTAATGGTTCTTACATAATTTAAATTCGTATAAAAAGAATGAAGGTTCAAACAGGCCCGGCCCTGGGGCCGTGCAGCCCGTGCGGCCGCACAAGGCATCAAAGCCGATAGGGGCATCAAAATTTTATATATCAGTAGTATAGGTTTAATAATTTGGGTTTGGGCTAAAAAAAAAATCAAAGTCCATATTTGGTTATTGGTAGGTTTGTATTTTTAATATCAAAAATCAAAGCCGATAGCGGTTGTGCTTCTGTGTAAAACTAGAAGATTGTTATTTCTTGTTGAGTTGTTTCTTGATTTTCTTCCCAAATCCCACTGTCACAGGTATAATTTTTGTTTCTAAATTCTAAATTCATTGTATTTCCAATTTTTGTGTGGTTTACTGATAATTGATAATTAAACCCTAGTTTTAGAAACTCTTGTGTGGTTACTGATAATCTATTTCATTGTGTTTAAAATTGATAATGGTGGAAATTTGGGAAAAAACCCCTAGTTTTAAGAAGATGAAATTAAAGCTCATTTGTCAATGGCTTACTCATTTTGGCTTATTTTGACAATGGTTTACTGATTATGTGATTTTTGTCAATGGCTTATTGAGTGAGTTACTGATTATATCAATGGCTTACAACTTTGGTTTACTAGTTATGTCAATGGCTTACAACTTTGGCTTATTGATTTTTTGATTTTTGTCAATGGCTTACTGAGTTACTTTGGTCTTTTGAATTTTGTTTACAACTTTGGTTAAACTAATTATAGTTTTTACTTGTCTTTTAAGTTGCATATTGAAGTAAAGGTTCTAGTGTACCGGTACTAATTTGGAAAAAGGGAAAACTAGAAAGGAACGAAACATGATCTTAATCCAGGTTTTATCCTTCTATACTCGACTAGTAGTAAACATGTTTCCTAGATTACAACCTTCAGGTGCACAAAATAGAAAAAGAAAAAAAAACAAGAAGAAATTGCTCAATCTTTATAGGGATCATTAAATAGATATTTTGTTAGGTCTGAAAATGTGCCTGAAAACCTCAATGAGTTTGTTGACAATATTGAAAATTCAGTTGAAGAATTAGTTGATGATTTTGTCGTTTCATTTACTTAAAACCGCTTAGGGGCATTTTTTTAGTATCTCGCACAGGGCACCAAAATTCTTAGGAACGGCCCTGGGTTCAAAATGACATGGTGATGAGGTCAACCCTCAAGCATGATAAGCCACAACGAGACCATGATGTTTTTTAAAACGTGACTTATGATAACAAATTTGTATGTCATATATATATATAATTGATAAGTTATTAAGCTAAAAATGACTATATGGAATAAGTCAGGAACCCTCACTTGTTCATATTAAGCCATCCAAAATAAATTAATACTAGAAATACAGACAATAATTTAACCCTCTCTCCTTGTCTCATTCAAAGCATTGGTCTTATGTTTTTCAAACAGAAAAATTTATCCAAACAGATGACTTAGGTTTTAATATAAAATTAAAATTCTCTGAAAACACCGATAAACTGTCATAGTTAAAAATTAATAAATATTAAAATTAATTTACTTATTTTTTTCTTACAAAAATAACAAAATTTCCTGGTCTCCATGAATTAAATAAAAAATAAATACTAATATTAAATAAAAATTAATTCAAATCTTTGACTATCTTCTCTCTCTAGAAGCAAAAACAAAACCCTAAAGCTTATTACAAGAAGAGAAAGCAAAAGAAAAACCCACCTCCTTTTATGAACCAAAAACAAGTATTCTGTGTTCTTCAATCTCTTTTAACTTTATCATCTTCATTTTCTCCAACAATCCCTTCATCATTTCAATTTTTCTACTACATCTTTCAATTTTCACTCAAAAAGCTATTGATCCAAGAGAACCCACATCAAGAAATCTTGATTTCCCAAATGGGATTTCTCCAATGAACCCTAAACCCCCCCAAAATTTCACATCTTTTTCCACCTTTTATTTTCATATTCACTGCGATGGTTGCTATAATCGAGATATGGGTTCTTGTGATTCTTGGGGTTTCTCAAGTTCTTGCAATTTCACAAAACTTCACCTGCAATTCCACTGATTTAACAGCATTAAAAGGTTTCATGGATGGATTGGAATCCCCAATTGACGGATGGTGGCCCACGAATTCATCATCAATCTCCTCTTTCGATTGCTGTAATTGGGTAGGAATTAAGTGCAATTCCAATTCTGGTAGAATTGTTGGATTAGAACTCCCAAAGAAAAGATTAACTGGTGGTTTATCTGATTTGATTTCCAATTTAGATCAACTTACAAAACTCAATCTTTCTAACAATTTCCTCACTGGCCCAATTCCAATTTCTTTATTTCATTTGGCACATTTGGAAGTTATTGATTTAAGTCGTAATGGATTCAATGGTGTTTTCCCAATTAGTATACACTTGCCTGCACTTCAAGAATTGGATTTTTCTGGTAATTTCTTCACCGGTTCCATTCCTGGTTTATGCGTTAATTCCACCGGAATTCGTGTGATGAAATTTGCTGTGAATTCGTTGGCCGGAATCATACCACTGGAACTCCGGAATTGTTCATTCCTGACCCATTTGTGTTTAGCTTCCAATTCCCTTTCCGGTGCTATACCGGAATTCTTATTCCGGTTACCGAGATTGGGGGAATTGGATCTTCAAGATAATATGTTCAATTCCATCGGTGTAATCGGTGATTCCGTCGGTCGTCTTGTTAGTCTTGATATTTCCTGTAACCGGTTATCGGGGAATTTACCGGATTTCTTTAGTAAATTTCCGAACTTGAGTCGATTTTCGGCTCGAGCGAATGGTTTTTCCGGTGGGATTCCGGTGTCGTTGTCGAATTCACCTGCGATTTCGTTTCTTAATTTGAAGAACAATTATTTGAATGGTTCGATCGAATTCAATTGTTCGATGATGACTAACCTTACCTCACTTGATCTCGGTTCCAATGAGTTTTCGGGGTTCATTCCCGGTGGTCTTTCGTCTTGCCGGAAGCTAAAAGCGATCAATCTCGCTAGAAACAAGTTTTCTGGCGAAATCCCGGAGAGTTTCAAGGATTTCCAATCGTTATCTTACCTTTCACTATCGAATTGCAGCTTCAGTAACCTCTCAACCACTCTCAAAATCCTTCAGCATTGTCCGAATCTAACGGTTTTGGTTCTAACGATGAACTTTCGTGGCGAAAAACTACCGGACGATGATAGTCTTCGATTCAACGCACTCAAAGCTCTCGTGATCGGGAATTGTGGACTCGTGGGCGGCATTCCGCGATGGCTAAAAGGTTTAACACAATTGCAATTGCTTGATTTATCATGGAATCACTTAGAAGGATCGATACCGCCTTATTTGGGCGATTTCCGGTCTCTGTTTTACTTGGATTTATCGAACAACTCGTTATCGGGAGTGATACCGAAGAATCTTACGCAATTACAGAGCCTCAGTTTGTGGGATGTTTCGATAGAAGAGGGTTCGCCGGATTTCCCGTTTTTCCGGCGACCGAACATGAGTAACCGAGGGTCGGCGTTGCAGTATAATCAGATCATGAGCTTTCCGCCATTACTGGATCTCAGTAACAACTTTCTCAATGGCTCGATCTGGCCGGAATTCGGAAATTTGAAAAGATTACATGTTTTGAATCTGAAACACAACGGTTTATCGGGTGGAATTCCGAGTTCTTTATCGGGTATGACGAGTATAGAGATGCTTGATCTGTCGTATAACAATCTGACCGGGACGATCCCGCCTTCGTTGGTGGATTTGAGTTTTTTGTCGAAGTTCAGTGTCGCGTACAACAATCTGAGCGGGTTAATCCCGAATAGAGGGCAATTCGCAACGTTTGCAAACTCGAGCTTTGAAGGAAACGAGATTTTATGTGGCGGTGGACGTGGATTGGCTTGCGGGAATGGAGTGTTTCCACAATTGTCAACCAAGGAATCGAAGAAAAGTAAAGGGAAAATCGCGGGTATGGCTGTCGGGATCGGGTTCGGGACGTTGTTTCTTCTTGCTCTCATGTTCTTGATCATAATTCGCGCAACCGGCAGACAAGAGGTTGATCCGGAGAACGAAGATGGCGATGATGGCAAAAAGGAAGAACTCGAGACGAGATTAGTGGTTCTTTTCCGAACCAAAGGGAACGAAAACGACGAAAAAGAGCTTTCGCTCGATGATCTTTTAAAATCGACCAATAGTTTCGATCAGGACAACATCATTGGTTGTGGCGGGTTCGGTCTGGTGTTCAAAGCCACACTCCCCGATGGCCGGAAAGTAGCCATCAAACGGCTGTCCGGAGACACCGGTCAGGTCGATCGAGAGTTCCAAGCCGAAGTCGAAACGCTCTCGAGAGCTCAGCATCCGAATCTCGTCCTCCTTCAAGGGTATTGCCAACACAAAAACGACCGGTATTTAATCTATTCGTTTATGGAAAACGGTAGCCTCGACTATTGGCTACACGAGAAACCCGACGGACCCACCAAACTCAACTGGTCCACGAGGCTAAATATCGCGAAGGGAGCCATCAACGGGCTCGCTTACTTGCACCAATCATGCGATCCCCATATCCTTCATCGTGATATAAAGTCGAGCAACATCCTTCTAGACGAGAATTTCGAAGCCCATTTGGCCGATTTCGGGCTTGCGAGACTCATTCTACCGTACGACACTCACGTAACGACAGATTTAGTCGGGACCTTGGGCTACATTCCGCCCGAATACGGTCAAGCCTCGGTTGCATCGTACAAAGGAGACGTTTATAGTTTTGGGGTCGTTCTTTTGGAGCTTTTGACCGGAAAAAGGCCGATGGATATGTGCAAACCGAAAGGTAGCCGAGACTTGATCTCGTGGGTGATGCAAATGAAGAATGAAAAACGGGAGATCGAGGTTTTTGATCCGCTCGTTTTCGATAAAGGAAACGAGAAGCAGATGTTGTGGGTTCTCGAGATCGCTTGCGTTTGTTTGAACGAGGCTCCGAAGCTACGGCCTTCGACTCGAGAACTGCTCTCGTGGCTTCATCACGGTGGGCTCGATGCGTGACCCTTTTCGTTCGTTGGTTTGTTTCGTTTTCCGTATTTTCGTTTTCGGTGTATATATACATAAGAAGAGAAGAAGCAAGAAAACGGGTTTCAGAAATCGTTGGAAGTGATATATGCATTCAAAGATTGTTTCTATTCGTTTCATTAAAATGTGTTATGTTGATTCACAAGTGAATGTAAATGGATGTTTAGTTTCTTCATGTCTGAATTTATATATCTAAATTTTTATTCGATGAATTTGTTTTGATTTTTAATTTTTTTTTTTGTTATTCGAATCAAATTTTAGAAAAGAAATCAAAATTTTAATTAAAAATCATTAAACAAAATAAATGATAGATTTCACCAAAAGTCCAAAACCATTTTCTAAAAATAACGTGAATATCACATGAATTTCTATCTATATGTATATATAAGAAAAAGAAGTTTTGTTAGCAACGTTATCTATCTATACTATATTATAAAAACGGTATAAAAAACTCTTAATTAACGTTTTAAGCATAAGTTACAACTAATTAAAGTCAATTACTTAATTTACAATTTCTTAATGCTTTGGTACAACCTTTCCAAGCACAGTATCTCACATAATTATCTATTTGTGGAATGAATACTCATTTATTAATATAACTATTTGTTTTTTTGGTGAAAGATTTTATAAAATAGATTTTATATTAGCATAATCTATTTTAAATGTAGATTTTACATTTAAATCTAATGAGATGTAATATAAAAAAAAAAAATTCTTCCGTATTTTTTTTATATTATATCTCATAATGATTTTTCCATATTTTATTTTTATTTTATAAAATCTTTTTCCATATTTTATTTTATAAAATCTTTTTACATAATGAGATGTAATATAAACTCTTTTTTCTTCCGTATTATTTTTGCTAATATAAAATTTATTTTATTTTATAAAATCTACACGTATTTTATATTAACATAATATAAAATCTACACGTATTTTTTTTATAATATAAAATCTACACGTATTTTTTTTTCACGAGCATTAAAAGAAGAAAAAAAAAGGTTGATATGAATAAAAAATAAAAAATAACGAGATACACTAATAAATTATCGTATTCTTTAAAATAAAAATATTCCGCAATACTTTCCAAATTAACCAGGTGTAAAGAAAATAAAATAGAAACGATGTAGATATAAAAATATTATTCCATATTTTAAATATATATACATTTAAATGTAAAATCAAAAATGAAAATAAAAGATTTTAAAATATTCTCTACATTCACTATAAATATATATATAGCTTCTCTATGTATCATCTGAGTACAAGAAGAAGACGAACGGTCGGGTGTCAATGGCGGAACCTGCAACTGAACAAAATGTATTTCACTATATTTTTGTTTCTTTGAAAAACTACTTTTTATATTTTATTTTATTTACTGAGGATTTGTTTATATTTTTTAAAACCCACAATCATATTTTTCGAAGTAGAGGAATAAGATATATATACATATTTTTATTTTTATCGATTAATACTATGAGGTCTTGAAGTCAATAGTCAGATAAATATGTTGTGAGAAATGTCGTTTGAGTTTTAATAAATATAATACAAAACTATTACCAATATTATTGCACGGACTCATAACAACAAACGATTAATAATATATGCAAGTTAACCACTTATGAAAATACATTCGTTTTTCATATTGTATTTCATTAACTGTTAACAGAGAAATTACGTTTTATTTTAACTCGGTTCAGTATTCCAACAAAAAGTTTATCCTCCCGAGCAATGCACGGGCCCAACACTAGTTTTAAATTAATAATCAGGAAATTATTGAGAACATGCGGATGTCAATATCCTTCATGTATTTGGACGTAAAATTTTACAAATATCCAATGTGAATGATATGTCTATATTTATCGTGGATGACAAAGAATTATGTGAGAAGTTGAGTTTAACGTGAGAAACGTTAAAAAATATAGTTGAATCGTTGATCACTTTTAATCAAATGTCTCCCATTAATTGCGACTTAAAAAAGAATTGATCCGATACATCTTAGCGTATTTTATCTCGATGCATCCATTTCTCATCGAACGATTGATAATTAGTAGAATATAATAAAAATATATTTATCTCTCGTTGTGACTATTTTTGGGACTTCTTCAATTTTGGAGCATTTTACATTTTTTTTCTTTAACAACCTCAAAAATCAGAGTAAATTAAAACCTGGAAACCTGACAATATGACGAAAGCAATTCCATTAACTTCCCATAAATGGGATCAGTCCTGAAGACTATACGATTCTATACAAGGATTTCATCAAAAGAATGGGACTTAACAATGCCCAGCAACAATACTTAAAACATCTCCAAAAACCCCGAGACTCAAAACTCGTCTCTCCAAAAACCCCGGCACCCACCGCTAAAGAAAACCTGTTATACACATCATTTGAGAAAAAGTGTCAGACTATAAAGCCTGGTGAGAACATACAGTTTATAAAGCTCGAAAGATATAAACATCCGTATAATAAAGAAATCTTTTCATAAAGGTTTAATTCGTAAAGATAACATTTCGCCACAACCGGGCCTTTTCGGTCCAAAACTCTTAAACGGTGATAAAAGGACCATTTTACCAAGGATAATGGTGTAACACAAAGTAGACCACAAATCCGAGTTACGAGCTAAGCCAATTGGAATCCGCGGATACGAATCACAAAGTCCGTGCTTCAACGTGAGATCAAGCCCCAAGCGCAAAACCAAGGTATACTCCTTCGCTAGGATCACCATGAACCATGGCTAGTATCCGGCCTCACATAACCGTACCAAGTTGCCCCCGAGGAACATGTGATCCATCGCTACAAATTTGGGGAATGTAACATCCCAACAAAACAGTCTACTCCAAAACCTAGGGATCCACTAGTAATGGTAAGGACTCGTCACAACAACATATGTGACCTACCATAAATAAATATATGGTAATAAGTACATTTTATAAACAAAATGCTACTTCCAGTTCAACTTCTGGTAAGAACGAAAACCATTAAAATGAGTTCATAAACATTCTTTTTACATAATCACGTAATGTGCAAGTAAAACATCATTTTACTTCAATAGGGCGGAACCCGTCATTTTGGTCAAAACTGACCGGGAACCCCGAGAATTACCAAAAACTTCATTTACAACAAAGTGTAGAGAACATAAAATCATACCGTAGAAATACTTTAGATTTCGCAAATAAGAGTTTTGACATGTATAAAGTTTGTAAAATGATAGTAGGAACTCACCGGTAGGTTTTCAGAATAAAACCCGGAAAACCAGATAATGACCACGACGTAGAGGTGAAGCTTAAAACACCGACCCCTCGCTAGAAACACCGAAAACTAGCAACCAAACGAACCTTTGAAGATTGAAGGAGAAAAGAGAGAAAAAGAAGAGAGAGAGAGAGAGAGAGAGAGAGAGAGAGAAAGAAACTGAGATTACAAAGAATCTCAACAAAATGAGATATTTAGCCAAGGCTTTGCACACCTCCCAACACAGCGCACGACCCGTGCGTTTTTCAAAGGGGAGGGCGCACGGCCCGTGCGTTTTCCACTGCCTCGCACACTGTTTCATGCGCACGACCCGTGCGCATTTCTTGAAGGATGGCGCACGACCCGTGCGCCCTGTAGACAGAAACATCTTCTTCATTTCTTCATTACAACCTCTCAAAACCAAACGAAAATTCGGGGTGTTACAATCCTCCCCAACTTGGGAATGATTTCGTCCCCGAAATCCCAACTACTCAAAAAGGTGAGGATATCTTCGCTTCATATCCTCCTCGGCTTCCCACGTCACATTTGCTCCCCGGTGATGCTTCCACTGCACCTTGACCAAGG
The DNA here is from genome assembly GCA_023525745.1 of Arctium lappa. Taxonomy (NCBI): domain Eukaryota; kingdom Viridiplantae; phylum Streptophyta; class Magnoliopsida; order Asterales; family Asteraceae; genus Arctium; species Arctium lappa. The sequence continues at coordinate 84,103,145 of CM042052.1, read as the reverse complement.
TGACTTCCTTACGACGCAACTTCTTAGACTTTCTCTCTAAGATGGCGTCGGGTTCTTCCACACAACGATTTCCTTCGTCAACCCTTAACTCTGAAAGGGGAATGACGCTGTCTTCCACCGCCAAACATTTCCGGAGGTAGCAAACATGAAACGTGTTGTGTATTCTACTCAACTCCGGTGGCAGTTCCAACTGGTAGGCTTGCAAACCCACCCGTTTAAGCACTTTGAAAGGTCCGAGGAAACGGGGACTCAGCTTCCCACGCTTTCCGAACCGTATAATACCTTTCCATGGCGACACCTTAAGCATAACGCGGTCGTCCACTTGGAATTCCATCGGTCGCCTCTTCTTATCGGCATAGCTCTACTGACGATCTTGAGCCGCTTTCATTCTTTCACGAATGCACTTGACCTTATCGGCAGTCTCTTGCACGATTTCAGGTCCAGCGAACTGCTTTTCTCCCGCTTCAAGCCAGCATACGGGAGTCCGACACTTTCGCCCATACAAAGCCTCAAAGGGTGCCATTCCGATACTCGAGTGGTAGCTATTGTTGTAGGCAAACTCCACCAAAGGCAGGTGAGTGTCCCAGCTACCCTCGAAATCGATGACACAAGACCTCAGCATGTCTTCCAAGGTTTGGATCGTTCGCTCGCTCTGCCCGTCGGTTTGCGGATGGTAAGCCGTACTCAACTTCACCCGAGTACCAAGTTCTTTCTGAAATCCATCCCAGAAGTTCGAAGTGAACCGACTGTCGTGATCCGACACGATCGACAATGGTATGCCGTGCCTCGAGACCACCTCATCGATATAAAGCTTTGCTAACTTATCCATCGGTAGAGTCTCGCGCATGGCCAAGAAATGAGCGCTCTTCGTTAATCTGTCAACTATCACCCAAATGGTATCGTGACCTCGAAGAGTTTTAGGAAACTTCGTCACGAAGTCCATGGTGATATGCTCCCATTTCCATTCGGGAATCTCTAAAGACTGAAGACTCCCATATGGTCTCTGATGTTCGGCCTTAACTTGCGAACACGTCACACAACGCTCAACGTAACGTGCCACATCGAGCTTCATTACTGGCCACCAATAGTGCAACTTCAAGTCCCTGTACATCTTTGTGCTTCCCGGATGTATGGAATACTTGGACTTGTGTGCATCTTCTAGCAACATCTCCCGGTTTCCCCCAATCTTGGGCACCCACACACGACCGCTGAACAGTTTCACTCCACGGCTATCTTCCGTTAGGAGCAATCGCTGTTTTATCATGACTTCCTCTTTGAGATTCTCTTCTAACAGTGCTTCCACCTGTGATGCCTTGATCTTCTCAACAAGACTAGACACAAGCTCGATTCTTGAATGGGTAGCTCGTATGCTTCCGCTATAGTCCTTCCGACTTAGCGCATCGGCCACCACGTTCGCCTTACCGGGATGGTAAAACAATTCACAGTCGTAATCTTTCAGCAACTCGAGCCACCTCCTTTGCCTCATATTCAGCTCTTTCTGATCAAAGACATACTTCAGGCTCTTGTGATCCGTGTACAGAGTACATTTCGTGCCGTATAGGTAATGTCGCCAAAGCTTCAAAGCGAACACCACCGCTGCTAACTCCAGATCATGGGTTGGATAATTTTGCTCGTGTATTTTGAGCTGTCTCGAGGCATAAGCGATCACCTTACCTCGTTGCATCAACACACAACCCAATCCCATCTTTGAAGCGTCGCTGTAAACCACGAAATCTTCCGACCCTTCAGGTAATGTCAAGACCGGAGCTTCACACAACTTCTTTTGAAGGATCCGGAATGCCTTCTCTTGGGTTTCGGTCCATTCAAACTTCACATTCTTCCGAGTCAGAACTGTCAAGGAAGAAGCGATCTTGGAAAAGTCTTGAATGAATCTCCTGTAGTATCCTGCCAGACCCAAGAAACTTCTGATTTCTGACGGACTCTTAGGAGGCTCCCAATTCATCATAGCTTCAATCTTGGAGGGATCTACTTTCACTCCGTCTCGAGTGACTACGTGCCCCAGAAATTGTACTTCTTTAAGCCAAAAGTCGCACTTGGAAAACTTGGCGTACAATCTTTCTCTTCTCAACACTTCCAGAACCTCACGTAGATGTTGTTCGTGTTCTGACTCACTCTTGGAGTACATTAGTATGTCATCAATGAATACAATAACCGACTTGTCGAGGAAAGGTCGGCACACTCTATTCATCAAGTCCATAAACACTGCTGGTGCGTTCGTCAGGCCAAAAGGCATTACAAGAAACTCGTAATGGACGTAACGCGTTCTGAAAGTCGTCTTCGGAACATCTTCTTCTCTTACCTTCACTTGGTGATAACCTGATCGTAAGTCGATTTTGGAGAAACAACCCGCTCCTTGAAGTTGATCGAACAAGTCGTCTATTCTCGGAAGCGGATACCTGTTTTTCACTGTAGCTTTGTTCAACTCACGATAGTCAATGCACATTCTCATTGTGCCATCCTTCTTCTTGACAAATAAGACCGGAGCTCCCCAAGGTGACGAACTCGGTCTTATGAATCCCTTCTCCAATAGCTCTTGGAGTTGTGCTACTATCTCTTGCATCTCCGATGACGCTAAACGATAAGGTGCATTAGCGATCGGTGCAGCGCCAGGCACAAGATCGATCCGAAACTCTATCTGACGATCGGGTGGCAACCCGGGCAAGTCGTCCGGAAAGATATCTGGAAACTCACGCACGATTTTCACATCTTCCAGCTTTGATTTCTCTAACTTAGCATCGATCACATAGGCTAGGAAAGACGAACATCCTTTTATTAAACACTTGCGTGCTCTTGCCATTGTGATAATTGCCACTTCACCCTTCCTCTTTTCACCATAGATGACCACGACCTCTCCAGAGAGGTTGGGAAGTCGAATCATCTTCTTGGAACACACGAACTCGGCCTGATTGTTTGACAACCAATCCATACCGATTACCACATCAAAACCCCCGATTAACATCGTTAATAGATCGATCGAGAATTCTTTCCCTTCGATACCAAGAGTACACTGCCTCAGAACTTCGCGGATCAGAATTTGACTACCATCGGATATTTCTACCACTAATGCATCCTCAAGACTAGTAGTGGGCATAGCAAATTTCTGACGGAACAATTCAGATACGAAAGAGAAACTAGCACCCGTATCGAACAAAATATGAGCAGGTACAGAGTTTATAAGAAAAGTACCCGATACCACATCTACTGATGCTCTAGCCTCTTCAGCCGTCATCTGAAAAGCTCGACTCTGAACCTTAGGAGGGTTCTCCTTCCTTGCTGGCGCGCTACCCGACACAAGCTTCGGGCAATCTCTCTTTACATGCCCCGGTGCCTTACACTCGTAACAGACGATTCCACTGACTGGGCAATCTCTGACAGTATGACCGGGCTTCCCACACTTATAGCAAACTTGAGAATTGTTGTAACAGTTACCGTGATGCTTGGTTCGACACCTCGGGCACCACTTAGCTTCCTGATAACTGCTGAAGTTGCGGTTTCCGACAAAAGGTCGGGTCCGCTTGGGAGGTACTGAACTGTTCTCCTACTTTCTCTTTTCAGGCACCACCACTGGCTTCTCAGTTTTGCCCTTCGCAAACATCTCTTCCATGAATTGAGCTTCCTCCACCATCTCTCGGAGGTTAGAAGCCTTGAAATTATGGACCATGGATTGCATGTCCGCAGGCAAGCCGTTGAGATAAGCTTTCATCTTGTCTTTCTCTGTTGGGGCAGCATGCCCCACCAGACCAAGCTTCTCCATAAACTGACGGGTGTATTCTCTCACCGTCAGACTTCCCTTTACCAAGGACCGGAATTCTTTCTCAATTCGGTCCATCGTTCTCTCGTTGCAAAACTCTTCTAGCAGCTTCTTCTTGAACTCGGCCCAAGACAATTGGGCCAACACTTCAGGAGATAGAGTGGATTGGATGATATTCCACCAGATGAGTGCAGTGTCCCTCAGCAATTGGGTACCGAACCGCACTCTTTGATCATCTCCGCATTCGGAAGAGCCAAAATCTTGCTCGACCGCTCGAATCCACTTCACACACAAGACTGGGTCGTCAGAACCAGAGAACTCTGGCGGTCCGCAACCCAAAAAGGATTTGTAGGAACAAATTTTCCTATCTCCCGGAGCACCAACAATCCTGTTCTCCTCAGCCCTGACCCCTGTACCAACGCCTCCAGGACCTGTTACGATGTTTTCCACAACCGTCTCACTTCTACGATTGTTCACATCACGGTCCTCAATCACTTTTAGCAGAAACTCTTGCTGCTTTGCCATCTCTTCCCTCATTGCCAACATCATGCTGGCCATCAACTCAGACGGTGTAACACCCGCTATTTTGGGGTTGGGTGAAAAGTTGACTATTACCCAAAGTTCAAGGGGGTAAAATGTAACTTGGGTTATATAAATAGAAATCAGATTTTAGATATTTTAAAAATATCACAAATATCTGTTCTTGATAATCAGAGAGAGAGAAGAGAAGCAGGAGAAAGTGGTCGTTCGGTTTTCTCCAAATCCAGGTACGAATCTAGCTTAATGCTTTGATCTGAATGCTTTTAGCCGCGTAGAATCTCGTTGTGAAGGTTTTAAACCGTTCCATTGTGAGATCTGAGTATTTCTCATTTTGGATCTGGGTTCTGCAAATCGATCTGTTCTTGATGAACAAGACGATGGTCGATTCGACCGAGGGGTCCTTCGACCGATTGGTCGTTCGACCGGTGATGTCGTTCGACCGAAGGTCGTGTTCGACCGAGGTCTCGTTCGACCGATGATGTGTTCGACCGAGGTCAGGGTTCGACCGGACCTCGGGTTCGACCGGTGTGACCTTCGACCGGGGTTGGCTGTTCGACCGGTATGGGGTACTCGACCGGATCAGTGCTTTGGCAGTATGTTGTGTTCTAATTCCTGAGTCTTAAGTCATTAAGTTGTCTTTATTTTGGCTTACCGATTATCGGTGTTGTCATAGGTAGCAAACGTCAGAAGCAGGATATAATCAAGAAGAAATCTGAGGTGAGTCCTTAAGCTAAATCGGTCTGTATTACGAATGCTATGTGACAAATGTATTATTTAAATGTGGAAAACCTGGTTTCAAAGTAACTGATTCTGTTGGGAAATACCTTCTAAAGATTTCACATTTTCAAGAATCACAATTTATAGAATTGAACCGTTGTTCATATGAATTGCCAGTATATCTGATTTAATATGAGCATGCTCTGAAATGACATGCTTTGGCTTTGAGTCTTAGTGCAATGGATCCATAGGCACTGTGTTCCTATGTCCCCTGTTTTGGGCATTTGGTTCACGTTTTAGCACGGGATAGGCATCGGGTTGCCATGATAAGTAAGGTGTGGGCCTATACGGTCGGGCAGCGTCTCATGGTGCAGTAAGGTGAAATCCCATTATGTGCTTGAGTTCTCCCTGTTTTGGGAACTCTCAAGGATAGATCCAGAGGGGTTGACTTGAATGTTTTGAGCAACAGATCTAGAGGGGTTGAGCTCGTTATGTGATATGTGGGTATTACTTATACCATGTTTAATCACTAATGGTTTATTGGATTTCTTGACTTAGCTCATGGCTATACTACCGCGTGGCACCAATTGGGTTTAGTACTCTCCTTTATTTGGCTTGTTCTCACTAGGCGTTAGCCTAACGCTTGCTCTTGGTTGTCATGTTGGCAGGTTATCTTAGCAGTGGGGCTCGTCGGGACTGAGGGAGCGACCTTGGGGTCGTGAGGGATTCTTTTGAAGATTCATTTTGGAAGTATAGCGACACACGTCCCTAATCTAGATATTTTATAGACTAATAGGATGTTGTTTTATACTTCAGTTATCTACCTCAATATTGGCTACTCTATACCCGTTGGGTTGATTGTGTAATGAAAATTGTCACACCTTATTCCGCAACTTAGTCTATTGCCGAATTGTTTCTTCAAAATTTTATTTCCGCAGTTTCTAGGGTGTTACAGACGGGGAACTAGCATCCCTGATTACTGGGTGGGACGAAGCCAGGTCCGCATACTTGTTGGAAATGTCGTAAAAAATGAAAAAAAAAAAAGAAAAGAAAAAAGAATGAAGAAATCTCTAGATTTGGAAGAATAGAGGAAAAATATAACATGCATCAACAACTATGCTACACTTTTTTAAAATAGAGTATTAAAAGTCAAATATATTCTACATTATCATTTCTAACATTAATTATATTGTTAAAATATTCGGATACATTCAATAAAATATTAGTTATCTATACTATATTATAAAAGAGACATAAAAACTCTTAATTACAACATTTTAAGCACAAAATACAGCTAATTAAAGACAATTACTTAATTTACAATTTCATAATACATTGGTACAACTTATCCAAGCATAGTATCTCACATCATCATCTAATTGTGAAATGGATATTCATTTATTAATATAAATATTTGTTTTTTTATACTTAATGGACGATTTAATCAATATTATCTACTATTATCAATATTTATTTTTTATATTTATTGGACGATTTGATCAATATTACTATTATCAATATTTATTTTTTATTTTATGATTTGCTCTTAATATATCTATATCTATATTAGTTACAATCTCATAACTAATATATCTATACTATATTATAAAAACATGCATTGATCTAATAAATATATTTAAAAATAAATAAAACAGGTAGTTTATCTCATAGTGTTTATCCTGTATTTAATATGTTTATTTGCAGTTAGTTATACAAATAAAAACATGAGACTTTAATAAGTTATAATTATGTTTCATTAAATTGTATTTTTGAATTTTAACTAATATATCTATACTATATTATAAAACATTTAAGCTAAACTCTTAAAAACTAATTTTTATGCATTAGGTACCACTTATTAATGTATATTACTTAAAATCCAAAAGTACAAATTGATTAAACATAAATACAGCTTATAAAAGTTCAATGTTTGAATTTGTATAACTAACTGCAGATAAGCACTTATTTTTATTTTCTAAAATATTTAAAATTTTTAACTATTGATATAACTAACCGATAAATATAAGAAAATTCGAGATAAAACACCTTATTTTTATTTTTTATTGAAGTATGTTATCTTTTTAATTTTAAATATAAAATATCTTAAATATAGTTATCATTTAAATTAAACATTTTTTGACCCGTAACAAAATTTATTATTATTATTATTATTTATAAAAACCATAATTAAACTAAACTAAAATATATTTTTGTTTTAAATCTAGGTTTCTCAAAATCGTAAAATAAAATAAAAAAAGACTAACAAAAAGTATGAATAATGATCGAGGGTTTGAGTTCTAGATTTCAGAAATCCGCTGCATTGCGAGGGTACATTTCTAGTCTTTTATAAACATTTATTTTCAGTACCTCTTATTGGTATAAGAGAATTAAAATATTATTTTTATCTCTTCTTTTTTCTATGTTAATATATGTTTTAGCATAGTTGTTGAAGCAAAAAATTACTATATTATTAAAATATCTAGTTTAACATAACTCTTAAAAATGTTCTCATCTTTTTATTTTGAAGAAATAAAAAAAAATATTAGAGATAATCTAAATATTCTAAAATGGGATGTCTAATTGTGTATTTTAGTCATTAACCGAGTGTTGCCAAAATAGGTATTGCGGGTCAATGCAACAGACCTCAAAAGTCAAAGTCAAAGTCAAAGTCAAACCTATATCCATCTACACACGGAGTTTGCCGTGTCTATCTTTTTCCAATTATGAATAAAACTATTTTTTTATCATTTTATCGTCTTAAGATAAATTTATATTGTTATTTTCTAGTAATTATTATATAATTAAAAACGTACTCGCGCAATGCAGGGAGATACATCACGATTTTAATGTTTCATTTTATTTTTTTGTCGATTTACAGTACGATTTTGGATGATTTTGAGAAAATGATAATGTTTTTTTTATAAATTTGTTTAATTTAGGTTTAATAATATAATGTTTTTTATATAAAAAAATTAAGTATTTTGTTAGAATTCAATGATTATCTTATATATTTTAACGACATCTAGAAAAAATAACCAATTACATATTTAATAATATAATTAAAACAAATTTATAGTAATATAATATATTAATTAATTTAATAGTGATACATGGAAAGATCTGCATAAAAGGAAAGTCCTGCACATACCAAATTGGTGGGTGTTAGAAGCCTCCAGTAGCAATATGTATCTTGTGTTTTGATACTTGTAAATTAAGAAAATTTTAAAATATTGCATATAACGATGATACCTTTGTGCCTAATAATTTGTATTTAAGAGATTTTTTATTTGTGTTTTATAATATAGTATAGATATAGATAATTCCTTACTTGGATAAATAATTAAGATTAAATCTAAAAAACTACTTTGAGTGATCGTGACATAGATTTGAATTTAGTTTTATGTTTAATTTATATGAATCGGAGGAAACGCTGCTAAATTATCTTGTGGGATGCAATTTATCATCAGTAATTTGGAAACTATTCCGGACTTGGGGCTCTGGATAGCCAACATGGGGAACAAAGTGTGCATTATTATAAAATATCCAGGTGTTCTTACGTCTTCTTTGTGGCTTAAAAGGATATGGCAAACTGCTGTTTGGGCTCTATCTAGTTTAGGGCCACCGAAATAACGCGGTTTTTCGCGTTAAATTGCTTTCAAAAGAGGCTTTATTTGCGAAAATAAGAGTAATGGATTTCGAGAAGATCCCGCACAAAGAGACTTTGACTTGGGAGCAATGGATCGCAGGGCAACCGCATATTTGTCCCATCTCGATTTTTTAAATAGGCTCTCTTTTCCTTTGATCGGGTTTGGTTCGACTTTCTTGGTCTTTGTTTTGTTTTCTCTTTGTTAGCTTATGTTATGTTTATTTATGTTTCGTTTGGCCTCTCGTAGTGGCTTGTTATGTACTTTCTTGTATTGTTTGGTTATTATTATTGGTGCCTTTCAAAAAAAAATCTAAAAAACTTAATTAAACTATACTTTTCTACAAATAAAAGTCTTTCTTCACCATAAATACTACTAGTTTTTTTTCTTTCATAAAATCAACACACATCCTACAAGTATATGATGTGCATAATTAAATATCTTACAAACATAATTTCTTTCTTCAGGATCTTAAACGATAGATGTCAGTCTAAAATAATTTACGTGTATAGTTAAATATCATAATTTTATGTACCACCCAGAAAAAGAAAAGGAAAAGAAATGTTGAAATTTAGTTAGGACAAAAAGAAAAATAAATAAAAAGTTAAAGGGTTTAAACGGAATCTTTCAGGACATGTTTTGCCAAATCTCCAAAAAGGTAGAAATAATTAAGGTAGCGATTGATACACATATATGATTAAACATGACTTAATAGAACAAGACTGGACAGGATAAGATGGCAGGGTTGGACAGAAAGGGACTGGACAGGACATAATGGGACTGGACAGAACAAGTGACTGTCTCGTGTTTGGTATGACTAGGACTAGACAGAACAAGACTGGACAGTGGTTACCGGTAGGGGTGAGAACAGGACTGGACAGTGGACACCCGTAATTTTCAGTAAGTAAATGCCACCCGGACGTTTCTGTGACTTGTAAACAGTGGGATTTGTGTTGGGAAAACATTATCTAAAGTCCCTTGGAGTATCGGGATTGTTGACATTGAAAAAGTTGGGTTTCAGGGCTCCGGAAAGGTCTTGCTACAATGTCTGGCGACTATGACAGTGTCATAGTCGCACTGTCACAGTCGCAGAGAAGGAACAGAGGCCAGGGGGTGCTTGGCGACATTGCCCTGGGCAATGTCGCTGCTGGTCATTGTCGCACCAGTGGCCCAGACTGTTATTAAGTCGCGAATTTCAGCCTTATTTCTCATTATCACTTCTCTAAACTTCCTTCATTCTCTCTCAAAACGTTTCCCCTTCCTTCCCCTCAAACCCTAACTTATTTTGGGTCCAATCCTTGTATTCTTGAAGTGTTCCATCATCAAGTGGTGAAGATTGGAAGCTAGAGTCAAGAGTTCATCATCTTCTTCTTCAACCTCAAGCTCCATGGTAGAGTTTTCTAGATTTTCATCAAAACCTAAGTGGTAAGTGTATCCCTTCCATTTCTAAACCTTAATATAAGTTATAAATGCCTTCTTGATGGTTCCCTAGTGTTTGGCTTCTCTATTTTCGGTTTGGAAGATTTTGGAAGTTTTAGGTCAAAATTAGGGTTTTGGCCAAAATGGAGATTTTGATGTAAAAGGATTGGGGAACTATTATAAATGGTTGGATATGTTTGTTTATGAGTGGAATTTGTGTATCTAGGTTGGAAAGATATTGCTTGGGCTTCGGGATTCTTCAAAGAAGCTCAAGTTGGGGGTAAAATTTAGATTTAGCCTAAATCTAGCATGGTGAGTTCAAGTTGATTTGTGAAAACGGTGTACATACCAAAATGTTATTTTAAGTGTTTATGTGTTTTACATGAATTTGTTAACTGTTGATTATCTGATAAGTTTTGGTTATTTGGAAGTGTTTGACTTCATAAACTTGTAAAACACCCATCCTTGGGATTTTTGAGATTTTGATAAATATAATGAAAATGATTTGATAACCATTTTCATAAATGGAGGGTATTTGGTGAAAATACAATTTATGGTTATTGATAATAGGTGTATTTCGGGTTGTAAAATGGTTGAAAATGCCAACGTGTGAGTCATTGAAGTTTGGTCATTCCCAACCTTGTGAATATTTCGGATGTTGGAAACCTATGTGGTTATAAACTTGTTTAGAAAATGATTTGTTTAAATCTAAATGATTTTGGATTGTATTTATACATATTTGGAGCATGTGGTTGCATAGTCACGGTCGGTTGCGTTTTATTGCATTTTGTGGATTTTAGCATATGGTCATTTGTTGGTCGGGCTTAAGACTCAGTTTTTGTAATCACCAAGTCTTGGGGACAATTGTCCGGTTTAATAGCCTAAAGTGGAGCTTTGGGTGAATGCTGCATTTATTGCGCTTTATTTTGGAGAATACACGTTTGAGTGCGTATGTCACTTATTTGGAGTCATGTATATTAGACTGTAATGCATTTGATCCATAGGCATGTAGGTCAGTCGTGTTTAATGGTGATGACTCTTGGGATTCTCACTTTGGAAAATTATGTCGTGTTGGCATTAGTGTCGTCCCGGTTGTTTGGCGAAGAGGAACATTTATGGGTTGTACTTCGGGACCATGGGTCTTGTGTTTGGATGTCTAATTATTGTGCACAAGGTTAGACATCGGGATTTATCAAGTAAAGAGTTGAGGCTCCTATCTTGAACGCTAGGGAGTAGGCACTAGGGGTCGAATGAGTACCCTAAGGATGAAACTCCACTAGAGACCGAACAGGCAATAAGATCGTGTATCCTTGAGGTGTAGCTCGATAGAGCAGGCAATGGGGAATACAGTGTTTGGGACTTGAAATAAAGTCCAACTGGAGGCGTAGCTCGGCGGAGCAGGCAATACAGTCACGACTGGAGGTGTAGCTCGGCGAAACAGGCAATACAATCACGATCTGAGGTGTAGTTCGACAACATGGTTATGTGGCTTAACTTTTTGTTCCGCCACGTACAATGGAATCGGGTCTCCCCCGTCACCGGAAGGTAATTGGGTATTAAGCTGTGTCATTCTATTATCCATGTTTTCGGTGACGTTTTGCATATGCGGAATTGTTTACTCAAGATTTATGGGTTGTGTATTATGCCCTGCCCATGTTTGGGGTGCTTCGAGAAGTAAAATTTTATTTCGTATTATTATAAATTGGGAGTTTTGCTTGCTATTCACGTTTTGGGTGAGTTTGGGATTAAAGTGGTTTTACGAAAGAAGGTTCATGTTGGGTTCCTTGTTTTAAAGGTGTACTTTCGAAAAATGGTGTCGTTTGATATTTAAAGTAAATCTTTCTGAAGGTTTGTGATTTAAACTACTTTATCTCCCTTTAGCAAATGTATTTATTTCATGTTGTAAACTCTTGAACTCACTAGTCGTTAGTCTAACTTTTTTATTTGTCGGCATGTGCATCAGGTTTCGGATGGGGAAAGATGTTCTAGCGTCTTGGTGAAGTGTTTAGTGCTAGGAGTATGTGCAAGGGTGAGTGGCTTGATGAAGTCTTCCGCTTAGTCGTTGAGAAGAACAACTGTTTCTTTTGGGTTTTAGTAACACCCGACATTGATTAGTCTTTATACGAGACTTGACCTATTATTTGTTTAAGTTACATCTAGAGTTTTATTGGAAGTGACTCAAGTGATGATTTATAGAATAGATTTTATCCTTATTGGATGTTTAATTTAAAGTTTTTAATTAGTTTTCTTTCTAAATTTGAGGGTGTTACATGAAGCATCGTTTGTAGTATATATATTAGCATCAACTAATTTTAATGACGTGAAGTGTTTTGGAAGCACCGTTTATAGTATTTATTTGTTTTGTAAGCACCGTTTGTAATATTTATTTGTTTTGTAAGCATCGTTTATAGTATTTATTAGTTTTTATCTTGTTAGTTTTCACGTTTGTGGTATTTATTTCTTTACGTTTGGACTTTGTAATATAATTAATATTTACCTTTTTATAATATAAATGATTTTTTTAAAATTAGACAGTGGGTACCCGGTACCGGAACCCCTGGTTCCGGTTCCGGTTCTGGTTCCCAAATATAAAGAATCGGTGTAACCAGTTCCGATTCCTTCATTCCAGGAACCGCTGGTTCCGGTTCTGGTTCCGATAATTTTAGGCGGGTACCCGCCTTTGCTCACCCCTAGTTACCGGTGGCAATCAATGGTGGTGGCAGTGATAGGTGGTGGTTGTAACAACCTGTACCTTTATACATATATCAAAATAACATTTCTGTCTAAAAACTGCCCCAGTCTTACATTTCAGAGTACAAGGTTTACAACTATCATCTATTACACAACTGAGTCAAAAAGTAAACTATTGCAGGAAGTCTTCTAGCTCCTGGAAATAGCTCACATCTTCTCTTTACCCTTATCTGTACCTGCTACCTTTCGATAACCTGAAACAGGGTTATAATTTTGAAAGAGTGAGGGTTAGACCAATGGTCTAGTGAGTCCCCTCCAATCACTACTACAACAGTTTAAATATTATTTAAAACATTTAAACAATGCTTTATATCTCAAAACATAACTTGCTCTTTTAATCAAACTTTAAACATACTTTACGCTTCACAAGCATAACTCAATCTACTGGCCATCACTGACCACTCTTTACGCTTCGCAAGCGTACCTTAAGCTACTGACCAACACTGCCGTCAAAGACGGTATGTCTGTCTCGTACTGCCTTCTTTTAGGGACACACCCTAATGGCATAAACGGGCTACACTCCCCGATACGAGCAGGTGGGTCACACTTCCCGACTTAGGTCAGACTTCTGACTCAAATGTATGCATACACTTAGTCCTGACTATATATAAAACAAGTTTATATAAACTGAGCATAAACATGCTAAACTGATTAAATCAACCTTTTTCAATAAATCTGCATAACTTTTAATACTATAAACGTGTAGTTTATAAAACCCACATTTATTAAATAACTGTCAAAATCATAAAAGATTTAGTTTGAAAGACTCACCTCTGATTCTTCTTGCTTAACTCTGTCTTCTAACGATTAACACCACCTACGATGGTATCAAAATACAAAGGTAAGCTAACTTGCGACTAACAATCTTTCCTTCTCTAAATAAATCAACACACTGTCCGACCGGTCAAAACTTCTCCGGTCAACTAACCTCGGTCGAGATCATCTTACCGGTCAACACTTATACCGGTCGGTCGCAATATACCGGTCGACGAGACCTATCACAACATACCGGTCACCATACCGGTCATACTGGGTTCCGGTCGATACTATATCGGTCAATACCTTCGTTCCGGTCGACATTCAAACAGAGTCGGCGATTCCAAAGTTCGAACCCAGAAAACTTCAGATCATTAAATCGATCAAATATACGGTTAAAAGCTTGAATAACAAAACTATTTACCGACTATAACATGCAGATAGAAGTATTAAGCTAGAATCATACCTCTATTTGACAAAAACTGATTGATCCTTCACAACCTTGCTTTTCTTTCTTCTGTTTCGCACTGTTCTCTTTCTCTAAGTCGGTTTCATGAAAATTATCAGTATGAGTTCTGAATTCACTTTTAGGCTTAAGGTTATATATATATATATATATATATATATATATATATAACCAAAGTTTCAAATAACCCTCTTGAACTTTGGGTCTCGCTTAACTTTTCACCCAACTTCTAAAATTAATAAAAATTTCGGATCCGGATATTACAGTGGTGATCGATGGAAGTGGAGGTGGTCGACGATGGTAATGGTGGTAGTGATGTTGTGATGGGCAGTGGTTGCGGAGGTGGTAGAGGAGGTTGTTATAGTGGAGGAAGAGGTGGAGGTGGCCGACGGTGGTTAGCAATGGCTACTGGTGGTCGCCGATGGTGGTGGCGAGGACAATGGGTGGTGATTACTGTTGGTCCCAAATAGCAGATAGTAAAGAAGAAAAGTATTGTAGAAGGGGGGGGGTTGAATACAATACACACAGATTTTCACTTACTTTAATTCTTATTGATTTTAAATCAAGAATTACACATAGAAAACTTTTGATTGTTGCGGAAGAGAATAGATGAAATCTATTCAAACAATCTTACACTAAGAGAAATGAAGAACAATTGTAAAACACTTAGATAACAATAAGAACTTCTTAGAGAGAGAATGCCAGTGCATTTAGAGAGCTTGAATGCTTGAGAGCTGGTAATCTTGCATGTTGAACCATCCTTCATATTTATAGTGCCTCATGCATTAAATGCATGGGACACCTGTTGAGCAAAGGATGGACACAGGTCTTCAGCAAGGTACATGATGTACCTTTTGTCTTGAGGTGTTTTGGCTTGAAGTGTTGACCTGCAGAAGGATGGTAGAGACCTTTCTTTAAAATGGTGTAGTAGACAAAACTTACTTTATCTGATCTCCAGATGAGGTCCACGTCAATGCAAGATATCACAATATACTTTGTCAGAAAAGTACAATGTGTTGGAGAAATCTTCAGGCCTTGAAGATTAAGAAGTCTTTGGTTGCCGAAGACATCTTCGGGCTCCTGAAGACTGAGAGGTCTTCGGCTCTTAAGACTGAGAAGTCTTCGGCTCCTGAGACGGAGAAGTCTTTGGCTTCTGAAGATTGAGAAATCTTCGGCTTCCGAAGATGTCTTCGGCCGAAGACGTCTTCGGTCGAAGAGGTCTTCGGCTGTTGAAGACTGAGATTGGCACCATCCTGGCCAATGGTGTTGATCAAGTGGGCATTCTTGGCTTTAGGCTGAGGAGTCTATCTTCAATCCGCTTTGAAAGATGTTCTCCTTCTTTGTCTTCTTTGGTTGATCTTCGACTTCACCGAACATTTGTATAGAAACCAAGCTGCTAAAAGAACCTCAAAATATTCTAAGTATGATGATATAAAATGGAAGATCGGGAGGTCATCTTCAAATCTTCAGATGACCCAACAATCTCCCCCTATTTGAGGATGACATCCATACTAAAGAATAAAACAAAGAGTGTACTGAATAAATTCATTTTGACCCATATTTACTCTTTTTGGGTTCTTTTCACATAGTTTTTTTTTTGTATAAGGATTTATAAGTATATCCGACATTTACAAAAGAATAAAAGAATGAAGTATATATGTACAAACTAAATAAAAGAAATGCACTTGTATTAAATATGACTTAACAAAGCAAAAATTACAAGTACATAGGTAAGATAGAGCATTGCTTCATTCCTTCTTCTGTATTTTATGAAGTTCACCCATAATGTCATGTCGAAGAAATGCAGCTTGAGAATTAACGGGGATAAGAGAGAGAATGGCTACCAGAAACTCTGTGTGAGCGATAGATATTTCTTCATGTCTGAAGAATCTCTTAGTTTCCGTCTCATCCAAGAAATAGACTCCTTTGTATGGACGCCCTGTCACAGTGCCTGGACCCAAGGACGGACCACCTGGTATCTTCAAATTCAGATTTTGAGAATTGGGAGTCATTCCTTTGGCAGCGAGATCCTTGAAGATGTGTGGTTTGTCAGAATGAGAGATTTGTGGAGGGGAGGAGAGACACATCTGCTTTAGAATCTCAACTTGAACTTCTTCATCATGAGAATGCTTGTACTTCTTGCCAATGTTCTTCATTCTCTCCAGAAGAGTGTTCAGAGACCTTTTGACCGAAGGCTTGTGTCGACTAAGGGACTTGGATAAAAGTTCAGAAATTTCATACCATTCAGAAAGTCCGTAGTCGTCCAAGTCGCAGAATCTGGTAGCCTGCTGAGAGCCGTCTTCTCTGCGGATGACAATTCTGATATCTATCTCTGATCGTTTGGAGGTGCCAAACTTTACTTCAACAATTTTAGATTTCAACTTTCGTTCCATCAAAGATTTTCGGTACCATAGAATGTCATCAGAATCAAGCTCAGCTACTTGCTGGATGTCAACTTTAGAAGGAGGTTGAAGTTTTAGCCGATCAGCTTCACAAACAAAGGCTTTTATAGCAGAAGCCTTTTGTTGTTGGGAAAGCATGGCCTCTTCATCAGCAGATAGATTTTTCTTTCCTTTGTCTATCCCTTGTCTTGGAAGCAGCTCCCCCTCAGTTGGAGCATCAGTAGAAACAACAGGAGTGGGACCCTGACGGCCGCTGTCTGAAGAGACTTGAACCACCAGCTGTTTCTCCCCCTCAGCGGCAGTCGGGGGAGTAACCAAGAAAGAATCCAACCGCTGATGAAGAGACAGAAGAGACTGAAGAACCTGAGTGGAAATGGCACTGTGAGCCTGCGAAGCTGCCTGAAGACGCCGGACCTCCGCATCACGAGCATCAGAGGCCGCTTGAAGAGCAGCAACTGAGGTCTCAAGAGATAACAACTTTTCGCAAGTGACCTTCACGAGGGAGCCCAGAACGTTCTGATGTTCGCGAAACTGAGCACCAATGAGACGATGTTGTTTGTTAGCTTCCTGAATATCTGCTAGGATTTCTGGGGGAATGACAGGAACAGGAGGAGTGTCTTGCGCTGCCGCAGCTGATGCCTGACACCATGAGGGCGTCGGTGGATGATGAGGAAGAGGAAGAATCCGAGATGGTTCTTCGTAATATGCATTGCTCTGGAGGAGAGCATCGGTAGCAGGTGATCGTGGTGATGAAGATAAGTCATCTGAGGAGCTACCGTCAGTGGAGGTAGCCATAGGAGAAAAGGAGCTCTCTGGAGAATGTGGAGGAGAGCGGTAGGCGGAGGTAGAAGGGCCTGCTTGAGTTGTCACCTTGTCTTGACCCTGTTGCAAGTAAGCTAAATACTGTGAAATACCCTCAACATTGGCCTTGGGTAAGACCAGAGTCTCACCGGGTCGTGCACAAGTGTCGACCATGAAATGGTCGGGTGATAGGCCGTGCAGTGAGAAGTCAGAGCCTTGGTCTGGGGAGAAGACCAAGTCATCCTCATCCCCGAACGAGGAGGGGGAAGAGGGAAGGTGAGGGTCCCCGAAAGTCTCACATGCATCCTTTGGAGAGGATACAGAGGAGGTGGCAGTAGGTGTAGCAGATTCCCCGGGCCCGGATGGGACAATTTCAACACCGGCCGATTTTGAAGAATCGGTGGGTGGAGTATGTGGGTTGGCCCTAGAAACCTTCCTCTTTCTTTTGGGAGAAGAGGGAGGGGAAGAGGTAGAGTGCCGCCGCTTTGAGGTGTGGAGGTTGACCTGGGTAACCACCGAAGGTCCTTTCGGTGGTATGGTCATTTGGGCAAGTGCGGCGGTGCCTGTAGCCTGTGAGGAGTGAGTGCTAGCAGGCGTCACGGGGGAGAGGGAAGAGGGGTCCACTACAGAGGAGGGACCTTTGGACACCGGAGTGTCCTTGGCATCTCCCCACTGTAGATCGGAAGAGTTGATGAAGGAGATCATACCTGGAAGGAGAGGATTATCAGTCGCCAAGGGACCCCGTTTGAGGAGGGGTCTTGTCACAAGCGGGGCATGATAGTCATAGATGACCCGATGGTCCGCCTCAATTGCATCAGCAAGTAAGTTGTTGATTATAAGCCAAATGAACCGCGGGTAAGCAACATGCGGTCGCTTAGGCGGTGTAATGACAGAGATCAACTCGTGAAAAAAATACTGAGCGTAATCGATTTTACGCTGGAACATGATAGCATGGGCTAGTTGAGTAAGGTAGGATGGACATTGATCATGTCCACCAGTCTTCTTACTCAGGCAGAAAATAATATGAGAGAAAAAGAAGTTCCAGATACCTCCCATATGCCGGCGGAGAAGTGTGCCACGACCCCGATCATTTTCGCCATGAATATAGTTCAAGGCCGCAACCACCTCATCATGTTCGGTGCCAAGAGGAAATGCGTCATAACAATCGTAGGATGGAAGAGCAAGGGCCCGCCTAACGTCTTCGACACCGAAGGTGATGTCCGGAGACGTCGGTTCCGAAAGAATGGAAGCGGAGACTTTGTTGGTTGTTGCATCGTAAACACATGTGAGCCAAAAATTCCCAATGAGCACTTTGCTCATTTTTGGCGGGTTTTTTGTCAACGCAAACCGAAGAGGCGATTTTTGAAGAAAGGAAGAAATAGGATTAAATTCCTTATGCTTGGGATCACACTCCAATCGTGCAACATGGTTGCATGGATTGAAGACAAGATCCATAAGAGAAGTGGGAGGAGTAGGGGGCATATTCTTCTTGGGAGCCTTGGAGGAAGGAGAGGTGGAATATGCCATGAGAAAAATAAGAGAGAAGAGAAGAGAAGTAGAGGATGGTAAAAAAATGAAAGTGGGTTAGTATTTATAGAGGAAAGGAAGGAAATTTGAATTTGAAAAAGGGGGGTAAATATGGAAGATATTATAGGGATAGGAAGAAAAGAGAAGATTTGATGGGATATATGGAGAAAATATGGGAAATAGGAAAGATATGGAGGAGATTTGGAAGGAATGAAGAGGGAGTAGGAGGTGTAAGAAAAAGGAGAAAAAATGGAAGGGGTCTTGAAAAATGGGAAAGTAAAAAAAAGGTTAGGGAAGGGAAAAAATTAAAAAAAGGAGGAAGTGATGTGGGAGTGAAGTAAAGAGCAAAAGAAAGGTAGAGGGGGGAGGGGGGAATCGGCCGAAGGGTGGGGGGAGGGGGGGTTGGAAGTTTTTTTTTTTTAAGGGGGAGGGTGTGTGAGCCGAAAAAAAATGAGAGAGGGGTTTCGGTGGATAGGTTTGGTGGGTAGGGTAGGCCGAAGGGGAGGGGTTCGGCGGCAAGGGATTCGGTGGGAGGGGGTGGAGGATTCGGCCGAATGAAGGGGTTGGGAGAAGTGAGGCTTCGGTGGGAGTGGGGAGGCCGAAGGGTTGGGGTTTCGGTGGGGGATGTGGGGATGTTTTAGTTTCGGTGGCTTGAGGGAGGGGTTGGGTCGGTGGGGTGAGGGCCGAAGGAAGGAAGGGCCGAAGGAGGGAATGGGGTCGGTGGGGAGAGGGCCGAGAGGGAGTGGGGTCGGTGGGGAGAGGGCCGAGAGGGAGTGGGGTCGGTGGGGAGAGGGCCGAAAGGGAAGGGTGTGGGGTCGGTGGGTAGGGGTTTCGGCTAGGGGGTAGTCGGTTGGAGGGGGGATTGGCTAGGGGTTGTTTGGTTGAAGGGGGGGGGGGTTCGGCTAGGGAGGTTTAAGGGGTTGTTTGTTTACGGTAGGTTTAGGTGAGGGAGAGGGTTCGGTGGAAAGGGGGGATGAGGGTGGTTCGGTGGGGAGGGGAAACCGAAAGGGGGTATAAGGGGGTGTTTAGGATGTCGGTGGGTAGGGGAGGCCGAAGAAGGAGTTGTGGGTAGGGGAGGCCGAAGGAGCCGAAGGGGGGCCGAAGGGGTTTGCGGGGGTAAGGGAGTCAGTGGGTAGGGGATAGAGAGAGGAGAGAACCGAATGGGAGAGGGGAGAGAAGAGAGATTTTCGGTGGAAGAGGGGAGGGAGGAGAGAGAGAGCCGAAGGGGGGGGTTTAGAGAGAGAGAGAGAGACCGAAATTTTTTTTTTAAGAAAAATACAATTTTTTTTTTGCATTTTTGCATTTTTTTTTATTTTTTATTTTTTTATTTTTTTTTTGCATTTTTTTTTTGATTTCTTGTCTTTCTCTCATTTTTTTTAATTAAAAATCGGTATTTAACATACCGAGTTCTCCGATGAGGAACTTGAACCTAGCTTCATCAAGAGGCTTGGTGAAGAGATCCGCCAGTTGGAGGTCGGTAGGGATGAAATGGAGTTCGACATTACCTTTGGAGATGTGATCCCGGATGAAATGATACCGGATGTCGATGTGCTTGGAACGAGAGTGCAGCACTGGATTGTTTGCAATTGCGATTGCACTTGAGTTGTCACACAGAATCGGGATATGAGAGTACAGTTGATTGTAGTCTCTCAGTTGGTTCTTCATCCAAAGGATTTGAGCACAACAACTTCCAGCAGCTACGTACTCAGCCTCAGCGGTAGAGGTTGAGACTGAGTTCTGCTTCTTGCTAGACCAACTAACAAGCTTGCCACCAAGGAGTTGACAGCTGCCAGTGGTGCTCTTCCTGTCAATCTTAGAGCCTGCAAAATCAGAATCTGAATACCCCATTAGATCAAAACCTGAGTCTTTGGGATACCAAAGACCCAGATTCATGGTACCTTTCAGATACCGAAAAATGCGTTTAACCGCAGCCAAGTGAGATTCCTTCGGATTGGCTTGGTAACGCGCACACAGGCAAGTAGCAAACATAATGTCTGGTCTACTCGCAGTAAGATAAAGAAGAGAGCCGATCATGCCTCGGTAGCTGGTGATATCCACAGATACACCATCCGGATCAGCATGGAGTTTCAAAGGTGGTGCCATGGGAGTTTTCATGGGGGAGGAGTTTTCAAAACTGAACTTCTTCAGAAGGTCACGAATATATTTACTTTGATTTATAAAGATTCCATCTGAAGATTGTTTAACTTGAAGTCCTAAGAAAAAGGTAAGCTCCCCCATCATACTCATCTCATATTGGCTTTTCATGAGAGAGGCAAACTCATCACACAGTGACTCATCAGTGGCACCAAAAATGATATCATCCACATAGATTTGAACAAGAATAAGATTACCTGAGGTTTGCTTGATGAACAAAGTGTTGATTGCTTCGGCCCAAAAGTAGGTAGGGAGGTGAGATTCACTCAACATGGATCAGGCAGCTTCACATAGCGTTCTGTTCTTTCTCTCCACTACACCGTTCTGTTGCGGAGTTCTGACGGCAGAGAAGTTCTGAGAGATGCCTTTTTCATTGAAAAAGTCATCCAACATACTGTTCTTGAATTCTGTTCCGTTGTCACTTCTTACAGATCTTACCAGCTGCCCATTCAACACTTCAGACTTTTTGATGAACTTTATGATTTCTTCAGTAGTGTCACTTTTATACCTGAGAAAAAAATACCCAAGTGTAACGAGTGAATTCATCAATAATAACCAGAATGTACCTTCTACCACCAAGGCTTGGAGTACTGACTGGTCCACACAGATCCATGTGGAGCATCTGAAGAGGCTGAGTGATGGAGAAGCATTGCTTGGACTTGAAGGAAGATTTTGTGAGTTTCCCTTTCTCACATGCAGCACACAGCTTTTCTTTCACAAAGGATAACTTTGGCATGCCCGTAACAAGCTCCTGGTTTGAAAGGACATTCAAAGTCTTGAAGTTGAGGTGAGAGAGACGCTTGTGCCAAAGCCAACATCTTTTGGCAGAGTTTTCAGAGACAAAACAGATGTTTGTTCCGAAGGATGAGCTATGTCCCATGTCTATGACATAGACATTTTCTTTGCGGTAGCCAGAGAGTACAGTTTCCATCTTTTCGTTGAAAATGATGCATGAAGATAATTCAAACATCACCTTGTACCCCAGATCACACAGTTGGCTTATGCTTAGGAGATTGTGCATCAAGCCTTCAACAAAAGTTACTTTATTAAAGGTGATGGAACCATTTGAGAGTGTTCCATAACCTTTAGTCCTTCCTTTAGAGTTATCACCAAAGGTGACAGAAGGACCTTTGGTAGGCACGAAGTCAACAAGGAGAGATTTGTTGCCGGTCATATGTCTTGAGCACCCGCTGTCGAGATACCAGATTTGTTGGTGCCCTAGACCCTGCAATCACAAGAAAATCAGTTCTTTGGTACCCATTTGGAGATGGGTCCTTTTGAGTTAGAAGGAGAAGAAGTATCCTTGGAAGCATTTTTATCAATTCTCTCCAGAGGACAAGTCTTAGCAAGGTGAGAGGTATTACCACAGTTATAACATTTTCTATATGTAAAAACCTTTTTGGAGCTTTGACCAGATTCCTTGTGATGACTGGTCACATTGACTTTCATGGTTCATGGCCTTGGAGGTTAGAGGAAAGTCAAGAGGCTTAGGACCCAAGATACCTTTGCCAGATTCAGTTGAAGGAATAGAAGAGGGTGTCTTGGAATTTAGCTTATTTAACATCACAGCTCTGGGGATTGGAAGAGAAGATGGTTTCTTTGAGTTTTTCTTGGGAAGTTTCTTTTGGGGAGGAAGATTGGCAACAGATTTTCCCTTTTTGGAGAAAGAGATTTTGTTTGAAGAAGGCTTAGAAGAGGAAGGTTTGGGTTCAGAAGAGGAAGGCTCGTTTATTTTTAAGGAACACATAGACTCAGTAATGGGTTTAGAAGGGTCATTTGAGTCTTGGGTTTCCTCACTTTCCTTGGGTGAATCAATGCTCTTAGCTTTGATGAACATTCCAAACTTGAGATCTTTAGAGGGATCAGAAGAGTCCAAAGGTTCAGAGTTGTCATAGTTCTCTTCAGAGGATTCATAAAATGAGGGAAGAGAGAAAGGAGCATGAGTGTCAGAAGGAGGTTCAAGGTCATATTTCCCGAAGCCTAGTCCAGACTTGTCATCACAAGATATTTGATCCTGAAAAATCCTTTCTAAATTTTTGGACGAGCTTGTCCACTTTTTCACAGTTTCTTGCTCCTTTTTAAACTTTTTAAGAAGTTTATTTTTTTCTTTAGCAAGAGTAAAATTTATAGTTTTCAAATCTTCAAGCTCAGCCTTGATTTTGTCAAAGTGTTTTAGTTGAGAAAGACAGATTTGCAGTTGAGAAGAAAGTGATTTTATCTGAGCATTTGCCTTCTTCTTTGCATCCTTGGCTTCATAGAAGTCAATGGTCAAAGAGTCAAAGGCTTCAATTTTCTCAGCATCAGAGAGAGAGAAAAATGGATGTACCTGAGTGGATGAGGTAGAGCACTCAGCAGACACAAGAGCCATGGAGGTGGAAGAGGTTTCACCATCATCAGCATCATCTATTTTAGCCATAAAGCAGAGATTGGCCATTTCCGTGTCACTTTCGGAAGTTGGTTCATCTGCCCAATCATGAGATTCGGCAAGAAGACCTTTTCCTTTGTTGGCTAGAAGAGCATTCCTTTCCTTTTCTCTCTTGTATTTTGCCTTGTACTTTTCAGCACGGTCAGAGTTTGAAGGAGCAGAAGTTTTTGATTTTTGAAAAGAGGGTTGGAAGGAATCAGACTTGGTTCTGACAGACCTAGAGGATTTTCGGTTGGAGGAGGGCAGTCTAGACTTATCAGAGGACCTGCTTCTGCATTCAGAAGCAAAGTGTCCCTTCCTCCCACACCTGTAACATTCCTCATTTGATTTGTCAGAGGAAGCAATTTTTGAAAAAGTAGAGGAGGGTTTTCTAGAAAACCTGGGTTTTCTAGAAGGGAAGTGAGGTTTGCCTTTAGAAAAGCCAGCCAGCATGGCAACACCATCTGACAGCTAAGCCACAGAGGTCTCCTCTCCTTCATCATCAGCCTCACTGAGATAGGCTTCTGAAGGGTCATTGGGGTCCTCTTGACTGTCGTTGTCAGAGTCAGAAGGATAGGTGATCCTAGGGACACACATAGTACTTTTGGAAGATTCACCGACAAGGGCTAGAGAAGAGCCTTTGATGTCTTTTATGAATGACTTCCTAAGCAGTTTAGACTGCTCATAGTTGAAGAGGGTGCCATACAAGGCAGTGAGAGGCATAGAGTCAAGATCCTTGGTAGACTTGATACAAGTACAGATGTTTTCCCAAAACTCAGGAAGACAGTCCATGAACTTGCACAAGACTTCCTCATTGTCATATATGCGACCCACAAGTTTAAGATCATTGAGAAGACTGTTAAAGCGATTGTAGTAGTCTGAGAGAGACTCACCCTTCTCATGAGAGAAGAGTTCATACTTTCTTACAAGAGCAATCTTTTTGCTCTTTTTCACCTCAGACGTACCTTCATAAAGAACACACAGAGTGGACCACATTTCTTTTGCAGTAGAAAGGTTAACGAGAGAATGATAGACTTCATCAGGCAGAGAGAGGGCAATGATGGCTCTGACTTTAGTGTCAAGAGCTATAAGACGTCTGTATTCATCATTGTACTTAATGGGGTCCTTTAGAATGTATCTCCCAGTAGCTGAAGTCCTTTCTTCTTCAGAAGAGTCCTCATCAGCTTTTCCCTTGTCTGCATTATATCGGTCCCAAACTCTAGGAATAAAGGGACCTTCATGTAAAATAGTTGGATATCTGCTGTCAACTCCTTCTAGAAAGAGTATCATACGACTTTTCCACAAGAAAAAGTTATTGGGGTTAAACCTTGGTGGTTTGGCTATAGAGCCATTGTCGTATGAAACAGCATTGAAGTTTTGAGAAGAATCATTTTTTAAAGAAGAAGAAGAGGCTGCCATCACGGATCTAGTTTATTGAGTTAAACTAAACCGCTCTGATACCACTTGTTGGTCCCAAATAGCAGATAGTAAAGAAGAAAAGTATTGTAGAAGGAGGGGTTGAATACAATACACACAGATTTTCACTTACTTTAATTCTTATTGATTTTAAATCAAGAATTACACATAGAAAACTTTTGATTGTTGCGGAAGAGAATAGATGAAATCTATTCAAACAATCTTACACTAAGAGAAATGAAGAACAATTGTAAAACACTTAGATAACAATAAGAACTTCTTAGAGAGAGAATGCCAGTGCATTTAGAGAGCTTGAATGCTTGAGAGCTGGTAATCTTGCATGTTGAACCATCCTTCATATTTATAGTGCCTCATGCATTAAATGCATGGGACACCTGTTGAGCAAAGGATGGACACAGGTCTTCAGCAAGGTACAGGATGTACCTTTTGTCTTGAGGTGTTTTGGCTTGAAGTGTTGACCTGCAGAAGGATGGTAGAGACCTTTCCTTAAAATGGTGTAGTAGACAAAACTTACTTTATCTGATCTCCAGATGAGGTCCACGTCAATGCAAGATATCACAATATACTTTGTCAGAAAAGTACAATGTGTTGGAGAAATCTTCAGGCCTTGAAGATTAAGAAGTCTTTGGTTGCCGAAGACATCTTCGGGCTCCTGAAGACTGAGAGGTCTTCGGCTCTTAAGACTGAGAAGTCTTCGGCTCCTGAGACTGAGAAGTCTTTGGCTTCTGAAGATTGAGAAATCTTCGGCTTCCGAAGATGTCTTCGGCCGAAGACGTCTTCGGCCGAAGAGGTCTTCGGCCGAAGAGGTCTTCAGCCGAAGAGGTCTTCGGCTCCTGAAGACTGAGATCGGCACCATCCTGGCCAATGGTGTTGATCAAGTGGGCATACTTGGCTTTAGGCTGAGGAGTCTATCTTCAATCCGCTTTGAAAGATGTTCTCCTTCTTTGTCTTCTTTGGTTGATCTTCGACTTCACCGAACATTTGTATAGAAACCAAGCTGCTAAAAGAACCTCAAAATATTCTAAGTATGATGATATAAAATGGAAGATCGGGAGGTCATCTTCAAATCTTCAGATGACCCAACAATTACCATTAAAACAAATACCATGTTAGGTTTATATATCAAATGAGAGTAAATCAGTAATTTTTTAGTTTATGTCTCACTCTTGTTCCATGTTGTTCCACCTATTTTGGTGGAACAAGAAAAAACCTTTTTTGTCCCATCCTATCTCACCATGTCCAAGTCCTTGTTCTTGTCTCATGTCGCACCAAACGTGGGACGGTGAATTTTTGTCTTGTTCCATGCCACGTCAAACATGGGACAGTGAGTTTTGTCCCATCTTGTCATGTCCCGTCCCGTCCATGTACCAAACGCAACCTAAATAATACTTCATCTGTCACAAATAAGTGTTTAGAATATTATTTTAGGTTGTTTTAAAATAAGTTTCCATTTTCAAAAGTAAATGTCTAGTTTTTTATCCTACCCTTAATCATGAGTTGGAGAAAATTTATCTCTTTATAAGTAAGGTTAAAATTCTCTTTTACTTAATTAAAAAGTGTAATAATTATAATTTTTAAAATTGTATGAATTGTTTATTACATAAATTGTTTTTGGGACAGAGGAAATAATGGTTTTTATTGAATATTTATTATTTAAACATGTGATATTATTGTAAAGTTCTATGTTTGGCAAAAATAAGCTAAGCTAGCTTATGGTCATCCAAACATGTACAATAACTTATAAGCTAGCTTATTTTTGCCAAACATAACCTTAAATGAATCATTTCAAGACTTCGTGTTTATTGAATATTTATTATTTAAACATGTGATATTATTGAATATTTATTATTCAAACTTTTTTTTATCAAATTTATATAATGTTTTTCTAGATAATTTTTTATTAAAAAAACATCATATTTCATCAAATATTACATTTGATATCCACAATTAATTCATTATTTATTTCATCATTTTTTCTCTATTTTTTGGATTTATGTTTTGAATCACATGTGATTAACTTCGGTTAACATATTGTATATTATTATGTATCACATATGATACCATTAGGTGAATTTTTATACATATCACATATGATAATATATGTTTGAATATAAGTGATGCATAATCAAATGTGATAAATTTACATCATAAAAAGATACATTAATATAAATATACATAATCACATATGATTAACAAAATATATACAATTATCACATGCGATAATATAATATGAGATATGTATAAATATTCATATAGTGGTATCATATGTGATATTTGGTCAAAGTTGTGACTTTTTTTTATTAAAAGTATATTTAGAAAAAAAAAGTAATAAAAAAATTATGAAATAATTGAAATTAAAAAAAAAATCTAAAAGATATAATGACAATTTTAAGGATTTATCTAATTTGAAATGATAATTATCTTAATTTTTAAAATTATTTTTAATTTTTAATTTATGGTATTTTTAATTAATATATTATGTAGTCCACATTCCTTATCGTCTTCTTGTAAAATAGTTTGATTCTCACATAATCCCCCCCCTCTCTCTCTCTCTCTCTCTCTCTCTCTCTCTCTATATATATATATATATATATATATATATATATATAAACATTATGATATTTTTATCTATTTTATTGTGTGCATGTATGTATATATTAATTATATTATATATAGTTCATATTGATTATTATTATTATTAAATATATATATATATATCTTATATATTATGATTTTTAAAAAAATATTAATATTATGTGATACTCATACTTTCATATTGTTACTACTTTCTCATGGTGAATGGTCATGTGATTCAATGTATAAACTCTTCGACAACAAAAAACAACTCATCGGTAAAGTTATCTCCACTATATTGATAACCATTAACTCATCTAGACTGATAACTGTTGAAAAAATAATTAATATTTAAATTATAATTAATCAAATTACTAACACACCTTACCTATTAATCACCCTTGATTAAAACTCTTAAACGATTGAGATTAGTCCTCAACCTTTTTACGGTTCTCATTTGATTATCATCCTATATATATAGGTCACAACTATTTTGCAACACAGAAAAATGTTACAATCCCGTGCAACCCTCATCTAAACCATCATTTAGCCCATCACATTTGGATTCTCATTGATTCTATAAATGAATTTACCCGATTTCGTCGAATTTCTGCTGCAAATATTGATGCACATAACGGTTTCATCGATGTATCATATGAAGGTGGTAATTTCAAGAAACAATAACTTTTTGTTTTGTTATCACTTTGTTATATTTTATAGTTTTTTGTTTTATTTATAACTTTATTATAGTGAAATTAATTAAAATACCCTAACTTCGAATTTCCTTTACAGATATACCCCTCTCTCAACCATTTTACCCAAATACCCAAAAATCCCGTCATAGAGGCCTCGATTGCGGGGTAATTTTTTTTTTCATTTTTAACCCTTGGAGTCCGCGATGTGTGTCCACGAACTCCGCGATCGAAGGATATAGTCCACGATTGAGGGGTCCTTTCATTAGGGTTGTGGATTGTTGAATTCACAGTGGAAAACCCTTAATTTTACTGATTTTAGCGCTTTACTATTTATATATATGTATGTATATATATATATATATATATATATATAATTAATAGTATATAGGGATATGTTCAAAAAAATCCAACGAACTATCTCATTTTATTATTAATTTGCTAAACTATTTTTTCGAATAAAATAAAACATTAAATTTTCTCATTTTGATTGATTAAGTCCCTAAGCATTTTTTTGAATAAACAAACCGTCGTACTTTTAAAATTTAGTTATCTACATCTTTGGTTTAAAGCTAACTAACTGACTATGAATGTTTTAAAGTAAAAACAAACCTCAATCAATTTTACTGTTCTCAAACCCTACACCATTGAAACCCCTCGCAAACAACGGTATCACTCCTCCTTGTCACTCTTCGTTGCCCGAACGTTGTCTGTTCTCTATATTGCCAAACACGCTATTGGCCCTTACCATCAATCTCTCGCTTTTTTATTTATTTCTTATCCATCAAAAGAGGGAGTATCAAAAGATAACCGATTACATTACAGGTAGCTTGTTTGGGTTAAAAGGATACACTACTAGAAAATTGTGAAATACCGACGACAACAACAGTCGGTATTTACCGACGGCCCACCAACGGTATCTATTTTATTTTATTTTTTTATTTATTTTTAATAAGTCGTCGGAAAATTAGTGATATACCGACGGCTTACCGACAGTTGGTTTTTTCATTTCATTTTATATTTATTTTTAATAAGTAAGTGTTGTTGGAAAACCGTCGGTAAGCTGTCGATAGTTGTCGTCGGAAAACCGTCGCTAAATATTACCGATCGGCTTTTTACCAACGGTCATTCCCGTCGAAAAACCGTCACTAAAGCCTTTTTCTGATGGTTTACCGACTGTTTCAGCCGTCGATAATACGATTAATTTTAGTAGTGATACAAGTAACCAATTTTTAAAAGTTCGATGATCCCCCCCCCCCCCCCCCCGATACTTAATCATTTAAAATGAGAATGTTTAATGGGGTTTTCATTGAAAAATGATAATGTTTAATGGTTTTTTTTCATTCAAAAAATAGTTCAATGATTTAATCATTTAAAATGAGAAAGTTTAATGCTTTTTTCATTCAAAAAATTAGTTTAGGGACTTAATCATTCAAAATAGAATAGTTTGTTGGGTTTTTATGAACTTTTCCCATAGTATATATGTCACCCCACGATCGAGGGGTGAACCCTAATTTTGTTGCCCCCGCCATCTTTGATCTCTTTGGCGACATTGATTGCATATTAGGGGTGTTCAAAAAAACCGTTGGACCGTTTAAATCGGTCAAACCAAGTTAAACCAGACCGTTTTTGGCGGTTTGAGCAGTCTGGCGGTCTGGCCCGGTCTGAAAAATAGTCAAACCGTCCGGTCCGGTCTGCGGTTTAACCGTTTTTTTGAGCGGTCTAGACCGAACCTACCGCCAAAAATACGTATCGTTTAATCATATTTAGTTTTCATGTTGTAGACCCAACTTTTATGACTCAATTAAAAAAAGTTCGTCAAAGAATTATGTCTTTAGTTTTCATTTTCTCAATTGATTGTATTATTTAATTTGACAATGTTCTAAGATCCGTTAAAAATTCAAATCTAAATCCAAATTGTTGTTTGACTTTCTCAATATTTGTCTAAAATTCAACCATTGTTGGTCGACTTGTTTAACTTTTTCTCAACTTACTCAATATTTTTTAAAGTTTAATGTAACACCCTAAAAATAGGGATAACAAAAATCCGAAAAACAACGGACATGAGGTATACTAAAAATTGCCAAAGCAAGAGCCTCCTTAAATGGAGAAAAATACACAAACCTATTTAAATACAGTTGTAATTAAACGGACGATAAATAACAACCAACTAATCTAATTTCCATAACTTATAAAGAGATTACAAATAAGTGTGTCATTTATAAACCCAAAGGTTCTCCTACCAAAAGTAAGTCCAAATGCAATATCCCTCAATCTCTCACCCAAGCATCTATGCCATCTTAGAACCAGCGCCGCTATAACCTGAGATACATATCGACACCAAGCAAGTGTTAGGCCAAAAAGCCTAGTGAGTTGAACAATAATAAGCATGCATGAGCAGTTACAATTCTTATCAGCAGTTAACCAGAGTTCAACAATGTGGAGTCAATAGGGGAGACCCATAGCACCAATCAGTTCCACCCAAAGAGACAATGTACCTTAGTGCCAACTACTAAGAGTGACACCCAAAGGCCCGGCACACCCGAGGACTACAACCATGACATTACCCCGAATGACGGAGGTCTAGGCACATACCCACACGGTGGCGCCCAAGACTACATCCTCCTAGTGTCTACCGACTTGGTTCGTCCAACATAATATATATAGGAGGTCTTTAGGTATATATCTACCAATGCATTTCGATACCAACCATGGGTACTATGCTACCATCCTCACATAAGTCCAATGTGAGACTCAAATTACAACATATTCAATGTTCAATAATTAAATCGCCAAGAAAGCATTCCAAGTAGAATTTATCATCTGCTATACCACATATAATCCATATCATGCCAAAATGCCAACAATGTACATTCATGGAACAAGTCCCAAATATCCGACCAATAGAGCAAATCATGGTAAATACTCATAAAAGATAACCCAAAATACCCATTGTTGGTGTACATAATGAAGACCCCAAATACTTTCACAAAATAAAGTAAATCATGGGATGATACTTGTTAAAACATATTTCTCATATAGTCTCATGAAAACACCATCAAATACTTAAACCCGTAAAGATGAACATTTTGAGCAAATATGTGATAATAACAACAAATAAACAATTATGATGTGTATCCAGTTTTAACAAAAGTTTAGTAAACTCACCTTGCTAGATTTAGACTAAATCTAGATTTTACCCACTTAGAGATTTCCTTGAAGAAACTTGATTTTTCAAACCAAATCTTCCAAAACCTAGATCCACAAGGTTCCAACCATAAATATACATAATCAAACACAAAGAATCATTTCCCAAACCATATACATGAATACCTCAACTAATACCGAAACCCTAACTTCCATAACCGAGAAGAATAGAATATTACCTTAACCCAAACTTGAATCCACCAATCAAAACACCTCTAGTTCACCAACATGATTACAAACCTTCAATCTATGAAAGGGAGAACAAAGGGTGGATGAAACCCTAGAAAACTTTGGTGAAGAAGATGAATAGGAAGAGATGAGAAGCTTACCACCACCAAATACTCTAGTATACTTCAATAGACTTCCAATCTCTTTCCATAACCTTGAAAAGCTCTCAAAAACGAAACTGTAGCAACTTGAATCGCCCAAATCGGAGCTACGATGAGAAAGATATGAAGAAATGAAGTTTGGGGCTGAAAATCGCGATTTTAACACCCTGAAACACCCGGGCGATTGTGCCAGGCTATAGTGACCATGTCACAATCGCCGGGCACAATCGCTGAGATTGTACCGAGAGTTCTCGGGCTCCGGCGACCTTGACAGGCGATTGTGACACTGTCACAATCGCCGGGCACTATAGCCTAGCGCGTACTGAAACTGTTTTGGCCATAACTTCTTCGTTATAGCTCCGTTTTCGCTCCGGAAAGAACCGTTGGTCTCGTAATTGAATCCTTTATCCATCAAGACTATAAAACCAAGGATTCAAGCCCAAAATCAAATATCTTATTTTTCCTTAATATATCGGTTTCTGTATTAACATGAAATGATACCTTTCGAAAAATCGGGGTGTTACATTTAATATATAAACTGTTGGTCCCAAAAAGCAGTTAGTAAAGAAGAAAAGTATTGTAGAAGGGGGGTTGAATACAAAACACACAGTTTTTCACTTACTTTAATTCTTATTGATTTGAAATCAAGAATTACACATAGAAAACTTTTGATTGTTGCGGAAGAGAATAGATGAAATCTATTCAAACAATCTTACACTAAGAGAAATGAAGAACAAGTGTAAAACACTTAGAAAACAATAAGAACTTCTTAGAGAGAGAATGTCAGTGCACTTAGAGAGCTTGAATGCTTGAGAGCTGGTGATCTTGCATGTTGAACCATCCTCCATATTTATAGTGCCTCATGCATTAAGTGCATGGGACACCTGTTGAGCAAAGGATGGACACAAGTCTTCAGCAAGGTACAGGATGTACCTTTTGTCTTGAGGTGTTTTGGCTTGAAGTGTTGACCTACAGAAGGATGGTAGAGACCTTTCCTTAAAATGGTGTAGTAGACAAAACTTACTTTATCTGATCTCCAGATGAGGTCCACGTCAATGCAAGATATCACAATATACTTTGTCAGATAAGTATAATGTGTTAGAAGGAAATCTTCAGGCATCTTCGGCTCCTGAAGATGTGAGAACATCTTTAGCTTCTAGGGAGAGTTCATCGGCTGCCGAAGGCTTGAGAGATCTTTGGATTTTCCCGAAGATGTGAGATCTTCGGATTTTCCCGAAGATGTGAGATCTTCGAATTTTCCGAAGATGTGAGATCTTCGGATTTTCCCGAAGATGTGAGATCTTCGGATTTTCCCGAAGATGTGTGATTGACACCATCCTGGCTGATGGTGTTGATCACTTGGGCATGCTTGGCTTTAGGCTTAGGAGACTATCTTCAATCCGCTTTGAGAGATGTACTCCTACTTTGTCTTCTTCGGCTGATCTTCGACTTCACCGAACATTTGTATAGAAATCAAGCTGCTAAAAGAACCTCAAACATATTCTAAGTAGGATGATATAAGATGGAAGATCAGGAGGTCATCTTCAAATCTTCAGATGACCCAACATAAACGTTTTTTTATAATTCGATATATTATTTTTTAATAATGTTATATTGGTAAAAATTTAATTTTGGATATAGAGTTTTATGTTTTTTTTAATTTAAAGCCCATAAAAGGCCCAAACTGCCTAAACCGGTCAGACCAGACCGCCTTTTTGTGGTCCGTTTTGACCGGTCTGGTCACTTGCTACTCGGTTTGAAATTTTCCTAAACCCCCATTTGTGGTTTGATTTGTGGTTTGGGGGGTTAAATCGCCCAAACCAGACCACAAACACCCTTATTGCATACCCATTTGACCAGAAACATCCTGCTTCAACTAGTGCTATCATGATGCAAAGAAACACTGTTATGAAGATGAAGAAAATGAGGGTCTTGTTCTTCATGCATGATTGATGAAAAAAAATATATTATATATTTAATTAAATAATTATTATTGTGAAAAAATGGATAGAATTAATAGATTAAATAATTAAGGGTATTTTCACCGTGAATTCAGCAATCCACACCTATGAGATCAACGATGGGTTAAAATTAAGGGTTTCTCACCATGAATTCAACAATCCACACCCTAATGAAAGGACCCCTCGATCGCGGACTCTACCCCATGATCGCGGAGTCCGCAGACACAAATCGCGGACTCCAAGGGTTAAAAATGAAAACAAAAATTATCCCGCGATCGAGGCCTCTTTCACGACATTTTTGGGTATTCGGGTAAAATGGGGGAGAGAGGGGGTATATAGTTTATTTTGCAACCTAATAAAAAGTTACAACCCCATGCAACCCTCGTCGAAAGCATTCATTTAGTCCATTCATTATGTAGACATTGAATGATTATTGGTTTCATACAATAATCTTATATGAAATGCATAGTATTTCATTAAATGAATATTGTTTTCTTGAAATTACCACCTTCATCTGATACATTGAATGAACCGTTATGTGCATCGACATTTGCGGTAGAAATTTGACGAAATCGGGTAAATTCATTTATAGAATCAATAAGAATCCAAATGTGATGGCTAAATGACGGTTTAGGAGGTGTAAACACTTAATTATATATTTTAGACGAATTTTGAATCATTCAACTCATTTTTTAGCTGACTTTTAAGTTGTATGTATTTGACATGTTGTCAATAAATTTTAACATATTAATGTAACTACAAAAACCGTTCATTAATATAACAAATAAATTGAATGATTCAATTCGGGTAAATTCATTTGTATGTATTTGACACGGTTTATATTAATGAACGATTTTTGTAATTACATTGATATGTTATAATTTATTGATAATATATCAAATACATCCAACTTACAAGTTCAGCTAAAAAATGAGTTGAATGATTCAAAATTCGTCTAAAATATATAATTAAGTGTTCACACCTAATTTGTTTTATTAAAAAATTTTTTAAAATATTACTACTATTTTAATTTATCTTTATAAAGGTATATATTTTGATTCAAAACCCATTTTAATTTATGAATATATGGAGTATGATATTTTTAAATTAATTTATTAAAAGAATAAATAAAAAAGTCACCAGATTTGAATGTGAATTCTTGGAAGAGAAGTCAATTCCTATGTAAATTGATACATGGTGTAAATTGAATTTATTAATTAGCATAGCAACATAATAGAAATTCTACAATGTTTTATTCAATTATTTTCGTTTTTCTATTAAACCGTATTCATATTTGACGACCTCATCTCGATTTTAGAGAGAAAAGAAGGATCATACGAGAAATTAAACATTTTGCAAGAAGGCGAGAAGTGTTTAATCATATATGATATCACAGCCTGTGGGTGTGCTTAATCATATATGATTAAACGTCTATGTATTGCCAATATAACATGTGTTTAATCATATATGATTAAACACTTCTTGCCTTCTCGCAAAATGTTTAGCTTCTCGTTTGAACCTGCCCCTATATATATATATATATATATATATAGGGGTGGTATCAATTGGAAACCAAATTTCAACCATTGATCTTTTTAATCAATGGTCAAGATTCATTTAAATTATATATGGTAATAAATTAATTAATTAATAAAATATAATAATAATATGTCAAAAGAGTAAATGTGTCTTTTTTTTCTTTTGTGTTTCAAATTTGGCAACAAAAATAAAATATGATAATAAATTAATTAATTTATTAATAAAAGATAATAATTATATATGGTAATAAATTAATTAATTTATTAATAAAAGATAACAATAATATACCAAGACTACCTTTTTATTAACTGTTCATCAATATGCACTATGTAAAACCCAATTATGTTTCATTACCATTATTGTTTCATTACTTTTCTATTATGTTTCACTATATCAAATCTGTTTCACCAGGTTTCACTATATTAATATTTTGTTTCATTATATCAGATTTCACTATATTAATATTTTGTTTCATTACCTTTCCATTATGTTTCACTATATCAAATTTGTTTCATCAGGTTTCAGTCCGTTTCACTATATTAACATTTTATGTTTCATCAGGTTTCACTATATTAATATTTTGTTTCACTATATCAAATACATTATGCTTCACTATATTAATATTTTGTGCCTGGAGGTAATATTGAAGATTTCATATGAATATAAACTTTCATTCATTGGATGAATCAATCACTGATTCATAAGAATCAGAAAAAATAATTTGATTTGTAGCTTGCGTATGAATCAATTTGTATTTACCTAAATTAAATGTTTCATGTTTAAATTAATAAATGATTAATATTACCATATTAAAATACATTAAAATTAAATAATTAATATTATAATAATAATAATAATAACACTTACCATATATATTATGAAATTATGTAAAAGACTAAAATAACCTTATCAATTAAAAATAAAAATAAAAAAAGGAAATTCAATGATTGGTTAATTTCGGTTTCCAAAGTTTTCAATGTAATATTGGTTTCCAATTGATCCCTCCCCTATATATATATATATAAGCTCAATAAATGAGATTGTGTCATTAACTCGTTTTTGGTTTAAAGATTAGGACCAATTTAGGGATGGCATTCCTAATCGGTTCTAAACGAACTCGAATTTATTTTGTTTTAAAAAAATACGATATTGCTTCTGTTTATATAGAAGCAAGTTTGGATGTCAAAACCTCCACAAATCGGGCTTTGAGACCAAACCAAAATATTCTTGGATGGGGTCTGATATTGGTTTTAACGGTTCTTTTTTGTGTCTGTCATTATCCTGTTCTAGATTTAAAATCTTAAACTAGATTTAATCTGAAGGCCTGGATCAAACCTGTAAGTAGTACATGAAAGCTCGGTTTGATCTTTTATACATCTCATGTAAGATTAGACAATTAATTATTTATTTTTTATATTTTGTTTTTTTAAATAATATTATCTTAAATGTATCTATTTCATGTTTGAAAATGAGATCTCTTAAATTCTTTCAAACGTACGTAGATTGCTCGTTTTCACCTATCATGGTATGCAGTTTTACATTTTATAAATGAAATCTACTTTACTTTTATGTTTTTCAATTAATATTCAATTAAAAAAATACATTCATCCGTATATATATATATATATATATATATATATATATATATTATTTATAATTAATATTGTTTTAATTCAATTTTAATAAATTTTGGTAACATATATAATTAATTTGGAATAAAAGAACGAAAGATATAAATAATTCAGTGATTAAATTAATGATCTATAATTCTATATTAAGTATTTTTTTTTTAAAATTAAACAAAAATAATATACATATTTGCTAGATAGGATTTGCATGAAACAATTGAGTCGGGCATTTGGGACCGGTTTATACCAATCGTTTCGGACCGGTTATGTAGTTTTCCAAAATAACTGAATAACCAGTTCAAACATTACAAGACGGGGTATCATGACCGATTACAATAAATTAATATAATTGACAACGTATCTTATTTTAAC
Source organism: Arctium lappa (assembly GCA_023525745.1). Lineage (NCBI taxonomy): Eukaryota > Viridiplantae > Streptophyta > Magnoliopsida > Asterales > Asteraceae > Arctium > Arctium lappa. Next base: position 84,066,053 of record CM042052.1, on the reverse strand, counting down.
CTATTTTAACCTATGTTGTTAATATCGGATATCGGTGAGGGACCGATATTTGAGATATCGGATATATCGGTGGTATATCGGTCCAAAAATATCGGTTCATATAATATTTCTTAGAATTATATATATGATATATATATATATATAGATATAGTGTTTGGTTCATTTGAGAAATGGTAAATATATGAGAAATAGAGAAGTAATCCTAGCCATTCATATGATCAAGATCGGATTTGACTAGTCAAAAGTTGCGGCTTTGACCGGTCAAAAGTTGCGGCTATCCCAAAAATATAAGAACAATTTCGTAAATTTTTACAAAACACACGGGTTGTGTTCATATATGAACATGTATAATTCACATATGAACTATATGTTCATATATGAACCAGTGCAATTCACAACTGAACTCTTTTAACTGATTCATATATGAACCTTTGTGATTCATATATGAATCAGTTGAACTAACTAACAGATTCATATATGAACCTTTGTGATTCATATATGAATCTGTATGAATCACAAAGATTCACATATGAATCAGTTGAACTAATTAACAGATTCATATATGAATCTTTGTGATTCATACAGATTCATATATGAACTCATCTCGTGTATTTTATGAAATTACCCCTCTATCTTCTATAGACCACACAAAAAATTATCCGGTGCTTCGCGGTCAAAGCCGCAAATGTTGACCAGATGAATGGTTAAGATTACTTCTCTATTTCTCATATATTTACCATTTCTCAAATGAAACTCTCCCTATATATATATATATATATATATATATATATATAGTGGAAGGATATTTTGCAACTCTTGAAAAGGTTGCAACCCTTGCAACCCACATCTTAACCGTCGGATTCATGATCGACGGTTATTTTATTTTTATTTTTCTTTTTTTTTAATTAAAAATATTGGGTCCCATATCTGTTGTAACCGTCGATCATGAATCCGACGGTTAAGATGTGGGTTGCAAGGGTTGCAAAATATCCTACCCCTATATATATATATATGTCACGGTTATTTTGCAATCCAGTAAAAGGTTACAACCCGTGCAACCTTCATCTAAATCGTCCATTGCATTTGGATTCTCATTGATTCTCTAAATGAATTTACCTGATTCCATCGAATTTTGTTGAATTTATGCAAAATATGTCAATGCACATAACGGTTCATGTGATGTATAGGATGAAAGTGATACATTCATGAAACAATATGTCTTACATGGCATTTAATGAAATACTATGCATTGTAGGTAAGATTATTGCATGAAACAAGTAATCATTATGCAATTCAGTAATCAATCCATTGTCTACATAATAAACGGGCTAAAAGAATGGTTTAGATGAGGGTTGCACGGATTGTAACCTTTCACTGGGTTGCAAAATAAACAACATCGATCAAATGGAAACCACTTTAATTTTGAAAATCGTGGAAACCCCCGATATTTTGGTCAAAAATGGGAAAAATCGGCAATATTCTCAGGGCCGATATTTTGGCCACCAATATTTTGGCCACCAATATTTTGCTGATGTCGGATATCCAATATATCGACGATATATCGCAATTTTAACAGCATAGATTTTAACATATTATTAATAGTAATGTTATTAAAAAAATTAACATATAATAATAAAGAAACAGTTGATATAAAATAACACTATTATCTATTTTTGCAAAGTATATGTAAAAAACAATATATTAAAATGCAATCCATCAACAATATCCAAGAGTCACTTTTGTACAAGACTCAATTCTTCACCAAATCATCAAAACACCACACCCTAAAACTTGTTCATCACCCAAGAGACATAACATTACAACAAAATCAACATGTTTATGCATTTAAATTAAAAATAAAATAAAATTCACACCATATTTTTCAACAACCATCATGAGTTAAACTCGACATCATCTTCAGACTCATGAACCGCTTGAAGCGGACCACTTCCGAAGATCGAACCATTGTCCTCCGAGATGGTATCCAGAGGCCCGTTTCCAAATAGACATACTTGTGGCTCTATCTGGTTCAAACGCCGGTACTCATCATCCGATAAACTCCAGCTAAATATGTCGATGTTTTGCCGTATCCTCTCGGGCTTCACGCTGCATGGTAACACGCTCGTTCCTCTTTGAAGACCCCATCGCAAAATAACCTATGTCCAAGGGTAAATATGTTATTACACAATGCAAGATAAAGCGTATAAGATGTGGATAAGAAACCAAATTGAACCAAATGGACCCCGGAAATCCCGTGCAGAGGTACAGTCATGACCATGGAGAAAATTTCACTATCGTGAAAATGTGAAAACAAGTGAAGATACTGTTGTACAATGTGAAGATTGTAACTTTAACATAACCTGCAAATGTTTATTGGATGGTTACATTATATCGTGTGAAAGTGTTTTTTGGAAGGGTGTCCTAGCCTATGCCTAGACTAATCCCTTGGCAAACTATGACTGTAAGACATCAACCCTGGTTAAACCTCAGTGTTCACAATTGTGTACGTTTGGGTTCGAACCCTGGACAGATGGGATATTCCACCACATCGCCTAGTGCCTTAACTAGTACACCACAACCCTTGTGGTATTTTCTTAGTTGTCTTGTATTTTGTCCGAGTTTACGTTTTTGCTCGTGTAATGATTGGTTGGTATTTTTAACGTTAATTTTGATCCACAAGTTGTCTTGTATTTTGTCCTTGTCAAGGGGTACTTCAGATATTTGACTAGAAATCAAACGTTAAACGTTGCGTTTTCTTGAGATGGAAGGGGGAAGTAGAAAGATGTTTGCAGGTTAGATAGTGAAGGCAAAAGTATGTAGGATAAGATGACAACTTGCATTTGATGAATGCCTAAGAAGACGATTAGAGAACAAAAAGTAAACATTAATCGGACCACAACAAGTGGTGGAATCCGGATGTGGTATCAGGCGTGATTGTGAGAGTGTGAGGTAATAAAAAACTCCCTCCATCCCAAAATAAATGTCCACAATAAAAAAGGAAAAACTGTGTTTTTAATCAACTAAATGCCAGTCTTACCCTTAATAATGAATGGAGTAATGAATGTTTCCATCTCATAATTAAGGGTAGATTGGGAAACCTTATTTTAGGACAATACCAAAATAGAAATGTGGACATTTATTTTGGGATGGATGGAGTACAAACTAGCTGAAACGACGCCAAGAATGCAGTGAGAAAAGTTAAAGATTGAGCTTATGAAGGGAGTTTACTCGTTGGCTAAGATCAGAGAAAGATGAAAAACTAGAAAAGTTAATCAGATTAAATATACATCAAGGATATGAATCAAATACAAGTAAAAAACTGGCAAAGGTTAAGGAGAGGCAAAGAGAAGACGTTGATAAGTTCTTATTTTTTTAATGAACATGGACGTGACTGGACAGGATGGGCGAGAGTGAGGATGTGAGGTAGGCGGGTGAAAGAACCGCGGAATGTTTTAAGGTTTCAATTTGACACGGGTAGTTTAGTAATTTACCAATCTTGTCTAATCTCCCTGATTGTGTTCTGTCATGCGGCATGCCCCGGTCTTGTCCCACGTACCAAACACCACCCAACAAGGGCACTTGACGATCCTTTTGATGACACAAAAGAATACGAGTTCCCAATCTTCAAAAACTATAAATAATCCAAAACATACTAACTCTCTCTCTCTCTCTCTCTCTCTCTCTATATATATATATATATATATATATATATATATAGGGTTGGGTTCTGGTGAGAAGCGTGAGAAGTGGTTATTGACCGTTGGATGAGAAATGGACGCACATTAGGATGAAATGAACCGAGATAAGATGCACCAGATCAATTCCCTTCTAAGCCGCAATTCAAGGGAGGGCTTGAGATTAAAAGAGATCAACGGTTCAGATCCACTTCTCAGGCTTCTCACCATTAACTCAACTTCTCACACGATCCTCCGCCTATATAATATATATGTTTTAAGCTTAGAAGCAATATCCTGAAGCTATACAATGTGTTCCTAAGCATCACCTATGACCTAACCAAACAAATCTAGTACATCTCGAATTAAAACTAAGCTAAAACAAATACACAAATTTTGCAAAATCATTGGTGTTTGTATAGAAGATGAAGACATGGTGAGCATGGTTAGACCGACATCTTAGAAACAAGCAGAAGGAGCGCTCAGCTCGACTTTTAGCATCTTATCTCATATGGGTCATGTTGTTTTTGAAAGACGGGTCAGGATGGTTGATCGATATCTAGCACCCCCCGACTCATGTCCTTCAAAACACAGACATAAAAGTACAAAACGTAAAAAGTGAAGTACAGTGGAAGCAAATATACCTGTTCGGGAGTCTTTTTATGTCTGTCTGCTATCTCTGCCACGACCGACAACTTAAGCATTGGCCCGTGAACTGATCTTGACCTTCTGAACGATATACGAGGTGTTCCAGGTTCATCTTCCTCACTCGACCCACTTTCAGATGGTTTAGGAGCTGAAGTTGGTACTCCTAGTGGTGTGTGAGCAGATACATGTATAAATTTCGACTGACAGAATTTCACAAGCTCGTCTTGCCTCCAAAACGGATGCAATTCCACCTGCAAAACCACAGGCAGATTAAGTTCCAAATAGTTCAAGTAAAATAACCGTTGAAACATGTTCCGATGGCAAATCAAAAACAAATTTTAGATTTCACATCATGTGAATGATTCTTATCTATCTTCTTGTATCATTAAATACTAGCAAATCAAAATATTTGGGATTCAGCCATGTTAAAATGATTTTTCTCCATTTTTTCAGGTCCATTATACAAACATAAGAGACATACGTATACATATATGAATAACATACGTTCCCCGCAATACAGTACAAAAGTTTCAGTTTGGAATATGTGATCATAAACTTCAAGTCTTCAACCAAAACATATATATATATATATATATATATATATATATATATATATACATCTTTCTCACTGTAGTAGGGGCAGGTTCATTTAGGAACCTTAAATATTTTGAGAACCCCGGAACCACCTATTTTGTGTAGTATTCAAAATGAATAACGTTATAACTTATAAATATTCATAATGAATGTGTGACTGATATTCCTGATGAATATTCAAGATTATTTATCATGAATACCACGTAAAATAGGATGTTCTTGGATTCTCAAAATATTTAACGTTCCTAAATGAACCTCCCTCCATTATTGTATCGTGTTCTCATTAAACATCCTATCGAGGTTATCCAGCATCCTATCGGTTTTCAGGGACTTCATAAGGCAAAATTGTGATAACTACAAGCATTATGAACAACAAGAAACCCATTTTCTGCTAAATTCGTGAATGATTCAAGATAAACGATTACATAAACAATCAAAGAAGAAAAACCGGAGCCAACCTGATTGACTGCAGGGATAATTTTCGCGAATTTGAGCAGCTCTTTCATCTGTTGTATATTGAAATTACTAACACCAATAGCCCGAACAAGCCCCAATTCGACCAACCGTTCCATTGTTTTCCATGCAGTCTTCAACTTACTCAAGAACTGTCTGTATTCAGAACCCGAATTCGCAGGCGGGTCAGTGGCATCACCGAAAGCTGAGCTCTCGGGCCAATGCATTAAATAAAGATCCAAATACGACACACCAAGATTCTTAAGCGAAACTCGAACAGAGTTCTCGATCTTATTAGTCGAATTCATGGTACAATACAGCTTAGATGTCAAAAAAAGATCCTCTCTTTTCAATGAACCCCTAAAAAACTCGGTCAGCGCTTCACCAACCTCGGCCTCGTTACCGTATAGGTGGGCACAGTCGATGTGACGGTATCCGACAGATAAAGCGGTTTTCACCGCCTCGACACAGAAGTCACCACCACTCTGCCAAGTTCCAAGACCTATGGCAGGAATCTTGGCTCCTGTATTCAACAGGAAATAAGTCCCTGATGCCCCAAATTTCCCTTTCATCTCTTGTAACTTTCTATAGATACAACAAATGTATGCAATAGAAGATGGTACTGTTGTAAAAACACTAAAATCTCACAACTATTTGCAGGCTATCAGGTGGCAAGAGATCATAAATAGCTAAAAACTTGAAGCAAATGAAAAATCTTGAGTAAAAAGAGATAAAACCCAGTTGGGGAAAGATGATAAGATGAACCAGGAGTCTAATCGGAGAATACAGTAAGCGATTTCAAGTCAAAAAGATGAAGCTTTAAGTACCACAGAAGCGCCTGACAGGTGTTCGATGAATTGTCTGAAAAAGAAATAGCGAACAATACAGTGATCTTGATTGAAATTACTTAAAGACAAACCAAAATAGTAGAAATGAATGATTGATCAACAACATAATCCAAAACCCCGAATGCAAAAAGCCAACAAAACGAACCTCCGATCTCTAAGAAGAGTACCAATTGGGAGAAAAATTGGTTTGCAAAGACAATTTGTCAATCGAATGTACCTAAAATTGGACGAAATATTGGTAAAGAAAAATATGGGTCAACAAGAACAGCCGACAAAGGGGAAGAAACGCCCAAAATGTAAAACAAAAACAGTTCGCTGTAAAATATAATTTAATCTAATCTCGTTTGAAATAAAGTAAGAAAATAATAATTATTATATCATCAAATAAGACAAAAACCCTTGATGTATGATACAGTGAATTATCGATATCTGACAAAAGAATGGTGGGGTAATAAAAAGATTCAAAGGGTTTAATACACACCTAAATAAGGTGGATTGAAACCAACATTTAACCAACCAAACTTTTGCAATCTTGCAATGAGTTGACGATGTAAGTGGTGTTAGCTTTTTGAGCAGGATATGAGGAGGAAAACACTAGGAATTGCAGGCATTTGGAGTGAAGAAAAATTTATGGAAGATGGATTGTTGGTTTTGAATGGCGGCTGATTTTTGGTTCCATGCAAGCAGGGAAATTTAGTGATTGTTTGGCAAACTAGCCTATAAGCTAGCTGGTAGCTAATAAGTTAGCTTTTTTTAAACGTTAAGCTAGCTTATGATCATCCAAACGTGTACCAGGAAAAAAAACTAGCTTATGATAAGCTAGTTTTTTTTGCCAAACATAACCTTAATAAATTTGGTGTTTGGTGAGGTTTTTCAGGTCAATAATCTCATACATTGTGGTTGAATTTATGATGTAATGATCATAAATTATGTTTGATGTTTATTGGTTAAATATGATTACGTAGGGGCTGTTTGGCAGTTGTTGAATGGTTTGGTGTAGAATGATTAAGGGGTAAGAATGATTAAGAGGCTCTTATGATATAGTGCAATATGAAATATGGTTGTTTGGTAATTGTTTAGAATGAAATCAGGGCGCTTAATGGTTAAGGGAGACCCAGGATACAAAATGATTCAAAGGGTTTTAGAACCATTTTTTCTGCCAAACGGGATTCACCTCTTCACGATTCAGATGTTGCCTCTTAATGGAACCATTAAGAGGTAAACAAACAGCCCCGTAGTAAATCTGGTATCTGGTATTTGGTATTTGGTGTCGATGTTACTCGCTCTGTCTCAAAATAAGTGTCAACAATTAACTTGATACATAGTTTTAGACATGCATAACTATTACACATTTTTGTTATCAAATGACATATTTACCCTTATTTCATTGTTCTCTCTTGACAACTCTTATATATTTGCGCATTAATTAAGGGTAAATGTGAGAATTTAGTTATCTACTTTTTTAAAAGTGGACATTTGTTTTGAGACAAACATAAATATAAATGCGGACACTTATTTTGGGATGGAGTGAGTATTTAATGTTATTAGCCGATTGGATTACCGGTTGTTCCTTTTTTATGTACTTTTGGAGAATGGAGTCTATGAATACGGATATATACGATATGATACTTAAATAGATGATTGTATCTGAAGTAATCTTGATTATTATAAATGAAAGATTAGGACTTTCGTTTGGTCTGAGTCGTCCATCCATGCTATAAGAGCATAGGTTTTCTTTTAAACCCTGATTTTTGTTGTCTTGTTTGATGGTAGATCAACCTATCATGTCATCCTCCTCATGCCACCGAAAAAGTGTATCGTTTTCCTTGACGTTTTAAGAAGCAAATTATAGTGTCAAAATCTTTTATGAAAGTGGAATATTGTGGCATTGCATATACGGTACAAGATATGCTTTGGATACGTTAGATTCTTGCATATTTGGGCCTCATCATTAGCCATTCTATTTGGTTATATTGTAGCAAACACGTTACCATTGATTAACAATGTGTTCGTGAAGGCATTGTTGATGACGATTTAGTAGTATGTTATGTCTTCACTGTAAAAGATTGCCGACATTTTTACTAAGAGATTGTCAGAAAAACATTATGACTTCTAAAGTTCCAATCTATATTGGTTTCTGTAACACCCCAAAACTGAGACAAACAAAAATTCCAAAAATTGGAAATGTGATATATAAAGTTATGCCAAAGCATGAGCTCATCCCCAAAAGGGAAACAATATATGTCTGTTAATTACATGTTTGTAACAATAAGTCATGAGAGGAAAATAACCCTTTAATCTAAATCCTAACTAGGAAATAGATTATATAAAGTTGTGATCCAAATCTCCAAAATGTAAAGTCTTCTAAACTTGGCGTCCTAAAATGCTCCCAAGCTCACATTTAAAGTCACTAACCCTCCTTCGCGGTCGCGCCGCTAGAACCTAAGATACACATCAAAGCAATCAAGTGTTAGGTCAAACGAGCCTAGTGAGTTCAATAATAGCATAGTCAGATAAACAATTATAGACAATAATGGCCATAAAGGAATCAATGGGGGAGACCCATCACACCAAGAAGTTTCACCGCAAGTCAATGTACCTTGATGTTCACTCTCATGAGCAACATCCCGAAGGCCCGACACATCTAAAGACTACCTCTCAGGCATTACTTCAAATGGTGGAGGTCTATGTGCATACCGTCAAGGTGGCACTCTAAGACTACATCCTCCTAGTGCAAACTCATGGTTCATCCAATATATACATACAATATCCATCTCTATACATATCTCATATCAACGAAATACATGTATAAGACCTCATATAGTTCATATCCCATTTTAGGACTAATATCCTAAAATATACAAGTTCACCATTATTTTCCATAAATCTCATGATACACACATTTATGATCAAAGTATAGTCTAATATTAACTTCATCAAGTCTCACATAAAGATTGTTAACCAAAACCCCCATAAGTACCAAAAGTAGCATTTAGGTCAAACTTATCAGGTGATCAAGATTGTTACATAAACATGAAGGGAAAGCAAGTAGCATGTTAAGATGTATATCTCATTTGAAAAAGGTTGATAGAAACTCACTATCTAGGTTTTATAGAAAAACCCTAGAAGTGTGGATGGAGGAAGAAGATGATCTTTAGACTTGAGATCCTTGGTTGAAATCCTTGTTTGGGGAAGCTTGATTCTTGCAATAATGTAGTGGATGATGGTTGGGATGCCTTATAAATCGATCTTGGGGAGCAATAAGTGAGGAGAGACTTTTGAGAGAAAGTAGATGGAGGAGTAATGACAAATGGGGCTGAAATCCCCTTTTAACTCGTCAGGATGTGCCCGCGGTTTGTGGCGCAGGATGACTCGCGCGGTCATCCGCGCCAGTCACTGGACTTTCAGACGCACAGTGTTTCACACAATTTACTGCGCGGCTCCACCCGCGTGGGGCACTGTTTTTACTGTTTTCTTCAATCAACCAGAAATTTGGATGTTACAGTTTCCCTGCATAGGTTGACAGGTTTAATAATTGATAATGATATCTATATACAAGTATAGATACGATAAGATACCTAAAGAGATAATTGTAATCTGATGTGATCCATGATTATTTATAAATAGAACATTAGGGCTCCCGTTTTGATTGTGTTGTCACATTATCACACACTTCCGGTATAAAATAGATGACCAAGTTATTAAATTTGGTTTAAAGAAATTTACTTATGGTATTCATATCTTACGCAAGTTAGCTTACGTTTATGCCTAATAAGTCGGCAAAATTGACCCTAGGTTAGTAGGGTCACACAATGTGATTGAGGAGGCGTAAAGTAGACTTACAAGTTGAAGAATGAAACATGGATCTTGATCGGTAACTCTTTTATCATTAAATATCGTATAAGGTTTGTGTATCGAACTGACAACAAACTCTGAATTAAAGATGACATTTTCATTCAACATGTCTTCGAAGAGATAATAGATAGTTCTCGCTGCTTTAGCATGAGTTTGGGGGGGGGGGGGGGGGGGGGGTCAAAGTCTGACTCCATGCACTATCCATTTGTCCCCTTGACACTATGGATGACAAAAGGCCATGTACTCGAAAGTCGGTACCCGAACCCGGGTTGACCACAGAATCCTTAAGTTAACCGGAGATGAGGACAGAATCCTTGCATTTATAAAATCGAGGATGGGGATAACCACGCCCCAACCCCAAGTATTATAAATAAACTTTTTATGTTGTTTGTTTTTGTGTGTGTATAATAATAATAATAATAATAAAATGAGAACCAAAGAAGTGTGTGTGTGTATATATATATAATATAAATATAATCAAATATTCGATGGCGGAATCTTGTAAAAGGAATTACATTATTAGTTTGATTGTTCGTGGAAAAAACTTTTGGTGATGTAACAATGTGCATGTATAAAATTTCAATTATTAGATATTGTAATTAATATTATGTGTTTGAACGAGGTTTGTTTGACGTTACTCTTAAACAAATACAACAATTAAAATTTGGTCGATTAAAATTTTAACCTAATGTCCGTTTTAAATGAACAATTGCATTTATACATATAAAGATATTATCATATTATGTAAAAGAAAATACAATTGTATACATGGGAAAGAAAATCCCCCCATTCCCCATCGCGGATGGGGATGAAATCTAATCCCCAGTGCTATCTCTACCTGGAACACATGTTTACTACCAAATGATAATCGTGAGATTGATACAAAAGTGATACTTTAGAGAATAACGTTATACATATTTTAGAGATAGGCAAAAAGACCAGAAAACGGATTGAGCTAGTCTTGGACTAGATCACGACATAATCATGCTACACCAGACCAGAAGATCAGATCGTCAATTCTTTAATAGGTCCAAACTTTTATTGGATGTGTTGGCCGGGATAAATATCTAATCGGTTAAAAGATTAGACTAGGTTGAACCAGCCAAGTCGAATTCGCAACTCACTTTACAAAAAATCAAAATTTGTTATGTAATTAGAAAAATACAATTAAAGTGATTACATTTCTTGTAAATCAAAAAATAATTTAAACAACCAATACTAAATATCAATACATTTGTAAATTTATATTGTAATGTATACACAATAGATGAATTGTTAAGTCGTGAACATCAAATAAATGAATAATTGTAAAATTAATAATTATTTTATATGTAATAGCTATTAATAATGATTTATATTAATTTTTATAAACACTAAAATTCAGATCAAGAGGATCAGACCGATCTAGACCATCGGTCCTACATCAGTCTTTACCTTGTCAAACTTAGACCAGTCTAGAGTCTAGACCGATCTTTTATTGGACTGGTTTGACCATACCGTTGACCAAACCCGATTCTTTAAGAAACTGGAGATAGTGAACAAAATAACTCATCTCAACCATTCATCTATTTTAATTCAACGTTTGTGAATAATAAGGGCAGTTACATTTTACAAAAACTAAATCCACAATTATAGGGACGGTATTTCACAAACACACCTCCACCATATGTGCTTTATTCTACTCAACGAATCGCTTGATACTGTATGATCCCTCGTTTCGGTGGCAACTTCCGCAAAATAAACAGAACTAGAGCCGATGGTAGTATCTCCACCAACTGTTAAATAAAACATTATTTGAAAAAATGTCATATAGACACAATTGTCCTATAAGAAGTTAATACTAGAACACTTTATTTCAAAAGTATCTTCGGAAACATCCTATCAACTTATTCTAACACTACTTTCAAGTGTCCTATCAAAAAGTTAATAGGGCTCTTTATTTCAAAAGTATCTTCAGAAGCATCCTATAAACTTATTGTAATACTTTTATAATAAAACAGTCTATTAGGACATTTAGACATATTTGGCGTCTTATAAAGTTGATTTTGTTTGCCAACATAACAAGAAAAGAAAGAAACTTACCAAATAGTATATGAAGTTTAGAACAGGATGCTCCAATACATCTAGGTTGGCAGCTTCGTTGAACGCATTAAAGCACATCTAGCACGAAGAAAACGATTAGAAAACATTAGAGTAATGTGTCGGGTGATTATTAGCTTCATGATTACAATGGGTCATCGCATAACAATTTCAAGACCGAGAAGGCCTCACCATGATACATCTCGCAAGAAAACATGCAAAGCAGATAGTTGCCACGTATCCAACCTGCACGAATAAATTATAAAAATTTAAATAAGCAGATGTAAGGGGTTGAAATTAACAAACAGTAATACACGCACGCGCGCACACACACACACCTCTTGCAGTTTCTTTCGACGGCCTTTGGATTCCACAGGAAACCGCTGCAACATTAGAAATAGCCTGCACAAATTTGTGAAGTAAGAGATATGGTCCTATAAAGGCCACATAACGACAGTCGACAACTCTAAGAGGAGATTTTTAGGTAAATAACCTTAAATGAGATTTTAATTAAATCCATGACCTTCTCATGAGTATAAACCCATTTTTTCTTGAATAGGTCAGGAGGTCATGCATTTAATTAAAAACTCATTTAAGGTCATTTTCTTAAATCACCCACTCTAAGAGCCTGTTTGTGTTATGAACCAAACTGATTTTCACAACAAATTAGGAAGAGAACAACTAAATGGTCAATTTATTACTGGAACAATTTGTAAGACAATGGAATTGGGTTTGTATTGGCTACTTGATTCACCATTAACAAGGGAAAAGGAATATGGCAATTCGAGAGGCCATTCTCTCCAAGGTTTACAAGGTAAATATCTGCATGAAAACAAACTCTACCTCACTACCCAATTTATACTAGATTTATTGGATGAAATTCCCAAGCTACCCCCCAACAGAAATACTCCTTGTAACCAAATTACTTCCAGCCTCTTCATACTTTTGGAGTGGTCCCCATCTCACTCTTTTGCATTGGCTCTCCACGTTTCCTTCTATTATACGTGAACCGAACTGGGGCACTTCTAACATTACCCGCCCCCCAAAGAGCCACCTTGTCCTCAAGGTGAAAGGCAGGAAACAATTGATGCATGGTAAGGAAATCTTCCCAAGTGGCCTCAGATTCTGGCAGGTCCTTCCACTTAAGTAAGACTTCCAGGTGCTGTCCGTTGCCCGTGTCAACCGTACGAACGTCCAACAGGCCTTCGGGTGTCACTTCTAACTCCAATTCTTCCGTCAATTGGGGGGGCAAGGATGGGGACACGTCCCTTTCCCCAACGGCTTTCTTCAACTGTGAAATGTGGAAGACAGGGTGAATGCGTACAACTTCTGGAAACTGCAACTTATACGCGACCTTGCCAATCCGCTCGATAATGCGAAACGGCCCATAGTAGCGGCCTGCTAACTTCTTAAAAGGCCTTCTGGCCATCGACTTTTGACGATACGGCTGAAGCTTGAGATAAACCATCTCACCAACTTGGAATTCAACATCCCGTCGGGACTTATCGGCCACTTGTTTCATTATTTGTTGAGCTCGAAGCAGGTAGGCGCGCAGTTCCTCGAGTATAGCGTCCCTTTCCAGCAACTGTTCCTCTAGAGAAGGCACCCCGGTGTTTCCCGGTATAGTTCGAAATAATTTGGGAGGGTCTCGACCATACAATGCTTTGAATGGAGTACATTTCGAAGACGTGTGGTACGAAGTGTTGTGCCAAAACTCAGCCCACGGTAAGTAATGTACCCATTTTCGAGGGTTGCCATTAATGAAGCATCGTAGATAAGTTTCGACAGTTTTATTAACTATCTCCGACTGTCCATCAGTTTGGGGGTGGTACGCCGTGCTCCTTAAGAGGGTAGTTCCTTGAAGTCGGAACAACTCTTTCCAAAAAATGCTCAAAAATATCTTGTCTCGATCAGAGACGATGGTGGCTGGGAAACATGAAGTCGGACTATTTCTTTGATGAACAACGCAGCTACCATAGAAGCATTAAACGGGTGCTTTAACGCCAAGAAATGCGTGTATTTTGTCAATCGATCCACCACGACTAACACCGTATTAAACCCGTTAGAACGAGGCAACCCTTCTATGAAGTCCATGGTGACATCCTCCCAAACTTGGGAGGGTATCGGCAGCGGTTGAAGGAGTCCCGCTGGATGTGTCGTAAGAGATTTCTGCTGCTGACAGGTGGTGCAGGCTTGGACATATTTTTGCACACCCCGCCGCATACCGACCCAAAACCACTCGGAGGCCAACCGTTGATACGTTTTAAACTCTCCCGAATGTCCACCCACCGCTGAATCATGGTATTCATGCAAAAGTTTGGGAATAAAAGTAGAATTATGAGGGATGACTAACCTGCCTTTGTATAATAGGCGACCTTGCTCATACGAGTAGCCAACATGTGGTTTGCCTTCGTCCACAATCTCTCGAATAATGTGGTTGATAAACGAGTCAGTCTTTATTTCCTCCATTAATGTCTTCATATTCACCGTCCACGAAGAAATAATGGTTCCCAATTCAGATTTTGATACGAATTCTCTTGAAAGAGCATCTGCAACAGTATTAGAGGCCCCTGTCTTGTACTGTACTTCGAAATCAAACCCCAACAATTTACTCATCCATTTTTGATAATCCAAGCCCACCTCCTTTTGTTCCATCAGATACTTCAAACTCCGCTGGTCCGTTCGTATGACAAAATGTCGGCCCAGTAAATAGTGGCGCCACTTTAAGACAGCCAACACGATGGCCATTAGCTCTTTCTCGTAAATCGATTTAAGCCAATTGCGAGCACCCAAAACCTGACTGAAATAAGCAATCGGATGTCGGTTTTGAAGGACAGCACCAATCCCAAATCCCGACGCGTCAGCCTCAACTACAAAAACTTGAGTAAAATCTGGCATTGCAAGCACCGGGGCGTTCGTTAGGGCTGTTTTTAACTGGTTAAAAGCCTCGGTGGCGGTTGTCGACCATCCAAAACTGTCCTTCTTTAGCTGATCCGTCAATGGCAACGCTAACCGAGCATAAGCTGGAACAAACCTTCTATAATACCCGGATAGCCCCAAGAATCCCCGTAGTTCCCGTAAATTCTTTGGTGTTGGCCAGTCTTTAACTGCCTTAATCTTTTCTGGATCAACAGACACTCCTTTTTCTGCTATCACATGACCCAACTAAGCAACTTCACTTTTGCCAAACTCACATTTGTTGGGGTTGGCGTAAAACTGATGTTGTCCCAATTTCTCGAGAACCAACGTTAAGTGCCTGACATGTTGCTGCTGGCTCTGACTGTATATCAGTATGTCGGCAAAAAATACCAAAACAAATTTTCGTAGATAGGGTCTGAATATGTCGTTCATCACCGACTGGAAAGTGGCCGGAGCATTCGTCAAGCCAAATGGCATGACGAGAAATTCATAGTGACCTTCGTGTGTTCGGAAAGCCGTTTTAATAACATCTTCATCCTTAACTCGAATTTGATGATACCCCGACTTCAAATCAAGTTTTGAAAATACTCGAGATCCATAAAGCTCATCAAGTAATTCGTCAATAACAGGAATGGGGTATTTATCGGGTACTGTTGCTTTGTTCAAAGCGCGATAATCCACACAGAATCGCCATGAACCATCTTTCTTCTTGACTAACAGCACTGGGCTAGAGAAAGGGTTGTTAGATGACCGTATGATCCCTGCCCGAAGCATCTCCTGCACCAAACGCTCGATTTCCGTCTTCTGAGCATGTGGGTACCTATACGGTCTGACTGATACCGGTTCCACTCCGTCTTTCAGGGTTATAGCATGATCCCTGTCCCTCCTCGGGGGTAGTTCATTCGGCCAAGTGAAAACCTCTTGATGACCCTGGATTACGTTCTTCAAAAATTCAGGAATAGCGGAAAAAGTCTTAGTTGCCGCCTCTGATTCCACTTGGGACAGTTGTAGAACAAAACCTCCCTTCTCCTTCACTATGGTGCGTAACATATTTTTCAAAGTCACCTTTGATCTGTCCAAAGAGGGGTCACCTTTTAAAATCGCCGGAACACCGTTAATCTGGAATTTCATGATCTGGGTCTTCCAATTAGTCGTAACCGACCCGAGTTTTTCCAACCATTGCACCCCGAGTATCAAATCAGAATTTCCCAATTTCAGAGGAAGGAAATCTTCCAGGATTTCCAGCCCTTGCAGTTGCAATCTCAACCCTTGGCACTCCCCGTAACCTTTAACCGACTCCCCTGTACCCAAGGATACCCCAAAATCACCGGTGTTACTAACTGGAACGCCAAGTTTCTGAATAATTGCCAATGAAATGAAATTATGGGTAGCTCCTGGATCAATCATCACAATTACCTCTGTTCCCAAGAGACTTCCCTTTAACTTCAAAGTCTTAGGATTAGTGATACCCAATACTGAATTTAGACAGATTTCAGTAGTTGGGTTTGCCCTCTCCTCTTCTGCCACAGGTGCTTCACCTTCTTCCGATTCATCTTCCTCTGAGGTTAATAACACACTCAGTTCCCGACGTCGACATCTGTGACCAACATTCCACTTTTCATCACATCTAAAACACAGACCTCGTTCACGTTTCGTCTGTAACTCCTTCTCACTTAGCCTTCGCACCTCACCTCCTGTTTTGTTGGCTATATTGGTTCCCCCCGTCGGTTGTACTAACGGAACCGCACGTTGATTCACGGTTGCTGCTGGTGTAGGAATCGGTCGATTGAGATTAGAAACCGACTGAAATGGGGATGTTCTCGGTGAAAAATTTCCAATCGACCCTGTGGTTGCTGTTGACCGAGACTCAAATCGACGGCTTCCAGTAGATCGTTGTTTCGTTGTTTCTCCTCTAATTTTAAGGCCAGATCCATAGCATGTTCTAAATTTCTAGGCCCAAGGACTCTTACTTCAGCCCTTATTTCAGACTTCAGCCCATTAATAAATTGGCCCAGAGCAATCTCTTCAGGTATGTTAGATAGAGGTGCGGCCAATTCAATAAAACTCCTCTGGTAATCCAATACCGAACCCACCTGAGTTAACGCCAACCACTGTTCGTGAAGAGATCCAGAATTCGACGGTCGAAATTGACGAAGGATCATCGTCTTCATCTCTTCCCAACAATTAATCGGGCGACGACGGTGTTCCCACTGATACCAGAGCAGGGCATCCCCCTCTAAGGCTACCACAGATGCTTCCAATTTCTCCAATTCATTCAAGCGATAAAATAGGAAATACCTTTCGGCACGTATGATCCAGCCATCTGGGTTGTTTCCATCAAATAGAGGCATATCCAGCTTACGAAATCGCCAATTCTGGTTCGATCCTCCTCCCAAATTGGTATTGACTGCTCCCCCGCTGCTGGGTCCCGCCTCCTTCGCCCCGTCTCCTGTTCCCTTTGGTGTCCCAAACATTTGTGACCCAGCAAAGGAGAGTTTCGGTTCTGAAATCAATGCTCTCACTTCTTGCCTCAATGAAGAATTATCAGAGGCCAATTCCTGGAGACGCTGGCTTATCATTGACATGTGTTTCTCTAGGTGTTTCTCCATTTGGGCACTAATTTGTTGCTGTAAGGCTTGCTGCATATCCATAATCGACGCCTTCACCGCTGCAACCTCTTCTTCTACCGTTTCCACCCTCTGTGTAACTGCATCTCCTCTAGGGGCCATACCAGGATTTTGATGCTCTGATACCAATTTGTTATGAACCAAACTGATTTTCACAACAAATTAGGAAGAGAACAACTAAATGGTCAATTTATTACTGGAACAATTTGTAAGACAATGGAATTGGGTTTGTATTGGCTACTTGATTCACCATTAACAAGGGAAAAGGAATATGGCAATTCGAGAGGCCATTCTCTCCAAGGTTTACAAGGTAAATATCTGCATGAAAACAAACTCTACCTCACTACCCAATTTATACTAGATTTATTGGATGAAATTCCCAAGCTACCCCCCAACAGAAATACTCCTTGTAACCAAATTACTTCCAGCCTCTTCATACTTTTGGAGTGGTCCCCATCTCACTCTTTTGCATTGGCTCTCCACGTTTCCTTCTTCTATTATACGTGAACCGAACTGGGGCACTTCTAACAGTTTGTTAGCAGCTTAAAGACTTAACGGGGCTCATAGCTTATTCGGTCAGCTATACATGAATGTTTGGTAGTGGCTTAATGATATAGAAAGTGACTTATTCAACAAGCCTTTACGGGAAGCTTTATGCAGAAAGCCAAGTTTTTTTTTCCAAACATTCCCCTCCCAAATTAAAAAACCAAGCACCTTTGAAAAAACCCTCCCAAATAAAAACCTTCCTAATCTATACATATAGATTAATCCAACTTATCGATACAGTACTTAATGGAAAACCAAACAAACAACCCCAAACTCACTGGTTCTGAATCTTTATTGATGGTTTGTTATACTATACAGCACCTTGAAACTGGGACCGGATTGGCAAGAGTGAGGTAGGCGGAAAAAAGAGTTGCGGAAGGTTTTTAAGGTTTTAATTTAACATGGGTAGTTTAGTAATTTACCAATCTTGTATGACTTTTTTTAGACATAAAAAAATACATTTTTGTCCCACTCAGTCCGGTCCAATCACCAAATGTGGGACAAGTTTTTGTAATGTCCTATTCCATCCTGTCATGCGTACCAAACACACCCTTAAGGGACATAGAACGACAAACAAAGTATTACAAGTACCTTCCTCCATAGAGAAGAAATCCCAAGGCTGCAAATAAAGAGACCCCTGAAAAAGAAATGTGTGAGGCAACTTCCAAAAAATATAAAAACCAAAAACCGGATTGTTAAGGCTACAAGACCTGCAAAGAAAACCTTGGAGACGATCACCAAGACATGGATCGGCTTCCACCAGATTATTAACCACAGAGCAATCTGTAACCAAATAATTACATATCGCCATATCGGTTAACCACAAAGATTTTGGAGCTTTTTTGCTCCAACTGCTAAACTGTATGTTAAAATAGAGAGAAAAAAGAGAGAGAGAGAAGGTAGAAATCTCTATAACTTAATATAGGGATATTAACTGTTTCCACCAATGAGGTCGAATGTGTAACAATTTTTATGAAGACTTTTTTAGAAGTGTATTGGGACGACAAATTTATAGAATATTTTAATAATATAATTAATGTTGGAATTACTAAAATAGAGTAGCTGTTGGAGTTTGATGTGAATTTTTTAGAGAATTTGATTTTAAATACTCTATTTTAGAAAAAAATATAGTATAGCTGTTGAAGATGCCCTAAGAATCTTTATGGAAACATATCACAGACACCATTTCTTTTGGTAGACTCGCCTCTTGGATATTGATGTCTAAGGCGCCCTACTCAGTAAGAAGACATTATATTATACTCTATTCCAAAATAAATGTCGACAATGAAAAAGGAACACATTTTTAGAAATGTGTAGTTATTACACTTTTTAATTAATTAAATGACAATTTTACCCTTGATAATAAAGAGAGTAATGAATTTATCCATTTTAGAATTAATGGCGGAATTGGAAATAGTTTTGAAAGTAGACACGTATTTTGACACAAACTAAAATAGAAATGTGGACGATTAATAATTATTTTATTAAAATGAGTCCGGCTACAATCCAACCACTTCAACTATCAACAAACCACTCAATAAAGTGAGATTAAGAGAGATCTACGCAAGGACCGGACTGGTTTACGATAATAATCAGATCAATAAATTAAGCAGGATGATCATTAAAGAAAAGTAATTGTCACAAAATAATATAGGATCAAAGGTTTTAGCTTTCGTAAGTTTACAATCAAAAAATAATTATACATTATATATTGAAATGAACCGTAGCTAGAGTAGTCAGGGGTCGGGACTCAGGAGATAAGGTTAGTAACTAGTAAGTTAGACTAGGGATGCATGGTTTCCTTAAATTGGTTATGCTTTTCTTGTATCTGTTTCTACTTTCTAGTTCTATGTTATTGTTTACCCTTAACTAGTTTTTCAAGATTTTATCGTATTTGTCTTTTATCTCTTTGTCTCACTTTCCACAATCCAAGTGTCTTCACGGAAAACAGCAGCTCTACTCTTTGGGGTAGAGGTCAAGTCTGCGTACATCTTACCCTCCACAGACCCCACCTCCATGTGGGATATACCGGATGTGTTTGGTTATTGAAATGAACCATTCAATGTGCCTTCTTTAGCTCCCTTTGATCCCCTCTTAGACAATTAAGTGCTAGATCAAGAGCATAGCTATGCTAAATGCTTTCTAGAACACTAACGCAAGCAACAAAATGCAGCCTTGTATTGAAAAACAAGATAAAACCGAGTTATAAGGGTTATCTGATGACCCAATTGGTAGACAACGAAAATCTTGTTCATTTATTGCTCTATGCCCCTATATCATCAAGCACTCGTTTCAGTCGTTTGATGTCATTGTTTTCCACATTTCTAGTAGCAAGAACGTAAGAATGCTTCTCAACTATAATGCAAAAGGGTAAGGAAGATGCTAATCGTTCCATTTGAGACAAACACGTATTCAGCTAACGTTTCCACGTATCAAGACTCTTCAACTTTTTTTTGAAGTGTATAATATTTATATACGGCATAACTCTCACACAAAAACACCTCTCACCTTCGGTGAGGCTTGAACCCTCGACCTCCATGAAGGTTGGGCTCTACCAGTAACTCGGGTACCGTTGGGCCAATGACCCTTTGGTAAGCCTCTTTTCAACTTCCAAGACATGAACAAGAATTTTACCTGAATTGCATAAACAATTCCATTGATTATAAAGAAAGCTGGTCGGAGACCATCAGTTGAGATCGTCCTTGCCTGTCAAATATCCACGACATCATAAAGTAATCAAACAACTTTTTAACCAATCAACACCAAAAACAATAAATAAATAAATAAAGTGGAAGAAGATTTACTAAACCTGATAGTAGATTTCTGCCCAAAACAAAACCAAGAGGGCATAGGTAGTGAAAAACGCAAGACTTGGCAAATCAAGCAGCATATGTTGGGAAATCTGACAAAAGAACATATTCAACCAAAAGAGTCTACACAAACGATAGAATCATCCATACATAAGGGTGCATTGGTACGCAGACACGAAAGAACCGTGCAAGGTTTTAGGGTTTTAAACTTTAATTTTAAAATGGGTAGTTTAATAATTTACAAATCTTGTTCCATCTCCCTGATTTCTATTCCACAACCAAACTTGGGACAACAAGTTTTTATTCTATTTTGTTTTGCGTACCAAAAGCACCCTAAGTGATTAACTTGAGCATATTGCTAACCTCAGGTGTCAACTGTTGGATATCACGACGAAAAACAAAAATTATACATCTAGCTGCATTGAAAACACATCTAAAATCAATACTAACCAAATAAGAAAGTTTCCAAAATGCAATTTGAACAAAAAAAAACAAATATACAGACCCCCATTAACCAAGAAATTGAGGAAATGAAAGACCTTCTGGGTAGTCCAACCATACTCTGGCACTCTTTGTTGTATCCTAATTAATTGTACCTGCAAACCATCCAAAATCGTTCATGATCATGAACTATAATCAAACATTTCAAGAATCCTCACAATGAACTTTAAACCCTAAATTGCACTCCCTTAGATCCAATTTACTCAAAAGGGAATCTATCATAAACAAAATCGAAATCTTTTCGCAAATCTAACACCAACAATAATCCGTTTAAACCCTTAATTACGAGTAACAAAAGCATTTATAACTAAGATTTCCAATCAATTATTCATCACACAACCAAAAATTTCGTTAGTTTCAAGTGGAAACCCTAGAAATACACGATGAGCAACTCAGAACTATATTTCAACTAAAAACAACGAATTATACAGTCGAATATGACATATAAACTAAATTCAAACTCACCATTGCAACAACGGCAACGATTCCATAGAGAGCAGCAAGAACATGGAAAATTCGATCTTGCCAAATAGGCGAATCGTTTAATAGATTCCACAAACTATACGAGTCTTTGAGTGTGTACATCATCACCGAAGCTTCTGATGGGCCCATCGCGGCCCCATCCATCGCCGGAAAACCTGTTGCTGCTGATAAATGAACGTCCGGCCGGTGAGATCTTACCGGAAGAAGAGTAAAAGGAGTTGAATCGGATCAAAATTTCTTCTTTTTTTTTCACTTGAAATACGAAGGAATGAAAGAAAATTGAAATAATCGGTTATTTGTACGTAAAGGGGGATTCGTGCAATCGGAAGTTGAAAAACGGCCGGCAAAACGTATGAAAAAAGGGTAGAAGGTATACATTAGGATATTTTAATAAATAAATTTAAAATAAGAAGTTGAAATGTTTAAAAAGTTGTTTTTACTTTTCAAGAGATTTTATTATTTTCAAGATTTTAATATTTTATTAATATTTTTTAAGATTTTTTGTATAAGATAACAATATATTCAATTTTATTGGTCAAAAAAGTTATTGTAGGGTTTCGTTTAAAAGAGACTTTATCAAAAAAGCGGAGTGAAAATTAAAATTTGATTTAATAAGTTACTTTATTTAAAAAAGGTTTTATAAAAAGAAATTTTTAATGGATCCAAATAGGGGTGTACAAAAAATTATCAACCCGTGAACCCCGTCCAACCCAACCCGTTCCCAACCCAATTAAACCCAACCCGTGAAACCGCCAAACCGCTGATTAGAAGGGTTGAAATTGGGTTAGGAAAACTCAACCCAACCCAAACCGCCAACCCGCCGCTATTTCTTTTTATAAAATTATATATTATATATATAATATACAATTTATTCACAACCAACATTTAAAATTCATAACCAAATCTAATTCTAAGCTCACATATATATAATATGGTGGAAGTCCTTGTGTGCACACAAAGTTGGTTGAAAGAGAATAATGAAGGCATTCAAATAAGTGAATATTTGGATGAAATTGCATCTTATTGTTAAAGGAAAAACATAATAGAACAACAATATACGGAGATAATGAATCTGTAATTCTCATTAATCAAAAGCCCTTTAAATAGGGATGAGATACAAGTAGATAACCACGAGATATTTTAGTTCTAATATAACTCTGATATATTTATCTCTGTCTCTATCTCTATCTTTATCTCTATCGTCATATCCTTTAGACGATGACACACTTATCCTACAACACTCCCCCTTGTGCCGAGTTAAAGGAGTGGTGGTGCACAGTTGTTGCCTCGTTAAAACCTTACGCCAAAATAAAACCCAGTGGGAAAAAATAAAAATATGACGAAGGAAAGAGTACAACGCACCAGCTTCTTTGTAATACATAGATTTATCCTTCAGTCTAGTTTTCTCTTAGATTCATACTTTAATCTTGAGAGTTAGGAAAACATGATGGTATATAAACAGTTGTCTCACTAAAACCTTACACCAAGGATCAATACCCAATGGGAAAAATAAAACATTGGTTGAAGGAAAGAGCACAACATACCAATATCACAAATATAGTAGACTCCCCCTTTTGTCTACTACTCCCCCTGATTCGTGCATTAATCAAAGGAGTTTGGAAAACATTTCCATTTACTTTCTACATGTTTTCCAATATATGGTTTTATGGTAATGAATTGGTAAAATATGTCACATTCTTTTGACACCTTACTTGATTCACTTGAATCTAAAAGAGAGTATTTTATTGTTGATTGTATATAAACTTAAGCAGAATATGCTTTGTGTTATTACCTTGATGTATCTTATGTTCATTTCTTCAATATATGATGCATCATTTTCATATATGCAAGTAGGATACTGGTTGAACCCAAAATTACTAACTCCTCTAATATATGTAATGATAGTCCTTAATCATATACATTATTTTATTATCTCATGGAGAGTAATATTCTTGGATTAGTTCAAGGAGATAGTTACAAAGGATTGCTTAGTTTACTTCCAAGCAATCGACGTGTTCTTTGTGGTAATTCTTTATCCAGTTTGGGAACAACCTTTGTATGGGTCAGACAAATACCTAATATCAGCAAACACATACCAAGACATTGTTTGGTGTTTTTCTATAAGAGCTAGTATTTTTGTTGCTTACATTCTAAGTAGGTATTGAAATTCCATTATCAATCCAATTTGTCTTTCTATAGGAAAAGTATAAACCCATGTTAATGGTTCCAAAATATTAATTTGATATCATTCCAATGACTTTGCGTTGGCGCTGAGCTAAATCTAGCTAACAAGTTCATTGAGAAATATAATGTATGGTCAAGTGTATTATGCTAAGTACGATAATGCGCATATTGTACTTAGATAGGGAATTCCAGCTCCCAACATTTTTCGTCATCATCCTTTAGACGAAATGGATTTTTCCTTATATCTGACACTTCAACCGATCATGGGAGTGCTAACCGAATGCGCTTTGTCCATATTAAATTGCCTGATTATTTTCTGGACATATGCGATCGGTGAATTAATATTTCACAAAGTTAGTGTCCTAGCTCAAATATCTAGACAAAACCAAGTTTTCCCAAGATCTTTCCTCTCAAAATCATGTTTTAAGTAGCTTGTGGTTCCTCTCATTTCATCAAGAGTGTCTATTATGTTCATAACATTGACATATAGAGCTACTTTGAAAATCTGGAACTTGTTTTCCATAATAACTACGCAAGAGAACAGTTCATCGTTCTTATATATCATTTCCCAATCAAGTATTCCATTAGGCGGGTATACCACATCCGCTTAGATTGCTTTAATCTATAAAGTGGGCGTTTCAATTTTATTGCAAACGCATTTCGTGGTTTAGAGTTACTTGATTTTGGTAATGTAATATCATCAAGTACTTTTATATATCTCTAAATCTAGATCCCCGTAGAGATATGTGGTAACCACATTCATGAGCTACATTTCCAGTCCTTCGGAAACTATTACGTTAATTATTTAGCAGAACGTTATAACGTCCATCACGAGAGAGTAAGTCTTCTCATGGTCAATCCAGGGCTTTGTGAGAAACCTTGCGCCAAAGGAGAGCCTTACATATTAGGACTTCATTATTCTCGTTACGCTTTCTGACAAAGACTCAGTTATGTCCTACGGGCTTTACACTTGGTAGGTTAGCACTACCTGACCAAATACCCGATCATTTGTCAAATAATAGAATTCTTTCTGGATTGTTTATTTACATTTAGGCCAATATGCTCTTTGTTGATATTATTCAACTGAGCCTGGTTCGATATCGTCGTGCTCGATCATTTTATGAGCCATTGTATATGCGAATAAATCATCAATGATTATATATGATCTGTCCATCGACTCATATGTACTCTCATAGTTCATTTGAGATTAATATTCATCTCTCGAATCAATATTAACTTCGGAGCGTCCTCCAGTGATGATTCATGGACATAATTATAATTAGAGACAATCTCATGAGAGTTTTATGTATTGATGATAAATGGATGTGCCTAACTATTCTCTTCCTTTAGAATAGTATCCATCGAACCAAGTAGCTTCCACCACTTCCATTTGGTAGCTACGACCTCAACCACACCTTCACTATGTGTGATTGCAACGCACTTTCCAGTGGCGTTGTGCCCCTGTTGGGGACTTTTTAACCTTGCGAGTATATTTGCAGATCGTATTTGTGATCTTTGTCACTTTTGGAATATTAAACGTATCAGGTATCGAGTCTGATTCGTTTGACTTCAACATTACGTTGTGAAGTTTTGGGGATCAAAATGAGACAAAGTGAGAATATTCAATGACACTTCCTGTCGTTCCCATGGAAAATCCTTTTTCATATCTCCCCCTAACGACGGAAAGACTGTCTCATGAAAGTGACAACCCACAAATCTAGCGGTAAAGAGATCACTAGTCAAATATTCTAATTAGCGGATAATTGTTAGGGGTTCATATCCAACATTTACCAAATCGTCTTTAATGACCCATTTCGATGCGTTGTGGGGGCGCAATTGGCACATATAATCAAACATGAGTATCAGGCTTATATCCAGTTACCAACTGGTACGCATGAGACTGGTTAGCAAGCAGTGGGTCTAAAAACGAAAAAAAAACTACATATAATAATTGCATAATCCCAGGTAGATGTGGGTAAATTGGTGCGCATTACTAATACCCTAGATGTCATCATATTCTTTTGATAACAACTTCTATGAGACCATTTTATATATACACATGGGGTATAGGAAACTCTACATTGATCCTAATACATATGCAATTAACATCAAATCCTTATGATGTAAATTCTCCAGCATTCCAAGTCATGTAGACTTGATGAAATAATAAGGGTGGTGAGCCCTTAAATGTATAACCAGTGCTAGGAGTGCAGTATTTCATGTGGACAATAATACGACATGCGTTCATCGTGTCGAAGCCAGAACCATAAAATACTTTAATGGTCCGCATTCTGGATGTTTATGTCCATAAATATCACCTTGTATCTATACTATATTATAAAGACGGAATAAAAAACTCTTAATTACTACTTATAAAACATAAGGTATTACCATTTTATGCATACATTTCAAAAATCTCTTAATTCACAACTTAGTATGCATAAGGTACAAATTATTTGGAAAAAATTCAAACTTTACTTTTTCACTACCTTCCATATTCAAGTTTTTCCCCTTCCATTTAGGGTTTCTCCAAAAGAAGAAAAGTTATTTACTTGCTCAAATTAACATATTTATTTAATTATAATAGTACATGTATTTTCTTCATGTATACAAGTTTTTAAAGCCTTTTGAATTCTATAAAACTAACTAATAATGAACATATATATACGTTTAGATCCAAAATAATATTATCCAACATTATATTTGTTATTTTTACCTATTCTATATTTCAGTATTTTGAAAAAATATTATCATTCATTAGATATCGTTGATTAATACATGTTTTTAAAATCCAAATATACATTTAACGATTACTTTAATATAATTTCTTAATGCTTCATGATTAAAAAAACTCAAGTTATGCGTTTATCACTACTAATGCCACATAAATTATAAATATATGATTTGCAATTGCTCACCCCGATGCATTGCACGGGTACACTGCTAGTTCATTGTAACAATGGAATATTTTTGTATAATGTCCTTAGCTTTAGTACGATCTCATTCCTGTATTGACTAAGGATTAGGGTACATACAAAAGTTTTATGTATTCGAGAGGGCATATTATGATAGCAATGTTGTTTCTTATGTTGCAGAAGTCAACAGTTGCAATTTGCCTTGTTTTGCCTTTCACTCAAAAGAGAATGTGTCTATGTGTATTTTGCAATACACGGATCACTATGTCATAACCACGCTGTCCCACATGGTTATGTCGAAACATATATGTGTTATTGCCCCCAAAATTTCTTTATTGGTGACAAAATATGTTCCGATGACCCAATAATCTACTAGTTTGACACATTAGTTTCCATGATATATGTTTCCTTTCATATTCATTGGAATTTATGTATATATGCTCATTTTCATTTCCATTTGATACAAATATCTTTACAAGGTTCCTATTAAAGTTGTTCCACCAAGAAAGTGACAGTCCATCGTCTAAGTAATTTGGTTGGATGTATTATAAAAGAAGTATTAGTCCATCTTTTTTTTTCGATTGTGTGATAGGTCAAAAAAAATCAATTCTCCTCGATACATTCCTAAGCGGAACGGAGAATATTGAATTTTTTTGTATTTGTTTTGATGTATTTCTTTACATCTATAATGGTTACATATTCGATTTTACTTTAGCAAATAAATTAATTTTGGTAACAAATCATGTCTAGCTCAGTTGGTTTCCTCAAGGGCGGTAACATCCTGGGGGGATTGTGGATGGTATCTCAATCTACCCGGGTTCGAATCCAAGGGGAGTCAATTTGAGGGCATGAGGAGTACCCAGTCCTTGGGCTGGTCCAGTTTTTGACTGGGCTGCCCCCCCCAACCCAGTCTTAGACTGTGGTTGGGCTCTAGGTTCAGCGTAAGTTGGGCTCTAGGTTCAGCGTAAGTTGGGCTCTAGGTTCAGCGTAAGTTGGGCCGGGACAACGGCGGATTAGTGGGCTGCCCGTGGATGCCCGATACCGCCGGGGAGGTGTGCGTGCGTGTGTTCATGGTAGTCGTTCGTTAGTTCGATGCCGCTATGCTTTCCAAAAAAAAAAGAAATTAATTTTGGTACTTAAAATTAATTTCAAAGAAACATATGCATAATCAATATTAAATATTAAAACAAATATGTTATATTTCATTTTCAACGTGTTCCCTTTTTTATAGAAGCACTTTTTAGTGCATATCTTATTTGATTGTCCATTATCATCTGGGTAGTAGCTGTATCCTACTCCAGGTGTTGAAAAATCATTCCTGACTCTTACCAATACCCTGACCTTTTATAGGGTCTCGTCCACATGGTGCAGAAATGTCACATGTGTGAAATTGTTTTTAACTCACAATCCTTTGGAGTTGTTTCCACCTCTAACACTTTCACTATCGATATCGGGAATTTTCTTTATCCCGACATATGTAGTGTTATTCGAAAGAACCTTGTTATATCTCTCAACCACTTTCATTAGGTTGATGAGTTTGTCTAAAGGTTGCATTCCAACTTATATTTATATTTACTTATATATGAAAGGTGGAAATAATGTTAAAAATCATGTCATCTTCTGTGAGTTTCTTGCCACAGAGATTGAGATGTGTTTTGGATATATTTATTTGTTGACATCAGTTACCTTTTTTGTAATCGAGTAAGTGGGTTTCATTCCAATGTACGATTATTTCGGTAAGTACATATTCATGAATACTTCCGATTATCCCTTTCGGGACATCCCACGTTTCTTTGGGGGTTTCTAGTAAAGGTATTCCTATGAAATTTAGGATTTATATGTCGTCTCAAAACATGAAGGTATTTGCTTGTACCTTTTCAAGAGGTTGGTTTTAGAGTCAATAGGGAGTTGGATTTTAGGTATTTTCTTGTACCTTTTCAAAATCCAGTCGATATCTTGTGATTTAGTTAATTTAAATATAACATTTATTATAGAGCATTTGGAAAGATGCCAAAATGACTATGAGTTTGGCATAGAAGTCAATTTTAATATTTTAATACCTTAATAATATTTTTGGAGCTTTTGGTAAAAAACCAAAATATATGGGGTTGGAAGTGTAATTTCCAAAGATTAATTATATAGTTTAAAAATAATGAGTAGGAACCCATAATCAAGATAAGTATTTGGATATATATTTTTTTTTAACATTTTAATGTTATTTTTGGAGCTTTTAGCAAAATAACAAAAGTTATGGGGGGTTGAAAGTGTAAATTCTAAATATAATTTATAAGATTGAGATTAATGAGTAGGAACTCATAAACAAGATAAACATTTGAATATTATGTGGATAAGACATAAAAATCTATAAAAGAATTACTAAACACTTTAATAACAAATTAAAACAATTGATTTAGATAAATAAATACAAATTAAGTTGTTCACTTCAATGTACATTATCAATAACAATAGGATAAAATAAAATCATATATAAAACAATTAAAATAATAATGATCCTATAGATAATGACAAATTTTAGGTTCAAATGCAAATTAAACAAATAACAAAATTAAATGTTGATAAGTCCAAGAAAAAATTAGATAAAAGATAATTCTAACAAATCCAATAATATTTTTTTTTTTTAGGGTTCAGAACTGAATCTACAAATATTAATTTCAACTATAAGATTGATTTGAAATTAAAATTTACAACATCAAAGATTACTAACATATTAATCGTTATAATAATGAGCTATAACAAATTAATTTATTTAAATAAGTAAATAATAATAACATGATTAAGTTAACTAACTAAATATATGCAATATTATAAACTTATTTAAGAATACCTAAATTAATAACTATAACAAAAATTGAGTCAGTAATTAATTGTTTAAAATATATAAAATACGATTCCAAATCCACATGAAAGGTTAAAACACAAAAAAAATAAAAATAAAGTGTGTATTTTCCTTTTAAATAAATAAAAAAAATAGCGAAACTAAGATGACCAGATCCATATGAAGAGCAAAAAAGCAAAATAAATCATTAAAACAAATTCATCCACATCATTAGCACAGTTATTTAATTGTTCATATGTATAAAGAGTTGAAGAATGTGTACTTGTATTTGGTAGGAGGATGCGAGTTGTCCAACAGCGGAAACCGGATATATCTGAGCTTACGTGCTGATAACGTGTTAAAGGAAAAACATAATAGAACAACAGTATACGGAGAGAATGAATCTGTAATTCTCATTAATCAAAAGCCCTTTAAATAGGGATGAGATACAAGTAGATAACCACGAGATATTTTAGTTCTAATATAACTCTGATATATTTATCTCTATCTCTATCTTTATCTTTATCTCTATCGTCATATCCTTTAGACGATGACACACTTATCCTACAACACTTATGACTTTCTTGAAGAAGACAACTTTAATAATGTTTCTTTTTTTCATGCTTATATTGCGGTATTTTATAAATTGTTTAATTTTTAGACTCGTTTATAAATTGTCTAATTTTTGTTTTCGAATTGTAGACAAACTCAAGGAGAATGCAACATTGGGGTCGGAAAGGTCCAAGACGGTCGTGCTTGATTGAGGATTTGAATCGTTTGCTATCATTTAGACTTTTGAAGTTTAACTTTAAAACTTGTGAATTTTAATATATATTTGAATGATTGTAATAACTAATAACTTTGTTGAGAATACTTTTAGAATTATTTATCGTATTTCAATTGACAAATTTGTGTATTTTACCAACCCGCCATAACCCGCAAGGGTTGGGTTATAATTTTGAATGAGTTGGGTTGGGTTGAGATTTTCCAAACCGCCATAATTAGGTTGGGTTGTAAAAATGTCCCAACCCAACCCGCGTACACCCCTAGATCCAATGATACAATTAAAATTGAATATTACAAACCATATAGTGTTTAGAATTAATATATTTAGGTTTGTAGGGAGAAATCTTGCAGCACAATAAAGATGGAGGTTGTCGTGAAGGAGTGAGAGTATTATCCGGTTATCTTCTCCGATGGATATGTGATGTAAAACTCAAAATAAAATCCAAGAAAATCAATAACACAAAAGTCGGCTCTGATTAGATCCTAAAAGTAAATCAAAAACGAAATTTATTATTGTTCTTGATTAGCTTTTAGAAAAAGAAATTTGAGAAGTGAAAACAAATCTGAAACCCAAGACATAGTTTTGGGGCGAGGATTATGGATGAGGGATATAAGGAGATTATGGTAAGAAATTGGTAAAAATGGAAGGGATTATCACTATCACACCAGTTGGAGAGAGAGAGAGGGTATTATGGTTTCAATTCAAAAAAGGAAAAAAGATAAAAACAAATAAAAGAAAACTATAAAAAGACTAAATTGCCTCCGATTTAACATTTAACATGGGAGTTAGTTAGAGGGACCAAAATTGAAATAAAATGGCAACCATAGTGACCAAAACTGTAATTAGTTTCAAAGAAGGACTATAGTTGATAGTAAGTGACAGCCACAAGGACCAAAAGTGTAATTTACTCTTAATTTTATTACTTTAAATAAATATGTATCAATGTTCTAAAAAAACTCGTCGCACAGTCACCATGACACCCCAAGACTTGTGTAACACGCTACATTAAGCCCATGACACGCCATGGTCAAATGCGCAGTTATCGTAATGAGATATTTGATTTTTCTTTACGTTTTTAATGTCTTATTTGCAAGTTTTTAATATATAACCTAATTTAACTTGCTTATTACTATTGACTCATTGAGTAACACTACAAAACATACGTTTTTATTTATAATATTATATATGAATTAGAAATTTGACGCCATAAGTCACGCCTTGAAAACGTCATGGCTTCGTCGTGACTCCTAATGCTTGAGGTTTGACCTCGCCGCCACGCCACGCCTCACGCCATTTAGAACCTTGATATGTATATGTAAATACATTCACACATAAAACCTTAGTAATTATCATTGTTACAACTTTTTAACACATACTTTAATTATAATACTAGAATAATAATTAATAATCAACATGATATTGTTTGAGTTTATGGTTTTCTAACAATCATATCCAAACATACATATCATCGATGTACGACCTTATAGATTCATACTATTTGGACAATACTAGGCATATACTGGCGCGATGCAGCGGAATATGAGTAAAGAACGAACAATTAATGTTACTTCATTATAGACATGTCATCAACAATAAACCATGACCTAAGAATCACAACTTATGAAACACTAAACCCTAAACCATAAAGATATTCAATAATTAGTTTATATTACAATTATTGACGAAAAAAATTATAATGATATAATTTATAATAAGAATGAAAGGTATTTTATGATTATGTATTTTTAATGTGCTAACGGTGGAAAAAAATAAAACGTATGGATAGAAAACAAATTAATTCGTAGATATTCATGATATTTAATAGTACGGTTAAATTAAAAAACATTCAATATTGGGTTCGTTTTGAAGGTATTGACGAGCCGATTATTATGGTATAATTTGTAGAAAAATGAACGTATTTTTTTTTCATTGCATTTTTGTTCATATACGATTATTTGTGTTAATATTATAATGGTGTAAAATGAAAAATAAAAAAACAAGGGATATAAAGTAAATTAAATAAGTAAGTGTAAGGTGGTAAATGTAACATTGTAAGCGTGGTAAATGTTATTGTACAATAACCGTTTTATAATTTTTATCTATACTATTATATAGACATATACCCGCACACGATGCGGCGTGAAAAATCGTGCAATCGAAGGAACAATTGGCAAAGGCATGTATCCGCTCGCAAAACATCTCGAAATCAAAATGACAACAACGTTTTCATTTTAAGTTTGTATTCTTCGTTCTTATCGATACTTTAGTCTATGAATTATAGACTAAATACATTAGTTTTAATTTCGTTCTTCGTTTGGTGCACTTATATGTGAATCATAGACTAAAATATCGATAAGGACGAAGAAATACAAACTTAAAATGAAACGTTGTTGTTATTTTGATTTTGAGATGTTTCGCGAGCGGATACATACCTTTGTCAATTGTTCATTCGATTTCACGATTTTTCGCGCCACATCGTGTGCGGGTATATGCCTAGTTTATAATAATAATGAAATGTATTTTTAATATATTTTAGTTGATCTACGATTATGTATTTTTAATATGTTAAAGGTGGAAAAAAATAAAACGTATGGATAGAAAACAAATTAGTTCATAGATATTCATGATAGTTAATAGTACTGTTACATTAAAAAAATATTCAATATTGAGCTCGTTTTTAAGATATTGACGAGACGATTATAATGATATAATTTGTAAAAAAAACATATTTTTTCATTGCATTTTGTTCATATACCATTATTTGTGTTAATATAACAAAGTAGTAAAATGAAAAAGTAAGGGATATAAAGTAAATTAAATAACTAATTGTAAAGATGTTAAATGTAACATTGAATTTTGAAAATAACCGTTTACAATTTAATATAATAGCATAGATATAGATAGTATATATATATATATATATATATATATATATAGGGTCAGGTTCAGGGGAAAACCTCAAAAAAATGGAAAACTAAATAACACCCTGGTAGCCCTTCATCTGGACGGTATGCACTTGTGCATACAGGTAATTTGTAACATGCACAAGTGCATTATGCACTGGACGGTATGTACTTGTGCATACAAGTAATTTGTAACATGCACAAGTGCATAATGTACTTGTGCATAAAAACCAAAAATCAACATAATTTACCTGTATGCACAAGTGCATACTGTCCAAATGAAAGACTACCAGAGTGTTCTTCAGTTTTCCGTTTTTTTGAGGTTTTCCCCTGAACTTCCGTGTATATATATAATGTTACATATTTATGCTACCAATAAAAATATTCAATAATTAGTTTATATTAAAATTATTGACCAAAAAATTATAATATTAGAATTTATAATACTAATGAAACATACTTTTAATATATTTTAGTTGATCTATGTATTTTTAATATGCTAACGGTGAAAAAAATAAAACGTATGGATAGAAAACAAACTAATTCACAGATATTCATAGTTTTTAATAGTACGGTTAAATTAAAAAATATTCAGTATTGGGCTCGTTTTGAAGGTATTGACGATACGATTACAATGATATAATTTGTAAAAAAACGTATTTTTTCATTGCATTTTTTTCCATATACGATTATTTGTGTTAACATGATAAGAGTGTAAAATGAAAAATGAAAAAACAAGGGATATAAAGTAAATTAAATAATTAATTAACATTTAATTTTAATGAATTTTCAATTCCCTCTCACATCACATCTTATTTTATTTTTAATTCATAGTTACAGTTTTTGTCCCTGAACTTTTTTGATAGATTTACTTTATACATTTTAGTTTTACATTTTACATTTTACATTTTCATTATATTAACACATATAAACATATATTAACTAAAATACGTTAAAAAAATAATTATTAATTTTAACAAGTTACACCATTATAATCGTCTCGTCGATACCTTCGAAATGAGCCTAATATTGAATATTTTTTTATTTAATTATATTATTATATGTCATATATTATACCTTGGTTAATCGATTTAAAAAAAAAAGAGAAAATGCATTACATCGAACGTAAGTTTTAACATCAATATAATAAACATAATAAATATATTGCGTATTTTTTTTATTCCAAGAGATTCCAAATTTGATAATTCATTTAAATCAACACATTCACGAGTACGAGTACGCTATATATATTATTCATTCACATCTAATTTACGTTTGTATGTGATAATCCACGACATTGCATCTGGAAGTGCATGACGTGTCCAATGGTGTATGAGTATGGGCATTGGGTAATCTCCTTTTAATACCCAGTTAGTTCACCCATTAACTCTGTACGGATAATGTCCCATGCATCTTCATGACCACCGAAACAAGTAGATATGACTCGAAATTCACAATTTCCATCGCCTAATACATTTTGTACTTGTGCGATGTATGGATGAAATAAACTCGGGATTTGATCAAGATATGGAGTTGGGGGGGGGGGGTCGGTGGAAGTAGGAGCTATGTCTCGCTGATTCTTTATGACCAAAATCTTTGGAGTTGATAAATGTTGGCGCGTTAGAATAACTGCGTCTACGAGGGTCTTCAATAATATTTTTATTTATTTCAAATCAATTACTTTAATTTATTTCAAATAATATATTATATATATATATGTCGAATGATTCTGTTTTCATTGATCGACATGTGATATCCCAAAATAATCGAAATTTGTGATATCCACAATTAATCACATGTGATATCCACAAAATACAACGTAATTATATATGTTAATGTGATATGTTAAAACGTATTTTTTAACATATTTTTAACATATAATAAAATAATTAAATAAAAAAATATTCAATATTGGACTCATTTCGAAAGTATCGAAGAGACGACTATGATGAGATAACTTGTTAAAATTAAATGTTAATATATGTTTATGTAAAATGTAAAATATAAAACTAAAATGTATAAAGTAAATCTATCAAAAGAGTTAAGGGACCAAAACTGTAACTATATATCTTAAACGGTTCTTGAATTTTTCAGTTCTTGAAAACAGTTTTTGGAGCCCTGGTTCTTAGCCTTCTTACCCCACGTACTGCACCCCCCCCCACCCCACGTTTGCTTTGCTATATACAGTGCTAATGGCGATCCTCTCAACACTGAAATCGACGCTCTGATTTTCCAAGGTACGCTCTCCCCCCTCATCTCGCCTCTTCTCCTCCCATCTTCTACCTCCATGGCTTCATCTTCTACCTCCATGCTTCAAATATTCTGCGACAGGCCAATTTCACATACGCGTTCTTCAACCTGCTTATCATCTACTTCAATTTCCCCCAGGTCAGTATTCTTAAACCACTACAACGATTTATTTTTTGGGCAATTTCAAGTGGGTTTTCCAAGATATCACAGATTTATACAAAATCTTGCTTGAAATTTAACGAGGGTTTCGCAAATTTTGGGGTTTACGTGAGATTGACGAACTCTCACTTCGAATTGACATTCGGTTTTGAAAATTTAGGGAGGGTTTTCCAAGTTATCACATATTTTTACGAACTTTTTATTGAAATTTAACTATGGTTTCACAAATTTCAGGGTTTACATCAATCTGACGAACTCTTAGGGAGAGTTTTCCAGTACAACATTTGTATTTTTGGTCAACTATTTGTTTAAATTTCAAGTAGGCTTCGCAAGTTATTGTTGAATTTCACGAACTCTGGCTTGAAATTGAACTTGGGTTTTCGAAATTTTGGGATTTCGCTTACAACATTTGTATTTTTGGTCAACTATTTGTTTAAATTTCAAGTAGGCTTTGCAAGTTATTGTTGAATTTCACGAAATCTGGCTTGAAATTGAAATGGGGTTTTCTAAAATTTGGGATTATGCTTAAATTTCAAATGGGTTGTAACTGGTGAATGGTGCTTCTTTGTTTATAAAATCCATTGAATTTGGTATTTCAATTATGCAGAAGGTGGAGCATATGGTTTCAATATTAAAGTTGCAGAAAGATTGAAGCTGGCTCCAGACCTAACAACTAACTCATTTGTTGTTGCTCTTCACCAAATTATGAGTTAGTTATGTATGTGTTCTTACATATTTTCATGTAATTGTATCTTTAATCATCAACTGGTTTATGCTGTTGTAATGACTTTTACTTCTGCGATTTGCGAAACAGTAAAACTCCATTCAACCAAATAATCTGAAAAGTGGAGTAAGTAAAGCGTTGTTTATCAAATTTTCTATTAAATGCTTAATGATTTCAGCATCTTTTTGATGTGTGTATATATATATATATATATATATATATATTCAGCAACACTTGCAAGCAAATCCCGCTTCCAATCCTAGACGAGGTATAACTTCTTTATTATGATGTTAGTCTTTTTATAAATGAAAAATATATATGCTTTATTTGAAATTTTTATTTGTGTCGCTTCTTTATTTTCATTCTAATGGAAAACTATGATTAAATCTTGAAGTACAAAGCAGAGGTTGAGATATTTTAATCCAATAGACCTTTCACTTTACATGCTTTTCTTGTGATATCAATCTTACTTTACTGAACTTTCTTCGTCCTGTTGTCAATTCTCATATCTCATTTATACATGTATGCTCTAAAAACTCTCAAACATTGAACTATCATTCCGGGTAAAGATTAGATCATATAAAGACAATAGGAGTTTTCCACTATCACCAGTTTCAATAAAGAGAGCAAGTTCTTAGGGACATTTTGAAAAGATTTCTTAGTGAAATAACCATCGAATACAACTTTTAGAAGTGCTTTAAACCAAACATGAATAGAGCCTGTGTAGGTCCTGATCTACAACTCTTATGGGATCCTTTTGGAGTTTTGACATAGTGATCTTAATGTGCTTTAGACCAAACATGAATAGGCTCAAAACATCATGCTTTTCCGTCCACTCTAAACCTCATTTCCTTTCTCTATCTTCACTATTTTCTTTGTTTCAGAAAATCGATTCTCGCTGTCGATCTGTAAGTTCTTTTCTTACTCTTTCCTTTTTTTCTATGGTGATCTTTGATGATTATCTCTAAACATAAACAAAGTGAAAAAATGACCTCATCTAAATGATGTATCTTTGGTTGGTGCTGATAGAGACTGGTTTAAAGATGCCATCTGGCAGAAAGGTCATGCCAACAACACTTTTGTCTCACAGGGCAGAGCGCTTTAAACTTGGAGCCAAAAAAAGCCTATGTAAATAGTTTCATAAGTTATTAATGTAGATTGGGTTGGAAAATGCTAGCCGTTAGGAATGTACTGCCAAGAAAACCACTACTAATAAAAACGATTGTTCGTTTGATAATCCAAAGTCGATGCAATAGCTTTCCTATCCTTGCTTAATAACTTGATTCCAAAAAGAGTTATAGACACTGTTAGCTACCCATTGTCTCTACAGTGGCTGCATGTCAGATTTTATAGTTTAGACAAACAATCTTCGGATAGAACTTGGTTCCACAATGGTCAGTGACAAATCAATGCTCATACTGCTACCAATAGGATGGCTAACGAAAATGTTATTTGGTTTGATAAATGAACTGATTTCCTAGGGTCGATGGCATCAAGATTCTTTCACGATTCATGGAACTGCTGCTGCTAGCGAGAAGCTGTAAAGATTTAGTTCATTTCCGCCTATATATTATCTGCAGGAGGTAGATATTGAAAGTTTCTGCAATATGATTTTCTTCTAGCTCATCTATTATAATTGCTCAAGCAGTGAATAGCATTTTCAGATTAGTATCTACAGCAGGCAGGTATGTGTAATTATAAATATAATTATTATAAATTTTGTTATTTGACTCTTACAGTCAACTATGGAGTCTTCACATCACAAAAGAAAATAGTGTATGTAAAACTTTACAGTTTCACTGCCAAGTTTGTACGAAAATTATGACTGTAATCCTATTGCTATATTAGTTTCTGATTGTTGATGGAGGGTGGTATTTGTTGGTCGTCGTTGGGTAATGACTAATGATTAATGAACTAACAATTAAAATGTTTGTAGACAAGGGGTTGAATACAAACCCAACAAAACTTGCAACTTTAGTTCTGTATGTTTTATAAATGCATAGAATTGCAGTGTGGAAACTAGCATAGAAAGACCTAACCTAAATGATCTTTAAGGGTATTAGTAAAATTTCACCTAACGTATATGTAACACCCGTAATTTTCGATAAGTAAATGTCACCGGGACAATTCTATGACTTATAACCAGTGGGCTTTTGTCAGGAATTGCATTGTTTAAAGTCCCTCGGAGTATCGGGAGTTTTGGCGTTGAAAAGTCGGAAGTTTGATGCTCGGTACGTCCTGGGCGATTGTGCCCGCGACTGTGACAGGGTGTCACTATCGCGGGGCACTGTCGCGGGCACCCCCCTTCGGGCGACTATGCCCGGCGACTATGCCAAGGGCATAGTCGCGTGGCACTATCGCCGGCGGGTGCAGACCTGCTTAAAATCGCGAACTTCAGCCCTCTTTCATTCCAACCTTCCCCCATTTCACCCTCTTCTCTCTAGAAACCGAACCCAAACCCTAAAATCGGTTTTATACCTCCAAGTCACCAAATCCATGATGTTCCAAGTGTTCTCCCCCACCCAACAAAGATTAGAAGCTCCACCTTCATCTTCCTCATCAAGTTCAACGGTTGGGAGCTCGGGTTAAAGTGTTGGATTGGGTGTTCTCGGAAGTCTCATCGTCTTCAAGGGTAAGTTTTCTTGTATTAAGGTTATAAATGTTCCCTTGATGATTTCTTAGTGTTTGGTTTCTCAAATCTCGGATTTGGTAGTTTTGGAGAAACTAGGGTTTGTTATTATTTGGGGTTTCTTGGTATATTGTTAGGGGAATGTTCCTACATGATCGGATATGGTTATTTATGATTTGGATTGTATGGATCTAGGTTTTGGAAGTTTCCGGCTTGAGGATTCGAGTGGCCTTCAAAAGAGCTCGTTGGGTGAAATCTAGATTTAGCCTAAATCTAGCAAGGTGAGTTCAAGTTGATTTGTGAAAATTGTGTACATGCCAAAATGTGTATTTTAAAGTGTTTTACACGAAATGGTTAACTGCTGATAAGTTTTGAGTATTTAGAGGTAAAATATGTTTTACTTAGTTATTTGTCAAAGTGTGAGTATTTGGATAAGTTTTATTACTTGGTAAACTTGGGCTGTGTTAACCTCTTAAAATGCTCCTTTTGGGTTTTGAATGTTTCCAACAACTAAATAACATGGATTACGTATTCTTGGTGCTTTTGTACAAGTAAGGTCTATTTTATGAGTTATACGTCTTTGACGATTTTGTACAAGTAAAGTCAAATTCATGTTTTATGCATTTGGTGTATTTGCATTCATAAACACTTTGGAAACCTTGAGTCCCATCTCGTATGGAGTTTTGGGTAAATCTAGTCTTTGAGGTACGTGTCTTCATAAATGTTATTTAAAGACATTCCCCTATTGTGGAGACCGGTAATTATTGGTCAAACGGGTTTTGAGCTCTTTAGCTCGGTTTTGGCTTAAACGAGTCGTGTTGACATTTGTCCGAACTTTTAAACTGTTGTGGGTTTTGGACATGAGGACACTTATTTTGTGTCATTGGTGAGTTACATGTTTTGGGAGCTTTGGTCTTTCAATTGGAGTCATGTAACGTTAGACGATGTGTAATGGATCCATAGGCACGTGAGTCAGTCCGTTTTGGATGGTCAATTGGGTATTGCGGGGTTGAACTTTGGTACCCATGTTTTATGACCGGAAACTTTACAAGTGATCGCTAGGAGGGTTGAGTCTGTAGTGCTATCGGGGAGTGAGCGCTAGGACCTCCGCCGCTTGAAGTAATGCCTGGGAGGTAGTCTTTAAGTGTGTCGGGCCTTCGGGATGGAGTTCTTCGGAATGATCCATCAAGGTCAACTGACTTGGGGTGACACTTGGTAAAGGAGTCGTAGGGACACTTGGGCTGCGATGTCGTGAGGTGTCATGTGATTAACGTTGTTGAGTGACATACTTCTGTGTTCCTCCGCTCTCAACGGATACGGGTATCCCCCGTTGTCGGCCCGCTGTATTTTGGATATGTAATTGTCCATGCTTTAATATTTGGATTTCATCCTATTTTATGGTCGTGTGAGTATTTAGTTTCAGTTCCATGTTTTAATGGCGTATTATATTTATATGGATTGTTTCCGTTATTTAAGGGTCGAGCATTATGTCCCACCCGGGTTTGGGTGTTTTGGGGATAAGAAGTATTATTTACATTTTAGCACATTTGAGTATCGAACTATGACCCCGTTTTGGGTGAGTTACGGGTTGCATCGTTTTACAAGAAATGCATGTGTGGGAGCATTATCTTTAAAAGTGTATTTTAAGGGAAAATGTGTCGTTTCCATTTGGAAGTATAATATTTCGAAGGATCTTGATTTAAACTGATTTCCTTTCTTTTAAAGATATATTCGTTCATGTTAACACTCTTGAGCTCACTAGGCGTTAAGCCTAACCCTTTTTATTTGTCGGCATGTGCATCAGGTTCCTAGCGGGGGGTTCAGTTCTAGCGGTGCTATGAAGAGTTGAGCCTTAGCCTTACAAACGTAAGTAATTGGTGAAGTCTTCCGCGAGTTGGAGATAGTGACATGTTTTGGGTTTTAGTAGCACCCGTCCTTATTGTTTACTGTATGTATAGATAGAAGGTGTGTATTGTAGCAAAATCCGAATTTGTGGTTGTAGATGATTCATTTATTGATGTATTTAGAATTTTTTTTAAATAAGTTGTTATTTCCAGATTTGAGGGTGTTACAGTATAATAGGGTATTAATTAATTTTCCTTTCCTTCCTTAATGGTATATACCGTATGTTATGCATATATATTAATACATATGAATATATTCTCTACTGATCAACTCTTAGCTGGGAATGATATGTTGTCAAGTAAAAAAAAGTTATTTTTATATAAGGAAACTTAATAGATGATTTGTGTTTTCTGTTGCAGCAAATTTGTTTGCCATCATGTCTTCGTGCACCACTAAATCTGATCCCAGTATGTTTTCTCTTGGGACCCTTATTCTTTATATAATTAAGGTGTCAGTGGTCCAAAATAAATACAAGTTTACAAAGTCTTGAACACTTAAGAGACATATTAAACAACATTGCCTTGAAGAGTTTATGTATCCCTGCTATGAAAGTAGTATTGACGAGGGGTTACAAAAAAAGTCTGAACTTGTATTTTTCATGAATACAAGTTCAAGAATTATTCTTCGAGAATATTAGAGTGATAAAAAAGAACAGATAAAGATTGTAAGAATGATTATTCTAGATCTTATTATTGTATGTCAAATCCGAGATTCTAGCAAGTGTTGATATATCTGATATTTTTTAGCAAAAGGTTGATTATTGCCAACCCTGACCAGACCCCATATGGAACCCGCCCCCTAATGAACCACATGTGAGGAGGCATTTCAGAGCTGACTGTTGAGGCTAGCGGAGGGGTTCTAGCCCGTCTCTCACAAGATTCGAACTTGAACCTGTGTGTTTGAGCAAAGTCACTCCGTCCCTTTGCCAATTGAGCTATACACCTGAGGGCATTGACATATCATATATTCAGATGTGTTGTTTTTAAAAAATCAGATTTTTTTTCATCATAAAGCCATATGTCTCGAAAATAAGATAGTTTCTCAAGAATTCATAAAGCCATATGTCTTGAAATAAGATAGTTTCCAGAGAGTTAGAAGTGACTTTTGGAGAAAACTAGCTGGCAAAGAGTTATAAACACATATTTGAATCGAAATATGCACTTTTTAGGTTTCATCTACACTCGGAATAATGATTGTTTTCAATATGTTGGAGCATTGTTGGCTTTCATAGAGTTGGATCGTCAACTAGATTGCTTATTTTCTATAAATTCGTACTAAACATTTCATCCAACAACAGACCGAACTTGCTTTCATGTTTCTTTGCATCTCTCTCTTTTATCGATTTAGGCTTTAGAATTGAGTCGATACTAATTGAAACCATCATCTTCTTTTCTAGGTGTTTTTACTGAACTTATACAACAAATGCAAGTAAAAGGCGTGCAGGTATTGATTTACGTGGAGGGTATTCTTCTATGTTCTACTCCCTTTGTTCAGACAACGAGGATCCTAATTTGTTCTCGAGTGTCAAACCTTGTACTTTCCAACCAAAAATTTAACGTATCTACATTTATAACACCATTTTTTTTTTTGCAATGCTTCTTGTAAATGTTTGACGAAGCTGTCAATTTCTATAAATGAAAAACAAAAACTAAATAAGTTATGGATTTCGAAGAAAGTTTTGGTTGACGAAGTCAAGGTAAATCGCTAATCATGGAACGGAGGGAGTGAAGGACCGTTTACCAAACGTTTACCGGGTAAGCACTTGTCGACAAGAGTCACCAGTCACCGCCCTCACTTACCTTATCGGGTAACATTCCCGGCCATCAAAAGGGATTTTTGGTAAGCGTCTATCACCCGGTGAACGCTTATCGCGTAAGACTCACCACCCTCACTTACCAGGCAAGACTCTCGATCCTTGCCTTGCCTCTAACCGGGTAAGATTCTCGGTCCTTGTTATGCTCACCCGGTAAGGTAAGTGACACGGTAAGCGTTTGGTAAACGACCAGTTAGTTAGGGCCTGAATTGATGTCTCTTGATTATGTCATTATATTAGTGAATATATAGTCGGAATTTTCTAACTTCGTTTGGTTAAGCAGGTTGAGGAATTATATTCTTTGTCGTTGTTCGGTTTAGTCCCGGTGTTTGCTGTACTATTTGGTAAACTCGTGAGTTGTGTTAATATAAGTTTTATTGCCATTCAAAAAAATGGAGATTAGAAGTGATGTAATCTTGTTATTGTTGATTATTAATGTAATCTGGTTTTTACAAAATGTTATGGCAAACGCAAAATACAACATGCTGCTGTGTGAATTTACAACCTGCTAGGTGTTTCCAAATTCCAATGGTAAAGTACATGTTTGTTTGAAGACTTTCTTTTGATGGTTGGAAGACTTTTTACAACTTGGTAGATTGTTATCTTGATTGGAAGATTTTTCTTTTTTACAACTTGTTTTTCTTTTACAACCTGTGTCCCTGTTTGTTTAATTGGAAGACTTTTTTTTTTTTTTATAATCTTTGATCACTATTCAAGATTTTGAATGGTTTGGTGAATAAAGAAATCCTGGTAGATTGTTATTCTGATGGTTGGTTGTTATTTGATTGGTATGAAAAGTTTAATTATTCTAAGTGACAAAATAGACAATTATACATATTCAGACGTTTATCGGCAGACAAAAACAAACAGTCTAACTGATTCAGATTTCAGGCTTCAGCACCACCTCTTAAAAATCAGAAGTGAAATCAGACTTCAACACCTCTTAAAAAACAAACGCCACCTAAGTAAGCTGAGCTTGTCATAGTTTGCCTTCTATGTGGTTAATTTATAGATTTCATCACCGGTGTTGTGCTTTCTCTTGATTCCATCATATATATGTGTAGTCTCCTGTCAAATTTTGTTTTCCTCATACCAGTGTGAGATTTAGTTAAGGAAACAAGTTTATTGTGTGAGAATGCAACCCAAAAATAAATACAATCTGACATATAGTGTAGGGGTGCTCAAATTTCCGACCAACCCGGCCAACCCAACCCGAAAAAACGCAAAAAGACTCAAATCGAGGTGACTCGATACATAATCGATACAAATGTTGCCCAAAACGCATCTATTGGGTTGGAAACGGGTTGAGCCCAAAGTAACCCGACCAACCCGTCAACCCGACCAAACTTGTACTTTTTTTTTATTTATTATTATTAATTATTTTAGACTTTTAACGGTTATTCTTTCTATCAATTCTCAAGTGTTTCTATTTTAGCCATAGTTTAGACCATTCTACGAGACCATGCCGATAAAATCGTATGAATCTAACCTTCAAGTCTTCAAAAATCTTTAACATCGATAGAATGAAAATGCAAGAAATATTTTTCTTCTACTATTCTCTTCTCTTATTAGTCTTATTTTTATATTTTCATTTTGATTTTGATTTTAGTTTTTTTAAACGGATTGACTTAGTTAGATTGTAAAATAATGT
Source organism: Arctium lappa (assembly GCA_023525745.1). Lineage (NCBI taxonomy): Eukaryota > Viridiplantae > Streptophyta > Magnoliopsida > Asterales > Asteraceae > Arctium > Arctium lappa. The sequence goes on along the minus strand of CM042052.1, from coordinate 84,021,260 downwards.
ATTAAAGTTTCAAACCGACCAACCCGACCAACCCAACCCGTACGGTTTGGGTTGGGTTGGGTTGCACTTTTGATTGGGTTGAGATTCTCCAAATCGCAAACAATGGGTTGGGTTGTTCAAGTGCCTTCAACCCGGTCAACCCAACCCGTGAGCACCCATAATATAGTGTAATAGAATTGTTTTATGGCATCAAAGACTTGCGCTATCTCTTGTCGATCCTTGGCAGTTCACCTACTTGTTACCTTGAATATGGAATATTCGCCACACCATATAACCCGGTTATCTAAATAGATTCCAACGTTCCTCTTTATGTTTGTTAAACATGTTAAATTTAATGTCATGTTTTAGTCCGTTTCAAAGTACCAAGACAGTGAATCGTCAGCCTTTGTTTATGATCACTGTCAAACATAACTATTACTCCCAAGAAAGTTTATTACTCGCGCCGCATCGTGCGCGGGTATATGCCTAGTATCAATAATTACTTTTCAATAAGTACTTTCAAGAACCGTTTTTTTTTCAAGAACCGTTTAAGCCCTTTAATATATAGTAGATATTATCGTATGAAACATAACGTGGACGTATAAAAACTTGCAATTACAAATCAATTCCCTCTCTCTACATTAAATTTTAGCAAATTATTTAAATATAAAGAATTTTAACTAATAATCTATCTTCTTTTGTCTATTTTAGGAAATCATGTAGATAATCTATTATAGTGCAAATATATCAAAATATCCATTTTCTCTAGTAAAAGAAATTTAAAAATAGTTTATTAAAAATTTGGTATTACTATTTAGTAATGGATAATTTTTTAAATCTCAAGTTTACAAGTAATTATTATATATTTACAAATTTTAAAGTTTTTAAATTTAACTATTAATCAATTAATAAACACGTCTAAATACATGATAATAATTGAATTCTAACATGATAATTATTGTTATTAAAGGAACATTTATGTAATAAAACGAAAAATAAGTTATATAATCCTTTTTAAATTTAAAGCATTTAAATTATAATTAATTTTGAATTAACCAATTTTTACTAAAAATGGGATTTTTGAATAAAACAAATTTTACCAAAAAATAAATATTTTATTCTCTTTAATTTGATACCAATATTGATGTATATATATTCAAATTTTCGGCTCGGTTTTAAATTTTCACTCAAAGATATATCCATTGTAAGTTTGTAACAACCAATTTTTAAATGACGTGAAACGTGACGTGGCGGCGAGATCAAGCCTCAAACATTACAAGTTACAGCGAAGCAATGACGTTTTTCAAGGTGTGACTTAAGACGGAAAATCTATATATGTAATATATATATACATAGAAGAGCCCACTTGAATATTGAATTCATGCTTGATTGGTCGAAACCTTCGTTCCCTCTTTAAGTAGAGAGATGTTGTCTGTGTGTATTCAACTATAATGATTAAACAAATTAAATTCATGTAAAACTATAAACAAATTAATCCATACATCTTTAATTTAAAATTCTAATATCTTATGCAAAATACATGTTAGGTTAGATTAGATTAGAATAGATGTATCTTATAAATAAACTATCATTTCATGTAATCTTATGGGCTATTTGGTTCATAGAATTGGAATGGTCAATTCCACTGACCAAATTTCATGCTTACGTTTGGTTCGCGGAATGAAAGCGATGTAATCCTTCGAATTCCATTGAATTCCACGATTTAAGAAATTCGTCATTCCTTGGCTTAAGTGAAGGAATTGAATTCCTACTAACCAAACGTTTGGTCAAATTCCATACCAATTCATTCAAAGTCAAATTCCTTCGATGGATTCAAATTCCATTAAATTCCATTATGTGAGCCAAACGCCCCCTTAATACTTCATTTTCGTCATGGGAATTGAATTCAAACTCTTTCTCGCCTTCAACTTGTGGTTAATGAATTCCCGCTTTCAATGAATGATTAGAATCAATAATATATTTAATTTAACAACCCTTAAAATATATTTAAAAAAGTAATTTAAAAAAAAAAACATACACTCCTTGAATATAACCCGACTTAACGCCATAACACACGTAACGCGTCATACTTCAAGTCACGCCTCAAATTGTACCATCAAAATAGTGGGGCAAATGCCCCCGTATGACTCATCTGGGGAGTGTTTAAAACATATTAGGTGAATCTCACATCGTCAAGTACAACGATAAAGCAAATGGTCAGGCCTAACAAGAACGCGAGGAGCTTAAGGGTTTTTTTTTTTTAAAACCTTTTAATGACTCTTAAGTCTGAATCGTTCAGACATTTTTACACACTACCTCTTATTATCATAACTAAAATAAGACTTCATACTTTAGACCTCTTAAAAAACAAACGGCACCTAAGTAATGCGAAATAAAGAGGCACTACACTGGATTGTGCGGTCACACTTCTAGTATTAGAAAACTGATTCGTAACATTTAGATTCATAATTTATCAATTTTTAAGAACTAAACACATGACATCTTCAACAACAAAGTTTTCCGATTACCAGAGCATATAGCATATAACAGTTCAACAATCCGAACGAATCAACCTTCAAAGGTTCAAATTTTATCCCAAGAACACAACAAAACGAAAACCCAAACATAATTTAAAGATCTTTAATCCTTTGTGGTCCTGCGCCACGAGTGTTCGCGGGCCCCGTCTTTGTCCACGATCTTAATGACGAAATTCTGCGGAGCCACAACCAGTCTGGATCGGATTTCCTCGATGCACTGCTCGGCCAGCTTGATGGCTTCCTCAACCGTCATGTCGGGATGGTAGTGGCGATCCATCATCGCCAGGGAGAAGTACGAGCCGTAGCCAAAAGCAGCCTTGTCGACCTTGTGCAGGGTTGCGATGTAGTCGATGAAATATAGGGATGGGCCCGTTTCTTTGTCGTAGCCGGCTAGCACGATGTTGACCATATAAGGATTCTGCAAGATAAATATGAGCTGAAATCATCTGGCACGACCAAAGTACTTCTCTAGTTTGGGTGCGTTTGGTACACGGACAGAACCGGAAAGACTAGAGTAAGGTGGACAGGTGAAAGAATTCTGGAAGGTTCTAGGGTTTTAATTTCACATGGGTAGTTTAGTAATTTACCAATCTTGTCTCATCTCCCTGAATTTGTTCCACCTATCTTAGTCGGACTTAAAAAAATGCATTTGTGTCGCACTCAGGTCCTGTCATGTCCCAATCTAATGTCGCACGAAACGTGGGAGAACAAGTTTTTGTACTATCATGCCCCATCCTGTCCTGTCCTGGTACCAAACGCACCCGCAAGACTAAAAGCGACAAGAACAAACGACAACCCTTCAATCGAGCGTTTCTGATTGAAGTTTGTGGCTAAATGCGGAACAAAGGTGATCGGTAACTTCTTGTTGCAGCCAAAATAAAGAAATAAGATTGAATGCATCTTCTAATTAACTGAAAACAAATGATGTTAGGGGTCGTTTACCAAAGACTTACCGGGTGTCACTTACATGGCAAGGACCAAGAATTATATCAAAACAAAGACCAATAATCGTACCCAACAAGTGAGAGAGAGTCCTCTTACCCGGGTAAACCGACAATCCATTTTGATGGCCGAGAATGTTACCCGAGAAGATAAGTGAGAGCGATAACTATTGCTAATAAGCGTTTACCCGGTAAGTGTTTGGTAAACGGCCCCTTAGCATATAACTTTTCTAATGCAACAGCAATGCACATTGTGATGACCTTAAGCCCTACCAGTGCAATAAAAAAATCTGTTCATGGGAATTGCACCTATTACATATCGTAATCACTAGATAGGCAGCGTTCAAACCAAACCACATCCGACCAACATCAATTATTTTATGGTTATTGCAAAATTTACGCATAGTTGGCCCTGAACCAAAACTCAAACTCATGACTAATATTCATAAAAAACCAATATCACCCTTTTCAGTTATATCCCATAACTAAAGATGATCTGGTTTCATCATACAAAACAAAAAACTCATGCTGGTACCCATAATCAAATCACAACTCACTCCCATATGCGATTAGAATGCACACATAGACTTATAGACACATAACATAAAAGATTTCTAGAAGTAACCGAAACACAACATGCCCTTTCATGATAGTGCAAATAAAACAAGAGTCAGTGGATTTTGTGATGGAAGAGACCGAGTAGAAAGAAATCAAAGAATATTTGTGTTGTGCAATTGTGCCGAATCTAGTTGATGGTGGGCTGACTGGTGAAACCAAATCAAGATCAAGTTCAGAAATCAGAAGGACAAATTTGCATCATTTAATCAGCAATTAAATGTACAAAAACTGGAAAATCACTGGTCAATCCTCTAATCTTTCACTCATAATATGTTTTGTAGTCAGAAGGAGCAGGAAGTGACAAAGGGGCCGTTTACCAAACGCTTACCCGGATAAAAGCTTACCAATAAAATTTAATACTATCACTTACTTAGCGGGTAAGATTTTAGTCCACCAAAACGGTATCGTATGCAACAATTTTCCCGATAAGCGCTTACCGGTAAAATTTAACATTATCACTTACTTGTCGGATAAGATTTTAGTCCACCAAAACGGTATCGTATGCAACAATTTTTCCAGTAAGCGCTGACCGTGGTAAGAGTCTTCGCCATCACTTACCAGGGTAAGACTATTGGTTCTTGCCTTAGCTCTTACCGCTAAAATTCTTGGTCATTGCCATCTTCATCCACAAGGTAATATGACTTGGTAAGCGCTTACTCGAGTAAGCGTTTGGTAAACGGCCCCAAAGTCTTTTAAGTTTCCATTCTATCATTTTAAGTAACGAAAAGAAGGAAAGAAAGAAAGGCTGATCCGACAAGTTTAGAAGTGGTTAAATAGAAAAGCTACTTAAGAGAGCATGAAAACCTAATCTGGAGAATAGCAAAAGGAGAGGAGGGCAGCATATATCGGGAAGGAGGATGTGGCACATCTTTGATTATGATATTTAAGAGATAGTCATTGATGATTTTGCTTATAATTTGTGAATTTCAATTATCCAAGGTGTCAGAAAATCAATTTGATGTTACATCAGCAAGATCAACAGCAAAGCCATTTTCTTGATCAGGTGGCTTATGGAATTATTATCGAGGGAATAAAGAACTCACATAATAAGCGAGATAAGGCTTATGATATGTATTTCTAATGACCACAAAAGCATGAAACAACAAAGTGGATGCTTTCACTACTATTTTTGGTTTAGAGTTGAGTGATTGTCTTTTTGTTTTAGTTATGGCAGAGCCCACAAAGGGCATACAATGTTCATTAATTTAACTAGGCGAAGTTAATGCAAAGTTGGAGTCAATATAAAGATTTTACGAATAATATGCTATGTGATCTTCATTTACTAATTCAGATTACAAGGCATTAAGCAATAGAGAAACATGACCTACAAACATGAAGAATTGAAGATTATAAGAAAAGTGTCGTCCATGGATCCTTACTTTGACTCCCTCTCCTGTATATAGGGATTCCGTATAAGCAAATTGAATATTTGAAATAAAATATTGTCAAAACACTTGGAAGCAAACGAAGTGTTTACAAAATATTTTCACATATAATCCCAATTCAGTTGTTCTTCACAATCAAACCAACCCTTCAAAATGAACTAGAAAACGATGAACAAGTTAACGCCAAATACAAAAACCAAAATTAACATTTTAGTGAACATTTTTAACTTCAAATATGTGATAATAGAATAACAATAAAAAGAACAACGCTTTGAGCTTCAGAACTAATATAACAAACCCAACAGATTGATGTGAGATAACAGAATACATGAATACAACATAAGATCCCAGAATTGGTTTCTTTCAATACAAAAAAAAAGGTTTACCTTTCTCAAAGCCGTGGCAAGCTCACCGCGCATGAAATTTGCAGCAGCCTTAGTAGTCAGTGGAATCCCATTTCGGAATTGATACAGAGATACATTTTTCTGTACATACTCCGTGAATTGAGCTCTAACAATTGAAAGAGAGAGAAATCAAACCAGAGACAATTAGAAAATAACCCCTGGTAACATAGCATGCAACTCATAATAGACTAATTTTCTAGGTTATAACAGAATGAAAAAGTAAGGAGAGAGAAACTGAGACAATCCCCTTTGGTAAAAGTAAAACAAACCTACATGCCCTTGGTTATCCAATTCGCATTTATCAACAATCCCCCATTCAAGGTTGTGTCCACTTTATATGCCAATCAATCATATCCACTACTTATCTATGTTAGTCGTGGCTTATATTTACCAAGGTTTGGAACTCCGCATAAGTCACCCACCCACAACTTTTCCCTCACTGTCGGTACACCAACCATCTATTCTAATCAAATTCTATCTTTGTGCCACTACACCCCATCCTATGAGGTCGAACAGTTCCAGTTGTGATGCATCAGTCTCTAACTAAAACAAAATGACAGTGTGTGCATCAGCTTTAACCCACCCTAAATGGTCGATTCTGGGATTTTTCGTCTTCTTTGATTTGATTCAGGTAGGTGGACCACTGAAGTTGATAAATTCCTTGACAGTTAACACTATGCCATATTTGTACAATAATTTGAAAGAACATCATCATGTGCAACAAAAAAAATGAAATATCCGTATGATGTCTTCTAATTATTTCCATAAGTACATAGACAAACAAACTCTAGTTTAACATTATCGTTATCTACCAACTATTCGTACCATGCATGTGGCATACATACTCAGATTTTGGGATTAGATAGGGTGTCAGTGTAGGCCAATAAGAGGTAGGAGACGATTTTGTTGCCAGAAGTGCTTGCTAGACAAGTAACCAATAATGTCATTCTACATCTCAGAGCGAGGTTCTTAATAAATATCATATTCTTATTAATGGATTTTTTAAGCGAGAAAAAATAGTAAATTGGGTACAAGCAATGGTAGACCTCAACAAAAGCATGGAATCATATATCATAATCAAACCAAAAAACTTTTCTATTATCAGTAAGACTAGTTCCTGAATGTCAGGTAGATTATAATTGATAATTTGATATTCAACATTATGAAATAAATCCGTTTCATTTTTTTATGTGTTAAAATTTCTTAACATGTAAACAGAATACATCCGTATAAAAACTTATTATGATAATTCTCATCCACTGTCACATTAATCTAAAATTTGTGCTTTTTGGTAACAAAGCTATGAGAATAATTGCATTTTGAATATCAATGAGAATAGATTCCTGAGAATCAATAACAGAGTCAATTCCGCATATGGTGTAATGGAGATATTCAAGTAAATGGTTAAATGATATGTCAATTTATACTACTTTTACATAACTATTAGTTACAAAACTGGGAAAAAATATATGTGTTCTTTCTAACAATAACCAAATAAAAAATACCAAGAAAATAAAGAAAAGATAGAAAAATACTAACCAATAAGTTTTATGGAAAGTAAGGTAACTTTTATTATTGCTAGAGCAATTAATTTAGCAATTAGTTTTGTATCCTAGTTGACAAGAAAATTGGAAATTTATTTTTTTATATGACGAAGATAGAACTTTAGTTTCAAAGTTATATGTAAATCCAACAAATTGTCTCCTTAAATTTTCTTTATTAAAATTTATATTGCTTTTCTATAATTTTTCAAGTTTCGGTTGCATCCTACAATTTTAAGACATACACTAAAATTGTTTTTATCCCATAATTTCTGAACAATTTACAAGTCAAAACCTTCTTGTTCTTTCCTTCTTATTGCACAATTTGTTAACTTTTTACTTCATTACAAATGATAATCTAAGGGCTCGTTTGATTTTTCTATAAAAAAGTTATGTCTGGCTAAAGAAGTCAGTAAGGACTAAGGATCTTACACCGGTTCTGTCTTGAATAAGTGGTTTCAATGCTAATTGCTAAGATATTCAAATGAGATAAGACTTGTAGACTAAGTCATTGGCTTATTGATCAAGTCCCAAACAAACATTCATATATGACTTATCAAATAAGTCATCCAACCATTAACTCCATCAAGTCCTAAATCCTAATCAATCACCACCTAAATGCAGTTGAAGAGAAGATGAACTTTCCAATTTTTTTCTAGTTCATCTTTGGTTAGGAGCTCAAGACCCAACAAAACCATAACAAACACAATTAAAGCAGTAGCAAAACTATTTTCCTATATGCATTCCAATAAGATATTTACTTCAATAACTTATCATGTTACACCATGGCTTATAATCTCAGGCTTAGTATTTTTCACATTCAAAAATAGTATGAATTTTCTAACAAATTTAACACAAAATACTTAAAAGTATTAGTAACACCAATTTAATGTGGCTAAAATTTCCCTTCTTCAAATTCTCAACATCCATTTCAATTTTGAATTTAAACTAGGAAACATGTTGAAACAAAGGCAGTACTCTTTTACTTCTCAAAACCCCTAATTTCCTCAACTTCAAAACCCTAGGTCAACATATGGTCCTCTAATTACACCTTTCGCAGGTTACCTTAATTACATCCATCCGTATTTGAAAGTGCATCTTAGCAAATACATGTATAATAAAATTCGATGAATTCAAATCGGGAAAAAAAAATAGAAATCTCACCGATCACCAGCTTCACCACTAGCGCCCATGAGCTTGTGAGAATCAAGAATCATGATCTTGTCTTCATTAGATTTGTGAACTAGAATACTGTTAACCGCCGATGTATCTGCAACCACCAAAGCAAACCCTTTCCCCACCATCCCAAAAACACATTCCATTTTTGTATCTTTGATCGATTTCTCCTTCTCTCTCCCACTTTCTATGAATCGGCAAATTATTAGCAGAAATTTGAGATGAATTTGGGGAGTATATGATTGTAACGAGGGGAAGTGACTTGGAGAAGAAGTGAGGAATTGATGACCCGACCCGACTATGAACAAACCAGGCCTTCGGGTACTCAGAAGCCTGGCCCATTTTAGACCTCAGCCCACTATAAAAATGTAGAAAGCCCATGTTTGACTCAGCCCACTAAGATGTATTTGGGCTTATTAATTTATTTCGTTTTATTATCGTTGATAAGCAGTTTTCAGTGTTTGAATTGAAGAAAAAAACCCTGTTTATACCGTTTTGTCACCGTTGATAAGGAGTTTTTAATAAGTCACTTCATTCTAATTTATTAACTTATTTGAAACAACTTATGAGTTTTTTTATTATTATTTTGCATGTATAAGCAATCTCAAACACCCCTAAATAACAACTTATTACGTTTTAGTACCTCCGTAAGCTAATCCAAACACCTTTTCTAAAACTCCGGTTTAACACCACATAAGTTAATAAGTACTTTTACATAAGAGCATAAGTTGTTTTAAATAAGTAATCCCAAACACCCCTAAACACATGAATTAGTCCCATATCACACATCAACCCACTGTATACATGTATTAGGCCCATACCTGACCTTCGCCCATTAGACGAAAGATCATGTGATAATAAGAGTTAAGGTGAGAAAGTGACAAGGCATCTAGACTTTTGATCATTTTTAATCTCAAACTCACCCGTTAATCGCGTTTGATATGGGAATTGATATGGTGTATCTCGATGCATCAAAGGGTGTAAATCTTTTATTATTCTTCTCACCATAACTTTAATTCTCAGCAAAACCCAACCCATCTAACCTTAGCCCACTATACATATACGTATGTATAGTTGTTTATCACGCTAAAGAAACAACTAAATTCATCATTATCTATTTTAATCCAATAGTTATGAACAATCCGAATGGTTATATTTTGTCAAAATAAATCCATGATTATAAAATTAGTACATCTACATATCGGTCATCTATTTTTTAAATCAAATGGTTAATAAAGGTTCTCTTTATTTATTATTATAGTTTTTTTTTAGTTTTTGACTTGCCCAATTGACTAAGACATAACTTAAAAATAGTTGCAAAAGGTTGTTATCACACAATATATTAAAAATGCATTAAAAACATGGGTTAACAAAGTCTTGAGCTACCTTTTTGTTCGATATCATAAGTTTGATTACAACATCTATACTATATTATAAAGTAGAGATAAAAAACTTTTAAATACAAATTATTAGGCACAAGGTACCATCATTTTATGCAAGATTTTAAAAATCTCTTAATTTACAAGTATCAAAGCACAAGATACATATTACTACTGCAAACTTCTAACACCCACCAATTTGGTATGTGCAGGGTTTTCCTTTTATGCAGACATTTCCATGTATCACTATTAATTAATATATTATATTACTATAAATTTGTTTGGTTATTTTTTTAGATATCATTAAAATATATAAGATAATCATTGAATTATAACAAAATACTTAATTTTTTATATAAAAAACATTATATTATTAAGCCTAAATTAAACAAATTTATAAAAAAAACATTATCACTTTCTCAAAACCATTCAAAATCATATTGTAAATCGATAAAAAAACAAAAAATAAAATAAAACATTAAAATCGTGATATATCTCGTTGTATTGCGCGAGTACACTTCTAGTATCATCTTAAGATAAGACTTTTTGATCATACCATATTTACACATGATTCAAAAACTTTTGTCAGAAAATTGTTTTTGTGGGTAATATAAAATGTGTATTACAACATGATTTGAAGGGTGATTGTTACGTAATTATTTTATGTAGTTGTCGCAACATTGGAAATATTATGGTTAAGGCATATGCAATAAGTTTTGACACGAAACAAAACATCTTATAAATTTATTGAAAATAAAGCACGGACAGGCCCGGCCCTGGGGCCGTGCAGTCCGTGCGGCCGCACAGGGCCGTTAGGCAGACGATGTATGGGTCGATGCTTGCTGTCGGCCGTCAGTGACTATATATACGAGATATACGGCCGATTCACATCACAGTCTCACCTATGCGACTAATTTAGGCATTTAGCAAAGGCAACTCTCAATCTTTCGTTGTTTCTCAAATCTCAAGTGGATTTCTTCTGTTAGTTATGACTTATGTGCTTTAGTTCTCAATATTTCATTGTCGGTTCTTCCCAATCTGTGTGGATGACTTATGTGCTTTAGTTCTCAATATTTCATTGTCGATTCTTCCCAATCTGTGTGGCTATGCTTCTATGGAACACTAGAAGATTGCTATTTCTTGTTGAGTTGTTTCTTGATTTTCCTCCCAAGTCCCACCGTCGTAGGTATAATTTTTGTTTCTAAACTCTAAATTCATTGTATTTCCAATTTCCAATTTTTGTGTGGTTTACTGATAATTGATAATTAAACCCTAGTTTTAGAAACTCTTGTGTGGTTACTGATAATCTATTTCATTGTGTTTAAAATTGATAATGGTGGAAATTTGGGGAAAAAAAACCTAGTTTTAAGAAGATGAAATTAAAGCTCATTTGTCAATGGCTTACTGATTTTGGCTTATTTTGACAATGGTTTATTGATTATGTGATTTTTGTCAATGGCTTACTGAGTTACTGATTATGTCAATGGCTTACGACTTTGGTTTACTAGTTATGTCAATGACTTACAACTTTGGCTTACTGATTTTGTGATTTTTGTTAATGGCTTACTGAGTTACTTTGGTCTTTTGAATTTTGTTTACAACTTTGGTTAAACTAATTATAGTTTTTACTTGTCTTTTAAGTTGCAGATTGAAGTAAAGGTTCTAGTGTACTGATACTAATTTGGAAAAGGGAAAACTAGAAAGGAACAAAACACGATCTTAATCCAGGTTTTGTCCTTCTATACTCGACTAGTAGTAAACATATTTCATAGATCACAACCTTCAGGTGCACAAAATAGAAAAAGGAAAAAAAAACAGCAAGAAATTGCTCAATCTTTACAGGGATCATTAAATAGATATTTTGTTAGGTCTGAAAATGTGCCTGAAAATCTCAATGAGTTTGTTGACAATATTGAAAATTCAGTTGAAAAATTAGTTAACGATTTTGTCGTTTCATTTACTTAAAACCGCTTAGGGGCATTTTTTTAGTATCTCGCACAGGGCATCAAAATCCTTAGGAACGGCCGTGAGCACAGATAAAAAAACTCTTAAATACAAATTATTAGGCATAAGATATCATCATTTTATGCAAGATTTTAAAAATCTCTTAATTTACAAGTATCAAAGCACAAAATACATATTACTACTGCAAACTTCTAACACCCACCAATTTGGTATGTGCAGAGTCTTCCTTTTATGCAGACATTTTCGTGTATCACTATTAATTAATATATTATATTACTATAAGTTTGTTTTAAGGGAAAAGTCCAAAAAAACCCAATGGACTTTAGTGTTTAAAGTGATTAAATCCTTGGACAATTTTTTGGAACAAATAAGTCCTTAGACATTTCAAAACACACTAAATAAATTCTTGGACTTTTCTAAACCTGTTAAATACATCCTTATTACTTAAAAATGTAACTTGCAACCTACATAACAGATAAAACTACAAATTAAAAAAAATAAAAAAGATATCACCTACTTTATCCCCCCTACAGATTAAAAAATAGGAAAATTAATTAAAATAGTCAATCTTATCAATCAAATTCATTTTTTAAACACTTTTCAAAATCTCTTTTTAAAATAGTCTAAGTTTATGCATAATTTTTTTTTGCCTTAAGAATTGTTTTTGGCAAAAAAATAATAATAATAAAAAATAGAAAACATATTTATAATTTGTTATTTAATTTACTTTATATCTTCTGCTTTTTTAATTTCAGTTAACTATTTATTATATTAACACACATAATCGTATATTAACTAAAATACATTAAAAAGAATATGTCGTTTTTTCATATTACACGACTATAATTGTCTCGTCAATGCGTTTAAAAAGAGCTTAATATTGAATTTTTAGGATATAATCTCATATTATTAAATATCATAAATACGTACAAATTATATTTAATATTTACACTTTCTATCTTTTTAGGTTATTTATTTAATAATATAAGATAAATTTGTAACTATAAGTATTAAAAATAGTTCGTACGCATTTGTGATATTGAATAATATAAGATTAAGTTCAAAATCAATATTGAGTTCATTTTGAACGTATTGACCAAACGATTATAATGATATAAATTGTAAAAGAAGAAACCAATTTTTTTTTATATTTTAGTTATTATACGATTATGTGTTAACATAAAAAAAAATGTAAAATGAAAAAGTAATGTATATAAAATAAATCAAATAACTAATTATAGCTTTATAAGGATGAAAAGTGTATTTTTTCTAAAACTATAAGCAAAGTGAATATTTATACATAAATTTTTTTATGTAAGGATGTTTTTTATTTTATTTTTTGGAAAAAACAATCCTTACACAGAAAAAAAAACATTATGTGCAAACTTTAACTATTTTAGAAAAAAAAAAACTTTGAAAAGTGGTTAAAAAATGAACTTGGTTGATTAGATTGACTTATTTCAGTTAATTTCCTCATTTTTAGTTTGTAGGTGGATAAAGTATATGACATTTCTGTTAGTCCCAAAGAAGTAAACAAGTATTGTAGAAGGGGGGGTTGAATACAATAACACAAAATTACTTAATTTTAATTCTTTTATTGATAAGGAATATCAAGAATTACACAAAGAGAAAATAAAGATTGTTGCGGAAAAAGAATAGTTAAAGACTACTCTAAACAATCTAACACATAGAAGATATTAAGAACACAAAGACTTAAATCTTAAGAAAGTAAAAGACAACTATCAACCTGCTTAAAATCTTTTGAATGCCAAAGCTGGAGATGAAAGCGTGAGTAGCAAGGTGCTACATCCATCCTTTATATACTATCCAATGTAATGAGTGCAAAGGACAAGTAGGAGTAAAGGCTTTGGTGGTTGAGAGGTTGACAATAAATTATAAGATATTTGATGTGACTTGTCACAATACAAAAGGTAACTTTTGTACTATGAAAGTACAATATCTAAATAAAATATTCTTGGGAAAATCTTTTTGAGATCTATTAAAAAATAAACATCTAATCAAATTAAGACTAAATGTAAATCTTCTAAAGGAAGAGAGAAGCTTCCATTCCCATTGTCAGAAGATCATTGGGAAAGAGGAAGTATGTCAAATCATGAGGATTTAACATAAAGGTTCGTACTAGATAAAGAAGCAATATGTACGAGGAGAATGCCGAATAAAGAGTTTGGCAGATGAGGGTTGTGCTGAACATACCGAATAGGAAATCGGCATGTAGAAAGGACATACCGAATAGGAAATCGGCATGTGGAAAGAACATACCGAATAGGAAATCGGTATGTGGAAAGAACATACCGAATAGGAAATCGGCATGTGGAAAGACTGCCGAATAAGAATCGGCAAAGAGGATGATCTGCCGAATAGAATTCGGCAGGTCAGGCTTAGTTCACTTTGAGGTCCATCTCAATCCGCATTGTAGACTTCCTTCATGTTGGATTTGATTTATCTTCGACTCATCGATCTGTTAAACTAACTAAGCTATTACAAAGAACCATAGAACAAAATACAAGGTTCAATCATCAATAAAGACTAAGGAGAGGTTATCTTTAAATCTTAGATGACCCAACAATCTCCCCCTGTTTGATGATAACATCTCATACAACATAGAAGTTAATGAATAATGCATTTTGACCCTTTTTCATATTCTTTTGGGTTCTTTTTCACACAGACCATTCTTTTTGTTTATATTTGGATTTTCTAGAGTATCCGACATTTACAAGTATAGAAGAATGAAATAAATATTTGTACAAAAAATTTACGAAAAGACATAAAAGCTCAATGTATTAATCTTTTTAAGAAGATTACAATACAGAGGAAAGCAAAAAAATAAACATAAAACTACACCGAGTTTATTCAAAAGAAAGATGTGGTTCAGCATCCCTCTTCTTTAGTTCGTCGGTAGTAGCCACATAGAATTCCTTAGCCGACATTGGAATTATTTGAATAATCCCGTGGAGAAAGGTTGTGTCGGCAATAGGGATTTGGCTTGATCTGAAGAAGGAGATCTGCCCAAGCGCGTTGTTGAAGAAGATCCCATGAGTCGGCTCAGAAATCACAGTTGTTGATGGATGAGGAACCGGAATAGGTAATGAGAGATCAAGATTTGAAGTATCCGGGACCTTTCCTTCTCTAACCATTTGGGCAAACACGTCTTCCTTTTTAGATTTCGGCTTAGATTTGGGAGGAGGACGACCAGACATTAGATTTTTGATAATCTCTTCTTCGGCAGGAGTATGGACAATGTTGTATCTTTTTCGGTAGGTTCTGAATTTGGTTTGAAGATCTGCAATGTATTTATCAACCTCAGCTTTTGCAGAGCTTTGGCTTTTTAACAAGCAGATACCAATTTCTACCCATTCTGATACTCCGAACCGAACAAGAGAGTCTAGTCGGTCCATAGATAATGAAGCATCATCCCTGATAATCTTTAGCCGAA
Source organism: Arctium lappa (assembly GCA_023525745.1). Taxonomy (NCBI): domain Eukaryota; kingdom Viridiplantae; phylum Streptophyta; class Magnoliopsida; order Asterales; family Asteraceae; genus Arctium; species Arctium lappa. Next base: position 84,005,881 of record CM042052.1, on the reverse strand, counting down.
TAACTTTGCAGCTTGCAGACGTTTGATTATCTTGACATCTGTGATATTAGCAGAGCATCGGCGTTTGTTGAGGGTTTTGCGGTACCAATCTATACACATAGTCTTTATTTCCTCATTTCTCTTCGCCGAATCCTCTAGAGCGCTCATTTGAGTTCTGATTGTATTGGTAGGATCTTCTTCGGCAGCAATCTCCAACGCTAGCTCGACATCTCTATCACGAGCAATCTGAGCAAGCTTTGCAGCTTTCAGTTCTTCTTCAGATAAACCTAGATCAGGAGAAGTAACCTTTGGAGGAGGAAGATGAAGACCAGCACCATCCGCAGCTTTCTTTGAAAGAGCATCTTTACGACGCTTTTCTTCAGCAACTACTTCATCTGGTGACATAACAGCTTTGCCTTTATCCTTTTTAGGCTTTTTCTCCCCCTTAGATTCTTCGACCACCAAGGGGTGATCGGTACCCTTCTTTTCGGTAGCAGAAGGTTCGGCGGCAGCAGCAGAGGGAGTGGGTTCAGTAGCAGCAGAAACTTCGGCAGAGGCAGAGTGTTTTCCCTGACTCGTACTGACTATATGAACCCGAGGGAGTTGCTCCCCCTCAGTTGGTTTCTCCCCCTCAGAACGAGTCGGGGAAGAAACACCAGCTTTAGCCGACACACGGCCAAGACGGCGATCAAGACGCTCCAATATTGTGCGATCATCAGAAGTGAAAGCGGACTCGGTGATGTCGATGTCCAGAGATTGGGCACAATATTGAGCAACATCGGCAGGCATAGAATCAAGACGCCTATTTATATTCTTAAGAGCAGAGAGAATTTGAGAGTTGACTGATTCCTGCGCCAGAGCCTGCTGCCGAAGATTGACGAGATCCTGATCCCGGGCATCAGAGGTTGCCTTGAGAGCAACCATTGATAAGGTCAAGGAGGTATTTTGATCATTAAGTCTGACCACCTCCTTGAGAATAGAATCCATAGTTGCTGATAGAGGAGAATGAAGACCGTCAATCTGTTTATGCATGACATCCAAACACTGAAAGATGTCGCGATTTAGAGCGACAACCTCAGAATTTTGTTCTTTGACGAGCTGCAGAAGTTCGGCAAGAGAAACGTTGTTGATGTCCAAAGAATGTAGGAGCGTCGGTTCACGCAATGACTTGCGGAGCTGTTCAAATTGAGCACCTAGCATCCGTACTTGCCGATTGGAGTCAATAATTTCGGCAAGAAATTCGGCAGGCATGGTGCTTGGTACTGATGCAGAAGCCCCACCCTTTTCGGTAGAGGAGGGTTTTGGGGAGGGAAAAATCTTCGGTGAGGGAGATCTCTTTGGTGATGATCTCTTCGGCGAAGGTTGTGGGGAAGGGGACTTCATCGGCGAGGAAGTGGGAGAGAAGAGTCGTCGATACATTTCCTGGGATGAAACCCCAGTTTGTGCAATATCATCGGGATTGACCCCGGGTGATAGGCTGTGTGGTGAGGAAGCAGAACGTCGGTCCGGAGAGAAGACCAACTCATCTTCAACCTCCACATGAAAAGGAGGAGAAGGAATATGTGGGGACTCCTTTTGTACATCCAAATCTTGTTGAGAAGGTTTGGAGGAGGTGGGAGAGGGTTTAACAGATCCCCGTGGCCCTAGAGGGGAAATTTCAACATCTACCGATTGTTGAGAATCATTAGATGGAGAGTGAGGCTCGGCCGAAGGTTTCCTAAGTTTCTTAGAACGAGACTTAGGAGGGGATTTAGAGCTCCGCCGCTTAACAGAAATAGAAGGAGATATGACTGGGGTAGCCACCGAAGGATTCGTCGGTGGCATAGTATGAGAGCAAGTGCGACGTTGCCGGTAGCCTTTTTCTTTTTAATAGCTACCGACTTAGCTCGGGAAGGTTTTGGGGGAGAAGGTACCACCGATTTGGATGGCTTGGGAGAAGATGAAGGCCTTTCGGATTCACCTTCGGCAAGCGTTCCCCAAATCGGATTGGGAGAAGAGATAAAGGGAAGCATACCTGAGGTGAGCGGAGAGTCAGTAGGCTTGATAGGCTTAAAGATCGTTTGCTTGCTAATTTGAGAAATGGGCAAGTCAAACTTGATCCTTGGCTCAGGGAGAGCAGCATCAGCACTTAGTTGTGCAGAAAACTTGTGGTTGATGATGAGAGAGATGAAGCGAGGAAGAGCCACATTGTGAGTCCTGGGAGGAGAGATTGCGGTGATCAAAGAGTCGAAGAATACCTGAGCAAAGTCGATCCTCCTCATAAAAATAAGGGCATGAGCAAGACGAGTGATAGCCGCCGGAGATTGATCCCATCCCGAAGTTTTGTGGGAAAGACAGTAAAGGAGGTGAGAAAAGAAGTAGTTCCATAGGGCACCCATATTCTTTCGAAGGAGAGTGTCGGACCCCTTGGTTTTGCCTTCGTGCACATACTGTAGAGCGGCAACAACTTCATCATGCTCTTGATGAGTAGATAATGGAGCATAAACATTAAACTCTGGTATTTGTAGAACCGAGCGAATATCATCCACCCCAAAAGAGAGGTCGGGGTGCTCTTCAGAGGATAGAACGGAAGCAGACACCTGGTGAGTAGTAGAGTCATACTTACAGGTCAACCAAAAGTTACCAAGGAGCATTTTGCTCATCTTGGTGGAGGAAGTAAGAGCATGGCATATTGGAGATCTTTGGAGAAAGATGGAGACTTGGTTGAACTCTGGGTGATCAGCATCCGCAGAGAGACGAGCAACTTGATTGCAAACAGGGAAAGTGAGAGATTCACGAGTGAGAGGAGTAGCCTTGGAAGCCTTAGTCGATTTTGAGGATGGCATGGATGAAGAAAAAAAATTGCAGGTCGAGTGTGTCTAGTTGAAGAAGATGAGAGAACAGAGAAGAAATAAAAAGGAAAAGAGAAGAAGTATTTATAGGTATGAGAAGGAAGAGGGAAAGATGAGAATTCAAAAAGGCAAAAAAAAAATGTAATGATGGTACTACTCAAACGTGCGTTATTGAGAAGTGGAGAGGCCGAAAAACGGCTAAGTGTCAGGTCGTGGGCATCCCATCAACTGACGCACGAACCCTGTAGTGCCACGTGGCATAAACCCATAGGGTAAAAGGAAGTTGCCGAAGATATTCGGTAAGATATTAGTGGATAAGTATGATACATCATACACTATACCGAAAAGAGAGAGAGATGCCGAAAAATGTGAGAAATTTCGGTAAGAAGTATTCGGTATATAGAGATACCGAATTGAGAAAGAGATATTTCGGCGAGAAGGGTTCGGTATATAGAGATACTGAATAGAGAAGGATGTGAGCGTTCGGTAACAGGGATAGAGAAGTACCGAAGTATGAGAGATACTTCGGTAGAAAGAGTTACCGAAATGCTTAAGGAATTTTCGGTATGAAGTAGTAACCGAATGTAATAGTTACTTCGGTATGAAGAGAAAATGTGCCGAAAGGTAATCGTCGGTAAGGAGGTACCGTCAAATTTTTTTTTTTTTTTAAGACAAATTTAACATACCTAAGGATCCCACAAGGAAGTTAAAACGTGTCTCATCCAGTGGTTTTGTAAAAAGGTCTGCAAGTTGAAGATCTGTAGGAATGAAATGAAGTTCAATATCACCTTTAGAGATATGATCCCTTATAAAGTGATACCGAATATCAATGTGTTTAGATCTAGAATGCAGCACTGGATTGTTGGCAATGGCTATGGCACTAGAATTGTCACATAGAATCGGTACATGAGAATAAACTTTGGCATAATCTTGTAGTTGATTCTTCATCCACAAGATTTGGGCACAGCAACTTCCAGCTGCAACATATTCGGCTTCGGCAGTGGAGGTAGATACCGAATTTTGCTTCTTGCTGGACCAACTGACTAAGTTTCCTCCTAGTAATTGACAGCTGCCAGTTGTACTTTTTCTGTCAACTTTAGACCCTGCAAAGTCAGAATCTGAATAGCCAATTAGATCAAAACCTGAGTCCTTGGGATACCAAAGACCCAGATTCATGGTACCTTTAAGGTACCGAAAAATACGTTTCACAGCCGCCAAGTGAGATTCCTTGGGATTGGCTTGATAACGTACACACAGACACGTAGCATACATGATGTCAGGTCTACTAGCAGTAAGATAAAGAAGAGACCCTATCATTCCTCTATAATTCGTGATATCTACCGACTTGCCGGTGGAATCTGCATGAATTTTTAGAGGTGGTGCCATTGGAGTTTTCATGGGAGAACAATTTTCAAAATCAAACTTTTTCAAAAGATCACGAATATATTTATTCTAACAAATGAAAATACCTTCAGAGGATTGTTTAATTTGAAAACCAAGAAAGAAAGTAAGTTCACCCATCATACTCATCTCATATTTACTTTTCATGAGAGAGGCAAACTCTTGACAAAGATTTTCATCAGTGGCACCGAAAATGATATCATCCACATATATTTGAACAAGAATGATATTACCGTTTGTTTTCTTGAGAAAAAGAGTATTATCAATTTTACCTCTGGTATAACGGTTGGAAAGAAGAAAATCAGACAAGGTGTCATACCAAGCACGAGGAGCTTGTTTCAGACCATAGAGAGCTTTGTCACGTCTGAACACATGGTACGGATGAGCTGAATCTTCAAAGCCAGGTGGTTGTTTCACATAGACTTCTTCAGCAAGTTCTCCATTGAGAAATGCACTCTTAACATCCATTTGAAAGACCCGGAAGTTTTTGTGAGCAACATGGGCAAGAAAGATTCTTATTGCCTCAAGTCTAGCAACAGGAGCAAAGGTTTCATCATAATCGATACCTTCCTCCTGCCTATATCCTTGAGCAACAAGCCTGGCTTTATTCCGGATTACAGTACCGACTTCGTCCATTTTGTTTCGGAAAACCCACTTAGTACCTATAATGGTTTTACCGAAAGGTCTTGGCACAAGTCTCCAGACTTTGTTTCTCTCAAATTGAGACAACTCTTCTTGCATGGCAGTGACCCAACAAGAATTTGCTAGAGCTTCTTCAATTTTCTTGGGTTCGATGACGGATAGAAAATTCACATAGAGACAGATGTTTCCAATACCTCTTCTAGTTTGGACACCTGCTAGCTGATCTCCTATAATTTGATTTATCAGATGATCTTTGGTCCATTTTAAAGCTGAGGGAAGAGGTGCAGGAACTGTGTTTGGAAAGAATAAAGGTGAAGGATCGGTAGGATGAATATGATGAAGAGGAGAAGTATGTATGGTGGTTTCGGTAGGAGCTATGGATTCGGTAGTAGCTGTGAGTTCGGTAGGAGTTGTGGGTTCGGCAGTTGATAAAGGTTCTGTTGAATCATGATGGAGAAAAGTAGAGGATACAGAAAATGGGACATATGGAGGTCCTGAAGATAGAATATTTGGAGACTCTTCTCCAACACAGGAAATAATCCATTCATGAAGTTCAGTGTCATCACAAGATAGAGAGGATGTCTTGTGATCATCAAACTTCACATGTATTGACTCATCAATACATTTTCTTCTTAGATTGTATACTCTGTAGGCTTTAGAGGAGAGAGAATAACCCACAAAGATACCTTCATCAGCTTTGGGATCAAATTTCCCAAGTTGCTCTCGATCATTCAAGATAAAGCAAAGGCAGCCGAAAACATGAAGAAAACCAATGTTTGGTTTTCGGCCATAGAAGACTTCATAGGAAGTCTTGTTGTGCCTTTTCACAATGATAGATCGATTTTGAGTGAAACATGCTGTATTGACAGCTTCAGCCCAAAAATAGGTTGGAAGATTTGATTCACTTAGCATGGATCTTGCAGCTTCACAAAGCGTACGATTCTTTCTTTCCACAACACCGTTTTGTTGTGGAGATCTTACTGCTGCAAAGTTTTGAGAAATACCTTTGTTACAAAGAAAGGCATTTAAAGTAGCATTTCTGAATTCGGTTCCATTGTCACTTCTGATAGATCTGACTAATTGACCGTTGAGAACTTCAGATTTCTTGATAAAGTTGATGATTTCTTCAGGTGTATCACTTTTGTACCTGAGAAAGAATACCCATGTGTAACGTGTGTATTCATCAATAATTACAAGAATGTACCTTTTTCGACCTAGACTAGGTGTGCTGACAGGTCCACAAAGATCCATATGCAGCATCTGTAGAGGAGTAGAAATAGAGAAACACTGTTTTGTTTTGAAAGAAGATTTTGTCAGTTTGTCTTTCTCGCAAGATGCACAAAGCTTTTCTTTTGAGAAAGAAATTTTTGGCAAGCCAACAACAAGCTCTTTGATGGAGAGAGCATTTATCGTCTTGAAGTTGAGATGAGAAAGACGTTTATGCCAGAGCCAGTTTTTCTTTTCAGAGTCTTCAGAAATGAAGCAGATGCTTTCCTTTTCAGATGATTTGTCACCCATATTGATGACGTACACATTATCCTTTCTAAAACCAGACAGGGTTGTGTGAAACTGTTTATCAGTGATGAGACAATCAATTTCTCTGAAAATTACATAGAAACCTAAATCACATAGCTGACTAATGCTTAAAAGATTATGCATCAGTCCCTCCACATAGGCAACTTTGTTAAAAGTAATGGAACCGTTAGAAAGAGTTCCATAACCTTTAGTGGAACCGCGAGAGTTATCACCAAAAGTTACAGTTGGTCCCTTTTCTTTCACAAAGTTTAGAAGAAGAGATTTGTTCCCAGTCATATGTCGTGAGCATCCGCTATCAAGATACCATGTTTGATGATGCTCATAGACCTGAGAAGATGAAGAAGAGCATTCAGCAGTGAAGTTCATCCTAGAGCAGGAGTCTTTGGATTCTTCATCGAGTTTGGCCATAAGACATTTACTCGACACTTCTTTCTCACTATCGGAAGTGGGTTCGTCTACCCAGTCTAGAGTTTCTGCCATCAAACCTTTGCCTTTTTGTTGAGAGTTGAAATTTCTTTCTTTCTCTCTTTTGTACTTGGCTTTGTATTTGTCGGATTTTTCGGAAAGCTCTTTGAAGGAAGAAGATGGAGAAGGTTTTCTGGGATGCGATCTACCTGTAGAATTAGATCGAAGATGTCTTCTTTTAGAAGAGTTAGAAGAATTAGATTTGGAAATCCTAGAAGGATTGCTTCTGCATTCAGATGCAAAGTGGCCTTTCTTACCACATGCATAGCAATCCTCCTTTGATTTGTTCAAGGAGTTTTTAGAAGAAGAAAAAATTCTGTTTCTTTGAAATTTATTAGAAGAGTTCTTTCGAAATTTAGAGAAATTTGCAAGCAAACCCATTTCCTTTGAAGTTGTGTTTGTTCGTAATTAAGAAACATACCATAGAGAGAAGTGAGAGGAAGACTTTCCAAGTCCCTGGAAGTCTTAATGCAAGTGGAAAGGGTATTCCAGAAATCTGGAAGACCATCCATGAATTTGCAAATGATTTCCTCATTGTCATAAAGTTTTTCAACAAGTTTTAACTCATTTAACAGACTGTTGAAACGGTTGTAATAAGAGGGAAAAGATTCTCCTTTTTCATGAGAGAAAAATTTGTATCTACGTACTAGAGAGATCTTTTTAGATTTCTTTACTTCACTTGTACCTTCGTACAAAACACATAGAGTTGACCACATATCTTTTGCCGTTTTAAGATTGACAAGAGATTGGTAAACTTCATCAGGAAGGGATTGAGCAATGATGGTTCGCACTTTGGAGTCAAGTCCAATAATGCGCCTATCCTCATCATTGTATTCTTTGGTCGTTTTTAAGACATATCGACCAGTTGCAGAAGTTCTTTCCTCCTCAGATGAGTCATCGGAAACTTGAAAGAGATTGTCCTTTTTCTTTTCTTTATCCTTAGGAGTTTTGACAAATTTATCCCATACTTTTGGGATAAGAGGACCGTCATTAAGGATGGTAAGATACCGACTGTCAGCTCCTTCAAAGAAGAGCATCATCCTACTTTTCCATAAGGAAAAGTTGTTCGAGTTGAACTTAGGAGGTTTAACAGTAGATCCATTTTCAGAGTAAAATGAATTTTGAGAAGAAGACTCAGGTTTTGTAGAAGGAGAAGTCATTACGGATCTAGTTTATTAGATTAAACCAACCGCTCTGATACCATTTGTTAGTCCCAAAGAAGTAAACAAGTATTGTAGAAGGGGGGGTTGAATACAATAACACAAAATTACTTAATTTTAATTCTTTTATTGATAAGGAATATCAAGAATTACACAAAGAGAAAATAAAGATTGTTGCGGAAAAAGAATAGTTAAAGACTACTCTAAACAATCTAACACATTGAAGATATTAAGAACACAAAGACTTAAATCTTAAGAAAGTAAAAGACAACTATCAACCTGCTTAAAATCTTTTGAATGCCAAAGCTGGAGATGAAAGCGTGAGTAGCAAGGTGCTACATCCATCATTTATATACTATCCAATGTAATGAGTGCAAAGGACAAGTAGGAGTAAAGGCTTTGGTGGTTGAGAGGTTGACAATAAATTATAAGATATTTGATGTGACTTGTCACAATACAAAAGGTAACTTTTGTACTATGAAAGTACAATATCTAAATAAAATATTCTTGGGAAAATCTTTTTGAGATCTATTAAAAAATAAACATCTAATCAAATTAAGACTAAATGTAAATCTTCTAAAGGAAGAGAGAAGCTTCCATTCCCATTGTTAGAAGATCATTGGGAAAGAGGAAGTATGTCAAATCATGAGGATTTAACATAAAGGTTCGTACTAGATAAAGAAGCAATATGTACGAGGAGAATGCCGAATAAAGAGTTTGGCAGATGAGGGTTGTGCTGAACATACCGAATAGGAAATCGGCATGTAGAAAGGACATACCGAATAGGAAATCGGCATGTGGAAAGAACATACCGAATAGGAAATCGGTATGTGGAAAGAACATACCGAATAGGAAATCGGCATGTGGAAAGACTGCCGAATAAGAATCGGCAAAGAGGATGATCTGCCGAATAGAATTCGGCAGGTCAGGCTTAGTTCACTTTGAGGTCCATCTCAATCCGCATTGTAGACTTCCTTCATGTTGGATTTGATTTATCTTCGACTCATCGATCTGTTAAACTAACTAAGCTATTACAAAGAACCATAGAACAAAATACAAGGTTCAATCATCAATAAAGACTAAGGAGAGGTTATCTTTAAATCTTAGATGACCCAACAATTTCTTTTTTAATTTGTAGTTTTATCTGTTATGTAGGTTGCAAGTTACATTTTTTAAGTAATAAGGATGTATTCAACAGGTTATCAAAAGTCCAAGGATTTATTTAACGGGTTTTGAAATGTCCAATGACTTATTTGTTCGAAAAAATTGTCTAGGGACTTAATCACTCCAAACCCTAAAGTCCGTTGGGTTTTTTGAACTTTTCCCTTGTTTTAATCATATTATTAAATATGTAATTGGTTATTTTTTCTAGATATCATTAAAATATATAAGATAACCATTGAATTCTAACAAAATACTTATTTTTTTATATAAAAAACATTATATTATTAAGCATAAATTAAACAAATTTATAAAAAAAAACATTATCACTTTCTCAAAACCATCCAAAATCGTACTGTAAATCGACAAAAAAAACAAAAAAAATGAAACCTTAAAATCGTGATGTATTTCGCTGCATTGCGTGAGTACGCTTCTAGTTTATTGAAAAAAAAACTATGTTTGGTAAGACATAAAACATCTTATACTTTTTTTAAAAGGTATAAATTCCAATAACTGTTCTACATTTATTTTTTCAATCATGCCCTAATATTTTTGCAGTTTATTTTCCAATATTGTGTTATTTCATTAATTGTCATGTAGTTTCAACTAATTTTTACAAAAAACATAACATCTTATAAGTTTTTTTTAAACAATATAAATTCCAAAAACTGTTCTACATTTATTTTTTTCCAATCATGCCCTAATATTTTTGCAGTTTATTTTCCAATGTATAAGTTAGTTCATTTATATTGTCATATAGTTTATCAACTAATTTTTACAAAACATAACTAGTTAATTAAATAACTGCTAGTTTATTACGATACAAGTAGTTTCCAGAACAGAATTAGGGGAAAACCTACGCTAAAAAATGTGGTTCCATATGAAATCACTAAAATGATGGAGCTTGATGTAAATCTCTTTGATCCGTAAAATGTGCAACTATAAATTTTTCTGGGTGAAATTTTAAATATTAAAACTTCATATGCTTATATGAAAAACTATGAAATAAAACATTAGGTATTTGTTGCATTTATTTAGTTATACCACTATGAAATACTCTAAATCCACCAGTTTAAACAGAGACGGTCCAATCTTTTTGTAAACCATGTTACACCCATACTAAAACTATAGATCATTTGAAATTAACAATAAAAAATATAAAATATAAAATCTCATATCATAATTACAAATCTAATGAATTAAACCAACAAAAATGTTTAGACAAAGTGAGAATAATACCAAAGAGTGGTTTTTGTTATGATTGGTAAATTATGAAATTAAATACTCACTTTTGATTTTGAAAGAAATCATACAAGTTTTCATTAAGCTAGGTTAATAGGTTGAGCTATACAAATCTAGGCCCAAACTCAAGTAAAATTATCCCCATAAATTTTAGGGAAATTGCCTCAAATAGCCACATTACATTGACATATTGGTCTCCTAGCCATTTCTCTCCATGATTTACCAAAATAGACCTAGGTCCGCAATGGCGTACCTAGGTCCGCAATGCAGGTTCTCTACCAATCCTCTACTTGCAGGTCCTCTATCTGCAGGTCCTCTACGTCCTCTACCTGCAGGTCCTCTACCATGCAGGTCCTCTACCGTTGCGGACCTGTCTTGAACTGACCCGATTGCGGATCTAGCTCGAAACGTGCCTTTTTTGTCGTTTTGTGGCAGGTAGCGGACCTGTAGGTCCGCAATGGCGGACCTAGGTCTATTTTCGTCAAATTGAAAGAGAAATGGCTAGGAGACCAATATTCGTGTGTAATGTGGCTCTTTGAGCCAATTTCCCTAAATTTTAGTACATTGTTCAAAAACCAACATATAAGATGAGAGAGTATCTCCAACAACTTCTTTAAAAATGGAGGAGTAAAAAGCAAAAATCTCATTAGAAAAACATCTTCATCTCCAAGAGGTTATTCATTTTAAATATTATACAATTAATTATATTATTAAAATATTCAATACAACTCATAAAATATTAATTATCTATCTTAAACATTCAATTTAAAACAATTTCATCGAATGAATTAACTTCCCTCTCACACATAATCATTTTTGGACATATCTTTAAATTTGGAGATTTTCATCATTTTTCTCGGAGAAGATTTTGGAGAATCCGATGGGAAAAAATCTCCAAAATGTTCATTTTAGAGAAATAGTTTAAACTCTAATAAACAAGTCATAAATAATCTCAATCCACAAAGATTTAACCCATAATTACATGCCATTTTATGAACAAATTCAGTTTTAAGATACATCTAACATTTCTAACAAAACCCATAAACCAAATCTGCTGGTCAACAAACAATCAAGACACCAGATTTATAGTTCAAATCTGTGGAGTTATGTCAATGGGGGGCCTCTCTTCCAGTTATCCAAGTTTCTTGACCATTCATTTACACTTTCCTTAAATCCCATTCATTCATAATTTCATATCAACAAAACTCACCCCCATTTCCCTCACTAGACAACAAATCTCTGTAACCAACACACATGTACCCACTGACTGATTGCTACCCTTTCGAAAGCCGTACAGTGGTGGGGATTTTTTTCCACTCTTCTCCTTGTTTTCCCCATAATAATCGCTGCGTTTTCCATGTTTATTAGTGTGGTTATGGCTGCCGATTCGTTAATCACACACCATTAATGAATGGATTACGAGAAGATAAACAAGAACCCACCACAGGTATGTGTGTGTGTGTGTTTATTTATTTAACTTTCAAGCATTTCATTAGCTATTGATGTAATTCTTTTTTTTTATACCCTTTTCCCCAATCTATCAAAACCCCTATCGTTTTCATTTGTGTATGTTTTTTTGATTGATTTCACCTTATTGTTGATCTGTCAGATCTGTAAACATTATCCCGTTTGTTACAAGTTATTTAATCGAGTTGGGATATCGCTTTCTTTTTATATCTCACTTCTAACAATCCAATCTTGGATTAAAGTTGAAGTGACCCATGTGTTGAAATACGTGGTTTTTGATTTGGGTTTGTTTGGTTTGTTTTTGATAAATCTTGGCGGCAGGGAAGTGGTGGTGGAGGAGGGTTGTCGCCGGCGAAATTGAGGAGTATGTTGAAGAAAAAGAAGAAGCAAGGAAGGGAAGATGAGGTTGAGTTTGAGTCTACTACTTTCTCTTTGGGATCTCAAGTTTCTGAGATTGATCACTCTGGTATTTCTTATTTCATTGTTTTTACTTTTTAAGAATGATTTTGTGAACCAATTGGGTTGAGTTTACTTCTTTTTAATGGAAAAAAGTTGTTGATTTTGACACTTTGTTTGATGATGGCTTCATAAGATATACTTTTTTGACTACCATGATTGATTAAAGACTTAAAAAATGCTTTAAACCCATATAATATAACATCAAGAGAAACTTTATATAGATGGAACTTATTGTATTTTTAGGTGGAATTTATGAAGATTTCATATAAAACTCTTTTATTTTATTGGTTGTTTTCTTGATCGTTGCGTACAAAAATTGTTTTTTTTTTTGTAACGCTGGCATATGTAACTTAGGTGATTCTTTAGAGAATTACAGAGATGTTGATGTTGTAAGCGTTCTTCCTGAACGTGTGACATCAGCTACGGCTGATACGTTGGTACTTGGAGCTGATAACGACTATAGATCAAAGGATCACCTGTCGTTCAATTCAAGAATTGGGTCCCAAGATGACGGTTATCTGGACTATGAAAGTGGGATCGATAAGGTGAGTGCATCGCCCTTTGAGTTTCAGAAGGCTGAACGGGCCTCACATAGGAAGCCAATGGCTCCATTCTCTAAACCGGCACCATCTAAATGGGACGATGCCCAGAAGTGGATAGCTAGTCCCACATCAAACCGTCCAAAAAACGAGCAATCTTTGAAGAAAAATAGTCAATTCGGTCATGGAAACCGGCAACCGATCACTAAGATGGTGGTTGAAGTTCCTGATCAGAGATTAGTCCATTATGAAGAGCCTGATACCAAACAGATTGATTTGAGCCACTCTAAGGACAATGAAGGGCAGTATGTGATTTGGGGGAGTGATTCTATTCATTCCACAATGGCTGATTCGTATAGCAAGTCGGTTCTGATGATTGAAGATTGTGTTGGTGACTCAGCAAGTAAGACCTTTGTCATTTTGTTTGGGGAAGTTCAAATGAGAACCATAAATATTTGGAAAACATGGAAACCAACTATTTCATGCATTATTCATAATGAATATACCAACTATTCATCATGAATATCATATATTTTCATTATGCTTGGTGGTGGTGTAACACAAACCGTGGCTTAAATTGTTTCTTATTTCATGTATTATTCATGATGAATAACCCTGAAAATCTATTATTGATTATGAATATCATGCATTTTTACCACGTATTTTCGTTATGCTTGGTGTTGTTGTAACACAAACGGTGGTTTAAATCATTGCTTACTCCTCCTCTGCAGTTAATTTGAGTCGCCATGATTCTTCTCTATCCATCCAGAACGCGACATTTGTCCCTCCTCCTTCGGCAGCTAGATCAGTATCAATGAGAGATATGGGCACGGAAATGACTCCTATTGCGAGTCAAGAACCTTCTAGAACTGGAACTCCTGTAAGGGCCACAACACCTAGCCGGAGTCCAAGTTCTTCTAGGCCAGAAACTCCACAAAGAACCTCTCAGGTTTCATCAACCGCCCATCCTCCAAATCTACGGTTGGAATCTGGTAGCAAAGAGTTGTCCGAAAAGGAGTTGCAGCTAAAAACTAGAAGAGAGATACAGGCTCTTGGAACTCAGTTGGGTAAGATGAATATTGCTGCATGGGCTAGCAAGGAAGAGGAAGACAAAGATGCGTCTTCTTCGCTGAAAATTTTAGGAGCCGAAAAACAGGCGAAAAGTGCTGTCGAGATACGTGCAGCAGCTTGGGAGGATGCCGAGAAAGCCAAGTATATGGCTAGGTAATATATTTAGTCCATGCTTTCATTCTTCGTTCTTTTGGAACACATAGGAGGAGAAAAAGTTGTCTTTTAGGGTGCGTTTGTACACAAGGACCAGAAAAAAAGATTGTTGTCCTCCCACGTTTGGTGTGCGACTTTTAGACTAGAACATGACGGGATTGAGTGGGACAAAAATGTGTTTTTTTTTGTCTCACCGTAATGGGTGAACAAAAATCAGGGATATGATACAAGATTGGTAAATTACTAAACTACCCAATGTCAAATTAAAACCTTAAAACCTTCCACGATTCTTTCACCCTCCTATATCCAAGGTTCTAAATGGCGTGAGGCGTGGCGTGGCGAAGCCTTAGGAGCCACGACGAGGCCGTTGCGTTTTTCAAGGTGTGACTTATGATTGCAAATCTCTATATCATATATGATATTATTTATATATAGATATATGTTTTCTAGTGTTACTTAATGAGTCAATGATATTAAACAATTTAAATTAGGTTATATTTTAAAAACTAACAATTAAGACATTAGAAAGATAAGAAAAATCAAATATCGCATTACAAAAACCGTGCATTAGGCCATGGCGTGCCATAGACTTAACGTGGTGTCGGACACAAGCCTTGAGCCAAGGTGCGCCACACGGCTGTTGCAGGGAGCCTTTTAGAACACTGCTCCTACCTCACTCTCGCCCATCCACTGAGGTCGATGCAGGTGCACCAAGGTACCTCAATTTGCAAGGTTCATTAGGGAATTCTTTTTATGTAGTGTTTCCTGTGTACTTTATAACATATTTCATAAACAAGAGCCTATTTTTTCAGTCTTTTGATACAAGCTAGAACCAACGAAATGATTCGTGCTATCTGTGGCTTGTGTTGGGAGTGCCTATAATTTACTAATACGATGTGATGAGGGATGCATGATTTTTATGTGTTTTGTGCACTAGAATAATATGTTGATAACTAGGTATAAGTGTCGTGATAACCAAAAGTCATTTATGTTGTAAAAAATTTGAAACATATGACGGTGATAACTTATTGGCGAGTGTAGATGGTAACAAAGGAAACACACGAACAAGTTAAGCATTGGCTTTGGTTACTTTATTCAAATTGTAGTGCATATTGATTATATGATATGTTGGATCAGGTTCAAACGTGAAGAGTTAAAGATAGAGGCATGGGAAAACCATCAAAAAGCAAAAACGGAAGCTGAGATGAGGAGAATTGAGGTATGTGACCGTTTAATCATTTTGGTTTATGTATCAACTTTTCGTTCTACAATTTGCTTGGAAATTGCAACGACATCCTTGTTTCCACATGTATATATATATATATATATATGGGTTGGTTCAAATAAGAACGATAAATATTATGATAAGGTAAGAAAGGAAGGTTAAGGGAAGATTCAGATATGAATAATTGATTCATTGAAAAAATCCAAAAAAATCTATTTGAAGATGCATGTGTGAACCGATATTACAGATTATTCATATGAGTTCACATATGTGTCTTCAAATGGATTTTTTCAATGATTCGCATATGAACCTTCCTTCTTACCTTCTCATGATATTTAGCCTTCTTATTTGAACCTCCTGCCATAAACATATATATATATATATATGTGTGTGTGTATGTGTGTGTGTATAGGCGAAAGATCGTGTGAGAAGTTGAGGTTAACATGAGAAGTGGATCTAAATCGTTGATCACTTTTAATCCCATGCCCTTCCATGAATTGCGCCTTAGAAGGGAATTGATTCGGTGCATATCGGTGCATCTCATACTAATGTGCGTTCATTTCTCATCCAACTATTGATAACACTTCTCATGCTTCTCACATTAACTTCAACTTTTCATCGGAACCCAACCCTATATATATATATATATATATTATGCACATACATACATACATACATGACTACATAACTTGGATTTTTTTCTTCTTGGGTAAATGAGATAACTAACATGGGAATCGTGGACCACTTCTGTTTATCTAAGTTCTTGTGCATTCATGTATATATGTATGTATATATATGTGTGCGTATCAAATCACTTGGGGACTATCTGTTAGCTACTTAATGAGACTCGCAACTTATTTGGTCAGCTATACATGACTGTTTGTTTGGTAGTGGCTTAATGATATAAAAAGCTTTATGCAAAAAGCCAAGTTTTTCCCGAACTTGCCCCTCCCAATTAAAATACACGCTCTTTCTATCTATTAATAAACCCTTCCAAACAAATTCTTTCCCATCTATACAGACAGATTAATCCACACATACAACTTTATCCATAGAGGACTTAATGGAATACCAACCCGGTTATAGTTGTCAATAGAGAGCGGCCATTGAACATATTGATACTTCTATTTGTTGACGCTTCTTTATAACCGTGAAAATTTCTCGGGATTTTATTCTTTGGAGATGGCTAGTTTTCATATTTACATACCCAATTTGATGCGCCTTTTCATTGCATCTTATTCGAGTTTATAAGCTTCTGGGCTCTTATTTAACTTATAATAAAGGGACCCTCAAAAAGTACTTACTCTTGAAAGAACAAGACAATATTGAGTGATAACAAGAAAAAACACGCCAAAATATTGAAAGTATAGAAGAATGCCTAAAGTAATAACCATGGGTATTTCCAGAAACAACCTCTATCTCTTGACACAAGTGTAAGGTTTGCGTGCATCTTACCCCTCCTAGACACCAACTTCAATACTAATCGATATATTCAAGTCAACTCAAAGGCTAATTGTACAATAGCACGATACTCAAAATCAGCACAAGAGAGAATAAACCATACATAGGGGGTGCGTGGTTGGGGGAAATAGGGGGCGAGGAATGGAAACCATTAATGGTGTCTGGTTTGATGCAATAGGATGGGCCGTTACCAGATACTTGGTAACGAAGCATTCCTTAACAAATTGAGGAGGAATGAAACTCATTCCCATTTTCATTACTAACATGAACCAAGCGCCCCCTTAACTTCAATGCTCAAGGAAGCCCTAAAAAACAAACCCGGGAATCCTGCTTGAGGCTATACATGAACCACCTCTATGATTCAAAGATTAAAACATTTCAATCATTTTTCGATCCCATGAATTTCCTATGAAGTCAACATACTAGCTTTAAGGTCAAGAAAGCCTGGTCAAACCAAAAAAGTCAACCAGTTCAGCCAAGAAAAAGTCAAACTAACATCAAGTAGACAAACATCTAAGTTGAGGTAAAGGAACTTCCGAAATCTCTAGATGCATATTGATAAAATCATGACATAATAGCAAGTAGATGTACAACAAATGAGAGGTGGAGCACATTGATGTGAGAATATGTAGAACCCCATCAGATTAGGGGTGCTCACGGTCCGGTTTGGACGGTTTGGCGGCAAGTGACCAAATCGGTCACACTGGACCACAAAAAGACGGTTTGGTCTGACTGGTTGGTTTGGGCTTCTTATGGGCTTTAAGCTAAAAAAACATAACATCTATATTCAAAATGAAATTAATATCAATATAACTTTATTAAAAAATAGTATGCCGAATTATAAAATAAACTTCTATCTCTAAAAAATTAAAAAGAAAACATTGAGCAAGTTGAAAAAAAAGTTAAAACAAGTCTACCAACTATTTGTTGGAATTTTAGACAAACATTGTGCAAGTACGATTTGGAATTTTGGATTTGATTTTGATGGATTTCAAAATTTTGCCAATTTAGATAACAAAGTCAATTGAGAAATGAAAACTAAAAACATAATGTCTTGAACAAACTTTTTTTTAATTGGGCCATAAAAGTGTAGCCTACAACATGACAACTAAATATAATTAATACATGTGTATTATTGGCTATCGGTTCGGTCCAAACCGCTCAATAAATGTTCAAACTGTAGACCAGACCCGGAAAGAGCGGTTTGGCCATCTTTCAGACAGGACGGGACCGCCAGACTGCTCAAACTGCAAAAAACGGTACGGTTTGACTTGGTTCGATCATCTTGAGTTGTCCAATGTTTTTTTTGAACATCCCTACTTTCTAATAGATCCCTTGAGGAGAGTAGGGAGGTTCCAATATATATTGAGGAGAAATGGTCCAATTGTAGTAGACGTGGTACTCCAACATGCCCTCCAACGAAGGGTAGACGGGCACAAAATATCCGAGTGTCAAGAGGGGGCTAGACGGGTACAAATTGCCCTAGAGCGTCAAGTCCCTAGAATGATAGACATCGACTCTGATACCATGTGAGAATATATGAAACCCCATCAATTACTCTCTCAAAGAGCCCTTGAGGAGAGACGGGATTTTCCAACATATATTGAGGAGAAAAGTTCCAATTCTAATCAATGTGGGACTCCAACACGCCTCCTTCAACGAAGGCTAGACGGACACAAATTGCCCAAGAGGGGTTTAGACGGGTATAGATTGCCCCAGAGTGTCAGGTTTCTTCTAGACCGATAGACATTGGCTTTGATACCATGTCAGAATATGTAATTAACACCCTGAACTTGCAGGTAGAGGTAGAACGAATGAGAGGTGGAGCGCACGATAGACTGATGAACAAACTCGCAGCTGCAAGACACAAGGCCGAAGAGAAGCGGGCTGCAGCAGAGGCAAAGAGAAACCGGCAGGCAGCAAGAGCAGAAGAACAAGCGGAGTATATTCGTAAGACTGGACAAATACCGTCTTCATTCACATGCTGTCGATGCTGCTGCTTTTAAAATCTATTTTGTTAGGATCTGATGGCTTCTTGTAATCAAAAACAACTTTTTTTTAAATTTTTTTTGGGAAGAAATGTTATACAGATGCCATCTTGTTTGTATGATTGGTTTCCTATTTACTGAAACTTGTTTCTTCGCTTGTTATATATCGAATCTGCAACTAATGGTCGGGTACAAAAGAAAGAGTAAAGACATTACAATGATCTTGGCTCGTTATTCTGAAGTTATATGTTCTTTCTGTATACATAGGACTCGAGACCACTCATACGTGTGCATGTATGTGTATATATATATACACACACGAATGTATCTATCTGTATGTATGTATCATGTATGACTCATTATCCCCAAGTTATACATTCTTTCTGGATACAAACGCACATAAAACTCGAGTAAACCCTCCGGGGTCCCTGAGGGTCACCCCTCACCATAGGTTTGCCTATATGTTAACTTAAGGCCCTGTGAGGTTAGTCGGTGCACACATGTAGACATGCTAATGAACCCGATCCGTTGGGGGAACTCGGTTAATCCATCCGAGGGGGGCTGGGAATCCCCAACTGTTTAAAGTCGGGGTTGGGGCTGAGTAATTCAGTCCCCAACCTGCTCACATACCACCTATTTTTACCCCGTGCCTCACTGACATACCCCTTATATGAAGGATATGAATATAATTCACCTTACCATAATTCTAATCCTTTTAATATTATATTTTTAATATTTTTTTATTAATTTAACTACCGTTAGTGCCATTCTTAAAAAAATTCTTTCATTCTCCTAATAAAATCACGATTTTATTATTAAAAAAAATTGATTTCGTTCTTAAAAATAATCGGATTGTGGATGAATCGATGATTGACCGGGGATAAACCTAACAAAAAGTGGAGAGGGGTTTGATTCCCCTTCTTCAACTCTCAGCCGAACTTTTACTTGGTTTTAAAAGAATTGATACTAAATGCCTTCCAAAATCAAAATAGCCACTGTCAAATATTTTAATAGTAGTAAAAACTTGCTACCACATAAAAGAAAAAGAAAGTGTGACGTCTTCTCTATCTTCTAATAAAGGTAAATTAGTAACATACTATAATTATTAATTAGTAGTATTTAGTTTTTCTAAGCAAACAATAAAATTTCAAGGAAAAAAACCTGGTTAACTAAAATATAGTTAATTATTTTAACTATATATATATATAGGGTTGAGTTCCGGTAAGAAGTTGAGTTAACGGTGAGAAGCGTGGAAAGTGGTTATTAACTGTTGGATGAGAAATAAACACACATTAGGATGAGATGCACCGAGATAATATATATATATAGGGTCCCCTTCTTTTGTTAACCCAAAATTTACTGTTAACTTGTTAACCACTTTATACCAATAGGATTGCAAAGAAGTTTTTGGTTTAATGATTTAGAGTAAGGGTATATTTGTAATTTGGAAATTTAAAATTTTCTAATATTACATTTTTTATTCCATCATGTTGAGATAAATATGGAGAGAGATTTTTTAGAGATTTTATTCTTTTAATTTTAAACCATTATAATGATCTGATTGATTTTATTTTATTTTTTCATTATATTCCATCGTCTTCTTCCTATAATATAGGAACAAATTTTTGTAAAACACATAAATCCACACTTGAACATGATTACATATATGAACCCAAAACCATAAACCCACCTTCTAAGATTTTCACGTATATGAACCAAAAACAATAAACTCACACTTGAACATTTTTCACATATATGAACAAAAAACATAAATCCATACTTAAAAAAGATTTCACATATATGAACATAAACCATAAACCCACTATTATAATATTGTCACATATATGAACAACAAACAATAAACCCAAAATTAATCATTTTTGAACATATATGAACCCAAAACCATAAACCCACTCTTATAATATTTTCACATATATGAACAAAAAACATAAACCACTCTTGTAAAAATTACACATAGATGAACAAAAACCGTAAACCCACTCTTATAAGATTGTCACGTATATGAACAAGAACAAAAATCCATTTTTATATATGCACATCATAAAGCTCATATACGCACACCAAAACCCAAACACTTAAGTGTTCATATATGAACGGTAACAAATTTACATCTCTAAAATTAAAACTCAAACTCTTAGGCTGGAGATGCAATATGTAAGGATAGAGACGACGAGTTTGCAGATGCGATGTGCTTTGACGGCGATAACCATGTTCGTCGAAACCCATATATCATTTTAGCCATGTGTGTTCGAAATCCAATCTTGTCTTAATGGTGATTACCCAAACGTCGGATATGACTGTGGAAACTCGTCTCGAGAACCAAACCTCAGACGTCTGATCTGTTTGTGGAGGTCGATGGTCGCAACACCCAAATCGGTGTTGGCGGAAGAAATGGACGCGGAGGCTACGAGATAGGTTAGATGGTATGAGTACCGTGAGGAAAAGGATGGTCGGAAAAGAAGATGGGGATAGCCGGAGATGGAGATACGATATATATGATTTGATTTCAGCGGAGATCTTGGTAGTGGTTGATCCGTCGGTGAGATCTTGGTAGCTGTCGGTGAAGGAAGAGAAAAAGCAGGAGAGAGCGGAGAGGGTGATGATGGTGGAAGAGAGGTGTTTGTTGAGGGTGGTGCAGTGGGCAGTGGCCGGAGTTGGTGAGCGAAGATGGTGCCTAGTATTTAGGAGGTTTGATACGTTTCCTAGTTTATCAATTAAAACACTTTTACCCTTTTACCCTTGTTCGTATATGAACATCCTTTTTGAACCGAAATGTTTTCCTTTTTTTAATTTAAAATTCTGTTTTAATAACAACCGTTTATTTTCAAGATTAAGGGTCCTGATTAGTTAACAAAGTTAACACAAAATTTTTGGTTAACAAAAGAATGACCCTCTCTCTCTCTCTCTCTCTCTATATATATATATATAATTGTGGTAAATATAATAATAAAATTATAAATTAGGTAAAATATTTATTGTTGGTTACGTTTACGTTTTGTTGTAAAAAAACTCAAATCTTTGAAATGGATGTAGATGTTGATATGGAAATATCCTGTAATTTGTTTTGAATTTTGAATAGCATATATGTAATTTGTTTAAGTTTAGAATAACATGTAAATTGTAGTTTGTTTGAATTTTAAAAGATGAAATTCTTAATTTATTATAATATTAAGTTGAGTCATGAAAAAAAAACAAATAATTAATTAATTTTTCAAGTGAAAAGAATACGTTTATATGACCCATAACCACATACTGGGTGATGATCATGTTGAAAGATGTGAGTTTCACTTATGTAGTTATGTTAAAATGAGTTTTGTTTGTTCGGGTACAATATTTATCGTTATCATTTTATATTAAAGTACGACATCAAATGGCCGAACCCCCTATCCTAAATTCCTAGCTCCGCCCCTGGAAGGGGGGATGAGGTATGTGAACGGGGCAGGGGTCGGGATCGTATTCCCTGTAAAAGCCAAATTTTAAATAATAAAAATAAATAAATAATATTGTATTAGCCTTTAATATTTTGTTAGAAATTAAAAATAAAGTGCCAAGTAGTTAAATAAATACACTATTTATATATAGCGATTGTCTCAAAAGAATATATATATATATATATACATATATGTACATACTTCTCTCTCTTTCTCTCTCTCTCTATATATATTGAAATAATAACAATATAGGGCCAAAGTGGTTGTCACTTGTTAATTAAGGGGTAAATATGCAAAGTTGTTAAAGTAGTATGATCAGAGGGGGGGTCTGTTGTACGTGTCAGAAAGTCCAGGGCGCAAAAGGTCATCTTCTTCAAAGATGAGGGGCCTGTCCCGCCAAAAGGATACCCCTGTTTGAGAAAACGACCCATCAGCGGAAAAACGCGATTCTGCCCTGATTTTCAACTAATACGCCAAAATTATTGGCATATAAATGTAAAGGACCGACTTAGGAGCATTTCAGTTCAAATCACTCGTTAAATGGTTGAGTCTTGAGAGAGAAATCGAAGTTTGAAGTTCAAAATCAAACTTCTCGGTTTTGTGCCGATTTTGGGTGAGTTTCTTAACCAAATCTTATGATTCTTATGTCTAAAGCTTCATTTTTAAGTATTTTATCAAACCTCAGTAGCCTCATATCTCGTATTTGCTTTTATATTGTTCGATTTTATGATTCAAAGTTTGTTGAGTTTTAGTTTTAAAAACAAATCTTTAAATGAGAAAATGCAATGTTTTAAAATCCGGGTCGACCCGGCCGGGTCAACCGGTTGAACCGGGAACCGGTCGAGGGACCGGGTCAACTAGGACCGGGTTTTTGGGGATTTTAGGACCGGATTGACCCGCCGGGTTTTTGAGAAAACCGGTTGAACCGGTGTGATTGACCCGTTGTTAACCCGTTTTCACCCGGTTCTAAATTGATTTTTCAATGTTAGCGGCTAGGGTTATAACTTACAGCGCCTTCAATCGACGACTCAAAGCATTCTGAGATTCAATCGACTCAGCTCCTTCAATCGACAGCTCCTTCAATCGTCGCTCATTCACTTCAATCGACGGCTCATTCAATCGGACAACCTTCATCGATTCCATATACTCAATCGACAGCTCCTTCATCGATTTCATATACTCAATCGACATGTATTAACAAATAATCCCTTCTTTGGAACTCTTCAATTGATTTGTAAATACTGTTGGTTTTGACTTCTAATAGATGCTTTGCTTAATGAATCTTGTTACCTGTGGCATGGATTTCTATTGATTTTGAGTGTGACAGGAAGAATTCATATGCTTGTGCTTCATTAAACATCTTCACGTTATAGGGTTCAATATGTACATACATATTAATTCTTTGTAAAAACATGATGTTGACTGGAAGATTAGAGTCATTACCTACGTTGATGGTAGTTTGTTAACCTCCTTATCAACTCAACATCTTTAAGTAGGAAGTAGAATAGTAATAAATGATATACAATCTTAACAATATGACTTACCCTGTTTTTGCCACACTTCACATTCTTTATCTAGTAATGTTAAATATTACATTTGATTTTAACTTTTTGGTATTGATTGTTGTGTGATCTGTTTTTCTTTTAATATCTCTGTTTTTAGTCAAAAGCTCGTTTTGGTGATATATGATGGTTCTTGTTACACATCAGCCATCTTTGCTCTTGCATGAGAGAGATGGGGAGAGAAGTGTGCTGAGAGAGAAGATCCTTTTTTACTTATCAAGAGGACATTGTGCTAAAAACAACAACTATCTTGGTTGTGCTAACAACAACCACGTTAACCCCAATCTTGATACATATGATTTAATTTCCCAAACTGGCACCAAATTTCTGAAATCTAGCTCTGCCCTGACCAACCCTTGTGGATGTTTGTGTACATGCTCCTAATTCATATGACATAACTACTACGACATCTCAATATTTGAAGTTCCAATACATATTTGTTGAGTTGCTTCATTCTTTGTCCTAGCAGTCTAAAGCTCATTGAAGTCTTTTTGACTTGGCTTCTCTAAGGTTTTCCTTCTTCTTGCATTTGTATATGTCAAAATATTGGTGGATTTTAACTATTGATCTTCCCTTTTCCTTGTTGAGATTTTAGATAGAGCTATTTCAAACTTTTTTTTTTGATTTTCTGATAAAATGTGAATCACCTAAACTGTTGCAAAATGAAAGCTAGCCTGCATGACTTATTGAGTTATTGGACAGTTCCATTGCTTAATAACATGATCACATGTTCATATAATTCTGGGTTGGCTGCGTTTACTATTTTATGTACAACCTTAGTGGTGATGGTAGTCACTTGTCAACAGAATCATACAAGATGTACATGTCCTTGGTGGTATGTTATTAACAAACATTACAAAGGACTTATTGAACAACTTTACTGTATGTACACTGGTAATTTTACTCACAGGTGCTCTATTCTCTGCACTAGTTCTTTATTGTTCTAATTGCCATAGGAATATTTTATGAGGATACTGCTTGAAATTCTTGAAACCGGGTCAACCACCCGGTTGAACCGTGACCCGGTCTCAACCGAAAACCCGGGTTTTAAAACATTGAGAAAATGAGACTCATTTCTTGATGAAAAATTATGTTTTTTATGTCAAAATGTTGGTAAAAATATTACCAAGAGTTGGTGCAAAAAGAATAAAGAAAAATGAACAAGAAACGAGTAATTTCGAGCTCCAAAATGATAAAAATCGTTTTTTCCAGAATATTATTTATTTATAATTTTTTTTAATAATAAAATAATAAAAAAACGGCAAAGTGCTGCAAGAAGGATTTGACCCCCTCTACTCTAAGCCAACAACACCTTAACCATTACTCTAAACATTTTTTTTATTTTTTTACATATATTGAACATTTATTTATGGGAAATTGGCTCAAATAGCCACATTACATTGACATATTGGTCTCCTAGCCATTTCTCTACCATATTGACGAAAATAGACCTAGGTCCGCAATGGCGGACCTGCAGGTCCGCTACCTCCAGAAAAAGACAAAAAAAATTGTCGGTCCAAGCCAGGTCCGCAACGGGTAGGTCCGCCACCCGACCCAGGTCCGCCATTTCGTCACGTGTCACGATCTCACTCAACGACAGCAGAGGTCGATGGCGGAGGTAGAGGACCTGCAGGTCCGCCATTGCGGACCTAGGTCTATTTTGGTAAATGTTGGAGAGAAGTGGCTAGGAGACCAATATGCCAATGTAATGTGGCTATTTGAGCCAATTTCCCATAGCTCGTAGTCGTAGATATTTAAGTTTCAGAAGTAAGCATTTCAACCCCTGGAGTTCTGGAAATCTAATTTCAGCTACTTTAACTTTCTAAAATTTTTAAAAAGTTTTCTTAGGGGGCGTTTGGTTCGCAGAATGTTTTTGGTTAGAATGGAATCTGTCAAAGGAATTTGACTTTGAAGGAATTGGAATGGAATGTTGTCAGGTTTGACCACCTGTTTGGTTGACAGAATTGGAATGGAATCTGTTAAATGAATTTGAATTTTTCTGTTTGGTTCACAGATTGTAGCTTCGGAATTGGAATTGAATTTTGGTAAATGACCAAAATACCCTTTTTGATTATTTTAATTTTTTAAACAAAAATTACTTTAATAAAATAGTCATTAAATAGTTTAATTTTAACTAGAGTTTTGGGGAGAGAGAGAGAGGATAGAGAGATAGACAGATAGAGAGAGAGATAGGAGAGAGACATGAGAGAGAGACATGAGAGAGAGGGAGAGAGAGAGAAAAAAGATAGAGAGAGAGAGAAAGAGAGAGAGGGGGAGAGGGAGAGAGACGGGAGTGAGAGAGAGACAGGAGAGAGAGTGAGAGAGGAGAAAGAGGGAGAGAGAGAAAGAGAGAGAGAGAAGAGAGAGAGGGAGAGGGAGAGAGAGAGAGAGAGGGAGGGGGGGAGGGAGAGAGAGGAGAAAGGGAGAGAGAGAGGGAGGGAGGGAGGGAGAGAGATATGAGTAGGGTTTAGTTTGGGGTAAAGGGTAATTTTGGAATTATCAAAATATGAGATTCCATTCCATTGAAATCCTTGGGTTTTATGATGGAATGTTCAAATCCTATATCTATGGAATTTAATGGAATTCAAAGATTCCATCAATTAAAAAACTTGAACCAAACAAGGGAATGAAATCTGGTCAAAGGAATTCAACATTCCAATTCCACCAGATTCCATCACATTCTGCGAACCAAACGCCCCTTAGACTTATAAAATGTAATGTTTGACTCCGTTTTTATTTGAGCTTACGAATTTACCAAATGACCTACAATTAGGAAAGCGATATTTTAGCAATACTTTACGTATTTGCTTTACAAAATTGTCGAAATGATTCTATGTCTTTGGAATTGATATCTACACTTTATTTTGAATATTATCCATAAGAAATTACCAAAATGACCTCATAATTAGGGAATCGGTATTTTAACAATACTTTGAGTATTTGCTTTATAAAATTACCGAAATGCCTCAACGCTTTGGGATTGGGGTAAAGGGTAATTTTGGAATTATCAAAATATGAGATTCCATTCCATTGAAATCCTTGGGTTTTATGATGGAATGTTCAAATCCTATATCTATGGAATTTAATGGAATTCAAAGATTCCATCAATTAAAAAACTTGAACCAAACAAGGGAATGAAATCTGGTCAAAGGAATTCAACATTCCAATTCCACCAGATTCCATCACATTCTGCGAACCAAACGCCCCTTAGACTTATAAAATGTAATGTTTGACTCCGTTTTTATTTGAGCTTACGAATTTACCAAATGACCTACAATTAGGAAAGCGATATTTTAGCAATACTTTACGTATTTGCTTTACAAAATTGTCGAAATGATTCTATGTCTTTGGAATTGATATCTACACTTTATTTTGAATATTATCCATAAGAAATTACCAAAATGACCTCATAATTAGGGAATCGGTATTTTAACAATACTTTGAGTATTTGCTTTATAAAATTACCGAAATGCCTCAACGCTTTGGGATTGGTCTTTAAAGTATATATTTTGAATATTCGACTTGTGAAAGGTGCCAAGAAGCTCGTAAATTAGGGGATCGGTTTAAGCTATACCTTTGGTATTCGATTTCTTAAATTTACCAAAATGCCCTAGACTTGGAAAAATTGGTATTCTAAATGCTATTTTGAATGTTTGATTATTCTGATTTGTAACCTTATGTCTTGGCCATTATTTATGTATGTGTGGCATGTTGTCACTATTAATCGTTTTTAAATTTTAAATGAGACGTCTTTGCCATAAAATATTATTTACGTTGCAAGCATTATTTTAACAATTTTGGTAAGTATTAATTTTTAAAGATAATGTACGTCTTTATAAAATATGTAAACGTCGATTAAATAATGATGTCGCATTTATAAACATATTTCAATAAAATAATTAAGTGAAACATGAGATATGATGTTATTGGGGGTTGACCAACAAAAATTGCAAAGAGTTAGTCGTGCTAAGATCGTAGTAATGATCAATTTAGTTACTATTACCTAAGGTACTTAGGTGTGGTATGGATTATCATGTAGGTTGCGGTTTTTGAGAAAACAACCTATTGAGCGCTAACGATACAAGGTGAGTACAATATGCGATTTTAATGGGATATATACATGATTATTACATAGTATTTTATCCATGATATTTGCATGATGTGTTTATATGCATATGATGATAACTTGATTGTATTGATGTATATAATATCCAAATATATGCATGATATGAAAGATGTTGATGATGATGAGAAAAGATGTTAATGACTTGATATTATTGATATGATATTCAATATGTATAATGTGAAAGATAATGATGATGCATATGTGCTTTATGTTGTCACTCGCATGAGATGTATATTGCATGCCATGGTGAGATTTGCATTAAGAGTGAATATTGCAAATAAATGGTATGCAACTAGTATGATTCGGCAAGGTTCGTCCAGGCCACCGTACGGGGTGGGTTAGACATGAAAGGAGGGCTCGCAATTCCAAGGTCTTGGAGTCCTCGTCCATAGAATACGCCACATACACAAAGAAAAGTGACGATCCGAGGCCACACTTGCAAGATAATAATTAAAACGTGCTAAAACACTATTATGTGTGCATGATGATATTTGCATTAATGAGTGAGCATTGCAAATAATGGTATGCAACTAGTATGATTCGGCAAGGTTTGTCCACCGTACGGGGTGGGTTGGACATGAAAGGAGGGCTCGCAATTCCAAGGTCTTGGAGTCCTCGTCCATAGAATACGCCACATACGCAAAGAAAAGGGATGAGCCGAGGCCTCACTTGCAAGATAATAATTAAAACACGCTAAAACACTTCTATGTCTGCATGTTATCATGAAACCATATTGTATTCACTAAGCTTTTAGCTTATACTATACATGTATATATCTCAGGTGCCGATTATCCTTAGACGATTCGAATGAAGAAAGAAGGGACTATATTTTGGATCATGCTAGTTTAGGTATTTTAATTAGCATTGATTATGTTAAGATATTTTACGCTTCCGCAATTATGTAATGGATGATGCTCAACATATTATATATGTCCGAAATTTTTAAGTTCGTATTTTTATTCAAAGCATAAGTTATTAAGATTTACGTCACGACACTCGATTAGAAATTGGGGCGTGACATTCCCTGCCTCATCCCCGTCTTGTTACCATCCCTACACACGAGTTGGCATATACAATCACAAATTCACGGTTATAAAAAAATTAACTTGACACACATAAGTTAGAGGTGATCGTGTACGCATTTGGGTCAAACACTGAAACTAAGGTTGTGCCCAAACTTACTATTTTTGTTCAATGCATGTAATATAACGAAACCAAATTCTTTTTTGCAGACTTGATAAGTTGCTTTTACTCGTCAATAGGATGAGAATATGTGAAAACCCCATTAATTTACACACTGAACTTGTAGGTAGATGTAGAGCTCATCGATAAACTAATGAACAAAATTGCTTAACTAGTTTAGACCGTCAGGTCCAACCTGTCGAGTCCTGGACTAACCAAAATCCCCCTTAAGCAGTCTCATATGTTCATATAATCCAACACATGTGATGCTATATTAGAGACTTGGATGACCTTTGATGTGACTTAGGTCACATGACACGTGTAACACCCGTAATTTGGAGACTTCCTTTAGTGATAGTTCGGGAGTCTTTTGGCTTTTGGAACGTAAAGGTGTTGGGAAATCAGATGAGATTTGCTATGGAATCATCAAGGATCGAATCAGGTGAGAAGACGCGAGAAAACCGAGATTTGGGTTGCCACGAGTTGTGGCGCGACTTAGGGTCGCGGCACAAGTCGCGTAACTCACTGGAAGTGAGTCTTTGGGAAACGGGCGACTTATGCCGCGACTTAAGGTTGCGGCATAACCCGTGTAACTCATTGGTTGAGCTAAAAGCCGATTTTTCAGCCATTAGCCTCATTTCTCTCTAACCCCAAACCCTAAATCTCTTCCCTTTTCTCTCCCAAACCCCAAATGACGAACCCTTATGTATTTTGAGGGTTTTTCCTCCTTAAACCACATGATTCTTCATCATCTAGCCAGTTGGGTTAATGAACCATCTTCATCTTCATCTTCCTCACCAAGTTCTTGGGGGTTCATCTAACCCTTTTCATCATTTGAAGATTGGAAGCTTATGGTTCATTTTGGTGATCTACAAGTGTTTTAGTTGGATGGATTCAAGTTGAGGTTGAGGTAATCATCCATTTTCTTCATTTGTGGAAATTAGGGTTTGGACATAAGTTGAGATCTTTATGTAAAATGTTTGGGGAATGTTTCTATATGGTTGAATATGGTTATTTATCATTGGAAATGTGTGGATCTAGGTTTCGGAAGAATCGTGCTTGTGGATTCAAGTTTCTTCAAGGAAAGCTCTAAGTGGGGTAAAATCTAGATTTAGCCTAAATCTAGCAAGGTGAGTTCAAGTTGATTTGTGAAAACGGTGTACATGCCAAAATGTTTATTTTAAAGTGTTGTGTTTACATTAAATTGTTAACTGCTGATAAGTTGATTATTTGGATATATTTAACTTTATAAACTTATAAAACACACATTTTGGGATTTATGGACATTTGGATAAATGTGTCACAAAGAAATGTGTTTTGATGATTTATTGTATAAATGAGTACTTGGTCAAAAATATACTTTTAAGTGTTTGTCGGGTTTTTTTTATGCACCATTCATGAAAAGAAATATTTGGAAAAGTACGAATGTGTGAGTTCTTTGATTTGGGTCATTTCCGACGTTGGAGAACATTTTAGAAATGGAAAACCTTTTGGGTGTGGGCCGAAAACCAACGGTAATTTGAGAATCAAAGATTTTGGGAAAATGTGTATTTTGGTTTATATAACCATATTGGCTCTCGTGGTTTAGCCAATCGTCTGTTAAGCCGTTTGGGGCTTGATTTGTACTCTATTGAGTCTTTGGGACATTTGTTCCATTTTGGTAGCTCGTTAAGGAGCCTTGGACGTATGGTGTACTTAGTTGCATCTTAATTGAGAGTTACATGTTTTGAATGCGTTAGTTCATTCGTTTGAGTCATGTAACATTTTAGACTGTAATGCATTGGATCCATAGGCATATGAGTCAGTTGGTTAGTGGGGACTTTATCCCCGTTTTGGGACTGGATATTGTTTATGGCTAGCGGGAGCTCGAGGTATAGATCGTGGGTGGTTGAACTCGATAACCGTGTAACCTTTATTAAGGGCTCGAGGTATATATCGTGTGTGGTTGAACTCAATGCCCGTTTGTAATCCAGTCTGGTTACTCATCGTGGAATTTAGTGTCCGCGTTTGAAGTATAGTGAGTGGTCCCCAAGTCATGTTTTTATGTAAGCTTGCGGTGGTGCTCTACAGAGCCGTATACGGAGCTAAGTCTTACGGTGGTGCCCATGGTGAGCCGGATATGGGGACTTGTGGCTTTGGTTGTGACACTCATTAGAGGTCGAGTAGACACTAGGATCAATGGTGTCTTGCGGCGGTAGCTTAGAGGAGCCGTATACGGGAAACCATGGTCTTATGTGAAGCTCGAAAACATTGATAAGTGGCTTAACTTTGTGTGCCCGCCACTTTCGATGGAATTCGGGTATCCCCCGTCACCGAAAGGTGTTGTTTTTGGGTATTGAGTTTTATTATCCCAAGTTTTCGGTGGCGTTGTGTATATTTGGATTTTATCCTTGATTTATGGGTTGAGTATTATGCCCTACCCGTGTTTTGGGTGTTTCGGGATATAAAGTTTTAACCGTATTGTCATAAATGGAGAGTTCAATCTCTATTCACGTTTCAAGTGAGTTTTGTCTTAAACCTGATTTATAAATGGACGGCTTATGTTGGTTTCTTCATCCTTGAAGTAGTTGATTTGGAAAATGTAAATTGGTGTTCTTTGTCTAAAATGCATATCATGGGAAAATGAGTCGTTTTCATATGTAAGACATAACAAATTGAAAGATTATGATTTTAACCGCATTCTTTCTCTTTAAACGATTAATTTATTTATGTCGAAAACTCTTGAGCTCACTAGGCGTTAAGCCTAACCTTTTTATTTGTCGGCATGTGCATCAGGTTCTAGGTGGGGGTTGGTTCTATCAATTCTATGAAGAGATGTGCTTAGTCTTTCGCGAGTGTAAGTGTTTGGTGAAGTCTTCCGCAGTTTGGAGATAGTGACTTTTATTGGGTTTTAGTAGCAACCGTCCGTATTATAATCTTTATGTATAGAATGAATGTGTGTATTGAGGTTAAATCCTAGATTGTAATTGCAGATGAATCAAGTATTGTTGTATTCAAAAATTTTTAAATTAGTTGCTATTTCCAGTTTTGAGGGTGTTACAAGTTGGTATCAGAGCTTAAGTTTGAGAGAACTAGGTACTGATTTTGGATGCCTAGACTCAAACTAGTGTTCTTATAAGTGATTTTAAGTGAAGTTGCACATTAGGTACCTTAAGATAAGATGTTTTGAGGTTGAGCAAGTCGCTAGAAACGAGAAACTTGTCGAGAGTCGCAAGGATGATCATGTTCAGTACGTTCATAATGACACCTGGCCAGTGTTATGGTGAACCTACATGCTACATGTGTATACTTGAACTACCTTGGTATGATGACCGTTGGGGTAGTGAGAAAGTTTCTAAGTGAGTAAGCTAAGGGAGGATTGATGTTTATAACAATGTCACTTTGGGGTGGTAGCTAAGTGCGATGAACGCATCAAGTTAATCATCTTGAATCAGAGTTATTGGTTGAATTAGGACTATAAGTTCGTTATACCATTTCTATTTCAAAGGGAAAATCGTAAGCCAACCAAAGTAATGAGATTGTTGCTCTAAGATGTTGATGCATCCGGATGACCATAGTATGTCGGGTTGTTAAGAAGCGTAATCCTAAGATGTGGGTGCTGACCAAATTCATGCACTAAATTTATTTTTCTAAAATGAGTTTGCATAAATTGTTTCTCATGTTCGCAAAACAAAAAGTGATTTACATTATAAAGTCTTGGTAAAGCATTTAGCATTCATCAGATTTTAAATTGTGAGCTTAAGCATGCATGAAATTGTTTTGTTGCCCATGATTGCAAATTGTTATCAAAATTATCTTTATTCACGCTTCGTGTTTAACGCTATTTCCGGATATTGTAATGTCCATGTTTTAATGTTATTTGGATATTGGGCAAGTAACTATGAGATTTTAACCTAGACATTGGATCACCTCCACGTATGTCAATGGTTTTAAAGGAAAAGTTAATCCCATGTTTTGAGTCGAAATTTCTTGAGAATTTTAGTTTGTACGAGTTTTGCTAAATTTCATGGAGTATTGTTTTGCGATGTCTTTTGATGCATGGGTTTTACTTTTGCTTCGTCTAAACTTACGAGTTTATTCGGTGTCATGTCCAATGTAAATTTTGTTGAAAAGTGTCATTTTACCTTTCATTGCAATAAAAAGAGGAAACTCTTAGAAGTTTAATATTTCAGACCTATTGTCGTCTTGCACACTTTATTGAGAAATGAAAATTTTGACACCACTTGATTTTAGCATTAATAAGTTTTGCGAAAATTCAGTTGAGTTTATGGTGTCTCATCTTACGTCATTTTGCGTCGCGTAAATAATTTTGGTATCATGTACTTGTGCATCATGGTGTGCGTTATTTTATGAATATTGTTATTCGAGGCCATCCCACATGTTGTTTTAGGAATTTCATTATCATGTGAATTATCTTTGGGCTTTATGCAAATGTCAATCGTCGCATACTATTTGCATTTGGATTTACTTATAACTTCGGTGTGAGTAATTATATAAACGATTCACGTTATTTTAAAACAAGACTTTTGTTCTGATCATATTTCAATCATCAACTTTTACTGTTAGAAATTTCCACAACGCATTTAACGAGTTAGCGACATCCTTGTCGTTGGAGTTTCTGTTGGATCAAATGTGTTTACCTATTCGACTTAAAACTTTAAACTCAATTTGAGATTTTATTTGCATTCCCATCATTTTACCTGGCTTTGGGGAAATAAATTGGTGCGCAAGGGGTTGTTGATGATTTTATGCCACCATGTCTTATGGGTTAAAGAGTCAGGAGTTTAAAGTTAATTTGTGAATCTCTCGTTTGGAGTTGTACAAACATTTATTGCACATGTGGTGGTGCAGGAACCTATTTTCACAATTATGGGTAAATTGTTGCGCATGCTTTATTATTGTCCTTATTAACTTAAGTACTGAACAAATGAGTTTTGGAAATGGTTTCATATGTGCTGTGTTGATGATCAATTTTGAAACCTATCGAATGATCGGTAGGATATTTTCACCGCACGTTTAAGTGTTAAAAAGCTTATGTATTTGAAAGTTTTATAAATTTCAAATTAGCTTACTGGTTAAAAAAAATCTTGAACTCATTAGGCCTATAGATTTAAACCTCTGTCGTGAAAGGAGTTGTAATTAGGGACTAAGGGAGTCCTTAGGAGTTGAAACGTCGGATGACCTGACTTGCGGATAGTCTTGAATTTTGGACTTGGGTTTTCGAATCAGTGCGCGGTTGTATTATTGGAAATAGTAGATTTAAGTCTTCCTAGTTAATTAAGGAGTGATTTTATACTTCGGTAATCATACGGGATAAGGTTTTAGGTGATTATCTGTGATTAGATTGGGTTCGTTTTGGTGGACTGCTCGTTGGTGTGACATCATAGTTTATGTGATGGTGTACCGTCCTTGTGGGCTTCGCGATCAAGGAAAATTCTTGTGGTCCGTTTGTTAGAAATGTAAGACTTGGGATTTTTAGCACTCTGTTTGGTGTCATCCTTAGTGCGACCATCCGTCTGGATTGAAATTTTGGGTGGGATGCCCACGTCTTCGAGGTCACCGTTTAGTCCTATGTGTCGACTTGTTTTCTTGAAGTCAAGAGATCGTGGAATGTTCGGAAGTATCCCAGTTGGATCATGGGAAATAATTGTAACACCCGGTTTTTCGTAAAGCAAGTTCCATCCTTCGTTGGTTATCTCTCCGCCTTCCGCCTATCTTTTGAGTGGTAAATGTTGTGCTTTCGAACCTTGAGTCGACCCATGCGAGAATCTTGAGTTTCGACCTTTTTCGGGGCTCGGTACGTGTGGCGCGATTGTGACTCGCGATAGTGACATGTGTCACTATCGCGTGGCACAATCGCCGGGGGTGTACCACCTACGATACAATCCCCGCGAGAGTGCCCTCGCGATAGTGACAATGTCACTATCGCGTGGCAAGGTCGCCCGCGGCCCCTGTCTCATAAAATGTCCGAATTCTCACCTTTTCTCCTCATTTGTCACTTCCATCTTCTTCTCTTTTCTCTCCCAAACACTAAAACCGAACCCTAACTCATTTTGATGGTTTTCCCCCTTGAACCACATGATTCTTCATCATCTAACTAGTTGGAACCTTAAACCACAAAACCTCCATCTTCATCTTCCTCATCAAGTTCATCGGTTGGGAGCTCGGGTTGAAGTGTTGGATTGGGTGTTCTCGGAAGCCTCTTTGTCTTCAAGGGTAAGTTTTCTTGTATTAAGGTTATAAATTCTCCATTGGTGGTTTCTTAAGGTTCGATATCTCAAATCTCGGATTTGGTGGTTTTGAAGAAATTAGGGTTTTGATCTTGTTTGGGGATCTTGGTATTTTTATGTTTGGAGAACGTTTCCTTATGGTTGAAAATGGTTATTTATGGGTTGGAACTTTGGATCTAGGTTTTGGAAGTTTTCGGCTTGAGGATTCAACTGGTCTTCAAAAGAGCTCGTTGGGTAAAATCTAGATTTAGCCTAAATCTAGCAAGGTGAGTTCAAGTTGATTTGTGAAAACGTTGTACATGCCAAAATGTCTATTTTAAAGTGTTTATGTGTTCTACATGAAATTATCAAATGTTGGGTTAATTGCTAATCTTTGATTATTTGACGTATTTAATCTTTACAAACTTTGTATAATACCCATATTTGGGGTTTTGGGCATTTTGATAAATGTGTCACAAATGAATGTTTTTTGAGGTCTCATTGCATAAATAAATTCTTGGTCAAAGAAATACACTTTTAAATGGTTGTCGGGTCTTATGCATCATTCATGAAATGGAATGTTTTGTAAAGTATTAATTGCACATTTATGCGAGGTACTTGTAAGAATGGTTATAGTCTCATTTTATGATTTTCATTCTTATCAGCAGTTAAAGTTGGAAAATGCATATTTTGTGTTATGAGACATTTGGAAAAATTATAAGGATATAAGTTCATTTGGAAAATGGGTTGTCTCAATTAATGTTAAGTTTTGAACTAATCTTACTTTTGGTCGTGATGTTGCATATCCGTTGGGTGAGTGCGTTTCATCGTGTTTTTATTTCATTTATTAACGAGTCAATGGGTTGCTAAGTCTGCGGCTTGGCATTGTTATTTCGATGGGGTTTTTGGACAATGGTCCAGTTTTGGTAGCTCGACTGCGAGCCTTGTTGGGCCTTATGTGTATTATTTGGCTTATTTGACGCATTGGGAGTCATGATCCCGTATTTGGTTTATTATTGTCTGGCGTTGGGACGATTAGTTTTCCACGTCGAGGCACGTTAGGCACCGGATGTGGGTGTAAGACCTTCGTGCTGAACGTTAAGGTACCGGATGTGGGTATAAGTCCTTCGTGCTCAAGTACTACGATATTAGATGAGGGGCTCGACATAGGAACCCGACGGGGTTGAACTCGAGTTTCCGTGGGTGTACGTTTAAAGCTACTGAGCCTGACATCTCTTGCGTGTGCTTTCGTTTATATGACTAGTCATAACAACATAAAATGGGCTTACTTTGTGGACCGTCACATTTTATGGAATCGGGAATCCCCCGTCACCGAAAGGTGTTGTTTTTGGGTATTGAGTTTTATTATCCAAGTTTTCGGTGACATTTCATATAATTGGGTTTTACCCTTGATTTATGGGTTGAGTATTATGCCCACCCGAGTTTTGGGTGTTTTGTAATATACGGTTTAACCGTACCCTCTTAAATGGATAGTTCAATTTATATTTACGCTTTGAGTGAGTTTTGGGTTAAATCTAATTTATGAAGGGGCGGTTTACATTAGTATCATCATTTTGTACTAGTTTGATTTGGAAAATGTCCAAATTGGTGTTCTCCGTCTAAAATGCATATTATTGGAAAACGAGTCGTTTGCATATTCAAAGTATACCTTTTGAAATATTATAAATTAAACTGCATTATCTATTTTCACAAACACCTTTATATATGTTGAAAACTCTTGAGCTCACTAGGCGTTAAGCCTAACCTTTTTTTATTTGTCGGCATGTGCATCAGGTTCCAGTTAGGTTTTCGTTCTAGCAGCTGTAACACCCGGAAAATTAAAAGGTAAGTTTTCGTTCCCTTAAATTCGTTAAATGTGTTATTTGAGATTTTGAGACCTATTATGTGCACATGCTCACTTTTATAATGCCATAATATTATTTGAACTGGTTATACTTGTACTCGTTTGAACCTCGCGCTCGTAATCGAATTTGGTCAAGCTTTCGGGCTGATTTGGGAGTCGCGCGATTGTGACACGCGACTGTGACATTGTCACTATCGCCGGTCACTGTCGCGTGGAGTGTACCGTAAGTGTTGAGCCTCGCGCGATTGTGACACGCGACAGTGACAATGTCACTGTCGCCGGGCAAGGTCGCGAGCGGGCACTGAGGGTTAAATGAGTTCCTTAGCCGATTTTGTTCTCATTTCTCACCCCTTCATCTTTCTCTTTGGCGATTTTGGGGCAACCAAAGCCAACCCTTCCACCCCAAACACTAACCCTAATTTATTGCAAATCATTTTGGTGGTTGAACCTCATTGAGTGCATTAAATCATCTCAAGGAAGATTTCTAGGGTTTCTCCAAGTCAACCTCTTCTTCTTCAAATCTCATCTCTTCAAACTAGGGTTTCATCTTTTCTAGGTTTTGGTCAAAAAC
The DNA here is from genome assembly GCA_023525745.1 of Arctium lappa. Lineage (NCBI taxonomy): Eukaryota > Viridiplantae > Streptophyta > Magnoliopsida > Asterales > Asteraceae > Arctium > Arctium lappa. The sequence continues at coordinate 83,968,135 of CM042052.1, read as the reverse complement.
CTAGATTGTGAGTTTACTAAACCTTTGTTAAAGCTAGATACACATCATAATCTTCTATTTGATACTTTATCTCTATTAATGCAAATGCTTGGGGGTTTCTTCATGAAAATGGTTGGAAGAATTATATTTGTGGGTGATTTGCATTGATTATGGTTATGTGTATTATTGTTTGGGATTGTCTCATAAATACATAATGTGGATACCTTGATATGTTAAATATATGCATGTATGGGTATTATGATGATTCTAGTTTGAACACCACTTTGGTGATATGTGTATATGCATGAGGAGCATGATTTACTTTGTGTCTTTTGTTAGACTTCATGAGGATAAGGTGGTAATATTATACCCGTAGTTGGTATTGATTTTGTGGATTGAAATATATCTAAAGGACCCCTTATAAATGTTATGTGGACGAACCAAGTCAATACACTAGGAGGATATAGTCTTGGGCGCCACTGTGATGGTATGTGCCTAGACCTCCGCCACTCGGGGAATTTTCTTAGCGATAGTCTTCGGGTGGGCCGGGCCTTTGGGGTGTTCCTTGTTAAGGGCATCAAGGTATATCGACTATTGGGTGGGATTTGATTGGTGCTTTGGGTCTCCCCTGATGACTCCACATAGGTTGAACACTGGTTAACTGCTGATAAGAATTGTATATGTTCATGCATGCTTATTATTGTTCAACTCACTAGGCTTTTTGGCCTAACACTTGTTTGGTGTCGATGTGTATCTCAGGTTCTAGCGGCGGCGGCCTTAAGTAGGTTTAGTTGCTTGGGAGTGAGAGCTTGGGGAAATTGCACATGGACGCGTTATACTTTTGGATATAGACCGTTTGGGTCTATAGATGACAACCCTTTTTGTAATCTATTTTCTAGACGTAGAAATTAGATTAGTTGGTTGTTATTTACTGTCCGTTAAATTACAATTGTGATTAAACAGGTTATTAAATTTATATTCCCCATTTTTGGGAGGCTCTTGCTATGGCAATTTTAGCATACCTCATGTCCGTTTTCCGGATTTTGTTATCCCTATTTTTAGGGTGTTACAAGTTGGTATCAGAGCTTTAGTTTAAGTGAACTAGGTATTGTTTAGCATATCTAGACTTAAACTTTAGACTTTATGACTTCACTGTCCACTTGGGGTAGGAATCCTAGGTGGGGAGAGTGTTAGGATTACGGAATTACTGTAATTGAAAGTTGTGATGATGGTGACAAGAATACTTGTGTATGGTTCGTTCATAATTTCACTTAGCTACTGCTATTATGAATGCATTGTTACGTGATCATACTTGGTTTACTATTATTATGATAATTGATGAAAGTAGTAGTACGTACAATGGGTTCAACTCGCTTAGTCTTTTCTCAATCTATTTCTCGTATGTGCATGGCAGATTAAATGGTAAACACTCGAAGCAGATTACCGGACATGCCAGAAGGGCAACCTGAAGTGGAATCTGCAGTGGTACGACCCCCGGTGGGGGCAACCTCCGATGACATTCCTATACCCAGAATCTTGGCAGGAGGGCCTGAGCACATCCCACGCCGGAACCTCAACACCGGTGACGCCATCTTAGAGGAAGTTACCATGGAGACCCGGCTTCGGGATAGCATGATGTTGGCCATGAATGCAGCTTTGGCTCAACAGCAGTTGGCCATGACTTCGGCCATGACCCAACAACAAGAGTTTTTCATGAAACTTCTAGAGGACCGAGACGTCAGTAACCGTCAACCCGAGACCATGGCTGAAAACGTTATTGTGGGGTCGGGTGGACCGAATGTGGTGACGGTCGAAGAACCATCCGCTGAGGGAATCAGAACGAAGACAAAAGGGTGCACCTACAAGACGTTCCTGGGGTGTCACCCTAAGGAGTTTGCGGGTTTCGGTAGCCCAGTTGCTTGTATGTATTGGCTCAAAGAGATGGAGATGGCCTTCGAGGCAATTGAGTGTGATCCCTCTCAACGAGTCAAGTTTGCTTCCCAACTACTTCGGGGAGAGGCGTTGATTTGGTGGAATCTCACTCGATCCGCCCTCACCCCGGAAGTTCTGGCTAAGTTAACTTGGCCGGTGTTTAAAGAGAAGATTATGGACAAGTACTGCAGCGAGCGGTCGTTGGACAAGTTGGAACGGGAGTTCCGAGATTTGAAGAAGGGGAATATGTCGATTGTTGGCTACTCCAAGCTCTTCTTGGAGAATCTAAACTTGGTGGGACATCTAGTCCCCGACGAAAAGTCAAAGGTGAAGGCTTATCATCAAGGGTTACCGGCCGAGATGCGAACAGCGGTAAGAAATGCTAAGTGTTCGACTTTGCAAGAAGTTATCGAGGAGTCCTTACTCATTGAGGACGACATCAATTCGGAAAGGGATGAGAAGAGGCATGTTAGTGAGAAACGGAAATGGGAGGGGCCATCTGGGCCCGTTCGTCAGTCAAGACCCTTTGTAAGCGGGAGATCGGGTGATCAACGCCGTGAAGATCGGTGGTGCCACAAGTGCAGGTCAAAGCACTCGAGGCCGTGCGCTACAAGGACTCACTTCGGTCCAGCCGGGTGTACCAAGTGTGGTAAGAAAAATCACATGACTCGAGAGTGTTCACTCCGTGGGTCAGTGTGTTATGAATGCGGAGAGCCGGGGCATATGAGGCGAGAGTGTCCGAGACTAGTTAAAGGAGGTGGGGGAAATTCTGTGGGTTAGACGGCTAGGGTTGAGCAACCAGCTAGGGCACCGAGTCGAGCTTTCCGGATGACTACCGAGGAGGAAAAGGAGACCGCGGATGTCGTTTCGGGTACGTTTCTAGTAAACTCCATGCCTGCTCGTGTCTTGTTTGATTCGGGTGCTACGTGTTCTTTTGTGTCTGATGCTTTCTGTAAACGATTCACCACTCCTATTAGTGTCCTTCCTGATGCGCTAGTGGTAGAAATAGCTAATGGGGATCAAGTAATTATTCATGACCGTTTTTGTGATTGCACTCTAGAGATTGACGGAATTCCTTTCGGAGTAGATTTACTACCTATGGCTATAGGAGGGTTTGACGTAGTCATAGGCATGGATTGGTTAGTGAGGCATAAGGCAGACATCTTTTGCTCCAAGAAGATGATCCAAGTACCATTGCCGGAAAATGGTGTGGTAACCATTTATGGGGAAAAAGGAAGGAGGAGTAATCCTATCATCTCATCTCTTAAGGCTCGCAAGTTCTTAGCGAAGGGTTACCCTTCGTACTTGGCCTACGTTGTGAGCGCAAAGAAAGAAAAGAAGTCGATGGGAGATGTAGAAGTAGTGCAAGATTATCCGGACGTCTTTCCGGAAGACTTACCCGAACTACCACCGGAGCGACAAGTGGAGTTCCAGATTGACCTCACACCGGGAGCGGCTCCGATAGCTCGTGCTCCATATCGTTTGGCACCAACAGAAATGAAGGAGATGATGACGCAACTTCAAGAGTTGTTGGAGAAGGGCTTCATTCGACCAAGTTCGTCACCTTGGGGAGCACCGGTGCTATTCGTGAAAAAGAAGGATGGATCTATGCGGATGTGCATAGATTATCGGGAGTTAAACAAAGTCACGATTAAACAAAGTCACGATGAAGAACACGTATCCCTTACCTCGCATCGACGACCTTTTCGATCAACTTCAAGGCGCGGGATGTTTCTCGAAGATTGACCTTCGGTCCGGATATCATCAAGTGAGAGTGAAGAAAGAGGACATTCCGAAGACGGCTTTCCGAACGAGATACGGTCATTATGAGTTCTTGGTGATGCTGTTTGGCCTAACCAACGCTCCGGCCGTATTCATGGACCTGATGAACCGTGCGTGTCGCCCATTCTTGGACAAATCTGTGATCGTCTTCATTGACGATATTTTAATATATTCAAAGGATGAGTCCGAGCATGAAAAGCACTTACGGGAAGTATTAGAAGTTTTAAGGAGGGAGAAGTTGTTCGCAAAATTCTCGAAGTGCGAATTCTGGCTTCAAGAGGTGCAATTCTTGGGGCATGTGGTATCAAAGGACGGGGTAAAAGTGGATCCGGCAAAGATCGATGCGATGATGAGTTGGGAGCCCCCAACAAGTCTGACGGAGATCCGAAGTTTCTTAGGTTTGGCGGGTTACTACCGGCGTTTCATCCAAGACTTTTCCAAGATAGCTACACCGCTCACTTCTCTTACAAGGAAGAACGTCAAATTTCTTTGGACTGATGCACAGGAATAAGCCTTTCAGACGCTCAAGAGGAAGTTGTGCGAAGCTCCGATCTTATCCTTACCCGAAGGATCGTAAGATTTTGTTGTGTTTAGTGACGCTTCCAAGATGGGGCTTGGGTGTGTCCTAATGCAAAAGGGGAAAGTAATAGCCTACGCGTCGCGGCAATTAAATGATCATGAGAAGAACTATCCGACTCATGATTTGGAGTTGGCGGCGGTAGTTTTCGCGTTAAAGTTGTGGCGACACTACTTGTATGGGACCAAGTGTACTCTTTTTACGGATCACAAGAGTCTCAAGTACATCTTCGACCAAAAGGAACTCAACATGCGACAAAGGAGATGGTTAGAGCTTTTGAAGGATTACGATTGCGACCTACTCTATCATCCCGGTAAGGCTAATGTGGTGGCGGATGCATTGAGCCGAAAGAGTCATGGCGATGGTGTCAAAATGTCCCTTACAAGGATCGATGTAGTCACAAGTTTGTTGGAAAGCATTAAGGCAAGTCAAGTGGAAGCACTTAAGGAAGAGAACCTCAAGGCGGAAGTAATGGTGAAACAAAAGGAGATGTTATCGGAAGACGGTCGTGGTCTCAAACTCTTTCAAGGACGAATTTGGGTGCTGAAGTTGGGAGGAAACCGGAAGCTACTTCTTGAGGAAGCGCATAAGTCGAAATACTCTATACATCCCGGTAGCACCAAAATGTATAGAGATTTAAAGTTAATGTATTGGTGGCCGGTGATGAAGTTAGATGTGGCTAACTATGTGGAGAAATGTGTCACTTGTCTCCAAGTCAAGGCGGAACATCAAAGGCCGTATGGGAGTTTACAACCGTTGTTCATTCCTGAGTGGAAATGGGACAACATGTAACACCCTAAAATCAGAGTAAATTAAAACATGGAAAACTTGGCAAATATGACGAAAGTAATTCCATTAACTTCCCATAAATGGGATCAGTCCATTAGATTATACAATCCTATACAAGGATTTCATCAAAAGAATGGGACTTAACAATGCCCGACATCAATACTAAAATATTTCCAAAAACCTCGAGACTCAAAACTCGTCTCTCCAAAACCCCCGGCACCACCGCTAATGGAAACCTGTTATACACATCATTTGAGAAAAAGTGTCAGACTTTAAAGCCTGGTGAGAACATACAGTTTATAAACTCAAAAGATAAAATATTTGCAACAAGATAACATTTCCAAAGAGGTTAAACTTATAATTTAGGTCTTTGCCACAAGCGGGCTTTTTCGTTATAAACATGCCACAAAAGGACCGAAAACAAATCTTTTTACCAAGGATTGTGGCGAAACACAAAGTTAGGCCAACAAACCGAGTTACGAGCTAAACCAATTGGAATCCGCGGATACGAATCACAAAGTCCGTGCTTCAACGTGAGATCAAGCCCCAAGCGCAAAACCAAGGTATACTCCTTCGCTAGGATCACCATGAACCATGGCTAGTATCCGGCCTCACATAACCGTACTAAGTTGCCCCCGAGGAACAAGTGATCCATAGCTACAATTCTGGGGAATGTAACATCCCAACAAAACAGTCTACTCCAAAACCTAGGGATCCACTAGTAATGGTAAGGACTCGTCACAACAACATATGTGACCAACCATAAATAAATATATGGTACAAGTACATTTTATAAACAAAATGCTACTCCCAGTTCAACTTCTGGTAAGAATGAAAGTCGTTAAAATGAGTTCATAAATATTCTTTTCAAATGACCACATAGTGTAAATAAACATCATTTTACTTCAATAAGGTGGAACCCGTCATTTTGGTCAAGTCTGACCGGGAACCCCGAGAATCACCAAAAACTTCATTTATAATAAAATGTAAAGAACATAAAATCATACCGTAGAAATACTTTAGATTTCGCAAATAAGAGTTTTGACATGTATAAAGTTTGTAAAATGGTAGTAGGAACTCACCGATAGGTTTTTGGAATAAAACCTAGAAAACCAGATAACGATCACGACGAAGAGGTGAAGCTTAAAACACCGACCCCTTGCTAGAAACGACGAAAACTAGCAACCAAACGAACCTTCGAAGATCGAAAGATAAAGAGAGAGAATAAGAGAGAGAGAAAGAGATATTTAGATTTGAGAGAATGAGATATTTAGGAATCTGAACCCTCTTTAAGCGGTCTATGCAACTTCGCGGGTTATGCCGCGACTTCACCCCGCGGCATAACTCGCCCGTGTCCAAAAACCCTAAACCATCCAGTGGGTTACGCGGGTTATGCCGCGACCTCTAGTTGCGGTGTAACTCGCGTAGTTCTCAAAACCCAATATCCAACAGAGGGTTACGCGGGTTGTGTCGCGACCTCTAGTCGCTGTGTAACTCGCGTAACTCACTGTTTCTCCCCAAACTTCACAAAAACCAAAACGAGAACCAACCAGACACGGAGCTAACGACAAAAGCTTAACATAAGAATAGTAAGGTTACACAACTGAAATTTGGGGTGTTACACAACATCACTATGGATTTTGTAACCAAACTACCGAAGACCTTGCGTGGTCACGATACCATTTGGGTGATCGTGGATCGGTTAACCAAGAGCGCTCATTTTCTTGCGATGCGGGAGACTTTGCCAATGGAGAAATTGGCTAAACTGTATATCGACGAGGTGGTGTCAAGGCACGGAGTTCCGCAGTCTATAGTATCGGATCGGGATAGTCGCTTCACTTCGAACTTTTGGGCTAGCTTGCAAAAGGAGTTGGGTACTAGACTGAATCTGAGCACGGCATACCATCTTCAAACGGATGGTCAAAGCGAGAGGACAATCCAGACATTAGAAGATATGTTACGGTCGTGTGTCATAGACTTCGGGGGAAGTTGGGATTCGCACCTACCTTTGGTGGAGTTCGCGTACAACAACAGTTATCATTCTAGTATCGGAATGGCACCGTTCGAGGCTTTGTATGGGCGAAAGTGTAGGACTCCAGTTTGTTGGTTAGAAGCGGGCGAAAAGCAATTCGTCGGGCCAGAAATCGTTCAAGATACGACCGACAAGGTGAAAGAGATCCGGGAGAGGCTAAAGGCGGCGCAAGACCGACAAAAGAGCTATGCGGACAAGAAAAGAAGAGCAGTTGAGTTTCAAGTAGGTGATCGGGTCATGTTGAAGGTATCTTCGTGTAAGGGGATCATCCGTTTAGAAAAACGCGGGAATCTTAGCCCTCGTTTCCTTGGACCCTTCGTTATTTTAGAAAGAGTTGGACTTCAAGCTTATCGGTTGGACTTACCGCCGGAGATGGATGGGATACATCCTACTTTCACGTGTGTTACCTTCGGAAGTGTCTAGCCGAAGAAGAGAGTGTGATTCCTTTGACAGAGATTCGGGTAGACAATAGAAATCGTTGTGTGGAAGAACCAGAGACGATTTTAGAATCAAAGGTGAAGAAATTGCGGCATAAAGATGTGATCATGGTAAAGGTTCAATGGAAGCACCATCGGGGTGCTAACATTACTTGGGAATCCGAGGATGACATGAAGAAGCGTTATCCTCACTTGTTTGTTATAGCATGAGATTTTGGGACGAAATCCCAATTAGGTGGGGAGGATTGTAACACCCGGAAAATTAAAAGGTAAGTTTTCGTTCCCTTAAATTCGTTAAATGTGTTATTTGAGATTTTGAGATCTATTATGTGCACATGCTCACTTTTATAATGCCATAATATTATTTGAACTGGTTATACTTGTACCCGTTTGAACCTCGCGCTCGTAATTGAATTTGGTCAAGTTTTCGGGCTGATTTGGGAGTCGCGCGATTGTGACACGCGACTGTGACATTGTCACTATCGCCGGTCACTGTCGCGTGGAATGTACCGTAAGTGTTGAGCCTCGCGCGATTGTGACACGCGACAGTGACAATTTCACTGTCGCCGGGCAAGGTCGCGAGCGGGCACTGAGGGTTAAATGAGTTCCTTAGCCGATTTTGTTCTCATTTCTCACCCCTCCATCTTTCTCTTTGGCGATTTTGGGGCAACCAAAGCCAACCCTTCCACCCCAAACACTAACCCTCATTTATTGCAAATCATTTTGGTGGTTGAACCTCATTGAGTGCATTAAATCACCTCAAGGAAGATTTATAGGGTTTCTCCAAGTCAACCTCTTCTTCTTCAAATCTCATCTCTTCAAACTAGGGTTTCATCTTTTCTAGGTTTTGGTCAAAAACCTAGATTGTGAGTTTACTAAACCTTTGTTAAAGCTAGATACACATCATAATCTTCTATTTGATACTTTATCTCTATTAATGCAAATGCTTGGGGGTTTCTTCATGAAAATGGTTGGAAGAATTATATTTGTGGGTGATTTGCATTGATTATGGTTATGTGTATTATTGTTTGGGATTGTCTCATAAATACATAATGTGGATACCTTGATATGTTAAATATATGCATGTATGGGTATTATGATGATTCTAGTTGGAACACCACTTTGGTGATATGTGTATATGCATGAGGAGCATGATTTACTTTGTGTCTTTTGTTAGACTTCATGAGGATAAGGTGGTAATATTATACCCGTAGTTGGTATTGATTTTGTGGATTGAAATATATCTAAAGGACCCCTTATAAATGTTATGTGGACGAACCAAGTCAATACACTAGGAGGATATAGTCTTGGGCGCCACTGTGATGGTATGTGCCTAGACCTCCGCCACTCGGGGAATTTTCTTAGCGATAGTCTTCGGGTGGGCCGGGCCTTTGGGGTGTTCCTTGTTAAGGGCATCAAGGTATATCGACTCTTAGGTGGGATTTGATTGGTGCTTTGGGTCTCCCCTGATGACTCCACATAGGTTGAACACTGGTTAACTGCTAATAAGAATTGTATATGTTCATGCATGCTTATTATTGTTCAACTCACTAGGATTTTTGGCCTAACACTTGTTTGGTGTCGATGTGTATCTCAGGTTCTAGCGGCGGCGGTCTTAAGCAGGTTTAGTTGCTTGGGAGTGAGAGCTTGGGGAAATTGCACATGGACGCGTTATACTTTTGGATATAGACCGTTTGGGTCTATAGATGACAACCCTTTTTGTAATCTCTTTTCTAGACGTATAAATTAGATTAGTTGGTTGTTATTTACTGTCCGTTAAATTACAATTGTGATTAAACAGGTTATTAAATTTATATTCCCCATTTTTGGGAGGCTCTTGCTATGGCAATTTTAGCATACCTCATGTCCGTTTTCCGGATTTTGTTATCCCTATTTTTAGGGTGTTACAGCAGCCATGAAGAGTTGAGTCTTAACTTTGTGCAGATGTAAGTAGTTGGTGAAGTCTTCCGCAATTTTGGAGATAGTGACTATTATGGGGTTTTTAGTAGCACCCGTTATTATCATAGGTTTTTGTATAGAATGAATGTTGTATTGAGGTTAAATCTTAATTTGTGATTGTAGATAATTCCTCTATTGATGTATTTAGAAATTTTTTAAATAAGTTGCTATTTCCAGATTTGAGGGTGTTACAATAATGACCTTTCGGTGATGGAAATTTGAAAGAAGATTGGGTGTTGATGAGCAAGTACCGATGGGTATAAACATTCATGTGATGATAAAGGTTCTATTAAGGGAAGGTTGTAAGGTTGTGATTGGAATCGGAGTTGAGTGATAGCCAACTCTAGGGTAACCAGTTGCTTGAGGGATGCATTAGCGCGCCTTGGGAGGACAACTTTATTAGCATTAGGATTGGATCGGTTGAAAATTGAGGATTTTGAGAGTTCGTTGACGATTCTTGGCTTTGGGTTCAGAATCGTGTGGATTCAAAGTGATTTGGTAGTCGAGAAGTTGAGGTCACAAACTACCCCGAAGATAGTAATGATCATTTAAGGTTGGGAGACAACCGATATCTTAGGGGTGGTAAGGTAGTCGATAGGGACTCGGCGTTCATCCCATCCTCGGCAAGATTTTATGGATTTTGAAATTGAGTTGTAATTGGGTCGTGCATGAGGCAAGGATGGTGGAAGCTCTCCTGTTGGGTAGAGAATCAATCTATCTCGTTGAAGGCGGTGTTGGGTGTTTAGTCGGTGTCAGATTTCGAGGACGAAATCTCTTATAAGGTTGGGAGGATTGTAACACCCGTGTAATTCACATATGAACCATTTTAACTGATTCATATATAAACCAATTAACTGATTCACATATGAACTAATTAAGTGTAGGTTCATACGCGAATCAATTGTATTAATTAACAGATTCATATATGAACATTTGTGATTCACCTATGAATTAATTAATTGATTCATATATGAATCAGTTAAAAGAGTTCATATGTGAATCATACTGGTTCATATATGAACTTGTCCCACATATTTTACGAAATTACCCCTCTATCTTCTACATATCACACAAGGAATTATCCGATTCTTCACGGTCAAAGCCGTAAATGTTGACCAGATAAAGGACTAGGATCATTTCTTTATTATCATATTTTACCATTTCTCAAATAAACCTAATCATATATATATATATATATATATATATATATAGAGAGAGAGAGAGAGAGAGAGAGAGAAAGAGGTTCAATTAGAAACCATATTAAATTGGAAACTTTGAAAACCGTCAATTTCATTGGTTAAATTAATGAAGTTGGTTTATAAAGTTGTTTAATATGATCAAGTTGTTTCATATAATTATTTTGTTAATGAAATCGTTTCATATATTTGTGTTTTTTATGTAGTTTCATCTATTTTTCTCATTATGATGAAATTGTTCCATGTATTTTCGCAGTCTGATAAAACTTTTTCATTTTTACACAAAAAACACAAATATATGCAACGATTTCATCAATAAAAGAATTATATGAAACAATTTTATCAAACTAAACAATTTCATGAAACAAATTCATTAACTTAACCAATGAAATCGAAGGTTTCCATGGTTTTCAAAATTAAAGTGGTTTCCATTTGATCGCTATATATATATATATATATATATATATATATATATATATATATATATATATATATATATATATATATATATATAGGTGGTTTCATTTGAAAACCACATTAACTCTACAAACTTTGCAAACCATTTCTACCATTGATTTCAATGATCAACGGTTGAAAAATAATTTGACTTATTTATGTTAAGAAAAAAAAATAATACACACTACCTAAATTAGAGTTAAAAAGGCTTAAATAATCAAAATATATTTTAAAACAGTTATTATCATTGTTTGGTTTATTTTTTATTTTCATAACAATTAATGGTATGTAATATTTTTTAACAACTTAAATATTTATTTTTTATTCATATTTTCCAGAATTTTTTCCTTCTATTTTTCATGTTTCATACTCGTGTTTCATGATTTCATGAATGAAAGACCTAGGGCGCGTTTGGTTTGCGGGATTGGAATGGATTTGGAGGGATTTGAATTTCAAATCCATTCCAATCCTGCGTTTGGTTTGCAGGAAAGGATTTTGTTGACCGGATTTCAAATCCGTTGACCATTTTAAAATCCCTCATATGATGGATTTGGAAATCCTTGGGATTAGGCCTGGATTTGAAATCCAAATCCGGAAGGATTCTAAAGCGCAATGTTTTAAAAACCGTTTTTTTTTGGTTGACCCGGTGTGGTGACCGGTCACGGTTCAACCTGATTTCAAGAATATTTTTGTAATTTTCATTTTCCTACATATATATATATATATATATATAACCAAAAATTTGATGACACAAGTTAAAATATTAAAAATACACATAACAACAAGTTTTACATCATTAAAAAACACATAACAACAAGTTTTACATCAATCCAAAAACATCAAAACGAAACATAACGATTAAACCAAATCATGAATCTTGAGACATTGGAGTGTTGGTTTTTAATGCTAATACGTATTGCCTATTGGAGTATTGGTTTTTAACTTTTGTTACCGGGTCAACCTGTTTGATACCGGTTCGTTATGACCGGTTCAAGCGGTTTTTTAATAGAACCGGCCGGTTCAATCCTGGTCATAAAATGACATCAACCCGATCGCAATTGACCCGGTCTCTTCACCGGTTCCCGGTTCAAACCGGTTTTTAAAACATTGCTAAAGCGTGATCCAGACTTCAAATTGATGATTAAATATATAATTTTTAAAAAATCGATAAAAAAAATTAATTTACCAATAAAAATGAATTCTTTATAAAACAAACAAATAATAAATAAAAAAAACTCAATCTAAATCCAAATCCTACAAACCAAACACATGAAGAGATTTCAAATCCCTAGAAATCCAAATCCAAATTCAAATCCCTCTTTGAAATCCAATCCATTCCATTCCAATTCCGCAAACCAAACGCACCCTAGTGATTTCATTGTTATGATTTAATGTTTCATTAATGTTTCCCAAATGAAATAGGTGAAACATATTTCATCAAGATTGTTAATGATTTTATGTTTCAACAGGTGAAACATATTTCATCAAAAACGATTGTTTCATTATATGAAACAAAATCATAAAAATAATGAAATTCCTCTTACATCTTGAATCCATGAACTCGATAATATAATTTCAAAAGAAAATCAGAATATATTTTCGATACGTAATCAGTTAACAATTAAATCAACGAGATCCATATTGAAGATTCAAACAAAAAATCCATTGATAAACCGTTAGGATATATCAAATTTAAAAAAAAATCATAACCATTTATTGATATCTATCTATCTCAAAAATAAAATAAAACAATAATTACTTTAAATATATCAACACCAACCAAAATGACAAATACATCATTCTAACTAAAATTAAAAACAAATTAGATAATATGATTGATTGTATTTAGTTTACAAAGTTTACAATATTAGGGAGGTTTCCAAAAGATTTCTCCACTATATATATAAACTTTTTAAACAGGTTTATTAATATATATATTTATTATAAATAAATTTAATTTAAAAAAGGGAAAATTGCGTTAAAATGGAGCCAACTTTACGCTAATTCCTATTTTGGGGAACCAACTTTTAAAGCATTCATTTTAGGGTCCCAGGCAAACTTTTTATTTATTTAAGGGACTTGTTAACCTGATAACCTACAAATGATGACATGGATCCGATAAAATCTGATGTGTCACTTTTATTTTTTAAAACTAACTAAAAATCAAGTCATTAATCAAAAGAAAAATTCATATACCCCCCAATTCCATTTACATTTCCAAATCACGTTTCCTCATGATTCTTCCATTTCCAGGGCCGTCGGAAGCCCTTTCTCTTCTTCCTCCGCTTGTCCCAATTCCAGAAAGCCTCCTCACCGCTTAATGCCTCAATCAGATGGACCACCTCCTCACCGACGCCGGCCACAAGGTCCGTTCAAATGACCTCCACTAAGTCGTTGAGCGACTTCAACGCTTGGAAATCTTCATAGTGAAGTCCTCTCCAGTCGATATCTCAGAGCTTGTAAACGACACCATCCATTATGACCCATAACTGCTCTTCCCGACTGTGACCCTCCACCTCCCTTTATTGACGAGCATGATGGTCCCCTTCCCCTGTTCTTGAAGAAATGGATGGAGAGGCTGCAAAAGAAAAAGAAAGAGAAATGGTTGGAGATTGGGAAAGGATTGAAAGCTGCCATGGGAGAGGATTGAAGCTCCCATGGGAAAAGGGATGAATATTATGCAGACACTATGATGATGATGCAGGCGACATACATTGTTTGGTTCTTTATTTAGGTTTTTTTTTCTTTTTTAAAGTAGCAATGAATATCCACTTAATTTAGTTTTTCCTTCTTATTTTTTAGCCAAATATTTTAAGGTAACCTGTACCTGTTCATCAGGTTAAAGAGTCTCTTAAATAAATGAGAAGTTTACCCTAAAATGACCCTAAAATGAATGTTTTGAAAGTTGGTTTCTCAAAATAGAAATTAGAGTAAAATTGGTTCCATTTTAACGCAATTTTCCCTTTAAAAAAAGGTAAAATTTGAAAAAGATACATAATTAATATTAGAGTAAATTACATTTTTGGTCCCTGTGGTTAACACCTATTATCAAGTTTGATTCTTCTTTCAAAATAATTACAATTTTGATCACTGTGATTGCTATTTTATTTCACAGTTGGTCCTTCTAACCAACTTTAGTTAAAAAATTTAGTTAAATTATGGGTATTTTTGTCATTTCACCTTTTATTTGTCTTTTTTATCTTTTGTTTTATTAGATTACATAGTAAATTACATTTATACTCCCTATAGTTTGTCTTTTTTTTTCTTCTTCTTTTCTTTCCTACATTTTTTATTTTTCAATTTATACCCTTATTACATTAATTAATTAATAATAATTTTAACTAAAGATACATTAAAAATACGTATTCTGATTTTGTAAATTACATCATTAGAGAAGTCTTGTATATAGTTTTAAAATAAGTTAAATATTAAATATTTTTAAATTTTTAAATATATATGCAAATTCATCTATACTAATCCAAAAAAAAAAACTTTCTATTTTGAGTTGTCTTTAAAAAAGTTATATTTTTCTTCTTATGTATACCAATTAATAAAATTTAATTACATGTTTTTAATAAAAAAATCTATCATTTTTAGATAGTTCATTTAATTACATGTTTTTTAAAATGTGTACCAATTAATAAAATTTATAATATATTTATTAAAAAAATCAAAATATAAACTTAAATTTATCGTAATAAAAAAATATTCAAAATATAAACTTAAATTTTTATAGAAAATGATATTCAACTCTATTCTTAACTACTAACCATATACCCAAAAATTCCAAACATTTTCAATTCATTACATAAAATCCAAATCTCTCGAAAACATTACGTCAATATATAATACAAGAACTGTAAGGATTTGGAATTGGAAATGTTTGAATTTTTGGGGTATACGGTTAGTAATTTGAATAGAACCGAATATCATTCTCAATATAAATTTAAATTTAAATTTTGAATTTTTTTTATTATGATAAGTTTAAGTTTGTATTTTGATTTTTTAATAAATGTATTATAAATTTTATTAATTGGTATACATTATAAAAAAACATGTAATTAAATGAACTATTTTTTTTATTAAAAAACATGTAATTAAATTTTATCAATTGGTATGCATAAATAAGAAGAAAAAGATAAAAAAAAAATTAAAGACAATTTAGAATATAATTTTTTTTTGTATTAGTGTAGACGAATTTGCAGATATATATCAAATAAGTTGTATAAAAAATTAAAAATATTTATTATTTAACTTATTTTAAAAGTGTCTACAAGACTTTTCTAGTGATGTAATCTACAAAATCCGAATATGTATTTTTGATGTATCTTTAGTTAAAAATATCATTAGTTAATTAATGTAATAAGGGTATGAAATGAAAAATAAAAAAAATGTAGGTAAGAAAAGAAAAGAAAAGAAAAAAGACAAACTACAGGGACTATAAATGTAATTTATTATGTAATCTAATAAAACAAAAAATATAAAAGACAAATAAAAGGTGAAATGACAAAAATACCCTTAATTTAATTAAGCGTTTTAACTAAAGTTGGATAGAAGGATCAAAAGTGAAATAAAATAGCAATCACAATGAGCAAAATCGTAATTAGTTTGAAAGAGAGACTAAACTTGATAATAGGTGAAAACTATAGGGACCAAAAATGTAACTTACTCTTAATATTATAAAATATCATTTTTAATTTAAAAATAAAATAAAAGAAAAGAAAATGAAACAGGGCAATACCTGATCCCCAAAAATATAATGAAAGGAAAGGAGCAGGAACCATGGACTCTCCCCTCTTCCTTACTCATCGCCTTAAAATCCTTCACCTCTGTTTATTGTTTCTCCTCTCTCTTCTTCCTTCTTATTCTTAATTAATGGAAGATTAGATCGAATCTTGTTTTCTTACACTCATATCTCAAACAACAAAAAAGACCCTTCTTCAACCTGCTTCCACAAACCCTAGATCCAAATCATTCAAATTAACCAAGATCCCCCTCTCTTTTATTTGAATTTTTCCCAATTTTTTTCCTTCTTCAATTCGAATTCAAACTCCCAACTCGAATCATGGTTGGCGGTACTACTAATCAACCACAACAAACTCCTCAATTGGCTCCTCTGTTATCATCATCGTCAACAGCTCCTGCAACTACACCGGAAGAAGATGAGCTCTTGAAAAGAAACACCGATTGTGTTTACTTCCTTGCTTCTCCTTTAACCTGCAAAAAGGTACTTTTGTTTTTTGTTTTTCCTTTTTTTTCGAATTATCGCTAGCTAGAATTGTGGGTTTTTGTTGGTTCCATTCATCAGATCGGATCTTCGATTGAAACTCAGTTTATTAGTTTGGGGATCTTGAGATTATGTATTTGTGCCTGGTTTGAATTTTTGTTCTTGTCTTGATTTTTTTTGTACCGTTAGATCTTGATTTCGAGCTGATTAAAGGTTTCAGTCATGTTTTGGAGTTGTGATGATATGAGTTTATGATTTGTGTAATTTATGGTTTATGTCATACTTGATGTGTTATGCATTATTGGTGGGGGTTTCATGTGGTGATTTTGTAAGTGATATAGGAAGAGAAATTGAATAAAGGTTCCGATTTTATTAGATATTTTTTTAGCAATGGGTGGCTAAGCACTAAGCAGTGAGAAATCATCAATCTTGTTAACGGTTTGATTGCGAATTTGCAAATTTATGCCTTTCATTCACAATAACAGTATTTTGCAATGCAATTGACGATAGCTACCCAACCGGGTGTAGAAGCGGATTTGTGTAATGCTTACTAGTTGTGATTGGTACATTCTATTCAATTATTGATGGAGTAATTGCTTATCTATTTGTTTCATCCACCACACCAAACGAATCCAGTATATCCCACCTGAGGTGGGGTGTGGGGGGGGGGGGGGTGTTAAGATGTACGCAAACCTGATCTCTACCCCAAAGAGTAAAGCAGTTGTTTTCCATGAAGACCGGGCTTGTGAAAAGTGTGACAGAGAGAGTTTGAAAAGTTGCTTAAGAGAAAGGAAAAACATACAAATAGAGGCAGGTACAAGAAATAGGAAAAGGATTTATGTAAGAAAAATCGGTTTGCTTCAAATATAAACCAGAGACTTTTACTTCATCCGAAATCAAGATTATCTTGATTTGGAAGAACTTGAATCTGTAGGATGCCTTCTTTTAAACCCACACGTCTTGTTAATTTACTAATTATACGCTCTTTGGGATTTTGTCATCTCCTGTTGCTTTCCGTTAGCTGCATTTACTTCTAGGTTTTCGTTGCCATATTGGTCTCATCGGTCAGGACTGGACGGACGAGAGTGAGGTGTGCGGGTGAAAGAATTATGGAAAGTTTTAGGGTTTTAATTTGACATGGGTAGTTTAGTAAATTACCAATATTGCCCCATCTTCCTGATTTTTGTTCTACTTATTTTGGTGGGACAAAAAAGTGCATATTTGTCCCACTCTGGTCCTGTTCTGTCACAATTTTATATCGTGCCAAATGTGGGACACGTTTTTGTACTGTCCTGTGCATACCAAACACACCCTAGTTGTTATTATCCAATCTTCATTCGTTTAATTTTGCATCTATTACAGGCGATTCTTAGGTGTCGTTTGTTTTTTAAGAGGTCTAAAGTCCGAAATCTTATTTTAGTTATGATTAATAAGAGGTGATGTGTAAAAAGGTCTGAATGATTCAGACTTAAGAGCCATTAAGAGATTTTTTAAAACAAACAAACAACCCCTTAATGTCCAAAACATGTGCAAGAAACACCTCGTTTTATTTGACTTAGCAAACCAACCAAGCAACACAAACCCCATATATCCCACCCAGAGGTAGACCCCCCTCCCCCCCCCCCCCCCCCCCCGACCGGGGGGGGGGTAAGATGTACGCAGACCTTACCTCTATCCCGAGAGCCAGAGAGTTTGTTTCCGAGAAGACTCTTGGGCTTGCAAGAACTTTTTATTTGATTTAGTTTCTCTTGTCAAATGGTTTCTCATTGCTTATCAAGTAAGATTGTCATCTAATTTTGTTTTGTTTACAGGGAAGCGAGTGTGAGTATCGGCATAGCGACATTGCACGGGTCAACCCCCGGGATTGCTGGTATTGGTTAAACGGAAGCTGCTTAAATCCAAAATGTGGTTTCCGTCATCCTGTAAGTATCCTTGTTCATCGTTCTTTTTGTTGGTCAATATACAAATACTATTTGATTATTGTTGTGGATAACAAGTAATAACCTTACGTACGTTTCAGCCGCTTGACGGATTGTTGGGAACTGATGTTTCGACTCCCGTGGGACCTTCTGTACCTCCGCCACATCCTGCTCCTTATGCTACTATGCCCAAACAAGGAGTTGCCTGCATTTTCTTCCAGAAAGGTTACTGTTTGAAAGGACACCTATGTCCTTTCTTGCACGGACCACCGAATTCCGTCAATAATAAAGCCGCACAATCTGGGTCGGCTAACCCTATTTCCGAGCCTCCTAAGATGGCTTATTCTGGTCCTGAAAAGTCCTTTCAGGACCAAAAGCTTACACAACTGGCGACCACCCAAAAGCCTGTCGAGTTTTTGGTTCCGCAAGCGGTCAGAATGCAAGCACCTCTGCTAGCCAGAAATGGCGGTAATGGTGGTGGTGATAAAAAGGCACCACCACCTTCTTCTAGTACGGGTGTTGTGGAGCCGCCTAGGTACAAATCAGGGCGGGTTGTCTCGCCACCTGTCGTGAACGAAACACCCGCCAGCAAACCTAACCGTGGTGTCTACCATCATGCGTCAGATAACGATAGGATTCTGAACGGGAAGGATGCCGATGAATATTCAAGAGAGCCGTCACCTGGTTTCGACGTTCTTGTGGACAACGAGCTTGGAGAATCGGAATACTATCGTAACAAAGACGAATTCGGAAGATCAAGAGGAAACGATTATGATCTTGACCGCCCTAATGACTATAATGTTGACCGAGAGAGATATCGTGATTATGATCATTATGATGAGCGGCAAGGGGAACGGTATGCATGGGATGAGCGTAGATCGTCTTCCGAGCGGATGTTGGTTGGATCCGCTCATCTAGAAAGGCGGTCGTATCCTAGAAGCGCCAGCCCTGACCACTTCAATGAGTCGGATTTACGCCACCGTATCTCAAAGCAACGAAGGGTTTCCGACAACGGTTTAAGGTCCGTTGTCAGCCGTGAAGGGCGGGTGCCAAGGAGGGACAGCCACCACCACCACCAAGATCAGGGAGGTCTCAGTAGCCGGCTTAGAGGAAGAATCAAGATTCCGGAAAGATCCACGTCTCCCACCAACGGAAGACCACCACCATCCGTTAACCACAGCCGCCTTAGAGACCGAATCAAGGACAACAACAACGATCCAAGAGATCATAAAGCTTTTTCACGAACGTCTGATAACGATTCCAAGTTTGCTGGACCAAAAAGATTATCAGAGCTGAAAAAAGGCTACGAACAACATCCGAACGACGAACGCCAAGTCCTGGGAAAAAGAAAATACTCAAATGAGGAAGATTTGTCGTTCGAAGGGCCGAAGCCGCTTAGCGAGATTTTGAAGTCGAAAAGAGGAAGCGAAACAACAAGAATCAAGAACCACCCTGATTCACATGTGAATAATAAAGAGAATAATGAGAAAGAAAGAGAGATGGTAGCTGAGAAAAAGGAAAATAAGCCAGTTTCAGCCATTGTTGAACCAGAAAAGCAAACAGATTCCAAAAAGAAGCCTGTTTCTGCCATTGTTGAACCAGAAAAGCAAACAGATTCAGTTTCAGCCATTGATGACGATGCATTGTTGGATGAGGAGCTTGAAGGGTATGAAGATAGGGAAGGAGAGTATGAATATGTTGATGGGGAAGAAGAGTATAATTTGGATGATGAAGAAGGTGAATATGTGGATGAAGAGGAGGAGTATGGAAATGAAAATGGAAAGAAAGAAGAGGGTGTTGTGTATTTGTAGAAGGAAATAATAAGTTTTGAAGGATGTTGGTTTTTTAATTTAGTTTAAAGAACTCTTTTTTTTTTCTTTTTCTTTTTCTTTTTCTCATTGTATTGTTGTAGATTTTGATTTGTATTGAATGATTTACAAATTGTGGCCTTTTTAGGCCAACATTTTTATCAACTTTTATGTAATTTTGCATGAATAGTGCTAAAATCATCTTGTTAAGTCAAATTAATGTATTAGAAATGTAAAAGTAAAAGGCTCATATTGAGATGAATTTGTAATAGAGGGTTTATTTGTAGATGGAGTTTATTTAGCTCATGTTTAGTATTATGTAGATGGAGCTTATAGCTTAACGAGTTTATTGAGATTTGCAAATTTATTCAGTCGCTATATAATACATGACTTTTTGGCAGAAACTTAATAATATAGAAAGTGACTTATTTAGTAAGATTTTCTGTCCTTTTCAATTAAAAACAAGCTTTTTCTGTCTATGAAAAAAACTCTCGTAAACAAAAACCTTCCCAATATATAATAGACATATTAATTCACATAGACAACTTTATCCATACAAGATTTAATGGAAAACCAATCAAGCAACCTCTTAGGGCGTGTTTGGTTTGCGGGATTGGAATGAATTTGAATTTCAAATCCATTCCAATCCTGCGTTTGGTTTGCAGGAAAGGATTTCGTTGACCGGATTTCAAATCCGTTGACCATTTTAAAATCCCTCATATGATGGATTTGGAAATCCTTGGCTTTGGGCCTGAATTTAAAATCCAAATCCGACGGATTCTAAAGCATGATCCAGACCAATGTTTTAAAAACCGGTTTTTTGATTGACCCGGTGTGGTAACCGGGTTACGGTTCAACCCGGTTTCAAGAATTTATTTGTATTTTTCATTTTCACACACACACACACACACACACACACATATATATATATACATATATATATATATATATATAGTATATATAGGGGTTGTTTAATTTGCAACCATTAAAAAGGTTGCAAACCTTGCAACCCACATCTTAACCGTCGGATTTATGATCGACGGTTACAATAGATATGGGGTCCACTATATATATATAGTGGAAGGATATTTTGCAACCCTTAAAAATGTTGCAACCCTTGCAACCCACATCTTAACCGTTGGATTCATGATCGACGGTTATTTTATTTTTATTTTTCTGTTTTTTTAATTAAAAATCTTGGACCCCATATCTATTTATAACCGCCGATCATGAATTCGACGGTTAAGATGTGGGTTGCAAGGGTTGTAATATTTTTAAGGGTTGCAAATTAAACAACCCCTATATATATATATATATCCAAAATATTGATGTCCACAAGTTAAATCATTAAAAAAACACATAACAACAAGTTTTACATCAATCCAAAAACATTAAATAAACACAGATAAGCATAAGTTTTTCATCAATTCAAATACATCCAAACGAAATATAACGATCAAACCTAATCATGGATCTTGAGACATAGGAGTGTTGGTTTTTAACGCTAATACGTATTGCCTATTGGACTATTCGTTTTTAACTTTTGTTACCGGGTTAACCGGTTCGATACCGGTTCGTCATGACCGGTTCAACCAGTTTTTTAATAGAACCAGCCGGTTCAATCTGGGTCATAAAATTGCATAAACCTGGTCTCTTCACCGGTTCGACCTGGTTTTTAAAACATTGATCCAGACGTCAAATTGTATCGATCCAAACCTGACGTTTACCAATAAAAATAAATTATTTATAAAACAAAAAAATAATAAAAAAAAAACTCGATCCAAATCCAAATCCTACAAACCAAGCAAGACTTGTAAATGAATAAATTTGAAATCCATTCCAAATCTTACAAACCAAACATATGAAGGGATTTCAAATCCCTCCCAATCCAAATTCTTCAGTGAAATCCAATACATTACATTCCAATCCCGCAAACCAAACGTGCCCTTAGAATCATCCATCAAATAATTTTGATAGCTCTTAGATTCGGTAGATTTGAAAATGACTAAATGAGTTTGGTAAGAACGGTGAGGATAGCTCCGAGTCTTTAGATGATTTTTTTTATTTATTTACCAATGAAATTTAATTATTATCATTTTATATAAATTATTTAAGAGAAATGTAAGATGATAAATTTAATAAAATATTTTAATAATATAATGGATATTGACATAGATTAAAAAAAACAGATTTACAAAATCTCCCGAGTTATACTTCCGATTGGACTCAGAAAACCCATCTCCTTCCCAGCCCAATCGCCCAATCTCCATTCTAGCGAGAGGAAGGCGCCAATCCGCCATTAAACCGCCTTCAGCAGATAGTTCTTCTTCTTCGTTTTTCTTTTTACTTTCTGCAATTTATGTAGCGAACTATAATCTGTTAGTTCTGTAACTGACCTGATTAATTTTGTTGAAGACCGGCCAAGGGATCGTTGATGGTGTTCAAGTGGTTCCTTTGTCTCAGGTAAGTTGCCTACTTGACTTGACCGGACTTGAGAATTAAGTTTTCATCCTTTTTCGTCGACGAAAAGGATTTGGTTTTCGTTTATGATTGTTTTGGAGATGTGAGATTTGATTAGACTAGACTAGATATGTAAAATTTTGTAGAATTACGTTCTATATAACTTATAAATTATAATAAACCAGTTGTATTGTATTGAATCTCAAATCTGAAATGTAAATAGGGGCTAGTCATTATATATCAACCGGTAACATTTCTCATTTGCGATTGGAAGATCATGGGTTGAGTTTGCATCAGTATATCTGCACCAGATAAAAAAAGGTTATTTCCCATAGCTTGCAAATCCTGTGACTGCATGTTGATTGTTCCCTTTGGCAACTGTTTTTGATGGGCAAGTCATGTGTTTTGATTTATGTTTCAATGTAACAATGATTTTAGCAATTGAAGTTTGGTACCATTATATGTGTTAGGAAAGTTGTAGATGGCGTTTAGGGATTAAATTTTAGAATACTAAGTTACCGTATTCACCATTTTATGTATATACAGTAGTAAAAAGGTGTTTAACTTTGAATCTAAAGCGATGGACGGTGGCGGATCTAGAAACTCAGGTGACTGGGGTCAGATGTAGAAGTGTCGAAACTTTTCCAAAACCGAATAACCCATCTTAACCAAAATGGTTTCAGGTTATTTGTTTTTTTGGGTTAAACGGTTTAGTTTCGGTTATTATTTTACTATAACGGTTAAACCCAATAGCAAATTATACCATAATTTTATATATTTTATATCTAGATAATTGGTTTCAGGCTTTGAGCATATAAAACAGCTAATATATCATCAACCATTTTATATTAAGCTAAAATAACAAGATGTTGAGATGCATTTAATAAAACAATACAGAAGAACTAGATATTGAGATGCCTTTCTCTTGAGATGGATTTTGAGATGAATTTATTTCTTTTTGGTTTTGGTAGAAAAAGAATCAAATGTATGGGGTCTTGTAAAAATTGAATGAGTTCTTTAAGTATAAAACTAAGTCATTTGTTAAGGGTCATTTATTTATTTTAAGTTAAATCTAGCTCTTTATGATTTTTGACCTTCATCGCCGATGGATAGATGGGAATGTGGATTCACTTCGTTATGATCATAGGGAGAGAAAACTATGAAGGTTTCAAAGGAAATGGAGAGAAGCCTAGAGGGAGAGGAGAGAGAGACATGATCAGGGTTAGTTTGTGTATGTTTACTGTGTTTCATGCTATAAATACATTTACAACTTTAAGGTACATGTACATCCCTTGAAAAGCTCAGAGGTTGAGAAATCTTCACATGAATTCATGGATCCATATTTTCGCTTTTTTCCTTGAACAACAGAACACATTGATGGAACAATGTTTGAACTATGAAACAGTACTGTTCAATCTTGATTGTTCACCAGAGGTTACACTGGTGCAGCTCTTCGAGAGGCTGCTCTCTCCCTCAATTCTATGCCTTTTACTTATAGTTGCCTCCCACCGACAAACAACCACCTGTTCCTCTCTAACCAACTCAACTACCGATCTTACCAATCTAAGTGTTAACCGACCTTACAAAGAGAAGTACAAAATTGCCCCTGTGGCTTATTACAAATCTGCCCCTATCTAGAACTTCCTGTCCACTATATGCGTGCTTAATCTCGGGACTAACAGATTTTTGAGCAGAAACTAACCCTACAAATAGATGTTGCTTGCACCTTAGTTTTTCAAGTGGCTGTTTGTGAGAATTTAGTTTCTTAGAAGTATAAGCTATAAAAGAAGTTTCTGCCTGACTGCCTCTCTTTTCTTGTCAAAGGATTTTGATTATCTTCTTCATGACACTCGTTTATAATTTGTACCTTTCTTCTAGTGTTTAATTATTTTTAGTTTCCTAGAATTCATTGACCTATAATTCTAGATACGAGAATAACAAATTTCTTAATATATAAGCACCCACATAAATTTAGAAGGGTGAAACTTGGGGATAGGAACTTGATTAGGCTTTTCAAGAGTACAAGGGAAGTAAATAATTTGGTATTCAACACTGCTGTAAAATCCTAATTGCTGACAGGGAATTTGGTTACAATTTCAAATTTGGTAGTTGAAGTTGATAACTTTGCAAGTACTTTGGCTAAGCAACTGGGCTTTATGTTAAATTTAGCGTATCAACATGAGGATGCTTATTATATGGAAAAAAAATTCTGGAAATTTTATTTTGTTATTGTTTATTATGTGGTATTCTAAATGCGAGTTTAGCACACTGTTTTGAGATTGAACTGTATGTTTGAATATAACTTAATGTAATTTTTGCAAAATATTTTTGATGCAGCAAAAGGTTAAGCATATTACATTAAGAATCTAACTCTGGTAGTTTGTAGATGTTGTTTTCAGAAATTTAGAAGAGAGTCTGCATCTTTTTATTGAAGATGAGATAGGCAGAAACAAAATTCCAGTTCATTTTTCTGAACTCATTTTATCCCACAATTTGTTAAACACAGCTTTATCTTCTGGTGATTCATACAGAAATCTTACTCTTGTTTCCGTGTCATGGGATTTGTTCCTCTAACTAATTAAGAACTATGGTTGAGTAGGAATGAATCTGTTTTTCAGGAAAAAAAATTGCTGGTCTTTAACATGATTTTCAAAGTGGGGACCTGGATTCAGGATCTATCTTAGGCTCACCTAGTTTGATAAGGGTTCTTCTTTTGCGGACTCTTCAACAGGTAGGGAACAGTAATTTCATCCCACACAGGCACATTAGCTGGCTTGCTTCTCCTTTTCACCACATCAAGCTCAAAGCTTGATGAGGCTTCTGAGTCTTCTACTGGTTTTTCTGGTTTGTTTAATTTAGTGTTCTCTTGAACATTGTTCGTCTAATTTCTATTTGCATCATGATTTTTTTGTATTACATATCACGATGCTATTGTCTTAATCTATCCTCTAGATCTTTGTGTTTGCATTACAACTATTTAGACTTGTTTTCATATTTTTACCATGTATTTGGGAGGACAGAATCTTACTGATCTAATTTTCTTCTACCACAGGACTTGTTTCTCTAGTGAAGGAGACTAGCATTGTTTTCAAACTTACAATAGCAATTATGATTTATGTTATCTAAATGAAGAAATTAGTAACTGTTTTGCAAACAGTAATTCAGATCACTACTAAATTCAAGTTTTCCTTTTGAATTTGTTTCTCTTGTTGAAAATTGCCATATACAGTATCTTGATAACCAGGTTAATGTGGTCTCTATATCTTAGCCTGGCAGATCTCGATGTGATTTCTAATATGTTAGTTTAAATAATCATTGCTTCTAGATTCTATCCAAAGCATGAGTTGTTCTACAGTAGTATCTATTGATCATTAGATAGAGTATACATCTTGGTGGAATAGGTAACAAATTAGTTTTATTTATATTTAGAAGTATGAAGATGTAATTCCATGTCTAATTTATAAGAGAGAGGAGATATAAGAACTGTATAACCGTTGATGTCTTAATAGGGGAGAGAGAATAAAACAATTTTTAGACACCCTTTAACGGATTTTTAGACAAACTTCAGTGTTCACTAATCTATTTTCTTCAACCAGAAGTTGGATTTTTAAATTAGAGGCCCAGCCATAATTGGGATTTGGCTAAGAAATTGATGTCACCTGAATTGATTGTTCTATGAATTAGCAAAATGAGTGAAAATGGAACTATAAGAAGAATGTCATTTTGTTGAGATATAAATGAAATTGCAAAATAGTATCGAGGATTTTCATTATAAACGAAGTCAAAGACTGCTATTTCTAGCTAGGAAGCATCAAAATCCTAAAAGTTTAGGATTTGAACAGACTTTCAAGTTTGAATGTTTATCTGCTACACTACTCTATATTTTTATTATATTCTGTAATTGAGAACGAACTATATTTTCCATATCTGTTCTATCACGTTTGGAATCTATCTCGAACCTTCCGTCCGTTACGTTCTTTATTCACATGACTTATCACTCCTTCACAAGCCTTCTTTCCATCTCATTTCGTCCATTGGGACTTGACCCTTTTCGCTACACATTCAAACCCTTTTCTCCTATCCCTTTTCTATTGGTGGAATTACATTCTCTCTTATTTGATCACCGATACAATTTGATTTCTCCCCAAAGATATAGACCCCCTAGAAAACAAATTTGCAAAACCTAAATGGCCAAGTCTGTAAAGAAATCGTCCAATTCCGGAATGCATCTTTCATATGAGATCATCTTCATGATACTTGTAAGGTTGCCTACGAAATGCTTACTACAGATGAAGCTGATTTGTTCCCAATGGTGTTCCATAATCTCCGATCCTCGGTTCATTAAAGCACACCTCGATGCCGCAAATGACAAACACAACAATCACCTTAGAAGGTATCTTTCTTATCCTCATTCGATGAGCTCTATGGGATTAGAAAATGCCAATTGGAGGTATGAACATTCTATTCCTGTGACAAAATTTTCAGACAGTGCAGAGTTTTTAGGTTCTTGTAACGGCTTGATTCTATTAGGTGATGATGATCGTACTTACTATTTGTGGAACCCTTCAACTCGGTTGTTGAGAAAATTCGATGGTCCTTCTCTGTTTATAGGAGAATTTAGGAACTTCGGACTTGGTTATGATTCAACTACTAGTGCATACAAGGTTGTAAGGATCGTGCGCGTTACCAGTCATAAGGTGGGATTGAGGCCCCCCTCGTCTAAGAAATACTGTTATGATGCAACGAGTGTCAACGTGTATAATTGCAAGACTAACTGTTGGAAAAAGATTGAAGATTTCCCATTTGTCATCTTCGAAAATTCCGGGGGAGTAGTTATAAACGGGGTTCCACATTGGGTGGTGTTTCGGGATCATCATGGTGAAGATGATGTTATAGATCTCGTCATAGTATACTTTGATTGTGCGAAGGAGAAGTTCAAAGAAATCCCAAGCCCCAACTGGTTAGTGCGTTCCTCTATTTTTGAATTTGGTGTTCTTGATGGACGATTGTGTTTTATTCATCACACCAAACGACCAAATGAAGTATGGGCTATGAAAAAGTATGGTCAGGATTCTTCGATTGACACTGAACGGCAAAATGAAGTATGGGTTATGCAAACGTATGGGAAGGATTCTTGGATTGATATATCTTCTGAAGTCGATATCGAAAGTATTTGTATCACAGGCTGGAAATCTGGCAATAAAGTTATACATGGTAGAGGTTCATTGGTTTTTTCTGGAGTATCATACGTTGAGAGCCTAGTCTCTCCCCATGGCGGGAGTGATATGATTGGATGAGATCATAGTGAATGGATGGAACTGCGATGGAAGGTGATATCATATTTTGCGAGTTCTATTTGATATTCTTGTTTTAGAGGGAGGATTAAACGAGAATGTAACCAATTTAAAAGAACACGAGAACGGAAAATCAAGTGCAAAATCACATGTGATTTTACATGTGATTCCTGCGACTTTCCCGCAACCTGAAGTCGCAGCAAAAGTCGCCTGCATACATTTTTTGACTGCTAATGTAAAATCACATGTGATTTTGCTCGTGATTTGCCGTTCTTGTGTTCTTTTAAATAGGTTTCGTTCTCGTTTGAACCCAACTTTCTTGTTTTATTATCACGCATACACATTGAGCCGTTATTCCTTATATCTGTTTGCTCACACTCGTGCACATGCTGGGGGTCTTCACGGAAACGGCTTCGGGTAGAGGTCAAGGACTTGCGTACACGGTACATCCCACCCCTCTCAGATCCTGCTTTCGAGCGGGATATGCAAGATTTGTTTGATTTGGTATTTTGGGATGGCGGCCATTGACCATAAATGAGTATTTTATTCGCAACATAACCTTCAGACAAATTTAGCAGCATTCTTTTGTATGGAAGTGACATTCTTATGTTAAGGTGTGACATTCACCAACCTGTCAGAAGGTCATGGATTTAAAAGAAACCTGTCAGAAGGTCATGGATTTAAAAGGAACCTGTCAGGAATTAACACCGTTTTGAACACAAGCGATACATTCCAAAATAACTGGTATTCGCACATCTTTACCCTTGGCCATGAACCTCTGTCATTTTACCAAATGACATGTTTTGAGACTTGGGGGTGACATGGAGCAGCGGGTGAGGTTACTCCTTGAACGTGTTTGAAGTCATGGAAATTACCCCTACGTAAATAGCTACAACCCAAGATATCCCTCTCCAACCCTCACGACGTTGACCTCGACGTTGTCAGGGTTGGGGAGGGATGTGTCTTGGGTTGTAGCTATTTCCAACCCTCTGCATTGCATGAGATTTACTGGATCGGTTTATTAGTTTCAAGTTGGTGTCATTTGTATATGTCCGTTAACAACTGTAATTAATTGGTCTAAATGTGCATTTCTTTTGCAGTGTCTCTATTTGGTTGACGAAGGACCATACCGAAAGGCTTGACCAGAACCAACCTGATGGAGTGTGTTGTCTGTTTGTTTGTGTTTGAAATAATGTTAGAAGACTTGGAACCATGAAACTTCTATTGTGTTGTACCCCTTTATGTCTCATGAAGTTTGGAGGCTATGTTTAATCTTTTAATTATTGGCTTGGATATTATGTTTAATTCCCAAGTTGTCCATACCTTTTCTTCCCCCTGAATCTTGAATTAATACATCAACATTTATGATGTTTTGAATTTCTTTTTTGGGCTAAAAACATGTCCCAGAAAGGTGGTTCAACAAATATGGGGGCACTTCATGCATATAAAAGGAGTCCAAACGTTTATAGGATAAGTCTTTATTGGACCACTTACCTTATCGAGTGAGTATGACAAAGACCAAAAATCTTACCTGATAAGAGACATGACAACAACCAAGGTTCTTACCCGGTAAGTGAGGGAGAAGACTTTTACTTGGTTAGCACTTACCGGGTAGGGGACACGTACAAGCGACTCGTTTTGATGGTAAAAAATGTTATCCTGCAAGATAAGTGAGGTGGTGGCTTTTGTTGGTAAGCGTTTACCCGGTAAGTATTTGGTGAAAGACACCGTATCATGCCAATCAAATACAGGTTAGGTATTTTGATTATTTTCTTTCTTTCGTGTGCTTCGTACGGAGATGGGATATGATAGGAATGAACAAGCGAGAGTTAGGTAAGAGGGTGAAAAAGATAGTGCAAGGTTTTAGGGTTTTAATTTGACATAGGTAGTATAGTAATATACAAAATTTATCTCATCTTTCTGATTTTTATCCCACCTATTTTGATGGGATAAAAAAAAGACATTTGTTCCATACAATCATGCCATGTCCCAGTCTAATCGTTGCTCAAAACATAAGAAGTCAAGTTTTTGTTATCTCATACCTCACGTGCCAAGGACAAGTTAAATCTTTTATTGGGCCGGGGTAGCTTGAGGGATTCGTCTATGTCATTATAATAAATTTTTACATAGTGAATTTTATATTTAAAATAGGAGTGTGAATTTCGGACTAATTTAATTGGCTTAAGTCTTGATAGTATCATATCAAATATGCAAATTTTAGTTAGTATGTAATATACCAGGGTATTACTGTACAATACCCACTTTGTTAATTAATTAATTTTTTCAATATTTAATTATTTATTATTTAGTCCTTAATC
The DNA here is from genome assembly GCA_023525745.1 of Arctium lappa. Taxonomy (NCBI): domain Eukaryota; kingdom Viridiplantae; phylum Streptophyta; class Magnoliopsida; order Asterales; family Asteraceae; genus Arctium; species Arctium lappa. Next base: position 83,937,970 of record CM042052.1, on the reverse strand, counting down.
TATACTATATTATAAAACACGGATTAAAAACTCTTAAATACAAATTATTAGGCACAAGTTACCATCATTTTATGCAAGATTTTAAAAATCTCTTAATTTACAAGTATCAAATCATAAGATATATATTAATACTAGAAGCTTCTAACACCCACCAATTTGGTATGTGCATGACCTTCCTTTTATGCATATATTTCCATGTATCACTATTAATTAATATATTATATTACTATAAATTTGTTTTAATTATATTATTAAATATGTAATTGGTTATTTTTTCTAGATGTTATTAAAATATATAAGATAATCATTGAATTCTAACAAAATACTTAATTTTTTTTATATAAAAAACATTATATTATTAAGCCTAAATTAAACAAATTTATAAAAAACATTATCACTTTCTCAAAACCATCCAAAATCGTACTGTAAATCGACAAAAAAATAAAATGAAACATTAAAATCGTGATGTATCTCGCTGCATTACGCGAGTACGCTTCTAGTTAACACTCAATATTTATCTATTTGACTAAGAGGTTATTTATCAAATATTTATCAGGCAAGTATTACCATCTTTACTTCCTTATCTGGTAGCATTTTGGCCATCTAAATGTATTGTTGGTAAGTGTTTATCGAGTAAGAGTGTTATCCCTCGTTTATCAGGTAAGATTATCAGTACTTGCTATGCCTCTTACCCAGGTAAAATTCTTGGCCCTTTCCATGCTCACTCGTGAGGTAAATGACATTCGGTAGACGTTTACCCGGTAAAAATTTGATAAACAACCTTTACTTATTCTTTTCATCATGACTAAACTTTTAACAAATTCATGTATGTAAAAGTTAGTGAAAGCAACTCAAAATGAAGATAAAAGTAAATTAAGATAGTTGAAGATAATCGAAAATATATAAACATAGATAAAATTAAATGAAGTCAGATCAAAACATCTATTTTATCCAAACACTTAAAAAATATTCTTTACCATTCTCACAATACCCGAAATATCCTCTGAGAAGTTAAGTTACCGTGAGAAGTGTGAAAAATGGATCTGGACTCTTGATCACTTTTAATCTCATGTCCACCCATGAATCACACTTGATACGAGGATTAATGTGATGCATTTTATCTTGATGCATCTCATCCTAATGTATACCAAATGATTGATAACCACTTCTCACGTTTCTCACATAACTCAACTTCTCATCGAAACTCAACCATGTCACAATAACCATTATTATACACTACTTTAATAATTTCCTATTTTACCCTTTGCTTTCAAGATCACATACATTATCCATAATGCACATAACTATCACCCTATGTAACATATGAGTGGCTCACATGCACACAAATCACACACCAATCACACCAACCAAATTAACCATATCACCACCATGTCCTCTTCTTCTTCTTCAACAACAACAACAACAATCTCAATGGCCATTTCCACTTCTTCTTCTTCATCATCATCATCATTACCTTCCATTCACAAAACCCTAACTTTCAATCCCTCAAACAACTCCCCAATTCTTCTCTTCATCTCCCCACCATCTTCATCATCTTCAAGAATCTTCACCCCCAATTCCTCCAATAGCTGTCCACCTCCCATCCTCCACCATGATTCCATCCTCCAATTCAACCTCAATCTCCAAGATTTCCCAAATTCATCCCTCCCACAACACCAAGATCTCAACCTATTCATCTGCAATCTCTTCAAAGATTCAAAAACTGAAGAATTGGGGTTCCAAAGTTACCAGAAAGCCAAACAAATCCCAGATTTTAAACCCACAAGATCCACATTGCATAATCTAATCAGGTACTCATTGCGTTTGAAGAATTGGAACTTCATCTGGTCGATTTCTCAAGATTTTGGGAAATTTAACGTCTTCCCAGATGCGTCATCTTGTTGTAGATTAATCAGTAGTTGTATTCGATCGAAAAGGTTTAAACTAGCTGATAATTTGCTTCATGTTTTTAAATTTGAGAAAGAAATTGCCGTTTTGAGCTTTAATGCCGCCATGAGAAGCTATAACAAGCTTCATATGTATAGTAGTGCAGTTAAGGTGTTTGATGTAATGTCATCTTGTGGTTTGCAATTAGATGGCGAGTGCTATGGGCGCACCATGGAAGCTTATTTGAAAATGGGTAAGAATCAGAAAGTGGTTTCGTTGTTTAAAGAACTCGAAGCTAGTGAGCTCGAATGGACGTCATTTTGCTCGCAGATTTACCGGGTTTTATGCGAGTCGTTGGCAAAATCCGGGGAACCGTTTCGAGCTCTGGATTTCTTTCGGGAGATGACCGAAAAGGGGTTCCCGGGAGACCCGTCTTTTTATTCGATATTGATCGGTTCGTTTGCGAGCGTTCGAGAAGTGAAAGTGGTCGAAGAGCTTTTGGAAGAAGCCGAAGGGAAGAAGATGATTCGGGATCCGGCCGTGTTTCTAAAGCTCGTGTTAATGTACATTGAACTCGGGTTACTTGAAAAGACTCTCGATGTTGTTTCTTTGATGAAGCGAGCGAGTATTCGAGTTTCCGATTGCATCTTTTGCGCTATCGTAAACGGGTTCTCGAAGAAACGAGGGTTGAGTTCTGCCGCTAAGGTGTACGAAGATTTGGTTGCCGAGGGGTGCGATGCCGGCCAAGTGACCTACGCTTCGGTTCTAAACGTTTATTGTCGGATCGGGCTCTACGATAAAGCCGAAGAGGTGTTTTGGGAAATGGACAACAAAGGGTTCGATAAATGTGTAGTCGCGTACTCGAGCATGATTGCGATGTACGGGAAAGTGAACCGGATCCGGGACGCAATGCGACTTTTGGCTCGGATGAAAGAACGTGGAGTCGAGCTCAACGTATGGATTTACAATTCTCTCCTTGATATGCACGGAAAAGTCTTGAACTTGCGGCAAGTCGAGAAGTTATGGAAGGAGATGAAACGAAGGAAAATCATGCCCGATAAAGTTAGTTATACAAGCGTTATAAGCGCGTATAGCAAGGCTCGAGAGTTCGATATGTGTATGAAGTATTATTACGAGTATCGGCTTAACGGTGGTGGGATCGATCGGGTGATGGCGGGGATTATGGTCGGGGTGTACTCAAAAACCACAAGGGTCGATGAACTCGTGAAGCTTTTGCAGGATATGAAAGCCGAAGGTACGGGTTTGGATTCGAGGCTTTATCGATCGTCGTTGAATGCTCTTCGGGACGCCGGCGTGCATATACAGGTTAAATGGTTGGAAGAGAGTTTTGATCCGAGCTCATAGAGGGATCGAATCAGAGGCTTTAAATTTTTTTTACTCATTCAGAGGTTACTTTTTAACGGAATCGTAAACAAACAACCTCTAGGTCGCATACATGTGTAGATTGGAAGAGGTTTTGTATGAGCAATTATTTTCGAAGAAGTGTAATTAGGGGTTTCCGAAATAGAAATGATGTAATAACTTGTACTTTATGTATCGGAACTTGTACATTTGTGTTTAGATATTTAGCAAGTTTGGTTCGTACATGGCCCGGTCCTACTTATCGAAGTTTAACTATAACCGTCTAATAAGATGTTTGGTTGGTTTTTCTATTAAGTCATGTATGGATAAAACTAGTTGTTTGTATGGATTAATCTATCCATGTAGATTGGAAAATTTTTTGTTTGAAAGAGTTTTTCATAGATGAAAGGAACTGAGGGAGAGGTTTAAAATTATTTAAAACTTAAGAAAAGAACAAATTAATGCTTAATCGACTTTAAAATTATTGTAGGCTAACATGTTAACAATTTTGAGTTAATAATTTAACATTTGAATTAGTTAAAAAACCATAACCCAATTTATCTTTAACAATACTTTAAAATGTTTATTATTATTATTATTATTATTATTATTATTATTAATAAAATACATAGAAATTCAAAACTACGTAACAAAATAATTAAAAGAACCAACAAAACCATAATTGGTCATGAACATGGGCCAAATAGAACTGATCCCATTGTTAACTGGGTTCAGGGCTAAGAGTTAGAGATAGCCAAAAACCGGTCTCGAACAGGATTGGACCCGGACATAAATCGATCCCAGTATGAGATTGTCCTTTTATAATCGGTTTTATCGTAACTGCTCCAGGTCTTGACAAAAAACACCGGTCCTGGGCTGGGCCCAAATCCGCCGTCTCTACTAAGGCATTGTTTGGCAAAAAAAAAGCAAGTTTTTTTAGTACATGTTTGGATGATCATAAACTAGCTTATTGAAAAGCTACTCATAGTAGTGTTTTAAAAAGTTAGCTTATCAGCTAGTTTTGCCAAACATAGCCTAACAGGATCGTATTGGACCTATAATGGACTGGGTATAAGTCCTGGTTCAATACAAGTCTTGGACCAAGCCCAGTGCGTTTGTGAACTTCCTTCCCAATGTTTACTAAATAAATTAATTTGGTCAACTTTAAAAAAAATATAAAACTAATTAATTTCATAATATTCCATTTTAAAATCTATTTGATGAATTCCTCATATTCGAGCATGCAACAAGTCTTATTTTCTAGTTAAAGTTTTCGTGTTTTTCTACAGTATAGAAGAATATTAATTTTAAATTATATAAGTCATCTTGCTTTTATGCATGGATATATATAATTTTCTCAACGCATGTGTTTGGATGTGTATTTTAAAAGTGATTGTGTGATGATGTTAAGTGCTCAATATCAAATCATCAAAGCTGTAATAAAACATGCTATATGAAATAGTGTTTTCAAACACAAGCCATGACAACAATGAATGAAATGAAGGAAGCCACAACGATGAGTTTAAGGGGCGCTGGAGATGAAGGGGTGGTGGCCGAAAATCAAAATGGGTTTGGTATCCATCTAGGGTTCCATAATCCTCCATTCTTAGGTTCAAGGGATGCAAGTACATGGTGGCCTACTAGCCTTGATAATTGAAATCAACATGAGCAGGTAGACCTGACAAACATGTCGGGTTCAAAGTTAAACGGGTTGAGAGCGTCTAACCATAATCCGACCCGTTTAATAAACATGTCAGAAAATCTCAACCCTAACCTGACACAACCCGTTTAACATTTATAAAACTAAAAATTAAAAATCGAAAATTCACAAAAAAAGTACATATCCAAAATTCAAATGAAAACATTAACAATCCAAATTTTATAGTTCAACTTATAAGTTCTAACCAAATCTAAAATATTAAAAATCCAAATCATTAAAAAGAAAACTTATAGTAATATATATATATATATATATATATATATATATATATATATAAACGGGTTATTCGAGTCATTTTTGAGTTGAAAATTTTGACCCTGATTTTACTCATTTAATTTTCATGTCGTGTTGTGTAAACGGGTTGAAATTTATAACCCAAAACCGTTTATTTCGTATCGAATCCGTGTCGGGTTAGAGTGTCATGTCATTTTTTGTCAGGTCTATGAGTAGGTAACCAAGACTTGGTTCATGGATAACAACTCCATTGTTGATCCCTCTAGGAGGTTTTAATGATGAGGGAAGAAGGTTCCAGCGGTGAGGGTAGAGGTGAGATGGATGGGAGGGAGGGAAGAATTGGGAGGGTAGAGGTGTTGGTGTTCTTCAAAATTTTTTGTATATTTTTCGTATGTTTTTTTTTTAAAACATTATACATTGTTAATCTTGTATTCTTTTTGGTTGTTACCTTTGGAAATAGTTTTTTATGGATTTTTTTATGATATGATGAATTTATGATATTATGTTTTGATGTTCAAATAATTGCTTGAAAAATCAACAACTTATCAAACAACCTTGATTCAATCTGAACGATAGATCGGTTATTTCTGTCATTCAGATTGTTATTCAGAAAAACAGTAAACAACAATATATTTTTATCTAAAAAGACAAATTTATCCAGATAAATAGTTTTTAAACACCATAAATTTATTATCACAATTTAAAGCTACAATATTATCCAAAATCACATCTAAACGCCCTAGATATTTGCAGATGCATAGAAAGTTTTATGCTTGCTTAGCTTAAATTTAACCATATTTGAAACCTCATTTTTGAAGACGATGTTTATAATGGAAGTTTTTAAATAGTTTAAGACCAAAATTGAAGAAACGGTATTTGGAGAGCCAAATTGTAAATAATGCAAACATTGACTCGAAAAAGGCAGGTTTGGGTCCTGTCTTCTTGCCCCGACAACTTGGACCCGCGTCCACCCCATTGTTCACCGTTTGAAGACTAAGGGGCTGTTTGACAGTTGATGAATGGTTTAGTGTAGAATGATTAAGTGGTCGAATGATTAAGAGGCTGTTTGTTTACCTCTTAATGGTTCCATTAAGAGACAACATCTGAATCGCTAAGAGATAAATCTTGTTTGACAAAAAAAAGGGTTGCCTCTTAATGGTTCCAAAATCCTCTTAATGATTTTGTATCCTGACCCTCCCTTAACCATTAAGAGCCCTGATTTCATCATGAACAATTAGCAAACAACCATATTTCATTTTACACTATATCATAAAAAACCTCTTAATCATTCAGACCACTTAATTATTCTGCACTAAACCATTCAGCAACTGCCAAACAGCCCCTAAGAAACTTTTATGATATAGTGCAAAATGAAATATGTTTGTTTGGTAATTGTTCAGAATGAAATTAGGGCGCTGAATGGTTAAGGGAGACTCAAGATACAAAATCATTCAGCGGGTTTTGGAACCATTAAGAGGTAGATTTTTTTTTCACCAAACAAGATTCACCTCTTATCGATTCAGAGGTTGTCTCTTAATGGAACTATTAAGAAGTAAACAAACAACCCCTAAACAAGCTTATCATTTTCATTTCCCACAGTTTAACCTGAAATGAAAATTTGGGCTTCTACGGTAATGAGTCTATTATATTATACAAAACCACACAGTTTCTTTTATTCTTAATCCTGATAATTAATGCTTAATACCTCTAACCAAACATCCCTTACACTTAAACCAACATATATAAGAAACATGGTTAGTCCTGATATTTTGGAGATCGTGTGCAAAAAACTAAGAGTCGTTTACCAAATGCTTTTACCAACAAGAGTCATTACCATATCTTACCTTGTCGGGTAATATTATCGGGCATCAAAAGTGATTGCTTGTAAGCGTCCCTTAGGACGTCTCCAATGGGCTCCCTACATTGATTCTTTAACTATCGTAGGAAGCCAAATATGAAAAAACTTCAATCCAATGGATTCCCTGTATTACTTTTCTTTACCTCACTCTCTGGTCTCTTCCCTTCTACAGATAAGAAGCTCCCTACAAATAATCTACATTATTTTATTATATACATATGTAACATCATGTCATGTGCTTATTTTGTTTTACTCAAAAGGTAAAAAAAAGTATATTAAAATAATATATATTTTTTAATGTAGGAAACATGATTTGGAGTAACAATACATTATTTTGCTCCTCACACTAATTTCTATGCATTTCACTCTCTACATCAGCTTAAAAGTAAGAAGTAAGATTGGAGATGCTCTTATGCGGTAAACGCTAATCGGATAAGAGTCTTTTTTTGGGAAAAGGTGTAACACTCTCAAATCAGGAAGGAGCAATTAATTTAAAATTTTCAATAATGCCTCAAAGAAAGATAAAGTATCTTACGACAAGTCTATTCTTGAAGTATTGTTCTAAATTTAACCATCAACAAAAATAAATAAAGTCTTACACATAGACTAATCAAAGGTCGAGTATTACTAAACCTAAGATAACGGGGGAAGACTTCACCAAACTACTCACCCTCAAGCATAAATCTATTTATCATCTCTTCACAGTGTCGCTAGTATCATACCCAGCCGGGACCTGATGCACATGCCGACAAATAAAAAGGTTAGGCTAACGCCTAATGAGTTCAAAAGTTTTCATCATAAATAAATATTAAAATATATCATTAAAAGGAAATAATGCAGTTTATATCATGATCTTTCAAAATGATTTCCCTTAACTATGAAAACGACTCATTTTCCAATAACATGCGTTTTTAAGGACGAACGTCCCAATACAAAACATTCTTTATAAAATGGTGCCGCCCAAAACTCACTCAAATGTGAATAGAAAACGGACTTCCAATTATAAAAATGCAGATAAAACTTTATATCCCGAAACACCCAAAACACGAGTGGGACATAATACTCAACTCATAAATAATGGAACACAATCCATATAAATATAATATGCCATCGAAAACATGGAACTGAAATTCAATACTCACGCGACCATAAAATGGAATGAAATCCAAATATTAAAGCATGGACAATTAAATATCCAAAATATTGCTGGCTGACAACGGGGGAGACCCGTATCCATTGAGAGTGGAGGAACACAAAAGTATGCCACTCATACAACGTTAATCGTATGACACTTCACGACATGAAAGCCCAAGTGTCCCTACGACTCCCTTCAAGCTACACCCAAAGAGACAGCTGACCTTAGCGAATATTACCATGAATACCGCCAAAGGCTCGGCACAGTCGGGGGTTACAACCATGGCATTGCCCCGACATGGCGGAGACCCCAAATATAAAATCGCCCTTCTAGCTCATGATAACTCAACCGGACTCAGCCCTCCTAGTGTACACTTGAAATGTTAAGGACATAAAACATGGGTCCCGGAGTCCAACCCCGTAATACCCAATTGACCATCAAATAAAGACGGACTTACGTGCCTATGGATCAAATGCAACACAGTCTAACATCACATGACTGCGCATGAATGATCAACACACTCGAGCATGTAATTAACATCAATATGCAACAAGGTGCATTAATATGTAAATCATAAATTGGGCTCTACATTGGGCCATTGAAACTGGACAAATGTCCTCAAGATTCCCTTTTAAGTCTAAACCGAGCTCAAATGCTCAAAATCCACCTGACCAACAAATATCGGTCCCCAAAATAGGAAAACACATTTAAACGACGTTTATGCAGACACATACCTCAAAGATGTGATTAACCCAAAACTCATCACGTATTGGGACCAAAGATTTTCCAAATGGTTTATGAACTCAAATACACCAAAATGCATATATCATGAACTAGACTCCATTTGTACAAAAATACCAAAGATGCATAAATCATAAAATAGACTTTTATTTGTACAAAATCACCCAAAATGCATAAATCATGCTATTACTTATCAAGATATCCAAATCCCAAATATGAGCATTTTATGAGACTAAAACAACCCAAGTTTATCAAATATGAAAACTTATCAAAATACCCAACACATTGACGATTACCAAGTAGAACATATTTTTACTTCAAAATACTCATTTTGGCATGTACATAGTTTTCACAAAGCAACTTGAACTCACCTTGCTAGATTTAGGCTAAATCTAGCTTTTACCCCCAAAACTTGAATCTCCTTTGATGAAGGCTTGAAATCTTCAAGCAATCTCCCTAGATCTTAGATCCAACACATCTACAAGGTTTCCTTCACCACACAAGTCAACAAAATCACACCTAAGTTGAAGGATGAAAGGGAAATGGATGAAATCATCAAACCTTAGCTTAACATTGAGAGAGATGGGGAGCTTACCACCACAAAATACTCTTGTATATACCAATAGACTTCCATTATCTTGTTATAATCTTTAAAATATCGTAAAAACGAGACTATGTCAACTTGAATCACCAAAAACGGAGTTGATATTCAAAAGTTATGAAGAAATGAAGTTTGAGTGCTGAAAATCGGATTTTATGCTCGAACATGGCTCTGTACGGGTTAGCACGCGGCCTAACCCGCACCACAACTCGACCGGATGACCCTATGTCGTCCGGATGACCCTAAGTCTCCCCAAAAGTCGCCCTGTGCATTGTTCATCCGATTTTCTTAATTTTCCATGCCCTATTACTGTTTTGGTCATAACTTCTTCGTTTTACCTTCGATTTTGCTCCGGAAAGAACCGTTTGACTCATAATTGAATCCTTCATCCAACAAGACTATAAAATCTAGGATTTAAGTCCAAAATCCATTTTCTTCTTTTTCCCTTAAAAAACCGGTTTATGTATTAAGTTGAAATTATACCTTCCGAAAATTGGGTTGTTACAAAAGAGGACGGAACCCCCGGAAAAATTTTATTGATGGGTAAGAGTCTTTTCCTTCACTTACTAGGTAAGAACCTTGATTATTTTCATGCCTTTCAACATGGAGTGGAGACTCCATAACGTATACAAAGAGTAATCGATTTATGAATATCATCCTAATTCAGGTCTTGTTCCGCACCTAAATGGATAACTCAAAGCCTTACCTTGACTAGGAAAAGCTCGATGACAAAATCGTTTATAGTCACTCACTTGAGGTTTGGAACTCTGAGTACAGTGTAGCAGGAAAAGAGGTTGTGCGTGAAAGGGTACTCAGACTAAAGTGCTATTTCTTGGCCCTTGGATCAGCAAGAGGGTGTGATTCAGATGGATCAAGAGAAGATTGGGTCTGTTTTGGACTGGGATGTACCGAAGAAGGAAAAAGCAGGAAGCAGTGAAGACAGCGTAATAGCTTACTGGTCTAGATCCAATGCACCAAAAATGTGTCAAGGCTCAAGAAACCAGCTTTTCAAGTGTAACACCCTAAAAATAGAGGCTAATTTAAACCTGAATAATTGCGGAAAATAAATAAACTAACATAACCAATTCACCCAAAAAGGGGAAATAGTATGGCGTTTACACAACAAAGCACTAAGGATATACAACTCAACAACATACTAATCTAAACATACGATGGCTTAGATTAAAGACGGGTGTTGCTATCTCACTTCCAAAAGAATGCCGACTTAAAATCAAAAGTGTACGCCTTTACTATACTTCACCAAAAATGCTATTTCCTCATTTCGACTCCTCGCTGAAACCTGATAAATCCCACCGCTAGAAGGACATGATATACATGTCATTTTAAGAAGAAGTGTTAGTCCAAGGCCTAGTGAGAACAAACAGTTATATTTTATAATGGTAGAAATAAATTCGTTAGAATGTAATGCGATAAATACCATTGTATTAACTCTAGGGGAAAAATCAACATTTGTACAATACCTCAAGCGTTGACGGGGGAAACCCGTTTACCATGATCAACGATGTACAAGAAGTTGGTAACATGACATGTTAATAAATCGAAACACATACATCATAAACAGATGGACATCAAGCTCGACTCCTCTAAGTTTATTGCATGTGGATTCCCAATTTCAACCCTTATGGGTCTATACATAGGGACACCCACATTCAAGAAAAGCAAACAAGCACATTGGAATTACACCTTACTGCTCATGGGACAATGCCCGACCATACGGGTCCATGTCTTACTTACCATGAGGCCCGATACCTAATCCGTGTTATAATGAGGGAAACTAGCCCCCCTCATTGAATATAGAGACTCAAGTGCCTATGGATCCATTAACTAAGATTTAACTACAACCACATAATCATAATGAGCTTAACCATTCCCTTTGAGGTTAACATAAATTTTATGAACATAATATTTAAACAAATCCCTCATTTTACCATTAAGAATCCACATAATCCCAATAGTCATATAAGGTGGGAAATCCATCAAACCATCTTTAGTACCTTATTTGAACATATGAAACTCTTCGTTTAAGACATTGCCATAAAATATTCAATTATCCCAAACCCTAGGTGAACTAGGTATTTCCCAAAACTTCCATTTACAAGGTGAGTGGAATCATAGTATTCACAATAATCCCCAACACCCATTCAAAATCATTTATGCACATATTCAACATTTCCAACTCAAATCACCAAAACCTTAAAAATCTCCCAAACTCAAGCTTTTAGGTCAAACTCTTCAAAATCGAAATATAATGGTGAGAGGATGTTTATAAGGTTAAAAACATCAATTTTGACATGTATAAAGTTTTTAGAAATGAGAATGAGCTCACCAATTAGGTTTTGTTAAAAAAAACCTAGAAAATCAAGTAGAATGAGATAAGGAGGGAGATCTTGATTTCCTCCGATCTAATCTTCTTGAACCTTGAGGCTAAAGACGACACCAAACTCCTTAAATGATCAAAGTTCGGACCTAGGGTTCTTCCAAGCGATTTTAATGAAGTGAGAGAGAGGGAGATAATTTAATTCAATGAGAAAAAGGGGAAATCCCGAATTTGATCTGCAGGTGTTTCCCCGCGGCTTTGGTCGCGGATTTGGGGTCGCGCCGTAAGCCGCACGCGCTCCCAGTTCGAAGACTCCAACAGTTCCGCGACTTTGGCCGCGGTTTCCAAACCGCACGGAAGCCCGCGGAAGTTGCTGTCCACTCCCAAAACTTAATTCATGATTCTACATTCTAAGTTCTCAATCTCAAGTGTTAAAGCTTATAGCAAATCTACGCTAGGTGGAAAACAAATTTAGCAAACATATATATATATATATATATATATATATATAGAGAGAGAGAGAGAGAGAGAGAGCAAGGATGATTTGTTAACCACTTCATTGTTGTTAACTTTATGAACCTTGCTCAACCAACAGAAATGCATCTTTGGTTATAGTTTTCATGTTTTGTATCTTTAACACAAAAGGGTAGAAATGTCATTTCATAATTATATAACATTTCATTTATTTGCTTGAGGGTTACAAGTTTGAAATCTCCTTGATTATAGCATAGGTTATGAAGTCATGATTTTTTCCATTTTCAAAATAATTGTTAAAATCATATGAATATTTTCGAAGTCTTCAATTTCATACGTTTGTCAAAATCGTTAGTGGTTGTCTTCATTTTAATTCAGAGAATCTCATGAACATCCCGACAATGAATGCAACAACGTCATCCGACATTATGACTTCCGTTCTCCATAACGACGTCGATGGAAGTGCGATTGCTGAAACTTTGTCGAATCCCGGAACACATAATATGGATGAAGGAATTCAAAACCAACTCGTAAACTGTGAACTCGAAAATGATAATAACGGTATATGCACCGTTGATATATTCGAATCAAACAACAAAAATTATATTGGTAAGTATTTTTTAATATTTTCGAGTTGTTTACATTATTTAGTTCATCATGGGATTCATAAAAACCAAAAATTCAATTACTTAAATTCAATCATTACGAGATGAAGGCCAAAGTGTTACGAGATGAGGGCCAAAGTATTTTTAAATTATTTTTGGTTTTAGCTTAAAGTGTTACATTATTTTTGGTTTTAGCTCAAAAATTCAATTATGTTGAACGCCTTCAAATAGATGAACATAATCACAAAGATGAACATAAGATAAAATAAGACCCAGGTTAAAGCTTCTTTATGCAATTTTACAGAGTGCTTTACATCTTTGTTATGAACATTTTGAGTTTTACACCACCAATAATTAACAATCGTGAATCATTGCTAAATGTAGGTTTTTTTTTCAGTGGTCATCCATGTCTTCATCCTTGTTAAATGTTGTAACACCCTAAAAATCAGAGTAATTTAAAACATGGAAAACCTGACAATAAGACGAAAGTAAATCCATTAACTTCCCATAAATGGGATCAGTCCTTTAAACTATACAATCCTATACAAGGATTTCATCAAAAGAATGGGTCTTAACAACGCCCAACATCAATACTAAAACATCTCCAAAAACCTCGAGACTCAAAACTCGTCTCTCCAAAAACCCCGACACCCACCGCTAATGGAAACCTGTTATACACACCATTTGAGAAAAAGTGTCAGACTTTAAAGTCTGGTGAGAACATACAGTTTATAAGCTCAAAAGATAAAACATCACTTCCAAGATAACATTTCCAAAGAGATTAAATTTACAATTTAGGTCCTTGCCACAATCGGGCTTTTTCGTTATAAACATGCCATAAAAGGACCGAAAACAAAACGTTTTACCAAGGTTTGTGGCGTAACACAAAGTTAGGCCAACAATTCGAGTTACGAGCTAAACCAATGGGAATCCGCGGATACGAATCACAAAGTTCGTGCTTCAACGTGAGATCAAGCCCCCAAGCGCAAAACCAAGGTATACTCCTTCGCTAGGATCACTATGAACCATGGCTAGTATCGTGCCTCACATAACCGTACTAAGTTGCCCTCTAGGAACAAGTGATCCATAGCTACAAATTTGGGGAATGTATCATCCCAGCAATACAGTCTACTCAAAACCTAGGGATCCACTAGTAATGGTAATGACTCGTCACAACAACATATGTGACCAACCATAAATAAATATATGGTATAAGTACATTTTATAAACAAAATGCTATTCCCAGTTCAACTTCTGGTAAGAATGAAAATCATTAAAATGAGTTCATAAACATTCTTTTCAAATGACCACATAATGTGCAAGTAAAACATCATTTTACTTCAATAAGGCGGAACCCGTCATTTTGGTCAAATCTGACCGGGAACCCCGAAAATCACCAAAAACTTCATTTATAACAAAATGTTGAGAACATAAAATCATACCGTAGAAAATACTTCGGATTTCGCAAATAAGAGTTTTGACATGTATAAAGTTTGTAAAATGGTAGTAGGAACTCACCGATAGGTTTTTGGAATAAAACCAGATAACGATCACGACGAAGAGGTGAAGCTTAAAACACCGACCCCTTGCTAGAAACACCGAAAACTAGCAACCAAACGAGACTTCGAAGATCGAAAGATGAAAAGAGAGAGAGAGAGAGAGAGAGAGAGAAAGATATTTAGATTTGAGATTTGTGTTAATGAATTTTGGGAAACTGAACCTCTTAAGGCGGTCAAAGTAACTACGCGGGTTATGCCGCGACTTCAACTCGCGGCATAACTCGCCCGTGTCCCCAAAACCCTAATCATCCAGTGGGTTTCGCGGGTTGTGCTGCGACCTCTAGTCGCGGTGCAACTCGCGTAGTTCCAAAATCCCATATCCAACAGAGGGTTACGCGGGTTGTGCCGCGACCTCTAGTCGCGGTGTAACTCGCGTAGTTCACTGTTTCTCCCCCAAATTTCTCAAAACCCAAAACGACAACCAACCAAACACGGAGCTAACGACAAAAGCTTAACATAAGAATAGCAAGGTTACACAACGGAAAATCCGGGGTGTTACAATCCTCCCCAACTTGGGAATGATTTCGTCCCCGAAATCCTAACTATTCGAAAAGATGAGGATATCTTCGCTTCATATCCTCTTCGGCTTCCCACGTCACATTCGCTCCCCGGTGATGCTTCCACTGCACCTTGACCAAAGTGACTTCTTTATGACGCAACTTCTTAGACTTTCTCTCTAAGATGGCGTCGGGTTCTTCCACACAACGGTTACCTTCGTCTACCCTTAACTCTGAAAGGGGAATGATGTTGTCTTCCACCGCCAAACATTTCCGGAGGTAGCAAACATGAAACGTGTTGTGTATTTTACTCAACTCCGGTGGCAGTTCCAACTGGTAGGCTTGCAAACCCACCCATTTAAGCACTTTGAAAGGTCCGAGGAAACGGGGACTCAACTTCCCACGTTTTCCGAACCGAATAATGCCTTTCCACGGCGACACCTTAAACATAACGCGGTCGCCCACTTGGAATTCCATCGGTCGCTTCTTCTTATCGGCATAGCTTTTCTGACGATCCTGAGCCGCTTTCATTCTTTCACGAATGCACTTGACTTTATCGACAGTCTCTTGCACGATCTCAGGTCCAACAAACTGCTTTTCTCCTGCTTCAAGCCAGCACACGGGGGTTCGACACTTTCGCCCATACAAAGCCTCAAAGGGTGCGATTCCGATACTCGAGTGGTAGCTATTGTTGTAGGAAAACTCCACCAAAGGCAGGTGAGTGTCCCAGCTACCCCCGAAATCGATGACACAAGACCTCAACATGTCTTCCAAAGTTTGGATCGTTCGCTCGCTCTGCCCGTCGGTTTGCAGATGGTAAGCCGTACTCAACTTCACTCGAGTACCAAGCTCTTTCTGAAATCCATCCCAGAAGTTTGAAGTGAACCGACTGTCGCGATCCGACACGATCGACAATGATATGCCGTGCCTCGAGACCACCTCATCGATATAAAGCTTTGCTAACTTATCCATCGGCAGAGTCTCGCGCATAGCCAAGAAGTGAGCGCTTTTTGTTAATCTATCAACTATCACCCAAATGGTATCGTGACCTCGAAGAGTTTTAGGTAACTTTGTCACGAAGTCCATAGTGATATGCTCCCACTTCCACTCAGGAATCTATAGAGACTGAAGGCTCCCATACGGTCGCTGATGTTCGGCCTTAACTTGCGAACACGTCACACAACGCTCAACGTAACGCGCCACGTCAAGTTTCATTACCGGCCACCAATAGTGAAGCTTCAAATCCCTGTACATCTTTGTACTTCCCGGATGTATGGAATATTTAGACTTGTGTGCATCTTCTAACAACAGATCATGGTTACCCCCAATCTTGGGTACCCACACACGACCGCTGAACAGTTTTACTCCACGGCTATCTTCCGTTAAGAGTAAGCGTTGCTTCGTCATGACTTCCTCTTTGAGATTCTCTTCCAACAATGCTTCCATCTGAGATGTCTTGATCTTCTCAACAAGACTAGACACAAGCTCGATTCTTGAATGGGTAGCACGAATACTCCCGCTATAGTCTTTCCGACTTAGCGCATCGGCCACCACGTTCGCCTTACCTGGATGGTAAAGCAATTCGCAGTCGTAATCTTTCAGCAACTCGAGCCACCTCCTTTGCCTCATATTCAGCTCTTTCTGATCAAAGACATACTTCAGGCTCTTGTGATCTGTGAAAAGAGTACACTTCGTGCCGTATAGGTAGTGTCGCCAAAGCTTCAAAGCGAACACCACCGCCGCTAACTCCAAATCATGGGTTGGATAATTCTGCTCGTGTATCTTAAGCTGCCTCGAGGCATAAGCGATTACCTTGCCTCGTTGCATCAACACACAACCCAGCCCCATTTTTGAAGCGTCGCTGTAAACCATGAAATCCTCCGACCCTTCAGGCAAAGACAAGATCGGAGCTTCACACAACTTCTTTTGAAGAATCCGGAACGCCTTCTCTTGGGTTTCGGTCCATTCAAACTTCACATTCTTCCGAGTCAGAACTGTCAAGGAAGAAGCGATCTTAGAAAATTCTTGAATGAATCTCCTGTAGTATCCCGCCAGACCCAAGAAACTTCGGATCTCTGACGGACTCTTAGGAGGCTCCCAATTCATCATAGCTTCAATCTTGGAGGGATCTACTTTCACTCCGTCCCGAGTGGCTACGTGCCCCAGAAATTGTACTTCTTTAAGCCAAAAGTCGCACTTGGAAAACTTGGCGTACAATCTTTCTCTTCTCAACACTTCCAGAACTTCACGTAAATGTTGTTCGTGCTCCGACTCACTCTTGGAGTACACTAGTATGTCATCAATGAATACAATGACCGACTTGTCGAGGAAAGGTCGGCACACTCTATTCATCAAGTCCATAAACACTGCTGGTGCGTTCGTCAGGCCAAAAGGCATTACAAGGAACTCGTAATGGTCGTAACGCGTTCTGAAAGTCGTCTTCGGAACATCTTCATCTCTTACCTTCACTTGGTGATAACCCGAACGTAAGTCGATTTTAGAAAAACAACCCGCTCCTTGAAGTTGATCGAACAAGTCGTCTATTCTCGGAAGCGGATATCTGTTCTTCACTGTAGCTTTGTTCAACTCACGATAGTCAATGCTCATTCTCATTGTGCCATCCTTCTTCTTGACAAATAAGACCGGAGCTCCCCAAGGTGACGAACTCGGTCTTATAAAGCCTTTCTCCAATAGCTCTTGGAGTTGTGCTACCATTTCTTGCATCTCCGATGGCGCTAAACGATAAGGTGCTTTAGCGATCGGTGCAGCGCCAGGCACAAGATCAATCTGAAACTCTACCTGACGATCGGGTGGTAACCCGAGCAAGTCGTCCGGAAAGACATCTGGATACTCACGCACGATCTTCACATCTTCCATCTTTGACTTCTCTAACTTGGCATCGATCACATAGGCTAGGAAAGACGAACATCCTTTTACTAAATACTTGCGTGCTCTTTCCATTGTGATTATTGCCACTTCACCCTTACTCTTTTCACCATAGATGACCACGACCTCTCCAGAGGGGTTGGGAAGTTGAATCATCTTCTTGGAACACACGAACTCGGCCAGATTGTTTGACACCCAATCCATACCGTTTACCACATCAAAACCCCCGATTGACATTGGTAGAAGATCGATCGGGAATTCTCTCCCTTCGATACTAAGAGCACACTGCTTCAGAACTTCGCGGATCAGAACTCGTCTACCATCTGCTATTTCTACTACTAACGCATCCTCAAGACTAGTAGTGGGCATAGCAATTTTATGACGGAACAATTCAGATACGAAAGAGAAACTAGCATCCGTATCGAACAAAATACGAGCAGGTACAGAGTTTATAAGGAAAGTACCCGATACCACGTCAGCAGATGCTCTGGCCTCTTCGGCCGTCATCTGAAATGCTCGACCCGGAACCTTCGGAGGGTTCTCCTTCCTTGCTGGCGTGCTACCCGACACCAGCTTCGGGCAATCCTTCCTCACGTGCCCCGGTGCCTTGCACTCATAACAGATGGGTCCTCTGACCGGGCAATCTCTGACAATGTGACCAGGCTTCCCACACTTATAACAAGTTGGAGGAGTGGTGTCACAGTTACCGTGATGCTTGGTTCGACACTTCGGGCACCACTTTGCATCATGATAACTGCTGAAATTGCGGTTTCCAACAAAAGGTCGGGTCCGCTTGGGAGGTACTGAGCTGCTCTCCCACTTTCTCTTTTCAGGCACCACCACTGCCTTCTCAGATTTGCTCTTCGCGAACATTTCCTCCATGAACTGAGCTTCCTCCACCATCTCTCGGAGGTTAGAAGCTTTGAAATTATGGACCATGGATTGCATGTCCGCTGGCAAGCCGTTGAGATAGGCTTTCATCTTGTCTTTCTCTGTTGGGGCAGCATGCCCCACCAGACCAAGCTTCTCCATAAACTGACGGGTGTACTCCCTCACCGTCAGGATTCCCTTCACCAAAGACCGGAATTCTTTCTCAATTCGGTCCATGGTCCTCTCGTTGCAGAATTCCTCTAGCAACTTCTTCTTAAACTCGGCCCAAGACAACTGAGCCAACACTTCAGGAGATAGAGTGGATTGGATGATATTCCACCAGATGAGTGCAGTGTCCCTCAGCAGTTGGGTACCGAACCGCACCCTCTGATCATCACCACATTCGGAAGAGCCAAAAGCTTTCTCAACCGCTCGGATCCACTTTACACACACCACTGGGTCATCAGAACCGAAGAATTCTGGCGGTCCGCAACTCAGAAAGGACTTATAGGAACAGCTCTTCCTATTTCCCGGAGCACCAGAAATCCCGCGCTCTACCGACAAGACCCTTATACCATCATCACCAGAACCTACTACGACGTTCTCCACCACCGTCTCACTTCTCCGATGGTTCACGTCGCGGTCCTCCATCGCTTTCAGCAGAAACTCTTGCTGCTTAGCCATCTCTTCCCTCATCGCCAACATCACGCTGGCCAACAACTCTGACTGGGGATTAACATCCCTGATGACTGGGTGGGACGAAGTCAGGTCTACTCGCGGAATGACCTCTGGCCCCCCACCTAGCACTTGCTGAACGGGTGGTCGAACGATAACCTCAACTCCTTCCGGATGACCCGCTGTAGAGGCTGTCGCTTCCAGACCATCAACACGAGCACGCGGTCTTCCACGCGTACCTACCATTCTGAACTGCTACACAGAGCAGAGGAAGAGATAAGAGGAAGACAGGAAACACGAAAGGAAAACGTACTTACCACATTACCAATTGTCATATTAACAACAATTCAAGCACGCTTACGTATAATATCCTCATAATAACATTATCTAAGTGAAATTATGAACATACAACACATAACGGTTCTTGTCACCACTGCTACAATGCCTGATAAACGTACTTTCCGTCGACTCTAAGACTAACCCAACTTAGGAGCTCTACCCCATTCTCGCGGATCAATTCTTAATATACCCAGTCTAAGTCTAGACATCTTACATTCATGCCTAGTTCGCTTAAACAAGAGCTCTGATACCAACCTGTAACACCCTAAAAATCAGAGTAATTTAAAACATGGAAAACCTGACAATAAGACGAAAGTAAATCCATTAACTTCCCATAAATGGGATCAGTCCTTTAAACTATACAATCCTATACAAGGATTTCATCAAAAGAATGGGTCTTAACAATGCCCAACATCAATACTAAAACATCTCCAAAAACCCCGGCACCCACCGCTAATGGAAACCTGTTATACACATCATTTGAGAAAAAGTGTCAGACTTTAAAGTCTGGTGAGAACATACAGTTTATAAGCTCAAAAGATAAAACATCACTTCCAAGATAACATTTCCAAAGAGATTAAATTTACAATTTAGGTCCTTGCCATAATCGGGCTTTTTCGTTATAAACAAGCCATAAAAGGACCGAAAACAAAACGTTTTACCAAGGTTTGTGGCGTAACACAAAGTTAGGCCAACAATCCGAGTTACGAGCTAAACCAATTGGAATCCGCGGATACGAATCACAAAGTCCGTGCTTCAACGTGAGATCAAGCCCCCAAGCGCAAAACCAAGGTATACTCCTTCGCTAGGATCACTATGAACCATGGCTAGTATCGTGCCTCACATAACCGTACTAAGTTGCCCTCTAGGAACAAGTGATCCATAGCTACAAATTTGGGGAATGTATCATCCCAGCAATACAGTCTACTCAAAACCTAGGGATCCACTAGTAATGGTAAGGACTCGTCACAACAACATATGTGACCAACCATAAATAAATATATGGTATAAGTACATTTTATAAACAAAATGCTATTCCCAGTTCAACTTCTGGTAAGAATGAAAATCATTAAAATGAGTTCATAAACATTCTTTTCAAATGACCACATAATGTGCAAGTAAAACATCATTTTACTTCAATAAGGCGGAACCCGTCATTTTGGTCAAATCTGACCGGGAACCCCGAAAATCACCAAAAACTTCATTTATAACAAAATGTTGAGAACATAAAATCATACCGTAGAAAATACTTCGGATTTCGCAAATAAGAGTTTTGACATGTATAAAGTTTGTAAAATGGTAGTAGGAACTCACCGATAGGTTTTTGGAATAAAACCCAGAAAACCAGATAACGATCACGACGAAGAGGTGAAGCTTAAAACACCGACCCCTTGCTAGAAACACCGAAAACTAGCAACCAAACGAGACTTCGAAGATCGAAAGATGAAAAGAGAGAGAGAGAGAGAGAGAGAAAGATATTTAGATTTGAGATTTGTGTTAATGAATTTTGGGAAACTGAACCTCTTAAGGCGGTCAAAGTAACTACGCGGGTTATGCCGCGACTTCAACTCGCGGCATAACTCGCCCGTGTCCCAAAAACCCTAATCATCCAGTGGGTTTCGCGGGTTGTGCCGCGACCTCTAGTCGCGGTGCAACTCGCGTAGTTCCAAAATCCCATATCCAACAGAGGGTTACGCGGGTTGTGCCGCGACCTCTAGTCGCGGTGTAACTCGCGTAGTTCACTGTTTCTCCCCCAAAATTCTCAAAACCCAAAACGACAACCAACCAAACACGGAGCTAACGACAAAAGCTTAACATAAGAATAGCAATATTAAACTGTTGTGTGCTTGAAAGGCAGATGGGTTTGAACACACGTGTTCATGTATAGAATACCACATATGAATTTGACTTTAGTTTTTTATGTTTCTCAAATTCTTCCTTTTCAAGTTTGGTGTATTTAATTACTGAATACTTGTTTTTACGTAATTAAAATAACTATCAACAAGTTTATCCCTTGGAAGATTTAAAATATACGGTTGTATAAATTTTAGGATTGTAAATGAATCGAACGAATACGAACAAAGATTTGTTCATATTTGTTTGTTTAAATTAATCAAACAAACGAACAAACACGAAGAGTAGACGAATAAACTTTTTGGGTTTATGTTCGTTCATTAAATCATGTGTTTGCGTGTTCATTCATGTTCTTTCGTTAAAATGTTAAACGAACGTAAACGAACGGACATAAATAAACGTAAACGAACGAACAGAGACGAACAAATGTTGCATGTACGTGTGAACACCCAGATGTTCATATGTTGGGTTTTTGAAAGGCAGATGTATGAAGACACATGTTCATGTAGTAAGAATTAAATTTGTATGAACAATCATTAAATTCATTCAAGAATCTTCGGTTACAATTTTTGTTTTAGGAAACATTAATGAGGCGATTAATGTGATGTAAAAGAATGAGGGGATTAATTTCCCAAATTACCCTTAACCACATATGTTCACATGATCGGTAATGAAATAAACCCTTATTTATTAATTAAAAGTTTAGTTTTAATCTCAACCATCCAATCTCAAGATGAATGGTTTAAATTAGTTCACAAAGTTAATAACAAAACTAGAAAAACCACGAAAAAACGAATGAAAAAATATATGAATATGGATGTCAAATTAACGAGAAAAATATGATCGTTTATTTGGTGTAATTTATTTTGCTCGAATTTTGTTCATTTTTCGTATTTTTTCGAATAAAAAATAGGGGGTGGAGGTTTTTTTAATTTAAAAAATATTGTTGAACCGCATGTTTAATCATATCCATCGGATCATCTAATCTAACGTTGATAAGGTGTTTTTTAGTTTTTCGTTTATTTGAGGTTTTCTCTTGAACCTCTTTCTATATATATATATATATATATATATATATATATATATATATATATATATATATATTCTACAAGGTACAAGCAAAATTATGGGCGTTACATCAAGTGTTAGTAGCGGAACGTTCTGTCAATCGGGGAAGGTTTTTGGTGACAAGACCTGGAGATATCAGAAGTGAGAATGCTGACATGAGTAACGATAAATCCTATGAAAAACACGATCGCCTGCCAGTGGAAGGTTTTCTGCTTTCAGTCAATCTACACAAAATCTAGTTGAACCAATACTTCTTTTATGCCGTTCCTAAGGACCACCCACTCCCGTTCCTTGGTTGTTGGTGTATTGGCTCTTTGGTTTGGTTCCCGGTCAAAGCCATGAAAGTAAGATAGGGTGAACACGTATGTATCGTAATATGGTTATGAATATAGTATATGTATAAACAGGTAAGTGAACTACTCTTTCGACTGTTTTCCCGCCGTTTGGTTTGAGGCTTACACCGACTAGGCCCCCCGCTGACTGAGGGAAACGGTCTGTCTTAAACAAGAAGATTTTCCGAGTGAACAATGATATGGCATGTGAATGAGTGATATGGGGAGAAGGAAGAAATTATTGTACGTATGATATGGGGTCGGTATGATACACATATGGTGAACAGTCAAAACAAGGAATAGGGTCTAGGTAAATGCTTAGGCGTCGAGAGAGAAAGGTCTTTTCTTTCGTTTCGGTTTATTCACTAATCTGAAATTTGAAATATCTGAGTAGCTAAAGGAAGGGAAATCAACCGAGACTCCGTTAGTAGCAGAAAGAATTCTTCTATGACTCCTAGCCCACCTCACCTAGGGATCTTCCTTACTCGACAATTTAATTTTACTAAAAGACTTTCTATTAATCCCAGATTTATCAAGTTCTCATTACAAAAACAAATTACAAACAAGAGTTATCAATCTACCTGTTTGATTAACTACAAGAATTGATTACAGAATGATTTCAATCACTTTCTCTCTCTAACCACAACTCTCTCTCTCTCTCTCTCTCTACGAATATTCAGAATGTTAGTTGTTGTTACAAGATTCTAACACAACAAGGCTATAAAAGAAATAACAAACTACACGCATACAAAACATTACAAAACAAAGACCTTTGACTTTGACATTATTACACTTGACTTTGACTTTGCTTGAGAGTTGACTTTTGAGCTTTGACTTGGCTTGACTTTTATCTTCAATCTTCTATGATCTTCCATCCAACATATTTCTGCTCTAACACTTTCATTAGCTCCTTAGGTATTATAAGATGAGACCATGAATCGAACCAGATCGAAACATTCAGCTGTCGACGGACACACTTTGTCAATCTCGTAGTTACGCGAAACTGCTCCATCATCCACATCTCATATGCCATTGGCGGGGGTCCCATTTGTAACACCCTCAAATTTGGAAATAGCGACTAATTAAAAACTTTCAACAATACCTTAAAGGATAATAAAATCTCTTACTACCAGTCCATAATTGAAATACATTTCTATGTTGAACCATCAACAAATAATTAAAGTCTTACATAAAGACTAACTAAAGTCGAGTGTTACTATATCCCAATAAAAATCGCTCTCTCCAATATAAGTGCGGAAGACTTCATCAAGCTAAACACCTCTTTGAGCACACAACTAGCACTCATCTCTTCACAATGTCGCTAGAACTAATCCCGAAATGGAACCTGATGCACATGCCGACAAATAAAAAGGTTAGGTTAACGCCTAGTGAGTTCAAGAGTTTTATATCATGATTATAAAGGAAAACGTAAAATGGAAATATTGTAACTTGTTAGAACATATTTTATGTTCTATTTTAGAAGTTTTATAAAGTAATCAATATATTGTAATGGGCCTTGTATTGGGTTTGGGCTTTTAATGTACAAGGGACAAGGGAGTATAAATATAAATCATGTAGTTATGTTTTAGGTTAACTTGTAACCCTTTCAATTTTGCAATCAACAATCCTTCACAATATAGCCGCTTACTGTTTCATTGTTCTCTTAGTGTAGTTTTATTGTTTTCAATAATCTACTGATTTCTACTCTTGAATCCTTGTTCTTCATCTAATCAAACCAATAAGCATCTCAATTGGACTAACAATTGGTATCAGAGCAGGTCTGAATTGAAATCAATTTTACCAGAAAATGTTCAACACTGTTCATCGAGTTCATAGATCAAATCTGAGTTTTAATGCATTTTTCGAGTTGTAAATGGTCAGGTTTTGTACGTTTAGTGTTATCAATCGAGTCTGTATGATTTGATTCATCAATTTCACTGTAATTGATCATCAATTGTGATGATTTTGATGTTTTTGGTTTTCACGAGTACACGAGCACTGTTTCATTGATCGATTCATACTTAGATTTTTTGTTTTTTAAATTAGTTGGTTGTAATCTGTTCTAGATGTGTTGTAGATCAATTTGTCAAAGTTTCAGTTTGTAATTCTAAGTCTAGATAGGAAAACAGGAAAATCAAATCGTATTTGGTTGCAGATCTGAAGAACTCACAAGTTTATCTTAAGAATTCGCAGAGTTCATTGTTTTTTTCAGAAAGTTTTAAGAATTCGTAGATTTCTTTAATTTTCGCAAAGTTATTGTTTCTGAAAACCTTAAGTACAGGATTCGCAGATCAAGTGGTTTACAAAAATAAGAGGTTTCGCAGATTAAGTGTTTTTGAGATTTGCTCAGAATTCGCAGATATTCGAGTAAATTTTTTCCAAGGATAGAATTCGTAGTCATAATACTTGAGAAAAGCTAAGGATTCACAGATCTCAAGTCTGCGAAAAGTGTAGAATTCGTAAGAGTTTTCTTTGCGAATTCTAGTTGGAACTTGCGAATTATAAATGTTTTATTGGTTACGAATTTTGATACTTGTGAATTCTAGAAGCTTATGAATTCTTGAATTCTTAAGCTCGCGAATTCTGTGCTTGGTTCTATACAAGTGCGAATTTTTTGGTTCAAAACACTTGCGAATTTGTGGTGATTCGTTTGTATCTTGCAAATTCTTTATATTTCTTTGGGAAGCCTGCGAATTCTAGACATAAGTGTTTTCCATAAATTTCTTTGACAAGTTTATTTCAGTGTTTTTCAATATTCTTAAAATATTTCAGAATTCAGTGTTTATAATCATGATCCTTTAAAATGATTTATTTTAAAATAAAAAGAACAATTCATTTACGAATAATATGCATTTTATAGATGGACGCCTCAACGCCAAACCATTCTTTCATGAAATAATGCAATCCAACACTTACTCATAACGAGGATAATGGTAATGCTCGAATAATGAAATTTCAACAAACTTTATAAAACAAACGACCAAAATATGAGTAAACTCAAGTCTCCAAAATTATAGCATAAGGGAGATAACCCAAACTCAAAGCGTCACCGAAAACAAGGATAAAACTAAATACCCCAAATCAACACCTCTCGGGGACGGGGAAGTCTTGAATTCCAAGGCTAGTGGTGGAACACAAAAGTAGGCCACATTCCAAGTTACTGAGCTCACCATACTAGGAACCCATGGCCACGAGTTCGCCGACTCGTACTAAGATGTGGGGGAGGGCACCCGAGGATTCCTAATCATGCTCATTCACTAGGATTACATTTACGACCCATGACTTGTATCCGGTCCCACATAACCGTACCAAGTTGCCTCCGAGGATCCAATGTCTCAACTAGCTACAAATGGGAAGTGACTATCCCATAAAAACAGGCTCAGAAATTAAATCACGGATGCAGGTCCGGGTATTGGACTCCACGAGCCCTCACCGTATTATCCTCGAAATCCCATAACTAATTCTGGTGCCAACATATAAATAATAGCTCATTTTCATTTTTAAATAATAAAGACCGACTCATATGCCTATGGATCCACTGCATTACAGTCTAAAACAGTACATGACTCCAACTGAATAACCAACACACTCAAAACAAGTAATTCTCAAATGATGCGCATTAACCGCCATCATACTCAAAACTTCACAACGGGCTATTAAACCAGACAAATGTCCTCAAGACTCATTTATTTTCAAATATGCATTTACAAGTTTAACTGCTGATAAGAATGAAAATCATAAAATGAGACTATATACATTCTTTCAAGTACCTCACATAAATATGCATGTAGTACTTTATTTAAATACTTTCTTTCAAGTACCTCACATAAATGTGCAAACAGCACTTTATTTAAATACTTTCTTTCAAGTACCTCACAAAAATGTGCAAGTAGTACTTTATAAAACATCCCATTTCATGAATGATGCATAAAACTCGACAAACACTTAAAAGTGTATTTTTGACCAAAGATCTATTTATGCAACAAATCATCAAAACACATTCATTTGTGACATCTTTATCAAAACGCCCAAAAATCTCAAATGTGGGTGTTTTACAAAGTTTATAAAGTTAAATACCTCAAATAATCAAAGATTACCAAATAACTCAACATTTGATAATTTCATGTAAAACACATAAATACTTTAAAATGGACATTTTGGCATGTACAACGTTTTCACAAATCAACTTGAACTCACCTTGCTAGATTTAGGCTAAATCTAGGTTTTACCCCCTAAACTTGAATCTCCTTTGGTGAAGGCTTGAATCTCCAAGAAATCTCCCTAGACCTTAGATCCAACACATCTACAAGGTCACCTTCACTACACAAGTCATCAAAATCACACCCAAGTTGAAGGATGAAAGGGAAAAGGATTAAATCATCAAACCCTAGCTTAACATTGGGAGATATGAGGAGCTTACCACCACAAAATACTCTTGTATTCTCCAATAGACTTCAAATATCTTGCTCTATCCTTGAATAGCTCTAAAAAACGAAACCATGGAAACTTGAATCACCAAAAACGGAGTTGTGATGCAAAAGTTATAAAGAAATGAAGTTCTAGGGCTGAAAATCAGGGTTTATGCTCGACGAGGGCGTTTCGCGACTTACCACGCGGCCTTAAGTCGCGGCATAAGTATCCCGCTTCCCCTAAGTCACGGCACAAGTCGCGTAGTGCACTGTCCGCCCGATTTTCTTCTCGTTCACTGTTTTGGCCATAACTTCTTCGTTATAGCTCCGATTTTGCTCCGGAAAGAATCGTTGGACTCGTAATTGAATCCTTCATCCACCAAGACTATAAAATCTAGGATTCAAATCCAAACTCCTATATCTTATTTTTCTTTTAAAATTACCGATTTATGTATTAACTTGAAACGATACTTTTTGAAATCGGGGTGTTACACCATTCGTCATGTGCCCTCTTACGGGATCCCATTCCCAGTAAGTAGAGCAGCCTTGAACCCATACCCTTGATTCCTGCCTTGAGCCTCAAGACACTATGGAGTCTTCGACCCTAAAGTATGTGTCTGCGGGTGGAAGCAACACGGTGAGGGGGTTGACAAGCTACCCTTCCTCTTCGCACCCTGTTAAAGGCAAATGAATTGGTAAACGCGTACATGGTAACCGACTAAACATTTGCTAAACGACCCTTAAATATGGATCTATACTTATTTTAATTAAAAGAACACATAACATTAAAAATTATAAAAAACATATTAAAAAGAAGCAGTGAAGATTATAATTTTTTTTTCTAAATTCAATTAAATAATCAAATAAAATTATAAAAGAAATCATCAAGACAATAAAAAAAAGGTTAAATAATCAAAGTTATAGAACGATTTTTCTTGTCTCGAAGTGGAAGAGTTGAAAAGGAAAGGCCTCCTTGTTTATGACGGTGGCAAAGTAAAGGACAAAAAACGGTGTTGTTAGGTCTACCCCCTCTACCAATTGCACACCCCCTCCTACAAACATATTCTCCTCACATACCCCCTCACGTGAACGACATAATCCAAAAAAGTTTGATTTTAAAAGATTTTAATATATATATAGTTACACTTTATACCCTTATAATTATTTAGTTAGTTTACTTTATACCTTTTACTTTTTAAATTTTCATTTTACACCATCATCATATTAACTAGGGGTGCTCACGGGTTGGGTTGATCGGGTTGAAGGTTTTTTAACAACTCAACCCAATATAGACGGTTTAAAAATTTTACAACCTAACCCAACCCAATCAAAAGTATAACCCAACCCAACCCAAACCGTTCGGGTTGATCGGGTTGGTCGGGTTGTGTTTAAACAAGATGAAATCAAATTTAGAAATATAAACATAAAGTAAACATTTCTTTGAAATACAATTGAATGACCGATAATTCATGAGAGTATGTAAGTTTATCAAAAATATTACGATATTACATATAAAAATGTCTAAATCAAATGATAATATGTCAATCAACAACAACCGTTTTAGATGTCTCCAACCTCGATGCTTTCTCTTTCTTGGCCTTGCGGTTGGTCGTGTCATCATCAACCATTTGGTACAACTTATCCATACTTCTTAAATCTTAAATATATCACATTTAGTTAATTTTTTAGTTTGCACACACACACACACACACACACACACACATATATATATATATATATATATATATATATATATATATATGTGCGTGTGTGTATTTTTACATTTATTAAACATATATACAAATGAGTTATATAGAGATGAATAATAGATTGAAAATATATGTAAATGAAGAGGGTACGCAATAGTGTAATTGTCTAATTTACATATTAATAGAGACTTAATAATCATATTAAATCCATAAAATAAAAAGGATCGGGTTCATCGGGCTGGGTTGAGTTCAAATAAAAGTAACCCGATAATCCAATACCTACGGTTTGAAGATTTTACAACTCGATTAGACATCGGGTTGCTTCGGTTTGAGTTATTTCACGTTGGGTTGGGTTGATCAGGTTGGTCGGGTTGATCGGGTTTTTGAGCACCCCTAATATTAACACACACAATCGTATATTAATTAAAATACGTTTAATTTTAACAAGTTACACCATTATAACCGTCTCTTCGATACCTTCGAAATGAGCCAAATGTTGAATATTTTTTGATTTAATTATTTTATTATATGTTAAAAATATGTTAAAAAATACGATATATAACTCTCTCTCTCTCTCTCTCTATATATATATATATATATATATATATATATATATATATATATATCAAAGTTGCAGATGACAAACATGGAAGAAGATTTGACACTAACATCAGAATTTGTCACCAACCAGGTACAATATTATGATAACTAACCAGATACTTGTTTGGGTGGTCATGAAGATGCATGGGACACTATCCGCACATCGTTAATGGGTGAACTAACTGGGTATATTTATTATTACTCTGATGTGATTGGCAACGAGTGCCAAAGAATTTACGAAGCGTTGGATTTTTTTCCAAAAGGGCGTCTTTGCACCATCTAGGCATTGGATAACTATGTCTGAAATGAGAATTCTAACTGCTTCAAGGTTCAATGTCATACTACATGTTCTCAGTATGGAAGGCAGTGCGACATACTTACCATTCAGGACACAACCGCCGTTATCATCTCAACACGAGTCAATTGCAATAGTGCATGTTAATGATAGTCATTACATAAAGGTGGTATTAAACGGAAATTACCCAATGCCCACACTCATACATCATTGGACACGTTATGCACTTCCAGATGTAATGTCGTAGATTATCCCATACAAACGTAGATTAGATGTGTATGAAGAATATATAGAGCGTATTCGTACTCGTGAATATGTTGATTTAAATGAATAATCAGAGTTGGAATTTGTTGGAATAAAAAAAATACGCAATATATTTATTATGTTTATTATCTTTATGTTAAAAGTTTACGTTCGATGTAATGCATTTTCTCTTTTTAAAAAAAAAAACGATTATCCAAGGTACAATATATGACATATAATAATATAATTAAATCAAAAAATATTCAATATTGAGCTCATTTTGAAGGTATCAATTATAATTGTGTAACTTGTTAAAATTAAAAAATATTTTTTTAACGTATCTATCTATACATATAATAAATAAGTAACTAGAATGACACGTGTCGCCTTCTGATGAGTCCATTTTTTCATTTTCCCACCTAAACATGCATCTGGACGCATTTTACATTATAAGTTCATTTAGGACATCCATATTCATTCTTCCTTAAATATTTCCTTAATTCAATTTTTTTAATTTATACCTTACATTTACTACCTTATAATTAGGTATGTAGTTACTTTTAATCCCTTACTTTTTTATTTTTCATTTTATACTTTTATCATATAAACATAAATAATGTATATGAACTAAAATGCATTAAAAACATTTTTATTTTTTACAAATTACACAATTGTAATCGTTTCGTCAATACCTTCGAAATGAGTCTAATATTGAATATTTTTAAATTTAATTATATTATTAAATATCATAAATATATACGAATTAATGTGTCGTGATTAGTATGAGATTTGATACAAATAATCACTAAATTGTCTTAATTTTCTTTTGGTTATTTCATATCAATTTTTACTTCAAGAGTTTTTTTTTATAAAAACCTCATCCTCTTTAAAATTTTATACTAGAGTTTTGATTTTTATCATGAAGTTTTATAAAATAACATTTTTAATTTTATTTTATTGACATTATGATATTTTATTTTTAAAAATATTAATTATAAATGATGAAAGTATAATTAGCAATAAAACAAAAAATGTTGTATATATAAAGAAGTACTTGGTAATTTATGATACGTGATTCTTATTTTATTAATATTTTAACTATGCATTTTTCTCTAATTTCATTTACGTTATATTATATATTTTGTTTTATAAATTCTTAATATTTATTCATATTTATTTTTAATTTTTTTGCAAAACATCATTTGTAAAAACTGCCTAAAACAAGGACATTTTGTAAACAGCTGCAAAAAAAAAAAACAACTCTGAAGGGAAAAAAGCTTGGAAAAATAGTATCGTACTTTCGATGATCATTCGTATCTGTAAGATAAGTGACATGATTTTTTTAATTACCCCGTGTATTACACGGGGGCGAATCTAGTTTTAGTTAATATACGATTATATGTGTTAATATGATGAAAATGTAAAATGAAAAATGTAAAACTAAAAGATATAAAGTAAATCTATCAAAAAAGTATAGAGACCAAAATTGTAACTATTAATTAAAAAAAATCCGTGAGAGGAGGGGTATACTTTTTTCGGTTTTTTTGGAGAGGGTAGGGATATAATTTTTCTAAAAAAATAGGAAATTTTGGATTTGGGGAATAAATTATAGAAGTAACTCCTTAAAAACAATTATTTAATTTAATCAACGATGAATAGGGGATGAGAGAATAAGAAATCGTTAAAAACAGAAAATTATTAAAAAAATCATAAATTTTAAAATTAAAAAACAATGGAAACCGTCAATCAGAGGCTTCGCCCAGTAGCACCTTTGGCAATTGACACATTCAAGGGGCCCTCCTTGACAAGAAATGTTAACAAACATTAAGGGGTTTTTTGGTTTGCAGAATGTTTTTAGATGGAATAGAACCTGTTAAAGGAATTTGATTTTGAATGAATTGGAATGAATTACTGAAATATTGTCAGGTTTGACCACCTGTTTGGTTGACAAAATTGGAATGAAATATGTTAAAAGAATTGAAATTTGTCTGTTTAGTTTACAGAATGTAGCTTTTGAATTGAAATGAAATGTTGATAAATGACCAAAATACCCTTTTTGATCATTTTAATTTTTATAAACAAAAATTGCTTGGTGTTCTTATTCTGTTTTTGGATCTTCAAACAAAAGAATTCAGAACCATTGAATGCAAAGAAAACCCCAAAACGCCAAGGTAATCTTTAAACTTTGTTTTTGTCTTTTTGATTTCTGAAACACCCCGACCATTTGTACAAAGCTCGTTTTAACAATCATTTCGTCACAACTGTGAAAAGAGTTCATGGCAGATGTCCTGGTCATTTTTGGAAAATCGACAGGAAATCCATTGCACACACAGACAAATGAAAAATCTACAGGAAATCGACAGGAAGAGAGAGAGAGAGAGAGAGAGAGAGATAACTTGTTGCTGCAATGGAGAAGACGAGATGGATTTGGTGTCGGCTGTAATAAAAGAGTAGGGTTTTAATTTGGGGTAAAAGGTACTTTTGGAATTTTAAAATATCAGATTCCATTCCATTGAAATACTTGGTTTTATTGATGGAATGTTAAAATCCTCCGTCTATGTAATTTGTTGGAATTCAAACATTCCATTCCATTGAAAAGTTTGAACCAAACAAGGGAATGAAATCTGGTCAAAGGAATTCAACATTCCAATTCCACCAGATTCCATCATATTCTGCGAACCAAACGCCACCTAAGACTATTGAAGGCTTTCGACCGCTACAAATTGAATAAAAAAAACATCATATTCCAGAAGATTTTGTAGTTATCTAAGGAGCACGTGGGTTGGTTTTCAATTAAGTCTTGTATGGATAAATCATAAAGTTGTCTGTATAGATTAATCTATCTGTATAGATTGAGAAGATTTTTATTCGAGAGATTTTTTCATAGATAGAAGAAGCTTGCTTTTTAATTGGGAGGGACATGTGTGAAAAAAACTTGACTTTCTGCGTAAAACCCTCCAGAAGCTTACTAAATAAGCCAATTTCTATATCATTAAGTCACTACAAAACAATCATATATAACTTACCAAATAAGATGTGAGTTATATCAAATTTATTAAGTTGCTAACAAATCGACCCTAAAACCGACACAAACAATTTGCCTACCGATATATCTTGTGACGAGTTTTGCAACTGCTATGCCTGCAAATTGCAAAGGTTAAAGATATTTGTCAACTATCTTTTTCGACCTCTAAAAAATTCTATTTTTTTATAGCATTTTAAGATTAAAAATAACAAGTTCAATTGAATAATGATCATCCATGATATTATTAAAAATAACGAAATATATACATCATTTTAATATATTATTTTTTTATTTGTTCGTACTTCGTACTAGCAAACAAAATAGTTAACCAATAAAAAATTTAATAAAAAACGAGTGATTATTATTTTTGCAAGTGATAGATGTACAAAAAGTCAAAATTCCAAATAATGTTAATGGGAGTGCTATTTGCACCAAAATTATGTCAAAATCAGGTCAATTCGTGTATTGAGAATGTAATTTATGCATTGAAAATGTAAAAAGCAGATTTTGATGTTGATGTGTGTGAGGAGAAAATTAATCATATTGGTCCATTTAGCAAAATTAAAGGTGCAATTAGCCTCCCCCTAATGTTAATATTAGTTAGAAAAGTAAAGTTCGAGTTTGGTTCCTAATATTTGTAATTTTTAATGGATATCGGCTCTAAACTTAAAAACTCATATTTGATCCTTACGTTTGTCAATTTTCAATGGTTTTGGTCCCTCTGTCTAACGATCATTAACTTTCTCCGGTAACTCCAATTAAATGAGGTGTATTTTAGTCATTTTCACTATTTTCATTATATTAAAATAAAAAATCATATTATATTTTTGAGTAGATTACAAATTTGGTCCCTATGGTTCACACTTTTTACCCACACTCGTCCCAAAATCAAAATAAATATGAACATGAGACTCGTGATTTACATTTTTGCATGTTCTAAGACTCGTGGTTTACATTTTTGCACAATAGAATAAAAAATCTAGGAACCCAATTAAATAAGGGGTATTTTAGTTATCCTTAATTATGTCTTATCCTATTTTGTTTATTTTTGTATATATACACATACATCTACATATAGGGACACACACACACAAGCACACCTACGTATATACACACCTGCATATTGTAACGCCCACATTTTTGTACGTAGCAAAGCGTAAAATGGCATAACCAAACAATTTAGTATCCAATTTCAGAGTCCTTACTACTTAATGGATCAACGAACTGAATATTTTCCAATTCTGTTTGGGGTTTTAAATGCATCTTTGATTTTAGAATAAATCTTCATCAATACTTTGAAGTGGTTAAGCTTGATGCTAAAAAGATAAGAAAACTCATTTTCGGACAGTTTGTCTTCACGCTCGTGAAAGGTACCCCTCACACTAGTGAAGGTGGGTAAAAAAACTAGACCCACAACCCTTTAAATCCGAAAATTTCTCATTTTCTTCTCATTTCTTTCACCAACTCATTATCCTTTCTCTCATTTTCGGCCCAAACATTTTTTATCCACCAAATTGAATCTCTTTAAGCATTTTAGAGATTTGGAACTAGCTATTCAAGTTTTGTGAGGTGGAGCTCAAGATCTTCATCTTCTCCACCTCTTTTCCACCATTGTTGACCTTGGTTTTAGGGTTTTTCTCCTAAAAACCCATTTAGTCCGATTTTCTCAAGGATCTTGAAGTCTTGCTTCTGGTTTGAAGTTCCTAGAAGCTAAAGGTAAAATCTAGCTACCATCTTTTGAATCTAAGGTTTGAACCATTTTCACCAACAACTCTCATTTTCCTCTTAGGTTTTCTTTGTTTGTGTTTTGGGGGTAAATGAAGTGTTCTTGAGAGCCTTGCATCTAGGATCTAAAGTCTAACTTGGGGATTTCAAGTCTTCACCAAACGAAGCTCAATATTTGGGGTAAAACCTAGATTTAGCATAAATCTAGTAAGGTGAATTCAAGTTGCTTTGTGAAAACTATGTACATGCCAAAAATGTTCATTTTGAAGTATTAATATGTTTTACTTGATATTTACCAAATATACTGGTTATTTGATGAGTTTTGCATATTTGATAATTTGGTTAATAAATCTTGAAATAGGCATGTAATTGGGACTTGATAAATAAATCATAAGAGTGTTCTATTGAAGATTTATCCCTCTTATGGGATTATTTGTGGTTTATACACTTTTGGTATGTTGATTTAATAAATCATCCGAAAAATACAAATGGTTGAGTTGTTAGACATATTTTGAGTGCCAATACTTATTTAGAAATATTTTAGTAAACTTATGGTGTGTTTTGGGATTTTTGCCCAACATTTGAATCGATAATAAGGGTATTCACATCTTTTGAGCATAAGTTGTATAAACTTTGGGTAATTGTATTTTATTGGTATCTACTGACTTTTATTGAATAGTTAATTAAGTTGTAGACTTATTAGCTCAGTTTTGACTCAGATGAGTCTTGAGGACATTTATCCAGTTCTATATACTCTATGTTGAGCTTGGGACATGATATGCATTTATTGCAGTTTATTATTTGAGAATACATGTTTTGAGTGTGTTGGTCATTCATTTAGGGTCATGTAATTGAGACTGTAATGCATTGGATCCATAAACATATGTGTCAGTCGTGTTTTGCCAAGTGAGGAGTTTTGATGTTCTCGTCTTGGAGCCATTGGGTTTAGTCAAGTGAGGAGTTTTGATATTCTTAGCTTGGCCCCTTTTTAGCTTGTGACAAAAGAGAAGTTTTAAGGTTCTCTTCTTGATATCTATGGTTTGGGACAAAGTGAGGAGTTTTGATGTTTTCGCTTTAGAACCTTTGATTTTAGGCAATCGAGGAGTTTTGATGTTCTCATCTTGTAACTTGGGGACTGACTAAGTAAGGAGTTTTGAGGTTCTTATCTTAGCCCCAATAGAGTAATTACCAAGGCTTGTAGGGGTGATTTACTCGTCAACATCTCGATGTGGCTTACTTTGTGCTATGCCACTTGATAGAAATGAGTCTCATTCGTCACCGAAATGTGTTATTTATGGATAGTGTATTATCTATGTTTTCGATATTATTTTAAGTACGAAGTGTAACACCCCGAAATTTTGTTAATCAACCTATTCCTGTTCCACTTTTCTTATTTAGTCATAATTATCTGTTGTGTAGATTGTATTATTTAATTATTGGTTTAATCGTTTTGGAAACCGGATTGGATTTTAAGTTTTTTGACCGATCAATATAAGTCGGCGACTATGACCGAAGAGAATGCCATGTTCATAGTCACAGTGTCATTATCGCATGCATCGGCCCACCTTCGGTACAAGTACCATGAGTATGCCCGACGAGATTTCCAAGGGCACACTTGCAGTGACAATGTAACACCCTCAATCTGGAAATAGCAACTAATTTAAAAATTTCTAATTACATCGATGACTGAATCATCTACAACAATAAATTAAGGTTTAACTTCAATAAACATATTTCAATCCTTATACGCGATCTATAAAAGGTACGGATGTTACTAAAACCCAATAACAGTCATTATCTCCAAATGCGTAAGAATTCACCAAACTACTCACCCTCGTGTAAATCTAGTGCTCATCTCTTCATGGCACCGCTAGAACCAAACCCCAACTGGACCTGATGCACATGCCGATAAATAAAAAGGATTAGGCTTAACGCCTATTGAGCTCAAGAGTTTTCATCATAAACGTATAAAACAATAAACTTAAAGAAAATTATTTAAATCGTGATTTCCAAAATGATGACAAGTTCCATCTGAAACGACCAAGACGAAATACATTAAATCTAAAAGCAATCTCTTTTTCAACGTTCACCCTCTTTGTGATTAAAATCATAAGACAAATGTTTCTTCAAATATAAATCTAAAACCTAAAACTCGCGTAATACATAACTAACACTTTAATAAATAATTACTGAAAACGTAGATGAACTCTATTATCCAAAACATCCAAAACATGGATAAAGTTTAGTATGCAAAACCCAAAACATGGATAACATTCCATACTCAAAACGTTCCCAAAAACATGGATTATAAAACTCCATAACCAAAACAACACCTTGCAGTGACGAGGAAGACCCGATTACATAGTGTGTGACGGAACACATAAGGAGGTCACATTATTATGTAGAAAATCAAAACATGTGGGTTATACATATAAAAACCCACCGAGATCAACTCCTCTGAGTCTATCGATCGAAAACATCAAGTCCACCCCTCTAGGTATATTCTTGAGAGTTCCAAAACGGAGAACTCTAGCATAAGGGAATTACACCTTACTGCCCATGAGACGCTGCCCAACCGTATAGGTCCACACCTTACTTACCATGGTTACCCGATGCCTATTTCGTGCCAAAGTGGTGAACTTGTCCAAAACGGGACAAAAGAACACCATGACTATGGATCCATTGCACTAACCATGACTCCAAACGAATGAACTAACGCATTCAAAACATGTAATTCCCAAATATGATGCAGTAAATGCAAATCATAACCAAACGCTCTACATTGAGCTATTAAGATCGGACAAGTGTCCTCGGAACCCAAAAAAATCCAATCCGAGCCATAAACTCAACAAATACAAAGACCCAAACCGGATATGGACCGAACTGTCTCACGACGTTCTGAACCCAACTCACGTACCGCTTACACAACTGTCATTATTCACATATCAGCTAGTTTTGGCATGTTGGGAGATATCCTCCTTCCGGGGGGGGGTCCGAGCCATCAGTGACTACCGGTGATAAGCCAGAGGAAGGTGAGGATGTGAAAATCATAAAATGAAACCAAACGTAAACAATCCGCCTTTATGTAAACCCATGCTCCAAAATTAAGGATGACTCCCACGTAAATTAAATTGGGAAAAAACATTTTCCAAGTGAGTTTATAACGTTTATCCTTTCAAAAACATCCCATAACACACAATCAACACTTATTTAAAACACGCCATAAAATGCATTTATGCTCAAACTCTATTTCATGAAGTAAACCATTAAAATACCAATATGTATGTTTTATTTGTCAAAATGCTCAAAACCCCAAACATGGGTGTTTTACAAAGTTTATAAAACCAAACACTTCAAATAATCAAGATTTATCAAATAACCCAACAGTTAATAATTTAATGTAAAACACTTTAAAATAAACATTTTGGCATGTACACCGTTTTCACAAATCAACTTGAACTCACCTTGCTAGATTTAGGTTAAATCTAGATTTTTACCCCAACTCGAGCTTCCTTGAATAATTCCGAATCCACAAGCCAAATCCTTCCGAAACCTAGATACACAATTTCCACCCATAAACAAATACATTCAACCATATAGAAACATTCTCCAAACATTTTTCATCAAAATCTCTAACTTGGCCAAAACCCTAATTTTTGACCTAATTTCTCCAAAACCATTCGAACTAAGATTTGAGGAGTACAAACACTAGAGAGTCAACAATGGAGGATTTATAACTCATAAATAGGTTTAGAAGTGGTTAGAATGACTTACCAATGAGTCTCTAACAAAACCCCAAAATGTGGTAAACAATGGTGAGGAGATGGTGAAAAAGGTGAGGTGAAGGATCTTTGTCTCTATCATCCAAATACTAGCTTGATCATGAAGAATCTCTTTATAACTCAAGGATTTATGCCTTAAAGGCTTCAAAACTCTAAATAAATGAAGAGGCTCGGTTTGAGAGAAAATGAGAATGAATAGGTGAGGTGGTAAATGAGAATAGGGATGAAAACTCCACATTTTAAAACCCTGGGGCCGACGGAGATAGTGCCCCGCGCTGGTACTCTCGCTAAGAGTGTACCGCGGGCAATAAGCCCTTCGTGAGAGTGACTCGCGATTGTGCCCTGTGGCACTCTCGCTGTCACTTTCGCCTAAACACCCCAAACCTAGAAAATCCGATATTTTTCAACACTAAGGCCCTGACACTCTTTGGAACTTTTAACAGTGTTTTCCCAACATGAATCTGTAACACCCCGAATTTCGAAAAGTATCGTTCAAGTTAATACATAAATCAGTATTTTAAGAGAAATATAAGAATTAATATTTTGGGATTGAATCTTAGATTTTATAGTCTTGTTGGATGAAGGATTCAATTACGAGTCCAACGGTCCTTTCCGGAGCGAAAACGGAGCTATAACGAAGAAGTTATGGCCAAAACAGTGATCAGACGTGAGAAATGGAGGTTTTCAGAGGCCCGCGGGTTGGTGGGCGACCCTAGGCCGCGGGACCCTTTTGATGGGCATTGAGGAAGTGCGTGTTTTACCTCGCGGATTCCAAGCCATGGGCCAAACCGCGGGAGTTAATCTGAGGGTTTTATTCGTGATTTTTGGAGGTCTAACTTCATTTCCTCATAACTTTCTCCTCCTAACTCCGATTTTGATGATTCAAGTTGCCATGCTTTCATTTTTGAGAGATCTTCAAGGATATAACAAGATATTTGAAGTCTATTGGAATATCCAAGGGTATTTTGTGGTGGTAAGTTCCTCACCTCTCTCAATGTTAAGATAGGGTTTGATGGTTTCACCCTTTTTCCTTTCATCGTTCAACATGGGTGTGATTTTGGTGACTTGTGTGTTGAAGGAAACCTTGTAGATGTGTTGAATCTAATATCTAGGGAGATTGCTTACAGATTTCAAGCCTTCATCAATGGTGATTCAAGTTTCTGGGGTAAAACCTAGATTTAGCCTAAATCTAGTAAGGTGAGTTCAAGTTGATTTGTGAAAATGGTGTACATGCCAAAATGGTTATTTTAATGTGTTTTGCATCTTACATGAAATTGTTAACTGCTGATCAGTTTGGTTATTTTGAAAGTGTTGAACTTTATAAACTTATATAGCACACATCCTTGTGATTTTTAGGCATTTTGATAAATGAGTCATAAATGGGTGTGCTTGGTAATTTATTGCACAAGTGAGGTTATTTGGTTAAAAAGGCATTTTAGTGTTTATTTCGGAGAATGCATAATTTCATGTTATGAGTCGTTTTGAAGAAGTAAATGGCTTAAAATCATTTGGAAAGTAAATTGTCCCAATTTAAACTGTGTTGGAGTCTATTCAAGTATTTTGGAGCCTGTGACTTCAGGGTGTGGTTCGAGTACGTTCATTAGTTGAAAAGTGTTAATCTTTGTTCAAAAAGAGGTTTTGAGTATTTTGGCTTGATGTCGTTCTAAGGGAGTTTTGAGGACACTTTTCCGGTTTTATATGGCTCGGCGTAGAGCCCATTTATGACGTACGTACTAATGCGTTGTGTTGCGTATTGAGGTTGGTTATGGGCTCGAGTGCTTTGGTCATTCATGTGTAGTCCGGTAAGGTTAGACTATGTTGCAATGGATCCATAGGCACGTAAGTCAGTTTGTTTTGGATGGTCAATTGGGTATTACGGGGTTGAACTCCGGTACCCATGTTTTATGACCGGAAACTTTATAAGCGATCGCTATGAGGGTTGAGTCTATTAGTTCTACCGGGGGAGTAGGCGCTAGGACCTCTGCCGCTTGAAGTAATGCCTGGGAGGTAGTATTTAAGTATGTCGGGCCTTCGGGATGGAGTTCTTCGGAATGATCCATCAAGGTCAACTGACTTGGGGTGACACTTGTTAAAGAAGTCGTAGGGACACCGGGCTGTGAGGTCGGGAGGTGTCATGCGATTAACGTTTCTTGGGTGACATACTTTTGTGTTTCCTCCACCCTCAACGGATATGGGTTTCCCCCGTTGTCGGCTATCATTATTTTTAATTATAAGGATACTTTACTTTATTGTCATTGGGTCTATATGGTCGACAGTGAATGAGGACCTTACTATTGGACTATCCTCCTCGTATATTAAGGTTTGAATGAATTATGTCAACCCCGTGTTTTGGTAATTAAAGTCTGTTCGTTTTTGGTCGCGTGAGTATTGGACCTAGTGTCCACATTTTCAGACGTATGGTATACATGGTTTTGATGATGATTCATATTTCGAGTTTGTTTAAGTTGCATCAATTTATAAAACATGTTTGAAATGAAGGTGTCCACCTTTGAAAGTGCATGATATTGGAACAGGGTCGTTTCCACGTTTTAAAGGACATCAATTGACTGGTCATGGTTTCAAGTGAAGTTCATTCTTTTAAAGATATATTTATTCATG
The DNA here is from genome assembly GCA_023525745.1 of Arctium lappa. NCBI lineage: Eukaryota > Viridiplantae > Streptophyta > Magnoliopsida > Asterales > Asteraceae > Arctium > Arctium lappa. The sequence goes on along the minus strand of CM042052.1, from coordinate 83,896,528 downwards.
TAAAACTCTTGGACTCACTAGGAGTTAGCCTAATCTTTTTACTTGTCGGTATGTGCATCAGGTTCCTGTTGGGGTTTGGTTCTAGCAGCTATGAAGAGTTGGGCCTTAGCTTTGTGCAAGTGTAAGTGGTTGGTGAAGTCTTCCGCGGTTTGGAGATAGTGACTATTATTGGGTTTTAGTAGCACCCGTTCTTGTCATAGACTGTATGTAGAGAATAAATTTATGTGTGTTGAGGTTAAAACCTCAATTGTGTTTGTAGATGAATCAGTTATCGATGTAGTTAGAAAATTTTAAATAGTTGCTATTTCCAGATTTGAGGCTGTTACAGAATCCCACCAAACGCAAGGTACAGAAGCGCCTGGGTGCCCCTATACTTACCGAAAATTACGGGTGTTACAGGTAATTTCATGAGGTTTGGGACAACCACGATACCATCCGGGCGACGATTCACTGCGATAGCCCCGTGACATAGTCGAGGTGGCAATGTCGCACCCGACCAGATGGAATTTAAAGCTCAATGTCAATTTTTGAGGGAAGGAGTTCATTTTCAGACTTTTTATTTTGGGGATGATTTCTTCTCATCCTTGGAGGAGATTTTCATTCCACTTGCCTATCTCTCTCTTCATTGAATTCAAATCAAGATTCAAGCATTTAATACTCTTCTCCTAGAGTTCTACCAACCTTTGGTGCAAGACTTCAAGCATTCTCAAGTCTCAAGTCACTTCTATATTTCTATGGTTGCTTTACTTCTAGGTTTTCTCACTACAAACCAACTAAGTGAGTTTACTAGAACTCCATTATGTTTCTTTCATGATTAATCCTTATGTTTTATGACCTAATATGAAATGTACTTAGTATTATGGTTTGACCTAGAAATGAGTTTTTACTCAAAAATGTTGTTTTGACTCAAAACTATTTCTACATACTAAAGATAGTAGGAAATGACTTGTTGTTGTGTTGTGATGCATGTGGAAACTCCATCTTGATGGATGATAAAATGTTATTTTGGACTTATAACGAGAACTTGAGTTGTATGCCTTTTGTGATGGAAACCATGAGAAATGTGGACCAAATTATGTGTTGTGGATTATTGGTACATTCTAACCCTTGTATATGTGAATACATGTATTGAGTCCAAATCCTTATGCATGAGGATTTGGCAAATTGTATATTGATATTGAGTATGTCAATCTTTTGGGCTACTAGAGAATAGACACTAAAGGACTGTTAGCATCCTTGAGGTGAAACTCGTCTAGAATTGGGTAGACACTAAGATTCAACAACCCTTGATGTGTTACTCTTTGGAGTAGACACTAAAGGTAATGAGAAGGTTTGAGGTGATGCCAAAAGGGCATGTGCACCAAAACCAAGAATCTGAAGTGTAATCCTAATAACATCATTAGGTAACCACATTCACGTGTTCTTGTCACCATGATGGAAACGTGTCTCCCCCGTCATCGAAAGGTGAAGTTTGTGTATATGTCCACGTGTGGAACATCATGTAAAACGTGGTTCATGGTAATGTGCTACCATTGCGGAACTAGTAACATTAAATTATGTATTAATGTATTCATCCTTATATACTTGTGTATGATCTCACCAGACTTTTAGCCTAACACTTGTTCTTTGTGTATAAGGTTTACATGTCCCACTAGTGGCGGATCTAGGACGTTTTGAGACGACAATCGATGTTGTTAGGAACATCTAAGGCGTGAGCTTTTGAGAAATTTTGTAAAGAAAATTCTTTTGGGAGACATAGTGACACCCACAATAATCTAGTTTACTAGCAACAAGAATAATTGGGTTATTATTCTTATGTCTCATTTATGTTAATGATGATTGATGTACAAACTTCCCCATTGTTGGTTGAAGTTGTCTATAACATTGAAGGTTTTATGTTATTTACATTAGTATTACCCCATTTTTATTGTTTAAAATTTTAAGGTGTTACACGGAGTGTATCCATACTTCATGGTCTTGGTATCTTGAAATTTATCCATGCTTGTTGCTTTGGGCATTGAACCTTTTCCATGTTCTTTTAATGTCTTGAATAATAGAGTTTTATTCATGTTTTCAATAGTTGAATCTTAAATCATATTCACGTTTTGGGTGAGTATTGAGTTTTGACTTCATGTTAAAATGGATGATTTGGTCACCAAGTTTTCATCATGAAAATGATGGTTTTGAGAAAGATGTTGCTTTTATACTAAATACATTTCATGTTGGAATTGTGATTTAAATAACAACTTTTCCTGTTTTACTATTTTATATTAAGGATGAAAACGTTTGAACTCACTAGGCGTTAAGGTTAAGTAACTCTTTTTATTTGTTGGCATGTGCACCAGGTCCTTGTCAAGGAATGGTACTAGCGACACTATGTTGAAATGAGTGATAGTTAGAGGCACGAGAATAATCTAGCTATTTGGTGACATATTCCGTACTTTGGGGATAACGACATTTAATGTGTTTCTAGCAACACTCGTCCCTAATTATAGTCTTGTGTAAGGTTTGAATATGCATTGATGTTAAAACTTAGATCGCCATTGTAGGTAATCACCATTGACTTTAGAAAAAAGGAATTTAATTCCTGATTCGATGTTTTATCAAAAACTTAAATTAGTCGCTCTTTCAAGTTTTGAGGGAGGGTGACAATATGTAAAACACATACCACACACACCTGCATATAAACACACACACACACACACACACACACACTTGCATATATAAACACATAACATACACCTATATATATATACACACACGCACACCCACATATATACACACGCTTGCATATATATATATATATATATATATATATATATATATATGTACACACACACACATCTGTAACTCCAGCGCTTTCTTCACCTCTCCTACGAACCTTCCCCTCCACCTACAACTTCATTGCCCAAATAGCCCTTTGTTTCCCTCCTCACAACCGATCTCCTCTACTTCCATCTCCCATCTTCCCCTTTGGTGCAAATACAGATCGATCTCCCTCCTCTAGTCGATGGTAAGAGGAGAACACCAACCATTTCTTTTGAATATGGTAAGAGGAACACCTGCACCACCATTCCTCCTCTAGTCGATAATAAGAGCACACCACTACCTGCACCGCCTTTAAGCTAACTGTAATACAACGATAATTTAAAACCTCCCATGGAGGTCGATTCTGGTTTTGATTCAGATCTGTTCCTATGGAAGTCGATCTAGAAACCCTCATAGTCCCCTTTTCTGAGATTTGTTTCAACATGTATATATATGTAGTGTGTGTGTGTATATAAAAAACAAAATAGGTAAAGAGAAAAAAATAAGAAAAAGATTAAAATACCCCCTTATTTAACCGAGTTAACAAATTCTTTTTTCTTTTGTTAGTGGCAAGAGACTCAACACGTGCAAAAATGTAAGCCATGAGTCCCATATTTATATCTATTTTAATTTAGAAACCAGTGTGGTAAAGGCATTGTTTGGCAAAAATAAGCTAGCTTATTGATAAACTACTTGTAGTAGCTTATGTGGAGTTTTTTGTGATTATTCCAATTATGCCCTCATTAATATTTATTATTAAAATTTATTAAAATACATATTCATTATTAAAATTTATTATTTTAATTAATATTATCTGAAAATTATAATATAAATTTTAATTATACATTGATATTAATTTTTAACTATTTAGAATTATTGATGATTATTTCAATTTTTTTTAATATTGTTCAATATATTTTAGTTATCAATTATTATTATTTGATTATTTTTTCTATATTATATGTAACGGTTATTTAAAATCATAAGACAATATATACTTTTTTTTTTTTAAAATTTGGTTTAAATTTCAAAATTTATAATACATATAATAATAAAAAATTTCAAATTCTTTGAATTAACATATTATATTATTTACTACCTTATTTGTATTAATTACTATAAATTTGTTTTAATTATACTCTAAAATATTTTAATTGATTATTTTTTATCAATGTCGTTTTTGGTAATTTTGCATGCTAATAAGCTAGTTTTTGTCAAACGTGACTTTTTCATCAGCTAACTTATCAGTTACCAGCTAGCTTATCAGTTACTAGCTAGCTTATCAGATAGTTTATCAAACATAGCCAAAAAGTGTAAACACCAAATTTGTAATTTATGTTATATTTTTAGTTTTAAATTGTAAAACAAAAAAATGAAAAAAAAAGAAAAACAAAAGGTGGTGTATATCCCTCTTTTTTTTTCTTTTATTGTTTTACAATTTAAAATTAAAATATAATATGTTTTTTTAATTTTAATATAAAAGTAAGAAAATAGTAAAAATAACCAAAATACCCCTTATTTAACTGAGGTTAACGAACAAAGTTAACAATCGTTAGACAGAAGGACTAAAATCGTTGGAAATTGACAAGCATAAAAGACCAAATTCGAGTTTTTTAAAATTTAAAGACGATATCCAATAAAAATTACAAACATAAATGACCTAAATTGAAATTTACTCTAGTAAAAAATGTAGGCGATTCTAATTGATATATTAAAAAATGATTGATTTTGACATGTATTTTGATTTTTAACATTTTAAATGGATAACAAAAAGGAATATTGCATCATTAAAATTATATTATATTTACCAAAAAATTAGGGGTGTTTAAAAAAACTGGAAAACCGAGAAATCGAAAGCAAATATTTGACCCGAAATCGAAAAAACCGATATCTGAAAAACCCGGGTATTCACGGGTCAGTTTCGGTTTTGAATTTTAGGTACCCGTGGGTACTCGAACCGAACTGGATTTAATGTATATAATAATATTTAATTTATATCATTATATATTTCTATTAACCTAAAGTTAAAGGAGTAAAAGTCTTTTACGTTTTGCTGTCAAATATTATGATGGATGATTAAATTTGGCGGTATGAAGTCATGAAAGAGTCGACATTAACAAAAAAATGGATATTTTTAAACAATTAAACTTATTTTAATTTCTAGGGCTTTGATTATTTTTATTTATTTGTTGTTTAATTGTTTTAAATGTTATATTTCAGTACCTTTTTCATAATGTAAATGATTTTTTTTATGAATTCGGGTAACCGTGAACCCAACCGCAGGTAACCAACCTTATTTCTGTTCGATTAAGTGCAGTTAAGTTCAATCTACAGTTCGGTTGTTTCGGTGCGGATAACCAGGTATCCGCCTCATGCGATTCCATTCATATTTTACCTACTAACCGAACCGAACCGATCCGTGAACACCCCTGGTCCAAATCAATTAAAAATTATGGTAGACATTATTAGTGACTTACAACTTAATAAGAAGCTCACAAATCTATTCATGCAACTCGTTGCTACAACATTAATTTATTCATTTTCGATATTTTTACTGGGTTTTCAAATTAAATCAACACTTATAATTGATATTGTATCCAAACATAAATTTTGGATTTTCTTTTAAAAAAAAATTTACATTAATTTACATTCTCGATCTAAAATAAAGTTTTACATCATATTACACTACACAATTATACAAGTAAGAGCATCTCCAACAGCTTCTCCAAAATGGAGAAAATAGAGATTTTAGACATTTTTGTGCTCTAACAGATTCTCCAAATCTTTCTCTAAATATGGAGAACTCTCCAAAATCTCCAAAAATGATTACCATGAGAGAGAAAATGTTTTTTTATTATATTCTACCAATAAGATTTCTTCAAATGAGATGAGTATGAGAGATAAATAATATTTTGTTAGATTTATACAATATTTTAATAATATAAGTAATGATTTCATCTCCAAAATGGAGAATCTGTTGGAGATAGATGTAAATTTTTATGTAGATTTTGACTTTTAATTCTCCATTTTGGAGAAATTTTGGAGATGCTGTTGGAGATGCTCTAATTAATCATGAAGCATGAAACCATACCTTTCAGTTGCTATCATATATAGTGTTGAAAACTGTGCACAAATTTTGACGATCTCTAATAGTGATATACTAATCAATATTCAAAGGAACCGGTATACAGTCTGATGTTTATATAAAATAAAACCGAATAAAATAAAATCATATAGTCAAATTAATACCAAATTGGTTAAATGAGATTGCTCTCATCGAGTTTTCATACTTTGGAAGTGATTAATTTACATTATCATTATTACTAACTTTAAAGGATGTGCCTTTGTCATTCGTTGTTTAAAATTAAGTGCTTACCTGCCGTAAGAGTCACAACTTTTACTTACTTTATCTGGTAACATTTTCGAACATCAAAATGGAATGATGGCGAGCGTTCTATACACGCTAAGTCTTTATCGGGTAATATTCCTCTCCCTAACTTACCGGGTAAAATTCTCTGTCTTTGCTATGCCTCTTACTGGGTAAGATTATTAGTCTTTGTCATGCTCATCCAGTAAGGTAAGTGACACCCAGTGAGCACTTACCTGATAAATGTTTGATAAATGACCTTTTAATTGACTTAATGAACTCACCATGATAAGGTTATGGCCAATTCTCTACATATAGTACTAACCTTACAAACCTTTGTTAATTTAGAAGGCATAAATGTGCATCGGATGTATTTTGTTCATAAAATTTATGTTTTAACCCCTTAACATATAGTCGTAGTCTTACATTAGACCATAAGATTACACACCTCTGTTACGTATGATGTAATCATCATGTACCGCCTTCTTTCTTCAAGATTGTAACATTATGTTTCTTGTTATGACGAGGTTGAAGCTTACAAGTTTTATATGAGGTGTAGATATATAAAAAAGATTTAACGATATCTTTTTGACAAAGTCACTAATTCAGTAGATTTCTTTTTCCAAAAATAAAAATAAAATTTCAGTAGATTTATATATTCAAAATTAACTTATTTAATGATCGAATATGATATTTCGAAAGATAAATAAAAGAAAAGTATTAGTTGTCATAATCCTATATATGGTTGGAAGTTGGTGCATTAAAGGAATGGAGCAAAACCTATCATTTTTATGGGGTAGGAAATGGACACAAATTATTAATAAGTGGAGGAATAGTCTCAATTAAAAAAATCCACCTAATGTGTTATTTTATGGCTGCCATCTTCAATTTGATATAATACACACAATTGATTGGAGATGTCAATTTGATTTTAGATGAAACTGTTTGATGTAGACTAAAACTTGTATCAAAAATCTGTATTAATTTAAGAGCATTTAATTATCTTTTATTTTTGTCACATCATATTTCCATTATTTATATGCAAGTAAATTACATGTTTCTTCTGTGTGGTTTATATGTTATAACGTATCAAGTCATTTTTTTAAAATAATTATAAATTACAACCCTGTGGTTTGCAATTTATAATGCATTGGTCCGTGACACTAACTCCATTAAATTTCTCCGTTAACCATTTAACATAGGGATATTTTAGTAATTTTATATCTTTCTTTTAGTTTGTTTAAAAATTCAAACTCGCCCCTTAATTTGTCAAACAATTCAAGAACATAAGAGCATGAACAAATATTATATCCTCAATCAAGAACACAATAACAAGAACCAATATCCTCAATAAAAAAAATAACATAAATATCACCCCATTTTACCCTCAAAATCAAATACAAACACAAGAAATTGATGTAGATAGAATTTGTGCAAATTATTTTGTACAAAACACAAGATAAACAACATATTTATATAAGAAAACCTTATATTTATATATTTACACCCTAAATCTGAGAAACAAAAAACGCAAATAAGTGAAAACACTAGATCTCGAAAACTTGAGGAGGTGGTAGTCATGGGAGGCCATATCTTAATGAACCAAAGAAGTGAGTAGCTTGATCTTCATAAACCAGGGAAGGGAGGGAGGGAGGGAGGGATAGATAGAGAGAGATAGATAGATAGATAGAGAGAGAGAGAGAGAGAGAGAGAGAGAGAGTATGTGCATGATGGTGCTTCGTGTAACTCCTTCAAATTTGGAAAGAACGACTAATTTAAAATTTTCAATAATACCTCAAAGAAGGATAAAATTTCTTACGATAAGTTCACACTTGAAATACACTTCTAGATTTAACCATCAACTAAGTAAATACAGTCTTTAATAAGGACCAATTAAAGTCGGGTGTTACTAAAAACCCAATAACAGTCGCTAACTCCCAAAATGTGAAAGACTTCGCCCAAGCTACTCTCTTTCGAGCACATAACTAGCACTCATCTCTTCACAGTGTCGCTAGTACCATTCTCCAACCGGAAACTGATGCACATGCCGACAAACAAAAAGGTTAGGCTAACGCCTAGTGAGTTCAAGAGTTTTCAACATAGATGAATATATTGTTAAAAGGAAAGAATGCAACTTAAATCATAATCTTTTAAAATGATTTACTTTTAATATGGAAATGAACCGTTTTCTAATAACATGCATTTTAGATGATGGAAACACCAATATTGTCGGTCCAACAATACTACTATTATCAAGTTTTATAGAAACAACAACACAATAACGATTACCAACCTGTATTGAATATATCAAACGATTAGAAGGTTGATCGATTAAGTTCTTGATGTGTTCTCTATGTTTTTCTCTCTTTTTCACCTTGTAGTGTGTGTTTGTGTGTGTCTGTTCTATATCTGATTGTGTGAGAGTAGAGAGATACACTTGACAAAACTAGTGTGTTCAACACACTACCTAAACATAATATCTAGATTAAAATCTAGATATTATACTAGATAATATCTAACAAACTAGAAAGTTACTTAGAAACAAACTAAGTTAACTTTATCTAACTATTACAATATTATAACTTAGATATTAAATCTAAGTAAACTAAAACAATTACATTGACATTTATTACAAATAGACATAGACTTTTATATCGAGAGTCGACGTTCCGGCTTTAGCTTCAGATTGCGATCTTCAGTTTGGATGATCTTGAATCCAATGAGACTGTGTCTTAACAATCTCCCCCTTTGGATCAAGATCATTACGAAAGTCATTTAGCAATACAATCTTATCTTTCAGCACAGAAGAAGACGCAATCTCTTTCTCTAGCTCTGAAATCAGCATGTCTTCAATCTAATTTTGAAGAGTGGACGTGATTCTTGAAACATGTGATCTTTGCCATTTCTTCTTGTAGTCATTCTCCCCCTTTTTGATGTTAAGTGCAACGACTTCATCAAAATTAGTGGTAAGAAATGTCAATCCTGCGGTTAGAGCCCCTGATTCGTCAATTTATAAGAGATTCATCCAGATCTTTGCAAATCCAGACAAATTAGATGTGTAACACCTGAATCAACTAATGAATCAGTTAGAATGCCTGTCAGTAACACTAAGTCACTGAGTGTAACGAATACATATTGGAAATGAGCTGTTTTGATGTTGACTCCCCCAAGGCTTCCATCTAATCATCGAAACACCACAAAGGTTATTTCTATAAACGTTATGACAAAGAAACAAATTCCTTGTGTGTTCGTGCTTGTGTTTGAAAGAATTAAGCACAAATGATTGCTTATTGGCTCAAAATTGTGTAAACCACTGAGACAACAGTAAGTTAAACACATACTAAATGTGCATGATTGAAGTGCGAAGGTAGGGCAGACTTCCTTCTTTTCAATATCCAGATTTTCCAAATGAAAATCAGATAGCAAATGTGCTGCATCCCCTTAGAAAATGAAACATTTTCTTTTTGAGAAGAAAATGAGTAGATGGTGAGGTTTGATCAAGAGTTGGCATGTGTTAGTTGCCTGTTTCAATAATGATCACCAAAGAATTATGAATCACTAGAATGGTGGCTACCCGACTCAGAAAAAGTTGGTGCAGAGTTGTGATATTCTTTTAACTCTGTTCTCACACGCTCTTTCTTTTAAACTTTTTGCTTTCTCTAATCACACTCATTTCTTGTCTATTTGCACACTCAATCACTAAGGATTAACTTCGTGGGTAGAAATCACTGGTTAAGGTGTTTTCATTGAAGTTGTGTTAAGTCCTAGCACAATGATTCTTGTTTTCCTATGATGCACGTGATGCTCAGATTGGTTTAACTATTTCAGTTAAAACACAATTTAGATCATGAAAACATTTAAAATACACTCCCAAAATATAAAATCTGTTGAAAAATCGGGAAGTGGTTTGAACATTAAAAACAATGTTTTCGATGATTGAAAGTTGTCCTTCTTTCAACCATATATGAGATGAAGATTTGGAATTATACCTTTACGTACGATCTTCCATCTCATGAAGCTAAGCTTTAAGTCATAGAAATATGAACTTGTAAGCTTCTCTAAAAAAATCTGCAAAAGTCTAATGTCAAGTCAAAGTAATAATTATTCACTTATATTGAAAAGACAAAAAGCAGTAAAACTGTTTAAAGTATGAGTCCTGATCTGAAATAATCAGAAGTCATATCCGTACTCCCTTTTTGACTTGAAGAGCTCCCCCTAAAATCTTGCATTACAAAAAAAATTGGCATTAAAAGGTACATGCAATATTTTATGAGCTCCCCTTCGAAGTAATATTGACCAGATGTCAATTTCTTCTCATTCTCCCCCTTGGATCATGAACATATGATAGAATGGCAGATATCAATCAGAGTTAAGAATGAAGAAATGATGAATAAGTATACAATTAGAAAACTTTTATAGGTAATTACTGGTTATACTTTGAGATTTAGCATACCAAGCTTCGAGACTAGAAAGGTAAACCTCTTTTCGTCTAAAGGTTTGGTGAACAAATCAGCAAGTTGATACTCAGTCTTTACGAAGAAAAGTTCAATTGTTCCTTTCTCTACATTATCCTTGATAAAATGATACCTGACGTCTATATGCTTTGTCTTCGTGTGTTGAACAGGATTCGCCGTTATTGCGATGACGCTCTTGGAATCACAGTATATCGGGATCTTGTTGAAGTGGAAACTGTAGTCACGTAATTGAGTTCTCATCCACAAGACCCGAGAACAGCAGCTAGCAGCATCTACATATTCTGCTTCTGCCGTGGAAGTTGAAACACAAAGTTGCTTCTTTAATCCCCAACTTACTAATTTGTCACCGAGGAGCTGCACATGTCCTGACGTGCTCTTCCTGTCTAACATACAACCTGCATGATCTGCATCTGTGTAGGCTGTTAGTTCAAAACTAGTATCTTTAGGATACCACAGACCAAGATCTGCAGTGCCCTTTAGATACCTAAAGATGCGCTTCACAACAGACAAATGGATTTCTTTAGGATTGGCCTGATATCTTGCACATAAGCATGTTGAAAACATTATATCTGGCCTACTCGACGTAAGATACATTAAAGAACCTATCATCCCTCGATAAGTCCTAATATCAACAGCCTTTCCCGAAGGATCACTGCCAATCTTAGTACCTGGTGCCATTGGAGTACCAATCGGTTTTGAATTTTCCATTTGGAACTTCCGAAGAATATCCCTAATGTACTTTGATTGATTGATATAGATACCTGTAGAAAACTGTTTGACTTGCAATCTGAGAAAGAAATTCATCTCTCCCATCATGTTCATCTGAAATCTAGACACCATAAGGTTTGCGAAATTCTTACAGTACTTAGTATTTGTAGAACCAAAGATAATATCATCTACATAGATTTGAATTAAAATGATATCACCTTTTTCCTTTTTAATAAACAAAGTGGTATCCACCGTACCTTTTGAAAACCCAGACTTGACTAGAAAATTAGAAAGGACATCATACCAGGCTCGAGGTGCTTGTTTCAGACCGTAGAGTGCTTTGTCGAGAATGTAAACGTGATTTGGCTTCTCTTGATTGACAAATCCCTATGGCTGAGATACGTAGACTTCCTCCTTCAGAATTCCATTGAGGAATGCTGTCTTTACGTCCATTTGAAAGACCGTGAAGTTCTTGTGGGCTGCGTAGGCTAAAAACATTCTGATTGCCTCTAATCGCGCCACAGGAGCATATGTTTCGTCATAGTCTATTCCTTCCTCTTGTCTGTATCCTTTGGCTACTAGTCGTGCCTTGTTTCTGATGACGGTTCCATCTTCGTCTTTCTTTATTTTGAACACCCATTTCGTACCTATTATGGTTTTACCTTGAGGTTTCGGTACGAGTCTCCAGACTTTAAGTGCATCGAACTGATTTAGCTCTTCTTGCATTGAGATCACCCATTCTGGATCATCAAGAGCTTCTAATACTCTTGTTGGCTCAATCTTGCTCAGAAAGGAGTCATGCATGCAAATGTTCATTGATGCTGACCTAGTTTGCACCGGTTTTGATAGATCGCCTATGATATGGCTTATCGGATGCTCTTTGGTCCATTTATGTTCATGAGGTAGTGGATTATATGTTCATGAGGTAGTGGATTATATGAATGTATGTTCATGATAGATCGCCTATGATATGGCTTATCGGATGCTCTTCTTCTGTTTGTTCATGAGGAGTGATTTCAGTTGAAGTGGCAGGTTCAGAAGGCTCAGCAGGTACAACTTGTTCTGGCTGTAGATTGATCTGTACAGAACATCCTACTGTTTCAGCTACTTCTGTCTCTTTTTGATTTGTTACTTCTTCAACTGTTGGAGTCGACATTTGAATTGTTATCTCTTGTTGAATCGGGGCGTTTGATTCAATTGTAACATCTGAACTGGTTGGATGAGTAGTCGTTAAGTCTTCCATCCTGTCAACCACAACAGATTTCTTTACATTAGATCCGAGATATTCATCATAAAACAATTCAAATAATAAATCTAAATCAGATAAATGGTTAGTAGAAGTTGATGCTTCATCTAATTTATTCTGTTGAGACATAGGTTCTGGACTGAGTTGCCCAGAATCTAGTATTCCTGTTATTGCGGGTTCTGAACTGTGTTGTTCGGAATCCATTTCTTCATCAAAGGTGACGTTGACGCTTTCAATTACCGTCTTTGTCTTCTTTAGATAGACACGATATGCAGTTGAAGTCGAGGAATATCCAATGAAGATTCCTTCATCTGCCTTAGCGCTGAATTTGTTGAGATTCTCCCTATCGTTTAATACGAAACACTTACATCCAAATATATGGAAATATTTGATTGTCGGTGTTCTGTTGTTGATTAACGCGTAAGGAGTCTTCTTGAATCTCCGATGTATCATGGATCGATTCTGTGTGTAGCACGCGGTCGAAACAACTTCTGCCCATAAAAATAGAGGTAAGTTGGAATGACTTAGCATAGTACGAGCAACCTCGACTAGCGTTCGATTTCTTCTTTCAACCACTCCATTTTGTTGAGGCGTACGAGCAGCAGAGTATTGATGTGAAATCCCGACAGATTCGAGATATTCTTTAACTTTGTTGTTTTTAAACTCTGTGTCGTTATCTGTTCGTAGAAACTTGACCGGTTTCTGCAGATTCACCTGGGTCGTCTTCAGGAATGTAATGATAACATCTGGTGTTTCATCCTTTGTACGTAGAAACTTGACCCATGTGTACCGCGAATAATCATCCACGATCACGAGTATGTACTTCTTGCCGCCTAAGCTTTGAGTGCGCATTGGACCGCAAAGATCCATATGCAACAACTCTAAAAGAGCTTTTGTACTTGGTTCAGGCTTCGGTTTATGAGATGCCCTCTTCATCTTCCCCTTTTCACAAGCTGCGCATAGATGTTCTCTTTCATATTTCAGCTCTGGAAGTCTTTTGACGAGCTTTCCATTGACCAGATCGTTGATGTACCGAAAGTTGAGGTGCGAAAGACGTCGATGCCATAACCAACTTTGTTTCATCGAAGCTTTCGATAGTAGACAAACTTGCTTGTCAGTTTGGACATCTGATAAATTGATTATGTAGAGGTCTGATTCTCGTTTACCGACCAAAAGTTCTTCGCCTTCTTCATTGCGAACGAAACATCTTTTGGCTTTGAAGTTGACCTCTAAGTCTTTGTCACAGAATTGGCCTATACTGAACAAGTTGTGTCCTAAGCCTTCTACATAGCTCACCTTCTTGATAGTGACATTGTCATGTTGTACATCACCGTATCCCATGATTGGAGAAAACTGGTCGTTTCCGAATCTTACTGTTCCACAAAATTTGTCTTTAAAGTTGGACAGTATCTCTTTTTGCCCTGTCATGTGCTTTGAACATCCGCTGTCCAAGAACCATGTACGACAAGTCTACATAAGAGAAAATAACATAATTTAGATTTTCGTATGACAACATTGGAATTTACACTTTGATTCTCGAAGTGTGGGTCTTGAACTGCATTATCCAAAAACCTATTTTTGACTTTGAAGAACGAGTCCTGATCTGTACATAATCATAAGTCGGTTTCTCTTTAATCTTTGTGTGCCTGCAACACAGATTTAGCCTTAGGTACCCACTGGAATTTGGGTCCTGCTGTGTTAGCACAAGATTTTGGTATCCATTTCAAATTGGATCCTTTGTTCTTTTGAAAAGCATGAGAGTTGGTATGAGATGAATGTACATGGTAATTTCCAAACCAATCTCCAAAATCTTGACAAGTAATAGAAACATGTTTATTATAGATAGAGGACTTTCCAGCAGATAAAGATAACTGAAATAATTGCTTCATTGTATATTGTTTACGAGAAACAACAAGTTTTGGATTCAAAACAGCAATTTCAGCAATCACAACATCTTTAGTAAGCGAAGTCTTATTACAATTAACACTACTAGATGATAAAACGACCTTGTCAAGCTTCCATTTTGGTTGCCATTGAGAATGGGCTTCAGGTCTTGACTTGCTCATATCTGAAACATGTAAAACTGGCGAGTTAGACCTTTGAGCAACAACTGAATGCTTCTTCTTAGAATTACCAATAGTGGTTGGTTTCTGTGAATGCTGAGATATTTTCTTACCTTTAGCACCTTAGCGTTCACAGAGACTGATTTATCAATGAAAGCTTTCGTTGATTTTGCACTGAACACAGGCAAACTGGTTTTTCTTGAAGTTTTCTTAACAAAAGATGCATGGTTAGGAAGTTTCGCATTAAAATCAACTTGTTCAAAACAACCATCTAAACCACCGTCAGAATTAAGAAAATTAAGCTCTTCGTTTGATGAACCAAACATGTCATTAGAAGTAAAAGCCTTTGTAAAAACAACATTTTTCATAACAGTTGAAAAAACCTTTAGTTGAATCTCAATCATAAGTCTTTCATCTGATAAAGAGGTCTCGAGTTTAGAAATTTTACTTTCTAACACGAGAGAAGGGACATAAATTTTACCTATAACAGACTTCACCTCCATCTCTTTTTTAGAATAACTTTGAAAGTAGTCAGTTGAAAGAGATTTCTTCTCATCATTTGGAAAGTCATAACTATTATTCAACTTCGCATAATAAAATGGAGCGTGAACTTTAGTTGACTTTATCCGTTTTTCAAATTCATTGGCTTCATCTTCTTCTGATAGTTTAGTATTAAAAACTTTAAATGAGGCGATTCGGTGAGAAACAAGCATAGAGGTGTAGTCATAAAGTGCGGGCACTTCTCTTATACCCTTTTTAAGACATTGAGGTTTCACATAACCGATTCCCTAATTTTCTTTATTCCTTTTCGGTTTATTAAGATGAATGGTTTGCTCACTTTGACCTAATGAGTATAGCTTCTTTTCCAAATCATCTAATTTAGCAATTAAAGTCTTGTTTTCTTTAATACATACAAAATGCATATCAGTAAGCTTATAAAAATCAATCTCACTTTTTGTCAATTTAGACTTGAGCTCACTATTCTCTTTTAGAATTATAGTCTGTTCTTTTGCGTTGGTGTCAGCGTTTGTATGTAAAACCTCAACTAATACTTTCTTCTCAGCAAGTTCATCGCTAAGTTTTTGTATCAATTGGTTTTTATTAATAATAACACCATTTTTTTGCTTAAGATTAAATTCTAACTCTTCTTGTTTTAAAACCATAGCATGCATTTTATTCATTAAATCTTTATACGATAAATCACATACCTCATCTTCTTCATTTTATGAATCAGCTTCAGTATCTGATTCGATTTTGCCCATCAAGCACATATTGACGGCTTCATCCTTTTCTTCTTCTTCATCTGAGTGATCCAACCAGTATTCATCTTCAGCCATCAGCGCCTTGCCTGCCTCCTGTTGCTTTGCAAGAAGCATCTTGTTCTTGTAGAAGTCGGAGTTTCTAACCTTTGATATTCGGCAATTCTTGGCAAAGTGACCGGTTTTGCCACAGTTGTAGCTCATGGGTGGTCCTGGCTGACTTGATCCTTCAGCTTTGTACTTCCTTTCTTCCGGTTTCTTTTCTTCCAATCTGTTTCCTTCTGTCTGATATCTTCTCTCATCATATTTCTTCTCCTCTTGTCTCTTCCCTTCAAATCTCTTCCCTTCAAATCTTTTCCCTTCATACCTATTTCCTTCATATCTGCTTCCTTCAATTCTTTCCTTGTGAGCATAGTTGTTGGGTCCAGAAGAGTACCTCTGACTAATTGACGTTGGATTCCTGTAGAACTTTTTCTGAAATGCATTTGTTAGAAACTGCATTGCTTGCTGCATTTGTTCATTTTCATCCGAGTCAGAGACAACATCAGCTTCAGCTTCTTCTGATTCATACACAACCGTCTTGTTCTTCTTCTTCTTCACAACAAGAGCGACTGTGTCTTCAACTGTGTTTCCTTTTCTCTTTTCTGCTAGAATTTCATCCACCTCATCTTCATTTTGTCGGAGGTTTCATACACCTCGTGAAGTGGAATCTCATTCAGGTCTTTTATCTGGCTCATCTGCCTGGCAAAACTTTTCCATTATGGTTGTAGAATACTCAGGAATTTGATATTCAGCTCGATTTGAGATTTGTTGACCTTGTTCTTGCTCAATTCGTTTAGCAAGGTCACGAATCTATCATATGTTCCTTCTAGATTTTCTCCAGTTCTGCCTTTAAATTCTTCAAAACTGTGCAGGCAGTTAGAGATTTTCAGTTGGTTCCCAATCTTTGAACCCAACATCATTTTCTCTAGTTGATCCCACATTTGTTTGGCTGAGGCTTTGTAGCTGTCATTCTTTACATAGATTTCATTTGTAATCCCTTGTAGAATGTATGACTTGGCTAACCTGTCGCCTTTTGCCTTTAGCTTAGCATCACCTGTTAGATCTGTATAAGAAAGTGCAACTCTTACTTCTTGAGTTCCTGCTGCTGGCTCCCTATACTGTGTTTCCATTAGGCCTTCTTCTAGGGATTGTATAATGAAATTACCCAAATCCTGTCTTTCAATGAAGTTTAGAAACCTATCCTTCCACTGTTCGTATTCCCCTCGAAAGAGAACTGGTGGCTTGGTGTCGGTTCCTATTGCGAGAGCTTCTTTGGATGTCATCCTGTATTGAAAAATTCTCAGAAAAATATTCTAAGTCTGGAAATTGGAGCTTTGCGTTTGAGAAGGTTTGCGTTTCAAGTGAGGAGCGCACAATGAGGTGTGCGGGTCTAGTGGGAAGCGCACAATTGAGGTGTGCGGGTCTAGTTGGACGCGCACAATGGAGTTGTGCGGGTGTGGTTAGGAGCGCACAATTGAGGTGTGCGGGTCTAGTTGGACGCACACTATGGATTTGTGCGTTTCAAGAGGGAACCACACAATTGAGATATGCGATTCAAATGGGACACGCAAGGTTGACTTGTTCTTTTTAAGAGACGAACTCGATGTCTTGAGGTATACGTGTCTGAGGTATGCGTGTGCTTTGGAACCCGAGAAGTAAGGAATGCGTTTCCTTTGGGACGCGCACAATAGAATATGCGTTTCCTTTGAGACGCGCACAGTAAGGTATGCGGGTTATTCTTCCTCTGTTGCGCGGGTGTTCGTCCTGTACTTCTGAAAATCGACTGAATCTTGTTCCTGAAACGATTTAGCAATACCAAACTCTACCAATATGTCTAGAATTACTTCTAGAACTGAATGTAAGCACTCGATCTCACTAAAACACTCTTTTTAGAATTTAATCTGATCGCACAGTGACTTACCCACTTCGACTGTTTTCACTCAAAATCCACAAATTGGAACTCGATTTAAGCTTAAAAGTGAAATTAAATAGCAACAACTCGATCTAGCATGTAGTACAATCACACTCTGATCGATTCTAACACCTAAAACAGTTTAAATCACAAACTCAAATTTTTTTTGAAGAACACAGAGACGTTTTTCTTTTATAAAACTTGTTTTGATCTTAATCAGGCTCTGATACCAATTGTCGGTCCTTTAACAATACTACTATTATCAAGTTTTATAGAAACAACAACACAATAACGATTACCAACCTGTATTGAATATATCAAACGATTAGAAGGTTGATCGATTAAGTTCTTGATGTGTTCTCTATGTTTTTCTCTCTTTTTCACCTTGTAGTGTGTGTTTGTGTGTGTCTGTTCTATATCTGATTGTGTGAGAGTAGAGAGATACACTTGACAAAACTAGTGTGTTCAATACACTACCTAAACATAATATCTAGATTAAAATCTAGATATTATACTAGATAATATCTAACAAACTAGAAAGTTACTTAGAAACAAACTAAGTTAACTTTATCTAACTATTACAATATTATAACTTAGATATTAAATCTAAGTAAACTAAAACAATTACATTGACATTTATTACGAATAGACATAGACTTTTATATTGAGAGTCGACGTTCCGGCTTTAGCTTCAGATTGCGATCTTCAGTTTGGATGATCTTGAATCCAATGAGACTGTGTCTTAACAAATATAAACGTTTTCTAATCCACACAATTTTAAAGACGAATACCCCAACATAAAACATTCCTTCGTAAAATAAATTCAACCCAAAACTTACTCAAAACGAGAATAGAAATAGAACTCCCAAATTATGAAAACGAGGATAAATCTTTATATCCCGAAACACCCAAAACACGGGTAGGGCATAATACTCAACCCATAAATCACTGATAGAAATCCGTATATATAAAACGTCATCGAAAACATGGATACTAAAATACAATACCTAACACAACAGCTTTCGGTGACGAGGGAGACCCGATTTCATTGAATGTGACAGAACACAAAAGTAAGTCACATACACATATTCAAGAGCCCCACTACGAATCAATGGTCATTCCATTAATTCTAGATTTCACTCATTCACAAGAAATTACAATTAATGGTTGTTGGCCGTTGCCCGACTTTGAAGTCCACAACTATTACCTATCCTGACCCCATGCTTATTTCTTGGTACATTACAGGAATTACAATTATTGGTCATTGGTCGTTGCCTGACTTTAAAGTCCACAACTATTACCCATTAAGACCCCATGCTTATTCCACTTTTCAAACGGGGTGCGCATCCCACACAAAACGACTCCTATGCCTATGAATCCATTTGCATCGCAGTCTAAAACATTACTTGACTCCAATCAAATGCCTAACGTACTCAAAACATGTAAGTTCCTACAATTGTACAGTTAAATGCACCATACGTTCAAAGCTCTTTATTGAGCCAATAAAAACAGGACAAATGTCCCTAAGACTCATCTGAGTCAAAATCGAGCCAAAAGCTCAATAGTTCAACTGACTAATCAATAAAAGTCACCGTAAGTGATAAAGACGTATTTAACCAACGTCCATACAAAACACATGCTCTAAGGCACGATCAACTCAAAACCCCTCCTTGGTTGAGACTTGAGACCGACCATTTTCCATTAGAATTCATGTCATTTACATTTCCAGAATGTCTCAATTCATAAAAACATGCTTTTCCAATCCAAATACACTAAAATGCGTTTACATGAAATAATCTCCATTTATAGGAAAATCAACAAAAGACCCATAAATATGTTTTAGTTATCAAAATGTCTAAAAACCCCAAATACGGACATTTCTCAAGATTTATAAACTCATGGCACTAAGATGCAAAACTCATCAAATAATACTCACATTTGGTAAATGTCAAAGAAAACATTTCAATATATCAAAATAAACATTTTTGGCATGTACGTAGTTTTCGCAAAGTAACTTGAACTCACCTTGCTAGATTTAGGCTAAATTTAGATTTTACCCCAACTTGAGCTTCATTGGAGAAACTTGAATCTACAAGAAAATCCATTCAAAAACCTAGATCCACAAGTTTCCAACCATAAATAATCATATTCAACTATATATAATCGTTCCCCAAACATTTTACATGAAGATCTCATCTTATCCCAAAACCCTAATTTCCATAGATGGAGAAAAGAGAAGATTACCTTTGCCATAGTGTCAATCCATCAACAATACTTTTCTAGATCCCCAAAATAGACCACAAACTCCCAATCTTCAAAATGATGAAAAAGTTTGGATGAAGCCCCACGAAACTTGGTGAGGAAGATGAAGATGAAGGATTATGGTCCTATCTTCCAAAACTTGCTAGATGATGAAGAATCATTTGTTTTTAGGAGGAAAACCCCCTAAAAATGAGTTAGGGTTTATTTGGGAGGATGGGGGTCGGTTTGGGAGAGAAAAGGGGGAGAGATTTGAGGGTTTAGTGAGAAATGGGGTTGGAGGCCGATCTTCCTCTTTTATCTGCGCACAGTGCTCGCGCACGAGTGGTGGCGCAACCCGACTCGCGCGGAGAGGCGCGCCGCTCTCTGGACAGAGCCTCGCGCGGATCACGACATGGTTCGACCCACGCGGATAGGCGCGCGGAACACTGCCGCCATTTTTCGTCTTCTTTTCGGCCAAAGATTTCGGGGTGTTACACTTCGATCACCCACTTTGAATCCAAAGGAACCCCAATAATCCACCACAAAATCAAATGAACAAGAACATTTTTGTTGCATAAAACACCATAAACACAAACGGAAAACAACATTGCGATGAGAAACAAAATTGATGATGAAGATGTTGGAACTTTACTTAGATATGAGAAACCTTGATTGAGAGATGATAATATGCAGGTAAAACAGTGGTCCACATGAGTTTACACACGACTGGTACGTACGAAATATGTGTAATCACAGTGGGATGCAAACATACCACAATGGACAACGTAAGTGTACAATGGCCACTATGATCTTCACAACAAGTAATAGTTGGTAAGATACCAAAATCGTTTTCCATAGGGACTGGGAAATCATGTAACACCTGTAAATTCTAATAGGTCGGTCAACGATCGGTCAAGGAGCGGTCAGTGGCCGACTGAGAGGAACATTCGGGGAATGGCTCAGCACGAGACGTGTGAGGCACGATCAGTAACACGCGCGGCTTGGCCCGCGACCTCAAGCCACGACCAAGGTCGCGTAAGTCACTGTATGTGTGCAGGCCAGTAGCACGAGCGACTTGGACTGCGACTTGGGGGTCGCGGCCAAGGCCGCGGGAAGGGCCTGGTAATTTAAACCCATTTCTAAGGTTTTCACTCATTCTTGTTTCCACCTCCATTCTTCTCCTCTTTTTGGTGCGATTTTGGGGAACTCCTATGTGAGATTTGGAGCATCCATGGTGGATTTATTCTAAGGAGGTGTGAAGGGTCGGTATTTGGAAGCTTGGATTTGAAGAGGTAATGGGTTCCTTTGGTTGGTTTGGGTGGAGAGTCTAAACATCCTAAAGTGGTAAGTTTCTTTGAATATTTCAAGCTTTGATATGAAGATCTTTGTAGATCTAAAGAGTTATTCTTGTTGGTGGTTTATTTCTCTTAGATTTGGAGAAAAAGGGTTATTTGGAAACCCTAACCCATTGTTGAAGATGATATATTGATGATGGAAGCTTCATTCTTGGAGGCTAAGGATTTGGGCTTGAAATCTAGGTTTAACCAAATCTAGCAAGGTGAGTTCAAGTTGATTTGTGAAAACGATGTACATGCCAAAATGTCCATTTTTAAAGTGTTTTGTGTTTTACATGGAATTGTTAACTGTTAAGCACCTGATAAGTTTTAGTTATTTTGAAATGTTTAGCTTTATAAACATGGTGAAACACCTATTTTGGGATTTTTGAGAATTTTGGTAAATAAAGCATGTTGATATGTTTCATTGACGATTTCACATATATAAATGGAGTTCATTTGATGTAAGTGTCATTTTGTGTATTCGATCTTATAAACCTTTTCAGAAAATGCATATTATCGTGTTATGAGGCATTTTGGAAATATAAGGGTATGAGTTCATTTGGAAAATGGTTTGCCTCAACCAATGATGAGATTTGAGTTAATCATACCTTGGTCGTTGTGTTTGCATAATAGTTGGACAAATGTGTTTCAATGTTTATACTAGCTTTCATTTGGGGGTTTACGTAAATTGTTGGGCCTTTGGCTCAGTTTTGACTAAATTGAGTCTCGAGGACATTTGTCCGGTTTATTAGCTTAAAGTGGAGCTTTGGGGGAGAGTTGCTTTTATTTCGCTTTGTTTTAGAGAATACATGTTTGAGTGCGTGTGTCATTCTTTGGAGTCATGTATTTTAGACTTTAATGCATTGGATCCATAGGCATGTAAGTCAGTCGTGTTTAATGGTGAGGACTCTTGGGATTCTCACTTTGGGAAAGTATGCCGTGTTAGCATTGGTGTCGTCCCGGTTGTTTGGCGAAGAGGAACCTTTATGGGTTGTACTTCGGGACCATGAATCTTGTGTTGGATGTCTAATTCTTGTGCACAAGGTTAGACATCGGGATTTATCAAGTAAAGAGCTGAGGCTCCTATCTTGAATGCTAGGGAGTAGGCACTAGGGGTCGAATGAGTACCCTGAGAATGAAACTCCACTAGAGACCGAACATGCAATAAGATCGTGTATCCTTGAGGTGTAGCTCGGTAGAGCAGGCAATACAGTCACGACTGGAGGTGTTGCTCGGTAGAGCAGGCAATACAGTCATGATCTGAGGTGTAGTTCGACAACATGGTTATGTGGCTTAACTTTGTGTTCCGCCACGTATAATGGAATCGGGTCTTCCCCGTCACCGGAAGGTGTTATTTGGGTACTAAATTGCGTCATTTTATTATCCATATTTTCGGTGACATTTTACATATGCGGAGTCGTTTACTCAAGATCTATGGGTTGTGTATTATGCCCCGTCCACGTTTGGGAGGGCTTCGAGAAGTAAAATCTTATTTCTTATTATTATAAATTGGGAGTTTTGCTTACTATTCACATTTTGGGTGAGTTTGGGATTAGAGTAGTTTTGTTAAAGAAGGTTCATGTTGGGTTCCTTGTTTTAAAGGTGTACTTTTGGAAAATAGTGTAGTTTGATATTTAAAGTAAATCTTTTCTGAAGGTCTGTGATCAAACTACTTTCTCTCCCTTTGGCAAATGTTTTTATTTCATGTTGTAAACTCTTGAACTCACTAGGCGTTAGCCTAACCCTTTTTATTTGTCGGCATGTGCATCAGGTTCCGGATGGGGGAAGAGTTTCTAGCGTCTTGGTGAAGTGTTGAGTGCTAGGAGTATGTGTATGGGTGAGTGGCTTGATGAAGTCTTTCGCTTAGTCGTTGAGAAGAGCAACTGTTTCTTTTGGGTTTTTAGTAACACCCGACATTGATTAGTCTTTTACGAGACTTGACCCATTATTTGTTGAAGTTAAATCTAGCGTTTTATTGGAAGTGACTCAAGTGTTGATTTGTAGAATAGATTTTATCCTTATTGGATGTTCGATTTAATGTTTTTAATAAGTTGCTCTTTCGAAATTCGAGGGTGTTACAAGTTGGTATCAGAGCTTAAGTTTGAGAGAATTAGGTGTTGATTTTTGGATGCCTAGACTCAAACTAGCATTCTTCTAAGTGTTTGAAAGTGAAATTTCACCATTAGGTACCTTAAGATTTGATATTCTGAGGTTGATTGAGTCGCTAGAAACGGGAAACTTGTCGAGGATAACAAGGATGATCATGTACAGTACGTTCGTAATAGCACCTGGCCAGTGTTATGGTGAGCCTACGAGTTACATGTGTATGCTTGAACTGCCTTGGTATGATAACCGTTGGGGTAGTGAAGAAGTTTCTAAATGGGTAACCTTTAGAAGGAGTTGATGATTTTGGTATTCGTCACTTGGAGTGACGGTAAGCATGGTGATTGCATTAAGTGGACCGTTTCGGGTCGGATTGATTGGTTGGATTAGAACCATAGACTTTTGGAAACGATGTTATTTCGAGGAGAAATTGTGAGGTGAACCTATGAAATTCTTGATTTTTGCCTTAAGATATTGAGCATCTGGATGACGATAGTGTAACTAAGAAATCGAGGAGCGTGGTTTTGAGGATAATGTTCACTGTACTGCATGGAGCGGACACTCTCTTTCAAGAAGTCCGGTCACAACAAGTACTCACACCTCTTAGTAAAAATATCATATGTTAAACTCCATTGTTTTGTCAATGGTGATCCCATGGTGAACCTTCTCAAGTTTCGATGGAAAGTGTAGAGACAAATACTCTAAGTGTTTTTAGATGCACAAAATAGATTGCCTACTACTCCAGAGGGTTGAAGTCATCTCACTGTGCAAACCCAACTCTCGTTGGCATTATAAGAATTCTCTCGAATCCCTAACATCATCCAAGCTCGTGTCACTACGTCCTACTCATCTTTGATTTAAGGACCAAACTTAACACACTCTCAAGTGATCAACTTGTTTTCATCATTGGGCATAATCGAACAATAGAAGACCAAAACAATAAAGGTTCAACATACGAAAACTACTCAAGCATTTTTTATAAAATCTGGGCACTTCTCATTCCTACATCCCAAATGATGCTTAGCTCATGCTAAATAAAGTAAATAAAACAAAAGATGAAAGTTTGCAAGAAGACATACTAAAAGATTGAAGGTTAAGTAAAATGTCACAGTGCCTACTTTCGAAGGCACTAGGGTACAATACTGAAAATGATGAATTGCCGAAATTAAATTTGCAGTTGGAACTTAAATGATAACTACTGAAAATACTTCTACTTGCAAGAACTTAAATGCTAAGTAAAACTAACTTTGAGAAAACTTGGATTGAATGCAAAAAATGAATGCTAAGGCTCCTTTATATACTAGAAGCAAGAAATGGATAATAACAAAAGTAGGGGTTTCTTCTTTTGGTCAATGAGTGAGTATTCCAAAAGTAGAATCATAAAACTTGAATCGTCCAGGCATGTGCAATCAATTGATCTCTGGTAAATACCCTAAGAATTTCTTGCTTTTGTCCAAAAGTATCTTCTATTCCATAGTACCATGTTTTTTTATAAAATAATCCCACATGCCATGCTTTAGGAGACATACACTCTTTGACTTTTGCCATTATCTTTTAAAAGATTTGAATCCCAAAACTCCAGATTTTGGCTCCATTTTCGCCTTTAATATTTTCATCATCCAGATTTTTCTTTTCTTGGCATGGGAGTAGGTACTCACAATTTCACTATAGATATATTCTTGAAAGTGCAGCGTAAAACATACTAAAGGGTTCAAAAATACTATAATGAACTCTTTTTTCTCAGAAGTGGATATTAGACCAAAAATGGGTGATTAAGAAGCAAAATGGCTAGAATTGAAAAAAGAATATTAAAATAAAAGGCATATAATAACTCTAAAAATTAGAGTTATCAGCGACCAAAGTTGCACGTAAACTCGCCTAACACACTGGATGAAACACGCTGAACTTTTGGGAAACCGAGGATACCTTGACTTTTGGGAAACACGCTGGACTTTTAGGAAACATAGGCTACCTTGAGTTCGCCTAACACACGAAAAGTCATGGTAGCCTCTAGCGGTATTTGACAGTTTGGACATAGTGCACTATTTCCCTCAATCACTCTCTCACGAATTCTCTCTGGTTTATGGGTTTTCTCTCCATACAAATCCATCACCAAACATTCTTTAATTTGCTAGATTCAAGTTAAAAACCTTTGAATTCGATTGTTGTATCCTCGGGACAAACACTTATAGTATGGGCGAATTTTTGTCTTAGGACACTACTTCCGTGCATGCCTCAATCAGGATCAATTCGACGAAGAATCAACAATTACAAGTACGATTCTTGAGATTCTATCTAATGTTATCTTGTTTTGATGTTCATTTCATAGTTTTATATAAAACTCTTTCATTTTCTATAAATTTCCTATATACATATATACAAACTTCTAGTTTATGATTGATTACTCCTAACAAAAGCTAGATGAAACAAATCTGAAATGGGAAGAAGGGTCGAGTTCTTACTAATACTAAGTTAGAAGAAGGGCATGTTTTGGTAGAACCGACGAGTTCTTGCTAATGATCGGTTATAGTTCTGGATCTATTCCGCTGAATTAGAGACAAAGTTTTGTGTGATGCTCGGTTGTGGTTCTGCTCGACTCTGATTCTGCTAGGTGTTTGCTGATGCTCGTTTCTCGGGCACCTGGGGGGGATAGATCAGATACAAAAGGTTTTAGAGGAGAATGACTAGGGGGTGGAGGCAGCGGTGGTATGCATGGGAAGATGAGATGAAGAACCGATGGGTTGTAGAGACTAGATGGGCGGGAAGAGGGAGGCAAAGACTAGGCCGACGGGAAAGAAGGTGGCCGAAGATTGGATGTCTGGTTTAAAAAAAATGAAGCGTTGTGTATGCATATACATATATTTATTAAACTATATATATATTTATTTATAAAATAATATAATATAACCTATATTTATAAATTTTAATAAAAAATAAAAAAAATGAGTAAAATGACCTGAAAGCCCTCTAAGTTAACCTATTTATCAAAAAAGATTCTAACGGAATTAGTTCCAAGGACACAATGTGTTATAAGTTACAAACCACAGGAGTGCAATCTATAATTATTTCAAAAGAGGGAATTGATACGTTATAACATACAAACTATATGGGCGAGAAATGTAATTTATTCTTTATATTTAATAAAACACGTCTACAAAAATCCTCTCTAATGCAACCAACATTTTCAAAAGCCTTTTATACTTATTAATTAATATTTTGTAATCATGCATATTTAATCCTTATTTGCTTGAAGGGTTTCATAAAACCACCTAATTTGGTTTGTCGTTTTTAAAGCCATGTCATTGTTACTTCAAGTGTTGGAGCTTCACCTTTTAAATGCATTTATTTTCAGGACTTTCTCGGGAGAAATAGCAAAACAGTTACAATAGGTATGATGTTATGGAACTTCATCTTGCTTGAGTTCTAGAGAAATTGAACTAAGGTTCTCTAATATGCGAATTATTGCTTTGCAAAATATAATTATTATTATGCTTTCTGTTTTTTCGGTAGCTTCTGCAAGTCCAACAGACACAAATGCATAAGAAACCCTTAAGAGATTGAAGTATGTCAATCGAGCTTGTAACATTCAAAACAAATCTATTGTAAGATTGATTGCTTCTTGGAGTTTAAGATAACTTTCTATTGATTATTCCATCATGACAATATGATATTCTTTCATCATGTAGGTGAATCGTGATCCAGCTCAAAACGCAAACAATGAGGAATCAAGTTGAACAGTTGCATTGCAGGTTGAGCTTCTTTATGTAAAGGATGACTTTTCCACATTGTTCGAAGAACTTCAGGTGATACATTTTTTAAAATTGTCAATGCATGCCCTTAGTGCATGTAGATGCGGGATTTAAGGGGGCGTTTGGTTCGCAGGATTCCGATGGAATATGAAGGAATTGGAATGATCAATTCCATTCAGGCGTTTGGTTACCTATGGAATGGAATTGAATTCCACACATTCCACCATTCATGGATTTGGTCATTCCATCACAATTGAGAAGGAATTCAATTCCATTCCATCCCATTTTCTCAAAAAGACAAAACTACCCTCATCTTCCCTACTTGATTTACCCAAACCTATATAAACCTATCTCGACAACCATCGATCTGAACGACCGTCGACCACCACTGATTTGAACGACCACCGACCACCACTAGTCTGAACGACCATCAACCACCACCGGTCTAAACCGCCACCGATGTGAACCGCCGTCCACCACCACCGTTGACCCTCACCTATCTGAACCGCCGCCGACCACCACCGATATGAACCGTCGTCGATCACCACCGTTCTGAACCACCGCCGACCCTCACCGATCTGAACCGCCGCTGACCAGCACCGTTTTGAACCGCAACCGAACGTCACCGATCTGAATCGCCGCCACCACCACCGTTCTACCACCGCCGACCGTCACCGTTCTGAACCGCCGCCGACCGTCACCGTTCTAAACCGTCGCCGACCTTAACCGATGACCACCACCGACCTGAACTGCCGACCACCATCGATCTTAACCGCCGTTTTGAACCACCGCCAACCATCACTGATCTGAACCACCGCCTACCACCACCGATCTGAACTGTCGCCGACCACCTCTATTCTGAACCACCGCCGACCCTCACCGTTCTGAACCGTCGCCGAACCTCACCGATCTAAACAACCCGACGTACGACCACCGTTCTAAACTGCTACTGACCACTACTAATCTGAACCGTCGCCGACCACCACCGTTCT
This sequence comes from Arctium lappa, assembly GCA_023525745.1. Classification (NCBI taxonomy): domain Eukaryota; kingdom Viridiplantae; phylum Streptophyta; class Magnoliopsida; order Asterales; family Asteraceae; genus Arctium; species Arctium lappa. The sequence continues at coordinate 83,868,226 of CM042052.1, read as the reverse complement.
GAACCGCCACCAATTTGAACCATCGTTCTGAACCGCTGCCGATCACCACCGATCTGAACCGTCTCCGACCACCACCGAGTTAAACCACAATAGTTGGATTTTGATTTCAAAAGTTTCAAAAAGGGTATTTTGGTCATTTACTAATATTTCATTCCAATTCCAAAGCTACATTATGTGAACCAAACAGACAGATTCCAATTCCTTTAACAAATTCCATCCCAATGTCTGTCAACCAAACAAGTGGTCAAACCTGATAACATTCCATTCCAATTCCTTCAATGTCAAATTCCTTTGACAGATTCCATTCCATCCAAAAAGATTCTACGAACCAAACGCCCCCTAAGATTCTATCTCTTGTTTGTCAACTTTTGAAGCAGAAGATATATTGGGTTTCCTCGGGTTATAGACCCGTCAAAAGAAAGATATTTTTTTTACTGTACTAACATCTTTCTGTATAGTGTTATCTATAATTTGGAGTTTTATTGTACTTAAAGATGTGATATTGATGTGCAAGTCTCATGGTAGCTGTTATGGTCTAAAGAAGCTGATTGTGTGATTCGGGTACCCCCCATTATCATTCCTTGTTTCATTGTATATGTTTTATTCGTTCATATAAGATCTACAGTTCTGATTTAATTTGTTCTATTCAGTGTACGTTGACAGATTAGTTGTGTACATATAAAATCTTACTTAGCTCTGTTTTTCGTCATGCAAATGGGGATTTATGCGAATTTGTGTGATTTTGAAGGACTGAGGACTGTTTGATTCATGTGGATTTATGATTTAGGGATTGTATATTTCATTTTGTAATTGATATGATTAGAACTAAGAAGTATCCCGGCTTGTTTTATTAAGATACTAATGATTCGTTATATCGAAAAACAACATTGGTGGAAGAAGAGTTGCTTATTGTGATGCTGCTGTTGTCCCTCCTATTATGACTGAAGATTACCTTAGTAGTTTAAGGACTGCATCTGAAACAATTTTTCGGCATGATAACCATTTCTTCTTAAGTTTTCTTTAATTTTGTCATTCAGTTATCTTTATCCCGCTACAAATAACCAAATGAACAGGATGCTTCGATGAAGATTATCAACAAATAGGTAACTAAACTTATAATCACTCCATCTTCTTCTCAGATTGTTGTTTTTTTCTTCTCCACAACTAGGTCAAAAAAAGATGGATTTTTCAGGTTCGGTGTTGGTGATGGTGGGAGAGAGTGAATTTGCCTTCAAGGGCAGGGTCTGGGAGCTTAGAAGAAGTTTGTGATTTGAAAAATTTATGAATTGGGTCTGTGATGGATTCATCGTTTTGGGGTTCAATTTGTGGAGGGGTTTCTGAATCTGAGTTGCTTTGTTCGTGTTCTTGGAGGAAAGGGAGAAAAATTGAGGGGGAATTCAAAGGGATTGGGGATGAAGGGTTTTGATTTGGAGGAGAAATAGCAGAGAGAGAGGTACGTGGTGTGAATTTAGATAAAGAGGTTCCATGGTTGTGATGATGAAGATGAAACCGAGAGGAAAATGATGGTGGTTGAGAGTGACCGTCATAGCTTCGACCTTCACTGGATACAAATTCTCATTTGAATTAGGTAAAACGATTTTAACAGAAACCGGGCGTAACTACATCAACTATTCACCTCCGGTATTCTACATTTTCATAAGAAACAACAAATTTTTATTTCGTTTCGAAGATAAAATTTTGCATATCTAATTTATTGTTTGATTATCTTTCTAGGCACTTAACAAAGTTAGCAAATTTCTCTTAAGTCTGTTTCCTTTGGAGCACTTTGAAACGATAATTTATATAGATTTTAGGTGTGTGAGTCAGGTGTTTCATATCTGAGCTCCAAAGTGGAAAGGATTACCGAAACTCCAAATGGCCACAGTTTTATCAAGTGTGAAGGCGATGTCACCACTTCTGTAGGTAGATTGTTATTCAGTTCCAAAACACCTAAAAGTTCTATACCGATGTTTATTTCGTAATAGTCTTTCTACAGTTGCATCTGGAGCGGCTTCAGGAAAACTTTTGCATTATGAGCTTTGGGGACCTGTGTTCGTGTTGAAACAGTGTATGGTATAGAGGTTGAGGTGAGGATGCTGTATTTCTTATTCTTTGATACATAATCTTCATAATACTAACAAGAAAATTGGTTTTAGGTTGAAAACAATCCCTAATTCCCTATGATCCAAGCCTAATGCTTTTTCATGGATCATAGAAACTACACCAAGAATACAACACAACCTTTCAAAGCACAATGTCTAACATTCCTTTATGCCATACCCATGTCTCCAACTAAAATATGATTTGAGGTTTGGTCAATGTACAAAGAGATGTTTGCTCAGTGGAGATGTGCAATGAACATCACGAAGCAAGGTATTCAATGGATGGCAATTTTTAAGTAGACATCATTGATTACTTTAATATTGATTTATTGAAAAATTCAGTTTCATATATGTTGTTGTTATACACATGCAACGCAAGTCATAGAGTAAATATCACAATGCACACCTGTAGAAATTATTATGTACATTAGTACATGGGTATGTTTGGTATAGTTTACATGGTGTTTTGATTAATTCCAATTGTTCTTACTTCAGCTTAGGAAACTCTTTAGTACATAGCTTAAATAATCATCCCCCTTAATTATTTAGTTCCAATTTGGGTAATTGCTCTATTCCATCCCACATAGGTATTGACGGTTTCTGAGATGATAGCCAACCAAGGTCCTAATAACTTTGACAGACTGCAACTTGGAATCCCAAATCCTTCAAATCCCTTGGACATGATGCCTGATGTTGCTGCTATAAGTGTAGGTTGTTGGGATGGAAATTCTGGCCAAATACCTCTTCAGTATCAGATGAATATGTTTATGCTAATGTGTCTTTATGGAAAGTATGGTATTCTTTCCATGTTTCTTTCATATGACAAGTTTCCTTAGCAAAAAGTTAATATCCACCATATATTTTCTTTTTGTAGTGTTGGATTCTGAGTATGACTACTTTTACACTCATATAGACTTGATTATCACAGGGTATACTTAGACCTTAATCCTTAGATGTTTAATATTCATTATGGATTCACCTTTTAATTACAATTATTAGAATCTTATTTTATATTCCACCCAGAAGTAGGACATACATTATTAAACCCACTAATTCCACTAAGAATAAACTTCTTTGACAATCTTTTATTTTGCTCTTTCCTTTTATATATGTAACACCCCGAATTCTGAGAGCCTATGTATTATCGTTCTCGTTTTGGAAACCTCTTAACTTTAAGGATTTATCAGTTGTATATTGAACCTATTGGAGTTAAACACCGTGGGCTAAAAGTGTCAAAATTGTGAAGTGTGGGATGGCTCGCGACAGTGCCCGCGATAGTGACAGGATGTCACAATCGCAGGGGCACAATCGTCGGGGGTCAAGGACTCTCGGTACGTCTCTCGCGATAGTGCCATGCGAGAGTGACAGGGTCACAATCGCCGGGCACTATCGCCCAGATTGTACCGTGGGTGGGGGTATTAGCGCGATTATGCCCGCGAGAGTGACAGATGTCACTCTCGCCGGCAAGTGTTTCGGGTATAAAAAGACAAGCCGCGATTTTCAGTCATTTTTATCCGAGTTCTAGGGTTTGGGAGCGCTTTTGGCAGCTGACTTCGGTAAGCACTTTCCCTCTAGACTTCTCTCTTCATTTATGATGATTCTAGGTCATTAATGGTGGTCCTTAATACATTTAGGAAGTGGTGATTGGTGAGCTCTCAAGTGATTTCATCTCTTCTGTTTCTAGGGTTTGGTTTCTTTCTTAAGGAAACTACCAAGGTGAGTTCTTACACATTTTATCAAACTTTATACATGTCAAAAGGTGGATTTTGAATACCTAATATCTCCCCTTTCATATACTTGGTTTTGTAGAACATTGTGTTAAACCTAACTTTTGGGGATATTAGTGTTTTTAGACGATTTTTGGGGAAATGATGATTTATGAACTTTATTAATGTTCTTTAACTAGTTTCTACTTGGGTTATACTTTTAAGTGAATGGCCTTACTATGCAAAATTTATGATCTTAGAAATATTGGTATTTTGGTTAACTGCTGATAAGTTTGCATATCAACTCATTGCATATTTTGGGGATTTGAAATAATGATGAATCGTCTACACTTTCACTAAAGGTCTTTTGATAAACAATGGGAGCGGTTTTGGTGGATAACACCCTCCATATCAATTATTGCATATTAACCACTTTTGAGATTAATTGTTGGGCCTTATGTGCATTATTTGGTTTAAGTGATGCATTTGGGAGTCATGACCCCGTATTTGATTATTATTGTTCCGGCGTTGGGACGACTAGTTTTCCACGTCGAGGCACGTTAGGTACCGGGTGCGGTATAAGTCCTTCGTGCTGCGTGTTAGGTACCGGGTGCGGTATAAGTCCTTCGTGCTCAAGTATTACGATATTGGATGAGGAGCTCGATATAGGAACCCGACGGGGTTGAACTCGAGTTTCCGTGGGTGTACGTTTAAAGCTACTGAGCCTGACATCCCTTGTGTGTACTTTATGTGTTTATTGGCTTTACTGACCCATCGAATGACTTACTTTTGTGTTCCGTCATTCGGGTTAGTAGGCGGGTCTCCCCCGTTAACCCAAGAGGTATTGGTTTATTTCAAAGAGCATTATCATTACCATTTCATTATTGTTGTTGTACAAACGGAAACCTTTTACTTATTTTTATATTAAATCTCTTTAATTACAAATGTCTGATCTCACTAGGCTTTAGCCTAACACTTTTTCTTAAAATGACATGTATGACAGATCAGGTCTCCGGTGGGGTTCGTCGGGACTGAGCGGATAGCTTTGGTCTAAGAGCGGTCTTTTTGGGAGATGTATAGACCGGCATTTTGAAAATAGCGATCATACATTTTGGAAGAATAGCAACACCCGATCTTAATCTTTCTTATTTAAGTTAGATTACTAGGTTTTTAGTGTATTCTTCACCTATTTAATTGTAATGACTATAACTTTGATTCCCCGTTCTATTGGGATGATACTTTGAGATTGTTTATAGTAGGTTTTGTATCCAGGTTTCTATCTATTTATAGCCGTCATATTGCAGAAATTTCGAATTTTATTCCGCTAATTTTTAGAGTGTTACAAGTTGGTATCAGAGCTTTAGTTTAAGTGAACTAGGTATAAGTGTAGAGTACCTAGACTTAAGCTGTGAAATTAGGCAATGATCTTGTGAGATGGGGTAGAACTGTTAAGATAAGATAGTTCTAGAGTCGATGGAAGCTACACAAGTTAAGAGTTATGGTAATGGGAATGAAAATTTTTATGTATTGCATGTTCATAATTTCGCCTAGCTAACGCTATTATGAAGATGTTTTACGTGATTATGCTTGTTTTCCGTTGTTATGATAATTGATGAATGTAGTGGTACATTTCCTTGTTTATAACCGTGTAGTCTCATCTCATCTATATTCTCGCATGTGTGTGGCAGACTATAGTTAATACGCGTAATCGACCGGAAGGACAGGATACGACCGCGTCTACGGCTGATCAACCGAGGGTAACGAATAACGATTTGCCCCCACCGTTTATAGATGCGTTGGGTGGAGGACCGAAGCATGTACCTCGACGCAACATCGCTGCAACTCATCCAGTTATGGAAGAGGTAACTCCGGAAACTAGAATGATGGAGCGGATGATGCAATCAATGAATGCAGCTATGACTCAGCAGCAAGAGGCCTTCTTGAAACTATTGGATGACAGGGATGCTAACCACCGTAGACCAGAGACGGTTACGGTGGAGGAGAATGTGATTGTGGCAGGATCTGGAGGTTCGGGACCCCGTATCCCCACCAATGAGATGTCAATCCCGGCCGTAAGACATGAAGCAAAGTCTTGCACATTCAAGGCATTTCTCGGATGTCGACCGCCGGAGTTCAAAGGCACCGACAACCCAGTAGAATGCATGAACTGGATTAAGGAATTGGAGCAAGCCTTCCGATCGAGCGGGTGTGGGGAGAACCAAAAAGCCGTATTTGGATCTCAAATGCTTAGAGGGGCGGCCCTCGCATGGTGGAATGTATATTCCGCTTCTATTGAAGCCACTGTATTGGCTCAACTAAGCTGGGAGACTTTCAAGAAGAAGGTTATGGAAGAGTTTTGCAACGAACAGGCTATGGACCGGATCGTCGATGAGTTCCGAAGTTTGAAAAAGGGGAATTTCTTGGTGAAGGATTACAACAAGCTATTTATGGACAAGCTAGGTTTGGTGGGACATCTGGTCCCTACCGAAAGAGAGAAAATCAAGGCGTACATCAAAGGTTTGCCTACAGAAATGATGAATATGGTTCGAGTGTCCAAGGCCTCTACCCTTCGAGAGGCTATAGAAGAGGCACAACTTGTGGAGGATTCCTATGGCTTCGGTAAGACGGAGAGAAGTGGAGCAATTGAGAAGAGGAAATGGGAAGGAGGCCACACGTTTTCGAGGAGGCCGAGCCACTTCAACAACAATCAACGGGGAGGTGGTCCGAGACGGGATTCCCCGTGGTGTTCAAGATGCCGAAGTAAACACACCGGTCCTTGCAACTCGAAGTCAGAACCGTGCTACAAATGTGGTAAGCCCGGCCACCGTTACAATGACTGTTCAATTAAAGAGCGTATCTGTTTCGGGTGTAAAGAGTCGGGCCATGTTAGAAGTGAATGTCCGAAGGCAATAGTAAACTACAGTGGAGGCAAGAAAGTGGATACTCCCAAGGCAACAGGGAGAGCTTTCCAGATGACCACGGAAGAGGCGAAAGCGTCAACGGATGTAGTGTCGGGTACGTTTCTCCTAAACTCCGTGCCTACGCGTGTACTATTTGATTCGGGAGCTAGTTTCTCGTTTGTGTCAAGTTTGTTTTGCCCAAAACTATCCATGCCCACTACTAGTTTAGACGAGGCATTAGTAGTAGAGATAGCCGATGGTGACCAAGTAGTGGTTCAGAGTATTCTAAGGAATTGCAAGCTTGAAATTGAAGGAAGAGAATTCCCGATCGATCTTATGCCTATGGCCATCGGGGGATTCGATGTTGTAGTCGGTATGGATTGGTTGTCAACTAATCATGCTGAAATTCTTTGCGCAAAGAAGTTGATCCGAATTCCGGATTCGGATGGTCGTGCGGTGACCGTGTATGGTGAAAGACGAAAGGGTGAAGTCGCAATCATCAGTATGGTAAAAGCACAGAAATGTTTGGTGAAAGTATGCCCATCCTTTTTGGCATATGTAATAGATGCTAAACTGGAGAAGAAGATGCTAGAAGATGTCGAAGTGGTAAGGGAGTTTTCCGACGTATTTCCGGACGACTTTCCTGGTTTACCTCCCGATCGTCAAGTGGAGTTCAAGATTGATCTGACACTGGGAGCGGCTCCGATAGCCCGAGCTCCATATCGTTTGGCTCCGTCAGAGATGAAGGAAATGATGAGCCAATTGCAAGATCTTTTGGAGAAGGGATTTGTAAGACCGAGTTCCTCGCCTTGGGGAGCCCCGGTCTTATTCGTGAAGAAGAAGGATGGTACTATGCGAATGTGCATCGACTATAGGGAGTTGAATAAGGTGACCGTGAAGAACAAATACCCACTCCCTAGAATCGATGATCTATTCGACCAACTGCAAGGGGCGGGTTGCTTTTCGAAGATTGATCTCCGTTCGGGTTACCATCAAGTGAAGGTCAAAGAGGAAGACATTCCTAAAACTGCTTTTAGGACACGTTATGGCCACTATGAATTTCTAGTGATGCCATTCGGCTTGACGAACGCTCCAGCGGTGTTTATGGATTTAATGAATCGCGTGTGCCGACACTTCTTAGATAAGTCGGTTATCGTGTTCATTGATGACATCCTTATCTACTCAAAGGACGAGACCGATCATGATCGACACCTTCGGGACGTTTTAGAGATCTTGAGGAGAGAGAAACTTTATGCAAAGTTTTCCAAGTGTGAGTTTTGGTTGAAGGAAGTGCAGTTTTTGGGGCATATAGTTTCGAAGGACGAAGTAAAGGTGGACCCGGCCAAGATTGAAGCGATGGTGAGTTGGGAACCTCCCAAAAGTCCATCCGAGATTCGAAGTTTTCTAGGCTTGGCGGGATATTACCGAAGGTTCATACAAGACTTCTCCAAGATTGCTTCTTCATTGACGATGTTGACCAAGAAGAATGTAAAGTTTGTATGGACCGAAGAGCAAGAGAAGGCATTTAGGACTTTGCAAAAGAAGTTGTGCGAAGCTCCGATCTTATCTTTGTCGGAGGGATCGGAGGATTTTGTGGTCTTTATCGATGCATCCAAATTGGGGCTTGGATGTGTACTAATGCAAAGAGGGAAGGTGATCGCGTACGCATCTAGACAATTGAAGGTGCACGAGAAGAACTACCCCACTCATGATTTGGAGTTGGCGGCGGTAGTGTTCATGCTAAAGTTATGGCGACATTACCTTTACGGCACAAAGTGTACCATATACTCAGATCACAAGAGTCTGAAGTATGTTTTTGATCAGAAAGAACTCAACATGAGACAACGAAGGTGGTTAGAGCTACTTAAGGATTACGACTGTGAATTACTCTACCACCCGGGTAAAGCAAACGTGGTAGCTGACTCCTTGAGTCGGAAAGAGTATAGCGGGAGACTTCAAGCCAAACTTACCAGAATTGAGTTGGTGTCAAATCTCATGGAAAAGATTAAAGAGGCGCAAACCGAAGCATTAAAAGAAGAAAACCTTAAGGATGAAGTGATGACCAAGCAACAATTATTGTTGATCGAAGATAGCCGAGGGATCAAGTGCTTCAACGGGCGAGTTTGGGTACCAAAGTTTGGTGGTTGCCGAGGGCTACTTTTGGAAGACGCGCACAAATCCAAGTATTCTATTCACCCGGGGAGCACCAAGATGTATCGGGATTTGAAGCTACACTTTTGGTGGCCAGTTATGAAATTGGATGTAGCACATTATGTGGAGAGATGCGTAACTTGTTCACAAGTGAAGGCCGAGCATAAACGACCCTATGGAAGCCTTCAATCGCTTGAAATACCCGAATGGAAATGGGACAAAATTACCATGGATTTCGTGACCAAACTACCGAAGACCTTGAGAGGGAACGACACTATTTGGGTTATTGTCGACCGTTTGACTAAGAGTGCTCACTTTCTAGCAATGCGGGAAACCTTGCCGATGGATAAGTTGGCAAAATTCTACATAGACGAGGTAGTCTCTAGGCACGGCATACCTTTGTCGATAGTGTCCGATCGTGATAGTCGGTTCACGTCGAGATTTTGGGGAGCTTTGCATCAAGAGTTGGGCACACGGGTAAATTTGAGCACGACATACCACCCACAAACAGACGGACAAAGTGAAAGAACGATTCAAACGCTTGAAGACATGCTTAGATCATGCGTGATCGATTTTGGCGGTAGTTGGGACACCCATCTACCTTTGATGGAATTTGCGTACAACAACAGTCACCATTCTAGTATCGGAATGGCGCCATTTGAAGCTTTGTACGGGCGGAAGTGTAGAACCCTCGTGTGTTGGCTAGAGGCGGGAGAGAAGCAGTTCGCCGGCCCGGAAATAGTGCAAGAGACAGCCGACAAAGTTAAATCTATTCGGGAACGGTTGAAAGCGGCGCAAGATCTTCAGAAGAGTTACGCTGACAAAAAGAGGAGACCGGTAGAGTTTCAAGTGGGAGATCGCGTGATGCTAAAAGTGTCCCCTTGGAAGGGATTGATTCGGTTTGGGAAGCGTGGGAAGCTAAGTCCCCGTTTCCTTGGGCCGTTTACCATTCTGGAACGTATCGGACTCCAAGCTTACAAGTTAGACTTGCCGCCGGAGATGGACGGGATTCATCCCACTTTCCACGTGTGCTATTTACGGAAGTGCCTAGCGGAAGAAGAAAGCGTCATACCTTTGTCCGAAATTCGAGTGGATGGTAATCGTTGTATCGAAGAGCCTGAGGCAATCTTGGAAAGGATGAATAAGAAGCTCCGACATAAAGAGGTGGCGATGGTAAAGGTTCAATGGAAGCACCACCGCGGCGCCAATGTGACTTGGGAAGCGGAAGAAGACATGAGGCGTAGATACCCTCTCTTGTTTAGTTAGTAGGATTTCGGGGACAAAATCATTTCTAAGTTTGGGAGGATTGTAACACCCCGAATTCTGAGAGCCTATGTATTATCGTTCTCGTTTTGGAAACCTCTTAACTTTAAGGATTTATCAGTTGTATATTGAACCTATTGGAGTTAAACACCGTGGGCTAAAAGTGTCAAAATTGTGAAGTGTGGGATGGCTCGCGACAGTGCCCGCGATAGTGACAGGATGTCACAATCGCAGGGGCACAATCGCCGGGGGTCAAGGACTCTCGGTACGTCTCTCGCAATAGTGCCATGCGAGAGTGACAGGGTCACAATCGCCGGGCACTATCGCCCAGATTGTACCGCGGGTGGGGGTATTGGCGCGATTATGCCCGCGAGAGTGACACCGGCAAGTGTTTCGGGTATAAAAAGACAAGTCGCGATTTTCAGTCATTTTTATCCGAGTTCTAGGGTTTGGGAGCGATTTTGGCAGCTGACTTCGGTAATCACTTTCCCTCTAGACTTCTCTCTTCATTTATGATGATTCTAGGTCATTAATGGTGGTCCTTAATACATTTAGGAAGTGGTGATTGGTGAGCTCTCAAGTGATTTCATCTCCTCTGTTTCTAGGGTTTGGTTTCTTTCTTAAGGAAACTACCAAGGTGAGTTCTTACACATTTTATCAAACTTTATACATGTCAAAAGGTGGATTTTGAATACCTAATATCTCCCCTTTCATATACTTGGTTTTGTAGAACATTGTGTTAAACCTAACTTTTGGGGATATTAGTATTTTTGGACGATTTTTGGGGAAATTATGATTTATGAACTTTATTAATGTTCTTTAACTAGTTTCTACTTGGGTTATACTTTTAAGTGAATGGCCTTACTATGCAAAACTTATGATCTTGGAAATATTGGTATTTTGGTTAACTGCTGATAAGTTTGCATATCAACTCATTGCATATTTTAGGGATTTGAAATAATGATGAATCGTCTACACTTTCACTAAAGGTCTTTTGATAAACAATGGGAGCGGTTTTGGTGGATAACACCCTCCATATCAATTATTGCATATTAACCACTTTTGAGATTAATTGTTGGGCCTTATGTGCATTATTTGGTTTAAGTGATGCATTTGGGAGTCATGACCCCGTATTTGATTATTATTGTTCCGGTGTTGGGACGACTAGTTTTCCACGTCGAGGCACGTTAGGTACCGGGTGCGGTATAAGTCCTTCGTGCTGCGCGTTAGGTACCGGGTGCGGTATAAGTCCTTCGTGCTAAAGTATTACGATATTCGATGAGGAGCTCGACATAGGAACCCGACGGGGTTGAACTCGAGTTTCCGTGGGTGTACGTTTAAAGCTGCTGAGCCTGACATCCCTTGCGTGTACTTTATGTGTTTATTGGCTTTACTGACCTATCGAATGGCTTACTTTTGTGTTCCGTCATTCGGGTTAGTAGGCGGGTCTCCCCCGTTAACCCAAGAGGTATTGGTTTATTTCAAAGAGCATTATCATTACCATTTCATTATTGTTGTTGTACAAACGGAAACCTTTTACTTATTTTTATATTAAATCTCTTTAATTACAAATGTCTGATCTCACTAGGCTTTAGCCTAACACTTTTTCTTAAAATGACATGTATGACAGGTCAGGTCTCCGGTGGGGTTCGTCGGGACTGAGCGGATAGCTTTGGTCTAAGAGCGGTCTTTTTGGGAGATGTATAGACCGGCATTTTGAAAATAGCGATCATACCTTTTGGAAGAATAGCAACACCCGATCTTAATCTTTTTTATTTAAGTTAGATTACTAGGTTGTTAGTGTATTCTTCACCTATTTGATTGTAATGACTATAACATTGATTCCCCGTTCTATTGGGATGATACTTTGAGATTGTTTATAGTAGGTTTTGTATCCAGGTTTCTATCTATTTATAGCCGTCATATTGCAGAAATTTCGAATTTTATTCCGCTAATTTTTAGAGTGTTACAATATATGCGAAGTCTAGATCAATGGTTGTTGTTCAAAGTTTTTTCAGATGGTGCTCAGCTGCTGAGGATTACAAAGCATAAGGTGTTGAGGAGGCTAAAATGCTAACCAATGGTTTGTGTTTCATGAGAATGCGACTATGGTTCAATGATGTGAGGTTTATTGATCTTCGATGGTTAAGCATGATTCAACTACTGAATATGATATGACAACCCCAATTCTTTGTTAGCCGAGTAATTGAGTGCTTGATGAGTTTATGCTTGCTGAGTGTGTGCTAACTAAAATTGTCCCCACAGAAGTTGTACTCATTATTGAAAAAAAAGATTGTAACTTGGACATAAGTTTTAGATTTTTTTTAGTAACTAGGTTTATTTATTTATATATTTATTAAACTTCTTAAATATTTATATTTCAATTTTACATTTTTTATTTTGTCTTTTGAACGATTGAATAATGTTTGGCTGAACTATTAGTAATTTCTAACAACCAACATATGTGAATCCATTGAATGTTGTATGTTGATAACCTTGCATTATGTTACAACATTAATTTGTTAAAAAGAACAATTGAAATACATATGTTCTCTCATTTTGTTAAGTATGTTTTAGAAGTACTCTACCATGTTCAATGTAGGATGTTTTACATGCTACTATTGGTAACATTTTTATATAAAATTGGTGATTGTGGTTTCATAGTTGAGATGTTGGTAGTCTTCAATTTGCGATTCTTGCGTCGTGGTTGATTGTTGATGACATGTCTATAAGGAAGTAACATTAATTGTTCATTCTTTATTTACATCCGCTGCATCGTGTGGGTTTAAGTGCAACAACGCTGTTTGGAAGGCCTTAAAGACCGTCAATCTAACAAAAGAGAAGAGCCCTTGGATCGGTAAGATTGATCATTCCCTGTAGATGTTCCAAAGTTTTCTGCCATAAGCTGAATTAAATATTAATTTTTTTATAAGTTATTATTCATGAGATTTTCTTGATTTTGAATTAGGGGGTAATGATTTTTATTTCTTAATTGTACTGGGAATGCATCTTCTTTATCAAGGGATGTTATAGTTTTTCAAGAACATCTTAGAGCTTGTTGTAATTCAGAACTTTGAACTTGATTCTGTTTTGGGATTAATTTATGTATCAATCTTTTTATCGTTTGGTTGTGCATGTTGTGTGCAAACTTTATGGTTCCATTTGGTTGCTCCTCTGTTTTAAGATCTGGATGGGGGATCTTTTTTTAGTGTAGTTTTGTAGATGATGATGAGAAAAGTAGTAAAGCACTACAAACTATAAAAAAGAGGGTACACATCTCTCAATGTCGGTAACATTACGATAAATGAACCAAACATTCAATGAACCGTTCCGCAGGAAGTTCGTTTATTTTTGTTCGTTTAGTTAAATGAACGAACATAAACAATTGTCTCGATCGTTCATTCATGTTCGTTTAAGTTTGTTTATACATAAAATATATATTTATATATTATTGACATGAACATGTAAAACCATTAATAAAACCATAAAATTAGCATTGAGAGGTACAAAAAATTAAACAAACATGAAATAAGATTGCCGTTTCGGGTTTTGAACTTCAGAATTGAAATGCTCCGCAATATAAAACCACATAGATCCATAAAATTAACATCAAGAATGAAGGAAATAGAATAGGGAAATGATTGTCGTTTTAAGTTCTCGGCTTCGATTTCGAAATGCTTCGCGCCGCATCGTGCACGGATATATGCCTAATACTTATTAATTAATATTCTGTAATCATCATAATTTATCCTTATCTGCTTGAAGAGTTTCATAAAACCACCTAATTTGATTTGTCGTTTTTAAAGCCATGCCATTTTTTTCAAACAAATATTATTTAACGTTAAAATTCAAATTGAAAGGCTCTAGTGTAATTGTCGTTTTTATGGCCACGACGTTTCTATTCTTTCGAAATATGATTTATTTTTTAGTAAAAAAGCAACGACAAAACTTGTTAATACATAACTAAAACGACGAGGATATATTAAAAATCAATTAGTCATAATAATTAAAGACGATGAAAATATTATGTGATGTTTATATATTTTTTAAAAAGAGAATTTAATTAAAATACCCAAACATCAAAAATCAGTACCCAAAATATCAAAAATCTTAAAGTTTTTGCTAAAATACCCAACAACCCCGTGTTTTTGGGCCGTGTAAATGGAAAAACGCGGGGTTCTGTTTTTTTGTCCGTGTATCTAACGAAACACGGGGAAAGCACGAGATGAAATGATTTTGGTTCGCGTATAGGGACAAAACACGGGGTTACCCCGTGTTTTAATTGAGATATAAAGAGGGTTTATATTTTTTGGTTTATAAAGAGGGTTTATATTTTTTTGGTTCTGCGTATTTTGTGTAACCCCGCATTACACAATTAAAACGCGGGGTAACCCCGTGTTTTGTACACGGATAAAAAAACAGAACCCCGCGTTTTCTCATTTACACGGCCAAAAAATACGGGGTTGTTGGGTATTTTGGCAAAAACTTCAAGATTTTGGGCATTTTGGATACTGATTTTTGATGTTTAGGTATTTTAATTAAATTCTCTTTTTTAAATTCAATATTAGTGATCATTATGATTGTCTCGAAGGGACTTCTTTTAAAATTTATTTTGATGTAAAATATATTTAAGGTAAATTACACTTTTGGTCTATGTGGTTCCCACTTACTATCAAGTTTAGTCCCTTCTTTAAAATAGTGACACTTTTGGCATTTTGTTTCGCTTTTGATCCTTGTGGCTAACGGTGTTAACAACGTCCACTAACTCCAGGGCAGTTTGCTATTTTTATCATTTATTTACTTTTATATTTAGAAAATTAAACAAAAATATTATTATATTACGTAGGGGTGCTCACAGGTTGGGCTGATCGGGTTGAAAGGATTTGAACAACCCAACCCAATGTTTACGGTTTGAAAAATCTCAATCCAACCTAACCCAAATCAAAGTGCAACCCAACCCAACCCAAACCGTACGGGTTGGTCGGGTTGATACTTTAGTATGTCAAAATATTAGCCTAACTTGTTTTCTCTAGTCTACTCATAATTTTTTTTCATCATCAATCATTTGATACAACTTATCCATACTTCTTAAATATTAAGTATATCACATTCAATTAATTTTCTCAATTTGCACACACACACACACATATATACATATATATGTATGTTTTCACAGTTATTTAACATATATATATATATATATATATATATATAAATGAGGTATATAGAGATGGAAAATAGATTGAAATATACGTATATGAAGAGCTTAGGTGATGGTGTAATTGTCTAATGTACATATTAATAGAGACTCAACAATCATATTAAATTCAAGAAATAAAAGGATATTGGGTTCATCGGGTTGGGTTGGGTTCAAATAATAGTAACCAAATATCAAAGCAATACCTACGGTTGAAGATTTTACAACTCGATTAGACATCGGGTTGCTTCAGGTTGAGTTATTTCGCGTTGGGTTGGGTTGATCGGGTTGGTTGGGTTTTTGAGCACCCCTAATATTACGTATACCAACCCACCCCTTTTTCTTTCCAACCGTAAACCTCGTCAGCCACCATGGGTTGTCGATTACATCACTTGCTTATCCCCTTCTCTGACCCTTCTATAGTTCCTACCTCCTCCCTAGATTTGGGTCAAATAACATTTTCGACGCCCATTTATCCTTTCACACATAGCATTTTCGGTGCCCATTCTCCTTGAGGGCACACCATTTTTGGCGCCCTCTTTCCCTTTCACACACTATAAGTACCATGACCTTCATTGACACAACTCTGCGAGAACTCTCTCCCCTACCCCTCTAACGACTCGCAACGGAGAAATCATTGTCTTCTACCTCTATGTGTGTGTGTGTGAACACCTATTACACCTCCCCCCCATACTCATCGGTCATCTCCATATGATGTGTGTGTTAGAAATAGCATGGTTGTGTGTGTGTGTGTGCGTATACAAGATATAGTGCATGTAGAACTATTGTATATCTCGTTTTGTTGTATTAAGGTGAAAAACAAAGACAACAATAAAAATTCAAAGAGCTTGGGCTTGTTCTTTTTCTCTTTGATTATTGTATTTCTAGAGTTCTTTGAGGTTTGCTTTAATGGTCTGTATGTGTGTGTGCAACATGAAAGGAAGTCACCGATTCATTTCAATTTTAATTTGTTGACAGGTTTAGTGTAACACCCTCAAATTTGGTAAGAGCAACTAGTTTAAAATTTCGATATAACATCAAGTGAAGAACATAACTCCCTACTACAAATCAAAACTCAAACACCTCAAGGTAAAATTCTATAATTAACCTCAACAATTATAAACTACATTTACATACCAGGACTAAACCAGAGTCGAGTGTTACTTAACCCAATTACAAATTTCTCTTCCCAATACAAAAGCGGAAGACTTCACCAAGTTATACACTCTTCGAGCATACAACCAACACTCCTCTCTTCATAGTGTTACTAGAACTATTCCCAACCGAAACCTGTTGCATATGCCGACAAATAAAAAGGTTAGGCTAATGCCTAGTGAGTTCAAGAGTTTTACACGGATGAACATATTTATAAAAGGAATAAACCCCACTTAAAATCATAACCTTTCAAAAGATTTACTTTAAACCCAGAGACGACTCTTTTCCAATATCATGCATTTTCAATGATGAACACCTCATTACAAAACATTCTTTATAAAATAATGCAACCCAAAACTCACTCGAAACGAGAGCGGAGATTGACTCCCAATTTAAGAAATATGGATAAAACGTTGTATCCCAAAACACCCAAGCACGGGTGGGGTAAAACACTCAACCCATAAATCATAGTTAATAGCCCACTAATACGATACGTCACCAAAAAACATGGACACTAGGCCCAATACTCACGCAATCATAAAATGGAAGGAAACCAAATACCAAAACTTGGGAATGACGTATTTCATTCAAACCTTAATATATCGGGGGGGGGGGGGGGGAACCCAATATTAAGGTCATCATTTACCGTCGATCACAAATCTAATGATAGTAAAATACTAAAATACGACGTTGACATTTAAAATACTAATGGTCGACGACGGGGGAGACCCATATATGTTGAGGGTGGAGGAACACACAAGTAAGTCGCCCATACGACGTTACTCGCATGACACCTCAACGTTTCCATCTTGGGTGACGAGAACACGCGATTGGGGTCACCCATGATGTTATTGGATTTCACCACCTATCCCGGTTCTAGTTCCCATGCCATAACAGACATCACAATCCTCAAACCGTTTATGCCTCTAGTGCTTACTCCGTCGAGTTACACCTTAAGGTCTTACAGACAAGGGTGCCTATCCAATCTAGACGAGTTACACCTCAAAGGATTGCGCCCTCTATTTCCTACTCGCTAGTGACCTAACGGTCAACAGTTATAACCAAATATCTCTTGTCTTCCAAAACAGACTGACTTACGTGCCTATCGATCCAATGCAACACAGTCTAACATTACATGACTATACCGAAAAGACCAACACACTCGGGCATGTACTCAACCTCAATACGCAACACAGTGTATTAGTATGTAAATCATAACCGGGATCTACATTGAGCCATTAAAACCGGACAATTGTCCCCAAGACTCTTTTAAGTCAACTCCGAGCTAAAATGCTCAAAATCCTTTTTTGACCAACGGTTAACAATCTCCGAATATTAAACGCACTCGACCCACGCCATGCAAACACATGCTTTGAAAATACTTGAATAGACTCCAATACAGTTTAGGTTGGAATAATGGTTTTCCAAATAGATTTATACTCCTTATCCTTTCAAAACGTCCCATAACACAAAAAATCAAACCTTTTACCCAAACAAACACTAAAAGTGTATTTTCACCAAACAATCTCCATTTATGCAATAAACCATCAAAATACTATAAAATGACTTATTTATCGAGATACCAAAAAATCCCAAACGTGAGTGTTTTGCAAAGTTTATAAAGTCAATTACTTCGAATAATCAACTCACCAAATAACCCAACAAATGATAATTTCATGCAAAACATATAAATATTTTAAAATGAACATTTTGGCATGTACAACGTTTTCACAAATCAACTTGAACTCACCTTGCTAGATTTAGGCTAAATCTAGATTTTACCCCAACTTAAGCTTTTCTTGGAGAAAGTTGAATCCACAAGCAAATTCTTCCAAAAACCTAGATCCACAAGTTTCCAACCGTAAATATACATATTCCACCATATATAATTGTTCCCCAAACATTTTACACAAAGACCTCATCATATATCCAAAACCCTAATTTCCATAACTGAAGAAAATAGGAGGTTACCTTAACCATAACTTCAATCCACCAACCAAGATACTTCTAGGTCACCAAGATGAGCCATAAACCCCCAAACTTTAAGTGATGAAAAGGGTTGGATGAAAACCCTAGACAATTGATGAAGATGATGAAGGAGATGGAGAGGAGGATAACTTAACTCTAGCTTCCACATCTTGCTAGATGAGGAAGAATCACTTGAAACACTCTAGGTTTGGTGTTTCAAATGCCCAAAATCAACAATGGGGGTAAAGGGTTCGGTTCTTGGGAGAGAAGAATGAGATGGGTGAAGTGACAAATGAGAAAAAGGCTAAAAACTTGATTTTAAGCAATCTGGACCCGAATGCGATTGTGCCAAGCGAAAGTGACATGGTCACTCTCGCGAGGCACTCTCGCTGGTAATGTACCGAGAGCTCCCAGCTCTCCGCGATTGTGCCAAGCAAAAGTGACCATGTCACAATCGCGAGGCACTCTTGCCGAAGATGTACCGAGAGGCTTTGGCACTCGGCGATTATGACATGGCGATAGTGACTTTGTCACTATCGCCGAACCCAAACCGAAGCCCAAAAGTTCACCTTTCTCGCCCGAAAAGTTTCCGATGCTTTTAGAGATCCAAGGCAATTCCTCCCGTTCACAAGGTTTGTCCTTATAAACTTCTACGTTGGCCCAGGGCCACTTTTATTGACTGAAGAAAATTACGGGTGTTACATTTAGAAACACCTAGATTTGGTGTGTGTATGTGTGAAAGGGGAAGGGGGCGTCAGAAATGGTATGTGTGCAATAGGGGTGGCAAAAAGTGACCCAACCCGCCAACCCAACCCGATCTCATCCCAAAATTAGCAGGTTGGGTTGAGATTTTCAACCCATTTAAGTTAAATTGGTCAACCCGCCTAACCCATTTATGTAAATGGGTTAGGCTGGGTTGAAATTTCCGACCTGATTTCAGCCCATTGTCAACCTGTTTTCAACCTATATATAATACTACATAATTTTATTTTATTTTTAATTAATTAATATTACTTAATTATAGTTAACAATTTAATATCTTTTTAATAATTAAAAAATGAATAGAAAAAAATATGCTTTTTAAATCCTAATTACATCCCGCCGCACATTGACAATTTGACACATTGACCAAACAAAATTCTTTCTCTTTTGTTCACAATACTCATCGGCTCCTCAAAACCCTAGTCGACCATCGACGCCCTTTCACGACCACCAACGGCTCGACGTCCTTCCACGACAACCGTTATCAAACAACTTCCACGGTTTGACTTCCATATATTTCCTGTCATTCTTCCATGAAGACTGCCACGGTTTGAAACTTTGAACAATTTATTTGACTTGATGGTTGTGTTTTATTGGAACTTTGAACAATTTATTTGACTTTTATGGTTGTGTATTTGTCAAGAAATTAAGTAGTTTAATCCTTTTTAATCTATTTAAAATTTTAAAAATAAATGGGTTAACCCAGGTTCAACCCATTTATTTAACAGGTTAGGTCAAGAGAATCATAAACAGGTCAACCCGCTACCAACCCATTTACGTAACATGCTGGGTTGGGTTGAAAATCTCAACCCATATAATTAAACAGGTTGGGTTGAGTTGACATTTTCAACCCAATTAATAAATGGGTTGAACTCGAACCCAACCCAACCCAACCAGACCCATTGCCACCCCTAGTGTGCAAGGAGAAGGGGGGGGGGGGGGTTTGAAAATGCTATTTGACTATTAAGAAATTAACCTGGATCTAGGAAGTAGGCCGGATTTGTCGAAGGGTCGAAGAAGGGGATAGGTAAGTGATAGAACCGACGAACCATTAGTGGCCGACGAGGTTTACGGTTGGAAAAGAAAAGGGTTGGGATGGGTATACATAATATAATAATATAAAACTAAATAAAAGAAAAAAAGAGCAATAGGATGCCTTGAGGTTAACGAACCTTGCTAACACCGTTAGCCATAAGGACCAAAAGTGAAATAAAGTGGCAATTACAATGATCAAAAGTGTTATTAGTTTAAAGTATAAATAGACTTGATAGTGAGTAACAACTACATGGACCAAAATTGTAATTTACTCATATATTTATTTCATTTCTAAATATATAATAAATTAGATCAATTATTCAAAATTTGAAAATTTTTAAATGAAAATTACATAGAAAGAGGGAGTAAAATGAAAATTATGTTAAAACCAATAAGCAGTTAGAATAGAATAAGGTGTCGTTTATTTTTATTTTTTGAAAAAAAAACCTTAAATTGATCATTTCTGTCTTACTGAATAAGAGATTAGAACTATAAACCTTTTTTTTTATTGTGACAAGAGTTGAAAAACTTACAACTCAACCAAAAATTGTACTAAAATACATCATACATGGATTTTACCACGAATCCATTGATTCTATTTATGATCGTATGTGAATATGATGAATCTGCCTTCATCTTTCTCCGTAACTAATTTTCTCACTTACGATCAACATCTTCTGGAGCCTTTCTTGAACGAATATATTTCTGTGGAAAAATGCCCTTATTGAACAATAGGTTGATCCATCCTTTATCGCCAATTAATGTTGGACAAGAGTTTTACACCATTGTATGTAACTTATTTAATAGTTTCCTCGCCCAAGCTCAAACGAACACCTGATGATGTAAAGTCGTTTCTAGGAAAGCAAACCTCCTGTTGTGGCGAACAAGGTTGGGAAAGCTTCCTACCCGTTACAACCTGACTAGTAGAGGAATCGAAGTCTCCTCTACCCTTTACCCCGTCTATAACATTAGAGACGAAACCGAAATACATCTTTTGTTCGAGTGTTCCTCGACTAGAGAGTCGTGGGCTCTTCTTCATCATTGGTGGATCGAGATTCCTGCATCTCCCTGTTCGTTTGTTTGAGGAGGTCATAGAGTTGATTCTAAACTCGGTCAGAGAGAAAAGTCCTTAACAGCTGCTAGCAGTCATTGCGATAGCGGCGTGTTGGGTGATGTGGAGGAGTCGAAACGATAAAGTTTTCAACGACAAGCTCTTGTCGTCCCGGGATGCTGTGAACGAGGTCCTATTCTGCTCGTTTATGTGGGTCAAAAACAGAGTCATGTTGGGGAAAGACTTTAGGTGGGAAAAATGATGTTGTAATCCGTGTCTTTGTTTCTCAGACATCATGTAATCTAGCGTCTTGCTAGGTTTCGGTTTTTATAAATTTTCTCTCGGTGTTAAAAAAAAGTATTAACTTATTTATTAATTGGGCATTTATTTTTATATATATATGAAGGGGGTGTTTGGGATTGCTTATTTAAAACAACTTATGCTTATTTTGAAAAATGCTTATTAATTTATGCGGTGTCAAACCGGAGTTTTCTAAAAAGTGTTTGGATTAGTTTATTGTGGTACCAAAACATAATAAGTTAATAAGTTGTTATTTAAAGGTGTTTGAGATTGCTTATACATATAAAATAACTAAAAAAATCATAAGCAATTTTCAAATAAGTTGATAAGTTAGAACAAAATGATTTATGAAAAAGTGTTTATCTCCGGTTTGACGCCGCTATAAACACTTTGATTTTTTCTCCATCTAAACACTAAAAAGTGCTTATGTCCGGTGCAACACCACAATAATCTAAAAAACACCTCAAATAAGCAATCCCAAACACCCCTAAGTCAATTTTCATTGATTTTTTGAAATTAAATTTATATTAATATTTATTAATTTAAATATAATATTTAAATGATTAGCATTAATTCACATACTTTGACGCTAAAAATTATTAAACATGCATATTCAACTACGTACAAATCCTTATATTAGAACATATCTCAATTTCCTTCATTATTAAACTTAATTTGATCTTTATTATACAGAATGTATGTATTATTAAACATAATTTGAACACAAGTTTTTAATAAGTCAATTACCTACCTCCATTGTAGTTGCTATAAATGAAATAAACAAAATGGGATACATTCGGAACCGCCATTAATGCGTTGATTGTTCTTGCCACAAGCAAATACTTTTCTTCATACATATATATATATATATATATATATATCAAGTGGCCCAGAAATCTTGAATAAGTGTTAATCAATTAACCATTGTGATGGATCAAATACGTATCCTCAAGACTCATTCAACTGCCAAATTATAAATGTCTTTGGATAGCTTTATACTACTTGCTTGTCATTTTTCTGGTTACAGTTGTGTATATATATATCTCGATGGGATGCAGTTTTCTTCTCAAATTAGGGCAAAAGACTTAAAAGCCTTTTCGTCTTCTTTTCTAGCATTAATTTCAACCATATAATGGGTTATCAAAAGTCTTGTGGTAGTGGAATCATGTTTGTTTCAATTCTCATTTTACTTCTTTCATCATTGAACTACATGCCATGCAAAGCTCAGTTGTCTACTACGTTTTATGATGACACATGCCCTAATGCACTTGCCACCATTAGAACTTCGATTACTGGTGCTGTGTCAAGGGAAAATCGCATGGCAGCATCTATCATTCGTCTTCATTTTCATGATTGTTTTGTTCAGGTTTCTCTCTCTCTCTCTCTCTAAATATATATATATATATATATATATATATATATATATATATATATATATATATATATATATATATATATATATATATATATATCACACACACTCTCAATAATTTAACTACTACAAAATCGGCTTTATTTTGTAGGACGTGAAAGATATCTAAACGTCCTGTAGAGTGCTTTATCTAAACGCCCTGTAGAGTGCTTTGTTGCACATAAGTTTACAGGATCAAGACGTTTTTGGGTGTCCTAAAAAGTGAAATGACATCTTATAGGCAGTGACGGAGCAAATAACTTTTTTATACGGTGACACCATATTTTTTCATA
Source organism: Arctium lappa (assembly GCA_023525745.1). Classification (NCBI taxonomy): domain Eukaryota; kingdom Viridiplantae; phylum Streptophyta; class Magnoliopsida; order Asterales; family Asteraceae; genus Arctium; species Arctium lappa. Next base: position 83,844,932 of record CM042052.1, on the reverse strand, counting down.
CGTTTTTGTCTTCATCTTTTACCAACCTTTAATATCTTCCAATGTGTTTTTAACCTAACTTCAGCGTTTCGAGGGACTTTTAAAGTTTGTTTTGATTGATTTCAAGGATTTTTAAGTTTTTTTTTTATCGATTTCGTTAGACTTTTTCGGTTTTTTTGGTTGATTTCAAGAGTTTTTTTTGGTTGATTTACAATTGTTTATTTGTTTTTTGGTTGCTTACGAGATAGTGTTGCACTTCTAAAATAATACGGATATACCTTTTAAAACGATACGCTTGCACCATTCACAAACCTAAATTATTTTACCTTACGACGGAGAAACAATACAGTGACATGTGCCACCATTGGCACCACTGTAGGTCCATCCATGTTTATAGGACCAAAATGTTTTAATTTGGGCGTCCTAAAAACATCTCCAATTTATAAGCATAAATTGTAGTTTTTATACATCACTACTATTGGAGAGAGTTTTTATAAATCATCCATTTTTTTGGAGTTCTTATACAAGAACCTTGTTTCTTACATTAAACTTGGTGTGAAATGATCTTTTACTAGTTTTTATATATTTGATATCTATTAATAATTATAAAGATGTAATAATTATTGATGTTGAAACATATGTTGTCCCACAAAAGAATTTTATAACAATTTTGAAATAAAGCGTTCTGTTAATCTTTTTATTGTTACATTATTTAAAAATTTGTCGTATGAAAACAAGCTAATAAAGTGCCCTAAAAAATTTCTTAAGATGTCGAAATACGTCATAACATCTTGTTGTAGCGCTTTTATATTGTTTGATCCTATAAACTTAAGTCATGTGATACAAAATATTAATTATGATATTTAGATGTGTTTGACATCCTATAGAGCGGATCTAGTTTTAGTGTTTTTATGATTGCTTCTATTTGGTATCAGAAATAAGAACACTAGTGTTGTAAATTTTGCAGGGTTGTGATGCATCCATTTTACTAGACGATACCCCAAGTGAAAAGACAACAGGTGCTAATTCAGGTGTGAGGGGATATGAAGTAATCGATGCGGCTAAAGCTGCTGTCGAGAGCATATGTCCCGGCGTTGTTTCGTGTGCGGATGTACTCGCTGTTGCTGCTCGTGATGCTTCTGTGGCGGTAATAACAATACTATATATATATATATATATATATATATATAATAAGAGTCTCACATCAATATACGATTGCCGATTGGATCCTCCTCCTTTTCTCAAGAGCCCTTCCCGAGTGCTGAGTTTCGCCCCAGGAATTGAAGCTCGTTAAGTTATTCACTAAATAATTTAGAAGTCATGGACCTGATACCATGTGAAAGTCTTTTTGTTTTATTCACTAAAAGACCATAATTACATAAATAATTGCTCCTCTTTTGGTGAATAATTTAACGACCTTCTAATTATTCTCACATGGTATCAGAGGCATGATCTACCACTACAAAACAAAAAGACTATTACGCACGGATTTTCGTTGCTAAAAAGTAGGATCCGTCGGTGAAATTAAAATTTACAGACAGATTTCCTACGGATAAAAATATTTTTTTTGTTTCTTTAAATTTAATTCGTGTGGCTGTCGGTAATTCATCGGTCACCAGAATAAAAATTTAAAAAAATATTTTTGTATCCATCGGTAATTTTTAAATTGACGGACGGATCACCGACGAACTTTTGGCTTTATCAAAAAAAATTCCCGTAGTCAGATAATCGTTGGCGATCCGTCGGTAATCACCGACAGAGTTTTGCCGTCGGTAATTTCTTCAGTGTAAGTCAGATTTCTAGTACTGTACCATTATAAGGACTCGACACCCTGGGGCAATATGTACCCATTTAGCCCCCCACTCGACACTCGGGGCATGTTATACTTCCACATCTACTTAAACTTGGACCATTTCTCGTTCGTTGAAGCGAGTCTTGAAATATGTACGTAGGTGGATGGTCCATCATGGGCGGTAAGGCTTGGAAGAAGAGATTCTACAAGAGCATTCCCAGATCTAACAGGTACTGATCTTCCAAGAGGTGATCAGGAGCTAGGAACCCTCATTCAGAGCTTTGCAAGAAAGGGACTCAGCGAACGAGAGATGGTTGCTTTGTCAGGTTAATTAGTTTCATCTTCGTTATATATCTTCCTATCTATTTGTTAGAGTCTCGAGTCGGCTAGACTTAAAAAAATACACTATCTTCAAATATATATTTCACTATAATAAAATTGGGTTTATGGGACGTCAAAAAGTTATAAGTGTCTTAATAGACCACTTTAAAAGACTCAATTTTTTTTGCGTCATAACAGGATATTTTTATAAAAAACGTCGTATCAACTCTTTTATAACAAGTTTTCTAGTACTCAAACTATTCAAAAGTTGTCGGTCACTACAACAAATTTCGGTTTAAAAGACATTAAAAATGTCTTAATAACTTGTTTTATAGTTGGAACATAAGTTTACATGACCAAAAAATTGTCCGTCCTACATAAATATGTTATTATAAGTTGACATGACGCTTTTAGTATTCTAACAAGTTTTTTTAAGGAAATTTGGAAATGAATCCTCATTTTTTTATATGAAATTATTTGAAATAATGTCTTATAACAGTCTCCGACAATAAATGTCGTATATTTGCGTTGAAAACTTTCAACAAAATGATATATATATATATATCACTACTAGAAAAATGTGAAATACCGACGGCAATTACCGACGGCAAAAAACAGTCGATATTTTCCGACGGCAAACCGACGGCCTACCAACGGTATCTTTTTTATTTTATTTTTTATTTATTTTTAATAAGTCATCGGAAAACCGTCGGAAAAATTAGTGAAATACCGACGACTTACCGACGATTGTTTTTTTCATTTTATTTTATATTTATTTTTAATAAGTAAATACCGTCGGAAAACCGTCGGTAAATGGAACCGTCGGTAAGCTGTCGGTAGTTGTCGTCGGAAAACCGTCGCTGAATATTACCTACCAGCTTTTTACCAACGATCATTCCCGTCACAAAACCGTCGCTAAAGCCTTTTTTCGACGGTTTACCGACTGTTTCAGCCGTCAGTAATACAATTTATTTTTGTAGTGTATATATATATATATATATATATATATATATATATATATATATATAGGGCAGATTCAAATGAGAAGTTAAACATTTTGCGAGAAGGCGAGAAATGTAATATCATGTATGATACACAAGCTTAATCATATATGATTAAACACATATTACATTAGCAATACATAGACGTTTAATCATATATGATTAAACACACCAACAGGTCGTGTAATCATATATGATATCACATTTCTCGCATTCTCGCAAAATGTTTAACTTCTCGCATGATTCTTCCTCTCTCTCTCTATATATATATATATATATATATTTGTTGTCACAATTCACAAGTAAATTATAAATTTAAATTCTTCATTGATAAACATGTACAATAATTGTTGTTATGCAGGGTCTCACACAATTGGGCAAGCAAGATGTCTTACATTTAGGGGAAGGATATACAACAATGCCTCAAACATAGATCCTATTTTCGCAGCCAACCTTAGGGCCAACTGTCCAGCCACCGGTGGCGACGCAAACTTGGAACCACTTGATTTGGTGACTCCAAATTCATTCGACAACAACTACTTCTCGAATCTAGCGCAAAGAAGAGGACTTCTTACATCAGATCAGACTCTCTTTAACGGAGGTTCAGCTGATAGCATCGTACAAGGATACATCGACAATCCTGCAACATTTGCATCTGATTTCGCTGCAGCCATGGTTGCGATGGGAGACATTGATCCCCTTACCGGTACTGCTGGAGTTATAAGGACTGTTTGCAATACTGCCACTTAAAAATAAAACTATGGAGATGAAATGATTATGCAGTTAAAAGTGTTCTGCGTGCTTTGTTTCCGGTCACATATGCAATAAAGTTATATATCCTTTGGTTTCATATTCATCGTCTTTGTCTCTCCATTTAATGTTAACATGCTAATTAAGCACATACGTATCACTAGAACAAAGATCGACTTTATAGGATGATGAAAGACGTACGCCATTGATATATAACAAAGAAGAACAAATTATAATAAACAACTTTATTATTTTAGTAGCTTAATCATCAATTAAGTTGTACATAAAGCAATGCAGCTTACAAGCTTTATAACTAAGGGTAAACTTCGATGAGTGACCTTAACCCCAAAATCGGAGTAAATTTATAATCACTAAATCCTGCAACAAGTAAAAGCTTTATCCATTCTTTTTCGGTCCTCTCTTTTCCAGTCGTCAAGGTCATCATAAGCATATCGAAGAAAAGTTGAGTCTTGAGTGATTCATGTTGAAAAATTACGTTAATAGCACAACTAAGATTTCTGAAAAACTCTTTTATTAATAAAGATTAAGTCTTTATTGATAAAGGTATCAACTTTATTAATAAAGATGGAGACTTTATTAATGGAGATCGTTAATCAAAGATTATTTATTAGCGAAATAAAATCCCGAACCAAATAAGCAGATTCTATCCTTCGCGATAAAAACGATTAAGAAAGGAGTAGAAGACAGAGTGTTCACTCAGTGAACGAAACAAAATTACACAACAATTAATTGTAAAACCAACCTAGAAGCAGACGATGAAACCAAATGAGCAGACTGCATGGATTTTTTATCCTGTCCTTAAAGGTTTTGGCGACACTCTATGAAGCTGTGAGTCTACAATCGCTTAGCCCAGGATTTGATGCAGTATTAGTCGAATACTAACAGCTATAGTATTGACTGTTTAATGCAAAGCTTGACAGAATGTAGTAGAAAAGAAAACGTAAGAACAGAGCTGTAGATCGAGAGAGAGAGAGAGAGAGAGAGAGAGAGAGAGAGAGAGAGAGCAGATTAATTTATGTGTTTTAATCAATAACCGCAAACCTCATTTTATACTTGAAAAACCAGAGAATAATTTGAGAATATTCCCTAAACTCCTCCCCAAGAATCGGAATTGGAGATGAAGTTGGAGACTAAGTCTCCAACTGATTTGCAACAATTAACCCACGTTTTTATTAGCTGGAAAACGAAAATATCTGCTCAGAGTTAAAAACTTTATCTGAAAAAATTAATTTTCTGATCATTATTTAATTAATTTTATATCTCGATCCATAAAAATAAGCTCGGGGCTCGGGGCGAGGCTCCTCAGCGAAGTGCAAAGTGCGCGACATTTCGCGAGAACCGCGCCCTCGGCCTCGGCCACACGCGCGTGCGTGCGTTGCACTTCTTTGAGACCCCCACCATAAGCCCATCATTTTACTCAATACCCACTTGAGAGTCTAGGCTTATAAACTTAAGCTCCTTTTGTATTTCTACCAATGTGGGATGGAAACATTCTAACCTCACACTCAAATTTCCTACAATCTCCCACCAGGTTGGAAAGTTTTCTGCCTTTCAAGAAAAGTGATGTCATAGTAGTGTCACTAAGATTAAACTCCGTTTAATGTGAATAAGCAAGAAGGAATCAATTCAGAAGTATCCTTAAGATTTAAACTTTGAATCTTGTAACTATTTCGGCTAATTCACACATATCATCTTTTGTCTTTGCATTCTCACTGAGCGCGAATATGGTCATGCGCTAAAATCCTATTTCATGACCTTTTAAAAGAGAAACCATAACTCTCCATAGCACTGGCATATTCTAGTTGAGCCACTGCTCTTCCAGAGTTTTTATCAAGTTTTACACATGAATCAAAAGGTGTGTTAAACTCCTTTATATTCAAGTGTTGAAACTTTGTCAATATCTTCTCTATGTAATGTGATTGACTTAAAGAGATTTGTGATCCAGACCTCTTCACTTTTATTCCAAGAATAGTGTCTACTTCTCCTAGATCTTTCATCTTAAAGATAGAAGAAAGGTAGTCCTTTGTTTCAAGGATGCCCTCAAGTTTAGTCCCGATGATCAACATATCATCTACATAGAGACAGATTACTATTGTGGATCCTTTTGTGCACTTTGAGTAAATGCATCGATCAGCCCCATTGTGTCTGAACCCGAAAGAGGTGATAGTTGTATCAAATCTTTCATGCCACTGTTTAGGTGCTTCTTTCAACCCATAAAGAGATTTAACAAGTCTACATACCTTGTTCTCTTATCCGGGTATAACAAACCCTTCAGGTTGCTCCATATAAACTTCTTCGTTTAGATAGCCATTCAAAAAGACTGTCTTCACATCCATTTGATGAATGTACAGTCCTTTTATGGCGGAGATTGCTATAAAGGTTCGAATAGAACTAATTATAGCAATCGGAGCATAGGTGTCGAAATAATCGACACCCTCTTTCTGTCTATATCCTTTAGCCACTAATCTTGCCTTAAAAGTTGATATTGATCCGTCTGGATGCAACTTCCTTTTGAATACCCACTTGGAACCTATGGGTTTCACTCCCTTGGGCAAATCAGCCAATTCCCAAGTTCCATTCCCTATGATGGAATCTATTTCATCATTTATTGCCTCCTTCCATAGTGGAGCGTCCTTTGAAGACATGGCCTCTTTAAAAGTCTTAGGATCATCTTCGATGTTAATCGATAAAATGACTTCTCTAGTCACTTTCTTTTGTGTTCCTTCTATTAGGTAGGTGAAGAAATCATCTCCTAGACTTTTCTCTTTTCTTACTCTAGTACTTCTACGTGGTTCGTCAACCTTGTTTGAGGTTTTCGAACTATCATGAGATGTACTAGGAAGATTTGAAACCAAATTTCTCTTAGAGTTTTCAGCATCTTCTGAAAACTTGTCTTCAAAGAATTCCACATCCCTGGATTCAACTATTACTCCTGATTCTTTATCCAACAACCTATAAGCCTTGCTATTTCTAGCATATCCCACAAATATGCTTTTAATAGCACGAGCTCCCAGTTTGGATCTTTTAGGTTCAGGAGTCCGATAGTAGGCAACACAACCCCAGACTCTAAAGTAGTTCAGGTTGGGTTTTCTACCTTTCCATAGTTCATATGGGCTAGTTGGGATCACACGACTAGTGATCCGGTTGTGAATATAACAAACAGTCAATAGGGCTTCTCCCCACAGGTTGTTTGGCAGACCCGATTGGTTCAACATGCAGTTGACCATTTCAACAAGAGTATAATTCTTTCATTTCGCCAAACCATTCTGTTGAGTGGTGAACTGTAACGCCCCCAGAACCCGTGGCACGATATTGTCCGCTTTGTGGATACCCTCTGCATAAGCATGCCGGTGCCACTCACGGTTTTCTCCTGGCGTGGGCATGGACAAGGTCCGTAACCCACCCAAAAGGCCTCATACCAAGTGAGGTATCCATCCCCCTTATAAGGAAGACTTTGTTCACCTCACCAACCGATGTGGGACGAATGTTACACCACTCGCAAAGCAAGGCTGTAACACCCTCCCCCCGTTAGGACACAACGTCCCCGTTGGGCCACATCGATCTGGGTCTGGCTCTGATACCATTTGTAACATCCCAGGCCAACCGTACCAGATATTGTCTGCTTTATCCACACACCTGGACTCACGGTTTTAAAGCGCGTCTGATAGAGGAGGTATCAAGTCCCTTATAAGGCAACATTCGTTCCCCTCCCTAACCAATGTGGGATCTTACAATACACCCCCCTTGGGAGCCCAGCGTCCTCGCTGGCACACTAGTCCGGCTCTCGGCTCTGATACCATCTGTAACATCCCAGGCCAGCCGTACCAGATATTGTCCGCTTTGTCCACACACCCGGACTCACGGTTTTAAAATGCGTCTGATAGAGGAGGTATCAAGTCCCTTATAAGGCAACATTCGTTCCCCTCCCCAACTAAAGTGGGATCTTACATGAACGGTAAGGTGCGTTCATGTTTGATACCATTCTTTTCACAGAAAGTATCAAATTCTATGTTAAAGTATTCCCCGCCTCTATCTGATCGAAGTATTTTGATTCGTTTTTCAATTTGATTTTCCACTTCAGATTTATAAAGTTTAAAAACATCAAAAGCTTCGTCTTTTGAAAGTAATAAGTAAACGTATAAATACCGACTAAAGTCATCACAAAATGTAATGAAATATCGTTTACCACCACGGGTAAGTATGCCATTCAATTCACAGATATCGGAATGAATCAACTCTAAAATAGTAGTATACCTTTTAACTGATGGAAAAGGTTTCTTTGTAAACTTTGATTTTACACACGTCTCGCATTTTCCAAAATCTTTGTTGTCAATTTTAATTAATCCTTTAGTTTGCATTTTTTTCAATGTTTTTAACATTGGTGTGTGCCAGACGTTTATGCCATAAAGATATTGAACAAGCAAAGTACTCAAAAAAATTAACTTTATTGAAATAAGTAGGAATTACATCGATAGTAGAAACAAAAAATTCATCAGAAACGGCTAAAACATGTTGATCCAAACTCTCTCAGTGATTTGATAACGACCCTCTTCTATACTTAGTGAAAATTACGTTTTAATATGTATTAGTGTTTCACCATCAGCGATCAGACTGAGTCTGTTCAGTTATCGCTGATAGTCCTTCTTATAAACATTTCTATGTATTAGTGTTTCACTATCAGTGACCAGACTGAGTCTGTTCAGTTATCGCTGATAGTTTCTGAAGTAAACAGCAAACGTAATCCCTGAAGACAAGTCTCGCGTCAACATATGTTCATAGCTGAATCGAAGACGAAGCTGCTGAACAAAGAGAAGTCTACTAGTGACCTGATGCGGATATTAGTGAAGCAAAGACAACTCTACATATACGCGAAGGAACATGAGGAAAAGCTTCAGCGATAGCTGAACCTATTTATCTCTGAAAGAAGAGATACTCAGCGATCAATCGATCACAAAGCTTATGTCTCAAGTTTCCTTTTGTCTATCCTTGCACAAACTAGTACTATGTGTCAGAACGGACATGTCTCTGCCACCATACGTACAACAACTTTGTCAATTACATTGTTCATGATCCGGCCGAAAGCATGTCTCCCAAAAGTCAGGCCTCCAAAGCCAATCTGTGAACTCTACGTGTAAAGTGCCCTGCCATGCATTTAATGCATAGGGTATAAATAGGAAGTTCACCCCTTCATCTGAAGTGTGCTCAATCCTTGAACTCCAAAATAGAAACCTTTGCTTTCTATATTTCTTAATCCCTCATTCTCTGAAATTCTTGTGCAACCATCTCAGTGTTTCTTAAGTTTGTTTAGATTAAGTCTGTCTTAATCTTATTCCGCAACAAAATTGTAAATTGTATTTGATTCATCAATAAACAATTTATTAAACTTTAATTTCTGTGTTTGTATTCAACCCCCCCCCCTTCTACAAACTTGTTAAGCACCTTCGGGACCAACAAGTGGTATCAGAGCAGGTTGTTTAATCTAATAAACAAGATCTTGCTGTATACTCTTCCTTGCTATTCTAAAATGGCACTAAACACAAACACAAACTACTATGATAATGGTTCACTTTCTAAACCTCCTCGATTTAGCAGAGATAACTTTTCTCTATGGAAAAATCGAATGATGTTATTTCTTGAAGGTGCAGATCCTACTATACCTGAATATATAGAAAATGGACCCTATGAACCTGTTAGAATTATAGCTGCGGTTCCCGCTACTGCCACCACTGAAGCTGTCCCTGAACGATATGTCGTTAAGAAAATAAGACAGTGGAGTGATGAAGATAAAAAGAAAGTAGGCATAGATGCAAGAGCAAAGACCATTATCTCAATGGCTCTGCCTGATGAAGTTTTCCATTCCATCATGTATCTGAAAACTTCTAAAGAAATGTGGGAAACCATATGTGTTCAATATGAGGGCACCACTGAAATCCAAGAGACTCGAAAGATTAACTTGGTAAGACAGTATGAAAGTTTTATCGCTGGTAAGAATGAATCTCTTTCTGACGTTCATCAGCGGTTTAACTGCCTAATCATTGACCTAAGAACTGTTGGTAGGACCTATTCTAATTCTGAGGTCCTAACAAAATTCTTGGAATGTCTTCCTGAAAGCTGGGACAGTTATTCAATATGTCTTAAGTTGACAAAAGACTTAAATTCTCTCTCTCTAAGCACTTTGTATGGAATATTGCTCAACTATGAGCAATCGAATCTTTTGAAGAAGAATCTTGTAAAAGATTCCAAAGAATCCAAAAGCACTCCTGTTGCTTTAGTCTCTTCAGAGATAATTCCATCTCAGAGATCTACTCTCACCATCACTGAGTTAGATACTGAATCTGAGGATCTATCATACCGTGATCTTTCAGAGTTTGATGAGTCCTTAGCACTCTTAACAAACTCTTTTAAGAGGTTTTCAAGAAAGAGCAACTTCCGAAGAAGTAAACCTCTCTCTCTTACTGAAAAGCCAAAATCAACTCCGGTTGATAAGGCTACTGCCACTTGCTATAACTGCGAAAAGATTGGATATTTTGCTAGTGAGTGTAGGTCGAAAAAAGTCTTCAAACCTTCTACCTCAAGAAGATCCAGTGATGACAAATACCAAAAGCTGAAGAACAAATATCAAAAGCTGAAAAGCTATCAGCAAAAAGGTAAAGGTCTCATCGCTGAAGAACACGACTAGGCTGAATCAGAAGAATCAACTTCTGATGAAGAAGAAGTCGCTAATCTTTGCCTCATGGCTGAGATTAAAGAAGAAGTGGAAGAACCATCTGAACCTTCTATGAGCTACATATCATCTCAGGTATCTATCTCTACAAATCCCTCTCTGCCTGAAGCTGAGAGAAGTCGCGCTGTTGATGTGCTGACGATTGACCTTTATAATGCTCTAAACGATAAAACTCAAGCTGAGAATAAAAATGTTCATTTAACTCAAGAGCTAGAGAAATGTCATGAAAAGATCAGAGAACTAAATCTTTTAGAAGAAAAGTTGAAAGATCAAGTCATTATAAATGAAATCATCAGCATTGAACGCGAACAAGCCATCGCTGCTCTAAAAGCAGAAAAGGCTCATGTTGAAAAATGGTGCAAATCATCAACAAAAATCTCTGAGATAATAAATGCTCAAATTCCCGAAAGTGATAGAACTGGTCTTGGTTTTTGGAAACCACCTGATGTAACTAAAGAAGAAAGTTCCTCGCTTAAGTTTGGAACGTTTGTCACTTCTTTCTTTGACACTTCTTATAATCAATTCTATCCCTGTTCTTCTTCAAATCCCATCCCTGAGGAAAAATCCAAAGACACTAAGTCTGCGGATAAAGGAAAGTCCATTCTCCTTCCTCAGAAGGCAACCAGGAAAGCAAAGCTGAAAGTTCCTTCTAAACCTTCAGCTAAGCAATCATCTAGCTCTGTGATAGAAATTTTTGATCTCTGTCCTCCAAAGCTAAAGATTGACCTTAAACCCACGATATCTGAAGAAATGAAAATTCCTCCCAGATCTCAAGAGAAAAGCCTTCTTGGACCTGGACCTCCTCATCTTAAACTTGCAAAACCTTCTACTTCTGGGCCTAAAACCATTTTCAAATACATAAAATGTTATCACTGTGGTTTTACTGACCATATTGCAAGTAAATGTCCAAATGCCACCAAAGCTGATAAAACAGCTAAAGTGAAGAAAAATGTCTCTAAAGCTGAGAAGGTCACCAAGGTTGAAAAATCAACCAAGATGAAAAATACCACTAAGGTTAAGAAATTAACCAAAGTGAAGATTACCACTGAAGCTGAATCTTCATCTGCTGAGAAGACTGTTGAACCTTCCTTATCCACTAACTCTGAAGGACCTATTGAAAAGTGGGTACCAAACAACGCTTAATCTTCCTTATGTGTGCAGGGATCAAAGGGCATCTGGTATCTCGACAGTGGATGTTCTCGACATATGACTGGACAGAAAGACCTGCTCACTAAATACAAGGAAGAGAAAGGTCCCTCTGTGACCTTTGATGGAAATGGAAAAGGAATTACCCGAGGGTTTGGTGTTCTCAGCAATGGGAAAACTACCTTTCGAAGAGTCGCTTATGTAGATGGACTGAAGCACAATCTTCTGAGCATCAGTCAGCTATGTGACAAAGACTACGAAGTTCGCTTTTCTAAGAAATCATGTTCAGTGGTAAATGAGAAAGGAAAACTTGCTCTCAGTGGCTATCGCAGAGAAAATGTCTATGTAATTGACATGGACTCTACGACCACTGAAAACTTATGTTTTCTTTCTAAAGCCTCTTCTGATGTCAACTGGCTATGGCACAAAAGGCTTTCTCATCTAAACTTCAAAACCCTGAATTCTCTATCATCTAAGGAACTGGTTTCTGGTCTTCCTCATCACTCATATGCTAAAGAATCTCTCTGCTCAGCATGTAAAAAAGGAAAACAAACAAAATCTAGTTTCAAGTTGAAACAAGTTTCCTCAGTGACAAGTCCTCTTCAGCTCTTGCATATGGATCTATTTGGCCCTGTCAACATCCAATCAATAGCTGAAAAGAAATATACACTTGTCATTGTAGATGAATTCTCTCGCTATACCTGGGTTATCTTTCTTCGCTACAAGAGTGATACTCCAGAAGAACTAATATCCTTTGTTAAAAAGATGGAAGTGTTGAATAATCTTACTGTTCGTTCAATAAGAGGTGATCACGGAACTGAATTCAAAAACAGTTCCCTGAACAATTTCTTTGAGAACGAGGGAATTTTTCATAACTTCTCTTCAGTAAGAACACCTCAGCAAAACGGAGTCGCTGAAAGAAGAAACAGAACGATCATTGAAGTTGCTAGATCAATGCTCAGCGATTCTCATCTACCTACTCAATTTTGGGCAGAAGCTGTAAACACTGCATGTTTTACTCAAAACATATCGCTGATAATAAAGCGATTTGGAAAGACAGCTTATGAACTCTTTCATGGAAGAAAGCCTTCTATCAGCTTTCTTCATATCTTTGGTTGTCAGTGCTTTATCTTAAACAACAGAGATCAACATGGAAATTTCGACCCAAAAGTTGATGATGGAATATTTCTTGGATATTCCTCCATCTCCAAAGCCTACAGAGTTTTTAACAAGAGAAGACAAACCGTAGAAGAAACAATTCACGTCACTTTTGATGAAACTCGCTCAGCGAACTCTAAACCAATCGCTGACAATGAAGAGTTAAATGCTTGGATGCTTTCTCACTACAGAGAAACAGAACCTTTCTTCTCAAACAATCAGCACTCTGATCCACCAGCAGCTGATGATGATCCAAACATTATACATCCTACCGCTGAATCCACCTCATGGGTTTCAGCAGAGCCTCTAAACACACTACTATCATCAAATCTGCCTTCGTCTGAAAACCTCTCTGATGAACCTACTCAACAGTTAATTGCTGATGAACCTCAAACGTCCTCATCAGTAAACATTCCAATTGTTGATCCAACCTCTGAGTTAAGCAATCATGCTCCTGCTCAGCGATGGACCAAAGATCACCCAATAGATCAAATTCTTGGTGATCTCGAAGCAGGTATTCAGACACGACGAAGCTCAGGTAATATCTGTCTCTTTGTAAACTTTCTCTCTATAATAGAACCAAAGAAGACTGATGATGCCCTCAGAGATCCAAACTGGGTCAGCGCTATGCAAGAAGAGCTGACTGAATTCTCTCGAAACAAAGTTTGGAATCTCGTTCCTAGACCATCTGATAAAACTGTAATAGGCACCAAATGGGTGTTTAGAAACAAGTTAGATGAACATGGAACTGTAACCCGCAACAAGGCTCGACTTGTTGCTTAGGGATACAGACAAGAGGAAGGCATAGACTATGATGAAACCTTTGCCCCTGTGGCCAGGCTCGAAGCAATTCGACTATTCTTAGCTTATGCAGTCTATAAAGACTTCATCGTTTATCAAATGGACGTAAAATCAGCGTTCCTAAATGGAAAGTTGAATGAAGAAGTCTATGTAGAACAACCTCCATGGTTCTATGACCCTAAGCATCCAAATTATGTTTATAAATTGGATAAGGCTCTCTATGGTCTAAAACAAGCCCCTCGTGCTTGGTATGACACTCTCTCATCTTTTCTTATCTCTGAAAATTTTGAACGTGGCAAGATTGATAATACGTTATTTTTCAGAAAGATAAAAGGCCATATAATTCTTGTACAAATATATGTCGATGACATAATATTTGGTTCTACTAACCCATCTTTGTGTACTCGCTTCGCTGAAAGAATGAAGAAATAATATAAAATGAGTATGATGGGTGAGCTGACATATTTTCTTGGTCTTCAGATTAAACAATCTGACAAAGGTACTTTTATCTGCCAAGGTAAATATGTTAAAGATATGCTGAAGAAGTTTGATCTTACACCAACTTCAGCTATGAAGACTCCTATGGCACCACCCCTGACACTTAACAAAGATCCTTCTGGAAAACCTGTTAATGTCACTACCTATAGAGGAATGATAGGCTCCCTGCTGTATTTTACAGCGAGCCGACCTGACATTATGTATTCTACTTGTTTATGTGCACGCTATCAATCTGAACCCAAGGAATCCCATCTGATCGCTGTAAAGCGAATTTTCAGATATCTGAAAGGAACTCCTAACCTCGGTCTTTGGTATCCCAAAGACTCAGGGTTCGATCTAACTGGTTATTCTGATAGTGATTTTGCAGGCTGTAAACTCGATAGAAAGAGTACCACTGGTGGATGTCAACTCCTGGGAGGAAAGCTGGTAAGTTGGACAAGCAAGAAGCAAAATTCGGTGTCCACTTCCACAGCTGAAGCTGAATACGTAGCCGCTGGAAGATGTTGTTCTCAGATCTTGTGGATGAGAAATCAACTATTAGACTATGACCTTCAGCTGTCAAAGATTCCCATCTATTGCGACAGCACTAGTGCTATCGCTATAGCAAATAATCCAGTGCTTCATTCAAAGACGAAACACATTGAGTACAGATATCACTTTATCAGAGATCAGGTGATGAATGGTGATATTGAACTTCACTTTATCCCTACTGACTTTCAGCTTGCTGATCTATTCACCAAACCTCTTGATGAGACAAGGTTCAACTTTCTCATCAGTGAGCTTGGAATGCTGAACTTCGAAGAATAATTCTTCAGCGTTCATGCATTGTGTCAGTAATCAAAAGTTCCCCTTTTCATCATTCTCTCTGATAAACATTCTGACTCTCAGGTATGTTCTCTCCATCCCCACAACTGAATCTTAACTCAGTTAAGATGTTTTTCAAAATATAAACTTTAATCACTGAACTTTCTTCAAATGATTAAAAGCTTTTTGAAAAATACATTAATCACTGATATTTCTTGTCAGTGATTCTTAAAAAGAAAATCTATCCCTATCTTTACCATCAGGGATATTTTCAAAAAGAAAATATATCGCTGACTTTTCTTCAGTGATACTTTCAAAACGGAAAAATGAACAGTCTTTCTTCTGTGACGTCATTTGAACCGACAATCCACGACATGCCTTTTCTGACATGTCCGTCCGTTGCCCTTCCATCCAATCAACTTCGTGGGACGTGTCCATGTCATGATGAGCATTTGTTTTCCCGCTTCTTCTCACACTCTCTCTCCTCTCTCTCACGTATAAAAAGAATGTTTTTCCATTCTTATCATTTTTACGCCTTCTGCAAATACTTTCAAAGCAAGAATTTACTCTCAAGCATTCTATCACTTTCAAACATTTGCATCATCTTCTTTGAAGATCAACAGGTTATTCTTGATCTTCTTCTTATTCTTTTCTTACATCTTGTTACATAAAACTCCATTTATGAGTTTATAAGATTCTAAAATCATCTTCATCTTTGATTTTATTCTTTCAAAACCATTTTACTTTGATTTGCTTTCTTCAAAATCTTTGGTTTTTCTTCTTGTTCTTAAATCTTGTTCTAAGATAAACTATTTAATCTGCAAATATGTTGATTTTCTACGTTTCTTTCCTCAAATAGAAACTAGAAAATCTTCTTTATTTTTAGACTAAATTTTTTTTTTCTACTCGTTTATCTACTCCTAATTCAGAATGACTCAATCTGCACTTGTCGCCTCAAAGAACGTCAAGTTCGCCATTTCTGACTCTGAGCTCCCAAAGAACAATCATCTTGCTCGCCTCGATTTTGATGGTGTCAAGTATCCTCATCTGAAGGAAGCCGCAATGTTTCTGAAGCAATCATGTATTGCTTACGCTATCACTGTGGATCCAACACCCTCTAAAGCTCTTCTCCAGCAATTCTGGTTCACCGCTGAAGAAGCATCGATCACCAACAAAAGGGGTGATCTGGTCCCTTCCATCTCCTTCAGCACTGAACTTGGCTCAGGAATGATGACTGCTTTAGGACTAAGGAAAGCTCTCCGATTTCCTGACAAGCCCAGGAATGGATTCGATGCCCTGCCAACTAACGCGGAACTCATCCAATTCCTGGATGCCATGGAATACGCTTGGGAACCCAAACCAAGGACTACGATTCCCAACAAGAAGCTGACTCTTGTGAAGAAGGCACTGATGCCTTCCCAGCTCAACTACATATTCTCTCACATCATCCAGTGTATGAGTGGGAAGAGTGGGTCACTGGACCAAGCCAGCAAGATTCAGGTCCAGATGGCTTACTCAGTGATCGTTGGGAAAAACTTCGACTACGCAACAGCTATCTTTGACAACTTAAAGTCAAAGATAGAGAAGACCGAGAGGGATCCCAAGGTCCCCTACGTACGCTTCATCTTCGCCTACCTGAAGTTCCTCTACCCTACTACTTACCCCACTAATGCGGATGCATCCTTTCCGAAAGTGGGTCAACGATCCCTGGAGGTCATGACGCTCCCCAACGAGGTAAGTATCACTGAACTTCGCTCCCGTCTCTCTCTCCCCACTTCTTCGTCTTCAGCGGCCACGCAGGAGGTTCCTTCTTCTGCTATGCCTGCCGCTACACCTTCCAAACGACCATCAGCTGGTTCCCTGGACCTTCGAAGAAGGCCAAGGTAACCAAAGAGAAAAGTTCCACTAGTTCAAGACCTAAGGATGCTTCTCAACAAACATCCTTAGATGCTTTCGTGGGTCTCTCCTCCACATCCTCAGCGATACCCACATCAACCGTGCCAGCGACTACGGTCGCTGTCACAACAACAGTGACACCGCCAATCGTCTCGGTTCCTCCTCCTCCAGAGGTAACCCCTACGGTAGCTACCCCTATCCTTACTTCTATCCCCATCTCTCGTCCTTCTATTTCTTTGATCTCTAACCCTCCTTCTATTTCTACTCAACCACAGTTTGAACCCATAGGACCTGAACATCAATCTTTTGAGGAATCGTTACAATTCTACAAAATGTTTGATAATTCAGGTATCCCTATAACCTTAAACACTTCTCCCAATTCACCATATAAGCCTGTTTCTCAACAACTAACTTATATTTCAGGTCCTAGTTTGGCGACTGTTGACACCAATGTCAACAGTTTGAGTGCAAAGGTGGAGGCTCTGATTGCATCTCTCAACAATACCACCAGTGTTGTTCAAACAGCTGGTGATGCGCTGAAGACGCTGACAGACAACTGCGCCTCCAAAGCTGACGTTTCTCCATGATGGCTTTAATATTGGGTTTTCCCCATGTATATTAAGGTTTGAATGAAATGTGTTATTCGTGCATGTTGATATTTAGTTTTATTTTGTTTTTGGTCGTATGAGTATTGGGCCTAGTGTCCATGTTTTCGGACGTACGATTTGGATAGTGTTACTAATATTTCATACTTCGAGTTAAACAAATTGTGTCAATTTATAAAACGTATTTGCAATGAAGTATCCGTCTTTGAAAGTGCATGACTTTGAAAAGGAGTTGTTTCTATGTTTTAAGGTTCATCATTTGAAAGGTTCTGATTTAAAGAGAAGTTCATCAATTTAAATGCTTTTACTTATGTAAAACTCTTGAGCTCTCTAGGCGTTAAGCTTAAACTTTTATTTATTTATTTATCTTCATGTGCATCATTTCCTGTCGGGGGTTCGGATCTAGCAGTGCTTTGAGGAGTTGGGCCTTAGCCTTGAGCTAGAGTAAGTTGTTGGTAAAGTCTTCCACAGGTTGGAGTTAGTCTATGCATGAGTTTCTGTAGCGCCCGTCCTTTATAAGTCCGAATGTATAGATTGGTGGTATGTTTAGAAGTTAATCTTTATAATGTGGTTGTAGACGGGATATTTATGGAAGTATTAAGAAATTCGAATAAGGGCTATTTCCAGATTTGGGGTCGGATCGGAGTTGAGTGATAGCAGAATCTGTGTTAACTGATTTCCGGAAAGACGCTTTAGTGCGCCTTGTAAGAATATCTTTAGCGATATTATGAATGAATCAGTGAAATCTGAGAGTTTTGGGAAGATTAGCGTCGACCGTTGGCTTTGAGTTCGGAACCGTGCAGTAAAAAAAAATTGGTAGATGGAAAGTTAAGGTCGCTAATTTCCTGGAGGTAGTAATTGTCACCTAAGGTTGGGAGGCAACCGTAACCTTGGGAGTAAATGTTACATTGAAATGTTGAGTGTTCGCTCGGTTAGGAGTGAAATATGCCCAAGTAGGGTAGCTTTTTCGTGTGTCGGTATTAAGATCTCGTTAATGATTCTGTTATTTAGGTTTGAGGCGATATTTTCTGCGATCAGTATTCCATTGAGAAGATTAGATTTCGAGGACGAAATCATTCTAAGGTTGGGAGAATTGTAACACCCCGAATTTTCGTTTAGCCGTTTAGTGAAGTTGTATTGAGGAAATAGAGGTTGTTGGGGCTGTCTACAGGACGCACGGGTCGTGCGTCCTCCTTCAGAGAAAACGCACGGGTCGTGCGTAGGATCCAGAGCCGAGGCACAGTGCTAGCGCACGGGTCGTGCGCATTTCCTTCTTTGTGGGCGCTTAAATATCTTTTTTTAAGTTTTAAGTTTTAAGTTTTAAGTTTTAAGTTTTAAGTTTTAAATAAGCCGTGTCAGAATGCTTTTTAAGTTTGGCTTAAATATCTTTTTGAGAGATATTTCTTAAAAATATCTCATTTTCTCAAATTCTCTCTCTCTCTCATCTGGTTCTTCTCTCTTTTTCTTCTTCGATCTTCAAGGCTCGTTTGGTTGCTAGTTTTCGGTGTTTCTAGCGAGGGGTCGGTGTTTTAAGCTTCACCTCTACGTCGTGATCGATATCTGGTTTTCCGGGTTTTATTCTAAAAACCTACCGGTGAGTTCCTACTATCATTTTACAAACTTTATACATGTCAAAACTCTTATTTGCGAAATCTGAAGTATTTCTACGGTATGATTTTATGATCTCTACATTTTGTTATAAATGAAGTTTTTGGTGATTCTCGGGGTTCCCGGTCAGTTTTGACCAAAATGACGGGTTCCGCCTTATTGAAGTAAAATGATATTTTACTTGCACATTATGTGTGGTCGTTTGAAAAGGATGATTATGAACTCATTTTAATGATTTTCATTCTTACCAGAAGTTGAACTGGGAGTAGCATTTTGTTTATAAAATGTACTTGTAACCATATATTTATTTATGGTTGGTCACATATGTTGTTGTGACGAGTCCGTACCATTGCTAGTGGATCCCTAGGTTTTGGAGTAGACTGTTTTGTTGGGATGTTACATTCCCCAAGTTTGTAGCTATGGATCACATGTTCCTCGGGGGGCAACTTGGTACGGTTATGTGAGGCCGGATACTAGCCATGGTTCATGGTGATCCTAGCGAAGGAGTATACCTTGGTTTTGCGCTTGGGGCTTGATCTCACGTTGAAGCACGGACTTTGTGATTCGTATCCGCGGATTCCAATTGGTTTAGCTCGTAACTCGGTTTGTTGGCCTAACTTTGTGTTTCGTCACTCTCCTTGGTAAAATGGTCCTTTTATCACCATTTAAGAGTTTTGGACCGAAGAGGCCCGGTTGTGGCGAAATGTTATCTTTACGAACTAAACCTTTATGAAAAGATTTCTTTATGATACTGATGTTTATATCGTTCGAGCTTTATAAACTGTATGTTCTCACCAGGCTTTAAAGTCTGACACTTTTTCTCAAATGATATGTATAACAGATTTCCCTTAGCGGTGGGTTTGCACAGGGTCTTTGAGAGTCGAGCGTGGACTCGAGGCATATTTTGAGATGTCTAGTATTTTGGTGTTGGGCATTGTTTAAGTCCCATCCTTTAGATTAGTATTGTTGATAAATTATATATCCGTATGAGTTTTGTATAGTCTTAAGGACTGATCCCCTTTATGGGAAGTTAATATCATCACGGATGTCTCGTTGCCTTATTTCCAGGTTTTAATTTACTTGGAATTTTAGAGTGTTACAGTTTACTAGTGACCTGATGCGGATATCAGTGAAGCAAAGACAACTCTACATATACGCGAAGGAACATGAGGAAAAGCTTCAGCGATAGCTAAACCTCTTTATCTCTGAAAGAAGAGATACTCAGCGATCAATCGATCACAAAGCTTATGTCTCAAGTTTCCTTTTGTCTATCCTTGCACAAACTAGTACTATGTGTCAGAACGGACATGTCTCTGCCACCATACGTACAACAACTCTGTCAACTACACTGTTCATGATCCGGCCGAAAGCATGTCTCCCAAAAGTCAGACCTCCAAAGCCAATATGTGAACTCCACGTGTAAAGTGCCCTGCCATGCATTTAATGCATAGGGTATAAATAGGAAGTTCACCCTTTCATCTGAAGTGTGCTCAATCCTTGAACTCCAAAATAGAAACCTTGGCTTTCTATATTTCTTAATCCCTCATTCTCTGAAATTCTTGTGCAACCATCTCAGTGTTTCTTAAGTTTGTTTAGATTATGTCTGTCTTAATCTTATTCCGCAACAAACTTGTAAATTGTATTTGATTCATCAATAAACAATTTATTAAACTTTAATTTATGTGTTTGTATTCAACCCCCCCCCCCTTCTACAAACTTGTTAAGTACCTTCGGGACAAACAAAACATCACTACCCCCACTCGGCCCGGCCCCATCCTCATCATCACTCAAGTTCAACCGATACATACCCAACTGGTTGTATCCTTTTCCTATGAAAGCCTTCCGTTTGTAGATCAATAGCTTCCTTGCTTCGATGTTGAGTCCAAACCCATGTTCATCGAGTTTGTTCCCAGAAATGAGGCACTTATTGATGGAAGGAACGTGAAGAACATTCCTCAAAGTGACAGTCTTCCCGTAAGTGAACTTGAGTAGCACCGTACCCATTCCCGCAACATCGGCCTTGTCGTTGTTCGCCACGATTACCTGTTTTCCTTCTTGAACAGGGCCATATTCAACAAACTTGGACCGGGAGTTACACACATGAACTGTAGCTCCCGTGTCCAAGTACCAACCTCCTCTACTGGCCGTGATTCTGGTGGCTGCCTCAGAGATCATATCAATCTCCTCCATCTGCAAGTTTGCAACCAGATGTTGAATTCCTTCAACTGAGTTTGTTGGTGGTGGTCCGGATTTCCTTTCTTTGCATTCCCAGGCATAATGTCCCGTCTCTCCGCAGACGTGACATTTTCCGGTTCTCTTAAGATGTTGCACCGGTTTAGATTGTTGCCCAGATCTCTTAAAGCTCTTATTTTGTAGACCCATGTTCCACTTCTTACTAGAACCTCCACCCTTACCCTTCCCCTTGATGTTGCCATCCTGTACGCTGTTTGCACCACCCATCACAGGTTTGCCTCTTTTTTCTCGATTTCTAGTCTCTTCTTCGATCCTTATGTGTTTGAGCATGTCATCCAAAGAATAGTCTTCAGATTTGTGCATCATCCTTTTAGAGAAATCTTTCCAAGATGGGGGTAATTTATCAATCACCGCCCCCACTTGGAAAATTTCTGGAAGAGTTATGGAAAGCTCTTTGAGTTTGTTTGTAATAACCTGGAGCTCATGAATCTGCTCTAGGATTGGTTTTTCATCATTCATTTGAAAACGTAAAAAATTGAGACACAAGATATTTATTTGTGCCTTCTTCTTGTGCCTTATATTTAAACTCAGCGCGTTCCACAACTCTATAGGATCGTTAATCGGAGAGTTCAAGTCATAGAGTCTATCGGATAGGGTGTTTTTAATATGTCCGCAGGCCAAGGATTTTTCCTCCTTGCGGATTAGCCTTAACTTGTTAAGCTCGACTATTCTCTCCCTATCCGGTTCTTTTTCTTTTTCAGGAATCGGATCGTTAGGGATAGGCGGGAGGTTTGGTCCAATACATGATAAAGCTTAATAACCATTAGCAAGAACTTGATCTTTTCGGCCCATCGGGTGTAGTGGCACCCGTCGAATCGATCAAGTTTCACAAACTCTTGATTCACCATTCGAACGTTGGAAGAGTTTCCGAAGTCCATTATCAAAACCTTTAAGAATGTTGAAAAATTACGTTAATAGCAAAACTAAGATTTCGGAAAAACTCTTTTAATAATAAAGATTAAGTCTTTATTGATAAAGGGATCAACTTTATTAATAAAGATGGAGACTTTATTAATGGAGATCGTTAATCAAAGATTATTTATTAGCGAAATAAAATCCCGAACCAAATAAGCAGATTCTATCCTTCACGATAGAAACGATTAAGAAAGGAGTAGAAGACAGAGTGTTCACTCAGTGAACGAAACAAAATTACACAACAATTAATGGTAAAACCAACCTGGAAGCAGACGATGAAACCAAATGAACAGACTGCACGGATCCTTTTTCCTGTCCTTAAAGGTTTTGGCGACACTCTATGAAGCTGTGAGTCTACAATCGCTTAGCCCAGGATTTGATGCAGTATTAGTCGAATACTAACAGCTATAGTATTGACTGTTTAATGCAAAGCTTGACAGAATGTAGTAGAAAAGAAAACGTAAGAACAGAGCTGTAGATCGAGAGAGAGAGAGAGAGAGAGAGCAGATTAATTTATGTGTTTTAATCAATAACCGCAAACCTCAATTTATACTTGAAAAACCAGAGAATAATCTGAGAATATTCCCTAAACTCCTCCCCAAGAATCGGAATTGGAGATGAAGTTGGAGACTAAATCTCTAACTGATTTGCAGCAATTAACCCACGTTTTTATTAGCTGGAAAACGAAAATATCTGCTCAGAGTTAAAAACTTTATCTGAAAAAATTAATTATCTGCTCATTATTTAATTAATTCTATATCTCGATCCATAAAAAGAAGCTCGGTGCTCGGGGCGAAGTGCAAAGTGCGCGACATTTCGCGAGAACCACACGCACGTGCGTTGCAATTCTTTGAAACCCCCACCATAAGCCCATCATTTTACTCAAGACCCACTTGAGAGTCTAGGCTTATAAACTTAAGCTTCTTTTGTATTTCTACCAATGTGGGATGGAAACATTCCAACCTCACACTCAAATTTCCCACAATTCATCAATACCCCTTCATGGTTCTTCACCACCATGTCGACGATGATCAGTTTTCCTCCATTTTCCTTGCTTGGAATCGCTTTTTTGCATCGCTTCAATATCTTTATGCATTTTTCATCACTCCAATCATGTAGTATCCACTATTTTTTTTTCATAAAAATTAAAAATGTCATACAACATCGAAATTGTTTAATATAAAATTTCAGTCTAACTTCTAATGTAATTAAGTTATGGGTAATATATCTCAATCAAATACATGTACTCATCAATAAATAATCATCAATAGCTAGTTATGTGTTTTCAAACCGATTGAAATTTTCCAAAAGAAATTGTCCATTATTTTACAATAAGTAATTAAAGGAAAGAGTAAAACAAAGAACACCTTCATAAAAACTGCATCGACTTTAGGAATGGATTCAAACATGTCTCCACCAACATAGCTCAAATTCTTGCTTCCTTCCATACCATTAACAACATGAGGAAGAT
This sequence comes from Arctium lappa, assembly GCA_023525745.1. Classification (NCBI taxonomy): domain Eukaryota; kingdom Viridiplantae; phylum Streptophyta; class Magnoliopsida; order Asterales; family Asteraceae; genus Arctium; species Arctium lappa. The sequence goes on along the minus strand of CM042052.1, from coordinate 83,821,189 downwards.
CAAAACTGATGCAATTAAGTTTGGGAAAAGCTTTGGCAAGGGCTTTGGTAACTGTCCCAGTACCACCACCAACATCAACAATTGAATTCAGCCCTTCGAAAGCACCCTTACAGTGTTTAAGAATGACATTTGTAACAAGTCTTGCATCACTAGCCATTGCTTCATTAAAGAACTGATTAAGCTTTGGCTCTTGGCCTGCAAAATCCCATAAACTCCTTCCATGGGTTGTCTGAAAATGGCAGATATCACCATCATTTTGGAACAATTAGCTTAAGTGTTGCCATGGATCCATCAATATTGGATTCAACATGGCTAGCAAAAAGGGCTAATGTTCCTTTAGAAGGAGACGAGAAATAGGGGCTAGCAAATAGAAATCTTTTTCCTCCTCTCACTACTACAAAAATAGTTTTATTACAACCGTGTAAAATTGTACCTGCATCTTTTAAAATATTTTTTTACACGGTTTTTTTGGTAAAAAAAAACATGTAAAAAAGTTTGAATACCTTTTTACACGGTTGTTTCCAAAACCGTGTACAATAGTGTAATTATCTTACACAGTTATTTGAGAAAAAACGTTTAAAAAGGTCTCGAAACTTTTTTACACAGTTTTTTTAAATAACTGTGTAAAAATGTGTAATCATTCTTATACGGTTATTTGAGAAAAACCGTTTAAAAAAATCTTGAATCTTTTTTACACGGGTTTTTAAAATAACCGTGTAAAATTGTGTAATCATTCTTACACGATTATTTGAGAAAAAACGTTTAAAAAGGTCTCCAAACATTTTTACACGGTTTTTTAAAATAACCGTGTAAAAATGTGTAATCATTCTTTGTAACACCTCGATTTTCGAAAGGTATCATTTCAAGTTAATTCAGAAACCGATATATTAAGGAAAAATAAGATATTTGATTTTGGACTTGAATCCTATATTTTATAGTCTTGATGGATAAAGGATTCAATTACGAGTCCAACGGTTCTTTCCGGAGCAAAAACGGAGCTATAACGAAGAAGTTACGGCCGAAACAGTGAACGAGAAGAAAACTGGGAGAACCAGCGACAATGCCCTGGGCATTGTCGCATGGCAAAGTCGCACAAAGGGCCCAGGCTGCTGTTAAGTCGCGAAATTCAGCCATTTTCTTCATTTTCTCATATCTCCTTCACCACAACTCCGATTTTGAAAATTGTTATGGATTCGTATTTGAGAGCTTTTCAAGGTTAGATTGTTAGTTTTGGGAAGATCCAAAAGTATTTGGTGGTGGAGTGGAAGCAAGGATCAATAGTTCATCATCATCACCTACATCTTCAAGAATTTTTGGGTTTTCTAGGTTTTCATCAAAACCTAAGTGGTAAGTGTATCCCTTCCATTTCTAAAACATGAAATAAGTTATAAATGCTCCATTGATGGTTTTCTAGTGTTTGATTTCTCTAAATTTCGATTTGGATAATTTTGGGAGTTTTGGGTCAAAATTAGGGTTCTTGCCACATTTGGGGATTTTGGTATAAAATGTTTGGGGAATGATTCTAAGTGATTGATTATGATTATTTGTGGTTGGAACCTTGTGAATCTAGGTTTTGGAAGATTTGGTTTGAAGAATCAAGTTTCTTCAAGGAAAGCTCTAAGTGGGTAAAATCTAGATTTAGCCTAAATCTAGCAAGGTGAGTTCAAGTTGATTTGTGAAAACGATGTACATGCCAAAATGGTTATTTTAAATTGTTTTATACGAAATGGTTAACTGCTGATAAGTTTGGAGTATTTTGAAGTAAAATATGTGTACTTGGTTATTTGTCAAAGAGTGAGTATTTTGATAAGTTTTCATATTTGGTGAACTTGGGTTGTGTTAACCTCATAAAATGCTCATATTTGGGTTTTGAATGTTCTAACGAGTAAATAGCATGGTTTTCACATTCATGGTGATTTTGTACAAGTAAAAGTTATTCTCATGAATTATGCATCATTGATTGTACAAATGAAGTCTATTTCATGTTATATGCATTTTGGTACATTTGCATTCATAAACCCTTTGGAAAATCGTTAGTCCCATTTCGTGGAGTTTGGGTTAATCTCGTCTTTGAGATATGTGTCTTCATAAATGTTATTTTAAAGACATTTCATTATTTGGAGGACCGATAATTATTGGTCAAATGGATTTTGAACATCTTAGCTCGGTGTTGGCTTAATGAGTCGTGTGGACATTTGTCCGGATTTATAACCAGTGGGGGTTTTGAATAAGATGACGATTAATTTCGTATCATTGGTGATTTACATGTTTTGAGTGTGTTGGTCATTCAATTGGAGTCATGTAATGTTAGACAGTGTTGTATTGGATCCATAGGCATGTAAGTCTGTCGGTTTGGTAAGGCCTGAGGTTTTGGGTTACATTTAGTGACCGCTCGGGTTTGCTAGCGAGTAGGAATATGTGGCTCGGGCCACAGAGTTGGAACTCATCTAGGTTGGATAAGCATCCATGTCTGTAAGTCCTCGAAAGTGGAACTCCAATGGAGTAAGGCCAGAGGCATTAAACGGTCTGTGGGAGATGTCGTGAGAGGCATGCGGTCCAGGATGTCGGGATGTGTGGTGAAATCCAACAAACATCGCGGGTGACCCCATTCACGTGTTCTCGCCAACCAAGATGGAAACGTTTAGATGATATGCAAGGAAGTCGCGTGAACGGCCTACTTGCGTGTTTTCTATTCTCGGTGTATACGGATCTCTTTATCGTTGATTCATGGTATTTTATATGGTAATGTGGTATTTTACCAATTTGAATTTTAGTGGTTGACGGTAAATGTTGGCTCTAATATTGGGTTCTTCCCACGTATATTAAAGTCGAATGGACCGCGTCGTTTCCACGTTTCGGTATTTGGATTTCATTATACTTTATGGTCGCTTGAGTATTAATTTGAGTTACATATTTCCAATGGCGTACCATATTATTATAAATCGTTTTCCTTTATTTAAGGGTCGAGTATTATGTTCCGCCCGTGTTTTGGGTGTTTTGGGATATAAGGTATTATTTACATTTCCATGAATTAGAATGTCGAACTATGACCCCATCTTGGGTGAGTTCCGGATTGCATCATTTTATATGAAACGTGTGTTTGGGAGCATTGTCTTTAAAAGTGCATATTGTGGGAAAATGTTTCGTTTCCGTTTTAAAGTATATTATTTCGAAGGATCTCGCTTTAAACTGGTTTCCTTGCTTTTAAAGATTTATTCATTCATGTTAAAACTCTTGAGCTCACTAGGCGTTAAGTCTAACCCTTTTTATTTGTCGGCATGTGCATCAGGTCCCAGTTTGGAGATAAAGACTATGCATGGGCATTAAGTCCTCCGCAGGATTGAATATAATATTTGTTATTGGTTTTAGTAACACCCGTCCTGTTCATAGAATGTATGTATAAGATGAATGAGAATATTGAGGTTGATTCTCAATTTATGTTTGTAGTTCAAGGTATTTGTTGATGTATTTAGAAATTTTAAATAAGTTGCTATTCCGGATTTTGAGGGTGTTACATTCTTACTAAAAACATATAAATTATTACACGATTTTAGAAAAAGATCCGTGTAAAAACACCAAAAGTCCTTTTACACAGTTATTTTTTCAAAAACCATGTAAAAAATACTATTTTAGCGTTTATTTTATTACACAGTTTTAAACCTTTTAAAACGGTTTTAAATCTATTTATACGATTGTCCTTTAAAAACCGTGTAAAATTAAAACATATAGTTTTGATTTATTTGTATATGATATCTTAATTTAGTGGGGTAAAAATGTTCGATAACTATTTCTATAAATTAGATAATAGGTAGGTAATCTATTTCTATAAGTTCGATACTAGGTATATCTTATTTTTTTAAAGAATATATATAATTATCTTTTTAAATATATATGATTATTTAAGAGATGAAAAAATGTAAATATACTGATATATATGGTACATGCCATTTTTCAAATATATTAATATATATGGTATGAAATATATCAATATCCTTTTTTAAAGAATATATACATATATATGGTAAATGGAGCTAATGAAGTTTTAAAATAAATACAATTAAATATGGTAGATGGAGCTAATGAAATTTTAAAATAAATACAATTAAATATTAACTTTTTTTATTAGCCAGTAAGGTAGCGTTTGGTACGCAGATATGATTGGACGGAACGGGACAGGACAGGACAGGACAGGACAGGACTGGACATGACAAGAGGCTAGGACTGGACTGGACTGGACAAGACAAATGTTTGTCTTCTGTTTGGTACGACTAGGACCGGATAGGACAAGACTAGACAAATTTGTCTAAAAGTTGTTTGATTATTTTATATGTCATATAATAGTTATAAATAACACAAATGAAGTATATCTTTAAATAATTTAATTAAAAAACATTTTTATTTTTTTACACGATTTTCATACATATAAATACATACAAAAACAATGGTAGAAAATTTGAATGAAGAATCTGAAATAATTGATAGTAGTTCGAAAAAATACGACGACGGTTGGCGGCGAGCGACGGTGGTTGGCGGTAAGCGTCGGTGGTGGCGGCGACAATGGGTGGTGGTGATCGGTGGAGGTGGCGATAGGCGGTGGTTGTGGAGGTGGTGGAGGAAGTTGTTTTAGTAGTGGAGGAAGAGGTGGAAGTGGTCGACAATGGTTGTTGGTGGCTACTGGTGGCCGTTGATGGTGGTGGCGGCCATAGGGGGTGGTGGTTGGTGTTAGTGGAGGTGGTCGACGATGGTAGTGGTGATGGCGATGGCTGATGGTTGTGGAGGTTGTTATGGTGGAGAAATAGGTAGAGGTGGCCGACGGTGATTGGCGGTGGCTATTGGTGGCCGCCGATGGTGGTAGTGGCGGCGATAGGTAGTGGTGACCTTTACGACTAATACCATATTAGGATTATATATCAAATGGAAGTAGATCAGTGATTTTTAGTTTCTGTCTCATTTTTGTCCCATGTTGTTCCACCTATTTTGGTGGAACAAGAAAATACCCTTTTTTGTCCCATCTTGTCCCACCCTGTCCAGTTTTTGTCCCTGTCCCATGTCGCACCAAACGTGGGAGAGTGAATTTTTGTCCTGTCCCATGTCACGCCAAACGTGGGACAGTGAGTTTTTGTCCCGTCCTGTCCCACACAGTCTGCAAACCAAACGCACCCTAAGGTAATGAATTCGTTGACAATACAATATCACGATTTTTTGAATTAAAATAATATTTTAAAACTTTAAAATTTCATTCTCCCTTGATTTTCTTTACATTTTTTTGTTCTCTCTTTTAATTATATCCTATATTTACATGCAACTACATAGTGAAAACTCTAATTCATTTTTCTCTTTTAATTTAAAACTTTAATTCGTCTCTCTTCCCTTTTATTCGTTGGTGCTGCAAGTTTTCACACCGGTGTCACCCCTCTCTTTTCATCGGTGTTGCAGGTTTGTTTTTACTAGTGGCTTGTTTTCAAAACATTGATCCAATTATGATGCAACTTTTTCTGTTTTATAGGTTCTTAGATCTATGCTAATTTTTCTTGTCATTCACTATTTATGAAAGCATATATTTGCTCCTAATGTTTATTCTTAAGAAAATTTAATGTATAGTATTTCTTTGTAGGGATGAAATGATTGCAGATGTTTCTTACGGTAACTCTTAGTTTATTCAAGATATAATGATCAACATTTGATGAAAAGTGCTTATTGGATGTTGTGGAATGCAAAAGGGATTTGTGGACTCATTGGGTGTTGATGTACATATAATGGATGCTTTCACAATGACCATTCAAGTGGAAATTAGGGTTTGAAGTGTATCTAAAGGTGGCTGGATTTTATTTTGGCCAAGTCAATTGATTAGAATTTTTATTTCACTTTTATTTTTGTCTTCATGTTGAGACAACATAATTGATTTCTCTACATGTTTAATAAAGTTAATTTAATATAAATCTAATTTTACTTCTATTCCTTATCTTTTATTTTGTCTTTGATTGTATCGTGTTGCATTGTACGGGTATGCAACTATTATAAATAATATGCTTTATACAAATAGGAGAACAAGAAAACGAATTATTATATTTCAAAAAGAAATTATTTTACCAACGGATATACATCGGTAATAAGTGTCATCAGTGACCCGTCGACAATATCTTACCGTTAGTGATCCGTCGGTGAAGTTGGTCTCGGTAAAGTTTTGATTTTTTACATAGTTTTGGCTAGCAACCGTGTAAAAAATGTGACATTTTTATACGGTTTTAACAAACAACCGTGTAAAAAGTTCCTATTTTTACACGGTCTGCCTAACAATCGTATAAAATTGGGATTTTTTACACGGTTTTACACGGTTTGGAACCGTGTAAAAAAGGGTTGGTCTTTTTACACGGTTTGCCAAGCAACCGTGTAAAAATGTCTTATCTTTTTATACGGTTCGAACTAATAAACGTGTAAAATTGAGTTCTTTTTACACGGTTTTGTCACCTTTTTATACGGTTTTGGAACCGTGTAAAAAAGGGACATTTTTAAACGGTTCCAAAACCGTGTAAAAAGGTCTCGTACTTTCTTACACGGTGGGCTTTTACACGGTTCCAAAACCGTGTAAAAAGCCCTTTACAACCGTGTAAAAAGCCCATTTATGTAGTAGTGTCTTTCCCTTCTCCTTCAGTTATGGAGATAGTTTGTTTTAGGAAGAAACCAGAATGATGAACAAGGATGCGCATAAGTCGATAAACAAAATGTGATATCTCCTTGTTAATGGAGAGGGCTTCGACTAACTCAGAGAGCGACATTGGTGCACCATGGCAATGAATGATATCAGGTATTTGTAGTTGAACTGCACATTTTAGTGACATGGAGTTTATAAAGCTAAAAATGTGGTTCCATATGTGAGCTTGAGAATGAAGCAAGTCGCTGGATAACTCACCATTTTGCAACGCCATCTCTCTTTTCTTATAATCTATACCACTTGTGATGGTGTAATCTTACGGACCTTGTCTATATATAGAAAAAAAATGAGGAGATTGGGATGAACTTATTTTAAAAGGTAGAAAAAAGACCATAAAAAATGTATTACATGCATTTCACGTGCACTTATCTACCCATATTCAAAAATGTTATCAACAATGTTGAGTGAGAGAATATTATATTATAATCGATTTTGAATACAAAAAGAAGAAGATATAATTACGTTTAAAGTGCAATAAATATTTACCCCTTTCTTTAATTGAATGAAATCGACCCTCAAACCTACTCCAACTAGTGGTATACTCGTTTGTTGGTCGGGTACACGACATAAATTTAATATAGATTCAGTTATTTGAGTAGTCAGTCTATAACTAACACAGTTAAAACAATTAAGACATTGCAAAACCAAAATATAACGGTAATACAAATATTCATTAAAATTCCAAATTATTCCTTGAACAAAATAGATTACATAAATATTTATATTAAAAAAAAGACGCAAAAAATATTTTGATATGATAAGAAAGGGTGTTTACTTGGGGCTTAATGAGCCTCATTAACGCCACGCCTCCTCTTCACGTCACCCTCCCTGTCCGCCTGTCGATTCACCTCCGGCCAGCGACCACCTCCGGCTGGCGACCATCTCCATCAACCACATCTAGCCGACGACCACCTCCTTGTTGATTCCCAGGTAAGATTTAAGCTCTCGTTGATTATCTGTTGATATTTCGTTGAATATCTGTTGATATTAAGCTCTCGTTGATTATCTCGTTGATTATCTGTTGATATTTCAACCTCCATTGACTGTTGCTTCTCGTTGATATTAAGCTCTCGTTGATATAATCATAATCATTGAATGTTGGATATATTAGTTGTGTTTCAACAGTTGATATAATCGTTTTATTGTTGCTTTCCTGTTGATTTTTTTGGTAGAATGGTAATCTAGAAAATTGTGGAATGGTAATCTTGAATGTTGATTATCTATGTTCAATAATTTTGGTGTGTATCTATGTATCTATGTTCAACAAGTTTGGTATGTATCTATGTATCTATGGGGAACAATTTTATGTGTATTTTGATGTGTTGTAGCTTGTTACCGATTTTGTTTTAGGTATGGAACAAACCGGTGAATCACAACAACAAAAGAGAATTAGGATAAGTTGGAAAGATCTCAATGTCGTGAAAACTTTCCTAGAGGCTTGTATTTTAGAGGTGGGGTTAAATGGAAACGAGGGTACTAGTTTGAAGGCACTTTCTTGGAAGAAAGTCGTCGAAACATTAAAAACCACACACAATTTTGTGGTCGATCGAAAGCAAATGCGCAACCATTTTTATTATCTGAAAGGAAAGTATACTGTTTGGTTGAAGTTAAAAAAACAAAACCGGGAATGTCTATGATCCAATCACGAACACTTTTAACTTGACGCAAGAAGAATGGGAGTTGGAGATAGAGGTCATTTTCTAACTTTAGATATTGTTTTATTTTAATTCTTGTTTACTTTATTTGTATATTTATAGATGTTCTTTTTAACACAGACCAATATGTATGTTGAATCTTTGAGGACTACAAGTCTTCCATATCCTGACTTGTGTGCACAGATGTTTGAGGTTGGTACATCTACGGGTCTTGGAGGCCATGGTCCGTCATCACAAGTGCCTTTGCCAACCACTGAGCCTTTCGTGGTCATTGATGAAGAGACCACCGGTGTTGAAGGCAATGGTCCATCATCAAATGATCATGCTCCCGTGTCATCAACACCTTATACATCCAGTGCTTCGGTTGAGAACGTAAAAGGTAAAAAGAGTACGAAAGCCACTTCGGAGCTTGATGAAAAGTTGATAAAGTTTTTAGATAGTATGTCGTCAAGATATGGGAACCCCGGCCTTTTTACATATGACACATGCCTAAAAAAGTTGAACGGGCTTGGGTGGGAAAAAGATGAACCTTTGTACTGTATTGTTATTTTTTTTCTCTTCTTACGGACAATAGAGAAGCTTGGATGACAATACCGGAAGAAATTGCCAAAGATTGGATGAAAACAGTTAGGAAGAAACTAGGATATTGCTAAGAAGTTGTTTTAGGACTTTTGGTGTTAACTTTGGAACTTGTGGTGCCACGTTTTTGGTGTTTTTTGGGAACTTATGATCTACTTTGATGGCACGTTTTTGGTGTTTTGGATGTATGACTATTTGGATTAATGATATGCTATGTGGCTTTTGTTTGATATGCATTTTTATTATTTTGGATTTATGATATGCATTTTTATTTTACTAGATGTTGACTTTTGAGGAAGAAATGTTCATGGTAGTTCTTATATATATATATATATATATATATATATATATATATATATATATATATATATATATATATATATATATATATATATAGGGGTCTAATCAAATGAGATCTAGATAGTTTGTAGTAACCGTGAGATCCAACGTGAGCCACTCATTTAATATAATTAATTTTGTTTTAAAAATAAAGTAAAAGGATAATTTGGTAAATTGATAATTTGAATTTTCTTTTTATAAAAAAATCAATTCCATATTTGATACATTCCAAATCCAACCACACGCTTACCTATTCTAATTTCAATTACCCTAATTTACTATTGTAGGTTTCACCGTCGGCCACAATCTATGGGAACTAACCCCTCCCCCACGACCACTTATCATCTCCGTCGAGCGAGCCCCTCTCTTCACCTCCGGCACCACCACCCGCCTCTTGCTATGACCACCACCATTTTCTTTTCGACCACAGAGGTTGAAACCAGAGGAACATGAATAGGAATATCAGAGTGCTTATGGCTTCGTTATCCATAGGAACAGGGACATCATATTTCTGCTTTCTTATTTGAAGCTGATGGATTCGATAATGAATTTGGGGTCATCGATTAAAGTTGGGTGGTAGGTTTCATTTTGATTTTGTTTTCCTTGCTCCTTTAGATCTTGATTTTTCAACTTTTTCAGCAACATGCTTGGAATGTTTTTTTCTTTATCAGACCCAGATCGTGAGGCTTCGATTGCAGCTCTATCAAACCCAGATCTGAAAACTCCATATCTCCATCTCCATCTCCATCGACGCAGACGAATTCTGGAATCTCTATCTCATTCCTTTGTTTCATTGTCCCACAAATTTTCCAGACAACATGGGGAAGAAGTTGAAAAAATAGAGGATTTTATATGGTAATCACAATGTAACACAGTTGGTATCACCCGTCGTATCACATGGGGAAGAAGATGAAACAATAGAGGATTTTTTATGGTAAACACAATCTAACACAGTTGGTATCATAGTGGTACCACAGTTGGTATTACCCGTCGTATCATAATGGGTATCACATTTGTACATTAATCATAGTGTAACACAATGTTAATCACAATGTAACACAATGTTCTTTAAGTGTATCACAATAGTAATCACAGTGTAACACGATGTTAATCACAGTGTAACACAATGTTCTTTAAGTGCGTCACAATAGTAATCATAGTGTAACACAATGCTAATCACAGTGTAACACAATGTACTTTGAGTGCATCACATTGGTAATCACAGTGTAACACAATGTATTTTGGGTATTCGTCGGAATAAAGTTTGATTGAATGATAAGTTTCAATATTTTGAGATAATCTCATCTTATTTCATTCCAAAATTATCAGACCCGCTTAAATTAGATCACAATGAATTATAAAGTGTTTTGACAATTTTACCCTTTTTACCTATTTTAATGACCTAAAATTGTGTTTTTAATTAATATTTCTCTTATTTATTTTAAACCATTGATTACTAAGATGGATGAATGAGATTAGATCTCATAGTTACCACAAAATAGGAGGATCTCCCTTGAAAGGCCCCCTATATATATATATATATATATATATATATATATATATATATATATATATATATATATATATGTATGTAAGACGTAGAAGAAATGCACGTGAAAGAATAGAAAGAATGCCCGATAATACTTCGACATTGAGTGGATATGCTTACACCCAAGAGTTATTAACCGGATCTAGTACGCAATGTCAAGAGTTGATGCGCCTCTTACGTGAAGAATATATATTTTTATGCAATCATTTTAGGCAAAAAAATTGGGTGAGAGATAGTAGACATGTTAGTGTCGAAGGGAAGATGGCGATGTTTTTGACGATGATCGGTCATAACGAACGTTATAGAGTGATTAAACGTATATTTCAACTATCTATAAGAACTGTTCATATTTGTTTCCATGAAGTTTTACTAGGAATGATGGAATTCGCAAAAGAAATGGTGGTGCCGACAACTTCTGATACAACTTCAAATATGTCGAGTAATCAAAGACGCTTGAGAGAAAAATTTCCAGTAAGATTTATTCTTGACATATTTAATATTCAAATATTTAATATTTTTCTGTAATTGAAGGGTGCAATAGGTGCACTGGATGGTACCCTTATACATGCAATTGTGTCGATCAGTCATCAAACTGCTTACAGGGGAAGAGGAGGCGGTCGATGTTATCAAAACGTTTTAGGAATCTATGATTTCAACATGATATCCACCTTTGTTTGGGCTAGATGGGAAGGTATAGCGCATGATTCGAGAATACTTAGGGAAGTTTCTTTTAACCCAAGATCTGGTTTTCCTTTTCCGCCACAAGGTATACAACTTTCTCAAATTGTATATTGTTTTTTTTGTATATTATATGTTTGATGTGAGTGGTTTTTCAGATAAATATTATCTTTGTGACGTTGCGTATGCCAATGCTCGGGGATTTTTGGCTCCATATCGTAACACAAGATATTGGTTAGCAGATTTTCGACGTTGACGTGCTTTGACTAAAAAAGAAAAGTTTAATCATGCACATGCCCAACTCAGGAATGTTATTGAACGTGCTTACGGTGTCTTGAAAGTGAGGTTCCCAATCCTAAAGCAGATGGCTCCTTTTCCATTCACAACACAAAGAAATGTGGTAATTGCTTGTTTTGCAATACATAATTTTATTCGAAAATATAATATTCAAGACCAATTGTTTATGGAGTGCAACGAGGACACCGCATTGTTGAACGAAGAAGAAGTCGAAGGAAGTGGAGAAGAAGAATTTGATATATCCCAATGGGGTGCCAATAGCACTCAATATATGGCTTCTTTGCGTGATGGAATTGCAAATAGTTTGGTTAATAATGTTTAAATTTTAAGCATTTGTGTTCGAACTTTGCTACTTTGTGTTTGAACTTGAGTACTTTGTGTTTGAACTTGGAATTTTAAGTACTTTATGAATTTATGTTTTGATTTTTGGATTATATCAATGAATTTATGAATATATGGCTTAAAAAATAAACAATAATTTATAAAACAACTTATAATTCATATTCAGGGGCAAATTGGTCATTTCTATTATTCAGATTGTTTATTCAGATAAAAAAGTAAACAACAACATCAATTTATTCAGACAGACACATTTATCCATACAGGACTTAATGGAAGATTTGGTAAACAACCCCTAAGATATATTTTGCCTAAAAAGGGATATGCAGAGACTACCCTTAATATAAAAAAATGAGATGAATTTTTTGTTGTTGGCAAAAAATGGCATGTACTAAATCAAACATGATAAAAGACAACTATAACTAATCCAATTTGCAGAATAAAAGAGTGGGCAACTACGAGTGTCAAAAGGATAAACCTTAGAATGAGATTCGACGATGGTATCGAGAATATGAATAGATTGTGTGTCATAGTACTCCTCTACAGTAAGCCTCCAACCAAGATCGTTATGAGAATGCGATACGATGAATACTTTCAATTTCTCTGAATTCCATTTGTTTCCTTTATAAGAAACTCTCCACCTATGTTTCCAAAGAAAAACCGATAATGAACATTTGTTTTCCAAAGAAAAACATATTTCTAACACATATTACAGTGAGAAGAAGACATTCAACTTAAATGTACATGTATACTTTGAACTTTGAGAAGAATCCAGACACAACATTAAAGTCGCGAAGATAAAATAAACATCATTAAAAAGATGAATAGCAGTTAATAACAAATATGATGCTTCAAAAATTGACTAATATGCATTGAAGGTTTCAACTTGCAAATATTGTCCTTTGGTTTTACTGGTTTCTTCAAGTTCATGTTTTAGGCCTTCACTGAGCTTACACTTCCCTGATACATTATCGACAACCACAGATCTCTTTCAGTTTAGATTTGGACTGTAAAATAACACACCCCAATGCTCGTGTGATCGAATTGCTCACAAGTAAAATCATGTGATCACACTCCTATACTGTAAGAAAACCTTAGTAGACGAAATCCCTGCAAAATATCAAATCATGAAACCATAATTTACAAAACAACCCGATTTAGTGGTTTCGCATTATCTGAAAAGCTCAAAATTGCATACAAATTGAAGAATAAACTGACTTGGTAAATGAAATAAGTAAAATTTACTTGGCAATTTTTCTCCAACGAAAACATAATGCTTGCTCTACAATTTTTAAAATTTCCTAATAGAAGCGTTGTTTAACTATTTTCATATACTCCATCAGGCTCAAGGGTCGTTTCCCAAACTATTACCCAGTAGGGGCTTACCGGTTAGGGCCAACACTCTCACTTGATTTAATTTTCTCCTCAAAGTTGCATGATACTATCTATCATCCACGCATGTCAACATTTATCCTTATGAGAAAGTCCATGATGTGAGCACACCATCCATGACTAATACGGTGATACCAAAAGCAATGACAACACTTAGCAGAAAGACCCGAGATGAAGAATTGGTTCTGGCAACAAAATTAGAGAATGCATAAACACATATAGTATCAACAAAGTATTTAGAAATAGTACAAGAGACGGCGGACAAAGTCAAGGGTATTTGAGAGCGTTTGAAGGCGGCACAAGATTGCCAAAAGAGTTACGCGGACAAAAAGCAGCGACCGATGGAATTCCAAGTGGGCGATCGAGTCATGTTGAAGGTATCGCCTTGGAAAGGGATTATAAGGTTCGGAAAGCGAGGCAAGCTTAGTCCTCGTTTCTTCGGGCCTTTTCCCATCATTGAACGGGTGGGACTCCAAGCCTACAAGCTTGATTTGCCACCGAGATGAGTGGAATTCACCCTACATTCCATATTTGCTACTTACGGAAGTGCTTAGCGGAAGAAGAAAATGTTATACCTTTATCAGAGATTCGTGTAGATAACGATCGATGCGTCAAAGAACTGGAAGCCATCCTAGAGAAGGAAACGAAAAGGCTTCGCCATATAGAGGTAGTAATGGTGAAAGTACAATGGAAACATCACCGGGGTGCGAACGTAACATGGGAGGCGGAAGAGGATATGAAGAGGCGGTATCCTCATCTTTTTGTGTCGTATGTGATTTCGGGGACGAAATCTATTCCTAGTGGGAGAGGATTGTAACACGCCGAAAATTCTCCGAATATTTTCTTCTTTAATTCCTTGTCGAATTCCCTAGTATCTCGATCTTTAACTTAAGGAACTTTTATTTGTCTATAAGCTCTTGTGTACATGGCATGCCAAGGTAGAAACAATAATATTCATATTATGAGTATACTTGTGTTACGTGTTTATTGTGTAGGAGTATGTGTTTAAACTTTTAGTTAATCGCTAGAATGTTTACAATAGTCATTTGTAAGGCAATTGCACCTTGGGCTAACATTTTTAGATCTTGAGAAAATACACCTAAGGACTTTAACGACTTAAGAGAACCAAGGATAGTCGAGGGTGGGTTTATGAACTGTTAGCATTGAGCATACAGCAGCACTGTGGGTGCGTGCGACTTTGCCCGACGACAATGCCTATGGCATAGTCGCTAGGGCAAAGTCGCCGAGAGGGGGTAAGGTTCTGTGGTTTCTTCTAAATTTTCCAGAAGGGTGAGGCACGGGTGAGACTATGCCCGATGACATTGCCCAAGGCATAGTCGCAGGGTCAATGTCGCCTGCGTGAGGGTGGAATCTGTTTATTAAGCCGATCAAACCCAATAAACTAAACACTTTGCCTATTGTTCCAATTTCAGATTTGCTCTCTAGAGGTAAGAGATTTTCTCACTCTTTCCTCTCCTTTCTCTCCTCATTACATGACTTAGATCTAAACCCTAACTTGTTGGTCGTTGGCCATTGAATGCAAAGTGAAAAGACTCCTCTAAGATTCAAGCTTTAAAGAATCAAGCCTCCCTCAACTACTCCATTTTCTAAGGTTTTATTTCACAAACCCTAGTTGGTGATTTATTTCTCCTTAAATGCTCTAGTACTTATTTGTTGCTTGTGATTAACCTACATTATTTCTATATGTTGTTCATTTGATTTTTATGACCAAACTTATAGGATTCTCAACTTTATAAACCCAAAGTGGGTGAGCATGTCTAGAAAACCTTACTAATCTCTTTTATGACAATTAAATGGTTATGGATCCTTGACTTCATGTTTGATTTTGAAGATGAAGATGATACTGTTGTTGATGATATTCTTGCTAGTGATAAAGATGAGGATGAAAGTGATTCTGATGATGATGATAGTGATCATGATGATCAACCGTGTATTCAAGTTTATGAAAGGAAGTCCAAGACACCGGAAGTGGTTGTCTCAACAGAAGTTCTCTCTGAAGATGAATCTGTTCCAGTTAATCCTTCAGTTGCACATCTTCAAGTAGATGAATTAGATACAGCTTTTGATCAAGCTTTAGCTCCGGTACAAAGTCAAACTCCACCATCTTCGCTTGCAGCAATTCACTCTTCTGATCAAATTCCAGCTGTAGCACTTTCTTCTGATCAAGCTCGGGCTTCTACTGACAAATTCTCTACGTTGAATGAAGTTATTCGTCAGTTATCTGAAAGAATGGATGCAGAAAAGGAAGCTCAAATTCTGAAATTGAAGACTTTCTTCAAAGGAAAGATGTCGGAGATTGATACTTCAGTGATTCCTCCAGAGATTCCATTCAGACGACCAACTGGAGTAGTTCTTCGTGAACCTTCTTCTGCTATGCCTACATCTACTTCTCCGGTTGTTTCTCTTCCGTTTCCTTCAATGGTTTCTTTATCTGCGGGAATTTCTACATCTGCTCCTTCAAAATCTTCTCTACATGATCTTCCTATTTCAGAGTTGACAGATTTGCTCTATGCTCGACTTCTCTCTATGTCGCCTCCTGAACATCAAGATCAAGATCTTATCTCTCTTTTACGAAACTTCCAACCTACGCCGCCTCCAGTTCCTTCGTCTGAATCTGACAAGATCACTGCTTTATCTGATGAGTTTCATGCATTCAGATCAGAAGTTCGATCAATTTTTGATGATCTCAAATCGTTTATGTCTCAAGCCTTCTCTAATTTATCTTCAAGGCTTGATTCTCATGACCAAAGCTGCAGAACTGAGGTCGGCCCGTCTCTTAAGCGCCGACATGACCAAGATGATCCTGATCATCAAGGCCATTAAGGGGAGATGGCAAAGAGACCAAGAGTTGAAGGATCTTCTGAAGCAAGAGAAGATATTCAAGAAGAAGCGGCTGGTGACAGAGGAAAGAGTGGAGAATCTGTTGAAGACTGCAACATTCAGGATTTAGTGAATGTGATGATTGAGAATGTTGATCTGTCTTCCATGCATAATGAACTGAATATTTCTGAAAGCAATATTAACAATAATATGCAAATTGTTGTTTACATGGATCCAGATGTTTCTGCAAGCGTTCATGAAGTTGAAGAATCTGAAGCTGCAAATGACATGAGGTCATTCTTTGCTAATTTCATCGAAATTAATTCTGATGATGATGAAGATGTCAGGTTGGAAAAGATATGTCAAGTCAATGAAGAAGACTGTGATAACATCATTATCTTATCAGATACAGAAGATGACACAGTGTTCATGGATGCGAAAGACGAAGAAGAAGCAGATTTGTTATATAGAGATCTTCCTACTCGTGATGAGATTCCTGAATCAGTTAATGTCACATCTACTACTGTTGCTAGTTCAGCTCCGACTACCACTATTCCTTCAAGATCATTTGAAGTTGGTCAGTCGTCAAGAGCAGAAGCTGATGTTCCACCTTCTGATCCTGTAATTCCACCATCCATTCTAGAAGAATGACCAACTTTATCTAGACGTCAAAGACAAAGGAATTTGCAACGCAGATATTTGGCATCAAGGCAAAGATCAGCCTTTCTAGAAGACACTCAAAGAAACATCTTTGTCTCTAGAAGAAGGGCGATTAATATCTATGCAATCCTTGGAGTAGAGAAAGAGTCAGATGCCTATCAATATGAGTACTTGATGTTTATCAAGTGTCAGCGCAAAAGGAATAGTACCGTTTCTTCCCAGCACTTGATTGTTCGAGTCATCAGTGTCACAATCAACAAGTTTGTGAACATCTGGTATCCCGATTTTGAAGTTGAAAGAAGAGACTGCAATCGATATAAATTTTCAGAGGCAGACTTCACTGATCTTTCCATAGATGATATTGAATTCTTATTTGATCACTTCAGGAATCTGTATCATAGAACACAGGATATTTCTCATGCTTTGTTCGTCATTAAAAGATTCATACGACGACAAATCAAATTCTTCCGAGTTTTTGATTTCCAGATGGCTGTAGAAAGTTTCCAACCAGTTGTTAATCTTCTCAGGCCCAACCGAAGCTTACCGAACTTAGAGTCTTATCCATTTTTCACCATTGTTGAAGATCCATATGGAGTGGTGTACAAGAATGGGTCTAATGAAAAATGCTTTCTCAGGTTTGAATAAATAGCTCACTTCTCCGATGGAACTTTAAAAGTGATCAAACTTCAGTTAGAGCAACGTCTGAAGGATGCTAAAAGAAGATTTGTGGAAACAAGAGAAAATGCATATCATGTTGATAATGACGAGATTCGTCTTCTCCAAAAGACTCTAGATTCAATTCAAGAGAGATTGAATCTTCGTTCAACTCTAAGTCGACTGAAAGTTTTAGTTGGTTTGAATCGTCTTCGTCAAATAGAAGAGCGTCAGTGATTCTCCAAAGTCGCCTGGTTGGTCTATGCTGTTTTTGAAGATTGTTTTTGAAGACCACGGCGCCAATGATTACTAAGGGGGAGATTGTTAAGTCTAATTTTGTAGTAATCATTGTATTTATTTTCTAGCTTTTACTGTGCTTTATGTTCATTTCTGTATTGTAAAGGCTTGGGGTATTTAAGTCCCCTTAGAGCCTTTGTTTTGTAACTTTGGCAATTACATTTCAATACATCTGTGAACTTTGTGCTTATTACTTTCTCTCTCTACTTTCTCTCTCTAAAGAATCAGTGATCTTGGACTCTCAACAGATACTAGCGAAACCTATACTTCAATAAAATCAACAATCTCTGCGAGATTTAGTGATCTTGCGAGTTCATCATAGAACTTGTGAGTTCTTCACAGAGCACGCCCCTGCACTTGATTTTCAATCCAGAAACTCATCAAAAGGTTAAAACTCAGTGTAAAAATCATACCATATATCCACAAACATACTACGAATGAACCCCAATCAAAATCAATGACTAAAAACAACTTTTGATCACAAAATTTGAATGGAACAGTACTCAACAGTCTAAAGACCAAAACCTTCAAAAATCATCAAATACCAATCAATATGTGTTTTTAAATGCAATAGGGCAATCTAATAATGTTCAATAACAGTAAACGCACCTATTCCAATGATTTTCAGCCTAAAAAACACACGAACCTATGAAATCGATTTTCACACAGTTGGTTTTTGAAAAACACTGTTTTTAATCCAAAAGCTTGATTCTTTGGCTCTGATACCACTTGTTGAACCCAGATTATAGTTGATAAACAATTACACAACACAATAATAACAAGAGATGAATATAAATCAAAACAATATACCACGGATCTCTTGATTAATCAGATGAATACGTGTGCGTGTTCTTGGTGTACAAATACCTCTTGTGCATGTAGATACAGAGTATACGGCCTCCTATTCACCAATACTGTTCACCACCGAAATCTAGAAGTAAAAAGCCTTAAATATGTAGGTCAACATGACCTAAGCATTATTAGATACCTGCTAAAATACCCCCTAAGGTATTAAACACTATTACAAAATAAACCCCTTTTGATAATTTAATCTTGAATACAATTTACTGATCCAACATATGTATGTAAACTCAAGAAGTCCCTTTATGGACTTAAACAATCGCCTCGTCAGTGAAATAAGAAGTTCGATTTGTTTATGCTCAATCTGGGATTTGAGTGTAGTGAAAAAGACGCTTGTGTCTATCATAGACAAAGCGGTGGCGTTTTCACTTACTTATTTCTTTATGTAGATGACATACTTATAGCTTGCAGGGACCGGTCAGAGATCGAATTTTTGAAAGATAAGTTGAAGTCATAATTTGAAATGAAGGATCTTGGCGCGACGCAGAAGATTTTGGGCATGGAAATCGTACAGGACAGAAAGTCCCGAACACTTAGATTGACACAACGGGCGTATATCCAAAAGATATTGAAGCGGTTCAATCTTGATGGTGCCAAGACGTCTAGCACTCCGCTACCGAAGCACATCAAGATTACAAGTAAAGATTGTCCGAAGGATGACAAGGGAAAGGCCGAAATGTCAAAAGTTCCATATGCTAGTGCGGTCGGGAGTCTTATGTACGCCATGGTGTGTACTCGTCCCGATCTTGCACATTGTGTCAGAGTGGTGAGTCGGTTTCTCGCGAATCCAGGTCGATCACATTGGGCAGCCGTTAAAACGGCATTCCGATATTTGAAGGGAACCGAGACACATGGTCTTATATTTGGTTTGCACAATGACTGTGAAATTGTTGGATTTTGTGATTCTGACTATGCAGGTGATCGAGTAGGCTGGAGATCCACATCCGGTTATGTATTTACCTTAGGTGGAATAGCCGTGAGTTGGAGATCACGTTTACAGTCCATTGTTGCATTGTCAACCACAGAAGCTGAATTTGTTGCGGCGGTTGAGTCTGCAAAGGAAGCGGTCCATTTGAAAGAATTAATGAATGGCTTAGGCTTCGAGCAACCTTCCGTGCGTATTTTCTGTGATAATCAGAGTGTCATCCATTTGGCAACTAATTTGGCTTTCAGCTCCTGGACAAAGCACATAAATGTGCGTGATGCATATCTCGTGAGATTACATGAAGCGAAGATTGTCTATTTGAAGAAAGTTCTGACAGATGACAATGCCGCTGATATGTTCACTAAGTCGCTACCGCCAGCTAAGTTTGAGCATTGCTTAAACTTGATCCAACTCCGTTTGTGTTAGTGCCGTTGGGCACTTTGCTCGAGAGAGAGAACATATTACCACATGTGACAAAATGACATCTTTGAAGGAATTACTTTGTTAAGTGCTTAGAGCTTTGCTTATGCTCTACCTTGTTTAGTATATTGTGCATTTGAGGTTATTTGTTTTCTTGTAACTTTGACAGGTGATGGTCATGCCGAAGCTCGTCACGGTTAGAATGCATTTTGCTACCTCGTGCTAATTTACTTTGCTATCTACTTGCTATGATCAACCGTCGGAAGAACTCTTATTGGTTGGATTGGGATTCATTTCGCTATCGAGGATCACATGCATCATGGTGGAGTGTTATAATATTTAATTATATATTATATATTGGATGCTACATGTGACTTGGACCAACTTGGTCATAACTCATACTTGGACCAACTTGGTCATAACACATCACTTGGCCCCTACCCCTCTTCCATCCTATAAATACCCCTTCCCCTCCAACCATTTTCTTCATCCCTTTCTTGAGCTTTCTCTAGATAAACACCAAATACTCTCCCTAATAAATTCTTGAGGTTGAGAGTGTTCTTGATATTCGGTGGTATTCGTGAAAGTTTCGTTAGGTGATCGTGGATCTCAAGATCCTTGTACAAGCACTTTGTAATCTCTTTGGTTGGTAATAATATTCTTGCTCTCTCTCTTTGGTGGATGTACACTATCACACCGATAGTGGAACCACGTTAAATCACGATGTTATTTGTTTTGAACTTGCTATAATCATAGATAATAACGTTTTTGTTACTATCTATATTTCGTGGGTTTATTTTTCCTACGTTAAAAAAAATTATTGTGCAACATCTAGATTATTGTTATCCGTATTCGTTGTTGGGTTAATTGTGCACTTGGATTTCTACCCTTTTGAGACCTTAGAAATCACTCACTAGCTTTTGCATTTGTGAGGCACAATTTTTACCTAACAGTTTGGACTGATCATCCATCTGGTATAACGTATCTTAATTATACGGATGTCTATATTGTCTTGAACATTACTTATATGAGTTACATTTTTTTTGGATCTATACTTAAATCGCTTTCAACTCTAGCTATATCGTAAGGTTTCTTTTCAGTTATATACTTCTTAGTTGGTATTTCCTTGTGTTATTATTCGTTCACTGGACAATTTTGCTCAGCCAAGGCTTGTTTTGTTTTACCTCGGCAGGGTCAGGATGAACGGACGAGATGACTTAGGATGCTTAAGGACTAGTTGCTTATTTTAAGGGTTTTGTTATGTAAATATGTTAATCGTATAATTACTAATGGATGTAATGTAATCTTTTTGGAGTTCTGTTAGAGCTATGTACTGTGAATTGTAGACTTTTGTTTCACTTACAGTTGTGACATGCCCCATTTTTATGTCTGGTAGGTAGGGGGTGTTACAATTTTTATTATTTTTTTCTAAATATATTTTTAATAAAAAATCACGATTTTGACCAAATATCACATGTGATATCACTATATGAATATTTATACATATCACATATCATATTATCACATGTGATAGTTGTATATATTTTAGTTAATCATATGTAATTATGTATATTTATATTTATAGATCTTTTTGTGATGTAAATATTATCACATGTGATTATATGTTACCTATATTCAAACATATATTATCATATGTGATATGTACAAAACTTCACCTACTGGGATCATATGTGATACATAATAATAGATCATATGTTAAACGAAGTTAATCACATGTGATTCAAAACGTAATTCCAAAAAATAGAGAAAAAAATGGTGAAATAGATAATGAATTAATTGTGGATATCACATGTGATATTTGATGAAAATTTTGAATTTTTTTATTAAAAGTGTATCTAGAAAAAAATTATATAAATTTGATAAAAAAAATTATGAATTTACTAAAATTAAACCTTTACATTTGAACCTGCTCTCTCTCTCTCTCTCTCTCTCTCTCTCTCTCTCTCTCTCTCTCTCTCTCTCTCTCTCTCTATATATATATATATATATATATATATATATATATATATAGGGTCAGGTTCAAGAGAAACCTTAAAAAAACAGAAAACTGAACAACACCTTGGTAGCCCTTCATCTGGACGATATACACTTGTTCATACAAGTAATTTGTAACATGCACATGCACAAGTGCATTATGCACTTGTGTATAAAAACCAAAAAAACAACATAATTTATCTGTATGCACAAGTGCATACGTCTATATTAAGGCTACCAGAGTGTTTTTCACTTCTCCCTTTTTTGAGGTTTTCTCCTGAACCTCTCTCTCTCTCTCTCTCTCTCTATATATATATATATATATAGAGAGAGAGAGAGAGAGATAGAGAGAGAGGGAGGGAGGTTCAAGGGAAAACTTCAATAAAATGGAAAAACCGAGGAACACCCTGGTAGACTTTGATCTGGACGATATACACTTGTGCATACAAGTAAATTAAGTTATTGTTTTGGTTTTTATTCATTTATACATGATGCATTTGTGCATATGCACATGTGCATGTTACAAATTACTTGTATGCACAAGTGCATATCGTCCAGATTAAGGGTTACCAAATTGTTCCCCAATTTTTCATTTTTTTGAGGTTTTCCCCTGAACTAGGTCAAGGATAATTTGCAACTCACGTAAATCTTACAACCCATCTAACCCACATCTTAACCGTTGGATTAGTGATAAACGGTTATTTTATTTTTATTTTTATGTTTTTTTAATTGAAAATATTGGGTCCACATTTATTGTAACCATCGATCATGAATCCAACGGTTAAGATGCGGGTTGCATGGGTTGTAAGATTTACGTGAGTTGCAAATTAAATTACCCATATATATATATATATATATATATATATATATATATATATATATAGGGTGGTGATCTTTTGCAAACCAACTTCATTTGTACAAACCATACAAACTTGTATCAACCAATGAAATATTTATATTTGTTTTCATTTTTTTAAAATAAAAAGGGCATTCATATAAATTGACTTTTAATTTATTAATTATAGTAATTTGTAATATTTGATAGGAGATTTTAATCATTAATGATTTGATAACCATTGATCACATTTAAAAAAAAGATTCTTAACAATTTTATTTTTAAAAATGAAATTAAAAATCAATTCCATTTGAGATTCTCAACTATTTTACATGGTTTTTAAAAAATAAGATTCTTACCAATTTTATTTTAAAAATGAAATTAAAAAAATAATATTTTTTAGATTCTTAACAATTTTATTCGGTTTTAACAAAATAAGATTCTTAAGAATTTTATTTTTAAAAATGAAGTTAAAAAATAATATTATTAACAGTAGTGAAACTGTTTTTGTTTCATTACACATTTGTGTTTGATTACACAAATGTGTTTCATTACACAATTATGTTTCATCAAACAACCATGTTTCATTACACAATTATATTTCATCAAAGAACCGTGTTTCACCAAAAAAATGTGATCAATTACAACAAATATGTTTCATCATCATTGTATCGTGAGTTTCATTCCACCTCTTTCATCATATAGTTAAGGAAATAATATTAAAGAATTTGAATCACCAGATTTCCTTATTTGAAAACTTTCCCTACCTTTTTTCTAATTTTTAAAATAAAATTAATTTCATTGTTAACATAATTAGATCAAATTAATCTTAACAATTGATTAATAAAATCCATTGTTCATATGGATTTGTTCGGTTTTTACAAATATGGTGGTTTGCACTATACCCCATCCCTATATATATATATATATATATATATATATATAGAGAGAGAGAGAGAGAGAGAGAGAGAGATAGATAGATAGAGGAAGGATCATACGAGAAGTTAAACATTTTGCGAGAAGGCGAGAAGTGTGATATCATATATGATTATACGGCCTGTGGGTGTGCTTAATCATATATGATTAAACGTCTATGTATTACCAATAAAACATGTGTTTAATCATATATGATTAAGCTTGTGTATGATATATGATTAAACACTTCTTGCCTTCTCGCAAATTGTTTAGCTTCTCATTTGAACTTGCCCCTATATATATATATATACACACACACACATATGGAAATGATAAGATTCATTCATACATGACTTTAGATTAGAAAAAACAAAATAAAAATAAGATATTTAGCTACTAGAAGTATACTCGTGTAATGTAGCGCGATAAATCTTGATTTTGAACAATTGGATCAAATTCAGCCAACATTTCAATCAAGCCTAAAAAGTTACCATTGCTATTCTCATACAATCTTGAATTAGTGCCATGAAATGCAAGGTTACGTTTTGCAAGAAATTTCACGTTAGAAACAATTTTTACCAAGACTTTTATCCAATGACTTTTTTCTTTCTCAATTTGGTTTTGAGCAACTTTGTCAATGGTTTGACTCTTTTGAAGTCTTAGGCGAAAATCATACCAAGTTTTCATATTCATTCCGTTATCTATACTTGTTTCATGTTCCTTAAGTTTAGTGCTAAGTTGTAACCAATCGCCAAATCCGTCATTTGTTAGTTGACCTCTTACATGCCTTTTCTTAAAAAATTTACAGCAAAAACAAAATACCTTATCGAGCTCTACCGAATAGACAAGTCAGTCTCTATGACACTTCTCTCCATTTGATAAAATTCTAGTATACCATGTGGCAGAAAATCGTTTAAAATTTTTTTCTTTAGGACCTTTTTGAACACACAAGTCTCTTTTAGGACCCTTTACAACTAGCACGTCAATCATTTTAGAATATTCCAAAAAATCCCAATTCTTGGATCAAATATATCAATATTGTTAAAAGCATCATTAACATTAGTATCATCAAGAACATCATTTGAAGCATTAACATTAGCATTAGTCACATCATGAGCATTAGTATCATCAAGAGTAAGGGTGTAAACGAGTCGAGCTTTTAACGAGTTACTCGAGCTCGAGCTCGTTTATCTCGAGCTTGAGCTTAATTATTCTCGAGCTCGAGTCGATCTCGAACACAAAATAGAACTCATTTAACTTATCGAGCCGAGCTTTATAACACCAATGTTCGACTCGGCTCGTTCGAAAACTCGATTCAACTTTTCGAGTCGAGTCGAGTTGAGTCGAGCCATTCAAGCATGCCCTTTTTCGAGCCAAACATGCTCATGTTTATTAATCATACAATAAAAATATAAAAATTATCGAACGTAAGCCGATAAACGAGTTAATCGATCGCGAGTTCGAACCCATAAACGAGCATCGAGCTCGATAACTCAAAAAATATTCGAGCTCGAGCTCGAGCCCTACATTGAAAAGTTAATCAAGCTCGAGTCGAGCTCGATCCTAGTATTAATTTTTTGATCCCGGCTCGATTAACCTACTACTCGACTCGACTCGTTTACACCCCTAATCAAGAGCATCATTAGAAGCATTAGCCTTAGCATTAGGAGCATCATGAACATTAGTATCATCAAGAACATCATTAGAAGCATTAACATTAACATTAACATTAACATTAACATTAACATTAATATATCCAAATATTAGTAGCAAAATCCTCATTTGAGTCATTTTGATTGCCAATTAAATTCTCCAAATTAGAATTTTCATCACAAGCATCAACATGTTGATTATCAAGACAAGATTGTGATTCTTTAGTGAAAAACTTATCAAGAGATCATTTTTGAGACTTTATCATCTCTTCAATCCTTTTTTTTTACGTTTTTCACATCCAGAATCATATTTCCTAACCCTAGAAGACATAATGACTAATGAGACTGAAATAAATAAAACTAAAAAGCTATAAATGAACAAAACAACTTGGTTTGAGGACTGAGAAATTGATATTGATTATTGGTTCTCCCAACTCCCCAGTGCCAATGCCAAAGGCACAAATGTAACACCCTCAATCTGGAAATAGCAACTAATTTAAAGTTTTCTAATTACATCAATGACCGAATCATCTACAACAACAAATTCAGATTTAACTTCAAAAAAACACATTTCAATCCTTATACGCGATCTATAAAGGTACGTATGTTACTAAAACTCAATAACAGTCATTATCTCCAACTGCGGAAGACTTCACCAAACTACTCACCCTCGTGTAAATCTAGTTCTCATCTCTTCATGGCACCGCTGGAACCAAACCCCAACTGGACCTAATGCACATGCCGACAAATAAAAGGTTAGGCTTAACGCCTAGTGAGCTCAAGAGTTTTCATCATAAACGTATAAAGCAATAAACTTAAAGAATGTTATTTAAATCGTGATTTCCAAGATGATGACACGTTCCATATGAAACGACCAAGACGAAATACATTAAATCTGAAAACAATCTCTTTTTCATCATTCACTCTTTTCGTGATTAAAATCATAAGACAAACGTTTCTTCAAATAAAAATCCAAAACCCAAAACTCGCGTAATACATAACTGACACTTTAAATAAACAAATACTGAAAACGTAGATAAACTCTATTATCCTAAACATCCAAAACATGGATAAAGTTCAGTATGCATAACCCAAAACGTGGAGAACCATCCATACTCAAAACGTCACCGAAAACATGGATTATAAAACTCCATAACCAAAACCAACACCTTGCGGTGACGGGAAAGACCCGATTACATAGTGTGTGACGGAACACAAAATTAGGTCACATTATTATGTAAGAAATCAAAACATGTGGGTTATACATATAAAACCCACCGAGCTCAACTCCTCTGAGTCTATCTCTCGAAAACATCAAGTCAACCCCTCTAGGTCTATTCTTGAGAGTTCCAAAACGGGGAACTCTAGCACAAGGAAATTACACCTTACTGCCCATGGGACGTTGTCCGACCGTATAGGTCCACACCTTACTTACCATGGTGACCTGATGCCTATTCCGTGCCAAAGTGGTGAACTTGTCCAAAACGGGACAAAAGAACACTGTGCTTATGGATCCATTGCACTAACTAAAACATTACATGACTCCAAACGAATGAACTAACGCATTCAAGACATGTAATTCTCAAATAAGATGCAGTAAATGCAAATCATAACCAAACGCTCTACGTTGAGCTATTAAAACCGGACAAGTGTCCCCAAGACCCAACAAAATCCAAACCGAGCCATAAGCTCAACAAATCCAAAGACCCAACATTGAAAATCATGAAATGAAATCAAACGTAAACGACCCGCAATAATGCAACCCATGCTTCAAAACACACAAATAACTCCAACATAATTTAGATTGGGACAAAACATTTTTCAAGTGGGTTTATATCTTTTATCCTTTCAAATCATCCCATAACACCCAATAAAATGCATTTACACTAAAAATATATTCCATGAAATAAATCATTAAGATACCCAAAATATATGATTTTTTTATTAAATGTACGAAATCCCAAATGTGGGTGTTTTATAAGTTTATAAAGTTTAACACTTCCAAATAACCAAAACTTATCAAGTGATCAGCAGTTAACAATTCCATGTAAAACATATAAACACTTTAAAATAGACATTTTGGTATGTACACCATTTTCACAAATCAACTTGAACCCACCTTGCTAGGTTATGTTAAACCTAGGTTCCAAATCCAACCATTAGCCTTCAATAGTGTAGATCCACCATTTCCAAGCTATGTTGCCTGGAAATCTGGACCCGACCCGACCTGAAGGCCGACCCAGCGTCTGGGATGCTCCTCATGCGCCCAAAGCTTCCCCCTAGACTCGAACCCGGATAGACTGGGATACCATATCCACAGTCCCCCGGGGTGTTACCGAGTTTCAGGTTACCACTCAGGCAAGACATGATTTGTAGCGAACAAATATTGATGACAATATTAATTAAAAAATGTTACTTTAAAAGTGGTATGTAAATTATATATAACATTCTTTTTATTTTAATATTTTAGTTATTTATTCTAATTTATCTTTTAAAAAAATCTAAAACGTATTTATTAATAGAATTTGCAATAACTTATTTTTAAAGGGTTCTTATTATTATTTTTTATGTTTATATATAAACTTTTTTAACTATTTATTTGGTAAGTGTACGGAAATAATTTTATAAAGTATGCACATTTGACAAATCTCTTATTTTGATGATTGACAAACATCAAAGTCTTTTTATGTATTAACAATTTATTTGGTATATTAGAATTATTCTTGATTAAATTTTATATCGTGATCAACTATCACAAAGGATGGTATACAAAATACATTGATCAAATTATCGTGAAATAGTACACTCAGTCCATCCATGTGGGCTGGATATTCAAAGAATCAATTGTTATTTTGAGCTTCAATTTCGAAATGTTAAATGCCAAAAGTAATAAATTTTTAGATTGATAGGAATTTTATAAAAATGAAGTCATATAAAATACAAATGTTTTATAAAAATTAATTAAACGATGCTAGTTTTAATTAATTAATTAATTAATACATCTATAATTGTGTGTTGGTGAAAATTAATATACATATACTTCATCAAGCTGAGATTCAATGGGCTAATTTATTGTGGTTGTGTTTAGCAAACATAAACTAACTTATTTTTTGAACTTATTTTAAAAGCTTCATTTATATGGGTAAAACGTAGTTTATTGAAACGCTACTTAAAGTAGCGCCTTTGTAACGCCCCAATAACCAAATTTATCTCAATAATAAGAAATCAACCAACATACAATCCATTAAGGATCCATTAATACAAATTTTCCCAATATCTCTACGTATCCACAAGGACCACAATGGAAAAAAATAAATCTAGCTGAAGCTAAGATTCTTACAATAGACTAACAACCGACCGAGCTTCCAACATAAGCATAAATTGAACATTCCTACTAGTAAACCGATAACTGAAACAGCATTCTTCCCAAGGTTTACAACTTATGCTTTCTCATGCTAGCATTCCCAACCTGATACTCGTTTAAAAATATTTTAGTTTGAAAATGATGGTTAGACCGAAAGGTGATCAGGCATTAAATTTTACTTTATTTTCTCATCAATTGTCCCTCATTAATACGTTAGAATGGTAAAACCGAACTACATTAATGTGTTTGTATATTTTGATAGGTTCGGAACAAGTTAGAGCGAAAAAGAACAAAAACGATGATTTTTGACAGATTTGTGCGACTGTGGCATTTCGAGCATATCTCACTCGTCTGAGCTCCGATTTAAGTGATTCAAGATAATGTGGAAAGCCAACAGATGGGGCTACAACTTTGTAGTTTTGAGTTTCTGCAAATTCGGAATGCATCTGGGCAGAACTGGCATAGAAGTCGGAATCAGGGTGTTGTTTGACAGCAGGAAAAATGGGAGTACAAGTCATAATAGTAGCAACTTGTTCATGGTACAAGTTGGAACAACAATAGAAGAGTAATGGACCTGCACTATCTTGAATTAAGAAAAAATAGTGTGGGCCATGAGATGTTGAACATAATCTTAAAACAAAAGGTTCTTGTATTGTATTATTCTCTAACAAAAGCCATGAAACAAATTGAGTTCTATTGGGCTTAGGCTTTGAGCCATTTTAGAAGTCTAATGTGTAACACCCGTAATTTTCGGTAAGTAAAGGTCACCCGGACGTTTTTGCAACTTGTAGATGGTGGGATTTATGTTGTGAAAAAATTACTTTAAGTCCCTAAGAGTTTCGGGAGTGTCGACATAGAAAAAGTCGAGTTTCGGGGATTGGTACGGGTCTGACTACAATGACCGACGACTATGACATTGTCATAGTCGCACTGGCAAAGTAGCAACCAAGTATGAGCCTTCTGGACCACTTGAGCGACTATGACATGCGACAATGACATGTCAAAGTCGCATGGCATTGTAGCACAGTGGTACCAGACTTAGGAATATATAAGAGTATTTGGTGGTGGGATGGAAGCAAAGATCAAGAGCTCATCATCATCACCTTCATCTTCAAAAAATTTGGGGTTTTCTAGGTTTTCACCAAAACCTAAGTGGTAAGTTCATCCCTTCCATTTTCACACTTCTTTATGAGTTATAAATGCTCTATTAATGACAACCTAGTGTTTATTTTCTCCAATTTCGGTTTGGAAGATTTTTTGAGAAAAGTTAGGTCAAATTAGAGTTTTTTGGCCAAAATGGAGACTTTGATATAAGATGTTTGGGGAATGATTCTAAACACTTGGATATGTGTATTTATGGTTGGAAACTTGTGGATCTAGGTTTTTGGAAGTTTTGGCTTGAGGATCCAAGTTTCTTCAAAGGATCTCAAGTTGGGGAAAATCTAGATTTAGCCTAAATCTAGCAAGGTAAGTTCAAGTTGATTTGTGAAAACTATGTGCATGCCAAAAATGTCATTTTGAAGTATCTTTGGATTTTACTTGATAAATATCAAATGTGGGTTTATATAGCAAGTTCGTCTATTTTGGGTATGTGATTCTATAAGTCTTGTGAAAACCCCTATGTGAGATTTTGGGGTTATTTTATAAATAAATCATGTTGAAAGGTTTCCTTGACGATTTTATATATATATGGAGGTCATTTGATGTAAATACCCTTTTTCGTGTAATTGATCTTATAAACCGTTTGGAAAATACATATTACTATGTTATGAGACATTTTGGAGGTATAAGGATATAAGTTCATTTAGGAAAATGGTTTGTCTCAACCAATGATAACGTTTGAGTTAATCATACTTTTGATCGTTGCGTTTGCACAACCGTTGGTTAAATGTGTTTTATTGTTTACACTGGCTTTTATTGTATGATAAAGTAAATTGGGGAGCTTCGGCTCGGTTTTGACTAAAATGAGTTTTGGAGACATTCGTCCGGTTTTAATAGCCCGTTGTGGAGTTTTGAGTATGATGGCGGTTATTGCGCATCATTTGAGAATTACATGTTTTGAGTGTGTTGGTCATTCAATTGGAGTCATGTATTGTTATAGACTTTAATGTAATGGATCCATAGGCATATGAGTCGGTCTTTAATATTTTTAAAAAGGGGCTATTATTTCATGTTGGGACCAGGATTAGTTATAGGGTCATCAAGGGCCTCATTGTGTTATTGACCCCGTGATGTAATTTCTAAGTCTCTTTTTATGTGATAGTCATTTCCCATTTGTAGCTAGTTGAGACATTGGACCCTAAGATGGCAACTTGGTACGGTTATGTGGGACTGGATACTAGCTCTGGGTCATAAATGTAATCTTAGTGAATGAGTATGACTAGGAATCATTGGGTGCCCTCCCCCACATCTTAGTACGAGTCGGCGTGTTCGTGGCCTTGATCCTAGTATGGTGAGCTCAATAACTTGAAGAGTGGCCTACTTTTGTGTTCCGCCACTAACCATGGAAAACGGGTCTCCCCCGTCATCGAAAGGTGTTGTTTTGGGTATTTAGTTTTATCAATGTTTTCGGTGACGTTCTGAGTTTGGGGTATTCCCTATATGTTATATTTTGGAAGCTAGAGTTTGCTCATATTTAGGTCGTTTTGTTTATAAAGTTTTATTCAAATTTCAATATTTGAGCATTTACCAGTATTCACGTTTTGAGTAAGTTTTGGGTTGCATTACTTCATGAAAGAATGTTTTGGTGTGAGGCGTTCATCATGTGTATTATTGGAAAACAGGTCGTTCTCATATTTAAAATAATTCATTTTGAAGGATCATGATTTAAGTTGCATTATTTCCGTTTAACGATTTTTATAATCATGAAGAAAACTTTTGAACTCACTAGGCGTTAGTCTAACCTTTTTATTTGTCGGCATGTGCATCAGGTTCCGTTTCGGGATTAGTTATAGCGATATTGTGAAGAGATGAGTGCTAGTTGGGTGCTCGAAGAAGTGAATAGCTTGGTGAAGTATTCCGCATTTACTTTGGATATAGCGATTGTCATTGGGTTTTAGTAACACCCGACTTTAATTAGTCTTTATGTAAGACTTTATTCATTTTGTTGACGGTTAAATCTAGAATCGTATTTCTAGTGTGAACTTGTCGTAAGAGATTTTATTCTTCTTTGAGGTATTATTGAAAGTTTTAAATTAGACGCTCTTTCCAAATTTGGGGGTGTTACAAGTTGGTATCAGAGCTTAAGTTTGAGAGATTTAGGTATTGATTTAGGATGCCTAAACTCAAACTAGTGTTTTTCTAAGTAAATGAAAGTGAGAATGAACGATTAAACACTTGAAATAGGAAATTTTAAGGATTGATTGAGACACTAGGATCGGGAATCACGACGAGGGTAACAAGGATAATCTTGTACGATATGTTCATAATTGCACCTGACTAGTGTCGTGGTGAACTTACATCTTACATGTGGGTGCTTGACTCGCCTCTAGGTGATGACCGATGGGGTAGTGGATGAGTTTCTGTGGAGTATTAACTTGAAGAAGTTGATGTTTATAGTGTTATCACCAGGAGTGACGGTTAAGAATGATAAATACATTAAGTTGACTATTTTTGGTTGGGGCAATTGGTTAGAGTAGAACCATAGGCCTATTGAATCGACTTTATTTCAAGAAGAAATCGTGAGTTAGCCAATTTAGTCACCTATTGTTACCTTAAGATGTTGAGCATCCGGATGACGGTAGTGAGATCGTTGGACTTGGTGAGCTCGGACCAAAGATTTTGGGTCTCGACCAAAATTCATGCACGAAACTTACTTTTAAAATAATATGCATAAAGTATTTCATACTTTTCCAAATTATCATGTGGGTCGTATTTTGGATCTATGGGAAGACGTTTAACACGCATGAGATTTTAAACCATGAGTTTAAACATGCATAAAATTGTTTTATTGCACATGGTTGCAAACTTTGTTGAGATTTTCTTTATGTCTGTTCTTGTCGAACGTTATATTCAGATATTGTAGTATTTACACTTTACCTTGTTTAGGGTCTCGGGTAAGTAACTGTGAATTATGACTTTGACATTGGATCTCCTCCACATATGTTAAGGTTTTAAAGGAAAAAGTTATTTCCATGTTTTGGTGTTTGAGTTTTATTGGAAATTTTATTCCGTGTGAGTTTTATTAGGTTTTATGGAGTATTATTTTACGATATCTTGCAATGCATGATCGAACATTGAAATGCGTAGGCTATATTTATTGTGTGTGTTAGTTTGTGGTTTATTGATAAACTTATTTCATGAGAGTTTTGTTGGTGGATGTTATACTATATGTTATTTTTGAAAGTTTCAATATTGTGTGATTTCTCTTAGGGGTCGTTTGGTTCATGGAATTTAAAGGAATTGGAATGGCCAATTCCATTGACCAAATTCCAAACCCATGTTCGGTTCATGGAATGAAAGCGATGGAATCCTTCCAATTCCATTGAATTTCACAATTCATGGAATTCATCATTCCTTGGCTTAGGTGAAGGATTTGAATTCCTATCAACCAAATGCGTGGTCAGATTTCATTCCAATTCTTTCAAAGTCAAATTCCTTCAATGGATTCCAATTCCATCAAATTTCATTCTGCGAACCAAACGCCCCTTAGTTTTATATGAATACATTTCGTTGCACCTTACTTAATATTTGACCCATCTTGGGCCGTTCAACGTATTCAATCTAAGGTGCATTTTTGTAACTAAAATGTTGATTAAAATGCAAGGGTATGCATTTAATGGAGGGTAAATTTCGGATTAGAAAAAAATATGATTTACATGTGCCTGACTTGAATATTTTCCAAATTTTTATTTTTCTTTAATTTATCGGTAATCTTTTTTAAAAATTAATGAAAAATATAAAATATTTTTCAAAAAGTGTTATATAAAAAAAACTAATCAGGTGGTTTATTTCTTGAATTCTATTAGTCGCACGACTTCACCAAATGCTTACAGAGTAAACGTTTACCAGATAAACTCATTGATCTTTGTTATACATTTTATTAAATAAGATTTTTGGTCCTTGTTACTGCCAACCTCTAAGATAATTGACACCCGGTACTCCCTAAGACAAATCTTACATTATCTACGGCTTAGTGTTCGTAGATGTTGAGTTATTGCTTTTTTTTTCCTTTCTATATTGTCTATATATGTGTACTATGAATAAAAATCGTGCATATAGTTTTTTTTTTTTTTGAAATTATGTGCATCTGTAATTACATATTTTTGTTATTGCCCTTTTTTTGAAAAAAATTAAATTGACTTTTGTTTGATTCTGTCTTAATGTTATGTGTTCATATTGCTTTTTTTTATTCTCATTCAGATTTGAGTTTGAGAAATAACATCTATATTATCTAGAAAAAGAAGATCTAAATGCATATCATCTCTCGCTTGTCATATCATTGATGAAGACAAGCGAGAGACAAGACAATGATGAACATCATCGTGTATGGCTAAGGATCGCTTGTCATCATCAACATTAGTGTTACACCATCAAGATAAACGACCATATATAATGTTTTTTGAGGTCCTTAGCCATAGAAAGGAGAAACGATGAACATCGTATTCTTTTCGGAAAGAAGGACCATGGACGATTGCCATTAATGGGGTAGTTGGTGGTTGCTTGTCTTTGTTTTGGTGTTTTTAATCATTGATCTTGTTCTATCATTTAAATTAATATTTTAGAAATTGACATATTTTGTCCTTTGGTTTCGGGGATTGGTAAAGTCTAGTCCCTTTAGAATAACCAAGGTACATAGATTTCTAATTCCGTCAAGATTTAACTTCTTTAATGTGAGTCTCGTCCGAATGGCTCATCCTCAAACATAAGCTTTCAAAAGACAAACCAACATATGTCATTCTATAGAGCCATAAGCTCCCACAAATAGATTGAGGAGGGCATGAATTTCCATTCCAAAGGCAACCTAAACCGCCAACAGAGCGAAGAACTTATCCATGGTCTTTTATGACAGATGGAAGAATCAAATGTTTTTACCTCCTCACAACCAATTTACCCTCGAATCAATCCTCGAATTCAAGTATTGATGTATTATTGGAATTAGTGCACTGATCTTTTGAGATCGTT
Organism: Arctium lappa; assembly: GCA_023525745.1. Taxonomy (NCBI): domain Eukaryota; kingdom Viridiplantae; phylum Streptophyta; class Magnoliopsida; order Asterales; family Asteraceae; genus Arctium; species Arctium lappa. The sequence goes on along the minus strand of CM042052.1, from coordinate 83,786,107 downwards.
CTATATTTGGCATGTGTTGTTTTTTATCTATGGGAAAAGGGAAATCTTTTCCTTTCGGGATTACATTGGGATTTTGTTTGTGTATCAACCTTTTGAGACTGTTCTTTACTTGACACACGTTGTTTTTTATCATTTGAGAACACTTCACACCCAACTGTCACTGACATAAGTAATAAAGTTGGAATTATTAAGCAGGGTCGTTCCAATCTTTTTGGAGGCCCTGTTACACTTGTGCGGCCTGTGTCAAAATAAGTGTCCACAAATGAACGTATATAAGGGAGTCAAACTAATGAAAAGGAGAACCAGTGAGATCGAAAACAATCGAAAGAATGTATGTGATCGAATAGAGTCGAGTTAATATAAGGAGAACCAAAGGAGAGCGAGAACAACGCGAAGAAGAAGACAAAAAAGAATTACCGAACCTGGAACGTCAACTCGTTTGTGTATTGGTGAAAGATTTTGCTTCATTGAAGTTTGCATTTGGGGAGTCCAATCAATAATCGTTTGTGTCTCTATGAATCGTTGAAACAGAAAAACAAGATGCGATTAAATAGTGGTTTGGTTCCCGATTTAATCTCCATTGTATTTTGCAACTATAAATTGAGTTAAATCTATCTATAAATTGGGCCCCCAATTTTTGTTGAAATAGAAGGGAAATGGTCCCTATTAAGTATTCACAAAACATCTTCTCGTTTGCGAACAATTGGGTGTTCACTTATGAACAGTTTATAAATATCCTATCAATTCTGAATACTTTTGCATCCCTCTTGAAGGTCATGAATAAATAGTTTTGCTTTATCAATTAAAATGTTGAAGTTAATCATGTTTTGATGATTAATAACACAAAGATTTTGTCATCGAGTTGAAATCCCATGTCAAACTTATTGAATATCATTTAAACATTTAAGAGTCGTTTACCAAATGCTTACATGGTGTCACTTACCTTACCAGGTGAGTATGACAAAGACCGAGAATGTTATCTAGTAGGAGAATGAGACGACTCTTACTCGATTGGCGCTTATCTTGTAAGAGATGTTTAACAACAATCCATTTTGACGGTCGGAAATGTTATCCGATAAAGTAAGTGGGGTTGTGACTCTTGCCGTTAAACAGTTACCCGGTAAGCGTATGACAAACAACTTCTTAGTCTATAACATGAATCAAATTTTTATAATTCTTGCATCTTTGAGTTTGAAGGAAACCATACCTCTATATGAGATTGGGGGGAAAGTGGGAACTTTATTTCTTGGAGGGTAGTGATGCAACTATTCATTTAGATAACTTTGCGTGATCTACTCGTTGAAAGCTAGATTCTTCGTACCCATGAAAATCTCAAAGAACTCAATTCCTAATCGAACTGTGTTTTCGTTGGGTTGACGCTGATTTCTGCCTGCAATTCTCAGAGACCAAACATCAAACACCTGGTGGGCATCACATATCCCACACTTTTGAGTAATGATTTTACCTTTTGCGAAGCTAGGGACACTTGCTCTCAAAACATTCTGCAAACCAATCGCCAAACGTATCAAGAAAGAAGCTGGTCGTCATCCCAAGTTCCGCCACTCCATCATCAACATTGCCCAGGTAAGGTTACACATTATTCGTCCTGTACTTCCACAATTGAAGTCCATTTTTAGAAATCATGGAATATGATATCAAGATAAATGTTATCTGAGTTGGAAACTTCAACACATTTGGTTATTTGACACTAATCGATTGAATATTGTTTTGAGAAAGTGAAATCTAGTTGTTGATCGGAAGGACTGATGCTTATTCTTTGCGAATTTAGTTAATGTTCATTCTATTGCGTGTGGGATTGATCTTGAACTTTTTCAATTTTAATACAAGAGGGTTTTCTCAGAATTCACTCATTTTATTGAAATGGTGTGTGGTACCCAATTTATTAGTAAAATTAGGGTTCTAATCTCCTTTGGAACTTGTATACTCCTGTACGGTACCCAATTTATTAGTAAAATTAGGGTTCTAAGTTCTAACCTCATTTGGAACTTATGTACTCCTGCTAATGAATAGTGGATGAAATGGTGGCATTGAACCCTAAACCATCTTCTTTAGATTTGTTGAACCAAATTATAAATCCCTTAATTCAGTTGTGAATAAAAGTTTTGCTATATAGATTAAGAACAACAAAAAGGAGGGATCATTTGTTGAACAACAAGATCATAAGGATTCAAGTAGAAATCTTGAACAACAAGATCATAAGGATTGATCATCTAAATTAGACGAAGCTTTTTGGGCCTATCAAACAGCTTTTTAGACCAGAATCATTATTTGTTACAACGATCGCCGCTTGCTAGTAGAGCTGGAGCACCGTGTTCGTTAAGAAATAAAATTGTTACCTTTGATACCAAGAAAGTAGGCTCCGCTACAACTTTTGACCTTTTGGAACCAGCTGAAACTTTTGTTACCGTTTTCATTATCATTTTTCTGTATATAGTTTATTACAAGCATATGTTAATTGTGGCGATATCATACAGGTTAATCATCGTTTCACAACAAAGTTGCAAAGGCGTATATATGGTCATGCAATAGATGTTGCTATTCGCCCTCTAAATGAGGACAAAGCTGTCCAAGCTGCTGCAGATCTTCTTGGAGAACTCTTTGTGTTCACTGTAATTTTCTGTTTAAAGTTTTACTTGAATACATATATACACAAACGTACATACATATACACCCATCTAATTGGATGAACGAAAACAGTCCACGAATTAACAAGATCTAATGGTGCATATTATTCTAGAATCTCGTCAATTTTCGGCAACATAGCATGGTAGGGGGAGGTTTGTTTAGGAACCTTAAATATTTTATGAACCCAGGAACCACCTATTTTGTGCGTATTCATGATCATAAATATGTATGATGAATGTCGTGACAGATATTCATGATGAACACCCACAAAATAGGTGGTTCCTGGGTTCCTAAAATATTTTAGGTTTTGTAAATGAACCTGCCCCTAGCATATGGTAGTGTCTGAAATTCAACTTATATGATCCCATTTATACAGGTTGCAGGAACTGCTGTTATATTTGAGGTCCAAAGAAGTTCGAAATCAGAAGCTAGGAAGGAAGCTCTTCGTAAACAAGAACTAGAGGTTAATCTTACGTTCTCTTTATTACGGGATTACAGACCCAATCCTTCCTTTATGTTACAAATGAAATGCTCCCTTTGTCCCAAATAAATGCCACATTTCCTTTTTCTTGGCAAAGCTTCATCAAAGACAAATCTGTCTTTGCCTATTGATGATCACAATAAAATATTGTTACCATTGGTTTTGGCCCTCAAGGTTTCTCTGTTCTTTATGGAGGGATATTTTTAGATATTTGACTAGTCAAATACTTTCATTAGACTATATGGGTGCGTTTGGTACGTGGGACAGGACGGAATCACGGAACAAAAACTTGTTGTTTCACGTTTGGTGCGACATTAGATTGGGACAGGACAAGACCGAGTGAGACAAAAAACTCAAAATAGGTGGAACAAAAACATGGATATGAGACAAGGGAGCGTAATCAAATGAGAATCTCGTATATTGTGATAACCGTGAGAACTTTTATCTTAAGGTATAGTTTCACATGATATTTTTTCATCTTAGGCTAGTATTTAATGTATTGATTAACATATACACGTTTCACAATGTGTTTGCTTCATATTTATTCGGTTCACAACGTGAAACTTTTTTACAAATGTAACTTTTAGGCCAAAGAGGTTCACAATGTGAAACAAACACACATGTTAATCAATATCCTAAATCTTAGCCTTGGATGAGAAAATCATATGAAATAACATATAATGCACTTGTTTCCTGAGTTAGCCCCCATGAGACAAAGATTGGTAAATTACCAAACTACTCGTATCAAATTAAAACTCTAAAACCTTGCACAATTCCTTCACCTGCCTACCTCACTCTCGTTTGTCCAATTCCCCCTCTGCATACCAAACGCACCCTATGTGTTAACTTTATGCGTATTTTGGGATAGTGGGAGTGTGAAAGAACGCGGATACCGTTCATCATCTTGCATTCTATCTGTTTCAAGAACGGATTTACACCGACTTTTTGTGTCGATCGTGTTCCGTTTTCTTGCATTCTCGCTCTCCTCAATGGTTGGGTGCCTTTTTCTTTTTCTAATTATCATTAATCTTACCGAATCCTTGCTCCTGATATCTCTTAGGCACTTAGACAACGCGACGACGATCTTGCTAGAGAAATTGAGATGCTCAAGTACAAGATCAACGAGATAGAACGAGTTGCCAAAGGACAAGGATTAGGCACCCTTTTCAACTTCAGAAAACCGCATTCCGTTGAAGATGAGCAAAGCAAAGGAATGTAGTTACACGAAAACGTCGACTCCCATCAAAGCAAACCACTGACCCTGTAGGGGTATTTCCGTCAAAACAGGATCACACTGACTTGTAATTGCTTGCTGCATGCTTTCCTTGGGACTAGCTGTTAGTGATATTGTTACAGAGCTTTAGAAACATATAAGATATTATGGTATTTAGGCGTGTGATACAAATGCCTTCGTTCATGAACTATATATCATATACTACGATGATAGAGAGAAACTATGGCAATAATTCGAAACATTTAGGTGGTGTTTGTTTTTTAAGAGGTCTGAAGTCTTATTTCACTTCTAATTAATAAGAGATGATGTTGAAGTTTGAATCTGAATCAATAAGACTGTTTGTTTTTGTAACATTTGAAGGCATCTCGAGATAAAGGAAAGCATATGAAATGAGGCGGCGATAAGAGATCTTAAGAAGGTAGGTCATCACTTCTTATTTCAGATGTATTTAAGAGCCATTAAAAGGTTCTGAAAAACAAACAATTTGAATGTCAAAATATCTAAACGATTCAATTAAGAGGTGTTTTAAAGAAAACAAACAGCCCCTTAGTTTATCTTCGGGGTCTGAAATGGTGAAATCTAACGTGTAAGAGCGTTAACAGAGCTAAGTACCAAGGGCACAACTGGACCATGGACACTTCCAAGATTTTCAATTTTCAATTGTAATATGTATCCCGGTTACAAGCAGATCTTATCCTCCATTGAGGGGTTCAAGTCTCATCAGAGGTAAGCATTATATTTGACTTTTGTTATATCCTATACATTCGAAAAGTAAATTCTTTGATTTAATGTATCTCATATTCACACTGCCTTTTGTAGCCAAAGCAACATGTGTTCATTTCATGAATTAGCCATTGTTGATTGATGAATATTTGGGCAAAAAGTGATTACTGACAAACCCAACAAGTCCCATACGGAACCCACCTCCAAAGACATTAATGTGAGATGGCACTTTTTGGCTCACTCAACGGTTGAGGCTAGGGGGGGGGGGGGGGGGGGGGGCAGGACCTGTCTACATTAAAACCGAACTAACACTTCATAGAATCGATATCCAACAAAAGGAATTAATAAAAATTTAAAACATAAACAACTTTCATTACTTAGTTTTACAACAGATGGAATGGAGGACTCCCTTATTTGTAACGTATAAATGCGAACAGTGGTATGATGTATATATCGAGCTTAAACCGAAGACCACGAATTGGCATCGACCCAGTTGAATGCTATGGGTGCCAAAAAGGCATCAGGAATTCCGAAAGAACTCACCAAACTCAGTGCATATGGTCTCATTTCACTGCACAGTTTCATAACCTCTTTCCGCACCACTGCAGCATTATCTGTCGATAAGTAGCCATATCGAAGAAAAGACCCATCTTCTTCGATCAAGATCGTGGTGTACATCGATCTCATTAGACCCAATACATTCTGCAAAAATACCCACCACAATTTTTAAAACCTTAAAACCAGAAAGATATTGTTTTTGATCTTGATGTCCAACTGTAGCTCTTTCAAAGTACAAATCATTTTAAGGTGGTGCATTTGGTATGTGGACCGGACGGATGAGATTGAGGTAGAAGGGTGAAAGAATTGTGCAAGGTTTTAGGGTTTCCATTTGACATGGATAGTTTAATAATTTATCAAGTTTGCGGAAAAAAAATGCATTCTAGGGTTTTCATTTCTAGTTTAGTAATCTACCAAAGCTTGTCCCGTCTCCATCGTTTTTGTTCCACCTATTTTGGTGGGACGAAAAAATGTGATTTAGGGTTTTCAATTGACTTGGGTGGTATAGTAATTTACCAAGCCTGCCCCATCTCCCTCATTTTTGTTCCACCTATTTTAGTGGAACAGAAAAAATGCATTTTAGGGTTTTTATTTGACGTGGGTAGTTTTATTAATTAACCAAGTTTGTCCCTCCTCCTTACTTTTGGTTCCACTTATTTTGGTAGGACAGAAAAATGCACTTTAAGGTTTTCATTAGATATGGGTAGTTTAGTAATTAACCAAGCTTTGTCTCATCTCCGTTATTTCTATTCCACCTATTTTGGTGGGACGAAAAAAGATGCATTATAAGGTTTTCATTTGACTTGGGTGGTTTAGTAATTTACCAAGTTTGCCCATTTTGTTCCACCTATTTTGGTGGGACAAAAAAATGCAATCTAGGGTTTTCGGTTCGCAATGTGTAGTTTAGTAATTTATCAAGTTGGCCCATCCCCTGGTTTTTGTTCCACCTATTTTGAATTCAATCCTATCTCGGTCTAATTGTCGCACATGAGACGATAAGTTCTTATTATGTCCTGCCTGTCTTGTACCGTCCTGCATACCAAATGCGATTTAAGAAAAAAGGTTACCTTCAAAGAACCTGCCGGAATGGTTGCTTCAACGTCTAGAAATGTTTGTAGGATCAAGCAATCGGAAAACGCTCTGCCCAAATCCTCAGCAAGTTGATAGGTCTAACAGTATAAGAAGAAACGAAAAAAATGAGAATCATCGACACCGCTAAAACCAAACCAAACCAAACCAAACCAACCCAATATATATATCCGAGTCTGGAATCACCGACACAACTACATCAAGAAAATAAACGAAAAATATATAAAAAGATTCAGGGGGTCTCTCACCACTGTGAATATATGTTCTTTGCTTTCTCCAAGAGCTTGGTGTTCCGAGACTTCCTTAACAAAACGATGCAATAGATCTCTCTCCCGTAGGCAGAAGATGTCGGTCTGCCATAAAAAAAACGTTTCTAAGTACTTTCGGGTGTTCTAAAACGTCTGTTAACGATCATAGCATACAAAAACGAGTTATACCTGAAACTGAGTCGTCCTGAGGGTAGAGCTTGTAAGCTGAGAAGGGATTATAGGAGCAGGTTTGTTCAAGTGTTCTAGTCCCAAACCTTTAATCGGTTTGTTCCTTTTCTTGGCTGCCAAAAACTCGGCCAGAAGCGCCTTGCTAATCTGAGTTGAGCATCAAACCATGATCATTAATACTCGAAACTAACAAAAAAACAGATCCAAATCAAGATTACTACGCTCAAATAGGATAAAATGATACAAGTCATCAGTGAGATTCTGTTCAATATGATGTGGATGTAATTGTGATCAAGAAATACATCATACCAGAGAATCGATCGGACCCAATTGAGAGATGGAAAGATTTTCAATTGTCTATCTTCTGAAAATGTGAACTACTTTCTTGGACCGTAAAGTGATGCAAGAATGAAAATTTGAACTCTTTTAAGTGACCACGAAACTTAGTTGTTGCTATGCAAATCTACCAGTGTCGAATAGTTCATTACCTGTTGCATAAGAACATTATTGTCACCCTCAAATGTCAATTGCACATCATACTCGCTTTTTAAGTGACCAACATGATTTTCGGTCTTCAAACCTTGCCCACCACAAGCTTCCCGACATTCCTGATCCAAAATCAGCAACTATTTTATCAGAATTTGAAGTAGGCATTGTTACATACCAAAATAAGCTTAATCTGATAGAAAATAGAAAAGTGAAGATTTGGAAATTGAAATTTTGAAGCTTCAAATGTTCACAAAGCATGAAAAAGATTATATCACTTAAACCCCATTTGTCCATTAAGCGTTAGAAGAACGTTGGTTCGACCAAATAGCTCTGTTTAAAACTTTTTAGAACACTGGTAAATAGTGAAACTTTCTGGGCATTTAAAACCTGAAGGGTTCGCATGTTATGCCAGGTTAAAACAGCCTTGAGTGCACTAGAAACAACATGAACGGTTTTAATCGATTCAGGTGTCCTGTTAACGTATATCATCTTCAAATAGTTGGAAGCAAAACTCAGAGCATATCTGCCAAACAACAAAAAAGACGAATGTCAGAACAAACATAGCAAATGTTCAATGAACCAACAGATATATATTTCTTCCAAGAAAAAAAAAGATGTAGCAGCAGGCTTCTCTTTTCATCTTCATACTAAAGATTTCAAAGAACCAAGAGAAAAAATATAGCAATCACTTTCAAACTCGAAAACAGTAAGCATTGGCAGGGTGATCAAATATGTCCAACTAGTGACATATAGGATCCATCAAAGCTATATGTACAAAGGGGCTTCTTCAAGAAGTCTGCAAAACCGGTCAATAATACATAACCAAACTTGCTAAATAGTAGCAGGCTTGCAAGAAATGCAGAACTTTCTCTCATGGACAAAATTACAGTATACCTCAACATGTTTAGGATGATCAAGAATATACAGCTGTAGAAATATGTGTACATATCTCATTTTTTTTACAATACAACTCTGTCAAAATATGAGAAATCATGCAACTCCTGTACAACGTGCCCAAATGAAAACAGGGATTTGGGTAGTCTCATTATGTGTTCTTTAACTGGGATCAATGGGCGTTTCTAGTTTCTACGGTAGTAACAGAATAGATTATAAGAAGACACATACAAGTTTTGAGATGAAACATGATTTAATGAAGCAAACATCAACAAATACTAGAGAAAAAAAAAGTGTAAAATAGAACCATAACAATGGTACCCTTCCGTGGTCTAGAGTTCCCAACAAAGGCACAACAATTCCTTCCTATTAGTAGTGTTAGGTTCTCATCTTATTTCTATTATATGACATCAAAAAAAAAATTCATTATGCTCCTTTAAGTTCTATTTCTCTACCCACCAGCCAATTTCTTGTATACTATCAAGATAAGGTTGTGCCTGAAAAAAAGGTTTATTACTTCAAACCCTCCCAGGTATCAAAGCCATCAAAACCTTAACCATACTAAATTTTCTGCTTCGAATAGTTGAAGCATTTTCCAGTCCGTGTTCCACCTCACTCCTTGCCACAAATCGACATGACCTCAATCTATTGACAAATTCAGTTTTGCACATCCGAAGCACAAATGTCTCTTGACATACTATGTCAAAAGAACAAACACTGGCATCAGAGCAAAAGCTTCACATATGCATCTAGGCTCTATCCCATTGGTCTCTGCATTGTTTTATGGAAAATAATCTTTGATAGTGGCAGTCTTCTGAAACAAAGATGACCATGGCCACAGTCTCTGACATGAGGGAGCTTCAATACACACACAGTACGGCTATACCAATCTTAGGTGAGGGTAAAAACGACATTCCCTCAAGGAACAATAAACATGAAAACAGTACTGCTTTAGCGGTTAAGTTCATTCCATTTATTGTTTGATATTCGAAAGCTCGAATCACAAAGACTAACCTAACCCACATGCCAAAGATAACTCGAAGAAAAAGGTGATAAAATAAACGAAAACATCATTTCAAGTGTCACAATTAACATAATTTCATGCAACAGAAGATGCAAAGAATATGAAAGCAACTACAAGTGATTTGGTACTTACGTTTTTGCAAGAAGAGGTAAGAGCCTCCTTTGATGACTTGGATAATCAAGCAGAAGAACTTCGGGTTCATTTGGTCTAATTGAAAACGCTCGCCTTGACAGAGAGTACCTTATTGCAGTTGCTAAACCAATCTGAAGAGAATAAACAGCACCACAAATCATTATTAGAATGAATTTAGTTCTTTAAACTCAAAGCCTGTGCGCTTCAGGTACCTTTGCTGTGTTCATTGAACTCGCTGCAATGGTCACACGGCCAGATGTGAGAGGGGCCAAAAAGGCTGCAAATCTCTGAAATCAAGTATCATATATGAATAAGTAAAAGTTCTTGTTTGTTTCTTTTCTCAAAATCGTTTCAAATTCTGAAGTGAACATGTTCTTGGTGCAAGAATCTGAGATATCTAGTCTTCTTTCCCACACAATATGAGGACCCAACAAAACCAAATGAACCCAGGATATCCCACTTGAGAAGAGTAAGATGTTCGCAGACCTGACCTCTACCACACAGAGTAGAGTTGATGTTTCCGTAAAGATCCCTCGCTTGTGAAAAGTGTGGCAAAGATAGAAAGAGATGTATGACGAAGTTTTGAAAAGCCGGTTAAAAGTAAGCAATAAAATAGTAAATAGATATCATGTACTAACCTGATCCGGATCTTTTATGGCGGTCAAATATTGCCCATCAGGTGAAACATCAGCAACTGAATTCAACAAGTTCTCTCTAGGAATCCTTAGATCGTCAAACCTGAAACACAAGCAGGCTTGAGGTTACCATTGGTATTTCAAAAATATAATACCTTTCCTATGTATTTCAATGCATACCAGATTCGACCATTGTCAACACCATTCAAACCAATTTTATGACCACAATCAGCAATACGAACATTTGGACATATATTTCCATCTGTGTCTCTGATCTGGGCTATAAAAGCATGCACTCCTTGATTCACACCATTGATTTCGAGCTGTGAGAAAACGACTGTGTGTGTAGCATGCTGAAAACATAAAACACAAAAAGCATTCAAGTCAGTCAACACATGGAAGCAGAAAGCAGAAAAATTATCAGACAATTGAGAACCGATATAACTTGCAATGAGGTCTTACATTGGCTGCACCCCCAATCCAATACTTTTGAGCAGATTCACAAGGAGTGCTGATGATAAATTCCTGTGTTCTTGCATCATATCTAGTGATTGTTTCAATGCCTCGGACCTAAAAAATAACTCAAGAAGCAACATATTACTCCTACACGAGACCTTAACGTTATCATGCTAAGGGTGCGTTTGGTACACGGGGCCAATGAGACTGCACAGTAGAAAAACTTGTCGTCCCACGTTTGATGTGACATTAGACTGGGACAAAAATGCATTTTTTTTTCTGTAGCGCCAAAATAGGTGGAGATGGGACAAATATTGGTAAATTACTAAACCACCCGTGTCGAATTAAAACCCTTAAACCTTCCAGAATTCTTCTACCTGCCTACCTCACTCTCGCATGTCTAGTCATGTTCAATCCCGTCTACCAAACGCACCCTAAATGACTTAAACTAAACAGCGTTCACATACATTACTTCCATGTCCTAACTCGGTCATTGCAAAGCAACCCTTGACTTCAAAAGTCTCGGTTGGCTTGAACCATTTATCATGATGGCGCTTTGTGCCCATGAAACGGATGGCACCACCCCTGAAATTATCAAACATTAAGCATAATACATGATTATCTTATAAAAAGTTCAAATATGAGTGAGTACTTAAAGACATTGGCTTGCAAAAGCAAACATCTTGTCTTATCTTATCTTATCTACCCAATAGCATAAATCCCAATACAGAAGAAAATTCAGAAATTCTTGACTAGAAAAATACATCACATCTAATGTATGTTCAGCAATCCCTCTTTTAGTTTTAATATAGGATTACACCAAAATTTCATGAAAGTAAGAATCAGGATATTCAAATACCACCTAGCCTTCACAAACATTATCACCAATTCTACTATAATTCGAGATAACTTGCTAGGCAAGTAAAGCAAACGCCTACAACGATTCTCTACAAAATTCATCCAAAATATAATTATAATAGCACCCGAATTCAAACGTCTAACATGGCATTCCCACTTACCACAAAGTTTGAACAAACTTCTGCTCATTTCAAAATAATTCAAATTATAATATAGAGAAGGATTTTAGGCATACCACAAAAAGAAATGAACACCAAGCTTAATCCCCAATGAATGATCAAAAACACTAACAGTTTCAGCAAGAGCAAATCTCCACAATTCACCATCTGTCCCCTTCTTAGAAAACCACCCATCAAAAGATCCTAGTCCTCTCAAGTAATCAATTCTCTTCATCGTCATCTCTCTCTGCTGCTCCATCGACTGATTAAAATCAGGCGAAATGAACACCTTTCCGCCTCTTTCTCTGGGGCAAAACAGGTTGCTCTGCATCATCAGATTGAACGTGTAATCAATTACATCGATGCTTTGTCCGTCTAGGAGTTTACGGAGAGATTTGGTGTCGAAATCAGCCGGTGGCTCAGAAAGCTCCGGTGGAGAGTAGTTGACACATGGAGCTGTTTGGATGAGATCCGTGGCGGTGTTGTGGTGGTTCTGGAGATGGCGAGTTAGGACTTGAGTCCGAAAGTTGACCCGATCCATTGATGATGATGATGATGATGATGGATGGTCGATTGACGAGGGTTTAAAGCGATCGAGTGAAGAAGACGAAAAGTCGGTAGTTATGGGCTAATATAGTACAGTATATGGTTTAAAGCGATCGAGTGAAGAGCACTCCAACTTCTACAAAATGGAGATTTTGGGGGTTTTTTTCTCCAACAGCTTCCCTAAAACTTCTCCAAAATAAAGAAAACATAAATAAGAAGATGAAAATATCCAAATTTAAATATATCTTCAAAAATGATTACATATGAGAGATAAATTATTTTTTATTCATTCTACTAATAAGATTGGTTTAAAATAAATGTTTAGGAGAGACAAATAATATTTTATAAGTTGTATTGAATATTTTAATATTATAACTAATTGTGTAATCTCCAAAATAGAGAATCTATTGAAGATGAAGGTGATTTTTTTTTTAGATTTTCACTTTTTACTTTTCCATTTTGGAAAAACTGTTGGAGATGCTGTTATAATATTTATATCTATATCTATATATTTATGTCTTTCTAAAAAAGGAACTTTTTTTTATGAACTTTTTGTACCTATATGTTATTGTTATGGACTTTTTTTGTACCTATATGTAATTTATTTTTTCGTGAAAAGTAAGGGTTTCTTTTTGGTAATTTTCAATATATATTGCAATTTATGTTAATTTATTATTTTTCCTTTTTAGTGTTATTAGTGTTGGGTCTGTGCATTGTACGGGAGAATAAATTTTTTGTTGGAATATTGAACCGAGTTAAAATGAAACGTAATTTCTCTTTTAACAGTTAATGAAATACAATGTGAAAAATGAATGTATTTTCATAAGTGGTTAACTTGCATATATTCTTAATCGTTTGTTGTTATGAGTTTGTGCAATAATATTGGTAATAGTTTTGTATTATATTATTTAAAACTTAAACGACATGGCTCACAACATATTTATCTGACTATTGACTTCAAGACATCATAGTATTAGTCGATAAAAATAAAGATATGTATATGTATCTTATTCCCCTACTTCGAAAAATATGATTGTGGGTTTTGAAAAATATAAACAAATTCTCAGTAAATAAAATAAAATATTAAAAAGTATTTTTTCAAAGAAACAAAAATATAGTGGAATACCTTTTGTTCAGTTGCAGGTTATGTCATTGACACCCGACCGTTCGTCTTCTTCTTGTACTCGGATGATACATAGAGAAACTATATATATTTATGGTGAATGTAGATAATATTTTAAAATCTTTTATTTTTATTTTCGATTTTACATTTAAATGTAAATATATTAAAAATATGGAAAATATTTTTATATCTACGTCGTTTCTATTTTATTTTCTTTACACTTGGTTAATTTGGAAACTATTGCAGAATATTTTTATTTTAAAGAATGCGATAATTTATTAGTGTATCTCGTTATTTTTTATTTTTAACTCATATCAATCTTCTTTTTTCTTCTTTTAATGTTCGTGAAAAAAAATACGTGTAGATTTTATATTATAAAAAAAATACGTGTAGATTTTATATTATGCTAATATAAAATACATGTAAATTTTATAAAATAAAATAGATTTTATATTAGCAAAAAAAATACGGAAGAAAAAAGAGTTTATATTACATCTCATTATGTAAAAAGATTTTATAAAATAAAATATGGAAAAATCATTATGAGATGTAATATAAAAAAATACGGAAGAAAAAAGATTTTATATTACGTCTCATTAATATAGATTTAAATGTAAAATCTACATTTAAAATAAATTATGTTAATATAAAATCTATTTTATAAAATCCTCCACCAAAAAAACAAATAGTTATATTAATAAATGAGTATCCATTCCACAAATAGATGATTATGTGAGATAATGTGCTTGGAAAGGTTGTACCAAAGCATTAAGAAATTGTAAATTAAGTAATTGGTTTTAATTAGTTGTAACTTGTGCTTAAAATGTTGTAATTAAGAGTTTGTTATATCGTTTGTATAATATAGTATAGATTAGTACTATTTGATTTCCATTTTGTAATTTAATTGATTATTTATTTTTATTGTAATTTATGTTACTTAATGTAACACCCTCAATTTGGTAAGAGCAATTAATAAAAATTTCGATATAACGTCCAATAAAGACAACACATATTCCAGGGCTGGCAACGGGTAGGGTATGGATAGGGTAAGGGTTAATCCGTTATCCAGTCCATTTAAAATAGTGGGTAACGAAACGGGTAATTATCCATCTCATAAAACTCTTATCCGTATCCTACCCTACCCATTAAAAGTAGCGGGTAACGAAACGGGTAATGGATAAATGGTAAAACAAATTTTTTTTTTGAACTATAATTAATATTGTTAAATCTCAAACATATAAGTAAAACATAAGTTCATAAATATATTTATTGTTTTATATCTAATTTGTTATAGTAAACATTTAATTACTCTAAATATAATAGTATAATATTTTAATCAACATGAAATCTTTTACTCGATAAATATAAAAATAAATTAAAGTACATGTTAATATACGATAACATTATTAAAAAAATATTAATTATTAACTTAATATAATTATGTATATATACACTAATATTTAATTTTATATAGTTATACATATAATATATATTATATCATAACGGGTAACAGGTAATGGATAACGAAAAACCGTTTATCCATATCCTACCCACTAAAATTTCGGGGTAAACGGGTAATGAATAAGTGGATAAATGGATAAATTTTTCTTTATCCATACCCTTATCCAACGGGTCAAAACATAACGGGTAATGGGTTTACCCTTACCCATTGCCAGCCCTAATATTCCTACAATATACAAACTCAATACGCCTCAAAAACATAATTCGATAAATAACTTCAACTATTACAAACTCTATATAAGGGCTATATTTAAGTCGGGTGTTACTCACTCCAAATACAGTTGCTCTCTTCAACCTAATGCAGAAGACTTCATCAAAATTTGCACTCCTCAGGTGCACAACTAGTACTTCTCTCTTCACTATGTTACCAATTTAATCCCAACCGAACCTGTTGCACATGCCGACAAATAAAAAGGTTGGGCTAACACTTATTGAGTTCAAGAGTTTTACCATAAGGATTATTACATTTTAAAAATGAGAGAATACAACTTAAATCACAGTTTTTTCAAAATGATTTACTTAAGTACGGAAACGACTCGTTTTCCAATAATATGCATTTTCGAAGATGGGCATTTCAATACAAAATACTCTTTATAAAATGATGCATCCCAAAACTCACTCAAACAAGAGTGGAATCGACTTCCAATTTATGAAAACATGAATAACATTTCATATTCCGAAAACACCCAAAACACAAGTGGGACCCAATACTCCACACACAAAATTATGGACAATAATCCACTCATAAAAGACATCACCGAAAACATAAATATAAAAGACCTAGCCCGAAGACAACACCTTTCGGTGACGGGGGAGACCAGATTCCATATAATGTGACGGACACAAAGTAAGACACACATTATGTTATATTGGTATTAAGTATCGAGCTCAGCATCTTTCAGCATACACCCATAGATACTTGCACGGAGAACTTACACCATACCGGAGACGCCTAACCGCGCCGCAATGGGGAAAACTAGCGTTCCACCATCGGACAAAATAATAAAGTACATGCAAGGGATGTTAGGCTCGGTTGCTTTAAACGTACACCCACGGAAAATCAACTTCAACCAACTAGGGTCCTTACGTTGAAATCCTCAAATATCGTATACTAGCACGTAGGACTTATAACACAATCTGATGCCTAACGTGTCGCGATGTGGAAACCAAGTCGTTCCATCATCGGACAAAGTGATAAAAGTGCTCATGGATCCATAGCAAACGGGGGATAAACATTACATGACCCCAAATTGAATGACGCACACACTCAAAATATGTAAATCTCCAATAACCATAAATTATGACCAAAGCTCTATGTTGAGCTATCAAAACTGGACAATTGTCCCCAAAACCCAACATAATCAAATACTCAACCACAGGCTCAAACAACCAAATGACTCATTGTCAAAAACAATAAAATGCAATAAACACACTCGACCAATGTTTGTGCAAATACGTGCTCCAAAGTACACGACCAAACTCCACACAACTTAGAATAAGATAGCTCATTTTCCAAACAATGTTATACCATAGACACGTGCTCAAATGCTCGGAATTTACTCATTGAAATACTTAAAATACATCTTTTCCCCAAAACAAAGATTTGAAGTTTCCGAAATGTTCACAAGGTCGAAAATGACCAAAACCCAAGGACTCATTCGTTGATGTTTTCAAACCTCTCATAACACAAATTATGCACATTTCCAACAAACACCAAAAATGCATTTTTACCAAGATAATCTTCTTTCATGCAATAAATTATTAAAACACTTTCGTTTATGACTTATTTATCAAAATGCCCAAAAACCCCAAATGGGGGTGCTTCACAAAGTTTATAAAATTTAACACTTCAAATAATCAAGACTCACCAAATAACTCAACAGTTAATCATTTCATATAAAGCACATAAACACTTTAAAATAGACATTTTGGCATGTACAACGTTTTCACAAATCAACTTGAACTCACCTTGTTAGATTTAGGCTAAATCTAGATTTTTACCCCAAACTTGAGCTTCTTGAAGAATTCCGAATCCACAAGCAAAATCCTTCTAAAACCTAGATACACAATTTCCACTCATAAATAATCATATTCAACCATTTAGAAACGATCCCCAAACACTTTACTTCAAAATCTCCATTTTGGCCAAAACCCTAGTTTTGACCTAAATTTCTCCAAAATCTTCCAAACCGAAAATTGGAGAAATAAAACACTAGGATATCACCAATGAAACATTTATATCTTAAAATAAGGTTTAGAAGTGGAGGGGATGAACTTACCACTTAGATTTTGGTGAAAACCTAGAAAACTCTACCATGGAGCTTGAGGTTGAAGATGAAGATGGTGAACTCTTGACCATAACTTCCACCCTACCACATGATGATGGAACACCTTAAGAACTCAAGAAATTGACCAAAAATGAGTTAGGGTTTGAGGGGGAGAAGGAGAAACGATTTGGGAGAGAAGGGAAGAAGTTTTGATGTGAGAAATGAGAAATGAGGCTGAAATCCCGATTTTAACAACACCCTGCATACCCTGTGTGAAATGAGGCTGGTCATAGTCGCCAACACTGCCCCCTCTTCTGTTTCTTCTCTGCGACTGTGACAGTGCGACTATGACACTGTCATAGTCGTCGGACATTGTAGCGGGACCCTTCCGAAGCCCCGAAACTCAACTTTTTCAATGCCAACACTCCCGATACTCCAAGGGACTTTAAATAATTTTTTCCCAACAAAATCCCGCCATTTACAAGTTGCAAAAACGTCCGAGTGGCCTTTACTTACCGAAAATTATGAATGTTACAATTAACTAATTAGTTTCTCTTGTTTATGTTATCAACAATTTAGGGTATGTTTACTTAAATGCTTATCCGGTAATCGTAAGTGTTTATAGGCTCATTTAGCATATCAGATGAACATGACAATGAGTGAGAATCTTATCTGGTAAGAGCGATGAAAAGGACAAAAAGTCTTACCCGGTAAGCACGTACGGGCAAATATGTTGCATAAGATGTTATTTTAATGGACTAAAATCTTACCCTGTAAATTAAGTGAAATTGTTAACAATTATTTGCTTACGAGTAAGCGTTGTGTAAACGACCCCTTAATTTCTCTTCTTTATGTTATTAATCATTTGTTTTATTGTAATTTATGTTAATTAATCATTCATTTTTCCTTATTTTAGTATAAATGGTTTTTTGTCATCTCCAACAGATTCTTTATTATGGAGATTACAAAAATTAATTTAATTATTAAAATATTCAACAACTCATAAAATATATTATTTTTATCTTCTAAACATTTAATTTTAAGCAATTTCATTAGTAGAATAAATAAAAAATTATTTATTTCTTATAAGTAATCATTTTGGAGAAATCTCTAAATTTGGAGATTTTCATCGTCTCTCTTATATTTTTTTCCATTTTGGAGAAGGTTTTGAGGATTCAGTTGGAACAAAACTCATTAAAATCTCAGTTTTGAAGAATATTTTGGAGATGCTCTAAATACTTTCTTCAATAATAATTCTTACAAGACACTACAATTTTTATTTACAAAAAAACTTCCATTTACAAAAAAACTTCCATTGAAAATGCTCTAATCGTATCTTAACTTTTGAACTTTTCTGAAAAACCTTCATTTAGATCGTCATCAACTAGCTAATTAAAAAGCTATGTTATAGGAGCTTTTTTTCAATATTAATTATTTTGGGATTATTATTAATCACATTAATTGGTATTATAATTTAATAGATATATGAGTCAAAAATCAAACATAATAATTTTAAATTTGTTTTTAAAGTTATATAAATTTGTTTTTAAAGTTATTTTTTTCTTTCATAAACAATAAAAAATTTAACAAATGGTTTTAAAATTAATTTTTTAAACACTTATTAATTAGTTAAAATGTATATGTTAATAAACTTTGTTTTTATTTATATTATATGTTTATTTAAAATTATCAATTAATAATTTTTTTTCTAAAATTTGTATTATTTGGTTAAACAAATCCACATTTATGATATCATATATAGAGAGAGTCATATTTAAACGAAAATAAAAAACAAATAAGAAAACAAGAGAAACCACACAATTCATTCAAAAATGTTTTAAATAAAAATTCCAAAAATGGCTAAGTGGAGACATCAAAGTCATTTATGTATACAAGAGTTATTTAAGACATTTTTTTTTTTAAATCTCTTAACATTTTTGTGATTTTAAGGTGATTTAATTTTTTTATTTAAAGTATTTAATTTTTTATTTAAGGCATTTAAAATAATTGTTATTTAATTTTTCTTTCAAATAATTTATTTTATATTTAAGGCATTTTTTTAAAAAATTACAACTTTCGTCAAAATCACATGTGATTCACAATTAATTGATTTTTTTTCTAAAATCATTTTCTTATCACTTGTGATTTAAATCGTGAAAAACATTTATTCAAATTAAACAGTGGGGAAAACATAATAGAAACAGAATCACATGTCATGTTAGATAACACATTTAATATGGATAAGTTCACATGTGATTCAAATGTAATTTATAACTTTAAAATGTCAAATGTGATGTTGTAGATAACTTACATTTTTTTTCCACTTAAATTTACTATGATCAATATGAAATCTAATATTTTGACGAAAATTGACGATTTAAAAAAAACGTCGATTAATTGTGGATATCACATGTGATTTTTGAAAAATTATAAAAAATCTCAATAAAAAAATAAATATTTCAAATGAAAAACTAAATCATGCTTATATTAAATGCAATAAAATAAAAAAATTAAATCATGAAAATTGAAAAAAAATATATTAAATAAATACATGAAATAACTCATATAGAAATAAATGAATTTTCATATATAATCTTACGCAACAAAATCAACGTTTTAAATTACGTGAGGTGTGGCGTTGCGACGAGGTCAAACCTTAAGCCTTACGAGTTGCAGAAAGGCCACAAATCGCGAAGCTTATTTAGGGGACGTTTTTTATTTACATTCACACCTTTTGGAAAGAGATGCTCATAGAAGCACTAACGTGTTGGCTTGCATCGTGTTTTGTATTTGCATATGTGATCAATGAAATTGCTTTACAAATTTTCTTATTAGACAAGAGATTCTCGGGCGAAGTTCACACACACTCACCCACACTTGTGTATGTTAGTGTTTTCAATGATACCATATAAGAGATTAAATTCATATAAAGTAATAAAACTTTAAAAAAAAAGAAGAATCATTTATACCAAATGACGGTTATCAAATGAGGACCAAAAAAATGATGAGGACCGTAGGAACCCATCTCAATCATCCAATTCTTTTAATCAAAGGCCATTATAAATGGTGGCATTTTTAGTAATATTTGTGAATGTTATACCTAATCAGCTAATCTCGCAACTAATTTGGAAGTTCAAGGGTATTTTAGAGATTCATGGAAAGAACTTGATGTCGTCGCCATTCTTAACTTCCTTCAAAATTAAAGAAAAACAAAATACAAACCTAAACTAAATCATTACAGTCCCAAGTTGCCGTCACATCCAACATGAGCCGTCGTCCCCAATCAACAAACGAAAAATGAGAGAAATCGAACCTTCTTGTGGATGAAACTCGATCAATCGCGGTAGTAGTTATGACCTTTGACGAACCGAAGCTACTACGATCTACCAAAATAAACGAGATCTACACACCAGGGATGCAGAAAAACAAGATAATCGAACCTTCTTTTTGATCAAACTCGATCAACAACGGTAGTAGTTCTGACCTCCGACGAACCGAAGCTACTTCGATCTACCAAAACAGTCGTCGATGATGCTATAGGGCATCAAAGAATGCAGTACTATCATTAATCTCGATCGACAATACCAGGCCAAGAAGAAAAGGAAATTTGGGTATTGCTCTTGGTTGATCCAATTATCGATCTGTAAGTTTGGATTGAGAAAAGGAAAAAAGTTAGGGTTTAATTTGAGGGAAATGTGAAATTTGGTTGATTCCATTGTTGATCTGTAAGGTTGGATTTTAATTTGGTTTCAGATTTGAGTCTTAGGTTTGATTTTGAATGAGTTTTCTTATTATCGATCTCCTTTTGAATAAATCATTCTTTCCGATATGAAGGTGGTATACACATATTGACCGGTATGAAAACGTTATGAAGACGGTGCCTAGGGCGTTCTTTCAGGTGGCCGGAGAGTCCCTGTCCACCGATAATTATGAAATCGGATATGAATCGATGATTATAGACATAAATTGCATTTGATTTCATTATGTGAAAATAGATTATAGATGAAATTTGTGTTTGATTTCATGTGGTGAAATAAGGTTAGTATATGTTTCATCTGGTGAATCTATGTGTTTTATCTGATAAATGATTCTGTATGTTTCATCTGGTGAATATTGTTACCAAAATGACGATTATGTCTTTTTCATGTAGTGAAACAACTTTTAATTAAAACCATAATATCAAAACCAAATTACGGCTTAGATTGGTTCTCATGGTTCTCAATCTTTTTTTGATTCTCACATGATTTAACCCTTGATACCAAATATATAGAGTTTATAATATTTTTTTGGGATTAAATCTATTGAATCTCTACTCACTACTTTCTTCACTTTTCAAAGAATTCGTGTACGACTCTCTGTGTATAGTAATGAGAGTAATATTTACCTAATTAAGGGTTCAGTTTTTAAGTATCATTTTATGTTTATTTGAAGTATTAAGTGTCGTACATAATTATCATTTATTCTTCAAGTTATATATTAAAAATAACCTCACATCTTATAAAATAACGCGTCGTAACGTGCCATAATGCGCCATAACGCGTTACAAAGAAAGTCGAGCCTTAGAGTGGAACCATGGAGGTTAACGTGGCAGCAAACCCAATCTTGGACGCCATAATGCACCATAACGATGTCATAACGAGTTATTTAGAACCATGAACAAAAGACACATATGTTCTCTTTGGTGATTTTTATGAAAAATTTTATTTAAGGCGTGATTTAAATAAATAACTGGTTGAAATACATTATCTTATTTTTTCTTAATTAGATATTATTTTCGTTGGAATCTTCCACACGCACGCGCGCACACACACACTCTCTCTCTCTCTCTCTCTCTCTCTATATATATATATATATATATATATATGGATAAATATTTTAAAAACCACCCTTATATAGCAAACTTTGCAAATTAGCTTCAACCAATCACTGATTTTTTTTCTGGTTTTTTCAGTGTTAGGGGCGTATTTGTCATTTGATTAGGAGGTTTTATTTTTGGTATTTATCCATTTGTTTTATTTTATTTTATTTTTGTGTAAAATGTAGCTAACCGTCTAGTGGAGGAAATATAGATTTTTTTTTTATATTTTGAACCGAATTCCCGATTTTAATGGTAGATGAACTTCCACTTAATTAGAAGATAGTGTCGACATTCATATCGGTTAAAGGTGATAGTTACACCAGAATCAAGACGACCCACGTTAGAACCAGCAAACCGGTGGTTTTTTAAGAAGGGTAGCCGACATTTTCCTTCTCATGACCATCACCGATTTTATCCCCGTTGTCATGAAACATATTCATATATGTTTTCATTTTCGTTCATCTCCATTTTCATTTTCGTTCATATCCGATTTTCATTTTCGATTTCATGACATTCTTCTCTATTCATCTTTGTATTCTGAAATTGAATGTGAAAGACCATTATGCCCTTCAAGGGTATTTTAATTAGAATATTAAATTAAATTAAATTCTTACTTAACAAAAATAGCCGAATTTCATCTAGACTATTGATTTTTGTAATCTATTTTTATCAGATGGGTTGCAAAATTTGCACTATAAATATGGTTTACAATTAAAATGGACTATATATATATATATGATTAATAATCAAACTAAAATTCTATTACATTAGTTTTTTTACTACCTTGTATTAATTTTTTTTTTATTTTTCTACTAATTTATAGCCAGTTTTTGCTAAATAATTATAGAAGTTTTTTTTAAACCGAGATCGAACCCACTAGTGTTAGAAAATATTATAATTTATAGTAAATAATTAAAAAATTAAATCAATACCAAAAGTTTGTTTCGTCTAGAAGGGACCTACGTAACGTAACCTCTTTCGTATTCACATTTTTTGAAATGCGTGACCGGACATGTTTGAAGCATTTATTATAGGATAATACCTACCATCATATATAACCGGAGTTTTTGTCAAGGTTCTAAATGGTGTGACACGTGATGTGGCAGTGAAGTCAAACTTCAAGCTTTATGAGCCACAATGAAACCATGACATTTTCAAAATGTGACTTATGGCGTCAATTTCTAATTCATATATAATATTATATATAAAACCATATGTTTTGTAATGTTACTCAATTAGTCAATAGTAATAAGCAAGTTAAATTAGGTTATATAATAAAAACTTGCAAATAAGACATTAAAAATGTAAAGAAAAATCAAATATATCATTACGATAACTGCGCACTAGACCATGGCATTCCATGGGCTTAACGTGGTGTGACACACAAGCCTTGATACCATAGTGTGTCATGGCGGCTATGCGACGAGTTTTTTAGAACATTGTTTTTTGCCTAGTCATAGTTTTAGAGTGAATTGTGGACTTGGTTAATGTGTTTCGATATTTATTTTTATCAGGGTTTTATATATCTGTTAATTTCGTTAAATCAATGGTCATTTTAACATTTTGTTTATTCTTTTGTTTTTTCCTATAAAAAAGTTAAAAGCAATGTATATATATATGAGGGATCAATTGGAAACCAACATTACACTGGAAACTTTGGAAACCAATAGAGAGAGAGAGAGAGAGAGACTCATTCTTTTGTTAACTAACACATTAGTGTTAATCAAAAATTGACTAATGAGATTTCTCCTTTCCATGTTGTGTAAATCCACAAACCATATTTTAAGGGAGAATAAAATTGGAATTGTTTTCAAGACCTATGTGGACTGTGAAGGAAGTAATTTCCTTAATTCTCTCGTTGCTAATCATGGTAGTTTATTAATTATAATTTTTGGTATTATCATTTATCAATGATTTCTTAAATTATTGAAAATTATTTCTTATTATTTGTCGTGTGATTTTCAATTTTCTGGATAAAAGTAGGGACAATGTTCACCCTACACAAGGCACATAAAATGTTCATGTATGCATAACCTTCTCGTATGCAGAGTATGCACAAAATGTTCATGTATGCACAATCTTCACTAGTACACAATGTTCAACTACACATATTTACCATGTAGTGTTCTGTGCACAATAGTTAATATTGAGACAATGTGCACATATGCACATGAATAGTGCATAAGTGCAAAAGTATAATTAAACAATTCACCGAAGTCAATTTAAATTTTTGTACACACACTATAAACAAATCAAACATGAGTTGTCTTACATATTTTTCAATAACTGAAAAAAATGGTTTCAAATCTAATCTAGAAGGTGAATCTTGGAAATGATGTTGATAGAATTTTGGAGCCGATTTCCATATTAATCTCCTATTTCTTTCTTTAACTATCTTATTCTTTTTACCATTGTACCCTTCTTCATGTATGCACAACTTAGTAAACGCGTGAGCCATTTAATTTATTGCATTAATTAAATTAAAAAAATTATAGCCATTGATCTCATACATGAACGGTTGTGATTGGTTAACATAATTAACACTAATGAGTTGGTTAACAAAATAATGTGACCCTATATGTATATATATAATGATATCAAAATAAATAAAATAAGATATTGTTTGATGTCTAATTTAAAAAACTAATTACGCTATATTGAATACAATTTAATTTAATTGTTATAGTACATTTTGTCTATTTGAGTATGAAAACTTGGTTGAAGTTTACATAGATTTTGTTCAATTTTAAGTTACAAATATGGTAGTATGTATAGATCTTTAATTTGGTTAAAATCTAAGTGGTTGGTTTTGAGTTTTTGAATTAAAAACAATATGAAAACCGGAAACCTTAATTTTAGGATGATAAAATTTGATATCATTTCTTACTGGTTTTCAATGATTTTGGTGTTAAAATATCAATAATAAGTTTGCTTATTGTAATGATAGAAATAGAACAATAAAATCAAATCATCTTTAACATAATTTTTTTTTATTTAAACAAATCAAATCATAAAATCATATCTTAACTAATTAACAAATTCACATATAAACCATTGTGATTCACATATGAAGTAATTAACTGATTCACATATCAACCTATAGGTTCATATGTGAATCAGTTAAATAGTTCACATATGAACTAATCAACGGGTTCACACATGAATATATAGTTCATATATGAATCACATAGGTTCGCATATGAACTTGTTTGTCGTCTATTTGTAAAAGTTATGAAACTAACCCTCCATCTTCTACAAACCATGCTATGGGTGTCTTACAATCAAAGCCGTAAATGTTGACAAGATGAAGGGCTGAGATCACTTCTCTACTACTTATACATTTAACACTTCTCATTTAAACGTCTCCTATATATATATATATATGTGTATAAAAATATTGTTTTTTATAGGAAAAAAAAGAATAAGCAAAAAAGCTAAAATGACCATTGATTTAATTGAATTAACGGAAGCGTAAATCAGATGGACCATGACCAAAACAAATTGAATATCATAAGAACCAAATCCACAAATAAACACACCATAGGACCCTAGTTAAAAAAATCAAAACACAGGAACCAAATCTACCATTCACTATAAGACTATAAGTTAAATCAGACCGTTTTTGGTGGGTTGAGCGGTTTGCCGCTCTTGTCTGTTCTGAAAATTAGTCAAACCATTCGGTCCAGTCTACGGTTGGAACACTTTTTTGAACGAGTTGTACCGAACAGACCGTCAAAACACACATGTTTTAATTATATTTAATTTTCTTTTTGTAAACTCAACTTTTATGGTCCAATTAAAAAAATATCCATCTAAAATATTAAGTTTTTGGTTCTCATTTCTCAATTGTCCGTTATCTAAATATACAAAAAGCCAAAAGCTATCGAAAAGCAATATCCAAAGTTTCAAATCGTCCGTCGACTTGGTCAATGTTAGTCCAAAATTCAACTATTGATGGTTAACTTATATAATCTTTTTCAATTTGCTCAATGTTCTTTAACTTTTGAGATAGTTGTTTCATTTATAATTCGGTATTATATTTTTTAAATAATGTTATATTGATAGAAATTTTATTAAGAGATATATGTTATGTTTTTTTTAGTTTAATGCTCATAATAGGCTTAAACTGCCTAAATCGATTAGACAAGGTCGTCTTTTTGTGATATGGTATGACCCGTTTGGTCACTTACTACCAAATCGTTCGATTTGAAAATTTTCATTAACTATCATTACGGTTTGGTTTATGGTTTAAAAGGTTAAATCGTCCAAATTGGATCGTAAACACCGTAAACCCTAAGTACAATTAAAAGGTCTAAATAAATCATTGGTGGCTTAAAGTAAAACACAAAAAGACAAAGTAAATTCATTGGAAAGTCACGTTACAATTAAAGTTAAGAGTAAATTATGTTTTTCGTCCTGCGGTTTATTAAAAGTTTTGGATTTCGTCCCTGTGGTTTTAAAATTTTGTTTTCGTCTCTATGGTTTGTAAACACTGACTTTAAGTATGAAGAACTAAAATAGAAATTAAGTTTAAACTACAGGGATGTAAAAGAAATAAAATTTAAATCATAAGGATGAAAAAAACAATGAATTATAAACCATAGGAATGAAAGTCGTAATTTCAAAATACAAGGATAAAAGTAGAAATTTTTAACAAATCATAGGGACTAAAAACATAATTTACTCTCAAGTTTGTTAATGTTTATTTATCAAAACAATGGATATGTACAAATAGATACCTATTCAATTACTAGCTTAAAGACAAACAAAATAATTCAATATTTTTATCTAGCTATGTTAAACTTTTTTCTATAATAGAGTAAAAAAAAATTAAAATATCTAAAATAATTTACATCCAACTTCAACATCTATTCTATTTTAGTAATTTTTATATTAATTATGTTATTAAAATATTCAATTTGTTTAATTATATTATTAAAATATTTATTATATGGAAAGTTGGGAGAGGAAATTTTTGTTTTTAGAGTAATAATTAGTTTTGGGGGAAACTATTCTCTAAATTTGGAGATTTTTACAATTTCTCTCATCTTTTCTCTATTTTAGCATAGAGGATAGCATAGTTGTTGAAGCAACAAAAATGCTAAAATCCCAATTTTTTTTCATTTTAGCATAGCTGTTGGAAAAGCTCTAAGTAAATAAAAAACCCTAAATTAAATCAACACACGAAAATAAAAATCCTATCCGAACTTTTAAAATCATGATATTTAACTTTTAAATCAAGAAACTTCAAAATCGAAAATTTTCAAGGAAACCAAGCTAGCACGCGTTGATTCGTCATCTTCCCCTCTCGACCAATACACAATAAGCATTATCTTCCCTCTTGACATAGCATGCAATGATCTGTTGCCTATGATTTCTCTAAACTGGATTAGGATCGGTTTTCCAATGAAGAAAACCTATTCAGATTGGTTGACCCTCTTTGAAGAACAAGATTTAGAGAGAGAGGGGGGGGTATAAGTTGATTGTGAGGAAAAAAAACTAGGTCCTAAAATGACTATTTTGCCTTCATGTGTAAGGTACATGGGGGAGTGAAGAGAGGCTCATCAAACGGTGCTAGTTGCAAGGAGGTTCATTTGATAACTAAAAATTGTTCGACGGGTAAATGGAGACCAAAATTGAGGAAAAAAATCATACCATGAAAGTTCTTTCTTTTTTGTTTCTTTTTTGCTAATAAATGACATATGGACCAAAATCTAAAACCACATGGATCAAATTCGTAATTTACTCTTCGTTTTATTTCAATTATAAATCCATTGATTTGAATTTAGATATTAAGTTAAATACATTTTTAGTCCCAATAGTTTAAAAATTAAAAATCATTTTATTGTTTGCATTCTCTTACCAATTTGGTCTCTCATCCTAACGACCATTAAACGCATCCATTAAGTGTTCTTCACATAAAGGCATTCCAGTCACTTTGGGGGAAACATTAAAGAGATGGTGGCGGCAAATTCATTCCATAAATCAACAACTTCAAACAAGAATACCTTTGAAAGTCCACCAAATCCCTAAAACAACATTTAAATTTGTGTAATTCATTCCATACATTCACTCACAAAAAAACAGAATAAATGGGTCCTTGTTTCCGATGGCGATTGGTGCAATCGCAACAAAGCGGACATGTTGATTCTTTACAAATATTAGGTCCATAGACTCTAGTGGTGTTGATTACAAAGAATGTCGTAAAACTTTGAAAGAGTTGCAGAAAGAAGAATTAAAAGAGAGAAAATTTTAGAGAGATAAAGAGAAGAGAGCAGTGTACTCTCTCTATGTGATTTTTTTATTATTGAAATGATACATAAGAGTTCAACATTTATACTTCAGCATTACATGTGCACACGAGACAAGCTAACAGAAAATTAACTAAGCTCACTAAATTTGACGACGTGGTACATACTTGACTTTCACCCCCCGCAAGCTGATCATTCTTTTGAATGTGAAACTTGGTTCTGAGATTAGCAAAATGACCAGTGGATAGACCCTTGGTTAGAATATTAACGATTTGTAAACCGGTCCGAACATATCGAACAAGAAAAGTTTGAGACAAAACCATATCCCAAACAAAATGAAGATCGATCTCAATATGTTTAGTTCGCTGATGGAAGACGAGATTTACTGCAAGATAGGTGGCACCAAGGTTATCATACCAAAGAGTTAGAGTATGAGTAAGCTCAACCCGTAGTTCTTTAACAAGAGAACAAAGCCATCATATTTCATCAGTCGTATTTGCAAGAGCACGATATCTGATAGCGGAAAATCGTATAGGTCCACAAAGTGGCCACTATGTCGCCATAGTGGCGGTGCAAGTGCACACCGGACACTATGATCGCTACAAGTAATAAAGTGGTAGAGTACCGAGATCGTTTCCACAGGGACTAGTCAACTAAGAATCGGAGACTTTTTCATGAACTTCTAGTGCTTGGTTGAGTTTTAAGAACAAAATCAATATTTGTGGGTTTTAAGCAACTAAACAACGATTAAACGGAATTAATAGTATTAAAGGAAAGGATGTGGGTACAAGCATTAACTAAGACTGATGTAGTAACAACTTGGTCAGAAACAAAATGACACACGACATCCTTAAAAACATTTTTCTCTCGAAAATAAGTTTCCTCGGAACGTGGCCACGTTTCACCCACTTTGTCACCACTTTGGCCAACTCAAGACTTGCCGACTTAACTAAGTAAACCTCTAAGGATTTCAGTTCCACCAGTATAGATATAGACGCCCAAATCTCTTTGTGACACCCATATCGACCGACATTTGAACCTTAGTTAAAATCATGCAAAAACCCGTATCTCTACGTGGTTATGAAAGACTTTCTCAAATCTTCTTTGCATCACTCAAGCCGTATTTCAGATCTGCCCCTCTCGAGGTCTAAGATCTAATATTAACACTAACAAGTGATCGGCTTGTCCGCGTTGAGTTGAAGTCCCGACTCGAGTGACCAAGTCTAAGAGTTAGCAAAGATGGCAACACCCAAGTGTTGCCTACTAGTCTTAGCCTTGGCTCATACTCACACCCAAAGGGGTGTTTAGCTCATAATAAAAGTAAAAGACATGATGGAAGAGGGAGATAACATAAATTAAATTGCATAAAAGAAACTAAAGAGCTGCTGCCAACGTGGTGACAAGGTGGCCACTTTGGCAACAACTATTACAAGAAATTTAAACTTACAACAATTAAATGCAAATAAATTACAAGGAATGAAAACTAAATGTTGCTGCTCCAGATGGTGTTTAATGCTCCTGCAAGTGATGATCTCAAATGGAGCCTCCAAGCCTTCATTTATAGCCCAAGGAAGAGAAAAGTGTTGATGTAACAATGCTCTAAAAGTAGATTTTAAGGTGAAGTATTGAAGCTTCCTTGGACTTACACTTTTTGTCCTCTTCCTTGATTATTCTTATGAATGAGCAGAAGGGTCTTTCACTTTCTTCAGAAGGCAGACTTCCAGAACTGGTAAAATCTTATCCACGCAATTTTGGTCAGCGCCCCAACGTGGTGACAACGTGGGTGCAACGTGGCCACGTTCTGCACAAAAGTTAGTAAAACCGGATTTTTTGCATTTTTGGGATTTCATCACAATGTTTGAACAATTAAGACCAAATGAAGGAGATGAGGAGCAAATTGGGTGAAAATGTGGTAAAATAAATATAACAAGAGAGGAATTAACTCTCAAAATTTGAGAGTTATCGGTATCCTGCTTTAGTACTAGAACGAGCAACTGTGTGTTGCATTTTAGAACTCCAACTTATAAGATTTGACCCGAGAAAAACACAATAGCCACTAGTAGACCATTGATCATCGGGATAACCCGCCCAGTCAGCATCCGTATAGGCATGAATCACGGACGTAGAAGAACGTTTAAAGATTAGTCCATGCGTGCTTGTTCCTTTTAGATATCTTATAATGCGAGTAACTGCAGTCTAATGTCGGTCCGTATGTAACACCCCGAAATTCGAAAAGTATCATTTCAAGTTAATGCAGAAATCAGTAATTTTAAGGAAAAATAAGATATAGGATTTTGGACTTGAATTCTAGATTTTATAGTCTTGATATATGAAGGATTCAATTACGAGTCCAATGGTTCTTTCCGGAGCGAAATCGGAGCTATAACGAAGAAGTTATGGCCAAAACAGTGATTAGGCATGAAAAATGAAGAAACCGGACGAGCAGTGCACGGGGCGACCTACGGGGCGACTTAGGCCGCCCGGTAACCCGCACAGAGCCCTGTTCAAGCATAAAACCCATCCGAGTGAGTTTTGGGGCGACTTAGGCCGCCCGGTAACCTGCGCAGAGCCCTGTTCGAGCTTAAAACCCGATTTTCAGCCACCAAACTTCATTTCTTCATAACTTTTGCATCCCAACTCCGTTTTTGATGATTCAAGTTGCCATGGTTTCGTTTTTGAGATCTCTTCAAGGATATAGCAATATATTTGAAGTCTATTGGAATATACAAGTGTATTTTGTGATGGTAAGTTCCTTATCTCTCTCAATGTTAAGCTAGGGTTAGATGGTTTCACCCTTTTTCCTTCCATCCTTCAACTTGGGTGTGATTTTGGTGACTTGTTGAAGGAAACCTTGTAGATGTGTCGGATCTAAGATCTAGAGAAGTTTCTTGGATATTCAAGCCTTCATCTTTGGAGATTCAAGTTTTGGGGGTAAAATCTAGATTTAGCCTAAATCTAGCAAGGTGAGTTCAAGTTGATTTGTGAAAACGGTGTACATGCCAAAATGTTCATTTTAAGGTGTTTTGTGTTCTACATGAATTTGTTAACTACTGATCACCTGATAAGTTTTGGTTATTTTGAAATGTTTAGTTTTATAAACATGGTGAAACACCCATTTTGGGACTTTTGAGGCATTTTGATAAATAAGCCATTAAGGAAAATGTTTTAATAATGCATTTCACAAATGGGGATTATTTGGTAAAAATGCACTTTTGTGTTGTTGGAAATATGCATAGTTTGTGTCATGAGATGTTTTGAAAGTATCAACGCGTGAGTTATTGGGTTTTGGTCATTCCCGACCTCGTGAATATTTTGGACGTTGTACTTCTTTTAGTTTTGGGGAAAAGACGCATTCCAAGGATTTTGATGGGCAAATCTTAAGCACCGACAATTTTAACGAGCTATTTTACGAGTATAAGTCATTTGGTGTAAATGCTCTTTTAGTGTGTTTTGGGAGAAATGTTTAACCTTGTATTATGAGACGTTTTGAAAGGGGTTAATGGTATAAACTTGTTTTTGGGAAAATGATCTGTTTCAGCTTAAGTGGTGTTGGAGTTTGGTCGTGTGTGTTTTATTGCATTGTACTGCTTTTGGCAATGAGTCATTTGGTTGTTTGAGCCTATGGCTCGATATTTTATTATGATTGGGTTTTAGGACATTTGTCCAATTTTGATAACTCGACTTCAAACTTTGGTTGCGATATTGGATGAGGGACTCAACGTAAGGACCTTTCGCAGTTGAAGTTGATATCCCGTCGGTGTAAGTTTAAAGCCACTGAGCCTGACATCCCTTGCGCTTGAAATCATTACGTCCAATGATGGAACGATAGTTTTCCACATCGAGGCACGTTTAGGCATCAGATTGGGCTATAAGTCCTACGTGCTAAGTATTAGGATATTGGATGAGGGACTCAACGTAAGGACCTTTCGCGGTTGAAGTTGATATCCCGTGGGTGTACGTTTAAAGCCACTGAGACTGACATCCCTTGCGTGTACTTCCGTTTATATGACTAGTCTTAACAACATAAAATGAGCTTACTTTATGTACCGTCACATTTTATGGAATCGAGTCTCCCCTGTCACTGAAAAATGTTACTTTGGGTATTGAGTTTTATTATCCTAGTTTTCGGTGACGTTTTGTATAAATGGATTTTTATCCATGATTTATGGGTTGAATATTACGCCCCACCCGTGTTTTGGGTGTTTTGTGATATAAATTTTTAGCCGCTTTTCTCCAGTTGGGAGTTTGATTTCTATTCTCATTTAGAGTGAGTTTTTGGTTTAATTTAATTTACAAAAGAACGTTATATGTTGGAATCTTGTCCCCGAAGTAGTTTAGATTTGAAAACGTTTATATTGGTGTTTCCTTGCCCAAAATGCATATTATTGGAAAAGAGTCGTTTTCATGTTCAAACATATCATCTTGAAAGCTTATGGTTTAAACTGCATTACCTCTTTTCAAAGATATCTTATTCATGTTGAAAACTCTTGAACTCACTAGGCATTAAGCCTAACCTTTTTATTTGTCGGCATGTGCATTAGGTTCCAGTTGGGGTTTGGTTCTAGCAGCTATGAAGAGTTGAGCCTTAGCTTTGTGCAAGTGTGAGTAGTTAGTGAAGTCTTCCGCAATTTGGAGACAGTGACTATTATTGGGTTTTAGTAGCACCCGTTCTTATTGTAGACTGTATGTATAGAATGAAATGTGTGTATTGAGGTTAAATAATAAATTGAGATCGGAGATGTATCATTTATCGATGTATTTAGAAAATTTTAAATCGGTTGCTATTTCCAGAATTTAGGGTGTTACACCGTAGGACGATGAAGAAATTGAGAGACTTTGTTGACGACATAAGCTATTTCGGGTCTCGTTAGCACTAAGTATTGTAGTGCACCAGCAGTGCTTCGATATAAAGAGGGATCTTCCAACGGTTTTTCTGAATACCGAGATAGCTGTTTTCCAGAAGCAACAGGAGAGGATACTGACTTGCATTGACTAATGCTTGTTCGTTTAAGTAAATCGAGTAGATATCGTTGTTGGGTTAAATGAAGACTATCATCACCAAACGTTGCTTGAATTCCCAAGAAATAATTCAATATTCCCAAGTCTTTTAAAGAGAATTGAGCATGAAGTTTTTGAATCAACCGACAATGAACGTGGATGAGATGATATCGTCTACATAAACCAAAATGTAAGTAGTAACGGTAGACGTGCAATAGACAAATAAAAATGTATCGGAAGCACATTGTTGAAATCCAAACCCCACAAAAGCATTGGATAACTTCGAAAACCAAGCACGTGGTTCATGTTTAAGACTGTAAAGAGCTTTCTTAAGCAAACAAACATGGTGAGGCTTGTTAGGATCAGCAAACCCCGGAGGTTGCATCATGTAAACTATCTGTAACACCAGGAATTTCAGTAAGTTAAAGTCAAACCAACGCCTTTGAGGTTTCTAATTTGGGGATTGAGTGTTGGGAAAATGTTACTTTTAACTCTTGAGAGGATGGTGAGCTTTTCGAGTGAGAAAAGTGAAGTGTTGGGGGTCGGTACGTCTGGGGCAACATTGCCCAGCGAAAGTGACAAGATGTCACAATCGCTGGCAAAGTCGCGGGCTGGGGGATGCCCATGGTACCAACTCGGAGATTATGCCAGCGATTGTGACATCCTGTCACTCTCGTCGGGCATAATCGTGGTCGGCCTGCAGAGTGCTTAAAATCTGTTTTTTTCTCCTCTTTTCTCATTATACATTCATCCATGTCCTTCATAAACTCTCTCAACCTAAAACCCCCACCTAATTCGGTCCATGGAGCATCCAAAGCATTCCCCCTTATTTATTTCAAGATTTAGGCTTCATCTTCTAGATTTGGAAGCTATGAGCTAAGGGATCTTCATCACCACCTTCATCTTCTTCAAAGGAGATTTCTAGGGTTTTGTTGGTATCAAAACCTAACATTGTAATTTTATTCCTCCTCTCCTCTCAACACCTTATATGAGTTGTAAACCTCCATTTGTGACCAATTTTGGATTTGATGATTTTGGAGATTGTAGGTCAAAAATTAGGGGTTTGGGCCAAATTTGGGGATTTTGATGTAAATATTTGGGGATCGATTCTTATTGGTTGAATAAGTATGTTCATGGTTGGAAATTTGTGGATCTAGGTTTTGGAAGGATTTTGCTTGTGGATTCAGATCTCTTCAAGGAAGCTCAAGATGGGTAGATTTAGCCTAAATCTAGCAAGGTGAGTTCAAGTTGATTTGTGAAAACGGTGTACATGCCAAAATGTCTATTTTAAAGTGTTTATATGTTTTACATGAAATTATTAACTGTTGAGTTATTTGACGAATCTTGATTTATTGAAGGTTTGGTTTTATAAACTTTGTGAACTGCCCATGTTTGGGATTTTGAGCAGTTTGACAACTAAATTATACACATTGGTATTTTGATGATTTATTTCATGCAGTAAAGTTGGAGTATAGCATTTTATTGTGTGTTTAAGATAAGTGTTTGATTTTGTGTTATGGGACGTTTTTTAAAGAGTAAATGATATAATTCACTTGAAAAATGAGTTGTCCCAATCTAAACTATGTTGGAGTTAATTATATATTTTGGAGTATGGGTTTACATAAAGTCGGGTTGTTTACATTTGATTTCATATCATGATTTTCAACGATGGGTCTTTGGATTTGTTGAGCTTATGGCTCAGTCTGGATTTTGTTGGGTCTTGGGGACACTTGTCCGATTTTAATAGCTCAATGTAGAGCATTTGGTCATGAGTTGCATTTTGTAACACCCTCAAATATGGAAAGAACAACTAAATTAAAATTTCCAATAATGCCTCAAAAATAGATAAGATCGCTTACAACGAGTTCATGCTTGAAATATTAAACTAGGCTAATCATCACGAAGATCGATAAATTCTTACACAAAGACTAATTAGAGATCGGGTGATACTAAAACCCAAATACAAGTTGCTATTCCCAATCCAAGATGAGAGACTTCACCAAACTACTCACCCTCGAGTATACGTCTAGCACCTCTCTCTCTCCAAGATGTCCCTAGAACAAATCCCCAAAAGAACCTGTTGCACATGCCGACAAATAAAAAGGTTAGGCTAACGCCTAGCGAGTTCAAGAGTTTTACATGAACAAATATTTTTTTATAGGAATGAACCCTAACATAAATCGCAATCTTTCAAACGGTTTACTTTAAACTCGAAGACGACTCTTTTCCAATTTCATGCATTTTCAAAGATGGACACTAGGCCCAATACGAAACATTATTTATAAAATGTTGCATCCCAAAACACCCAAACACGGGTGGGGT
The DNA here is from genome assembly GCA_023525745.1 of Arctium lappa. NCBI lineage: Eukaryota > Viridiplantae > Streptophyta > Magnoliopsida > Asterales > Asteraceae > Arctium > Arctium lappa. The sequence continues at coordinate 83,750,407 of CM042052.1, read as the reverse complement.
AAAATACTCTACCAACACACGTGGTTAAAACCCACATGTACAATATGATACCAAACACACGGACGCTAGGCCCAATACTCACGAGACCATAAATTGAAAGGGAACCCAAACACCCAAACGTGGGGCGACATACATCATTCAAACCTTAATATACGTGGAGGGAGGTCCAATATTAAGGTCCTCATTTACTGTCGACTACATAAAACCAAAGATGATAAAGTGAAATATTTTTATATTTAAGATACTGATAGCCGACAACGGGGGAGACCCGTACCCGTTGAGAGTGGAGGAAACACAAAAGTATACCACCCATGCAACGTTAATCGCATGACACCTCACGACATCATAGCCAGGTGTCCCTACGACTTCTTTACAAGCGTCACCCCAAGTCAGTTGACAATTGATGAACGCTCCGAAGAACTCCACCCCAAAGACCCGACACACTTAAAGACTACATCTCAGGCATTACTTCAAGCGGCGGAGGTTCTAGCGCCTACTTTGCCTGTAGTGCTACTAGACTCAACCTTTCTAGCGATCGCTTGTAAAGTTTATGGTCATAAAACATGGGTATTAGAGTGTAACCCCGCAATACCCAATTGACCACCCAAAACAGACTGACTTACGTGCCTATGGATCCAATGCAACACAGTCTAACATTACTTGTCTAACCCGAAATGACCGACGCACTCGAACATGTAACCAATACCGAAATGCAACAAGGTATATTAGTACGTACGTCATGATGGAGATACTTGAGCCATTCAAAACCGGACAAGTGTCCTCAAGACTCTTTTAAATCGACACCGAGCCAAAATGCTCAAAACTCCTTTTGTGACCAACGATTAACAACTCCCCAAAAGATTAACACAATTGACTCACTTCATGCAGACACACTCCCAAAGTACGTATGCAGACTCCAATGCAGTTTAAATTGGGACAAAAAGGTTTTCCAAATAGATGTATACTCTTTATCCTTTCAAAACGTCCCACAATACAAAATTAAACCTTTTACCCAAACAACTCTAAAAATGTCCTGTTAACCAAATAATCTCATTTATGCAATAAATTACCAGACACACCCATTTATGACTCATTTATCAAAATACCCAAAAATCCCCAATATGGGTGTTTTACAAGGTTTATAAAACTAAACTTCTCAATTACCATAACTCATCAAGTAATTCCACAAATGACAATTTCATGTTAAACACATAAATACTTTAAAATAAACATTTTAGCATGTACAACGTTTTCACAAATCAACTTGAACTCACCTTGCTAGATTTAGGATAAAATCTAGATTTCCCCCCAACTAGAGCTCCTTTGAAGAACACTTGGATCCTCAAGCCAAAAACTTCCAAAAACCTAAATCCATACATATCCAACTGATAATGTCAATTTTTGACATTATTTATACACTAAAGTGAGTAGAAATTGCATGACTTCGAGTGAAATAGTGGTAGTTCTAATGGAATCTTGAGGAAATTACAGGAAAATGACAATATTAGTAGAAGAAAAGTAATACAAAGAAGAAAGGAATTAAAAGGGGCCAATTTCGACAATTCAATTTAGTTGCTGGTGGAGAATAGAAGAAGTCGGGTGAAAACAGTGGGTTTCGCGAGTTCTGCAGCGACTTACCCATTTTGCGCGATTTATGGGACACGGGCGACTTATGTTGTAACACCCTCGAAAATGAACAGAGCAACTAATTTACAGCTTTCAATTATACAACGAAAATGATATAATATATTCTACAATCATCACTTGAGTCATCTCAAAAGAACACTAGATTTAACTTTAACAAATAAAAGGTCAAGCCTCGCATAAGGACTAATCAAAGTTGGGTGTTACTATAACCCAAAAGAAATCGTTGCTCTCAACAACGACTAACGCGAAAGCCTTCATCAAGCCACTCACCCTTGCACAAACCCTTAGCACTCAACACTTCACCAAAAAGCTAGAACCTCTTCCCCCATCCGGAACCTGATGCACATGCCGACAAATAAAAATGTTAGGCTAACGCCTAGTGAGCTCAAGAGTTTACAACATGAAATAAATACATTTGCAAAGGGAGAGAAAGTAGTTTAACTCACAGACCTTCAGAAAGATTTACTTTAAATATCAAATGACACCATTTTCCAAAATTACACATTTAAAAACAGGGGACCCAATATGAACCTTCTTTCGTAGAACCACTTTAATCCCAATCTCACCCAAAACGTGAATAGTAAGCAAAGCTCTCAATTTATAAGAATATGAAATAAAACTTTACTTCTCGAAATCCTTCAAACATGGACGGGTCATAAAACACAATCCATAAATCTTGAGTAAACAATACCCCATAAGTAAAACGTCACCGAAAACATGGATAATAAAATGACACAATTAAATACCCAAAATAGTACCTTCCGGTGACGGGGGATACCCGATTCCATTGTACGTGGCGGAACACAAAGTTAAGCCACATCACTATGTTGTCGAACTACACCTCAGATCGTGACCGTATTGCCCGCTCTACCGAGCTACACCTCCAGTCATGACTATATTTCAAGTCCCCAAAACACCATATGCCTTATTGTCTGCTCTGCCGAGATACACCTCAAGGATACGCGATCTTATTGCCTGTTCGGTCTCTAGGGAGTTTCATCCTCAGGGTGCCCACTTGACCCTTAGTGCCTACTCCCTATCAGTCAAGATAGGAGCCTCGACTCCTTACTTGATAACACTCGATGTCTAACCATCGTGCACAAGAATTAGACATCTAAACACCAGACTCAAGGTCTCGAAGTACAACCCATGAAGGCTCCTCTTCGTCAATCAACCGGGACGACACTAATGCCAACATGGCATAATTTCCCAAAGTGAGGATCCCAAGAGTCCTCACCAATACATACGATTGACTTACATGCCTATGGATCCAATGCAACACGGTCTAAAATACATGACTCCAAATGAATGACTCACACACCCATCATATGTATTCTCCAAAATAAAATGCAATAAATGCAACTCACACCCAAAGCTCCCCCTTAGGTTATTAAACCGGACAAAAGTCCCAAAGACCCAACAAGCCGAAAACCGAGCTAAAGACCCAACAATTTACTTGACTCTCCAATGGAATTGAGTATAAACATCGAAACGTGTTTTACCAACAATTATGTAAACACTACAACCCAAAGGTAATTAACCTAAAAAAACTTCTCATTGGTTGAAACAAAACGTTTTCCAAATGGACTCATCCCCTTCATGTTTCCAAAGTGACTCTTAACACAATGATATGCATTTTCCCATGGTTTATAAAATCGTATGCAGCAAATGGAAAATTATATAAGATGACCTCCATTTATATACTATATCATCAAGGAAACATATCAAATTAATTTATTTATCAACATTCCCAAAAATCCCAAAGATATGGGTTATATAAGTTTATAAAGCTTAACATTTCCAAATAGCCAACTTATCAGCAGTTAACAATTTAGTGTAAAACACAAACTCTTTAAAATAAACATTTTGGCATGTACATCGTTTTCACAAATCAACTTGAACTCACCTTGCTAGATTTAGGCTAAATCTAGATTTTACCCCGCTTTAAGCTTCCTTGAAAAAATCCGAGTCCACAAGCAAAATTCTTCAAAAACCTAGATCCATAGATTTCCAACCATAAATAAACATATTCAACCTTCTAGAATCCTTCCCCAAACATTTAAACATAAAACCCCAACTTATACCCAAACCCTTATTCCATATATGAAGAAAACGAGACATTACCTTACCATAGGTTGAATCTATCAACTATACATCTCTTGGTCACCCACGGAAGCCACCACCACAACCTTTAAGAGAATGGATAGGGTCATAAGGAGGGTTTGATAAAACCCTAGAAAGTTGAAGGTGAAGATGATAAAGTGGATAGATTGCGCTTAAGCTTCCATAACCTTGCTAGATGGTGAAATAACACTTGAAATCCTGAGATATTGAGTATCAAAAGCTCAAAATCAACAATGGTGGTCAAGAGGTTCGGTTTAGAGAGAAAAGAGAGGGTAGGGTTGAAGGAGGTTGAAACAAATGGAATGAGATAGACAAAATTCGAGCTTTAAAGGCCCCTGCCCCCGACTGCGACAATGACCGGCGACTATGCACTTGGCATAGTCGCGTGGCATTGTCGCCCGCGTCCAGGCACTCGCGGTACCATCCCCGCGATTGTGCCACGCGATAGTGACATATGTCACTATTGTCGGGCACTGTCGCCCAAGCTGTGCAGAGTTTCGAATTCCTTCCTTTTTCGCGTTCGAAAGCTCCCGATACTCCAAGGGACTTTAAATAATGATTCCTACCAAACATCCCACCATTTACAAGATACAGAAACTTCCGAGTGGCCACTACTTACCAAAATTACGGGTGTTACATATGCCGTGACTCTAACCCGCGACATAAGTCGCGAAATCTCCTGGATCTGTCTTATCGACTGTTTCAATCAGAATTAGGTATCACGAATTTTAGACTTGAGACGGCGGCGGATAGAGGCGATTTTGGGGAGCAGATTCAAGACGATAAAGAGACAAAAAGGTGGGAGAGACTTGGTGGAACGGATCCTCGATCTTGTTACAAACTTTTACTTCAAGATTCAAGGATTTCAGGGAGTGTTCATTTTGTCAAAACATTTCATTTCCGAACGATGTTTAGATCTATTTTGCTTTCACTTCCAATTTTCATTTCTGTTAACCCCAACATGAGCTAAACTTCTCATGTTGGGGGTTGGATGATTATTTGGTGATGTTGCTTGAAACTTGTGATTTTGTTTGTAGTTTTTGAATACTTGTGGTTCAATGAAGCATATGGTGAATTTTTAATGTAATTCATTCTAGTCTGATCAGCTATTTGAATTTTTCTTGGTTATCCTACTCTTCGAGAGAAGTGTAGGATGATTAGATGTGTTTGTCATGTGCCTGTGGTATAAATTGGATAGAGATATACCGATTTCACCATAGATCTATTAATTTCACTCTCCTAAGTATTTTAACTTGAAGTTGAGTTCAGAAGAAGAGATTTCATTGTTAAATGCTAGTATTCTTATAGCTTGAGATAATATAGCAATCATTTGAAAATTAAGCATTGATTCTGTGATCATATAATTCAAACCATCACTTGCTTTCAACCAACGATCCTTATATGAATCCAGCCCCCAACTTTCTTATCAGCAGTTGATTGTCTTTGTTCCTAAAAACCTCCTTTTAGTTGTTCCAACTTAATCCTTTTGCAAATCTTCAAAACAATCCAATTCTCATTTCGTCTAGTTAATAGTCAATATAGTCTCGTGGTACTCAATACCAAGTTCCTTTGGTTCGATACTCGTACTTTCGTACTTCTTACTTGATACGACACCAACCATAAATAATCATAATCAACCACAAAGAATTGTTCCCCAAACTTTATACATGAATACCTCAACTAATACCGAAACCCTAACTTCCATAACTGAAGAGAATAGAAGGTTACCTTAACCCAAGCTTGAATCCACCAACCAAAACACCTCTAGTTCACCAAAATGGTCACAAACCTCCAATCTACGAAAGAGAGAACAAGGGTGGATGAAACCCTAGAAAACTTGATGAAGAAGGAGGGATGATGGTTCTAGTTCCCAACCTGATAGATGAAGAAGAAACATTTATATTTAGGAGGAAACTCTCCAAAATGAGTTAGGGTTTGATTTTGGGGTTTGGGGGTCGGTTTGGGAGAAAATGGGGGAAGGATTTGAGGTTAGGGTGAAAAATGGGGTTTGGGGCCGAATTTTCTCGTTTTTGTGCACACAGCGGCTCCGCACGGGTGGCCGCGCAGAGCACTGCCGCCCGAATTTCTTGCCCGAGCACCATTTTGGCCATAACTTCTTCGTTTTAGCTCCGATTTTGCTCCGAAAAGAACCGTTGGACTCATAATTGAATCCTTCATCTACCAAGACTATAAAATCTAGGATTTAAGTCCCAAATCCTTTATCTTATTTTTCCCTAATATATCGGTTTCGTTATTAACTTGAAATGATACCTTTCGAAAATCGGGGTATTACACATTTACTGCATCTTATTTGAGAATTACATGTTTTGAATGCGTTAGTTCATTCATTTTAAGTCATGTAATGTTTTAGTTAGTGCAATGGATCCATATGCACAATGTTCTTTATGTCCCGTTTTGGACAAGTTCACCACTTTGGCATGGAATAGGCATCGGGTCACTATGGTAAGTAAGGTATGGACCTATACGGTCGGGCAGCGTCCCATGGGAAATAAGGTGTAATTCCTTTGTGCATAAGTTCCCGTTTTGGAACCAGGTTCCCCGTTTTGGAACTCTCAAGAATAGACTCAGAGGAGTTGACTTGATGTTTCGAGCAATAGACTTGGAGTAGTTGAGTTCGGTATGTTTTATGTGCATAATCCATACGTTTTGGTTTTCTACATAGTTATGTGACCCACTTGGTTTTCCGTCACGTACAATGTAATCGGGTCTCCCCCGTCACCAAAAAGTGTTGATTTGGGTATTGAGTTTTATAATCTATGTTTTAGGTGACGTTTTGAGTACGGATAGTTATCCATGTTCTAAGATTTTGAATATTAAATCTTACCCATGTTTTTGGGATGTTTTGGAAGTTGGAGTTTATCTACGTTTTCAGTATTTGATTATTAAAGTGTCAGTTATGTTTTACGTGAGATTTGGGTTTTGGTCTTACATTCGAATAAGCGTTTTGTTTTATGATTTTAATCACGAAGAGGGTGAATGTTGAAAAAGAGATTGTTTTCATATTTAATGTATTTCGTCTTGGTTGCTTTCAGATTGAACGTATTATCATTTTGGAAATCATGAATTAAATAACATCATATATATATATATATATATATATCTGATGAAAACTCTTGAGCTCACTAGGCGTTAAGCCTAACCTTTTTATTTGTCGGCATGTGCATCAGGTTCCAGTTGGGGAAATGATTCTAGCAGTACTATGAAGAGATGAGCCCTTGTTTTACAGGAGGGTAAGTAGTTGGTGAAGTCTTCCTCATCTTGGAGATAGTGACTGTTATTGGGTTTTAGTAGCACCCGTCCCTTTTATAGACTGTGTACATAGAATGAAATGCGTGTATTGAAGTTAAACCTTAAATTGTGGTTGTAGATGAATCAATTATCGATGTATTTAGAAAATTTTAAATTAGTTGTTATTTCCTGATTTGAGGGTGTTACACTATCTCCATTAAATCACCATGTAAGAAAGCGTTATTGACATCCACTTGTCTAATCTCCCATCCTCGAGAATAAGCAACCGAGAGAACAAGGCGAATGGTTGTAGGTTTTACTATCGGACTAGACGTCTCAGTGTAATCGGTACCTTCAGTTTGTAAGAACCCTTTTGCTACAATCCGAGCCTTGTATAGACTAACAGTCCCATCGGGATGTCGCTTAATACGATAGACCCATTTACATCCAACAATGTTAGTACATGTGGGAGCAGGAACTAACATCCAAGTACCATTAGAGTGAAGTGTGGAAATTTCTGATCGCATTGCATCCCACCAAGTTGGCCATTTTTGGGCTTGAGAAAATGTAGTTGGTTCGGTATCGGGATTACGGGTACGATCTTGAGTAGAATTAGCATAATAAAGAATATGATCATAAAAAGTTTTTGGTTTTCGAGTGTGATCACGAGTATGAGTGATCATTGGATGACAAGGAACCGAGGATGAAGAGGTTTGATCATTTGGCATCGAGACAGAAACTGGTTCATTGGGGATTGGCACATTAGATGAAGATGGAGAATTAGAAATATTAGAGGAATTCGTTGAAATATGTGACAGAGGTGTAGTAACATAAAATGGTGGAAAAACAACGGTGGAGTCGGTTTCTTTGAATGTATCTTGATTAGCAAACGGAAATACGGACTCGTGAAACACAACACGACGAGATGTAAAGATTTTGGAAGACATAGGATTATAGCAAAGATATCCTTTGTGAGATGGAGCATAACCAAGAAAAACACACGGAATAGCTTTTGGAGATAGTTTATCGTCACAAATATCCCCAAGAAAAGGATAACACAAGCATCCAAACATACAAAGATTCGTATAAGACGGAGCTTGTTAAAATAGAAGTTTGTACGGTGAACAATGTGATAGAGTTTGAGATGGAATACGATTTATCAAAAAAGTTGCAGTAGCATATGCATCATACCAAAAAAAAAATTGGTAGAGAAGCGTGAAACATTAAGGCACGAGCAATTTCGGATAAGTGACGATTTTTGCGCTCCGCCACACCATCTTTTTCCGGGGTATAAGAACATGATATTCGTGGAACAATGCCGGATTTAGAAATAAAGGAACCCATTTGTCCCTGAGTAAAAATTCTAAGGCACCATCACTTTGAAAGTATTTAATAGTAGTTGAGAAAAGATTCGACTTTTAAAATGTCGAAATGATTCAAGAACTTGAGAGCGATGTGCAAGAGGATAAACCCATGTGAAACGACTATAATCGTCAATATAGGTAACAAAATAACGAAAACCAGATCGAGAAACAATTGGTGATGGTCCCCATATATCAGAGTGAATAACATGCAACGGAGTTGAACTCCGAGATACAGACACAAAAAATGGAATACGAGTACTTTTTGAGATATTACAAGCATTATTTCTTTTATTGAAAGTACAAGGAAATGAAGTTTTTGTAAAAACATAGTCTGAAGGATGACCAAGTCTCGAGTGCCAAAGATCTTTCGAGGTAGCAAGCAAGGAATAAATGTTGTATTGATTAAGCGGAATGTGGTGGAGCATTGTTCTTGTCAAGGACTGAATATGCAAACCTTTGTAAGAGAAAGCAACAACAAAGGATTATTACGAATAAGGATGCCATCTATAAATCCCGAAAAATAATAATAAATGGAGTTCCAAACTAATATATCTAGGAGAGATCCTAATCCCATTTTGATTATCTTTTCTTGCGCTGTAGTCACTCAAACGGGTCAGCTTGGTCTTCTTCCTAATGGGCTTGGCCTGACCCATGACTCCTCGTGATGGACCTGGCTTGTTGCATTCATGTCACAACCACTTGCTGCTAGTTAAGGAGGTTGCCACAGGTTCACAGAAAGCAGTTTTGGTGTACTAGATTGACGTGTTTATGAGAAAATGGACTAGCAATTATTTGTGTGTGCAAAATATGATTTGTAAAAACCATTTATAATTATGCCAAGCAACATTAATAAGGTTGCACTAATGTCCTTAAAAATTTCTAGTTGTGTTCCTATGAGATGGAGTGAGATCCAAGGTTTTATGATACTTACTAATTTGAATACTTGATAAAAAAAACAAAAAAAATATCGAAATTGGTGTCAATTAAGATCATAAATTTCTAGTTCTTGTATAATTTGTTCATATCAAAATTTTATTATAATTTAAATATTTTAGATTTAGATGATTAAGTTGACTTTAGTTTCAAAGATGAGACAATTATTTTTTGCGTTGGTAAAGATAATGATAGGACAATTTATCATATTAGTATAACTCAAATGTTATCTCAACATATTTATCACTTGATCATTAGTTATATTTATGGAGTTCAAACGGTACACAATAATTATTTTTAAACTTAAAATATAAGAATGTATAGTATACATTAATAAGCAATACATATACCTTTAATAAGTTTTTTTAAAGCTTTTATCTAAATGCATATCGCAACAATATATTATGATAGTTTTTTTTTTTTTAATTCAATGGAGTGTTAGATTGGATACACATTTAACGATTAGATATTAGAGAGGCCGTATATCTGTTAAAGACGTCCATATAAGCATATATTATGCCATATAAAGAATAATGGGCTCTTACTTTTCAAAATTTTTGTAAAACTTGTGTATTTTTTGGTCAAAACCTTCAGTTTGTTGCAAAAACAAAAAGAATTTTGTATCAAGACTCAAGAACATCTGTAATAAAAGCTTTTTTAAAATTGATTCAAAAGCTTTTTGATCAGCTCACGTCCCGAAAAAAAACCTGACAACAATAAATAAAAATTTACTTTTATTTGTATCTGTACAAACCTTTAACAAGTTACATAATATTTAGCCACCTAATCTTGGGTCCATTTTATTTATATAAAAAAAATTCATTAAAGAACTCTAATTTGATTTGCATAGTTAAGTACATATAATAATTCTTTAATTGGTTTGGATTTTGATTAAAAAAATGACAAAGACATTTAAATCCAAAATCCACCAGTTGGTGTTGAAACACACCCAGTCTACACGGCACGACTTTTTCATCAAGTACCTTCCCTCCTTAGTTCTCATCGCATTACATGGCCAAAGACAAATTAGCAATCGGCACCTAGACGGCAATATATATGTACATATATATATAGAGAGGGGGATGATCATGCAAGAAGCAAACTAATTTACGAGAAGTCGGAAAGGAATGTGAGCCACATAATTTATTAATTAAAAAAACTATAAATAAAAAATACAAAATAGTTTTTGAAATTAGGATAATTATCATTTTAAATTTGATAAATCCTTAAAATTCTTATTATATCTTTTAGATTTATTTATTTTTTAATTTCAATTATTTTTTAATTTTTTTTCTAAATATACTTTTAATAATAAAAAATTTACAATTTTAATCAAATATCACATGTGATATGAATATTTATGCATATCACATATCATATTATTACATGTGATAATTATATATATTTTAGTTAATCATATGTGATTATCTATACTTTTATTTATAGATCTTTTTGTGATGTAAATATTATCACATATGATAATTGTATATATTTTAGTTAATCATATGTGATTATGTATATTTATATTTATAGATTTTTTTTGTGATTTAAATATTATCACATGTGATTATGCGTCATTTATATTCAGACATATATTATCATATGTGATTTTTACAAAAATTCACCTAGTAAGATTATATGTGATACATAATAATATATCACATGTTAAACGAAGTTAATCACATGTGATTCAAAACGTAAATCTAAAAAATAGAGAAAAAATGGTGAAATAAATAATGAATTAGTTATGAATATCACATGTGATATTTGATAAAAAATTATGATTTTATCTAGAAAATAATAATATAAATTTGATAAAAAAAATTATGAATTTATTAAAATTAAAAAATAAATAAATTTAAAAGATATTATTAGATTTTTAAGGATTTATCCAATTCAAATTGTAATTATCCTAATTTAAAAAAAATTATTTATGTTATTTTTTAATTAATAAATTATGTGGCTCTTATTCCTTCTTGTCTTCTCGCAAATTGACTATCTTCTCGTTTAAACCTGCCCATATATATATATATATATATATATATGGCCAAGTTTAAACGAAATCTTAAACATTTTGCGAGAAGACGAAAAGTGTGATATCATATATATGATATACATGCATAATCATAATATGATTAAACACATGTTATATTAACCTTACATAGACGTTTAATCCAATGTTTTAAAACTCAGTTTTTTGGTTGACCCGGTGTGATGACTGGGTCACGGTTCAACCACCGGGTCAACCAAATACATTAAAAAACACACACAAGCATAAGTTTTTCATAAATACATTAAAAAACCAAATACATTAAAAAAACCGGTTCAACAACCGGTTCAACCGGTTTTTTGATAAAACCGGTCGGTTCACTCCGGGCCATAAATTGTCATAAACCTGGTCGCAATTGATCCGGCCTCTTCCCCGGGTCCCGGTTCAACCGGCCGGGTCGACCCGGTTTTTAAAACATTGGTTTAATCATGTATGATTAAACACACCCATTGAGCGTAACTCAGCTTCTAGCAAAATGTTTAACTTTTTGCATGATCTTCCTCTCTCTTATATATATATATATATATATAAAGAGATAGAGAAAGAGAGAGATTCGCTTTAATCGGAAACAATGACCAAATAATAGAACACGAGAATGACCATGTATTAAAATCACGTGACTTGAGCCATGACATGAGGTGTTGCGGACCAAGTCGCCAACTCACCCCTTGTATTGACCATGTTCCGTAAGACCGTAATCACATGTGATTTTGTAGTTTTCGTGTTTTTTTATTTGATATTGTTCTCTCTTGATCATCTCCCTCTCTCTCTCTCTATATATATATATATGTGTGTGTGTGTGGGAGGTTCAAACGAGAACACATTTATTTTATGAAAACATAAGAACACTTTTATCACACATGATTATACACATGAAGGGACTTGGTAGTGTGTCGACGACTTAGCTTGCAACCTAGGTTGCACCAAAGGTTGTGTACATCTCTAATTTAGTATCACATTCGATTGACTATAATAAAAGGATGTTTTCGTAGTTTCGTAAAATGAAGGTGTTCTCATTTGAATTATTCCCTACATACATTGGGATCGTGTTAGAATATAAATTATAGCTAGAATGTAACAACAAAATCTTCAACAATTTTTATTGACTTATTTCTATTATCATAACTGAAACTTTAACAAATTCATGTAAAAGTTTGTGAATGTGAGTGGAATTGAAGATTAAGGTTGATGAATGATGAAAGATGTTGAAGTCCGTGTTTTTGTCAACAATCAATTGAAGGTCCGCTTTCTTAAGCTATTAGAAGAAAATTTCAATTAATCCAACGGTTTAGAATTATTCTCAATGTTAATCTCAACATATTGTTTCATATGATTTTATTTATTTTAGGATTTAGGTATTATTTAACATATATTTTTCATAAAAATATTATTTTCATGCGTATTTGTTTCTCAATGTGAAACTTTTTGTTTCACATTGTTCACATACATTTTTTTTCTTCTTCAGAATTTGAAACAATACCTTATGTTGTAGCATTTGATGAAAAAAAGCATGTAAAAAATATTTTTAGACGGGTTCTCACAATGATATAACTTTTTTATGGTTCTTATTTAATTACCGTCTTATATATATAGGGGGGAGATCAAATGAAAACCACTTTAATTTTGCAAACCGTGGAAACCGTCGATTTCATTGGTTAAGTTAATGAAATTGTTTAATTTGATGAAATTGTGTCATATAATTCTTTTGTTGAAGAAATTGTTTCATATATTTGTGTTTTCTATATAAAAATGAAATTGTTTCATATATTTTCTCATTCTGATGAAGTTGTTTATTGCATTTTCTCATTTTGATGAAACTTTTTTTAATTTTTACATAAAAAACACAAATATAAGAAACAATTTAATCAAGAAAATAATTATATAAAACAATTTATCAAATTTAAAAATTCATAAACAATTTCATTAACTTAGTCAATGAACTCGACGGTTTCCATGGTTTTTAAAATGAAGATGGTTTCCAAATGAAACTACCATATATATATATATATATATATATATATATATATATATATTATATATATGGAGAAGTTCATTTGAGAAATGCTAAATATATGAGAAATAGAGAAGTAATTCTAACCTTTCATTCGGTCAAGATCGTCTTTGACTGATCAAAAGTTGCGGTTATTCAAAAAATAAAAAAACAGTTTCGTAATTTTTACAAATACACATGACAAGTTCATATATGAACCCGTATGATTCACATATGAACTATATTTTCATATGTGAACTAGTGTAATTTACATATGAACTCTTTTAACTGATTCATATATGAACTAATTAACTGATTCAATATGAACTAATTACCTGTAGGTTCATATGTGAATCAGTTGAACTAATTAACAGATTCATATATGAATCTTTGTAATTCACATATTAACTAATTAATTGATTCATATATGAACGTATAGTTCATATATGAATCACAAAGGTTCATATATGAATCAGTTAAAAGAGTTCATATGTGAATTACACTGGTTCATATATAACATATAATTCATATGTAAATCATACAAATTCATATATGAACTTGTCTCCCGTATTTTATGAAACTACCCTCTATCTTCTACAGATCATACAAGGAATTATCCGGTGCTTCACGGTCAAAGCCGCAAGTTTTGACGGGTGTTGCTATCCTTACCCCCTCCTCACTCACAAAAACCCCCCATACCCCCTCTATCTCGTTCACATATCCCCTATAGGAGGGGGTATGAATAGAATTCACCATCTTGACCAGATAAAGGGTTTTATTTCTCATATTTTTAATTTTCCAAATGAATCTAATCTTTTATATATATGTATACGTATATGTGTGTGTGAGAGAGAGAGAGTGTTATAGAGAGAACTCAGCTCATGACTCAGTGTGTGACTTGTAAGTCTTCGTCCTCCACTCTTTCTTCAATTCCAGTGTGATATGCATATCTTTTAAGTTCTATCTACAAATGATCAAGTTTTTAATCATCAATATACTCTAAAACACTCATATAATTACTTCATCTTTATGATCCAATATCACTTCTTCAATCTGATCACACCTCCTCAATTCATGATCAAGCAGTTACAGTAGTCCTATCAGATCTTCCATCTCATCTCACAAATTTTCTTGAATCATTACAGAAAATTGGGTAAAAATGGCGGACAAAGCAAGCAAAGCGATGAACTTACTGAAATTAGCCGAAAAAAGAGCATCGCTAAAGAAAGAACTCGACGATCGGAGACGAAAACAACAGTTAGATTCCGTGCCTTATCTTCCGAAAGATTGTGTCTCCAACATCCTAATTCGACTTCCTCTCGAATCCCTTCAACGATCCCGATTCGTTTGCAAGCCCTGGTTTAACATCATCAACGATCCGCGATTCGTTCTCGACAATCTTCATCGGGCCGAGACGGTTTTGATCTTCTTGTGTCCCGTTAATGGAGTTGTTTCCCGCGCTCGTTTTCATCATCAAGATTTGGGTTTCCGCGAAAACCCTAATACGTTTTCGGTGGAATCGAAGATCTTCGAGCTAAAATCGATTAATCTGCTTCATCGACCTCAGATTCACCCGTCGTCGAAGTACGCGATCAAATACATCGTGTTTGCCGATGGAAAGAGCACGGTAAGCGAGTTTAACGCAACGTGTTTGGGAAAAATTAGGGCGAGTTGCGATGGTTTGATCGTAATCGATAACAAGTTGAAGGACGGTGAATTGGCGATAATGAATCCGGTCACTCGGAAACTGAGTTTGCTTCCGCTCGGAACGATATATCCGCCACACGAAGAATCATTCGGGCTGGCTCGTTGCCGAGAAACTGGAGGGTACAAATTAGTTCACTTATTTCGTGACGAATCCCAGTTCATCGGGTGCGAGGTTTTACAAATTGGCGAAAAATCATGGCAGGTTATCGATGGACCGTCTTTCGGGCTCCTGAAATGGTTTGGGTTCGAACCAGTTTCCGCAATTGGTGCATTACATTGGGTTCCTGAAATCGACCATAGCGAACACATAGTCTCGATGACGATGGACGATTTGAAGTTTCACAAGATCATGCTGCCGAAAAGCAGCAGATCTAATGATCGGATACTAGAAGTATCCGATCATCTTTGTTTCGTGGCACACGAAGAAATGAATGAAATAAGTGTTTGGATTTTGAAAAGCGTGTCGGGAGAACCGTGGTCGAAGATATACACGATCGCGATCGGGTGTATAAGAGATTTGATCCCTCTTTACTTTTCGAGATTCAAGTGGGAGATATATTTCATGGACAAAGATGGTTCGGTTTTCGTGTTCGATTTTCGTGATCGGGATATGCGGAAAATCGCGATCAAAAAGGGAAGTTTCCCGATCCACGAAGCATCGTACTTGGCTCACGTCAATAGTCTCGTTTCATGGCAGATCAACGCTAATCGTGACACTATTGAGTCATAGAGGTTGCAAGTTCGAATCTAATTAATCTCTATATCTATTTCTTTTTGTAACAACAACGGGAAAAAAATTCAAAAACTTGTTTTTTATTTTGAATAAAACCGTACTTTTTATAATTAATTAATTTTTAGCTAGCTTTATATTTTGTGCCCCGTTTGAGACTCTGATTATGACCTTAAACATTTTTAAAAGATTTTTTAATTATTATTTATTAGAATCTGAAATTTTCATTGTTCATGGTGTATGTTAGGTAGAAAATCTCATTATTTCAGATAAATTTTTTGACCATGTTGAATATCTTATATTACTATTAAAGGGAAATTAATTAAAATGACCGTATTTGAAATCCGTATTACCAAAATGCCCTAAATCTCGATAACTTTGCCGAAATACCCTTTTTGTCCGGGATATAGGGCCGAGATGAGACCCATCCCGGGGTTAGGGTGATTCGGACCAAAAAAGGATCGATCCCGGGGTTATTGCCGGGATGTACAGTGAAATCCCGGGGTTAAGACCGGGATGGGAGGGTTTCCCGGGGTGATGGCCGGGATGGGCAAGTGGTAACAAATTGATTGATTGGATTTTATATTATTTTAATATATATTTATATTTTATACCCTAAAATTATTTAGTTAGTTTACTTTATACCTTGGATTTTATATCATTTGTACGTTTTTAAAATGACAAATTGACAAAATTGCATATATTTTATGGAATATACTTCGTTTTGATTCAATTAAAGGGACATAGCTTTGTGAATAAAATAACATAATAATTTTACTTTTAAATGTTTTATTACAGATATAAGTAAAGCATGCTCTAAAAAATAAGGAAATGCTACTAAAAACTTTTACCGACGGACTGTCGGAGATTTTGTGGTCGGAAACTTTTTCCGACATAAATTGATCATCGAATGCATACTATACGAATTTCCGACGGATTTCTAGAGTTAATAAAAAAATATATTTTTTAAATTCATGTTATGCATTCCGTTGAAAATCCGATGGAAAATATTAGAATTTTTCTACGCATTCCTAAAGGATTTTCAGAATTAATAAAAAGATTGTTTTTAAATGCATTCTGTCAAATGAGGTTAAAATCCGTAGGAAATTTCTGACCGATGAAAACCCAATTTCTAGTAATGTATTGATCAAACATATTTCATTCTAGTAACCACTTGGGTTGTGGCGTACTGGTAAACCCTTTGGGGGATGTAGTGGAAGATCTCATCTACCCAGAGTTCAAATTCAGGCTCTGCCAAAGCCCTTGTGGCCATGGAGGTTCACCTGCGATGACTCCAGGCCATTCGTGGAAACCCACGGTTACAAAAAAAAACATATTTCATTTTTATGTAATATACTATTGAAAATTGTAAAATTAGGAGTCTTGGACCTAATCCTTTCATCTTTAGAAAAAGAAAATACCCTCTTTAACTAATTTACAAAATATTAGTACTTCATAAGAAATAGAAACAATATTACATTTTGTATGATCAAAGAAAAGAACCAAGAATATATGAGATAAAAGTGTTTCAATTCAATCAAGTGTAAACGTCATCGTTTTGTACCTGAATACAACAAATTAATAAATAGTTAGCCACCAATACATAAATTCAATGAAAATATTTTAATTATTTCTTGAGTGCCTAAAGGTAAAAAAAAAATAGGGTTGTTTAGTTAAAGGTTTTAAACAATAATTAATTAGAAATTTAGAATAAAATAAAAGAAATTATTTACATTTATATAATATTGGGCCTATTTCTTCATAAGCGCAGTTTTTCATTCCAAGTTAAATTAGGATGTCTGAAGCGAACACCATGCGTGAATAGGCCTAGGCCCAAGACCAGTTTTAAGCCCGACCTCTAAACCTGGTCCTAAGCCTATTTCCAAAACCGGTTCAGGCCCATTGCTAAGCCCGGTTTTATTTTCATGTCATTTAATACTAGAAGCGTATACATCCCGATTTTAATATTTCATTTTATTTTTTTTGTCGATTTACAGTACGATTTTAGATGGTTTTAAGAAACTAATAATATTTTTTTTTATAAATTTGTTTAATTTAAGGTTAATAATATAATGTTTTTTATATAAAAAAATTAAATATTTTGTTAGATTCAATGATTATTTTATATATTTTAATGACATCTAGAAAAAATAACAAATTACATTTTTAATAATATAATTAAAACAAATTTATATTAATATAATATATTAATTAATAGTGATACATGAAAATTTCTGCATAAAAGGAAGGTCCTGCACATATCAAATTGGTGGGTGTCTTGTAAATTAAAAGATTTTTAAAATATTGCATAAAATAATGGTACCTTGTATCTAATAATTTATATTTAAGAGTTTTTTATCCGTGTTTTATAATATAGTATAGATAAATTATAAATATTGGATTCTTTTTTTAAAAACTACATCAATAAAACGAGTATATAGGCACGCTACGTACATATATACATGCCTATTAATTAAAGTAGTTTACCATATCATAAATTATTCATTCTTTTTATAATCTTAACATCTGATTTTTAGAGAAGTAAATCTTAACCGAATAATTAAATATATAGTTAAGATTTATCCAAATACTTACTTGATTTTTTAATATTCGATTTTTAGATAAGTAAATCTAAACCCAATACTTAAATATATCACACCTAATTAATTTAGATTTATCTAAAGAATCATATTGTAACCTTAAAAGTCTTGAATTTAAATTCTACACTCATATATTATCCAATAAACCAATACAGGCAATATTTAATCTAGCTGAATTTCTTTTCAAAACAGATCAATAAAATGAGTATATATATATATATAGACCAAGGTTAATTTGCAACCCATTCAACCCACATCTTAACCGTTGGATCAATGATAAGCGGTTATTTTATTTTTATTTTTTTGTTTTTTTTAATTGAAAATATTAGGCCCACATCTATTATAACCGTCGATCATGAATCCAACGATTAAGATATGGGTTGCATAGGTTGTAAGATTTACATGAGTTATAAATTAAACTACCCATATATATATATATATATATATATATATATATATATATATATGCACATTTTATATTATAAATTCTTGATTTTTTTTATAGAATGTATTATATATCGCACCTAATTCAGATTTATCTAAAGAATCACACTGTAATTAACCTAAAAATCTTGAATTTAATTAAATTCTACACCCGTATGTATATGTATACTATCTTATAAAGAATACAAAAAAACTCTTAAAAACAACATTTAAAGCACAAAATACAACTAATTAAAGCCAATTATTTAATTTACAATTTCATAATGCTTTGGTACAACTTATAAAAGATCAATGTTTAAATTCGTATAACTAACTGTAGATAATCACTTATTTTTATTTTCTAAAATATCTAAAATTTTTAACTATTGATATAACTAACCGATAAATATAAATGTTATTATATTTAAAATTATTGATAATATATTTTAATAAAAAATAAAACATGTATTTTATCTCATAGTGTTTATCCTGTATTTAATATGTTTATTTGTTTAATAAGTTATAATTATGTTTCATTAAGTTGTAATTTTGAATTTAAACTAATATATCTATATCTATCTATATTGTATTATAAAGCATTTAAGGTAAACTCTTAAAAACTAATTTTTATACATTAGGTACTATTTATTAATGCATATTACTTAAAATCCAAAAGTACAAATTGATTAAACATAAGTACAACTTATAAAAGTTCAATGTTTGAATTCGTGTAACTAACTGCAGATAAACACTTATTTTTATTTTCTAAAATATCTAAAATTTTTAACTATTGATATAACTAACCGATAAATATAAGAAAATTTGAGATAAAGCACCTTATTTTTATTTTTTATTGAAGTATGTTATCTTTTTAATTTTAAATATAAAATATCTTAAATATAGTTATCATTTAAATTAAACATTTTTTGACCCGTTACAAAATACTTTATTATTATTTTTTATAAAAAAACATAATTAAACTAAACTAAAATATATTTTTGTTTTAAATTTAGGTTTCTCAAAATCGTAAAATAAACTCAAAAAAGTCTAACAAAAAGTATGAATAATGATCGAGAATTTGAGTTCTAGATTTAACAAACCCGCTGCATTGTGCGGGTACATTTCTAGTAATATTCATTAAACCAATACTATATAGATAAGATTTAATCGAGTTGAATTTCTTTTCAAAATATATCAATTAAACTAGTATCTACATGCGGACGTTCTACATCGTAATTCTTGATTTTTTTATAATCTTTTTATTTCGGAAGGGTATCCTAGATTAAAACTAGACTAATTATGACTGTATTCCACAATTGATGTGTATGGCTGGATTCGAACTCTGGACAGATAAGATATTCTACCACATCTCCAGGGCCTTGACTTAACCAGTACGCCACAACTCTTGTGGTTAAATTCTGAATAAATATATGGCACCAAATTAAGATCAATTTATCTAATAAAACCTATAATATGTAAGTTTTGAGTTCATATTCTGTATATTTCGATAAACCGATAAAGATAAGATTTAGGGTTTGTTTGTTTTTTTAAAAAAATCTCTTAATTTATTTTAAGTCTAAATCGTTCAGACATTTTTACACACCACCTCTTATTAATCATAACTAAATTAAGACTTCAAACTTTAGACCTCTTAAAAAACAAACGGCACCTTAATCAATTACAGAAAGAATAGAAAAGATGAATACATACCTTTGCTAGTAAAATTGACCAAACTCATTCATCATTTGTTGTTGATGAGGATGAATCAAAGAACCTTGTTGTTGATCTCGTTCTTGCTTCAATTTCTCCATATTTTGCAAAGGTCCATAGTTAAACATTCGAGAATTATCGATACCACCACCGCCACCGATCCCGTTACTATGAATGTAATCCAACATCGTTGTTGTACCATTGTTGATAATTCCATTGTTGTCATTATTATTCCATGATCCCATCAATCTTTGTTGTCCAGATTTGTTGTTGTACAAAACCCCACTTTGATGAGTAATGGGAACTTGACGAATATGATGATGAATTGCTTGTTGATATTGTGCTTTATAAACCCTAAGTTCTTCCGAAACCCTTTGGAACTCTCCGAATGGCCCCAAAACCGGATCTTTAAGCCGACAATTCGCTTCCCAGATGAGCGAATCCACCGCTTTTTTGCCGTCTTCTCTACGTAGATCCTTCACCAATTTGGTCACATTACTAACCCCGAAAACCTTATGAACCGCTTGAAAATCTTGGGTTTTTTCTGCCGGGAAAAACGGTGCCAACACGCACTTTTCGGTGCACTTCTTTCGCTGGTGGCGGCATGACGCGCATGCCGGGACTCCACCGCCGCCGGTGGCGGTGGTGGTGGTGGTGGGTGGAGGAGATGGGGAGGGTGCAGCCTCAAGAACCCTAAGGGTGGCGTTTGGGATTGTATTCTTCTGCATCTTTTTTTGTGCACTATATAAATCAAGAATTGATGGGAAGAATTCAAGAAATTAAAGCTTTGAATGAAAGAAAGAATATTATTTGATTGATTTTAGGGTAAAATATTAAACAAGTATGATTATTTGGATCTATATATAACAAAGATCTTGATCCCATGTGCGTATATATGTATATATATCAAAAAACTAAACAAGATATATCTTTTATATATACATATTTGTTTACACAAGAATGAAAAGGGTGTTTCTTGAATATAATAAAAAGCTTGAAAAAGATAAGTAGACATACCAAGAAATATGGGGGGGGGGGGGGGGGGGGGGATCTAATTATGCATGGAAAGATTGAGTTTTGATCATAAAGAGTTTAGGGTTTTTATGGGTATGTGTAGGTGGTTCACATGAAGATGAAGGGTGTGTGTATATATATATATATATATATGTTTCAACTAAATTTCACTTAACCCCCCCAAGATTTTAGCAAATGCAATCTAGACCCGAAATATTTTCTACCTATTTAATATAAGGATCGGTTTTAACGAGGAAAATGAATATGTGTTAATAAATCTTTGATTGAAAATAATAGATATACTTGTAATAATAGGCTTCATGTTTTTGTCCTTCACAAGTTGATAATTGGATTATCTTTTTTCATTTAAAGGTTAATTTAAATTATTTGTTTAAACCAATAGATTAATTTGAATGCAATAAGTCTAATCCAAACAAAAATTAGTAACATATGTGATTCAGTTTTTTTGATTCATATATTTCAAAAAGCATGCACAACTTGATTTCGTGTAAAACCACCAAACCAATCAAAATATACATGTAACCCATTCAATTTTTAACTTTTAGGATACTTGAAAGTTGAAAAGTATATATGTATGTATTGACTTGGGATCACGTGAGACCAGTCTGTTTCCGTGAGACTCGTGAGACCACATTTTTTTTATTTGAAACTTCACAGCAGAACATTGTTAAGGTAAACACCTTCATAGCAAAGCACAGTGAAGATTCGGATTTTTTTTACCTTCACAATTTTTTGCTGTAAAGTTTCAAATGTAAAATATTTGTCTCACGGGTCTCACGAAAACATGTTGGTCTCACATGAACCCACCCCTGTATGTATGTGTCATCGCCATAGCAAGCATACGAACGTATTGAATTATTTATGTAGAATTTAGAAAGAAAAGAAGATCCAAATATTGTTCGACATTTCAACTAGAGATTAAATAGTTATAAAACTAGAATCGAACTAGACATTTCAACTAGAGATTAAGGGGTTGTTTTTTTTTTTTTTTAAATCCTCTTAATAGCTCTTAAGTCTGAATCATTCAAACCTTTTTACACACCACCTCTTATTAATCATAACTAAAATAAGACTTCAGATTTTAAACCTCTTAAAAAACAAACGGCACATAAATAGTTATAAAACTAGAATCGAACTAGGACCAAGTCAGCGTTTTTTTATCTTGAAATCTTTTGTAGTTCTTTTTTCAATTCACTTGCTCAATTCTCCAAAAACCATAGGAACTAACTGGTAATAAATCAAATATTTGAGGTCTAAAATTAATTAAGAAAAAGGGGATGGGGGTTAAACCGGAATATACAAAGAATGGATTTTGGTAAATATTGCAATCGCCAATTAGTTGACATTTTTGTACGGAATACGGATCCGTAAAGATAACAACCGTCTTTTGACTGCCACGTGTCCGTTAGTTAGTTAGTTATTAATTTTTTTTTCGCTTGTACATCATGTATTACTTTTATTGCATATTAATGAATTTGTTACCTTTTTTTTATACACTGTAGGTGTATTCGCGTTATAGAGTGAGATATATCATGATTTTAATTTTTTTTTTGTCGATTTACAGTATGATTATCTTATATATTTTAAATTATTTATATTTAAATTAAAATGTTTATCCTATTTTGATTTTGTTTACAAACATATAGTTTTAAAAATTTGTACTCATGTATCATAACTTGTAATTTTGAATTTTAAGTAATGTGTATCAATAAACAGTACTTAATGCATAAAAGTTTGTTTTTAAAAGTTTCTTCAATAGTTTAATAATAATGTAATTTATTTTATTTTTAATAAAATTAGAAGCGTACTCGCGCAATGCAGCTAGATAAATCACGATTTTAATGTTTCATTTTATTTTTTTGTCGATTTATAGTACGATTTTGGATGGTTTTGAGAAAGTGATAATGTTTTTTTTATAAATTTGTTTAATTTAGGTTAAATAATATAATGTTTTTATACAAAAAAATTAAGTATTTTGTTAGAATTCAATGATTATCGTATATATTTTAATGACATCTAGAAAAAATAACCAATTACATATTTAATAATATAATTAAAACAAAATTATAGTAATATAATATATTAATTAATAGTGATACATGAAAATGTCTGCATAAAAGGAAGACCATGTACATACCAAATTGGTGGGTGTTAGAAATCTGCAGTAGTAATATGTATCTTGTGCTTTGATACTTGTAAATTAAGAGATTTTTAAAATCTTGCATAAAATGATGGTACCTTGTGCCTAATAATTTGTATTTAAGAGTTTTTTATCCGTGTTTTATAATATAGTATAGATATAGATAATGTTTTTTTTATAAAATAAACATTAAATATTTTGTTAGATTTTGTTAATTATATTTTAGATTTTTTATATTTAAAATTTGATTTTTATCATGTATTTAATTATGTAGGAAGTGATTTTAGAGAAGTTGAAGTGAGTAGTGATTTTAGGGAGTTAAATTTGTTAAAGATAAGAATTAAATAGCAAGAGATTTTAAGTTTTCATTTATTTATTTAAGTTTTAAATAATTAGTATTAAATAGCGGTACATTAAGTTTTAACAATTATTTTTAAAAGTTTTTTATAAATTAATATAGTATAGATTAATCGATATTCCATTACTTTTTTTAGTAATTAGATAACAAAGAATATTTGATTTACGACCATATCTATACACCAACTAATTTTTTAGATATAAAAATGCTAACGTGTCATGGATTTAATTTTTTTATGTTTATTTAATAAACATAATGTATAATTTTATTATTATACACTAGAAGCGTACTTGTGCAATGCAATGAGATACATCACGATTTTGGATGGTTTTAAAAAAATGATAATATTTTTTTTTATAAATTTGTTTAATTTAGGCTTAATAATATAATGTTTTATTAAAAAAAAATTAAGTATTTTATTAGAATTCAATGATTTTCTTATATATTTTAATGACATCTAGAAAAAATAATCAATTACATATTTAATAATATAATTAAAACAAAATTATAGTAATATAATATATTAATTAATAGTCATACATGAAAATGTCTACATAAAAGGAAGGTCATGTACATACCAAATTGGTGGGTATTAGAAGTCTGCCATAGTAATATGTATTTTGTGCTTTGATACTTGTAAATTAAGAGATTTTTAAAATAATGCATAAAAAGATGGTACCTTGTGCCTAATAATTTGTATTTAAGAGTTTTTTATCCGTGCTTTATAATATAGTATAGATTAAGAAAAAATATTGATGTAATATGACTTTTTATAAAACACATAAAATCTGAAATTTATGTTTATCATAAAAAATTTACCAATTGTAATTGAACATAGCTTCTTAATTTGAATATTACGAAAAAGTGTTAATATAGTCATGAAACTAAAAATTATAAAATTTCTTGTTTAGTTTTTGTAGATGTTGTTTAATTCAATTTTTTTTTTTTCAGATTTAAATACTATAAATTAAAAACTAAGGATATATTTATTTTATTTTTTAATATTCATAACGTTTTGAATCTCCATTCCACACCTCAAGTAACTTATGTATGTTGTTAATGAGTTTATCTTAATTCTTTAATATTTAGTATAAGAGGGTGTTTGTTTTCAACTTAGGGGCTGTTTGTTTAGCTCTTAATGGTTCTATTAAGAGGCAACATCTGAATCGTTAAGAGGTAAATCTTGTTTGACGAAAAAAAGGGTCTGCCTCTTAATGGTTCCAAAACCCTCTGAATGATTTAGTGTCTTGACCCTGTCTTAATCATTCAGAGCCCTGATTTCATCCTGAACAATTATCAAACAACCATATTTCATTTCGCATTATATCATAAGTGCCTCTTAATCATTCTGACCACTTAATCATTCTGCACCTAACCATTCAGCAACTGCCAAACAACCCCTTAATTAGCTTAATAGGTGGTTAGCTTAATTGGTTAAACTATATTGAGGTGTTTGATTTTAACTTAATATTAAAAGATTTACTTAACATGTTAAGTTAGCTCATTCTATCTTAATGCATTAAATTATAATTTTTCCAAAATTACCCTCGTCCTATAATTTTTCATCACACATGTAAATTAAAAAACTTGTAAACAAACATTAATACTTTATTGTTTTAAATATATTTTAAGTTATTAAGTATTGTTTTAAACTAATTGAATTCATATTATTTATGTTAATTTAAATAATTCATATCATTTTAATTTTTTTGTCATTTTAAGTATTTATCAAACACTTTTTTTCATTCAAACACATATGTAGACATAAGGTTAAAATGATAATTTTTTGTGTTCAGACTATTATTCAGGACAAAAATCAAACAACAACTTATCTTAATTTATCTGAATAAATTAATGTTTATAAATAACTTAATAGATACAGAGTTTAATAGATAAAAAATCAAACAACCCCTAAGGGGGTGTTTACTTGGAGCGTAATGACAAAAAGGGATTATTCGCACAAACGTTTGGAGGTGTTTACTTGTAGCTTAATGGCTTATCCGCGTAGACAAAAATGACTTATTCATAAAGTAGGAAAGGGTGTTGTCCCCATTAAGACAAAAAAATGACTCCCCTACCCTTGATTGGAAAACCATGCCTCCTTCATCATTCAAAAACCACGCCTCCTTCAATCTCCTTCAACCACCATCTTCGGCAATCGTCCATCTCCGGCGTTCCTCGCCGTCTAGAAATCGACCCACTTCACCGTCGGAGCTTGCAAAAACCGACCATTAATAAATCGACCCACTGCCATTTGGAAATCATCCTTTTCTCAAAAACCCTCTATCTTGAATAATGCCAACACCCAAGAATTTTGACTACAAAATTGACACCACCATTTTTAAATCATAATTCTTCTTTCTTTCGTAGAAGCAAAAACTTGTTGAAATCTGTAAACTTTTTTTTTTTTTTGGGTTTCTGTTTGTAGGGTTTTTATAAATAATCAGACTTTTGATTGTTTCGTTGGTGAAATCGTCAAATCTTATTGCTTTTTTTGAAGTGGGTTTGGCTTCAAATTTGTTGGATGTTAAGAATCGTTTCTATGGATTTTGGTTCAACAATTTATCCTTCTATGGATTTCTACGAACTAAAATTAGTATTTTTATGTGTTTGTATATTGATTTTTACATCGATTTCTTGCCATCTGTTGATTCAGAAAGATGCAGACAAGTAGAAAGATGCAGTCATTATCAAATTAGGCATAATACATATTGGTCATTTCTTTCATTCAGACTGTTGATTCAGAAAAAAAAAAAAAAGTAAACAACAATACTAATTTATCTAGACAGACAAATTTATCCATACAGGACTTAATGAAAAATTTGATAAATAATCTCAAAGTGTCAAATGTTTAAACTAGACTGAACTGAAATAAACCATCTTTTTTAGTTCTATTAGGGTGCGTTTGGTATGCAGAACAGGGTGGAACAGTACATAACAGAACAGACTTGTCCCATGTTTGGCGTGACCATATGTGGGACACGCTAGAACTAAGTGGAACAACCATAGGACACACTTGTCCCACTCCAACCCCTGGAACTAAGTAGAACAACAATACTTTGCCTAATATACCCTTTGTTAAAAACATAAAACATGTCTTCTCATCATCCACACCTCCAAGCTAGGGGTGTGCAAAACTCGAATCCGCATCCGAACCGAAAATAAGGTGTTTTTGCAAAACTCGAATACCCCGAAATCCAATAATCCGAAACCCGACATTTAGGAGGATATCCGGGTTCGGATTGGGTTTGATCGTTGGCCACCCAGCCCGTCCGAAAACCCGAAATAACATAAATCTATATTTTAAATACTATATATTTATTTATATAATTATTTTTTGAAAATCGTAAATTATAGTCTGTTGTAATATATTTCTAAATTTTAAACTTGTTATCGATTTCATCAATCTTTCAATAGATTGTATTCATCCTAAAAAACGATTGAATTTATATATAATCTTTGCATTATATAATACCCAAACCCGACCGACATCAATCCGAAACCCGACCAACCCAAACCCGAAACAACCTAAAATCTGAAACTTAAAATTTAAGTTTTGATTTCCATATCCAAAATCCGATCGTGATAATTAGTTTTATGTTTTTGATAATCCATTGCACTATGTATTAGTGATGTAAATTAGTTTTATGTGATGTAATCTATGATTTTTCATCAGGGGTAAATTCGTAACTTAACTGGTCTAGTCCTGTTCTGTCATGTCTTGTCAAACGCTGGACAACTGTCCTGTTCTGTTCCGTCCTGTCCTGTTCCATCTGTGTACCAAACGGGTTACTTATTGGTGGATCCATGAATTTCAACTAGGATGGAGGTGATCACTATTTGGGCCAAGGTAAAGAACCCCAATCCAAATGATTTTTTGTATGTTATGGTTTCGAATGAAACCAAAATTAATTTCGGTCGTAATGTTATTGTTGTGGTTTGAACTTTGAATCCTTTTAAACTGTGATGGATTCAAAAAATAAAAAATAAGCAAGTTAATTTTTTGTTTAATAAATATTCTCTATGAAAAGTCAAAAACATCTCTATTCCTTCGAGCAACAAAAAATTGTCTAGTCAATTCCATCTTGAAACAATACTTAAAAATAAGATGTACAGAATTTGTTTGGTTTAATTTATGAACACCCAATCCGAACCATATAAGTTTGCATATGGAGTTATGGACTACTCTCTCATTAGCATAAACAATCTAGCCAACCTTTTCACATGTGTTTTTTGAAACCAAATCAAACCAAAACCAAAACCAAAACCAAGCTATTAAAATAACTATTTTTCAGTGTTTTATAAAATCAATTATGATATTTTAACTTCATAACGAAAATGATTAGGGGGTGTTTGGGATTGCTTATTTGAGGTGTTTTTTAGCTTATTACGATTTGACATCGGGGATAAGCACTTTTGAGTGTTTGGATGAGAAAATTTTAAAATGGCTTATAGTGGTGTCAAACCGTTGAAAATCACTTTTTGATAAGTGATTTGGTTTTAACTTATCAACTTATTTGAAAAATGCTTATCACTTTTTTGGTTATTTTATATGTATAAACAATCCCAAACACCTTTAAATAACAACTTATTAGCTTATTACGTTTTTGTACCACAATAAGTTAATCCAAACATTTTTTTAAAAGCTCTGGTTTAACACCGCATAAGTTAATAAACATTTTTTTAAAATAAACATAAGTTGTTTTAAATAAGCAATCCCAAACACCCCCCTAACAGGGGTTGAAGAAACATACTTTTGACTGATAAATTCAATAGTCTCTTGTTATGCTATTTGGATGATAAAACAATTCATTGAAGATCAAGAAAAATATCAAATAAAATTTATAAGAAAATAATTGTTAAGAAAAAAAATATCGATCAAGAACTCGTTGACTCATTGGAGAATAGAAGTCTTGCGTCCAAATCTCTAATGGAAACACCGAATTTTGTACTTCTTCTCAATGTCTGGTTCATTCTCGATTTCAATTTGGCTTTCACCGATTCTTCGAATGTACCTATCGGAATCCACCCTCTAGGTTATCTGCGTCTGCGTTTGTGTGTTCTATCTGTATAAACATGTCGTTGATTTTGCGGTCAATTTGATCTGTTTGTTTTGCAGATGAGAAGTACTTTGTTTCAGAGGTGATCAAGTGCAAAGATGGATCGAATTCTTTCACTAGAGATCGTATTAACGACGAATTTTGCGACTGCGTTGATGGGACTGATGAACCTGGTATTGTTTGAACCCTAATTGATTCCGGACCCAAATTGATTAGAATTTTAAAAATTCTGGTAATACATTGGCAATTACGTAAATTTTGCAACAAATGCCCCAATTAGAATACATCTGAAAACACATAAATATTTTGTTTGTAAGTACTAGGTTTTCTCTGCTTATCTCCTACCATTTATGTGTTTCTGTCTATAAATTTTGGTGAATTTATGACTCATGATTAAATTTTGCTGAATTTATGACTCTCATTGTTAAGGCAGAAAACTCAAAGTATGTCACGTTAGATTAATCATTTTATGTATTTAAATGAGAGATCAACAGTTATGAGGTAGTTAGACAATTATTAGATAACTGCACAACAGTTACAACTGCTTGTGGACAAGGTCGAAATGGGCAAGTAAGAAGCTCTGAGTCGTAACCTTTCACAATCAGAAGATTATGAAGCAGACTCGGCGGCTTCTGATTCCATACTTGGTTTCCAAAATACTAAGGTGCCGTTTGTTTTTTAAGAGGTCTAAAGTCTGAAGTCTGAAGTCTTATTTTAGTTATGATTAATAAGAGGTGGTGTGTAAAAAGGTCTGAACGATTCAGACTTAAGAGTCATTAAGCTAAGTTTATGACTAAAATGAAAGAAGGATTCTAACCTTTTGAGTTTCATCCCGCCCCGATTTGGCGATCTAAGGTGATAGGGGCAAGATTTGTGAGTGTGGACTCCGCACCTCCTAACTCATGTTATATATACCTCATCACCTAGCCGATCCTTTGTAAATCACAATTACACCAAAATGCTTGATGACACTAAAATCACCAACATTTGCTTTGTTATTCCTACATCCCAAAGTTAAGGCTGACTTTGTAAATTAAAAACAATTGAGGCAAAATTTATTTGACAAATACTCTTGCTTAACCAAGAAAAAAACTTGTAAACTTTTCATGATTGTCACTTTTTTCTTATGACCTGCAGGAACATCAGCTTGCCCTGCTGGTAAGTTCTATTGCAGGAATGCAGGAAGTGCACCTCGGTTTTTATTCTCTTCTCGTGTGAACGACCAAATTTGTGGTAGGCTTTATTAGTTTATTTGCATATCTTTACTCTCTCCTTTAACCTATTTACTGAACATGTCATGCTATTTGTCACTAGCTGGTCGTTGCTTGTTGGGCATGACATCCCTTGACTCGTTTGATAGATTACATCATTGGGTCGTCGAAAAATCACACCTATAGCTCACCGCCCTTATAGATTATTCAATTGAAGTGCTATTTAAAAGGGAAATTGTCCAAAATAGCCATTTTTGAACCCCCCCCCCCCCCCACAAAAAAAAAGGAAAAAAAAACCCCGCTTTGTAGCTGCTTCTCTACATAATTGACCGATAGCCAATATTTTGGAAGTAGCAATATAGCAACTTGCGAAATCCACTTTTTATGATATATAATATTAAAAAGTAGCAGTTCTGCAAGTTGCTAAAGTGCTACTTGCGAAATGCTGACATGGAAGTAGCCCTTTAGCAAGTTGCTAAAGGGCTACTTCCATGTCAGCATTTCGCAAGTAGCACTCTTGTAACTTGCTAAAGTGTTACTTTATGAATATGAAATTCATAACACGTAGTTTTAGCAAGTTGCTAAAGTGCTATTTGCGAAATCTTGGCCATTTTGGTCGATTGAGTAGAAAAACGGCTATAAAATGAACACATGAGTCCGGAATGGCTGACAATTTCCCATTTGAAAATCCAATATGAAGTTTATCCTTTGATCTATTTTATCATTTCTATGATTATGATATTATATAGGTCCATCGGATATAAAGTATGGAAGATCTATTTGCATAAAGTGACGGTTTAAAATCTCCGAGCCTTGAGAAGAAAAACCACTTATAACATCATATATGATTTTATTTTTTACATCTCTTCACCACAGACTGTTGCGATGGAAGCGATGAGTATGATGGAAGCATTATCTGTCCTAATACATGTGTCATGGGTGGGCATGCCGAATACAGGACGATAAATTATGGCTCCAGAGTCACTAGATTTGGTTCTGCTGGCACTAAACCGCACAGGGTTGGACTTACCGGGGAAGACACGATCCAGAAACTCCAAGGTAACACAAGGTTCTCTATTGTGCCTAAGTTTCTGTTTGGTTGGTTTTCCATTAGTCCCTTATGGATAAAGTTGTTTGTATAGATTGGATGTTTTTGTTTGGGAGGGTTTTCTCATAGATGGAAGGAGCGTGTTTTCAAATTGGGAGGGACAGGTTTGGAAAAAAACCTTGACTTTCAGACCTTTTTACACACCACCTCTTATCAATCATAACTAAAATAAGACTTCAAACTTTAGACCTCTTAAAAAACAAACGGCACCTTAGTGAATAAGTCACTTTCTATATCATTAAATTACTACCTGTCCGAATAAGCTGTAAGTCCCATTAAGCTCATTAAGCTGCTAACAAACAAGCCCTAAGTTCCACGTAACATATACTATTGACATTTTTGTCTTCACGGGAACAATCGTTCTACTTCTTGGGATAGGGATCAGGTTTGCATACATCCTATCCTCAAACCCCACCGCTGGGAATATACTAGAATTGTTTTGTTTGGTTTGTTGTATACTCGACTTTTTAAGGTTGAATCATTCACCTATCATATTTAAATCAATATGGATTTTTATATATAAACACAAACATCATACTTCCCTTGGTCCCAAGAAAATATACTCCTTCCGTCCCAAAATAAAGGTCCACAATGAAAAAAGACACATGGTTGTAGAAGTGTGTAATTATTACACTTTTTAATTAATTAGATAACAATTTTATTGTTGATAATAGAGGGAGTAATGGATTTCTCTATCTCATGACTTTTAAATGTGGACACTAATTTGGGGACAAACTAAAATAGAAATGTGTACACTTGTTGCATAGTCACTTATTTTGGCTACTGGTCTTGAAGCTGAAATAGTTTTTTGTTTGACTTCAAAAGTCAAATGGCATGCCTTTTTCCTCGAATCAGTTATAATGTAACTGGCATATCGTTGTATAGTAATGGCATCATGTAAATGATTGCAGGTTTGAAGACTGTGACAATCGTACAAGTGATTCTTATCGCTTTTCTAGTCTTCCTTTGTTTGTGTCGTCGACGTGCCAAATCTAGAAGGAGAAATTCTCGTTGATCAACACATGGCGAGTGTTGTCACTAATTTGATCTGTATGATCTCATTTCTCAATTATATCAGTTCATACAACATATATAGTTGAAGTGATTTCATAATTATATTGGTTCATTTGCCAATTGTGTTTGCCACTATGTATACAGAAACAACCTCTCTGTACCTTGGGGCAGATGAAAAGTCTATATACATTCTACCCTCAAATCCTACATGTGTGAGATTTACTGGGTTTGTTTAGTTTGGTCTGTTGCCACATGTCACTTTGTATGTATGTATATATGTATACATACACACCATCCATGGTTTAAGATGAGCCACATGATGTAGGGAACTTTTTTTGGAATATATAATATTTATATATGACAAACATTCATGCACGCTCTTCAGCTTTGGTGATGTTTGAACCTTTGACCTCCTAGGAGGCTGGGTTGTACTGATAACCTAGGTACCGCTTTGAACTTTTAGTTATGTCAATACATTCTTGTAAATGTTCATTGAAGAATACAAAAAGTGTGAGATTCAAACTCAAGACTTGTAAGTTATCCAAATGACGTCGTCACCATTAAACGACGGTCGTAGAATTCAAGATTGATAGAAGAACATCATGCGGTCTAGGAGTAGCATTAGCCCGACAAAGAGGGCAATTAGTGTGCGAGAAAAGCCACATATCAATACACGACACATGAAAAAAATGCGCACATTCAGGCATTATTCTAACCTCCTCGTTTTCTTCAAATTCGCCCAAACACACCACGCACGTCCCTTCTTTAAACTCTTTGGAGTACTTACGAACGGTTAACATGATCGACGACCCCCCACTTGAGCTCGAGCCACTATTAGTACTAGGCAACGATAAGCTGGCACCGAAGTCACGGTCAACTCGGACTCTTGGACGCCGGTGCATCTCCCGTGGTCTAGGCGGCGAGGTGGTGGTTTCAAGACTCCTATGTCGACAATTAACGACTATGCAGTGGATAAAAGCCACAAGAATTGAACCCGAAATGACCCCAAGAATCCCAACATATAGCGGGTTAACGCTATTATGGTGTGATCCATCCATGGAACCGTCAAGAAGGTTGGACTTTATCGTAACCCAAATAAGATTGTGCCTTTGTGATTATGAGTTTTGGAATATGATCTGTTTAATTTGCACTTAAAAATGTTTTTATATATGCATGTATGGAGGACTGATTTCCGTTGACGTGGATGCCACGGTGGATTTTTGCAAGATCTTGATCGCAAATTTGGACCCAAACCCCAAACCCGGTTCACAATGTTGTTGGTGAAGACAAAACAACAGCCGTGAAAACGTTTGCTGCCATCGCGGCGGCACGGAGTCATTTTAAAAAGTGTGAAATTGTTTTTTCGAGTAAATTACGTTTTGTGTCCCTGTGGTTTGTTGGAAATTGATACTTTTGTCTATATGTTTTTGGAATTATGGTTTTCATTCCTATGCTTTATAATTTACTAGAAGCGTATTCGTGCAATTCAGCGAGATACATTACGATTTTAATGTTTCATTTTATTTTTTGTTTTTTTGTTGATTTACAATACGATCTTGGATGATTTTGAGAAAAAAAGATAATGTTTTTTTTATAAGTTTGTTTAATTCAGACTTAATAATATAATGTTTTTTATATAAAAAAAATTAAGTATTTTGTTAGAATTCAATGATCATCTTATATATTTTAATGACATCTAGAAAAAATAACTAATTACATATTTAATAATATAATTAAAACAAATTTATAGTAATATAATATATTAATTAATATTAATAGTGATACATGAAAATGTTTGTATAAAAGGAAGATCCTGCACATACCAAATTGATAGTTGTTAGAAACCTGCAGTAGTAATATGTATCTTGTGCTTTGAAACTTGTAAATTAAGAAAATTTTAAAATTTTGCATAAAATAATGGTACCTTGTGCCTAATAATTTGTATTTAAGAGTTTTTTATCCGTGCTTTATAATATAATATAGTATATATATATATATATATGCAATCCTTGTAACCCACATCTTAACCGTCGGATTCATGATCGACGGTTACAATAGATATGGGGCCCAATATTTTTATTTAAAAAAACAAAAAAATAAAAATAAAATAACCGTCGATCATGAATCCAACGGTTAAGATGTGGGTTGCAAGAGTTGCAACTTTTTTCAGGGTTGCAAAATATTCTTCCAATATATATATATATATATAGATTTAGATTTAGATTGTTGTTTTCGTTTCTTATTATTTATAATTCTGTTGTGGTTTTTGTCCCTGCGGTTTGAACTTCTTTCTATAGTAGTAACTTGTTTTGACTATTATGAAAAGGAAAATTTATTAAAGAATGTATATCTTGTTCCAATTTATGTTTTAGGAAACGTACTTTCAAATGACATATTTAAGGATTCACGATGCATTTTGTGAAAAAGAAGGATTTTGTTACTTGATGAATACTTAGAGCATCTGCAACAGCTTCTCCAAAATGGAGATTTTGGGTTTTTTTTTTTGCTCCAACAGTTTCCCCAAAACCTTCTCCAAAATGGAGAAAACATGAGAGAGAAGATGAAAATCTCCAAATTTGGAGATATCTCCAAAAATGATTACACATGAGTGAGAAATTATTTTTTATTCATTCCACCAATGAGATTGGTTTAAAATAAATGTTTAGGAGAGAGAAATAATATTTTATGAGTTGTATTGAATATTTTAATATTATAATTAATTGTGTAATCTTCAAAATGGAGAATCTGTTGGAGATGAAGGTGATTTTTTTTTGAAGATTTTCACTTAGCTGTTGGAGATGTAACATGGTAAATTGTGAGTGGCGATAAACCAAATTAAATATTGACACTACTTTAATATATTATGATGTAGCAAAAAGTTGATTATCTATTTCACAATGGTTGTCAAGGCAATCCTTAGTTCGTTCAATCGTTGACCACAGAGACAAACACTATAAATATAAACAACATACGAAATTGCAACACCACTGATTAGATTAAAAAATAAATAAAAGTCTACCTTAAATTGAAATGAAACGAGTATCCAAATTTAAAAAAAAAACAAACTAAAATTGATCAAGAATAGTATTCAAAATTGAGATGTTTATAGTAGTATATGCTTTACCTTGACCAAAAGAATGAAGATGATCTACGATAGATAGATAGATAGAGAGAGAGAGAGAGAGAGAGATGTTTAGATTGTTGGAGAAAATAAAAGCGATAACATAAATTGCTTGGGAGGCGAATAATACTAACAAATTTTGCTAAGAGTAAATTATGTTTTCCGTCTCTATAATTTGTAGAAAATTATAATTTTTGTCCCTATGGTTTAAAAGTTGCAGTTTTTTGTCCTTAAGATTTGTAACTTGATATTATTTTTATCTTTATAATTTCTAATTTGTTGTAGTTTATAATAAATTAAAAACCATAAAAACAAAAATTAAACATTTTAAACGGAAAATCAAAATTATTAACCAACCACAAAGGACTAAGAGCATCTCAATGCATAAGTCATTCAGGGGCTGTTTGTTAGCAGTTTAATGAGACTCACAACTTATTCAGTCAGCTATATATGACTGTTTAGTAGTGGCTTAATGATATAGAAAGTGGCTTATTCAGTAAGATTTTAAGGGAGAGCTTTATGCAGAAAACCAAGTTTTTTCCAAACCAGTCTCTCCCATTAAAAAACACGTTCATTCCATATATGAAAAAAAAACTCTCAAATAAAAACTTTCTAAATCTATACAGACAGATTAATCTACACAAACAACTTTATCCATACAAAACTTAATGGAAAACCAACCAAACAGCCCCTCAATGACTTTTTCTTTTTCACACTAAGATTTCCACTAATTTTTTTTTACAAAAAACCTATTTTAAAGACCTTGTCTAATGCAAAAAACTTTCATCAACCCCTTTTACGGTTTTACCAACCAAAAAGCTAATCCTATAGTACCAATCTTTTACAAAAAAAACTTTTACTCCGATATAGGGATGACAAAAATAACCGAAACCGATGGTGAAAATCGAAATTTTCGAGTCGGGTTCGAGGACTTCTTATTGGGGACGGGGCGGGGATCGGGAACATATTCGGGGATTTTATCGGGGACGGGGAAGGTGATCACCGGCCCGCCCCGACCCGACCCAATATGTACGTATATATAAATATTAATGTATCTATATCATTAAAAGGAAAATACTAACATTATATTAAAATTTAAAATAGTTTTATCCATTTTATCTCAACACCCCAAATAAGTCTCCCGAAAAAGTCTATTTTATTTGTCTAATTGTGAAACCATAATGTTAGTTGGATGATATATGAATTTTATTTAATTTTATATTGTAATTTAAGACATTGTTTGAGACATTTAGACTTGTGTTTTTAAGAGCATCTCCAACAGCATTGCTAAATTTTTTCTAAAATAGAGAATGAAAAGTCAAAATCTCTAAAAACATTTTCTTCTAATTCCAACAGCTTTTCTATTTTAGAGAATCAATAATAATTTATATTCCCAATACACTTTTTAAAAAAAACTTAAAATAAAATGTTAAAAATTAAATCTTATTGGTTGGATTGAATAAAATAATATTTTATCTCTCAAATTTAGAGATCATATAGAATTCTCTATATTTAGAGATTTTTTGATCTTTCTCTATTTTAGCAATCCATTTAGCAAAGCTGTTGGAGAAGAAAAACAAAGAAAAAGCCAAAAATTTCTATTTTAGCAATGTTGTTGGAGATGCTCTAAAAATTGTAATTTACTTCAAGTCGTGAAAATTAACATTTTGTGAACAAAAATCCGGGACAGTTTCGGGTTCGGGTATAACCAACGGTGAACGGGGAAAACCAACAGGGAAATATGATTTTTAACCTTAACGGGTTCCCCAACGGGGATCGGGGAAACCGCGGGGACTTGATGGGGATCCCCAATAAGATCCCCGATGGGATCGGGACAGTTACGAGAACGGTTTTGATTATCGGTTTCGGGTTCGGGGACGTGATACCAATAACCAGCCCGACCCCGACCCGTTATTCATACTCCGATAAAAGCTTTTTATAATTGTAAAAAGCTTTAAAAGATTTATGAATGATCTAAATTCGTAATTCACTGTTTATAGTTCTAGTTTACAACTGAAAAATACAGTAAAGAATAGGACTTCAAGCTCTGTTCTCGTCACTCTCCCCCTCTCTCTCCATGTGCGATTTGAGGTATGAAGGTTACGATTTCCTTTATCTGTTTGAGTTTCTATGATTTCGTATTATTTGAAATATGCTTTTGATTATATGTTGTTTGGTTTCTGTGAACAAAAGTTATTTGTTTTGGTTCTGGAAATTTCACTCTTCTCTTTGTTTTTTGCTTACCATATGAACTGGGATTTTGATTTTGTTGTTTTGCTTGCTCAATCCTCTTTGTGTTTTGTCTATGCTGTTCTCGGTGATTATAACTATAGCTTGTTATAGTTCATTAGTTATGTACGCCAAGTGTTTGCTAAAATGCCTGACTTGTCTGATTCTTCTTTTTCATATAAAAACTACTCATCTGATAAGTATTCTTTTAGGGTAAGAATAAACCACAAAACTTCTGTAAAAACATCCTTCTTTTTCATTGAAAGAGCTAGGTTTAAATACATGAAAAGAGGCAAACTACTCCCTTAATTCTAGTCCACTAACCCAACTAAGGACATGGCTTCAACCGCCATTTGAGAGACTCCAAACATAATACCACTAG
Source organism: Arctium lappa (assembly GCA_023525745.1). Taxonomy (NCBI): domain Eukaryota; kingdom Viridiplantae; phylum Streptophyta; class Magnoliopsida; order Asterales; family Asteraceae; genus Arctium; species Arctium lappa. Next base: position 83,712,222 of record CM042052.1, on the reverse strand, counting down.
TCCACTACTAATAAATAAAAATAAAATAGAATAACAAAAAATAAATAGCATGGAAATTAACGATACTAAATTAATACTAAATTAACGATACTAAATTAACCATCAGTGACTTCCTAACATTACCCCCCTCATTAATAACAACCTTGTCCTCAAGGTTGGTCTCCAATCATCTTTCCGGCAGCCTCCAGTCCGCTTTCCTCACCTTCGACGTTTTCTTCTGCGGCTAACAACATTATTTTAGGGGCTTGACATCGGTGGCCAGGAGTGAACCGATCATCACAGTTGAAGCATAGTCCCCGTGCCCTTCGCCTCTGCATCTCGTCCCATGTTAGACGTTTAGGAGGAGCGACCACTTCCGTTTTTGTAGTTGTCGGGGCTTCCAATAGTGGTTTGTTGGATGGTGGATCGAGTGCACGTTGCCTTTGTAGTTGTTGATCCTTCATGCGAGCATACCCGATAGCTTCCTTGAGATTTTGTGGTTTAAACATCCGGATTGCATCCGCAATTTCGGGATCGAGTCCTCCCATGAAAGTCCCGACCAAAGCTTTTTGGGTCCATCCTTGTACCCGGTTGCCCAACCTTTCGAACTCTCGTTGGTACTCTTGCAAAGAACTCGTCTGCCTTATTTTTGAGAGAGCCTCATCAAAATTTTCCCCTTCCGCCGGACCAAATCGAGCCCAAAGCTCCCCGACGAACACCTCCCACGTCACACTTTGATTTTCATCTTCATAAGCTCTTTTAAGCCATTGCCACCATTCGTTTGCTTCCCCTTCCAAGTGATAAGAAGCTAGTGGCACCTTCTGGGGTTCCGCTGTCCTTTGGAAATCGAAGTATTGTTCCGCTCTCGTGTGCCACACGGTGGGGTCTCCTCCCTCGAACCTGGGAAACTCGAGTTTAACGGGCCTGGATTCGAACAATGGCTTGTCCCGCCCATTCCCCATCTTGTTCCTGTGAAGAGGGTGATCTCCGCCCCCATTTTCACGACCACAAATGAGCTCAGACAATTTGGTGATAGTTTCCTCTAACTTGGACATTCTGTCCATGAGATTGCTTTCCAGGAGATTGAACCCTTGTTGCACGAGCTCGATCTTCTCTTCGGCTTTCTCAATACGCTCTTTGTTTGAGGCCATTGCAGATGTCTTGATACCACCGAACGGCGGTCCCGATCAAGCTCTGATACCACTGATAAGTATTCTTTTAGGGTAAGAATAAACCACAAAACTTCTGTAAAAACATCCTTCTTTTTCATTGAAAGAGCTAGGTTTAAATACATGAAAAGAGGCAAACTACTCCCTTAATTCTAGTCCACTAACCCAACTAAGGACATGGCTTCAACCGCCATTTGAGAGACTCCAAACATAATACCACTAGTCCACTACTAATAAATAAAAATAAAATAGAATAACAAAAAATAAATAGCAATGGAAATTAACGATACTAAATTAATACTAAATTAACGATACTAAATTAACCATCAGTGACTTCCTAACATCATCATAATAGATATAAACTTAACAAATGAAACATCATGAGTAAATCACCATATGAACTTGAAAAATTATGAGAGTGAATTCAAATCCTAACCCATAATTAATATACATAAAAACAAAATAAAAAGGGATAATGATAAATGTACATTCACCTCGTTTAAGTTCTTGTCATCTACTTTTATAAATTCAAGTGTCAAACTTGTTAGCATTGGCATTGGATTTGAATTATCCCCTTAAGGCCTTGCATTCTTCACCTCTAATTCAAGAAGATTATGAGTTGCACATCCATGACGTAATCCCAACTAAAACAACAACGTTAAAGCAAATCTAAAATTTAATTATCAGCACCCAACTAGGAACGTTTTTTACAATATACAACAGTACCAGATGCTTAAATATACAACAAATCCATCAATCCATTAAGACCTTTTCCAAGATAACGGGGACGAACTAAAAGATGAAATTTAGTAGACATTATGAAGAGGTGATCTCAGGGTAACTTTTACAAACAGTTAACTATGATTGTTAAAACAAATCAGAATTATATTGTTTCTCATTTGATTTGATAATGTTACTAAATTACTAGGATATAACTAAGACCTAGTATATGGGATCGTAGAGGACTCATATACGATACAAAGTTGAGCATGACATAGAGGCAGGTAAAAGAGACCAAAACAACAGCAAAAAGAAACCCTGGAAAATACAATTCTGGTTACAGGACTAAGAGTTTAAGATCAAGTGTGTTGTCTTTCTTTTTTTGGTAATTGTGAAAAATCAAGTAAGCCCATTGATGGAGGAAGTCAAAAAAGCTCTCTTCCTTCATATCCAATAATACTCGTTCTGTTATTTAGAAATTGGTGTGCTTATCCTTCATGAATAAATTTTTATTTGAGATGCTACTTTACGATCTACATTGATATTCTCTAGCAAATTTTTATTGCAAAAATCTGATGTAATGTCACAAGACCAATACCAAAACTGAATTGGTTTATTGGAAGCATGCAAGTATCTTATCTTACCTTGATTAGTAACTTGTTATCTGCAGGGTTTACATTGCATAAAGCACGTCTATTCCATCAGCACATGACGCTATAATAATCAAGCTATGGCAATTGCAGTGGCAAAGCTATGTAAACCTCTCCATTCCTTTTCTTGCCCTTCTATTTATTTTTCTTCCCTCATCCATTCTCCATCACAACTGTTGCTTCAACAATCGATTAAAGCTGCCGTTAAAGCCAAAAATTACCAGCAAATTGCTGACCTTCTCAGTGCCTCAAAGGAAACTTCTCGGACCTCCAATCCTTTCTCATTCCTCTCAAACTTTCACCAAACCCGTAGAACCAAAATTATTGATGAGGTTCTGCAAGGTTTTATTCCTCTAAGGCCTCGTTCTCGCCCTCGAGTTGCCTATGCCTACCTCCTCTCTTTCTCCCTGCAAACCGCTAATTCTCTTCCACTTTCCCTTGCAATTCTCCAACGCACTCTTCGGTCAGGCTGTGCCCCTGTTCCTCAAACTCACCTACTTCTCTCCACTGTATGGCTACATCAAAGAAAGCAATCCGGCCAGGCTGTTTCTAGCATGCTGTTGCAAATGCAAACAATTGGGTATCGGCCTGACAATGGCATTTGCAACTACCTTATTTCATCACTATGCAAGGTTGATCAGTATGAGGAGGGAGTTCAGGTATTGCGGGCAATGGGTAGGGCCGGATGTGTTCCTGATTTGGACAGTTTCGGTTCGGTAATTGGTCCACTTTGTGACCTTAGAAAGACAAAATACGTTGAAGAGCTAATGAGGGAGATGGTATCTAAGTTCAGATTATCCCCCAGGAAAGAGATGGTGGTAAAGGTCCTAAAGGCAATGCGGGCAAACAAAGATGTACATAAAGCAGTTGGGCTGATAAATTTTCTAGAAGAAACGGATATACATATTGGCTTTGAGAGCTATGAGTTGGTTGTCGAGATGTGTTTAGAATCCAGTTTGTTTGTTTTAGCAGGGAAAGTGGTTATGCGAATGACAGACAGAGGGTTTATACCATATATAAAGGTGAGGCATAAGGTATTTGAAGGATTGGCTGATGCTGGTGAATTGGAGCTTGCCCATATTCTTAGGAAGAAGTTCACAGAACTGAACTCTTAGCGTTTCACAATATTTTCAGAAATTTCTACAGAAAGAAAATGGATTTATTTGGCCTTGACAAGCTTCAGAAAATCATTTTCTTGCTGAAGTGTTGGTTTTCTCACTTTATCGTTTTCTTTCTCTGGTTTTAATTGTATAGATACTTTGTAGGTTTTGCGTCTACTTTGCTATTGGCAATTGCTATTTGATTATAGCTTCTATCATCATGGCATGTCATCATCCTGTTTATGTGCTGCTGCAGGGTCATCTAATGTCATCATTGTATGGTTTCTAACTTATTTCTGGAGCCTGAATGAATGTACCTTCAGGTACTGATTTAGAACAAATTACTACTCATTTTTAGCATTTCTTTAGCTTTTCAAAATCTTTTTTCACAAGCTAGGGGTCTTCATAGAAACAGTCTCTCTACCCCATGGATAGAGGTAAGGATATACCGTATATGGAGTATGTTTGGTTTATTTAGAGAGATAAAACTTGACCATGGGTACAAGATGACGAAGACAGGACAGGGTAACTACCTTCCATCGCAATACCACACTTACCCCTCATATCTCTAGTTCCACATTCGATTCTCACATAACCATCTTCTCCCCAGTCACTCCCCCATGAATTCTTAACAATCCAGTACTTCCTTCCACGTAGTTCCCCATAGCTGACCACAGTTACACCATGATTCAAGTTGGTCCCACAGTAACCCTAGAAAACCCCTCTGGAGTAGAACTGAAATAGAAAGCCAGCATCAATAGCAACCGATATGGGTTGCTTGGCAACTGCAGCTTGCAGACTCTTCTCGTCATCAGCAGGTAATGTTTCATATCCTTTTAATGTGACTGCATGTTCTTTAGCTTTTGATTTGTTGCATTCCTCGTCTCTGCCTATGTAGGGGTAATCTTCCTCTGTCGTGATCCCACCGTTCTTTATGATAAACTTGTATGCCGTCTCCATGAGACCTCATCCGTCGTTGCCGTTGTTGACATCACAATCCACCAGCATTTGTTCTGATAGAGTGATCAGATTGCCTCCTTTTATTTTGTTGATGCCTTCAATTGCTGCTACAACAGAGAATGCCCAATAAGCTCCTGTATTTAAAAGGCATGACATTATGACATTGGTGATCTAAAAAGCATAAAAACTTTGGTACGTTAGACAGGACAAAACTGAATGGAGACAAAACAATTATCATTATTCTTAACAAATGGTCAAAAAAATTATCTTTTATCCTACAGTATATCTCATTCGAAAGCAGGTCTGAACAGACTATCGGGATGATTATATTTATTTATTTAGATCCAACGGTTACAGAGTTTTTTTGGTATCCTTTTTCAAGATTCTCTTTTGAACCCCATATATAAATAGATAGATACAGATAATGTATTATGTCATGTGACGGTAGAAACCAACAGACGACAATGATAACAGCGGTTACATTGCACAGACGATCTATCTTCTTATTTCTCTAACCCAACGGTCATATTCCCTGTAAAAAAAAACTAAACCCTCGTCAATCTTCAACACTTCTTCGAAATCTTTACTCCAATCATGGCTCTTGAACTTTCTCGTTCTCTCCGCCTCTTCCTCCTCATCGCCACCGCAATACCACTCTACTCCGCCACCGCCTCCTCCCCACCACCACTCATTACTCTCCGGCAACAACAACCGCCCGGCGTTTCAATCAAACTCTGGTGTGTGGCCAAGAACAACGCCGATGACTCAGCCCTTCAATCTGCAATCGATTGGGCGTGTGGGACCGGTGGAGCGGATTGTACACCCATTCAACAGGGTGGACCTTGCTACGATCCGGCAGATATTAGGAAAACGGCGTCGTATGCGTTCAATGATTACTGTACCAAGAACGGAATGTCGGAAGATACCTGCAATTTTGCGAATACCGCCGCCCTCACTTCTCTTGATCCAAGTATACTTTTTCCCTTCCATCTTTTTTTTTCCAAGAAATTTACCAGATTTTATTTGAATTTAATTTAAATGAAATTAATTTGATTTTTTCAGGTCATAGCCATTGCAAATTTCCATCAAGGTACGTATCTTGGTTGAATTTTATGATATAATTTCTATGATTTATAGCATTGAATCTAATTTGAAAATTCAAACATTGTAATCACCAAGAATGCATGGAAATAACCATGGTATTTACTAACTGCAATGGTTAGATCAAATGCTATGCTAGTAATATGAAATTAGGGTTACATATGTATAGGGTTGGGTTTTGGTGAAAATGAAAGTTGTGGTGAGAAGGGTAAGAAAGATCTCCACTCGATGCACATTAGGATGAAATTCACATGATTAATCCCCGTATCTAACGTGATTTATGGGTGGGTTTGAGATTAAAAGTGATTAAGGGTTCATACTTTCTTACCTTCTCACCTTAACTCTTTTTTTCAAACGATCATTCGTCTATATATATATATATATATATATATTCATATAATCACATCATGTTTGCAAACCTCAAGTAGCAGATTATAATGAATGAGTTCTAATCATCTTTAGTAAATATACCGATGATAATAAATGAACCCCATCATTTTTTATAAATATTTCAATTGTTTGGTTTGTATAATATAAGAGATTTGTAAATGATTATGACTTTCTCTCTCCATGTATATATATTGTTATTAATTCCAACTTTCAAGTACTATTTCTAACCATTGTAGTAATGAATCGAATTGAATCATTGGATTTCTTGAAACCAAAAACGATTGTTGTCTGAAGGAATGCAAAGCAATAGAAATAGAATGCAAACCACACGAATGCTTGAAAACTGAGTTTTTCCTAACTGTTATTTTTAGGAAGAATGCATAGAAATAGAATTGAATGTTATTGAAATTGTGTTTGAATTGAAAATGCAGTTTGGAAGGGAAGAGTGGAGAAGGAACAGGAACAGTGGGAGGAGGGGGATCAACTGCAGATCTTACAAGCAGAGGAGGTATTAATGTTGCATGTGGTATGTCTTTTTTGGTTATAATCCATTTCTTTTGGTTAATTGTTGTTTAGACATAGTATTTTGTATGTAATAGGGCGGAGTTTAATTTGGCAAACCCAAATTTGTGGTGGTGTATCTTTAAGGAATTTTCTTTTAATCCAACTAGTTTTTTTTTTTTTTGGGAAAATTTATCAAAGATATTAGAAGTTGTTAGGGTGAAATCCATTAATTAATGTATATTAGTATTACCTTCTTTAATATAAATTGATTATGGCAGGACAAATAGAAGTAATGTATAATTATGTAAAGAAACATATATTTTTTAAAACCCATATTTGTAGCATAGGTCGTTTGTTTTAAGAGAGTTTATTTTTGAAAAAAAGTGTGTTTTATATCTTATTTGGACACAAAATATTAAATAAGGGTCCGTGATTTATTCGTTAAATGTTTTACGGGGTTGTGTTTCTTTTTGGAGAGCTATGTAGTGGCTTTTAAGATTATCCAAAACGAAGATCGAGTGAATAAGGTCGTGGCATTGATGTGTATGATAATGTTGGATTTTGAGAAAGGTTTGTCAACATATGTGACATCTGTAACTTAAGGTTTGTTTATATGTTATGGCTCAAGTGAGTGAATAGTGGGCTGTTTACTTTTTTTTCTTTAAGTCTTTGTATGGGTTAAGTTGTTTCTTGGAGGGAGGCAAAGAAAGAGGTTGGACATTTGTTCTGTTTGAGGTGGCTTCTTAATAGGGAAATGTTGAAGGATCTTAGCTTATTCCATACAAGTCATTTTGGCTCAATGACTTGACGATTGAGTCATAAAAAAACACTCTTGTATGGTTGAGCTGAAAAACCGTTCAACCCATTAAGCTCATTAAGTTGTAAGTAAACAAACTCTTAGTAAGATCTCTTGGTAGAAAGACTATCTTCATGTGCAAGCAACGTAAGTGCCTAACGGGTTGCAACCGTATTGATACAAATTAAAATTTTATATTCGAACATTAAATAAATAATTTTGTAAGTTTATTTAACTAGTGCCCTTGAGTTTTAGATTAGGATTTATTTTAATGATTTATTTAAAATTTAAAATTAAATAAAAAGATAGAATCATCATTTTATAATTTTTGGACGTAATTTTGATTGTATTTGACGTAAATGACATTGATTGCATTTTTATTGTTATTAAAGAACGATCATATGTACTTCATAACTTGTTAATGTAAAGGTCTTTGTCAATGAAAAAATTAAGAGATGAATAAATACCTAAAAAATTTCCAAATTCACAAATATTTATTAAAAAAAGTATTAAGCAAACACAAAATAGATATGTACCGGGACGTAATTAAGTGAGAACTCTTATACTGTGATAACTTTGAGAACTTTTAACGTAATAATTGTTTCACATGATTTTTTCTCATCTAAGGTTAACTTTTAATGTATTGATAAACATATATTTGTTTCATAATATGAAAAAGGTTCACATTGTGAAATAAATATATGTTACTCAATATTCTAAATCTCAGTCTTAGATGAAACAAATCATATGAAATAGCACATGTTGAACTAGTTCTCAAGGTTATCACAATTTCATGGGGGTTCTCAATAGAAGGTCTGACTATACATATATACACACATATACATAAAGAGATGGACCTATAAATTTTTTTAAGTGGTGGCACCATTTGACTATAATGAAAAAAATATATGTATATTTTTCACAAAATAATTATTGGTCTGTTGGTTAGTTCACTAATTTTCATATGTGAGGTCTTGGATTCAAGTCTTGTATTATATATTTTTTTCAAAAACATAATGAATCTGAAACTAAAAGTTAAAAACTAAGAAAAATAACACTAACAGGATTCGAACTTTGGTCTGGAGTGGAAGAAAAGCTTTGCAAACCAACTCCACTAGGGGTGCTCACAGGTTGGGTTGATCGGTTTGAAGGCGTTTGAACAACCTAACCCAATGTTTACAGTTTAAAAAATCTCAACCTAACCCAACCCAAACCAAAATGCAACCCAACCCACACCGTACAGGTTGGTCAGGTTGATACTTTGGTACATCAAAACATTTTCCTCATTTTGAATATGTTGTTTTCTCTAGTTATAATTCCTCTTTCATCATCAATCATTTGGTACAACTTATCCATACTTTTTAAATCTTAAATACATCACATTCAACTAATTTTTCTCAATTTGCATGTATATTTTTTCACATTTATCGCACATATATACGAAGGCGTTATCTATATCTATACTATATTATAAAGCACAGATAAAAAACTCTTAAATACAAGTTATTAGGCACAAGGTACCATCATTTTATGCAAAATTTTAAAAATCTCTTAATTTACAAGCATCAAAGCACAAGATACATATTATTACTGTAGGTTTCTAACATCCACCAATTTGGTATGTACAATACATTCATTTTATGCAGACCTTTTCATGTATCACCATTTAATTAATATATTATATTACTATAAATTTATTTTAATTATATTATTAAATATGTAATTGGTTGTTTTTTTTAGATGTCATTAAAATATATAAAATAATCATTGAATTCTAATAAAATACTTAATTTTTTTATATAAAAAACATTATATTATTAGCCCCTAAATTAAACAAATTTATAAAAAAACATTATCATTTTCTCAAAACCATCCAAAATCGTACTGTAAATCAACAAAAAAAATGAAACATTAATATCGTGATGCATCTCGCTGCATTGCATGAGTACGTTTCTAGTTATATATAAAATTAAAAAATAGTTATGACTAGTAAATAAATAAAAAAGGAAAACAAAAAGTAATGATGACTAATTAATACATAAATAAATAAAGAAATACATGATTAATGGATAAAATAAGTAAAACAAAAAATAATTAACTAATCATTATATATAGATATGTGTCTAATTAATTAGTCATTGGATGAGTGTTTTAATAGAATCACCAAAAATATATCATTTTCACGTACAAGGCTACGACATGTCAATGTCACGTCAGAATTGGATATTAAAATATGCATTCTTTAACTATAGAGCTTTAAACGTTTCTTCTAATGAAATGAAAGTGAGGTAATTTTTTAACCAATTTGCACAATTATTAAAATTTTGAGTTACAAGGTTTATAAATTAATTAATATACACACATAATCATTTAGAAACCAAATAAATTGTAAAAATTTATTAAACAAGATGTATAAAAAATAAAGTGTTTATACAATGTTGTTTCGTATATGAAACAACATATGAAAACAGGTTTATTAGTTTGCATGAATTATTGAGTTTCCTAAAAGAAGGGAACTCTCTCTGTTTATATATATACATATATGTGTGGAAAAATATAAGGTGAGAACCACAAAATATTATGAACCATAAAAACCTTATATCAACTAATATTATTATTTTTATTATTCATGTCATGTTTGTATGTTTTATATATGAAACAACATATGAAAACAGGTTTATTAGTTTGCACGAATTATTGAGTTTCTTAAAAGAAGGGAACTCTCTCTGTATATATATGTACATATATGTGTGGAAAATACAAGGTGAGAACCACAAAATATTGTGAACCATAAAAACCTTATATCAACTAATATTATTATTATTTATGTCATGTTTGTATGTTTTATATATGAACATGTTTCATTTCATATATGAAATAATTCGGGAATTTAATTAAAATACTCCTTTTTGAAAAATCAGTATCCAAAGTGTCCCAAATCTTGTAATTTTTGCCAAAATACCCCTTAGGTCCACGTTTTTGGCCGCGTTTTTTTCAAAAAAACGCGGACTGGTACTGTTTGGGTCCGCGTGTGGGTCAAAACGCGGGTTTGGTCCGCGTTTCCAATGTTGAACGCGGACATGGGGTAATAAACGCCGACATGGGGTAATAAACGCGGACATGGGCTCAATTGAATTGTGAAATTTAATATATATTTACATTTTATACCCCTATAATTATTTAGTTAGTTTACTTTATACTTTTTACTTTTCTATTTTTCATTTTTCATTTTCATCATATTAACACATAAAATCGTATATTAACTAAAATACGTTAAAATAATACGTTTTAATTTTAACAAGTTACACCATTATAATCGTCTCTTCGAAACCTTCGAAATGAGCCTAATATTGAATATTTTTGGATTTAATAATTTAATTATATATCATATGCACTACATAAAACGTATGAAACGTATGCATATGCTATTTTTCTTTTTACCATAAAACATAAAACGTATTATATATCATATATACTACATATTTTTGGACAAATTATTCATAATTTATGTTATTCTTCTTTCTACCATTTTACTAATAACGATATTTTAGTAAAAATAACGATATTTTACTATTGGATTAAAAATATCGTTATTCTACTAAAAATATCGCTATTCTACCATTTTTGTAAAAATAACGATATTATACCATTGGACTAAAAATAACGATGGTATAATATCGTTATTTTTACTCAAATATCGTTATTTTTAGTCCAATGGTATAATATTGTTATTTTTACTCAAATATCGTTATTTTTACAAAAATGGTAGAATAGCGATATTTTTAGTAGAATAACGATATTTTTAATCCAATGGTAGAATATCGTTATTTTTACTAAAATATCGTTATTAGTAAAATGATAAAAAGAAGAATAACATAAATTATGAATAATTTGTCCAAAAATATGTAGTATATATGATATATAATACGTTTTATGTTTTATGGTAAAAAGAAAAATAGCATATGCATACGTTTCATACGTTTTATGTAGTACATATGATATATAATTAAATTATTAAATCCAAAAATATTCAATATTGGGCTCATTTCGAAGGTTTCGAATAGACGATTATAATGGTGTAACTTGTTAAAATTAAAACGTATTATTTTAGTTAATATACGATTTTATGTGTTAATATGATGAAAATGAAAAATGAAAAATAGAAAAGTAAAAAGTATAAAGTAAACTAACTAAATAATTATAGGGGTATAAAATGTAAATATATATTAAATTTCACAATTCAATTGAGCCCATGTCCGCGTTTATTACCCATGTCCGCGTTCAACATTGGAAACGCGGACCTAACCCGCGTTTTGACCCACACGTGGACCCAAACAGTACCAGTCCGCGTTTTTTGAAAAAACACGGCAAAAAACGCGGACCTAGGGGGTATTTTGGCAAAAATTACAAGATTTGGGACACTTTAGGTATTGATTTTTCATAAAAGGGTATTTCAATTAAATTCCCATAACAATAATTCTGTTATTTCATATAAAAAAACACCATTATATATGAAAGTGGTTCTAAAAGTTTTAAAAGAAAAAAAATTCCTAATCCTCATTTCAGTTGCTTTCTTAACAATTTGTTTTATAATGCTTTCTTTTTTCTCTCAAAAACATAATAATGAAATTTATGAATTTAATATTAATATATACTGTTTTTTTTTTTGTTTTTTTGGAAACCACTTAAATGGAAAAACCCACATTTCTCAATTATTGTTACTACTTTAAATTCAATAGAATATATATATATATATATATATATATATATATATATATATATATATATATATATATAAATCATTTCGTTAGCATCCATTTGTTTAAATTCTTTAATTTGCTTTAAATAAATTGACAATCATAATGTACATATGATAAAGATCATTCAAGAATATGAAATACAATTTAAGGTACACTGTTTTTCATTTTTAAACGAATATCTTGTTTTTGTTTTTTTTCTTTTCTTGAAAATAGTAAGGAACTTACACAAGTGTCTCTGATAAACTCAAACAAAAAACAAGTGTTGATCCAATTCAAACACTGAGCTCTTGCAAACGGAAAAAAATAGCACATGTTTAGATCATCCTAAAATAAAATAAGTTTATGAGGACATAAAAAATTCGAAGTGTCTTAATAGATGGTTTTATAGGACCAATTATGTAAAACCGTTGAAAAAAGCTTATAGGACGTTTTAGGACGTCTTACCAAGTTTTCCAAGACACTTTAAACTATAGTATCATATTATTATTTTACATAACACCTTCGAGAAGCATCCTATAAACAAATCTTTTTTAGGAACACTTATTTTTATTGGACATTTTTTCATATAATGTCATATAAAAACTTAATGGGACACCTTTATTTCAAAATCATCCTAAAAAACTTGTTACGACATTCAAAAACATCTTCTAATTAAACTTATTGTAACACTTTTTACATATAACATACAAGTGTTTGGTGCTATAAACTTGAGTCATATTAAACATCTTATTAGACTTGAACACTTAGGGGTCGTTTACTAAACACTTACCCGGTAAGTGCTTACTAGGTAATTTTCCTCACCGGATGAACATGACAAGAGCCAAAAATCTTACCCAGTAAGAGCAATGATAAGGAGGAGAGTCTTACCCGGTAAGTGATGGTGACGACTCTTACTCAGGTAAGCGTTTACCGGATAAATTGTTGCATTTGATACCATTTTGATGTACCACAATCTTACCCAATAAAATAAATTATAATGTTAATTTCTACGGTAAACGCTTACCGGATAAACATTTGGGTAAGCGACCCCTTAGATATCTTTAACCTTCTATAAATTCAATTTTTACACAGAGATGTAAAATAATGTGATTCATTTTGTCATGGAAAATTATATGAAGACACAAGTCTTATTTTATAGCTCTCGAATGGAATCTAAATATATTATTTTTGAAGTTATATTAATTGTTTAACATAACAAATATATAGTGATGGTCACATCCCATAATCTAGGTACAAGGTTTCCTAGCATTTTTCGGATGACATTTATTAAAGCTTTTGCGCCTTCATTTCATCACTAATGACATCATAAACAACTTCATTCATGCATGCCAACTTACAACATTTATAATGCACCAATGATCTTGGAGTTATCTCAACTGAGCAAATTAATTAATTAATGCATAAAACTATAATATATATATATAGGTTTATTGAATAAAAAATGTTTATTACACAATATTGACTTGGCATAATCAAAACATGTCTAACCCAGTGGTTTGGTAACATCGATCTTTGGGGGTCAGTGGATAACATCCCTGACTATCTGGGTTCGAACCCCATGAAGAGCATGTGGCGATATCCAGACCATGGGCCTCTGGCCCGTGGTCGACGAGGATTAATCGAGTGACACCCTTAAGTGGGAGCCTGGATACCCTGGAAACGTGTGTGTGTTAACTTGCCGTTCAAAAAAAATATTGACTTGGCATAGATCTGATGCAAACTTGACGTACTTATAAAATATGTTTTTAAAAATATAAAAAATTTCAAATTATAAACTTTTATATTAGCATTTTTAAAAACTGTAAAATGGGACTTTCAAAATATTATTCCCTGGCTCAAAATACAAAACAGACCAAATACGTAATAATTCCATGCATAATGTCATGTGTGTCTGTATGTATGTAGTTACAAACGTACATACATATGTATATTTACATATACTAGAAGTGTATATGTGCAACGTAGTGGCAAAACTTCTTTATTATGAAAGCGAAAACTCGAAACCTCCTGATTCATGTTTCGTTTTATTCGTCGTCTCTCTCGATTTTATTTTATTACTTTTGTATGGTTTTGAGAATGCGAGAGACTGTTCAGTCGGTTATTGCTTTTTATAAAGTGTTCTGCCATATTAATTAATAGGGCTCACGGTTTATTTTATATTTTAACTGTTTAGCATTTTGTTAATCGTTAGTTTTATGAAGTTTCAAACGTAGAACTTTAAGATGTTGTACATCTAAAATAATAAGTTGTAAACTTGAATTTTAATTTAAAAGATTTCAAGAGCATGAAATATATGTTTTATAATATAGTAAACAATTAATATGAATATACTATCATATGAATAATCTTGTGACCAACATTTAAAAAAATGAAGAATAAAATTTATTCCTTTTTTAGATATAATTTGCTAAGAAAATACTCTTTATTTATATAATTTGTTTAATAAATAAACTTGAAAATTTAAGGAGAATCAATACTAGTTTTTTAAATTAAATAAATTGAAAAGAAATATATCAATATCCATATCAAATTAAGAAAAGTAATTACTCATTTTATATACATACTAGAAATGTACCCTTTCAATGCAGCGGAATTCTAAAATCTAGAACTCAAACCCTCGATCATTATTCATACTTTTTGTTAGTCTTTTTTTATTTTATTTTACGATTTTGAGAAACCTAGATTTAAAACAAAAATATATTTTAGTTTAGTTTAATTATGGTTTTTTATAAAAACTAATAATAATAAATTTTGTTACGGGTCAAAAAATGTTTAATTTAAATGATAACTATATTTAAGATATTTTATATTTAAAATTAAAAAGATAACATACTTCAATAAAAAATAAAAATAAAGTGTTTTATCTCGAATTTTCTTATATTTATCGTTAGTTATATCAATAGTTAAAAAATTTAGATATTTTAGAAAATAAAAATAAGTGCTTATCTGCAGTTAGTTACACGAATTCAAACATTGAACTTTTATAAGCTGTATTTATGTTTAATCAATTTGAACTTTTAGATTTTAAGTAATATGCATTAATAAGTGGTACCTAATACATTAAAATTAGTTTTTAAGAGTTTAACTTAAATGCTTTATAATATAGTATAGATATATTAGTTAAAATTCAAAATTACAAGTTAATGAAACATAATTATAACTTATTAAAGTCTCATGTTTTTATTTGTATAACTAACTGTAAATAAACATATTAAATACAAGATAAACACTATGAGATAAACTACCTTTTTTTTATTTTTAAATATATTTATTAGATCACTGCATGTTTTTATAATATAGTATAGATATATTAGTTATAAGATTATAACTAATATAGATATAGATATATTAAAAACAAATCATAAAATAAAAAATAAATATTGATAATAGTAATATTGATCAAATCGTCCAATAAATATAAAAAATAAATATTGATAATAGTAGATAATATTGATCAAATCGTCCAATAAATATAAAAAATAAATATTGATAATAGTAGATAATATTGATCAAATCGTCCATTAAATATAAAAAACAAATATTTATATTAATAAATGAGTATTCATTCCACAAATAAATGATGTGAGATACTATGCTTGGATAAGTTGTACCAATGTATTATGAAATTGTAAATTAAGTAATTGACTTTAATTAGTTGTATTTTGTGCTTAAAATGTTATAATTAAGAGTTTTTTATGTGTCTTTTATAATATAGTATAGATAATTTGTTTAATTAAAAATTTGAAACTATGTTATATGTAACCTTTAATTTAAGATATTTGCATAAATAATTAACAACACTTGATGTGTAATAAATCGTTTTTTTTAAAGTTTTTTTTACCAACTGTTTAATAACATAGAAAATTGTGGTTTATAAAATTTGTTACAAATTGAAAACCATTTATCAGTTATATCTAGTGTTCTAAAAGGTTCACTATCGCAACCGCGGTGGTCCAAAGCTCATGTCTCATACTACATGAAGCTTGTGACAAGCGATGGCTTAATGGGTGTTTTTTGTGACGTGATATTTGTTTTTTCTTACTTCTTTAGTGTTTTACTTTTTAGTGTACCTTAATAAATTGTTTAATAAAATAGACCCATTGATTAATAGTAAAAAAAAAACATGTGTATATATATAATTACACATAATACATAAATTTGTCGATATAAGTCATTCCTTAAAAAACGTTGTAGCCTCGTTGTAGCTTCTAAGGCTTCACCCCATCCTCAGGTCACGCCTTTTAGAACCTTGGTTATATCATATATTGTTTCTAAAGTAAGGAAGTCAGTTATTGCTAGCTTAGCTATAATTATTGTAAACCGATAATAAAAAAAAATTAAAATATTCTAAGGAGCTAATATGGAAGTAAAACGTTGCTAGCTTAATTAAGTTTGGGAATCCACTTTGCAAACTTAGCTAATTGTTTTAAATTGATAACGAAAAAAATTAAAACAATTGAAGGCCGGATAAATATATATAGGGGGACACAAATCGAAATTGATGTCGGGTTAAAAATCATGACTCATTTTTTTGGGTATAGTTTGCTTAATTCAAAAGTTTATTATAATTTAAATATTTTAAAACTAAAAATAAAAATGCATTTTGTTTTAGTTTTAATGATGAAGGTAACATGGTTTTTATAACAACCCACATTCTACTAAAAAGAAAATAACTGACATAAAATAACTCATGCCGAAAATCGGCTCAATTTGACAGTAATATCTGAAGGTTTGCAATAAAACAACCTATTACATAACTGAGATAATGAAAATATAATTTCTAAGAAACTATTCAGGAGTCCTCTATCGTGGATGCTTCTTAAACTTTCTCCTTGCCTTTACCCGAACCACCAGCCCCTAGCTTACCTGAAAAAGTTTTACATTTTAAAAGAGCGGGGGTTAGACCAATGGTCTAGTGAGATCCCTCAAAAGCGGACTATCACAATTAATAAAATTAGGATAAATAAACTCTTTCAGTTTTTTTTAAAGAATTAACTACACATATAGCTCACTTCCGGCACACACTACCGTCACAGAAGTAACGGTGTGTCTGTCTCATACTGCCTTAGATGGGACACACCCATATAGCATAAACGGGACCCCCCCCCCCGGTATGAGTACAGGCGGGCCACCCCCCACCCCCCGGTCTTTGTGTCGCTCACAACAATGCATGCATACATCTAATTAACAAATAAACTCATATTGCATGGAAAGAAACTCCTCATATAATACACTTGCATAAATATAGATGCATTTTATAAATAGCTTCTCACAAAATTTAAACAATTGAAATAACTCAATCAATTAACTTTCAGTGGCATGAAATCACTTTATGAACTGATGAGGTTTTAAGATTAGAAAACTCACCTGTCGTCCTCAACTTAGATCTTGCGTCTACCCGAATATACCGATTGGAAACCTATATGGAAACATAGACGGGTAAACCCTTCATTCAACTATCATATAATAGTGGACATAACTCGTAATTTTCCCACTAATTAATTACTAAAACTAATTAACAAGTTCCCAAAATAGATTGATGGACTTCGGCCCACAATGGCCCAAAAGCTCAGCCGACCGAGCTAGGTGCCGACCGGTACCCAATTCTGACCGGGTCTTCGACCGATACACTTGCCGACCGGGACCTTACGGTCGACCGGTAACATTCAATGACCAGAGCCTTGCGGTCGACCGGTACTCACCAATGGCCGGGCCTTGCAGTCGACCGACATTTAGCTTCGACCTACATTTAGCTTCGACCTACATTTAGCTTCGACCTACATCTAGCTTCGACCTGTATTTAACTTCGACCTGGGTCTTCGACCGATACTCAACATCGACCGATACCCAACTCAACCGGGGTCTTCGACCGATACCCAACTTCGACCAGGGCGATTCTGGGTTTTCGAATAACCCCAAAAATTACGAACACAGACCTAAAACTTGCTACAAATCAGATTCTAATCCTAATGCATTGGTTCCTTTCACTTTTCCTTAACCTCCTTGTTCAATTAACCAATTGCTAAATCATTCCTTTCTTGATCTTAGATAGAAATGACACAGTAAACAATTTTCTCAAACCCAAATTACTTTGCTAACAGATTTCAACTTCCAAAGAACTAATCATTGCTTAAAACTCAATAGGAGATGATAGATTCAGAAACCTTACCTTGTGAGAAGTTTTCTTTGCTTGAGCTCCACTGATTTCTTCACCCCAAATCGATCGACTTCTTCCCTGCTCTCTCCCTCTCTCTCAGCCGCCAATTAAAATAAGACCCCAAACCCTATTCCAAACCCATAGGGATAAATATTTACATTTAACCCCCTTCCTTAGAAAACTTTTAACAAAAAAATCCACCCAACTTTTACTTATTTAATTTAAACCGGTTATTACAATATCCCCCCCTCAAAAGGATTCCATCCCCGGAATTCCATTTTCGAACAGATGGGGATATTGGGACCTCATGTCCGCCTCCACTTCCCAAGTTGATTCTTGCCCTTTATGAAATCTCCATTGCACCTTTACCAGCCTGATCTCTTTATTTCTTAATTTCTTTATCTTAGCGTCTATAACTTCCACCGGCTCTTCGACGTAAGTTAATTTTTCATCCACTTGAATGTCCTCTAACGGCACAACCACATCGGCCTCCGCCAGACATTTCTTCAAATTTGATACGTGGAAAGTAGGGTGAACTTTCTGTAACTCCACAGGTAATTCAAGTCTGTAAGCTACCTCCCCTACACGTTTCAAAATGACAAACAGCCCAACAGACCTCGGACGAAGCTTACCTTTCTTTCCGAAACGAACTACTCCTTTCCAAGGCGAGACTCTCAACATAACTTTGTCGCCTACTTGGAACTCGATAGGCTTTCTTCGTTTGTTCGCGTACATCCGTTGACGTTCTTGAGCCGTCCTTAACCTCTCCCGAATACAGTTCACTTTTTCTGCCGTCACTTGCACTATCTCGGGACCTGTCAGCTGTCGTTCTCCCACTTCGTTCTAGCACAACGGTGTTCTGCACTTCCGACCGTACAATGCCTCAAACGGTGATGCTTGAATGCTCGCATGATAACTGTTATTATATGAAAACTCTATTAACGGTATATGAACTTCCCATGAACCCTTGAAATCAATCACACAAGCTCGGAGCATATCTTCAAGCGTTTGAATGGTTCTTTCACTTTGACCGTCAGTCTGTGGGTGATAAGTTGTACTCAACTTAAGTTGTGATCCCAACTCTCTTTGCAAACTCCTCCAGAAAGGAGATGTAAATCGCGCATCCCTGTCTGACACAATTGATGACGGTACCCCATGCCTGGACACTATATCATCTATATACAATCGAGCCAATCTCTCTAGTGGGTACGTCTCCTTGATCGGTAGGAAGTGAGTCGACTTTGTGAGTCGATCCACTATCACCCAAATGGCATCGTGTCCCTTGGGCGATCGGGGTAACCCATTAACGAAATCCATTGAAATCTCGTCCCACTTCCAGACTGGAATTTCCAAAGGTTGAAGCTCCCCGTACGGTCTCTGGTGTTCAGCTTTAACCTTCAAACATGTTAAACATCGGTCGACGAAGTAGGCAATATCCGTCTTTAAACCCGTCCACCAATAGCCTTGCTTCAGATCTCGGTACATTTTGTTGGTTTTCGGGTGTACTGAGTAACGTGATTTGTGCGCTTCATCCAACACTCTCTTTCGGATCTTTCCCAGCTTAGGTATCCATACTCTATTCTTTAAGCATTTCACCCCACGACTGTCGTCGGTTAACAAGTTAATAACTCCAACTATTCTCTCACTCTTCCAATTTTCCTCCAATAAGGCATCCTTTTGGTAACCCTTGATTTCTTCCAAGAAGTCGGAAACAACCTCGACTCGATAAGCCACCACCTTTGTGGCTTCTCCACGTTCCTTACGACTTAGAGCATCCGCCACCACGTTGGCTTTTCCCGGGTGGTATAGGATTTCACAGTCATAATCGCTCAGCAACTCCATCCACCTACGCTGTCTCATATTGAGCTCCTTCTGATTGAAAAGATGTTGAAGACTCTTGTGATCCGTGTAAATCTGACACTTGATCCCGTATAGGTAATGTCTCTAAATCTTCAGAGCGAAGACTACCGCTGCCTTAACCCGTTTAACCCATTTTTGGCCTGCCAATTTAATGATTTATCTAGCCCAATCGTCCAAAAGGTAAATTGTAAATTAGTAAAAATAAAATAAAAATAAAACTTATTATATATATATATATATATACAGGTTATTCGGGTCATTTTCGAGTTGAAATTTTTGATCTTGACCTTACTTGTTTAATTTTCTCTGTGTCGTGGCAAGTAAACGGGTTAAAAAGTATTACCCAAACCCGTTTATTTTGTGTCAAGTTCATGTTCAATTAGCATGTCGTGTCAGATTTTTCCAAGTCTACATGTAATTGATGAAATTGTTTCATGGATCCATCCTTTTTGTTGCAATTGATGAAACTGTTTCATGAAACAAGTGAAATTAAATTCATACAATTTCACTACCATAACTTATTTGATTCATCACATGTGAAATTGATTTCGTCCTTGAAACATCACGATTTGGACGATAGGTTTAATTAAATTTCGTTAATAAAAAATATTAATTTTCGTTAATTAAAAATATCAATTTGGATGATTTTGTAATTAATTAAAAAAAATATTAATTGGCTTTGGACGATTTTGTCCTTCATAGATATTTTCGTTAATTAAAAATATTAAGTTTTAACTTTTATTAGTATAAATAACTCAAATGAATCTTGACCCTTGATTGATACAATTTATAGTGGTTAGATGAGTTGTAAAGTTTTCATTATAAAGGTGGTTTGCAAATTAAACCACCTCTCTTTATATATGTATATACATATAGAGGAAGGATCATTTGTTAACCAAACAATTGTGTTAACTTTAAAAATCCCTTTGGACCAATTAAAACCATCTATAGTCCTAGTTAATTCACATGTTGGAATGAATAATTAAGGGTATACATGTAATTTTCAATTTTTAGTTTTCTTTTAATATATTTGATTTACTGTTACATTAAACAGTTGCATGATTTTAGGGATGATAATTATATCATATCTTTCAAGTTTGTCAAGTAACTAATGTGTTCATAAGCTCAATTGTGTGTTCATAATGAAACTAATGTGTTTGCAAAATCATTTGTTCATTTGAAACTAAGTTGTAAATAAGCAAAATGATGTGTTCATAAGTGAACCAGAATAGTAAAATCATGTATGTGAAACAATGAATGTGTTTATAAGTGGAAATGAACAATAGTGAAACAGTAATGATATTCATAGAATGTGTCAATAGGTGAAACAGTGCATGTATTCATAAGTGAATGATGTTCATCAATTAACAATATTTACCAAATACAATAACTTTGTCCATTACTGAACCAAGATGCAAATTCAAGGATGTGTTCAAACCTGTTCACTTCCTCCATGAACAGTGTTTGTAATCCGGTAGGTTACCAAAATGATGTCATTTTTTACATTCCAATAGGTTTCCAAGTTTCCAACATGTTCATAAGTAGGGGCGGATGTAGTTGCAAGTTAGGGGGATGGCCCCCCATTAAAAAGGGGGAAAAATGAATATTTTAGGGTGAACCTTGGATTTTTTAGCTTTCTACCTTAATATTCCCCGGTAATTTTTTTTCTGAGACCCCATCAACCAAAAAAAGTTTCTCGAAGTCAACCAAAAAACCAAAATTAACTCTCGAAATCGATTAAAAAACCAAAAAAGTTCCTCAAAATCGACAAAAAACCTAAAAAATCCCTTAAAATCAACAAAAAAAAAACTTTAAAAAGCCCTCGAAATGTTGGATTTAGGCTAAAAATAAACCGGACAACTTTAATTACTGGCATTTAAGCTACCTTAAAGGTGTCCTACCAGGAAAAAATCCTGGATCCGCCACTGTTCATAAGTTACATCACAAACTTTCATATTTAATGGACTATTTTATCGCAGACTTTCACAAACTTCCATATTTAGTAGAGTAATTACAGGGAACGGAATCGATGCCTAAACGAAGTCTCTCTAATCATTTCCAAAATTATCCTTGTTCACTTATGTTTAACACGCATCAGTTTTTAATACAAAACTGCTACTAATCAATTTATTCCGTAGATTACACAAATTATATGCTAAGATTGGTTCATATAGGTAACACCAATTTTTTTTGTTAACAATTGAAGAAGTCTCTATACATACATAATATTAACATATGTTAGCATAGAAGTTTTAACATAAGTTAGCATAAATTAAAATAAATTAGCATACATTAACATGAAATATTAATATGTGTTGACGTACATTAAACATGTTACCTTATGTTAATTTCCTGTAACAATATGCTTCATATGTTTCTAACCAAAATTTAATTTCTTACCGTAACCGAACCATATGTATAACCTATCATGTATAATATTATATATGAACCCTAATAACTTGTTTGTTTAAAAGAAAACTCTTAATGACTCTTAAGTCTGAATTGTTCAGACCTTTTTATATTTAGACTGTTTGTTTCTTTTCCAGTTTTCAGAACCTCTTAACTCTTAAATATGTCTGAAATAAGAAGTGGAGACCTAACTTCTTAAAACATTTTATCACCACCTCAATTCATGCTATTTTTTCTCTCAAGACGCCTCCAGACGTTACAAAAATAAACAGTCTTATTGCTTCAGATTTGAGACTTAGCACCACCTCTTATTAATCAAAAGTGAAATTAGACTTCAGACTTCAGACCAGCTTAAAAGACAAACGCCACCTAATTCTAATTAATAGTAGTAAAAAACCCTAATCAAACATAATTAAATCTAACAAACCCTAATATTTACATTAATCACTACACAATATATAAACCCAAATTCATAACATCAATTTAGAATAATTAACTCAAATTATATTCTTCATTCCCATATTGATTTATTCTCACACCAAACCGTAAATCATAACCTAACTCTAATCCTAACCTAAATCAACAAACGATTGGTAATTAACTAATTGTTCCATGCAAACTAACTGTATCAGATATTTCCGCTTTGTCTACACATTTGAACTCACGATTTTAAAACACGTCTGGTAGAGGAGGTATCCAGTCCCTTATAAGGCAACCTTAGTTGCCCTCCCCAACCGACGTGGGATCTTACAATCACCCCCCTCAGTTCGGTTTCCGACTCTGATACCATATGTAACATCCAGGCTAACCGTATCAGATATTGTCCGCTTTGTCCATACATTTGGACTCACGATTTTAAAACACGTCTGGTAGAGGAGGTATCCAGTCTCTTATAAGGCAACCTTAGTTCCCCTACCCAACCAATGTTGGATCTTACACCTCATAAACCAAATCTATAACAAATCATAAATCCCACAAACCAAATGAACCCTAAATTTATTCTATAGTAAACTTGTCTTTTGTGAGTTGCAACACAATTGACTTAATTAGCGATCGTGTCTAAGGTTAATCTGTTAAGGAAATTTTTAGAATCCTTTCACAAGAACATGGGTGATCAGTAGGCATCCCTAACAACGAACCTATGAAATGACAATTAGCCAACTGTTAGCTTGACGTCGAAAGTAGCTAGGAGGGATCTAGCTAGTGTATCGAGCCATGAAGCCTGAAGGGTCTGGTCGATGTCCTTTGATTAGCACATTTTCCATGCATAGCCTGAGATAAGTCACAACGGTAGTGGAAAATCTCATCTACCCAGGGTTTAAATCCAGGCGCTTCCAAAACCCTTATGGCAATGGAGGTTCACCTGCGATGACTCCAGGCCATTCGTGGTCGCCCGTAGATTAGTTGGAGCGCGCAAGCTGGCCCGGAAACCCACGGTTACAAAAAAAAATGTCACAACGGTAGTCGACCTCTATTTCAACAAAAAAAGGTTAATATTAGTATATTACACACACAAATGTCTAAAGTGTTTTAATAGACTGATTGACGCAACAGGAAAAGTGTGGAACGGATTAACAAGCATCAAATCCAAAGGATAAACGAGTCTACAAGCGTAGAACCCGGAAAATAAGAGAAAACTCTTATAACTAGATGTAACACCCTTGATTTCGGTATGTATTTATTTTGATGCCATCATGTTTTACCGTTATTATTGGACTTAGTGTCGGGATCGTGGGCTTCCCGGGTTAAAGTTTGGAAAAGTTGGGCCTCGTTACCAGTAGGGCGATTGTGCCCGCGATTGTGACAAGGGCTACTCTCGCGAGGCACTATCGCGAGGATTGTATCGAGACTCAGGGTGTGGTGGCGACAGTGCCCGCAATTGTGACAAGAGTCACTCTCGCGAGAGTTGTACCGTGGGTTGGGGGGGAGCGCGCGATTGTGACAAGCGATTGTGACAAATGTCACAATCGCGAGGCAAAGTCGTGATCGGGGTGCAGCCCTCTAAAACTCATTTTCACGACCTAAAATCTATTATCTGATTTGGGAGCTGACTTGGGGCGATTTTGGAGAACAAAAAGGTAGGGTTTTCATCCTCCCTCATCGAATGCTCCTAGTAAAGACTCTTATGGTTGGTTGATGAATTTAATGTTAGGTTCTTGCTTGTGATTAAGAAGCTCAAGTGCCATTCTTTCCTTCTCTCAAGTATCAGCTAGGGTTTGGTGTGTAACCCTTACAAGGTGAGTTTTCTTATACTCTTCTCCTTCATAAATGTTAGAGTCATGGTGTTTATAAACTTTCCTTGCTTCCTAATCATATTGGGATTTGTTGGGTTTTGACCTAACTAAGAGTTTTGAAGGTATTATGCTTATTTGACTAAACAAGTGTAAGGGATGGTACGTAAAGATAGCAATGACACTCTTATTTACTCAAACAATTGCTAACTAATATTTGTTATTTGGAGTATTGGTATCACATGAAGGGAGAGCTAGGGTTTTGGAAATACTTGGTGTATTAAACTAACTATTGGTTATAATGATCTTTGAAATGAGATTATGGTGTTATCATAGATGAAAACGCATTATGAAGGATCTTATCGATAATGAGATGAACTATGTTAGTAACCACTATGTTTGGGACTCGAACTCATGAGGTGTATGTTTGATTATACGTGGTTATAATAATATGTTTGGTTCTTGGTCTAGTGCAATGGATCCATAGGCACGGTATTCCAATGTCTTGTCCGAACATTTGGTTACCTTTGGCACGGGATAGGCATCGGGCTCCATGGTAAGTAGGGTGTGGGCCTATACGGTCGGGCAACATCCCATGGACAGTATGGTGTAATCCCATTGTGCTTGAGTTGCCCTGTTTTGGGAACTCTCAAGAATAGACCTGGAGTGGTTGACTTGATGTTTTCGAGCAATAGACTTGGAGTAGTTGAGCTCGCTATGTGGTTTTGAACTGTTGTCAGTGTTATACTGAATGCTAATAGTTATTTGGATTTGTTTTGACTTAGCTCACGGCTAGATCGGCTACATGACGTCAATCGGGTTCATTGTCTAAATTATTTTCGTTTATATATTCTCACTAGGCTCTAGCCTAACTTTTGTTTTGGTTGTCATGTGTGGCAGGTCACTCTAGCGGTGGGACGCGTCGGGAATGAGTGGACGACTTTGGGTTCGAAAGCGGTCTTTTTGATGATTTAGTGACCGACATTTTTGGAAGTATAGATCGTTACTTTTGGAAGAATAGCGACACCCGACCTTAATCTTGCTCGTTCAAGTTAGATTATTAGGTTGTCGAGTTTATTCTTTATTTTGCCATGGGTTGTAATTGTCGTATTATAGTCCCCGTGTTGGGTTTGACATACTTAGTCTGTTTGGATGTACACTTTATTACAGGTTATTGGATCTCCCATTTGGGGTAGATTGGTTTATACCATTTTCAGACGTTATATGGCTAAATTTTCAATTTTTAATTTGACCTCAGTTTTTAGGATGTTACAAGTTGGTATCAGAGCTTTAGTTTAAGTGAACTAGGTATGAAAGTAGAATGCCTAGACTTAAGCTGTGACTGTTAAGCTACGAACCGTAAGAGGGGGTAGAATTATTAAGATAGGTTGGTCTTAGAGTCGACGGAACTTGCACAAGTTGAAAATTGTAGTGATGATAACGATAACTCTTACGTATAATGTGTTCATAATTTCACTTAGCTAACGTCATTATGAATATGTTTTACGTGAGTATGTTTGATCTACTATTGTTATGATAATTGATAAGTGTAATAGTACGTTTCCTTGTGTTACGTCTCTGGGTTTGTCTCTCATTCTGTGGTTTTTATGTGTGGCAGAATCATGGTTAATACTCGAAATCAACCGAAAGGTCAAGAGGCCACAGTATCCACGGCCAACCAACCGAGGGTGACTGCTGTGGAAGAACCTCCTCGCGTGGTAAATGCGTTGGGCGGGGGGCCCCGAGTTCATTCCTCGTCGCAACTTAGAAATGGATGATCCCATTATGGAGGAGGTGACGGCGGAAACAAGGATGATGGACCGCATGATGGTAGCTATGAACCGAGCGATGGCCCAGCAACAAGAAATGTTCCTCAAACTCCTAGAGGACCGTGATATCAACAACCGAAGGCCTGAAGCGGTGGACGAGAACGTTGTTGTAGCGGGGTCCGGAGGTCCCATACCTATACACCCTACTGAAGTCACCGCAACCCCTAGAGTGGAGCAAGTGGCAAAAACTTGCACGTTCAAGGCCTTTCTGAGTTGCCGACCACCGGAGTTTAAGGGTTCGGACGATCTGTCTGTCTGTGTGAGTTGGATTCGAGAAATGGAACAGGCGTTCCAGTCAAGCGAATGTGGAGAAGGGCATAAAGCAATTTTTGGCTCGCAAATGTTGAGGGGGACGACCCTCACTTGGTGGAATGTGTATTCCGCTTCTCTTGAAGCGACTGTATTGGCCAAATTGTCGTGGGCCACATTCAAAGAGAAACTTCTTGAAGAGTACTGCAACGAAAGGTCGATGGACCGAATAAAGGATGAATTTCAAAATCTGAAGATGGGTAGCGGGTCAGTGAAAGAGTACACTCGGTTGTTTATGGACAAGATGGGGTTGGTGGGACACTTGGTCCCTACTGAGAAGGAAAAGATCAAAGCCTACATTAAAGAACTTCCATCCGACATGATGTCAATGGTAAGGGTATCAAAGACTTCTTCACTCAGAGAGGCAATTGAGGAAGCGCAATTATTGGAGGACGCTTCTACCTTGAAAAAAAAGGAAGGTTCACGTCTAGTCGAAAAGAGAAAGTGGGAGGGAAACTCCTTAGCCTCCAAGAAACCAAGACCGTTCAACAACAACTACCACCGGAAGGCGGACTCTAGGCTCGAGGCTAAATGGTGTTACAAGAGCCGAAACAAACATTACGGCCCGTGCAACTTTGTTCACGGGGCTTGCTTTAAATGCGGAAATCCCGGGTATGCGTACAAATATTGTCCCGTCAAGGGGCATTTGTGTTACGAGTGCAAGGAGTCGGGTCATATTCGAGACGAATGCCCGAAACCGAAGACCGACGGAAGTGGTGGGAAGAAGACGGACCCTCCAAAAGCTGTTGGAAGAGCTTTTCAGATGTCTTCCGAAGAAGCCAAAGCCTCTACTGACGTGGTATCGGGTACGTTTCTCCTAAACTCCGTGCCTACGCGTGTATTGTTCGATTCGGGTGCTAGCTTCTCATTTATATCCGATACCTTTTGTCAAAAGATTGCCATGCCTATGAGTAGTCTAAACGAAGCTATTGCAGTAGAAATAGCAAATGGGGGCCAAGTGATAATTCGGGATGTTGTAAGGGGTTGCACACTTGAGTTTGATGGCAGGGAATTTCCGATTAGCTTGATGCCTATGCAAATAGGCGGGTTCGATGTAGTAAGAGGGATGGATTGGTTGTCGGAGAATCATGCCGAGATCGTATGTTCCAAGAAGATGGTCCGATTACCGAGAGCGAATGGAGAGCCGACAATTATTTTTGGTGAAAAGAGAAAAGGCGAGGTGGCGATTATCTCATTTATCAAAGCGCGAAAATTCTTGGCGAAGGGATGTTCATCCTTCTTGGCATATGCCATCAACACCAAACTCGAGAAGAGGAAACTAGAAGATGTAAGGGTGGTACGCGAGTTTCCCGATGTGTTTCCGGAAGACTTGCCCGATTTGCCACCTGATCGTCTGGTAGAGTTCAGAATCGATCTCGTTCCGGGAGCGGCCCCGATTGCCCGAGCTCCCTACCGACTGGCTCCTACCGAGATGCAAGAGATGATGACACAGCTCCAAGACCTTCTTGAGAAGGGTTTTATTCGACCAAGTTCTTCACCTTGGGGAGCATCGGTCTTATTCGTCAAGAAGAAGGACGGCTCAATGAGGATGTGTATCGACTACCGAGAGCTGAACAAGGTGACGGTAAAGAACAAGTATCCACTCCCGAGAATTGACGATTTGTTCGATCAACTTCAAGGTGCGGGCTGATTTTCAAAGATCGATCTACGGTCGGGATATCATCAAGTTAAGGTGGTCAAAAGCGACATTCCAAAGACGGCGTTTAGGACGCGTTATGGTCATTACGAATTCCTAGTGATGCCGTTCGGTCTAACCAACGCGCCGGCTATATTCATGGATTTGATGAATCGTGTGTGCCGACCATTTCTCGACAAATCGGTAATTGTGTTCATTGATGACATCTTGGTTTATTCCAAAGACGAGGAGAGTCATGAGCAACACCTTCGGGAGGTGTTAGAGGTTTTAAGACGAGAAAAACTTTATGCAAAGTTTTCAAAATGTGAATTCTGGCTTCAAGAGGTGTAATTTTTGGGGCACGTGGTTACAAGGGAAGGAGTGAAGGTGGATCTCGCTAAAATTGAGGCCATGATG
This sequence comes from Arctium lappa, assembly GCA_023525745.1. Lineage (NCBI taxonomy): Eukaryota > Viridiplantae > Streptophyta > Magnoliopsida > Asterales > Asteraceae > Arctium > Arctium lappa. The sequence goes on along the minus strand of CM042052.1, from coordinate 83,683,245 downwards.
AATTGGGAACCGCCCAAAAGTCCGTCCGAAATCCGAAGTTTCCTAGGACTGGCGGGATACTACCGAAGATTCATCCAAGACTTCTCTAAGATAGCTTCAGCATTGACGGCCTTGACTCGAAAAAATGTGAAATTTGTTTGGACCGAGAGTCAGGAGAAGGCGTTCCGAACTCTGCAACAGAAGCTTTGCGAAACTCCCATTCTCTCCTTACCCGAAGGAACCGAAGATTTTGTGGTTTACAGCGATGCGTCAAAAATGGGTTTGGGTTGCGTTCTAATGCAAAGGGGTAAAGTGATTGTTTACGCTTCACGACAACTTAAGTTCCATGAAGTCAACTACCCAACACACGACTTGGAATTAGCGACGGTGGTGTTTGCCTTAAAATTGTGGCGGCACTACCTCTATGGCACAAAGTGTACCCTTTTTACGGATCACAAAAGTCTCAGGCACATTTTTGACCAAAAGGAATTAAACATGAGGCAACGGAGATGGTTGGAATTATTAAAAGATTATGACTGTGAGTTGCTTTACCACCCGGGTAAGGCAAACGTTGTCGCCGATGCTCTTAGCCGAAGGATTATGGAGGAAATTCTAAAGCTACTTTCACGCGGATCGAGTTGGCATCAACATTTATCGACCGGATTAAAGTGTCGCAATTGGAAGCTTTGTTAGAAGAAAATCTCAAGGAGGAGGTCATGTCAAAGCAACATCTACTCTTGACGGAGGATAGTCGAGGGGTAAAACTTTTCGATGGGAGAGTTTGGGTGCCTAAGGTCAGGGGCAACCGAGAACTTCTTCTCAAGGATGCCCATAAATCGAGGTATTACATTCATCCGGGAAGCACGAAGATGTATCGAGACTTAAAGTTACACTACTGGTGGTCGGTCATGAAGTTTGATGTGGCGCGGTACGTGGAGCGGTGCGTGACTTGTTTGCAAGTGAAGGCCGAGCACCAACGACCTTATGGGAGTTTGCAATCTTTGAAAATTCCGGAATGGAAATGGGAGCACATCACGATGGATTTCGTGACGAAATTGCTGAAGACATTGCGCGGTCACGACGCCATTTGGGTGATCGTGGACCGTTTGACCAAGAGTGCTCATTTCTTGGCTATGCGGGAGACTTTACCTATGGATAAGCTAGCAAAACTGTATATCGACGAAGTAATATCTCGTCATGGTGTACCGTTATCTATCGTCTCTGATCGGGACAGTCGGTTCACGTCGCATTTTTGGGATGGGTTGCAAAAGGAACTGGGCACGCGAGTGAAGTTGAGCACGTCCTATCATCCTCAAACTGACGGACAGAGCGAGAGAACGATCCAGACATTAGAATATATGTTGAGATCGTGTGTAATCGACTTTGGGGGTAGTTGGGACTCGCACTTACCTTTGGTGGAGTTCGCATACAACAATAGCTACCACTCGAGCATTGGAATGGCACCGTTTGAAGCTCTATACGGTCGCAAATGTCGAACTCCCGTATGTTGGCTAGAGGCGGGGGAGAAGCAGTTTGCCGGACCTGAAATTGTACAAGAGACGACGGATAAGGTGAGGGATATTCGTGAACGCTTAAAGGCGGCACAAGATCGGCAGAAAAGTTATGCTGACAAGAAGCGACGACCGATAGAATTCCAAGTGGGTGATCGTGTTATGTTGAAGGTGTCTCCTTGGAAGGGGATTATACGTTTTGGAAATCGCGAAAAGTTAAGTCCCCGTTTCCTTGGGCCCTTTGTGGTGCTTAAGTGTGTGGGACTACAAGCTTATCAGTTGGAACTCCCTCCGGAAATGAGTGTTATCTCCGTAAATGTCTAGCGGAAGATGAGAGTGTCATTCCACTTTCCGAAATTAGAGTTGATGAAGGAAATTGTTGCATAGAAGAGCCGGAAGCAATATTGGAGAAGAAGACGAAGAAGCTTCGCCACAAGGAAGTCACGATGGTAAAAGTCCAATGGAAGCACCACCGTGGTACTAATGTGACGTGGGAGGCCGAGGAAGATTTAAAGCGGAGATACCCTCACCTCTTCACCTAGTCAAGATTTCGAGGACGAAATCTCCTCCAAGTTGGGGAGGATTGTAACACCCTTGATTTCGGTATGTATTTATTTTGATGCCATCATGTTTTACCGTTATTATTGGACTTAGTGTCGGGATCGTGGGCTTCCCGGGTTAAAGTTTAGAAAAGTTGGTCCTCGGTACCAGTGGGGCGATTGTGCCCGCGATTGTGACAAGGGTCACCCTCACGAGGCACTATCGCGAGGATTGTACCGAGACTCGGGGTGTGGTGGCGACAGTGCCCGCGATTGTGACAAGAGTCACTCTCGCGAGGCACTATTGCGAGAGTTGTACCGTGGGTTAAGGGGAGCGCGCGATTGTGACAAGCGATTGTGAAAAATGTCACAATCGCGAGGCAAGCTCGCGATCGGGGTGCAGCCCTTTAAAACTCATTTTCACGACCTAAAATCTATTATCTGATTTGGGATCTGACTTGGGGAAATTTTGGAGAACAAAAAGGCAGGGTTTTCATCCTCCCTCATCGAATGCTCCTAGTAAAGAATCTTATGGTTGGTTGGTGAATTTAATGTTAGGTTCTTGCTTGTGATTAAGAAGCTCAAGTGCCATTCTTTCCTTCTCTCAAGTATCAGCTAGGGTTTGGTGTGTAACCCTTACAAGGTGAGTTTTCTTATACTCTTCTCCTTCATAAATGTTAGAGTCATGGTGTTTATAAACTTTCCTTGCTTCCTAATCATATTGGGATTTGTTGGGTTTTGACCTAACTAAGAGTTTTGAAGGTAGTATGCTTATTTGACTAAACAAGTGTAAGGGATGGTACGTAAAGATAGCAATGACGCTCTCATTTACTCAAACAACTGCTAACTAATATTTGTTATTTAGAGTATTGGTATCACATGAAGGGAAAGCTAGGGTTTTGGAAATACTTGGTGTATTAAACTAACTATTGGTTATAATGATCTTTGAAATGAGATTATGGTGTTATCATAGATGAAAACGCATTATGAAGGATCTTATCGATAATGAGATGAACTATGTTAGTAACCACTATGTTTGGGACTCGGACTCATGAGGTGTATGTTTGATTATACATGGTTATAATAATATGTTTGGTTCTTGGTCTAGTGCAATGGATCCATAGGCACGGTATTCCAATGTCTTGTCCGGACATTTGGTTACCTTTGGCACGGGATAGGCATCGGGCTCCATGGTAAGTAGGGTGTGGGCCTATACGGTTGGGCAGCGTCCCATGGACAGTATGGTGTAATCCCATTGTGCTTGAGTTGCCCTGTTTTGGGAACTCTCAAGAATAGACCTGGAGTGGTTGACTTGATGTTTTCGAGCAATAGACTTGGAGTAGTTGAGCTCGCTATGTGGTTTTGAACTGTTGTCAGTGTTATACTGAATGCTAATGGTTATTTGGATTTGTTTTGACTTAGCTCACGGCTAGATCGGCTACATGACGTCAATCGGGTTCATTGTCTAAATTATTTCCGCTTATATATTCTCACTAGGCTCTAGCCTAACTTTTGTTTTGGTTGTCATGTGTGGCAGGTCACTCTAGCGGTGGGACGCGTCGGGAATGAGTGGACGACTTTGGGTTCGAGAGCGGTCTTTTTGATGATTTAGTGACCGACATTTTTGGAAGTATAAATCGTTACTTTTGGAAGAATAGCGACACCCGACCTTAATATTGCTCGTTCAAGTTAGATTATTAAGTTGTCGAGTTTATTCTTTATTTTGTCATGGGTTGTAATTGTCGTATTATAGTCCCCGTGTTGGGTTTGACATACTTAGTCCGTTTGGATGTACACTTTATTACAGGTTATTGGATCTCCCGTTTGGGGTAGATTGGTTTATACCATTTTCAGACGTTATATGGCCAAATTTTCAATTTTTAATTTGACCTCAGTTTTTAGGATGTTACACTAGAGATAAAACTCTAAAAGATAACTTTATTAATCAATAATAAACTCTTTGATTAATAAAGAAAACAATAAACCCTATTTACAGCTAAACTAATCAAGCGATAACTATGGAAATTAAATCTATCATAATTCTAAACCAACTATAAAATTAATTAAATAATTAATAAAAGGAAACTAAATAATAATCCTAATAATAATTAAACCTAATAATAATTATCCTAAATTTATTTAAATAATTAAAATAAGGAAATACGTTTTCGAGAGTTGTTCCGAGACTTGAGTCTCGGTGAAACTCTCGGTAGTCTCTGGAAGCGAGAGTTATCTCCAGTGGTCACCGAGACTTGTCCCAAGAGTTAAGTCTCGGTGAAACTCTCGGTAGGCTCTGTTGTTGGCGCTGCACATTCTAGTAGCCACCGGTACTTGTGTCGGGACTTAGGTCTCGGTGTAACTATCGGTAGGGGCTGTTTGCTCATTTTTCGATGCCAAATTTCGAGCCTTCTTTGAACTCGTTTTCTTCTTTTCGAAATATAGAAGAATCATCTTGATAGCTCTCGAATTCTCCTTGTATTAGTCACCCTCACTTGAAAAGAACTCGATCTCGAGTTCACTTGAAAAACTTCATCCAACCCGTAGAACATTCGTTTTTTCAAAACGTTTGGATTCACAACTTGACCTCCAAAATCCATAAAATTTGACGAGTCTTCAAATCCTAACAGAGGTTGTCGTGATCGTTTCTATACGAGTGATATTTTATCAAACTCGAAAGGGTAAGAGATTAAAGTAGTTTTACAGGGAAATGTTTCGGTTTGAACCGGAGCCTTGGGTGCTGGAATGATAGAAGCATCATCTTCGGGACCATCTTCGGGACCATCGTTTTGTGGCTTGGCAATGTCTTCTATTGGCTCACTCTCGATTTATTTTATGGTTGGTCCGAGATCTGGTTCAGACACTTGGGTCTCGGTAAAGATTTCTTCTTGTGGCTTTGTCATAACGAGGAAGGCCTTACCTTCAACCTTGTTGGGCAAGTCTTCATCTTTTTCTGGCGGTTTCTCAGGAATGGGCGGTTGTTTGAGTTGAAAAGAAACTGAATTGATAATACGGTGGTTATGGTTACCATTGCGTGAAACCCTAACTTGATTATTTCTTCTGTCTCTTCGACGATAGTTGTTGTTAAGGGCATTTGTGACATCCGCTATCAGATTAGCGAGTGTTGTGGTAACAACCACAGTCATCTCTTCCAAATCTGCTTTGGTAGCGAGTCGGTCGGCCATTGTTAATAAAAGATACAGGAGAAGCCTGCTCTAATACAACTGACGCAGCGGGAAAAGTGCTGAACGGATTGACAAGTGTCAAATCCAAGGGATAAAAGCGTAGAACCCGGAAAATAAGAGAAAACTCTTATAACTAGAGATAAAACTCTAAAAAATAATTTTATTGATCAATAATAAACTCTCTGAATAATAAAGAAAACAATAAACCCTATTTATAGCTAAACTAATCAAACGATAACTATGGAAATTAAATCTATCATAATTCTAAACTAACTATAAAAATAAATAAATAATTAATAACAAGGAAACTAAATAATAATCCTAATAATAATTAAACTAACAATAATTATCCTAAATTTAAATAATTAAAATGATGAAATACGTTTTCGAGAGTTGTCCCGAGACTTAAGTCTCGGTGAAACTCTCGATATTCTTTGGAAGCGAGAGTTGTCTCCGGTGGTCACCGAGACTTGTTCCGAGAGTTAAGTCTCGGTGAAACTCTCGGTAGGCTCTGTTGTTGGCGCTGCACATTCTAGTAGCCACCGATACTTGTATCCGGACTTAGGTCTCGGTGTAACTACCGATTGGGACTGTTTGCTCCTTTTTCGATGCCAAATTCCGAGCCTTATTTGAGCTCGTTTTCTTCTTTTCCAAATATAGAAGAAACACCTTAATAGCTTTCGAATTCTCCCTGTATCAACTAGTATCATTACCAAACAGTTGTGTGTCCTATGCAAAAGCGTTACAATAAGTTTATATGACATTTTTGGATGTCTTAACAAGTTTTTCACGACAATTTTAAATAAAATATCGTATTAGTTTTTTTACGAAATGTCGTATTAAGAAATGTCCTATACACACATCTTTTTATAGAACACGTTATATTTATAAAAAAAATCCTAAAAAACTTGTTAAAACACCCAAATTAAAGCATCATATAAACTTATTGCAACACTTCTACATATGACACATAATATTATTTAATCTTATAAACTTAAGTCGTATAAAGTAGTTTATTATCGCGTAGACTTAAAGATTTTTGTCGTCTTATAAACCCGATTTTGTTGTAGTACTCACAATATTACAACTTCACCCTGACCCCGGAAAAAGATGATAACATCAATGCTGAATCGATGTTGATCGAGTACATGGTAGACAACTTAACTATATACATCAGCAATATGTACCTTAATTAAGGTCGCCAAAATTCAATTAACCTTATTGTCCCCGAAAGCAATACCTATCGGATTAAAACAAGCTTCAAGGTTTAGGCTGTGGGCGAGATGTAAAACAGGGCCCTCGATAAGTATGAAAAAAATTATTTAATATATCGCTTTGTAACATAAGAAATAACATTGAATTCAAGAAATACGAATAATTTATATAAACCATTTTTCCGAGAATTCCTATATACAAAATCAATCAATAATTATTTATAAATTAATATGATCTACCATATCATTTTTCCATAGCATCATTAATTTGTTTCTACGTCAAAAACATCCTTATGATATATATTTAATATATAGATTGACATTATTTGCGATGTGACTATTCAGAGTACAACTATATGTAAATCAATATAAATCAGTTGTGTTCCTATCTCACCTCATCCTCATGTTTTTCTATCACAATTTTAAACTTTTAGGGTTAAAACAATCTTTTTTTAAATCATCAATCTTAGAATCAAAAGCTCATGTTGGTTATAGTTTGAGATATTATTATTGTTTTTGAGATATGAGAGTACTTAAGATTCATGCACTCAATATTAGATTATTAGGTAATAAATAGTCAATAATGTTTGAAAAAACAATGTATAGATATAAGTTGGATCGTTTAATATAATTGGTAATTTTTTACACAAAGTAGGAGTTCTCCCGGTTAATATCAAGAAATTTACCATATTCTTAAGGAAATATAGAATTCATAAGGATTGAATAATCAAAAGAGTCAGTGGGAGATGAATGATGGATAATATATCAAGGTTTTATAGGTAAGTAATTTTAGACTTTGGTACTAGATACAAAAAAAACCTTAAAGAAACTATAATCAATACTGTAAAATGAACGATCAATTAACTTTTCACATGTTTTTTTCATTAAGTGTAATTAGTTAATACATGTTTGGACTTTGGACCCTTATATAATACGAAATTCTTTGAGTCCTATTAGATACTAAAAAAATTGTCTCTTTTGTTAACTAATTTTTTTACTACTATTATATAGTTAAAAAAAATTGGGCCACTATTTTTCGTTGGGCCCTGGACGTACGCCCGACGCGCCCTCCTCCGGGACGCATAGTACTTTCGCCTCTACAATATCTCAAACGATTATAAACCATTTGAATATTGAAAAAAGAGAATCATGTTAGATTAAACTACCCAAAAGAATGAGCCAAACGTAAGTGGGTGGGCTCACTTTGACCCTTCGAACCTTCAACGAGCTGCACAAGGCCACACTCATGATAATCAGACTCAGACTATATATATATGAAATTACTTAAATCTAACTTGCATCCTTTTGAGAATGTACGTTAACTGATCGATCTCGTAAGTGGAGAACCAGCTGAGTAGACCTTCACTTAATTCCTTCCAACCATACTTTAATCTTTAATTTATGCAAAACACTTATTCTTTAAGATTCAATTGACATTGCTTGGGTGTCCTCGAATATTCTACTGGTCTAACGTTGTTAAGATTCAAACGCTTTTATGTCACTAGGGTTTTAGGGCATATCTTTACGTATAATAGGAATTGGCTATAAATAGATGTAAGCTGAGATCATTTAGCAAACAACTCCAAAAATGGGTAGATGTCAGCTTTGGTTATGTGTTGGCTTAATAGTGTTGTTTGTACAAAGTAATGCTCGACCGATGGTTGAGATTGAGCCATTGGAACATAGGGAGAGGCTGAGCGCGCCGTTCAGAGCCATGTTCGAGCGAAAGGTGGTGGGATTAGGGTTTGAAGTAAGAAGGGTTATTAGGGATCAGGGAAGCATGTATACACCAACACGGGTGAGCCCTGGAGGACCCGATCCTAAACACCACTAATTGGTTTTATATATGTTTATAGATCGATCTTTTTTGTCTTTCTTTTTGGTGTGCGATCAACCGTACTGTTAATTTGCAAGAAAGATAGTGTGTATACAAGATTGAGAGTTGATGAAATGAAACTAGGGTGATTTAGGGGAGTAAAGGTTAATAAATAAGTAAATCTTGCTATGATGCTATATATATCATGTAGTGTGTGCATTCAATTTTTCACTACAGATCTACATGTAATTTTGATAATGGCATATATATATCTATATCAATGTATATGTATGTAGGGATGGGTTATAGTGCAAACCAAGACATTTGTACAAACCATACAAACCATTATATTAGGAAATAATTGAGATATTTATGGATAATAATCATAATTTATTAAATACGATTGAGATATATATGGAAGAGGATAAGATTCATTTATTATGATCATGACATTGGTTAAGGAAACAAAATAAAATTAGATATTCATCAGACTATATGAACGGCTGAGATTAGTTTGTAAATTTGTACAAATAGAGGTGATTTGTATTTGATCGCTCCTCTATGTATATGTATATATGATAGATTGATATAATGTAGAGTTTTTGTTGTGTTAAGGGTTCTAAGTTTCTATTTTCCTGAATTTTACTTTTAAATCAGTAAAAGCATGATCGATCAAAACATGCATTGATATAACAACGCAGATGATTATTTGTTTGTTCTTCTAAATGGATCGGAACCCTTTATAGTTCATGTTGATGTGTGTAACGACAAAAAGTTTCGATAAGCAATTAATACATTATTTTTAATTGACCTATGCCTAGCTATTTCCTTTGGAATAATTAAAAGTATCCGGTTTTTAATTCAAATTGACGTCAAAACTTTGTTTATTTTTCATTCAAAATGACGTTTAGAATTCATTAAAAACTAAAATCAACAATATAAACATTTCTAAAATTAAAGAAATAAAGAATATTAAACAAAAACCCAATCTTTATTGTCATGAATCCTGAATTTATGAACTCAAAATCGATGGATCTTGAAACAAAGCCAAAGAACAATCAATCCGTTTTATAAGATAAATCAAAAAAAGGCAGACTTTCCTCCTTTTTGTAATACAAAGTAAAAATGGAATAATGTTTGGATAACTAACAAATAATCTAGAAAAACTTACCTTATCACTTATGCTACATTGAGAAGAAAGAGTCGAATGATCGAGATGGAAAACATTGACGATTGACCCACCAATTATTACTAGTGAATTACAACTTGATCATACTTGACCCGAGTATATACCAACCCTTCGTTTTCTAATTATAACTTGATCAAAGTTTATGCAAATATACAATACTGTAACCAAATGTGTTACGTCACTTAAGTTTGATCGTAGTTGACTTGATAACGAGCCCATTTAGTTGACTTTCTTCGATGCCTTTTCAGGAAACAATTGGAGCAAGAGGATTAGGTTTAATATCAAGTAGGAAGAAAATAATATATATGATCAAAATGGTATATATGGAGGCTATTTATACCAACATAAGTTTTGGAATATGCCAATAATATTCCTTTAGAAATCTAGAATACGTACCTTTTGAAAATAATATAGTTTTATATGTAGAGAGATGGGATCAACCAAAAAATTTCATTTTTGCGAGTATATTTTATATGAAGGTTTAGTTTTTATGTAAATAAATTGTTGTTACATTTATAATTAGTTTCCCATAATTTTTACAGAAAATACCAAGCTTTTACCGAAAGAATAGAACATATAAATTTTGTGTGTAAGAAATTGAAGGGTGTTTAGGGTTTGTTCTGTGTAATAGTTTTTTTTAACCACAGAAATTTTATAAAACTAGCAAGACGTTAGAGAAAGAAATTACATATCAGAGATGGCGAGAAGGACAATTTGTAACCATCCCACCCAATTAATCTTAACCTTCCTACTCTTACTAGTAACCCAAAAATACGAACGAGTCACAATATTATCCCACAACACCGCCTTCTTGGGCTTGGAAGTTCTAAACAACATCCCATGTGAGACCAAATACACCAAAGAGCCTTAAGTAAGACCGCCTCTAGACTGGCTGACTCCACTTTCTTCAACCTCAACAAGCTTAACCAGTTCGTCCAAACGAGTAGTTTAACTTCCTTTTGACGAACGAGACCATAGGTGACGGTTTGAGAAAATTTTAAATTATGTTATTTAGTGTGAAGTGATCAAACTAGTTAAATTGGACGAGAAAGTATGGTCATGTTAGATTGGTATATGCTATTTGGGTTATTATAAGGTTTTCTAATTAATATTTCACACTAAAATTTCAATAGATGAAAAGGGGTTTTCACATCAAGACCACCAATTCCTATATACTATACGTAAGTTAAATCTTGAAGTATTTGAATAAAGTCATTCCGTCCCTTCCTCAATTGAGTTTTGAGTTGTTAGGTTTTATCTAGTATAACTGGTTTACTTCAAATTGTTACGTTTGTTATGTTTTATATTTAAAATGAATTAAACAGCTAATTTTAGTTTTAGAAATAAATTTTCACTAAATTATATTTTGGGAATGGTTATATAATGTTGGCCAAACTACCGTCAATTTTCATGAAACTAAAAATATGTCGCTGCAAGTTTTTGGACTATTGATTATCTTTAAATAAGTTATAGAACCTGGATGAGGTTTTGTAATACCCTTTTAAGTGACATAGACCGAAGTTATTTAGTAAAGTTAAAATGAGGATGAGATATCAGGAATAGAATAGTCAAGATATATATAGCTTAGTTGGTGGAGCAGGGGACAGGAAATCCTCAGTCTTACGAGTTCAAATCTAGTTTCCGATATATGATTAATTTGTATGAGTCTCTATTTTACCAATTAATTGATATGAATACATATTCATTAAGAATCTAGATAATAATAAATATTATTCATCTCGGTATTTAAAGATATATCCCAAGGAAAAATTACAAAAATGGTCAAACCACAAATATGGTTTCACTTTTAAGCCATGTAAGGAACTCAATTCCTCAAATAGTCTAAGGGGCTATTTGTTTACCTCTTAATGGTTCCATTAAAAGTCAACATCTGAATCGTTAAGAGGTAAATTTTGTTTGCCAAAAAAAAATGTATGCCACTTAATGATTCCAAATAACCCAGTATTGAATATATTTTTTTTGTTTTAATCATATTATTAAATATTATATACACATAAGAATTATTTTTAATGCTTACAATTTCTATCATAGGTAGTTATTTATTTAATCTATAACTATAAGGATATAAATGTATGTATTAAAAATAATTTTTAAGTATTTATAATATTTAATAAAATAAGATTAAATCCAAAAATATTCAATACTTCGTTCATTTTAAACATGTTGACGAGACGATTAATTATAATGGTGTTATTTGTAAAAGAAAGAAACATGTTTTTTTTTTATGAACTTTATTTAATATACGATTGTGTGTTAATATAATAAATGTGTAAAATAAAAAATAAAGTAATTAAATAAATAATTATGGTTTGACCATTTTTGTAAATTTCTCTATACCCCATCTATTTTATTTTTATAAAGGGTAAATAGTTTATTATACAAAGTATTTAAAGAAAATGAGATTCTATTTTCTCTTTCTCTTTCTCTTTTATTTATCTTCGGGTTGAAAAAGAATGTTAATACTTCATACAATACTAGAAGTGTACTCGTGCAATGCCGCTAGATACATCACGATTTTAATGTTTCGTTTTATTTTCTATTTTTTGTCGATTTACATTACGATTTTGGTTGGTTGTGAGAGATTGATAATGATTTTTTTATATAAATTTGTTTAATTTAGACTTAATAATATAATGTAATTTATTTTGGTTTAAAAATACAATTTTTTTTATAAAATATTCTGTTAGATTTTTTTAATTATATTTTGTATTTTTATATTTAAATTTTTATTTTTATTCAATATTTAATTATGTTGAGACTTATTTTAGGGGTGTTAAAGTGGGAAATGATTTTAGGAGAGTTAAAATGGTTAGAGATAATGATTGAAAATTAATAAATAGCATTAAGTGTAGTACATACATCTTTAATGGTTGTTTTTAAATAATTAGCATTAAATAGTTGTACGTTAAGCTTTAAAACTTGTTTTTAAGAGTTTTTATGTCATTTTTATAATATAGTATAGATATACATATTCGAAAGCTAAGGATAAAATATTTAATTAAGTAGTTGAAAAATGCAAATAGACAAGATTCATTTCAAATATCATACAAATAAAAAATTCCGATTTTTTTCATTTAACATTCAATGCAATTTTAAAATCCAATTAAAGTTCATTGAATTAGTGTCACTTGTGCCAATTTTTCAATTTCTAATTAGTTAGTTGTTAAGCTTAATTGTTAGTTAAGTTTTATGGCACACGCTACATCTTTGTTTAATACAAACAACTTACTTAACTATGGTTCTTTGAGAATATCAACACTCGGCTTGTTTTCTTTGTGACAATACAATATATAATTTGTCTCGATAAATATTATATACTTTCATTTTCTATTTATATTTCAAAATATCATTGATAAACCGTCGAAAAAGTTCATAAATTATTGATGGTTTACTGACAACTCTTTATTCTAAAACATTTTTTTTTATTTTTCTTAAAAAAGAACATCACATCAATAATCTGTCGAAAATAAAGAACTTTCATTGATGGTTTATCGACCACCATTTAGTTTTTTATTTCTTTTTTAAAGACCATTGGTAAACCGTGAAAAAAGTCATTAATACATTATCGCCGGTTTATCAACAAATCTTTATTATTAGTTTTTTAAAGAAAAAAGGAAAATAGTCAATAAACCATCAAAGATTAAATACATTTATACCGATCGTTTGTCGGCCACCATTATTTAATTTAGATTATATTTTTTTTATCATAAAAACTATCAGTCATGAACCACCAACTTTTTTGGCATTATCGATAGTTTACGTACCGACGAATATTTATTTTAGTTTTATTTTAATTCCTGACTACATTGTGGTATTTTTAATGGACTTTGATGGGTGATATATGTTCAAAATGGGTCATAATCGGTATCAATGAGGCTTAATGTGTCATATTTGGTCTTAGTAAGTCGTAATCGGTTCTAGTGGGTTTTAAAAGGTCTTCGTGGATTTTAATGAGTCATAATTAGATCGATTTGGTCATAGTTTCCCTTATTGCCATTAATAGTTCAAATTTATTGTAAATTTGTCATATATAATATGTCTTGGCATATCAATATCGGTCTTAGTGTATTTAGTGGGTCATATATTCATACGAAACATACATATATATACAACATATTACATATCTAGAGTCGGGTTCAAACAAAAACAATACCTATTTAAAAGAACACGAAAACTAACAAAATTATTAGTGATTTTACATTGACACATGAAAACAGGACTTTGGCTGCGACTTCAGATCCACATGACTTTTTTGCACGTTAATGTAAAATCACTAATGATTTTGTTAGTTCTCGTGTTCTTTTAAATAGTTACTATTCTCGTTTGATCCTCCCTCTACATATCTATACACAAAGTATAAGTCCATTATACATACATCCATGAGCACTATATATAATACACAAAAATTGTTTCACATATGAATGTATATATATATAGGGGTGTGAATTTTTGCAAATCATCCTTATTCGTACAAACCTTGCAAACTCAATTCAACCAATAAGATTTTTTTAACGCTTTTTTTTCTTTATGTTCATAAGAATAAGTTTGTCATTGTACATGGTATTCGTTTAGGGAAATTAATTAAAATAACCGTATTTGAACATCGTATTACCGAAATGCCCCAAATCTCGTCGACTTTGCCGAAATACCCTTTAAGTCCGGGAAACGTGGCCGGGATGAGCATCGATCCCGGGGTTGTTGTGTTTCGGCCGGTAAAGGACTCGATCTCGGGGTTATGTCCGGGAATCCCGGGGTTATGTCCGGGAATCCCGGGGTTATGTCCGGGAAACCCGGGGTTGGGGGCCGGGATCGTGTTATTAATTGAGTTTATACATTATTAATTGAGTGAAGTTTTACAAAAACAAGTGTACATGTGTGTAGATACATATATGGGTGTGTGTGAGATACATATATGGGTTTCCCGGACATAACCCCGGGATTCCCGGACTTAAAGGGTATTTCGGCAAAACCGACGAGATTTGGGGTATTTCGGTAATACGATGTTCAAATACGGTTATTTTAATTAATTTCCCATTCGTTTATTAAGGAAGGTATTAAACTGTAACACCCATAATTTTCGGTAAACAAAGGTCACTCGGACGTTTTTGCAACTTGTAGATGGTGAGATTTATGTTGGGAAAACATCACTTTAAGTTCCTAAGAGTTTTGGGAGTGTTGACATAGAAAAAGTCGAGTTTCAGGGCTTGGTACAAATCCGACTACAATGTCCGGTTGTCATAGTCACACTGGCACAGTCGCAGGCAAGATTTAGCCCACGGTACACATTGAACGACTATTCCATGCGACAATTCCATGGCAAAGTCGCATGGCAATGTAGCCTGGTGGTACCAGATAGCATAAAAGTCAGATTTCAGCCATTCATCTTCATTTCTTCATATCTCTCTCATTTCTACTCAGTTTTTGGTGATTCAAGTCACTATAGTTTCGTTTTTGAGAGCGTTTCAAGGATAGATTGTTATTTTTGGGAATATATAAGAGTATTTGGTGGTGGATTGGAAGCAAAGATCAAGAGCTCATCATCACCACCTCCATTTTCAAGAATTTGGGGTTTTCTAGGTTTTCACCAAAACCTAAGTGGTAAGTTCATCCATTCCTTTTCCAAACTTCTTTTTGAGTTATAAATGCTCTATTGATGACAAACTAGTGTTTTATTTCTCCAATTTCGGGTTGGAAGATTTTGAGAAAAGTTAGGTCAAATTTGGGTTTTTAGCCAAAATAGAGATTTTGATATAAGATGTTTGGGGAATGATTCTAAACACTTGGATATGTGTATTTATGGTTGAAAACTTATGGATCTAGGTTTTTGGAAGTTTTGGCTTGAGGATCCAAGTTTCTTCAAAGGAGCTCAAGTTGAGGGAAAATCTAGATTTAGCCTAAATCTAGCAAAGTGTGTTCAAGTTGATTTGTAAAAACGGTGTACATGCCAAAATGTCAATTTTTAAACGTTTATATGTTTACATGAAATTATCAACTGTTGAGCTATTTGGTGGGTTTTGATTATTTGAAGTGTTTAATTTTATAAACTTTGTAAAACACCCACATTTAGGATTTTGGGCATTTTGATAAATAAATCTTAAGTATTGGTATTTTAATGATTTATTTTATGGAATGAGATCTTTTGAGTATAAATGCATCTTTAGTGTGTGTTTTGGAGAAATGCTTGATTTTGTGTTATGAGACATTTTTGAAAGAATAAATGGTATAAACTCACTTGAAAAATGATTTGTCTCAATCTAAACTATGTTGGAGTTTATTTATGTATTTTGGAGCATAGGTTTGTATAAATACGTGGTGTTTACGTTTGATTTCATTTTATGGCTTTTAACAATTGGTCTTTTGATTAGTTGAGCCTATGGATCGGTTTGGACCTTGTTGGGTCTTAGGGACAATTGTCCGGTTTTAATAGCTCAATGTAGAACATGTGGTTATGATTTGTATTTACTGCATTTTATTTGAGAATTACATGTTTTGAATGAGCTAGTTCATTCGTTTGGAGTCATGTAATGTTCTTAACTGTAATGCAATGAATCCATAGGCACTTGAGTCTTTATGTTCAATGAAGGGACGTTAGTTACCCTCATTGTAGCACGGAATAGGCATCGGGGTCTCATGGTAAGTAAGATGTGGACCCATGGGGTAGGGCATTGTCCCATGAGCAGTAAGGTGTAATCTCAATGTGCTTGTATGTTTTATTGGATTAGCACGGAATAGGCATCGGGTCTCATGGTAAGTAAGATGTGGACTTGTGGGTTCGAACATTGTCCCATGAGCAGTAAGGTGTAATCCTAATGTGCTTGCATGTTTGGTGTGGATTTAGACATCTCAAGGTATAGACATTGTAACACCCTAAAAATTGGGGTAAAATAAAACTTAAAATTTCGGCAACATGCCGACTAAACATATAAGGATTTAGAACCTGTACTTAAGAACAACTAAAACCCCCAGACGTGGGTTAGTTTGTACATACATGGTGTACATACATTCATGATCACATACGTACATGTGTATATACATACATGATCACATATGTACATGTACATACATACATGATCACATACATACTATATATACATGATCACATATGTACATGTACATATATACATACATGATCACATACATACAAACATACATACATATATATTTATTAAATTATATAAATTACCAACGGATTTCCGACAGATTACCAAATTAAAAAAATATATAATTTAATATTCGTCGGTAAATATATATATTTACCGACGGATAGTGTATCCGTCGCAAAGTTTTCATTTCCGTCGGGTTTCTGTCGGTAATTACCGACGGATACTATCCGTCGGAAATCTTGGTCGGAAATAAGCAATTTTCCAGTAGTGAAGTGCCTAATAAGACAATATCACAATATGTTGTTATTATTGTGCAGTGTGCTACAACTATGCTGATACAGTGATGTGCTCATGTGCATTACAAGTTTCAATATGCAACACGAATCGAACAAACACGAATGGAGGCTTGTTTGTGTTCGTTCCTTTAACTTAATCGAACAAACAAACGAACACGAATGGTAAATGAGCGAAAGTTTTTGTGTTCTTGTTCGTTCATTTAACTTAACTGAACAAACGAACGAACACTAACGGTAAACAAGTGGACTTTTTTGTATTCTTGTTCATTCGTAAGGAAAATGTGTTCATTATTTTTTGTTCATTAAGATGCTAAACGGACGAATGTAAACGAACAAAAGTTTTTGTGATCATATTCTTTCATTAAGAAAATTTGTTTGTTTGTGTTTGTTCGTTAAGATGCTAAATAGAAATCGACTTGATTTGTTGAAATGTTGGGCATTCACCGATTCACGATGCACGTTCACCATCCATCACTACCAGGCTTGGTCTGTTTTTATAGTTAAAGCCCATTTGTCCAATTCCTAAAATATTAAACCCAATACTTGTAATAGATGACAACTTGATGTCCCATTGGGCTTTGATGCCCTGTGCGGTCGCACGGGCTGCACATGGCCAGGGTCGACCCTGATTGTAAAAGGTAAGTAAATGAAACTAATATTTTGATTACTTCAACAGAACCAACTCATAACAAACCTAGAATGGACAAAAAAAAAGAGAAAATACAATATGTTGTAAAAACACTTAGGGGTGTTTGGTTCGCAGAAACTGATGGAATATGATGGAATTGGAATGTTGAATTCTTTGACCAGATTTCATTCCTTTGTTTGGTTCAAAGTTTTCAATGTAATGGAATCTTCCAATTTCATTAAATTCCATACCTAAAGGATTTTAACATTCCATCATCAAACCCAAGTATTTCAATGGAATGGAATTTGTTATTTTCATAATTCCAAAATTACCCCTTACCCCAAACTAAAGTAAACCCTACTGATATTGATTATCAGTAGACACCAACTATCTCTCTCTCTCCTCTCTCCCTCTCTCTCCTCTCTCTCTCTCTTAATCTCTCTCCTCTCTTTCTCTCTCTCTCCTCTCCTCTATCTCTCTCTCCTCTCTCTCTCTCTCTTTCTCCTCTCTCTATTCTCTCTCTCCTTCCTATCTCTATCTCTCTTTATCTCTCTCATCTCTCTCTTCTCTCTCTCTTATCTCTCTCTCCTCTCTCTCTCTGTTCTTTCTCCTCTCTCTATCTCCCTCATCTCTCTCTCTCCTCTCTCTCTCTCTCTATGCTCTCTCTCTCTCTGTTCTTTCTCCTCTCTCTATCTCCCTCATCTCTCTCTCCTCTCTCTCTCTCTCTCCTCTCTCTCTCCTCCCTCTCTATCTCTCTCCTCTCTCTCTCATCTCTCTCCTGTCTCTCCTCTCTCTCTCGTCATCATTCGTGTGCTAAAATAATCAAAACAATTTTAGTTAAAAATTAAACTATTTAATGACTTGTAACACCCTTAAATCTGAAGATAGCAACTTATTAAAAAATTTCTAAATACATCGATAATTACTTCGACTACAAACACAATTTAAGAATTATCCTCAAAACACACGTTCATCCTATACATACAATTTTATGAAAAGGACGGGCGCTACTAAAACTCAACAACAATTACTGTCTCCAACCTGCGGAAGACTTTATCAACAACTTACTCTTGCATAAAGCTAAGGCTCAATTCTTCATGAGTCTACTAGAGTCCGAACCCCCAACTGGAACCTGATGCACATGCCGACAAATAAAAATGTTAGGCTTAACGCCTAGTGAGCTCAAGAGTTTTAACATGAATGAATATATCTTTAAAAGACAGGAAATCAGTTTTAAAGCAAGATCCTTCGAAATATTATACTTCAAAATGGAAACGACACATTTTCCCATAATATACACTTTTAAGGACAATGCTCCCAAACATGCATTTCTTATAAAACGATGCAACCCGAAACTCACCCAAAATGGGGTCATAGTTCGATACTCAAATTTGCGAAAATGTAAATAATACTTCATAACCCAAAACACGGGTGGGACATAATACTCGACCCTTAAATAACGGAAAACAATCCATATAAATATGATACGCCATTAAAACATGGAACTGAAACTTAACACTCACGCGACCATAAAATGGAATTAAATCCAAATATTAAAGCATGGATAATTAAATATCCAAAATACAGTGGGCCGACAACGGGGGATACCCGTATCTGTGGAGAGCGGAGGAACACAAAAGTATGCCACTCAACCAACGTTGATCGTATGACACTTCACGACACGAAGGCTCAAGTGCCTCTACGACCTCTTGACAAGTTCACCAAAAGAGACAGTTGACCTTGGTGGCCGTTCCGAAGAGCTCCACCTCAAAAAGACCGGCACACCGGGGACTACAACTAAGAAAATTCCCCAAATGTCCCGACACCCTGGGGACTACAACTAAGGAAACTCCCCAAAAGGCCCGGCATACTGGGGACTACAACTAAGAAAATTCCCCAAAAGCGAAGATCACAATACTCACCTCCAAGCAGCACTATCCAGACTCAACCCTCCTAGTGCCTCTTTGTCAAGTTTCGGTCATAAAACATGAGTCTCGGAGTCCAACCCCGTACCACCCAATTGACTATCAAAAAGACTGACTCATGTGCCTATGGATCCAATGCAACACAGTCTAAGATTACACGACTACTCATGAATGACTAAAGCACTCGAGCCTGTAATTATCAATAATATGCAATAAAATGCATTAAGAGATAAATAAAAGTTTGGACTCTAAATCGAGCCATTAAAACCGGACAAATGTCCTCAATACTCTTTAAGTCGGCACTGAGAGCTGAAATGCTCAAAAATCCATTTGACCGACGATTAACGTTCACCAAATAATGAAATGTCTTTAAACAACGTTTATGAAGACACATACCACAAAGACGTGATTAACCCAAAACTCAACGCATATTAGGACCAAAGAGTTTCCAAAATATTCATGAATGCAAATACACCCCAAAATGCATATAACGTGAAATAGACTTCATTTATACGAAAATCACCAAAGATGCATAAATCATGCTAATACCTCTCAAGATATCCAAATCCCAAATATGGGCATTTCATGAGATTGAAACAACTCAAGTTTATCAAATACGAAAACTTATCAAATTCCCAACACATTGACAAATATTAAGTAAAACATATTTTCACTTTAAAATACTTATTTTGGCATGTACATAGTTTTCACAAAGCAACTTGAACTCACCTTGCTAGAGTTAGGCTAAATCTAGATTTCACCCAACGAGCTCTTTTGAAGGCCACTTGAATCTTCAAGTCGAGGACTTCCAAAACCTAAATCCATACAAACCAAACCATTTAGAAACATTCCCCAAACATTATTTACTAAAATCTCCAACGAGATCAAAACCCTAGTTTCCCCAAAACCATCAAATCCGAGATTTGAGAAATTAAACACTAAGAAACCATCAATGGAGCATTTATAACTTATTTCAAGAAAGCTTACCATCCTAGGTGATGAGACTTTCCGAGGACACCCATTCTAATTCTTCAACCCGAGTTCCCACACGTTGGACTTGATGAGGAAGATGAAGATGGAGGTTTTGTGGTTCAAGATCCCACTAGCTAGATGATGAAGAATCATGTGGTTCAAGGGGGAAAACCCTCAAAAATGGGTTAGGGTTCGTCTTTGGGTTTTGGGAGAGAAAAGGGGAGAAGATAGAAGTGAGAAATGAGAAGTTTGGGTGAGAATTCGGACATTTAAGAGATCAAACGTCGCGCGCGACCTTGCCACGCGATAGTGACATTGTCACTATCGCGGAGAATGTACCGCGGGTGGTACACCTCCGGCGATTGTGCCACGCAATAGTGACACATGTCACTATCGCGAGTCACAATCGCGCCACTCGTACCGAAGCCAGAAAAAGGTCAAAACTCGAGATTCTCTCATGGGTCGACTCCAGGTTCGAAACCACAACATTTTCCACTCAAAAAGATAGGCGGAAAGCGGAGAGATTACCAACGGAGGACGGAAACTTGCTCACGAAAAATCGGGTGTTACATGACTATTTCATTAAAGTAATTTTTGTTGAAAAAAATTAAAATAATCAAAAAGGATATTTTGGTCATTTACCAAAATTCTATTACAATTCTAAAGCTACAATCTATGAACAAACAGAAAAATTCCAATTCATTTAACAGATTCCATTCCAATTCTGTCAACCAAACAGGTGGTCAAACCTGACAACATTCCATTCCAATTCCTTTAAAGTCAAATTCCTTTGCCAGATTCCATTCCATCCAAAAATATTTTGCGAACCAAACGCCCCCTTAGCTTATAGGTTGTCATGATATTATTTGTACCTCCATTGTTAACTACTCATAGTCGTTAAACATAAAATCATGTAGGTGCACCATGCAAATGATTCTACAGTCTAGATCAAATATCGAGATTCCCTTTTGCCTTGGATCTACTCTCCCTCAAGAAGTGTAGCATCTCTCTATAAATTTGTATGAGATCCCAACTAGGTTTCAAACCTCTTAAAAGTGTGTGTTATCTGTTTTTTAGATTAGAGAATTTTTTTTACTCTTCTCTCGGGGCATCCAAAACCATAGGTTCGACCCTGATATATATATATATATATATATATGGGGGGGCATTCAAGGGAGAACTCGGTTATATGTGGTAACCGTGAGATCCAATATTAACCACATATGAGAGGATAAATTAGAAAAACAATAATTTAGGTAATTTCAATTATAATTTTAATTAAAGGGTATGTTTGGTAGTTTAGAATTATCCTCTCTCCTCTCTTCGGCGAACATTATTCCGGTGACCAAATGATGCACAGTATGATACCTTTTGTAAACATTGAAAATAACGAAAACAAATAAGAAATATTGTGATACATACTGTGATACAAAATAAGAAATGTTGTGATACCTATCGTGACACAAAATACACCGTGATAACCCTTGTGATACAAAATATACTATGATACCTGTCGTGATACACAATATACTGTGAAACCCATTGTGATAGAAAATACGCTATGATACCCATTGTGATACAAAATACACTATGATACCTACTGTGATACACAATACACTGTGAAACCCATTGTGATACAATACACACTGTTTACCCAATAACTTCTAAATAGTAATATGCAAAACCCACTATGATACCATAGTGATATCGTTCTGAATATGGGTTGAAACCAAATCCGATATGGGTTTTAGACCATATATAACCATTGTGATACGATTCAGAAAATAATGATTATGATACCCAATGATACCCTATTAAGATTTGAAGAAAAATAAAGGGAAAAAACAGTCTTATCCCTAACCTTCATCATCTACATAAACCCATAAATTACCGACGTCGGTTTTGTTCCTCCTTTAACCTTCATTAGTCGCATAAACCCATAAACCACTTACGTCCTTTTTGTTTCTCCTTTAACCTTCGTTATCATTGGCGACCGTGAACACCTGAGATCTGTGAACCATCGAACACCCGATCTAGGCTTTTTCATTTGAGTCATCACCGGTGTTGTTCATCAGGAAAGAAGAAGAGCACCTTCAAGGGAAAGCCGACAAAGTGTTTCAATAGATATTTCAATAGACAGTACATCTGGAATGAACTCTCATTAGGTTTCAAAATTTTAAAATAATTTTAGAAAACTGATTTGATTAGAACTCTTATAAGGAATTTAAATCAAGTTCCATAATTTTAGGTAACTAATTGATTAGAATCAATCAAATAATATTTTAATTATTAGTAAAAGGTCAAAATTATGAAATTATGAAATTATGAAATTACGAAATCACCCTTTTATATATAATTAATAAACAAAATAATATCAATAATTGATTGGCTCACATTGGATCTCACGGTTATCACAAATTAAACAGTTTTCATTTGATTAGGCCCATATATATATATATATATATATATATATATATATATATATATATATATATATATATATATATATATATATATATATATATATATATATATATATATATATATATATATGTTCAAACGAGAACGTTCATTAACTATTTAAGAAAACAAGAAAACAGCAAATCATGTACAAAATCATATGTAATTTTACATTAACCGGAAAAAAACGAACTTTGGCGACTTCGCCCGTGACTTAAGTCGCAGTGAATGTAGTGTGAATAATATAT
The DNA here is from genome assembly GCA_023525745.1 of Arctium lappa. Classification (NCBI taxonomy): domain Eukaryota; kingdom Viridiplantae; phylum Streptophyta; class Magnoliopsida; order Asterales; family Asteraceae; genus Arctium; species Arctium lappa. The sequence goes on along the minus strand of CM042052.1, from coordinate 83,660,162 downwards.
GATTTTGTACGTGAATTATATATGATTTTGTACGTACTTGGTCGTTTTCGTGTTTTCTTAAATAAATATTGTTCTTGTATGAACCCACCTATATATATATATATATATATATATATATATATAATGTGTGTATACATTTTGATGTATTAGACCAAAAAGGGGACAAATTTGTATTTTATTAAAATATTCGTCAATCAACCATCGGTAAAACAAACATTTATCGACAGTTTGTTGAAAAATAATTATTTAACAACCCTGAAACACTTGAGCAGAAAGAAAAGTATATGTCTAAGACATCAACCACATACCTTGTATTGTGAAGGTTACAACTCACTCAACCCTTAAGAAAGAAGGTTTTCAAGAGTAAAATGGTATGTATGAAAAGAAAGTTATTGTGGTTTTACAAGAAGAGAATAATGTTTTCTTATTTAAATCCATTCAAATGTACTCAGTATATCATATTTAAAGTAAAGAATATATAATGTATGATATATACTGATTTTTCTTCTACCGTGAAGACTCGTTTGTGAAAAAGTGTTGTAGAAATAAGAGGGGACAGAGAGTTTGTCTAAACGAGTATATTTTTTTTTCGAAAAGCAAGGATTTAAATAAAAATACTAGAAATAGTGATCATGTCATAATCGCGAGGCACTCTCGCATAACCTGTACCGCGGGTCCTTGGCCCCCGACGAATATGATATGGCGACAGTGACCCTGTCACTGCCACCCCACACGTACTGAGACTGAAAAACTCCAAAATCCCACTCGCACTCTCACACGACTCGATCCAAGATTTAAGTTATAACATTCTTAAGTTCAAAAACTATAAATCTCTATATTCTAAAGGCATTAAGGGTTACTTTTCATACCGTGAAATTCGAGTGCTACAATGTGTTTCAAATAGTAAACATAAAGACACAGATTTCTTTCACACATTAACATTTATGTCTGTTTCATAAATACATGAAATAACAATATAAGTTTCACATATGTTGTTTCTTATTTGAAAAATACATATATAGCTAGTTCTTATAGTTTTCAATGTTTTTTTATTTCATTTAATTGTCTTCTTGTGTTTGTATATATATATATATATATATATATATATATATATATATATATATATACATACATACACACACAGGGTCGAGTTCCAACAAGAAATACTCACTTCTGAACCGTTTTAACTGATTCATATATGAACCTTTGTGATTCATATATGAATCTATTGAACTAACTAACAGATTCATATATGAATCGGTTGAACTAATTAACAGATTCATATATGAACTCATCCCGTGTATTTTACGAAATTACCCCTCTACCTTCTATAGATCACACAAGGAATTATCCGATGCTTCGCGGTCAAAGCCGCAAATGTTGACCAGATGAATGACTAAGGTTACTTCTCTATTTCTCATATATTTACCATTTCTCAAATGACCTCTCCCTATATATATATATATATATATGTGTGTGTGAGAGAGAGAGAACACCCACATGTATATGTTTTTTTTTCATGTTTTGTTAATTAAAGTTAAGCCGCATCCAACGCATGATACACCGGTAAAGTTCTGCTTTTGACCCCAAAATATGACCCCTCAATGTGATGCGGCGAAACGAAAATCATGTTTTGCCCATGTGCTTTTTATTCAATTTTTATACTCTTTTTCTATTTTATAAAATACAATATATTTTAACAATTTAAGGGTCGTTTTCCTAAACACTTATAGGGTAAGCATTTACTGATATCACTTAAGTGATTGAGAATGTCAATAATCGAGAATCTTACCTGATAAGAGGCATAAAACAAAGAACCAAAAGTCTTACCCAGTAAACGTTTAACATGTTGAAGACATTTACCAACAATCCAGTCTATTTGAACACAATCCAATTAATTAGTTCGTTCAATATAGTATTTAATGAATTTTTTTAAGTTGTATAACAAATTAAAATTATGTATGTTATAGAAAAGCGTTGCAATAATTTATTTATGACAAAATCATGTATATATGCTCCATTGACCTAGCTATACATAATATACTATACTGCGTATGTATACAACTGTTTCCATGTATTTGTGTTTTTCTTGAGTATTTTTTTTATAGTTTCCTTCAAAGGATAAAGCTAAAATAAGAAATTTTATGTTTCAAGTATGTTCATGTATCTGTAATAATTTATTAGATAAATTTTATTTATTAATTGAAAAAGAATAAAAGTAAAAGTTTATAAAATTGTGGTTGTCTTGGAATCTTGAGAATAACATGAAACCAACATAATATAAGGAAACGGTTTGGATAAGCAAATGATCAGATGCTATCACTTTAATTTCTTATTCACCAAAATTTTAGGTGGTTTTCTGTTGACGTCCTTTTCCACTTTATTCTATTCTCCATCTTAACATTCTATCAACTTTATATATATATATATATATATACATACAGAGAGAGAGAGGGAGGGAGGGAGGGGGGACAAGTTCAAACGAGAACGTAGTCAATTTGCGAGAATGCGAGAAAGAATATGAGCCACATAATTTATTAACTAAAAAAATACCATAAATAAAAAATAAAATTATTTTTAAAAATTAAGATAATTATCATTTAGAAATTAGGATAATTACCATTTTGAATTGGATAAATCCTTCAAAATCTAATTATATCTTTTAAATTTATTTCTTTTTAATTTTAATAAATTCATAGTTTTTTTTATCAAATTTTATATTATTTTTTTCTAGATACATTTTTGATAAAAAAAAATCATAATTTTCGTAAAATATCACATGTGATATCCATAATGAATTTCTTATATTTTTCACCATTTTCTCTATTTTTTGAATCACATGTGATTAACTTCATTTAATATATGATCTAGAGTAAACTATGATTTTCGTCCTTGTGGTTTGATGTTTATAACAATTTTCGTCTCTAGTCTTTCAAAACTGTTTTTTTAGTCCCTGTGGTTTCTATTTGCTTCCATTTTCGTCCCTTTATCCAATTTTATTAAAATTAAATGTTAATTCATTTAAAAATGGAATAAGTAAATTACATATTTGGTCCTTATGGTATTAAACTTTTACATTTTTATCCTAGTTTATATTTTTTTTACTTTTTCATTATTTATTATATTTCATCAAGACATTTATTTTTCTATTAATTATATTTTATATTTTCATAATTATTATAACTTTAATTATAAAAAGAATCAAATAATTTCATCAAAAATATTGATAAATACATGATATTTTTTTTTCAAACTACTAGGTTTAAATCACTTAAAATTAATATTTTATATCTGTTGATTTATTAAAGTTTTTTATTTATTTTAAATTACCATCAAAAAAAGTTTAATAAAATTCGAGAAAAAATAGTATTATTTTATAACAACCGATTGTTTTTTGTTAAATGCAATTTATTCCCACTATTCTAAATTTTCATTTAATCTTTATTTTCTATTAATTAATCAAGTTTGTTTAGTATTTAAATAAAACATACAACACATAAGCGCACACACAAACAATCACCATTTTAAATTAGGTTATATATTAAAAACAAATAATAAGACAATAAAAGGATAAGAAAATTTCACTATGGTGTTAAAAATCATGCAATAAGCCATGACATGCCACAAAATTAACGTGACGTCAAACATAAAGTTTAAATCTCATGTTATTTAGAACATTGATGTATATATATATATGTGTGTGTGTGTGTGTGTGTGTGTGTGTGTTTGTATGTGTATGTTTCTTTTAAATATTAAACAAATTTGATTAATTAATAAAAATAAAGTTTAATGAAAATATGGAATAGTGGGAGTAAAATGAATTTAACAATAAACAACCGGTTGTTATAAAATAAGACTATTTTTTCTCGAATTTTATTAAATTTTTTCCAATGGTAATTTAAAATAAATTAAAAGCTTTAATAAATCAACAAATATAAAATATTAATTTTAAATGATTTAAACCTAAAGTTTTGAAAAAAATATCATGTATTTATCAGTATTTTTAACGAAATTATTTGATTATTTTTATAATTAAAGTTATAATAATTACAAAAATATACAATATAATTAATAGAAAAATAAATGTTTTGATAAAATATAATAAATAAAGAAAAAAGTAAAAAAATATAAACTAGGATAAAAATGTAAAACTTTATATACCATAAGAACCAAATATGTAAATTGCTTATTTAAATTTTAAAAGAATTAACATTTGATTTTAAATATAATTGGATGGAGGGATGAAAATGGAAGTAAATAGAAACCATAGGGACTAAAAAAGCAGTTTTGAAAGGCCAGGGACGAAAATCGTTATAAACATTAAACCATAGGGACGAAAATCGTAGTTTACTCTATTATCTATTATGTATCACATATATGTGAAATTTTGTACATATCATATATGATAATATAGGTATAAATGTAAGTGATGCATAATCACATGTGATATTTACATCACCAAAATATCAATAAATATAAATATACGTATACATAATCATATATGATTAACTAAAATATCTACAGTTATCATGCATAATCACATGTGATAACATTTGCATCACCAAAAGATCAATAACTAAATATACGTAATCAATGATTAACTAAAATATCTACAATTATCATTCATAATCACATGTGATAACGTACATTTACAACACCAAAAGATCAATAAATATAAATATACGTATTCATATATGATTAACTAAAATATCTACAATTATCACATGTGATAATATGGTATGTGATATGCATAAAAATTCATATAGTGGATCATATGTTAAATGAATCTAATCACATGTTATTCAAAACGTAAACGTATATTCAAAAAATAAACAAAAAGGGAAAACAATAATGAATTAATTGTAGATATCACATGTGATATTGATGAAACTTGTGAATTTTATTTATCAAAAGTGTATCTTGAAAGAAAAAAATGATAAAAACTTGATAAAAATTTATAAATAAATGAATCTAAAAGATATTACGAGATTTTTAAGGATTTATCCAATTTAAAATGGTAATTATCCTAATTTTTAAAAGTATTTTTCATTTATTATTTATGATATTTTTTAAGTTAATGGATTATGTGACCCATATTTCTTCTCGTCTTCTCGCAAATTAGTTTACTTCTCGCATGATCCTCCGTCTATATATATATTATGTGTATATATAGAGAAGGGTTCAAACGAGAACACCTTCATTTTACGAGAACGTGAAAACACACTTTTTACTATAGCAATCACATGTGATACTGTAGTTTATCACATATGATAAACATGTGATACTAAATCGGAGCCAAGGACGACGTTCGGTGCGACCTAGGTTGCGGGCCAAGTCGTCCGCACACCACTAAACCCCTCTCACGTGTATTATCACATGTGATAAGGGTATCATCAATGTAATATTGTAATTCATCACATATGATGCACATGTGATACTAATCAGTGACGTAAATGGCCTTTGGTAGGGATGCTCAAATTTCCAACCAACCCGGCCAACCCAACCCGAAAAAACATAAAAAAAACTCAAACCGAGGTAACCCAATACATACTCGATACAAATTTTGCACAAACCGCATCTATTGGGTTGGAAACGGGTTAGGTCGAAAGTAACCCGACCAACCCGTCAACCCGCAAAACTTGTATTTTTATTTATTTATTTATTTATGGTTTTAGACTTTTAACGACTATTCTTTTTATCAATTCTCAAGTCTTACCATCTTAGTCGTAGTTTAGATCTGTCTTCGAGACCATGCCGACCAAAATCGTACAAATCTAACCTTTAAGTCTTCAAAAATCTTTAACGTCAAAAGATAAGAGATGCTCTTCTTCTACTCTTCTCTTCTCTTATTAGCCTCATATTTATATTTACATTTTGATTTTAGTTTTTTAAACGGAAGCACTTGGTTAGATTGTAAAATGATATATTAAAGTTTCAACCCGACTAACCCGACCAACCCAACCTGCACGGTTTGGGTTGGGTTGGGTTGCACTTTTGATTGGGTTGGGTTAGGTTGAGATTTTCCAAACCGCAAACATTGGGTTGGGTTGTTCAAGTGTCTTCAACCCGGCCAACCCAACCCGTGAGCACCCCTAGCCTTTGGTACAAATTTAGGTCATGGGCAAAGTCATGCACAACCAACGGGCACCCACACGTGAATTATCACATGTGATAAGAGTGTTCTCGTGTTTTCGCAAAATGGAGGTGTTCTCGTTTGAACCTCCACCTATATATATATATATATATATATACACACACACACATATATATATAAAGAGAGAGAGGGGGAAGGTGAAGGTGAAGGGGGAAATTCTAAATAAATGAAGAATTAAAACACATCTTATCAATCGTTAAATTAATTGATGTAAGGGATATAATTAAATGGGAGGTTACAACAATATTTTTTGAATTAAAAAACTCCAGCCTCCTATTTTTTTTTCGAAAAAATACGAAAAATAAACAAAATTCGACCGAAATAAATTACACCAAAAAAACGATCATATTTTTAATTTTCGTTAATTTTGACATCCATATTGATATACCTTTTCATCCATTTTTTTGTGGTTTTTCGGTTTTCCAATGAACCTGACGCTCTCTCTTTCTATATATATATATACACACACACATATAGACGAAGGATCGTGTGAGAAGAAAAGTTAACGTGAGAAGCGTAAGAAGGGATATGGACCCTTGATAACTTTTAATCTCAAACCCACCCATGTTTCGCCCTTGATACGGGAATTTGTCTGGTGCATCTCAACCTAATTTGAATCTAAGGATGGAGATCTCTTCTTACCCTACTCACCATAACTTTCCTTTTCACATGACCCAACTATATATATATATAGGTGAAGGGTCGTGTGAGAAGTTGAGTTAAGGCGGAGAAGCGTGAGAAGTGGATCTGAACCGTTGATCTCTTTTAATCTCAATTTCTTCCATTAATTGCGATTTACAAGGGAATTGATCTGGTGCATCTCGGTGCATTTTATCTTGATGCATCTCATCCTAATGTGCGTCCATTTCTCATCAAACGTTCAATAATCACTTCTCACGCTTCTCACCATTAACTCAACTTCCCAACCCTATATATATATATATATGTATGTATATATATATGTATGTATATATATATATATGTATGTATATATATATATATACTAGAAGTGTACTCGCGCAATGCAGCTAGATACATCACGATTTTAATGTTTCATTTTATTTTCTGTTTTTTGTCGATTTACATTACGATTTTGGATGGTTGTGAGAGAGTGATAATGATTTTTTTATATAAATTTGTTTAATTTAGACTTAATAATATAATGTAATTTATTTTGGTTTAATAATATAATTTTTTTTATAAAATATTATGTAAGATTTTTTAATTATATTTTAGATTTTTTATATCTAAATATGCTGAGAGTTATTTTAAGGGAGTTAAAGTGGGAAATGATTTTAGGGGAGTTAAAATGGTTAGAGATAATGATTGAAAATTAATGAATAGCATTAAATGTAGTACATACAACTTTTATGGCTGTTTTTTAAGTAATTAGCATTAAATAGTGGTACATTAAGCTTTAAGACTTGTTTTTAAGAGTTTTTTTATGTCATCTTTATAATATAGATATACACACACACACATATATATATGGGGAGGTTCAGACGAAAACAATAAGAAAATAAGAAAACGGTCAAATCACGTGCAAAATCACATGTGATTTTACACTAACGATCAACGCAAGGGTGTGTAGGCGACGTGATCCACGACATTAGGTCACGGCCAAAGAAAATTCATATGTAAATTATAGAAAAAATTCATTTGAAGATACAATGTGAGCCCATATGAATAATCAGTAATATCGATTCACATACGCATCTTGAAATAAAATCTTCATATTTTATCATTGACTCATATATGAATCTTTCCTTCTCATAGTATTTAGCCTTCTTATTTGAACCACATGTAAACACCCCAGTAAAGAACTTCTGAAGGTTGTTTGCATTGTGTTCACCTTGTGCGCACATTCAATCGTGTCTGTGTGTGTGCGCACACACACGTGCGTGCGTGAGTGCATGCATGTAGGTGTGCTAAAAAAAACGACAAACCGACCAACCCAATCCGAAAAACCCCGGGAAAAAATCAACTTGAGGTAACCCGATAATCGATATAAAATTAGGGCAAACCGAATCTATTGGGTTGATATTGGGTTAGGTCCAAAGTAACCCGACCAACCCGATAACTCGATGAAAGTTTAGCGGCTTCTCTAAAATTATTTGTATTTCTATTTAATATGTATAAGTTACCAAAAAACAACTCGGCTACAACGAGCAATGGAACTCATAAGAGGACATTATTGGAAAGTTATATGTCATACCTAAATATTTGATTAACTCGTATATTTTCTTGAATGATTGATTGTATTTCAAAGAAAAGTTTTCTTTATTTTTATGTTCTCAATGTTGGTTTTACTTTGGTTAAACAACCCGATCAACCCAATGAAACCGACCAACCCGAACAGGTTGGGTTGAGTTGAGTTGCACTTTTGTTTATGTTGGATTGGGCTGAAAATTTTCAAACGGTCAACATTGGGTTTGGTTGTTTAAATGTCTTCAACTCAATCAACTGGCCAACCTGGGAGCACCCCTATATGCATGTGTATATTTCGGTGACAGGAGAGAGATTTACTTTTGGAATTTTACTTTCCTAAAAAATATTTTAATATTTATTCAATAAATAACATTAATTATCTCAAACTAGTAGCATTGGAATGATGTCATGGATCTTACATATTTTTTAGTTTTCAAATGATTAAGTATATATATATATATACTAGGCATATACTCGCGCGATGCAGCGGAATGTAAGTTAAGAACGAACAATTAATGTTATTTCTTTATATATATTTCATCAATAATCAACCATGACCTAAAAATCACAACTTATGAAACCTAAACCCATAAAGATATTCAATAATTAGTTTATATTACAATTATTGACGAAAAAAATTATAATGATATTATTTATAATAAGAATGAAACGTATTTTACGATTATGTATTTTTAACGTGCCAACGGTGGAAAAATAAAATAAAACGTATGGATAGAAAAACAAATTATTTCGTAGATATTCATGATATTTAATAGTAGGGTTAAATTAAAAAATATTCAATAATGGGCTCGTTTTGAAAATATTGAGGAGACGCTTATAATGATATAATTTGTAGAAAAATGAACGTATTTTTTCATTGCATTTTTGTTAATATATGATTATTTGTGTTAATATGATAATGGTGTAAAATGAAAAATGAAAAAAATAAGGGATATAAAGTAAATTAAATAAGTAATTGTAAGAGTGATAAATGTAACATTGTAAGGGTGGTAAATGTTATTGTACAAAAGTTTGTACAATAACCGTTTTAGTTTTTTCATTATATAGTATAGATTCTGATATTTAATAGTACGGTTAAATTAAAAAATATTCAATATTGGGCTCGTTTTGAAAGTTTTGACGAGACGATTATAATGGTATAATTTGTAAAAAAAGGAACGTGTTTTTTCATTGCATTTTTATTCATATACGATTATTTGTGTTAATATGATAACGGTGTAAAATGAAAAAAGTAAGGGATATAAAGTAAATTAAATAAGTAATTGTAAGTGTGGTAAATGTAACATTGTAAGGGTAGTAAATGTTATTGTACAAAAGATTAAGGGTGGTAAATGTTATTGTACAAAAGATTGTACAATAACCGTATAACCGTTTTAGAATTTTCATTATATAGCTAGGCATATACCCGCGCAATGCAGCGGAATGTAAGTAAAGAACGAACAATTAATGCTACTTTCTTATAGATATGTCATCAACAATCAATCATAACCTAAGAATCACAATTTATAAAACCCTAAACCTATAAAGATATTCAATAATTAGTTTATATTACAATTATTGACGAAAAAAATTATAATGATATAATTTATAATAAGAATGAAACGTATTTTAGGATTATATATTTTAATGTGCTAATGGTGGAAAAATAAATAAAACGTATGGATATAAAACAAATTAATTCGTAGATATTCATGATATTTAATAGTACGGTTAAATTAAAAAATATTCAATATTGGGTTAGTTTTGAAGGTCAGACGAGACGATTATAATGGTATAATTTGTAGAAAAGTGAACGTATTTTTCATTGCATTTTTGTTAATATATGATTATTTGTGTTAATATGATAATGGTGTAAAATGAAAAAGTAAAAGATATAAAATAAATTAAATAAGTAATTGTAAGGTGGTAAACGTTATTGTTCAAAAGATTGTACAATAATTGTTTTAGTAGTATAGATAATTCGTATATATTCTGATATTTAATAGTATGGTTAAATTAAAAAATATTCAATATTGGGCTCGTTTTGAAGGTATTGACGAGACAATTATAATGGTATAATTTGTAAAAAAAGGAACGTATTTTTTCATTGCATTTTTGTTCATATACGATTATTTGTGTTAATATGATAACGGTGTAAAATGAAAAAGTAAGGGATATAAAATAAATTAAATAAGTAATTGTAAGGGTGATAAATGTAACATTATAAGGGTAGTAAATGTTATTGTATAAAAGATTAAGGGTGGTAAATATTATTGTACAAAAGATTCTACAATAACTATATAACCGTTTTTAGAATTTTCATTTTATAGTATAGATATAGATATAGATATAGATATAGATATATATATAGAGAGAGAGTGTGTCTCAATCATTTGTTAACCACTTAACCTGTTAAACAAGTGTTAACTATACAAGCTCATATTAGTCAATCAAATGTCTAGGTAGTTTCTTGTTTCATAACACGCCTAATTTAAGTAGTATGGGTAGTTTTATATTTTAATTTTTTTCTTTTATAATTTTTTTAGCCGATTACTTATTCATATCCTTTTTTTAGGGAGGATAATTATGGATGTTATTCGGTGTGAATATTTTGAATTTTTCAGTTGATCGATATATATATATATATATATATATATATATATATATATATATATATAGAGAGAGAGAGAGAGAGAGAGAGAGAGAGAAGTTCAGGGGAAAACCCTAAAAAAAATGAAAAACTGAGAAACACTTTGATAGTCGTTCATCTGGACGCTATGCACATATGCGTACAAGTAATTGGAGTTGTTTCTTGGTTTTTATGCACGTGTGCATGTTACAAATTACTGATATGAACATGTGCATACCGTCCAGATGAATGGTTAGCAGTGTGTTCTTCAGTTTTTCATTTTTTTGCGGTTTTCCCCTGACATTGGCCTTATATATACATACTTTAAAGTTACATTATATTGTGTGAACGTTGTAATTTTCACACAATATGAATGTGTCTATAATCATAGACTTAAATTTGTAAGACCAAATAATCATTCGTCTTATGCAAAAGTGTTACAATAAGTTGATAGGACATTATTGGGCATCATAACAATTTTTTTAGGATATTCTTTTAAATAAAATGTCTTATTAGTTTTTTTATATGACACTTCTGAGAAATTTTCTATAAAGATTTTCTATTGAACACTTGTTTTTGTAAAACATATTTTTTCAAATAGTATCATTTAAAAATATTAGTCATTCGTTTTATTTCAAAATAGTCACAAAAAAACTTATTATGTAAACCAAGAAAATGTCCTATCAAATTATTATAATAATTTTACACGTTAGACACATTGTTTGGAATTTATCAAACATATATACTTCATATTCATTTAAAATTGTCAAACAACCTCTTACCCAATTATGTAAATTCATAGGGAGCAAGTTACCTCTAAAATTGAAATGTAAATAAGTTGGTTCGAATATTCATGTTTAATAAAGAAAAGTTACCTCCAAAGTTGTTTTAGAGCATCTCCAACAACTTTGCTAAAATAGAAAAAAATGTGTTTTTCTTCTCTAAATCTCTCCAACAGTTTTGCTATCTTGTTTGCTATAATAGAAAAAACTTGAAAATTTTCTAAGTTTAGAGAATTCTCTAAAACTTGTTGGTAGGAGAGAGAAATGATTATTTTATTTGATCCCACAAATGAGATTCAATTTTTATCATTTTATTTTAAGTTTTTCTTAGAAAGTGTATTGGGGTGATAAATTAGATAATATTATAAGTTGTTTTAAAATATCTAAAATAACAAATCTGTTGGAGTTGAATGTAATACATTTTAGAAATTTTCACTTTTAGTTCTCTATTTTAGAAAAATTATAGGAAAACTGTTAGAGATGCTCTTAAAGAACAATCTCTTATTTTACGACAATTTAAATGGAAATAAACGAAAAAAACTGAAAAAAAATACTTACATAACATAATCTTTAAATTAATTATCATTGGTTCAAAATAATATAAAGAAATAAAAATAAATTTCTCTTTATTAGAAAGAAAAATATGTATATGATAAATGACAAAAAAATCCACATAGGATACATCGTCGGAGGGTATAAACAAATCTTCCTTAACATGTTCAACCCACCACAACCACTCTCCTCATCCCACGTTTGACAAATATGGGGCGGCACCAAAAAAACATATTAGTTTTTTTTAATAGAGAAAAAAAAACATATTAGTTTTATTTACTCTGTTCTAAAATAAATGTTAATTATTATACCTTTTAATTAATAAAATAATAATTTTATCTTTAATTTTAGAGAAAGAAATTGTCCTCATCACATAATTAAGAGTATAATGAAAAATTAGACATTTACTTTTAAAAGTGGACATTTATTTTGAGACAAACTAAAATATTAATGTGTATAATGAATTTAGAATTTAGAAAGAGTATCTAAATTTATGAATTTAGAAAGCTGTAAACATGCCATATTATGTATAATGTATATCGTGAAGGATTCTTTTATGGATTTCCACATCTTAAATGCACATCCATATCGCCATTCGATTTATCTTGCGGGCTCTTTTTCTTTATCTATCTTTATTGATTTGATATACTCATTGTCGTTTTGTTGATCTCAACAATTGTTTTTTTTTAACTTACGAGCAAAACGACTTGAATTGTCGGTCAATTAAAACTATTAAGTGAGGCTTTCTTGATAGAAAGATTTGCATGTGACAGGGAGATGTTAGTTATATATGGTCACAAAAAACAAGTCTTTTAGCGTATATGCCTCCTATTAGAATACCCAATTGGATTTTAACTTTTAAGTATATAAGTTCAAACATGGTGTCCTATCTATAAGGGTGCGTTTGGTACACTGAACTGGACAGAACAGAATAGAACATGGATTACTGTTCCACGTTTGGCAGGACTGTTAGGTAGAACAGACAGGAACAAAATGGAACAAAAGTGGAACATGCCTGTTCCACCCCCACCCATGGAACAAGCTGGAACAAGGTGGAACAGACTTATGTTTTACAAATATAACCTCAAAATAAAATATAATTATCTTATAAAACATTAAATATGTCTTCTTTTTTATATTTTATTCATTCTTTAAATTTTATTTAGGGGTAAATTGGTCATGTTATCTGTTATGTTCTGTCCATTTCTGTTTTACCAAACGCTGAACAACTGTTCTATCCTGTCCTGTTCTGTCCTGTCCCGTCCTATTCCGTCCTGTCCTGTCTGCGTACCAAACGCACCCTAAGTGTTATACTAGATATAAGTTGTTAGAGCAAAGTTATACTACTTAATAAGTTCTATCTACGAAGTTGGATAACCTTATAATATATAAAAAGTGAGTCGTTATATTAGTCTTTTTATATGACACTTTTAAAATGTAACAACCCAAAATCTACAATAACATAATTCTTAAGATAAAACCAAGTGGTCCCAAACATCAAGTCATAAAATAGTAGTATTCTCAAAGTAAAACATCGGATACACACATCCACAACTGAGATATCTAGACTAACAATAGGAAATTAAGGTAACTATCTCTCTTGCCATTACCTCTAACACTTCAAACCTTTTCCTTTACCTTGGAAGACGCATTAACCACTCTCTTATCTGACAATGATTTTTAATTTTGAAAAGTGAGGGTCAGACCATGAAGTCTAGTGAATTCCCCCTCGAAAACATTTTTACAATCCACAGTAATTATGCAAATCGCCATAAGACCAATCAATATGGAATTCAACAAAATCACGCCAAACGTAGGTATTTGCACAGTGTTCATAGTCTCCCATCACCTAACTGTGATATCCGCAATCGGGGCCCCCAGTAGATCCCCATGGCCCCAAGTAGATGCCATTTCTGTGTGCACAAGAAACAGATTCAAGGCACAAGGTATCAATACTCTCCCAAGGAACATTCACAATTCCAAGGTACACTAATCCCACTGTGCAACCCGACTCCAAATCAATGTACCAAATACATGCCACATCCATGTAGACCTATGCATACTCAAAAGTGAACCATTTCCATAAAATACTTGTTCAAAGCATTAGTAAACAACTTTATGTCATGTATGATTAAAACTTCCATAGTTTCTAAACATGCCATCATACTCAATACCAATTTTAGTAATTAAAACTTTGGAAATTCGTTTCATATGTCCTAAAGCTCACTTTTGTTCAAACTGAACACCTGAATCATGCGACAAAACGAGGGTATTAACATACTTAATTATCCCCTAAAAACACATCTTACAACCCCTAATCGGTGCCTCGATCCTAGCCCTAGACAATAAATGAAATCGCCCGACAGAGCTTGGCACAACCTCCCGCGCGCCAAAACCTGCGTGGAGCACTGCACAACCCCTGCACGCAGTTCTCAACCAAAATCTCACCCATTCTCTTTTCTAAACCATCCCAAATCGATTTTAAACCTCCAAAATGAGAGAATCAAAGCCCTAAACCTTTCCCAACCATAACCAAACAATATAACTTCATTTACCCATAGAAATACATCTATATATTTAATGACTCTTTTCACAAAACCCACCAAATGGAGATTTCTTGAAGATGAACACATCAATGGTGGTTTTGATCCCAAAACCCCAAGAACACACTCAATTCTCGAATATGAACCCTCAAACCAAAGGTTTTCAATCCAAAATCCATGGATAGTTAACCTCCACACATCCCCAACATCAAAACCTTCTAATAAGCATAAAAGATAGAAGGGGCAGGTGATTACCTGATGAAGAAGATGAGAAATCTTCTCCCAACTGCTTCCTTTCTATGATTTCTTCAAGAACTTCACCCAATGCTCCATTGCCTCCCAAAGCCCCTTTTTCTCGGCCTTCAATCATGAAGTAAGGAAACTGAATAGGGTTTAAGGGTTTTTTTTACCCTTTTATTCGTATTTACACAATGATCTCTGATTAGTTACAATTTACACCACACTCCCCCAAGTTCTCTTCTTCACAACATTTGGAACCTGGTTATTACATAAAACGTGTCCTATCTACAAAAGGTTTGTATGACATTTTCAAAAGTATTATATAAAAACGATTAATATGACGTTTTATTTTTTATGTTATATTAATTAAGTTGTCCAACTTTATCAATAAAACTTGTTAGATCGTCTAACTTCGTCATAATAATTTATTGCAATACCTTTATATCAACTTAAAGTATCATTAAGTACTTTATTAGGACGCCAAAAGACATCGGTGTCATAAAATACCAAATTTATTGTAGTGGGTAAACACAAGCTTACAGATAACTTACAGCTAAACAAAAAAACATATATCTAGCGAGCAAATATCAAAGCAATATCACAAGGTTTTCTCATGTGACGAAAGTGTCAATTCCGTATAGTTGAGTAAGCATAAAAAATGAGCGTCAATTGAGTAATGTTTCTTTATAAACTGATAGAACGTTAAGGTTTTAGCAATAATTAAATAGTGATCATTAAATTGTAAGGTTATGATGCATGTTTTTTACACTATCACTACTACAGAAATAGGTATTTTAAACGGTTGTTTTGGACATTTTTAAACGGTTTTACAACCATTTGAAAGGGCACCGTTTGAAAAAGTTACGGGCTTTTTTAAACGGTTTTTGAACCATTTAAAAAAGTCACATTTTAAAACTGTTTAAAATAGCAAAAAAAAACGTTTAAAATTGTATACCTTTTTAAACGGTTTTAAAAAAAACATGTAAAATGTGTATTTTTTTACATGATCTGCTACACATAGGACTCGATCTCGGAACCACAACCATGCAAACCCACGACACTTGCCATTCCGCCACATCTTCTTCTATGTTTATAGAACCACCTTTAATTTTTTTATTCATTTTATATCCAACTTTGTACTCCCAACTTCAACTTCAGATTCGGCCCAGATTTACTCCAAATTACCAAAAACTCAAAACACGAACATTGTAGATCTGTGTGTTGGGTTTCCATATCATCTTGAATCACTCAAATCGGAGATCGGACAAGTGAGATATGATCAAAACGCCACAGTTGTGCAAATCTGTCAAAAAATATCGTTTTGTTCTTTTTCGCTCCAAATTGTTCCGAACCTATCAAAATATAAAAACGCATTAATGTAGTTCGGTTTTTGTAACACCCTAAAAATAGAAATAACAAAAATCCAAAAAACGGACATGTGGTATAAAATTTGCCAAAGCAAGAGCCTCCCAAAAATAGGGAAATAATACAAACCTGTTTTAATCACAATTGTAATTTCAACGGACAATAAATTAACAACCAACTAATCTAATTTCTACAACTAGAAAAGAGATTACAAAAGGGTTGTAATCTATAGTTCCAAAAGTTCTTCTATCCAAAGAATGTCCATTTGCAAGTATTCCCCAAGCTCTCCCCCAAGCTCTATGCCAGCTTAGGACCGGTGCCGCTAGAACCTGAGATACACATCGACACCAAACAAGTGTTAGGCCAAAAAGCCTAGTGAGTTGAACAATAATAAGCATGCATGATCAGTTACAATTCTTATCAGCAGTTAACCAGAGTTCAACAAATGTGGAGTCAATAGGGGAGACCTATAGCACCAATCAAGTTCCACCCAAAGAGACAATGTACCTTAGTGCCAACTACTAAGAGTGACACCCAAAGGCCCGGCACACCCGAGGACTACAACCATGGCATTACCCCAAATGGCGGAGGTCTAGGCACATACCCACACGGTGGCGCCCAAGACTACATCCTCCTAGTGTATACTGACTTGGTTCGTCCAACATAACGCATATCGGAGGTCTTTGAAGTGTATTTCAACCCAACATCTTTCAATACCAACTACGGGTACAATATTACCATCCCAATCACATGAAATCTAACAAGAGATCCAACGACAATCATGCTCAACATGCCTGTGAATATATCACCAAAATGGTATTCCAATCTAAAAATCATCTTAATACCGAGACATGTATACATTTACCAAATCAAAGTACACACATCATGTATCCAAGAGAAAATCCCCAAATAATTGTACATATAGAGTAAATCATGGCATTTCACCTATAACCACATTTCCAACATATCTTCATAAGGAAATCCCAAGTACTTGAACAAATAGAGATAAATAACAACAATTAGAAGATTATGATGTGTATCTAGTTTTAACAAAGGTTTAGTAAACTCACAATCTAGGTTTTTGAACCAAAACCTAGAAAATAGGAAACCTTATGGAAGAAGGTTGAGACTTGAAGATGAAGCTTGAAGACTTGAGAGGAGTTAATGCAAGAATCAAAGATCCAACCACCAATGTATGTTGTATTTATGAGGGTTAGGGTTTGGTGAGAAAGGGAACTGATTTGGGTGCTCTAGAAATCGCCAAGGAAGAGAGAGATGTGAGAATTGTGAGAGGAAATCGGGCAAAAGAGGGTTTTGGAGACCAGCATGTCGCTCCGCGACTTGTGCTGCGACTTGCACCCGCAGCGTAAGTCGCCCGCTTACTCCAGGGAGAAGCACTCCAGTGGGTTACGCGGCTTGTGCTGCGACTTATAACACCCTAAAAACCAAAGTAATTTGAAATTGCGGAAACTGTACAATTAAGCATCATTCAAAGGTATAAACCTCCCAAAAAGGGGAACTGTACTTAACCTTTACAAAAATCAGAATACGGATAAGGATCCCAACAACAAACCAATCTAAACATATACTATCTAGATTACATAAATTGTTGATCCAGAATCATCCAAAAATATGGGACTTAACAATGCCTAACAATCCAATACTAAACATCTCAAAAGCCCTCGGGATCAGTCCCGACACTCAAACCCTTGGCAACCTGCCGCTAACGAGAACCTGAATACATATCATTTGAGAAAAAGTGTTAGGCTTATATAACCTAGTGAGAACATACAGTTTATACAAAATCAGAGATATAAACATTTGCATCCAAACGGAAATCTTTCAAAAAACATTTCCAAGTTCACCATTGATAGGAACACAATCCATTAAAATAAGGTCATAAACCTTCTTTCCAGAACCTCACAATTTAATGCACATGTAGTTCTTCGTTTTGGTAGACATATAGAACCTCACAATTTAATGCACATGTAGTTCTACTTTTATTAACGGCTAGAGCCTCACAATTTAATGCACATGTAGCTCTATATTTGTTAACAACCAGAGCCTCACAATTTAATGCACATGTAGCTCTATATTTGCTTTACTTGGTAACCTCCAAATAATATCAGTCGACTCAAAACCTAGGGATCCACTAGTAATAGTCCAGACTGGTCACAACATCATTCGTGACCAACCATATATAACCATATGGTATACAAAACATTTTATAAATAAAATGCCATTTCAAGTTCAACTTCTGGTAAGTATGAGAATCATAAAAATGAGTTCATAAGCATTCTTTTGCATAAGCTACATAATCAGCAAGTAAAACATCCTTTTACTTAAATCAAGATAGAATCCATCATTTTAGTCAAAAATGATCGGGAACCCTAAAATCTCCCAAAACTCAAGTTATATCAAATATGCAGAAAACTTAGATCTAAAACCATGGAGATATATAGGAGTTCCAAAAGGTAGCTTTTGATATGTATACAGTTTTTAAGATGATAGTAGGAACTCACCAAACATGTTTATACGAAAACCCGAAAAAACCAGATATCGACCCTCTTGATAAGACGAAGCTTTCTACACCGAAACCCCAAGCACAACACTTAATACTAGCAATTAACGGAAGCTCGAAGATCCAAAGAAAACCAACTTAGAGAGAGAGGGGGAGAGATTTGAGAAAATATCTCACAAATGAGATATTTGTGGCTGAAGCCACTTAAGTCGGCCAGGGTCTTTCACGGGTTATGCCGCGACCTCAACTCGCGGCATAACTCGCCCGTGCCTCAAACCCCAAAACCAACAGCGGACTTCGCGACCCATGCCGCGATTCCAAGTTGCGAGAAAGTCGCGAAACTCACTGGAAGTTCACATTTTCACCGAAAACCAAAAACTCGAACGTTATACAAAACGCGGTGTTAACGACAAAACATTAACACAAGAATACCAAGATTATATAACGAAATTCAGGGTGTTACAATCCTCCCCAACTTGGGAATGATTTCGTCCCCGAAATCCAAACTATACAAAAAGATGAGGATATCTTCACTTCATATCCTCTTCAGATTCCCACGTCACATTTGCTCCTCGGTGATGCTTCCACTGCACCTTGACCAATGTGACTTCTTTGTGTCGCAACTTCTTAGACTTTCTTTCTAAGATCGCGTCAGGCTCTTTATACAACGGTTACCTTCGTCTACTGTCAACTCGGAGAGAGGAATGACGATTTCCTCTTCCGCCAAACACTTCCGAAGGTAACAAATATGGAATGTGTTGTGGATTCTGCTCAACTCTAGCGGCGGTTCTAATTGGTAGGCTTGTAAACCCACCCGCTTGAGCACTTTGAAAGGTCCGAGGAAACGGGGACTCAGCTTCCCACGTTTTCTGAACCGTATAATGCCCTTCCACGGCGATACCTTCAGCAACACACGGTCGCCCACTTGGAATTCCATCGGTCGTCTCTTTTTATCAACATAACTCTTCTGCCGATCCTGAGCCGCTTTCAATCTTTCACGAATGCTCTTGACCTTATCGGCCGTCTCTTGCACGATTTCAGTTCCGGCGAACTGATTTTCTCCCGCTTCAAGCCAACACACGGGAGTTCGGCACTTTCGCCCGTACAACGCCTCAAAAGGTGCCATTTCAATACTCGAGTGGTAGCTATTATTGTAAGCAAACTCCACCAAAGGCAGGTGCGAGTCCCAACTACCCCCGAAATCGATGACACAAGACCTCAACATATCTTCTAACATCTGGATCGTTCTCTCGCTTTGCCCGTCGGTCTGTGGATGGTAAGCCGTACTCAACTTAACTCGTGTACCCAACTCTTTCTGAAACCCATCCCAAAAGTTCGAAGTGAACCGACTGTTGCGATCTGACACGATCGACAAAGGTATTCCATGCCTCGAGACCACTTCATCGATATACAGTTTTGCTAACTTATCCATCGGTAAAGTCTCGCGCATAGCCAAGAAGTGAGCGCTCTTTGTCAATCTATCAACTCTCACCCAAATGGTATCGTGACCTCGAAGAGTTTTAGGCAACTTAGTCACGAAATCCATGGTGATATGCTCCCACTTCCACTCGGGAATCTCTAAAGATTGAAGACTCCCATATGGTCGTTGATGTTCGGCCTTAACTTGTGAGCACGTAACACAACGCTCCACATACCGTGCCACATCAAGTTTCATAACCGGCCACCAATAGTGTAGCTTCAAGTCCCTGTACATCTTCGTACTTGCCGGATGAATGGAATACTTGGACTTGTGAGCATCTTCAAGAAGTAGATCACGGTTACCCCCAATCTTGGGTACCCACACACGACCGCTGAATAGTTTTACCCCACGACTATCTTCCGTTAAGAGTAAACGTTGCTTCGTCATGACTTCCTCCTTGAGATTCTCTTCTAACAAGGCTTCAATCTGCGATGCCTTGATCTTTTCAACAAGGGTGGATACTAACTCGATTCTCGAACAGGTAGTCTGAATACTTCCGCTATAGTCTTTCTGACTTAACGCATCGGCTACCACATTTGCCTTCCCGGGATGGTAAAGCAACTCACAGTCGTAATCTTTAAGCAATTCGAGCCACCGCCGTTGTCTCATATTCAACTCTTTATGATCAAAGACATACTTCAGGCTCTTATGATCTGTGTAGAGTGTACACTTCGTGCCATAGAGATAATGTCGCCAAAGCTTCAAGGCGAACACAACTGCTGCTAACTCCAAATCGTGGGTAGGATAGTTCTTCTCGTGTATCTTAAGCTGCCTCGAGGCGTAAGCGATTACCTTGCCCCGCTGCATCAACACACAACCTAAACCCATCTTCGAAGCATCGCTATAGACCACGAAGTCTTCTGACCCTTCAGGTAACGATAAGATCGGAGCTTCACATAATTTCTTTTGAAGAACCCGGAATGCCTTCTCTTGCGTTTCGGTCTAATCAAACTTCGCATTCTTCCGAGTTAGAACTGTCAAGGAAGAAGCAATCTTCGAAAAATCCTGAATAAATCTTCGATAGTATCCCGCCAGACCCAAGAAACTTCGGATCTCGGACGGATTCTTGGGAGGCTCCCAATTCATCATAGCTTCAATTTTGGAGGGATCTACTTTCACTCCGTCTCGGGTGACAACATGACCCAAAAACTGTACCTCTTCCAGCCAAAAATCACACTTGGAAAATTTGGCGTACAATCTTTCTTTTCTCAGCACATCAAGAACTTCGCGAAGGTGTTGCTCGTGCTCCAACTCGCTCTTAGAGTACACGAGTATGTCATCAATGAATACTATGACCGACTTGTCGAGGAACGGTCGGTACACCCTATTCATCAAATCCATAAATACTGCTGGTGCGTTCATTAGGCCAAAAGGCATCACGAGAAACTCGTAATGGCCGTAACACGTTCTAAAGGCTGTCTTCGGAACGTCTTCTTCTCTTACCTTCACTTGGTGATAACCCGAACGTAAGTCAATCTT
This sequence comes from Arctium lappa, assembly GCA_023525745.1. Classification (NCBI taxonomy): domain Eukaryota; kingdom Viridiplantae; phylum Streptophyta; class Magnoliopsida; order Asterales; family Asteraceae; genus Arctium; species Arctium lappa. The sequence goes on along the minus strand of CM042052.1, from coordinate 83,638,209 downwards.
GGAAAAACACCCCGCTCCTTGAAGTTGATCGAACAAGTCGTCTATTCTCGGAAGTGGATATTTGTTCTTCACTGTCGCTTTGTTCAACTCACGATAATCAATGCACATTTTCATTGTGCCATCCTTCTTCTTGACGAATAAGACCGGAGCTCCCCAAGGTGACGAGCGCGGTCTGAAGAAACCCTTCTCCAAAAGCTCTTGGAGTTGTGCCATCATCTCTTGCATCTCTGACGGCGCTAAACGGTAAGGAGCTCTAGCAATAGGAGTTGCTCCCGGCACGAGATCAATCCGAAACTCTACTTGACGATCAGGTGGTAATTCAGGCAAGTCGTCAGGAAAGACGTCTGGAAACTCACGCACAATCTTCACGTCAACCAGCTTTGACTTTTCTAACTTGGCGTCGATCACGTAGGCTAGGAAAGATGAACATCCTTTTACCAAGCACTTGCTTTCCTTTGCCATTGTGATTATTGCCACTTCACCTTTCTCTTCTCACCATAGATCACAACGACTTCACCACAGGGATTGGGGAGTCGGATTAACTTCTTAGAACACACGATCTCGACATGATTGTTTGACAACCAATCCATACCGACCATTACGTCAAAACCTTCGATTATCATCGGTAGTATATCGATCGAGAATTATCTTCCCTCGATACCGAGAATACAATTCTTCAGAACAACATGGATTAGAACCTTACTACCATCAGCTATCTCTACCACTAACGCATCCTCAAGACTAGTAGTGGGCATAGCAATCTTTTGACGAAACAACTCAGATACGAAAGAGAAACTGGCACCCGTATCGAATAAAACACGAGCAGGTACAGAGTTAATAAGAAAAGTACCCGATACCACATCAGCGGATGCCTTGGCTTCATCAGTCGTCATCTGGAACGCTCGACCCGAAACCCTAGGTAGGTTCTCCTTCTTTGCTGGCACGTTGCTCGATACAAGCTTCGGGCAATCTCTCTTTACGTGCCCCGGTGCCTTGCACTCATAACATACAAGTCCTCTGATCGGACAGTCACGGGAGATGTGGTCAGACTTACCACACTTGTAACAAGATTGAGGAGCGGCATTACAGCTATTGTGGTGTTTGGTTTGACACTTGCGACACCATCCGGCTTCCTGCTGGCTGTCGAAGCTTCGGTTCCCGGAAAAAGGTCGGGATCTCCTGGGAGGCACATAACTGTTCTCCCACTTTCTCTTGTCGGACACTACCACCGCTTTCTCAGCTTTGCTTCTCAAGAACAATTCCTCCATAAACTGAGCTTCTTCAACCATCTCTCGGAGATTGGAAGCTTTAGAATTGTGGACCAAAGATAACAGGTCCGCTGGTAGGCCATTAAGATAGGCTTTCATCTTATCTTTCTCCATTGGGGCCACGTGCCCTACCAAATCCAGATTTTCCATGAACTGACGGGTATACTCCCTCACCGTCAGGTTTCCTTTTACAAGAGACCGAAACTCTTTCTCGATTTGGTCCATAGTCCTTTCACTGCAAAACTCTTCCAACAATTTCTTTTTAAACTCGGCCCAAGACAACTGAGCCAACACAGTAGGAGACAAGGTGGATTGAACGATATTCCACCAAGTGAGGGTCGTATCCCTAAGCAATTGGGTACCAAACCGAACCCTCTGATCATCCCCACATTCGGAAGAGCCAAAAGCCTGCTCGACCACTCGAATCCATTTAACACATGCAACTGGGTCTTCGGAACCAGAGAACTCTGGTGGTCCGCAACCCAGAAAAGATTTGTAGGAACAACTCTTCCCACCTTTCGGAGCACTAACAACCCTGTGCTCTTCAGCTCTGACTTTGCCCCCAAAGCCCCCAGCGCCAGACAACACATTCTCTTCCACTGCTCCATGCCTTCTGAGGCTCGCGTCCCGGTCTTCCAACATTTTCAGAAAAACCTTTTGCTGTTTCTCCATGGTCGTCGTCACCATTTGCATGACGCTGGCCATCATATCAGCTTAAGGGCTAGCTAACTGAACAACGGGACTGGTGGACGTCAGAACCACTCTTGGTCCTAGCTCCACTTCCCCAGTAAGTAACGGTGGCATGCCCGAAGGAATGACGGTCGCCGCCCTAACTACGGGATCTCGCTCGGGCGAACTATCGTCACGCAGATCTCCATCGACTAACGGTCGACTTCGCGTATTTACCATCCTAAAAATGGTTGCCATACAATTACGAGAAGAGTAAGAGACAGATCGAGAGAATAAACACGAAAGAACGTACTATTACAGTACCAAATGTCATAGCAACAGTAATTCAGGCACAATCACGTATAAATATTCTCATAATAACATTAGTTAAGTGAGATTATGAACATACAATACATAATGGTTCTGGATACCATCACCACAACGTTTGATAACTACAATTTCCGTCAACTCTAAGACCAACCCATCTTAGTAGCTCTACCCAATACTCACGAATCAATGCTTAATATACTCAGTCTAAGTCTAGACATCTTACATTCATGCCTAGATCACTTAAACTAGAGCTCTGATACCAACTTATAACACCCTAAAAACCAGGGTAATTTGAAACTGCGAAAACTGTACAACTAAGCATCATCCAAAGGTATAAACCTCCCAAAAAGGGGAACTGTACTTAACCTTTACAAAAATCAGAATACGGATAAGGATCCCAACAACAAACCAATCTAAACATATACTATCTAGATTACATAAGTTGTTGATCCAGAATCATCCAAAAATGTGGGACTTAACAATGCCCAACAATCCAATACTAAACATCTCAAAAGCCCTCGGGATCAGTCCCGACACTCAAACCCTTGGCAACCTGCCGCTAACGAGAACCTGAATACATATCATTTGAGAAAAAGTGTTAGGCTTATAAAGCCTAGTGAGAACATACAGTTTATACAAAATCAGAGATATAAACATTTGCATCCAAACGGAAATCTTTCAAACAAGCATTTCCAAGTTCACCATTGATAGGAACACAATCCATTAAAATAAGGTCATAAACCTTCTTTCCAGAACCTCACAATTTAATGCACATGTAGTTCTTTGTTTTGGTAGACATATAGAACCTCACAGTTTAATGCACATGTAGTTCTAATTTTATTAACGGCCAGAGCCTCACAATTTAATGCACATGTAGCTCTATATTTGTTAACAGCCAGAGCCTCACAATTTAATGCACATGTAGCTCTACATTTATTAACGGTCAAAGCCTCACAATTTAATGCACATGTAGCTCTATATTTGCTTTACTTGGTAACCTCCAAATAATATCAGTCAACTCAAAACCTAGGGATCCACTAGTAATAGTCCAGACTGGTCACATCATCATTCGTGACCAACCATATAAAACCATATGGTATACAAAACATTTTATAAATAAAATGCCTTTTCAAGTTCAACTTCTGGTAAGTATGAGAATCATAAAAATGAGTTCATAAGCATTCTTTTGCATAAGCTACATAATCAGCAAGTAAAACATCCTTTTACTTAAATCAAGATAGAATCCATCATTTTAGTCAAAAATGATCGGGAACCCTAAAATCTCCCAAAACTCAAGTTATATCAAATATGCAGAAAACTTAGATCTAAAACCATGGAGATATATAGAAGTTCCAAAAGGTAGCTTTTGATATGTATACAGTTTTTAAGATGATAGTAGGAACTCACCAAACAGGTTTATACGAAAACCCGAAAAAACCAGATATCGACCCTCTTGATAAGACGAAGCTTTCTACACCGAAACCCCGAGCACAACACTTAATACTAGCGACTAACGGAAGCTCGAAGATCCAAAGAAAACCAACTTAGAGAGAGAGGGGGAGAGAGATTTGAGAAAATATCTCACAAATGAGATATTTGTGGCTGAAGCCACTTAAGTCGGCCAAGGTCTTTCGCGGGTTATGCCGCGACCTCAACTCGCGGCATAACTCGCCCGTGCCTCAAACCCCAAAACCAACAGCGGACTTCGCGACCCATGCCGCAACTCCAAGTCGCGAAACTCACTGGAAGTTCACATTTTCACCGAAAACCAAAAACTCGAACGTTATACAAAACGCGGTGTTAACGACAAAAGCTTAACACAAGAATACCAAGATTATATAACGAAATTCAGAGTGTTACACGACTTCCACCCGCAACATAAGTCGCGTAGCTCTCTGTTTCCCAAGGGTGATTCTAACACTTCCAAACCAAACTTCACCAAATAACCATTTTAAACAATATAGCAATTAAGTATATAATTTCTACTTCGATAAATACATAATCATAAGATTAACAAAACTTTAAACTTTACCTGAAATTCCGGATGTTACAATCCTCCCCACGTAAATTGGATTTCGTCCCCGAAATCACATTTATACGAACAAATGGGGATAACGCTTCCTCATATCATCTTCGGACTCCCAAGTGATATTAGCACTACGATGGTGCTTCCATTGGACCTTGACCATGACCACGTCCTTATGCCACAACTTCTTTACTTTTGTTTCCAAAATCGCTTCCGGTTCTTCCACACAATGATTTCCATTATCAACTCGGATTTCCGTCAAAGGAATCACACTTTCCTCTTCAGCTAGATAATTTCGCAAATAACAAACGTGAAAGGTAGGATGTATCCCATCCATCTCCGGTGGTAAGTCCAACCGATATGCTTGTAAACCAACCTTCTCCAAAATGACGAAAGGTCCAAGGAAACGAGGACTAAGCTTCCCACGCTTCCCGAAACGTATGATCCCCTTCCACGGAGATACTTTCAACATGACCCGGTCACCCACTTGAAACTCAACCGGTCTTCTCTTCTTATCCGCATAGCTCTTTTGTCGGTCTTGTGCCGCCTTTAGCCTTTCCCGAATTTCTTTCACCTTGTCTGCCGTCTCTTGCACTATTTCTGGCCCGGCAAATTGCTTCTCGCCCGCTTCTAACCAAAAAACCGGGGTTCTACACTTCCGACCATACAATGCCTCGAATGGTGCCATTCTGATACTAGAGTGGTAACTGTTGTTGTATGCGAACTCTACCAAAGGTAGATGTGAATCCCAACTTCCCCCGAAGTCTATAACACACGACCTCAACATATCCTCTAGCGTCTGGATTGTCCTCTCACTTTGACCGTCCGTTTGAGGATGATACGCCGTACTCAGATGCAGTCTTGTGCCTAATTCCTTCTGTAGAGTTGCCCAAAAATTCGATGTGGAGCGACTATCCCGATCCGATACGATAGATTGTGGAACTCTGTGCCTCGACACCACCTCATCAATATAAAGCTTGGCCAATTTCTCCATTGACAAGGTCTCCCTTATTGCAAGAAAATGTGCACTCTTGGTCAATCGGTCAACAATTACCTAAATGGTGTCTTCGGTAACTTCGTCACGAAATCCATAGTGATGTTGTCCCATTTCCACTCGGGAATGGACAATGGTTGCAAACTTCCATACGGCCTTTGATGTTCCGCCTTGACTTGGAGGCACGTGACACACTTCTCCACATAGCTAGCCACATCTAGCTTCATCACCGGCCACCAATAATTTAACTTTAAGTCTCTATACATCTTGGTGCTACCGGGATGTATAGAATACTTCGACTTATGCGATTCTTCAAGAAGTAACTCTCGATTTCCTCCCAACTTCGGCACCCAAATCCGTCCTTGAAAGAGCTTGAGTCCACGACCGTCTTCCGTTAAAAGTTCCCTTTGCTTTGACATGACTTCGACTTTGAGGTTCTCTTCTTTAAGTGCTTCCACTTGACTCATCTTTATACTTTCCAATAAACTCGACACCACGTCGATCCTTGTAAGGGACATTTTGACCTCACCATCATAACTCCTTCGGCTCAATGCATCTGCCACCACATTGGCCTTACCGGGATGATAAAGTAGGTCACAATCGTAATCCTTCAAAAGCTCGAGCCATCTCCTTTGTCGCATGTTGAGTTCCTTTTGATCGAAGATGTACTTGATACTCTTGTGATTCGTGAAAAAAGTACACTTCGTCCCATACAAGTAGTGTCGCCACAACTTTAATGCGAACACTAACGCCGCCAACTCCAAGTCATGAGTCAGATAATTCTTCTCATGATCCTTTAATTGTCGCGACGCGTAGGCTATTACTTTCCCCCTTTGCATTAGGACACACCCAAGCCCCATCTTGGAAGTGTCGCTAAACACAACAAAGTCTTCCGATCCCTCGGGTAAGGACAAGATCGGAGCTTCGCACAACTTCCTCTTGAGTGTCTGAAAAGCTTGCTCTTGTGCATCGGTCCAAAAAAACTTGACGTTCTTCCTTGTAAGATAAGTGAGCGGTGTAGCTATCTTGGAAAAATCTTGAATGAAACGCCGGTAGTAACCCGCCAAACCCAAAAAGCTTCGGATCTCTGTCGGACTTGTTGGAGGCTCCCAACTCATCATTGCCTCGATCTTTGCCGGGTCCACCTTTACTCCGTCCTTTGATACCACATGCCCCAAGAATTTCACCTCTTGGAGCCAGATTGTAACACCCCGATTCTTGAAAGATATCATTTCAAGTTAATACAGAAACCGATATATCGAGGAAAAATAAGATATTTAATTTTGGACTTGAATCCTGGATTTTATAGTCTAGATGGATGAAGGATTCAATTATGAGTCCAATGGTTCTTTCCGGAGCGAAAACGAAGCTATAACGAAGAAGTTATGGCCAAAACAGTTTCGGTACGCGCGGGGCTATTGTCACAATCGCCTGTCAAGGTCGCCGGAGCCCGAGAACTCTCGATACAATCTCAGCGATTGTGCCCGGCGATTGTGACATGGTCACTATAGCCTGGCACAATCGCCTGGGTGTTTCAGGGTGTTAAAATCGCGATTTTCAGCCCCAAACTTCATTTCTTCATAACTCTCTCATTTCAACTCCGATTTGGGCGATTCAAGTTGCTACGGTTTCGTTTTTGAGAGCTTTTCAAGGATATGGAAAGATATTGGAAGTATATTGGAGTATACTAGAGTATTTGGTGGTGGTAAGCTTCTCATCTCTCACTATTCATCTTTTTCCCTAAAGTTTTCTTGGTTTTCATCCACCCTTTGTTCTCCCTTTCATAGATTGGAGTTTTGTAACCATTTTGGTGAACTAGAAGTGTTTTGGTTGGTGGATTCAAGCTTGGGTTAAGGTAATCTTCTATTCTATTCGGTTATGGAAGTTAGGGTTTCGATAGTAATGGATGTATTCATGTAGATGGTTTGGGAAACGATTCTTTGTGGTTGATTATGTTTATTTGTGGTTGAATATGTATGGAGTTAGGTTTTGGAAGTTTGGTCTTGAGAATCCAAGTGTTCTTCAAAGGAGCTCTAATTGGGGAAAATCTAGATTTAGCCTAAATCTAGCGAGGTGAGTTCAAGTTGATTTGTGAAAACGGTGTACATGCCAAAATGTTTATTTTAAAGCGTTTTACATGAAATTGTTAACTACTGATAAGTTTTGTTAACTGCTGATAAATTTTGTTAACTGCTGATAAGTTTTTGTTAATTAATGATAAGTTGAGTATTTTAAAGGTGTTTAACTTTATAAACTCATTTAGCACACATCTTTGGGATTTTGGAGCATTATGATAAATAAATCTTGTATTTTGGTATTTTAATGATTTATTTTATGGAAGTAGATTTTGAGCATAAATGTGTTTCAAAATGTGTTTTGGAAAAATGCATGGTTTTGGTGTCACGGGACGTTTTGAAAAGATAAATGTTGTAAACTCACTTGGAGAGTGAATTGTCCCAATCTAAACCACATTGTAGCTAATTGTATGTTTTGGAGCGTGGGTTTATATAAATACGGGTATTTACATTTGATTTCATTTTATGAATTTCGACGTTGGGTCTTTGGATTTGTTGAGCTTATGGCTCGGTTTGGATTTTGTTGGGTTTTGAGGACACTTGTCCGTTTTAATTGCTCGATGTTGAGCGTTTGGTTATGATTTGCAATTACTGCATCTTAGTTGAGCATGTCATGTTTTGAATGCTTTGGTTCATTCATTTTGAGTCATGTAATGGTTTAGTTAGTGCAATGGATCCATAGGCACGGTGTTCCTCTGTCCCCGTTTGGGAAGTTGGTTCACTATTTGGCACGAAATAGGCATCGGGCTCCATGGTAAGTAGGGTGTGGGCCTATACGGTCGGGCAACGTCCCATGGACATTAAGGTGTAATTCCATTGTGCCGAGTTGCCCGGTTTTGGGGACTCTCAAGAAAATACCTGGAGTGGTTGACTTGATGTTTTCGAGCTAAAGACTTGGAGTAGTTGATGCTCGGTGGGTGTTTTATGTGTAACCCACATGTTTTGATTTACTACATAACTATGTGACGTATTTTGTGTTATGTCACGTACAATGTAATCGGGTCTTCCCCGTCACCAATAGGTGTGGTTTTGGTTATGGAGTTTTATAATCCATGTTTTCGGAGACATTCGAGTATGGGTATTTATCTATGTTTTAAGGTTCCGGTTATCGAAACTCATTCGAGTTATTGGGATGTCTTGGAAGTTTGAGTTATCTATGTTTTCAACGTTTGATCGTTATAATATCAGTTATGTTTTACGTGCGCTTTGGGTTTTGGCTTTATTGAAAGAGGTGTGTGTGTTATGATTTTAATCACGAAAGGGGTGAATGATGAAAGGAGATTGTTTTAAGATTTAATGTATTTCATTTCTAGTTGTTTCTAAATTAGTTGTATTGCATTTTGGGAAATCATGATTTTAAATAACATTCTTAAAGTTATTGCTTCATACATCTCTAATGTAAAACTCTTGAGCTCACTAGGCGTTAAGCCTAACCTTTTTATTTGTCGGCATGTGCATCAGGTTCCAGTTGGGTTTTGGTTCTAGCAGTGCTTTGAGGAGTTGAGCTATAGACTTACACGAGAGTAAGTAGATTGATGAAGTCTTCCGCAGTTGGAGATAGTGACTATTATTGGGTTTTAGTAGCACCCGTCCTTATTATAGACTGTATGTAGAGAATAAATGTGTTTATTGAGGTTAAATCCTAGATTGTGTTTGTAGATAAATTATTTATCGATGTATTTTAGAAAATTTTAAATTAGTTGTTATTCCGAGTTTGAGGGTGTTACACAGAATTCACACTTTGAGAATTTCGCAAACAATTTCTCTGTTCGTAGAACTTCTAATACCTCCCGTAGGTGTTTCCCATGCTCGGACTTATCCTTTGAATATATTAAAATATTGTCGATGAAGACGATCACGGATTTATCTAAGAATGGGCAACACACACGGTTCATCAAATCCATGAATACGGTCGGAGTGTTGGTTAAGCCGAAAGGCATCACCAAAAACTCATAATGACCGTATCTCATTCGAAAAGCCATCTTCAGAATATCTTCTTTCTTCACTCTCACTTGATGGTACCCGGACCGAAGATCAATCTTCGAGAAACACCCCGCGCCTTGCAGTTGATAAAAAAGATCATCGATGCGAGGTAAAGGATACTTATTCTTCACCGTGACTTTGTTTAGCTCTCGGTAGTTGATACACATCCGCATGGATCCATCCTTCTTCTTCACGAACAAAACCGGTGCTCCCCATGGTGACGAACTCGGTCGGATGAAGCCCTTTTCCAACAACTCTTGTATTTGCGCCATCATCTTTTTCATTTCCGTCGGTGCCAAACGATATGGAGCACGGGCTATCGGAGCTGCTCCCGGAGTGAGGTCGATTTGAAATTCCACTTGCCGTTCCGGCGGCAACCCAGGTAAGTCTACCAGAAAGCCGTCCGGAAATTCTTGTACAACTTCTACATCTTCTACCGACTTCTTCTCTTTCTTCGCGTCCACCACATAGGCCAAGTACGAAGGGTAACCCTTCGCTAGAAACTTGCGAGCCTTAAGAGATGAAATAATGGGATTATTCCTCTTTCCTTTCTCTCCATAAATGGTAGTCACACCATTTTCCGGCAATGGCACTTGGATCATCTTTTTGGAGCAAACGATGTTCGCCTTATGACTCACTAACCAATCCATACCTATGACTACATCAAACCCTCCTATAGCCATAGGTAATAAATCTACTCCGAAAGAATTCCCATCAATCTCTAGAGTGCAATCGCAAAAACGGTCTCGGATGATCACTTGATCCCCATTAGCTATTTCTACCACTAACGCATCGGGAAGACGTTAATAGGAGTGACAAAATGTTTACAGAAAGCATCCGACACAAAAGAACACGTAGCACCCAAATCAAACAAAACACGAGCTGGCAAGGAGTTTACTAGGAGTGTACCCGAAACAACATCAGCGGTCTCCCTTGCCTCCTCGGTAGTCATCTGGAAAGCTCGACTTGGCGCCCTTGGTGGTTGCTCAACTCTAGCCGTCGAACCCACAAAATTTCCACCAATTCCTCCTACTAGCTTTGGGCAATCCCTCTTCATGTGGCCCGGTTCTCTGCACTCAAAGCACACTGGCCCCCGGATGGGACACTCTCTCATCGTGTGGTTCTTCTTACCACACTTGGCACACCCTGCTGGACCGGAGCAAGTTCTTGGAGCACAAGGCCTCGAGTGCTTTGACTTGCATTTGTGGCACCACCGATCCTCATGATGGTGATCACTCGATCTCCCGCTTACAAAAGGTCTTGATTGACGAACGGGCCCAGATGGCCATTCCCATTTTCGTTTCTCACCAGCCTGACTTCTTTCTTCCTTCCCCGCATTGATGTCGTCCTCAATGAGCAAAGACTCTTCAATGACCTATTGCAAGGTCGAGCCCCTAGCTTTTCTGTAACACCCCGATTTTCGAAAGGTATCATTTCATGTTAATACAGAAACCGATATATTAAGGAAAAATAAGATATTTGATTTTGGGCTTGAATCCTTGGTTTTATAGTCTTGATGGATAAAGGATTCAATTACGAGACCAACGGTTCTTTCCGGAGCGAAAACGGAGCTATAACGAAGAAGTTATGGCCAAAACAGTTTCGGTACGCGCTAGGCTATAGTGCCCGGCGATTGTGACAGTGTCACAATCGCCTGTCAAGGTCGCCGGAGCCCAAGAACTCTCGGTACAATCTCAGATATTGTGCCCGGCGATTGTGACATGGTCACTATAGCCTGGCACAATCGCCCGGGTGTTTCAGGGTGTTAAAATCGCGATTTTCAGCCCCAAACTTCATTTCTTCATATCTTTCTCATCGTAGCTCCGATTTGGGTGATTCAAGTTGCTACGGTTTCGTTTTTGAGAGCTTTTCAAGGTTATGGAAAGATATTGGAAGTCTATTGAAGTATACTAGAGTATTTTGTGGTGGTAAGCTTCTCATCTCTCCCTATTCATCTTCTTCACCAAAGTTTTCTAGGGTTTCATCCACCCTTTGTTCTCCCTTTCATAGATTGAAGGTTTGTAATCATGTTGGTGAACTAGAGGTGTTTTGATTGGTGGATTCAAGTTTGGGTTAAGGTAATATTCTATTCTCTTCGGTTATGGAAGTTAGGGTTTCGGTATTAGTTGAGGTATTCATGTATATGGTTTGGGAAATGATTCTTTGTGTTTGATTATGTATATTTATGGTTGGAACCTTGTGGATCTAGGTTTTGGAAGATTTGGTTTGAAAAACCAAGTTTCTTCAAGGAAAGCTCTAAGTTGGTAAAATCTAGATTTAGTCTAAATCTAGCAAGGTGAGTTTACTAAACTTTTGTTAAAACTGGATACACATCATAATTGTTTATTTGTTGTTATTATCACATATTTGCTCAAAATGTTCATCTTTACGGGTTTAAGTATTTGATGGTGTTTTCATGAGACTATATGAGAAATATGTTTTAACAAGTATCATCCCATGATTTACTTTATTTTGTGAAAGTATTTGGGGTCTTCATTATGTACACCCACAATGGGTATTTTGGGTTATCTTTTATGAGTATTTGCCATGATTTGCTCTATTGGTCGAATATTTGGGACTTGCTCCATGAATGTACATTGTTGGCATTTTGGCATGATATGGATTATATGTGGTATAGTAGATGATAAATTCTACTTGGAATGCCTTCTTGGCGATTTAATTATTGAACATTGAATATGTTGGAATTTGAGTCTCACATTGGACTTATGTGAGGATGGTAGCATAGTACCCATGGTTGGTATCGAAATGCATTGGTAGATATATACCTAAAGACCTCCTATATATATTATGTTGGACGAACCAAGTCGGTAGACACTAGGAGGATGTAGTCTTGGGCGCCACCGTGTGGGTATGTGCCTAGACCTCCGCCATTCGGGGTAATGCCATGGTTGTAGTCCTCGGGTGTGCCGGGCCTTTGGGTGTCACTCTTAGTAGTTGGCACTAAGGTACATTGTCTCTTTGGGTGGAACTGATTGGTGCTATGGGTCTCCCCTATTGACTCCACATTGTTGAACTCTGGTTAACTGCTGATAAGAATTATAACTGCTCATGCATGCTTATTATTGTTCAACTCACTAGGCTTTTTGGCCTAACACTTGCTTGGTGTCGATGTGTATCTCAGGTTATAGCGGCGCTGGTTCTAAGCTGGCATAGATGCTTGGGTGAGAGATTGAGGGATATTGCATTTGGACTTACTTTTGGTAGGAGAACCTTTGGGTTTATAAATGACACCCTTATTTGTAATCTATTTTCTAGTTATGGAAATTAGATTAGTTGGTTGTTATCTATCGTCCGTTTAATTACAACTGTATTTAAACAGATTTGTGTATTTTCCCCATTTAAGGAGGCTCTTGCTTTGGCAATTTTTAGTATACCTCATGTCCGTTTTTCGGATTTTTGTTATCCCTATTTTTAGGGTGTTACAAGTTGGTATCAGAGCTCTAGTTTAAGTGAACTAGGCATGAATGTATGTCTAGACTTAGACTGAGTATGTTAGACAATGATTGTGAGATGGGTAGAATTTCTAAGATGGGTTAGTCTTAGAGTCGACGGAAACTATGGTTATCAAGCGTTGTGGCGATGGTAACGAGAACCTTTATGTATTATATGTTCATAATTTCACCTAGCTAATGTTATTATGAGGATATTTATACGTGATGGTGCTCGAAGTGCCGTTACTGTGACAATTGGTAAGGTAGTAGTACGTTCTGTTGTGCTTGGTTTACTAATGTTATGATATTTAGTAGACGTGGTAGTACGTTTTCTTCGTGTTCAATTTTGTTAATCTCTTTCTTATTCATCCTCGTGCTTGTATGAACGGCCTTGGTATGTCGACCGTTGGGGTGGTAAAAAGTTTCTGAATGGGTAACCATTAGAAAAAGTTAATGTTTTATTATTCGTTACTTGGAGTGACGGTAAGTATGGTGATTGCATTAAGTGGACAGTTTCGAGTGGGATTAATTGGTTGGATTAGAACCATTGACTTTTGAATCGATGTATTCGAGGAGAAATTGTAAGGTGAACCTATGAAGTCCGTGGCTTTGCCTTAAGATGTTGAGCATCTGGATGACGATAGTGTAACTATAGAAATCGAGGAGCGTGAGTTCAAGTGGATTTGTTAAAAGGGTGTACATGCCAAAATGGTTATTTTAAAGTGTTGTACATGAAATGGTTAACTACTGATAAGTTTCGAGTATTTTGAAGTAAAAATGTATTTTACTTGGTATTTGTCAAAGTGTGAGTATTTTAATGAGTTTTCATATTTGATATACTTGGCTTATTTTAGTTCCATAAAATACTCATATTTGGAATTTGGACATCTTGATAAATAATTGCATGATTATTGCATTTTGGATTTTGTACAAATATAGTCCATTTCATGACTTAAGCATCTTGGTAATCTTGGTACAAATGAAGTCTATTACATGTTGTATGCATTTTTGTGTAATTGCATTCATAAACCCTTTTGAAACTCTTTAGCCTCAATACGTGTTGAGTTTTGGGTTAATCACGTCTTTGAGGCATGTGTCTTTATAAACGTCGCTTAAAGACATTTCATTATTTGGGGGACCGATAATTATTGGTCAAATGGATTTTGAGCATTTTAGCTCGGTGTTGGCTTAAAAGAGTCTTGTAGACATTTGTCCTGTTTTAATGGCTCAATGTGGAATCCAATTTATGACGTACATCTTAATGCATTTCATTGCATATACATAATCATTACACGCTCGAGTGCTTTTGTCATTCATGTGTAGTCGCGTATTTTTTAGGCTGTGTTGCATTGGATCCATAGGCACGTGAGTCAGTCTTATTGGATGGTCAATTGGGTAGTACGGAGTTGGACTCCGGGACTCATGTTTTATGACCAAAACTTGACAAGTAGGCACTAGGATGAGGTAGTCTTGGGCGACACTGTGTGGGTGTGCACCTAGATCTCCGCCGTAGGGGAATTTCCTCAGTTGTAGTCCTCGGACGTGCCGGGCCTTTCGGGTGTCCTTTGTGGCATCAAGGTATCTCGTCTCTTGGGTGGAACTTGTCAAGGATTCGTAAGGACACTTGGGCTTTCATGTCGTTAGGTGTCATACGATGAACGTTGTAGGAGTAGCATACTCCGTGCTCTTCCGCTCTCAACGGATACGGGTATCCCCGTTATTGGTCGTTGTATTTTGTTATTTAATTGTCCATTTGGTGCATACGATTTTATAAACCGTTGGAAAATTCATGTCATTGAACTAGGAGTCGTTTTGGAAACATGAAGAGAAATAGTTCATTTGGAAAACATTTTGTTGCAACCAATGAGAAGTTTTGTTTATTTTGAAATGTTTAGTTTTAGGAACATGTCGAGTCATCTATTTTGGAATCTTTGGGTATTTTGGTAAATAAATCATGTTGAGATGTTTCCTCGATGATTTTACATATATAATTGGAGTTCAATTGACGTAAGTGTCATTTCGTGTATTTGATCTTATAAACCTTTTTCAGAAAATACATATTATTGTGTTATGAGGCATTTTAAAAACATAAGAATATGAGTTCCTTTGAAAAATTGGTTTGTCTCAACTAGCAATGAGATTTTAGTTAATTATACTTTGGGTCATGTATGCATATCTTATTGGAAATTTCCGTCATGGTATTTTAGCCAATGTTTTAGAACGATGAGAGCATGTTTATATTTGGCTTTGAACTCGAAAATGACATAAATTATTTTATGTTTTAACCGGGTGCATACGCATGTCAATCTACTAGCTTTGTGAAATAAACGGTCGCATGCAAGTTTTGTTGTGAAATCTTATTTCGTGCCGCATTGTGACTAAAAGAGAGAAAACTTTAAGAGTTTGATATTGAGCATGTGGTCTTGGGTTTTGCAAACATTTTATTTATACAGTTTGGAATTAAACTAAATTACTCTTACAATTGCTCAAATCAAATGCATATGTCTTTACTAAATTTTGGGGAATAAACCGATGTATGCGAGTCACAATGGGAAGTTTTATTTAACGATATTTCATGGTTCATTTGCAGAAATTTTGGGGTTCGATTTCGTGAATTTCCTTTCTGTAGTTTTGTATGAAAATCTTGTCATACACTGTTTTAGTACATGAAACTATTTCTCGTTCTTTACATAAATTATACTGTTTGTGTGAGTAATCGTATAAAAGATTTATGTTATTTCGGATGGAACTTTTGCCCATAACATATTTCAGTTATTGATTTTACTGATAGGAGTTTTCTGCAATGCATGAAATGAATTTTCGGTTGCACGTTGTTGTAATTACAATTTTGGGTATATACGTTTTATCGGTGTGGCCCAAATTTGAAACGCGTATAATATATATATATATATATATATATATATATATATATTTATTTATTTACCTTCCTATTGTGTTGTTACATTTGGGAAATGATTGGACGTATATAGGCCTTGTTGGAAATTTTATCTTCCGATGTTTTGTGTTAAAGTAAAAGATTTTAAAGTTGAAGTGGTGAAATCCTCTTTTGGGGAGTTGTACAAACTTTTATTGCACATGTTATGGAACGGAAAGTTATTTTCATACGCATAGCATAAATTGATGCATACTAAGACCCTGGTAGTCCATTTTAAAATTTTGCTACGCATCTTTCGTTATCGTTGTATTAGTGTAAGTAATGATCAAATGAGTTTTGAAAATGGTTATATGTGTGGCATTGGTGATCAATTTTGAAACCTATCGAATGCACGGTAGTATATTTTCACCGCACGTTTAATTGTTATAAAACTTATGTATTTGAGAGTTTTATAAATTTCAAATTGGCATAGTAATGTGAAAAACCTTGAACTCATTGGGCTATAGGTGTAAGCCCCCTCGTGTTAGAAGTCTATATTAAGGAATAAAAGAGTCCTCAGAGTTTGAGGTGTTAGGCATGTGCTTTCTCCCAGTTAGTTAAGTAACGACCTTTATGCTTCGTTAAACCTACGGACTAAAATCGTGTTAGGTTGTTTGGGAATGGTTGGTTTTGGAATTGTGGGAACTTGGTACGACGGCATGCTATGTGTCGGTGGTGTACTATATTGTTGGGTAATTGTGAATAATGATGATATTATGGTTGGCTGGTAAGGAAATTAGATGTTGATAATTAAGAATCAATCATTGAAGAGACCTTGATGCATCATATTTAGAGGTATCGAAGGGAATTGTTTGCCTTGGAGTATTCTTGGTGGAAATGACTAGATAAGGTCGTAAGTTGCTTTCGAGATAATATGTTCAATCTGAGGTTGGGAGGCAACCGAGAATTTATTGATGGGGAAAATGAATTGATAAAGACTCGATGCTCTTTACGTCGTCGGAAAGGTGCATTGAACCTTAAAATTTGAGTTCATGGCGACTTGTTATGTGGAATTCAGTGGCAACGTCAACGGGATATAATTGGGATCGAATATGAGGTCAAGCTTAGTGAAAGCATTCCTTTTGATTAGGAAATCAATAGATCTTTCCAAGTGCTATGTTGGGTTCTTGGTTAGTGTCAGATTTCGAGGACGAAATCTCTTTTAAGGTTGGGAGGATTGTAACACCCCGATTTTCGAAAGGTATCATTTCATGTTAATACATAAACCGATATATTAAGGAAAAATAAGATATTTGATTTTGGGCTTGAATCCTTGGTTTTATAGTCTTGATGGATAAAGGATTCAATTACGAGACCAACGGTTCTTTCCGGAGCGAAAACGGAGCTATAACGAAGAAGTTATGGCCAAAACAGTTTCGGTACGCGCTAGGCTATAGTGCCCGGCGATTGTGACAGTGTCACAATCGCCTGTCAAGGTCTCCGGAGCCCAAGAACTCTCGGTACAATCTCAGCGATTGTGCCCGGCGATTGTGACATGGTCACTATAGCCTGGCACAATCGCCCGGGTGTTTCAGGGTGTTAAAATCGCGATTTTCAGCCCCAAACTTCATTTCTTCATATCTTTCTCATTGTAGCTCCGATTTGGGTGATTCAAGTTGCTACGGTTTCGTTTTTGAGAGCTTTTCAAGGTTATGGAAAGATATTGGAAGTCTATTGAAGTATACTAGAGTATTTTGTGGTGGTAAGCTTCTCATCTCTCCCTATTCATCTTCTTCACCAAAGTTTTCTAGGGTTTCATCCACCCTTTGTTCTCCCTTTCATAGATTGAAGGTTTGTAATCATGTTGGTGAACTAGAGGTGTTTTGATTGGTGGATTCAAGTTTGGGTTAAGGTAATATTCTATTCTCTTCGGTTATGGAAGTTAGGGTTTCGGTATTAGTTGAGGTATTCATGTATATGGTTTGGGAAATGATTCTTTGTGTTTGATTATGTATATTTATGGTTGGAACCTTGTGGATCTAGGTTTTGGAAGATTTGGTTTGAAAAACCAAGTTTCTTCAAGGAAAGCTCTAAGTGGGTAAAATCTAGATTTAGTCTAAATCTAGCAAGGTGAGTTTACTAAACTTTTGTTAAAACTGGATACACATCATAATTGTTTATTTGTTGTTATTATCACATATTTGCTCAAAATGTTCATCTTTACGGGTTTAAGTATTTGATGGTGTTTTCATGAGACTATATGAGAAATATGTTTTAACAAGTATCATCCCATGATTTACTTTATTTTGTGAAAGTATTTGGGGTCTTCATTATGTACACCCACAATGGGTATTTTTGGTTATCTTTTATGAGTATTTGCCATGATTTGCTCTATTGGTCGAATATTTGGGACTTGCTCCATGAATGTACATTGTTGGCATTTTGGCATGATATGGATTATATGTGGTATAATAGATGATAAATTCTACTTGGAATGCCTTCTTGGCGATTTAATTATTGAACATTGAATATGTTGGAATTTGAGTCTCACATTGGACTTATGTGAGGATGGTAGCATAGTACCCATGGTTGGTATCGAAATGCATTGGTAGATATATACCTAAAGACCTCCTATATATATTATGTTGGACGAACCAAGTCGGTAGACACTAGGAGGATGTAGTCTTGGGCGCCACCGTGTGGGTATGTGCCTAGACCTCCGCCATTCGGGGTAATGCCATGGTTGTAGTCCTCGGGTGTGCCGGGCCTTTGGGTGTCACTCTTAGTAGTTGGCACTAAGGTACATTGTCTCTTTGGGTGGAACTGATTGGTGCTATGGGTCTCCCCTATTGACTCCACATTGTTGAACTCTGGTTAACTGCTGATAAGAATTATAACTGCTCATGCATGCTTATTATTGTTCAACTCACTAGGCTTTTTGGCCTAACACTTGCTTGGTGTCGATGTGTATCTCAGGTTATAGCGGCGCTGGTTCTAAGCTGGCATAGATGCTTGGGTGAGAGATTGAGGGATATTGCATTTGGACTTACTTTTGGTAGGAGAACCTTTGGGTTTATAAATGACACCCTTATTTGTAATCTCTTTTCTAGTTATGGAAATTAGATTAGTTGGTTGTTATCTATCGTCCGTTTAATTACAACTGTATTTAAACAGATTTGTGTATTTTCCCCATTTAAGGAGGCTCTTGCTTTGGCAATTTTTAGTATACCTCATGTCCGTTTTTCGGATTTTTGTTATCCCTATTTTTAGGGTGTTACAAGTTGGTATCAGAGCTCTAGTTTAAGTGAACTAGGCATGAATGTATGTCTAGACTTAGACTGAGTATGTTAGACAATCTTCGACCTTTCATCGGGGACCAGATGTCCCACCAAATTCAGTTTCTCCAAAAAGAGTCTGGAGTATTCGATAATAGATAGAGTCCCCTTCTTCAGATCTCGGAACTCCCGCTCCAGCTTGTCCAACGAACGCTCACTACAATATTTATCCATGATCTTCTCTTTGAACACCGGCCAAGTTAACTTAGCCAGAACTTCCGGAGTGAGGGCGGATCGAGTGAGATTCCACCAAATCAGAGCCTCTCCCCGAAGTAGTTGGGAAGCAAACTTGACCCGTTGAGAGGGATCACACTCACTGGACTCGAAGGCCATCTCCACCTCCTTGAGTCAGTACATACAAGCCACCGGGTTATCGTAACCCGCAAACTCCTTAGGGTGGCACCCCAGAAACGCCTTGTAGGTGCACCCTTTAGCCTTCGATTTGTTTCCATTATCCGCGGGATCCTCCACAGATACCATAACTGGTCCACCTGACCCCATAATAATGTTTTCCGCCATTGTCTCCGGTTGTCAATTACTGGCGTCTCGATCTTCTAAGAGTTTCATGAAGAACTCTTGTTGTTGGGCCATGGTGGAGTTCATGGCCAACATCATGCTATCCCGTATCCGGGTCTCCATGGTCACTTCCTCCATGGTGGCATTATCCGCGTTAAGGTTCCGGCGCGGAATATGTTCAGGTCCTCCTCCCAAGAGATTGGGCATGGGAGGAACCACAGAAGTATCGACCACACGAGGTTGGTCTGCAGTAGATTATATCTCCACGCGCCTCTCCGGTGAGCTCGGTAACCTACTCCGAGTGTTAACCATCCCAATCTGCCATACACGTACGAGAAATAGATTGAGAAAAGACTAAGCGAGTTGAACTCATTGTACGTACTAATACCTTCATCAATAATCATAATAATAGTAAACCAAGTATGCTCACGTAACAATACATTCATAATAGCAGTAGCTAAGTGAAATTATGAACGGACCATACACAAAAATTCTTGTCACCATCATCACAACTTTCAATTAAAGTAATTCCGTAATCCTAACGCTCTCTCCACCTAGGATTCCTACCCCAAGTGGACAGTGAAACTATAAAGTCTAAAGCTTAAGTCTAGATATGCTAAAACAATACCTAGTTCACTTAAACTAAAGCTCTGATACCAACTTGTAACACTCTAAAAATAGGGATAACAAAAATCCGAAAACGGACATGAGGTATAAAATTTGCCAAAGCAAGAGCCTCCCAAAAATAGGGAAATAATACAAACCTGTTTTAATCACAATTGTAATTTCAACGGACAATAAATTAACAACCAACTAATCTAATTTCTACAACTAGAAAAGAGATTACAAAAGAGTTGTCATCTATAGTTCCAAAAGTTCTTCTATCCAAAGAATGTCCATTTGCAAGTATTCCCCAAGCTCTCCCCCAAGCTCTATGCCAGCTTAGGACCGGCGCCGCTAGAACCTGAGATACACATCGACACCAAACAAGTGTTAGGCCAAAAAGCCTAGTGAGTTGAACAATAATAAGCATGCATGATCAGTTACAATTCTTATCAGCAGTTAACCAGAGTTCAACAAATGTGGAGTCAATAGGGGAGACCTATAGCACCAATCAAGTTTCACCCAAAGAGACAATGTACCTTAGTGCCAACTACTAAGAGTGACACCCAAAGGTCCGACACACCCGAGGACTACAAACATGGCATTACCCCGAATGACGGAGGTCTAGGCACATACCCACACGGTGGCGCCCAAGACTACATCCTCCTAGTGTCTACTGACTTGGTTCGTCCAACATAACGCATATGGGATGTCTTTGAGGTGTATTTCAACCCAACATATTTCAATACCAACTACGGGTACAATATTACCATCCCAATCACATGAAATCTAACAAGAGATCCAATGACAATCATGCTCATCATGCCTATGAATATATCACCAAAATGGTATTCCAATCTAAAAATCATCTTAATACCGAGACATGTATACATTTACCAAATCAAAGTACACACATCATGTATCCAAGAGAAAATCCCCAAATAATTGTACATATAGATTAAATCATGGCATTTCACCTATAACCACATTTCCAACATATCTTCATAAGGAAATCCCAAGTACTTGAACAAATAGAGATAAATAACAACAATTAGAAGATTATGATGTGTATCTAGTTTTAACAAAGGTTTAGTAAACTCACAATTTAGGTTTTTGAACCAAAACGTAGAAAATAGGAAACCATATGGAAGAAGGTTGAGACTTGAAGATGAAGCTTGAAGACTTGAGAGGAGTTAATGCAAGAATCAAAGATCCAACCACCAATGTATGTTGTATTTATGAGGGTTAGGGTTTGGTGAGAAAGGGAACTGATTTGGGTGCTCTAGAAATCGCCAAGGAAGAGAGAGATGTGAGAATTGTGAGAGGAAATCGGGCAAAAGAGGGTTTTGGAGACCAGCAGGTCGCTCCGCGACTTGTGCTGCGACTTGCACCCGCGGCGTAAGTCGCCCGCTTACTCCAGGGAGAAGCACTCCAGTGGGTTACGCGGCTTGTGCCGCGACTTCCACCCGCGACATAAGTCGCGTAGCTCTCTGCTTCCCAAGGGTGGTTCTAACACTTCCAAACCAAACTTCACCAAATAACCATTTTAAACAATATAGCAATTAAGTATATAATTTCTACTTCGATAAATACATAATCATAAGATTAACAAAACCTTATACTTTACCTGAAATTCCGGATGTTACAGTTTTACCCTAAATTTTTAAAGGCCTTTTTAAACGGTTTTGTGATAGTGAAAGCGTTTGAAAAAGTGTTTGGCCTTTTTAAACGGTTGTTCTAGAGAACCGTTTAAAAAGATGTATGTATCATCTTTTTAAACGGTTGTATGAAAAAACCGTGTAGACGGATTTTTAAACGGTTTTGTTCAATTATCCGTGTGAAATATGTATCCCTTTTTAAACGGTTTTGTTCAATTATCCGTGTGAAATATGTACCACAACCGCAGAACCGTTTAAAAAAAGTCTTAAAAAAATGCAGCCACCTTTTTAAACGGTTTTTTCGAATTTTTTTAAAAACCGTTTAAAAATATGCGTTTAAAAAAGTCATTTCTATAGTAGTGTATATATTGATCTCATCTGAATTTTTACATTTTGCAATAATAAATTATATCTGGTTTTAGAAAAATCAATCCATATCATATTACAATTCAAAAAATTGAAATCTTATAGTATTTATTATCGGACTTCTCAATCAACAAAGTAGTTCTAACTCAGACATTCGTGGTCAACCTCTGGACAAAATCTTACATCAGGGTCTAAAGGTTAGACCTTGTTGCAAAACCTATATAAGCATCATAGTCGACAATGTACAAGTCAAGACCAGATGCATGTTTGATAAAATTTTGAATAGAACGTATAAATGAAAACTAATTGTTATTTGATACGAGTAAGAGAATATGAATACTTTAACCGTAAGGTGTCAGCATAGTACACATATGCTTTCATTAATGATTTATATTGGTCGTATTATATTTTGTACTTTGACGGATAAATAAAAGCAAAATCAATTAAGTAGAGCACTAATTATACAAACCAAAGAAAAAAAACGATTTCTCTTATCCTTACACATCTATCAGATATATATTATCTCTTTTCAATTTTTAATCAAATTACATGATACAAATCACTGATACTATATAATTAATATTCAATTTGTTAAATGGTTATTTTTCCCATATTTTTGTTCCAAATTTACCATTTATGGTAATTAATAAGTTTAAGACAAAATGAAGTAACTAATATAATTATAGAATTGTAATTACCTTTTTGATTACTTTAGATTATATTATTAAAAAATATATAAAAGGTACAATGAAAAAGTATTCTTTTCAAAGGAATCTCAGCAGAATTTAAAGATGATAAATTATGAATTGCAACTTATCCATGGTGTGTTTCTCACATATGTTTTTGTGTGTGATGACTCAATTTTTCTTTAAAATAACATGGCACCACACAGACACATACTCACTCACTCACATACATAATATATATATATATATATATATATATATATATATATATATATATATATATTTCTCCCTCTCATCATTGCCAACTTTCTATAAATACCATGTCTATCCATGCAATCTTTACAATTACAATCTCAAAAGAAAAAGAACAAAAAACAAACCAAACCCCCCATGGCAAAAACAATGGCACCAAGAGGGTTACTACTTGTCTTCATCATCTTCTTTGTCTTTTGCGTCAACTCCAATGCCACTCAAGCCGTGCAAAATGGCGATCCAAGCCAACTGCTGTTACGTAAGTTAGGGTTTAAAGTATCTGAACTCGAATACTACAAAAGAAGGTCACTTAATGTGAACCCTGGAAGGGTTGCACCAGGAGGCCCAGATGGTCAACACCATTACGCGCAATCACCATCTAGCCACTAGCTTTGTTATGATCACATGGTGGCTCAATACGTGGCTCTCATGGTTTGAAGTTGATCATGGATTCGAATAACAAGTTGATGTTTCTTTTAAGATCTATGTTCCTTTGTTTGTGTGATTTGGTTTTGTTCAATTATGTACATGCTTGCCTCTATTTGAAAGAGAGCAAGTTCACGTTTGTGTGGCACTTTGTTGCAAATTTTTAGATGTCATATAAGATACAATATTGTATGCCATCGAGCATTTAACTTGTTTGAAACCTTCATATTGATAATTTTGTTACTATCTCCCTCAAACAACATATAAGTTATCTGTATTTAGGAATAAAACGTCGTGATACCAGTCATACCACTAAATCGCAAGCCTTGTTGAACTAGGATAGTGACTAAGGGGTCATTTACCTATGCAAATTGAGTAAGCATTAACTAGGTAAAAACGTGGTCTGAGTCAATTCACCATCATGGACCGGTAACAGAGACTTGGTGAACAACATATCTGTTTAGGTAAGTGACTCTTACTAGGTAAAAGGTGGCAAACAAGTTGTAAACAACCCATAAACCAATTAAATTCAATATGCTACATTGATATAGTCTAAACTAGTTGAAATCAATATCAGGTATCTTGGAGTGTGACTTTTCTTGAAAATCATGAGAATCGAGTTGGTAATGATGTTTGAAATGGTATGTCCATCCGTCTTGGACTATTGTATTTTAGCAGTAAAATCATTTTCATTTTCACCAGATCTATTACAAGTAAAAATTCACTTGTTTCCTTTTGAAGTAGCAATATTAGATTTACGGCTTACACAGACAAAACTACTAAAAACATATGAGAATGCACCTTTGATTTTACGGTCTAAACTGACGAAACCAAACCGTATTTATACATGTCTAAGGTAAAAATTGGGGAGGGGGATGTTTAGACAATATATCATTCAAGAGGGTTAAATTTGCCCATCTATTAAAGCTACGGGAGTTATACAGTAAGATTTAGGTGGTACATCAAAATGGGGCGGACCAGCAGTTCCGAATCCGACCCATAACAAAATTACACGCGCCACCATTGCGCGTGGGTAACTCCTTTGTTTATTACACACAATGACGGTCAGACCTCATAATCTCGCAAGATCATCCGTTCATTTATGCAGTCCACGTCATCTTCTCAAAACTCAGCCCTCCGATCCGCA
Organism: Arctium lappa; assembly: GCA_023525745.1. Lineage (NCBI taxonomy): Eukaryota > Viridiplantae > Streptophyta > Magnoliopsida > Asterales > Asteraceae > Arctium > Arctium lappa. The sequence goes on along the minus strand of CM042052.1, from coordinate 83,613,548 downwards.
CTACTCCGTCGGCCCCTTAACTCCATTATCGGTGGCGGTATGATCCTCAAGGATTTGTCAATGCTCGAAAGTAAGCCTGACTGATGGAAGCGAGTAGAGAGAGAAAGTTATAAGGGAGGAATCCAATGAGTGGAAAAGGATTCGATCTACGTGAAAAAAGGTACGTTTTCGGAATCCTAGTGTGTTACTGTCAGTAAATCAGACTAAGTTATGCTTTGATTTGTGTAGTATAATTGAAGCTGTGTGAATATTTGGTTGTAAATCTATTAATCAGTATGGAAATCTAGTAATTTGTACAAGTTTTAGCAATCGAAGCAGATTGAGTTAGGGTTTTTAGATTTCATGTATGGATTCGGAGAAAGTTTATAGTAGGAAGTCTTTTAAAGGTTTAAATAGCAACAAGAGGAATTTAACACAATCTCATAGTCAAAACCTAGCTTCTGAAGACGGAAATCTGAACCAGGTAGTACTTATGGGTTCTAGGGTTCCTCCTTCTGGGAATGGAGGGGGTAAGTTTGGGTTCCGAAAGCAAGAGAGTCGAGTTACTATTCAGCTGACATCGAGGTCGAAGCAGGAGATGAGGGAAATTAAGAGGAAGCTTGTGAGTGAGCTTGAGTTGGTTAGGAGTTTGGTGAAGAAGATTGAGGAAGTGGGATCGAGGCCTTTACACCAATTGAGTATCTCGGTTTTGGAGAATAGTCAGGGTACGAGTGAGAACGTGGATAAAGAGAAACGAACTCCGAAAGCAAACCAATTGTACAGGAAGTCGGATTTTCTTCTTGCTAAGGATAGGATTCCTTCTGCTGAGAGCCACAAGAAGTCAAAAACCGGTGGCAAGAAGCAAGGAGGGGTTGATGCTAAGTTTTCCAACAAATTGTTTAAGAGTTGTAGTGCTTTGCTTGAGAAATTAATGAAGCACAAACATGGCTGGGTGTTTAATAAACCTGTTGATACTCTGGCCCTTGGTTTGCATGACTACTTCGACATCATTAAGCATCCTATGGATTTGGGTACTGTGAAATCTCGTCTGGATAAGAATTGGTATAATTCTCCAATGGAGTTTGCTGAGGATGTAAGACTCACTTTTCACAACGCAATGACATATAACCCAAAAGGGCAAGATGTTCACGCCATGGCAGAGCTTCTGCTAAAGTTATTTGAAGAAAAGTGGAAGCTTATAGAAGCAGATTATATGCGGGAGTCTAGGCTTGCAGTAAATAATGAAATTGGTTTGCCAGCTCCAACATCAAAGCAGGCACCTCCCCCCTTATTGCCAGCTCCAGAAATGATGCCAGTATCCAATATGTCAGAATCATCTGCTCCTACCATTGATCCTAAAGCACAGCCAACAAATGTTTCTAACATGGGTAGAACTTCTTTGTTAAAGAAACCAAAGGCTAAAGATCTCAATAAAAGGGAGATGACATATGATGAGAAACAGAAACTTAGCATGAATCTGCAGAATTTACCTTCTGAAAAGTTGGATAACGTTGTCCAGATTATCAAGAAAAGAAACCCATCATTGTCCCAGAAAGATGATGAAATAGAGGTGGATATTGATACTTTTGATACTGAAACCCTGTGGGAGCTTGACCGGTTTGTCACCAACTACAAGAAAGGCTTAAGCAAGAACAAAAGGAAAGCTGAATTTCCTTATAATGAAATAATTGAAGTTGAATCAGACGTACAAGACAAGGTGAGTTTATGATCCATCTTTTTTTTCATTTTCAAAGCCTTTCTGTGTTAATTCCCTTGAAGTTGGGTAATGACATATGTTGAATAATGCATGCTTTTTCTTCCAAATTTCAGAACCTAGCTCCAGTCGTGGTTGATGCTCCTAAAGAAGCTAAAACAGGTAAGGAAGTAGAGCATTCACAAATTGTATAATTCATATTTAATCAGAAATGAACCTCTTATGGAATGTAATACTCTGTATGCAGATGACAGAAACACTTCCTCAACTTCTCCCATTCAAATGGAGAAGCAGGTGGAAGTTGCTGTGGGAGACAAGTCGAGTAGCTCAAGCAGCTCTAGTAGCATATCTGGATCTTCTTCTAGTGGTATTAACACAAGATTCAATTATTCTGGTCTTTCTTTAAATTAGTCTAGGCACTCTGTAATTTACTTCATTACTTGAAGTCAAGCTGCTTCATAATTAATCTCATTGTTCTAAATCGATCACAGATTCTGATAGCGACAGTTCATCTGGAGCGGGATCTGATGCAGGTCATTCTTCAAAGGCATGATAGTAACTGCCTTAGCTATGGCAACAAAAGGTACATACTATATAAGTAATTTTTTCCTGATAGGAAGCCTTTCTTGTGACTTTTAGAGTGCTTCCAATACTTTTCTATCCTTCTCTTTTAGCCAATGATTTTAAAGCGTAAAACAGCATGTGGTACTCTTGAATCGCCTTAATTACCTTATATAGATCTATATATAGCATCATCAAAAAGTGTTTTATGTCTAATTTTCTATGCATTCCAGTTTATACGTATCTGTAGTTGTGGGTGTCACAGTATTAGAATAGTCATCTTTGCACTCTTCTGCTTATTTTTCACTTGCATTTCATTTATTGAGCATTATTTGTATCTTTTTTATCTATTTTTTTCTTTCCCATATTGTAGATGATTGTTTAATAGTTGGGAGAATATGATGTATGATGGGCATGTTCTGTGTAACAACTAACATGCATGAACACTGTATTGCTGTATTAGATTTAGACTAAGGTTGGCTTTTGTCTTATAAAGTATGCTGCATGTGTCCAATTATCTTTATCATGTATAATACTTTTGCTTATGCCCAAGAAAGCATCTCTTTTCCTTTCCCTTTGTTTCTAATTTACATGTGATGGTTCCTAATACCTCGTCTAACTATATATGCATTTGACAGTCAATATAACTATAAAATGTTCCTACTTTTGCCATATACAGGATTTCATTATTTCATTACTCTTGCAGATGCCTTGTTTGAAATTGAAGGCCTTGTTTTAGTTTCTTGCGGTTTCTTCAGGGCAATAACTTTTGGTATTTAGATTTTCGTAATTATTACTATGCCGTAATTGAAAGATTGTCACTGAAGTCTTTGACTCATTTAGGTGCCCATTTAGAATGTAGAGTAAACTACGATTTTCGTCCCTGTGGTTTGATGTTTCTAACAATTTTCGTCCCTAGTCTTTAAAAGTTGCTTTTTTCATCTCTGTGGTTTCCATTTTGCTTCTATTATCGTCCCTCCATCCAATTCCATTAAATATCAACGTTAACTCATCCAAAAAAAATTACATATTTGGTCCTTGTAGTATTCCAACTTTTACATTTGTATCCTTAAATTACATAGTTTACATTTTTTTATTTTTTACTTTTTACTTTTTCTTTCTTTGTTATATTTCATGAAAACATTTATTTTTCTTTGTTTGTTACATTTATTGTTATAACTTTAATTATAAAAATAATCAAATAATTTCATTAAAATTATTAACAAGTATATGACATTATTTTTTCAAAGGTTTAGGTTGAAATCTCGTAAATTTAATATTTTTTTTATCTATTGGTTTATTAAAACTTTTTATTCATTTTAAATTACCATTATTGGAAGAAGTTTAATAAAATTCGAGAAATAAGTTAGTTTTATTTTATAATAACCTGGATGCTGTTTTATTAAATGCATTTTACTCCCATTATTCCATATTTTTATTTAAACTTTAGTTTTTATTAATTAATCAAATTTGTTTAATATTTAAATTAAACACACACGTATATATATACACACACGCACAAAGGTTCTAAATAGCATAAGACTTAAAATTGTGTCTGATGTCAAGGTAACTATGTGGCACGCCATGACTCAATACGTGCTTTTTGTAACACCATATTGAATTTGTTTTATCCTTTTATTGTTTTTTTTTTGTTTTTAATATATAACCTAAACTGAAATATTTAGTATCATTAACTCATTGATTAATTATAGAAAACAAATGTTTATATGTATAACATTATAAACGATATATAAATTTGTCGCCACAAGTCATGTCTCACGCTATTTAGAACCTTATATATATATATATATAGTCAGATTCAAACGAGAACAATACTTTTTTAAAAAAACACGAAAACTAACAAAATCATTAGTGATTTTACATTAACGCACAAAAAAGGACTTTGGTCGTGGATTCAGGTCTGCGTGGCTTTTTTGCACGTTAATGTAAAGTCCCTAATGAATTTTTTAGTCTTCGTGTTCTTTTAAATAGTTACTGTTCTCATTTGATCTTCCCCCTCTCTCTCTCTCTATATATATATATGTATATGTATATATATATATATATATATTTGTGTGTGTGAGTGTTTAATTTTGATTAATTAATAAAAAAATTAAAGTTTAAATGAAAATATGGAATAATGGGAGTAAAGTGCAATTAATAATATCAGCAGCCGGTTGTTATAACATAAAACTAATTTTTTTCTCGAATTTGATTAAACTTCTTCCAATATTGGTAATTTAAAATGAATTAAAAGTTTTAATAAACCAATAGATAAAAAATATTAATTTTACGAGATTTCAACCTAACCTTTGGAAAAAAAAATGTCATGTACTTGACAATAATTTTAATAATTATTTGATTATTTTAATAATTAAAGTTATAATTATTTTGAAAATATATAATATAGTTAATAGAAAAATAAATGTATTCATGAAATATAATAAAGAAAGAAGAGTTAAAAGTAGAAAAGTAAAAAATGTAAACTATGTACTTTAAGGATTAAAATGTAAAAGTTGGAATACTATAAGGACCAAATATATAATTTTTTTGGATGAGTTAACGTTTATATTTAAAGGAATTGGATGGAGGGACGAAAATGGAAGCAAAATGTAAACCATAGGGATGAAAAAAGCAGTTTTTAAAGACCAGGGACGAAAATCGTAAGAAACATCAAACCACAGGGACGAAAATTGTAGTTTACTCTAGAAATTGTAGTTTAGCTTTAAAAATAATGGTGTCGTTATCTATTAATGGTCTGTATATTAACAAGCAGCCTCTATCCATAGGCAATAATGCTAGCAGATCAGCCTCTATTAATGGTCTGTATATCAACAAGCAGCCTCAATCTGCTTGGAATTTTACATAGAGCTTATTCATTATGCCATCAATACCTTAGCCTTCAGGGTCTCTAAATTGGAGAAAACTTTCCTCAAATGATAGAACATGAAGATATGCCCATAGCCCTTGTATATTTACTGATGTCATACTAGTCGTTAAAGTCTACACTCGTATATTAAAGGGGCCTCCCTTAGTTTGTCTTGATTATGAATACCTTTGACATATGACATAATCAGCACACCCCCAAGTCCCCAATGACATCATTGTTTGACTTGCAACAATCGATCAAACGACTATTATACCTGCATTAAGCTTTCATTTTCTCTTTTCATTGTAGCCTCTGAATGACCCTTCCTCTCCAATAAATTGCTCTTCACTCCAGCTCCATGCGCACCTCTCAGTTTTCACCACCCATCACTGATGGTAATCACCTAGAGATGCACAAATTATCTGAAGCCTGAAATGGATCCTAGGATTAGCCCGAACTGGTCCTTCAACGCCTGGTTATGGGTTCGGTCCAGTCCGGTCCTGTCTGGTGTTCCTATAACGGCTACCATTTTCAAGTTAAGGATCGGTCCAAAAAGGGCAGGTTCAGGACCGATTTGGGTCCGGTTCAGGACTGGTCCAAGGACCGATTTGGAGGTATGACATAGGAATCCGTGTGCATCTCTATAACCACCTATTTTAAGATCATATTTAACCAATTAAATATACACCAATAGTTATACAACAATAAAACCTTTGAACAGAGCAAAACCTTACTGATCCCTTAAGGCTTGAACTGCTAAAGGGAACCAAACATCACACATATACATTTATCGGATCAGATGACACTTTTACCCTTTTACCAAGTTTAGTATTATGTTCTCTTTCGAGGATACATTGACAAGTGACAAATACCAGAACCAGTCATAAAAAGATCTTCATATGGAAACAGCACTCTACTCTTTGGTGTAGAGTTATTGAGTTTTTAGTTTGGTTTGGTTTAAGGCAAATGCCGACTTCCATTCCAACACTTCTTTAAAGTATATAATATTCATATACAGTAAATACTCACGCAAACTCCTCAGTCCTCATCTCTGTTTAGGTTTGAACCCCTGACCTCCAGAGAAGCTAGGATTTACTGATAACCTAGATATCGTCGGGCCAATGACCCTTGTAGACCATTGGTGTAGTGAGGTCGCCTTTTTCTTACATGCATCACATTCTATAATGCTACTGAAGGTATATAAATTTCTAGGATTCCAATCAATAATTGGAGAAGAGGGGACGGGGGGTGAATGTGGAAACTATACCCTTATCAATTGTGAATTTGTGATTCTTTTCAAAAGTTTGGCTTTGCTAGTATATTAAAAAGGGCATTTCTCTGGTTAAATTGCTTTGCAGATTTCTGGAAAACTGTACCATCAAAGAAGTAGGACTGCTTTTTTGCTTTGTTAGTAGTAACCCTCTTCGAAGAGCTGAAATTGACGAACACTGAGCAAATGTACAACTTTCAATGCATAAGGTGCAGGTCGTTATTGCATAATTGCTTCGGTTTTTAGCAACTCTAGCTCTAGTTGTATCCATAACTGATGTTATGTTTTAGAACTTATTTTGTTTAAGTGTAGTGTGTATGTAACTGTATGTAAAAGTTTGTAGTCTTAGATCCAAGTCTAACGCTAGAATGTTACAAGTTATTGGAAACATCCCTCTTGCAAACAGCCACCATGTATTGCATAAAATCTATGAAGTTAAAAGGGGGGTGTTTGGTTATGTATTTTGAAATGGTTATTTTGATATTGAATAATCAGAATATAATACTGTTTGGATGTATTTCGGTTGTTTGAAGTTGTAATAATCTTTCGGTTTAGTCAGGGTAGTGCCTGGGGGAGGGAGGGAGGGACGGAGGGAGGGCCGGGCGTACCTACAAGAAATAAGGACCCAATTTTTTTAATATGTATTATATAGTGTGTATATATAGTAGTACTTAAAAAAATTAGTAAATAAAAGAGACACAAATTCTTTAAGTATTTAATAGGTCACCAAAAAAAAATTAACATTACATTAAGGGGTCCAAACATGTATTAGTTAATTATATTAGAGAATAAAATATGTAAAAAAGTTCATTGATCGTTCATTTTATAGTATTGATTATTGTCTCTCTAAGTTTTTTTATTCAGTACTAAAATATAATACTACTTTGTCCAAAAAACTTGATATATTTTCCATCATTCATCTTTTACTAACTCATTTGATTATTCCATCAACACAGTGGCAGGTCAACGATTTTTGCCTAGTGGGGGCTCCTTTAAGGTAGATTAAAGGTCTGCAAAATCGTCCGATGTGTCTTTACTCTTTAGCCTAATTCCACGATTTCGAGGAATTTTTAAGTTTTTTTTTTGTCGATTTTGAGGGACTTTTTTCGGTTTTTTGGTAGATTTCGAGAATTTTTTGGTTTTTTGGTTGATTTTGAGACTCTTTTGGTTTTTTTGGTTGATTTCGAGATATTTTTTTGGATTTTAGGTTGGTGGGGACACATGCTACATCCGTCCCTGCATCCACATGAATTTTATTTTTGTATTAGAATATAGTAGAATTTTTGTTATTAACTAAGAAAACTCATACATTTTAAAATTCTTTTACCAATAAAATAAGACGATCCAACTTATATCTATATTTAGGAATGCAAAATTACCCTTGTTTTTCATACAATATTGACTCATATCTCTAAAACAAGAATAAAATCTCAAACTATTACCAATATGGACTTTAGATTCTAAGATTGATGCTTAATAAAAAGTTTCTTTTATCCCTAAATTAAATTTTAAAATGTTGATGAAAACATTAACATGAGGTGACATGGAAAGTCAACTGATTTACATGAAGTGCTACCGTGAATAGTCAAAACTATGACCCAAAATGATGTCAATATATATAGGGGGTCATTCAAGGGAGAACTCGGTTATTTGTGATAACCGTGAGATCCAATCTCAACCACACATTATTAATAATCAATGGGTATTATTAAAAAAATTAATTTTGATAATTATCTATTAATTTAAAAATAAATAAATTTATGGATAATATTTAGGGGTAAATTAGTCTTTTTGTAAATCTCTCTCTCTCCTCTCTCATTACTCCGACCAAACTTATTCCGGTGTACATCACTGTGATACCTATTGTGATACCCAATAACTTATGTGATACCACTGTGATGCCTATTGCCATCCAATTCATCATCACATTCATTACTATTGTGATACCCAAGAACTTGTGTGATACCACTATGATACTTCTTGTGATACCTACTGCCATCCAATTTATCATCACGTCCATTACCATTGTCATACCCAAGAACTTGTGTGATACCACTATGATACTTCTTGTGATACTTACTGCTATCCAATTTATCATCACGTTCATTACTATTGTGATACCACTATGATACTTCTTGTGATACCTACTGCCATCCAATTTATCATCACGTTCATTACTATTGGCATACCCAATAACTTATGTGATACCACCGTGATACCCATTGTAATACTTACTACCATCCAATTCTTCATTACATTCATTACTATTTTCATATCACTGATTAAAAAAGTAGCAGAAATACAAGCAATAGATGAAGTAGTCGGTGTGATTTATTTGGAAATACTAGAAACCTTTCCTGTTTTTTTGAACGACACATCACAATTGGCGAATGGTCGTGCGATTCCATTTACAACGAAACTCTTCAACAACAACAAATCCGGTGAAGTTATATCCACTCTATTAATAACCAATAACTCATCGGAAAGATTAACCACAATTTCAGTGATCCCGATTTCCTTACCTGGACATATCGTCATCAGCAATGCTCCTTCCGGCATGGAAGCCAAGTGTTTGAAAGAATGGTGGCAGCAATGAAGAATACATATTTACTCATATCGCATAAAAAATTACAGAATATGGAAGAAGAAGTAGGGATGGTAATGAGGCGGGGATGGGGCGGGGACCCCAATCCCCGTCCCCGATCCTAATTTCTATCACCATCCCCGTCCCCGCCGGGGAATATGAACACATCCCCATCCCCGTCCCCACCGGGGAACGGGGATCCCCAACGGGTAATCGGGGATTTTTCCCCCTTATTTGATATATTTTAAATGAAATGTATTGAGCGCTATATATACTCGATCGAAAATAGTCGATGTCTAAATCTCACATATTTTCAAAATATGTTTCTACGTACTACCAAATATTGATGTGAACAAAGTCACAACGTCATACGTAATTATTTGATCAAACGCTTTCGACTCTCCATTTTTTTTATCTAAAAAAGTAACACAAGTAAAAAAAATGTAACAAAAAATATCAAAATACTATTCTAAATATGAAAGTTATATCTAAATCTTTATAAATAATATATTTAGAAATAGACATACAATATATTTAGTAATAAATATACATAATATTTAGTAATAAATATACATAATATTTAGTGATAATTATATAATATATTAAATATGCGGGGACGGGGCGGGGCGGGGATCACGTTACCCGTCCCCGTCCCCATCCCCGGTTTTTAACTTTCAGGGATCCCCGATCCCCGGTTTTGCGGGGAATCCCCGTCCCCGCCGGGGCGGGTACACCGGGTTCCCCAATGGGGCGGGTCTCATTCCCATCCCTAAGAAGAATAAGAATAAGAAGAAGCGGTTGTATCCACCACCTCCGTAACCACCATGTACCACCTCTAGCAAAGTGGGTCAAAATGATTTCCGGTGGTGCTTTGCCAGAAAATCTGGAAGTAGGTCAAGATGATTCGAGAAGGACGATGCATGCTCTCAAAGTCAGCTTTCTTTAACATTGGTGTCGTTGTTGTACTTAATGGAGTCATTATTCAAAGGGTTTAAGTTGGGCAGGATGCTAATCTAATGGATAATCACAAATCAATTTGTTGAGATAATGAAGGAAACTATCTTAGATTGATAACTGTCAAAGAAAACAATTAATATTTAAATAATAATTAATCAAATTACTTATACACCCTTATCTATTAATTAAATAAATAAAATTAATATAATAAAATGATTGGTCCACATTGTATCTCACAATTATCACAAACTAATGAGTTCTCATTTGATTAGGCCCCTATATATATATTAATGGTATATCATATGAGAGGCTCATTCATTTGCTAACCGTAACATTGGTGCTAACCGTGCTAACCAATCTCAACCGTAGATTAATGAGATCAATGGTCCACAATTAATTGATTTTTTATTAAAATAAAATATTAAAAACGGTTGAAAAAAATATAATGCATGTATGCACAGGGGTATTTTGGTCAAAATATAATTACTTTTAATTTGGGAATATACACTTACCAAATTAAATTAATATATTTAATATCAGGATAACTACCAAATTAAAAAACTCCTTTAAATATGGAAATAGATTAAATGAGACGATACATTTAATATCAGGATAACTAAATTAAAAAACTACTTTAAATATGAAAATATGTTTGCTGAAATATTACATGCATATGTGCACTGTAATTGAAAATGCATATGTGCACATTTGGGGAAATTCATACATGCATATGTGCACTCCAATTGAAAATGCATATGTGCACATTTGGGGAAATTCATACATGCACCATAATCATACATGTATATGTGCACAACTATCGGATATTGATATGAACATATTTCCCAAATGCATATATGCATAGTTCTGTCTATTACCAAATTAATAAGATGCAAATCAAAATAAAATTTTAAATTAATATATTTAATATCAGGATAACTATCAAATTAAAAAGCTCTTTTAAATATGAAAACAGATTACATGGGGCGATATATTTAATATCAGGATAACTACCAAATTAAAAAAAACTCCTTTAAATATGGAAACAGATTAAATTGGGTGATTTTTAGCAAATTCCCATATTATCCTTTTAGATTTAATAGCATTAATGGCATAACAAAACCTCTAGGAAGCTTATGATTGGTCGAAATTTGGTTAGCACGGTTAGCACCAATGTCACGGTTAGCAAATGAAGGAGACCCTATCATATGATGTGTTTGATAGTGAAACAAATTTACACAGCTATGTAAAAATGACATGGTAAATAATGTTAATTTAAAAATAATTTTTTGATTGATTTTACGTCTAGTAATAGTTGGAAAAACGGTTTTATATGAATTATTAGTATTTTCTAAATTCGATGTTAATCTAATATTAAATACAACATATTGAAATTTTTTATCGTACTTGTCGATGATCCATTTTCACATGTCGCCCAGGCCTATAGAATGTTAGGAACGGGATAGGGTTTGTTTGTTAGCAGCTTAATGGTACTCATAGTTTATTCGGTCATATATACATGACTATTGGTAGTGGCTTAATGATATAGAAAGTGGTTTATTTAGTATGCTTCTATGAGGAACTTTATGCAGAAAGTCATGTTTTTTTTCCAAACTTGTCTCTCCCAATTTAAAAACACGCTCCTTCTATCTATGAAAAACCCTCTCAAATAAAAATATTTTCAATCTATACAGATAAATTAATTCATTAAGACAACTTTATCTATATAAAACTTAATGAAAAATCAATCAAACAGTCCAAAGGATATAGTGAGTGACTACCGACATGTATACATGTTATTTATCTTAAAGAATAGAACAATTAATTTTGTAAATAACTAATAAAAAAAGTTAGATAGTTAAGATAATTTATAAGAAACTAGAAGCGTACTCGCGCAATGCATAGAGATACATCACGATTTTAATGTTTCATTTTATTTTTTGTTTTTTTGTCGATTTACAGTACGATTTTGAATGGTTTTAAGAAAGTGATAATGTCTTTTTTATAAATTTGTTTAATTTAGGCTTAATAATATAAAGTTTTTTATATAAAAAAAATTAAGTATTTTGTTAGAATTCAATGATTATCTTATATATTTTAATGACATCTAGAAAAAATAACCAATTACATATTTAATAATATAATTAAAACAAATTTATATTAATATAATATATTAATTAATAGTGATACATGGAAAAGTCTGCATAAAAGGGAGGCCCTGCACATACCAAATTGGTAGGTGTAAAAAGTCTGCAGTAGTAATATGTATCTTGTGCTTTGATACTTGTATATTAAGATATTTTTAAAATCTTGCATAAAATGATGGTACCTTGTGTCTAATAATTTGTATTTAATAGTTTTTTATCCGTGTTTTATAATATAGTATAGATAAAAAATATGGCAATCGATGTAAAGCATTATTCTTCCGTTAGAGCATCCACAATGTTAGACTTTTTCACCAAGGTTTTTTACAACTTTTTTTTACACATTATTGTCACCTCAACAACTTAAAAACCTCTACATACCTCCACTACGTGAAAAACCTCACCCACCCTTTTTCATAGCCTTTTCAAACTTTTTAGGGTCCCATCATTTTAACTTTATATCATTTATTTCTTATTTATAAAAATAAATTAATTAAAATTTTGACAAATACAAATTTATTTATATCGAGAACTTGTTATTAATTTAATTATCTATTTATTTTACAATAAAAATAAAAAAAAGTTAATTTAAAAGTATGTATAATAAGAAATGAAAAAATGGACTATCAAGGAAAACTATAAAAACTATATAACAGTATGTACAATAAAATTTGAAAAAAAAATTGAATTTTAAAATAAAAAAAAAGTTAATTTAAAAATATGTAAGCTAAAAAGTAAAATTTGGGCTATTAAGAAATCTGTAAAAAATTATATAAAATATGTCAAATTCGAGACATTAATTTAAATATAATAATTTAATTATGTATTTATATTATATTATTTATTTATTAATTTTATTTAATGTGATTACTTTAAATATATAAAGTTGGTTAATAAATAAAATTGATTTAATATGAAAGTTTTATAAAAATCATTAAATTAAAAATGATTAAATACGAAAAACCTCTGAAAAACTAAAGTGAAAAACTTCTCCACTATGTGAAAAAACTCAAAAATGAGGTTTTTACTTTTCAAAAAATCTTACAAAAACCTCTAAAATGGATGCTGTTATAGCAATAATGAAGAGAAGGAAGAAAGGTCATGCCATTGCCCTTCATATAATATATTTCTATATTTAATAGTTAAAAAAACATATAATATATAGAAATTTATTTTTAAAACCATTCTAGCTTGTTAGTGGTGACTTTTTAAGGTTACAATATTTATGTAATGACTCGGTTTCCAAAAATAACCACAATTACATGAAAAATATGATTCGAAACGAATCGACTAAAATAATCTTCCCATAATCACCTCAATTACAACGACGGTAAGAAATAATTCTAATCGCGATAATAAATTCTAGCCGAAAATTTAGATCCTTACCGATCTATGATCATCCAACTGATAACAAAATATAAACAACCAGATCAATACTAGTAAACCGGTAATTGAATCCACTTTCAACTACTTTTTTCTCAAGCTAGCAATCCCAATATAAAATTAACCTAAAATGCATATTTTTGAAAACAAAATTGAAGGTTAGACCATACGGTCTAGTGAGTAAACCTCAATCAGATAAATAATCCTGTAAAATCACTTTGATATAATATCATAAATCATTTAGTCATAAATTGGCATTTAGACACAACTTCCCTCCTAGGTAACTAACCACAACAGTCGTTTTTCAAAATAACGCATACCCCAATAAGACCGAAGTCAATATCGACAGTGGCTCACTACACGAAACATATCCGCGAGTATAAACACGCACACTCCGATAAGACAACGATCAATATCGGCAGTGGCTCACCACACGAAACATATTCGCGTGCCAAAAAGATATATAATCCCCCCCCTGCGCGGACCATTACAGTCTAACACACACACGGGCTTCTGTTGTGAAAATCCCTTATTCCCAAGAATATATAATCACACCACATGTTTTAAAAATAAACATGTAATAAAGTTAACGGTAATAATTCAAATATACCAATCTGGTATAACATCGAAATAATAATCATTTGATAATATATGCATTTCAGTTCAAAAATGGTTAAACGAAAAAAACTCACTTCAGGTCCAATTATTCCATCTGAGTCTTAACCGCTAGAGCATTCTTAAATCGAACACCTCAACAAAAGAAGAAATCAATAAACCCACACTTCCGTTCTTTAGTTTTTCTTTTTCTTACTTTTTTTCTCTAATCTCTCCATTTTTTTTCTCGCCAAACGAATACACCCAAAAGGATGAAAGAAAGAAGAGTAAACTACAATTTTGGTCCTTGAGGTTTACCAAAAAATACGAAAGTGGTCCCTGAACTTCAACAAGTGCAGATTTCATCCTTGAGGTTTCGATTTTGCTATGAAAGTAGTCCCTCGTGGCGTTAGCTCCGTTAAAGCGTCCGTTAAGTCAGGGGTAATTTCGTCCTTTTACATGCTTCTTGAATCTTCATCTTCAACTTCATGAACACCAAGAACATGATGAATGTTCATCTTCTACCTCAAGAATACCAACAATTTAAAACCCAAATCAAACTCAAAACCAAAAATTTAAATCAAACCCATGTCTAAAAAACAAATCCTAAATCAAACCCAAAGTTTAGAAACCTAAATCATACCTACATTTAAAAATCAAAAACCAAAATTAAACCCATATTCAATACCCAAAATTAAAACCACAAAAAATAAGGAAAGAGAGAGAGAAGAAAGAGATACATATCAGATCTGAGAGAGAGAGAGAGAGAGAGAGAGAGAGGAGAGAGACATTTGAGATATAGATCTGAGATCGAGAGAGAGAGAGAGAGAAATCGAGATACAAAGAGAGAGATTGAGGTACGGGGACGAAAACTGTTAAACCCCTCTCCGGCGAGGTCGTCTTCTCCGGCGAGAGAGAGATCTGAGAGAGAAGAGAGAGATCGAGAGAGACATTTGAGATATAGATCTGAGATCGAGATAACTAGAGAGAGAGAAATCGAGATACAAAGAGAGAGATCGAGGTACGGGGACGAAAACTGTTAAACCCCTCTCCGGCGAGGTCGTCTTCTCCGGCGAACCTATGGTCTGCGTCTTCTATCTCTGTGTATCTCGATCTCTCTGCATGATTTCTTCACCCCCAAAACTTCTTCACATTTTTTTCTTTGTAAGAACAACAAAAAAACAACTGTTGCTACTTTTCAATTTTTCATAATCATGAATTCTAATCACTTGTTGCTTGAAGAACCTATACGTATGGCTTCGATTCTCGAACCATCCAGAACTGTAAGGTTTTTTTTGTTTTTTTGTTTTCAGATTTACATTTTGTTTTGTATAATTTGAAGAAAAATTAATGTGTTCTTTGTTTGTTTGTTTTACTCGATCTATATATCTCTCTCTCACACAGATCTGATCTCTCTCTCTCTCTTCTCTCTCTTTCCTTTTTTTTTGTGGGTTTAATTTTGGGTATTAAATATGGGTTTAATTTTGGTTTTTGATTTTTAAATGTAAGTGTGATTTAGGTTTCTAAATTTTGGGTTTGATTTAGGATTTGATTTTTAGACATGAGTTTGATTTAAATTTTTGGTTTTTGAGTTTGATTTGAGTTTTAAATTGTTGGTGTTCTTGAGGTAGAAGATGAACATTCATCATGTTCTTGGTGTTCATGAGGTTGAAGATGAACATTCAAGAAGCGTGTAAAAGGGCGAAATTACCCCTGACTTAACGGACGCTTTAATGGAGCTAACGCCACGAGGGACTACTTTCATAGCAAAATCGAAACCTCAGGGATGAAATCTACACTTATTGAAGTTCATGGACCACTTTTATATTTTTTAGTAAACCCCAGGGACCAAAATTGTAGTTTACTCAAGAAAGAAAAAGAAGGTAGAAGGAGAAATGAAGTCGGCTTCCATCAAATTTGAAGATAAGTCTTCACACTATAACCCCAACTTTACATAAAAGGCCCCTCAAGAATAAGTATTTTTATAAATCAACCTTTGTACTTACATTATTAACAAATAGGGTTATTACAATTTACTTGATCAATTTCTAAAAAATTGATGATTTATTTATTTAGAAAAAGTTCAACGGCTTAATTATTCAAAATAAAACGGTTCAATAATTTATTTATTCATAAACTTAATCATTTAATGAAAAACAAAAAATTGGTTTTTGTGAACTTTTCTCTTTAATTAAATAAATTTATCTAGTTAACATTTTCATTTTTTTAATCTAACAATTTTCCTTTTTCCAAAAACAAAAAAAATACACGTGATAATTACAGAGTGGCCTTGGCCCTATTTCCACGCTTCAGTAATATTTAGGGGTAATTTATCAAACATATATTCGGCAAGAGTTTATCAACAGAAAAAAAAACAGAAGTCATAATTATCTTAGGTACGTCATCAAATTGAATTGTTAGTAACAGACTAACATGTAAGAGTTTTCTTTTTCACTTATTGGGTAAGATTCTCAATTCTTTTCATGTTGATCCGATAAAATAAGTGATACCCATAAACGCTTAACCAATAAACGTTTAAAAAGAGATTCCTTAGTCAAACTTTGATTGTTTAAAAATTGGATTTCAGATTGTCTTGGTATTATGAAAGTAAGGGGTGTTTGGTTGGGATTGTTATATAAAGTTTAGGGGTGTTTTCCCATATGTAAAAACTTAAATTATCCCATCCCCCATTGGGAATTAGTTTGATAATCTTTAAGGTGTTTTTGACCGTTGTTTTAATCAATCTGTTAATTCGTTTTAATAGGGTTTGGAAAATTGGTTTCATATGGAGGTGTTATGTGGGTTGGTTGTTGGAGGAACCTTGGTACAAAGATCATGCCGATTGAGAGGGGAGGTTATGACTTGCGTTGTACAATACAATCCTTGATATGACTATTATATGTAAAAAACTTCAATGATCATACAAAAATTTTGTGAAAGTTGGTTGTTTTTAATAATGTTAGTCCTTTAAATTATTGTGGTTATTTTTTATTAATACATGATGTATGACTAGTTCTGTTGTGAACAACATGAAAATAGTTTGTTCAAAGTTTTAGAACTCCAGTATTTTGCTTCCGAAGTCGAGGAGTTTCAATTTCACTACATGGTTTTAGAATGAATGTTGGGCTTGGCCACCAAAATGAAGAATTAAACATGAGATATTACATCTATATGAATCATTCAAATAATACGTAAAGAGTAGTTTGCATGTTCATTAATGACCTAATCTCGTGGATTATATATATTTAGGATATCAAGTTTTCGTATAGCTCCTCAAAACCCACGAGTTCATTTACGAGGAGATAAACACACGAAACATATTATTTAGGAACATCATTTTGACGTATGTTTAAAGCATCCTAATGATGTGTAATAGTAGTCACACTAAGCGAATATTTAATGAGTTGAAAATTCATATAAAGAAAATGAATAAGATAGATAATACTACCATTTAGAACATCTTCAACAGATTCTCTAAAATTTCTCTAAAACGAAAAATCAAAAATCAAAATCTCAAAAAAAAAAAATTACATTCAAATCTAATGGAATATTCATTTCAAATATTAGAACATTAATTATATTAATAAAACATTTAAATATATTTAACATGTAACACTCGTAAATCTCTACCTGTGAAGTTAACCCTTTGAGAAATTCTTGTTTCTTATCGGAGAATTTCATCCCCTATATCTTACCTATTAAGCCTTATCGCGTCATGAGTGGTCTGTGCGGAAAATGGGAAGAAACGAGCCTCGGTACACTCTGGGCGATAGTGCCCTGGGCACAATCGCCAGCGGGGGTGTGCCCGCGGTACGTTCTGGGCGATAGTGCCCTGGCACAATCGTCGGGCACAATCACGGTCGGCCCCAGGGCCTTTTAAAGTCTCGATTCTCAACCATTTCCCTCATTATCACTTCCTAATTCCTTCCCTTTTCTCTCCCAAACCCCAAAACCGAACCCTAACCCATTTTGATGGTTTTCCCCCTTGAACCACATGATTCTTCATCATCTAACTAGTTGGAACCTTGAACCACAAAACCTCCATCTTCATCTTCCTCATCAAGTTCATCGGTTGGGAGCTCGGGTTGAAGTGTTGGATTGGGTGTTCTCAGAAGTCTCTTTGTCTTCAAGGGTAAGTGATCTTGTAATAAGGTTATAAATGCTCCATTGGTGGTTTCTTAAGGTTCGATATCTCAAATCTCGGATTTGATGGTTTTGGAGAAATTAGGGTTTTGATCTTGTTTGAGATCTTAGTATTTTTATGTTTGGAGAATGTTTCCTTATGGTTGAAAATGGTTATTTATGGGATGAAATGTTGGATCTAGGTTTTGGAAGTTTTCAACTTGAGGATTCAAGCGGCCTTCAAAGAGCTCGTTGGGTGAAATCTAGATTTAGCCTAAATCTAGCAAGGTGAGTTTAAGTTGATTTGTGAAAACGGTGTACATGCAAAAATGGTTATTTTAAAGTGTTTTACGTGAAATGGTTAACTGCTGATAAGTTTTGAGTATTTCAATGAGTTTTCATATTTGATAAACTTGGTTTATTTTAGTTTCATAAATGCTCATATTTGGGATTTGAACATCTTGATAAATAATAGCATGATTTATGCATTTTGGGGATTTTGGTACAAATGAAGCCTAGTTCATGTTATATGCATTTTGTTGTATTTGCATTCATAAACCCTTTGAAAAACCTTTGGTCCCATTACGTGTTGAGTTTTGGGTTAAATGTGTCTTTGTAGTGTGTGTCTTCATAAACGTTATTTTAAAAGACATTTCATTATTTGGAGGACCGATAATTATTGGTCAAATGGGTTTTGAGCATCTTAGCTCGGTGTTGGCTTAAAATGAGTCGTGTGGACATTTGTCCGGAATTATAACCTGCGGGGGTTTTGAATAAGATGACGATTAATTTCGTATCGTTGGGGAGTTACATGTCTTGAGTGCGTTGGTCATTCAATTGGAGTCATGTAATGTTAGACAGTGTTGTATTGGATCCATAGGCACGTAAGTCTGTCTGTTTGGTAAGGCCTGAGGTTTTGGGTTACATTTAGTGACAGCTCGGGTTTGCTAGCGAGTAGGAATATGTGGCTCAGGCCACAGAGTTGGAACTCGTCTAGATTGGATAGGCGATCATGCCTGTAAGCCCTCGAAAGTGGAACTCCAATGGAGTAAGGCCAGAGGCGTTAAACGGTCCGTGGTATAATGCTCAGTGGAAGCATGAGAACCAGAATGTCGGGGTGTTCTGGTAGAATCCAGTAACACCGCGGGGTCCATGGTATGATGCTCGGTAGAGGCATGAGAACCAGGATGTCGGGGTGTTCGGGTAGAATCCAATAACATCGCGGGTGGCCCCATTCACGTGTTCTCGCCACCCAAGGTGGAAACGTTTAGATGATATGCAAGGAAGTCGTGTAAACTTCCTACTTGCGTGTTTTCTATTCTCGGTGTATACGGATCTCTTCATCGTTGATTCGTGGTATTTTTCATGGTAATGTGGTATTTTACCAATGTGAGTTTTAGTGGTTGACGGTAAATATTGGCTCTAATATTGGGTTCTTCCCACGTATATTAAAGTCGAATGGACCGCGTCGTTTCCACGTTTCGGTATTGGGATTTCATTATACTTTATGGTCGCGTGAGTATTAATTCGAGTTACATATTTCCAATGGCGTACCATACTATTACAAATCGTCTTCCTTTACATAAGGGTCGAGTATTGTGTCTCGCCCGTGTTCTGGGTGTTTTGGAATATAAGGTATTATTTACATTTCCATGAATTGGAATGTCGAACTATGACCCCATCTTGGGTGAGTTCCGGATTGCATCATTTTTTATATGAAACGTGTGTTTGGGGGCATTGTCTTTAAAAGTGCATATTGTGGGAAAATGTGTCGTTTCCATTTTAAAGTATATTATTTCGAAGGATCTCGCTTTAAACTGGTTTCCTTGCTTTTAAAGATTTATTCATTCATGTTAAAACTCTTGAGCTCACTAGGCGTTAAGCCTAACCTTTTTATTTGACGGCATGTGCATCAGGTTCCTGTTGGGGGTTCGGTTCTAGCAATGCTTCGAGAAGTCGAGCCTTAGCCTTGTGCAAGTGTATGTAGTGAGAGAAGTCTTCCGCAGGTTGGAAATAGTATCATGTTTGGGTTTAGAAACACTCGTCCTTACCATAGATTGTGGTATAGAATGTGTATATGTGTTGAGGTTAATTCTTAATTTGTGTTTGTAGTTTGAAGTATTTTTTGATGTATTTAGAAAAATTTTAATAAGTTGTTATCTTCAGATTTGAGGGTGTTACATAACAAAAATATCATTTCTCTCTCTCATACGTTTAATTTCAATAACTTTTACTGGTTGAAATAAAAATATTAAAAAACTATTTCTCACTCATTAACTATCATTTTTAGAAAATTCTCCAAATTTTAAAATATTTATCCTCTCCTACTTTCTCCATTTTTGGATAAAATTTTGAAGAATTTGTTAGAGCCCAAAATCATCCAAAATCTTCATTTTTTAGAATATGTTAGGTGCTGTTCGGTTTGTTTTCTGTTAAGACCTGTATGGATATAGCTGTATGTATGTTAACATATAAGTTGTTGTTTGGTTGTTGTGCTGAATAAACAGTCTGAATGTCAGAGATGATCATTTTACCCTTTCGTTTTACATTAAACATTTGTTGAAGAAATTTTACAAAACAACAAAATTTACAGCAAAATGTAGATTAAACAATAACAAACAAATAGTAAAACAATTCTTTTATAACAAATTTATATAGATCAATCTTATTAACCACAAATAAAAAACCCTCAAAGAAAAAACCAATGATACAAAAGGCAAAGTTGTTGGATAAAAAAAATCAAAGAAAAAAGTGGAGACCGCCATTGATGTTGCAGCGTGAATAAAAAAAACACAAGTCTCTTGGATGGTATTTTGGAGACTGCCATTGATGATGGCATTGATCCACAAAACCCATCTGGAACACCGGTAAACAAAACCCATCTGTAGAAGACAAAGTGGGCAACAGTTGGAACCTATCTCGATCCCATCTGGAACCCCATCTCGAACCCATCTGTAACACAAAGAAGTTTATTTTCTTCGGCAACAAAACCCATCTGGAACACCAGCGACGAAGTGGGCGACGGTTGGAACACCGGTGACGACGATGGCTTGAACACCGACGACGACAAGGGTGGATGCTAGACCCATGATGGTGAAGGAAGTAGAAGTGAAGGAGGTCTCAGGTCTGTTGAGGGAGATGAGGCGTGTGAGCTGTACAAACTTTAGGGTAAATGATAATAGAGGGTGGAGAGTAAAAAAAGGAATAAAAAGGTAAATAAATGGATGAATACAAAGAACTTTATTTTTCTAGCTGACCGATTTAACCGCTGACCGAATAAGCCGGTTCCGAACACGTAGATATGACTGAACGAATCAGCCATATCTACTATACAACCCATTAAGGCTTTGTTTGGCAAACTAGCTTATAAGCTAGTTTGTAGCTAATAAACTAGCTTTTCAAAACGCTACTTTGAGTAGCGTTTCAATAAGCTAGTTTTTTTTTTTTTTGCCAAACATAGTCTAAGTCACAAACGAACAGACCCTTAGACATGTTCTCATGTTACTAAATTTGATTAAATTAACAAAAAACGTACAGTTCATATGATTATGAGGACATAAATATGTAACAAGAGGAAGTTTCAAATAAAAACCATCTCAATTATACAAACCAATCCCAATTGTCCATCTACTCTAATACTATTTGGTTTCATAAATATCTTGATTGTTTCCTAATATAAGGTGTTGATCATAATTAAATACTCTAGTCATATTTAATAAATATTTAAATCATAATAAATGAACCCTCATTATTTCCATAAATATCTCGATTGTCTCATGATATAAAACACTGGTCATAATTAATGAACTATAATCATCTTTCATAAATATTTAAATCATAATAAATAAACCATCATCATTTCCGTAAATATCTCAATTGATTGGTTTGTATGAATGACATGCTTTTTATTTTAAACCTTCTCTACATAACAAATTAAGGAGTCGTTTACCAAACACTTGTCTGGGTAATCGTTTACCAAGTTACATTAAAAGACAATTTTACCCATAATCAATACTATATTATAAAGATGACATAAAAAACTCTTAATTACAACTCACTAAGCTTTATGTACTATCATTTAAAGCTATCTACTTAAAATCTCTTAAAAATAACTACTAAAGCCTAATATACTACCTGTAAAGTTTTTAACCCTAATTAATATATTTCATCCTTATCCCCAAAATCCTTATCTCTAATCCCCAAACCCTAAAATTATGAAATTTGAATTCTGATAAACATAATCAAAACAGGATAAACATCTCAATTTAAATATAAAAAATTTAAAATATATAAGATAATTAATGAATTTTAACAAACTACTTAATTTTTTTTATATAAAAAACATTATATTGTTAAACCTAAATTAAACAAATTTATATATAAAAAACCATTATCACTCAATTAAAAAACAATTAATGAAGCAATATGTACTACTTTTAAATGTTTTTAACCCTAATTAATAAATTTCATCCTTATCTCCCAAAATCCTTATCTTTAATCCCCAAATCCTAAAATTATGAAATTTGAATTCTGATAAACATAATCAAAACAGGATAAACATCTCAATTTAAATATAAAAAATTTAAAATATATAAGATAATTAATGAATTTTAACAAACTACTTAATTTTTTTTATATAAAAAACATTATATTGTTAAGACTAAATTAAACAAATTTATATATTAAAAAACCATTATCACTCAATAAAAACCATCCAAAATCGTATTGTAAATCAATAAAAAACAAAAAATAAAAATAAACATTAAAATCGTGATGTATCTCGCTGCATTGCGCGAGTACGCTTCTAGCTTCTAGTTATTATATAAAGAGGAATTTCCTCTAAAATAGTTGAGGGACTGTATTTGTAATTAAATAAAAGAAAGAAGGAAACTATAAAGGCGAGATAGGTTGCGTAACGTAGCAGTCATAAACACCTTTTGGCTAGAACCCTTCACCGTTAACTGCAGGCACAGAGCAAGCAAAATGTGTTGCGGAGATGGCGATTGCAGACCTCTAGGGTTCCTACTCGGCCTCCCCTTTGCTTTCCTTTCCCTTCTTCTATCCATCGTCGGCGTCGTCGTCTGGATCGTCGGGTTCGTTTAATTTCTCACTCACTTAATTTCTCTTAATTATTACTTGCCTAATCGACTCGTTCGATCTAATATATCACAGGATTTTGAAATTGAGATCCGTTTATTTACTGCGAGTTTTTGTAGACGGTGAATCTCGATTTCTGATTTTGTGTTTGTTTGTTTGTGTGTGTGTGATGAATTGAGGCAGATTGTTGTTGACATGCATATGTCCGTGCTGTTTGTGCGTTACGGTGATAGTTGAAATAGCAATTGAGTTGATCAAGGCTCCGATTCATGTCATGGAATGGTTCACTTCTCAGATTCCTTGTTGAGTTGCAATTACGAAGCAGCAAAACTGTTTGTGTGTGTGTTTTTTCGTGCATAGTAATTACGGTTTTTAGCATTTTTTAGATGCTTCTTTCGAATGATTAGTGTGTAGTGTTGTTTGCTTGGTTTTCAAGGTTTGAGAATTTGAATCATCGTGTATGGTATCAGTTACTTCGTGTTGCTCGGTCTAATCTTCCGGTGGTAATTCCGGCCATTTTTTTTCACATCTCACCGGCTGCCTCTTTTAAAGCAACCAGATTAAGGGAAACATACATTAAAATGCAACATAAAAATTTAGGGACGTTTTACTGGCAAGTACTTTGCCGGATAAACATGGCAAAAACCAAGAATTTTACCCGGTATTTGGGGCGGATGCAACATAGAAATGGTGGAGGGATGAGGCCCCATAAAGGAAAAAAAAAAACTTTTTTTTTTCAAGCTTAAAAACAAAATATTTTTAATGTTCTATTATAGTTCCCCAGTGTTTTTCCGCTTGTATCCGGCTGTGCCCAACCAACTAAAAAACCAAAAGAAAGTACCACAAAATCAACTAAAATACCAAAAAAACTATCTTGAAATCAAACAAAAAAACCGAAAAAGTTCTTCAAAATCAACAAAAAAACTTAAAAAATCTTTCGAAATCAACCAAAAAACTTGAAAGGTCTCTCGAAACTGTGGAATTAGGTTAAAAACACATCATACGACTTTGCGGACTTTTAATCTATCTTAAAGGTGCCCCTATTAGGCAAAAATCCTAAATCCGCCACCGTCGGTAAGAGTTATGGTAAGGATGGAGAGTCTTAGCGTAAATGATGTTGAAAACTCTTACCCGGTAAGCGCGCTTACCAGGTAAATGGTTGGATTCCATACCATTTTGATAGACTATAATCTTATCGTAGAAAGTAAGTTAGAATGTTGACTCTTATCAATAAGTGTGTCTATACCAACGGGGTGGTCTAATGCACCCCTAATCCCCTATATATTGCTAAATGCACCTCTACCTACTAATTCTCTTTACCCACATCAACACCAAGACTTGTTTGATATTGAAATTAGTAGGTAGAAAAACATTTAGCAATATATAAGGATGCATTTAACACACCCCATAGCAGGGCTGGTTCCGGTGAAAATGAAAGGTATGGTGAGATGGGTAAGAAGAGGTCTCTACCCTTGGATGTACATTAGGATGAGATGTACCAAGATTTATCGGATCAATTCCGTATCAAGCGCAATTTATAGGATGGGTTTGAGATTAAAAATGATCAATGGTCTAGATCTCTTTTTACCTTCTCAACTTAACTCTTCTTCTCACACGATCATTCGTCTCTATAACAATATCAAATATTAAAATCAAATTCAATGATGCTACTATATTATTCCTAGGTAAAATTGAACATTTTTATATTAATTAACGAAAAAATAAATTAAATAAGAATTAAAACAAACTTTATTATATTTTAATATATTTTATGGATTAGATATTTTGTTTATAACTATATCTTTTAAATGAAAAAAGATGTAGTTTATAATGATTTGTTAATATCAAAAAATCTTTTTTAGACCATGCTTTTTGAAAGTAAAATTAATTGTTAATTTTATGCATTTTAATAAGAATTGAACAAGAGCTTGTTGGAATATGAACCTTCTATTTTTTTTTTAAACTTCTCTTGATTGGTTCAATGAAAACAACAATAACGGCCAAATCACTTGGTATTTTAAATCACATGTGATACCGCACGACTTTGGCCCTGCACCCCGTTACGTTGACCGTGTTCCGTGTAATGATTTGGTTTTATTTGAACTCCTCTCTCTCTCTCTCTCTATATATATATATATATATATATATATGTATATATGTTCATTTTCTAGGAAACAATGACCTTGTTTGTTTTCTTCCTTATGTAAATATCGAATGATACAATTTCATTTGCCAAGGTTTTTGTTTCTACATACCGTAAAACCAAATAAAAACAATTAGCCAACAACCATTTATGTTTCCAAGAAACCCAAACAGGTTTTACCAATTTTTGTAAATATAAATTGTAAACACAAATCCTCATGGTTCATTAAAAATATTGGTATCCCATCTCTCTTTCACCATCCTTTCATTCATGGAGATACAGATCATATACAAATGGATTGCAAGTTCTTGTGGTGTGACCATAGTGGTGGTTTTGGCATGGAGCTTGTTGAAGTGGGTGTGGGTTCAACCAAGGTGGCTCGAGAGGCAGCTAAGGCTCCAAGGGATCAAGGGCACCCCCTACAAGTTGTTTTTTGGGGATACAAAAGAGATGAAAGAAATGATTAAAGAAGCCAACCAAAACCCCATCAATATCCATCATGATATCATTCCAAGACTCTTGCCCTTTGTTTTCAGAGCAACCAAAACCTATGGTATGTATATATATATATATATCTTCCAAAAATCTATTTCATTTGTCGAAGATCGATGGGTCGGATGAATTAGGTAATGGGTCGAAACGGTGAAACAAGTGAATTTCTATGATGGGTCGGGTTGACCCGCTAACTGTTTATTGTTCTTTTTTCGGCTTTTACTGAGCTTTTATAAGTAAGTAGTATATATCATATTGCTAAAAACCGGGGAGTTAATGAGTCAGAGTTCGAGTATAATTTTTCAAATACGAGCTTAATGCTTGATTAACAAATTTGAGCTATACATTATACCTAAAATTCAAGCTTTATAAGCTCGTTTGTAGTATCGAAGTCTAGATCAATTAAATTGTTTTATTGGATCAAGCTTGATGGTTTTTATGTTTTCATTGTATGGTTTCTGAACATGTTTGGGTCGAAAAGTGTATGCTCAAATGACTCGATTCATATAAAATTATCGAGCTTTCGAAAGACCTGATCGAATATTGGTGTTATAAAATTCGACTCATTAAGTTAAATAAGTTTTATTTTGTGTTCCGAGTCGATAATTATTAAACCCGAGCTCAAGATAAACGAGTTCAAGCCCAAATAACTTGTAAAAGTACGAATCTTTAACACCCCCAACTAAAACCATTATTAAAATATTGTTTTTTTTTTCTTTCAATAAATTGATACAGAAAATTGTAATATTTGAATAAATTATGACTACTTGTAAACCATTCAACCCATTTCCCATTTAGCTAAAAAAATTCAATTTTAATATGGATTACAAAGGGTTTTTTACTATATATTCCTTAGGTGCCGTTTGTTTTTTAAAAGGTCTGAAGTCTTGTTTTAGTTATGATTAATAA
Organism: Arctium lappa; assembly: GCA_023525745.1. Lineage (NCBI taxonomy): Eukaryota > Viridiplantae > Streptophyta > Magnoliopsida > Asterales > Asteraceae > Arctium > Arctium lappa. The sequence continues at coordinate 83,586,733 of CM042052.1, read as the reverse complement.
GAGGTGGTGTGTAAAAAGGTCTGAACGATTCAGACTTAAGAACCATTAAGAGAATTTTTTTAAAAAAACAAACAACCCCTTAGTTTGACTTAAAATTTATGTTTTATACCACAGGTAATATTTTCTTTGCTTGGCTTGGGCCAAAACCAATGGTTCATGTTCTTGATCCTGGTCTTGCCAAGGATATACTCTCTAGAATCAATGATTTCCAAAAGCTTAGAAAAAGTAATCCCTATATCAAGATATTATCTCAAGGATTAATCGATTACGACGGCGATAAATGGTTCAAACACCGAAAGATCATCAATCCCGCATTCCACGCTCACAAGTTGAAGGTTTGTTAATCCCGTTTTTCATGAAAAAGACAAGCGGTTATGTTTAAGTTTCTGTTTTATGATTATATTGGTCTAATTTGTTCTTTTGTTGCGCAGTATATGGTGCCCGCTATTCATGTGAGTTGTAGCGAGATGATGGGAAAATGGCGAAAGTTGTTAGCAGCGTGTGAGCGTTCATGCGAGCTTGATGTTTTTCCGTATCTTCAGACACTTGCTAGCGATGTAATCTCGCGCACTGCTTTTGGTAGTAGTTATGAAGAGGGAAAACGAATATTTGAGCTTCAGAAAGAATTGATTTCGTTGTTGTTGCCAATCATACAATCCGTATACATCCCTGGTTCGAGGTAATTCACGATTTTGAACTTCAAAAAGAACTCGAGACCTTTATAAGTTTATCATACGAAACCATGTTTCTAGGGATGGATCACTACAACAATATTGGATTTATAGGACGCCAACAATTAAAATGTGTCCCAGTAGACCACTTTATAGGACGAAACAATAAAACATCATATCTAAAGATGTTGTAATAAGTTTATAGGGACGCTTTTGGGCGTCTTAGTTTTTTTTATAACACACTTAATACAAAGCATCGTATTAGTTATTTAATAGAACACTTTTGATGTCATATAAAATAGAGAATAAGGGGTTGTTTTTTTTAAAAAAATACAATCGTTCAGACCTTTTGACATTCAAACTGTTTTTTTTCCAGTTTTTAGAACCTCTTAATGACTCTTAAATACATATGAAATAAGAAGTTTTGACCTAACTTCTTAAAATATCTTATCGCCGCTTCATTTCACATGCTCTCCTTTCTCTCCAGACGCCTCCAGATGTTACAAAAACAAACAGTCTTATTGATTCAGATTTCAGACTTCAACAACACCTCTTATTAATCAGAAGTGAAATAAGACTTCAGACCTCTTAAAAAACAAACGCCACCTAAGACTTTTTTTAGAAAAATGTCTTGAAAAACTTGTTACGATGCCCAAAAACTTTCTATGAACTTATTACACCTTTAGATAAGACACTTTGTCGTTTGGTCCTATAAATTAAGTCTTATAAATCAGTCTATTAGGACGCTTAAACATTTTTTACGTCCCATAAACTCAATTTTATTGAAACGGATGATGACAAAATGGGTTTTTTAGAACACCCAAAGTCATCTTTGGGAGTCCTAATAAAATTTAAAGTCTCTTTACATGTGTGTTCTAAAAGACCCATATTGTTGTACTGGCAGAAAACCAGTAAGTTACTTTTTTTTAATATTTATATATTACATGGTCTTGCACATAGAGCTTATTAATTTGTGTGTGTTCCCTTAGGTTTTTGCCAACTAAAAAGAACAAGAGGGTAAAAGAGATAGACAGCCATGTGAAGGCTTCAATAAGAGGTATTATTAGTAAAAGAGTGATGGCAATGGAAGATGGTGAACCCAACCATGATGACTTATTAGGCATATTATTGGAGTCCAATCAGAATGAGGTTCAGCAAATGAGCATTGAAGATGTGATAGAAGAATGCAAACTCTTTTACTTTGCAGGCCAAGAAACCACCTCTAATTTGCTTGTATGGTCCATGATCTTACTAAGCCTACATCCATCTTGGCAAGCACAAGCAAGAGATGAAGTTTTTCTCGTCTTCGGCCGTAAGAAACCCGATATCGATGGACTAAATCGTCTCAAAATCGTAAGCCGTTTCACCTCTCTCCCTCCCTCTCTCTCTCTCTCTCTATATATATATATATATATATATATATATATAAAAGGTCCAGTTAAGGGGAAATCCGCAAAAGAATGAAAAACCAATGAACACCCTAGTAACCGTTCATATGACGGTATGCACATGTGCATACAAGTAATTTGTAAGTAAATTTTCTACTATGCACATGTCCATAACATGCACACTTGCATAGAAACCAGGAAACATTTTTAATTACTTGTATGCACATGTATAAACCGTATATATGAACGGTTATTAAGGTGTTCCTTAATTTTTCATTTTTTTAGGGTTTTTCCCTGAACCTCACTCCCTCACTCTCTCTTCCTCCTCTCTCTCTCTCTCTCTCTCTCTATATATATATATATATATATATATATATATATGTTGGAACGCCACTTTGAAGCCTCTCTTCTCTTCTCAATGGGTCTTTTCCGCGACCCGTCAGAATTTATGTAATTACGTCCACCCTTGCATCCTTCTTGCCCCCTCTCGACACTCTAGAACAATATGTGTTCGTTTAGTTTCTGTTGGAGGGGACGTCTTAGAGTTCTACATCAGCTATACTTTTCCATATATGTCGGAGCTTCCTTCCCTCCTCGATGGCTCTTTTCGAGAGTAATAATCCAACGGGTTTCCACATTCTTATAGTTTCTTTATATGTTGGAACCTTCATTCTCTTGTCAAAGGTTCTTTTAAAGAATAATTATCTAATCGGTTTCACATATTTAGACTTATTTTTATGTTTATGATGGTTTTCTTTAGTTTTTTTTTTGTTTGCAATTGGTGGTAGGTTACTATGATTTTGCATGAAGTTCTAAGGCTATATCCTGCAGTTCCATCACTATACCGATTGACTCATGAAGAAACTAAGCTAGGAGAGATGAGTCTACCAGGTGGGACCGCAATCACGGTGCCCGTGGTGGTGCTGCACCGTGACCCGGAAATATGGGGCGGTGATGCAAACGAGTTCAAGCCTGAAAGGTTCTCTGACGGAGTTTCGAAGGCGGCAAAGGGACCGATGTCGTATTTGCCGTTCGGTTGGGGACCTCGTATATGCATCGGCCAGCATTTCGCTATGATGGAAGCCAAAATAGCGTTGGCTATGATTCTACAACGCTTCTCGTTTGAGGTTTCGCCATCGTACGCTCATGCTCCTCGATCGGTTATTACTCTTCAACCTCAACATGGAGCTCACCTTATTATAAAACAGGTTGATTATTGAAAATTTGGGTTCAATCTTGTAGTAGTTATATATTTGAGATCAATGAGTATTAATTTGCTTTTGTAATATGTGTATGTGCTTGGTATATATTTGAGATCAATGTGTATTTGCCACTGTCATTATGGCTTGGCACTTTCACGTAGAATGTAGCGAAACCCCAAAAGTTTCAATTTCACATCTTTGAAGTTAGTAGCTTAGAAAACATCTAGACGTTCACTAATAGACTGTTTGTTTACCTTTTAATAGTTTCATTAAGAGACAACCTCTGAATTATTAAGAGGTAAATCTTGTTCGACAAAAAAAAAGGTTTGCCTCTTAATGGTTCCAAAACCCTCTGAATGATTTTATATCTTGACCATGCCTTAACCATTAAGAGCCCTGATTTCATTCTGAACAATTAGTAAAACAACCATATTTCATTTCGCACTATATCATAAGAGCCTCTTAATCATTCTGACCACTTAATGATTCTGCACCAAACCATTCAACAACCGTCAAACAATCCCTAACTTAGATAATAAGTGGTAAACATTCTTAAGAAACAGAAAATAAATAAATTCGGAATTCTACATACCGAAATTTTCGGGCGTTGCACAATATCATTTTCATATTGTAAATGATTTTTTTATAAATTTAGGGTAATCGTGAATCAAATCCTAAGTAACCGTCTTATTTCGATTCAATGCAGTTTGGTTCAACTTACTGTTCAATTTCGATTCAGATATCCACCTCACACGATCCGGTTCATATTTTCTCCTACTAATTAAACTGAATCGAGCCGAACCGAACCGTGAACACTTCAATAAAAGAAAATAATTTTTTAAATAAAAAATTAAATTGAGCTTGATTTGGTTGGTGAGAATTGAGAAACGTAGTTTCAACGATAAATATTTAAATATTCAATTTTCAATAATAAATATTAAAATACGAATTTAATAAAAGAAAATTTTGTCTTTTATTTGACTTGTTTTTTTACAAGTTTAAGCCAGGAGTAAAACGCCCCCTCGCGCACGTTAGGGACCAGCGTCATACAATTAGCAAGGGATATAAATACAGGAGTGCACTGCTCTCACTCACTTCCCTTTTTCTTACCACATATAATCTCTGCAATACTTTCCGGCAAGCGGTCAATCATGGCGGCGGCGACAACCACCTTCTCCTCCGTCACACCTACCAACTCCTCCTCATCGTCGTTGACGTCTCTCAAAGCGTCACCCAAAACCCTAGGGTCCAGTGTAGGGTTTATATCTTCCAAAACTTCCTTCAAATCGCTCCAAACTCGTGTGTTGCCTGCCAATGGCGGTTCTGGTTCCGCTATCGGAGCTCGTATGGTTTCAGCGCCAGCGATTAGCAAGTCACCGGATTTGCTCGATTTCGACACCTCTGTTTTCAAAAAGGAGAAGATTAATCTAGCTGGTTATGATGAGGTTCGTTTCATTACTGTTTGTGTATATACGTATAGACTCATATATTTCTTGTGTATATCTAACTTATATGCTTAATTTTTGTTTTGATGGTTCTGTAGTACATTGTGAGAGGAGGAAGAGATTTGTTTCATTTGTTGCCTGATGCCTTTAAAGGTATTAATCAGATCGGTGTTATTGGTTGGGGTTCTCAGGTCTGTGATTTCTTACTTCGATTTAGTAGATTTGATTTGTTATTGTTGTGTTACATGATAGGGATGTTGATGTAACAACCCCTTCCCGAGATGGAAAAGGAGGTTACGCTTGAACTTAACATAAGCTGCTAACAGAAACATACAGAACATTATTAAACCTTAATTAAAATAAGCACCATCAAAAATAACAATTGTCTCGAACGATACGTTTTCTTTCTTCCAATACTTGCATCAAACCATTAATAAAACCTAAAACTTCTTATCAACAAACCTCTTATATAGGATGAAACTCTGAATCCCTTAAACTCTTTAGATTCCCTTCGAATACCTGTCGCGGACAAAGAAATGCGGCTGAGCCAAACGCTCAGTGCACAGATACAATAGATAACAAACGAATAATCGAACCCAATACCGAATATAATAAAAATCTGAATTTTGGACAAGAGCCTTGAATTTTTGAGTGTTTACGAAAGCTAAATTGAGTATAATCATTCCACATCTAAATTCAACTACATACTTTAATACCCCAAAACCAAGAAAACGAAACCAAAAGAAATCAGACCAAAAGACTCAAAATTAATTGCTTAATCAGAAGTCATAACAAAATGAATAAATCCAAATTCATATATCAAGACAACAATTTGTCGAAGTTCAAGACTGTCAAATCAAAACAAATATTGCCAACTAAATACCAAACTAATCTGAGAAGCTTAAATCAAAATCATATCATACGATTGCACAACGAGCTCGAACAAATAAACACATACACTTGAGTTTCATGTCACACATAAACAGATACAACAAGTGTCAGACATAAGCCACATAGGCACGTACGTTGGACATTCTCATCCAACTGTACTAAATAATGTGAGATGCGGTGTTGGGCACTACACCGTCATCCACCCTACAAACTAGGGCCGACCCATACGCCTCCCATCACACCACGCCAGCTCTCATCAGAGCACACAAAATCAAAAGGAGATGCCGTGGACTGATCACATCGCCACGGGTGGTGTCACGCCATCGGTGCCACAATGACGTGCCTATGGTACCCCCATAGGTGGTTAGTAGCTCGGTACACCTTAACGTATAAACTTCAAAAGTATGTCACAACACATGTGATCATACTAAATGAATATCAAATCATACGAGTTATAAAACGAATAAAAAGGGTATTTGAACGTACAAAAATATTGACCGTTCCATTTAAAAGTTTTTTTTTTCTTTTTTCGAACACTCTAAAACTAAAAGACTTATAAATCGAAAAGAAAATTAAATGGGACGAGTTTAATAGACCATTGACATAACTTCATGTACGAACCTTTACAAAAGAGTTGAAACCAGAAAAGTACGGCGAATCAAACCCGAACATAGACTAGGAATTTCACACTCACAACTTTTCGAAATCGTGTCGTACTATAATTTCAGCACTTTACACGTTTACAAATCCAATATTTTCTCATACTTCCAAGAGGTTTTAGAAAACTATATTTAAACAAAAGTTTTGAATATACGTCTTAGGATTCCAACGAATCAAATAAAAGGTTTTGTTTTAGTTCAGGGACATGAAGTATATGGGATAAGTGAAAGGTTTTGTTAGGAGAGTAAAGTTTTGAGGAGCCAATATGAAAGATGGGTATAGAGTTACCATTACCAACAAGTAAAAAATCGTTACCGAAGTAGGCCTCGGAGTTGTCAAGGCTAGATAGATCTGGAGTGGCATGGTGATTAGCGCCAGTGTCGGGCTTCCAAGTGGATCCTGATTGTGAACCAGCATCGGAGTAGGTAGCATAGTTAGCTTGTGGCGCTGCACGAGATTGGTTAGGCTGGTTAGGACACTGAGAAGGTAGGTGACCAATCCCACATCGGTTACAATGACCATAGACTATGTTTTGGGTAGAAGCCCAAGAGAATTGACGTGTGCTATTACTGTCACGATTGCGAGAGTTGGAGGCAGTTCGTGAGTTGCCACGTGAAGATCCACGAGAGCCGCGACCACCACGGTTGTTATTGAATGACCGTGATCCAAAGTAAGCCTGTGGTCGTGGTGAAGATGTAGGATTTAGTTGATATCCCAATTGAGAGGCCATGAGTTGAAGATTATGAAGCTGCTGCTGAATGGAGTCGAGACTAGGCTGCGGTAGGGGTGTAGAGGCAGTCGGAAAGAGCTGTTGGGTAGGAGAGGCAGTCGCCAGAAAGGCTTGAGGAACTTGCGGATTGGTTGCCAAGATTCTTGTGATCATATAATCATGGTCACTTAATAAACCATGTAGTTCATTGAAGTTGACAGGAGGGGAACGAGCCAAGAGGTTTGCCTTGAGGCCATTGTATTCTTCACGAAGTCCTGCAAGAGTTAGCATAACCAGATCTTTGTCTTTTATTGGTTCGCCTATATTGGCGAGGGCAGTTGCATATTCCTGTGCTCGGCTGAGGTATTCAGCAGGTTTTTCATCACCCTTCATGGTGATTCGAAGCAACTGATTTTTAAGGGTAAATTCATGAGACGAAGTTACCGGGGCATACGCTTGTTCTAAAGACAGCCACACTTCGCGGGAGCTTTTACCCTGAATGTGTTGAAAGGACTCTTCTGACACAGTAGAGATGAGGAGCATACGAATGTGGGCATCATTGGAGACCCATGGTTGGTAGCTTGGATTGTCTGTAGTAGCAGTTCCATTTGTAACCTTCGGTTCTGGACACGGAATAGTGCCATCAATATAGCCAAAAAGATTGTGAGAGGTAAGGAAAGATTCGACCATTGTTCGCCAATAACCATAGTTCGTGGGTTTTAGGGTAAAAGCAAATTTATGAGAGTTGTGGGTCGTCTTTTCTTGATTGGTAAGAGTTAAGATTGCAGCCATGGTGGTAAGGAAGTGAGATTTGTTTGTCGGAGATTGCGTCGGCTGGTGAGGAAGGGCGCCAGACGTTACTGTTCACGCGGCACTGTTCACGCGCACTGTTCACGCGGCTGTGGGAAAGGGCGCCGGAGGTTGCGCGAGTTGGTGAGGAGATGGCCGGAAGTTGCGTCGGCTGGCTGGTCTTGGAAGAAGTGACGGCTGGATTAGGGTTGACGGCTGGATTAGGGTTTGACGGCTCTGATACCAAATCAAACCTTGGGTAAAGGGTTTTTGTTATTGATGCTAAAGAGAGAAAATACAAGCCCTATATATAGGGAAAATAATTACACTTAGATACCCTAAGTAATTACACATTAGCACCCTTAACAATGACTAGTCTAACAAACTAAATCGGATCTAAAATAGATTTTATACGAATTTTCGAAAACAGTTGCTCTGTTCTGGCCTAAAACGAGACCAGTTTTGAAAAACCCAGATTTTAGACACCTTAGCATTAAAATTACAGTTTGCTCGTGTGACAGTAAATCGTAGAAGACATCTCCAGCTTTTCAAAAACATATCGTATGCCTTAATCCGATAAACGAGCGATTTGTTATTATTTTTACAAATAACACGAAATTTCTAAAAGGAAATTCAGCAGAATTATAAATTGAGTTTGACGTTTTTAAATATTCAAACCTCGATTTATCGCATACAAAACCAATAGAGAACTAATCGATCAACTAATTGGATGGGAAAGAAACCGACTTGATGGACCAAATCGAACGAAAAGAGTCGAAACGAAAAGCAAGGAAATCATACATATATGTAACGAATCGAATAAACGTAAACAAAATTAACATATAAACAACGGATCGAATGAACACAAAAGTGGGGAACATGAAGAATCCGTACACATATATAACGACTCAAATAACGCAAATTAATGAGGGAAAAATAAGGAATCCGTACCTTAGTTAACGTCTAAACGCTAATGAAAACTCCATCCGATTTCTTCAACAACTCTTTAAAATCACGATCAAAACTTCAAAAACACGAACGCAACCTCAAACCCATATATTGATACTTAAAACTCCAAAGGTTTTAAAATAGTTCTATCACTTTTTTTTTTGCTACCTCCACGAATTTAGTGGTCAAACCCATATGATAAATATTAAACTATAATCCCAATTTGATAGGAAAGTATGCTACGATCACAATGAAGGTTATCCAAAAATCTCCTAACTTTTATTTACAAACTAGCCCCTCTAATTATACAAGACTTCCAATTTTAAATCAAAACATTTATTTCTATAATAATGTCACGTAAATTACGGGATTTTACAATGTATAGGAAATGTTGAAATTTCACTATTTTCTGCGTTAATTTAATATGACAAAATAGAAAAAGCATTAAAAAGTTCAAATAAGTTTTGAAGGCTCCTTTTTGTGATGATATATCAGATTGTGATACTTTATTGAGGTTTGGTGTGTAATTGTGATGGTTGTCAAAAGTTGGATCATGAAATGAAGACCTACATAGTGTTGGAAGTATTATTTTTGTTAGTAGAATGGATTTATTGGTGAAGAATTGAAAATAGTGCATTTACAAGTTAAAAATTGTAAGTAGGAAATTAGGAATCGAGTGAGCTTTCGGTGCACTCATAGGTCATTAGGTTGTATTCGATGTTCCGTGGACGATAGCAGCTTATTGGGTTACATCCTTCATAAAAGGGAGGACTGTGATGGCTCAATACTTGACTGGAGTATAAGCAAGAAAGCAATGTCTGGTTGTTTTCTTACTTTTTTAGTTACTTTAATCGAGATTATTGACTTATTGTGCATAAAGTTGTATATCAGATTCAATTTAGGTTGAAAAACTACTCGACCGGTAATTATTTAAGGATTAAATTACTGGAGTTGACCTAAATACAGAAGTTCAGGCCAAGCTAGGTTCACCACTGATTGTTTAATCTAGTCTGCAACTGGACTTGAAACTTTTTTGCAAGTAATGGCTTTGATTTGCTTTGCCATTAAACTCAACTTGTTTACATACACCATGAAGTTGGTTAGTAACCTTATGTAAATACTTGGGGTGCTCTAATTATATAGAGACATGGTCTGCCAAAGGTGTCGACAATTTGAGAAGTCTATTCTGTGGTGTCATGTACAGTGATTGCTAATGGTTTGTTTGCTTAAAAAGTGCTAGTACTTGTTATATACTCTCTTTACCTAACCTGATACACAATGAATGTTTGATTTTTAATTTTTCTGCCTTTAGATGCTTTTCTTTTGATAATCATTCCCGGTCTGTGTCCAGGGTCCTGCTCAAGCTCAGAATCTAAGGGATTCTCTTGCAGAAGCAAAATCTGATATTGTAGTGAAGGTGTGCATTTTTATTCCTGCAACAATAATTGGAACTTGTAAGCATTCTACTGATGACTCTAGCATTCCACCTTATAATACAGATTGGCTTAAGGAAGGGTTCAAGTTCATTTGCTGAGGCACGTGCTGCTGGTTTTACTGAAGAAAATGGGACTCTTGGAGATATTTATTCCACTATTTCGGGTAGTGACTTGGTCCTGCTCTTGATATCTGATTCAGCTCAGGTTGGTCGAATGTTCTAAACTCAACCAAGGCTCTTCTATGTTCGCTTACTTTGTTGTAATTAGGATTTAAACAAGCGCACCTTCTGAAACCCTTTACTGTTTCCATTTTGTGCTTTTTATCAAATGCTTAAAAATACCAATAAATCTCCATTGGCTGAGTTTTCAAAGAAAAGTGGGAGAAGGGAGAGAGTATATTTTTTATGGCGTCACAAGTGTATTATATCCTGCTCTCTCAAATAAGTATACTCTTGCCTCTGAGTTTTACTTATTCAGCCTGACAGGTTTTATGCGACAAAATTTAATACCTCCAGGCCATCAACGAACCCTGTGAGGGAGAGGGTACTGTTAAGAAGTGAAAGAATGTTGTTTAGGAAAAGGAGCAAGTTCTTGCTAATTTTTTTTTTTTTTTGAACGGCAAGTTAACAAACGCACACGTTCCCGGGGTATCCGGGCTCCCACTTAAGGGTGCCACCCGACTAATCCCCGTCGACCACGACCCAGCCCAATTAAGGGTACCACTATGTGGCAGGCCCATGATCATGGATGTCACAGGATGCTCACCACGGGGTTCGAACCTGGGTAGTCAGGGATACCATCCACTGACCCCCCCAGGATGTTACCTTACCACGAGGTTCGAACCTGGGTAATCAGGGATACCAGTCTTGCTAATTATGTTCTACTGTTATCCTTGCAAATTCTCTAAAGCTTAAAGAATTATACAATGCACACATTGTCGGTTTTGAGACTTTGCAGGATACTCCTGTTATGTAAATGATGTGTTTTTTTTCTCCTCTTGAAAAAGCAACAAACTGATATTCTGTTGTTGCTAAATTTGAAGTCACAATCAGTTGTGCATTATATTGTGTCTACATTATGATAATTACCAATTGCATTTTACAAATCTAAGTAGCGGTGTGTATTGCATATATCTAGTCTTTCCATTATTTAGCTCTTTCTAATGTACCAAGTTATGTTTGGCTCAATGATATAAGTGGATCTCTACAACCTTGGAATGTGAGTTTAGTCGTTGTAAAGAAACCAGTGCATCAATATGTTAAAAATATTCTTTCATTGCAGGCTGATAACTATGAGAAAATCTTCTCGCACATGAAGCCTAACAGCGTACTCGGACTTTCTCATGGTTTCCTTCTTGGTCATTTGCAATCAGTTGGTCTTGATTTCCCCAAGAATGTCAGTGTGGTTGCTGTATGTCCCAAAGGAATGGGTCCATCAGTTAGAAGGTTGTACGTCCAAGGAAAGGAGGTCAATGGAGCTGGGATCAACGCAAGCTTTGCTGTCCATCAGGTTGGTTCAGCAGGCATGTGGCTCCTTGGTGTAATCTTTTCTAAGGTATTAACTATTATTAAAAAAAATTGCTGCAGGATGTTGATGGCAGAGCCACTGATGTTGCACTTGGATGGTCAGTTGCTCTTGGTTCACCGTTTACATTTGCGACTACACTAGAGCAGGAGTACAAGAGCGATATATTTGGGGAACGAGGTAAGCCTTTCACTCTTTTTCCTTGCACTTTTCCAAAATAATCAAAAATTACCAATATTTGGCACAAGCCGGGGGTCTTCATGGAAACCTTCACTTTACCCTTTGGGGTAGAGGTCAGGACTGCATACATTCCACCCCTCCCAGACCCTGCTTACGAGTGGGATATACAGGACTTGTTTGATTTGGTAATCAAATATCACCAATGCCTTTTCCCATGGTGAACATTAGGTATTTTACTTGGTGCTGTACATGGTATTGTGGAGTCGTTGTTTAGAAGATACACTGAAAATGGTATGAGTGAAGAGTTGGCTTACAAGAATACAGTAGAGTGCATCACTGGGGTAATATCACGCACGATATCAACAAAGGTTTGCTCCCAACTTGGTTCCAAAATATTTACTGGTTTGTTTACTTATATACCCCTTATCTGTTTGTGGAAGAGATGACTATCCTCATTGCTGCTATTTTATACTTGGTTCAAACTTGCCAATGGACTATTTGTGTGCGTTTGGTACGTGGAAGATGACGGGACAGGACAAAACAAAACTTGTTGTCTTAAGTTTGGCACGAAATTAGACCGGGGCAGATGGGACCGAAAAAATAGGTGGAACAAAAATTAGGAAGACGGGACAAGATTGGTAAATTACTAAACTACCCATGTTAAAATAAAACCCTAAAACTTTCCACGATTCTTTCACTTGCCAACCTCACTCTCGTCCGTCCAATCCTGTCTGGTCCCGTCCATGTACCAAAAGCACTGTATATGATTATGCCCGGGGTTGTACATTTCTTTTAACAAAATCCGTTTTAACAGGGCATGAAGGCCGTCTATGAGTCGCTATCAGAAGAAGGCAAAAAAGATTTCTTGAAGGCATACAGCGCTTCCTATTATCCCTGCATGGACATCTTGTACGAGTGCTACGAGGATGTAGCCAGTGGCAGCGAGATTCGGAGTGTTGTCTTGGCTGGTCGTCGCTTTTATGTAAGTTTTCTGACCTTCGTTCTTATTAATTCACTCGGTAATGTTTTTCATTTGGCCTAGAGGATGTTCTTATTCATTCCTGATGGATCTTTGCGATGCACATATGAATATGATGATGAACGATTATAACTCAGGAAAAAGAGGGTTTGCCAGCCTTCCCAATGGGCAAAATTGATCAGACTCGGATGTGGAAAGTTGGTGAACGTGTTCGTGCTAACCGTCCAGCTGGCGATTTAGGGCCATTGTATCCTTTCACCACAGGTGTCTATGTGGCATTAATGATGGCCCAGGTGAGCTCACTTTCGTAACTTGTTAACTCGAATAGATTTTTATTTTTCTAAAATATCGATTTCCTGAACTATAGATCGAGGTTTTGAGGAAGAAAGGACACTCTTATTCTGAAATCATCAACGAAAGTTTGATCGAGTCTGTGGATTCCTTGAATCCCTTCATGCATGCTCGAGGTGTTTCTTTCATGGTGGACAACTGTTCGACGACCGCAAGATTGGGATCAAGGAAATGGGCTCCACGCTTCGACTACGTGCTCACCCAACAGGCTTTGGTTGCCGTAGACAATGACACCCCAATCAACCAGGACCTTGTTGCGAACTTCTTTGAAGATCCCGTGCACGAAGCAGTCAAAGTGTGTGCGGAGTTGAGACCGACTGTCGATATCTCGGTGCCTGCAGACGCCGACTTTGTGAGACCCGAGCTGCGTCAATCGAGCAACTAAATAACGACGAATGAGGTTAGATGTAGACCTACCATAGTGTTACTATTTTACGTATGATGTACTTGTTTATCGATATGATTTCACCGTTTTGTCGGATTTGGTAATTTGGAATAATGCAAGTTTCGGGGTGGTCTATTATGGGCGATATGGGTTGATCATATTAGAATAAAAAGATTTACCGGTTGTGAAAAACGGGTCACTCCCGCCCGACTCTATGACGATAGACCTCGACCATCATTTGGTCGATCACGACATCACGTTGATGGACGTTGGTTTCCACCATTGATCGGTTTAGTCGTAATTTTTTGGGTTTCTCTTGTTTGATTTTTTCCCTGATTTTGTTCTTTGTTTAACCTGTAAGAGGTGGAGTTATTTACTGGATCACTTATTTGATAAGTGGCTCTTACCAAGGGGCCTTTACCAACACAAATCGGGTAAGCATTAACCGAGTAAGAGTACTACGGTCTTGGTAAGAGGTTCGATCTGGATAACCATTGACCGAAATACCGACCAAGTCAGACAAAAACCCCTTCGTTACTGGGTCAACATATTTGTGGGTCGGAGTGTTTTCCGTAAACATCCCTTCTAACCGATACGCTTGTTTACCAAAAGTTGCAATGTCTAGAAAGACTATGCAACATATCGTGATTTTTTTACGAATAGAAGACATGTTGTGTATGACGTGTTTGCATAGTGCTAGTGTATTGAAATTAATTGATATAGTTTATATTTTAAAGAATGATTACATTTTCGTCTATTTGATTCATCAAAACTTTAGTGTTTTTTTTTTTGGAAAGGTGTCCTGGGCCCTAATCCCTTAGCAATGAAACCGACTACTAAAGCATGCAGCCTTGAGGTTATACCCAGTAGCCACAAAGTTGCGAATGCAGGGAGTCGAACCCGGGTTGAGTGCTATGAACTCTCCAGGTGATTATCGCTACACCACAAGCCTTGTGGTTATCAAAACTTTAGTTTTGTCCCACAACCTCTTTAAATTCATCAATAACCCTATAATTTATACTTCATTTTGGTTTGATCCTCAGATCTAATAGTCGCTCACCACATGCCTTTGATATAAGGGACATTTTGGTCATTTTTGTTGTCTTTTTAACAAAAAAGAAAGTTAGCATACAAGTTTTTCAAGCAACAAGTATATCTCTTAAAAATAAACTTAAAATAAATTCATAGGCTCACACCTAGAGTTGGAAATGGCGTGTTTCCATATGTTGGATAAGTGTATGGATAAAAAAAGAACTAACTATTTATCCACTTTTTCATTATCTGCTTAACCAACATTTTAGTGTGTAAAATATGGAGAAGCGGTTTTTTATTATCCATAACCACTTAACTAGCATTTTAGTGGGTTAATTAGACACTTCGTTAGATCAATGGTTTAATGCGAGAAACGGTTTTTTGTTATCCTACCCATTTGTCCACCCTAGCCACACCACCACCTTCAACACGTGAAGTCAGGGCTTTGCAACCCACAAATTCACCTTCTCCGGTCACCTCTATTTAGATTCCGATAGCCCACCACCTTCACCCACTCCTCCTTCTCCGGCACATCTCTCCTTTCCATCACCGTACCACTTCCCTGCATCAAAAACACCACCTCTCCTTTTCCTTTCCAGAATTTCCAAGCTCGTCATCGTTTTATACATTTGTACACAAAAAAAAAAAAAAAAAAAAAAAAAACTTATGAAAAAATGACATAAATGTCTTTCACATGAGGAGTACATGACCCCATTTAACAGTGGCCTCAAACGGCCGTTAGATTGAGAGACCCAAACAAAATAAAACGGGGATATGGATGTATTTAGTGAAAACGAAGACGAGAAGAAGAGTTTTATACGAAAAATATATCGAATGTATTATTCTTTATGGAAAAACATATAAAATATAGATTTACAATCATGACAAGTTCATATTTAGTATACACTATGAATCTATAAAAATCGATGTTTCATTAAATATAATATCATTGTTTTGTCATTTTAGAAAATTAATACTATTTATTATTTAATTTAACTATGTGCTCCTCCTGACTCCCCCTGACTACGCTAGCAACAAGAGAATTCATAAGGAATAGATAGCAGTCTTTATTGAAATCAAAGACGACATATTGGAGGATGAAAGAAACAACATTTACAACTCCAACCACTAACAAAGAAAAGTTAGAAAAATATTCCCAAGATGAAGATGCCGAAACCCAAAAATAGTAAAGACCAAAGAATTAAAAATGAAGATTAAAGACGATTCCAAGAAATAGAGAATAATCCGAAACCAGATTCATGCATGTAAGATACAAAGATCAACATTTTAAAACCTGTATAATTTTAATTTGTTGTAATCAAATTTTGGATGATTTAAATACAATTCCATTTTATTTTTTCATAAATCAAAATTGTAGAATTAGTAATTAACTCTACTTAATATAATTAATGGATATTTTTTTTTAATTTATTAAAAATTGTTCAAATAATTTTAATGTTTTTAGATACGATAACTTTTCACCTTTTTACAATTCAAAATTGTAATATATACTAGTCAAATACCTGTGCGATGCAGCGGAATGTAAACAAGTTTTCCTGAAAAATGCCATTCATGTATACAATTGTCATAGACAATGAAACAAACCATTGGATAAAGATTACCAAACCAATAATATGCTCGAAAGTCTAAATACACTATTAGTAAAAGTATACATAGATTCGTGTTACATGAATTAGAACTTAAAGGAAAGACCTAGCAAATATCTCTCTATACCCCATCCATATAATCCCTTCAAAATGGCTTACATGCATTGCAACCAAATGGTCCAAATCGTCCCCACTTCTAGAAAACATAACTTTATACTTTGAGGATCCACTGTTGTGCCAAACTTCGGAAATTAAAATAAAGCTAACAACCAAAATTATTCCCCTATGGTCATCCCTCTAGTAAAGCAAATAGCTGGACTGAATTTGAAACTTGATTTAAATCAAACATTAACAGAAAGAGCTTTATGAACAGGTCTAAAACTGAGGTTAGTATAGCACCAAGACAGAGGTTGCTGATCATGGGACCCTTTATAACCTTGATTTTCGTTTTGATTGGATTCTAAAGATTTGGAGTGGGGTTCGTCGTAGACCCTCATTTTGTTGAATGACTGCAAGACATATGTGATCCCTGTTTCTTTTCCACCTGTGATCACATCAGCAGAGTTAAAGTAATATATATATATATATATATATATAATCTCCGGGAACTTTGTTTGTGGATGGTAATTACCTGTCATCGTAGGATCGGTGACTTTTGTTTGATGGTTCGCCGGAGACATGGCTGTTGTCGGATTAGGGGCACTTGGATCCTGCACCATGCCAGTTGATTTTGCAATGCCACCCCTAAACTGTCCTTGTTTAAGTCTTGATCAAATCCATGTTGGCCAACTTGAGACCAATCTGTTCCATGAATTAATTCCAGTATCAAAATAAATAAATAATCTCCAACGACTTATAGAACATTGTACTTGGTGCTATCCGGATAGTACCGGTGCCCATCGGAGCAGGGACTTCTGTTTGTGGGATCGCCGGAGAAAACCTTAGTTATCTGGTTACCCGTTGATTTTCCAATGCCACCCCTCAACTAAATATAATTACTTACCTAGATAAACTTGTTTCCCACAATCCCTGCAGAAATCACATAAAACTCGAACATAAGTAAATATAACAATGCAGAAATCATTGAAAAAAGGTAATCCAACACAAATAGTTAGACAACTGCACATTGGAATATGAAGAACATTTTGTTTGATGGGTGGAAGTTGAAGTAGATTATTTGGGGGTTTCTGAACTAATTTGGTTGTGAAATCGAACAAGCAGGGAATCTGAGTAGGAAAATACTCTGTTTGATTCGATTTTGTCAAAATTCAATTGGGAGAACGGAAGTGGATGTTGAGAAGAAGCTTCGAGAGACTGGGGAATGGATTGTTGATAAAACTGAAGCCCCATCTCGCTCTACTGGTAATTCCATTTCAAGATTAAATTTCATCATCGTCAATTTACAAAATCAAAACAGAAACAAACCTGGAAGGCCGAACTGCGAAGGCTGTGGTTCTGTGGTAGGCGTCGGTGACCTGTGGTTCTGGGAGAAGAATGTCTTCAGACTGAGACTATTCAAATCAAAGTCCGATAATCAATATAAACAAAACAAAACCCTAAAATCCACCGGTTGATTAGGTGAAAAAGTTAAATGAAATAAAACTACAAATCACCTGGAAACAATTTCGTTGCGTTGAGCAGAGAGCGTATCTTCGATCACGGGGAGAGGGTGTTCGCGATGAGCAGAGAGAAAGAAGGAAATAAAACTACAAATTATTCTTGATGGATGAAATCGAGAGGGAGGTGAGGGGTAGAGAAATTAGGCCTGGACGTGGGGAGGAAGGAGACGTGGTGTAAGCGAAGGAGGAGTTCCAAAAACGGTTTTCAAAAACCGTTTTCAAGAATCGTAAAATTTCAAGAACAGTTTAAGGTTCTTTATAATATAGTAGAGATATATATATATAAGAGTATACAATTTTGGTCCCTGTGGTTTTTCAATTACAATGGTTTTAGTCCCTATAGTTTATAAATTACAGATTGGTCCTTGTGATTTATAAAAACATTCAGGTTTGGTCCCTCTCTAATAATCGTTAACTTTTAGCCGTTAGTGAGGTATAGCTAGGCAAAGGCCGTTTCAGGTTTTGTCGTCCTTCGACAAATTAGCGCCCTACCTAGGGGTGTAAACGAGTCGAGTTTTTAACGAGCTACTCGAGCTCGAGCTCGAGCTTAATTATTCTCGAGCTCGAGTCGATCTCGAACACAAAATAGAACTCGTTTAACTTATCGAGTCGAACTTTATAACACCGATGTTCGACTCGGCTCGTTCGAAAACTCGATTAAATTTTCGAGTCGAGTCGAGCCGAGCCGAGCCATTCGAGCATATACCCTTTTTCGAGCCAAACATGCTCATATATTTATTAATCATACAATAAAAATATAAAAGTTATCGAGCTCAGGCCGATAAACGAGTTAATCGATCGCGAGTTCGAACCCATAAACGAGCATCGAGCTCGAGCCCGATAACTCAAAAGATATTCGAGCTCAAGCTCGAGCCCTACATTGAAAAGTTAATCGAGCTCGAGTCGACCTCGAGCCCAGTATTAATTTTTTGAGATCGTCTCGACCTATTACTCGACTCGACTCAGCTCGTTTACACCCCTAGCCCTACCCATCGTCCTCACTTCTCTGCATCCACGATTGGATTTTCTCCGGCGATTTTTCAAATATCTTTGCTCCGATTGGATTCCGACGACCACGACCTACTTCTGGATCAAATTTCTCTTCAAAATTTGCTAAAACAATGAGTGGAGACGGGAAGGGTAAAGCCGTCGCTTTTTTCGGAGATCAACAACCGCAGCCTACAACTGATGTTCCTCAACACATGCCGCCGGTCGTCACGAACGCCAATCCCCAAACCGTTCCAGGTATGTACCTTAAGTTTGATTACTATCATTTATTTTGTCATAATCTTGTGCTGTGTATTTATGTTTTATTTTTTTGTTCTTGAACTTGATGATGAAATTAGTTTAGGGCTTGGAACAGGTGTCATCATATGAGATAGCTTAATGATGTACTCGATGGATAATTACATATTAAAAACCTGTAACACTTTCATTCTGAAGCAAAAACAGAAGGTTCTGAAAGCAGTAGTTAGGAAAGTGAGTTAATACTAAGACTTTTATAATGCTTAATTCGATGATTAGTTGCAAATTGAAGGGGTATGGATGCTTAACTCCTAGGTGACCAATTAAGCAGCCTTAAATAACTGAAGTGGTGCTGTGGATGCTTAACTCCTAGGTTGTCACATAAGCAGCCCCAATCAAGAGACTTTTAGAACACTGAGTAGGATATATGACTCGCAAGTTTACAAATTTGTGGTGTTATCTTAACTGAACAGCATATTAGGCATTTTAGGGGATTGCATAGACTCAATGAATAAGCACATATTTCTGCCCATGTTTCGTCGGAGTAGCGCTAGGATAAGAGGTAGTTTGTTTAAATGTAAATAGCTATTCAAGAATCAGCAATTCTTCTCTCAATAGCTGGGGAGGAAACCTAAGTTACATAGCTCTGACCATCATGCCATACTTCAAGTTTGAAATGTCTATTCTTGAAGGTAAGGTTGTCAAGCCAGCAAATCTATCTGAAGGGTCTTAAACTCTAAAACCGGTTGCCACACACTAGGAGCGAAGTCGAACCATTGTGTTTTTACTCATATTTCTCTGTTTTCGAGTCTATCTCTGTTTCTGAATCTGCCGAATAGAGATCAAGAGCAGAATCTTGAGGATATGTTATAAGTCAAATCAGAAGAAGGCTTCTTCAGGAAGGATAAAAAATGGGTGGTGGTGGAAGAGTAGAGGCGATGACAAGTATAATCAAATGGATATATCTCTTTCTTTCTCCCTCTCCCTCTCCTTCTCAATGATCTGTGGCCGTGTTTCTAGCTCTTGTCACTTTTCGTATCTTCCTCTCATCCCAGTTCACCTATGGCAGAATAACATTGCGGTATTCTTTTAGACGGACCATCAACCTGGACTTCCATCAGCTTTGCCTAGGCAATGCCGTTGTTTATAGGGTCTAGGCTGGTCTTGAATCTAATATTTTTTGTATGTCTGTTCTGTGTGATGTCCTTTTTCACACACCGATGTGTCTATTCAAGTGAGTTGATTTGATTAAAATTTGATCCGTGATCCCAGAAAAGAATGCTAGAGTTGATGCTGTATGGCAGCAGATGAATAAAGGAATTTCCACAAAGAAGCTGAACTCCATTATCAATAAGTCTACAAGTTTGAAAGGAACTTCATCTAAGCCTTCTTCAAAATCATCTTCTTCTGTAAGTCTTCCTATACATTTTTTGTAATGAAACATTTCAACTTAATGTATTCACTTATTCATCTTTATTAGAGTTGGATGACAGTTCTTGGGCTTGCACCAAAGAAGAGTTTACCTGTCCAACCCATACCAAGTTTAAAGCCAGATGATAGAAGAGACAGTGTTGGTGAAGAGGCTTTAAAGGTTGCAGCTGCTGCCCTTTCTGCTGTCAAGGAAGCAGCATCTATGGCTGCTGTTTCAGGAAGGGGAAAAATTGAGGTAAATTCATTGGATCGCATTCAGTTGCTTTTGCAACTTGTTGTTTCTATCTTTGTGGGGTTTTATCCAAACTTGTAGGAGTTCATACTCTTCTGTATTCCTTTCTTCATCTTGACTGAAAAGTGAAATCTATATCACACCGTTTCACTTCAGAGATGCACTTTGCTCATTAATTAGTTGTGTAGCTGTCCTGGCACTTGGACACAAAAATGTGTTCTATTTGGTAAATTTGTACACATTTGTTCTTAATTCTTTCAGGGAGGTCCAATGTTGTGCATATTGGCAACAGGTTTGAACAGTAAAAAGTAAAAAGTGAAAATGATCACCCTTAGGCTTGGTGCAAGAAGTCATATTTCATTCCTTCTGTCATACATATCAAGATCAATTCTCCAGTCATCGTCTGGTAAAAATCCGCAAGTGTTATATATGAATTTCTTTCTGAGGAGGTTTCACTTTTGAGCTTGAAGGCTACATGCTGCAGCTGTGTTAGTGTTACCTTATATGCTTAACCCCTCCACACCATGATTGATGTGTTCTTGCTCACCAGTTGGGTCTTGACATAATCCCCACATGTAAAAGAATGTAGGGATGAAAATATGGAAGAAATGGTAGAAGATGATCAATTAAGCATTTGAACAAATCACAGTTGTTTGCCTGGTGTTTCTTTCTTTTCTTCATTAATTCGCCAGTCTTCTCCATCATTTTGAAATTGTTTGCCTCGTGTCTTTTTCTTCTTTCTTCTCAGTGATGATCATTATTTTCTTCTTTCTTCTTTCTTCTCAGAGGTGCTACAACTTTACATGCGTCATACTGTATTAGAATTGTTCACTTTTCTCTTGATATTTTGCTGTTTTAGTTGTACAGCTGTAGTAACATTTCAGCTGCAGCTATACAACTGTACTTGTTGTTTGTAGAGCTGTATACTTCTTTTAACAATATTTGTTTAATATTGTTTAGCACCTTTTTTTTGTGATTTTGTGTATATTCTAGACATTGATGGTCTGCTTGTTACCACCCGATTAGTTCCCGGTGTTTTTTTTTTGTTAATCTACTTCTGGATTGACAGTGCCAAAGGGAGGAAAGTCGGCCTTAGTGATCCGCCGGTGCCGAGTGTAAGGACCCGTGCTCTAGGACAATCAAGTGTTTTCACATAGTATTGTACTAGGACCTTGTTATATTCTATGGCATTCTCGAGTCTTGTAAATGGTTTCCTTGATCTATCTTTTCTCGGAGAGGTGGAACTCCCTATAAAAGGGGATACCTCCTCATTTTGCATCCATGAAGTTTGAAGGAAAAACATGTAGCAATAAAGTACCAAGTGCTCCACTCTTGTTTTCTATGCTGTTAATAGCACCGCTATAGCTGTGAAGTAGCAGTTAGTGGTACTCAGGGTAATAGCGGTGGTCAAATAGCAGATCCGCGATTAGAGGCGCTATTGGCCGCGAAATGAACCCCAAATAGCAGTTATTTTATGTTAGGCTATTTTGGTGTTAAGTAGGCTGTTTTGTGTCTTCTATTGTATTGGTCATAGCATGGGTTTTGTTTTAGACGACTTAAGTAATTCTACCACCGTTCACCGGTAAGTAATTCGATCACACGTCCACACATAAATATGTCCCATATATCTTCTATGATTCTATCTCCCTTCCATTCCAATAAAGACCCACTCTTTGTTTTCGTTTTTTATCTGTTGTAATAATGAAAATCCAATTTCCAAATTACCAATTTACCATTTTACCATTACTATTAGCTTAATGCTCTTACTTCAATACCGAAACAATCACTAAACTTCTTAATAACACACTGCCAAAATTGGAAGCAATAATAGAAAAAATGAAGGTCAAATCCCTAATTTTTATTTTGATGTTGAAATTAGATGATATGTTAAGTTATATTTACATACATATATGCAATTTAATTATTGTATAAACTGTTATTTTTGGACCGCTATACGCCTATAGCACCGCTTTAACATCGTGATAACCACTAAATCAGATCACAGTCTTGACCGCAATTTTCGTTTTTTACCACGTTAACAGCATAGTTTTTTTTTTTTTTTATGTTCTCCATAGTTATCTAGGTTCGCTTTTGTGAAGCCTTTTTTAGCTCATTTTTCATTCATGTACTGAGTTAGGTAATTAAGCTGTGATCTAGATAATGAGCTTTTACATTTGCAGGTGAGAGAAGTGAGGGACTTTGCAGGGGAATCCATTGAAGTAAAGAAGCTAGTTGATGCCAATATGAAAGAAGCATCCGAAAAAGAAAAAGGCGCAGGAGGGGGTAGTGCAGTTGATGCGATTCTTGAGCAAATTAGGAAAAAACCAAAACTAAGTGTCCTTGATAAGACGAAGAAAGACTGGGGGGAGTTTAAGGAAGAAAACCGGTTGGATGAGGAGCTGGAAACTTACAAGAAGAGTGGAAATCAGTATCTAGATAAAGTCTCTTTCTTGCAGCGTGCAGATTATCGTGAATATGAAAGGGAGAGGGATGCACGATTAGCTGTGCAGGCTAAGAGGAAATCCGATATGCGAGAAGACTGACTGATAAATACCAAGGATTATTCGGAATCTTTTTTCATTTTGCTGTTGGGATTGACGGGATCTGGTAGCTTGGCTCTGGCTTCGGCTTCTGAAACAGAGACTTATCCAGCTGGCACGATAAAATGTTTTATAGTTTTATTTATGTTTCTAGAGATATTAAAATAAAGCAGATATTGTTTGACATATTTCCAACCACCCATCAGCCTTGGAGGAGCAAGCAAATGTTTCTTCTTCTGCCCTTCATTCTTGTCTTTTTGGTTTCATATTTGTGTAGCATGCTGTTTTATCTATCTAGCAGGTTAGGCATGATCGTTATAACTGCTAAAGACGATCTACGAAGGCTGCATTGTGGTGGTCAACGGAACACTGGCTGGTTCTAACAAGACAACATAACGGTTATAGGTAAATCGAATTTACGATAACTTGTTCACGCAAATAAATAATGTAGCTTTTGCTTATTCGCCTGTGTTTACGTATTTGTTGAAACCTATTGACCAGTCCCAGTACAAGTCCCTTGCCACTACTATTTGCTCACTTGCCAGCTCCAAGATCTTTGTGCACTGTCAAAAATTGGTGGTATTTTTTTGAAAGTATATAATATTAAGACAAGACAAATACTCGTGCACGCCCCCACTTTTAGGTAAATCTTTTAGTGGCCACAAACACATATGTAGATGGAGGCTTCGAACCCGGGTTGATTTTAACATCTCCTTGTATTTATCCACCAAGCAACCACCCTTGTGGTTTGTCTCCTCTTCTCTTACCAGCAAAGTGTGAATAGCTGCTGTTTCCAGGCAATTATACTTGCAACCGTAGTTGGATATCGTCATCAGAAGAAAAACTGCGACGACCCTTCTTGAAACAACCAGCTGTTTACCAGTCTGGATGTGCTTCCCATCGAGTCCGGTGGCTGGAACAGGTGTCTGCACTCTGCAGCTTCTTCCTCCACCTTCCTTCTCTATTCAAACCTCCTTTCTCCTTGATATTTTTTCCAAGAATGTTCGATGTTCTTGGACTCATGAGGGCGAGGTACTATGCAAGATAGGTAAATCAAATGGAGGCGGCAATGTCCCAACCGGTTACAGGTTCGAAGACTCAACAAAAGGCAGACGGAATTTGGTGGCTTCCAGGATGTGGTAGACATGGTCAAGGAGCCAGCAGCAGGTGACATAAGAGGGCTGGCGGGCTCTTGTCCACCGACTCGAGCCCTTCTAGGAGGAAAGGGCCGAGCTGATTCAATGAGCACTTGCTTGCAGAGATATGGAGGGGTTAGATCATAAAAGAGCCAAAGAAAAGACTGCCTATTTCATGTTGGTCTTTTTTAGCCCCCTTCACATAGACCACTCACCACTCCATGATATTGAGATAAAACTAATTCCAAACAAGATGTTAAAACTAATATATCTTTTATCCTTCAGAAGTAGGACCGACTGTAAACGAATCGAATGACAAGAACAACGGAGGCTTGTTCTTGTTCATCTTCGTTCGTTAAGAAAGTGGGTATATGTCCGTTTATGTTTGTTAAACTGCTAAACGAACACAAATGAAAAAAGAAGGAAAAAACCATTATTACTTATTATATGTGAAAACTTAATCTACCATCATTATAACTATCAGACTATACCATAGTTAAAGAAAGTGTGTGCGAATAACTAACTATTCTACGCAATTGTCAAATACCATGCTAAAAGAAAGCGTGTGTGAATGTGATAAACTTTGTCATGTATTTGATATATGATAGATATGATTACTTAAAACTTGAATGATTTTGAAATTTCTCATAAAAATATAATATAATAAATATTTTATTACTAATTATATAATAATTTTTTTATATATAAACAAGCACAAAAGGAATGTAAACAAAATTAAATGTTCACAAACAGAACCTTTACTTTTATTCGTTTTTTTAACTAATTCAATTCATAAACCAATCGTTCGATTCATTTACAACCTTATTCAAAACATTAACTAAACCATCACTTTCATTATTTCAAACAAGGTACCTAAATCATACAAATATAACTTTTTGCTCACATTATTCACACTCTTAACAAACAGCCCACCACCTTATTTCTTCTAACCAAGTAGACTCCACATAACACAAACTTCATCGATAAATCTTATTAAACCATCCAACTTCGTTCTAACAAACACCAACCCGTTTTACATAAATTTATCTGATAAGACCCAAACTGATGACACCCCAATGACGTATTCGGCCAAGACCTCTCCTTAGCCTTGGTCAACAAAACCCTAGCCCAAGCAACCCATCCTTCCCATGAAACCCTTTTGTCCCATGGACATCCCCACCCCAACAACACCCTCAAACCCTTGTCAGCCTCTCTTTCACCCTCCTCTGCTCATATAAAACTGGCTCAACAACACATGTGGTTCCGTTCTTCTCTATGCACTTCAATAGCATCTCTTCTCCTTTCTCCTTCTTCGACCCATCATCGTTAACGACCTCCCAGTACAAATCTCTAGCCATCATCTGCTCGTTTGCGTCAAGAATCTTGGTGCATCTTTCGAAAATAGGTGGGATTACGAGCTCTATATCTTCATCACCTGCAGGTCGTAGGGGGGTGTACAGAAAGTCAAACGATCTAATTTAAACCGACCGATTAAATTACGACAGACTGACCATAATCGGATATCCGGTTGTAATTTGAGCAGATTGGATCCAAAACTTCAACCTCCAATTTGGATATGTTGGTTCGCAGTCCATAATAATAATTAAAAGGAACGAACCGAGCTAATCCAATTAATAACTATATATAATTATTTAACATTTTATGATATTGTTTTGTAGTTGATATTTATATGTAGGGTTTTTTAATAAAGTAAGTAAATATATGAATAATTGGTTGAAATGGTAGATTAATTGGTTAAGGATTAACTCAAAATATTGGATAAAACCAATCTGATCCATTGGATAACCAAAAATAATATCCAATCATCCATTGGATGCAAACTAGCTGAGTCGTTAATCGAGTTGGGCTCAAATTAATACTAGGCTCGAGCTCGATTAACTTTTTCAATGTAGGGCTCGAGCTTGAATATTTTTGAGCTAGTGACCTCAATATTCGAGTTATCGAGCTTGAGCTCGATGCTCGTTTATGGGTTCGAACTTGCAATCGATTAATTCGTTTATCGGCTTGAGTTCGATAAATTTTTATTTTTATTGTATGATTATTAAAATATATGAGCATCTTTGGCTTGAAAACGGGTATGCTCGAATGGTTCGGTTCGGTTTAGCTCAGACTCGAAAAATTGAATCAAGTTTTCGAACGAACCGAGTCGAACAGGTCGGCTTGTTAAGTTAAACGAGTACTATTTTATGTTCAAAATCGAGTCGAGCTCGAGTCGCTGATTAAAAGCTTGACTCGTTTACACCTATCCACATAAATCCATTGGATTTCAAAACCTGATCCCTACCTGCTAGTTCGCCATTTTCATGGCGGTGACCGCTTCTTTCCGCCATAAAAATGGCTTCTTCTCTTGCCAACAAAGTGTAAACACCTGCCATCCTCGACATCAAGTTCATCCACAATCCCGGCTTCCCATTTCCCGGCCACAACACGTCAAAGTTGCCATTTCCGGTGAACTCAAGCCGGTCGTCGATGTTATCATACAACATATCTTGGTACCCATAATACTGGTCCGCAAATTAAAGTCCGCAATCGTCATCAAAAGAAAAACCGCCACCACCCTTCTCGGAACAACCACCGGCTCACCAGTCGTGATATGAGCCACCGTCATTCCGGCTGCCGGAACAATCTCCTCCACCTCTCTTCTCCACCAACCAAACCCTCTTTCACGTTCCTCAAAGAATCCTCAGACTCCTGAAGGTGTACCGGAACACCAAATCATCATGAATGAGAGGGTGGCGAGGTAGGATGCAGAACAAGTGGATCAAACGCTCGGCAGCGGGACCCACGTGACGGGGGAGATAATAAGTGCACGTGAAATGCATGTAATACATTTTTATGGTCTTTTTTCTACCTTTTAAAATAAGTTCATCCCAATCTCCTCATTTTTTTTCTATATATAGACAAGGTCCGTAAGATTACACCATCACAAGTGGTATAGATTATAAGAAAAGAGAGATGGCGTTGCAAAATGGTGAGTTATCCAGCGACTTGCTTCATTCTCAAGCTCACATATGGAACCACATTTTTAGCTTTATAAACTCCATGTCACTAAAATGTGCAGTTCAACTACAAATACCTGATATCATTCATCGCCATGGTGCACCAATGTCGTTCTCTGAGTTAGTCGAAGCCCTCTCCATTAACAAGGAGAGATCACATTTTATTTATCGACTTATGCGCATCCTTGTTCATTCTGGTTTCTTCCTGAAACAAACTTTATCCATAATTAATGAAGGAGACGGGGAGGAGGAAAAAGAAGTCTATTTGCTAGCTCCCGCTTCTCGTCTCCTTCTAAAGGAAGAGCCATTAAGCATTAGGCCCTTTTTGCTAGCAATGTTGGATCCAATGTTGATGAATCCATGGCAACACTTAAGCAAATGGTTCCAAAATGATGGTGATATCTGCCCTTTTCAGACAACCCATGGAAGGAGTTTATGGGATTTTGCAGGCCAAGAGCCAAAGCTTAATCAGTTGTTTAATGATGCAATGGCTAGTGATGCAAGACTTGTTACAAATGTCATTCTTAAAGACTGTAAGGCTGCTTTCGAAGGGCTGAATTCAATTGTTGATGTTGGTGGTGGTACTGGGACAGTTACCAAAGCCATTGCCAAAGCTTTTCCCAAACTTAATTGCATCAGTTTTGATCTTCCTCATGTTGTTAATGGTATGGAAGGAAGCAAGAATTTGAGCTATGTTGGCGGAGACATGTTTGAATCCATTCCTGAAGTCGATGCAGTTTTTATGAAGGTGTTCTTTGTTTTACTCTTTCCTTTCATTACTTATTCTAAAATATGGTCAATTTCTTTTGGAACTTTTCAATCGATTTGAAAACACATAACTAGCTATTGATGATTATTTATTGATGAGTACATGCATGTTATAATACCCATAACTTAATTACATTAGAAGTTTTATATTAAACAATTTCGATGTTGTATGACACTTTCAATTGTTATGAAAAAAGTAGTGGATACTACATGATTGGAGTGATGAAGAATGCATAAAGATATTGAAGCGATGCAAAGAAGCGATTCCAAGCAAGGAAAATGGAGGAAAATTGATCATCGTCGACATGGTGGTGAAGAACCATGAAGGGGGTACTGATGAATCACTCAAGACTCAACTTTTCTTCGATATGCTTATGATGACCTTGACGACTGGAAAAGAGAGGACCGAAAAAGAATGGATAAAGCTTTTACTTGTTGCAGGATTTAGTGATTATAAATTTACTCCGATTTTGGGGTTAAGGTCACTCATTGAAGTTTACCCTTAGTTATAAAGCTTGTAAGCTGCATTGCTTTATGTACAACTTAATTGATGATTAAGCTACTAAAATAATAAAGTTGTTTATTATAATTTGTTCTTCTTTGTTATATATCAATGGCGTACGTCCTTCATCATCCTATAAAGTCTATCTTTGTTCTAGTGATACGTATGTGCTTAATTAGCATGTTAACATTAAATGGAGAGACAAAGACGATGAATATGAAACCAAAGGATATATAACTTTATTGCATATGTGACCGGAAACAAAGCACGCAGAACACTTTTAACTGCATAATCATTTCATCTCCTTAGTTTTATTTTTTAAGTGGCAGTATTGCAAACAGTCCTTATAACTCCAGCAGTACCGGTAAGGGGATCAATGTCTCCCATCGCAACCATGGCTGCAGCGAAATCAGATGCAAATGATGCAGGATTGTCGATGTATCCTTGTACGATGCTATCAGCTGAACCTCCGTTAAAGAGAGTCTGATCTGATATAAGAAGTCCTCTTCTTTGCGCTAGATTCGAGAAGTAGTTGTTGTCGAATGAATTTGGTGTCACCAAATCAAGTGGTTCCAAGTTTGCGTCACCACCGGTGGCTGGGCAGTTGGCCCTAAGGTTGGCTGCAAATTAAAACAGGATCTATGTTTGAGGCATTGTTGTATATCCTTCCCCTAAATGTAAGACATCTTGCTTGCCCAATTGTGTGAGACCCTGCATAACAACAATTATTGTACATGTTTATCAATGGAGAATTTAAATTCAAATGTTACTTATGAATTGCGACAACAAATATATACATAGGGGTGGGTTCAAATGAGAACGGTAATTTTTTAAGAAAACACGACAACATTCGTTAATTAATGTACAAAATCATATATGAACCATGCGACTTGTCGCGGCCAAAGTCGCCCCCATCATTTTTTGCCGCTTAATGTAAAATCCATATGATTTTGTACATGATTTGTTGTTTTCATGTTTTCCTTATTTCCTATATAGTTAGCATTCTCGTTTGAACATTCCTCTATATATATATATATATATATCATTTCGTTGAAAGTTCTCAACACAAATATTTTTAGAAGTTTTTTATTACACTTTTGAAATAAATTATACGACACTTTTTGTCGGAGATTGTTATAAGACATTTATTTAATATAATTTCATATAAGAAAATGAGATGATTTATTTGCAACTTTCCTTAAAAAATACTTATTAAAATACTAAAAGTGTCATTGCAACTTATAATAACACATTTATGTAGGACGGACAATTCTCTGGTCATGTAAACTTCTGTCCTAACTATAAAACAATCTATTAAGATAGGGGCTATTTCTTTTAAAAAAAACCTTTTGATGGCTATTAAGCCTGAATCGGCCGGACCTTTTTACATTAAGACTGTTTTTTTTTTCCAGTTTTCAAAATCTCTCAACTCTTAAATACATCTTAAATAAGAAGTGATGACCTAACTTCTTAAAACATCTTATCGCCGCCTCATTTGAATGCTCTCGTTTCTCTCAAGACGCCTCCAGACTTCAGACCTCTTAAAAAACAAACGCCACTAGACATTTTTAACATCTTATAAACCGAAATTTGTTGTATTGACCGACAACTTTTGAATAGTTTGAGTACTATATAGAAAACTTGTTACAAAATAGCTGATACGACGTTTTTTTATGAAAATATCTTAAAAAACTTTTTACGACGCTAAAAACGTTCTATAAACTTATTACGACGCCTTTAGATAGAACGTTTTGTTTTTTGTTCGTATAAAATAAGTCTTATAAACCAGCCTATTTAAGACCAGTGTTCAAAAAGGCGCGCCATGGCGCGATATGGCGTAAGACGCGTCTCCGCCGTTACGAAATGGTCCATAACGTTTCTGTAAGGCGTGGCTCACGCTATGGCGCCTTAAGACGCGCCATGGCACGCCGCGGCGCGCGTTTTTTCTAAGGCGTGACTTTTTTTCAATTTTTTTTTTAATTTTTCAATTTTTTTATCTTTTGTGTTTATACATTTTTATCTTTAGATTTATCTAATCACATTACTCACAGTTTAATGAAGTCATAAACGTTATGGACTCACGATTAAAACAAAGTTGTAAAATTATTTTTCTATGTTCTATTTTAAATATTTAATCAAAAACTATTTTTATACTAGTAATTTATATGATTTTTCTTTTTCCAATATGAATGTACATTCTTTAATATCATTATTTGATTAGAATAATATATATAAAACATATACGTATATATATAATTTTGAATATGACATACAAATTTGCCGCCTTATGTCACGCCTTGAAAAACGCCGCGTCCTCGCCGTGGCGTGTAAGGCTTAAGGCTTGACCTCGCCGTCACGCCACGCCTCACGCTATTTTGAACCTTGTTTAAGACGCTTATAAATTTTTGACATTCTATATAAACCCAATTTTATTATAGTGCAATATATATTTGAAGATAGTGTGTTTTTTTAAGTCTAGCCGACTCGAGACTCTAATCCCAGTCGGTGACGGGGTTGAAGATTGCGAGGTCGTGATAGGAGTTGGAGTAAACGGAATGGAAGAGGCCAAAGAGGCAGACGGAGTGTGGTGCGTTCCAAAGTTTGAGGATTCGGTAGACATGGAAGAGATGATCGAGAAAGGTTCCGAGGCGGTGCCAGCACTCGTATAAGACATAATGAAAAAAAAAAGTATACAACCATTTTGTTGTTGATATCATGTCTAGAGGTTTTAGAGAAATTTTGTAAAAAAAACGTCTTTGGAGGTCAAACTAAAGTATTTTTTATCTTTTTAAAATAAATTATTAAAAAAAAAAACTTATCCCTAATTTTTCGTCCTTCCGATGTTGCCTGTCTCTCCATCTTTGTCGTTTATTTTTCTGATTTTTACGTTTCATTGTACCTAGACTTTGCTTTCTTGTCAATTGGAGAGTCATGATAGATAAATGCTTTATGCCTTTGATGTTCAATGATTTAAATGTGCGAAAGAATAGTACGTAGAAAAGACGTGTGTCTATTATGGACGGGTGTATGCGGGTTGGGTTGGGCTGTTTGGGACATTTTTACAACCCAACCCAATTATGGCGGTTTGGAAAAGCTCAACTCAACCCAACTCATTTAAAAGTATAACTCAACCCAACCCAACCCTTACGGGTTATGGCGGGTTGGGCGGTTTAGAGAGCTTAATGGTTAAGAGAGGTCCATGATACAAAATCATTCGGAGGACTTTAGGGGCTGTTTGTTTACCTTTTAAGAGGTGAATCTTGTTTGGCAAAAAAAGAATCTGCCTCTTAATAGTTCTAAAACCCTCCGAATGATTTTGTATCATGGACCTCTCTTAACCATTAAGCGCCCTAATTTCATTCTGAACAATTACAAAATAACCCTATTTCACTTTCAACTATATTATAAGTGCCTCATAATCATTTTGATCACTTAATCATTCTACACCAAACCATTCAGCAACTATCAAATATCACCTTAGTTTAGAATAAACATATATGTAGGGTTGTAAGCGAATCAAACGTTCAGCGAACCGTTCGTTTATGTTTGTTTATTTAATAAATAAATAAACATGAACACATTTTTTTGTTCGTTTAGTTAAATGAACGAACATGAACAACGGTCTCGTTTGTTCATTTATGTTCGTGAACATTCGTTCATTTAGTTAATGTTTTGTTCGGTTGTGATGTAGATGATGGATGAACGGAGATGGTGGTGGCTTCGAATGGTAGAATCGCCGGTTGGTGAGGGGGTGGTTACCGACGACGATTGTGGCTGACGAAACATAAATTAGGTTTTTTTTTGTTTATGGTTTCATGGGGTGAAATAACGTATAGAAGAAAATCATGTTTCGTTTCATGTGGTGAAATAACATATATTGTTTTGTTTCATGTGGTGAAATAACATAGTGTTTTGTTTCATGTGGTGAAATAACATAATATGAAATATCATATTTATGAAGTTTTTGTTTTTATTTCATGAGGTGAAATAGTATGTGTTTTCATATGGTGAATCTCAGTTACGAAAATGACGATTATGCCATTTTCATGTGGTGAAATAACTTTTAATTAAAACCATAAGATCAAAACCAAATTACAGCTTAGATCGGTTCTCACGGTTCTTAATCTTTTTTTGGTTCTCACATGATTTAACCCATATATATATATATATATATATATAAAAATGTAAACAAACATAAATAAACAGAAATTAACGAACGTAAATGAACGAACGAGCTCATTGTTCATGTTCGTTCATTTAACTAAACGAACAAAAAATGTATTCATGTTCGATCAATTCTTAAATAAATGAATATAAACGAAATTCTCCCCGAACGGTTCGTTAAACGGTTGGTTCATTTACAGCCCAAGCACTGCTAAGTGCTAACCAAATAACTTTTTGGTTCGCTAAACGTTTGTATATTATTATTAGTATTTATCGTATTTTATTCTATAATTTTATGCAAACTACTAAACCGCCCAACCCGCCATAACCCGTAAGGGTTGGGTTGGGTTGAGTTATACTTTTAAATGAGTTGGGTTGAGTTGAGCTTTTCCAAACCGCCTTAATTGGGTTGGGTTGTAAAAATGTCCCAAACAGCCCAACCCAACCCGCATACACCCGTCCATAATAGACACACGTCTTTTCTACGTACTATTCTTTCGCACATTTAAATCATTGAACATCAAAGGCATAAAGCATTTATCTATCATGACTCTCCAATTGACAAGAAAGCAAAGTCTAGGTACAATGAAACGTAAAAATCAGAAAAATAAACGACAAAGATGGAGAGACAGGCAACATCGGAAGGACGAAAAATTAGGGATAAGTTTTTTTTTTTAATAATTTATTTTAAAAAGATAAAAAATACTTTAGTTTGACCTCCAAAGACGTTTTTTTTACAAAATTTCTCTAAAACCTCTAGACATGATATCAACAACAAAATGGTTGTATACTTTTTTTTTTTCATTATGTCTTATACGAATTAAATTGTCTGTGATAAATTCATGTTCGTTCGTTAAGAAAATATGTTTGTTCGTGTTCGTTTATGTTCGTTCATTAAGAGCTAAACGAACGAACATAAATGAACATAAACAAACGTAAACGAACGAACAAACATATACGAACGTAAAAGAACGAACATAAATGAACATAAACGAAGACAAATGAATAAAAAACAACCACCGTTACTCATCATTTCATTCGTAAAAAATTACATAACAAAAAAAACGGATAAACTTAGGATATATAAAAAAGGAATTTAAAAAAATTAATTTAATTAATGTTATGACACATTAATGTCATAATATATATATAATTTTATAAAAGTTATATATTAGCGGCGGGTTGGCAGGTTGAGCGGATTGAACAAAGTGTAACCCAATTTCAACCCTCTTAATTTACGGGTTGACGGTTTGGTGGTTTGACGGTTGGGCGGGTTGGGTTTAATTGAGTTGTTAGCAGTTTGGATTGGACGGGTTTCACGGGTTGACAGTTTTTTGTACACCCTTAATTATGATATTTAATTGGCTTTAGAATAAACATATATGGGCTCAATTATAAATGGTTTAACCATCTATATCGGACTGGGCTGGACCCATTTGACCATCACTACTTAAAAAAAGATAAGAACAAGTAAAAATATAGATAGCCCCAATAACTCATCGTTTTCTATATTAGCGAGATTTGAGCCCATAGGTATTTTGGCACTTATTATGGTTCATCAATATTTATCTATTTTGGTGTCATTAATAAGAAACTTCAGATATTTAGCTGATAATCAAACATCTTAATTAATTAAGTTATATGAAGAAGGAGGAGACCCTCCAATCTCTCATAGCCAAATATAGTATCAATTGTTTGTTTGTTGGTGTATTTGTTGTTACCACATTATATATGCATATGTTGCACTCTCAAGTTTTAATAATTTGACAAAACATCATTGTATTAACGACCTATTTAATTTAGTGTTATTAATTTAAGATTGATGATATTCGATTATTGAAATTCACAACCCGTGTGTAATTTGAGAGTTCATAATCCGACCTCGGAAAGCATGACAAAAAGACGAGAATTTAAATTCTTCGAGTTGAAGAAGAATTTGGAGGATCACTCTGCGTTTAATATAAACTTGTGAATAAAAGTTAATTTCGAAATACGTCACTGAAGGCTCTAGAATGTTGATACAAAATATCAACTTCAGTGAAATACGAAATATTGTCATACATTGTATAGGTTTGTGTATGCATCATTAAACATCACATTTATTCTAATGAATAACCACTATAGATCTCTTGTACTATTTTCTCGAACATTTTTTTTTAAAGGCAACTTTTATTAAAACCAAAGGAACAAATTACAATTGAACAACAACGACCCACGTTACTCCAAAAAACCGAGCGCTAACTATACCAATTAACAATGGAAGCAAAGAAAGCAAAATAGATGTGATTCGGATCTACGGTACTGTTGGAATATGCTCGTGTTATAATAGATAATTATATGGCTAGACACACGTGGGGCCTATAGGGTCACACACATATACACTGAGATATCATTTAATATAATGTAATTATTGTATTTACATTATATATACAACCTAAGTAACGTGGGGTAATTAAATGGACATTAACATTTAATTAGGCTTATTGGGTTTGTATTAGATTTAAGTATAATAGGCTTGCTATTAACTTAAATCTAATACAAACCCAATAAGCCTAATTTAATGTTAATGCCCATTTAATTACCTCACGTTACTTAGGTTGGTATACCTTTGTGGCATGATTTGTAAACAAAATGGATCTGCTTGTGTGTTTCGTTGAAACCAAGTATTCAACGGTGAATACCTCTAAAGTAGTCCACACTACACTTCTTTGATCACCACCGGATGCTAGTCCTCCTTAGTAACGATCTTAGAGCCTCGATTAACCAAGAACCGAGCTAGAAGATCAAAGGGAAAAACCTTAGAGAGAGCAGGGGGGCGCCGATTTTGAGAGAGAGAGGAGAGATTAGGGTGAACCCTAATTGGTTTATTTGATATCCTTATATAAATAAACCCTAAAGCTTCCTTGGGCTTTAATTATTATCTCTTCTAAACCTTTATGGGCCCAGTATTAAATTAAGTATAATAGGCTTGCTATTAACTTAAATTTAATACAAACCCAATAAGCTTAATTAAATGTTAATGCACATTTAATTACCCCACGTTACTTAGGTTATATATATAATGTAAATACAATAATTACATTATATTAAATGGTATCTCAGTGTATATGTGTGTGACCCTATAGGCCTCACGTGTGTCTAGCCATATAATTATCTATTATGACACGAGCATATTCCAACAGCTCCCACTTGCGCACGTCATAATAACAAGTAATCATACAAGCAAAGGTTAGCGTCTAACAACACGCCAATGCCCCTAGAGACACATGAGGTTAGTTTCTTAAACGTCACATTTTTAAATGGTTTATTAAATCAGTCATCCCTTTGTTACAGATACCTTGTTGAATACTAGACATAGATCATATGTCATTCTAATTGTTCAACGATTTTGTTTCTCGATCTGTTTGTTGAATTAGATTACCAAATTAATCAAGCATCGTCTTAATTACATTTGGGTACGGCCGTATAAATATCTATTCAATTCATCGAGGGGCCCAGTTAGGGGTGAGCGTCGGCACCGAAAATACCGAACCGTATCGGAACCGGTACCGATTATAATTTTCGGTTCAGTACTCGGTACTCGGTACTTGTAATGTCGCTGATTCGGGATTCGAGAAATTTGGGATTCGGGACTCGGTACTAATACCGAACCGTCCCGGTAAGACCAAAGGTCATTTTAATTACTTTCCTTCTTGGCTTCTTCTAAATCATAATATTGATTCCTTTCCCTTCTAAATGATAATACCGAATACCGATTCCTTTCCCATCAAGCTAGTTGTTTCTTTGATTAATTGATTCTTCAAATCGTTGAGGCGTTGATTTGCACCCAAGACTGGGTTAGAAAGTCTAGAAAACCAATTATAGACGATGTTGACGACATCTTAAAGGATGATGATATGACGTTTGGTAATTACTAATATTAGTGTTTGTTGTTTTATTTATAAAAAAATGATAAATTAGATTATAATATTACTATTTTTTGTTTCATATAGAGATCGGTGAAGCAATACACGTTGATTGCGGAAAAGAAGACGGATGATTAGTAGTTGATAGTTGTTTTGGAACGGATGGATTTTCGTATTTATGAATGTTTTTTTTGATATGGAATAGATATGGATTTTCGTATTTATGAATGCTTTTTTTGATATGGATTTTCGTATTTATGAATGTTTTTTATATGATTACTCGGTTCGGTATTCAGTACCTCCTTTAGACCACATTCGGGATTCGGGAAAATCGGTACCGGTACCGGTCCGGTACCATGCTCACCCCTAGGCCCAGTAATATCTAACTCTATTACTTGTAGAGGAATAAATCCCATTTTGACTGCACGTGCCTGTCATGTGCTTCATATCACTCCTGAAGATGATTTTTATAACAGCCTTATTCAGGACATCGTTTAACCATTTCAAAGACCGACATTCCACCCACACAAAACCTGCTTGCATCTCAAGTCTAAGGACGAGTGACATAACCATCTGCGAGATTCACTGGTGACGCTGATCCATGCAGTGAACTCTTGTAGGTTGGGTCAGTCCAATGTTCATCACCAATGAACAATATGTGAGTTTGGTAGCATCATCACCAATACGCTCACATTTGCCTTAACTCGATGATACTCCTGTATCATCAACTGACAATGGACAGTTTAGAACAAATAATTTATTCATGGATTAAACATGCAAATATAGAACATAGTTGAACCTACATGCTACATGTGTATACTTGAACTACATGGGTATGATGACCGTTGGGGTAGTGAGAAAGTTTCTAAGTGAGTAGTCTAAGGAAGGGTTGGTGTTTATAGTAATGTCACTTTGGAGTGATAATTAAGTGCGATGAATACATTAAGTTGACCATCTTGAGTCAGAATTATTGGTTGGATTAGAACTATAAGTGGTTAAACCAATTCTATTTCGAGGAGAAAATGTAAATTAACCGAATTAGTGGGATTGTTGCTCTAAGATGTTCGATACATCCGGATGACAATAGTATGAATTGAGAAGCATAGTCCTAAGATGTTGCATGCCAACCAAATCCATGCACAAAATTTATTTCTAAATAAGCTTGCATAAATTGTTTCTCATGTTCTCAAGGCATAAAGTGAGTTACTTCACAAAGTTTTGGTAAAACATTTAACACTCATCAGATTTTAAACTGTGAGCTTAAACATGCATGGAATGTTTTTGTTAAATGTGATTACAAATTTATATAGAAAATCTCTCTGTCCCTACTTTGTGTTTAACGCTATTTTTGGTACATCATAAGATTCGTGTTTTAATGCCATATGGGGCATTAGGAAAGTAACTGTGGAATTTTTAACCTTGACATTGGATCTCCTCCACGTATGTTCAGGTTTTAAAGGAAGAGTTGTTCCCATGTTTTGAGTCTGAACTTCTTGGGGATTTTGGGTCTGTATGAGTCGCGTTGAATTTTATGGAATATTGTTTTGCAACGTTTTGGGCGCGTGAGTGTACTTCGGATTGCGTGTGTTTAAAATTTTATTGAGTATATATTTACGGGCTTATTGGGCGTCGTGTCTCATGATAGTTTTGTTGAAAAGGGTCACTTTATAGTACGTAGTGGTTTTAGAATTTTAACACTTTTGGACTTGTTGTCATTTTATATTTTATTTTGGGAAATGAAAATTTTGACACCGCTTGATTTTAGCGTTAATAAGTTTTATGAAATTTCAGTTGGGTTTTATGATGTCTTATCATACGACTTTTGCGTCGCGTGGATAAATTTTGGAACATGTGTATATGCATCATTGCGTGCATTAATTTATGGGTTTTGCTAATAAATGTCATCCCATGTGCTATCTTGGGAGGTTTCAAAATCTTGTGTTTTCCTCTTTCGGATTTTACACAATTGCTACTCGTTATACACTGTTTGCATTTGGATTAAGTAGTGTTGTTGGTGTGAGTAAGCATATGAAGGATTTATGTTATTTCAGTTATTGATTTTACTGTTAGAAATTTTCTGCAATGCATTAAATGAATTATCAGTTTGTATGACGTCATAGTTACTGCTTTGGGCATGTGCGTCTTACCTGTGCAACCCAACATTTGAACTCGATTTAAAATTTTATTTGCGTTCCTACCGTGTTGTTAAATTCGGGGAAAATAGACAGACGTATACAACCCTGTTGGAGATTTTATCCTCCGATGTTTTGCGTTTTTAAAGGAAACAGATTTTAAAGAAGAAACTGTGAAATTTCCTTTGGGAGTTGTACAAACTTTTATTGCACATGTTATAGTGCAGAAAATTATTTTCATATGCATAATATAAATCGTTGCATGCTAAGACCATGGCAGTCCGTTTGAAAATTTTGTTGCGCATCTTTTGTTACCGTTTTATTAACGTAAATATTGATCAAATGCTTTTCGAAATGGTTTTATGTGTGTGACGTTTGTGACTACTATGTACACCTACCGAGTGAACGGTAGTGAATTTTTATTCGTACGACTAATTGTTATAAATCTTTTGCATTTAGAAGTTTTATAAGATTTCAAATTGGCATATTAGTTTGATAAACCTTGAACTCAAGCGAGGCTATAGATTTAAACCCTCCTGTGATAGGAATCGTGATTAAGGGCTAAAGGAGTCCTTAGGATTTAGAGCATCGGATGAGCTGACTTGTGGTTAGTTTTGAATTTTGAATTTCAGTTTTATGGATCAGTGCACGTATGAATAATTGATGTATTAGATCTATGCATTCTTCCAGTATTTAAGTGGTGATCTTTCTGCTTCGGTAAACCGTTGGGTTAAAGTATTGTGTGGTTGCTTGCTTATGGTTGGATATGAATGGATGGGTTGAATTTCGACATCATGTATGGGTCAGATGTGTGCCATTCAGTTGAGTCTTCCGGAATAAAGGAAATATGGTGATTCGTTTATTGGATATGTAAGAGTTGAATTTTAGTGTCATGAGTAGGTGTCAACTTTATTCGACATTGCAATTAGGGAGCAAAATGTTTGGGTGGTATACCCACGTTGCAAGATGGCCATTCCGAGGTTAGATGTCGTCGCTCGATTTTGATGACAATAATTGTTGGGGTGCTTCAATGTACTTCAGTTAGATTTGGTGGGTCTGCAGGACAAGTGGTAACCTTAAGGAGATTAGATGTTGTTAATTAAGAATCAATCATTGGTGTTTCGGTAATCGTCAAGGCTTTCGTTGATTCATCGAGCAATGATTGAAAGCAGTATTAGAATTGTATAACCATGGGGTTTGGGATAACCGACTATCTGTAGAGCGTAATGGTATGTTTCTGGTGGAAACACAATTCTTGGGTCTATGGAAGTGTGAGAGCCCTTGCAGACATTGTGTCTGGATCAACTTTGAGGAACAGGTTTAAAGGTTGTGTCGGTTCAGGCCAAACTAGTCGTTAGAAAATCTCGTTGAAGGACGATAACTCTTTGGTGGTAAGGTTTATTGGAGACATTTGGTGGGAATGTCGAGATAGACTTTAAGTACAAATCGATTATTGAGGAGACCTTGATGCGTTGTAGTTAGAGGTATCTAAAGGATAGGTTTGCCTTGGGGTATTCTTGGTGGGGATGACGAAATAAGGTTGTAAGTTACTCTTGAGGAAATATGAGCAACATAAGGTTGGGAAGCAACCGAAATTTAATGTTAAGAATGTGATTAATCCAAAACTCAACGTTCATCCCTATTTGGGTGAGTTATATGGAAAGTTGAGGTTGAGTTGGCGATGACACGTTATGAGAAACTTAGCGAAAACCTCAATCGGAATGTAATCGGGTCTGTATATGAGGTGAAGTTTCATGAAGGCATCTTTTTAGGATAGGTAAACAATCGATCTTTCCAAGTGTAATGTTGGGTGCTTGGTGGTTCTAGATTTCGAGGACGAAATCTCTTTTAAGGTTGGGAGGATTGTAACACCCCGATTTTCGAAAGGTATCACTTCAAGTTAATACAAAAAATGATATATTAAAGAAAAATAAGATATTTGATTTTAGGCTTGAATCCTTGATTTTATAGTCTTGATAGATGAAGGATTCAATTACAAGTCCAATGGTTCTTTCCGGAGCGAAAACGGAGCTATAACGAAGAAGTTATGACCCAAACAGTGTTCGTGCATATGTTTGGTCGGAAGTACCACAGCTCGCGCCCACGCAGCAAAATGCTCGCGGCCACTCCCATCGCTCGCACCCACGCAACATATTGAGCGCGCCCGCGGGCATCTATGCTGTGAATCTCACTTAAATCCGACTTTTCTCTCATTTCTTCATTTCCTCATATCTCCTTCACCACAACTCCGTTTGAGGCGATTCTTTTTGCTATGGTTTCGCATTTGAGAGATTTTCAATGATAGATTGTTATTTTTGGGAATATTTAAGAGTATTTGATGATGGATTAGAAGCAAAGGTCAAGAGTTCATCATCACCACCTCCATCTTCAAGAATTTTTGGGTTTTCTAGGTTTTCATCAAAACCTAAGTGGTAAGTGTATTCCTTCCATTTCTAAACCATGAAATAAGTTATAAATGCTACATT
Source organism: Arctium lappa (assembly GCA_023525745.1). Taxonomy (NCBI): domain Eukaryota; kingdom Viridiplantae; phylum Streptophyta; class Magnoliopsida; order Asterales; family Asteraceae; genus Arctium; species Arctium lappa. Next base: position 83,545,356 of record CM042052.1, on the reverse strand, counting down.
GATGGTTTCCTAGTGTTTGATTTCTCTAAATTTCGGTTTGGATAATTTTGGGAGTTTTGGGTCAAAATTAGGTTTTTGGCCAAAATGGAGATTTTGATACAAGATGTTTGGGGATCGATTCCATATAGTTGAGTATGATTATTTATGGTTGGAAACTTGTGGATCTAAGTTTTGGAAGATTTGGCTTGAAGATTCAAGTTTCTTCAAGAAAGCTCTAAGTGGGTAAAATCTAGATTTAGCCTAAATCTAGCAAGGTGAGTTCAAGTTGATTTGTGAAAACGTTGTACATGCCAAAATGTCTATTTTAAAGTGTTTATGTGTTCTACATGAAATTATCAAATGTTGGGTTATTTGCTAATCTTCGATTATGGGAAGTATTTAACTTTACAACTTTGTGTAATACCCACATTTGGGATTTTTGGTCATCCTGATAAATGTGTTAAAAATGAATGTGTTTTGAGGTCTTATTGCATAAATAGATCTTTGGTCAAAGAAATACACTTTTAAATGTTTGTCGAGTCTTATGCATCGTTCATGAAATGGAATGTTTTATAAAGTATTACTTGCACTTTTATGTGAGGTGCTTGAAAGAATGTCTATAGCCTCATTTTATGATTTTCATTCTGATCAAGAGTTAAATTTGGGAAATGCATATTTTGTGTTGTGAGGTATTTGGAAAGTATAAGAGTATAAGTTCATTTGGAAAATGGGTGTCTCAACTAATGTTGAGTTTTGAACTAATCTTACTTTTAGTCGTGGTGTTTGCATATCCATTGGTCGAGTGCATTTTATTGTATTTTTATTTCATTTACCAATGAGTCAATGGGTTGTTAAACCAGCAGCTTGGTATTTTCATTTTGATTGGGTTTTAGGACAATTGTCCAGTTTTGGTAGCTCGACTTCGAGCCTTGTTGGCGATTTTGGATGAGGCACATTAGGTATCAGATGAGATGTAAGTCCTTCGTGTTGCATGTTAAGGTACCGGATGAGATATAAGTCCTTCGTGCTCAAGTGTTACGATTTTGGATGAGGCACGTTAGGTATCGGATGAGATGTAAGTCCTTCATACTGCACGTTAAGGTACCGGATGAGGTATAAGTCCTTCGTGCTCAAGTATTACGATATTAGATGAGGAGCTCGACGTAGGAACCCGACGGGGTTGAACTCGAGTTTCCGTGGGTGTACGTTTAAATCCACTGAGCCTGACATCCCTTGCGTGTACTTTTGTTTATATGACTAGTCATAACAACATAAAATGGGCTTACTTTGTGGACCGTCACATTTTATGGAATCGGGAATCCCCCGTCACCGAAAGGTGTTGTTTTTGGGTATTGAGTTTTATTATCCCAAGTTTTCGGTGGCGTTGTGTATATTTGGATTTTATCCTTGATTTATGGGTTGAGTATTATGCCCCACCCGTGTTTTGGGTGTTTCAGGATATAAAGTTTTAACTGTATTGTCATAAATGGAGAGTTCAATCTCTATTCACGTTTCGATTGAGTTTTGTGTTAAACCTGATTTATGAATGGGCGGTTTATGTTGGTTTCTTCATCCTTGAAGTAGTTTGATTTGGAAAACGTAAATTGGTGTTCTTTGTCTAAAATGCATATCATGGGAAAATGAGTCGTTTTCATATGTAAGACATAACAAATTGAAAGATTATGATTTTAACCGCATTCTTTCTCTTTAAACGATTAATTTATATATGTCGAAAATTCTTGAGCTCACTAGGCGTTAAGCCTAACCTTTTTATTTGTCGGCATGTACATCAGGTTCCAGGTGGGGTTGGTTCTAGCAATTCTATGAAGAGATGTGCTTAGTCTTTCGCGAGTGTAAGTATTTCGTGAAGTCTTCCGCAGTTTAGAGATAGTGACTTCTATTGGGTTTTAGTAGCACCCGTCCGTATTATAGACTTTATGTATAGAATGAATGTGTGTATTGAGGTTAAATCTTAGATTGTGATTGCAGATGAATCAATTATTGATGTATTTAGAAAATTTTAAATTAGTTGTTATTTCCAGTTTTGAGGGTGTTACACTTAGGTTTGGGTTTGTAAACATGTTAACCCTTGCCATGACCCTTGCCTAGTGCTTGCGGTTTGGGTTTCTGGATTTTACCTGCCCTGATTGCTAGAACAACAGGAGCTTTCTTGGGCATCCCTTGCTCTGCAAGTTTCAGCATACATGCAGTTCAAATATAGTCTTCCCCATGCTATGCATGTTATAGTTCATAACAAACCGATTATAGTCCTTGGAGAGCGAGGTAAGAATCAAGCTCACTCCAAGAACTTGTGGCATGGGGTAACCAAGACGCTCCATTTGGTCAAGATAGCCTTTCATCTTCAAGACGTAAGTGCTAACTGACTGGCCATCCTCTTGTTTACAAGCGTGGAATGCTTTGACTGTTTCAAACAGTTCCTGTTCTGCTTGTTGTTGAAACATGGTTTTCAACTCTCGTAGCATCTCAAAAGTTGTGAGTTCCTCCAAGTTCTTTTGGATCTCGGATGTCATGCTCACCAGCATAAGAGCAGCTACTTCTTGTTGCTCGTTAAACCTACGGGTGTAGGCTGCATAAACTGTAGCAGAAGCAGTGGCAGGAAGTGCCTCAGATAAGGCCTCTTCCAGATGGATCAACTTATTTTCAGCCCTGAGGACGATCCTCAGATTTCGATACCAGTCGATGAAGTTGATACCTGTCAGTTTCTCTTTTTCAAGAACTTACCTGATTGTTGAGTTGCTTAGGGTTTGATTGTTGTTGGTTGTTGTCATCTACAAACACACAAAGTTCAAGATTTAGTATTTTCAATAATTAATCCTTTTTCTTTAAATTGATTACCCAATTATATTTTAATTTTACAAAAAAGGCTAAGATCCTCATTGAGGTTCTATTATTACATCAGTTGATCTGCTAGCAATGATATATTCAATAGGTAGGTGATGTTCACCAATTGCATTACTAGTGCAATTCTTAGATCCTTATGGGACTCATGGCATCTAGTGGCCGAGCAACTAGTGTCAAGCTGGCATGTTTAGTCCCATCCTTGCCTCGGGTCAAGGTCTCACCTGCTTAACTCGATTAAGTCATCCAATTTGAAATCATGTGAAAATAGATCTATGTCTCACGCATAGATAATAATCACCTCAGGATTACAATTCAACCTAGGTCTCACGCATAGGCAAAAGGTAATGGCGAGTGATTTCAATTCGATTGGACGACATGACTTAACATTGTGACGGGTATGATATTTTGATACACAAAAAAAGATGTACGAAAGAAGCATGCATTCTTCATTCGTAGCATAAGTTAAAAACATTTCTTAACTTAGAGTCTAATTTGTTTTATTTTATGTGTGTCGAGATGTCCATTAATTAGCTTGGACATTACATAAATTAAATAACCGATAAAACCCTTTTAAACGTTATTTATATAAAACAATAGTTTTAAGTTTCAAATCCAATTCAAACTTATGTATTAACCAAAACTAACGATTTAGTTTCAAAAGTGGTATGTGTTTAATTTTAGGTTTGAAAAACCCATTTGCAAGTTATGACATCCGAGACATACATAACAATGCAATATAAAACAAAAACACACAAACAATATGTGCAAAACCTCAACCGATGAAAAAACCTATGCTTGATTTCGTGATCCATCACAACGGACCAAGAGGACAACTAAGGACGGGCCAACATAAACCCTTAATGGGCTCCCACTTTCTCCAAGACCATCAAGAGCAAGTAGAACCCACATGAAAATCCGAACACCAAAACTGTCCGAAAAAACGCAGCAGCTTCGAGGCCCGAAACGACATGCAAGGAGTCTTCCCCAAACAAAACATCCTTCTGCAAAGTTGTACTCCTATGTGATATGCAACTTCAGAAATAAGAATCAGCACATTCCGAGGTGCGAAACTCCGGGAAATCCATTTTTCGTGTCGGATGTCCAACATCTACGAAATTTCCTTTTCGTCTTTAACTTTGTCGTCATTCCATTCCGAGCAATGGTTACAATTTCTTGACTAAATACATTTATTCTAATACTAAACTAAGTGAAAATACATGAAATAATAATCTAAATTATTACAATCCAAAACCCCGACAAACAAAGAAACAAGGCACACAAGCGGTCACAATTTTCATCGGTTTTGCACATCAACATAATAATACACATATCATTATAAGTGTTGGCTTGGTCCATGGTAAAAATTTCATGTTTTTACCATGAATCTAAAACACTTACAATAATTTATGATAACGGAACACGGGTTGGTTCTAACAAGACAACATAACGGTTATAGGTAAATCGAATTTACGATAACTTGTTCACGCAAATAAATATTGTAGCTTTTGCTTATTCGGTTGTGTTTACGTATTTGTTGAAACCTATGACCAGTCCCAGTACAAGTCCCTTGCCACTACTATTTGCTCACTTGCCTCTAAGATCTTTGTGCACTGTCAAAAATTGGTGTTATTTTTTTGAAAGTATATAATATTAATACAAGGCAAATACTCGTGCACGCCCCCACTTTTAGGTAAATCTTTTAGTGGCCATAAACACATATGTAGATGGAGGATTCGAACCCGGGTTGATTTTACCATCTCCTTGTATCTATCCACGATGCAACCGCCCTTGTGGTTTGTCTCATCTTCTCTTACCAGCAAAGTGTGAACATTTGTTGTTTCCAGGCAATTATACTTGCTGCCGTAGTTGGATATCGTCATCAGAAGAAAAACTGTGACGACCCATCTTGAAACAACCAACTGTTTACCAGTCTGGATGTGCTTCCCATCGAGACCGGTGGCTGGAACATGTGTCTGCACTCTGCAGCTTCTTCCTCCACCCTCCTTCTCTATTCAAACCTCCTTTCTCCTGGACTGTTTTCCAAGAATGTTCGATGTTCATGTAAATCAAATGGCGGCGGGCAGTGCCTCAACCGGTTACAGGTTCGAAGACGCAACAAAAAGCAGGCGGAATTTGGTGGCTTCCAGGATGTGGTAGACATGGTCAAGGAGCCAGCAACAGGTGATGTAAGATGGTCAAGAGGCGGGCTCTTGTCCATTTACTCGAGCTCTTTTCGGACGAAAGGCCGAGCTGATTCGATGAGTTCATGAATATATCTATATATATATATATATATATATATCTATATATATATCTATATATATATATATATACTAAAATGTGTGGTGGACAAAGGAGTTGCGTAAGGGTTGCATCATGTAAAAGATTGCATAATAACTCACATATATTGAAGAGGGCTTGAATTTTGTGTCTTTATTTGCTTGCATAGATATGGAGGGGTTAGATCATAAAAGAGCCAAAGAAAGACAACTATTTCATTTTGGTCTTTTTATCCCCCTTCACATAAGCCAGTCCATGATATTGAGATAACATCAAAATTACACAATTCTGTTTTATCAAATATTTTTTATTTAAATAATTCAAGAGTTAAAATATAATTTATTTTTGTTATTCAGAACACTTGCCAGATTTTCAATTTGCGTATAAAACTAATATATATTATGTCATTCCAGAATTAGGACTAAATGCATCGAATGACATGAACGGAGGTTTGTTCATGTTCGTTTGTTTAACTTAACCGAACAAAACATAAACGGTAAATAGACATTTTTGTATTCATGTTTGTTAAGAAAATGGGCTTATTGGTGAATGAACATTAACAAATGAACACAAACAGAAAAAAATAAAATAAAAAACCACCGTTACTTATCATCTTGTTCCTCTTGAAAACTGTATAAACTTAATTTACCATCATTTTCTAAGTTATATAATATATTTTTATAAATGTATTAACGAATGAAACAGAACAAACGGAACCTTTTTTATTCATTCATTTAACTAATCTAACCAAAATACTTATTCACTTTTTACCAAATAGTTCATTAGCCATTTACTAAGCCTATGTTTGGCAAACTAGCTGATGAAAAAGTTACGTTTGGCAAAAACTACCTTATAAGTATTTAAATTACCAAAAAGGATAACCCTACCTCCCCGCTTGGTCGTCTCGATCCAGCGATTCTCTCCCCTTCTATCCCGTACAAACTCCTTTGGAGAAAACGGGATGAAAACCTTGCTCCTTTCTCGGTGCATGAAGTCTAGCTCAGCATCCGCCCCAACGAGCCTGAGACGGATTGGCATCACATGGTCTGGTTCTAGCATAATATTCCCAGACATGCTTTTCTTTTTTGGGTTGCCTTGCATCAGCGTCTCAAGACGCATGATAAGCTTCGTTCGTGGGAGGCCTACCTGAATGTCTCATGTGGGTTCTGTCATAATGGATCTGATTCTCATAATCATCTCTTCTTCGAGTGTTCTTTTCCTAAGCAGGTTTGGCTTGGCCTCAAGCCAAAGCTAAACCTCCCTCATGTCCCGGACAACTGGACGGACATTATCAGACTTCTCCAGTCGACCACCAAAGGCAAAACCATTTGGTCTATTATTCGCATATTAGTGTTGGTTGGGACCGTCTACCACCTCTGGAATGAAAGGAATAATCGTATCTTCAAGAATGAGAGAAGATCGCATTATACGGTGGTTAGGACTATTTCTGATGATGTTCGGTCTAGGCTTCTCGGCTTGAATCTGAAGCCGTCCCCGAATGTTGTGCATGCTAGACATGCCTGGAACCTCCCGTAACGGGTGGTTTTCTCTCTTCTCTCCTCTTTTTTCTTCTGTTTCTTCCCCCTTGTTCTCTGAGCTTAACTCTTTTTCCGGTGGTTGCTTCGGTTTAGCTTCCACCCGAGTGTTGTCTTGGTTTTATGTTTTTGTCAAAAATTAAAAAATCAAAAAAATTGTCTTATTTTTTCTTGATCGGAGGGGTCATCCCCTCTGTATCAAAAAATAAATTACCAAAAAGAATATTAATTATTTATTTATAATTAAAAGTTAATATATAATTATGAATATTAATTAAGAGCATAATTGAAATAATCACAAAAAACTCCTCATAAGCTACTCCAAGTAGATTATCAAAAAGCTAATTGTCATTCAAACATTTACCTAGAAAATAAGCTACCTTATTTTTGCCAAACAATACCTAAACGTTTAGTTCTCATTTACAATCTCATTCACAAAATTAATTAAACAATCACTTCCATTATTTCAAACAGAAATCATACACAGACTTTTTACTTACATAGCCAAGTAAACTCCACATAACACAGCTTCATCGATAAAACTTATTAAACCATCCAACTTCGTTCTAACAAACACCAACCCGTTTTACATAAATCTATCTGATAAGACCCAAACTGATGACACCCCACGACGTATTCGGCCAAGACCTCTCCTTAGCCTTGATCAACAAAACCCTAGCCCAAGCAACCCATCCTTCCCATGAAACCCTTTTGTCCCATGGACATCCCCACTCTAACAACACCCTCAAACCCTTGTCAGCCTCTCTTTCACCCTCCTCGAACCTCCCTCTGCTCATATAAAACTGGCTCAACAACACATGTGGTTCCCCCACAAATGGGTTCTTCTCTATGCACTTTAATAACATCTCTTCACCTTTCTCCTTCTTCGACCCATCATCGTTAACGACCTCCCAGTACAAATCTCTAGCCATCATCTGCTCGTTTGCGTCAAGAATCTTGGTGCATCTTTCGAAAATAGGTGGGATTACGAGCTCTATATCTTCATCACCTGTATGTAAGTAAGTTGGGGTGTGCAGAAAGTCAAACGATATAAATTAAACCGACTGATCCAATTATGACCGACCGATCATAATCGGATATCCGAGTTGATGGGATTGGATCCAAAATTTCAATGTCCAATTTGATCGGTTGGTTCTTGAAAGATAGTCCATAATTGAATAAAACCTAATGGATCCAATTCAATTACCCATCTGATTAATAATTATTAACATTTTATGATTTTGTTTATCTAGTTATTATTTATATGTAGTGTTTTTTTAATAAAGTAAGTAAATATATGAATAATTGGTTGATAATTGACTCAAAGTATCGGGATGAAACCGACATAATCCATTGGCTAACCAATGAAACTGATTTCATCAAACCATCCATTGGATTTGATTAGATTGGATCACAAAGTCCAATGTCTAATTAGTTATTGGATTTGATCCATCTAGGGGTGTAAACGAGTCGAGTATGAGTAGGGCTCAAATTAATACTAGGCTCGAGCTTGATTAACTTTTTCGATGTAAGGGTCTAGCTTGAGCTCAAATATTTTTTAAAAACTCGCAATCGATTAACTTGTATATCGGCTTCGGCTCAATAATTTTTGTATGATCAATAAATATATGAGCATGTTCGGTTCGGAAATGGTTCGGCTCCGCTCGGCTCGACTCGAAAAATTGAATCAAGATTTCAAACGATCAGAGTCAAACGTTGGTTTTATAAAACTCGGTTGTTAAGTTAAACGAGTTCTATTTTATGTTCGAGATCTACTCGAGCTCGAGAATTATTAAGCTCAAGCTCGAATACCTTGTTAAAAAGCTCGACTTATTTACACCCGTATCTAGAACGCCACCTAAATCTATTGGATTTCAAACCGATAAACCTCCCTACCTGCAAGTTCGCCGTTTTCATGGCGGTGACCGCCTCTTTCCACCATAAAAATAGCTTCTTCTCTTGCCAACAAAGTGTAAACACCCGCCATTCTCGACATCAAGTTCATCCACAATCCCGGCTTCCCATTTCCCGGCCACAACACATCAAAATTACTGTCTCCGGTGAACTCAAGCCGGCCATCACTGTTATCATACAACATATCTTGATACCCATAATACTGGTCCGCAAAGTCTGCAATCGTCATCAAAAGAAAAACCGCCACCACCCTTCTCGGAACAACCACCGGCTCACCAGTCCTGATATGAGCCACCGTCATTCCGGCCGCCGGAACAATCTCCTCCACCTTCTTCCTCCACCTCTCTTCTCCACCAACCAAACCCTCTTTCACGTTCCTCAAAGAATCCTCAGACTCCTGAAGGTGTTCCCGGAGCTCCGAATCGGTGTACCGGAACACCAAATCGTCGTGAATGAGAGGGTGGCGAGGTACGATGCAGAACAAGTGGATCAAACGCTCGGCGGCGGGACCCACGTGACGGCGGACGGTTTCCCGGTCGGTGACGGGGTTGAAGATTGCGAGGTCGTGATAGGAGTTGGAGTAAACGGAATGAAAGAGGCCGAAAAGGCAGACGGAATCTGGTGCGTTCCAGAGTTTGAGGATTCGGTAGACATGGAAGAGATGATCGAGAAAGGTTCCGAGGCGGTGCCAGCACTCGCCGGCGCCGGCGGAGCGTAAGATGGTTAAGAGGGGTGGTAGGGTTTTGTCGATGGAGTTGAGGTCGTCGCGGAGGAAAGGACGAGCTGATTGGATGAGGTCATGGAGATTAGGAGTTGAAGTGGGCATGTTTTTGAAGAATCAAGGAAGACGATCAAGATTGATGAGTATATATATATATATATATATATATATATATATATATAGAGAGAGAGAGAGAGAGAGAGAGGGGATATTTTGCAACCCTGAAAAAGTTTGCAACCATTGCAAACCACATCTTAACCGCTGGATTCATGATTGACGGTTATTTTATTTTTATTTTTATTTTTTTAATTAAAAATATTGGGCCCCATATCTATTGTAACCGCCGATCATGAATCCGACGGTTAAGATGTGGGTTGCAAGGGTTGCAACCTTTTACTAAGGTTGCAAAATATCCAACCCCTATATATATATATATATATATATATATACTAGGCATATACCCGCACGATGCAGCGGAATGTAAGTAAAGAACGAACAATTAATGCTATTTCTTTATATACATTTCATCAATAATCAACCATGACCTAAGAATCACAACTTATGAAACCTAAACCCATAAAGATATTCAATAATTAGTTTATATTACAATTATTGACGAAAAAAATTATAATGATATTATTTATAATAAGAATGAAACCTATTTTACGATTATGTATTTTTAACGTGCTAACGGTGGAAAAAAAATAAAACGTATGGACAGAAAAACAAATTATTTCGTAGATATTCATGATATTTAATAGTACGGTTAAATTAAAAAATATTCAATATTGGCCTCGTTTTGAAGATATTGAGGAGACGCTTATAATGATATAATTTGTAGAAAAATGAACGTATTTTTTCATTGCATTTTTGTTAATATAGAATTATTTGTGTTAATATGATAATGGTGTAAAATGAAAAATGAAAAAAATAAGGGATATAAAGTAAATTAAATAAGTAATTATAAGGGTGATAAATGTAACATTGTAAGGGTGGTAAATGTAATTGTACAAAAGTTTGTACAATAACCGTTTTAGTTTTTTCATTATATAGTACTAGGCATATACCCGCGCGATGCAGCGGAATGTAAGTAAAGAACGAACAATTAATGCTATTTTCTTATATACATTTCATCAATAATCAACCATGACCTAAAAATCACAACTTATGAAACCTAAAGCCATAAAGATATTCAATAATTAGTTTATATTACAATTATTGACGAAAAAAATTATAATGATATTATTTATAATAAGAATGAAACGTATTTTACGATTATGTATTTTTAACGTGCTAACGGTGGAAAAAAATAAAACGTATGGACAGAAAACAAATTATTTCGTAGATATTCATGATATTTAATAGTACGGTTAAATTAAAAAATATTCAATATTTGGCTCATTTTGAAGATATTGAGGAGACGCTTATAATGATATAATTTGTAGAAAAATGAACGTATTTTTTCATTGCATTTTTGTTAATATATAATTATTTGTGTTAATATGTGTAAAATGAAAAAAATAAGAGATATAAAGTAAATTAAATAAATAATTATAAGGGTGATAAATGTAACAATGTAAGGGTGGTAAATGTAATTGTACAAAAGTTTGTACAATAACCGTTTTAGTAGTATAGATAATTCGTATATATTCTGATATTTAATAGTATGGTTAAATTAAAAAATATTCAATATTGGGCTCGTTTTGAAGGTATTGACGAGACGATTATAATGGTATAATTTGTAAAAAAATGAACGTATTTTTTCATTGCATTTTTGTTCATATACGATTATTTGTGTTAATATGATAACGGTGTAAAATGTAAAATTAAAAAGTAAGGGATACAAAATAAATTAAATAAGTAATTGTAAGGATGATAAATGTAACATTATAAGGGTAGTAAATGTTATTGTATAAAAGATTAAGGGTAGTAAATGTAATTGTACAATAGTTTGTACAATAACCGTAATAGACTTTTCATTATATAGTATAGATAAATTCTTATATTTAATAGTACGGTTAAATTAAAAAATATTCAATATTGGGTTCGTTTTGAAGGTATTGACGAGACGATTATAATGGTATAATTTATAAAAAAAAAGGAACGTATTTTTTCATTGCATTTTTGTTCATATACGATTATTTGTGTTAATATGATGACGGTGTAAAATGAAAATGAAAAAGTAAGGGATATAAAGTAAATTAAATAAGTAATTGTAAGGGTGGTAAATGTAACATTGTAAGGGTAGTAAATGTTATTGTACAAAAGATTAAGAGTGGTAAATGTTATTGTACAAAAGATTGTACAATAACCGTATAACCGTTTTAGAATTTTCATTATATAGCTAGGCATATACCCGCACAATGCAGCGGAATGTAAGTAAAAAACGAACTATTAATGCTACTTTCTTATAGATATGTCATCAACAATCAATCATAACCTAAGAATCACAATTTATAAAACCCTAAACCTATAAAGATATTTAATAATTAATTTATATTACAATTATTGACGAAAAAAATTATAATGATATAATTTATAATAAGAATGAAACGTATTTTACGATTATGTATTTTTAATGTGCTAATGGTAGAAAAATAAATAAAACGTATGGATAGAAAACAAATTAATTTGTAGATATTCATGATATTTAATAGTACGATTAAATTAAAAAATATTCAATATTGGGCTCGTTTTGAAGGTCAAACGAGACGATTATAATGGTATAATTTGTAGAAAAATGAAAGTATTTTTCATCGCATTTTTGTTCATATACGATTATTTGTGTTAATATGATAATGATGTAAAATGAAAAATGAAAAAGTAAGGATATAAAGTAAATTAAATAAGTAATTGTAAGGATGATAAATGTAACATTGTAAGGGTGGTAAATGTTATTGTACAAAAGATTGTACAATAACCGTTTTATTAGTATAGATAATTCGTATATATTCTGATATTTAATAGTATGGTAAAATTAAAAAATATTCAATATTGGGCTCGTTTTGAAGATATTGACGAGACGATTATAATGGTATAATTTGTAAAAAAAGGAACGTATTTTTTCATTGCATTTTTGTTCATATACGATTATTTGTGTTAATATGATAACGGTGTAAAATATAAAATGAAAAAGTAAGGAATATAAAATAAATTAAATAAGTAATTGTAAGGGTGGTAAATGTAACATTATAAGGGTAGTAAATGTTATTGTACAAAAGATTAAGGGTGGTAAATATAATTGTACAATAGTTTGTACAATAACCGTTTTAGAATTTTCATTATATAGTATAGATATATAGGCCGATAATCAAATGAAAACCAAAAATATGTTACAAACCCTTGAGAACCGATATAAAAATATTTTTTTACATGATTTTTTTTCATCAAAACCTATGATTTAAGATATTGTTTCATATATGTTTTTGTTCACCTTGTGAAAAGATTACACGTGAAAAATAAAATTTGATTCACCTAGTGAAATGAAAAATACAGGTAAAAAATATTCATGTGGTGAAACAAATACATGTAAAACTATCATATTATGAAACAAATATATGGGAAGAAATATATTAAATCCAAGCATTTGGTGAAAATATATCATGTGAAAAAATATTTTTATATTGGTTCTCACATATTTGTAACATATTTGTGGTTTTCATTTGATTTAACCCATATATATATATATAATCCATATTATCCCTACTAATTCATATGACACAAGTGATGACATCTACACAACAGTAATTTACAATTGACGTAAGGGATGAAGTTTTATCCCGACAATTTACTATATAACTTTTGACTTTTGTATTTTGTACTTTTGTCTTTTCCAATACGTGTTTTGTATATATATATACACACACATAGGGTCAAGTTCAGGAGAAAACTCTAAATAAATGGAAAACCGAAAAACCACGAAAAAACGAATGAAAAATTATATGAATATGGATGTCAAATTAACGAGAAAAATATGATCGTTTATTTGGTGTAATTTATTTCGCTCGAATTTTGTTTATTTTTCATATTTTTTTCGAATAAAAAATAGGGGGTGGGGGTTTTTTTAATTTAAAAAATATTGTTGTAACCGTATGTTTAATCACATTCATCAGATCATCTAATCTAACGGTTGATAAGATGTTTTTTAGTTTTTCATTTATTTGAGATATTCCATTGAACCTCTCTCTCTCTCTCTCTCTCTCTCTCTCTCTCTCTCTCTATATATATATATATATATATATATATATATAGGGGAAGGATGTTTTGCAACCCTTAAAAATGTTGCAACTCTTGCAACCCATATCTTAACCGTCGGATTCATGATCGACGATTATTTTATTTTTCTTTTTCTATTTTTTAATTAAAAATATTGGGCCCCATATCTATTTATAACCGCCGATCATGAATCCGACGGTTAAGATGTGAGTTGCAAAGGTTGCAACCTTTTTAAGGGTTGCAAATTAAACAACCTCTCTCTCTCTCTCTCTCTCTCTCTATATATATATATATATATATATATATACACGAGTTCTTTTTAACATGTTAAATGTGTGATTTTGAACATGACCCTTAAAATTTTGGGGTTCAATTTCATGTTATTTAGAGTCTTTAATCAATAAATATAAAACTACAGCACACCTTAATGTCTCACTAATTTATATCAAAAAACAAAAATAATATGCCGTATCATTGTCTCAGTAATTTATCTATATGTATATTTGTTATCTCACTTTGCATTATAATAGAAAGATTAAGGTGTAGCATGTCCTCCAAAAAGATTGGAACATTATCCTCTATATATATAGGAGGTTAAATAGAAATTTAAAAAAAAATGGAAAATGAGAAATGAGAAATACATAGCCTTTGATTTGGATAGTATACAATTGTGAATAGAAGTAAATTTTGTTGTTTTTTGGTTTTTATGCATGTATGCATTATGAACTTGTACATATTCACGTGTGTATGTTACAAATTACTTGTATACACAAATGCATATCGTCCAGATGAAAGACTACCAGAATGTTTCTCATTTTTCTGTTTTTTTTTAGATTTTCCCCTAAAGCTAACCCTACGTGTGTGTATGTGTGTGTGTGTATATATATATATATATATAAGGTGTATATACGTAGGGTCAGGTTCAAGGGAAAAGCTCAAAAAACGGAAAACTAAGAAACACCCTTGTAGCCATTCATCTAGGTATGTACTTGTTAATACTAGTAATGTGTAACATGCATATGTGCATTAGCACACGTGCATATACACAGACGCATAACGCATATGTGTATAAAAACTAAAAAACAACTTAATTTACTTACATGTACAAATGCATACCATCCAGATCAAAGATTAGCAGGGTATTCCTCAGTTTTTCTATTTTTTTTTTTTAGATTTTGTCTTAAAACTCCATAGTGTTGTTGGGAACATGAAACGTGTCAAGAAGTTGTAGTTTTTGGACAGCTGTGTAGTTAAATCGTCAGCACTTTAACTCGATTTGGAGTTTTCTTGTGGAATCAAACTCAAAGGTGATGTTAACTTCACAGCAAAAATAGGTTTTAATTTCTAGTTTTCGGTACGATTTTTCTTTGGTAACATGGAGAAACGCTTGGATGATAGATTTTGTGTTGTTTACTCGTGATTTAATGAGTTTAATAATTTTATTTGTTTATTTGTTAGTCATATAAGAGTGGTTCGTAAAAGCATTGAGTCAAAATAGCTATATGGAATAAGTCAGGATCCTTCGTTTATTCTTATTAAGCTATCTCGAACAAATCTTATATATATATATATTAAAACAGAGTGCAATGACGTGGAGTCTTCTCAAGGTTGTAAAGTGTTTTATCTTTTTCCTCCTTTTTTTTTTAAGTTTTCGTGTCTCAATATTTACTTTTCTTCTTTCATTTGTCCCCTACTCTCCCAAAACCGATTATTGTCTTTCGAGCTTTCATTCATCACCCTCTCCCCTCCCAAACCTCTACATTACGTTCCAAAGCAGAGGTGCCTTCCAGACTTCCTCCTTCTCCATCTCACGATTTCTCACTTTTTTTTATAGTTAGATGTTAAATCAATGGAGTGAGGAAGGAAGATACGATGACGAACCCTATGAACCCACAAATTCACTTTTATGATCTTGTGGAAACATATGATCTTGCTAATATCGTGGCAATACCATTATATATCATTGTGGACTGGATTTTGTATGTGAAAACTTTAGACGAAGCTTTTATGTGTGGTAATGCTGGTGGGAAGGGAAATAACCTTGGAAAATGATATAAAATCGTAACATTGCATTTGCACAATTACCGGTTTTATGTCTCTTATGCATTTTGCAAGCAAAAGCAGAACATAAGCCTTCTAACCGGGGTGGCCGGACTTGAGAAGAAATGGAAATGTGGATTGTGAGTAGGTGAAGGTTTGCAAAATCAGCAAATCAGTTCGATGTAATCAGGTATAACTCGATTTCATTTCTAATGACCTTCAATTTAAAACCGAAATTTGTTTTACATATTTGCGATGTTTTTTGACCTGAACAAAGTTTCCTAAAACACTTGAATCTTTAGAGCCAAAATGTTAAGGAAATCAATGGTTGAAAGCAAGAGTTTCAAATGGGTTTGAAGTTGTGGTCTGGGTAAGAATTCTCGACTTTCCTTGAAGTTTTTTATAAGGTTTTGGTTGGTTTTAAATTATCTAATAATAATATGTTCGAATCTCAGTTTGGTTAATATTTAATGTTAGATTTTGAGTTCCTGGATGAAGAACAAATATGAACTCGAAAATCAGTCCTTGATCGCTATAATCAGGTATAACTCGATAACTCAATTTCATATCTAATTAGCTTCAATTCTAACATTTTGAAACCCAAGAAGCCTATATCTATATCTCTTGCTCCACACACACACACACACATACATGTATTGTTATTTGTTATTTATAACATTGTATGCATCTATAGCTAGACGAAAATGCTTATCTCAAAGATATTTTGTTGATTAAGGGTAAGCACTTACCAAGTTATATTACCTTAACCAATGAATATGGTATAAACCAAGAATCTTACCCGGTAAATGCGAAGGGAATGATCAAGAGTCTTACCCGGTAAGTGAGGGCAACGACTCTTACCCCGTTAGCGCTTATCGGGTAAATTATTACATACGATGTTGTTTTAAGGACTAAAATCTTACTCGGTAAGGTAAGTGATGGTGTTGCATTTACCGGTAAGCGCTTACCGGGTAAGTGTTTGGATACACGACCCCTAAATGAACTCTAATTTTACTTTAGATATGGCGAATGATTCGGTCTAAAGTCTCTTGAAAGGCATTAGTTGTGCATTTTGATGTTCATAAATCATAAGATGAAATGAAGCCTTGTTGGAACTTAGTTAAGAAAAGGAGAAATTGTCCCACATAGGAGCTAAGCCAAACTTTCAATCACTTAATAAATCCAATCCATTGAGCAATAAATGAATTCCTTGAATGATTGACTTGGATTGTGGTGTGAGTGAAAGGATTTTCTTGACATTAATATATATATTAAATGTCAAAGATGGGCCTTGGGCCTTGGGTATCGATGGGGTCGAGATAGATTAACGGTGGAGGTTGTGATGCAGGTCAACAGTGGTTGGCGCGGGTCCCGGATTTCCCTCCATTTTTACAAATGAATTTCTTATCATTCTCTCTCAATTTTCTGGGTTTCTTCTCTTCCGTTCTTCGCCAAATCATACATGATTCGATAGATTCAAGTTCACACTTGAATACGATTGTTGTATCCTCTAGACGGACGCTATACGGGCGAAATTTCTGTCTTAGGACACTGCTTTACGTGCAGGCCTCAATCGATTTCAACTTGTACACGAATTTCTATTCAAGTAAGGATTTGATTTGTATTTTATGATTGATTGTTGTTATACTTTGTGAATTACATATATATATATATATATATATATATATATATATATATAAGAATTTCAATTTCCATCATTATTTGTCTATATATATACAATTATTATTCAAGTGATTGATTACTCCTAACAATCTAAGACATAAATTTTGTTGTGGAGCGATGGATCAATCACACTTGTTGAAAAGTCATGTGGAGAAACCCAAGAAATTCAAGGGTTCGGACTTTCGACGTTGGCAGCAAAAGATGTTGTTCTATTTGACAACACTTCGGGTTGCCAACGTGCTCACTGACGAAGAGCCACCGGCAAATCTTCCGGAAGGGGCGGACGGGGCTGCACCTACGCAAATTCAGGTGTCCGCACATAATAGAACGGTCGAGAATTGGAGATCAAATGAGTATAGTTGCAGAAATTATATACTCAATGCTCTCGACGATTCCCTCTACGACATATATTCTACCTTTCAAACGGCAAGGGAGATTTGGGAATCCTTGGATGCCAAGGTTCAAGTGCCTTTGCCAAAAAGGACTAAACTTGGACCTAAAACCATTGATTGTGTATATATTGGACCTGCTCATAATAGTGTTGCATATAGATTCTTAGTATATAAATCTAGTGTAAATGACATAAGTAACAACACAATCATAGAATCTGCAGAAGCAGAATTCTTTGAGACTATCTTTCCTTACAAAGAAAAAGAGGATAAAGCCTCTAGTTCAAGGAAAAGATTGCATGATGACACACACACTCTAGATGAAACAATTGAACTTGATCCAACACATAGAGGTGAAACCTCCAAGGTTCAAGAAGATTTGGAACCAAGGAGAAGTAAACGTGGTAGAATAGCCAAAGACTTTGGACCTGATTTTATGGCCTTTAATGTTGAAGGAGAACCTCTATCTTATAAGGCCGCCGTGGATTCTTCCGAGGCACCTTATTGGGAAGAGGCAATCCAAAGTGAGATAGACTCCATAGTACAAAATAATACTTGGAGATTGGTTGACCTACCTCCGGGTCATAAAGTAATAGGTCATAAATGGATATTTAAGAATAAGTTGAGACCCGATGGCACTATCGAGAAATACAAAGCTCGACTAGTAGCCAAAGGATATCAACAAAAGGAAGGTCAAGACTTCTTTGATACCTACTCTCCGGTCTCAAGGATAACGTCCATACGAACGTTGATGGCCATAACAGCAATTCATAATTTAGAAATCCATCAAATGGATGTGAAAACTGCTTTCTTGAATGGAGAGTTAGACGAGGAGATTTATATGCAACAACCGGAAGGGTTTGTTGTTAAAGGTCAAGAAAATAAAGTCTGTAAATTGATCAAGTCCCTTTATGGACTCAAACAAGCGCCAAAGCAATAGCACGAAAATTTTGATAACACTTTGATATCAAATGGGTTTCAAATAAATGAGTGTGATAAGTGTGTCTATGTGAAGCAATACAAACATGCCTATGTCATTATATGTTTATATGTAGATGATATGTTAATATTAGGATCGAACTTAGATGTAATCAATCAAACCAAGAAGATGTTGCACTCCTCGTTTGACATGAAGGACTTGGGAGTAGCAGATGTAATCCTTGGTATAAAGATTCAAAGAAATCCTAATGGTTACATTCTTACCCAATCTCACTATATTGAGAAGGTACTTCGTAAGTTCGGTCACTATGATGACAAACCGGTAGTGACTCCATTTGATCCTTCTAGTCAATTAAAGAAGAATCAAGGAGAAAGTGTGGCTCAATTAGAATACACTCAAGTTCTTGGAAGTTTGATGTATATCATGAATTGTACACAACCGGATATAGCATATAGTGTGAGTAGACTTAGTCGGTACTCACATAACCCGGGAAAAGATCATTGGTATGCACTAGTGAGAGTGCTTAGATACTTGAAATACGCGATGAATTACGGGTTACATTATACCAAATATCCTCCAGTCATAGAAGGGTATTGTGATGCCAATTGGATTTCCAACCATTCTGAGAGTAAGTCCACAAGTGGATATGTGTTTACACTTGGTGGTGCATCGGTCTCATGGAAATCGTCTAAACAAACTGTGAATACAAGATCAACTATGGAAGCAGAATTTGTCGCACTAGACAAAGCCGCTGAAGAAGCCGAATGGCTAAAAAGCTTCCTAGAAGGTATTCCATTGTGGCCAAAACCTGTGACTGCCATTTGTATCCATTGTGATAGTATGGCTGCTCTTACAAGAGCAAAGAACCAAATTTACAATGGCAAGTCTCGACATATAAGAAGACGCCACAATACAATTAGGGACTTGCTGAAAAATGGAATCATTTCCATTGACTACGTAAAGTCAAAGGAGAATATTGTTGATCCTTTGACAAAAGGCCTAAGTAGAGAGCAAGTGTCCTTTTCATCGAGGGGAATGGGCTTAAAGCCAATACAATGAGTTTCCTCGGCGACAACCTAACCTAGAGAAATTGGAGATCCCATGGTCTAGGTTCAATAGGCAAACTAGTCGGGGTCAACTCAAGCAACAACCAAACAAAGGTACGCCTATTCCTATGATGTTTCCTTTGTCTCTTTACGTTGATGATTTAGGGTTGGATTTTATATTCTTAATTATGCTGATAGCTTCTTAGTATAATACAACGGAATATTCTTGATCGGCATTACCTATGTGAGATTGATGTGTGGTCGCATCTTTGAGGACGGATATGGCTACGTCTTCTAAAACTCTCATGAAGAAAGGATTTGTTCACGACCGAAATGAACACAACGGTAAGAATCTATGTATGTATAGATATAATATGTGTGTTACCTATTGTCTCGATTTACTACAAAAAGTGGCTAGTTCAAGACCTCAGTTCACTATCCACGAAGTAGATCCGATAGGTATTCACTAGGAAAGGTTCAAGTCCAAAAGACACTTTTTCCGATGCATATTATAACTAGCTTGGTGATAGAAACATAAGTTCCATAATATTGCTTATTTTCTATTCAAATGTGGGGTATTATTTGGGTTTGAATAGAAAATGTGGGGTATTGTTGGAACTTAGTTAAGAAAAGGAGAAATTGTCCCACATAGGAGCCAAGCCAAACTTTCAATCACTTAATAAATCCAATCCATTGAGCAATAAATGAATTCCTTGAATGATTGACTTGGATTTTGGTGTGATTGAAAGGCTTTCTTGGCATTAATATATATATTAAATGTCAAATATGGCCCTTGGGCCTTGGGCCTTGGGGCTCTTGGGGTCGAGATAGATTGACGGTGGAGGTTGTGATGCAGGGCAACAGTGGATGGCGCGACCATACCCGCGGCACTAACCGCGTAGTGCACTGGAGTTTTCCACGGACAGAGGATTACGCGGGTTTCCACGCGAGTTCACCCGCGGCACAAGTCGCGAGGCTTTCCTGACAGTTAATTTCAGTTGGTGAAATAACCTATAAAACCTGCACATTTCCCTCCATTTTTAACTCCTAACAAGCCTCACGATGTAATACATAAATATTGTAATGCTAGCCCGGAAACCCACAGTTACCACAAAAAAAAAAAATTGTAATGCTCATTTTGAAATTTCAAGCAAATTCAAGTAGTTTTTTTTAAAGACCATCATCTTCCACATTCAACTTCATCATGATTGCTTCATGGAAAACTATTGAACACGACTGCAAACATAGATATATTTATCTAATATTGGAAAGAGTTTTGTATAACTTTGGCATGCATCTCACTAGATCCTAATGGGAGCCCTGTTTATCAGGTGAACATGACTGGGAAGGGAACATCATTTTACTAATTATCTACTACAGGCATATGAGATTAAGACCTCATTAGGTGTCTGAAATAATTCATAGAAAAGAAT
The DNA here is from genome assembly GCA_023525745.1 of Arctium lappa. Taxonomy (NCBI): domain Eukaryota; kingdom Viridiplantae; phylum Streptophyta; class Magnoliopsida; order Asterales; family Asteraceae; genus Arctium; species Arctium lappa. The sequence continues at coordinate 83,524,319 of CM042052.1, read as the reverse complement.
GAATTATAATGTTTGAGATTTAATTTAATTTCACCCTTTAAAGTTTACATCCTACTTTGTGTGGGATTTAGTGGTTTGTTGGTTTCTTTTAAGGTTAACAGAATGGCAAAGATTGCTTAAGAAGTACTAATTTTGGGGCAAAATCAAAACTCATTGTTTCATCTTTCATTTTTTTCATGGCATAACTTATTACCAGGGACATCCCTTTCGAGGCGTTAGCGTGTGTGATGCTGGATGCGGCACCAGATGCCTCTCTGTCCTGCTGTCCAAGGAAGGCGCCATTGTTTCACTTTTCACTGTTTCCAACACCGAGAAGCAGGTTAAGGTAATTCAGCCCGCCATTATTAGTTCATCTTAATTGTAGAACGAACTAATCTCTCTTAACTTCATAATTAATATTTAATACTAAATCGTTTTAACTTTTGTTATAAAAGAAAGAAGAGAAGTTAGGGTTATTTCTGGAGATGAGAAATCGAGAAAAAAAGTTGATTCATCTCTTGGTATTTCACTAATTTCATGATTCACAATTATATTTCTTATAGATGGTAGTTTGTGATTATGACCTTTTATTATCTTTTTTATGCAATGAATTTTACATTACATTATCCCAAATTTGGACTAAAAGGAAAGATTATACACTTATACCTAACGAATTACATAATCTTGGATGAGATTTGAGTTACTCTCCAAGTCGGCCATGCCTACGTATACCCATTCCATTTGCATATGTAATTAAGATTTTCTACAAATTTATGGTTTTATATTTCTGAATCTTAATTTGGTGATCATATTTTGACGTTGCAGGATCAAGAACAGGAAGTTTTCCCATTTTTAGTATGCTTTCAACACCTACTGTGAGAAAGACCGGTGCGGATGAATTCTTAACTCTGAAAATGATAAGAAATAATGATTATGATTGGTAATTTTGTCATATGATTTTTTTGGGATCTACTTTATCTTCTTTCAATATTATTCTGTGGGGTTAAAGCTACTGTGGTCATCCTCCTATAAATGTCAGAGAAGGTAAATTAAGGTAAATTATGTTTGGTCTTGAAAAAATTTGTTTACTGTCCTGTCAACTTTAAGTTGGAATCAATTACAAAACAAGTTTTTTTAACATATTTTGAAACATTAATACATGGGATTGGAGTGGAATAAAATTTTATATTCCTTCAAATCCAATCCAATCTAATCTAGCAAACCAAATGAGACCTAAAATAACTATATCACCTTGAGTTTGCAAAAAGTTTTTTTAGATGTTCATGTCTGACATCTATCCCTATTTTCCCTTCTCAACATTGCCGTTGAATACAAGTACTTGAAGTGTCAGAAGACCGACTACCACAGGGCAGTCTGTTGGCTTAAATACATGTATAAAATATAAATATACAAAGTGGGCATCATACATGTTTATATGATGTCTTACAGGCCATGTTAGTTGTAATGGATGGTGCATAATTTCTCATATGTTTTAGAGAACTCCTTAATAAGAATGAACATAATGATGGTTTAAAATTATTTATCTTGATTTATTTTGTAGATAAGGGATTTTCATATTACAGAAGACGAGGAGGACATATGTTACTATGCAGGTTTTGTTGGTAAGCAATTTTTGCCCATTATGTTCCATGAATCAATGGCATTGGTCAGTTGATGATCATTTCTTACCTCTATTGAAAACATATATTGTATGTTCCTCAATCCTTTTGAAGGGGCTTCCTATTTGGTTGAAAGGACACTGTCATTCGTCTTATACACTTTTGTTGAGGGTTATTTTCAAGACAATTTTTGGTTTGAGCGTGAACTATTGGATGGCTATCATTACAAGGTTTATTATTGGCTTCTTAAACAGCCTACTTGGACCGATAAAAGTATTACTTATCTTACATCTTAAAGTACTTTTACATCTATAAGATAATGTTTCCATTTTGTGTATTCAGTTATTCTTAGCATCTCTGCTATTAGTCTCTGAGTCGTCCCCTAATGTTTTAATAATCCTCTTCTGCAACAAGAGACTTGCAGATGGTAGTTGTTTAGTACCATTTCCCCCTCTTAACATGATATATTAGGGTTTTGATACTAATCTAGAAAAGGTTCAAAATGACCATACTTGTTGTTCTTTCTTTTCTCTATTCTTTTAATAGGTTGAAAGGAGAAAGTCACGTTCATATTGTGATATCTTTTTGTATTTTTGAGTTATATTTAAGGTTTTGTATACTTCTAAAAAATATTTATTAATTAAATATATTGTATTATAGTAATAATATTTATTAAATTGTTTTCGTCTAATTCTGATCAAATTTACTAAGATGATCAATTCCATTTTCTTACATGACTAATTTTATTATTTAAATAAATCAACAACTTAATTTTAATATAACAATGATTATAGGGATCTGCGTAGGTTGTTTTAGTTATAATCTTAGTTGTTTTTCTTTAAATATTATAATGACTTTTATTTTGGTTATGTTTTGTGCTATGAAGGTTTTTTCAACCACTTTTATTTACAAGTTTGAATAAGTGCACTCCATGTTAACATTTGGGGCATGTCGCATTTGGAGACTGGACATGCATTCGGGAGGTAGTTACCGTCCAATTTAGGCGTACATTAGTTTATTTATTAATAACTAGGCATATACCTGCGCGATGCAGCGGAATGTAAGTAAATAACGAACAATTAATGTTACTTCCTTATAGACATGTCATCAACAATCAACCATAACCTAAGAATCACAATTTATGAAACCCTAAACCCTTTGATGATAGATAAATGTTTTATGCCTTTGATGTTCAATGATTTAAATGTGCGAAAGCCTAGTACGTAGAAAAGACGTGTGCCTATTATGGTCTTTAATTGGCTTTAGGGGCTGTTTGTTTACCTCTTAATGGTTACATTAAGATGCAACCTCTGAATCGCTAACAGGTGAATCTTGTTTGGCAAAAAAAAAATGTCTCTTAATGGTTCTAAAACCCTCCGAATGATTTTGTATCTTGTACCTCCCTTAACCATTAAGCGCCTTAATTTCATTTTGAACAATTACAAAACTGTTGTAGGATAAGTGTGTCATCGTCTAAAGGATAACGATAGAGATAGAGATAAAGATAAATATATCAGAGTTAGATTAGAACTGAAATATCTCCTAACTATCTACTTGTAACTCCTCCCTATTTAAAGGGCTTATGATTAATGAGAAATATAGATTTCTTCTCTCTGTCTTATTGTTATTCTCTTCTTATTGTTGTTTCATTTGTTTTTCCCTTTAACACGTTATCAGCACGTAAAGCTCAAAGTTGTTTTTCATCGTCTCTAAACGATTGGTGCACGTTGTCGTTGAACGGTTTGCCGCAAAATTGCATCGCTACTGCGTTATCTTTTGCTCATTGCCACGCATGTCAAAAAAAAAAAAAAATCTAGGAAGTTTTCTATCAATTTCTTCATAAGTGAATATTATGAATCATGTTTATATTTTTTTTTTCTTAAGTTTTCTGTAGAATACTTCCGTTATTTTCGCGATTGATATTAATTGAATTCAATAAAAAAAAATCGAATTCATGATTATTTATTTATTTTTATTGAAATAATTAAATAAATGAAAATTATATTGACGTAAAAAAAACCTTGGTTGAAGAAAAGAGCACAACATACCAATATCACAAATATAGTAGACTCCCCCTGATTCGTGCATTAACCAAGGGAATTTGGAAAACATTTTCATTTACTTTCTACACGTTTCTCAATATATGGTTTTAGGTAATGACTTGGTAAAATATGTCACATTCTTTTGACACCTTACTTGATTCACTTGAATCTAAAGGAGAGTCTTTTATTGCTGATTGTATAGAAACTTAAGCAGAATATGCTTTGTGTTATTACCCCTGATGTATCTTATGTTCATTTCTTCGATACATGATACATTATTTCCATATATGCAAGTAGGATACTGGTTGAACCCAAAATTACTAACTCCTATAATATATGTAATGATAGTCCTTAATCATATACATTATTTTATTATCTCATGGAGAGTAATATTCTTGGATTAATTCAAGGAGGTAGTTACAAATGATCGCTTAGTTTACTTCCATGCAATCGACGTGTTCCTTGTGGTAATTCTTTATTCAGTTTGGGAACATCATTTGTATGGGTCAAACAAATACCTAATATCAGCAAACACATACCAAGACATTATTTGGTGTTTTTCTATAAGAGCTAGCTAGTACTTTTGCTGCTTACATTCTAAGTAGGTATTGAAGTTCCATTATCAATCCCATTTTTCTTTCTATAGGGAAAGTATAAACCATGTCAATGGTTCCAAAAGATTAATTTAATATCATTCCAATGATTTTGCGTTGGCGCTGAGCTAAATCTAGCTAACAAGTTCACTGAGAAATACAATATATGGTCAAGTGTATTATGTTAAGTACGATAATGCGCATATTGTACTTAGATAGGGAATTCCATCTCCCAGCATCTTTCGTCATCATCCTTTAGACGAAATGGATCTTTCCTTATATCCGACACTTCGACCGATCATGGGAGTGCTAACCGGATGCGCTTTGTCCATATTAAATTGCCTGATTATTTTCTGGACATATGCGATCGGTGAATTAATATTTCACAAACTCGGTGTCCTAGCTCAAATATCTAGACAAAACCAAGTTTTCCCAAGATCTTTCCTCTCAAAATCAGATTTCAAGTAGCTTGTGGTTCCTCTCATTTCATCAAGAGTGCCTATTATGTTCATAACATTGACATATAGAGCTACTTTGAAAATCTGGAACTTGTTTTCCATAATAAATAAGCAAGAGAACATTTCATCGTTCTTATATATCATTTCCCAATCAATATTCCATTAGGCGGGTATACCACATTCACTTATATTGTTTTAATCTATAAAGTGGGCGTTTCAATTTATTGCAAACGCATTTCGTGGTTTAGAGTTGCTTGATTTTGGTAATGTAATATCATCAAGCACTTTTATATATCTCTAAATCTAGATTCCCGTAGAGATATGTGGTAACCACATTCATGAGCTGCATTTCCAGTCCTTCGGAAACTACTAGGCTAGTAAATTATACGGATGTCATAACATCCATCATGAGAGAGTAAGTCTCCTCGTGGTCAATCCAGGGCGTTGTGAGAAACCTTGCGCCAAAGGAGAGTCTCATACATTATGACTTAATTATTCTCATTACGCTTTAGGACAAATGATTTATCTATGTCTTACAGGCTTTACACTTGGTGGGTTAGCACTACCAAACCAAATACCTGTTCATTTGTCAAATAATATGATTCTCCTGGATTGCTTATTTAGGTCAGTTTGCTCTTTGTTGATATTTTCCAACTGAGCATGGTTCGATGTCAATGTGCTCTATCACCTCATAAACAATAATATATGCTCCAACTGAGCATGGTTCGTCATATTTTTATTTTTTCCCACTGGGTTTTATTTTGGCGTAAGGTTTTAACGAGGCAACAACTGTGCACCACCACTCCTTTAACTCGGCACAAGGGGGAGTGTTGTAGGATAAGTGTGTCATCGTCTAAAGGATGACGATAGAGATAGAGATAGAGATAAATATATCAGAGTTAGATTAGAACTGAAATATCTCCTAACTATCTACTTGTAACTCCTCCCTATTTAAAGGGCTTATGATTAATGAGAAATATAGATTTCTTCTCTCTGTCTTATTGTTATTCTCTTCTTATTGTTGTTTCATTTGTTTTTCCCTTTAACAAAAACAACCTTATTTCACTTTCAACTATATTATAAGTGTCACATAATCATTCTGATCACTTAATCATTTTACACCAAACCATTCAGCAACTGTCAAACATCCCCTTAATTTAGAATAAACATATATGGGCTCAATTATAAATGCGTTAAAAGATAAGAACAAATAAAAATATAGATAGGCCCAATAACTCATCGTTTCCTATATTAGCGAGGTTTGAGCCCTAGGTATTTTGGCACTGATAATGGTTCATCAATATTTCCTATTTTGTTGTTATTAATAAGAAACTTCAGATATTTAGCTGATAATCAAACATCTTAATTAATTAAGTTATACTAGCAGTGTACCTGTGCAATGCATCGGGGTGAGCAATTGTAAATCATATATTTATAATTTATGTGGCATTAGTAGTGATAGACGCATAACTTGAGTTTTTTTAATCATGAAAAATTAAGAAATTATATTAAAGTAATCGTTAAATGTATATTTGAATTTTAAAAACATGTATTAATCAACGATATCTAACGAATGATAATATTTTTTCAAAATACTGAAATATAGAATAGGTAAAAATAACAAATATAATGTTGGATAATATTATTTTGTATCTAAACGTATATATAGGTTCATTATTAGTTAGTTTTATAGAATTCAAAAGGCTTTAAAAACTTGTATACATGAAGAAAATACATGTACTATTATAAATAAAGAAATATGTTAATTTGAGCAAGTAAATAACTTTTCTTCTTTTGGAGAAACCCTAAATGGAAGAGGAAAAACTTGAATATGGAAGGTAGTGAAAAAGTAAAGTTTGAATTTTTTTCAAATGATTTGTACCTTATGCATACTAAGTTGTGAATTAAGAGATTTTTGAAGTGTATGCATAAAATAGGAGTACCTTATGTTTTATAAGTAGTAATTAAGAGTTTTTTATTCCGTCTTTATAATATAGTATAAATGAAAAAAAAAAACTAGGTATTGGGTTGCAGGAGGAGACCCTCCAATCTCTCATAGCCAAATATAGTATCAATTGTTTGTTTGTTGGTGTGTTTGTTGTTACCACATTATATATATGCACTAGTGTTGGGCCCGTGCATTGCACGATAGGATAAATTTTTTGTTGAAATATTGAACCGAGTTAAAATGAAACGTAATTTCTCTGTTAACAGTTAATGAAATACAATGTGAAAACGAATGTATTTTCATAAGTGGTTAACTTGCATATATTCTTAATCGTTTGTTGTTATAAGTTTGTGCAATAATATTGGTAAATAGTTTTGTATTATCTATACTATATTATAAAAACGGCATAAAAACTCTTAATTACAACATTTTAAGCACAAGTTACAACTAATTAAAGTCAGTTACTTAATTTACAATTTATTAATGCTTTGGTATAACCTTTCCAAGCACAATATCTCACATAATCATCTATTTGTGGAATAGATACTCATTTATTAATATAACTATTTGTTTTTTTGGTGGAAGATTTTATATTAGCATAATCTATTTTAAATGTAGATTTTACATTTAAATCTATATTAATGAGATGTAATATAAAATCTTTTTTCTTCCGTATTTTTTATATTACATCTCATAATGATTTTTCCATATTTTATTTTATAAAATCTTTTTACATAATGAGATGTAATATAAACTTTTTTTTCTTCCGTATTTTTTTTGCTAATATAAAATCTATTTTATTTTATAAAATCTACACGTGTTTTATATTAGCATAACCCCGGGATATTACTGTTCATCCCGGACTAATGCCGGGATTCCCTTATTCATCCCGGCTTAACGCCGGGAAAACCACTATTCACGCCGCCGATGAAGCTAACCCCGGGATGGGTGTCAATCCCGGCCACGATCCCGGCCAAAAGGGGTATTTCGGTCACTATTCATGCCGCCGATGAAGGTAACCCTGGGATGGGTGTCAATCCCGGCCACGATCCCGGAAAAAGGGGTATTTCGGCAAAATGAGAGAGATTTGGGGTATTTCGGTAATACGGGATTGAAATACGGGTATTTTAATTAATTTCCCTAATATAAAATCTACACGTATTTTTTTTTGATAATATAAAATTTACACATATTTTTTTTCACGAGCATTAAAAGAAGAAAAAAAAAGTTGATATGAATTAAAAATAAAAAATAACGAGATACACTAATAAATTATCGTATTCTTTAAAATAAAAATATTCCGCAATACTTTCCAAATTAGCCAAGTGTAAAGAAAATAAAATAGAAACGATGTAGATATAAAAATATTCTTCCATATTTTTAATATATTTACATTTAAATGTAAAATCGAAAATAAAAATAAAAGATTTTAAAATATTCTCTACATTCGCTATAAATATATATAGTTTCTCTATGTATCATCCGAGTACAAGAAGAAGACGAGCGGTCGGGTGTCAATGGCGGAACCTGCAACTGAACAAAACGTATTCCACTATATTTTTGTTTTTTTGAAAAACTATTTTTTTATATTTTATTTTATTTACCGATGATTTGTTTATATTTTTCAAAACCCACAATCATATTTTTCGAAGTAGGGAATAAGATATATATACATATCTTTATTTTTATTGATTAATACTATGAGGTCTTGAAGTCAATAGTCAGATAGGTAGCGTTTGGTACGCAGACTTGATGGGACGGGACGGGACAGGACGGAACAGGACAGGATGGGACGGGACTAACTGTCTGTCCCACGTTTAGTTTAGGTTTAAAATCATATGTTTGAAAGAGGGTAATATTGTAATTTTATATTTAGTCCCATGTTGTTCCACCTATTTTGGTGGAACTAAAAAACTTAAGTTTTGTCCCATGAAATTTGATTTTTGTCCCATGTTGTCCCATTGATTTTTGTTCCATGACATACTAAACATGGGACTATTTTTTTTGTCCCGTCCTGTCCCACCCAGTCTGCGTACCAAACGCACCCATAAATATGTTGTGAGACATGTCGTTTGAGTTTTAAATAATATAATACAAAACTATTACCAATATCATTGTACAAACTCATAACAACAAACGATTAAGAATATATGCAAGTTAACCACTTATGAAAATACATTCGTTTTTCACATTGTATTTCATTAACTGTTAACAGAGAAATTACATTTCATTTTAACCCGGTTCAATATTCCAACAATAAATTTATCCTCCCGTGCAATGCACGGGTCCAACACTAGTATTATTTAAAACTCAAACGACACGTCTCACAACATATTTATCTGACTATTAACCTCAAGACCTCATAGTATTAGTCGATAAAAATAAAGATATGTATATATATCTTATTCCCCTACTTCGAAAAATATGATTGTGGGTTTTGAAAAATATAAACAAATCCTCAGTAAATAAAATAAAATATAAAAAAATAGTTTTTCAAAGAAACAAAAATATAGTGGAATACCTTTTGTTCAGTTGCAGGTTCCGCCATTGACACCCGACCGTTCGTCTTCTTCTTGTACTCGGATGATACATAGAGAAACTATATATATTTATAGTGAACGAAGATAATATTTTAAAATCTTTTATTTTCATTTTCAATTTTACATTTAAATGTAAATATATTAAAAATATGGAAGAATATTTTTATATCTACATCGTTTCTATTTTATTTTCTTTACACTTTGTTAATTTGGAAAGTATTGCGAAATATTTTTTTTTAAAAATACGATAATTTATTAGTGTATCTCGTTATTTTTTATTTTTTATTCATATCAACCTTCTTTTTTCTTTTTTAATGCTCGTGAAAAAAAATATGTGTAGATTTTATATTATCAAAAAAAATACGTGTAAATTTTATATTATGCTAATATAAAATACGTGTAGATTTTATAAAATAAAATTGATTTTATATTAGCAAAAAAAGTACGGAAGAAAAAAGATTTTATATTACATATCATTATGTAAAAAGATTTTATAAAATAAATTATAGAAAAAGATTTTATAAAATAAAATATGAAAAAATCATTATGAGATGTAATATAAAAAAATACGGAAGAAAAAAGATTTTATATTACATCTCATTAATATAGATTTAAATGTAAAATCTACATTTAAAATAGATTTTGCTAATATAAAATCTATTTTATAAAATCTTCCACCAAAAAAACAAATTGTTATATTAATAAATGAGTATCCATTCCACAAATAGATGATTATGTGAGATACTGTGCTTGGAAAGGTTGTACCAAAGCATTAAGAAATTATAAATTAAGTAATTGGCTTTAATTAGTTGTAATTGTGCTTAAAATGTTGTAATTAAGAGTTTTTTATGTCGTTTTTATAATATATTATAGATATGTTGCACTCTCAAGTTTTAATAATTTGACAAAAATCATTGTATTAACGACCTATTTTAGTGTTATTAATTTAAGATTGATGATATTCGATTATTGAAATTCACAACCCGTGTGTAATTTGAGAGTTCATAATCCGACCCCGGAAAACATGACAAAAAGAGGAGAATTTAAATTCTTCGAGTTGAAGAAGGATTTGGAGCATCACTCTGCGTTTAATATAAACTTGTGAGTAAAAGTGAATTTCGAAATACGTCACTGAAGGCTCTAGAATGTTGATACAAAATATCAAGTTTAGTGAAATACGAGATATTGTCATACATTGTATAGGTTTGTGTTTGCATCATTAAACATCACATTTATTCTAATGAATAACCGATATAGATCTCTTGTACTATTTTCTCGAACATTTTATTTCCTACATTTATGTTCTGTAAGTTGTAATTTATTTAACACTTTCGGTCATTGGTGATGGTTTAAAACATCACTAAAAGGTTCCTTCATAAAAGGATTTATAAAATGTTTTCTCGAATATTTTAGGATCAGTTTGGTTTGATGGAATGATTTTAAGGGATTTGGATTTCGTGGAAGGATTTGGATATGAAAGAATTTGAAATTTTTGGTGTATTTGGTTTGTAGGATTTTTAATAGAATTTTATTTTATTCTTTATAAATAATATATAAAAGAAAAATATAAATGATTATAAAAATAATTAAATTATTTTTTTATTATTGATTATTACAAAAACAAATGTTTTTCACGTATTTTAAAACATTAATACATACAAATCCTACTAAATCTCGTGGAATATCAACTATCCCTTGGAATTTCAAAATTTTATGTTCATGGGATTTCTTGAGGAAATCCTTCAAACTGAGCAAGCTATCGAAATAGAATTTAATTCAAATTTCATTCAATCCTGCAAACCAAGCTATCGAAATAGAATTTAATTCAAATTTCATTCAATCCTGCAAACCATATAGAACCTTATAGAAGATCTTTTTTTTATTATACAACTTTAAGATACTTTAAAAATGATCATAGTAAAATTCAAGAAAACTAGAAGTGTACTCGCACAATGCAACGAGATACATCACGATTTTAATGTTTTATTTTATTTTTTGTTTTTTTGTCGATTTACAGTAAGATTTTGGATGGTTTTGAGAAAATGATAATGTTTTTTTTTATAAATTTGTTTAATTTAGCCTTAATAATATAATGTTTTTTATATAAAAAAAATTAATATTTCGTTAGAATTCAGTGATTATCTTATATATTTTAATGACATCTAGAAAAAATAACCAATTACATATTTAATAATATAATTAAAACAAATTTATAGTAATATAATATATTAATTAATAGTGATACATGGAAAGGTCTGGATAAAAGGAAGGTCCTGCACATACTAAATTGGTGGGTGTTAGAAGTCTCCAGTAGTAATATGTATCTTGTGCTTTGATACTTGTAAATTAAGAGGTTTTTAAAATCTTTCATAAAATGATGGTACCTTATGCCTAATAGTTTTTATTTAAGAGTTTTTTTATCCGTGTTTTATAATATAGTATAGATATAGATGTCTCTATAATTTAAATTTAGTTTTATTCACTTAGCTATCCTTGTATAAGAATCATGAAAGCTCTTTAGCTTTTCTAAAATTTTTAGAGAATCTTTTAAGATTTGACCACAAAAACTTTCATTCTTTAAAGGTCATTTTTATTATTTTCGTTATTGTAAATGGTGATGATTTTTTTGTAATACCCTTATTTTACCGTGAGAAACGTCTCATCATTTAAAAATAAATTCTGCAAATACTCCAATATAACAGTTAAATTAAAATTTAAAATTATTCATAGCGGAAGACTTTAAAATACATAAATACGTAACTTAAATGTTAACCCGTCTCATATCAAGTTGCATTACATAATTTATCCATCATAAGTATTTAAACATAAATATTGAACTTAAATGGACAAGACAAGTCTCTATATGTATCATTTTCTTTTGTTCAACCTGAAACCTTCTGTACCTGAGATGCATGTTATAGTCAACTTATAGAGTTTGGTAAGTTCATGGTTTGCATGAGTGAAATCATATATTGTCATACATATCAAACATATCTTGTCATACATATCAAAATGCAAACTTTGTATAAATATTAAATAGTATGCACTTTCTGAAAACATGCAACACTGAAAGAAACGTGACCTCATAACTATCTCATCGAGTAAGGATTGATAAATTGTAAACATTCTTTGGGTGTGTACGACTCACCTAGAGCCAGTAAACCATTATGGGGTCGTGTTGTCATGCCACAGACATTCACTGTGTGTACAACTCATATAGAGCCAGTCACCAATTTCGGGGTCGTGCCGCCTCTTAAATATGACAAATCAAGCTGACATCTCATACTTCAAACCATGCATCATTTGTACAATTTAAACCAACTGAAAACTCAAGCAAGCTAAATATGTTTAAATATCGGAAAAAAAATTAGCATGCATGATCCACAAAGCTCCATATACATGTAAACATATACCGATGACATGTTTCGAAATCATTATCATGTATAACATTCACCACCACAAAATTATAACGTGATAAAATAACTTTATACATACATATATATATGCATCCCATTGCAAGTCTCATTAAGACTCACATATCCATGTGGATTGACTACTGACCAAAGACCTACAAATTTCATACAATAATATCTAATGAATGACTTGATTTCTGCAAAAGTTAACAATAAACCGACAATTCAACCTTTTCTTCTCTAATGAAAGAACTGAGTTTTAGATGTATACAGAGGGAAAGCCTCAAGTATGATTAAACTCGACCCAACCTAAAGTCAAACTCCAAATTTTAGCATCTTAATGTCTCAAATATCTCCATTTGATCTTATCGTTAAAATATTTGTGGATGTCAAAGTGTAACGCCCGTAAAATCTCTAAAGTGTTGTGTTCCCTATTTTGGACTCTTGGTTATTTAATGCTTTAACTTACGTTTATGATTAATTTATATTGACATGTATAAGCACGAGCCTCACTGTTTCATTTTTGATGTTTTCGAGGTTCGGTTATGTGCCCGCGAGGGCACAATCGCTGGGATGGGGAACTCTCGGTACATCCCCGGCTAAAGTGATGGCGAAAGTGATATTTGGTCACTATCGCCGAGTCGCTCTAGCCGAACCACCCTCGCTCTCAGTACACTTTCGGCGAAAGTGTCGGCAAGAGTGCCCTTGGCACAATCGCATGCGCGCCCAGACGGGTTAAAAACCCTTTTCAGCTCAAGCCCTTCTCATTTAGTGCAATACATCTTTTCAGCTCAATCCCTCCTCATTTTGGGAAGCTTTAGGAACTATCTTCTTCCTCTCAACCTCCCTCCTCATTAAATTCCAACCTAGGGTTTGTTGGGGAGCATTAAGGGAGTTAGCCTAATACCTTTGGAGTCATCAAATGTGGATTTCAAGCAAGCTCAAGGATCAACCATCTTCTCCACATCTTATAGGGTTTTGCAAGTTTATAGGGTTTTCTTTAAAAACCTAGATAGTGAGTTATTTCTTAACTATTTTAAATAAGATACACTTCTTTATATGTTCATTGTTACTTCTACTTGTTTGTCTAACTATGTCAATCACCTGATAAGTTTGACCTACATTTTTATATTTGGAAAATGTTAAGGTTTTGGTTATTATTCATGATATGAGTTATATGAGAGTATTTGTTGGCAATGGTTGGGAAATTCTATGGGATACTATGTGAATGATGAATATTGTTGATGATCTTACATGATATATGGTTTGTACCTAAATTGGGATTGGAGTTATTTGAGATCATATACATGTGCTTTGCTTGATGTGGAATATGTATAGTGATGGATGTTATGTATGTATATTGGATAAACCACGAGTAAGCACAATGAGGATGTAGTCTTAGGGTGCCACCTTGACGGTATGCACTTAGACCTCGACCATTTGAAGGAATGTCTGGGAGGTAGTCTTTAGATGTGTCGGGCCTTCGGGATGTTTCTCATGCGAGTGAACATCAATGTACATTGACTTGAGTTGAAACTCAAAGTTGTGATGGGTCTCCACCATTAACTCCTTTATGGCTCTTGTTGTCTATAACTGTTTAACTGATCATGTCATTTTATTGTTGAACTCACTAGGCTCGTTTGGCCTAACACTTGATTGCTTTGATGTGTATCTCAGGTTCTAGTGGCGCGACCGCCAAGATGGTTTAGTTGACCTTAGATGCGAGCTTGTGAACTTTTTGGGACGCCAATTATAGAAGACACGTTTTGGAGTTTGGATGACAACTTGAGTTAATATTTTTCCTATATAGGATTCAGATTAGAAGGTAGTTTTCCCTCATTGCTTATTTATTAGGATCAAACGCTTACCACTACGCCAAAAGCAATTGCTGATGGAGAAGGCGCAACTTTATTTCCTTATAGCGTAGCAGCCGACACCACGTTTCGATTTAGGAAAATGCTGGTCAATGACCCAACAATCCCCCCCCCCCAACATCTGCCAGCACTAACAAGATTTTCGCTAGAAGTCAATGGTTGCACAGCATGCCTTTGGCATTTAAATGCACTCCATGGGATTCGAACCCGTTACCTGCTCTGATACCACATGTTAGGATCAAGCGCTTACCACTACGCCAAAAGCAATTACTGATGGAGAAGGCACAACTTTATTTCCTTATAGCGTAGCAGGCAGCATCACGTTTCGATTTAGAAAGATGTTGGTCAATGACCCAACATTATTTATTACAAAATTGTAATTATAACAGGCGTATATTGTTTCCCTTTTGGGGATGAGCTCGTGCTTTGACATATTTTTATATATCACATTTCCAATTCCGGAAATTTTTGTTTGTCCCAATTTCTGGGGTGTGACACAAAGTCAACTCCCAGTTAACTCGATCAACCTCAACCAACTTTACTCAAATCCCGAGTCCAAAACTCGATAAAGTCTTTAAACGTCAAAGTAATCATTTTATAAACTCACCTCTCCAAATTTAAGCATTCCAATAAATATTTAACTCTTTTTAAAAAGAAAAATTAATTAAAATAGTCATCTATATCCCTCAAGTTTATGAAATAGCCACTTTCTCCAAAAAATTACCAAAGTAGCCAACAAACTCGTGAAACACCCCTCAATTGCGACCTCCTCCATGAACCCAAACCTAAAGTTACACTTTTGGTCCCTCCCCCTTGTGAAACCCCTCTCATTCACAGGTTGTATTTTTTTTTTTCATTTTAATTTGAATGTTATACTTAATACCCTTGTAATTAGTTATTAAATTTAGGGCCTGTTTGGTAGTGGCTTAAGGAGCTTAATAGAGGCTTCGGCTTATTCGCTCAGCTATGTAAGGGTGTTTGGTACTGGCTTAATCAAATAAATGATGACTTAATCGCTAAGCTTTCATGAATATCTTGTATCCATTCAGTCATAAACATCCCCAAAATACCCTCCCCTCACTTCACTTCACTTCACTTCACTTCACAGACAAATAAAAAGAAAAACCCTTTCTTGTTGGCACACGACGTCCTCCCTCAATCTCTCGTTGGCACCATACCTTCCTCCATTACCGGCACTGCTGCCTCCTCTGTCACCGGCACCACTGCTCCTTCCAAATGATTCCTCCCTCCCTTCTTCTGAAAAAACAAAACAAATATGAACCTACGTATTGATGGGTTTTTTCTTTGAGATGGGTTTTTTCTTCAATTTTTTTACACATGGACGGTGGAACACCAATGAGTTCTTGAAATGAGTTTTCTTCAAAAACTTTCGCAAAATGATTGTGGACAGGGTTCTTGAATCATGAGATGGGTTTTTTTTTCAATTTTTTTTTTTTTGCAAAAGGGTTGTAAAACCTTGGATGTTTTTGAGATGGGTGTTCTTGAGATGAGATATGTCTTCAAATCTATATTTTCCTTTGGTTCTTTGCAAATCAAACACTGTTGAGAATTGAGATATGAAACAATGATGGATTTTCATGGAAGTACTTTGATTTAGAGGGTTGATATTCAAGAGGGTTGATATTCAATAAAACAAAAAAGGGTTGATATTCAATAAAAACAAAAAAGGGTAAAATAGTAATTTCAATGATTCAGACAGTTTATTCAGAACAACAAACAAACAACATCTTTATTTATTTATACAGACAACTTTATCTATACAGCTAACTTTATACATACAGGACTTAATGAAAAACCAACCAAACAGCCCCTTACTTTCAAATTCTTACTTTTTCATTTTTCATTTTATACCTTAGCATATTAACATAAATAATCACATATAAACTAAAATATATTAAAAATACATTTTCTTTTACAAATTATAATATTGTAATCGTCTCGTCAATAATTTTGAAATTAGCCCACTATTGAATATTTTTGGATTTAATCATATTATTAAATATCATAAGTATATACAAATATGTTTGTTTTATATTCCTTATGATTTCATTTTTCATTTTACACCTTTATTATATTAAAAATACATAATAATGGATTAACTAAAATATTTTTTAAGAAAGATTTAACTACCTAATATAAATGATAAATAAAAGACATTTAGGGGTTGTTCGATTCGTCTACCATTAAGTCATGTATAGATAAAGTTGTTAATATTGATAATGAAGTCTGTGTAGATCTAGTTAAATTGGTGTTCGGTTGTAGGACTGACCAAACAATCTGAATGTAGAAAATGACTATTTTATCCTTTAGTTTACATTTGTATCAAATTTGATAAAACAACTTTTACAACAACTTTTAGTTTTTATACAGCAAAGTACAAATCAAACTAGAACAAACAAATTATAAAATAACAATTTTATAAACAAATCATCAAACAATAAACCCAAATCTATGAACCCTAAATTAAAAACTCAAATTTATGAACCCTAAATAAAAGAACCCAAATATATAAGCCTTAAAAAAACCATAATCACATCTGTTAAATTAAAAAACACACAAAGGGGATGGATAAGAACACATCTGTAAAAATAAAAATAAAAAAAACACAAAGGGGAGAAGAACAACGGTTAGATTGTTTCCATGGCAAGTAAGAGGGCGGCGATGGCTAGGGCGAGGCAGCAACTACAGGTGTCGGCGACGGCGAGGAGGGGGGTCGGCGATGGTGAGGCAACAACTACGGTGCTGGCGATGGCGAGGTGGCAGCTACCGGTGTCGGCGATGACAAGGCAGCAGAGAAGGAACAACCTTTAGAAACAGAAGGGAAATCGAGAGGTTTTTTCCAGGACATCGAGAAGGTACTTCATGGAGATCGATATGGTTTTTTCATGAGATCGAGTGGGTTTTTTTCACCAAGAACCATTTTAGTTTGGAGAGGGTTTTCATAGCTCACCAAAGAAGAAAGGAAGATGAGGCGTCAATGGTGTTTATGGGGTTTTGGGGAGAAAGGGTAGATTGGGGAAGTTAATATAATTTAATGGCTGACTCTATAGGACATGGCTTTTGTAGCTGAGTGAATCAGCCATCGGCTGAACGAATAAGCTCCTACCGAACAACTAGGTATGGCTGAACGAATAAGCCATACCTGTTATACAGCTCATTAAGTCATTACAGAACAACCCCTTAATTGATTTAACTACCTTCTTAGGAATAATTAATTGAAATAGTATTAATTTATAAATTAAATTAATATATTAACTCAAAATAATTTAGATTAATATATTAATTAGATATAATTTAAACTAAGAACTAATAATTAGTTTTTCCAATTAAGTTAATTAAGTTGGAGCTTAAAATTTTAACAATTATAGTTCATAAATAAAGCCCAAATACTTTCAAACTTAATCTTAAAATGAAAATCTTAAAACGTTAATGATTTTTTTAAAGTAATAACTAAAGTCCTTGAATAAAATATACCAAGTTATAGAACTGATTTGCAACTCAAAATTTTAGCCCAAACATAACGTTTAGAAAATAAATTTGAAACCGTTAACAACCCCAAACTCTCATAATTCAAATTGTGCAACTCAAACCACCAAAAGCGTCCAAGTTATGGTTGGACGACTACAACTCGGCGACAAAATGAAAAACGGTGTCCGACCTCGTTTCTTTGCCGAATTTGGATATTCTTTTTACTAAAACTCTAGAAAAATAGTTTTCCTCGACCATAAAAACAAAAGTCTCTTAAAACCAAGTATTAATTCTTATTTTATCATTCAAAGATTCAGTTTTACATAACTCAAAAATCCTAAAAAAAAACTCAAAAATAGACTTTCTAAACTAAATTTTGAGATATAAGAATAAGACTACTAAGTTTCAGTAGAAATCTTAAAAACAAAGCCATAAGCATAAATCACAAAGTTTGATTGAGTATTTTACTTTAAATCGATGAAAAAACAAGAAGTTTGACTCCAAATTTCAAACTAAGATTTCTCTCTCAAAACTCAACAAAATTTTGAATTGTTTGAACGTAAATGATCCTTAGTCAATGTTTTTCAGTTACATGGAGAAAGATTTGACATAGTAATTGAAAATCGAGCCAATCAAACGCCTGTAGCAGCTGCCATTGAAAGGTCACCATCAAAAATCAGATTTAAAACAGTTCTATCTCTTTGACAGAATAGGTCCTCCATCTTTTAGAGATATTACATTCGACCCCCTTAATTTTTTGACTATTACAGTATACCCCCTTCTGACATAGTATTTTAACATTTTTGGTCCAAGTGAATATAAATCATCTTATTCCATTTTATTACTTTCATTAAAAATCACCATCTGATTAAATGAGGGGTATTTTATTAAAAAAAAAGTTCAAATTGATCTTTTAAAATAGAGTAAACTTCACTTTTGGTCCCTAACATTTGTCACAAATATCATTCTTAAACTTCGAAAACTCAGATTTGGTCGCTTACGTTTATCATTTTATAACAGTTTTGGTCCCACTCTAGTTTCACTAATCAAGCAACACGGTTATTTCACAGACCTTTCTATTAAATCTATCACCACTGTATTAAATGAGGGGCATTTTAGTAATCAGAAAAATGTTTTAAAATGACCAAAATACTCCATATTTAATTGAACTGAACCAAAAAATTTAACAAACCCTTATAACGAGAGACCAAAATTATTGTAAAATAACAATCATGAGGAACCATATCCAAACTTTTAAAGTTTAAACACAACATCCATTTGAAATTCACAAACATTAACATTGTGTTCTCGAAACTCATTTAACGAAGGAAAAGAGAGGGAAAGTAAAAGAAACTTGTGTTATCGAAACTTTTTTAGGAGAGAAAGGAAAGGAAACGGAAGGAAAGAATTGATAATTTTCCTCACAAACCTTTCCTCCCAAATGTGGGAGGAAAGAGAAGGAAAGAAAAAAGAATGAAATTAAAACCATTTAAAAAAATTACTGAATTATTAACATTACAAAACTACCCAATATTTCATTATAAATAATATATTTTTATAAGGGTATATTTGTAAAATTAACATCTTTCCTTTCCTTTCTCTCCTGTTAAAAAACATGAAAAACTATTTTTTTTCCTTCCATCTCGAGAACACTTCCCTTTTTTTTTTTTATCTCCATTTCTTTTCCATCTAGTTCGTTTATTTTCTTTTCTCTCCGAATTAAAGAAAACAGGACCAAAAGTAAAGTTTACCCTTCTAAAAAGATAGTGTCTAAAAAAAAGAATATTATTATTGTAAGAATATCTTTATTTTGGCAAGAAACCCTCGTGAATATAGCCAATAATGCAAAAGGCAGGAACCACTTTTTGGTAATGGAGAAGAACCCCAAAGCATTTGGCTAAAACCTAACCTTCGTAATTTCTATCTCACCGCCGCTATCTTTTCCTTCTTCCTCCATCGTAAACACGTTACAAACAATGGCGGTCCGCTGCTTCAACCTCACCAAAACTCCCTTCACCACCACCACCACCACAGCCACCACCCCTTTCATTTCCCCCAAATCAAACACCTTCCCATTGCCACCATTCCCAATAACCACCTCCAAGATTTCCCACCACTCACCCCCAACCCTCCCCCCAATCACCTGCACCTCAACCACCACCACCCAATTCACCAAAAACCTAAACCCAAATGTGGGTAAACGAACCGACATCAAAAAGATCATGATTCTTGGCGCAGGCCCAATCGTCATCGGCCAAGCTTGCGAATTCGATTACTCCGGTACCCAAGCTTGCAAGGCCTTACGAGAAAATGGCTACGAAGTTGTCTTAATCAACTCAAACCCAGCCACCATCATGACCGACCCAGAAATGGCCGACCGAACCTACATCGAACCCATGACTCCCGAGTTAGTCGAACAGGTTATCGCCATCGAACGACCCGACGCGATCTTGCCCACGATGGGTGGCCAGACCGCGCTCAACCTCGCGGTGGCCTTGGCTGAAAGTGGCGTTCTTGATAAGTACAATGTCGAGTTGATTGGTGCGAAGCTTGAAGCGATTAAAAAGGCTGAAGATAGGGAGTTGTTTAAGGAAGCCATGAAGAATATTGGGTTAAAGACTCCACCTTCTGGGATTGGAACAACTCTTCAAGAATGTTTGCAAATTGCCAACACAATTGGTGAGTTTCCTTTGATTATTAGACCTGCTTTTACTTTAGGTGGTTCTGGTGGTGGGATTGCTTATAACAAACAAGAGTTTGAGACAATTTGTAAGTCTGGTTTGGCTGCTAGTGTGACATCACAGGTTTTAGTGGAGAAATCTTTGTTGGGTTGGAAGGAATATGAGCTTGAGGTTATGAGGGATTTGGCTGACAATGTGGTTATTATTTGTTCTATTGAGAATATTGATCCAATGGGTGTGCATACTGGGGATTCGATTACGGTTGCGCCTGCGCAGACGCTGACGGATAAGGAGTATCAACGTTTGCGGGATTATTCGATAGCGATTATTAGGGAGATTGGGGTTGAGTGTGGTGGTTCGAATGTGCAGTTTGCGGTGAATCCGGTGGATGGTGAGGTTATGGTTATTGAGATGAATCCTAGAGTTTCGAGGTCGTCTGCTTTGGCGTCGAAAGCTACTGGTTTTCCGATTGCGAAAATGGCAGCGAAGTTGTCGGTTGGGTATTCTTTGGATCAGATTCCGAATGATATTACGATGAAGACACCGGCTAGTTTCGAACCTTCTATTGATTATGTTGTCACAAAGGCTAGAACCCTTGTCCTTTCTTTTAGTTTTATCTCTTTAATTTGCTGTCTTTTTTATTCATATTATATGTTTTGTGTATATCTTTTACATTGTGTTCTTGAAACCTTTTTTTGAAGGAAATGAGGGGAAAACAAAACAAAACAAAACAAAAAACTAGTTGTTTTTTGAACTTTTTAGGAGGGAAAGAAAAGGAATTGAAGGGAAAAACATCATTTATGTTTCCTCCCAAAACTTCTTTTCTAGATGTAGGAAGAAAGGGAGGGAAAGAAAATATGAAATGAGTGAATGACGAAAATACCCTTGTAAGGAAAAGCGAGGAAAAGCGAGGAAAACAAATATAAAAGATAAAAATGACATCTTTTCTTTCGTTTCTATTCGGTTCAAGAAAATGAAAAATTGTTTCTTTTTCCATTCATTGCCTGCCCTTTCAAGAACACAAATAAAAAAAACTTTCTTTTCACTCCCTTTTCTTTCTTTTCTTCCCAAATTCGAGAACAATGTGTTAACGATAATTCTAACACTAATTTTATATGGTACAGATACCCAGGTTTGCATTTGAGAAATTCCCAGGATCTCAACCGGTGTTGACAACCCAGATGAAATCCGTTGGTGAATCCATGGCGGTAGGACGCACGTTTCAAGAATCTTTTCAAAAGGCGGTTAGATCACTCGAGTGTGGCTTCTCTGGTTGGGGTTGTGCACCGATCAAGGAACTTGACTGGGATTGGGACAAGTTGAAATACAGTCTTCGGGTCCCCAATCCTGACCGAATCCACGCTATATACGCTGCAATGAAAAGAGGCATGAAGGTGGATGCCATTCATGATTTGAGTTTAATCGACACATGGTTCCTCACCCAACTTAAGGAATTAATAGACGTCGAGCAATACATCATGTCAAAAACTTTATCGCAGCTAACCAAAGATGAGTTCTACGAGATAAAGAAAAGAGGTTTCAGTGATAAACAGATAGCATTTGCTACAAACTCGACAGAGAAACAAGTTCGTGTAAAGCGGTTGTCTTTGGGAGTTGCTCCTGCTTACAAACGCGTTGATACGTGTGCTGCAGAGTTTGAGGCAAACACTCCTTATATGTATTCATCTTATGATTTCGAATGCGAATCAGCTCCAACCAAAAGAAAGAAAGTTTTGATCTTGGGTGGAGGGCCGAATAGAATTGGGCAAGGGATTGAGTTCGATTATTGTTGCTGCCATGCTTCGTTTGCACTTCAGGTTTGTTCATTGCTTTCTTGATTGTGTTTCGTGTTTACTCGTAGGATCCACTTATTGATAGCAGAATGATTTCATATCACATAAACTAGCATGGTGAAATACTTGAATATGCTCTTTTGCTCCTTTTTACACACCGTTATTTGTAAGAAAACTTTTCTTGTGTTTCTTGGTTGATCTGAGGATCACCTTTTACTCAACTGTACTCATTTGAATCCGGTTGCTTTGTAGATGAACTTGTCTCATGATAGCTTAGAATATTTTAGAACTTTTGGGAGCTTTCCAACATTTAGGCTATGTTTGGCGAGCTATTCGTTGGCTCGTTGGCTGATAAACTAGTCATGTTTGGTAAAAATTAGCTAAAAGCTAGATGCAAATGTAAAATGACCTAAAAGGGCATGTTGAAAACTTATTTAGAAAAATATAAGGGGCATAATTGGAAAAAATGGAAAAAAAGACCCTAGAGCTTATTGAAACGCTAAAAGATACCTTATGGCTCACCAAAAGAGACTTTTTTATAATAAGTCAAAAAATAAGCTAGTTTTTTTTTTTGGGGGGGGGGGATGGTGTCCTAGGTCCCTTGGCAAATTATGACGGTAAGACATCATTCCTGATTAAATCTCAGTGGCCACAATTGTTGTGTATGCCTGGATTTGAACCCTGTGCAGATGGGATATTCCACCACATCCCCCAGGGCCTTAACCAGTATGCCACAACCCTTGTGGTTAAAAAAAATAAACTAGTTGGCTAATAAGCTAGTCGTTAGCTGATAAACTAGTCGTGGGTTGTAAAAGCTAGCAGATAAGGTAGATGACAATGTAAAATAATCTAAACGAACATGTTGAAAAGTTAATTAGAAAAATACAAGGGGCATAATTGGAAATAAAGTCTCCGGAGCTTATTGAAATGCTAAAAGCTAACTTAGCAGCTGGCTTGTGGCTAACCAAACGAGGTTTTTTCAATATTCTGAGCTTATGCCTTTTGTTTTGTTTATGTAGGAGGCAGGCTATGAAACCATAATGATGAACTCAAATCCCGAGACCGTGTCCACCGACTACGATACAAGTGACCGCCTCTACTTTGAACCCCTCACGGTTGAAGACGTACTTAACGTCATTGACATGGAACGTCCTGATGGCATCATCGTGCAGTTTGGAGGTCAAACACCTCTAAAACTAGCTCTCCCCATCCAACACTACCTAGACGAACACAAACTCCCGTCTGCTAGCGGTGGGCAGGTTTCCATTTGGGGCACTTCACCTGATTCGATCGATGCTGCTGAGGACCGAGAGAGATTCAATGCGATCTTGAAGGAACTAGAAATCGAACAACCAAAAGGAGGCATTGCTAAAAGTGATTCTGATGCTCTTGCCATTGCATCAGAGATCGGATATCCGGTTGTTGTTAGACCTTCTTATGTTTTAGGTGGTCGCGCTATGGAGATTGTTTATAGTGACGAAAAGCTAGTAAGTTATCTAGAAACCGCTGTCGAGGTGGATCCGGAACGCCCGGTTTTGGTCGATAGATACTTATCTGATGCCATAGAGATCGATATCGATTCACTTGCCGATTTGCATGGAAATGTGGTTATTGGTGGAATCATGGAGCATATTGAACAAGCTGGGGTTCATTCGGGTGATTCGGCTTGCATGATTCCTACAAAAACCGTTTCACGTTCGAGTCTAGAAACAATCAGATTTTGGACAACCAAATTGGCTAAGAGGCTAAATGTATGTGGTCTTATGAACTGTCAGTATGCAATCACTGCTTCGGGTGACGTTTTCTTGTTGGAGGCAAATCCTCGAGCTTCTCGTACGGTTCCTTTTGTGTCGAAGGCGATCGGGCGGCCGTTGGCTAAATACGCTTCACTTGTGATGTCGGGAATTTCCCTTCAAGATTTGGGCTTTACGAAAGAAATCATCCCGAAACATGTTTCAGTCAAAGAAGCGGTTCTCCCTTTCGAGAAATTCCAAGGCTGTGACGTCTTTCTTGGGCCGGAAATGCGTAGCACCGGTGAAGTGATGGGGATCGACTTCGATTTCGCTATCGCGTTTGCCAAATCGCAAATAGCCGCTGGCCAGAAGCTGCCGGTTTCCGGCACTGTTTTCCTCAGCTTAAACGATATGACAAAGCCGCATCTTGGGAAAATCGCGCGAGCTTTCGTGGGGCTTGGATTTACGATTGTTTCGACTTCCGGGACCGCTCATGTTCTTGAGTTAGACGGGATCCCGGTTGAGAGGGTGCTGAAGATGCACGAAGGACGTCCTCACGCGGGTGATATGGTTGCAAACGGACAAATTAACTTGATGGTGATTACGAGTTCCAATGACGATCTCGACCAGATTGATGGCCGTCAACTGAGGAGGATGGCTCTTGCTTATAAGGTTCCGATCATTACAACTGTTTCGGGTGCTTTGGCTACTTGTGAGGCCATAAGAAGCTTGAAAACCACCAAGTTCAAAATGGTTGCTCTTCAGGATTACTTTCCAAAAGATGAACAGAAGATTGGTAAATAACTTGCTATCCTATTGATCTTATCTAATTATCAATTACTGCGTTTGGGACAAGATTGGTAAATTATTAAACTACCCATGTTAAAATCTTAGAATGAACTTTCCTCTTGTTCCTAAAACTAGGGGTGTTCATCCAAACCGCCCGCACCGCAAAACGTGGTTTAGAACTTTCGAGGTGCGATTTGCGGTTTGCATTTTTACCAAACTGCACTATGCGGTGCGGTTTGCGGTTTTGAGTTTTCAAACCGCACCGCACCGCATATTTTTAAAAAATTTTAATTATATATATATATTATTTACGTAATGTTTTTGGACTTTATGTTTTGAACTTTTGAGTTTGATCCAATATGGAAATTGGCAATTGAAAACCATTAAAAGGTATTACATATACATCATATGAAAAAAAAAAATTAGAATCATAATCCCAACTGCCTACACACCTCCAA
This sequence comes from Arctium lappa, assembly GCA_023525745.1. Lineage (NCBI taxonomy): Eukaryota > Viridiplantae > Streptophyta > Magnoliopsida > Asterales > Asteraceae > Arctium > Arctium lappa. The sequence goes on along the minus strand of CM042052.1, from coordinate 83,498,910 downwards.
TTTAGTTTAAATTTTGTTTTTTTTTACTTCTTAGACTAATTTTAGTTGTGCAATATGTATTTGAGAATCAGATATATTGAAACTCTTCATTTTTTGTACTATGGTCATTTTATCGTTGATTTTATAATGTATTTTTAAATTTATAGTTATTGGATTGTAGGCATAAAGTGTGCTAACCGCATAAGCTTTTGCAGTTTGGGAAAATACTCAAACCGCATATGCGGTGCGGTTTGGCCCTAAACCGTACCGTGAACACCTCTACCTAAAACCATGTTCTCAGTGTGATTTTTTTTTCTCTATTTACAATCCCGGCGATTTAGATACAAATTCACTGAGAAAAGTTTGTTTATTTGGTTTTATGTTTCAGGTAAGAGTACTGCGGCAATCACAACCGAGTTGTAGGTTTGTGCTGCACTGATTTCTTTCATTTAAAGCTGTTGTGAAGAACTGCATTTCGTTGTTTTTTCTGCGCTACATGTTATGTGAACACAAATCTCTTATCTATCACCTGTGTCGCTTGTTTAAATACCAAACGAGACATAATAACGTAGTAAGGTCATGTTTCTATCGTTCTTTAAGAGTTCTTTTAACCATAAAGTGCATAAACCGTATGCCCAAGAATCAAACTTTCCTGCAATCCCCATAGTTTCTTGGTAAAACATGAACTCCATTGCCCATTTTATGATCTTGTAAATGCAGATGGCCCATCCATCATCTAGTATAATAATACAAAAGTGGAAAGTTCAAATGAGACCTCAGAACCGACTATTTCATGTATCTTCATCTTGATAATTGTGGGCATATATATGATAATTCGAAATTGGTTGTGATTGTAGTTGACTAGTGATATCTTTTGCTGCAGGGAGAATCCACGGGCATATTTAAAGACTTGACTTCTGATTATGGAATTTTTGTTTGGTTTGAACCCTCTGTTTTCAGATGATTGAGGATTATTATTATTATTATTGTTATTCTTTTTTCTATCTGTACTAGGTTATTCTTCAGACACAATAAATGTTGGTACTAAGCATTGATTGCTGGAATTGGATAACCATTGAGCCAAATTACAAGCTTAGCAATTTGTTACGGAGTATTAAGGTGGCAAACTAGATGTGGGATATACTCGGTTAATTTGGTTTGATTTTATGTTCCATGGAAATTTTTATGGTTGGTCTCTCTGGCCAAGTCTAGTAGTCCCGGTTGGTTTTAATAGGTTTTAAGGTGGTATTGCACAAACCATTTGAGCCAATATGCGAAAACTCTCATGTTTATTTAACTGTTGCAAGACATGCAAACTTAGGGTTTGTCAAACCTTATTGGGTAACAGTCGTCACTCACTTACTTTATCTTCCTGGTCATCAAAATGGATCGTTGGTGAGTGTCATTTACTCGGTAAGCGTTTAGAGTTTTTTTTTTCTCATTTATCGGGTAAGATTTTTGGTCCATCCCATGCTTACTCTGTAAGGTAAGTAATACCCGGTAAACGTTTAGTAAACGGCCTCTTCGTTGGCATGGGCTATGAGGTTTCGTATAGATGGTAGCCTGATCGGGCTTTGAGGCCGAAAATACCTGGCATGGAAAAGCTCAATTGAACCTTTATTCAACTCGAAGCTCGGTCTAGACCTAAAAAAAACTAAGGCCTTTATTTTTGCTCACTGAAAATGGGTTTAGAAGTCTTGGGTCCATGCACAAAAAGGCCCGATGTAACACCCTGCTTTTAATTTTGTTAGAATTTAATGTTTTAAGCCTTAAATACAAGGGTTATGATTAAGTTTAAGTATATAAAAGATTCCAGCAGCTATAACATTTTTAAAATTATCATATTATCAATGACAAGTAGCTTACAATGTAAAGCATGAGAAACCTAAATTGATGACAAAACATGTCTAGAAAGCATAAAGCAATCTAAGTGATGAGTTAGGCAAAGCTAAGTGATAAGTTGTAAGGCTAAAGTGACTCTAAGGCTAAGGGTATGTGTTGGCAAAGCTAAATGATGACAAATCAATTCTAATAAGCATGACAAGGCAAGTTAGAAGCATGATGTGTCAATATTCTCTTATCCTAAAGCATTGTGTCAAGATTCTCTTAAGAGTGCAACTTTGAAAACAAGATAAACATAAGTTGATGTCTTGTGTTTAACTATAAATAGATGATGAAGTGAGACCATTAGTTCCATACCCCTCTCTCAAAAGAATGTTTTATGCATGACATTAGTTTTAGTGAATTATTATTCACAAACTGATAAGTATTATGAAACCATTTCGTATTTTCATAGGGAAATAGTAAAGAAGGATTACATGTAGTATTGTTCTAAGCAATAGAAACTTTTGTTGTATTATAAACTTTTAAGTTACGTTTCCACTGATGTTTTAAATTTTGATGTAAAGTTCTCATGAAAGATTTGTATAAATAAAATAACGGCATAGTCGGAAGCACCAAGGTTCCTCTATGACTTGAGATGGGTACTCACAAGTTCTAAAAAAAATTGTTGTTGTCAAACCGATATTGCAGATGCACAAGCATAAAAAAACTAGACCAAATTGATATCTTTGATTAACCTGATACACGTAGGCGTTGTTAAGATACACAAAACGAAGAACGGTAAGCATAATTCACTCACTCGGCATGCATGATGCATCTACATGTTCACAAGCATCAAACTCCCAAACGAAACAAAACATATGAACGACAAACCGCCAAGAATCAAACCCAAAACACTTCCTTACTATATACCATGTTATGTAACGAACACAGAAACTCAATTAACCCTCGAGCTGTTTAACCGTCCCCACCATTTCTTTTTACCTTTATCGCTATCCCCATCTTCGTGTCCGAGCTTGTTCAAAATCACCTTTGTCTCCCTCAACCTCACACTGTAATCCTTCTTCCACCCTTCAAACATCTGTTTCAACCTTCTGAGTTCATGATCTGGGTTCAAGTTTGCTTCTGCTTGACCTGACTTCACTTCAACCAAGAATTTTGCATCATCTCCAAACACTTGGCTTCTCTGCTCAAACTCTTCGGCCAATCGGCTTATGACACTTAAACCGGCGTTCATTGGTCGCACGCCATTGCTTTCGTGACCATTTCTTCGGGCATTTGCATCCCAGCTGCCATTATCGTCGTTTGTTATGTTGACTGAAGCATCGGAATTTCGCTCAGAATCATCAAGGGAAAGGCTCTTCTTTGCTATGGAGAGGCTTGATTGTAGTGACCGCATTTGTTTTTGCCATACTTCTTCCATGGACTTCATTTTAAGCTCGTATTCTGACCAACGGCTCTCGTACTGTTGGAGACGTTGGTGGAGAATATCGTTTTCCTCTTCTTTCTCTCGTAAACCAGCCTCCGCTTTGAGAATTCTTCGTTGTAGCTCAGCAAGGTATGATGATTTTACTAGCACTTCATCCGACTCATTACCCTGTATGCGAAAATTGCTTCGTTATCTCATGCATTGACATATAGGCTAAATCAAAATGCATGTAACAAGAATTCCCAAATATGCAAAGTAATACCAACAATAATAGGAACTATTAGCAAAGGATCACAAATTATATTTGACCGTACATATGACCATAAGAACTTTAACAAACAATCATAAGACCAAGAAGCCTCTTTTATATAATTTCACATGCCGACCATACATATGCATTTGGTACACAAACGGGACTTGACAGGACCAGACAGGTGAGAGTAAGGTAGACGGATGAAAGAATTGTGCAAGGTTTAGTGTTTTAATTTGCCATGGGTAGTTTAGTAATTTACCCATCTTGTCCCATCTCCTTGATTAATGCTCCACCTATTTTGGTAGTACAAAAAATGCATTTTTGTCCCGCTCAGTCCTTCTATCCCAATCTAATGTCGCACCAAAAGTGGGACAACAAATTTTTGTTCTCCCTTCCACCAAATGCACCCGTAGTGCGTAGTCATTCATAATATCTTAAACTAGGTGTTCATATTCCACAACATAATATATAGACGGCATATTAAATTTGTTGTCTAAGATAAACAAGTTTAACGTATGATTCACAATTACATTATTTCATTAGAAAGTAAATACTATCAACCTGTATATCATTGTGTACCATATGAAATGACATAATTTTCCTGTTGGACATCATAGTATAGCAGAGATAGAAAAACTGCAATTACCTTTCCGGAACCAAATTGAAGTAGTGCAATGTCCCCTGAGCATCTCCTAACCAGCCAGCCACGAATAACTGGAAAGAGATTTTATTAAGATAAATCAAGACTGCAATGAAATGATTTATTTAAAGTTTCCACTACTATTATATGCATCAAAAATCTCAATATGCACCATCATGGCAGTGGGCAGATATCTGATTTGATTTTCTGGGCAAAAATACAGCTTATGAGTTATGATATTGATCTTAGGAACTTTTTAGATCTATTTAAAGGTTGTTTATCTAGTACAGCCAAATAAATGCACACTTATTTACTATATTTCCACCTCACGAACATTTATGTGAATTCTGGGTAGCTTTTGTATAAGAATACATGTTATATAACCACATGGATTATAGTATTACATAATTATATTATACGTTGTACCCCAAAAGGTTATATTATGCAGTGCTTATTTGTAACATCTTAATTGGAGAAATAAGAGGTTGCAGATCGGATATGAATGACACAAATTTGTACCAGTAATAAATGGAAGCAAGCACTGATAGATAGTACATCCACATATGCACAAAGTAAAGCCCATTAAGCAAATAGTTGTGTTTATCTATGTTTCCTTTTCCTTTTTTCGGCAGAGCTTTTCTATAAGATGTTCTCATTCTTGAGAAAAATTTGATTTGTTATTCTCCAGCCCTAGCCCCACCCATGCACTCATTTCTCCACATATTCTAGCGAACCATAAATTCATAATCTGCAGAAGCTAAAATTATACCAGCTTGTAATACAACCGATGCGCCATGGATGTCTTTGAATCTTTTCTTGCTTATTTTTGCTTTAATCTGCTTTTGTATAAGCACAGCCGCTCTGTGTCTCTGCAGTAATACTGTGAACTCCTTTCTAGCTTTTTCACCACGAGCAACTGTAGAAAAATATTGTAAATTCTCCATATTTTCACGTTTTTCATAAGGGGGTGAATATAAAAGAATTCAAACAGATTAAAAGGCAATAAGGCATACATGACTGAAGAGTGAAAATTCCTCGTTTAAGCTCCTTCATGTATTGACGAGCTTTGTGGCCTCTAAAGCAGCTTTGAACACGCAATATGCCATTAAGAGTACGGTTCCTTGTATCCTCAAGCTTACCAATCTGGCATAGGTTGACAGCAGACACAATGGGCGGTTAACAAAATTACTCAGCCGCCTTGAAAAGTATGAGACTTGAAAAAGTGCACTCATTACATTAATCAAAAAGTGGGAAATTGATGATTAACACAAGTTTAGAAATTGACATGGTGTCATATCATTTTTGTGCAATTACTTCTCTAATCAAAAGATCAGGAACATTCCCGGCAAGTTGAGAGAAGTCGATTTGGAAACAAGTTTAGAAATGTTAACGGTCTTCACTTAATTTTTTGAAACGCTTTATTCAATGATTAGTTGCTAATCAAAGTGTTGTGAGGAAGCTTAACTCCTATGCAGTCGATTAAGCATACTTAACAAACTGAAGCGGTGAAGGGACACTTAGCGGACCTGGACCTTAACCAGTGAAAATACCTAGAGTAAGAACTATCTTAACCTAAAGTAACTACAGCCATTTAGTCTTGATCCAAAATGCTTGACAAAATGACCCAATTATCCATGGGCAGGGTATATATCATGGGCCAATCCTTATAAAGATAAAAAATACTATTTAGTTAGCAGGTAATAGAGGGAAATAAAAAATATTCATCTAACCTGTCCAGTTCGAAAGAACAATTTTGTGTAGCCAATTTGATACATTTCAGGAAGAATATCGAACTGGTGAAGAATGGCAACTGACACACTTAGTGGATCTTGCAATGCAAGATGCTCTAGCAGAAGAAAACCATACCTGATGCAGGAAAAACATTGGAACAAAAGAAAAGGGTGAATAAATGTTACTTTTAAATAAGAACTAGAAAGCACCACAAATGAAAAACTATAGCAAATGCAATATACCTTCTCGCAAATTTCTGATGAGTCATTCTTGTTGGAAATCCCGACCTTGATATTCGAACAACTTCCAAAACACCACAACATCTCAGCTGCTGCAAGACAAGTCCTTGATGGTAAATTCCAGGAGATTGTGAGTTGTTGGGTTTAATGCAGCGAATGAAATGTGGTGTTGTGCTCTCCAAGCGTTGCATTAATTGGAACAGTTGGCCCTGACCAAGACGAGAGACAATGCAACATGTCAGTAACGTATCTAATTAATAGATTATCAGAGCCCACAACAAGACATCATCCCTTAGGAAAGAAATACAGTTTTAAACTAAGCATAAAGGAAAGCATAGGCTATGAATTGTTCAACATTTCCCAGAACACTCTTTCAGACAATCCACATACTAAATCTAATCCTGAAAACATATAGAGCCTGTGTCACATTTTAACAGCAAAGAGTTATCTCCCTATGTGTGCTGTACTTGCTAATGTTATCAACACCAGAAATTACCATCTCAAAACTCCAAACTCAATCTTTGAAGTGAACATACCTTAAACTTCGTCACGACACTAAGCTTCTGGGAATCTGCTCCACCTGATTTGTGTAATGGTCCAAGCACAGGCTTTTCTGAAAGGGAAAGCATATTTGAGGCAAACGCCTGTGGAAGTTTGCATGTGCAGGAAGATAAAAGTTGAATGGAATCCAGATGCAATAGATCACGGTTTTTCTCCAGAAACCCAGTTGTATCATACATAACCTGAGAGGAGCAAGCCGAAATAACTATTAGGTAGCAATCACACATGCAGAGAAAGAGCTGTTGAAGGTTTTATTCTGTTCATTCAGAAAAAATGGAGTCTATGGCAAGTAGCCAAAAACAGGATCATTTATAACACCAAATTATCAAAAACACAGTATGAAAAACTAGTTCTACAAAGATGGCTTCTGCATTGAGGGTCTTCATCTATCAGATTCACATGGAGATGAGAAAATAGAGAGCCTTTGCCCATTTGATTGGTTACAAGACAGAGATAGGTCCCTAGGGAAGAAAAAAAAAGGCAAGTTCTGGTAATCCTACAGCAATGTTAGTCAGTCATGTACGTTAAGCTTTTTCAATTCCATTCCTTTTAATTTTTTTGCCTGGCAATGAAATTTAGTCATCTGCTATACTGATGAATCTTCTCTCATTCTACAAGTCTTTACTTCACAGACAAATTACTGAAGAAAAAAAAAGATTAACAACAAGAATAGTGTGAGGAAACAAATGTATTAAAGAGAAATGTGTCTATGTACGTACTTCCCCCGCATAATGGTGAACTGTAAACGCTTTGCCTCGTTCTCCTCTAAAACACGAATTAGATTTCAAATGCTGCTTTAGCTTGGCCGCAAATGTCATGTCCGTGCCATTTGGGAACGTAGACTCTTCATCTAATAGAGTCAGTAGACCCAATGGTTTCTATAAGAAAGACGATATCAAGGTCCAATCAGTTGCATTATAGACGGTTATCAATGCTCTCAAATGTGCAGCCAAAAATAATAATGCATTAGACTTCAGAAACAAAAAGGACCAGTTAGAGAGTTGTCATTGTAATGTCAAAACACCTTAAAACTATAACTGAAAGTACATATTCAGTAAAGGAAACGCATATTAAATCTTGTAGAACTTACAAAGCAAAATATGGCCAGTAGTATACTACTACCATCTATTCTCTGTGGGGGAAGAGTATTTTTTCCCAGCAACCCAAGCCCAAGACCATTAATAAGATACATATTCTAGAAGGGTTAATTTTGGTATCGAGTCTGTTATGGCTGTTAATAAATAGGGATGAGGTGGGAGAGTTGAGGTAGGCAGAAATTAGTGAGTTCTTTTGGGAGAGACTAGCACTCTCGAATTGCTAGAGGTTCCGATCATTGTCTTCTGTTTCCTGTTCATTTACTTTGATCAAATATAATTAGGTCAAGCATTTCCTTTCTATAATTGTATTTGCTTCACTTTGTTAAGTTGGTTCTTAGCAGTTTCTCATAGGATTTTTCTTAAATTTTACAAAAAGCAGCCAATTCGCGTTCGCTTACTACAGAAGATGGGTCATGTACATAAAATAACCCAGCTATAAATGCATTCAATAAACAGAGCCCCATTTAAATGAATAAAGATAGGCTGCAGAGTAGGCTAGAAACCTTTTCAAAAAGATTGAGACAATCCTGATTGTCTTCAAACTCCACTTTTGCCCAGTCAATGCCATCCTGGATGTATTCCTAAAAAGTAGACACCAACATTTAGTTGACATAAAAATCATGGGATTCAAACACCGACAAAATATTAATCACCATTCGTGAAGTTTATTCTTCATAAGTAGTCCTTCAACAGTTAAACTCAAATATAATTGCCACAAAGAAGCTTAAGCAACTGCTTCAGTTGAGCAAAACGGAAGTATGCTAAAATGCCAAAACAAGTGAAGACAAGAGTCGCTAATGCAGAAGCTAGAGGAAAGTTATGACCTGATAAGAGTATACTTGAATTATTAGAATTTCCTTGTATGTTGGTTCATTCATATTGCAAAGAAAGGATTCTGTGCAGCTTACTGATGATGTGAAATTTGAATTTTCTATCAACTATATCCTAGTCTATTTGGTTTTCTTCAAGTCAACTAAGTTGAGGAGAAGCAAGAGCTAAGCTTGATGAGATTGGGTCATTCATTTGAATATTATTTGTGTTCAATATGTATTCTTTACTCACACCTTAGGTATTTTATGCCTTCCATACATATCAGGGCAACAAGTATAATATGGCAAGATTAAAAAATCCAACGTGCAACTTAGATAAAGATCAAAAGAGTTGACCAAACTAGACCAATGAAAGGGTAAACAAGGTCAATAAGCCTCGGGACATAAAGGCTCAACATATGGATGAAGTGGGTTGTAAATCACCATAGTTTGATTGCTTGAGAATCAAAGAAGAGAGATCCAGCATATAAGTGGAAAGGCTCAAGCTCACGTATCGATACACTGGTGAGGCAGTTTCTAGTGCAAGTGAAAATGCTTTGGTTCTCATTCAAGAATATGGCTTAACTTCCTTTATAACATTGAGGGAGGAAGTCAAGGGTTGGCATGTGGTATAGCTTAGTTATTTCATAACAATACTTTTGTGATGTTGGGTTTATCGATACATACCATAATTACAAGCTTAAGAAGGGAAAATTGGCTATAACGAATTTGAAACCTAGAAAAAGGTCATCCTTATACTTTTATCTGGTTTCACTGGCTTACTTTTAGTCCTCTTTCATAAGCCCTCTTCGAACTCATACTTCAACCAAAACTAATTCCCTCAAGAATCAAGATGCCTTGTATCCAGAAGATGACCGGAACATAAATGAACTTATGAGTTACACCTAGCATTTAAGTTAAAATAATTTTGCAAGTAGACAGAAAGTATGAAATTGTAACAGCAGATGTTACCTCCTGCTCTAACTTGAACAAATGACGATTGAAGTGTTGCTGCAATCGCTCATTCGCATAATTAATGCAGAACTGCTCAAAACTATTTACCTGGAAAAATCCAAAAGGTAACGGTTAATTCTTTAGTTGTTATAAACTATATGGAGATATGACGATGATACACAATAAAGGGCATACATCAAATGATTCAAATCCATAGATATCAAGAATACTAATAGATCTTCCTGTCCGACGTTTGCCTACAGCAAGTGACTTGTTGATTTGTTCCACCAACCAATCAAACAAGCAAGAATATATTGACTTTGCCAAAGCATCCCTTGTGTCAATTGCCTGAAATAAGGAGGGTTTACATTGTTCATAATGAAGTTCACCCCATAAAGTTTCTCTGTGCCAATTAATTTTCCTTACCTGTGCTAGGGTCAGCTTTTGAACAATGTTATCATTTCCAACTTTCATTTTCCGGGTAGACAAAGCAAGCTTTAGATCATCAGCCTCACACCCAATTAATTTAGAGACATTCAGCAGAGCTGTTATTGACATTCAATTGTGAATGAAAAAATAAATGCACAATTATATGTACATGTAAAGAACAATAAGAAAACCCCAAAACAATATGAAAGAATAAAATGAAATACATAAAAATAATGAAAATAAATTCACAAAAAGAAAAGACAAGGAAAACAAAACAGCAAAGAAACGGAAAAAATAAGGAAAAGAAAAAGACATGGAGCTTGCTCAATAAGACAGATATTTTTGCCAGAAAAAAACTAAACTTGCACTTATTGGTCAAGACTTGCATGTATATATGACCATTAACTGGCAAGTTGAACCACTAAGTCATTCATTTGGGAAAAGAAAGTCTTAGTCAAAAGCACGCCATGAACAATGTTGAACCATTTGTTGCCTTATTGAGAGCCCTACAACCAGCCCCTAAAGGGTACTGCAATAATAATGTGTTTGCAAAACACAACCTACCTGAAAGCACATAGAAATTGGCCAATTGATTGAAAAACGGGCAAAAGGCACATAAAACAGGTTTCATTGAACAAGTGAAAAGCTATAGGGACACCAAACAAGTGGGCACTATCAAAAACTATTACCTTCATCAACCACAGGTTCCACATGGTTTTCGTTATCAACAATCGAGAAGGTCACATTTCCTAACCACAACACTGCCGCAAGCATTGCAAAAGCATTTTCTTGGTTCTCTTTGCTAACATGAACAGCATCCAGGGCTTCCTGAAAAATAAAAACTTTATAGTGGATATCGAACAGTTCTCTCTTCACAGAAAAAATGAAGTACAAGGTTTGATTCATATTTCCTCCTATGGTACATGGAGGGAAAAAAGCAGGACAAACAAAGGGGAGAGATACAGTACCACTACAATACGAAATTGTTCAGCATCATCAACCCCATTAATTGAAAAGCAAGTGCTTTGCTGCAAGTATTTGTACTCGTGCACACTCTTCAAGTTCAATTTCTCTGCAACAGAGTGTAAACAGAAAGATAAATGATAAGAAGTACCTCTTTGTCTGTTGGTGCAGCAAAGATCTATGGTAACCAACAAAAGTCATCATTCTACTTTTTATTGAAGAAACATGCCAGTTAATGCACATGAGCACATCCTTCCATTTCAAAAAGAAAAGTTAATGCACATTCCGTGTCGTCATATTTGCACTTTCTTCTATATCAAAATAGGGAAGAAAAAAATGGTAGTTGGATTACTTCCGTAGTTTCAATAATTTGCTCATTATAATATCTATTTTACACCTACTGACCTATTTGTAGACTAGGCAAAGACAAATGAAACACATATGACCATTACGCTAATATCATGGTATGTGTATGAATGCCATCATAAATATACTATGTTATGAGCGCATGTCCTAACACATGCTAGGCATACCATAAACAACAAAGCCTGGACATACAGGTCTGGAATATGTGCATGACGAATTAGGTTTACAAGTAGTCTTTGTTAAACAAAAGGTTGTGGCTGCATAACAATTCAAGAACCTTTGCTATTATAACACACACACACACACATGGATAATCATTTAAAACAGCATCATTCGGAGATTTTAGCATGCTCAGTTTATCTCACTCCAGCTAGGATCACTAACTAAGACTAATCTAATATGAATTAAATATAATAGAAAAGAACTGTGTTTTCTGTATAAAAGTTATGGCCCGCGCGAAAGGCATAACGATCTGGGCATCGTCTTGGAGAGAGGAAGTTATTTAGCAATAGCATGATGAACCAGAAAGTCACCAAGATCTCCGACACCCCTCTGGCGGCTGTGAAAGGCGTGGCGCACGCCACGGCGTCTTGAGGCGTGGGTTTTTTATAACAAGTTATTGGACCGTTTATTTTTTATTTTATCTTCTTAAAAGTTTGCTTTATTTTTACTCTTTTACGCTGGTATTGTCTTTGATATAAACTTTTTATAAGCTCTATATATATGATATCAATATTTGATTTTTCTTCTTTTTATACGAAATTAAATTGTTCAATATCATTGAGTAATAGTAGAAAACATATTTGTATATATATGATATATATTGATTTGCCGCTTTAATCAACGCCTTGAAAAACGCCAAGACCTATGGCTCCTTAAGCTTGAGGCTTGATCTCGCCGCCACGCCTCATGCCATTTGGAACCTTGATAAAAATAGTAAGTTTTTATTCCCCGAATATGGCATTGAAATAAGCCAGCAACCATATGCTGAAACCCACATTCTGTGCCAAACCAGTCGTTGAAGATGAAAGTATATCATACTCGTGAAATTTTACCAAGAGCAGATTCTGTTCATTCAGCAAATATAGGTTTGTCTAGAAATCTTTTGTATTGCACAAAGATCACCATTAAATATAACAGACTCCACATCCAACAATACAGAGAAACCTTTCCTCTCTTTAGATGCTTTCAGTAGGGGTGAGATAGGAATGTTATTTAGATTTGAAATGATTCATGCATGTCATATGAGATAGGCAACAGGTGTAAAATTCAGAAATTAATACCTCTAAGCGGAGGTGGAGCTCCTGCACAGAGCTGATAAAATGAATGGTATGACCTTTCTCCTTCTGTGCTTTGAACAACTCTCGACTGTTCATAGATAGATGAATGAGTAATTTGTAATAAGGAGAAACAAGAAGCGAAAACATGGAAAGATCATAACCATACCTTTTCAAGCAAAACTGCAAAATTTTGAAAAATCACAGGACGCCAAATTGCACAAATCAGTCAGACATCAATGTTAGATAAACAGTAAAGGAACTTCCATTCTAAAATCTAAATGAAATGAGATATCTTACATGTCTGGATCTTGGCACCAGATATTTTTCCAGTTTCACTGAAGTGAATTTCAATCAATTTTCCCTGACATTTATTAATGTTATTATTAGAATGGGGAAAACAGTGGCAAATTAGAACTTTATGTTCCAACAACATTTTTTTTTCCCTACATATTTTCAAAGAAGAAACTCAAAGCCTGAATTTTAAAAAAAAAGTAACTTACAAAACGACTTGAGTTGTTGTTTCTCGATGTTTTTGCATTACCAAAGGCCTCCAAAATTGGATTAGTTTTCAGTATCTCATATTCTATTCCACTACCACCTCCAAGAGCAGCCAAATATTGCATTGCTATCTTTGCCGTCTCAGTTTTCCCAGCTCCACTTTCACCACTAGACAAAAGAACACGGTATGAGTGCAACATTCTTTTTTGCATAAACCCTTTTCTAGTGTTCTCTATTAGGTTCCCCATTTAAGAATTTCTTATGGGCTCATCGTTTTGCCGTCAGCAAGTAGTTCGGAATAGAAATCTTCATGTCATGTATAACGAGGTTTCTTACAAATTATAATAAGGTTTCTTACACCATAATCTAACAAGGTTTAAATTGTGAACTTAGCAATGACGATATCTTACAAATTAAGAAACAGTCCATGTCATGTATAACGAGAAAAAGCAGGTAGCCAAAGTGTAGCATCATATGTACACTAGAGCAAGAGGTAGGGGAAAGAAACTGAGTCCCCAACAACCAGTGCACTATGTAGGCCATATCATTAATTGGTGTCTTCTCTTCACTAGTTTACCTGCTCTTGTTTAAGCAGTAGAAGCCTTTAACAATTCAGATAATAGCAAACATTATGTCTGTATTTTACTATTAATTAGAGAGCACCTGGTGCTAAGAGGCATGGGCAATTAAGCTATGAAGTGAACAAAGGGTAAATAACAACGGCGTCCCATTCCCATCCCTGGCTGATACTTGACATTAATGTCCACAGCCAATGGCTTTTTTTGCCACGGCCTCATAGATGAAGAATTAGGGAGCACATTATGCCATTGAATCCTAAAATACCAGAATAGTCATATCTGCAGCCGCAATTGGTCATCTCCCCTGGTTAACTTTGACTGAATCATTGGTTTCACATTGAAGTACACCAAACTTCAATAAATGCTTAATTGACATCTAATATAGTTCAAATATTAAAATGCATACTGAACTTTTAAACCATTTATGATGGTTTTTTACTTTAACAACAGCAAAACATTACAGGGCTACTATTGAGACAAATTTCAAGGAATATATAAGATTAACGAAGTGGATGACAAGGACATTTCATTACCAAAATCAAGCATATCCTCAAATGTCTTACAAGATGAAGGGACATGGCATCGACGAAATATTTATTGGGAAAGCATCCATGAAGTGCTGATATTTGTGGTGCCTTTTGCTTTTTTGCATTTTTGTTTTTGCTTTATGCAGGTCTTACCATAGTGATGTCTCTAATAACACTAGTAGTTCAAAACGAATCTCTCTCTGAGATGTTTGTACATCAAAGTCAAGAAGTTTCATTAAAAGTAGAATATTTATAGATAACTCAAGCATTGAGGGTAAAGAAAACAGAGAAAACTGCAACGACGTGTCCAACAATCAAGAGAGTTCAACTAACCTTATCACAATAGATTGGTTTACTTCATCTGCGAGGAAGGGAAAAAAAGAGCAAGACTTACATGATTGAAACACCAAAAGTGACAAAAGGTTCATAGAAGTATACTAGGAAAACGTAAAAAAACCTCTAATCATTTCCCGGATAGCTGTATCAGCAATGGCATATACATGAGGACTGTCTGTGGATTTACTCTTATAGGCTTCAATATAATCATTCCCATACAATGGGATCTTCTTGAAGGGGTTGACGGCAACTAAAACTGGTCCTGCCTTGGACTATAACGCAGGGAAACACACGATCAATAAAATAATACAAGCTTCACTAATTTGTCAAACTACTAAAATGCTAGTAGATGGCTAGATGCTTACATAGATCATGTCTCTATCATATCTATATTGAAGATTGTACAAAACTGATGGTTCGTTTAAATAACTTAGTTGCATGAGATCATCTACACCATCAAGGATTTCTGGATTTGCAGGTAACATGCTGTCAGATTTCACCTTTTGTACCTGATTTGAGAAGCCAAGTCAAAAGTCGTGATTACTTGAAACTTCATATAAAAGTAAGTAATAAAGATCTACAGGAGCAAGCTTACTTTTCCTTCAGAATATGAGATGAGCGACTCAGTCCCTGAAATGGATAGAATCCTTGCCAGCTCCCAGTTCCCATCAGTAGATTGGAACCATGACTGAAGCTTCTGAATCATGTGTATGCCAATGCCATAGAGATAAGCAACATCAGATGCATGACAAATGACTACCGGTTATGCTCAAAAGTTTAAAATCTACAATATTATAAAAAGATTCTGACAAGTATTGAAATAAATTAAACTTTTCAACTCATTTAGAGGATGAAATAGCACTATCTTGGTGTCCTATGAATCAATTTATCTCATTTTGAAATGCATCGTCAGTATATATTTTCATCATATAGTTAGAAATTAACTGTTGCTTTCCTCAATGTGCAAAATTTAATAATTTTTTATATAAGGTACGTAAACCATAGTGGTTTAAACCTAGTCGATCGAAAGAACATGTGGGTGGAGAGACAATAGATATATTACAACATTTAACATACTATCAGTCAACTGAACTAAATCATACATTGTTAGCATGTTAGCACAAAAGCAAAAATGTTGCTTGCTAACTTGAATCTTTGGTGAACCCCACAACCATATGTGTGATTGTGAGCACAAAAATTTGGTGTCTTTTTATAAGATAAAGAGTCTCGGGAAATCCACTTAATTCTTTTGGTATGAAGGTTCTCTTCTTTTTTACTGCCAGATGGGAAGGTTTTCTTTTCTTTTGGGATAATGATATGACTAATATCAAATGCTCTATAGTAGACTAAGGAAATGTAAGAACTTCACCATTACAAACAAAAAAGCTACAGAAATTGGACCATTCTTAGTCAGTGAAACTTCTTATTTTGGTTTGAACCTTCAAACTAATTCTGAACTCAGACCGCCAACTTAAACAACCATATCAGGCATAAGATACTTACCATATAATATCTTTAAGGAAAATGCAGTAGAGCTTGTTGTTAGTCCTTTAAGCATTGGGGAAACAATAACCCTCATAGTACAAGGTGAAAGATAAATATAATTTATTCATTTTACATTTATAAATGCCATCATATCATCAAAAGTGTGTAAATGAATTTAGAGACATTTTTTTCTCTGGAACTTGGGAGAAACATTCATTGCCTACTGAAATCCACTAGTTACAATGAAGTCATGGATATAAACTTCCCCTTTTTTCTCTACAAAATTACTACATTCTCCCATAAACATAAAAAGGCCAATTACATGAAGCCCAAGAAGACACTATCCTCAAAAATTTTAAATCCAATCCCAAGCTAGACTGAAAGAACCAATGGCATTCACATAGACCTTCATAAATAAAACACAACAGAAAACAACAATTTCACTGCTCAAGGTCTCTAGCATCTAAAGAAATACATGATATAATGACATCTAACCAATAGCAACAGAATAAGTCCCATCATGCCACCTTGTGCCTTATCCATGCACAGAACAAACCATGGTGCCCTACCATAGATGCAGAAGAATTGGTACATCTACTTCATGTGGGAACGGCATCTTCAAAAATACTACATTTTGGTGTAGCACATATTCTCACGCACACATTCACATGTGAAATACAATAGAAATATATTCATTAACCAATAAAAATTGCTGAAATGTGTATTTCATATCAAAATAATATATTAAGGCACTTATGACAACCAGATATGAACAGAGTATCCATAACAATCAAAATGCGGATGAAAAAATAAAATGTGATGGACGGACGGACGACAAATGAAATAAGATGCAAGTATAAAAGAAAATAGAGGGACATGAGAGAAGATGAAACAAAATCCGTGTGCTTACAGTGTGAGTATTTAATTTTTTTAGGACTACATATAGGACTATTTAAGAATTGGCCTTCTAATTACATTTGGGTTTCAGACCTACGTCCTTTGATTGCGGGAGTTAACGAACTCTTTAAATTAAACCCTTAAAGAAGTTTGTCAAGCATTAACATCCCCCCCCCCTCAAATCTCAAGCCGTATAAGCGACAATCAAGCACAAATGGAGCTGCACTGGTTCCGCTCTACTGTATCAATTTCGTGTTTTCATTTTTCAAGTAATGGATGCAAATTAGGTGTGCATTGTGCCACACCTACGCTGAACTACACCAGGTGCGGATAAGTCAATCTAACAAAAGCATCCATTTTGATGCAACTATCAACTTTTAATTATATGAAGCCATGTTTCAAACAATGGAACAAATGCATTCCCTTAATTCACTAATTTTTTCAACTCTGAACTAGCATCACGAAGAAACACAAAGCTTTCATCTGCTCCATTTTATTACATATAAAGCCTACATTCATTAAAGACTATAAATGGGAAGGAAAGAAACTGAAGGATAATTAACGTTGCAATATTTTACAAACAATGGTTATGCAGCTATAACACTGATCAGTGATTATTTCCTCACAAAAAGAAGTTAAGGATATATAATGCACTTACTAGCTTTTTCACACATCGTATTACAAGATATGTAATCATCAAATAAGGATTGACCCTTGCTAATTTACATCTTGAATTCCCATATAGGTTTTCAATTCATCAGAACATTACACGAAAAACATTTAAATCCAAGCAATATCCTTTTGAATTACACTATCAAACAAGATCCAATCCTATGTTCCATTCTTCGTTCTTTGGGCATTAATTTGTTAAATGCCAATTAACCAAATTAATTGGTTAGGCTTTCAAACCATTTTTTTATTGTGAAGACCAATCAAGGAGGGGATCCCCTAAGCATCCCACTGGACATAATATCAGCTCAATTTGATTGTGTGCCTCATAAACCTCATAAAACAGGGCATTGCCCAACAAAATTGCAGCCATGCTTATTCTTCCACTTCCAATCATATCCACCTGCTAGCACAGAAGTAGGATAGTTGATGTCTAAATTTTCCCCTTGAGTCTACGTGGGGGGCAACTTTGCTCACACAGAAAATATTTTATTTTAAAAAAAGTTACAAGAAAAAGATGGGGCCAAGCTAACCCAAAAGCATATTTAAAAATTTGCAGTGAGCCAACTTTCCCCACTAAAAAACTATAATTTCAAGAAATACCAACCTCTCACATGCACATGTATAGAAACAAACAGACACAAAATCATGCATCGATTCTTTATTTTTCTTTTATGAGGAAAAACACACCCATTTCTATCTTCTTTATATTGATATCACCATTTCCACCAAGTGAACCACTATGCCATCATGTAAGGATTAAGTGAATGTTTCATCACCCCTTCTATATTTTTATTGAAACCCAGATTTAGGTTGCTAGTGTACATCAAACAAATTTTACAAACTTAAGGTTTCATGTTGATATGTGTGTGACAATAATTGATTTGGTTGTGTTCGAGTGCTTAAAATGTTTCTTAAGTTGTTTTTGTGTGAAGAAGATAATCAAATTTTGCAACTTATCTACATGTGAATAGTAAGAGGCAAAGTAGAAGAAAAGACAAAAAAAAGGTAAGATACACTTCAATGGATTCTTTATTTTTCAATGATGCATTATCTGCAGTACACTTCAACTGAATTGATTGTTTTGCCATGATCAAGTGAACATAGTACAAAACTTCCAAGTATTACATGCTTCGAATCATTCCTAAATTCCAGTCCAAATGAAGTAACTATAGCAGAGAAATCACCCGCAAAAGAATGAACTTCTTTAAGCATGTTATGGAGATGAAGTTAGTTAGCCAGCAGAACAACCGAAGGAAACTTGGTACAATTGAATTTTCTCTTTCTGTATGGGTAATTTCGCCCACAACACAGTAGGCTTGTTAGGTTGATTTTGGACAGTCTATCATCAGTGGCTGGTTATACGCTCCGATCCACCATTAGCTTTAAAAGGCTCCTACATCTCAATTCATGTGGATAAACTACATGTGCAAGAAGGTAAAGGGGTGGAAAAGATCATTTTGCAATATAGATATCACGAAATCCTAATTGATCTAATCGGTTGTGTGAATTCATTATGCATGCCAAACAACAAGTAAGAGAGTTGTGGCTTGGAGATCAGAATTACCTTCTTTGCAACATATGACGCAGTATCTCCCCATTTGGTTTCACCCCATGAAGGCCGAACAGATCCTTGAGGAGAAACTGATGGATCAATATCTTCATCATCCATGGAAGGTCTGTCATTCATAAAAAAAGTTGAGCTCGGAGTCCTCTGACCATACGGTGAATCATCATCAACCAGATTCATGTTGTCACCACCAGCCGCACTACCATTCTCCGGTATACTAACAGAGATCATACTGCTATTACTACTTGTAGACTTTTCAGCTGAACTCACAAACCTATAATCCACCGGCAATGATTTAATTGACTTGAAACGAGGAGCTCCTTCAGTCGACATTATTAGCAGAAAGGGGATCCTTGAATTTAAGTAACTACAATGGAAGTATGGAACCAGCCTGGTTCTTAAACAACTATAAAGATCACCAAAAGGTGATAGCCCATCTTCCCAAAAAAGTAACAATCATTAACCCAAGGTCCTACTTACTGACTTATCTATCACTTAATGGAGGGACCATATACAACCTTCCTATAATGCTCTTCCTTCTTCACTCTTGATCAATCTCCCGACAACTTCAGCATCAAATCCAAATCAACAACATAAAGTTACTCAAATAATATCCATCTAGAAAAGAAAAGCATCCCCCCCTGCCAAACTTTTTGCAGTTTGTCTAAGTAACCTAACCTATCGCGATCTAAAACCAACTTCACTCAAAAATTCACCTTCAAACACTCGATTAACACCACCTGAACTCGATTTCAACTTCACAAAAAAAGTACAGATCTTCGAGTATCCAACTAGTGAAACTGAATGTAACACGAGAAATTTACCTCATTCAACTTCCGAATTCCTTACTTGAAACCACAACAGATCCGTCATCTGTACAGCACAGATCTTAATTCAACAAACTTCAACTCAATAACACAATTTCCCGAAATATAAACTGATGAACAAATGGAGAGCTTAAACCCTAGTTAGAAAGAGGAAATGGTCCAAGGCACATGGAGAGAGACGACATTTGCCGCTTTGCTTTTTTACTTTTTCTCTCTTTAATCTCTCTCCAACACACATTCTTCTCCAAAAGCGTTATATATATAAGCTTGTCCTTTCACCAGACCAATACTCACCAACTACAGAACAAAGTACACTTTTTAATGCAAAACGTACAACATTAATAAAAACAACTTCTCTGCACGAATAATTTTATGCTCTGGAAAAAGAGTTTCAAATACATGTCTTCTTCTAAACCAAAATTCACCAACTGCAGATAAAAGTACAAGTATTAATGAATAATGTACAACTTTTTTTGTGAACAGTTGATCTGGCATTAGAGAATTATGGTGTGGAAGAAAAGGTTTCAACCACATATGTACGTGGGACCTTTACAACCTCCATATGTTTTTCTCCATTTTTGCGCACCAACCAAATTTGAAATTTTTTTATATTTCTGGTTTGCAGGCGGTGTTATTTCAAAATCTACATTTTCTGTTTTTTTAATATATTAAAATATACTTTTAGAGTGAATTTTTATTATTTTCAGTATTAGATATTATCTATTTTGTTTATATTTGATTTATGATTTTAAAACATGTTTGATAAATAAGGTATTAAGATAAATAACTTATTCTATTAATTTTTTATGTGGTATTCTTTTTTAAATATTTTAAAATCCAAAATTTTAAATAAATTGTTTTAGTATTTTTTTTATGTGGTATTTTTCTAAAAAAACATATAAAAAATGTTTTAAAACCCAACTCTTTTTTATTTACAAATTTGACCACAATTTAAAAAGAGGGCCATGTGGCGTCATTTAATCTATGAAATATTGTGGAGTACGTTTTTTTGGTGAAAGTAATTGATGCGATTTAATTATCATGATTGTTGTTATTTAATACCATATATTTATGATTGAAACGTTATTTAAATTTTAAAAAATGTCTTAAATTGAGTAATTTAACATTTTGTAGGTGATAAAATCATAAGATGGGCGAGTTAGATTTTTGAGGCTAGCTAATTTTCAAACTATACTTGTTTGTGATTCGTTTGACTTTAATTTGGTACGTGAAACAAGACGAGATATATCAGAATAAAAACTTATTGACCTATGTTTGACATGACATTAGACTGAGACATGGCAAGATTATATTGAACAAAGCCAAGTTAGATGGGACAAAAATTAGGAATATGATAAAAATATTTGTAAATTATTAAACTACTTATCAAGTATGTGTATAAATTCATCACATTTAAGTTGAATTATTCGGTTCTTGGATGACAGTTAACAATCAAATAAAACCGAGCTTATCCAATCTATTACCATTCAATTAATATATATTTATATATATACAAACAAATGTTCAAAAGGATGTGTCATGGCACCTTGAGGCGCGTCATAGTGCATCGTGGCATCCGTTTTTTTTAGGCGTGACTTTTTTTCAATTTTTTTTAAACTTTTTGTGTTTTTACACTAGTAACTTTAGCTTTTTATACTTTTACAAATTTAGCTAATCACATCACTCACAATTTCTTTGACTCACACATGTCAATAACTCACAGTTAAAACGAAGTTGTAAACCCTTCAAGTTCTATTTTGAATACATTATCACAAACTTTTTATATAATACTAGTTAGTTTATATGAATGTAAATATTTTAATATCATTATATTACTGAATAATAAATAATAAGCATATGTGTATGTATATATATATATATATAATTGTTGGGGTGGTTTATTTTACAACCCAGTAAAAGGTTACAACTCAACCACAAGGGTTGTGGCGTACTGGTTAAGGTCATGGGGGATGTGGTGGAATATCTCATATGCTCAGGGTTCGAATCCAGACGTACACAACAATTGTGGTCACTGAGGTTTAATCAGGATTGATGTCTTACAGTCATAATTCGCTAAGGGATTAGTCTAAGCTTAGCCTAAGAGGCTAAGACTCCCCCCCCCCCCAAAAAAAAAAAAAGTTACAACTCTGTGCAACCCTCGTCTAGACGATTCATTTACCTATTCATTATGTAGACACTAAATGATTACATGTTTCATGCAATAATATTACATGCAATGCATACACATACATATAATGCATATTGTTTAGTGAAATTACTAGCTTCATCCGATACATCGCATGAACCGTTATGTCCTTGACATCTGCTGCAGAAATTCGACGAAATCTGGTAAATTCATTTAGATAATCAATAAGAATCCAAATGCAATGGGCTAACTGAATGGTTTAGATAAGAGTTGCACAGAGTTGTAATTTTTTACTGGGTTGCAAAATAACCGTGGCCTAAACTTATGTATATGACATATAAATTTGTCGTCTTATGTCACGCTTTAAAAAACGTCGCGTCCTCGTCGTGGCGTGTAAGCCTCAAGGTTTGAGCTCGCCGCCACGCCTCACGCCATTTTAAACCTTGATACAAACATACACAAAAAGTATCTATGTTTCATAAAGAACTTAGAGAAAAGTATTATATGACTAATTGGATCCAATTGTAGGGTCAGGTTCAGGAGAAAACTCTAAATAAATGGAAAACCGAAAAACCACGAAAAAACGAATGAAAAAGTATATGAATATGGATGTCAAATTAACGAGAAAAATATGATCGTTTATTTGGTGTAATTTATTTCACTCGAATTTTGTTCATTTTTCGTATTTTTTCGAATAAAAAATAGGGGGTGGATGTCTTTTTAATTTAAAAAATATTGTTGTAACCGCTTGTTTAATCATATCCATCAGATTATCTAATCTAACGGTTGATAAGGTGTTTTTTAGTTTTTCATTTATTTGAGGTTTTCCCTTGAACCTCTGTCCCAATTGTAATATCTAATTGATAGAACCGGTCTGATCTAATATAATATTGGATTGGTTGCCAAAATCCAACATCCAATAGACTAAATGATCGAATTGGTTCCACTTACATTCACCGGATATCAATCGGTTAACACTTACTACCCACGTCAAATCAAAACCATATAACCTTCCACAATTTATTTTACACGTGTACCTCACTCTCGTACATCCAATCTTATTTGCATACTAAGCGTACCTTAAGGCTCCACTTGCTTTACCGGATTTGGTGGTAATTGAAATTGGATTCCATTCCAATTCCCATTCCCTGCTTGGTTTAAAGGAAAGTCTGGAGTTGAAATCTCACATACATTGGATTTATTTCTTGGGGTTGTTTGTAATAATGTTTTAAAGTATATTAAAACATTCGTTTTGTATAACCGATTAATAAAAGGTAAATGAAATTCAATTCCATTTCAATTCTACAAACAAAATACACTAGCCAATTGTCGATTCTTCTAATTGCATATCTTTCCACGAAATTCAAATCCCTCAAAAACATTAAGTCGAACAAAACGTCCCCTAAGAGATAGGCACATAAGTAACTCATTTCCAATCTCGCCAGTTGTGAACAAACACCGAGTTGCTCTTGCAACAAGGACATGTTGTTGCATGTCGATCATGGGGCATACTAAGAGCAACCCACTTGGGCAATGTTTCCAGGTATTTGGTACGCGAATAACTATGTAATTGTTTAGGCAATGTATATGCACGCGCTTCCAAAGGTATCGACTTAAACTACTTATGAATAGTTGAACATTTTTACATTATTATAAATTGGGTGCTTAAACACAAAAATGCGTCAACAATAGTAACTTTATCAAATGTTTGTCAATTTCGCTAATTCTTGACAATTAGTTTCGGAAAAAAGGACGATAAAAGAAAATTCAAATGATTTTAGCGTTGTTGGTGATTTGTGCTAATAGCTTCATCAACATTGGACGAAGTGACGTAAATGTAATAATATAAGTATGTAATCGATAAATGTGTCAGTTCAAATATTTAACAAAATAAAGGTACAATAAAGTTTTTATTTATATGTTCGAGTATGAATACATGTATTCGCATGATGAGACATTAGATCGTTCAAGATTATAAATTCCACTTGTATCGTCTTTAATTCTTCCAAGATAATTTTGAAGCAAGGAACAGTAAAAAATGAAGATATCAAATATTTGAAAGCGTATGCTCAACAATCAACTTTTTTGAATGTTCATTCAAGCATTTGCTATGTCGGTTTGCAAATTATGACCCTTGTGATTAAATGAACAAGTAAATAACTTTCAATCTAATTTGACGTTCTTCTAATCACGGAAAAGGTTAAAAAGTGAAAGTTGTCATGCAAGAGAACACAAGAAAGAAACAAATTGTTCACAATGGACGAAACAAGTTCTCTACATGTAAAAAAGAAGTCAAACATGGAGGTTTGAGTCCTCTTCAAGGCATAATATTGAGAATGCTCATTGAATGAAAATGTCTAAAGCCAATCTTCGAGTACCACGTGCTACGACAATGAAGTGAAACTGCCTATAGGCAGTAGGGGCCAGGTTATTTTATTGACATGAGATGGGTTCAAAGTTCCGAGACAGATAAGACAAATGATTTGTGTATATATTTTACGGATTATATTTGATTTATACTTATGTTGTCATAACCATATAAATTATATCAATTTATTATAAGACTAATTAACAATAACGGTTGAGATGTTAACATTTGTTTCTTGTTTATGGTTTCAAACATTAGGTATTTAATTAAACGAAACTGAATAACCCACAAAAATTTTCTGAGTCTGGATTCTAGGTTAAACGATCTAGTTAACCGAATAAATATCACTTAATTCGATTAGATTTCAGTTATTGTTTACGGTTTCAAATAAAACCAAATAAACAAGTATATTGTTATTCTTTTATAGTTTATATTACACAAAAAGTTAATAAATTACGTTGAAACTCAAATATTTTTTTTTACAAATAACATAAAAAAAAGTTTAATGTGAAAAACAACTTTTTGTTGTATAATGGGTTTTTGATTGATGTTAGTTCAATTGCCAAGTATGATATAGTTATATATTGAACACAATGAGTCTTGCAAAAAAAATGATAGAGGAAGTCTCCACTGAATAAATATGAACTTTTGTTCGGTTTATTTTGTTACTAAACAAATAACCTGAACTTGATTAATTTGAAACCGATTAAATAAAACCTCATTCAGCAAGTTATCATGTTGTTTAATTTTACTTTTGAACCCAAATCAAACGACTCGAAAACTAACACAATTTTCACCCTAACTTATATCTCGCATCAAAGTGGTTCCATGGTACTGCACCGAATCTTTAAGGGTGTGTTGGTGTATGCAAGACAAAAAAGATATGGCATAATAAAAACTTGTCACTTGTTGGCGTGACATTAAATCGGAACAAGAAATGTTTGAGTGAGATAAAAATGCATTTTTTATCCCACCAAAGTTAGTGAAACAAAATCAGGAAGACATGATAATACCAAAATAGCTGAAACAAAAAGCAGGATGATTGGAGAAAAAATGTTATTTAGGCAAAAAATTGATTATCGGTCCCACAAGGAACCCGCATTAAAGGACACTAATGTGAAGAGACATTTTTTTGGCTCAATTAGCGTTGAGGCTAGCCTAAAACTTACCACAATCTTTCACATGCTACATCACCCTCGCCCATTAAGTTATGCCCCTTATAGTCATAACTAGTTTGTATCTATATATTCATCTAAGTATATATTTTTCATTACAATAGTTATATGAGCCATTTTTAAGTAGTGTTCGATCGATTACATATTAATCAATATTCGATTGTTAGATTCAAGCATTCTACACTTTTTAGTTATTGCATTGTTGGGCCGAGATGGATTTGAACCGTCCTAACATTGTGTTGTCAGTTTTTTTTTTTACAAATGAAATGGAGGTAAAAGAAGAGAAAGAAGGAAATATATATATATATATATATATATATATATATGGTCCCCTTCATTTGCTAACCGTTACATTGGTGCTAACCAATCTCAACCGTAGATTGATTAGATCAATGGTCCACAATTAATTGACTTTCAATTAAAATAAATTATTAAAAAGGGTTTATAAAAATAAAATGCATATATGCAGAAGGGTATTTCTGTCAAAATGCAAATCTCTTTATTTTGGTAACCCACGGCTAGAAAATCAAATCCCCAAATATTTAGGGATTTTATCCCCCCCAAACACGCTTTATCGAACAAAACCCCTCAACACTTTCTTCATCGAATCAACATCATCGACATCATTTGCATATAGTGCATATATGCAAATGAAATATTATATGCATATATGAACACTAATACTAAATATGCATATGTGCACTTTGAAATATGCATAGGAGCATAATCTGATCAATTTAATAGTTCATATATGCGTATGTGCATACTTGCACACAGTGTTCGTGTATATTGCAGACACCGATCTCACAGCGGCTTTAGAAAAATTCCATGCTAAAAATATGCATATATGCATTAAAATCAATATGTACATGTAAATGTCTTCCGTACATATGCACTACACATATGCGTATGTGCAAGCTAGTTATTGAAACGCTCTGTCAAGACCCGGAAGTGGCCGGAGATCCATCTCTACCGTCCAAGAAACCGGTCGTCGTTTAACTGCCTTCACAACTTCAATTGGCCAACCCTTTTCCTTCCATCAATGCAAGGTATTAGATCCCGACCAAACATTCAAACCTTCGGCCTTAAAATTAGTGAGAGGAGAAGCCATTGTCATCAACTGTGCGCTGCATCTCCCCCATTCCAGCTACCGTTCCCCCACATTTGTGGCTTCTTTTTTATCTGGATCCAAGACTCTAAACCCCAAATTGGTGACCCTTGTCGAGGAAGAAGGACCCAGAGTGGAAGGAGGGTTCGTGGGCCGGTTCATGGACATATTGCACCATTACTCAGCTCTCTACAACTCCTTGGAATCAGGGTTTCCGATGCAAGGTCGGGCTCGGGCGTTGGTGGAACGGGTCTTCCTGGGTCCACGAATTTTGGGGTCGTTGGGTCGGGTTTATCGAGAAGATCATGGGCAATGGGGAGAATGGCTTTCTAAAGCAAACTTCCAGCCGATCAACATAAGCTTCGCAAACCATTGTCAGGCGAAACTGTTGCTAGGGATGTTTCACGATGGGTATAGGGTGGAGGAATCTGCAAGTAATAAGCTTGTTCTGGGCTGGAAATCCCGCCGCTTGCTTTCTGCCTCCATTTGGGCATCATCTAATTCCCATTCTGATTGAATGATTCATCATTAATTTTCACAGTATTTTATTCAATTTCAAGATTAATTCACCAAATTTAAAATGTATATCATTACCA
Source organism: Arctium lappa (assembly GCA_023525745.1). Classification (NCBI taxonomy): domain Eukaryota; kingdom Viridiplantae; phylum Streptophyta; class Magnoliopsida; order Asterales; family Asteraceae; genus Arctium; species Arctium lappa. The sequence continues at coordinate 83,471,558 of CM042052.1, read as the reverse complement.
TAACAAAAGTGCTATAAATATGGAATTTGATTTGATAGGCGTGGAAATAGATTTAGATTTGATGGATCCATTTTAGTTAAATTCCATTATTGCCCTTGTAAATTTAATATAATAAATCGCATAACCAAATCTCTAGGAACGTTTTGATTGGTCGAAAATTGGTTAGCACGGTTAGCACTAATGTATCGGTTAGCAAATGAATGTCCCTCTCTCTCTCTCTCTCTCTCTCTATATATATATATATATATATATATATATATACTAGTGTTGGGCCCGTGCATTGCATGGAAGGATAAATTTTTTGTTGGAATATTGAACCGAGTTAAAATGAAACGTAATTTATCTGTTAACAGTTAATGAAATACAATGTGAAAAACGAATGTATGTTCATAAGTGGTTAACTTGCATATGTTATTAATCGTTTGTTGTTATGAGTTTGTGCTATGATTGTGGGTTTTGAAAAATATAAACAAATCCTCAGTAAATAAAATAAACTATGAAAAAGTAGTTTTTCAAAAAAACAAAAATATAGTGGAATACCTTTTGTTCAGTTGCAGGTTCCGCCATTGACACCCGATCGTTCGTCTTCTTCTTGTACTCAGCTGATACATAGAGAAGCTATATATATTTATAGTGAATGTAGAGAATATTTTAAAATCTTTTATTTTCATTTTCGATTTTACATTTAAATGTAAATATATTAAAAATATGGAAGAATATTTTTATATCTACATTGTTTCTATTTTATTTTTTTTACACTTGGTTAATTTGGAAAGTATTGCGGAATATTTTTATTTTAAAGAATACGATAATTTATTAGTGTATCTCGTTATTTTTTATTTTTAATTCATATCAACTTTCTTTTTTCTTCTTTTAATGCTCATGAAAAAAAAATATGTGTAGATTTTATATTATCAAAAAAATACGTGTAGATTTTATATTATGCTAATATAAAATACGTGTAGATTTTATAAAATAAAATAGATTTTATATTAGCAAAAAAAATACGGAAGAAAAAAGAGTTTATATTACATCTCATTATGTAAAAAAATTTTATAAAATAAAATATGGAAAAATATTTTATAAAATAAAATATGGAAAAATCATTATGAGATGTAATATAAAAAAATACGGAAGAAAAAAGATTTTATATTACATCTCATTAATATAGATTTAAATGTAAAATCTACATTTAAAATAGATTATGCTAGTATAAAATATATTTTATAAAATTATCCACCAAAAAAACAAATAGTTATATTAATAAATGAGTATCCATTCCACAAATAGATGATTATGTGAGATACTGTGCTTGTAAATGTTGTATCAAAGCATTAAGAAGTTGTAAATTAAGTAATTGACTTTAATTAGTTGTAACTTGTGCTTAAAATGTTGTAATTAAGAGTTTTTTTATACCGTTTTTATAATATAACTAGCAATGTACCCGTGCAATGCATCGGGGTGAGCAATTGTAAATGGAAATAAAAAATTAATGTAATAGTTTATCAGAAAAAAAAGAAAAAAAATATATATGAAGTAAATCATATATTTATAATTTATGTAACATTAGTAGTGATAAACGCATAACTTGAGTTTTTTCAATCATGAAGCATTAAGAAATTATATTAAAGTAATCGTTAAATGTATATTTGAATTTTAAAAACATGTATTAATCAGGGATATCTAACGAATGATAATATTTTTTCAAAATACTGAAATATAGAATAGGTAAAAATAACAAATATAATGTTGGATAGTATTATTTTGTATCTAAACGTATATATAGGTTCATTATTAGTTAGTTTTATAGAATTCAAAAGGCTTTAAAAACTTGTATACATGAAGAAAATACATGTACCGTCATAATTAAAGAAATATGTTAATTTGAGCAAGTAAATAACTTTTCTTCTTTTGGAGAAACCCCAAATGGAAGGGAAAAAACTTGAATATGAAAGGTAGTGAAAAAGTAAAGTTTGATTTTTTTTCAAATGAGTTGTACCTTATCTATACTATATTATAAAGACGGAATAAAAAACTCTTAATTACTACTTATAAACATAAGGTACTACCATTTTATGCATACATTTCAAAATTTTATTAATTCACAACTTAGTATGCATAAGGTACAAATAATTTGAAAAAAATTCAAACTTTACTTTTTCACTACCTTCCATATTCAAGTTTTTCCCCTTCCATTTAGGGTTTCTCCAAAAGAAGAAAAGTTATTACTTGCTCAAATTAACATATTTCTTTAATTATAATAGTACATGTATTTTCTTCATGTATACAAGTTTTTAAAGCCTTTTGAATTCTATAAAACTAACTAATAATGAACCTATATATACGTTTAGATACAAAATAATATTATCCAACATTATGTTTGTTATTTTTACCTATTCTATATTTCAGTATTTTAAAAAAATATTATCATTCGTTAGATATCGTTGATTAATACATGTTTTTAAAATTCAAATATACATTTAACGATTACTTTAATATAATTTCTTAATGCTTCATGATTAAAAAACTCAAGTTATGCGTTTATCACTACTAATGCCACATAAATTATAAATATATGATTTACAATTGCTCACCCCGATGCATTGCACGGGTACACTGCTAGTGCATATTAAGCTGTGATTAAGAGATTTTTGGAATGTATGCATAAAATGGTAGTACCTTATGTTTTATAAGTAGTAATTAAAAGTTTTTTATTCCATCTTTATAATATAGTATAGATATAGATATTGTGTTGCCGATTTTTTAGGAGGGAAATGAAAAGAAAATCAAATAAAATAATACTGATTTTTCTTTCAAATATTTCATCTCAAATAGGGGAGGTATGGGAAGACATAATTATAGCAATTACCAAACAATTACAAAAAGATTGAAATGGTATTGCATTTAGAAAATTGGTTGGAGAAGTGTCTGCGAAAAATATTATAAAGGTGTTATTAAATTTAGGGGTCATTTACCAAGCGTTTATCGAGTGTCGTTTATCTTACCGTATGAGTATAGTGAAGATTGAGAATTTTACACAATAAGAGGCATAGCAACCGATAATCTTATTAGGTAAATGAGAGAAAAAAAACTCATACTTGATAAACGTAAAAGATGCTTATCAACAATCCATCAAAATGAGTTATAATGTCATTCGATAAGGTAAGTGAAGGTGGTAATTGTTTACCCGGTTAATGTTTGGTAAACGGACCATGTCACTTAAACAAATAACTTGAAAACCAATTAAAAACGAAATCTTATTTTGATTGGTTATATGATAATTACGAAAGGTGAAAATCACTTAGAAGTTGTTTAGTTTGTTTTTCATTAAGTCGTGTATGGATAAAATATTTATATGGATTAATTTGTGCATATAGATTGAGAATTTTTTTGTTTTGAAGAGTTTTTATAGAAGAAAGGAATATGTTTTTAATAGGGAGGGACAAGTTTTGAGAAAAAATTGACTTTTTGCATAAAGCTTCCCTAGCTTACTAAATAACTAAAATAAGTCACCATTTATATCATTAAGTCACTACTAAATATGTATAACTAACTAAATAAGTTGTGAGTTTCATTTAACACATTGAGCGGCCAACCCTTAGGGGTGATTGGTTCACAAAATATTTTTGGATGAAATGAAACCTGTCAAATGAATTTAACTTTTAATGAATTGAAATTGAATGTTATCAGATTTGACTACCTGTTTGATTGACATACATTGGAATGAAATATGTTAAAAGAATTATAATCTTTCTCTTTGGTTCACATAATGTAGTTTTGAAATTAGAATTAAATATTGGTAAATGACCAAAATACCCTTTTTTGAAAACTTGAAACCGAAATCCAACTATAGTGGTTCAGATTGGTGATGGTTCAAATCGGTGGTGGTCACCGACAGTGGTTTGGGTAAATAAGTGAAAATCCATTAGAAGTTGTTTGGTTTGTTTTCCATCAAGTCTTGTATGAATTAATTTGTCTGTATAAATTGAGAAGTTTTTTTGTTTGAAAGAGTTTTTTCATAGACGAATTGAATATGTTTTTTAATTGGGAGTGACAAGTTCTAAAAAAACTTAGGCATTGTTTGGCAAAAAAAAGTTAGCTTATAAAATAGTTTTTTTTTGGGTACATGTTTGGATAACCATAAGTTAGCTTATTGAAAAGTTACTCTTACTACCGTGTACATTCATCTTTTCGGAGTTGTATTGAACGATCATTTGGAGTTTTGAAGAAGAGGTGGAAAATATTAAATAGAATGTCAAGGTTTAGCGAGAAAACACAAATTGATGTTATAATGACAACATTTGCTCTTCATAATTATATTAGAAGGAATGACGCAGAAGATATGGTTTTCCACGTTGTTCAACAACATGGTGATTACATACCTATGGAAGAGTTAGATGGCGAAACGAGTTCTAATCAAGGTAACATGCGAGGGTCAAGCAATGAGATGCGAGAAATTCGTAACAACATTGCAAATATGATATGGAATGCAAATAATGTCTTTTAAACCTAAGTAATTGAAATCTGTTAGTAGGTTGTTATTGTTTTATATTGCTAGTTATTTTAAATATGATGTTAAAAGACTTTATTGTTTTTGTTGCTACGGATTTTAATATGATTTCGTATGTTGGTGGTTTATTTTAATTATATGATGTTAAATATATGCTAGTGCTTTATTTTAATTATATAATGTTAAAAATATGCTAATATTTTATTTTAATTATATAATGTTAGAATGGAGTAATGTTAAACATTATTTGTTTAATTATATAATGTTAAATTTCAATAATTTTTAAACATGTCCTTTTTAGTCATTTTACATTTGTCAGCTAGTTTATCAGCTAGTTTTTGCCAAACGTGACTTTTTTAATCAGCTAACAGCTAGTTTATCAGCTAGTTTGCCAAACATAACCTTAACTTTCTGCATAAAAATTCCCTTAACTTCCAGTTTGGAGAACTGTTGGAGCAAAAAGTTACTCAAAATCTCAAAAAATCTTCATTTTCTCCATTTTGGAAAAGTTGTTAGAGATGCTCTAAACTAGTCACTTTTTATATTATTAAACTACTACCAAACAGTCATGTATAACTCACAAAATAAATTGTGAGTCCCTATACACTCGTTAAACGACAGCTAACCTCAAAAGCCCATTTAATTGGCCCAGTAACACCGTGTCAAACGCGATGGAAAAAATGATGATATCTCGCGTCAAAATTGATCTACCTTGGTCGTCAATAAAACGGTGTCTGCAGCAGCAAAATCTTTTAAGCGTTTTTTTTTTGTAAAATGGAAAAACCCACAAAAAAGCAAGTGCTCCTCTTCTACTGTGTGGAAGCCGAAGAACTTGCTCACAAGATTTACGCTCAATCAGACCTCATTCAGCTTCAATCCATCAACTGGAGGTCTGCAGTCTGCTCTTACCCCTTTTAGAATCAAAATTATTATTTCAATCTTCTATGCAAATTATCCACTTCAGTTTATTGTTTTCAGCCTCTTTATATAATGGATTATGGGTATGATTGCATCTTTGATATTAAGAAAATAAAACATTTAGGTTTTTCAAAGAGGTGATAAATCTGTATCTTTACTAGTTCAGTGAAAAATGATACTAGTATTAAATAATGAGATTGTTATGTAGAATGTGGAGGAAATAATTTGCAGTAGATAGATATGAGGGTGAGTTTATTGTGGAGAGTTAGGGTTGCAATTTACAAAGATGTTTTATCAGTGTTGGGAGAAATACTGAACATGGAGACTGGAGAGTATGTTGGTGGGGATGATAAAATGGAAACCCTAATAATACAATTTAAATTCTAAAATATACTCATATTTAACAGAGAAATGGTAGAAAATATGATCAGCCTGCTTTGTATCAAATCTATTTGAGGTTTTTTGAAGATGTGTCAGCTGGGTTTGTGGTGGGTATCTTAGTGGTTGTTTACTTTTTTTTTTTTTTCCATTTAATCCCGCTATGGGTTAAGTTGTCTGTCTAGATAAATTTGTTTGTTTGAGGGACGGGAGAACGATTTGTTTGAGGGAGGCAGATAGAGAGAGAGAGAGTTGGATTATTTACGAGGCATTTTTAGTATTAATTTGTTTGAGGTGGCTCAATGGGGACAAATGAGGGGTTCTGGCTTATTCCATATAGCAATTTTGGCTTAATGGCTTCGCGATTAAGCCTTAAAGAAACACTTCTGTATGGCGGAGCAAATAAGCTGCCCGGATCATTAAGCTCCTTAAGTTGTAAGTAAACAACTTAGTAGGGGCATTTTCAAACGAGAACAGTAAATGTTTTGAGAACATGGAAATCAACTATTCATAATAAAAATTCATGATATTCAAGATAAAAATGTATGATCTAATAAGTTATGAAGATGCATGATATTCTTAATGAACAATATTCCATGATTATTCAGGGTTTATTCATCATGAATAGTTGGTTCTCAACATATGAATGGTCCTCATTTGAACTTCCCCTATCTTAATAATTGGACATTCCCTCTTGTCAACATCTGAAAAGCCTCTTACCCTGCACAACCCTTTATATGTGAGACCACCTACTTTGCAGTTGCATTCATTGGAGTACCAAAATACTTGCCTTGTTCCCTTGGCATCTCTTTTGAGGTACCGCCCTATATGAAATACGTCATCCAAATGGCTAGGAGTAGACATGAACCGACTTCCTAATATGTGATGCCTCAAAATAAGATAATTCATATTTTCTGTAGCCAAAAACACCAAAATAGTATTAGTAAGAGGTTGAGGCTCTCGAGCAGTCGAGCTTAGACCAAGGTGAGTGCTCACGTGATGCTAGTTTAGAATCCTTGTTAGAGTTCATCACTGGGATATCATGATATTCCCCAATGGGCACATTAGGGGAAAATAGAAACCGGATGCAGTAGGAGAAAAGTAAAATATAAACCAACTAAAACTGAAAAGAGACGTTATGAAACGTTTCTTAAGAGGACTGGTAGGCAGGGGCGGATCTACTCATTGCTGAGTGGTGGCCCTTGCCACCATTGATCCCGTCCGTCGTAGCGTAAAAAAAATAGTTTTATCTGATTTCATATTATATTACGGTTGTTATTCGGTGCCACTAGCAATTTTTTAATTTTTATTTTATAGATCCGTCCCTGACTTTATGAGCGACAAGTCTTTGGACACTAGAGCACCCAATTGGCCCACGATTGAGGGATCAAGAATCTAGTTTGTTACGACATTACCTTGTGTCTTTGCATAATTTGTCGTATATGTGGTTGTGTTCTTGGCATCTTTACGGTATTTGGTTGCGTGGAGGTCTTTGTGGATTCCCCTTTTCTTAAATTCGAAGGATTCGTGATCTTGTTGCATTCACGTAGTACTTTTTCAGACTACCCTCTCATATGCGCTTAATCTTGTTTAGTCATTTCTTTACTATCAAAAACATCATTTTTTACGTTTTGTTTCTATCATTTCTAGTATTCTCTTTTTATAAAACGATGGACATATTATCATCATTGTTTAACCATAATATCGACTTTTTGTTTCATGTCTTAGGAGTTTTGATGACGGGTTTCCAAACTTATTCATAAACAATGCACAAGAAATCAGAGGCCAGCATGTTGCTTTTCTTGCATCGTTCAGCTCCCCAGCTGTCATATTTGAGCAGCTCTCCGTTATATTTGCACTCCCGAGGCTTTTTGTGGCTTCTTTCACATTGGTGTTACCTTTTTTTCCAACTGGTTCCTTTGAGAGAATGGAAGAAGAAGGAGATGTAGCAACCGCATTTACCATGGCAAGAATATTATCAAATATTCCTGTATCGAGAGGAGGTCCTACGAGCTTAGTTATTTATGACATACATGCTTTGCAGGTCGGTTTCTTAAAAACAATGCTTAATTTATTATGACATGCCGGCGTTTAAATAAATGAATCATTTTTTGTTTCTATCCTCGCAGGAAAGATTTTACTTTGGGGACCATGTTTTGCCTTGTTTTGAAACTGGGATGCCTCTCTTGAAGCAACGACTTCACCAACTTCCTGATGCTGATAATGTTAGCACTTGTGTGTGTGTGTATATATATATATATAGGGGTGGATTTGTCAACCGGGGGACAAAGGAGAGTGTGCCACGTGTCCCACACCTTCACGGGTTATTCATCATGAATAATGTATCATTCATGATGAATGTGTATTATTCATCATGAATGTTGTATTATTCATTATGAAAGTTCATGAACGTTGGCCTTCGTTATTCATGATCAATGTGGACACCCGGGGACACGTGTCACCCTCTCCTTTGTCTCCCGGTTCACAACCTAAGATCCGGTTTCCAATTGAACCTCCCTCTATATATATACTCCTTCCGTATCAAAATAAGTATCCATATTTCTATTTCAGTTCGCCCCAAAATAAGTCTCTTTCAAACTTAAGTGCATACTTTCCAATTCTACCGAGATAGAGAAATTCGTTACCCCCTCTATTATTAAGGGTAAAATTGTCATTTAGTTAATTAGAAACTGTAATATTTACAAATTCCTAAAACTATGCTCTTTTTTCATCGTGTACGTTTATTTTGGGATGGAGGGAGTAACAAACCGTCATGCTATTGCATCATCTTTTATTTGGTAAACTCTATTGAGTGTTGATGTCTATCTTCTATACGGAACTTTAGGTTGTGATCGCCTTTCCAGATGATGGAGCTTGGAAGCGATTCCACAAACAATTGGATCACTTCCCCACGGTCGGTTTAACTTTTGTCTTGGAAAATCAAGGAATTCAAATCTTTAACTCCATATAGCATATGTGATTATTGGCGATTTCAGGTGGTTTGTGCAAAAGTTCGTGAGGGCGATAAAAGGATAGTACGTCTAAAAGAAGGTGATTGTGCCGGTCGACATGTAGTAATTGTTGACGATCTGGTGCAATCTGGCGGTACTTTAATTGAATGTCAGGTACTTTTTCGAACACCTCTCTTATCCAACCAATTCGTGCTCCCACCAAAAGAAAGAAATACCGAAATTAAAAGAGAAGTTGCAAAAATATAGAAAACTCATGCAAGTTGTGTTATAATTTTTATTATTTGGCTAAGTATTAGGTTGTAGTTGTCAACCAAGCATCTGCAAGATACAAAGCATTCCCATCATCCCAAAATAAGTATCCACATTTTTATTTTAGTGTATCCCAAATGCTGCTTTCAAAAGTAAGTGCCTACTTTCCAATTCTATTCTTCACTATGAGATGCAAAAATTCCTTAATCTCTCTGTTGTTAAGGTTAAAAATGTCATTTAGTTAATTAAAAAGTTACATTTCTAAAACCGTATGCCTTTTTCATTGTGGACATTTATTTTGGGACATGTGACTTTGCAGTGTGAGTTGTGTTGATAAACCAACTGATAGCTAAAGGGCCGTCAGAAGGTCATGGATTTAAAAAAACCAATCAGAAGGCCATTTAACCAAATGACCGTTAAAAGAAAAACAGAGATTATCGTAGTTTTCATGGAACAGGATGGAGCTATTGTATCCCGAGGATCCAATTGTTTCTCTCTTTGTGATGCAGAAAGTTTTGGCAGCTCACGGAGCGACCAAGGTCAGTGCTTACGTTACTCACGCAGTGTTTCCTAAGAAATCGTGGGGGAGATTTGTTCACACAGACGGTAATAAGATCGCAACCATTCTCATAAAATCATCGTTCGGTTTATAAGAATCCTGGGATTTAACATGTATTTTTATATTTGTGTTCAGAGAACTCAAACAAGGGGTTTGCACACTTCTGGATTACAGATTCCTGCCCTATGACTGTCAAAGATATTGCAAACAGGGCTCCTTTTGAAGTCCTAAGTCTGGCTGGATCTATTGCAGATGCACTTCAAATATGATGTTTTTGAGGTATTTTAACTCGGGTTTGCTTCGATACTGCTTAAAGAGCGTGTAATTGTTTGAGTTGTTGACCACCTTTTTTTGTTCTTTTGAATAACCGTGGTATCCGCTTTTGTGGTGTTGCTAGCCGATGGTCTTTTTCAAGTTTCTTTTCTCAAGTTTGTCGCATTTACAATGTCAAATTCAATTAGGTATCATGTATCGTCCTAACTCCTAACCAAATGTTAAAATCAAAATGACCAACGTTCGTGTAGTTTAACGGAAGATTTACTTAAAAAGAAAATGTTACATACGACTTAAAAGAAATTGTTGCATTTTCCCCCGTTAAATTTTAATCAAATTACCTAACATGAATCGTTAACAACAATCGAAATGCGAACATCCTTTTCATGGAAGTGTTCTTTCCTTGACTTTTTCCAAAACGGGAATATGTTGATGTCGATAAGGTTATGTTGGCATTCCTTCGATCGGGTTTCTGACAATTACATATGTGACAATTACCTAATACATATGTATAAGTCCATTTGAAAACTGTAAATATTCTGAAAACCATAAAAATCAACTATTTATGATAAATATATATATATATATAGTGGAAGGATATTTTGCAACCTTTAAAAAGATTGCAACCCACATCTTAACCGTTGGATTCATGATCGACGGTTATTTTATTTTTATTTTTTTCTTTTTTTAATTAAAAATATAGGGCCCCATATCTTTTATAACCGCCGATCATGAATCCGACGGTTAAAATGTGGGTTGCAAGGTTTGCAACCTTTTTAAGGGTTGCAAATTAAACAACCCCTATATATATATTATAAATAGGGTTCTGGTTCAAACAAGAAGTTAAACATTTTGCAAGAAATCTATCATATATGATTACATGCATGATAACAAGCTTAATCATATATGATTAAACACACTCAAGTAAGTGTAACATATGATATTTAGTCTTCTCGCAAAATATTCATCCTTCCTCTGATAAATAAATTCATACAGATCTATAGATATTCATTATGAATAATTTGGTTTTCATATTTCCACAAATTCATTATGAATAATTGTTTATTGTGTATGCAAAAGCATGCAGTTGTGGTGCAATGAAATGGCAAATCTCACAAGAAAAAAATATGTAAAAATCTTTGCCTCAATGATGTATGAAATAATAGAGAGAGATGTCCACATGGTCCCCTTTGGTCTTTTACAGTTATACCATATTGAGAAGTGCAGCTTAGCCCTACATCACCAGAAAAAACATCTCATGTCGAAAAAGCTAAATCGGCCATTCGACATGAAGTCCGTACAAGATCGTACACTCGCGCTAATTTCTACCTACCTACAAACACAAACACAGACTATTGCTTCAAGACTTCATGGTGAAAAGCAACGTAGCCCCGAACCTGTTAGATCAACCAGAGCTTCAGCAGTCGAAAAGTGAAACTACAATCTCGATTCTGACAAAATCAACGTAACACACATTCTTTTACAAAGGAGCGGCCACCTGAGCTGCATGAGACACGATCAAAGCAAGAATTGGTTACACATACAAAAATAAAGGCTTTACGTTCTTGAAACACTACAACAAAGTCGGTTTTACAGACGGCAAATATGTCTAAATGTCATAATAGATTGTTTTATAGGACTTAGGTTTATAGGACCAAACAATTGTGTGTCCTATGTAAAAGTGTTGAGACGTATTTGGACATCCATAGCAATGACATATTCTGGTTCAGGCATTTGCTCGTATAATCTCAGTAAGGTGTGGGACCTGTAGCTCAGAAGATTAGAGCATGTGACTATGAACCATTGTGTCAGGTTAGGGCACTTTCGAAAAAAAGTGTCCTATTAGCTTTTTTTATAGGACATTTGTTTTTGGGGGTTGCTATCCCTACCCCCTCCTCACTCACAAAACCCCCCATACCCCCTATCTCACTCACATACCCCCTATAGGAGGGGGTATGGATAGAATCCACCTTGTTTTTATAAGACGTTTTTCAAATAATGTCATATAAAAAGACTAATAAGACGATTTATTTCAAAAGCGTCCTACAAAACTTGTTAGCGACACCTAAAAATATCCTATCAACTTTCTGTAAAACCTTTACATAGGATGCACAATCGTCTGGTCCTATAATGTAGTCTTTTAGGACATGAAGACGTATTTAACGTCCTATAAAGCCGATTTTGTTGTAGTGAAAGTTTAAAGTATCCACGGACAGTAACTCACGCATATTCAAGATGAATGTTCATGAACCGAGCATTTTCTTTGCTTTGTGTTAATGTAACGGAGCCTTCAATAACCTGATCTTGCTCAACCTCTATTGGATCATAGAAGTATATCATCGTCTGCCAAAAAGAAGAATGTGATAATCAATATTACAGAACATAACAAAACATAAACCAAATACAACAATTTACCTGTTGCCAATGTGTCGGTGGATCCTCAGGTGCAGTGGAGAGAACAAGTGCTTCATTGGGATTAGCCCGCTTCCTTCGATGACTAACAGAAGCGGTTGTTTTGGGGGACTCCTCAACCGAGGATGGTGCATCATTGTTAGCAGGTCCACTAAACTCGACATCAAACCAAAACGCAAACCCATGAAAAGGAGCTGAGATCAAAGAGAATTCACGAGTCATGAATAATGGGATACAGCGGTTGGATGTCTATATTTAGCTACTACGATAAATCTTTTCAACTGATGATAGATAAGTCTAGTCTGTCTGTTGGAACCCCTTGTGGTGACGATGAAAAGAAAATTTTCACATGATTTTTCAATTTTATAGACGGTACTAATGGTATACTACACGAACAACTCTCGTGTATATGCACACTAGAGCGGCATTGTCATACCAAAAAAATGAGCATACTATTGATTTATCTAGTTAGCACACATGTTTTGAGAGGATACGATTGTTAAAAGTAGCTATCTGATTCATGTGACACCATTCATTTTGTGCAAAATTTCCTAAAATGTTTTGTTCTCTTCTGCCCCTTCATTTTACGTTCCTCAATACTTTTGCATGTATTTGTGATGTTCATGGTTTCTATCCCATATTTGATGAACTTTATCCTATAGATTCTCTGTCTTTATAGATTATTGAAACCCTAAATCCTAAAACCGGTAGTCAAGTAAATGGCAATAACATGTATTTGGCCATGTTATATTGGTGTTCTCAGTGATAAAAGGATCTTTTTTTTTGCGAATACAAGAGGAATAACAATTAATGACATCAAAAGAATATTCTTGCAGCGATCCGAGAATATTCTTCATTAACCGTATAAGATGTATTAGACAGCACTTGGATAACAAAAATGGTTCCAAACATAAATTGATTTATGAATTATCACTATAGGTATTTCAAGTGACTAGGGCGTTTAGAAATGATTCGGTTGTAAGTTAGGGTGGATCACATAAATCTTGACATGAATAGAACTATTTACCTCGCATCATAGATTGAAACTTGTATTTTGTTGTAACGGATTCTAACTCCTGAATTGTGATTGTATAGCAATCCACATGTTTGACCTGTTTTGAGCAACAAGAACTTTCATCAGATTGGAAGAGTTCTGAATCATCATATATGCAAAAAAAACTTCACAAAAAACTGCATAATAGGATAAGACTGTACAACCATCAAATTACAATTCACGAGTAATGTTATCACTTTATATATGGGTTCACTTTATCACCCCACAAACTATTGCGAGCACTCTTTTATCTCTTCCAAAAAGCACCATATCTGCCAACTATATGATCCAAATTCGGTGATCAAGATGGGGAGGGCAAAAAAGACATAGATCACCCAACATGGATGCTCCAAACTCTGCTGGGCCCAATCCAATCAACAACCTCAATAGAGATTCGCAATGACCCTTGTTGACAAAGAATGCCCCAGCTCCGGTTGGCTAAAACCCAAGTGCGTATAAAGATGATCTCCTACTTAGCACCCATGCAGGAGAGTCTCAAGAGCCCTGGTTCGGTTCGTTGAAACCCAAACCAAGCATTGGCATGACATCCTCAACTCTTGCTAACATCAGCATGTCCCAATTCGATCTCTATAAACCCAAGCTACATGGGACTCGACATTGATTCTCATTGTTTGGGCAACTAGCAGCCTGCCATTTTGAGGGCCTTAGTTTGCATTACAAAACCCAACATGGTATTTGGCATGTCTACAAATGAGAAAAAAGTGACAGATCATACATGATTCTATTGCTGGTTGGGTTAATGACCATGTTTTAACGACATGCCCAACAAAGTTACGGATTTGCAAACCCTATGCTCCTCATTCTCAGGTATTTCTCTGTGTTCTCCTAGTACGCGTTTAGAAGTACTTTGGTAATTGGCATCACAATACGTAAGCATTGGCACTCATGTTTAATATAATTGACTAGAAAATAGTTGCCTAGTGATATAACCAAACAAACACTTCATGCCTAACAAGTTATTATATATACAGTAAAATCAGTTGACTGATCGGTTCCGGTACTTGACCTATACACTCACCTCAATCATATCTAAGCTTAGTAGCCTTTACACTATATCTGTCTACTCCATCTAGAATAAGTATACGGCGGTAATTTCAAAAATACACAACACAGACAGAAGTAATATGTATCTTCCATTATAAAAATAGGTCCGGCTGAAGAACTTATGACAGGAAACTAACCACATGTGGCCACGTGAGAACATTTTCTCCACTGATGGTCTCCACAGATGGCTCTTCAAAGGCACACTGTTTTGCCAAAGGCAAAATTGGAGACACTGCAATGAACCAACATCCAAATCACACACACGATATAGAAGATGTTTGAAGCCCATGTCCCCATGGATTCAACAAATACACTGATCTGTTATAAAATATTCTGAGAGAGAACATTATGAAAACATAACCACCTTAGGGGCATAAATAGTCAAAAAAGATATAGCACACAATTATACTCTCACACATAAGAGAAAAGCAAGAGAAAGACATAGCCGCTAAGAAAGTGTTGCTACTTTTAAAGGATATTATCGGTTACGCTGTTACCTTAAATCACATTCATTTTAATTAACTTGCATACCCCTCCTATGTACATCATACATAAATGAAAGCAACATCTGAATGTATCTGACATATACTCACTGTCAATCCCATAGACGTTGCGCCAGAAATCAATACTTTCAGCATATCTGTCAGGATGTGTAACAGGGGCCATGTATAGCTGCAGGAAATACAAAGAAAGATAATTAAACAATAATAGAACAAAATATCAAGGTAGAAAATCAGATTTCATCGAAGTTTTATCACATCAATTGCTGTTACTCATCAACTAAAATCAATTCATAGCCCAGTTATTGTTCCTCATCATCACATGAAAGCAGCATATCCAAGAGTTATGGGCACACACACACACACACAGAGAGAGAGAGAGAGAGAGAGAGAGAGAGAGTCCCATGAAAAGCATTAACTCTGCTGTTTAACAGTTGTAAATGTCAGCAATAAAAAGACAAACGAGAAGAAGGTATACCACAGCATTTGAAGGAAGAATAAGACCGCCAGGTCTTAACCAGCGGTCTCTGGCAACAATAACACTCCCAAGCATGCTCTAAAAATATAATCAACAAGCAGAACAGTATATGAGATATCAAATACAACCAGAAACTTAATACCAATCTGAATCTTCAGCAGGGAATTACTAACAAAATCCAACACTTACCTCATAGAGAAGCATATAACCCATCCACTCTGAAATTATAACATCAACTTCTTCATCAATTTGAACATCCTGCATGTGGACAAGAGAATGTTATTAAATGACATGAAGATTCATCTTCACATTTTGGGTTCAGTCCCCATAAACTATTTCTTCACCTTGCAAAGTACTGACAGAAACTTAAAAAAATTTGAACAAAACATTCTATAAAATTAAACAACGTTCTCCAGAAAGATACCAGGAAGACTAAAGAATATCACACTTTAAGTACAAGAACCAATTTGTGTTGTTTATGAAATTCTACCTCAACACGTCCATGTAAAACGATGACTTTGTCAGAGAGGTTATTTGCCTTGACAACTTCATTTGCCTGGTTCAAAATTCCAACAGAACACCATTAGATTTAAGACTATCCTTTTCTGAATGGATCAAATATAACGGAAACATCATTAACAGATAAATGGTCAGTATGACATAGAGCATATATGTATGTACTTATGTATATATACATAGTCATATATATACACACAAAAGCAATGTCATACAGAGACATCAAAGATGTGCTCCACCAATGAGCAAACAAATAATTTGATAACCTAAATTGTGATAGGGTGAATTCTAGAAAAAGATATAGTAAAACAGTGTGGTGAATGCTAAAGAATATCTAATTAGCACTGCATTGCCACAGCATTGCCCAGCTAGAAGGGGGAGAAACAAGAATGATTATTCTTTCCTCAGATAATGGAAAGCTGCAAAAAAATTAAAGAAATGCGGAGGAAGCAAAAACAAATATATAGAAGAATTGTCCACTGGGTGAGGTTAGATATTCATTGGAATGGGAAAAAAATAGCTGCTGCATGGTAAGATTTGTATTGGGTTGATTCATGAAAAGGACAAAGGTACAACATAGAAATTGTATTATTACTGGAGGGGTATATACATACATGTGTATACATGTATATAAATACATGTGTGTATGCAAACATATATATACCGACACAAACAGTGGCTTGGGCCTGTGAGCTGAGAATTGCGAATAAGAGAATAATATTATAGACGAGTAAAACTACACATAATACTCCTGGAATTGGAGCATATATATTGAATCCGCTCAATTTGTCACAATTAGATCAATCAGCATTTTGAAATGGCTTTGGTCAAAACATTTGCAAGTTACAAACCTAAAGAAAGAGAGACTAGATCAATAGAACGCAGGTCTCAAGATGTGTTAACAAACTTTTCCAATAAAAACTGAAGTCGATTTTGATATGTTTATGAAGTAATAAGTATATGGTCCTTGCAGATGTATACATGTTAATTATTGTAAAATAGAGCTCTATCATCCCATGTATCCAATTATCCTCAGAGAAATATTGGAAGCCTAGAAACCATAAACAAAAAGTAACCATATGTGACTTCTATAAGACTCGTACATTGCTAATCTTGAGAACGAGCATTCTATTTATGTTCTTCTTGTCCTCCCATTCTTTTATAATCAAAAAATTAGAATTGAACAGTGTTCTCAATACTTCAATTGATGATATGTACTACAGCAGCATGGCAACAGGAGAACAAGAAATGGTTACAGATACGAAAAATATTGGTGCAAAATAATGCTTCCTACAAGGAGTTCAATGAAGGAATTGACAAAGACAAGGGACCCACAGAGACATTGAGGTTCATGATCCGTTAGTTTCTTCTCCTTTTCTAGTTTTGCCATTGATCCATATTAAACAAACTTCTCAAATTTTGCATCAAGTATTATACATTTCCCAGATAAAGCAATAAATTTCAATGTAGCCAAGCAATTTCGTACAGCAATTTCTACCCACAATATTAGAAAGTGCAAGTTCTCAAATATCCCCCTAATATCTCAAGCTCAACAGACAATGGATGAACAAAAATGGAACCAAACTTAACCCCAGGAGTCCCATGTGATGACCAATGCAAAAGCTAGCAAGTCTTTAGCAGATAAAATTTTCTGAAGAGAGCAGGGAAATGTATGCCACCCAAGATATATATACCTACTATAAAACCTCAATGAAGCAGAATAGAATAAACTGCCAGAAATTGCAAAACGTACCTGCAAAGCTATCTCACTAGCATCCACTGCATAAACCTGGTAAAAATAAAGTTAGAAAAGGTACACAATGTCAAACAAAGTAAAACTGAATTTTTTATATATACTCATCACATTGATATCATAGAAATTCATCCTCTCTCCATGTATTCTCATTCCTTTCTAGATCTCATTTCAAGAGCTAAAGTTTCCAAACAGACTGAAAGCTGATTAAGTTCTGAAATTCTTAGAAAGTTACAGTGACAATCTACAAAGCACTTCAAATCATTATGTATTGCTTAATAATCTTACTCGTTTTGCGCCTGCCTGAGCACAAAATATTGAGAGGATGCCTGTGCCGCAACCAACATCTACAACAACCTATGATACAAGTTATTGCAATTAATATTATGAATTAAAAAGAACAAAAGCAACTGAAAAAGAAGACAGTCTTCAAACCAATGTTAAAGACGAACAAAATTCAGGACTGCTTCCGCATCCATGCTATGGTTAACAAAATTTTAACTAGCGTCATGTCACCTTGACATAACGTGAGCACAAAAGAGATTTTCCATGTACATAACCACCAGAACAGATATACCCACTGCAAGATTCATGTACCAGAAAAGAAAAACATCTAGTTAGTGCAGACCAAACCTGTCTGGCCTACTCTTATTGTTCAAAAAGTCATGACCGTTTTAGAAACACCGCGTGTAAGAAAGGATACAGCAATACATAATCTTAGTTATGTTACTAATGGATTAAGGTTGCCAAAAAAGGTAGGCATATATAAGACAGAAATATTTAAGTTGGAGTTATGTTCACTATCCCATGTCTCCAACTAGAATACAAGAACCATTGGCTATTTTGACATGAGGTTGCGTAGATGAGTATTCTACCGACGATAATTTTCTATTGCAGGTCATGTGATCTAATGAACACGAATCAATATTCCAATAACACACACACACAAACAGGTCATAAGAATACATAAATGTCCAACGGTAGTATGCAGGCAGGCTGCTCATGAGAGATGCACAAAGTATGGATCAAGCTGAGCTCCTCCTCAAAACATTTTATTTCAAAATGGTGCAGGTAATACGTACTAATCTGTGAATCAATCAAGCCATCAAAGTTGAATTTTCTTAATAGAACGATAAATATGTATCTTGCTAATTACACATGTAAATCATTCATATTCCCCTTCATCAGTAGTCACAATATCCATTGGCAACATCATGAAGAAAGCAAACTGCTCCCCTCCTAGAATCTCTAAGAAGGATCATAATAACACGTACAAAAATGAATCAGTACTAAAAAAAAGGAGACAGCAAACTAAAAGAGCCAAAATGAAAGAAAATCTTAGGGCTAGAAAAAAAATATATATACTCAGACCATAGAGGCTAAACTGAAAAAATATTAAGGGTCAAAACAGCATTTTAGCAACAACTGAGGACAAAACAGAAGTTTTATCAAACCCTTACCTTTCCTCGTAACTAAATGTTGTATGAAAAGTTAAACATAAAATGTCAAACAAGACAAATAGTTAAAGCAGAAGTCAAGAAGCCATCAAAATTCCAACGCAAGGTCCAATGGAGAACGCCCAAAACAATCAAGGCATCAAACCGTTAACCATCAACCAACAACCCCCCAGCCTCTGTCAACACAAGAAAAGTTGCACAATCCACCAGAAGTACAAACAAAAGTTGAAAGGACTACTTGGTCCTCTAAAACCTCAAAATGTACAATTTATTGCTTGATTACTGAGAACCTGTTGGGATGTTGTTTCGGGGATTCAGCTTTGCAGCTCAACACAACCACCCACACAATGGATTAGTCACACCAGATAGAGTGCAACCCAGACATGTAACCAGCGATAGCATCAGATGATGACAGTGGTAAAAATCAGTCATCATGTTAGTCATGCTGGTCGTTTACGTGAGTGACCACAAGTCACGGGTTTTCGATAGCAAGTGCAACTAAATGCTGCAACTGCCAGGGAGGGGATGACTCTTTGCTGATTACGTTAGGTAGGTTTTTCATGGCTCTCAAAAGCCCAGGATACTGTAAACAGTAAGGCTTTATGGAAGTATGTCTGCATTATTACTAAAGCGGGGATAGAGTACAAAAATGCCAACAGCCAACAACATAAAACCTTAAGCAAACCCTAAAACATAATATTAAACAGAGTTACATACTTATCATACGTCTCTAACATGCACCATACTGTTTAGTTAAAAGATACCCTACTAAAGGAAGTCCTATAATCTGCAAATAGATATGTTCTTTGAATAGGTTAAATTGTTAATTAAGGATTCAATAGCATTAAATGTTTCTAAAATAGAAAGCCACAAATATGTTCTTACTTTGCCTTCAATGTGACTCCGATGTTGTAAAATGGCTGTCCTGTAAGTTTCTGTCCGCACACGATCCTGCAGAACTAAAATAATTAGCCTAGAGTATAGAGACCAAGTGAAATTACAAGAATAAAGACAGTAAATACCAAAGAGTGAGACTCGGCAAGATTATTATTGCTTTACATAAATGAAATTGTATAGCCAACATAACCAACTAAATAGGACCAAATGTGGTGATATACTAAAATCCCCACTCCTACAAAGTTAATTCAAGTCCTACAAAGTAAAATAAAACAGGAAGTTTTCATCGGCCTCGAGTTGTGTTTAACAACTACATAAGTGGGGATCATATTTTCATCACGATCCACATCATACAAGAAGCAAACATACACTAGCAACAAGCTTAACATTCATATAAAATGTGTTCCACCAGGAGCCACTAGCAATCAAGTACCAAAACCATGTCGGACGTTATCCAGTTTCATCCACAACTCATGTTCATAACACGTTCCGCATGGCCAGTAACCCATACCAGCAGCTATCCCTTTTCCACAAGGATTACGACCATTGGTTGAGTTCCCTTTCATCACGCCTAATCCAAATCAGGATAAACATATCTCCCGCATTCGATTTTCCAAAAAAATTAAAAGTAAAATGCTTGCCAGTCTATATAGAGTCTTGGGAACCTGAAACAGGTAGAACATATTTATAACCTGATGCAGTGGCAAACTACACAATCAACACTGTTACAATTGAGCACTGGAAATTAAACTAATCAAAACATAGAAACTTCCGAGGGCAAACCGTTACAACAAGCACTAGCTTCAGATACAATAGGTGGATCTTTTCAAATAACTGAATACAGGTTCATGGTAACCTAGTTAGGGATATAGAACTAACGAAGTTTCAATATCATATAATACACCAAAATAGTAACACAAACACATAAAAAATCAACAATGCAGGCTGAAATCAAAGAAGGCGGTTTGATTCTAGCAGTACCTTGATCATCTCTTCGTGAATACCGACGTGAGAGTACGATTGAAAGTAAGCCTTATCAAAATCCGTACAAGGAATCGCCTCTGTTGACTCCTGGTGCCCACCGGGAACCCTACCGCCGGTGTGACGGGATTTTCTGGCCCTTTGTGTGGCGCCGCCGCCGGTTTGCAGCTTGTGGTGGTGACCGTTACTGTAACCCCCAGACGGTGGTGACCTAGACATCCCTTCCATCGTCTGCGCAATCCCCAAGAAAGCGAAGAAGCAAGTTCTTGGAGAAATTGTCCCTCTTTACCGAAACGGTTTTCTGTAGTCTAGTCTCTAGGGTACTACTGATTATCTGCCAGAGAAAGTACAGGGGCTAAATGGGACTCTTTTAGAAAAATGAGGGGTCCCATCATAAGTCTTTGCAAGTAAATATTGATATTGATGTGTATAAAAAGAAAATTAGTTGGTAAGGTAAATTTATTTAGTAAAGTGTTAAAAGAAAAGCATAATAGAACAACAATATACGGAGAGAATGAATCTGTAATTCTCATTAATTAAATGTCCTTTAAATAGGGATGAGTTACAAGTAGATAGCTATGAGATATTCCAGTTATAATCTAATTCTGATATACTTATTTTTATCTCTATCTTTGTCTTTATCATCATATCCTTTAGACGATGACACATTTATCCTACAACACTCCCCTTTATGCCGAGTTAAAGGAGTGGTGGTGCACAGTTGTTGTCTCATTAAAACCTTATGCCAAAATAAAACCCAGTGGAAAAAAATAAAAATATGACGAAGGAAAGAGTACAACGCACCAGTTTCTTTGCAATACATAGACTTCTCCTTCAGTCTAGTTTTCTCTTAGATTCATACTTTAATCTTGAGAGTTAGGAAATCATGATGGTATATAAACAGTTGCCTCACTAAAACCTTACACCAAGGAACAAAACCCAATGGGAAAAATAAAACCTTGGTTGAAGGAAAGAGCACAACATACCAATATCAAATATATAGTAGACTCCCCCTTTTGTCTACTACTCCCCCTGATTCGTACATTAATCAAGGGAGTTTGAAAAGCATTTCCATTTACTTTCTACACATTTCCCAATATATGGTTTTAGGTAATGACTTGGTAAAATATGTCACATTTTTTTGACACCTTACTTGATTCACTTGAATCTAAAGGAGAGTCTTTTATTGCTTATTGTATAGAAACTTAAGCAGAATATGCTTTGTGTTATTACCCCTGATGTATCTTATGTTTATTTCTTCGATACATGATGCATTATTTCCATATATGCAAGTAGGATACTTGTTGAATCCAAAATTACTAACTCCTCTAATATATGTAATGATAGTTCTTAATCATATACATTATTTTATAATCTCATGGAGAGTAATATTCTTGGATTAGTTCAAGGAGGTAGTTACAAAGGATTGTTTATTTTACTTCCAAGCAATCGACGTGTTCCTTGTGGTAATTCTTTATCCAGTTTGGGAACAACCTTTGTATGGGTCAGACATATACCTAATATCATCAAACACATACCAAGACATTGTTTGGTGTTTTTCTATAAGAGCTAGTACTTTTGCTGTTTACATTCTAAGTAGGTATTGAAGTTCCATTATCAATCCCATTTTTCTTTCTATGGGGAAAGTATATACCCATGTCAATGGTTCCAAAAGATTAATTTGATATCATTCCAATGACTTTGCGTTGGCGCTGAGCTAAATCTAGCTAACAAGTTCACTGAGAAATACAATATATGGTCTTATGTTAAGTACGATAATGCGCATATTGTACTTAGATAGGGAATTTTAACTCCCAGCATTTTTCGTCATTATCCTTTAGACGAAATGGATATTTCCTTGTATCCGATACTTCGACCGATCATGGGAGTGCTAACCGGATTCACTTTGTCCATATTAAATTGCCTGATTATTTTCTGGACATATGCGATCGGTGAATTAATATTTCACAAACTCGGTGTCCTAGCTCAAATATCTAGACAAAACCAAGTCTTCCCATCTTTCCTCTCAAAATCAGATTTCAAGTAGCTTGTGGTTCCTCTCATTTCATCAAGAGTGCCTATTATGTTTATAACATTGACATATAAAGCTACTTTGAAAATCTGGAACTTGTTTTCCATAATAAATACGCAAGAGAATAGTTCATCGTTCTTATATATCCTTTCCCAATCAAGTATTCCATTAGGCGGGTATACCACATCCGCTTAGATTGCTTTAATCTATAAAGTGGGCGTTTCAATTTTATTGCAAACGCATTTCGTGGTTTAGAGTTACTTGATTTTGGTAATGTAATATCATCAAGTACTTTTATATATCTCTAAATCTAGATCCCCGTAGAGATATGTGGTAACCACATTCATGAGTTACATTTCCAGTCCTTCGGAAACTATTAGGTTAATTAATTAGCAGAACGTTATAACGTTCATCACGAGAGAGTAAGTCTTCTCATGGTCAATCCAGGGCGTTGTGAGAAACCTTGCGCCAAAGGAGAGCCTTACATATTAGGACTTCATTATTCTCGTTACGTTTTTTTTTTTTACAAAGACTCAGTTATGTCCTACGGGCTTTACACTTGGTAGGTTAGCACTACCTGACCAAATACCCAATCCTTTGTCAAATAATATAATTCTTTCTGGATTGTTTCTTTACATTTAGGCCAATATGCTCTTTGTTGATATTATTCAACTGAGTCTGGTTCGATGTCGTCGTGCTCGATCATTTTATGAGCCATTGTATATGCGAATAAATCATCAATGATTATATATGATCTGTCTATCGACTCATATGTACTCTCATAGTTCATTTGAGATTAATATTCATCTCTAGAATCAATATTAACTTCGGAGCGTCCTCCAGTGATGATTCATGGACATAATTATAATTAGAGACAATCTCATGAGAGTTTTGTGTATTGATGATAAATGGATGTGCCTCACTATTATCTTCCTTTAGAATAGTATCTATCGAACCAAGTAGCTTCCACCACTTCCATTTGGTAGCTACGACCTCAACCACACCTCCACTATGTGTGATTGCAACGCACTTTCCAACGGCGTTGTGCCCCTGTTGGGGACTTTTTAACCTTGCGAGTATATTTGCAGCTCGTATATGTGATCTTGTCACTTTTTGAATAACATAAAACGTATCAGGTATCAAGTCTGATTCGTTTGACTTCAACATTACGTAGTGAAGTTTTGGGGATCAAAATGAGACAAAGTGGGAATATTCAATGACACTTCCTGTCGTTCCCATGGAAAATCATTTTTCTTATCTCCCCCTAACGACGGGAAAACTGTCTCATGAAAGTGACAACCCGCAAATCTAGTGGTAAAGAGATCACTAGTCAAATATTCTAATTAGCGGATAATTGTTGGGGATTCATATCCAACATATACCAAGTCGTCTTTAAGGACCCATTTCGATGCGCTATGGGGGCGCAATTGGCATATATACTACAGAACCAAACATGCATAAATGTAAACTATCAGGCTTATTTCCAGTTACCAACTGGTATGCGTGAGGCTGGTTAGCAAGCAGTGGGTCTAAAAACGAAAAAAAAAATTGTATATAATAATTGCATAATCCCATGTAGATGTGGGTAAAATGGTGCGCATTACTAATACCCAAGATGTCATCATATTCTTTTGATAACAATTTATATGAGACCATTTTATATATACACATGGGTTATAGGAAACTCTACATTGATCCTAATACATATGCAATTAACATCAAATCCTTATGATGTAAATTCTCCAGCATTCAAAGTCATGTAGACTTGATGAAATAATCAGGGTGGTGAGACCTTAAACGCATATCTAGTGCTATGAGTGCATTATTTCATGTGGACAATAATACGACATGCGTTCATCGTGTCGAAACCAGAACCATAAAGTACTTTAATGGGCCGCATTCTGGATGTTTATGTCCATAAATATCACTTTGTATTCATTGTAACAATAGAATATTTTTGTATTATGTCCTTAGATTTAGGATGATCTCATTTTTGTCTTGGCTAAGGATTAGGGTATATACAAAAGTTTTAGGTATTCGAGAGGGCATATTATGATGTCAATGTTGTTTCATATGGTGTAGAAGTCAATAGTTGCAATTTGCCTCATTTGGCTTTCACTCGAAAGAGAATGTGTCTGTGTATTTGACAATACACAAATCACTATGTCATAACTACGGTGTCCCACATGGTCATGCCGAAACATATAAGTGTTATTGCCCCCAAAAGTTCTTTATTAGTGACAAAATATGATTCGGAGTCTTGCCCGAGTGAAACTCATACCTCTTTGTCGAGCTTCCATGACCCAATGATCTACTAGTTTGACACATTAGTTTCCATGATATATGTTTACTTTCATATTCATTAGAACTTATGTATATATGCTAATTTCCATTTCCATTTGATACGAATATCTTTACAAGGTTCCTATTAATCTTGTACCAACAAGAGAGTGACAGTCCATCGTCTAAGTAATTTGGTTGGATGTATTATAAAACAAATATTAGTCTATCTTTTTTTCGATTGTGTGATAGGTCAAAAAAAATCAATTCTACTCGATACATTCCTACACGGAACGGAAAATATTGAAATTTTGTGTTTGTTTTGATGCATTTCTTTACATCTATAATGGTTACATATTCGATTTTACTTTAGCAAAGAAATTAATTTTGGTACTTAAAATTAATTTCAAATAAACATATGCTTAATCAATATTAAATATTAAATTAATATGTTATAGTTCATTTTCAACGCGTTTCCTTTTTTTTATAGAAGCATTTTTAACTCACAATCCTTTTGAGTTGTTTCCACCTCTAACACTTTCATTATTGATATCGGGAATTTTCTTTATCCCGACATATGTGGTGTTATTCGAAAGAACCTTGTTATGTCTCTCTACCACTTGCAATAGGTTGATGAGTTTGTCTAAATGTTACATTCCAACTTATATTGGTTCATTAATATTTACTTATATATGAAAAGTGGAAATAATATTAGGAATCATGTCATCTTCTGTGAGTTCCTTGCCATAGAGATTGAGACACGTTTTGGATATAACATTTATTTGTTGAAATCAGTTACCTTTTTGTAATCGAGTAAGTGGGTTTCATTCCACTGTACGATTAGTTCGGGAAGTACATATTCATAAGTACTCCCGATTATCCCTTTCGGAACATCCCACATTTCTTTGGGGGTTTCTAGTAAATGTATCCTATGAAACTTATGATTTATATGTCGTCTCAGAACATGAGGGTATTTGTTTGTACCTTTTCAAGATGTTGGTTTTAGAATCAATGAAGAGTTGATGGACTTTAAGCCTTTTCTTGTACCTTTTCAAAAGGAGGTTTATGTACTCAATTATGATACTCAGATTCTTTTGAGTTTACGACGTTGATTTTGGGATGAGTTGTTTCAACCATTTACATATATAAAGGATAATATATGATTTTCTTTTTGATAAGGAAATAGATTTTGGTTATGAAATTTCATTATCATAATAATATTGGATTTTTGTATGCTTTAATTTTATTGATAATACTTCATCAATATTTCAATTTGTGAAAAGAAAATCACTCAATCTATTGGATTTCCAGGTAGTAGGGGAATCACATGGATTTCTTAAATCCCTACAAACCTTAGGGCTGTTTACATCCGTTTGACAAAATCCAGTCGATATTTTGTGATTCATTTCATTTAAATATAACATTATTAATTATAGAGATTTGGCATGAGACCAAAATGACTATGAGTTTGACATATGAAGCCAATTTTAATATTTTAATACCTTAATAGTATTTTTAAAGCTTTTGGTAAAAACCAAAATATATGGGGTTAGAAGTGTAACTTCCAAAATTTAATTATATAGTCTAAAATTATGAGTAGGAACTCACAATCAAGATAAATGTTTGAATTTAACATTTTCATGCTATTTTTGGACCTTTTGGCAAAATAACAAAAGTTATGAGGGTTGGAACTGTGAATTCCAAAGATAATTTATAAGATTGAGGTTAATGAGTAGGAACTCATAACCAAGATAAACACTTGAATTATAACAATTATTAATTAGGATAAACATTTGAATATTAACATAAACAAATAAATAAATAAATAATATTGTAAACTAATTGGATAACCATCTAAATATATGAATATTAAGATGAACATCTATATTAACTAGCTATATATATAAATATTGTTAACTAACCGGATAAACATTAATAAATAATAATATTTGTTTAAAACGATAAATACTATCATATCCGTAAAAACTATCATACCCACATGAAATTAAAATGTGTTGAATCAAAATTAATGTAAGGTAAATGGACCAATATCAACCATTCCAAATCTGTGGGAAAGACGAACACATCTGAGTGTGCCTTTTGCCATTCTACTGCTCATTTTCTCCTTGATTTTCCTATTCGCAAGTGCCGTCGGTGTGGCATCACTCATCCGCGCCACTATGAGTTTGACTGCCCTAAGAACTCAAAGAACACTGGCCCTCAGAACCAGACTCACGCTGTTGTTGGGTCTACTCTCGCTGATAACGAGGTTTCTCCAGTCTCCTCACCTGACCTCATGGAACTAATGCGTCGCAATCAGGAGCTCATGGAGCAGATCATGTCTGGTGCTATGGGTATGAATTCTCAACACTCAACTGCATCAGGTAACTCATGGCTTTTTGACTTTGGGTGTTGCAATCATATGACTCCCTGCACTGATGGTTTTGTTTCTAAGAAATCACCTCGGCATTTTACGTCAGTACGAACTGCTGACAACACTGACCTACCGGTATCTTTTAGTGGAAATGTCTCCACTCCTCATATACAATTACCGGATGTTCTAAATGTTCTGAAACTATCTCTGAGCTTAGTTTCGATTGCGCAACTTCTAGAATCTAATCTGATCATTTTATTTCATTCTTCTGGTTGTGTTGTACAGGATCCAAAGACCAAGCAGATCCTTGGACTCGGCCGTAAAGTTGGACGGATGATTGAAGTGGTCTACCTTCGTCTTCCATTACCCTCTTCAAGTCTTGTTGCCTCAGTTTCCAGCACTTCTTCCTTTGACTTGTGGCATGCCCGACTAGGTCACTTATCTCTAACCAGAATAAAATCATTAGCTAGTTTAGGGGTGTTAGGAAATTGTGTATCAACTGACAATATTTCTTGTTTATCATGCAAACTTGGCAAACATCATGCTTTATCTTTTGAAATAAATGAGTTTAATTCTACTTCTCCTTTTGATCTTATTCATTCTGATGTATGTGGACCAACACCACATCCATCCATGGGGGTGCTCGATATTTTGTTATTTTTATTGATGATCATACACGTTTCACATGGATATATCTCATGAAACATTGTTCAGAGCTACCTAAAATTTATATTATGTTTGCTCGGATGATTCACACCCAATTCTCAAAATCTATAAAGATTCTTAGGGCTGACAATGCTATGGAATACAAAGAGTCCTCTCTTCTCTCATTTCTTCAATCTCAGGGGACTCTCTCTCAGTACTCTTGTCCCGGCACATCTCCTCAAAATGGTCGTGCCGAACGCAAACACCGTCATATTCTTGATACGGTTCGCACTGTTCTCATTTCTGCAAAATGTCCAGAACGTTTTTGGGGTGAAGCTGCTTTCACTGCAGTTTATACTATCAATCGTCATCCTACTCCCATCCTTAATAATAAGTCTCCTTATGAGGCTCTTCATGAGATCACTCCTGCCTATGAACTTCTAAAAGTTTGGGGTAGTGCTTGTTTTGTTCAGTTACAACCTCATGAACATACCAAACTTGAACCTCGCTCCAGACTTTGCTGCTTCCTTGGATATGGTATTGAGCACAATGGTTATCGTTGCTGGGATTCTATCTTCCAGTGTCTTCGTATATCTCGTCACGTTACCTTTTGGGAACATGTTCATTTTTCTTCTATATCCAAGTTTCGTGAGTCCCTTACCTTCACCGCTCCTTTCTTTACTGATGCTTCCGTCTCATTGGACTCACTCCAATCTGACATCACTTCGTCTCCGCCTATTGTCCAAACACCTTCCGAATTCGCCTCTCCTTCAGAGTCTCCTGCCCCTACACAACCTACCTCTCCTAGTTTTCCTGATCAACATCAATCATCTGCTCCATCCGCACAGCCAACATCTGAGCTGTCTGCTGAGTCTTTGGCTCCTGGAACGTCTCAATCTCAGAATGTTAGACGATCAGATCGGGTAAGACAAGTTCCCTCTCATCTTCGTAATTATCATGTTTATGTTACTCTGCTGTCCAATCACGAACCTACTTCCTACAAGGAAGCCTCCTCTAATCCTGATTGGCAAAAAGCTATGGCCGAGGAACTTCAGGCTCTTGACAAAGCTCAGACATGGGAATTTGTCCCTCTTCCACCGGGCAAGTCATCCATTGGTTCCAAATGGGTGTTCAAAATCAAGACAAAATCTGATGGCTCTATTGATCGGTACAAAGCTCGCCTTGTAGCCAAGGGATTCAATCAAGAGTACGACATTGATTATAAGGAGACATTTGTACCTGTTGCTCGAGTCACTTCTGTTCGCAGTCTCCTAGCCATCGCAACTACCAAACAATGGCCTCTCTTTCAGATGGATGTTAAGAATGCCTTCTTGAACGGTGACTTATCTGAGGAAGTCTACATGACACCTCCTCCAGGCATTCGACTTCCACAAAGTCATGTTTGTCGTCTTCGGAAGGCTCTTTATGGACTCAAGCAAGCTCCGCGAGCTTGGTTTGAGAAGTTCAGTTCCACTGTCACCTCTCTGGGTTTCTCACCCAACCACTACGATTCCGGATTGTTTACTCGGACCACTGAGGCTGGCACAATCTTACTTCTTTTGTATGTGGATGATATGATTATTACTGGCAGTGACTCTACAAGCATAGCTAATCTCAAGACACCTCTCAGCTCCTGTTTTGAGATGAAGGACCTTGGATCTTTACACTATTTTCTTGGTCTTGAGGTGCTCTAAGATCCATTGGGAATTTATCTTTGTCAAGCCAAATACACCTCAGATCTCTTGTCAAAAGTTGGGCTTACTGACAACAAAACTGCATCCACTCCTCTTGAGCACAACCTTCATTTAGCTCCGAATGTTGGACCTCCTCTGTGTGATCCTACTTTGTATCGACAGTTAGTGGGGTCACTTGTTTACCTGACAGTGACTCGCCCTGACATTGCCTATGTTGTTCATATCGTCAGTCAGTTCATGTCTGCACCCTGTTCCGATCACTATGTTGCTGTCCTGCGCATCCTTCGATATTTAAAAGGGACCATGTTTCACGGTCTTCATTTTACATCCGCATCATCATTGACTTTGCGATGATTTTCTGATGCTGATTGGGACAGTGATATGACTGATCGTCGCTCCACTACTGGCTACTGTTTCTTTCTTGGAGACTCACTCATATCTTGGAGGAGCAAGAAGCAATATCTCACAGCTCGATCCAGTACTGAAGCTGAATATCGAGCACTAGCTGACACGGCTCAAGAACTTGTGTGGTTACGCTGGCTACTCTCTGACATGGGGGCTCCTCAACATTCTCCAACTCCATTGTGGTGCGACAACAACAGTGCGATTCAGATCGCTCACAACGATGTCTTTCACGAGCGAACGAAGCATATTGAAATTGACTGTCACTTTGTTCGTCAACACGTGACTCGTCAGACTATCCAGCTTCTTCCTATTTCAACTATTGATCAACCGGATGACATTTTCACTAAAGCTCATATACCAGGACGGTTTCGTGATCTAGTTTCCAAACTCCATCTGGCTCATTCTTCTCCCGATTGAGTTTGAGGGGGGGTGTTAGTGTATATATGTGTATAAGGCCCATGTCCATGGGCCCATATAGTCTCTGTATATAAATCCCTTGTATCTTATAGTATAGGCTAACTTTTCTCATTATTATTTGTCGTATTGTACGTTTATTCTCTCAATCAATATATCGAAGTCTCAAGCCTTCAACATATTCATCGTATCTTTCAATCATCATCATCTTCTAACAGTTTCCATATCTAAAGTAAACCATTTTGAAAGGGTATGATTTTAATTGCAATCTTCTTTTAACGATTCATTTATAAATGTTGAAAATTTTTGAGCTCACTAGGCGTTAAGCCTAACCTTTTTATTTGTCGGCATGTGCATCAGGTTCCAATTGGGGGTTTGATTTTAGCAGTGCTGAAGAGTTGAACCTTAGTTTTACTCAAGGGTAAGTAATTGGTGAAGTCTCCCGCAGTTTGGAGATAGTGTTTGTTATTGGGTTTTAGTAGCACCC
This sequence comes from Arctium lappa, assembly GCA_023525745.1. Taxonomy (NCBI): domain Eukaryota; kingdom Viridiplantae; phylum Streptophyta; class Magnoliopsida; order Asterales; family Asteraceae; genus Arctium; species Arctium lappa. The sequence goes on along the minus strand of CM042052.1, from coordinate 83,440,255 downwards.
GTTCTTATTATAAACTATATGCATAGAATGAAATGCGTGTATTGAGGTTAAAACTTTAATTGTGATTGTAGTTGGTTCAATTATCGATGTATATAAATTTTTTTAGATTAGTTGTTGTTTCCAGTTTTGAGGGTGTTACACTATCATAGCACCAAGGTTATCGAGTTCAACCACCAACGATCTATACCTCGAGTTCCCAAAGGTCTAAGAAGGATTCACTTCTTCTATTACAACACCAAGGTTATCGAGTTCAACCACCAACGATCTATACCTCGAGCTCTCAATGGTCTAAGAAGAATTCTTAATAAAATCAACTGACCGACTCTTATGCCTATGGATCCAATGCATTACAGTCTAAAACATTACATGACTCTAAATGAATGACAAACACACTCAAAACATGTAATTCACAAAAAAATATGCCACATATGGATATAACTCCAAAAACTCAACATAGAGCAATTTAAACCGGACTAATGTCCTCAATACTCTTTTAAGTCAAAACTGTGTCCAAACTCAACAATTGAATTGACCGATAAATAAAAGTCATTATGACAATAAAACGCGTTTAACCGGCGTTTATGTAAATACGTGTTCTAAAATACATGAATAACTCCAACACAGTTTAGATTGGGACCAATCATTTTTCCAAATGAGTTTATACCATTTATTATTTCAAAAACGTCCCATAATACCCAAGAACAAGTATTTCTCCAAAACATGCGATAAAATGCATTTATACTCAAAGAACCACATTTCATAACATAGGTCATCAAAATACCATTACTTATGATTTATTTACCAGAATGCCCAAAGTCACAAATGTGGGTGTTTTACAAGTTTATAAAGTTAGACACTTCAAATAACTCAACAGTTAATAAATTCATGTAAAACATATAAACATTTAAAGATTAACATTTTTGGCATGTACACCGATTTCACAAATCAACTTGAACTCATCTTGCTAGATTTAGCCTAAATCTATATTTTACCCCAATTTGAGCTTCCTTGAAGAACTTTGATCCTCAAGCCGAAATCTTCCAAAACCTATATTCACAAGTTTCCAACCATGAATATATTCCTTCAACCAATAAAAAAAATCGATCCCCGAACATCTTACATCAAAATCCCCAATCTCAAGGAATTGAGGAGGAATACTTGATCTAGCACTTGAGGTTGGAGTTGCAAGCTTGATGATGATAGAACACCTTAGAATCCATGGGAATGGCCTCAAAATGAGTTAGGGTTTGTATTGGGTGTTGGGGAAACGATTTGGGAGAGAAAGAAATGGGGAGGGTGAAGTGAAATGAGGAACAAGGGTGGAAAATCGCAGCTTTAAAGGCCCTGGTACCCGCGGGCGATCTTGACACGACGATTATGCCATTGGCACAATCGCCTGGGTTGTACCGAGAGGGGAAGGGATCCCGCGACCTTGCCCTGCGATTGTGCCCGAGGGCACTCTCGTCGGGCATAGTTGTAACACCCATATTTTTGTTTTCATATGTGTTACTTAATCTAAAATAATTCTCCAAATTACTCCAAAATAACGGCTAAATTAAAACCGTTTACAGCGGAAGACTTTAAAATAATAAATATGTAACATAACTGTTAATCCGTCCCATACCGGATTGCGTTACAAACTTATCTACCATAGATGCCGCAACATAAATATTGAACTTAAATAAGCTAGGCAAGTCTCTATGTATGTCATTTTTCCCTCGTCCAACCTGAAACCTTCAATCCCTGAGATGCATACTATAGTCAGCTTATAAAGCTCAGTGAGTTTATGGTTTGTGTGAGTGAAATCATATTTTGCCACACATATCAAACATGCAAACTTCGTATAAAATAACATTTATTTTCTGAAACATGAAACACCAAAATAAACGAGACCTCATAACCGTCTCCTCGAGTAAGGACTGATAAATTGTAATCATTCCCTAGGTATGTATGACTCACCTATAGCCAATAACCCATTACGGGGTCGTGCTTCCATGTCACATGCATTCCCTGGTGTGTACGGCTCACACATAGCCAGTAACCCATTTCGGGGTCGTGCCTCCCCTTAAGTGTGACAAACCAAACCGATATCTCATACCCCAAACCATGCACCATTTGTAAAATATAAACCAACTGAAAATTCAAGCATGTTAAATACGTTTAAAAACCGGAAAACAATTAGCATGCATGCTCCACCAAACTCCACATACATGTAAACATATACCAATGACATTATTTAAATCATCATCATGCATAATATTCACCACCACAAAATCATATAATGCTCAAAAATAATTTGTACGTAGGTATGCATCCCAGTGTAAGTCTCATGAAACTCACCTGATTGTGTAGATCGACTACCGATAGCTCCTGACGGAATACCTACACGTTTCATAGCACTATATCCAATTAATGACTTAATTTCTCTAAAAGTCAACAAAAGTCAACTATGGTCACACTCGACCCGACCTTAAGTCAAACTCGAAACCCGGGTCTCAAATAGCTCAATATAACCCTATCATTAAAATCTATGTGGGTCAAACAAGTCAAAAGTCAACCCTTTGTCAATTCAATCAACCCCGACCAACTATAATCAAAACCCAAGTCTATAACTCGATGACGTCTCAAAACGTCCATTCAACCCTTCTAAAATTTTATAAATCTCCATTCCAAATTAAAGTGTCCCAATAATTATTTTAATCCGATAACGACACTTTAATTTTATTATCAAAGTCATCTACAACGAAACCACTTATTATAAATAAATCTCCTTACGAAGTATGTAATTTATTTAAGTCCTCCAAATTTCCAAATTTAAATGCTCGATAATAACTATCCTTTATGCGACGCCAAAAATATTATATTTTAAAAAATCACATAGATAAATAAGCGATTTATTGTGACCTTCCTTTTAAAAATAATTAATTAAAATGCCAACTCCCAAATGTAGACTATTTCGGTAGTAAAATACTTAAGATACCGATACTTTAATCAATGGACATTGGGAAGTTTTATAAAGACAAATAATCAAAATATGGCTTAAATAGCTATCCCAAAAATATATAGGAGCATTTCGATAATTCTATAAAGCAAATACTTGAAGTATTTTCAAGATACCAATTTTCTAATCATAAGGTCATTTTGGAAATTTCTACAAAATGAATAGGTCAACATTACATTTTATAAGTTCAAGAATATTTATAAAATGTTTAGAAAATATTGTTTTAAAAATAAGTTTTCATAACTTCAGGGGCCACAATGTAATTATCATGATGATAACTTACTGAAATACAAATAAATATCGGATACCATTTATAACAAAAGCTATGGTAGCATACTGGTTGGTGTTTTGTTTTGTGTGGGTTTGGTCTAAGGTTCAAGTCTGCTCCTTGTCCCTTTTCCATCCCTTTTTTTTTAATTTTGGTAAATAACTAATTAAAATATTCAGAAAATAACAAGAAACCAACAGTAGCAAAAGGCAGCCATTGCTGCATTTTTCAAGAGCTTTTTAAGCTCCAAATCATTCATTTCTAGCTCTTTTTTCTTATTTCTTTTTACATTAAATTATTGGTAACATTTTTACCAACATTTTAGCATAAAAGAACATAAGATTTCATCAACAAATGAGTTTCATTTTCTCATTTAAAGTTTTAGTTTTTACTTAAAACCAAACAAACTTTAAACTTCAAAATCGACCCTTAAACCCCCAAATCTGAAACATAAAGCTACTAGGGTTCGATAAAGCTCTTAAAAACGAAGCCAATGAACTAAAACCCATAAGATTTGGTTTAGTATATTACCTCAAATCTTCGAAAACCCGATAAATTTTACTTCTTCTTTCAAACCCCGATTTCTCTCGCTATACAAGTTGGTTTTTCAATTTATAAGAATGAAAATGTTCCCTATTCAGTTCCCAACGTTTATATCAATTATTTTTGGCTTATTAGTTGAATAAATCGGACGAGATCCCCGTTTTTAAGCTGTAATGTCACTTTCCAAAACAGAGTTGTACTAAAGGTGAAACAAGCCCTTGTACTTTGAAAAAGATGACATTCTCCCCCCTGGACTTGCTAAATTTTGCATTCAACCCCCTACCTTTATAATATCTTAACATTGTTGGTCCAAATGAATATAAACCATCTTATTCATTTTATAACTCTAGTCAAATCACATAAATGACTCTTCTCAATTTCTTTATTTACATTTTTTTTCCAATGGAATAAAACCCATTTTTTTAATTTCCTTTTTTTTATTTTCATATTTATTTATTTACACAAATTGGGGTGTCACAATAGTCGCCCAAAACGTACCGAGTTTCATTCCCCCGCGACAATGCCCTCGGCGATAGTGACAGTGTCACAGTCGTTGGGCACTGTCGCCCCGACTGTACCGAACTCCTAAAATTCCAACTTTTCAACCGTGAAGCTTGCGATGTCCAAAATAGTGAAAGTAAGCCATTGAGGTACTATTCATAAGAATATAAAAGCTTGGGTTCAAAACATTAATTGATGCTTACCCCAAAAATGCGGGTGTTACAATCCTCCCAACCTTAGAATGATTTCGTCCGCGAAATTTATTTCTCATACGAGGCATTTCATCACCACTCTCAGCATTTATTGGGTTTCTTCGGTCCCCAAAAGGTAACGTACCAGTCCTGGACTTCAACGATATCTTTCTCCCACGCGACCGTCTCCCTTCCCACGTGGTTGTCTCTACTCCGTTTCATCCTTGAGTTAAAACTCAATGACTTCCTGACGCAACTCAAACTGATTTTCATAAAGCTCCCACACCCAACATATGCCTTCAAACGTTACACTTATACTTGAGTGAGCATCGAACCTTACTGGAGCAGTTACTAACCATTGATCTCGGTTGCCTCCCAACCTTAGATGACGCGTGCTACCTCAAGGGCCGCTTTTGACCACCACTTCTCATTAACTAACTCATTCCAGCTCAACACAATCATGAATCCGTATCCCAATGACCAACATCAACCTAAAGAATTTCCGAAACTTACCACACCAAGGAAATCATTACACATCAATACTTAATTACCAACATCTAACTTCCTTTAAGCTCCACCACCGTGATGCTAACATTTCTCATGATCCAACGGGGATACTTCTAAACATTCGTTAACCTCAAAAGAACAAGTCGGTTTGCACTGAGTCGATCACCAGAAGATTTAAAGTTGACACCTAATATGGAATTACAAACCCCAAATAATACAACTTTACGAACAAACCATGACATCATCATTATTCACGAATACCCATTAAGATGGTACATCACCGACACAAAACATTCTGCCGCACAATTAACACACTAGATCGAATCCAACCATATGTAAACGACCGCCTAATGTTTTAACTCGAAATTTTACCAAAAGGAAAGGATTATCCCTTACAAAGCTAAGAGGATGCATAATTCTAATACCTCAATTATCCATACATGCATTGATTCCTAAACTGAAACTCAAAATTCATGACTGGCCACACCTCAGACCATTTGTTGCTTCAATTCCCAATGACTCATTTGGTTCCTGGTTACAACTCCTTTCACGATAGGGGCTTAAATTTATAGCTCTAATGAGTTCAAGGTTTTCCAAACTAATATACCAATTTGAAATTTTATAAAACTTCAAACACAGAAACCTTATAACAATTATTAGTACGTATAGAAATCCGTGGTGTGCAAAGTGGTCACATACGTCACACATATAAAACCATTTCGAAAGCATCTGATCATTACACACGCTAATAATGACAATAACAAAAGATGGGCAACTAACTTTTCAAATGGACCAGTCCGTACATGCATTAAATCATGTCGTGCACGTAAAATAATTTTATGCATTAAAACAATGTGCAAAAGAGGAACTTCACAAATTCAGCCCCCAAAATTCTCTGCTTCAACCATAAAATGTCATGGGATAAAACTTCCAAAAGACTCGCATATATCAATTTATTTCTCAAGCTTAGCAAAATGATAGAAGCATGCGATTTGATCAAACGTACAATAATTTAGTTCGATTTTAAATTATAGACCGTACGAATAAAATGCTATTGGTCCCAAAATAGGGGCTACAATGCCATGCATACCAACAAAACAATATAATGCATTGCGTGCAACACAGTAAAATCAACAACCGAAAAATGTTTAAAGCGAAAGTTCAACACGAACCAACATAGGTCCTGCATATGCTTACTCACACTAAAAATATAAATCAACTCAAATACTAAGTAGCATACAACGAAATACACTTGTATAAACCCAAAAGAGAAATCACACGATATTTAAAACTTCCAAAATAATATGTGGGATACCATCTACTAGCAAAACTTTCAAGACGTCTCTTACGGTTGCGGAAACACTTATGCAAAATTCGCATATTAAACAAAACTCATAAGTTAACGTACACAATAATTCAAATATACACGTTTCAAAGTTCATCTATACGACGCAAAATGTCGTCAAATAGAACTCCATAAGACCCAACAAATTTTCCATGAAACTCAATGAAACCCAACGACACTCAAAAATTGAATGGTGCCAAAATCTTCGTTTCGCACAATCGAATAGCTTAAAACAAAGTTATGACTAAAATGTCATAATTCCAAGAATTCCTCTTTTTTGATTTAAAGTTGACACCAAATTTTGGAATTGGAGGGATTTGGAATGATTTAAATTTTTTGATGTGTTTGGTCTGTAGGATTTGGAATAAATTGAATTTTATTTTTTTATAAACAATTTATAAAAATAAATTATAAAAAGTTATAAAAATAATAAAATCACCTTGTTAATAATTGATTATTACAAAACAAGTGTTTTTAACATATTTTAAAATTTTATTACAAACAAATCTTATGAAATCCCGCAAAATACTAATCATTTCCGTGGGATTTTAAAATTATATGTTTGTGGGATTTGAATGAAATCCCATGATTTCAAATCCTGAAAATCCTTCAAGTTGACCGAATGTTTTTGAGGGAATTGAATTTCATGGAAGAATTTGGATTCTCTAGAGTGTTTGATTTGTAGAATTTGGAATGAAATTTAATTCAAATATTTATAAATAATTTATAAAAAAACAAATTATAAATAATTACAAAATTAATTAATTGCCTTTTATTGATTGATTGTTACAAAATAAATGTTTCTAACATTTTTACAACATTATTACAAAAAAAAAAAAAATCATATAAGATATTCCTTAAAATAATCATATGAGATCTCATGAAATACCATCACCATGGGATTTCTAAATCCTATGTTTGTGAAATTTCATTGAAATCTCCGGATTTCAATTCTAGATTTCTCTTTAAATGAAATGGAATCCAATTCCAAATTCCACCGAACCAAAAAAACTCCAATTTATTTTGAAACTCTACAATGATATTTGTGAGATTTCCTGTGATTCCAATTATAGATTTTCCTTTAAATCAAACAAGGATTAAAATCAAACCCCACCAAATCCCACAAAACCAAACAACCCTGAAAACTTCATTTTATTATGAAACTCTACAATGAACACTTCTTTATTCTTCTTCACCTTTTAATTACAAAGGTAAAAAAATGATATGCCCACCAAAAACAAAACAAAACCTATCAACCCATCATTGCCAATAAAAGAAAAAAGAAAAAAAAATCCCATTTTTATGATCACCAAGTCATTTGATCTCATGAACTTCCCAGCCAAAAAAAAAAACATATATGCACAGAAGAAAAACTTCAAACAGCACAGCCACTAAGCTAACTTTCTGGTATAGGAAGTAATGGTCCCTGAGAAAATAGAAGAAAAATATCATCATCAAGTTCACTAAGCCAATTGGTATACAAAATAAATCGAAAGAACTCGACCCGTTTACCTCCGAATGTCCAATCTGAGCGTTTGAAGGCGGGTATTTAGGATTCCACCGAATAGCCGTGTTTGTGTTTTTGGACGACACAGAAGGCAACGTACGCCACAGCCACGAGTCTGATGGCGATTTTGGCAGTGGTGGAGGAGCAGGGAGCTCGAAAACGCCATCTTGAGAGCCTTTCAAATCTTGATCGCCATTTTTAACGTCGATCCATTCTTCGGGATCTTCATCCATATGTGTTTCCATCTTCATCTGATCTTGTGATTCATCATCAGCAACCATCATATCTGTATCTTCTGCTCTGAATTTTGATTGCCCTTTTGGAGATTTGATCATATGCACAGTATCCACATAAAGGGTTTTTTCAATCAAGAAATCTTGGTCGTCTTGTTCGTTCTTGTTCTTATCATCGGCTAGTAATTCCTTGAAGCTAGTTGCGCGTTTCTTCTGTGAGCTTGGATTGTTTCTTTCAGGAACAAAAGATTGAGACCCTTCGTAAGAAATCCCACGTCCCGGCAAACGGTTGTAGATATTCTGGTTCGAAGTCTCAGGAACAGAAGATCTGTCGAACGATCTATGCTCATATATGGCAATCCTCGCAGGCTAAGATTAGAAGATTTAAACACGTAATTAGCTACAATTAGAAGTTGTTTACTTACAGCTTAATGAGCATAATGGGTTGGACGGCTTATTCGTTCAGCCATACACGAATGTTTCTTTATGGCTTAATCGTTAAGCCATTAAGCCAAAATGGCTTTATAAAATAAGCCAGGACCCTAACTTGTCATCATTAAGCCACCTCAAACAAATTAATACCAGAATTAATCCAACCCTCTCTCTTTGCCTCCCTCAAACGCATGTCTCCCTTCCATCGAACAGACAAATTTATCAAGACAAACAACTTAACTCATACAGGACTTGGGGTTGTTTGTTAGCGGCTTAATGCGCTTAATGAGACTCGCAACTTATTTGTGTTTGATAGTGGCTTAATGATATAGAAAGTGGATTATTCAGTAAGCTTCTAGGGGGGAGCTTTATGCAGAAAGCTAATGTTCCAAGCCTGACCCTCCCAATTAAAAGACACGCTCCTTCTATCTATGGAAAAACCTCCCAAGCAAAAACTTTCCCAATCTATATAGACAGATTAGTCTACACATACAACTTTTTCAATACAGGACTTACGAGAAATCAACCAATTAATGGAAAAAAAAGGGTAAACAACCCCTTATAGTTAAATAGAAACTGAAACATCAAAGAAAAGAACCCAAACAGATACCTCATTTTCGGTTTCGCTGAAAGAACTAATGGTTGAAGAGCTAGCATGAGTCCTATTTGCGGTCCTCGTTCCTGAAACTGGATTTACATGACCAACGGAACCTTTTAAGCAAAAACGTGGAAGAAATCCGCAAAGTTTAGATGATATATTTCCATGTTCATCGTACTCATAATCACTATCTTCTTCTTCTTCGTCGTTATCACGAATCATATCCTGCAAAAAGTTAGGTCCGTATCTAAGCTGCACCTTCTTACTATCCACATTCGTTATTCTCTTCACCTCTCGTGGCTTCTCCTTCACAACGTGTTTTCTTGAAGCATTTTGCGGTACTTCTGAAACCATGGCTTTCGCAGCTGGCAGAAAACGACCCATCATGAAATCACGAACCTTTGGATCCGCTGAAAGAATCCCAGATGGTTTAACGTTTGATTCAAGTCCGCTTACACCGCTCGCACTACAATTATAGAAAGACGATTCACCCCGCGAAAGTGTATCAAGCGCATCCATAAACGCTTCATCCGTATCATCATCATCGTCATCGTCGTCATTCCCAGAATCAGAACTCTCTTTCTTTGCCAATTTTGCACTTTCGAATTCAGTACTCAAGTCTTCAGTTACGTTATCCGAATCTTTCTTTTTCGGTTTCAAGATCCAACCTGGAGGAAGCTTTGGAAGACTCGGAGGGCTTTCTTTCGTTTGAATTCGTCGTTTATCTGTTTCATCCTTCGGTCTTCCTGGACTGTGTTCCCACACAAAAGGCACACTTCCCGTGTTCGTCATTGGATCCGAATTCAATTCTGTTTTACATGATTCAACGGAACGCATAGTTGGAAGGTAATTTCTGGTTCTTCTACTTTCATTCTTCTGCGATGCCGTTATCGATGAAAAACGCCTCACGGATAGAAGCGGCTGATTAATGTTCAATTGCTTGTCCTCCATCAGGAAGCAATTTGAAACCAGAAATTGCTGCATAAAGATCATGAAAAAACATTTGATTCTAAACAGTAACTCAATGTCTGTATAACCATCATAAATCTTGAAAACTAATACCAAAATCTTTCAAAACATTAAAAAAAAAAGAAAAAGTAAACAACTTCTTTTAGAAGTGTCAAGATTATCTGGGATTTCATAAGTGCACAAATGGTCCATTTTGCTATTTTAGGGTTTGAGGGGATAAACCCTAATATCTTTATGATCTTTATATTTCCCATTAATTCGTTATTCAAACAATTAGCATTCATAACAAGAAATCATCAACCAAATTACCAAAACACCCATATCCATTGATGCATGTAATTAACAAAAATCTTCACAATCAAGATACCATGAGCCATGTTGATTTAAACTTCAAAAATCAAGAATTACAGAACACTTTTCACCTTTTAAACATTCTTTTCCAAATCAAACAAAAACAATTAAACAAAGACTCGGTTCTAATTTCTAAAGAAATAACCAATCAAAACCCCAGAAGTTATCGTTCATATAAATAGATAAAAATAAGAAGAAAAATACCTGAAATTGGGGAGGATGATGTTGAAGCAAGAAGCGATGTATAATCTGACTGAATTAAGAGGTGATGATGATGAAGAAAGCAATGAATCATATGGGTGTGGTGTAATCGATGAATAAACAGAGTATAATCTGAATGAAATAGAGTAATTATGAAGATGAATTGGTAGAATTTTTACTGAAGTGGAGTGCGATGTGTAGTTTGACTTCTTCTTTTTATGGTCACTTATTTCGGATCATGTGTTTTGAGATATTGAGAGAGAGAGAGAGAGATTGGCTGCGGTTTCATCACCTGTGTTTGTTTTAATTGTTTTATAGATCTCGACCCCTTTCATTTATGTTACTCAACGGGATCCCGTTTAAAAATCATTTCTTTTTGTTAAAGATATCATAATTACATTCATATATATATATATATATATATATATATATATATATATATATATATATACATGGTGGAAGGATATTTTGCAACCCTGAAAAATGTTGCAACCCACATCTTAACCGTTGGATTCATGATCGAGGGTTATTTTTATTTTTCTGTTTTTTTAATTAAAAATATTGGGCCCCATATCTATTGTAACCGCCGATCATGAATCGGATTGTTTCATTTGCAACCCTTAAAAAGGTTGCAAACCTTGCAACCCACATCTTAACCGTCGGATTCATGATCGGCGGTTACAATAGATATGGGGCCCAATATTTTTAATTAAAAAAACAGAAAAATAAAAATAAAATAACCGTCGATCATGAATCCAACGGTTAAGATGTGGGTTGCAAGGGTTGCAACATTTTTTAGGGTTGCAAAATATTCTTTCACTATATATATATATATATATATATATATATATATATATATATATAGGGGTTGTTTAATTTGCAACCCACATCTTAACCGTTGGATTCATGATCGACGGTTACAATAGATATGGGACCCAATATTTTTAATTAAAAAAAGAGAAAAATAAAAATAAAATAACCGCCGATCATGAATCCGACGGTTAAGATGTGGGTTGCAAGGGTTGCAACCTTTTTAAGGGTTGCAAAATATCCTTCCACTATATATATATATATATATATCTATATATATATATATATATATATATAATATATATATACCATATCTATTGTAACCGCCGATTATGAATCCGACGGTTAAGATGTGGGTTGCAAGGTTTGCATCCTTTTTAAGGGTTTCAAATTAAACAACCCCTATATATATATATATATATATATATATATATATATATATATGTATATATATACAAAGACATACACGAAGTTTACTCGTGTAGGGTTAGGCTCAGGAGAAATCGTAAAAAAAAATGAAAAACTGAAGAACACTCGGGTAACCTTTCATCTGAACAGTATACACATGTGCATATAAGTAATTTTAATTTGTAAGCAATTTGTACGGTATATAGATATAAATAACATGAACATGTGTATACAAACCAAAAAACAACTTCAATTACTTTTATGCACATGTGCATACTGATGTTCCTCAGTTTTTCATTTTTTTGGAGGGTTTTACCTTGAAGCTCCCTCTACTCGTGTAATACAGTTATCAATTTTATAGAGTATTTTGTTGTATTCATAGGGCTCAATGATTATCTTTGTATTTGAACATGTTTATCATCAATTGAATATGAGTTAGTTTTGTAAATCTCAAACATATTAATTAATCACTTGTGTGATAATATGTTGTAAATGCTGTATCAATATCCTCGTGATTGAAATTCTAAAAAGCCAGTTAAAAAAGTGAATACATAAAGGGGTTGGTTCATATGAGAACCACAAAAAACTAAGAATCATGAGAACATGCATATACAATAATAAATTTTATTGAATTATGCATCACCATCACTGCATATGTACTTGCAAACAAGTAGATGTGTATTGATGAATATATCTATTGATGGAATATACATATACATATATATATATATATATATATATATATATATTGATAGTATATCAACGAATATACATGTTCTCAATTCTTTTTGTGATTCTTACATGAACCTGAGCCTATATAAATAATATAGTGTTTTTAAAAAAGAGAATTAATAAAAGGGATAAAAAGACTAAAATACTCGCACAAAACAAGACTCAAGTTAGTAGGTTAAAGACTTTTTTTTTTTTTTTTTTCTTGAGAAGAATAAAAGTCATTCTCTCTTTCCTTGAATTTCGATTCTCCAAATCTGTAGAAATGTATCATTTCTCTCTTAATTTCTCCATTCTCGAGAAGAAGCAGTGGGAGAAAAAAAAGTACCTTAAAATTCCAAAATCTCTTTATTCTCCAGTTTAGAGGATCTATTGGAGATCCTCTAATCATTCCTTTGTCGAGCCCGAACCCTTCTTAAATCCTTGTGACAAAGATCAAGATCGATAACAAGATCCACAAAAAAAACAGATAGGGTCAAAGGTCTAGCGGTTGCAAACCAGTATATTCCACCCAAAGGTAAGGTCTTAGGTCTAAGGGGAAGACAGATATATACAGACCTTACTTCTATTCAAAAAAGACAGAGACTGAAAACTGCTTGCAAGAGGCAAGTAGCAAAACCCAAGTGGAGAAACCCCCTCAAGAGTAATAAGTCAAAAGCAGCATAGCTTAACTGCTTAAGGCATTAAAAGAGTATGAGAACCAAAGATATCAATAATAACTGGACACTATATCATGTTGTATATGCATTGCAAAGTCTGCATAATAACCAATAAAATTACATTATTGTCCTATAGCATCTTGGAAACCATAGCCAATTTTTCACCTCTCAGATGCTGCCCAATTTTGAATGTTCAATTTGTTCCGATAAAAACAATTTTCAAGTCTTGATAACACGACCTTTGTACCGACCCCTCCGAATCACAAAATCATCAGGCGGTTGAAATTCTTCTAACCATGCAACTTCGGAGCATATTTCGCCATCTACTTCGATTGTACCTTCAAGGAGGTTTGGGAGTCTCGTGTCAATCAAAAAGAACCAAGGTCGACTGAGAACCATAAATATTTTGAGAACCAACTATTTCATGTATTATTCACGATGAATAACCTATTCATCATGAATATCATATGTATTTTCATCATGAATAACTTACATTCATCATGAATATTTGGTTTCCAGGTTCTCAAAATATTTACCGGCTCTGGTCAATAAAAATTTTAAACTTGTGTTATTTGAAAGCAAAAATGAAATTGATTTACCGGGTGGATCTACGTCAGTTAACCGCCGGAAATAAGTGCAGTGCCGCCCATCTTCAGAAGAGTAAGGTGGTGACAAGATGTCAAAGATGGCACAAGGAGTTATGGCATCGAAACAATGGATGTTGCCTCCGTTGGTTGGATACAGAATTGTCGTCCCACAGGGAGCGGTCATTATACCATCTTTAACGAGCTTTGCAGGTCTCGCTGATCAGGAAACGAAACAAATAAGTCGATTAGAACACAAACCACCTCAATTTCAAGAAAATTGCCAAATTCTTGACTGTTCGTGTGAGATCAGTTACTTTTGAATTTCAAGATTAAGGAAATTTACCAAAGGGTCATTGGCCTAGCGGTACCTGGGTTACCGCCTTATCGGAGCCTCCAAGGAGGTCAAAGATTCAAACCTCACCAAAGGAGAGCAGTGTGGTGAGTATTTACCGTACATAAATATTATATACTTCAAAAAAACAAGATTTTTTTTTGAAGAGAACTACTCTTAACCAAATCAAACCAAACGAGTCCAGTATATCCCACCTGGAGGTGGGGTCTAGGGGATGGTGGAATGTATGATTTCTACCATATAGAGCAGAATTACTCTTCTAAATTTTAAATATATACAACCAGACCAAATCATTGCATCCCACTTTTGTGGTGGATCTAGGAATTTTGGCGATGGGGGCCGGAACTCGGGAGAAATTTCTTGGCAGGGGTATGGAACAATGAACTTTGGTTAATTTTTTTTTTTTTGGTAAAGATCATGAATAGTTGGTTCTCACGTTTCTCAAAATAACTACGGTTCTCAAATGAACCTACCCCTAAAGAAGCAAACATGCAAAAAATAACCTCCAGGAGCTGAATGCGACTACAAATCAAATCAAATAAATATAGTCGAGAAAAATGATACCTTGGGGTGCATCTGATGGCGAGGATGGTTCATCGATCCAATCATACGCATTTACATGCATTGATCCGTAAAGAAGCTTGCTAAACACGGTCATTCCAGGATGATTATGAAGGGGAATGATGGAGGAAGATGGCATGCAGAATATCCCCATCTGGAGAGAGAAAAAATGTATTGAGAACTTCGGTTTTTTTTTTCTTTTTTTTAATGATAAAAATAAACCAAACGAACCCAGTATATCCCACTCAGAGGTAGGGTCCACGGGAGGTAGGGTAGGATGAAAGCCGACCTTGTCTCTACCCCGGATGGTGGCGAGGCTGTTTCCGTAATATTTTGTGATAAAAATGTGAACTTTTTTAAATTTAACTTACGGAGAAGCTATCAGACTCATGAATATGAATATATTTAATTGGTGGCAAAGATCGATTGGCCCCGTTGCGTTCGTTAACAGGACCTGTCCAGCTACGTACTAATTGTGCCTCCTGCTCCAGGCCTACATCCGAAGGCTTAATTTTATCTGAATAAAAAATAGAGTCAACGTCATCAATATGGAGATATCTGAATTTAGATATGTATACATACATCTATAGATACAGATATATGTATGTGTGTACATAAATAGATTTATACATACATGTACGCATGTGCATATGCGACTGTACATGTAAGTATGTTTACAAATTCATAAAGAATTAAAGAATAAAACAACTGCACTTCTTGACTGCTGCTGAAAACATGAACACCACCACAATCGAAATCAACAAAGACGTTAGGATGGCATCTAAGAAGTAGAGTAACCAAACAAGTAGTGTTTACAAGTATCTATATAATCCTTTTGTGAGCATGGCACAGGGTCAGAATCGGAATTTTACACTCTGTTCCACCAACATTTTCTGAAAATTGTCGTTATGGCAGACATCTAGGTATGAGATGAGATGAAAAGACATATAAGAGGGTAGAGCTTCCATTAGACAAACATAACGTTCTATTTTTTTATGCATATAGACGTGACAAAGCCATAACATGTTGGTTTGAAATCTAACATTTTTTCGTTGAAATGCACACATATCAATATGTTAGTTGATACCACCTATAGTTTTCAGATCTACATTCATCTTTTATATTTTTCACCTATCGTGAAGCTAAACGAATCCATTATGTCTAAGGCACGTTTTGAACATATCATGGGAATATCCGAACATTAACCAAACCAAATGAGCCCATTATATCCCACGCGGAGGTGGGATCTGGGAATATCCGAACATACACTACATAAATATTCTTAACGTCCTTAAATATATTTGTTACATTAGTTAGACATTATCCAATGATGAAAGTGTCAAATGACTCTTAGGGGCTATTTACTTACAGCTTAATGAGCTTAAGGGCCTGGGCGGCTTATTCGCTCAGCCATACAGGATAGTTTCTTTATGGCTTAATCATCAAGCCATTAAGCCAAAATGGCTATATGGAATTAGTCAGGACCCCTCACTTGTCCCCATCAAGCCACATCAAACAAATTAATACCAGAAATGCCCCAGAAATAATCCAACCCTCTCTCTTTGCCTCCCTCAAACCCATCGATCTCCCGTCCCTCAAACAAACATTTATTTAGACAGACAATTTAACCCATACAAGGCTTAATGGAAAAGAAGAAGTAAACAACCCCTTAATCTTTACCAAAATTCACATAACATTCTATTGTTTCCCATTCTTTAGGTAGTTTGTTAGAATTTAGTAGTTAGTTAGAATTTAACTATGGTTTCACTAAATTATGTTTAAGAGATTCATTTTTTAATCACCACAATTTTAAAAGGTCATTTTATCAAAGGACACAAGGCTTATAATTGGACACTTCAAACATGTCTAATGATAACTAGTTCACTCGTGAAGGATATTCTTCTGAAAAGTGAATTCAAGTGATTCATGCCGCATGATCTCCATAACTTCAACATCATAAGCAAAAAAGCACGTTTATTTTGAGATTTGGTTTTGTGGGGGAGGGGGGAATCCAAACATGTTTGTGTATATTTCTCCAGTGTATGCATGTCTCACATGGTTACTCTAACCATTTTCCTAGATTCTTGTTGGTATCTTATGATCCACCTTTCATTTGATCAAGCTTCGTTTTCATACCAATCAAGGTTGTTTTCAGATGTTTTATCATTCATGGGTAACTACGCCAATTAATATCTAAGGAAATGGATGAAAAAGAGTATGGTATTTTTATCAAGAAACTTACCATGCTACCTTTTTTTTTGGAAAAAGAGCGTACCATGCTACTTGATGATATGTGAATATAATAGGACAACAATCCCCTTTGGGAAGCTTTTTCTAAATCACCTAAACAAGCAAAAAAGAGGAGTTCACCAAAATCCCATAAGATGTCTAGTTGTACTTGTAAACCATACTTAACACGAAAGATAATGCAAAATAGCAATACACATTTTGAGGACTGTTGGGTGCTTTTCCTTAATGAAAAATATATAAAATATTGATTTTTTTTAATGCAAATTGAAACCAAACCAAAACCATGAAAAGTGGACAGTTTTTGTTTCCTACGATTTAAAAGCCTTATCGGCCCTCATGACATCACAATATGAGTTAACAAAATAGCGAACTCTAAAAAATAAAGATAATTCCAAGCAAGAAAACCCGCTTGACATTTGTCTGCATTTCAGTATTATCCAAAATATCGTGAAGGTTTTGGATGTGTGATGTCTATAGGTATAATTCTTAAACAACTGTGACAGATATAACCAAAATATTCAATACTTCACAAACATGTGACCTACTTCTTGTAACTGATACACCTATTCACATAGGTATGTGCACTATAGTGACCTTTGTTTGAATGGATATATACGAAAAAGAATAAATGGAAGGACTACTATGAATACTTATGCGTTTAGAAAGAATGAGATATTCATTGATCTAACAATTAATATGATGTTCATATTTTTAAAAGAACACAACTATTGCAGAATAGAAAAAGGAACAATGGAAAATGATGTCTTTGTGGATGATAGAAATGATATATATATATAGTGGAAGGATATTTTGCAACCCGGAAAAAGGTTGCAACCCTTGCAACCCACATCTTAACCGTTGGATTCATGATCGACGGTTATTTTATTTTTATTTTTCTGTTTTTTTTAATTAAAAATATTGGGCACCATATCTATTGTAACCGTCGATCATGAATCCGACGGTTAAGATGTGGGTTGCAAGGGTTGCAACCTTTTTAAGGGTTGCAAAATATCCTTCCACTATATATATATATAGCTAATATATGTGACTCACTGGAATTATTCCAATATAGGCAACTAAGAGATCAAAGAAAACCAACAAGTAAATAAACGAGCTTTTTATGCCCTACCTAAGAGAGCTCGGATTTTTTCAAGAGCATCTTCTGACACCGGTCCAGTTGGAGATAAAGACGCTTTACAGGCATTATAAAGCTTCTGTATTTGAGGCATGATTTAACGAAAATACCACCAACCAACCGCGTTAAACCCAGAAGCCAAAAATAATTATCCCCCTTCTGCACAATCTCGTCTATTTGCAAAAAGATTGAAAAAGATGCCCAACACCAGGCAGAAGGGTCCTCTAGTAAACCGAAGCCCCTTTGTAAATAACTTTTTGTAGCGAATCGGGATCACAGTTGGTTAATTGAATCTTACAGTGTTGACCAACTTCACCACAGTATATCCACATCTCCATCAATTGGCAAGGCACCACATGTTTTCACCACTGCATACGCAATACAAAATCAAAAGTTTTCACCTTACAAATAAATAAATAAAATTGTGTATACAACACATTTATGCATAAACCAGAAGATTTCATGTCAAACAGAAGGAAACAAACCAAATGCAAGCTAAATTGCTCACACTTCAATAAGAATGAGAGTTTTTCGTCAAATGCAACAAAAACATCATCACAAAATTTTCTGTTCGAACCATCATTATTTGATTTCATAATATCATGGAAGACCCGTATCGAGATACATGGATGTGGACAAGAATCAAGCCAATAGAAATCATTGAACCTAAGAAATTGTTTCAAGATTGACACTTTACTATGAAGAGAATTGAACTCAATAATCTGTATTTATACAATGACCATAGTAGGAAGACACTTTTAGTTTTGTAAAAGCTAAATTAATTTCATCCATTTATATATTTCTTTGGTTCTCCATTCTTCTCACATCAAGTAATATGACCAACATTCATCCAAATTTAAGTGAAATCTTAAACACTTGTGCTACATTCCAGCATCACTCGAATAAAATTCCGTGTTCACATAAAAGTGAAAGAAACCCACAAATATATATATATATATATATATAGTATAGGGGTAGTTTCATTTGCAAACCACCCTAATTTTGCAATTCGTGCAAACCGTCGATTTCATCGGTCGAGTTAATGAAATTGTTTCATATAATTCTTTTCTTGATGAAATTGTTTCATATATTTGTGTTTTTTATGTAAAAATGAAAAAGTTTATCAGAACGAGAAAATAAAGTTTATCAGAATGAGAAAATACATGAAACAATTTCATTTTTACATAAAAAAAACACAAATATATGAAACAATTTCATCAAATTAAACAATTTCATGAACCAATTTCACTAACTTAACCAATGAATTAGACGGTTTGCAAAATTAGGGTGGTTTGCATTTGATATATATACACACAAGCGCGGATACAACAAAACAATTTCAAAAGTTATCCAGTGAAACTTAACAAAATCAAAATAACTCATCCCAAATAGATACATTACTAGACACAAAAATGAAAAATCCTTGGAGCTCAATAATCCTACTTGTGAATTACAGTACACTACAAATACACTTTGGTCCATTTAGGAAAAAAACAAAAACCGCATCTATTTGTGCATTACGAAATAACCATGATCGCTTTCTGCATTTGAAACAGGATTCTACATTCTGAAAACCCCAATACTGAACTCAAACTCAAAAATTACACGATCCTAAAGATCAAATTTCGAAATTAGCGTAAAATTAACGAACACCCATCATCAAACACATAGATATAAACAACCAAATTCAAAATCTAGCCACTGAAATTCATTTCACAATTACAGATTTCGTTTGAAGTGAAACCCCTTTTGTGCTTAACAATCAATACCCACCAAATTTACAACGATAGAGTTCAATTGAATTGAACTAAAGATCATAAGTAATCAACCAATTGAATCATCATAAGCACGAACCAAACCAAAAGGGGGCATACAGCATACTAAAACATCTTTATATGATGGAGCTAAAAGTGAGAAGAGAACCTTGGCACCGCGCAACTTGAAGAAGGGGGACGTTGGAATGGAGATGGTGGAATTGGGAATGGAATGAAGGTGTAAAAAAATAGTAAAAGAAATATAGGAGGAGGATTCCGGCGGAGATCGGCCCGTGAAGACCTGACAGTTTTGCCCTCTTTTTTGCAGTTGAATTCACAAAAATGCCATGTTACATAGCACGCAATTAATGGGATACGTTTTTGGTACAATGAATTTGGCTATGTCGAAAAATAGAATATTGAGTGAATCATTTAGGTAGCGTTTGGTTTGCAGGTAGGGATGGTAATTGTATCCGTTTTGTTGGGAAATTTGGTTTATCTGTTTTGATCGAGGTCAGGAATTCTTTGTAAAACCGGGTATTAGGGCTGGAGATAGGGATCCCCGATTGTTTAAAATGGGGGTTGGGACAGGTAATTCATCTCCCAACCCACCTTGTCTCTGTATATATTTTAATATATATATATATAGAGAGAGAGATGGGTGTTCAAATGCAACCCATGTACACGGTGCAACCCCTCTATCCACCACATATTTTATATAATTAAAAAAAGAAAAAAAAAGTTAAAAGTAAAATGTGTGGTGGATAAAAGGGTTGCATCATGTACATGGTTGCATAATAACTCACCCCTATATATATTAGAGAGGGGGGAGGGGGGTTAATTCATTTACAAACCAGAAAAATGTTATAAACATTGTGAACTAATCTACACCACACGATTAAACAATAACGGTTAGGACGGAGACGGTTACAACTATCCTTGTCTTCTAAAGAAAATTTAAAATATATATATATATATATATATATATGTTTATTACCTAAATCAATGATCTATATTGGTTTACAACTCTTTTTTTGGTTTACAAAAGAATCTCTCTCTATTTATATATATTTATATATTTCTAATATTGTTTTTAATATTTCCATAATCCTATTTCTTTTTAATATTATAGTTTATGTTTTTGTCTTAATTTATTTACCAACAAGTGTCATTTAAAAAAGTTGGTTTCATTCTCTTAATGCAACCACGATTCATGGATTTATTATCAAAAATTTGATTTAAATCTTAAAAGTAATCGGGCCTGGGATGGGCTGGGGATAGATCCAATAAAAAGCAGGAGGGAATTCGATTCCCTGTACTCACCGGGGACTGAGGACGAGGGTGAGGTACATGAATTGAGGGCGGGGATTGAATTTCCCGCCCATTGTCATCCCTATATGCAGGCAAGATTGAACATGACTATGTAAGATAGTGCTAGATAGGATCGTACAGGACAAGAGGGTTAGACTGGACAGGACTAGACCGACTCAATTAAATTGTTTTATATTGTATTTATGATAAATAATGTGATAAGTATTCATGATAAAATATGTGACAGAAATTAATCATGAATAATGTTGTTATTTAAGGTTATTTATCACAAATATTACATAAAATATATAATTCATAATGTCTCAAAATATTTAAAGTTATTAAATAAACCTCACTGTAAATAAATAATATTGATAAATTTTGTATAACAATTGTAAATAAAGAATATTAAATAATACTAAACATTTTTTTATCAAACAATACTTATATTATATGTACACTAGAAACGTACTCGTGCAATGCAGCGAAATACATCACGATTTTAATGTTTCATTTTATTTTTTTGTCGATTTACAGTACGATTTTGGATGGTTTTGAGAAAGTGATAATGCTTTTTTTATAAATTTGTTTAATTTAGGCTTAATAATATAATGTTTTTATATAAAAAAAATTAAGTATTTTGTTAGAATTCAATGATTAACTTATATATTTTAATGATATTTAGAAAAAATAATCAATTACATATTTAATAATATAATTAAAACAAAATTATCTATATCTATACTATATTATAAAGATGTAATAAAAAACTCTTAATTACTACTTATAAAACATAAGGTACTACCATTTTATGCATACATTTCAAAAATCTCTTAATTCACAACTTAGTATGCATAAGGTACAACTCATTTAAGAAAAATTCAAACTTTACTTTTTCACTACCTTCCATATTCAAGTTTTTTTTCTTCCATTTGGGGTTTCTCCAAAAGAAGAAAAGTTATTTACTTGCTCAAATTAACATATTTCTTTAATTATGATAGTACATGTATTTTCTTCATGTATACAAGTTTTTAAAGCCTTTTGAATTCTATAAAACTAACTAATAATGAACCTATATATACGTTTAGATACATAATAATATTATCCAACATTATATTTGTTATTTTTACTTATTCTATATTTCAGTATTTTGAAAAAAATATTATCATTCGTTAGATATCGCTGATTAATACATGTTTTTAAAAGTCAAATATACATTTAACGATTACTTTAATATAATTTTTTAATGCTTCATGATTGAAAAAACTCAAGTTATGTGTTTATCACTACTAATGCTACATAAATTATAAATATATGATTTACTCCATATATATATTTTTTCTTTTTTTCTGATAAACTATTACATTAATTTTTTATTTCCATTTACATTTGCTCACCCCGATGCATTGCACGGGTACACTGCTAGTAATAATATAATATATTAATTAATAGCGATACATGGAAATGTCTGCATAAAAGGAAAACCTTGCACATTCCAAATTGGTGGGTGTTAGAAGTCTGCAGTAATAATATGTATCTTGTGCTTTGATACTTGTAAATTAAGAGATTTTTAAAATCTTGCATAAAATGATGGTACGTTGTGCTTAATAATTTGTATTTAAGAGGTTTTTTATCCATGTTTTATAATATAGTATAGATAGATAGATATACAAATATGAGGAAGGATCATGTAAAATAAAGAGAGAATGTAATAAGGTAATACAGGATTTGGACCATTGATCACTTTTAATTTTAAACCCACTCCATGAATTGCGCTTGATACGATAATTAATCTGGTGCGTCTCGATGCATCTCGTCCTAATGTGCATCCAAGGATGGAGATGTCAACTTTCATTCTCAATATAGATATTATATCTTAATATATTATATACATATTGTAAGTTATTATATGCCCACGACACGTGTCACACAGAGATACTGCTGAGGAGTATGTAAACCTATAGGGTCGCACACAAAGAATGTGTTTGTTTCCATCTTTAGAAACCCGGATTAAATCAAGTTGATTAAGAAAATAATTATTCTTAAAGGATAATTATGAAAATATGTGTTAAATAGGGTGAAAACGTAATTATGATAATTACGGGGTATTATCTGTAATTATAGTTAATTATAGTTAAAGTTTAAAAGATATATATATATATATATATATATATATATATATATATATATATATATATATATATATATATATATATATATATAGGTGGTTTCAATTGGAAACCATATTAGATTGGAAACTTTGGAAACCGTCAATTTAATTCGTTAAATTAATGAAATTGGTTCATAAAGTTGTTTAATATGATCAAGTTGTTTCATATAATTCTTTTGTTAATGAAATTGTTTCATATATTTGTATTTTTATGTAGTTTTCTCTATTTTTTTCATTCTGGTGAAATTGTTTCATGTATTTTCGCAGTCTGATTAAACTTTTTCATTTTTACATAAAAAACACAAATATATGCAACAATTTCATCAATAAAAGAATTATATGAGACAATTTCATCAAATTAAACAATTTTATGAAACAATTTCATTAACATAACCAATGAAATCGAGGGTTTCCATGGTTTTCAAAATCAGATTGATTTCTATTTGAATTTGAATATTACAGATAGTTACTAAACCTTATTTAATCATTAGTTGAATTATAGTCTAACTATAATTCTTCTGGTATAAATAGGGCGTTAGGTTAAACCATTTTTCATACCATTGAAATAATTAGAATTAACCTATCAGATAAATACAGAAAAGAAACATATTCTTTTCTGTAAAACACATATAGATCTAGGGTTCTTGGGTTAGCACCCGGTGAAGACGAAAAACGTGTTCGTGTGTGGATTACCAATAGAGGAAACCTACTTTGGTTTCTTGGTGCTCCATTCTAATCCCGACTGATCTACAAAAGGTACATATTCTAAACACCCTATGGTGTGGTTTTATTTTGATTAAATGCATCATTGGATCCGATTGGGTTTTAAGCTTATTTAGAAAAAAATTCTATATAATTGTTGTAACCAAATTTATTTATTTTACCGATGCGTTTTATCGGTTACAAATTGCATTAAAACCCAACAGTGTTATCAGAGCCACTTTGATGTCATTTAATTAAAAAAAAAGGAAACAAGATTTTATATGACAAATTTAATTGAACTCTAAATTTCTAAATTGGATCAAAATTCTAATTGGGTCTCATGTTGAAAGCCTAAAAGAATTTTAAACCCAAATTAAATTTAAAAAAAAAAGTTTTTTTTTATTTCCAAAAGACTTAGTCGGCTGAAGGTGACAAAGGGTTTGTAACCCTATTACTCCCATCACCTCTCTCCCACATCACAGCCGCTAAGCGACATCCTCTCTACCCACTGATCGTCGGTCACCACTAGTTATCTGCTGTTGTCGTCGTCGACCTTCTCCACTTTTCTGCGGTTGTGTTGATGCCATCTACGACTTTTGTTGCCTCTTTTCCATCGTCACTCCACAAATCCGAAAAGCCATATACAACTTTGTAACCATAGGCTGACGGACCATCTCATACCAGGTCTTTGGACCATGGTCGGTTTATTCTATGTTAGTATTGGTGTCGCCTGTCACAACCCCTGTATGTCTTCCTCTCGGTTCAGGATTCATGGTGGGATACCATCTGGTGTTGCCTTGTTGTGAGGCACGACTCGAGCTGGTTCTGGCCATGCTTAGAGTTTCCTTTTGGATGTTTTCTAGCCACATCTTCGTGACGTTCCCAGCCACGGTTGGATACCATATATGGCAGTCTTTGGCCATGACAGTGTGGTGTTCAAATCACGACCCTTGTGTCATTCGAGGGTGGATCGACCACAGATCGGTGGTGCGTTTTCTCCCGACATTTGTTTTTTTTTTTCCAGGCGACGACATGGTGTCGTTTTTCCTCTTGGGTTCCACGACCCTATTTTGTCTCGGTCTAAGTTGTGCCAAAAGCCCATGAATATTTCTGGTTTATCTTGGGAAATTTTTGGTATTTGGGTGAAATACAAATCCAACTGTTTTATTGGATTTGATCGGTTCAAAATTTTTGCCAAATGTTTATCTCTTCCATTAATTGGCCATTTTAAATATGTTATTTAAGATGATTAGATTATATTATTTAAAAGGTAAACTGTTGTTTTATATGTATGTTGCCGATCGAGATTCTTAATGTTATCGATCGTTTTTAATGTCCGGTCACGGTTGGCTTGAAGCCACCGTCTTGGGTTGTTATCCCAATTTTAGTTTTTGGGCCAAAGCCCTGTTTGGGTGTTGGGCCTGGGTTAGTAGTTCCAAGTATTGTTTTTTGGATTTCACCCTGGTTTCTCGTGTTGGGCATGTGCCCTAGACGGCTGGGCCAAGGCCCGGTTTTGATAGATCAATTCTCTTTTGGGTTAGGTTTGTTAACCTACAAATTAAAATTTGTCAATTAAATTTATGTTGTCATATGAAATTTTGTTCCTTATGATTTGACCTTTTAATTATGTTAATTATATTTTGGTCAAATATTTATTTTATGTTTACAATATTGAATAACATATGGTTTGCCCCAAAGACCCGTGGTTGTGGTTGTTTATTTTTGTATTTGAAAAATTAAAATGTATTAATTGCAAGGGTTGTAATTTTAAAATTTTCTAAATAGGGGCAATTGTAAATAGATTAGGATATGTTATCTTTCTATTTTTAAATTGTAAATCAAACGAAGACGGAGTTCTAAGAGGTCGAGACGGAGTCCCTGGAGTTCACTAAGATGGCGAGGCCAGTGGGAGCTTGAAGACGTCCTTAGTTTTGACCGTGGTTGTTGTGTTGGCTCACAACACCACATTAGGGGCAAATCCGTATATTATTATTGTGGTTGTTTATTTTGTGTTTGTTTTTATTTATTGCTTTATCTATACTATATAATGAAAATTCTAAAACGGTTATACGGTTATTGTACAATCTTTTGTATAATAACATTTACCACCCTTAATCTTTTGTACAATAACATTTACTACCCTTATAATGTTACATTTACCACCCTTACAATTACTTATTTAATTTATTTTATATCCCTTACTTTTTCATTTTTCATTTTACACCGTTATCATATTAACACATATAATCGTATATGAACAAAAATGCAATGAAAAAATATGTTTTTTTACAAATTATACCATTATAATCGTCTCGTCAATACCTTCAAAACGAACCCAATATTGAATATTTTTTTAATTTAACCATACTATTAAATATCAGAATATATACGAATTATCTATACTACTAAAACGGTTATTGTACAATCTTTTGTACAATAACATTTACCACCCTTACAATGTTACATTTACCATCCTTACAATTACTTATTTAATTTACTTTATATCCCTTATTTTTTCATTTTTCATTTTACATCATTATCATATTAATACAAATAATCGTATATGAACAAAAATGCGATGAAAAATACGTTCATTTTTCTACAAATTATACCATTATAATCGTCTCGTCTGACCTTCAAAACGAGCCCAATATTGAATATTTTTTAATTTAACCGTACTATTAAATATCATGAATATCTACGAATTAATTTGTTTTCTATCCATACGTTTTATTTATTTTTCCACCATGAGCACATTAAAAATACATAATCGTAAAATACGTTTCATTTTTATTATAAATTATATCATTATATTTTTTTTCGTCAATAATTGTAATATAAACTAATTATTGAATATCTTTATAGGTTTAGGGTTTTATAAATTGTGATTCTTAGGTTATGATTGATTGTTGATGACATATCTATAAGAAAATAGCATTAATTGTTCGTTCTTTACTTACATTCCGCTGCATTGTGCGGGTATATGCCTAGCTATATAATGAAAATTCTAAAACGGTTATACGGTTATTGTACAATCTTTTGTACAATAACATTTACCACCCTTAATCTTTTGTACAATAACATTTACTACCCTTACAATGTTACATTTACCACCCTTACAATTACTTATTTAATTTACTTTATATCCCTTACTTTTTCATTTTTCATTTTACACCGTTATCATATTAACACAAATAATCGTATATGAACAAAAATGCAATGAAAAAATACGTTCCTTTTTTACAAATTATATCATTATAATCGTCTCGTCAATACCTTCAAAACGAGCCCAATATTGAATATTTTTTAATTTAACCGTACTATTAAATATCAGAATCTATACTATATAATGAAAAAACTAAAACGGTTATTGTACAAACTTTTGTACAATTACATTTACCACCCTTATAATGTTACATTTATCACCCTTACAATTACTTATTTAATTTACTTTATATCCCTTTTTTTCATTTTTCATTTTACACCATTATTATATTAACACAAATAATCATATATTAACAAAAATACAATGAAAAAATACGTTCATTTTTCTACAAATTATATCATTATAAGCGTCTCACCAATATCTTCAAAACGAGCCCAATATTGAATATTTTTTAATTTAACCGTACTATTAAATATCATGAATATCTATGAAATAATTTGTTTTTCTATCCATACGTTTTATTTTTTTTACACTGTTAGCACGTTAAAAATACATAATCGTAAAATACGTTTCATTCTTATTATAAATAATATCATTATAATTTTTTTCGTCAATAATTGTAATATAAACTAATTATTGAATATCTTTATGGGTTTAGGTTTCATAAGTTGTGATTCTTAGATCATGGTTGATTATTGATGAAATGTATATAAGGAAATAACATTAATTGTTTGTTCTTTACTTACATTCCGCTGCATCGCGCGGGTATATGCCTAGTTATTGTTATGATAATTGCAAACATTTTAAAAATAAAATCAAACGCAAAACATATTTTGAATCGGTAAACTTTTAAAACTCAAACCGATTTAATAAATATAAACTTTTAAAACAAGATTTTTAAATATAAAATCAAAACGTTTTAAAAGAATTAGAATGTTTTCTAAAATTAAACCTTTTACAAAACGTAAACTTAATGTCACCCATTTAAGGTACTTGTCGAGCATACAAGATTCCAGTGTGGTCAGTTCTCAGCCAACCATATAACGAGATTTAAGTGGACAATTGCTTGGTCATTCACTTAAATAGTCGTATTTTGGACGACTGATCCCAATAAACCCTAAGTCTAGTATTTAGGTGGGATCACGATACCTTAGTATGGTTTGTTTACTTGAGAATATCATAGACAGTTGTTTGGCCATTTATGAGTATTTTCAAGGCGTTGAAGTGGAATTAAACGTGCCAATTTCAATAAATGATATATTGAATAGGATCCCACGACATCTAAGAGTTATGTTGAACATAATTGGATGATGTCTACCTAAATAGCCTAATTCCATAGACAATTGCTTGGCCATTTATGGAAGTAGGTGAAATATGGATATTAGCTCAAATCAAATAATTTTGAAAGGTTAATCCATTTATTTGAGATATTAAAGTTACTAAAATTAAATCATGTTTTTGTAGATGTCTACCTCATATTCAAACTCAAACAACTTATCTCAATTCACACGACGGTCAATCCTAGATAATGAAAAATTGGACGGAACGAACTTCATCGAATGGTTTCGCTTCCTAAGGGCAGTCCTTAGGTATGAAAAGAAGTTTTACGTTCTGGAAAACCCCTCCAAATGCTCCTACCAGAAATGCTCCAACTGAAGTCAGAACTGCTTATGATAAGTACCAAGATGACTCTCTGATTGTTGGTTGCCTAATGTTAGCCACCATGACTCCCGAATTATTACGGGATCATGAAAACATGACTGCTTGGGAGTTGGGATATGATATCTTCACTGAAGTCTATGTTTCGATTACAAATAAAATGGGAGAGATTTGATACAGTTAAAGCATTGTGTGCTTGTAAAATGACTGAGCGTTCGTCAGTTAGTACCCACATTTTGAAAATGAAAGGGTGCTTTGACCAACTAACCCGTCTTGGTTTCCCACTGGGTCAAGAGTTGAAAATCGATATGGTTCTCAACTATCTACCCAAAACATATAAGAAGTTCATTAAGGACTATAATATGAAAAGTTTGAATAAGACTCTTACAGGGCTTCACAACATACTTAAAACTACTGAGAGGGATATGAAATCCAAGTTGGGTTCAACCAAACCAAAACAGGCTTTGATGATCAAACCTGACAGTGGGACAATCAAGAAAAAGGGGGAGATAACCAAGGGTAAAACACATGTTGGAAGATCCAGCATAGATAAGAGCAAAGGAGAAATTCCTGAGGTTGCAGTATGGTATAATTGTTTTCACCATAGGCACCAAATGAGAACTTGTCCAGCCCGATTGGCAGAAATCAAGAAGCATAAGGCTACCAGAGCCGAACCTTCAGGTATGTTTACCATTTAATTTAATTCACTTCTGACTAAGTGTTACATATTGAGTATGATACTCATATTAATACTACTTTTCAGGAAATAAGAAGTGAAGAGAAGATGAAATCAGACCAAATGGAGATAAGTTAGCTATTGTTGCTCAAAGGGACATATGATATGAACTTTCTAGATGGTCTTACATTAACACTTAGTAAGTGTCTTCATGTACCTAGTGCTACTAGGAATTTAATTTCATTTTCTCAATTACAACGAACCAAATTTATGTTTTCAGAAATAAAATATTCGTTTTATCTTAATAAATGTTTTATGAAATTAATAGTTGTAATTATAAATCAATATAACGAATTAAGCATGGCTTAAAACTGATCTATTTGTGAGACTTATAGTTATGTCACAAGATACGGTCATCACTACTTCATTGCATCTTACTGATGACTTCAGTAGACTTAGGTATGTTTACCTAATATAATAAATATAAAAGTTTTGAAATTTTCAAAGAGTTTTAGAAAAGAAGTAGTGAGTATGCTTGGCAAAGGATAAAGATGCTTCGGTTAGATCGAGGTCATGAATATCTGAGCCAATAGAT
The DNA here is from genome assembly GCA_023525745.1 of Arctium lappa. Lineage (NCBI taxonomy): Eukaryota > Viridiplantae > Streptophyta > Magnoliopsida > Asterales > Asteraceae > Arctium > Arctium lappa. The sequence continues at coordinate 83,410,084 of CM042052.1, read as the reverse complement.
CATCCTAGAGATTTTTGGGATTGTATCCCAGTTGACTCCTCACGGAACACTGCATCACAACGGTGTATCCAAGAAGAGAAATAGAACCCTGTTGAACATGGTTCACTCTATGATGAATCTCACCACTCTGCCTAAATGTTTATGGGGTTATGCCCTAGAAACATTTGCCTAAATACTAGTTTATATAGCAACCAACAAGGACCAATAAAAACTCACTCTCTTAAATGAACTGGGAAGATCCTAAAGTTATCATATTTGAGAATATGGGGTTATAATGCTTAAGCTAAGCATAAAGCTTTTGGAAAACATGATTCAAAGGTCTGAAAAGTACATCTTTATGTGATATCCAATTGGATATTATTTCTACAGGGCTAGCGAGAACAAAAGTTTTGTTAACGCACCCTGGTGAGTTCTTAAGAAGAAAAAATTCTGTCAAGAATCACTAATGGGGACACAGTAGATCTTGAAGAAATTCAAGAACCACAAAGATGGGACGATGGTTGACACTGACATTCAACAAGATGTTGAGCTTCAACAAACTGTTGAAGATAATAAACGAGATACAAAATAATCCGAAGATCGGATTACTGATAAATGGCAAGATGCCATGAAGATTGATGTCAAAAGCCACATTCCTTAAAAGGAATTTTGAGCGATGACGTATACAAGGCTTTAAAACATCAAACCTAAAAGTGCAAGTTGCAAAAGTCCATTTATGGACTAGAACAATCATCTCGTAATTGAAATCTTGTATACAAGAAGGTCAGTGGGAGCATAACAATATTCTAGATCCTATATGACATCCCAATGCTTGAAGGTGTAAAATCATGGATTAGAACAATACTTCGCTATGAAGGATCTAGAGGAGACAAAGTCCTTGGTATAAAGATCTATCGTGGTAGATCAAAGTGCTTAATTAGATTAAGCAAACGTACATACATTGACAAGATCTTGAAACACTTCAAGATGAAGGGTTCCAAGAAAGGAAACTTGCCAACAGAACATAGTGTACATCTGAGCGAAACTCAGAGTCCAAGCACTAAAGAGGACATGAACCGTATGAAGGGTGTTCCCTGTGTTTTCAGTCAACTGTTCAAATCATGTACGCCATGTTAATGTACTAAGATCGGACGTCTCGTATGCCCTGAGCATGACGAGCAGATATTAGTCAGACCCAAGTGATGCTCACTGTATAACAGTGAAGAACATTATGAAGTATATGAGAATAACTAAAGATATGTTCTTACTGTACAACGGTTATGAAAGAGATCTGTGTGTTTAAGGATACATATATGCTAGTTTCCAAACCGAATGTAATGACTTGAATTGTAATAGGGATATATGTATTGAACGGAGGTACTATGAGCTGTAAGAGCTTACATACAAATCTACTTGTCAAGCTTATGTCTAAAATCAAACATGATGTTCATGTTATAGGCTTGAGGATTTTTATATTGAATAATAATTTTAGTAAACTTTAAACTTTCTGGAACATTAAAACAGTTATGTTTTTATCTGATATGGCTTACTGGGTATGAGTATATACATTAAACATTTCTGTGTTCTTTATTAGCATGTTTAAGTATCCTTAAATAAATATGATGATCGTATTATTTAGAATTGTCCTTGATCGATTATTACTAGGGAACTAGTAATAAATCAAGTTCATTGTGAAGTTTGGTCATAGTCCAAGTTGGAAGTGCACTAGGTGCAACCAGAGTCACATGCGTTTGTCAATGCACAAGGCGTTGGACAAGACCCACGGTCAGGATCACCTCATAGATCGGGTCATAAGGTGAGTCCTAAAATAGTAAACACTCTTTATCCTCATACCTGAGATGTGCATTGGGATCTAATGCACAAGGAGTGTTATGCTTTGATATAGTCTAACGTTACCCTTAACTGGGTAATCATAAGGGCTATGTTAGGTATAACATGAATTGTGTAGTTAGTCGTGTACATACAATATGGGATTTGATCCTTTCAAGATGAAAGAGATATTTCTGGGGCCTTCGATTACATAGTTTGATTTACATGCATGAATAAGTGGATTAGTTGGACTAATGGTACTTGTATAATCAAATATGTTAGGATCGAGAAACATATTCTTTGAACAATAAAGGATGAGATAGATCTATGCCTTAAGTTCAAAACAAAATATCGTGAAACAAAAGGATAATGAATGATTATACTATATGATTGATTGGATCAATCAAATTGCTCGAAGGTAAAAGCACATTTACATAGCCTTGAGGGCGGTGACGTGTTGCTAGACGCTTACCATCGTCTGTGTCACTGTGTATCGTATGCAAGTAGAAGAATGTAAGTTATTATATACCCACGACACGTGTCACATAGAGATACTGCTGAGGAGTATATAAACCTATAGGGCCGCACACAAAGAATGCGTTTGTTTCCATCTTTAGAAACCTGGATTAAATCAAGTTGATTAAGAAAATAATTATTCTTAAAGGATAATTATGAAAATATGTGTTAAACTGTAATTATGATAATTACAGGGTGAAAACGTAATTATGTTAATTACGGGGTATTATCTGTAATTATATATAATTATATTTAAAGTTTAAAAGATATATATATATATATATATATATATATATATATATATATATATATATATAGAATTTGAATTTGAATATTACAGATAATTATTAAACCTTATTTAATCCTTAGTTGAATTATAGTCTAACTATACTTCTTCTGGAATAAATAGGGCGTTAGGCTTAACCGTTTTTCATAAAATTGAAATAATTAGAATTAGCCTATCAGATAAATACAGAAAAGAAACATTTTCTTTTCTGTAAAACACATATAGATCTAGGATTCTTGGGCTAGCACCCGATAGGGACAGGAGTGTTCGTGTGTGGACTACCAATAGAGGAAACCTACTTTGGTTTCTTGGTGCTCCATTCCAATCCCGACCGATCTACAAAAGGTACATATTCTAAACACCCTATGGTGTGGTTTTATTTTGATTAAATGCATCATTGGATCCAATTGGGTTTTAAGCTTATTTAGAAAAGTTTCCTATATAATTGTTGTAACCAAATTTATTTATTTTTCCGCTACGTTTTATCGGTTACAAATTGCATTTATAAAAATATAAAATTGTGTATATATAACATGTATTCTTTTAAGATCTTCATAATTCGTAAGATCCGTTAGATCTAATTTAAATCACAAAAAATAGTTAAAAATATAATTAATTTAAAAAACTCACCCTCTCTCCTCTCTTTCTGCTCTTCATGAAATATATAACATACACGTTTACACACAACTAAATGTTCACACAATGTAAATACATTGTAAACATTTTTTAGAAATACTATTATAATTCATAAAAACATTGTGAACATTTTTCAAAAATGTTGTTATAATTTGTGAACACACTCTAAACCTACGAGATCTTGTATCACTTGTGAACATATTGTGAACACTAACTAAAACAACGAAACTCCATGTAAATAAGTAATGATATTAATACTGAGGTTAAACGAGCATAGTACAAAATTTCATAAGGTTGTTTTCATTGTGTTCTCCTTGTATACATATTTAATTGTGAATGTGGGTGCCTGTATATGTTCACCTTGTGTACACATTCAATCCGTAGAGTATATATTTCATATAATTGAAACGAAATTCAATATGCTGATGATATTCAACATAAATCAAACGAAATACATATACGATATTTCATGAAATTCAATAGGCATAAGGAACAAAGGTTGTGGCATGAGAGAAAACAACTGAATAGTTAAAGTTAGTTCACGAGTAAAAGAGATTGTGCAACGATGTAGCCAAAATGCAAATCATCATTCTTGCAACTACCCATAAAAAAAGAAAAAAAGAGGCCATGAGGTGTTGAAGTCTGAAATCTGAATCAACAAGACTGTATGTTTCTGTAACGTTTTGAGAGCTCTTGTGAAAAAGAAGAACATATGAACTCATGAGGTGGCGATAAGAGTTTTTTAGAAGTTAGGTCACCACTTGTTATTTCAGACGTATTTAAAAGTTAAGAGGTCCTAAAAACGGGGAAAAACAGTCTAAATGTAAAATTGTTTGAACGATTCAGACTTAAGAGCCATTAATATGTTTTTTTTAATAAAACAAACAGCCCCTTAGTTTAGATAATGTGTCAATATTGTGATCTTGAAATTTGTTGGTATATTCAATCACACATGATCAACTGCATAAAGGCACGATAATATATATGATTCATGCATGAAGTTGGTTGTATAAAACATGTGATAATGTTTCAAACTTTTTTCCTTTACCTAATAATATATTAGAGGGAGGTTAAAAGAAAACCTCAAAAAAACGGAAAACTGAGGAACACCCTGGTAGCCTTTAATCTCTTGTATACACAAGTGCATACCGTCCAGATTAAAAGCTACAAGAGTTTTCCTCAGTTTTCCGTTTTTTTAGGTTTTCCTAATATATTATATAACTAAATATATACAAATATCAACCTATAATCATTTATATACCAAGTAAACAGTATTAATTTTATAAATTAATATTAGCTTACCATATTGTTTCGAAACTTAATGCCCTTTCACATGATTGCTAAGCCATTAGGGGTAATGTTGTATTTTTATACTGTTTAACATTTTTGGTTTTTTATGAACAATTCATCAATGGGTATTATTGTTTTTTAGATCATATGTGGAAACAAATATTTATTGCTTTTTAGATCTTATGTGGAAACAATTAATCTGGTATTTATATCAAGAAGGATGATTTTGTATTTTTAAATTGTTTATAATTTTCAGTGTTCTTTTTTTTGTTATTTATTTTTGGGCGATTATAAAATATGATTCATATTTTTATGCAATCTAAATATGATCCTTATTTTAATGAAATCTCTATCTTAATTATATTTTGTTTTATATTTGATATATTATCGATTGATCATGATAATTATCATCATTCTTAATTTTTTAGTTTATCATGTTCATAGATGAACCTAAATGAAGATTTTCATGTTTCACAAATGAACAAATACATGTGAAACTTGTATATTTTTACTTCATCTATAAAACTACTCCATCTCCATATTCATCTGCGGAATAAGGTCTCGTGTGACTATTGCGTATGGTTGGATTTGATTTGACGGGTTGATAGTTCGTTTGACATCATGTTCTACGTTGGCGGTGTATTGTCTTAATGAGTTTTCGTAAGCAAAGGAAATATTGTGGTCCGTTTGTTAGAAATGTAAGATTGGGAATCTTAGTACCCTGTTAGGTGTCAACTTTAACACGACAATGTGCCTGGAACGAAATCCTAGGCGGGATGTCCATCTGTGTTTGGTATTACCATTTTTGGGTTTTAGGCAGCGACTGGTTCTTTTGAAGTCAATGAATCTTGGAATGTTTGGAAGTATCCCTGTTAGATCATGAAAATGTTGATCTCTTAGTGGTGGAATTTAAAGAGAGATTAGAGGTTGGTAATTAAGTGTTGACGTGCATAGGTTTTCCTGATGTGGTAAAGATCTTATTGAGGGAATGTTTTGAGGTTGAGAGTAGATCGAAGTTGAGTGTTAGCCGGATCTATATTAACCAGCTACCCGGAGGGCGTATTGGTACGCCCTTGGAAGGACGACCTTATCAAAATCAAGAATGGACCATTAAGAATATTGGGAATTCTTTGGGGTTTGATGTCGATCGTTGGTTTTAGGTTCAGAAACATGTGGATCTGAGGGGAATTGGATGGTGAGAAGTTGAGATCACTAATTACCCTCGAGGTAGTACGTGTCACCCAAGGTTGGGAGACAACCACAGTCTCATGGTTAAGGGCCACGTTAGTAAGATAATTATTCATTCAGATATAAGTGTGATGTGCCCAAAGGGACATTTATCGTGAGGACCAGCATAAGGTTATGGTGGTAGTTCTATTAAGCGGTGTAGAGACAATCTATCATGCGGGCAATGTTTCATGGAAATCTGGATTTCGAGGACGAAATCTCTTCTAAGTTTGGGATGATTGTAACACCCATATTTTTCGGTAAGTAAAGGTCACCCAGACTTTTTCTGTATCTTGTTAACGGTGGGATTTACGTTGGGAAAACATTATTTGAAGTCCCTAAGAGTGTCGAGGGTCTCAATGTTGAAAAAGTCGGGTTTCAGAGCTTGGTACGGGCTCGGCTACAATGCCCGGCGACTATGACAGTGTCATAGTCGCACCAGGCAAAGTCGCAACATGAAACAGAGTGGAGGCTGGAGCTGGTGACAATGACGAGCGGGCAATGTCACACCAGAGGTGCAACATGCTATCAAATACGGGTTTTTGGCTCATTCTTCATTTCTCACTTCTCCTTTTCACTCCCAACTCTCTCTAATGTAACGCCCGAGAATTTTAAGGTAAGTATTTCAATCGTCCTTTGGTATTATGTCGATTTTTGAAAGCCTTAATTCAGTATAATTGCGTATAAATGTATTGAAAATGTTATGCTTTAGCTGTATCATAGTTGTCTTATCGTCCCCTTCATAAGAATCAAGTTTTCGGTGTCCCGGGGGTGTGGCGCGATAGTGCCACGCGACAATGCTCTGGGGCACAGTCGCTGGTCACTATCGCGAGATTTGTACCGAGAGGTCGGGGGGCGGCGCGATAGTGACATGGGCACAATCGCCAGTCACTATCGCGTGGGATGTACCGCGAGTGGTGTACCTAGCGCGATTGTGCCCTCGCGACAGTGCCAATGGCACAATCGTCGGGCACTGTCGCCGTCGGGGTCTGAGGGTATAAAAACTCAACTTTGACCATTTTGACTTCACTTCTCATCTCAAATCGTTTTGGGGCCGGCTTGGAGCTAAATAGGGCGATTTTCTTCCACCTCTAAACCTTCCAAACATTTATTAAAACCCTAGATTAGTTGGGGACACTTATTGGTGCTTAAGGGTGTTAGAAGAGCATTCAAGGAAGGCATTCAAGTCTCATTCTAGTCATCACTCTCTCATCTTCTCATCCAAGTTTTCTAGGGTTTTGTGTAAAACCCTAGATAGTGAGTTTTCTCTTAATATTTTTAAATGAGATACATATATTGTACATTTACTTGCTTAACATCTCATGTTTACATAAAAGTTGATCACCTAATAAGTTTGACCTAACTGCTACATTTGGGTTTGTTGAAAGTATAGTCTTGGTTATTATTGTGGACATTGACGAGATTATTATTCTTGGTATTAAAGCTTGATAACATGTGTTTTGATGAGTTATGGATAATATTTGGGTATGTGCATATTTTAGAGTTTTGTACCTAAATTATGTTTGGGATTGTTGAAGTCTTATACATATATCTTATGGGTATGAAATTGTGTATAGAGACGTACGTTGTACGTACATAGAACGAACCATGAGTAAGTGCTAGGAGGATGTAGTCTTAGGTGCCACTATAATGGTATGCGCCTAGACCTCCTGTTAAGTCTAAATATAGTATCCAAGATTTAATAGGAAAGTCAAAGATGTAAAAGTCAACATTGTCTTTGTAATTGTTAGTCTTTGTATATTTTGCATTACTTAGTGGTTAAGTCTTTGTTAGATAGTTGGTTTAAATAGGTTTGTCTTGTGTAATCTTGTAATAAGGTCTAGAGATTTTTTCACGTATTGTATGTGTGAGATTGGTGACTAATGCAAGATCTACTTTCTCTCTCTAGACTCTATCTCTAGTTCATGTTCTTTATTGTCAAATATTGAGTAATTGCTTGATGTAATTGGGATTTTATTGATTAACAATTGGTATCAGAGCTGAACCAAACTTTTCGGAAATGATTTGATTATGATTTGAATTGAAATCTGTGTGTTTTGGATCGAAAATTCATATTTTCGAATTTTTTTCAAGAAAACGAGTTTTGGTTCTGTTCATCTGAATTTCTTGTGAAAAATCGTTTTTGTTGCAAGAAAATGGAATCATTGAGTTCGATTTGTGGTGTTGATTGATTCTTGTTTGGATTACATCTCGTAATTCGAACAAAATCGTTTTCAATTTTCGATTTTTGTATTTTCTCGAAATAACGACTTCGAACTATGTTCTTGTTCGAATTCTTGTGAATTGTTGTTTTAATCGAAAATTGATTGTATTTGTGTGTTTAGTTCTGTTTATCGATGATACTTATATGTTTTTGAGATGAAATTTGCAGGTTTGAATCGATTTGAGAAAGAAACAGTCAAGAATTCTATTTGCGCAAGTTCATCTTCGGTTTGCATAAGTTCATCTGGTTTGCGCAAGATTCATCGAGTGCCATCTACATTATTACGAAAAGTCCAGTTTGCGTATCCTTTGATTCTCGTAAAGCTACTTTGCGCAATTAACACATACGTTAATCAAGAGAATTGCACTTTGCGTCTTGTACTCTTCACGAAAAGCTACTTTGCGCTTCAAGGCTAATACACAAAGTCACATTTGCGCATCCTTCGGCATACGCAAAGCTCATTTTGCGCATCAAGGCTAACACGCAAAGTTCACTTTGCGCATCAAGGCACTTACGCAAACCTACTTTGCGTCTTCCACGGGTTCCGAAAAGTGTACTTTGCGCATCACGTTGATTACGAAAAGCTTGGTTTGCGCAACTCGCTGCTTACGAGAAACTCGACTTTGCGCAAGAACAAGTGTTGTTCAAATTTTAATATTTTTCGAAAGATTTCAATTCAATCTGATTTTTGATTTTCTGATATATAGTTTGGAACGATCATTCACATTAAGCTGATTACTCTTTAATCATGGGATTTTTTACAGATCTTGAAGAAAAGATTAGAAAGGTGGAATTAGAGAAGTTTAATCTGGATCATGCAGTTGACTTTCATTCTCAGAAGTCAAGAGAGTATTTTGCTGAAACCATATCTTTAAAAGAAGAAATCAGTGCTTTAAAGACTCTTAATGAAGATCTTCTGAAAAGATCTTCTGGGCTGACTGATGAGAAGATAAAGAGATTGGAATATGAGAACACGGAGCTTAGAAAGAATTTATCTAACCTTGAAATACAGTTTGCTGAAAATAAAGCTGATTTTGCTTCTGAAAAGAAAGGTTTTTTGAAAAAGTTTTCAGATTTTTCAAAGAAGTATTTTGATGAGAAGAATTCAGTGGAGCTTAAATGCTTAAAACTTTCTCAACAAGTGTCTGATTTTGAGAAAGTGCTGATTTTGGAAAGAGAGAAGTTTGATAAAGAAAAAAAAGGCCATAGAACAGAAGAATGTGGGATTCTTTAAAGAATTATCCGGCCAGAGAAATGAGTCAGAAAAAGGATTTGAAGAAGAACGTTCAATCTTTGAAACTGAAATCAAAAGTCTGACTTCAAAATTATCTGAACTATCTGCTACTACGTTGAAAGAGCAGAAAACGAAATCTGAGTTTTCAAAGAAGATTGACTTGCTTGTGAAAGAAAGAGACAACTTTGCTTCAAAGATCATAGAGCTTGAAAATTTTGTTTCAAGTTCAAATCAGAAATCTGTCTCTTCACAAAGGTCAGTTAAATCCTTTAATCAGATTCGTAGATCTAACATTTTCTATGATCAATATTTAGATGGTTCAGATACATATCCGAGGAGAAGAAGTTCCAAGAAAGAGGAACTGACCTGGAGGAAGAAATCAGTCAAAGATGACAAGACTGATGAGTTGAAAGGAAACACATCATGTGTACATGAACACAAAGCAAAAAGAATAAAACATCTAAAGGTAAGAAAAATTATTGTTCTATCTGCTGTACACATGATCATTTTCACAAAACAACTGATCATTTATGGTATGGTTCTTACTCCATTACCCCCACACGAACTGCAACTAACATTTCTGGACCCAAATACCAGTGGGTACCAAAGAAGAAAACTGATTCTGTGCTGCAGGCACCTCAAGCCAAGGGGGAGTAAGAGAATAATGGCTCTTAAATAACACAGTTCAAGACCCGCACCTCAATGTCAAGATTATGGATTCTAAGTACACAACTTAGGACCCGTTCTTCAAAGGAGTTTGACTTCTAAACACAACAGTTTAGGACTCGGACTTCATCGATCAAAAAGACCTTACTCCTGTATGTTTGCATCCGATGGATATGATGGTCTACATCCCAAGAGAATTGATCTGATCTCTTTCTATACTGTTTCACTGATAGATTTTTCTGATATGATGGTCTACAATTCAAAGGGAGTGTCTGATCTTTATTCTATTTTAACTGATATATCTCAGATGCCTAATTTAAGGGGGAGTAAAGATCAGGACCCGTTTTTCAACGATCAAAGAAGGATATTTTGTTAATATCCAGGGGGAGCTTAAAAGATATAAATCATTTAATCATGATTTGAGGGGGAGCTGAAAAGGTAAAATATCTTCTGTCCTAGATCTCTGATTGTTTGAAAGATGAACAACTTTCGAACATGAAAAACAATTTCTTAATTGTTCAAACCACTTCTTATTCTCAAAAGATTTCATGAATTTAGAAGTGTGACTTTTAAATGTTTTTCAAATTCTGAGCTTAATGTTTAACTGACCGTGTGTTTCCAAAGATCAATACTTGTGTATTATCTTGTCCATATACTGTCAAGTATTCACACACACTGGTTCAGTATTTTATTTTGAAATTGTTATTACCATGTCTCAAATTCAAACAATTTTTTTTCTCGATGGTAATACCCCCGTTTGCTTTCAAAGTTGTTGAGCATCATTCATCCTTTTCATATTTGTGCTTTCATTGATAAATTGTTTATATTCGTTCATATAAACAAAATTTCCAATTCTTTGATACCCTAACCTTTTGATTTGATCTGATTGATTCATTGTCAGATTCTCAAAACAATTATCTTGATTTCATTTCTTTCATTCAATTTTCTTGTTTTGAGAGATCTTCAAAGTTCAAATGCTCAAATTTCATTCATAATTTTAAATGAGCATACATTCTGACATTGATATCATACACTTTGTGCTTAACTGTTCAGTTAAATTGTTGAGCAACCATGCTTTTTAGGACTTACATGGGATTCATGGGAGCATTTTGGGATGCCATTTGTGAAGACAACTCTTTTGATTATAGTTGACAACCGACCGTAATCTTTGTCTAGGAAGGCTTAGATTAGGAAGTTGTTATCTATTATTGCTTCTTTTTACAAACTTGTAATTAACAGGCATTTATTGTTCCCTTTTTGTATGAGCTCATGCGTTGGCATTTTATGCATACCAAGTTTCCATTTTCCGGAAATTTTTGTTAGCCCCATTTTTGGGGTGTTACAAGTTAGTATCAGAGCTTTAGTTTAAGTGAACTAGGTGTTGACCTTAGCATACCTAGACTTAGACTGGCTATGCTTATAGAATCACGTCTTCCTTCTCTTTCTCCCTATCTCCATCATAGCTCCTTATTTTTCCATCTCCATCATTGTTAGGGATTGTTAGGGCTTAAAATTGGAGAAGCATAAACCATTACATGGCTTTAACCATTATAATATCTCTATTATCTTTTTTTTTTTCAATTTGGTCTCATGAAAATTGTTGTTATTGAGATTAAAAATAAAAACTCAAGAGACGCCTCATTCCCCCCCCCCCCCTTTTATCTACTTTGCTTCTCCATAACTAACAAAGCTTTACCCTCAATCTGCTTGCTGTTAGGGTTTTTTCATTCCGTAATTTTAAAAGCGACAAAGGAGGAAGGGGAGCACGTCATAGTCGTAAGTCTCAAAAGGTATTTTTACAGTTTGTTGACCTAGAGTTTTTTTAAAAAAAATATTTTCCTCTACATCTTTTGGGTTTTCATACTTCCAATTCACCTTTCTCAGAGTCATAAAAGTTCGAATCTATACCGTGTGTGGGTATTGATTTCAATAGTATCTGTTATTTGGGTTTTTGTTTCGTAGATATTCCAGTCTACATTTTGGTACATGATTAAATATATAAATTTGTTGATAGTTAACAAATATTTCCTCACATGTCATGACTTTTGTTAGGGATTTTATTGACTTCTTTACTTATGTCTTCTATGGTTTTATAGGTTAACTTCTAATAGTTTAATTTAGGCTCGACCTTGAATCATGATGACATGATTATGACCTTCTCTCATCGTCGTTTCTCCTGCTTAATCCTATAACACGTCACCAACCCAATTTTGCTAAACTCAAATACATCTTGAAATTCATATTTGGATTTTGTAATTCAACAGGAGGTTATATGCTATGATGGATTTGTGTTGGAAAATTTTAGTAAAAAATGTGATTTTTTACTAACTTTGGACACAAATAAATACATGTATATGTATAGTATATATCTAACTCTTCGTGGGTTTGTGTTCTCCTATATGAGAGCTTCAAAACGATATATTATATGTCCAAAACGGAATATGTGTGAATGAGATATCGATGCTCAAAGTTGAGTGTTTGGGATGAAAATTGGCAAAACCAAGTGGGTGTGGGAACTTGTCCCACATAGGAAGGAGGACCAAAGTTTTAGTGGGTTATAACTAAAAATGTGGTATCACCGATGAGTTGTGATCAATGTGGTTTGGGAAAGAAAGTACTTATGCGTCAGACGTATGCCGTTAAAGAGAGGTTACTTTGCGATGGTTGGTTACCGGATGAAGAAACTCATAATTGTGAGTTTATTGTGATAACTAAGGTTGATTATTGTAACACCCTCAAATCCGGAAATAACAACTAATTTAAAATTTTCTAAATACACCAATAAATGAATCATCTACAACCATAATTTAGATTCAACTACAAAACACACATACCATCTTATACAAACGGACTATAAAGGATGGGTGCTACTATTACCTACGCATAGTCACTATCTCCAACTTGCGGAAGGCTTCACCGGATACTTACTTTCAAATCTAGCTAAGGCTCTATTCTTCATAGGACTGCTAGAACCACTCCCCACTGGAACCTGATGCACATGCCGACAAATAAAAAGGTTAGGCTTAACGCCTAGTGAGCTCAAGAGTTTTCATTAGAGATATACATAAGACAATAACTGCAAGAACATTATTTAAAAAAATCATGATTTCCAAAATGCAATACATTTGATTTGAATGCAATCAAAATGAAGTACATTAAATCTCAAAATAATTTCCTTTCCATCATTCACCCTTTTTCGTGATTAAAATCATAAAGCATACGCCTCTTTAAATAAAGCCAAAACCAAAGCGTTCGTAAAACATAACTGACATTATAAAGATCAGACACTGAAAACGTAGATAACTCCAACTTCCAAACATTCCAATAAATCGAATGAGTTTCAATAACCAAAACCTTAAAAATACCCATACTCAAACGTCTCCGAAAACATGGATTATAAAACTCCATAACCAAAACCACACCCATTGGTGACGGGGAAAACTCCCAATTACATTGTACGTGACAGAACACAAAGTAAGTCACATAGCTATGTAGTAAATCAAAACATGTGGGTTACACATAAAACGCCCACCGAGCTCAACTACTCCAAGTCTATCGCCCGAAAACATCAAGTCAACCACTCCAAGTCTATCCTTGAGAGTTCCAAAACAAAGGAACTCAGACACCCAATGGAATTACACCTTACTGTCCATGGGACGCTGCCCGACCGTATAGGCCCACACCCTACTTACCATGGAGCCCAATGCCTATTCCGTGCCAAGTGATGAACCAACTTCCCAATCGGGGACAGAGGAACATCGTGCCTATGGATCCATTGCACTAACTAAACCATTACATGACTTAAAACGAATGAACCAAAGCATTCAAAACATGACATGCTCAACTAAGATGCAGTAAATGCAAATCATAACCAAACGCTCAACATCGAGCAATTAAAACGGACAAGTGTCCTCAAAACCTAACAAAATCTAAACCAATCCATAAGCTCAACAAATCCAAAGACCCAACGTCGAAATTCATAAAATGAAATCAAATATAAACAACCCATACTTATATAAATCCATGCTCCAAAGCATATAATTTACTCCAACGTAGTTTAGATTGGGACAATTCATTTTCCAATTGAGTTTACAACATTTATTCTTTCAAAACGTCCCATAACACAAAACCATGCATTTCTCCAAAACATAAATCGAAACACATTTATACTCAAAATCTACTTCCATAGAATAAATCATTAAAATACCAAAATACATGATGTATTTATCATAATGCCCAAAATTCCAAAGATGTGTGCTAAATGAGTTTATAAAGTTAAACACCTTTAAAATACTCAACTTATCAGCAGTTAACAAAACTTATCAATAGTTAACAATTTCATGTAAAACGCTTTAAAATAAACATTTTGGCATGTACACTGTTTTCACAAATCAACTTGAACTCACCTTGCTAGATTTAGGCTAAATCTAGATTTCACCAAACGAGCTCTTTTGAAGGCCGCTTGAATCCTCAAGCCGGAAACTTCCAAAACCTAGATCCATACAAAACCAAACCATAAATACTCATACCTAATCGTATAGAAACATTTCCCCAACCTTTACATACTAAAATCCTCAACAAGATTGAAACCCTAGTTTCCCAAAACCATCAAATCCGAGATTTGAGATATCCAACACTAAGAAACCACCAATGGGGCATTTATAACATTATTTCAAGAAAACTTACCATTAGAGGGGACGGGACTTTCCGAGAACACCCAATCCAACTCTTCAACCCGAGCTCCCAACCGATGAACTTGATGAGGGAGATGAAAATGGAGGTTTTGCGGTTCATTGATCCAACTAGCTAGATGGTGAAGATTCATGTGGTTTGGGGAGGAAAAAACCCCCAAAATGGGTTAGGGTTCGGTTTTGGGGTTTGGGAGAGAAAAGGGAAGAAGATAGAAGTGAAAAATGATAGAAATGGTGAGAAATTCGGACATTTAGGGAACCAGTGGCCGCGGGAGATTATGCCACGCGATAGTGACATTGTCACTATCGCGAGGGCACTCTCGCGGGGAATGTACCGTGGGTGGTACACCCCCCGCGATTGTGCCACGCTATAGTGACACAAGTCACTATCGCGAGTCACAGTCGCGCTACACGTACCGAGCCCCAAAAAAGGTCGAAACTCGAGATTCTCGCATGGGTCGACTTAAGGTTTGAAAGCACAACATTTACCACTCAAAAAGATGGACGGAAGGCGGAGAGATAACCAACGAAAGACGGTGCTTGCTTTACGAAAGACCGGGTGTTACAATTATATGCTAGGATGGCGAGATAAGTGGTTATTGTTTAGTCAGGAGTGCATGTTGTCGGAGGAGTGGACTCCGATAAAAAAAGTTCTTCTTTAAGGAACGAAATTGTATGTGAAAACCTTACCATGGTGTGATTCTAAGAATCGACAGTCCAGGTATGGGCGAAGTATAAAATATCTGGTTTAGAAGTTGGGAGACGTTACAAGTATATTAAACAATCCATTCCAACATAAGAAAGTCATGGTTAATCGGAGAGTAAATCTGATGGATAATTGTGTCTATGAGATTGATCTGGATGGCTTGGGCGACTAAGTGGTAAGTTGATCAGATTGAAAGTATGAATCATAAGTTCCAAGTGGGGACAAGGTAATGTTAGAAGTCTCGCTTTGGAATGATGTTGTTCATGCTAGAAAGAAAAGAAGGTTGGGGTCTAGGTGTGGGCCTTTCGCTACTAAAGCTCGAGTGGCAAAAGGTGGTTGAAGGACTGGATTTACCGAAGAATGGAAAGGTGCCCATTCCTTTTTCCATGTGTCGAATCAGAAGGAGTGCTTAGCAGAATCCGATGTGGTTGTGCTCTGGATGATTTTTCGCATAAATGAGAAGTTAAGTTATGTTGAGGAGTCGAGGACCATCTTAGACCGCAAGGTGAAGAAGTTGAGGGATAAAGAAATTTATATTGTGAAAATGCATTGGTAGTTTCACAAAGGGCAAGAGGCAACCTGGGAGATGGAAACAGTTATCAGATCCCAATACCCCAGTTTGTTCAGCGATGGGATTCCGGGGACGAAATCCTATTGAGAGGGGGATAATGTAATAACCGTGTTTAAAAGCCAATAATTTTAGTTGAGTGAAGATTTTATATTAAGTGATAGTTGAAGGGCTAAAGGGTAAGTTGGCTAAAATAGGGGTTTAACCCTAGAGGACTCTTCCTTTTCTTGTTGGCGGCTGAAGTTTAGAGGGAGAGGAGAGTTCAGGCGATTTTGGGAGAAAGCAAAAGAAGGAGCCAATCTTGGAATTTTGGGTCTGTGCATTCATCACCTTCAAGGTAAGATCTCTATGTTTGTAGTTTTCCAGTATTGAAAGCTAGTAATATGATTTAAATCTTTCCTTTAAGAGTGAGGTATGATGTTTGGTTTTATGGGTTTTATGTAAGGATTGTTAGAGAAACCCTTTTTGTCCTTAAAATCATAAAAAGGGAATGATTGGTGAAATGAGTTAGATTAAAGCTAGATTGGGAACTTAATCCTATGGATTTGATGTTTAAATTGGTGGGATTGAAGGGTTTTGGTTTCGGTTCAAGGGTTTGGGTTCGCATAAAACCCTTCAATTCGTCCTGCGTAGAACAATCCGGTCGATCGGTGAAGTGATCCGGGCCGCAAGGGCCAGGTGACGCATGAAGGCCCCGGGAGAGGGGTGGAGACCCCGAGTCGAGGGTGGGGGAACCCGTGCGGCTCTACCCCGGGCGGAAGGCTATTGGGCCGTAACCCACCGCCGTGCGGAGCCTAAGCCCAATCCGTGTTTAGTGTTGGGTCAGTGACCTCCTTTTTGGCCTTGTGAGAACGTTAGCATTTTAGTAGGTTTTCTTATGGTCACTAGGGAGTATTGGACTTGATGTCGTAAAGGTTTTTCCGTATGGCAGAATGGTGTGTTGTGATTTATGGACCTTGGTCTTTTTGTGCAATAGGTCGTGAGACGATTCCTAAAGGGTGCGTGTGATCGTTAGCGAGGAGCGTCAGGTGAGTTTTCTAACCCAAAATCTTTATGGATATTTGTGTTGCTATTCGCATGAGAAGTTTATTAAACCGTTGTTGTTATTTATACTATTTACTGCATGCGAAATTTGTCTAATGCGAGGAATGGTTTATCGTTGTTGATTTGGTGGAAACGTTTGCATACAATGTTGCTAGCGAGATGACCAAGTCGGGGGGTGTGTCCCGTCTGTGCTCATATCGGGGGGTGTCCCATCTGTGCTCATATCGGGGTGTGTGTCCCGTCTGTGTTCATATCGGGGTGTGTGTCCCGTTTGTACTCATATCGGGGGGGGGGGGGGTGTCCCGTAATGCTCATACGGGGGGGGGGGGGTGTCCCGTATATGCCATTGGCGGGGGGGGGGGGGGGGTGTCCCAAATAAGGTAGTGTGAGCCTGACACGCTGTTACCTCCGTGTAATGGTAGTGTGTGCCAAAAGCATGTTTGTAAGTATGATGTTTTAATTTAATAGCTGAATTGGTTTATATTTCGATAAAACTTTTACGTAGTTTTGGTGTGAACTGTGTTAGAGGGAACTCACTAGACCTTTCGGTCTAACTCTCGCTCTTTTCAAATCTAAAACCCTTTTCAGGTAAATTGTGCAATAGGAGGAGCAGATAAGTTTTAAGAGAAGGTGCGAGCTAGAGCTGAATTAGAGGACCTCCATTGTAGATTCTTGTCCATGTATTATCAGTTGTGTACTAGGTTGTCTTTCCGCAAACCTTGTATTTTAGATGTTGTATTGGGCCGCTTGACGTTATTATTTAATAAAGTTAGTTTTGTCTTATGTCGTGAGTCTGGGTTGTTACATTTATCGGCTAATTTACAAAACATACCCTAAATATTTGTTTGATCATATCGTTGTTGGGCCATTCTCGACCCGTGACATTATAAACTATATAAACGAGTTTTTCATACAAATAAATAGACATTAAGATTTACTTGGTACTCATACATAATTTAGAAAATTTCCACAAAATAGTAAAGAATGTAGCAATAAAGATTTACATTTCAATAAAAAACGCATGAAAACATTTTAAGCAATAACGTATAAAATATAAACAATAAAAGATTATTTACAAATAGTTTATATATTTGTGTTTGGTTTGATGAAATGATTTTGAGGAATTTGGAAGGTTTAGAATCTTTGGTAAGTGTTTTTTTTGTAGGATTTGTATGAAATAAAATTAAATCATTTATAAAAAATTTATAAAAATAAATTATGAATAATTACAAAAAATATTAAATTACCTTTTTATTAATTGATTATTACAAAACATATATTTTTAACATATTTTAAACATTATTACAAACAAATTGTATGAAATCTAGTGAAATACCAACAACCCCATGAGATTTCAAAATCCTATGTTTGTGGGATTTCAGTGAAATCTCGGGATTTTTAAATCCACGAAAATTTTCAAACCAAACATCGATTTGGAATGAAATTCAATTCCAAATACCTCCAAATTCAATCCAATCCAATCTTACAAACCAAATGGGACCTAAGCGTTTAATCAAAAAATAAAGTAGAAAAAAAGAAAATTTTAGGTAGGGGAACAAGAATATTGTTTATAATTTTAGGCTCTATTCATTTATTATGTTATTGCCAAAATTTCAAGATATTTGTGTCCTTCCTTCTTTATCTAAAGAAGAGTTTTTGTCAACCATATTCTAAGTTTCATTATTTTTTGTTCGAAAATTATTGCCAAAAGGAACATTGTATTTGTTAGTAGTTGTCCAAATGTTAGGTGCCCATATCATATAACTTATTCTTATCAAACATTGATGTTTATTTTATAATGTGAATACACCTTCACTTTGTATTTGAGATGATCATCCATCCCACATTGACCAAACAATGTTATGTATGTCGAAACCTAACTTATAAAACGAGGTTATGTCCCGATGATCTCCACACGATGAAGCATTATTACTTTTGACGTAATAAATATTTGCTTCTAAAAGTTGATAGATCTTCATATCAACATCTTGCCATCTAGCAAGATTCTAGTCTCTCCCATACACGAAACTATAGGTTATTTGTTCGACATCCTGCCAAGAGGGTTGGGGTAAGTTCTTTCAAGTCTTCTAATATTAGTTAATCTCATTCCGTTTATATGTATGTATGTATGTATATATATATATATATATATATATATATATATATATATATATATTACTCGATAAAAAATTTTGGGATCTTGTAGAATCAATGTGAATTTCTATATTTCACATACCATGAGGTATGATAAATTTGTAACTTCAATGTTCATCGCATTTCGGAAGGTGACCTAGGGCATTTGGAAGGTCACCATGTACATTGTGGTATGATATCTTATTTTTGTTTGTAGTTTTCTATTAGAATCTATGATGTCAAATATGTTTGAGTAATATTTTAATTATGGCATTGTTTGGCAAACTAGCTTATAACCTATAAATGTTCCTCTTCGCAAAACAACCGGGACAACAACAATGCCAACACGACATAATTTCCATGGTGAGAATATTAAGACTCCTCACCCTTAAATATGACTGACTTACATGCCTATGGATCCAATGCATTACATTCTAAAATACATTACTCCAAATGAATGACACACATACTCAAAACATGTATTCTCCAAAATAAAGTGCAATAAATGTAACTCACACCCAAAGCTCCACTTTAAGTTATTAAAATCAGACAAATATCCCCAAGACCTGACAAAGCCGAAAAACCGAGCCTGGAGCTCAACCAATCAAATGACCATATGCTAAAATCCGTAAAATGCACTAAAATGCAACCGACCAACGTTTTATGTGAAAACATGCTCCAAAAATGCATGAATACACTCCAACACAAAATTAGACCGGGACAAGTCATTTTCCAATGAGTTTATATCTTTATTTCTTTCAGAAATGTCTCATAATTCAATAACAAGTATTTCTCCAAAACACACGTTAAGAATGCATTTATACTCAAAGATCTCATTTCAGAACATAATCATCAAAATATCATTACTTGTGATTTATTCATCAAAATGCCCAAAATCCCAAATGTGGGTGCTTTACAAAACTTATAAAGTTAAACACTTCAATTAATCAAAACTCACCAAATAACTCAACAATTGATAATTTCATGTAAATCATATAAACATTTAAAAATGGACATTTTGGCATGTACACCGTTTTCACAAATCAACTTGAATTCACCTTGCTAGATTTAGGCTAAATCTAGATTTTTCTCTAACTTGAGCTCTTTTGAAGAAATTCTAATCCTCAAGCTAAATCTTCCATAAACCTAGATCCATAAGCTTCCAACCATCAATACACATATCCAAGTACTTAGAATCATTCCCCAAACATCTTATATCAAAATCTCGATTTTGGCCAAAAACCCTAATTTGACCTAACTTTTCTCAAAATCTTTCAAACCGAAATTTGAGAAACATAAACACTAGGAAGTCATCAATAGATAATTTATGACCCATAATAAAGTTTACAACTAGGATGATCAACTCACCACTTAGGTTTTGGTGAAAACCTAGAAAACCCTAAATGAAGCTTGAGGTTGGAGATGGAGATGGAAATGGTGACTTCTTGATTGCTAGCTTCCTTCCTTCAACTAGATGGAGTAATAACACTTCAAAACTTGAGGTTTTGTGCAATCAATGCCCCAAAATTACCATGGATGATTTTGGTTAGGTCTTGGGAGAGTTTGGAGAGAAAAGGAGAAGAAATGAGAAGTGAGGAATGAAAGAAAGATGGAATTTCGTATTTGACAGCAACCTGCACACTTTGTGCTGTAATGACACGTGACTATGCAATGGGCAATGTCGCATGGCATTGTCGCTCACTTGCCCCCTCCTTCTGCCACTTTGGTGCTACTTTGCCAGACGCAACTATGACGTGTCATAGTCGTCGGGCATTGTAGCCAGGCCCGTACCAAGCCTCGAAACTCGACTTTTTCAATATCAAGACTCCGATATTCTTAGAGACTTTAAATAATGCTTTCCCAACATAAATCCCACCATTTCTAAGTTGCAAAAACGTCCGAGTGACCTTTACTTACCAAAATTACGGGTGTTACAGTGTCTACATAAATGAACCATGTCATTCACGTTTTGGTTTTGTTGTCAAATATAAATCATAACCCAATTTAGTTAGAAAGAAAATGCAAACGGTAGAACAGATCATATAAGTGACCGAATCATTAGATGTCGTTCAACATTTGCTCTTTTTGTATTACTCTTTTTAAGTTATTTCTTTATTTTTTTTTGAACAATGACTTATGTATGAAAACAAAATGATCTTAAAAAAATTTCAATATCATGATATGGAATTTCAATCATCTCGTATGATTTCAATGATTGAATGGTGAGTTTTAGAGTAAATTAAAGATTTCGTTGATGTGGTTATATAGGAATTATGGATTGGATCATCAAACGAAATAATGACATGGCATGGAAACTACTAACTTATGTATGAAAACAAAATGATCTTAAAAATTTTCAATGTCATGATATGGAATTTCAATCATCTCGTATGATTTCAATGATTGAATTGTGAGTTTTAGAGTAAATTAAAGATTTCGTCGATGTGGTTATATAGGAATTATGGATTGGATCATCAAACGAAATAATGACATGACATGGAAACTACTAACTTATGTATGAAAACAAAATGATCTTAAAATTTTTCAATGTCATGATATGGAATTTCAATCATCTCGTATGATTTCAATGATTGAATGGTGAGTTTTAGAGTAAATTAAAGATTTCGTCCATGTGGTTATATAGGAATTATGGATTGGATCATCAAACGAAATAATGACATGGCATGGAAACTACTAACTTATGTATGAAAACAAAATGATCTTCAAATTTTTCAATGTCATGATATGGAATTTCAATCATCTCGTATGATTTCAATGATTGAATGGTGAGTTTTAGAGTAAATTAAAGATTTCGTCCATGTGGTTATATAGGAATTATGGATTGGATCATCAAACGAAATAATGACATGGCATGGAAACTACTAACTTGTGTCATGACATCTTAATTCAAAAGGTTACCAATTGCTATAAGGGTAAAAAATTCAAAGTATAGTCGTTTGATAGAAAAATAATTTAAAAGCGTTGTTGTAATAATAAAAAATGAAAGTACATTGTTATAATAAAGAAAATCGTGAAAAAGGTTGTTATTTTGTGCATTTAGCCCAAATATTATATATATACAATATACAGTATACAATATACATGTATTATTAGGGGTTAAATCATGTGAGAACCAAAAAAAGGTTGAGAACCGTGAGAACCGATCTCCACCGTCATTTGGTTTTGATCTTATTGTTTTAGTTAAAAGGTGTTTCACCACATGAAAAAGGATATAATCATCATTTTAGTAACAAAGATTCACCAGATGAAACAAATACTATTTCACCTCATGAAACAAATACTATTTCACCTCATGAAATAAAAACAAAATTTTCATAAATATGATATTTCACCTCATGAAATCTAAACGAAAATGTTCATATATATGTTATTTCACCACATGAAACCAAAAACAATTTTAATCTCTAATCTATTTCACCACATGAAATCAAATAAAACTTTCATCTATAATATATTTCACCGCATGAAATCAAACTAAACTTTCATCTATAATATGTTTCACCTCATGAAATAAAAAAAAATGGAAATAAAAATGCCTAATTAAATTTAATCGCAAACAAAGAAGATGTTTTCCTAATTTGTTCTTCGCCATAACACACCTTCTTCGAGCGAGACAATTCCCACCATCGTTGTTCTTCTCCAACTCTTTCACTAGGATGACACCCTCTAGTGACGATGATATGTGCTTGATCAATTTCCGATCATCTAGGGTTTCATTTTCACTCATTGATTAGAAATATGGAGGTGAAATCACGAAAGAACATCTAACATCATTGTAAGAGAGTTCCATAATTTTTTCGTCAGGAACATTACCTGGAAGAGTTCCGATCGGCTATTTGTGAAGTTGCGATGAATCCAACGATGAAGATCTTCGTGATTTGATTGCTCATGTTCTGGAGCACGACCAGCAGTATTACGAGCATAAATCTTGAATCGCGAATCATGACATGTCGTTGGTTTCTCTTGCCGCCGTGATTGTCGTCTTTTGAACATAGTTTTTTGGATTGTTGGATTTAAGCCTGGATTAGCGTTTCGATTATAGGTGGATCGATGGATGATATGGACAGGGAAGAGTAAGAGAGAATGGAGATGTTGAGGTTGGAGACGAATGCAGAGTATAGGGAATTAAAGAACGAGTTTTTGGTTTTCTTGTGACTTTTTAGGGTTTGAGATCTCAAATTACAACTTTGCCCTTGATCTTCTAAAACTTTACTAATATTACAAAAGTTGCCTCCCTTTTTAATGACCTTTGATTAAAACCCATTGAATGATTGAGATTAGTTCTCATGGTCCCCAACCTTTTTACGGTTCTCATTTGACCTGTATTATTAATCATTAAATATATATTAATATACAATATATAGAGAGTAAATAACATGTTTAGTCCATGTGGTTTTTATTACATGTTTAGTCCCTATGATTAAAATGACCAAAATACCCTCTTAATTAATCTACTTAACAGAAAAATTCTAACGACGTTAGTGACAAGAACCCAAAGCGTTATAGATTGCAAACCACAAGATTGTAATCCATAATTATTTCAAAATAGAGACTTGATACGTTATAACATATTAAAAAAAGGGAGGAAATGTAATTTACTTTGTATATCATATAATATAATATTATATAAAATTATAAATTATAATATATATATATATATATATATATATATATATATATGCCGATAATCAAATGAGAACCAAAAATATGTTACAAACCCTTGAGAACCGATATACAAATATTTTTTACATGATTTTTTTCCATCAAAACCTATGATTTAAGATATTGTTTCATATATGTTTTTGTTTACCTTGTGAAAAGATTACACGTGAAAAATAAACTTTGATTCACGTAGTGAAATGAAAAATACACGGAAAAAATATTAATGTGGTGAAACAAATACATGTAAAACTATCATATTATGAAACAAATATATGTGAAGCAATATATTAAATCCAAGCATTTGGTGAAAATATATTATGTGAAAAAATATTTTTATATCGGTTCTCACATGTTTGTAACATATTTGTGGTTCTCATTTGATTTAACCCCTATATAAAATTATAATATTTGTGGTTCTCACATGTTTGTAACATATTTGTGGTTCTCATATTTGTGAAAAAATTATAAGTTATAATTTTATTTTATAATAAAATTATTTAAACGATATTTTTGGGTAATATGATCATTTTAACAGTTCTCTTTTGTCCTATGCAATTTATGTCATGTCCCATCTAGTTTGTGCACCTAATGCTACCGTATCAACTGTTAGGAGTAATCAATCACTTGAATAATAATTGTATATATATAGGCAAAATAATAATAGAAATTGAAATTTATATATATATATATATATATATATATATATATGTAATTCACAAAGTATAACAACAATCAATCATGAAATACAAAATCAAATCCTTACTTGAACAGAAAATTCGTGTACAAGTTGAAATCGATTGAGGCCTGCACGTAAAGCAGTGTCCTAAGACAGAAATTCGCCCGTATAGAGGATACAACAATCGTATACTGTTACCTGCATCACAATCTCCACCCCAAGAGCCCCAAGGCCCATCTTTGACATTTAATGTATATATTAATGTCAATAAAAGCCTTTCAATTACACTACAATCCAAGTCAATCATTCAAGAAATTCATTTATTGCTCAATGGATTGGATTTATTAAGTGATTGAAAGTTTGGCTTGGCTCCTATGTGGGACAATTTCTCCTTTTCTTAACTAAGTTCCAACATCAACCACTTGCTTATCAACTAATTTACCAAACATAGCCTAAATATTGTTTGATCGTTGTTCGAAAATCGAAAAAATAAAGGAACATTAAATTTACTTATAAGTACTTAGACATAATTTAGATAATTTCCACAAAAATACTAGAGCATGTATCAGAAAAATTAGTTTTCAATATAATAAACATAAAAACAAATTAAACAATAATGTAGATAAACAATAAAAGATTATTTCCAAATAGTTTATATACAAAATTAATGCGCCGTTTGGTTTAATGAAATTGTTTTGAGGAATTTAGATTTCGTGAAATGATTTGGAATTGGATGCATTTGGATTTAGAAAGATTTGGATTCTTTGGTATGTTTGGTATCTGAAATAGAATTGTTATTTTTAAATAATTTATAAGAACAAACTATAAAAATTATAAAAATAATTAAATTACCTTTTTATGAATTGAGTATTACAAAACAAATATTTTTAACATATTTTAAAATATTATCACAAAAAAATCCTTTGAAATCCCATGAAATATGTACCAATCACTCCGTAAGATTTCAAAATCCTATGTTTATGGGATTTCAACGAAGACGATTTCAATTTCAGGAAACCCTTAAAACCAACCATGGATTTGGAATAGAACTCAATTACAAATTGAATCAAATCCTACAAACCAAACGTGACCTAAACGTTTAATCAAATAATTAATAAAGTTGAAAAAGGAAAGTTTTATGTTGGGAACAAGAATGTTGTTTATAGTTTTAGGCTCCATTTATTATGTTATTGCAACATTTTCAACATTTTCTTGTTTTTCCTTCTTTATCTAAAAAAGTTTTTTTTTGTCAACCATATTCTAAGTTTTAATATTTTTTGTTCGAAAATTATTGCCAAAACGAACTTGTTAGTAGTTTCCAAACATAGGTGCCCTATCATATAACCTAATTCTTACCAAAAATTGATATTTATTTTATAATGTGAACTCACCTCTTTTAGTTTGTATTTGAGATGATCATCCATCCCACATCGACCAGACAATGTTATGTAAGTCGAAGCCTAACTTATAAAACGAGGTTATGTGTTGATGATTTCCACGCAATGAAGCATTATGACTTTTGACACATTAAGTATTTGCTTCTAGAAGTTGATAGACCTTCATGTCATCATCTTGCCATCTAGCAAGATTCTATACTCTCCCATAGAGGAAACTATGGGTTATTTGTTCGACATCCTCCCAAGAGGGTTGGGGTAAGTTCTTTCAAGTCTTCTTATATTGGTTAATCTCATTTTGTTTATATATATATATATATAGGGTCAGGTTTAGGGGAAAACCTCAAAAAAATGGAAAACTGAAGAACACCCTGGTAGCCCTTCATCCGGACGGTATGCACTTGTGCATACAGGTAATTTGTAACATGCACACATGCATATGCACAAATGCATAATGCACTTGTGCATAAAAACCAAAAATCAACATAATTTACCTGTATGCACAAGTGCATATTGTTCAAATGGAAGGCTAACAGAGTGTTCTTCAGTTTTCCGTTTTTTTGAGGTTTTCCCCTGAACCTCCGTCTATATATATATATACTACTAACTTGATATAATTTGGGGATCTTGTAGAATCAATGTGAATTCCTATATTATGATAAATTTGCAACTTCAATGTTCATCGCATTTCGGAAGGAGGGTTGGGACATTTGGAAGGTCACCATGCGCGCCGTGGTATGATATCTTATTTTTCTTGTAGTTTTCTATTAGAATCTATGATGTCAAAAATGTTTGGGTACCTTTTGAAATTATACATTTGATTTATCGGAAGTGCGACATCAAAAGCTGGAGCTAAATACTAATTTAATGTGTGAATTATGACAATTTATGCTTTCGAATTCTCGTGATTGTGTAAATGATGTACTTAATGTTATGTGTATTGCATTCCCAGAAGGCCTTTGGATGCCAATCATTTGATGAAACTATGTCGGAATCCCCATGATATGATATCTCTCTAAATATTTATCATAGGATTTTGTCGGAAGCTCTTATCATTTTTTAAGAATCTTAATGAGCCTTTTTCTTTTTCTTCAGGTTAATGAAGTGAAGGTTCTGATAAGCTCACACGATCATATGATGTCTTCACACAAAATGGCAATCCAAGAGCATATACTAGAGGAAATATTTGGAAGTTTAGCAGGATTGGAGGAATACAAATGGAGAATGTATTTGCATTCCTAAGGGTCAAGTGTATTTGTTATAGATGAACTTTTATAGTTGATAACCACGTATGTAAAAGCCACATGCTATTTTGTAATCACATGTGAATCAATATAACATGATATTTTTCTGTTTATTTGTACAACAAATCACATATGATTCAATGTAGAGTTCATAGTGCTTTGTCTGATCATTTTTAATTGAACCACATGTTATAATGTAACTAATGTTATGTGTATTGAAATCCTAGAAGTGCCAAATGTTTTCAATGTATGTGAAATGCAATAACAATTACAAGATGACAATAAAATAATCAAGTATGTAAAAAGTACTCAAAAATATTTTTGTATAAACATATCTGGTTTTTTATAAAGAGATCCCAATTTTTTTAAAAACAAATCTGTTTTTTAATAAAACATACCCCAATTTTTTTAAAACACTTCAATTTTTTTTTAATAAAAAACATATATGAGTTTGTGGTCTATCCGTCACTAATTAGAGACTGAATTTGTCCGTCACAAATTTCTGTTGCTAATACCTCTTTTTCTAATAGTGAGAAATCATAATCCATTTTAGTTAGAAAGAAAATGCAAATGGTTAAATAGAAAATACAAGTGATCGAGTCATTAGATGTCGTTCCACATTTGCTCTTTTTGTATTACTCTTTTTAAGTTCTTTCTTTGTTTTATTTGAACCACGACTTATGTATGAAAAACAAACCAATTTGTGAAATTTCAATATCATGATATGGAATTTCAATTATATGGAATGATTTAAATGATTAAACGGTAAGTTTTAGAGTAAATTACATATTTCGTCTATGTGGTTGTATGGGAATTATGGATTGGGTCTCTAAATGAAATAATGATATGGCATGGAACCTGTTAACTTGTTTCATATTATTTAGTTCAAATCAAAAGGTTACCCATTGCTATAATGGGTAATTTTTCAAAGTACAATCTCTTAATAAAACATTTGAAAATATATTGTTGTAATAAAAAAATGAAAGTACAATGTTATATATAAAGAAATTTATAAAAAAAATTGTTATTTTGTGCATTTAGCCAAAAGGGTTAGGGGAAAACCTCAAAAAATGGAAAACTGAAGAATACCCTGATAGTCTTTCATCTGGACGGTATACACTTATGCATACAAGTAATTTGTAACATGTATAGGTGTATTTGCACAAGTGCATAATACACTTGTGCATAAAAACCAAAAAAACAACATAATTTACCTGTATGCACAAGTGCATACCGTTATGTGCATACAAGTAAATTAAGTTGTTTTTTTAGTTTTTATGCACATGTGCATTATGCATTTGTGCATATGCACGTATCACTAGTACAAAAATGATTTTTTGTGACGGTTTTGAAAAGTAGGTTTGTAACGGTTTGATTTCATCTAAAAAGTTAGAGAATTGTTTTAGTACCAGTTTTTATAAAGGACCATTACTATTACAAAAGAATGTAGAAATATAAAGCAACGTTTTAGATAAAAGCGTTACTTAAGGTTCCCTAAGGTAACGGTTTAGGACGATTATGAAAAACCGTTGCTTTTTATTGTGACGGTTTTTAAAAACCGTTGACATATAAGACCTTTTAGTAACGGTCTTATTCTAAATCGTTGCTTTATGTCGTGACGGTTTTAAAAAACCATTACTGAAAACTAAAATATGTATAGCAACGCTTATTTGAAAACCGTTTCGAAAAGTCACCAAGTTCTATAGCAACGAAATTCCAAAATTTGCGTCACCAAAAGCTAGTGTATGGCAAGGTTTTTGAAAAAATTACCTCACTATATGTCATTCTCTAGTAACGACGTTAAAACATTTACATTACAATATCTCTAGCTACATTGATGGTTTTGAATATTTATGTCACCATATGTCATGTTATGGTGACGTTTTTTGAGTATGTTACCATATGTCATTCTACGGTAACCATTTTGAAGATAAATGTCACCATAGGTTATGTTATGGTGACGGTTTTAAAAAATTATATGTCACAATGGTGACAATTTTGTATAATAAATGTCATTATATATCATGCTAAGGTGATAGTTAGAATAATAAACGTCCACGTAAGTCATGCTACGATGACGATTTTGTATAATAAACATGACCATATGTAATGTTATGGTGATAACTTTAAATAATAAACATCAACATTTGTCATGCTACAGTGACGGTTTTGAACAATAAATGTCATTGTACATCATGTTACAATGACGGTTATGAAAGATAAACATCAAGGTACTTCATGCTATGGTGACGGTTTTGAAAAATAAACGTCACTGCATGTGATGCTAAAATGACGGTTTTGAAAGTTTTACGTCACCTAATATCATGTTACTGTGACGATTTAGAAAAATTAATGTCACCGTACGTCATGATATGTGACAGTTTTGAAACATAAAATAAAATTGTTAGTAACAAAAAATAATTGTCACTAAAATGAAAGTGGTAGTGACCAAAAATAGTGATCACTAATTTCAAAGAGGTAATGACTAAAAATAGTTGTGACTAAATAGTATTTAGTAGTTCATGTTAAGTGAATAGATTA
This sequence comes from Arctium lappa, assembly GCA_023525745.1. Taxonomy (NCBI): domain Eukaryota; kingdom Viridiplantae; phylum Streptophyta; class Magnoliopsida; order Asterales; family Asteraceae; genus Arctium; species Arctium lappa. The sequence goes on along the minus strand of CM042052.1, from coordinate 83,380,516 downwards.
GTGACAAAAAAAATTAGTGGTCATTGTTTGGGTAAAAATTCACAAGTATTGACCGGTTCGGAACACTTTGGAGCGAAATAGAACAAAAAGACAATTTTTGACAAATTTGCGCGATTGTCAAATGCAAAGAATTCACCTTCATTTACCTTATCTTGTATCATCATTGGTTATGAAAATGGATTGTTGGTAAACATTTTTAAACCCAGTAAGCGCTTCCCACACTTACCGGGTAAGACTCTCGACCCTTCCCTTGTTTCTTACCTGATCTTTAACCAAACCTAAACCCTTATGATTTATTGGATGAAGAAAACCTATTGTACTTGTTACTTCAATTCTATAAGCAAAGAAACCATTAAAATTCTATCCAAATAGAATCTTGAACATGAATACTAAGATTGATGAACTTGGCATGGATTGAAATCCACTTGATCTTGCTTGGTCCAAAAATCTGCTTTAAAACCAAAATGTTGCTGTTGTGTACCCACAAAGAACAGAAATTCAGATATGAAAGTCTTTAACAACATTAGGCCGAATTATTCATTCATGTAGATGAACTAAAGTACCAAAACTGCATGTGTGATTTATTTACAAATTATATAGTCGAAGACTTTGTTATTGTAATAACACAGTAAGTTTTATATGTTTAAAAATCCAGGGGAGTACTATGTTAATTTTTTTATTTTCAAGAGCTTAGGTTGTCATTTATGATTTCACATAAAGTGAGTCATCACCTTTCTTCTTTAGTGGGACTAGTCATTTCTTGATTTGGAAAGAAAGTGTTGTGTGTGTTTGTGTTTCCTGCAGGAGAAATTGATCAAGTGAAGAAGAAAGAAAATTGTGGATTTTATAGTTTTAAATCTCATCTTATATCCTTAAGGTAAGTTTTATTCTTTCATCTCATCTCTAAGTTTTTGTTAGTTAAATATTGGATATAAGTTTTGGGTGAAGTAAATTTAGGGTTAAGTTTCGGTTTCGGTAGGGAAAATCTCATAGCTTATTATTTTTAAATGGGATTTTGATCTTGAGTTTTGGTGTGAGTTGTAGAAGTTATTTATGGAAAGTTTTGAGTATTGAGTTTGCTTATCCTTGAAAATTTGATTGGGATGAATTCATGGAAATTGATCAAAGTATTTTCAAGCATCATTTTAGTGTGTTCTTGAGATTTTTCCCATATATTTTGATAGTGTAGGGTTGAAAAGTTGCTTATGTTCAAAAAGATTGTGTTATGTCAATTTTTATGGAGGTTTATGCATATTTTGAGATGGGGTTTTGAGTTTATGTTGAATTCTGGGCGAAATAGAATTGGGCAGGGAAAGAAAGTCACATCCAGTGATGAATGCGAGTTTCATGTGACTTTACCTGCATGAAAGTGGCATTCTCCTTTATGATGTGATTTTTCGTTTTTCTTCCGTATCATCTTGGGGTCTTTCGAGTTATCTTTTAGGCTCCTTAAAGTTAGAGTATTGAAGTGGGTTAAATCCTTTAGATTGTAACCATGCTTCGATACAGATTTGCATTTAGTTTTGAGTTTCGTTACCGGTTAAACTTTGAATTATCGTATATTGTAATCGAAGTGAGTTTTCTTTAACAAATTTCAAATGAAATGCATACATTATCAAATATTTAACATATCGATGTCATATATTATATTATTGATATGTTTGGGTATGAATTGATAAACGTGAAATGTTAATTGTTACACGTTTTATTATTAATTCATGTAACGTTTTATTATCCATCCAAACTTGTATTTTTAACGGGTAACTTGCAATCTCTGTTTCGGCACCACTAGCAATGATCTAATGGTTGTGCATTGACAATATTTCAACCTTCAATCGCAAATTGCTTTTTCCTTGCCCATATTCAACTTCCAGTTTAACTATAGTTAAGATTGTGTATGTATTTTCTTTATTTGGATGATGGAGTCACTGTAGGTGCCATTTAGAAGGCCTTTTATTTGTATTTTTGTATGTTTAACTTTTCACCAATTTAGGTGCCATTTGTTTGGTTTATTCATCTGTTGTGTAAACAAGACATAATTTTTAATTTTAGATGATTTCTCATTCAAATCCAATACTTATGTATTCTAGGATTAAACATTGTTGGGCCAATTAGACCAAAAAATCAGACACACACCTGTTATACACATGTTGAACATGTCTCATACACAAGTGAATGTGACCTGCTATTTTTATAATCTTTTGATGGCTCTTGGATCTTGACTAAACTGATCTGTTTTTATAATCTTTCGATATATGTTGTTTTTGATTCTCAAATGGGATTCATTAATGATTATTTGTTGCTTAAGATTTTGGTTAAATGGTTGCAACAAAATAATATTCACGTTTTTGTAGGTTGGAGATGTTCATCTTAAGAGTATTATAAATTCCATGGAGACTGTGGCAAGAGGACGCAAAAGCTTAGGTCCAGATGAATTGGTTGGTGGCGAGGAGATTGGTCCAAATTGGTGTAAGGTACATATTCTAGTTGCTATTAAAAAGCGGGAATGTTTGGTCAGACCATATGGATTGTTTATTACAGTTGAAGATGCTATTGGAGCAACGATCGCATGGCCTGTCGTTTCACTTTGGTATGTTAATGTTTTAAAACTTGTGAGATTTAGTATGTATAGAATTTTTTATCATATAACTTCAAGCTCATATATGTGTTCTTTAATTGTAGGTGGTTCATGACGAATTCTCTCATTTCATAGGGGACAATAAGATTTTTTGTATTTTGGTAATTCTTGATTGGTACTTAGTTTTGTCATGATACGACCTTGTGGTGGGATTCATAGCTTGGTAGTAGGTACTCATATAAGTACTTGTACAAAATTGAATTTTGTCCTATCGAATCAATTCCTAAAACTTTCATATCTTTTTGTTGTAGTGAAAACAACTATACAACTATTAACCAGATGATGAAGAGGTCAAAGCAAACAAGGAGTATATCTTAAATAAGAAAAAAATGATTCAAATATTAAGTAATTTTGTTATTGTTGTTTTTGTACATAATTCATACAATGTATAATACTACTTTAATGTTATTATATATAATGTTAATCATTTGATTTATATTTTGAGTTTTTTGTATTTATTTTATATTACCAAAAAATGATAAAAAAAAACGTCATCAAAAGGTAGTTTATGACAGTGGTTTTGATAATCTAACGTCATCGTATGTCACGGCAGATAACGTGACGGTTTTTATGCTCACGAAAACCGTTACCATATATCTAAGGTGACGGTTTTTAACGGTTTGATAAAAACAAATGGCACCTTACGTCGTACTACAATGACGGGTCTGAAAAATAAGCGTCATTGTATGTCATGCTACGGTAACGGTTCGAATAAATAAATGTCACCATATGTCTGTTACTGTGACGATTTTAAATAATAAATGTCACCATATCTCGTGTTACATTGACGATTTTTAAAAATAAACGTCACCTTATGTCATCCTATAGTCATGTTTCTTAAATGTAAACGTCAACGTAGGTCATGCTATAGTGACTATTTTAAAAAATAAACGTCACTGTACATCATGTTAGAGTTACGGTTTTTAAATAGAAACCTCAGCGTATGTCATGTTACGGTGACTATTTCGAGAATTTAACGTCACCTTACGTTATGTTATGGTGACGATTTTAAATAATGAAGGTCATTATATGTCATGCTATGGTAACTTTTATGACAAATAACTGTCACTGTATGTCATGCTACGGTCACGATTTTGAAAAAATAAACGTCACCATATGTACTGCTATGATGACGGTTTTTAATATAAACGTCAAAGCATGTCATGCTACGATGACAATTTTAATAAAATAGTGTCACCGTATATTACACTATGGTGACGGTTTTTGATAATTAATGTCATTGTATGTTATGCTATGGTAACGGTTTTAGAAAAAAAAACAACTTTCTTTTGTATATTTAAGATGACGGTTTTTAGCGTATGGTAACGATTTTTTATATGATTTGGTAACATTTTTTAAACGTAACCAAAAGTGTACCAAAAGTGACGGCAGGTACGGTGACTATTTTTATGTCCATGAAAACCGTTACCGAACACATATGGTAACGGTTTTTAACCGTCACTAAAGACCTTTTTTGTACTAGTGTAGGCATGTGATAGGGTAATTTTAGTTACCCTATTTTAAACCAACTTTTTATAATTTTGAGCCTCTTTTTGTTTTCCCATTGAGTCCTTTTCGTTTATATTTATCTTTTTCGCATAAATAAATGTTTTAACGCTTTTCGTCATAACTATGTTTGTTTTATAAGAAAAACGTCTCAAAAATCTCATTTTTATATATATGCTTGTTTTAGGTTCAAAGAAGGCCGCGAGGAGTCTAAATTCGAGATATGGCGCAAACACGAAGACATACTTCTCCTTTTTGGGCCGATTCTAAGATCCATGAGTGGGCTCGGTTTTGCATGAAAGCCGATTTTTGATGGACCGAAAATTGCTTGGACTTTTATTGTGGACTTGATACTTTTTGGGCTAATTTTTGGTTAAGGCTTTTATGGCCCATTTCTCTACATCTACATGGGGGGCCATGGCCATGAATTTTTGCTATAAATAGGAGGTCTTGGATGATGGAAAAATCACTCCTACTTCATCCATCATCAAGCCAATTACTTACAATGTTTAGTTTGAAGCCATTAGGAGGAGCTTCTTTTTTGTAAGTAAGCTCTAAGCTCATGGTTTGCAACCAAGCTTGAGCTCACAGTCGAACCCTTCCGGTTCAACCTATTTTTGGGTTTGATCTAATATATCGCTTTCTTCTCATTTCAAGATTTCTCGTAATAGTTTCTCGCTACCTTCTCGTGCTTACCTCCATCACCTACGGCAATTACCACTGGTTTGTTTATTTTCGGTTTTTATTTGGTTTCACCTACGGTTTTAGTTCTATTACAAACCAGAAGTCCGATGAATCATTTCGGATTCTCAATCTTCTTTGGTTCACGGTTTGTTGTAGCTTATTAAAACCGTCTCGTGTTTCCAAGTTTATAAAAACCCACTTGCTTGTTACGTCATTTCGTTTTATAATTCATTCCAAGAACTTTTACGCCATTAAAGTACCATCGACTCTTCAAATAACTTATGTATTACTTCTACATTTGAAACAAGATTTTCCATACCCGTTTCCAATTCCGTCGTTAAATTTTAGTTTTATAATTCTAGTTTTACTTTATCGTTATTTAATTTTCTTCATTTTATTTACTGTCATTTAATTATAGTCTTTTACTTTCTGTATTTTATTTTATGTCATTTAATTATTGTCTTTACTTTCTGTACTTTAAATTCTGCAGTTTATTTTACGTCATTTACTTTCAGTTATTTAATTCGAGCAATTTAATATTTCTTGTCTAAAGATTTGGTTACTTGCGCAACAATTCACGATATTTATCATTGATAGTATGAAGGCACTAACCATCTCTTTTAGTTAATGTTAGCTTTCCATATCTTTTATAATTAGAATCCGAACAATGATGGGCTAACCGTCTTAGTTCGGGGTATAAAGTTAAGTTGGGATCGAGACCGATAAAAAGATAAAACGGTGTATCGTATCGCATGATTGTCCGAAGTTGTTTAAATTAAAGTTATATTTTATGTCGGACTGCAATTAATCAATTGACAACTGATTCGTTGTATGACGACTTATTTAAGTTACATAAAATATCGACTTTAAGACAACGACGGAATGCGATCTCATCTTTTTACCCAATTATTAATTTTATCCTAACGGATCTTTGTACCTTGTGCTTCTTTTTATAATCAACTTTTCAATAGTCATTAATCAAAACCCCAATCAAGTTATTGTATTCAAATTCGCCATCTGAGACTTGTTTTTATAGACTCGACTTTCAAGAAGAACTTTTCCAAGCTTCCTTGTGGGATCGATATTCGGTACTTAGTACCATTATTACTTGTTACAAACGGTAGTAGATTGAGATGTATATTTATGTTGAAATCTATTTATTTCCATTTAAAAAAGGTGTAAACACGAAATACCACAACAACATGTTACAAATTACTTGTATGCACAAGTGTATACCGTCCAGATGAAGGGCTATCAGAGTGTTCCTTAGTTTTCCGTTTTTTTGAGGTTTTCCCCTAAACCTGACCCTATATATATATATATATATATATATATATATATATATATATATATATATATATATATATATATATATATAGCCTTTCATGGGAGACCCTAGTATTCCATTTAATTAATCAATTGTCTAAAATAACTAATATAAATAATAATTAAAAAACGGATTTAATGCAACTAAATTAGGAAAAAGGGGTAAAATTGTCAAAAAAACATTATAAATCAGTGTGATCTAATTTAGGCGTGTCCCGATAATTTTGGGTGTGATAGCGCTTACCGGATTTAATGCAACTAAATTAGGAAAAATGGGTGTGATACACTGTGATCATCTTGCAAAACCTTATATCCTTCATGATAGAATGATGAGATTATTGTTGCTAATTCCGTAGGTGGTGATACACTGTGATCAGTGTCTCATGGTACATATGTCTCATGGTACATATGAGATTCATATGTTAGATTATCAGATATATGTCAAATCACAATATAACACATACATCACAATGTAACACATATATCATATATATGCCAAATCACAATGTAACACATACATCAGATATATGCCAAATCACGTGGCACATGAGATTCAGATGATGTTATATTATCACAATGTAACACAATGTTACATGGTCCATATGGATATTATCCCAAAATTTAATTTGTTGAGATAATAAAGGAAACGTAATATTTGATTGATGAAACATTGATTTTTTCAGTTACAAAAAAAATGTTATATTAATTAATTTATCAAATTACTAATATATCCTCCCCTATTAATTAATTAAAAAAAATAAATAAATTAAAATGATTTGATGAGATTGGATCTCATAGTTACCACAATCTAATAGGGTCTCATTTGATTAGACCCCTATATATATTAATATACAATATAAAGAGAGTAAATTACATTGTTAGTCTTTGTGATTTTTATTATATATATGGTCGCATAATTAAAATGACCAAAATGTCCTCTTAATTAACGTATGTTGATCCCAGTTGTGATGTTCTTTAACTTGATTTAACCTTTCACTACACAGATTAAATAAATAGAGTGCGGAAGCGTTTAATACGTGTAGAAAAGATTGAACATGCAAGGTAGTAAACACACAAGTAATTAATGAACAGGAAGTAAAGTATTACAAGAAAGTTACTCAAAGAACTGTTTCATTGATTACTCAAGAACACCAAGAACACGCACTGGTGTGTGCAAAAATGCTCAAGGATTATACAGACTACTATTTTGCGTGTGCTCTCGTACTTCGTGCTCTAAGGTGGTGCTCCCTTATTATAGCAGAGGGATGCACCCCTTAGTACAAGACAAAAACTGACATTCCATAAAAGGAATGCCACCTGTAAAGTAAACATCGTGGGACGCCCATTACTTTGATCTTGAGGATCTTCGTACAGCAGGTCTCACGTGCTTGGCACGTGTTCTTGTCTTGAACTCTAAGAAAAGCTTCAACATTGATCTCCAGAGGTTAGCCTTCACAGAGGCTCTGTGAGTGATCACAGAGGCTCTGTGATCTGATTATCATCAGGTTTGTCTTCTGGTAGATCTTCTGCGGAGTAACCTATGAACTTTGCACCTTCTGTGGTGTACTTGAGTGTTCAGTGGCTGACTTCTACGATTTTCATACTTAGCCTATTTTTCAATACTTCTATACAGTGAGAGTGGAGCTAACAATCTCCCCCTAAGTATTGAAAAAAAATAAAATTTGAAAAGTGAGGTGCTGGCTAAGATGAAACAAAAGAGGTGAAAGGAACTCAACCTCTGAAAAGTGATATTCATTCATAAAGGAAAATGCCAAAAGGCAATTACATTAAGCATCGAAATACATGAATGAACAACAAAAGATTACAGAAGTCATTGGGGAAAATCATTTATCGGGTTGGTAAAGCTTTCAGCTAGAGTTTTTCTCATCGATAGAATGAGTTCCCTGTACTTCAGTTGTGCATCAATCTGTCCTATCATTGTCTCTGCAGGTCCTGCTTGCACAATCTCAGAGCCTTTCTTCCTCAGAATCGTGTTCTTTATCTTCTGCAGAGTGTTGTTCGAATACTTGTGACTTTGATTTGGCCGATACATCTTTTTAAGCCCATCGTCGTCTCTGTAGATGAAGCCGAACTCAGGCTCTGTGATTAAGGAGTTGGAAGGAACGTTTTCGATTCCGGGGAATTGATCATGTGGTTTGGTGATCGACAACTTTTCGACTCCAAGTTGTAGAGCTACCTCGAAGTCCATTTTGCTGTGATATTTTACATGTTCGTGCATCACCTCCTTGATACTGCCATTCGCTATCATGTACTCCTTACGCTTTTCAAGTCTTTGCTCTGTGAAGGCATGTAGTTGAGGAAGATCGTAGGCACAGAGGTTCTTTAAGTCTGCATCTGTGAACGTGTATTGCTTCCCATCTTTTCTCTCAACCAAGTATTTTGCATACATGATTGACTTGTTGGCGATGGTGTGCATAGAGATACTCATCACGGTTTTGATATCTTCTGTGGAGAATACTTCATCCCTTCCTAGTGCAGTTCGCTCGAAGCGTCTTCTGATGTCTTATTTGATTAAGAGATGCATATTTGGCGCTAAGAAGACGGCTTCGGGCTCTGCGCTGTAAAGATAGGTATGAATGTTCTCTTGAAACTTAAGTTCTTTCGGTGGAGGCCTTGGGATTAGAACTCTCATGGCGTCCATCGATTGAACTATCTCTTTTACTCATTCCTCTTGACGTTTCTGCTCTGAGTTCTGCTCTGAGGACTGTTTCTTCCGTGGAGAGGTCTCTGAAGTATCTGTAGCGTTTACTGGATCAAGGCTTTGAAACTGTACAATGGGTGTGGGTGCAATGGGCATAAGTTCAGGACTTGATGGTTCTACAAACTTTGCGAGTCCTTCTGCGATCTGTTCAGAGTCCACACTAACCTTCCCTTTCCGAGACCCTGCAGAGGTTGTTCCTTGGACAATTGAAATCGGTATTGGGTCCTCAGAGGCACAAGGCGTGAGATTCTGTGTTTTGTGTGCCTCTGAAGATGTTCTTTGTAAGGGTAGGGCTTGAAGAGGAGTGGCTGAGATGACAGGTGCTTTTGGTGTTAATGCCTTCTCCCCCTCATGATGGCCAGGGCCAGAGGTATCTGGGTCCTAATCATCATGGTGAGCCCTTTTCTGTGAGGCCTCCGCTTGGTAAGAGGCAGGGGCCTTTCTCTTCTTCCTCTTGCAGAGGTGGTCATCAGCATGTTTGTTGATCTTTTGTAGGGCGTCCTCTGCAGCCAATGATAGGGCCTTGATTTCCACATCAGACTTGAACCGAAATGTGGCTACGGTTTTCTTCAAGTCTGCTGCTACCTTCTTTCCTTGGTCGATGAAGTCAGATCGAAGGAGGTTTTGGTTTTGCAAAAACTGATTTCCCATGGCTTCCAAATCAGCTTTCGTTGCAAACGCAGAGGAGTCTGGTGCAGAGGTTGATGCCTGTGTGTGAAAGGGGACCATAACACTGCGAGTTATGTCCTTTATCTCCTCTCTGAGCCTGGTCATTTCGTTCACTCCAGTCTGAACTCCTTGCATAGCATACTTTGGGAACTCTTCTGTGCAAAGATCTCCTAGAATTTGTATCTGATTGGAGTGTGCGATGATGGTTTGACCGCAGGCTTGAAGGTCAGCTCTGGTCGCGCACTTTGTATTGAGGGCTTGCAGAGCTTCAATATTGGCTTTTAGGGCCTCTGCAAGGGTTTGAGAGTTGGCTTGGGACTCTCTGGAGATAGAGCTTTGCAACTCGTTAAGTTTTTGGAGCACCGTGTCAGCAAAGGCTTTAAACTCGCCCTTTGTGACATAGATGTCCGGGGTAACCTCTGGAACAACAAATGTTCCAAATTTGGCCAACGAGTCTTTGTCAACTTCAGAGGCTGTTTTTATGTTGAGCTCTGGAGGATTTCCTTCCAATCCTCGATGTTCCACAGAGGAAGCATCTATGGAAGTTTTGTCAACATGTTCTTTGGGGGAGGGTTCAGAGACTCCCTTAAGATCGATGTTGAATGGATCTTGTGGTTGTTCTAGAGCCACAAAATCATCGTGTGCTTTCACCACCAACTCTGAGGTGGTTTGGGTGTCACTCTTGTGTTTGACAGAGGTAACGAATACCTCTGTGTGTGGAAGAGATGTGTTCTGGGGCGAATGGACACGCAGAGAAACACTCTCACCCTTTTGAGAGGGTGAGGTGGTTTTGGTTTCCCCGAATGGTGGCACAGAAGATGAAGGAATATCCTCTGTCCGGGTGGCTTGGGTAGGGTTCGGACTGTGCAGTCCTGTTTCAATACCCTTTGCACCAGAACTGCAGGGGTAGAAGTATGGGTTGCACAGGGAGTTGGTTTTGGTGGTGTGCCAAGGGAATATTTTTCTCCTAACTCCTCTGAGGTTTTGTTACCCTCATCATCTGAGCTTGAAAGCCCCGTAACGTCTTGCACTGTAAAATCTGCGAATTCCCCTAAGGTTCTAGAGTGCAGCTTCTGTATCTTCTCAGCTATGGCCAATGCGACTCGGAGAGGGCTGGATGGTCTTTCCTCAGATCTTTCAATGACTTGGGCTTTTCTTCTTCTCCTCTGCAGAGGTTGTTCGGACTCTGGAGGTTCACTCACGTCTGGAGAGGGTACAGGTTCAGAGGTTGCTGCCTTGGTCAGTTTCTTAGCCTTCTTCTTTGACTTGGCAACTTCTGTTGGGGATTTTGGAGCCTCTTCTTCTGCCACTCTCTTTTTGGGAGTTCTTTTCTTTTTAAGCTTCTTTGCCCGTTTCTCAACTACAGCTTCTATCTGCACTTCAGCTCCTTCACCCCCCTCTGTTCTAACTTCAGCTCCCTCACCTATCTCTGTCCTAAGGTAAACCGCTATCTCACCCACTTGGAATCCTACACGTGGGGGGGTTGTAGGACTCAGTGCAGGAGTCCTGTGCCCACGAATATAAGTTCTCACCCCATCTTCACTGTTTAGGTAGGCCAAAATTCGAGCTGGCAGAGGTCTTGCACCCGGATACCCAGATTTGAGAACCGTGGGCTTGTGCGACTTCATGTCATAAACCTTGATCATCTTACCCTCTGTAGGTAACTTCCCTTCTCCTATCAGAGCATCTCCTAGCAGAATGGCAAAAAATCTGTTGAAGACAAGGTTTTTGGGCTCTGTGCCTCGAGCTTGGTCCTCTTGCTTGGCTATGACCGCGTTTCTGATTTCCCTGAATATTATAGTTGCATAGTCCAGAGGCAAATCGTAGTACATACCATACATTATTTCAAGTATGGTATGACTAGACTGGTCAGGACTGCCTACCTTGCAAGTCAAGCAACGATTTAGGATAGAGAAGAGAACGTTCCACAGAGGTGGAAGGTTTTGGCGTCTGAAGTCGGTCCTTTTAGAAATTGGTGCAGCGTACCCTATGAACCTAAGGAACTCCAGAATCTCATCGTTAGAGGGCTCGTCAGAGTATCTTTTTAGGTTTAGCTAGGTCTTGGTGGGAAGCTCGAATACCTCTGCGACCCTTCTTCGGTTTATACCAAGGTCCAGAATTTGAGTAGTGGAGGGATGGGTGGCATATCCCATGACACAGTAGCCATAACGGTCCAATTTCTCATGCTTAGCACTCAACCAGAATTGTTGAATGTAAGTTTCAGGAATATCGGTTCTTTTAAGAGTTAGGTCTTTTGTGAGAATGTGGTTCTTTTGGATTTGAATTAAAGGAGCAGCGTCCTTAGGATATCCTTTGGGTTCCAAGACAACATAGTGATTGTTGGGCTTGAGGTTCAGTTGTCTGGAGTGATAGTCATGGTGTGTGAAAGAGAGCATTCTGCTTGTTAGGACATGTTCTTGTTCAACAGAATGGGAATCGTCCTTTTTAGCTTCAGAGTGCATCGAGTGATTTGATGCAGAAGATCCCTTGGAGTTCTTGGGAGAAGCAGAATGAGATGCCATGGAAGGAAATGGAGAATGAGAATTCTTTGCAAAGGGATTCTTGAAGGAGAGAAGATAGCAGGTAAAAAGAAATTTGGGGTATGAAAGGGGTTTATATATGAAGAGAGAGGGTAAAAAGAATGAGCGGTAAAAGATAAAATTTTCAAATCCGTGATGAGTGGTAACGGATAAGAAGACGTTTTAAAAAACGACGGTACAGGTTACGAGCCAATCAAATATTGCCACGTCAGATGATGGCGGTGCACGATCTAGGACGTGCGCCACCCTATTCTCACGCGCCTGGCATTTTCTATTCTCACGTGACAGTGAGTTTCAAAAAATAACCCGCAACACATGACCTGAATTTCTCAAGTGATGGGAATGACAAAAGCTCTGTGGGTAAGAGACTTCTGAGGTCATATGCAAGGTTATCAGAAGAGCTTTTTAAGAGGGAGAAAAGTGCGATGAAATGATCGAGTTCCTTTTAAAGTGCATTTGGTCAAGCACCCTCAGTTTAGAGGCTCTGTGGTCGACCTCAGAGGTTCTGAGACCAAAAACTTCTTTTTTAGGAAAGATTTTCAAAGATTTGATCATTTCAAAGTTTTGACAGAAAAATTAGTACAAAGTGGGATCTTTCTGAGGGCATAGTGCTCGAGAAAGAGTTTTGGCCCTTGGTTTAGATGGACTAACCTCACTCTGTAGTCTGTTGCGCAGAACTGTCTTGCTCCCCCTTGACTAGTCACGATTGGTCTTTGATGGTTCGTTCTGCTCCCCCTTCAACTATGCTTGGATCATATAAAGATAAGATTTGCACAAGACATAGATTCACAGAAAATAATATAATAAAGAAAGCCGAAGAGAGCATTTACAAACAAGAAATAAGTTACATACAAATATGTACAACAGAGGCTCTGTGTAGGGGTACAGAGGCTCTATGGTCAACTCATGTTGAGTATACCAATTTTGCCAACTAGAAAAGTGAATATTTTCTCATCCAATGTCTTTGTGAAAAGGTCGGCAAGTTGATAGTCTATGGGCACAAAGTACATCTCTATTGTCCCATGCTCCACATGATGTTTCAGAAAGTGATACCTGATATCGATATGTTTGGTCTTAGAGTGCTGCACAGGATTGGCAGAGATCGCAATGGCACTTTTGGAGTCACAGAGGATGGGGATTTTTTCGATATCAAATCCATAGTCTCTAAGTTGGGTCCTCATCCACATAACTTGTGAACGACAACTTGCAGCAGCAACATATTCTGCTTCTGCCGTAGAGGTCGAAACACAGTTTTGTTTCTTGGATGTCCAACTTACCAGTTTCCCTCCTAGGAATTGGCAACTCCCAGAGGTACTCTTCCTGTCGAGCTTTCATCCTCCGTAATCTGAATCTGTATAAGCCATGAGATCAAATCCAGAGTTATCCGGATACCAGAGACCAAGATTTTTGGTCCCTTTTAGGTATCTGAAGATCCTCTTGACAGCATGAAGATGAGATTCTTTGGGGTTAGCTTGAAATCTTGCACATAGACATGTGGAAAACATTATATCAGGTCTACTCGCGGTTAAGTATAGCAGAGATCCTATCATCCCTTTGTAGAGTTTACACTCCACAGATTTTCCCTCTGGATCTGCGTAGAGCTTGGATCCAGTGACCATAGGAGTTTTCATTGGTGAAGAGTCAGAGAGCTTGTATTTTTCAAGTATGTCAGAGACATATTTTGATTGGTTTATGAAAATACCCTCTGTGGTTTGTTTGACTTGCAATCCTAAGAAGAATGTGATTTCTCCCATCATGCTCATCTCAAACTCACTTTTCATCAATGACTCGAACTTTTTGCAATATAAATCATTTGTAGACCCAAAAATAATGTCATCAACATAAATTTGTACAAGCAGAATCTCACCTTTTCTCTTCTTATAGAATAAAGTCGTATCAGTAGTACCTCTTTCGAAACCGTTTGCAAGGAGGAAGTTTGAAAGTCTATCGTACCATGCTCTGGGGGCTTGTTTTAGTCCATACAGAGCCTTGTCCAGAAAGTAGACGTGATTTGGGTACTTAGAGTTCTCAAACCCTGGTGGTTGTTGTACATATACTTCTTCTTGAATCTGCCCATTCAGAAAGGCTGACTTGACATCCATTTGATATACTTTGAAACCTCTGTGGGCTGCAAAGGCAAGAAAGATTCTTATTGCTTCGAGTCGTGCCACAGGGGCAAAGGTTTCTTCATAGTCAATGCCTTCTTCTTGACAGTATCCCTTGGCCACCAGTCTTGCTTTGTTTCTGATCACCACACCGTCTTCATCCTTTTTGTTCCTGAAGACCCATTTGGTCCCTATTGCGGTTTTGCCTTTCGGCAGAGGCACTAGGGTCCATACTTCGTTTCTTTCAAACTGCAGAAGCTCATCTTGCATAGCTTCTACCCAGTTTAGGTCTTCAAGAGCTTCAGATATCTTTTTGGGTTCGATGATACTCACAAAATTTGTAAAGTAACAAAAATTTGCAGTACTCGATCGAGTTTGGACCTTGTCAGAAGCGTCACCAATAATTTGGCTCTGTGGGTGACTTCTGGTCCATTTGATCATTCGAGGCAGGTGATCATTTGAAACTTCTGTGGTTAGCTCAGGAGCATGTTCACCTTGATTTAGATCATTCTCTGTTGAGAGGAATTGATCATTCGTACTTGCCACAGGACTTAGTTGTTCATCATGAATTGAGGTAGAGACCTCTGCGGATCCTTGATCTGGTGTTGACCCTTCAGAAAGATTTTGAAGATGACCATGATTTTGACTCAGCTTGGGGCCTTGATTCGCATTGTCCTCTGAGTGCTCCCCCTAGATGGTTGCACCTGCAGCATTACTGGAAGAGGGTGAAGCATTGCTAGGACCAGTTAGAGAAGTACCTGTTTGGTCCTTAGAGGGTTCGGCTTCAGAGGCTCTGTGCTCACCTTCAGAGGGTCCATCATCATTGAACATCTCTTCAAACAGATGATGAAGATCATTTGTTCTTGATGATCCACCAGAATCTTCATCTTGAAGTTTGAGTCCTGAGCTGATTTGCTCAGAAGTCACTTGAAAAGAATCATCAAATGAAACATTAATACTTTCGAGTATATGCTTGGATTTGAGTACATAGATTCTGTATTCCTTGGAGTTTGATGAATAACCAACAAATTTGGCTTCATCGGCTTTGGGACTGAATTTCCCTATCTGATCTCTGTCGTTCAGTACAAAGCATCTGCAGCCAAAGACATGGAAGTACTTAATGTTTGGCTTCCTCTGGTGTAGTAAGTGATATGGTGTCTTTGCATGTCTCTTCACGATCAAGGATCGATTTTGGGTGAAGCAAGCGGTTGAAATGGCTTCTGCCCAGAAAGAAATAGAGAGCCCTGAAGCAGTGAGCATAGTTCTTGCGACTTCCACTAGTGTTCTGTTTTTTCGTTCAACAACACCGTTTTGTTATGGAGTCCTTGCAGCAGAGAAGTTATGTGATATGCCTTCTGTCGAAAGATAGGCTTCAATGGTTGAATTCTTAAACTTTGTCCCATTGTCACTTCGGATTCTTTGTACCATGCAGTCATAAAGAACTTGTATTCTCTTGATAAGATTGATTAGTACTTCAGGAACATCTGATTTCTTTCGAACAAATTCAACCCAAGTATATCTAAAGAATTCATCTATGAGTACAAGGATGTACTTCTTGCCACCAAGACTCTGCACAGAAATAGGACCACAGAGGTCAACATGAAGCATCTGCAGAGGTCTGGTGCAAGATATGTCGGACTTGGTTTTGTGGGCAGCCCTTTTGAGTTTGCCCATCTCACAAGCTGAGCATAGATGATCCTTGTCGAATCTAATACTTGGTAGACCACTTACTAGTTCTAGTTTCACAAGTTTGTTAAGTGTGTGAAAGTTTAGATGACAGAACCTGTTGTGCCAGAGCCAAGCTTCTTCATTCTTACTTGAGACTAAACAGATCTTTTCTTCTCTGTTAGTTGATTTAAAGTCCATGAGGTATAAATCACCTCGTCTTTTGGCTCGCAGAAGCTCTGTGGTTGTATCTTTCTTCAACAGAGAACAGTACTGTCTTTTGAACATTACATCGAGTCCATTGTCACAGAGTTGACTTATACTCAGAAGGTTGTGCTTGAGGCCATCCACATAGGCAACTCTGTTGACATCGATGTCTCCTTTGGCAATGACTCCATAGCCTTTTATTTGTCCCTTTTTGTTATCTCTAAAAGTCACAGATCCTCCTCCATGTTTTTCTTTGTAGGAGGAAAGCAACCTTCTGTCGCCAGTCATGTGTCTTGAGCACCCAGAGTCTAGGTACCAGATAGGCACATGTTGTTTCTCCTGTGAACAGATTAGAGAGATTTAGGTACCCATTTCCAAATGGGTCCATTTTTGTTAGGAGACTTTGAAGATGCCTTAACATCTTTGGTTTTGGATTTATCCTCATTTGCAGAGGTATCAAGTTGTCTCTTCTCACCCTTGAATTTTGCATTCTTGGGCTTGGGGTGAGATATAAGACATGAGGGCCTCGAGAAATGTTAATTCAAAGAATGCATAAGATCAAAGCATTTACAATAAGGAACATTTGAGGCAAACTTCTTGAAAATCTCATTAAATTTGTCAAAGGAGGGTACAGAGCAAATTTTACTACAACCCATTTTAGATTTGGGTTTCCTTTTACAGAAAGCTTTGTCTAATCTAGGTTGAGTTTTTTTAAAAACTCCTCTTGAGTGGCTCTGTAGTTGTACTCTCCCTTGATCTTCTTTCCTTGCTTTCACTGCAACAGAAGCATCAAGTTTATCAATTTTAGGCCATTTATCCTTCTGTTGCCAAGTGAATTTTTCTTGAAAAGGTTTTAATGGTCTTGGAGATTTTGAAATATGAGAGATCTTGTTCTTTTTAGAATTTTTAAGCTCAAGAGAAGTCTTTGCTTGTAAGCACATGTCCAGGAAATCAGGACAGATAGGTACACCTGTGGTTTTCCTTTTGGGAAGAACTGTTCGATTAAGAATGCCAGAGGTAAGTCTATTCTTCTCTGGACCACAGGGGACTATCTCAAGTTTCACAGACCCTGTCTCATCTTCGACAGAGGACTCGGATTCTGACTCAGAGTCTGAATCGAGAAAGTCTCTGTGAATGAGATCCTGACCTTCTGTATGTGCCTTACCTTGTCCTTGGTGTCCTTTGAAGTATTTATCTCTTTTGTAAGGCATGGTGTTATTTTAGGAACACTTAGACAGTTTTGAAGATCTTGCTCAAAGATTTCTTTTACTTCAGAGATAATATCAGGATGATTAAGAAAATGGTTTTCATAGGTCTTTCTCAAGTCATTTTCCAGAAATCTTTTAAAAAGTTTTTCTTCCATAGAGGCCGGAACAAACTCTAGAGCTTCAGAGGACAATTCCTTTTCAGGAGTCATCATGCATACAAAAGCCATTTGAGTTTGTGTTTCTGGATGACCGAATCTGAAGATTCCTATCTGTTTTTGAGACAGATATTTCTTTGGAATAGAATTTCTCTTTGATGAGAGTGAAGAAGATAGATTAGTGTTTTCATACCATGTATCTACCATCAACAGAGGATTCCTCAGATGTGGTTCTTCGGATGTTTTTCGCCTTTTAAATGTGGATAGAAGGTTTGGAAGACTTGGTTTTAACGATTTTCCAACGCAGAAGATGTTTGCTAAAGATTTGTTTCTTTTGTTTCCAGTATAGGGATCGACATCATCGAACCCTATGCCTCTTCTGCCAATTTGGGTGTTGACCTTTTCAGTGACTTTTTGAGCATCCTAATACTTTTTGATTTTGAGATCTCTGTCGAACAGATCTCGATGAAGAGCTTCTCTTTCTTTTTGAAAGAAGTTTTTCAAAGAAATGGCATTTAAACGATCACTCTCACATTTATTTAGCTCTTTGACCTTTTCTTTCAAAGCTTTGTCGAGATTTGTGATTTTATCCTTGAAACCCCTTTTTGTTGAAATATGCTCAGAGGTAAGAGTTTTGTTTTCAAGGTAAAGCTTATCCTTCTTCTCTGTGAGAAGCCTAGTTTCTCTTTCAAAGAAGACAAGCTTTTTATCAAGATCTGAGCATGTGTTTTTATAAGCTAGAAGATCATTTTGTATTTCAAGAAGTTTGTTTTCAAAGTCTGAGTTGCAAGAGTTAGAAGTGGATACCTCACTCTCGTTGTCAGAAGAGTGGACTTCTGCCATTCCACAGAAGAGTGCGTTGTTTTCTTCATCAGATGATTCATCGGTTACAAGGTTCTCTTGTTCTGCCATTAGGGATTTCTGAGTGTAGTACTCTGCTTTCTTTTTATAGAAGGCAGCGTCCCTTGTGGGTTTCCCTGTGTTGGCAGAGGATCTGCACTCTGCTGCATAGTGGCCTGGTTTCCCGCATTTGAAGCAGCCTTCAGTTTGCTTCAGGAATTTGTCACCAGCTCTGCCGTCTGACTTCTGTCCACTCCTTTCTTCTTGCCTTGGTTCTTCAGACCACTCCTTTCTTTTTGCCTCACCATATCCTCTGTTTCTGTCATCTCTTTCTTCTCTTTCTCTGTACTCCGGCTTCTTCTTGAGACCACGATTGAACTGTCGGGTCATTAGTGCAAGTGTTTTGGCCAGAGCAGCCATGTCAATTTCCTCCTCAGAATCTTCTTCACTTTCACTCTGTGCCACAAGTACCTTCTTCTTCTTCTTCTTCTTCTTCTTCTTCTTCTTCTTCTTCTTCTTCTTCTTCTTCTTCTTCTTCTTCTTCTTCTTCTTCTTCTTCTGTGCCTCCTCAGCTGCCTTATCCTTCTTTCCCTTATCTTTGCCTTCTGATGCACTTCCCACAAGAGCTAGAGGACCTCCGACAGAGGTTGATAGTTTGGAAATTCTGTTCTCTTGTCTAATCAGTGTTCCAAAGAGATCAGATATGGACCAAACATCAAGATCCAATGTGGCTTGCATGGACATGGTTAGATGAAGCCATTCATCATTCAGGCTCTGTAGAAATCTGACATTGTTTTCTTCAGAGGTTCTGTGGATGTCATACCTCTTACACTTGTTTATCAAAGAGTTGTATTTGTTGTAAGTGCTTTGAATGGATTCACCCGGCAGAGCTTTGAATACAAAATATTCATTTATGCATAAGGCTCTGTTGTTCTTGAGGGTTTTGGCACCACCCTCAAGTTGTTTCTCTAGTTCTAACCATAGGTCCTTTGAAGTTTCACATGAGTCAAGAGATTGAAAGATATCATTTGGGATAGCCATTATGATTAGTCTTTTGGCTTTCTTTGCAAGCTCATGTTGTGCCTTTTCTTCTTCACTCTATTCAAGGACAGGTTTGGGGTGTTGATATTCAGGAATTTCAGGAGTATTGGCAGTGGCAGGAACACGAGGAACAGTTGTCATTGGGATGAAAGGAGGATTGTGAAGAAATTCAACCAGACCAGGATCCACACCTTCAAGGAAGTGTACCATCCTGATCTTCCACTGAGGATATTCATCCCTTAGAAGAGTGGGAGGTTTGGACTGAGATCCAACACTGAAGTAGTTGACAGTGTTTGCCATTTTAGTTTTAGAGAGGAGAACAAGGTATGGCACTAATCAGAAAGAGTATAACAGTAAAGGTTTTTGAAATGATGAGAATATGAATTAGTAAGAGCAAATGATCAACCAACTAGCTTTGAATCTGTCTTTGAATGAAGAACACACTTGTACCTGTTACTATACCAAACAGGTTGATATAGCTTAAGAAAAACAGAGTGTGACTGTGAATGGAGTTTGGAATGAAGAACAGACTCAAACTACTACCTTGAGTACTGGAAACAAGTATAGAACAGGATCCTTTGATGTTGAAAATCAAAGTCTGCTCTGATACCAATTGTTGATCCCAGTTGTGATGTTCTTTAACTTGATTTAACCTTTTACTACACAGATTAAATAAATAGAGTGCGGAAGCGTTTAATACGTGTAGAAAAGATTGAACATGCAAGGTAGTAAACACACAAGTAATTAATGAACAGGAAGTAAAGTATTACAAGAAAGTTACTCAAAGAACTGTTTCATTGATTACTCAAGAACACCAAGAACACGCACTGGTGTGTGCAAAAATGCTCAAGGATTATACAGACTACTATTTTGCGTGTGCTCTCGTACTTCGTGCTCTAAGGTGGTGCTCCTTTATTATAGCAGAGGGATGCACCCCTTAGTACAAGACAAAAACTGACATTCCATAAAAGGAATGCCACCTGTAAAGTAAACATCGTGGGACACCTATTACTTTGATTTTGAGGATCTTCGTACAACAGGTCTCACGTGCTTGGCACGTGGTCTTGTCTTGAACTCTAAGAAAAGCTTCAACATTGATCTCCAGAGGTTAGCCTTCACAGAGGCTCTGTGAGTGATCACAGAGGCTCTGTGATCTGATTATCATCAGGTTTGTCTTCTGGTAGATCTTCTGCGGAGTAACCTATGAACTTTGCACCTTCTGTGGTGTACTTGAGTGTCCAGTGGTTGACTTCTGCGATTTCCATACTTAGCCTATTTTTCAATATTTCTATACAGTGAGAGTGGAGCTAACAACGTACTTAGCAGAAAAACTCTAAAGAAGTTAGAGACAGGGACCACTACATTATAAATTGCAAACCACATGACTCTAATCTATAATTATTTCAAAATAGGGACTTGATACGTTATAACATATAAACAACATGGACGAAACATGTAATTTACTCAATATTTAATATAATATTATATTATATAAAATTATAAATTATAATATATATATATATATATATATTATATAAGTTATAAATTTAAAATTATTTAGGGCAATATGGTCATTTTAACATTTTCGTCTTGTCTTACTCTGGTCATACCAAATGCAATTTATGTCGAGTTCTGTTAGCTCCCATCTAGTTTGTGCACCAAAAGTTACCATATCAGACATTAACTAGCTCATCAACTAATTTACTAAACATAGCCTAAACATCGTTCGATCGTTGTTGACCATCTCTGACATTGACATTATAAACTACATAAATGAGTTATTTGTAAAAATAAATGGACATTAACATTTACTTAGATTTCAATATGATAAACAAGAAAACATATTAAGCAATAATGTACAAAATATAAAGGGAAATTAATTAAAATAACCGTATTTGAACATCGTATTACCGAAATGCCCCAAATCTCGTCGAATTTGCCGAAATACCCTTTTAAGTCCGGGAAACGGCCGGGATAAGCATCGATCCCGGGGTTGTTGTGTTTCGGCCGGGAAAGGACTCGATCCCGGGGTTATGTCCGGGAATCCCGGGGTTATGTCCGGGAATCCCGGGGTTGGGGGCCGAGATCGTGTACATGTGTGTAGATACATATATGGGTTTGTGAGATACATATATGGGTTTCCCGGACTTAAACGGTATTTCGGCAAAATCGACGAGATTTGGGGTATTTCGGTAATACGATGTTCAAATACGGTTATTTTAATTAATTTCCCAAATATAAACAATAAAATATTATTTACAAATAGTTTATACACAAAACAAAGGGAGTTTTTGATTTAATAAAATGATTTTAAGGGATTTGAATTTTTTTGGAAGGTTTTGGAATTAAAAGGATTTGTATTTGGAAGGATTTGGAATATTTGGTGTGTTTGAGTTGTAGGATTTGAAATGGAATTGAATTACATTCTATATAAATAATTTATAAAAACAATTTATAACTACTTATAAAAATAATTAAATTATCTTTTATTAATTAATTATTATAATATAAATGTTTTTACCATATTTTAAAAACATTATTAAATACAAATCTTATGAAATCCAGTGAAATACCGACCACTTGTGAGATTTCAAAATCCTATGTATGTGAAATTTCAATGAAATTCTATGATTTCATATCCATGAAATTCTTCAAACCAACCATGAATTTCCAACAAACCAAACGGGACCTAAGCGTATAATCAAATAATAAAATAGAAAAAGAAGAAATTTTAGGTAAGGGAACAAGAATATTGTTTATAATTTTAGGCTCTATCCATTTATTATGTTATTGCCAAATTTTCAATATTTTCTTATCTTTCCTTCTTTATCTAAGCAAGAGGTTTTGTCAACCATATCCTAAGTTCCATTGATTTTTTGTTTGAAAATTATTGCCAAGACGGCAAGACGAACATTGTTAGTTGTTAGGTGCCCATATCATATAACTTACTCTTATTGGAGATTAATGTTTATCTTATAGTGTGAACACACCTCTTTCTCTTTGTATTTGAGATGATCATCCATCCCACATCGACATGACAAAGTTATGTATATCGAAACCCAACTTATAAAATGAGGTTATGTGTTGATGATCTCTACACAATGAAGCATTATTACTTTTGACGCATTAAGTATTTGCTTCTAGAAGTTGATAGATCTTCGTGTCAACATCTTACCATCTAGCAAGATTCTAGTCTCTCCCATAGAGGAAACTATGGGTTATTTGTTCGACATCCTCCCAAGAGGGTTAGGGTAAGTTCTTTCAAGTCTTCTTATATTGGTTAATCTCATTTTGTTTATATATATCTATACTATATTATAAAGATGGCATAAAAACCTCTTAAAAACAAGTCTTAAAGCTTAATGTACAATTATTTAATGCTAATTACTTAAAAAACAATCATTAAAGCTGTATGTACTACACTTAATGCTATTTATTAATTTTCAATCATTATCTCTAACCATTTTAACTCTCCTAAAATCATTTCCCACTTTAACTCCCTTAAAATAACTCTCAGCATAATTAAATACTAGAAGCGTACTCGCGCAATGCAGCGAGATACATCACGATTTTAATGTTTCCTTTTATTTATTGTTTTTTATCGATTTACAATATGATTTTGGATGGTTTTGAGAAAATGATAATGTTTTTTTTATAAATTTGTTTAATTAAGGCTTAATAATATAATGTTTTTTATATAAAAAATTAAGTATTTTGTTAGAATTCAATGATTATCTTATATATTTTAAATTCTTTATATTTAAATTGAGATGTTTATCCTGTTTTGATTATGTTTATCAATTAGTTATGAATTCAAACATATAGCTTTAGAAACTTGTACTCATGAATCATGCCTTGTAATCTTGAATTTTAAGTAATGTGTATCAATAAATAGTACTTAATGCATAAAAGTTTGGTTTTAAGAGTTTCTTCGATAGTTTAATAATAATGTAATTTATTTTAGGTTTAATAATATTATGTTTTTTTATAAAATAAACATAAAATATTCTGTTAGATTTTCTTAATTATATTTTATATTTTTTATATTTAAAATTTGATTTTTATCTTGTATTTAGTTATGCGGGGAGTGATTTTAGGGAGTTGAAGTGGTGAGTGATTTTAGGGGAGTTAAAGTGGTTAGAGATAATGATTGAAAGTTAATAAATAACATTAAATGTAGTACATAAAGCTTTAATAGTTGTTTTTAAGAGATTTTAAGTAATTAACATTAAATAGCGGTACATTAAGCTTTAACAATTGTTTTTAAGAGTTTTTTTATAGATGTTTTATAATATAGTATAGATAGAATAAAAATCAAATTTTAAATATAAAAATATAAAATATAATTAAAAAAATCTAACATAATATTTTATAAAAAAATTATATTATTAAACCAAAATAAATTACATTATATTATTAAGTCTAAATTAAACAAATTTACATAAAAAAATCATTATCAATCTCTCACAACCAACCAAACTCGTAATGTAAATCGACAAAAAATAGAAAATAAAATGAAACGTTAAAATCATGATGTATCTAGCGGCATTGCGCGAGTACACTTCTAGTATATATATATATGTATGTATGTATATTACTTACTTAATATAATTTGGTGATCTTGTAGAATCAATGTGAATTTCTATATTTTGCATACCATAAGATATGATAAAATTGCAACTTCAATGTTCATCGCATTTCGGAAGGTGACCTGGGGTATTTGGCAGGGGCATTTGGAAGGTCACTATGCACATCGTGGTATGATATCTTATTTTTGCTTGTAGTTTTCCACTAGAATCTATTGTGTCAAATATGTTTGAGTACCATTCGAAATTATACCTTGATTTATTTGAAGTACGACATTTGCTATAAAAGAAAGGGGTTTTGGAGAAGGAAGGGGTTGTTTACTTACCTCTTTTTTTTATCTCTTACCACCTCTTATTGAAAAGAGACTCTTATTAGAATAAGAGATGAGTTGTTTACCAAAACCAAATAGTATCTCTTATTGCTGACCGCTACACTGACCACAGACAACAATGGTATGAACCTCTTACTCATTTACCCTCCTTTAATTTTATTTTCTTACTTGACAACAAGTGTTCTCCATTATTCACAATTTGCCACCTATATTTTCTTTTTGCCCAATGGATCTATATAATATTATAATGAACAAAAAATATACACCAAAATACATAAATATGATAAATTAACCAAAAAACACTATACCAAATTTACTATCGTAATTAATTCAATATTATAATTATAATTATATAAATGTAAATGTAAATCTATATCTATACTATATTATAAAGACGGAATAAAAAACTCTTAATTACTACTTATAAAACATAAGGTACTACCATTTTACGCATACATTTCAAAAATCTCTTAATTCACAACTTAGTATGCATAAGGTACAAATCATTTGAAAAAAATTCAAACTTTACTTTTTCACTACCTTCCATATTCAAGTTTTTCGCCTTCCATTTAGGGTTTCTCCAAAAGAAGAAAAATTATTTACTTGCTCAAACTAACATATTTCTTTAATTATAATAGTACATGTATTTTCTTCATGTATACAAGTTTTTAAAGCATTTTGAATTCTATAAAACTAACTAATAATGAACCTATATATACGTTTAGATACAAAATAATATTATCCAACATTATATTTGTTATTTTTACCTATTCTATATTTCAGTATTTTGAAAAAATATTATCATTCGTTAGATATCGTTGATTAATACATGTTTTTAAAATTCAAATATACATTTAACGATTACTTTAATATAATTTCTTAATGCTTCATGATTAAAAAAACTCAAGTTATGCGTTTATCACTACTAATGCCACATAAATTATAAATATATGATTTACAATTGCTCACCCCGATGCATTGCACGAGTACACTGCTAGTATAATATAATAACATATGATAAAATAAAGGGAATTTAATTAAAATGCCCAACCTTGAAAAATGAGTACCTAAAATGTCCAAAATCTTGAAGTTTTTTGCCAAAATACTCAATAACCCCGCGTTTTAGTCCGTGTAAATTAAAAAACGCGGGGTGGACACATTTTGGTCCGCATATGAGCAAAAACACAGGGATAGGTCCGTGTAAATCAAGATTGGTCCGCGTATGGTGCTAAAACACAGGTCGTGGTCCGCGTTTTTCAATTTTGGCCCGTGTATGGTGAAAATACACGGGTAGGGCCGCGTTTTAGGTTCATACGTGTGGTAGGTCCGCGTTTTTAATGTAGAACGCGGGGTTGGGAGCCGCGTTTTTAACCCCCTTCGACCACTCACTTAGATCAACGGTGAGATGGGGCTTAATGAATTAGGTTAAAGATGTCTCATGTGTCTCCATCCCCTATATAAATTGAGGTCCCCCATTTTGAAACCCCACCATCAACACTTTCATATATATCTCTTTCACTCTCTCAAATATATCGTGTATTCCACACGCTCGGATCTCGACTTGGTTGGTTAGCATTTTTAGAAGTCGGATATGGCTCGACCACTTTGTTCGGTAAGTTTCCCTTAACCGCGTTTTAATTTTATATTTTAGTGATTATGTGTTAATTTTAGAGTGTTGCGTTTATGTTGATAATATGTTAGAGATTGCGTTAATTTTAGTTTTACAGATTGCGTTTTTTGTAGAGATTGCGTTAATTTTATAAAAATATTGTAGATATTGTGTTGATTTTAGAAATTGTGTTTTTTTATAAAAATATTGTAGAGATTGCGTTAATTTTAGAAATTGTGTTTTTTTTTTATAAAAAAATGTTTTTTTATAAAAAAATGTTTTTTTATAAAAAGATTGTAGAGATTGCGTTGATTTTAGAGATTACGTTAATTTTAGAGATTGTGTTTTTTTAGAAAAATATTGTAGAGATTGCATTCATTTTAGAGATTGTGCTGTTTTAGAAAAATATTGTAGAGATTGCGTTGATTTTAGAGATTGCGTTAATTTTAAAGATTGCGTTTTTTTAGAAAAATATTGTAGAGATTGCGTTGATTTTAGAGATTGCGTTAATTTTAAAGATTACGTTTTTTTATAAAAATATTGTAGAGATTGCTTTGATTTTAGAGATTGTGTTAATTTTAGAGATTGCGTTTTTTTAGAAAAATATTGTAGAGATTGCGTTAATTTTAGAGATTGCGTTTTTTAGAAAAATATTGTAGAGATTGCGTTAATTTTAGAGACTGTGTTAATTTTAGAGATTGTGTTTTTTTTTATTTTTATAAAAAGTGTTTTTTTTAAGAAAAATATTGTAGATATTGCGTTAATTACAACTTAGACCCCTTTAGTTTGCTAAATTACAACTTAGACCCTTTAATTGTACTAAACTACAATGAAGACTTTTATATTTACCAAATTGAAAAAAACTGAAATAATAAAAAAACCGAAATAATAAAAACCCCAAAATATCGATTTGGATTTTGTCAAACGGGTGTAAATAGCCCTACGGTTTGTAGGGATTTCAGAAATTCACGTGATTCCCCTACTACTTGGAAGTCCAATAGATTGAGTGATTTCTTTTTT
Organism: Arctium lappa; assembly: GCA_023525745.1. NCBI lineage: Eukaryota > Viridiplantae > Streptophyta > Magnoliopsida > Asterales > Asteraceae > Arctium > Arctium lappa. The sequence goes on along the minus strand of CM042052.1, from coordinate 83,353,663 downwards.
CTAAAATTAAGCAATAGACGAAATCAACAAAATATACACCCTTAACATTGCCAAAAAACCCAAATAATAAATATAACCATAATCCGTTGTCTTTTATTCCTTAGTTATAAGTTAGGTGTGTTGACAACATCTCTGCATTACTATGTAGGATGATTTTGATTACACTGATCTGTCGTTCAAATGCCACATTGCCTTGGTCAAGGAAATTAGAGATGCTTTTGTAGCGTGTCCACCTGAACGGGCACAAAATTTACACCAAATTTTTGGCCGCAGATCTTTCGGGCCATGGCTCGAACTTACCAATATTGGGCAGGACCCTATCCTAGTCCACATGTTTTTACAGTTGGAGGTCGAGGTTGCGAGAGCAGAGCCGAAGGAATTGTATTTCCATGTGTGTGGGAATCTCATGCACTTTGGTCGTCGTGAGTTCTGTATTATAACATGACTCCTTTTCGGACCAACACCCTCCCTTCCTACCTTAACAGATGAGTCCTTCGTCAGTAGGGTTTCGCCCGGCCTTGCACCAGGTCTTTTGACGCTGAGAACCGTTGTCCAGACGATGAGAAATGGCCTGCATGCGATATCCGATGAGGATGTTGTGCGTGTTTGCTTGGTGGTGATGGCGGATGTGATGTTCATGGGCCGTGATCCAAGGTTGGTGGTTTCCTCTACGTTAAATGGGTTTGCACACGCTCTAAAGGTTAGATAAGTAGTATAACATAAATATTAATTAATCTCTATTTTGGCTTTCTTTTAACGTACTTGTTCATTTTTTGTAATTCCAGGTATGGATCCTGGAGATGTTTCCTGCCTGCCGTCAAAATTTCACCAAGCGCTCCGACAGGTTGATTAGGGGAACCAGTTGGGACCGAGATGCTGTCCTGAATAAGTCTGCATGTATTGGGATCTTCAACTCAGTTTTGAGCGTACGCCCTCTTACTATATTTTTAATTGTAGTAATTAAAAAAATAATTGTGATTTATATGTCTTATAATTTTATTAGGTTGGACATGGGTCGTTCGCGAAACTGAGGCCTACTCCTGCTGAGCAACAGTCGAGTTGGTTTTAACGGAGCGTCACCTTTCTTGAAAGTTCGGCGGGCAGGCGACCGACAAAGAGGTCCCGACGTAGAGATCCTGATCACGATGACAATGATGACGATGATGATGAAGATGACGATGATGGCGCGAGATATCAGGCTCCCCCTAGCTCCTCCCATCATGGGGTGCCTAGTCTAGACCCATACCAAGACAAGTGGGAGTACATGTACTCCATGGACAAACGCATAAGAGAGCTCGAGGCCCTCACCGCACACCTTTGCCACACTCACTTTAGTGTTTAACTTAAATTGGGGATATTACATCCCATACTTGTATATTGGTTTGTGTATTGATATCACGTTCCATACTTGTATTAGGTGTCGACGAGCATGAAGCTCACTTACACGTCGCCTGGGCACATGCATGGGTACACGCATGCGGCATATGCGACCCCATCATTCCAACAAAGTGTAAGTTACGACGAATGCTCATTGTTGTTCTATTTTTGTTACGACGTTTGAAAATTCTTATTAAGAGTTCTAATTATAATCTATGTCACCAGTTTGGGATGACAAGTATGACGCCCTCCTACACGTCGCCTGGGTACACGTAGGTGGCAGCCGGAGGATTTGGCCCTTTTTCGACCCCATCATCCCAACAAAATGTAAGTTACGTCGAGTGCTCATTGTTGTTCTTTTTTTGTTATTACGTTTGAAGATTATTATTAAGAGTGCTCATTATAATCTATGTCACCAGTTTGGGATGACAAGTATGACGCCCACCTACACGTCGCCTGGGTACGCGCAGGCTGCAGCCGGAGGATTTGGCCCTTTTTCGACCCCATCATCCCAACAAAATGTAAGTTACGTCGAGTGCTCATTGTTGTTCTATTTTTGTTATTACGTTTGAAGATTCTTATAATGACGTACGTCACCAGTTTGGGATGCCGGAGGCGGACTGTTACAGACCCCAAATGATGGAGTCGGGGTCATCCCTCGTTAGTGGTTTGGTGGTAGATTTTTTGGAAACTTCCATCCCTTATTCGATGGGGTCGGGGTCGGTGGTTGACACCACCCAGGCTCCATTGAGAACTCCGATGGGTGATGATATCATCGGAGACCACTTCGAGGAAGATGGCATTCCCATCAATGCGGCAGAGCAGGTAGCACTTGAGAGGGCGAAACGGGTTGTTAATGTGGGACCAACCTTTTGTTCCCCATATATCCAACAACCTTTGACCACACCAGTCCCTCCGGAAAAAAAATCAAGGCAAGGATGAAGGCAAAGGGCAAGGGAAAGGTTAGGGGAGACACAACGATGATTACGGTGGCACAAATCAGGGAGAAATGTATTAGTAATCAGCTCCCCCACCTGATATGTCCATTTTACAGCGACCTTCAAATGGATGAGGGTTTTTTAATGAAACTTCTGGGTGTAGGTGGTAGTGGGGATTTCGAGGATCTGGTTAGTATTTAAATATAGTCATATAAACAACTACATTTCTAATTACAGGTCTAACAATCTCTGTTTTGGGTATAGCACATCGTCTCTTGGGTCAGAATGATCCAAGAATCCCGCTCTACACATGCGAGATGGGCGGTGATGGACACCAAATTTTTTGAGTGGCTTACCCGGCCGGGCCAAGGATACATGTCTGTGTACGAAACGTGCAATGGACTGGGACACCAAAACAATCCAGATTGGAAGGTCATCGAGCGGGTATGGAAATCGATTTACATAATTTTTGTCTAACTTGTTTCTTACTAACTATTTGTGTGTTATTGTAAAATCTCAGGTATACATCCTCATATGCATTGTAGACAAACATTGGGTGCTCGAGGTTCTGTACCTCAATGAAATGAAAATGGTCTTATATGATAGTTTACTAGCAAGAAGGTACACCTTGCCCTTGGAAGATCGCCTTCGGAACTTCAAAACACAATTGCCGAAGTTGTTAAAGAAGATCCATGACACGCCTGCTCGTATCAAAGCCAACAAGAAATTGGAGGTTACCTATGAAACTGATGAACCACAACAGTCGGGGCTCCTTGGGGATTGCGGTGTGTGGGTGTGTCGTAACATATCCAAGTTTGTTGAAGAACTGTACCCAACAGTTGCACCAGATGCAACTGAATCTGTGGCCAGGGAATGGCGGGATTACATGGCGGAGACCCTATACTCGTTGGCTATCCAGATAGATGATTAGGTGGTTTTATGTTTTTTATTACGTAGTACGTAGCGTTTTTTATCTATCCGTAGTCCTAAACGAGGTTCACGATGTATGTAATCAAACTTTTTTATATATTAATATTGCTTTCTTAGACACTGACAAACTGATAGGGTTCGAAAACAACTGGTACAAGTTCATCTAAACAGACTTTGAAACGACGCCATTAAACAAAGTGATTAGGTCACATTCTTGGTCATTTTAATGTCAAACTACGACTACAGGATGCTTGGTTTTTCTGGAATCCCCAACGACTTCTTATATGCTCTGGTGATACGATTTTGGAAGTGTTAAGCTCCACTTTCTAGCTGTACACTTCAATGACGGTATGTCCGTCAACATATTGACGTATATTTGATACATCTTCGTCGGTAGCCATAGTTCCAGTCCACTCAATAAGTCTGCATTCAGACGTTTAAAATACAACTTATAATATCTAGTTTCGTCATAGCCTAACTCTTTCATGATCTGGTGAAGCAGTCGCATGCAAAGATCGTTGACATCTAACATGTCAACATAGACTTATAGACTACGGAAGTACTGTCTTCTAGGTGGTTCCGTGAAGTACCCTTGATGGTAGACTTTCATGGTGAACATTTGTGGATACTCAACTGTTCATGATAGTGGTTAACAACGTTAGCCTTACAAAATATTCAACGCAAGCAAAACCCAAAAAAATATAAACACTAACCATATAACGCGGTGGTAGAGGTTGGAAGCGATTGAGATAAACATATGAAATTCCATACATGAAGATTTGGGGATGCCATGTAATGGTCCGTGTAATACTTTTGCCTTGCTATATACCTTGTTTTGTTTTGTATGGTTTAGGACTCCCCAGCTCTCTGTATTTATATCCAAAGGTAGTTAACCAAAGCCTTACAAATTCGCCTGAAAAACTTCCAGATTCGCCTGTAAAAGGCCTTACAGATTCGCATGGTCTTGTTCACATTGTACCTGTTGTTTGGGTAACCCCGTGTTTGGGTAACCCCGTGTTTTTGGGTAACCCGTGTCCAATACCAATAGTAAAACTTCCGTAAAAATGCGGCCCAACCCCGCGTAAAATGTATAAAACGCGGGGTAACCCCGTGTTTTTGTCACAATACGCGGACCAAAATCGAAGGACCCCGTGCTTTGCCCTCGTTTTATCACAATACACGACCCAAAATTGAATCCTTTTTACCTTTGCAGGGGAATCGTTTGACCAAGGCACAAAAAACGAATCATTTCAGGCTTAGCAGAGGAATCGTTTGACCATGGCTTTGCAGAAGAATCGTTTCAGGCTTTGTAGGGGAATCGTTTGACCATGGATTTGAAAACGATCATGAACCGATCTTCGCATGGACTATAAGTAGATGCTCCCGTGAAGTAGTATTTCACAACTTCATATCTATCCTTTCTACCCTCATTTTCGTTTACAAACATTCTCTACATTTTCATAACTTAATGGTTGGAGGTTCACGCGGTAGGGGGAAAAGTTCAGCGAATGGGGCTGGCACTTCACGCTCCGTCGACATCAAACAATTAAATGATGGAGCTTCAAGGATTGACTGGAATGCACTAGAGACAACGGAGGATTGGGCCCAGTTTGGGATAACTGCTTACGATGCACCGATCACGTCTCAGGAGTGGGAGCAGTTTAACAATGCACGAGAGGCATACTACATTGCTAATGGGGGAAAATCCCCACCTAAGTATCAATCTTACCAGGGGCCTAGTCTACCAATTTCTCAGGTACTGCCTGCCAGGTTGAAAGGGTCATGTGATGAGGCAAATGCGGAGATACGAAATATAGGCAGGATGTGGCTACAAAACATGGAATTTCAAAAGGAGAAAAAGGTAGTTCTTGCGAAGCAGAAGGAGTTCCTGGCGATGATGAAGCGCGATGTTAGGGAGAAGAAAAAAGTGATTAATGACTTAGAAGATGAATTGATAGAAATCAAAGACAAACACACTGGCATGGAGGAGCAGATGAAGGCAAAGGCTGGATGGATCAGGAGGATTCGAGAAATCTACCCGTAGTAGGTTTCTCAATGGGTGGTTGTTGTATGGATGCACTTTAACGATGACGCCTCAGTTTTCTTTTCTACATTAATGTTTACTTTATCGATGCTTTAATGTTGTATGGATGCACCATTTCGTTTTCTTTGATTTCAATAAAATGATGCTTTAATGTTTAACTTTTTTTTTTACACAGAATATAATTTCACAACCACGATAAGATAGATAAAATCAACAATGAACATAAAAACAATATCACTTAGCATACAAGATTAGGTGGTTACAATCAAGGGAAATCAATGTTAAGGTCAATGCTATCATGCCTTAGGGTTCCATGTGGTTCTAGGTTCGATGGCCTCTGAGAGCGAAATCTTTGGCTACTGGAAGCTCTACTCCTGGGCACGGTTGAAGGGGCAGGAGTTGGACATTCACCACGAGTATGTCCTACTTCTCCACACCTAGTATACGTTCTCTGTATCAGATCCTCACCACGAGATGGATGTCGATCGTTCTTTCTTGGTCTCCCCACATGTCTCTTGGTTATTAACGGTAGATAGCATGGCGGAAGGGGGACGTGTGGCAAAACCCATGATTGAGGGGGTCCAACAGGATGGATCACTTCATGATATGTTGACCGGTAAGTATTGGACGTGTAGTAAGATATAGCTAGATCACTGCAATCTCTACGATTCATTGACCTTGCAGCAACGATGGCATGACCACACGGTAAACCAAATTATTGCCATTGATTACAGTCACAAACACCGTTGGCCATATCGACAGTCGCGTGATAATGGATATCCCGAACGTGGAACTTACCATGTCCAATCTCTCTTACCCTCCATGTCGCAGACTTTCCCGACCTTCTGCGAATTATCTCCTCCGCCATTGGTGTGAGATGATTACGCATTTCATCTACAAATATGTGTTAATTGTGTTACGATTTATACGGAACACGAAAAAAGCAACTAACATATAAGTTAAAGATTTGATAGTTTATCAACCTCCCTTTCACCGTCGAAGTTGGTACCACTCTTGTTGAAAATCTTAGAAGTACTCTATAAGGCCGACAATGGGTAACTTGCGCGCAAAACGAGACAGTGCATTCACCAACTCTACACTATTAGAGGTCATTATGTTATACTGTTGTGCATGAAAATGGGCCCTTGACCACCTCTCCTTACCAGCCTCGTCCATAACTTGTGCTTCACGAGCTACTTCATATCGTAGTGCATTCATGTAGAACTCAAACTCCCTAATCGTATATGCTTTGCATGGCTTCCAGTAGGTAGTCTTGTTTGTTGTAATACGCTTGTCCACGCTTTTCAGGTTCATCTCCAAATGTCGACAACATAGGACGTGAGGGGTGGAGGGGTACACAGCAAAAATTGCGACGCTTATGGAAGGAGCCCTTTCGGACATAAACACCAACCCTTCCGGGGCTCCGATACATTCTCTCAACATGTTCAGAAACCAACCTCACTCCTCCCCCGTCTCAAACTTGCCTACTCCGAAAGCCAAGGGCACAATGTTGTTATTTCCGTCCATGGCAACCACCAAGAACATCATACCCAGGTAAGACCCCTTTAAATAGGCAGCATCTATTACAAGGACAGGACGCAGATTTGTCAAAAATGTTCGGATCTGCAAAAAACGTACGTGGTTATTATTTGTAAATGTTATAATTTATAATATGTAAAGATACGACGTGCTAATATACATACCGCACATCCAATGGCAGCGAAACATAACTCAAAACGTCCATTTGAATCTGTCCTTATTCTGGTGCATGTACCCGGGTTTTTTAGCTCCAAGTTATATAAATACGTAGGGAGTCGTTCGTACAGCTCCTCGGGAGTGCCTCTCACCATTAGTAATGCCTTGCATCGCGCACGCCATCCTTGGTGGTAACCAATGTTGATCCCATACTGCTTGTTTATATCGTTGGCGACGTCCTTCGGCCGAAATGACCTGCTAGCGTCAAGAAACTTGTCTTTCAGTATGTGACCCAAAGTCCTTTTGTTGGCCTGTCGGTGGCTAGCATTCAGTTGCGTCCTCGAACAAGCATGAACGTCGTTCAACTTTCTAACGGAAAACAACCCTCCTTTAGGGCCCACCAACTTCGTGGACATACGCCATTCACAATTTTGTTGGTCACAGACAGCCTCATATCTGCTTTTGTCGGATTTCTTCGCTTTAAACATGAAACACTCTTGCAAGAACTTCATTCCCAGCTGTATGGTCATTTCCTCCTTCGTATGAAATATTTGACCTTCATGTATACTTGTACTGCGATTGTAAGGTGCGGGTTGGTAGGCTGGTATATAGGTCTTTGGGTTAGGAAGGGAAGGGGGCATATCAAAATAATCGTTTAACGCACCAAATGATTTATTTCTAGGGGTATATGTTTCTTCTTCTTCGTCCTCATCATTATCGATATCTGATCTGTCCAGATCTGATATACCAGTTGTGAAAACATGGGATTTGTCATCATCAACTCCAACAAACCGTTTTTTTGGGTCTTCTTCTTCTTCTTCTTCTAGTTGCGTCTCCGGAACAACATCGGGACAAGAATCGTTAAGACGATATGCATGATCAAAATAAAGTGTGGTGTCGTAGGATGCCTGAAATTGAGAATCAGACTCCAGTTGACTACCACCGACATGGATTTCGTCATCACCTCCGTCATCATCTTCGTCATCGCACATCAATGATGCGACATACACAAAAAGTTCTAGAAGTCTTTCTGAATCAGCTGCAAGTAGCATAAAACCAAGGATTTCATCATTGTTGGTTAGCTCCTTCTGTGAGCCATCTGCACGTCTGAACACCAACTTGTAAGCAGCAGAATCTTCGATTCCACACTTTCCCACAGCGTAATCAATAAACGTCTTATATGAAAGCATTATTGGAATATTTACACCACGCTTTGTGTAGCCAATATAATCCTACTCATTGTTGTTTTGCACCCATTGACCATCGAAACATAAATAGAGCCTAGCTCTTTCAACAGATGAACTCATTTAGAGAGTAGTATGAAAAATGAAGCAATTCAAATGGATGTGATGAACGAATTTGCATGTAATCTTACTGATCTTTATAGACAAGATTGAATGGAGAAGATGAATGTGAACCACAAATTCAATGACAATAGTACAATTATTGTATGACAATCAGACCAAAGTGTGGAAAAAAAAACAGTAAAATCATGCAAAAAATACGTCAAAAACAGTTGACAACACATGAAATGATAACCCCTGAAACCCTAATTTTCCGAACCTTAAGTACTAAGTAGTTTTCCTTGCTCAACCCCGCGTTCCACCCTTAAAACGCGGCCCAACCCCGCGTTCCACACTAAAAACGCGGACCTACCCCGCGTATGAACCTAAAACGCGGCCCTAACCGTGTATTTTCACCATACACGGGCCAAAATTGAAAAACGCGAAAAAATTGAAAAACGCGAACCACGACCTGTGTTTTAGCACCATACGCGGACCAATCTTGATTTACACAGACCTATCCCCGTGTTTTTGCTCATATGCGGACCAAAATGTGTCCACCCCGCGTTTTCCAATTTACACGGACTAAAACGCGGGGTTATTGGGTATTTTGGCAAAAACTTCAAGATTTTGGGCATTTTGGGTACTCATTTTTGAAGTTTGGGCATTTTAATTAAATTCCCTAAAATAAATGCTAGTAATGTAAATATATTATTATAAAACATTTGGTATAAAATAATTTACATTTAGTAATTATAATAAATAAAAGGATATAATAGTCTTTTTACATAATAAGCGCTTAATATAAAAAGTTTAAGTAAACGCTATTTTATAGTCAGTGCTTATTAGATTCAGACAATCAGACCTCTTATCATAGTCATCACTTATCCCAAAAATTTGGTAAACAACCCTGAAGTTTTATAGAAGAATTTGAAAGTGTAAAAGCAGACAAGAAGCTTTTAGAGACACTTCTTACATACATCGTCTCTAATAGCCGATCAAAAGCTTTAGATACGATTTCCAAACAAAATAAAGTACTTTTATTTATACTTTTAAATTAAACAAAAGGTTTTAGTTACACTTTTATAATTGTCAAAAGCGTATCTAAAGGTTTTTTTATTTTCAATAAAATAAAATTTATCTATATCTATATCTATTTAAAGTCTGTTCCTTCCCTCTGATCCAATCCTCTGTTTCTTTGTATCCACATTTGGTAGAGATTAGAGAAGTCTAGATTTGGGAGTTCGATTATCTTCACTTTAGTTTTCTCAATGATGTCTTTGTACTTCGATTTCGTTTTGGAAAAATTTGGATGATTTTCCGTTGACCCGTCACTGAAAATCTCGAATTTTTGCCAAGGTATGCACAATTAGTTCCATTATGAATTCAATAAATCTGGCGAACGTAGTGGGATTGAGAGCAAGATCGTCGTTAAATCCAGACCTTACAAACGGAGACGACGAGGATTTCCGGCCTTGGCGTCGCCGACTATTATCGTCCATGAAGATGAAGGTTTTGTTCTCCTTCACATGGTCCTCTGCCGTTCACATCTCTATCTTCCTTATGCTTATTGCTGTCTTTGTTTTTTCTTGTTTCTCTCTCTCGGTCGAAAAGGTTATTATGCCATATTCTTCTTTTTTGTTACCTACTTTGACTGTTTTTGCACATTGTATCGGGTTGGATTTAGAATAATAGAATCCTTTTTCCCGTAAGGTTTTTGATTGTTAAGACAGGGTTTGGATAATAAATTCGGTTAAATAGACATCAAATCATGTGTGAGAGCTCAAATTCCATGGCCACAGATATGAATTTGGAACATAATCAAGCTATTTCTGTGAGCTTTATAGATACGTGAGCAGGTGTAAGAAAAATACTTCAGAACGCTTTTTGATGGTCACAGTTTAGGAGAGAAAGTTGTTTCATGCTTAAATATGGAAGAATAAGAGGCGTTTTAATTAAATTTGCTCGCTCTTTACGATCCTTACATTCAAGTTTTTGGCAGATACGCATGATCGAGTGATTTTTCTCTGTAAGATAGTGAAGGAAAAATTACGCAATCCAGATGACTACCCGCAGTTTTTGAAGTGCATTAAGCACTACCACACTGAAAACATAAATCTTCAACAACTGCAATCTCTGGTAATTTTGTATTTATGTTGTTTCTATATCAATCAGGGTATGTTTATTTTAAAGCACACTATGCGGCGGTTAATTATGTTAAATATCACTACTCAGTCTACTCTTTAAGTTTCCATGCTTTGATAGTTTTGGTTTTAAGAAACTTCCATTTTTATTAGGTCCATGATCTACTTCAACATCATCCAAACCTTATGAAAGAATTCAATGAAGTTATCAACCACATGAGTGATGAGGATGGTAACATAGAACATGACGGTGAAGAAATCAGCGAAAAGGGAAAGGGGAAACGGTCTGCCACTAGCAGTAGACTTACGCTCAAAAAGGGAAAGAGGAAACGGTCTCGAGTATCAAAGAAAGACAAGAACAAAGTGAAATCACTTCTTAAACTTGACTTATCTAATTGTGAAAGTTGCACTCCCAGTTATAGACTTGTCCCCAAAAATGTAGTTTCCCTTGCATCATAAACTTCTAATTCCTACTTTCCACTTTTATACTTGTTGTAACACCCGTCTATTTTGAAAAAGTTGGCTAGTAAAATAGAAATTTAAAATTGAGGAAAATTATAAGAAAAGTTGGGTTGGGCTTGTGAGGAAGTAAGCTAATGGGCCCAAATAAGGTTCAAAACCCTATTCACACTCTTGTTGCATCTTGGAAAGGTGGAGAGCGGTGTGTGTGTGTGTGTTTTGAGTGTGAGCAGCGACCGAGAGTAGAGGAAGAAGTCCGATCGAAGGCGTGAACGAAGGCTTAGGAGTGAAATCTGCGAAGAACTGAATATCGTAAAGAGTTAAATTGCCGGGATTAGGATCTGGGTGTGTGCCACGCTCATCACAAGGTGAGTTTCCTTACTCCTGTTTTATTTAACCTATTGCTAAACTGGAAATGGTCTTTACCAAGAGTTATTGATGTTTTGTTGCATTTGCATGAGGTAAAATGATTCTTGTTCTATTTACAATGTAATTGTATCGGTCCTATTCATCTCTCAATTGTTAATCAAATTTATTAAGCGGAGGTAAAGGATTGTGCATGGTCGAGGCCATCAACTATTAACCATCGGGGATGGTTTATCTGTGTTGAGGGAATTCGTTTCCCTACGCACGAAAAACAACATCGACATGGGGGGGGGGTCGTACGGGGATCTACTGGGGACCCCGGGGACGTTCATTCCTGGTTATGACAGAAGGCTTTGGTGTGTAAAACATTATTCCTTGAGATTTAGCTTACAAAGCTATTCTTTCACTTTAAAATTTAAATTGTAATTTGTTATTATCGTATGGGTGAGTTTGGGAATTCACTAGACCTTTAGGTCTAACCCCCGTCGCTATTCTGTTTTCTTCTTTCTTGCAACCCATTTCCAGGTAGTAGGAATGCAACAGGTTCCGCGAAGGGGAAAGAAAAGTGTTAGAGATTTTGGATCAGGAGCTCGGACCATAGAACGACATAGTTGATATTCTACCTTATTAGAGTTTAGTATTCTCGGTTGTAATAGATTTTGGAATGTTGGAACTTACATTGATTTTGCAGAATTCTGTAATGGGGACCCAGTGTTGGGAATTGAATCTCATTTATTCATTTATGTTTTATTTTAAGAGGTTGTTACACTTGTTCTTTTTAATTGTCAATAAATGGATGTTGTGTGATACAGTATATTCTTGAAACAACTCAAAGGGAGCAATTAGACAAAAAAGTATTGAACGATCACCGGGTGTCTGTTTCATATGGTCATGATTTCAACCATCCCTTCAAAAACAAGTATGAAGAGAAGTTAACTGAATTTGAAGACGAAAGGTAGGCTTTGGGATGTTTACTATTTGATTTTTACTTAATAGATCCTTCTCGTTGCTTAATTGCAATAAAAAGTTTCCTTCTTTAGCCACATACTTATATTCAATAACGGACCCAATTTTTTTTTTCATACGGTGTCACCATAGAATATAGACAAAAAATAGTTACAATAAACACGGTTTTATTGACGTGTCTTCATCTTTTTACCGACGTTCAATATTTCCTGATGTGCTTTTAGCCTAATTCCACCATTTCGAGGGATTTTAAAGCTTTTTGCTTGATTTCGACGGGTTTTTTAAGTTTTTTTTTATCGATTTCGAAAGATGTTTTCGGCTTTTTTGGTTGATTTCAAGAGTTTTCTTCTGTTTTTTTAGTTGATTTCAATAGTTTTTTTGGTCTTTTGGTTGATTACGAGGTATGATTGCACCTTTTTGAAGTTTCCAAATAATACAGTAGCACCTTCCAAAACGATACGGTTACACCTCTCACGAACCTAATTTTTTTTACCTTCACTGGAGAAATAATACGGTGTCACGTGCCACCATAACTACCATACTAAGTCCGTCCATGCTTATATTCATATATGGCATGTTGATATATATATATATAGCCTTAGATTCATTTGAGAAATGGTAAATATATGAGAAATAGAGAAGTAATCCTAGCCATTCATATGGTCAAGATCGGATTTGACTGGTGAAAAGTTGCGGTTTTGACTGGTCAAAAGTTACAGCTATTCCAAAAATAGAAGGACACTTTCGTAATTTTTACAAAATACACGGGATGTGTTCATATATGAACATGTATAATTCACATATGAACTATATGTTCATATATGAATCAGTGTAATTCACATCTGAACTCTTTTAACTGATTCATATATGAACCTTTGTGATTCATATATGAACTAATTAACTGATTCACATGTGAACTAATTAACTGTAAGTTCATATATGAACCTTTGTGATTCATATATGAACTAATTAACTGATTCACATGTGAACTAATTAACTGTAAGTTCATATATGAATCAGTTGAACTAATTAACAGATTCATATATGAACTTTTGTGATTCATATATGAACTAATTAATTGATTTTCATATGAACTAATTAACTGATTCATATATAAACGTATAGTTCATATGTGAATCAGATAGGTTCATATATGAACTCATCCTGCATATTTTACGAAACCACCCCTCTACTTTCTATAGACCATGCAAGGAATTATCCGGTGTTTCGCGGTCAAAGCCGCAAATGTTGACCATATGAATGGCTAAAATTACTTATCTATTTCTCATACATTTACCATTTCTCAAATGAACCTCTCCCTATAGATGATGTTCATATAGGTAGTGCATGACATTGGTAATTGTATTTCAAGTATGAGATGGACATGTCCTTAGAATGCATAAAGGGTAGAGTCGAACATGCAGAGAAATTATTGAGGATGATTTCTGATAAATCTATCAAGACAGACGGCCTAATTAAGAAATAATGTATCTCCTATTCTGCCGAGAACATTAAGTCGTCTGAAGTAGAAACTAGAGGAATGGAGGATGTTCTCTTCTGGTTTCAATAAGCTTTGGAAACCTGTTTTAGCTGCAAACCATCATATGTCGCAAGATTATCATGGTGCCTATCTCGAGAATCAAGACTCCAAGATCTTGTGTAATGACGGTAAATCGATCATACCCACATCACAGTTTCCATTTTCATTTACCATGAATGACTATTATTCATGCTTTTCCCTTTTTGTGTTGTAGATTTGTTGGTGGAAATCAATGGCATCGGTGAAGTGTTGTCTGAAAACAATAAGCTAGAATTTAAGTACTCTGTTATGGACATCCATGAAGACTTCCATCAGCTCATAATGTTAGAGCAAGAGGTAATGTACAGAAACGAAAATGATCAAGACAATAAAACGAGGATGTGATTAAATCACTATCCTTAAGGAATATTAGCCCCCACTAGGTCGTTGATGGATCTAGGCTAATTCCTCGCAGGACTTCCTTGAGTTTTAAGAACTGTAGGCAACGATCCTACAAGTTCTTTTCATGATCATGGTTATGGTGTAGTGAAGAAGATGAAAAAACAAAAAGAATTAGATTAAAAATGAAGGAATTGCGAAACAACCATATATATATATATAATATATATAGTAAGAAATCCCAACAGTCACAACATTTTATGAAAAGGTGCAATGGTTTACAAATAGATCGAATGGTTCGTGAACAATTGCAATGGTTTGGCTTTTTTCTCCAAAACTAATGGAGGTAACGGAAAAGTTAACTGGTCGTTAATGGTTAGGACAAAAAAATTTGTTCTTATTTAGTCACACCAGATGCGTCAATGTTCATTGTTGGTGCTGGTTTTTGTGTCAACGGGTTTGATGAACAATGTAGGGGATGACAGGTCCAATTCAATGAACTAAAAACCTTCAAAAGGTATTTGAGGTTCTTATCCGATTAACGCTTACCAGGTAATGAACACTTACAAACAATCCATGTTAATGGCCGAGAATTTTAGCTGACAAGGTAAGAGAGGGTGGTGACTCTTCGACAAACATTTGACAAACGACCCCTTATTCAAAATCGAAACCGAGAACTCGAAACGGACAATCATGTTTAATTTTTTGTTCTATTTCCTTCCTTCTCGACTTGAAATATTTACAAGTTTAATCTTCCATTGACAAAACTGTTGATCACCGATATCATAACATTATATCTTCAGGTTTCTTTAGAGATAAAAATGAATGGAAAGATTCGATACCTCTTCATGGTTGAATTCATAACTAAAATCATGCACACAACAACGATTAGTTGGTTCGATTACACCATTTTTTCAATTTCTTAACAATCATAGTTAAACACTTGCGATCGTTAATCATACCTGAAGACCAACCATTGTTGTTCCGTAATCCTTGTAGAGTTTATAACAACCCAAATCTTAAAGCATTTAAAACATAGCTATCATAAAAATATCATGCCAAAATGGCCCAAGTCAACAATAAAATCTGAAGGTTTGCGAATAAGCAACCCGTTACACAACTGAGATCTACAAAAATACTAAAAAGGAGTCTTCTATTCGTGACTGCCGCTTAAACCTTCTCCTTCCCTTTACCCGAGCTACCAGCCTTACGCCCACCTGAAAAGGTTTTTGAGTTTTGAAAGAGCGAGGGTTAGACCAACGGTCCAGTGAGTCCCCTCTAAAAGCAGTTGCAATTCACGAGATAAATTTAAAGATTTAATAACAAAGCAAACCATATTCAAATACAATTGAATAATTAACCTTTCAGTAAACTCTTCAGCTCACACTACCAACACCCTAAGGTGACAGAGTGTCTGTGACTCACACTGCCTTGCTGGGACACACCCCCAACGGCATAAACGGAACCCCCCCCCCCGGCGGTATGAGCACAGGCAGAACACCCCCCCCCCCCCGACTTTGAGCTTATCATTTTTCTAATCATGCATGCATACTGTCAGGATCGATTTCTTAATAAGAATAAAGTCTCAGAAACAATATCAAAGAAGTTGCGGAATAACACTTTGATATTCAATGTAACAGTAATCAAAAACAGTATATGATCAACAACTTGTAAACTTGTATTCAATTATCAAATCACAAGATTACACACTCAACCTCAATCTTGAAGAACAAGCTCTTTCAAGACGAATTATACTTCTCTAGAATTAGGATCTATGCCTTGAGGTTGATTCTCTCTTTTTCACAAAAACTTAGAATTAAATCTATGTATAAACTATTCTGACAAATCTATACACATACTAAAAAAAGATAATTACAAAAAATAGAATATCTTCAGTATATCTTGCATAATTATCTTCAATCCTTCCATGAATATCTTGATTCTTTACAGCTGTCAACCTCTCCATCCGGATCTTCAATTCATAAGCAGTACTAATCATAAGCAGCATAAACTACTAAGCGACACTAACCACTAGCAGTACTAACTAGCTAAGCAGTACTAACTTTGTTCAAGCAACACTAACTTTGACTAGCAGTATTAATTCTACTAGCAGTAGTAATACTCAGCAGTATTAACTTTGAAGTCCTCTAGCAGTAGTAATTCTGAACTAGCAGCATTAACCATACTTGAGCTTTTCTTCAGTTCCCAACAATCTCCCCCTAACTTGACTTTTAGGAAAAGAAGTCAAGTTCTTCATATTTTCTTCAAGATGCTTTCAACACTTCAGTTCACACTCCTAGATTAGGATCCAAACCCAAACTTTGATTAATGATTCTGCTAACCACAATCTTTGCCATTTCTGAATCTTTTGAACATGTAAGCTTTGCATTTAACATTGCTTGTAATTTGGCCTTGCTGTGATCATACATTTTATCAACTAAGTAGTACTCATGATAAGCTCTGTCCACAGTGATGACATAAACTCCACACCTTTCAAATATCATCCAGTTTTCTATTCTTTGGAATTTATTCTGTAGATGCAAATCTCTAATCACATGTTGAACTTTGCTAGGATCAAACATCATGCATAAGTACTCCATGGCTAATCTGATTAAGCTCATCCCTTCTCCTTTCAGCTCCTTTTCATATATCTCCAACCCAACTTTAAACATCTCTTCTAAATCTGATCTTGAACAACTTCTTATTAATCTACCCCAAGTAGAGTACACTTCATATAAATCTCCCACTCTCTTAAGCCTGAAGTATTTCTTCCTTTGATCTTCCAAAATATCCCAAAAGATGATTTCTGGCGCTTTCATAGAAATGGGATCAGCTGAAACTGGTTCATCAGCTGTTGTAGTCATATATAAATCAAAATTATATTGCTTATTGGATTGTTCTGGGTTCTTTACAGATTCAGTTGTAGAAGTAACTGAAGGTTCTGCTGTTTCTTCAATTCTTGGCCTTTTGTTCTGCTTCTTGGAGGCTATAGTCTTCACCCTCTTCCCAGATGTAGCTTCTATACCAACACCTTCATGTTCTTCCTTCATCTCTTCAGTTTTATCTTTTGAAGGTGTGGTCTCCTCAGGGAATGGCTTTTGGATATTAAGGTCATGCCTTTCTTTCATTCTTCTCTCAGCCTCTTCCCTTTGGGCTGAATCCCCTTGAAGCTTGAGCATCTCTTTCTGATACAACTTGTAACAACCTCTACATTTATTTACATAATAAAATAACATTTATTACTAAATACTGTCCCAAGCTTACAATGTCTTTACTATCAACTATTACACAACTGAGTTTCTCAAAAGAATAGCTATGGCAGGAAGTCTTCTATTTCCTGCTTAAGCTCACACCTTATCTTTTCCTTTATCTGCTATCTTGCGATAACCTGAAACAGGATTAAAGTTTTGAAACAGCGAGGGTTAGACCAAAAGGTCTAGTGAGTCCCCTCCAATTACTACAACACAGTTCAAATATTAATTAAAACATTTAAACATAACTGCATATATCTCAATACATGCCTACTCTTTAAAATCACTTTAAAACATTTATGCTTTACATATATAAATCAATGTAATGGCCATTACTAATCACTTTCTACGCTCGCAAGCGTACTTTCAACTACTGACCAACATTCCCGTCAAAGACGGTATGTCTGTCTCGTACTGCCTTATTTTAGGGACACACCCTAATGGCATAAACGGGTCACACTCCCCGGTACGAGCAGGCGGGTCACACTTCCCGACTTAGGTCAAACTTCTGACTCAAATGTATACATACATTTGGTCCTGCCAGTATATAAAACAAGTTTATATACCCTGAGCATAAACATGCCCAACTAATTAAATCAATCATTTGAAATAATTCTACTAACTTTTCATATTATAAATGCGCAGTATATAAAAAAACTCACATTTATAAAATAACTCCTTAAATCATAAAAGATTTAGTTGAAAGACTCACCTTTAATTCTTCTGAGTTAAATTCTGACTTCTATCAATTAACACCACCTACGATGGTATTAAAACAAATGTAAGCTAACTTGCAACTAACTCTATTTCTTTCAAAAGACTCATCAATTGAAATCTACTGTTTTTAACCCGGTCAGAACCAAACTGATTAAAAACCTCTTAGACCAATTATAAAACTATCAGTCGAATCACACCACAGGTCGAACAAACCTTCGGTTGAGCAGACCTCCGGTCTAACAGACCTTCCGGTCAAGCAGACCTCCGATCGAACATATGTCCGGTCGAACACATGTCCGGTCTAACCACATCCGGTCTTACCTACACTTCGGTCTTAAGCACTTCGGTCTTAAGCATACGACCGATGCATCATCTTCCGGTCTTACTCAAGAACAGAAGTCGGTTTACCCAGTTCTAAACCCAGAACTATTTTGATTGATTAAATCAATCAAATACACGGTTAAAAACTTGATTAACACGTCTATTTACCAACTATAACATGCAGATAGAAGCATGAAGCTAAAAACATACCTCTAATTGACAAACCGGACGATTTCCTTCAAGAACTCCTCTTCTTTTCTCTCTGCTTTCTCTCTTTCACTCTTTCTCTCTTTCAAAATCTGTAAGTCGGCTTACAATTGATCAGAATGAGATATAAATCTCAAAATTCTGATATTTATTTCTTAAAACAAAACTTTCAATAAATCCCCTTGAACTTTGATTAACTTACACTTTTTCCCCCAACTTCCAAAATTAACAAAATTTCAAAACTGGGTATTACACAACTCCTCAACCTGAGTGTATGCCATGTTGTTGAACATCTCCCCCTTAACACCAATTGCACCTTTCAGGAAATTTATCATCTTTCTTCTTTCCTGATTGGCCAAAAATGTTTTGGAGGGTTGTCTTTTCTGTTTCTGTTTCTGAATTGGCATCTTTTTGACTTGAAGTTTCTTGGCCTGAGCTGCTTCTTTGATGCTTTTCTGATATTCTGCATTCAACTTTCTGGCCATGATCTTTGCAAGTTCTCTGTCTTTTTCTGTTTGCAACTGTTCCTCCTTTTCCATTTGGTCTTGAAGCTGCTTTGCTATTGCCTCATCCATTTCAATTTGACTCTTTTTCTTTGCAGTCAATTCAGCTTCAACCATCTTCTCCTTTCCTTTTCCCTTTATATCCTTCAAGACTTCCTTCTCTTTTCCTTCTTTAAGATCCCTCCTTCATTGATGACTACTCCCTTGGCCTTTTGAGTAGCCTTAGGAGTGTCATTCTTTGCTTTGACCAATGTTTCAGCAATTTCCATTTCTTCAGCAGAAAGCCCTGTTGCTGCTGCTTCAGCAGTATTAACAGTTTCTGCTGCTTTAGCAGCATTAACAGTTTCTACTGTTATTCCATGTTCTGTCTCCCCCTCAACTTCAACTTCCTTTACAGATGAGCTTTCTTTCTTTGTTTCTCCCTCTGGCTTCTCCCCCTTGTTGAAAGTATCTTGAACATGTGCCCTCTTCATCAGTACAAATTGCTTCTTTTTCTTTTTAAGTACCAACCTCTTCACCACTTCTTGAGTTTGGTAATTTGCACTTGTTGGGACAAAATTACCAGCTTCATCTCTTCAATTTCTTTCCCTTGTTTAAGAACATCTTGGTTGATGTTGCCCATTGTTTCCATCAATTCATAGTAGTTATATCTGTCCTCACCTTCTCCAGAAGTGTTATCCTCTATTGAAGGATCATGGGATATTTTTGTAGTGGAAGCCTTCTGCCTAGCAGAAGCACTATCCACCCCCTTGGGTTCTTGGCACCGGGGACCTTTGAATGATTGCTCATTCAAAGTTGCCATGGGGGAGGTCTTATTTATGTTACCACTGTCCTCCTCTGTGCTAGCAGGAGTAGTGGCAGCCTCAGCACCCATATGCTCAACCTCCTCCTCAGAGAGCACCTCCTTTGGGTTGGGAGACACCCTTGTGGTTTCCCTGTAGATATTCTCTAAGGGAGAATCCTCCCTTAGAGGGCTTAAAGGCTTAGGGGTTGTTGGTACAAGAAGGGAAGGAACCTTCTTTACCTGTTTCCTTTTGTATGTTTGGGTGATTGGTGAAGTTGGTTTATCAAGAAGAGACTGGGGAATTGATTTAGGGTGGGAAGGTTGGGATTGGCTAGCAGTGGGTTGGTCTAATGGGGGCCTTGACCCTGCTACCATACCTTCATCAGTTTGGGACACCACCATCATTGTAGAGAACAATGGGGTGTCAACTCCTTCCGAGTCCAGAGGGGATCTTTTCATGTTTGAAAAGACCTTACCTTTGGGAATTTTTGGTACATATACCCCATCAAAATGAGGTATATCCGTCAATTCATGGGTAATAACTGCTTGGACAAACCTGGGGTACATATAAAAACTCTTTTTACTTCCCAGGTTTGAGACAAGATCATTAAAAATCATTTGGGAAAAATTATACTTTCTTGCAGTGGCTAAGCATACCAAAGCATAAGCAATGGTGCTACTGAACTCACTCCAGCCAATAGTCTTTTTAGAGATACAATGCATAAGGGTATGAACAAAGAAACGCCATTGAGGTGAAAATTTTGCTTTTGAGAACTTAAACACACCCAATGGGCCTCCATACCCCATTCTTATAAGAGTAGAAAACAGTTCATCATTAGAGATAGAAGTTATACCAGAGGCATCGTCTAGACGTAGACAGATGCGAAGTACCTCTTCTATAACTGTCAAGGGTTTGTCACACACCCTTGTTTTAATCATTTGCACACCATTCTCAGTAACAATGGTGGCATTTTCCCAGAATTGTCTCTGATGCTCTATGAAGATGGTAGGAGATATAGTGAGAGCATGGGCAATATGGGTTGTCTTGAGGAAATCCACAATCTGGTGGAAACCAGCGGCCTATTTGGGCTTCTATAGCATCGCGATTTCATTATGCTCATCTATGAATGCCATTGATGCCATTGATCTTGAAGTTTCTTGCCTGAAAACTTTGAACTTGAGAGAGAAAGGGTTTAGAGCGCAAGAGAACAGTATGCAAAGAGTCGTTATGAACTTTTAGGCGGGCAAAGGATATTTATAGTATTCGGAACATAAGTAGTATTAACCAAGAGCAGTATTAACTGAGAGCAGTATTAACTGAGAGTAGTATTAACTGAGAGCAGTATTAACTGAAAGCAGTATTAACGACAAGCAGTATTAACTGAAAGCAGTATTAACTAAAAGCAGTATTAACTACAAGCAGTATTAACTAAGAGCAGTATTAACTAACTAGCAGTATTAACTGTGCACTGGCAGTATTAACAATGCACTGGCAGTATTAACAATGCTCTGGCAGTATTAAAACTGCACTAGCAGTATTAACAATGCACTGGCAGTACTAATCATACTTGCATTTTTAAGCTTTGTGAAGGACTGAGTACTGCTATACTTTTCCTGAAAAAGAAGATTAGGACCACCAAGAAATAACAATATACAGGTATTGAACCACTTTTTAAGTAGGAACTTATTCAAAGTTGATCATTCCCACACTTGTAGTCTGGAGAAGCGTCCTCAGCGGCGGACCGGGCCCAAGTCCCCTGGAAGGGTGACCCGGAGAGGGTGAGAGCCCCGTCGTGCCCGGACCCTGTCGCACCACGAGGCGCTGTCTGTGAGTCGGGTTGTTTGGGAATGCAGCCCCAATAGGGCGGTAAATTCCGTCCAAGGCTAAATACCGGCGTGAGACCGATAGCAACAAGTACCGTGAGGGAAAGAACAAGAAGGTTCACTATAAGCAGACCACTGTTGTGAACCCTATCCTTTGCAAGCAGTGTGCATGCAATAAATCTAAGGCCCAAAAACATGATAAACCAAGGGGAAATCAGAGAAACTGGAATAACCAATGGGCACAAAAACAAGGCATTGATCTGAGTAAAATCAATAGACCAAAGCCTTGTTTCATATGTGGAAAGTTAAATCATTTGGCTAAGTACTGTTTCTTTAACCCTATTAACCAACAGATGAACTTTCAAAGATTTGTGCAAAACCCTGTTGGTTATAGGAAGACTAGAAAGAAACATGTGATGAAGAAATATGTTGAAACTGAAGGCCCCATGAGGAAAAAGGTTTTAAAAGAAAGTATTAAAATGTGGGTGCCTAGAAGCACTAAAACTGTTAGTACTGCTGACAGGGATAGTGCTGCTGGAAGCATTACTGCTGCTACCAGTGTTAGTACTGCTGAAAATATTAATGCTGCTAATACTGTTAGTACCTCTTCAAAGGTTAATACTGCCAACACAGTTACTGCTGCTAACACAGTTACTATTTCTAACAAGGTTAGTACTGCTAAGCATGCAAGTGTTGCTAAGGCAGTTAGTACTTCTAAAACCAGTACTACTTCTAGCAAAAATGTTTCCAAGCCTATCATAGTGACAAAGTACTCCAGAAATGAGGAGTCAAAGTTTAAAAATCTTGTCAAGAAAGAATGCAAGTATTTTGATGAGAAAGGGGTACCCAAGACCACTTTGGCTTGGGTTCCTAATTCATACTAACTGATTTATCTTATGTGCAGGGCAACCAACAGCTCAAGGGGAAGAGCATATGGCATGTTGATAGTGGTTGATCTAGGCACATGACAGGCAACATGTCATGCCTTCAGGATTTCAAGCATATCAATAGAGGACATGTTGCTTTTGGAGATAATCTTACTGGTGGTAAAATAAGTGGAAAAGGTAATGTTACAAAAGGTAAGATGACATTTGAGGATGTCTACTATGTTGATCAATTGAATTACAACCTGTTAAGTGTATCACAGGTTTGTGACAAGCAACATAGCATATTATTTACAAATACAGAGTGTATGATCTTTGCTCCAGGGTACAAAGTAGTTGATGAAAGCATGATACTACTTAGAACTCCAAGAAAGGACAATGTTTATTGTCTAGATATGGACAATGTTGATAGTGATTCATCCCTGAACTGTCTTGTTTCAAAAGCTTCTGTGGATGAATCCTCTCTTTGGCACAGAAGGATGTGTCACATGAACTTCAAGACTATGAACAAACTTGTTAAACACAACCTTGTAAGGGGTTTACCATCAAAAGTCTTTTCATGTGATGATCATTGTGTTGCTTGTCTTAAAGGCAAACAGCACAAAACTTCTCATAAGGCCAAAGAGTTAAACACAATTTCTTCTTGTCTCCAGTTATTGCATATGGATCTGTTTGGTCCTACAAATGTTATGAGTATAGGCAAGAAATCTTACTGCTTGGTTATTGTTGATGATTACTCCAGATTTACTTGGGTATATTTTCTAAGGATTAAGGAAGAGACAAGTGGACTGATCAACTCCTTTATCCTAAGAATTGAAAACCAAACTAATCAAAAAGTAAAAGTCATTAGATCAGATAATGGGACTGAATTTAAAAATCTTGATCTAAACACCTTTTGTGAAGAAAAAGGCATTGAGAGACAATATAGTGCTCCTAGGACTCCTCAACAGAATGGAGTTGCTGAGAGGAGAAATAGGACACTAATAGAGGCTGCTAGATCTCTGTTGGCAGATTCAAAACTGCCAATTACCTTCTGGGCTGAAGCAGTTAATACTGCCTGTTATGTCCAAAACAGAGTCCTAGTGGTCAAGCCAAAGAACAAGACCCCATATGAGCTTTTAAATAGAAGAAAACCCTTTATTGGATTTTTCAAACCATTTGGGTGTCCTTGTACTATTCTCAATACCAAATCTCACTTAGGTAAGTTTGATAGCAAAGCAGATGATGGATTTCTTGTTGGTTACTCATCTCAGAGTAAGGCCTACAGAGTTTTTAACTCTTCTTCTAGAATAATTGAAGAAAGTGACAATGTCAAATGCAATGAGAACACACCAAATCCTATTAGGTCTGGTCCTCAGTGGCTATTTGACATTGATTCACTAACTAACTCTTTTGGTTTCAGTAGTGATGATTATGCAGGTTCAGAGAGTGGAGGATCAGGAACTACCCAAGTCAAAGACAGTTTATCTCAATCTGTGATCTTTTCCATACCCACAGTGGATCCTATTAAAGACTGTGAAAAGGAATCATCTACTAGACCAAGTCAGAGTGAAGAAGAAAGTAGAGATGAGGAGACTCAAGACAATAAAGAATCAGAAGTAGCTGCTGAAAACACCTCAGTTGAGTTGAATGACTCTAATCTAGAGGTGGGACTTAATGAAGAACCTAATCATCACACCAGAGTTCAAAAGAATCATCCTCCACAGCTGGTAATAGGATATATGTCCTCTCCTCTGATGACTAGAAATCAAAGCAGGCTACAAGAAATGCAAGACCAACAGCATACAGTGCTCTCTTGTTTTTTATCCCAGCTTGAGCCTAAAAAGGCACATGATGCTATGAAAGAGTCCAGTTGGATAGAAGCAATGCAAGAAGAGCTACTGCAATTCAAGCTGCAAGATGTTTGGGATCTGGTAGACCTTCCTAAAGTCCAAAGAGCAATAGGAACAAAATGGGTCTTCAGGAATAAGAGAGACGAAAGAGGTATAGTGATAAGGAATAAAGCAAGGCTGGTGGCTCAAGAGTATACACAAGAAGAGGGAATAGACTATGATGAAGTATTTGCACTTGTGGCCAGGATAGAAGCAATTAGATTATTCCTGGCTTATGCTTCTTATATGAAATTCAAAGTCTATCAAATGGATGTGAAAAGTGCATTTCTTTATGGCTCAATTGAAGAAGAAGTATATGTCTGTCAACCACCAGGGTTTGAAAACCCAAGCTATCCAGACAGGGTATACAAATTGAAGAAAACACTTTATGGACTGCATCAAGCTCCAAGAGCATGGTATGACACTCTGTCATTCTGATCTCTTGGAAAATGACTTTGAAAGAGGAGTCATTGATAAGACTTTATTCATCAAGAGAAAGAAGAAGGATATCCTGCTGGTCCAAATCTATGTTGATGATATCATCTTTGGATCTACAAGAGACAACATGTGCAAGGAGTTTGAGGAATTAATGCATCAAAGGTTCAAAATGAGTTCCATGGGGGAACTTACTTTTTTCCTTGGACTCCAAGTTCAACAGAAGTCAGATGGAATCTTTATCTGTCAGTCCAAGTATGTGCAGGACATTCTAACCAAGTTTGGTTTCTCAGATTCAAAACCTGCCAGCACACCTATAGAGACACGCAAGCAGATAACAGCAGATCTTGAGGAGGAGGATATGGATGTTCATCACTATAGATCCATGATTGGCTCTCTCATGTGTCTTACAGCATCTAGGCCAGATATAATGTTTCCAGTCTGTGTATGTGCAAGATTCCAAGTTAGGCCAAAGCAATCTCACTATCAAGCTGATAAGAGGATATTCAGATATCTCAAAGGGCAACCCAGATTGGGACTTTGGTATCCTCATGACTCATCCTTTGACCTACTTGCATACTCAGATAGTGATCTAGGTGGAGCAAACTTGGACAGAAAATCTACTTCTGGAGGATGTCAGTTTTTGGGTGCAAGACTAGTGTCATGGCAGTGCAAGAAACAAACCACAGTGTCCACATCTACAACAGAGGCAGAGTACATAGCAGCTGCAAGTTGCTGTTCTCAAGTCTTATGGATTCAAAATCAAATGCTGGACTATGGGGTAACCTTTCTACACACTCCAATTTTTATTGATAATAGCAGTGCTATTAGCATTGTGAATAATCCTGTCAAGCACTCAAAGACAAAGCACATTGAGATCAGGTATCACTTCATAAGAGACTGTAATGAAAATAAACTTATTCAAGTTGTAAAGGTTCATACTGACAACCAGTTTGCTGATCTATTTACCAAAGTATTTGATGTGGGTAGATTCACTTTCTTGGTAACAAGTGTGGGAATGATCAACTCTGAATAAGCTCCTACTTAAAAAGTGGTTCAATACCTATATATTGTTATTTCTTGGTGGTCCTAATCTTCTTTTTCAGGAAAAGTATAGCAGTACTCAGTCCTTCACAAAGCTTAAAAATGCAAGTATGATTAGTACTGCCAGTGCATTGTTAATACTGCTAGTGCAGTTTTAATACCGCCAGAGCATTGTTAATACTGCCAGTGCATTGTTAATACTGCCAGTGCATTGTTAATACTGCCAGTGCACAGTTAATACTGCTAGTTAGTTAATACTGCACTCAGTAAATACTGCTTGTAGTTAATACTGCTTTCAGTTAATACTGCTTGTTGTTAATACTACTTTCAGTTAATACTACTTTCAGTTAATACTGCTCTCAATTAATACTGCTTATGTCCCGAATACTATAACTATCCTTTGCCCGCCTAAAAGTTCATAACGACTCTTTGCATACTGTTCTCTTGCGCTCTAAACCCTTTCTCTCTCAAGTTCAAAGTTTTCAGGCAAGAAACTTCAAGATCAATGGCATCAATGGCATTCATAGATGAGCATAATGAAATCGCGATGCTACAGAAGCCCAACAGGCCGCTGGTTTCCACCAGATTGTGGATTTCCTCAAGACAACCCATATTGCCCATGCTCTCACTATATCTCCTACCATCTTCATAGAGCATCAGAGGCAATTCTGGGAAAATGCCACCATTGTTACTGAGAATGGTGTGCAAATGATTAAAACAAGGGTGTGTGACAAACCCTTGACAGTTATAGAAGAGGTACTTCGCATCTGTCTACGTCTAGACGATGCCTCTGGTATAACTTTTATCTCTAATGATGAACTGTTTTCTACTCTTACAAGAATGGGGTATGGAGGCCCATTGGGTGTGTTTAAGTTCTCAAAAGCAAAATTTTCACCTCAATGGCGTTTCTTTGTTCATACTCTTATGCATTGTATCTCTAAAAAGACTACTGGCTGGAGTGAGTTCAGTAGCACCATTGCTTATGCTTTGGTATGCTTAGCCACTGCCAGAAAGTATAATTTTTCCTAAATGATTTTTAATGATCTTGTCTCAAACCTGGGAAGTAAAAAGAGTTTTTATATGTACCCCAGGTTTGTCCAAGCAGTTATTACTCATGAATTGACGGATATACCTCATTTTGATGGGGTATATGTACCAAAAATTCCCAAAGGTAAGGTCTTTTCAAACATGAAAAGATCCCCTCTGGACTCGGAAGGAGTTGACACCCCATTGTTCTCTACAATGATGGTGGTGTCCCAAACTGATGAAGGTATGGTAGCAGGGTCAAGGCCCCCATTAGACCAACCCACTGCTAGCCAATCCCAACCTTCCCACCCTAAATCAATTCCCCAGTCTCTTCTTGATAAACCAACTTCACCAATCACCCAAACATACAAAAGGAAACAGGTAAAGAAGGCTCCTTCCCTTCTTGTACCAACAACCCCTAAGCCTTTAAGCCCTCTAAGGGAGGATTCTCCCTTAGAGAATATCTACAGGGAAACCACAAGGGTGTCTCCCAACCCAAAGGAGGTGCTCTCTGAGGAGGAGGTTGAGCATATGGGTGCTGAGGCTGCCACTACTCCTGCTAGCACAGAGGAGGACAGTGGTAACATAAATAAGACCTCCCCCATGGCAACTTTGAATGAGCAATCATTCAAAGGTCCCCGGTGCCAAGAACCCAAGGGGGTGGATAGTGCTTCTGCTAGGCAGAAGGCTTCCACTACAAAAATATCCCATGATCCTTCAATAGAGGGTAACACTTCTGGAGAAGGTGAGGACAGATATAACTACTATGAATTGATGGAAACAATGGGCAACATCAACCAAGATGTTCTTAAACAAGGGAAAGAAATTGAAGAGATGAAGCTGGTAATTTTGTCCCAACAAGTGCAAATTACCAAACTCAAGAAGTTGGTGAAGAGGTTGGTACTTAAAAAGAAAAAAGAAGCAATTTGTACTGATGAAGAGGGCACATGTTCAAGATACTTTCAACAAGGGGGAGAAGCCAGAGGGAGAAACAGAGAAAGAAAGCTCAGCTGTAAAGGAAGTTGAAGTTGAGAGGGAGACAGAACATGGAATAACAGTAGAAACTGTTAATGCTGCTAAAGCAGCAGAAACTGTTAATACTGCTGAAGCAGCAGTAACAGAAGCAGCAGCAACAGGGATTTCTGCTGAAGAAATGGAAATTGCTGAAACATTGGTCAAAGCAAAGAATGACACTCCTAAGGCTACTCAAAAGGCCAAGGGAGTATTCATCAATGAAGGAGGGATCTTAAAGAAGGAAAAAGAGAAGGAAGTCTTGAAGGATATAAAGGGAAAAGGAAAGGAGAAGATGGTTGAAGCTGAATTGCCTGCAAAGAAAAAGAGTCAAATTGAAATGGATGAGGCAATAGCAAAGCAGCTTCAAGACCAAATGGAAAAGGAGGAATAGTTGCAAACAGAAAAAGACAGAGAACTTGCAAAGATCATGGCCAGAAAGTTGAATGCAGAATATCAGAAAAGCATCAAAGAAGCAGCTCAGGCCAAGAAACTTCAAGTCAAAAAGATGCCAATTCAGAAACAGAAACAGAAAAGACAACCCTCCAAAACATTTTTGGCCAATCAGGAAAGAAGAAAGATGATAAATTTCCTGAAAGGTGCAATTGGTGTTAAGGGGGAGATGTTCAACAACATGGCATACACTCAGGTTGAGGAGTTGTATCAGAAAGAGATGCTCAAGCTTCAAGGGGATTCAGCCCAAAGGGAAGAGGCTGAGAGAAGAATGAAAGAAAGGCATGACCTTAATATCCAAAAGCCATTCCTTGAGGAAACCACACCTTCAAAAGATAAAACTGAAGAGATGAAGGAAGAACATGAAGGTGTTGGTATAGAAGCTACATTTGGGAAGAAGGTGAAGACTATAGCCTCCAAGAAGCAGAACAAAAGGCCAAGAATTGAAGAAACAGCAGAACCTTCAGTTACTTCTACAACTGAATCTGTAAAGAACCCAGAACAATCCAATAAGCAATATAATTTTGATCTATATATGACTACAACAGCTGATGAACCAGTTTCAGCTGATCCCATTTCTATGAAAGCGCCAGAAATCATCTTTTGGGATATTTTGGAAGATCAAAGGAAGAAATACTTCAGGCTTAAGAGAGTGGGAGATTTATATGAAGTGTACTCTACTTGGGGTAGATTAATAAGAAGCTGTTCAAGATCAGATTTAGAAGAGATGTTTAAAGTTGGGTTGGAGATATATGAAAAGGAGCTGAAAGGAGAAGGGATGAGCTTAATCAGATTAGCCATGGAGTACTTATGCATGATGTTTGATCCTAGCAAAGTTCAACATGTGATTAGAGATTTGCATCTACAGAATAAATTCCAAAGAATAGAAAACTGGATGATATTTGAAAGGTGTGGAGTCTATGTCATCACTGTGGACTGAGCTTATCATGAGTACTACTTAGTTGATAAAATCTATGATCACATCAAGGCCAAATTACAAGCAATGTTAAATGCAAAGCTTACATGTTCAAAAGATTCAGAAATGGCAAAGATTGTGATTAGCAGAATCATTAATCAAAGTTTGGGTTTGGATCCTAATCTAGGAGTGTGAACTGAAGTGTTGAAAGCATCTTGAAGAAAATCTGAAGAACTTGACTTCTTTTCCTAAAAGTCAAGTTAGGGGGAGATTGTTGGGAACTGAAGAAAAGCTCAAGTATGGTTAATGCTGCTAGTTCAGAATTACTACTGCTAGAGGACTTCAAAGTTAATACTGCTGAGTATTACTACTGCTAGTAGAATTAATACTGCTAGTCAAAGTTAGTGCTGCTTGAACAAAGTTAGTACTGCTTAGCTAGTTAGTACTGCTAGTGGTTAGTGCTGCTTAGTAGTTTATGCTGCTTATGATTAGTACTGCTTATGAATTGAAGATCCGGATGGAGAGGATGACAGCTGTAAAGAATCAAGATATTCATGGAAGGATTGAAGATAATTATGCAAGATATACTGAAGATATTCTATTTTTTGTAATTATCTTTTTTTAGTATATGTATAGATTTGTCAGAATAGTTTATACATAGATTTAATTCTAAGTTTTTGTGAAAAAGAGAGAATCAACCTCAAGGCATAGATCCTAATTCTAGAGAAGTAGAATTCGTCTTGAAAGAGCTTGTTCTTCAAGATTGAGGTTGAGTGTGTAATCTTGTGATTTGATAATTGAATACAAGTTTACAAGTTGTTGATCATATACTGTTTTTGATTACTGTTACATTGAATATCAAAGTGTTATTCCGCAACTTCTTTGATATTGTTTCTGAGACTTTATTCTTATTAAGAAATCGATCCTGATAAGTGGTATCAGAGCCTGTTCTCTCAAAAATATCTATTCATTCATCATGGAAAACTTTGCAGAATCAAACAGTACTCTGGTCTCAAAGGTTCCAATGCTCAGACCCAATGAATTCGATATGTGGAAGATCAGAATCAAGCAGTATATACTCCTCGCTGACTATTCTATGTGGGATATCATTGAGAATGGCCCTTCTGAAACAGGAAAGATTGGTGCAGATGGAAAGAGAACTCCGCCAAAAACTGATGCTGAAAGAAAGATTAGACAAACAGAGATGAAAGCCTTGAGCACCTTGCTCTTGGCTATTCCCAATGAATATCAGCATCAGTTCTACAACTGCACTGATGCAGAGATGCTCTGGAATGCTCTAGAGAAGAGATTCTCAGGTACCAAAAGTACCAAGAGAAATCAGAAAGCTATTCTGAAGCAACAATATGAGAACTTTATGTCAACCAAGAATGAGTCTATGACTCAAACTTTTGATAGGTTCAACAAGCTTATTGGTGAACTAGCTACAATGGGAGTACAAATTGATCAAGATGATCTGAACATAAAGTTTCTAAGATCACTGAGTGATGAATGGACCATGTATATTGTGTCTTTCAGACAGAATGATCAACTGGAAGAAAAGGAACTTGATGATCTATATAATGATCTAAGAGTTTTTGAATCTGAGATAGAGGCTAAGAGGAGGCCTTCTGGTTATGTTCACAATGCTGCACTCCTTTCAGCATCAACTGATTCTACTTCCAACCCTGAATCAGTTAGTGCTGCCAATGGAGCAAATCAAGAGAAAGGCAATGAAACTGTATTTGAAGCCTTTCTGGCAAGTCATGGAAACTTTTCTCTCATTAATGATGACTTGGAACAACTCCATCCAGATGATCTTGAAGAGATGGACATTAAATGGCAGATGGCCATGCTCTCTATGAGAGTTAAGAAGTTCATCAAAAGAACTGGAAGAAATAACTTCTCTCAAAGAAGAGAAGATGGAGCAGGTTTTGACAAGTCTAAGGTGGAATGCTATAAATGCCATCAAAAGGGACACTTTGCTAGGGAATGCAGAAGTGGAGTGTCTCACAACAACAATCATCAACAGGCACAGTCTGGAAGCATCAATAATAACAGAAACTCTGCTCAAGCCCTGGTCTCTCAACAAGGCATGGGGTTTGATTGGAGTGATCAAGCTGAAGAGGCCATCCAAAACCAAGCTCTTATGGCAGAGATGTCTGATCTCCCAACAGAGGTAACTTCCAATCTTTGTTCTCCAAATTGCATTAACACTGTTAAAAGGTATAGGGATCACAATCAGAACATGAGTGATGACCTTAAGAGATTGGAAAAGGACATAAAAGATTATGTGAGGATTGTTGAGACATTTGAAGAGCAGATTAAGGGTTTTCAAGCTAATGAGCTTCAACACTCTTATGACACAAACTACTGGAAGTGGAAGAAGAATGACTTAGAACTTCAACTGACCAGATCCAAAGAAGAGAGTGAAAAGCTAAGAGGAGAGCTAGCTAAAGTCAAACTAGATGTAGAAAAGTTTTCCAATGCTTCCAAAGCAATGGATTCTTTGCTACAAACTCAGATTCATGATAAACTGAGAAGAGGAATAGGGTACAATACCACACCACCACCCTATAACAACAACTACATCCCTCCTAGCTCAGATTTGTTAGAAACAAAGGATAGGAAGGACCTACCTAAGGGAGCCACTGAGATAGATCCCTTAGATGAAGTAGTTGTTAAGGATAAAACTGAGAAAGAAGTTGTCAAAGATAAAGACAACACTGTAAGTGGTGAGATTCCTATAGAAAACCACATAATCACCAATGAGGGATGTGGAAAGCATTGGATCAAGTCCAATGAGATAGAGAAGTAGAATTCGTCTTGAAAGAGCTTGTTCTTCAAGATTGAGGTTGAGTGTGTAATCTTGTGATTTGATAATTGAATACAAGTTTACAAGTTGTTGATCATATACTGTTTTTTATTACTGTTACATTGAATATCAAAGTGTTATTCCGCAACTTCTTTGATATTGTTTCTGAGACTTTATTCTTGTTAAGAAATTTCTTTGATATTGAATATCTTGTTAGGATTGATTTCTTAATAAGAATAAAGTCTCAGAAACAATATCAAAGAAGTTGCGGAATAACACTTTGATATTCAATGTAACAGTAATCAAAAACAGTATATGATCAACAACTTGTAAACTTGTATTCAATTATCAAATCACAAGATTACACACTCAACCTCAATCTTGAAGAACAAGCTCTTTCAAGACGAATTCTACTTCTCTAGAATTAGGATCTATGCCTTGAGGTTGATTCTCTCTTTTTCACAAAAACTTAGAATTAAATCTATGTATAAACTATTCTGACAAATCTATACATATACTAAAAAAGATAATTACAAAAAATAGAATATCTTCAGTATATCTTGCATAATTATCTTCAATCCTTCCATGAATATCTTGATTCTTTACAGTTGTCATCCTCTCCATCCGGATCTTCAATTCATAAGCAGTACTAATCATAAGCAGCATAAACTACTAAGCAGCACTAACCACTAGCAGTACTAACTAGCTAAGCAGTACTAACTTTGTTCAAGCAGCACTAACTTTGACTAGCAGTATTAATTCTACTAGCAGTAGTAATACTCAGCAGTATTAACTTTGAAGTCCTCTAGCAGTAGTAATTCTGAACTAGCAGCATTAACCATACTTGAGATTTTCTTCAGTTCCCAACACATACATTTCCACTTTAACCAAAATAACAATCAAACTTTAACATTTATAAAGAATTCTCGCAAAGTGAATATCGACATAAACAACATTTCAAGACTTGCATAAAAGCTCATATAATATAAGCATAATCTCTTTGTTGTAAAAAGACTTTAGTTCAGAAAACTCACCTGGTGCCCCTTGCTTAACTCTTTGTTCCTACTTGAACAAAACCTATAAGAAAACCATTACCCAGTAAACTTCTGATACTTTCTAATTCACAACGGTACCCGATGTTGTTAATCATTAAATCCCAATCTATCAAGCTAATTACTCAAGATTAAGCATTAAGATCAAGAACTAGAGAGAGAAAGTCTAGAGAGAGAAAGTAGATCTTGAATTTAAACCAACTCTAGATATTACAATGAATGCTTAGACTAGTTCCTTACAACATGATTACTAACAAAACCTATTTATACCCACATCTAATACAAAGCCTTAATGGCTAAGGAAACTAAACTAGCTTTGACTAACTATTACAAGGTCAATGTTGACATTTATACATTTGACTTTCCTATTAAATCTTGGATACAATATTTAGACTTAACAATCTCCCCCTTTGTATTCAAGATTTAAAAAAAAATTGATGCAGATCTTCAGCTCTTGATTCTTCATCTTTTGTCTCTTGAAGCTTTCACAAACTTTGCTCTTTTGTAGCTTTTGAAGAATCTTGGAAAGTCTTTTTAATCTTTGAAGCTTTGGAAAGTCAACACGCCTTGAACACGAAACAAAAAATGAAGCTTTGACTTTAAACTTTGAAACAACTTTGAGAAACCTTGTGAAAACTTGTATCTTCATCACTTGATCTCTGAATTATCTTTGGAAGAACAAACTTTCACGAAACTTGAAATTCTTTATCAGAAACTTTTGACTTTGAATTTCTTTATCAGACTTGAACTTTAAATCAGCGGAAGCAGATTGAAATTCTGACTTGAACTTCGAACTTTGACAAAACTCTTCATCTTTGAAATTGATCTTTGTATAATTCTCCCCCTTTTTGATGATGTGAGCATCATTATCATCAAAATATCATCAATTTCAGCATAGGCTTTGATTTCCCCCTTTTTTTATCAACTAACAATCTCCCCTTTGACAGATGTTGTACTTTGATCTGAAGAGCCGAATCATGAACTATATATATCCGAATCTTTGCAAATTCAGACATAATAAGCGTGTAACCCTGATTCAACAAATGAAACAGTTAGAAGTGTCTGTCAGTAACACAAAGTTACTGTGTACAACAGATGTACAATGTAAGGAGTTGGTTTGATGATGACTCCCCAGGACTTCCATTCAATCATTGAAAAACACAAGGTTTATCTATGAATGTTCTGACAGAAAAACAGATTTTCTGTGTGCTCGTGCTTGTGTTTTGAAAGAATTAGCACAATGATTGTGTTTCATAAGGCTCAAAGTATGTAAATCACTGAGACAGCAATGATAATACATGGACTCAATGTGCATGAGAAAGGGTCGAAGGTGGGGCAACTTTCCTTCTTTTTCAATATCAGTATCTTCCAAGTGAAGATCCGATAGATTATGTGCTGCTTCCCCAGAAAATGTGAAACATTCTCTTTTTAAGAAAAGAATGAGTAGCTAGTGGGGTTGTATGCAAGAGATGGCATGGGCTATTTGTCTATTTCAATGATGGTCACCAAAGAAATGTGAACCAATCAGTAATGTGGCTGCTCGGCTCAGAAAGTGGTAGGTGCAGAGTTCTGATATTCTTTTAACTCTGATCTCACACCCTCTTTCTTTTTATCATTATACTCACATCTAACCAATCTCTCATTTCCATTTTACCTCTGCTCATTCCCACACTCAATTCTTTTAGACCCCTTTCCCCTCAATCACTCAAAGGATTTCTTCCGGGGTAGGAAACACTGTTATCGTGAATCCATGGAAGATCTATTAAGCACTCACACTGAATCCCATGTTCCTAAAAGTACATGCTGATCAATGATTTTTCTTGAAATATGTCAGTGTATGTATGCTCATTGAAAAATATGAATGAAATTTGAGCATTTGATCTTTGAAGATTTCTCAAAACAAGGATATTGAATGAATGAATATGAAGACAAGAGAATTGTAATGAGAATCTGACAATGAAACAATCAGATCAAATCAAATGGTTAGGGTATCAAAGAATTGGATATTTGTTTATATGAACAAATATAAACAATTTATCAATGAAAGTACAAATATGAAAAAGATGAATGATACTCAACAATTTTGAACTTCAAACGGGGGTATTACCATCGAAAAATTGGTTCAAATTTGAGACATGGTAATAACATTTTCAAATAAAATACTGAACCGGTGTGTATGAATACTTGATAGTATATAGACAAGATAATACACAAGTATTTATCTTTGGAAACACAATGTCAGTTAAACAATAAGGCACAAAAAATTAAAAACATTTAAAAGTCACACTTCTGAATTCATGAAATCTTTTGAGAATAAGAAGTGGTTTGAACATTTCAGAAATTATTTTTCATGTTCGAAAGATGTCCTTCTTTCAAACAATCTGAGATATAGGATCAGAAGATTTTTACCTTTTCGGCTCCCCCTCAAATCATGATAATATGATTTATGTCTTTTCAGCTCCCCCTGGATATTAGCATAATATCCTTCTTTGATCATTGATGAACGGGTCCTGATCTGTCATGTGATCAGAAGCCACTTTATTCATATTATTTATTCAAAAATAAAAGGACAGAAAGCAGTAAAACAGTTATAGAATGAGTTCTGATCTGAAATAATCAGAAGTCATCACCTTTACTCCCCCTTAAATTAAGCATCTGAAATATGTCAGTTAAAACAGGATAGAGATCAAACACTCCCTTTTGAATTGTTAGACCATCAATATCAGAAAAATCTAGCAAAGAAAAAGTATAGGATAGAGATCAGATCAATTCTCTTGGGATGAAGACCATCAATATCCATCGGATGCATTCATATAGGAGTAAGGTCTTTTTGATCGTTGAGGTTCGAGTCCTAAACTGTTGTGTTTAGAAGTCAAACTCCGTTGAAGACCGGGTCCTAAGCTGATGTGCTTAGAAGCCATAATCTTTTAGCATTGAAGTCCGGGTTTTGAACTGCTATGTGCAAAAGCCATTTTGACATTGAAGTTCGGGTCTTGAGCTGATTTACTCAAGAGCCATTGTCTTTCTTACTCCCCCTTGGAGTGAAGTGCCTGCAACACAGATTCAGGTTTTGGTTTTGGTACCCACTGGTATTTGGGTCCAGAAATGTTAGTTGCAGTGTGTGTGGGGGTTATGGAGTAAGAACCATACCAGTAATGATCATTAGTTTTGTGAAAAAGATCATGTGTACAACAAATAGAACAATAAAATTTCTTACCGTTAGGTGCTTTGTTCTTCTTTGCTTTATGTATAAGTACACATGATTTCTTCTCTTTCAGCTCATTTTCCTTATCATCTTTGACTGGTTTCCTTTTCCACACCAGTTTCTCTTTCTTGAAACTTGTTCTCGGATAAGTATCTGAACCATCTAAAAATTCATCATAGAAAAGGTTAGTGCGACGAATCTGATTAAAGGATTTGACTGACCTTTGTGAAGAGACGAATTTCTGATTTGAACTTGAAACAGACTTTTCAAGCTCTTTGATCTTTGAAGCAAATGTGTCTCTTTCTTTCACAAGTTGGTCAATCTTTGTTGTGAATTCAGACTTCGTCCTTTGTTCATTCAGCGCAGCAGCAGACAGTTCAGACAACTTTGAAGTTAGCTTCTTGATTTCAGATTCAAAAATGGATCTTTCTTCCTCAAATCCTTTTTCTGACTCTATTCTCTGGCCGGATAATTCTTTAAAGAACCCTACATTCTTTTGTTCTATGGCCTTCTTCTCTTTTTCAAACTTCTCTCTTTCTAAAATCAATACTTTCTCGAAATCGGAGATTTGTTGAGAAAGTTTTAAGCCTTTAAGCTCCAACGACTTCTTCTATTCAAAACATTTCTTTGAAAAATCTGAGAACTTTTTCGAAAAAATTTTCCTTTCAGAATCAAAATCAGCTTTATTATCAGAAAGCTGTTTTTCCAAAACAGATAAATTCTTTTTAAGCTCAGTGTTTTCAGATTCCAAAACAAATATATTCTCTTCGAAAGCCTTCAACTTGTTTTGAAGCTCAACTGATTCTGCTTGTAGCTCAGGTGATTTTTGTTCAGTTGTTTTCAGTTGACTTTGAAGATTCATAATCTCTCTCTCTTTCTCTTTTATCTCTTTATCCCTCTAATAAAGGATACCTGAAAAATTAGAACTATTTTTAGTACAATTTATACATTTAGGAGTTTTAATACAGTTGTACAATTTCAGTTCCAACTCCTGAATCCTTCTGAGATACTCTGAATTTTTAAATTTCAGATCATTTCGCTCAGCTTCAATACCAGATATATCAGATCTGTAGTAAATTGACATCTTGAAAAAAAAACTTGATAGGAAAGATCGTTCCCAAACTATATATCAGAAAAACAACAATCAGATCAAATTGAAATCTTAAAAAAAATATTTCGTGAAAATTGAAATTTGAACAATACTTGTTATTTTGCAGTGTAAATTTTTTTTTTCCAAATTGAAATTTGAACAATACTTGTTTTTTTTTTTTTTAAACTAAGTCTGGAGCAAGCGCAAAGTGAGGTTTGCGAGTCAGCCTTGAAACGCAAAGGAAGGTTTGCGGGTCCTGCTTGAAACGCAAAGTAGGGTTTGCGGGTCCTGCTTGAAACGCAAAGTAACCTTTGCGGGTTGAACTTGATGCGCGAAGAAGAGCTTTGCGGTTCCAACTTGAACCGAAAACCTGAAATTTATGCAAAATTTATGAATGACCCGCAAAGTTTTATGAATGACACGCAAACCGTGATGAATGAAACGCAAAGTCGAGTTCTTGACAGAATCAAACTTAAATCGATCGAAACCTGCACAATTGAACTCAAGAACCTGTTAGCATCATCGAAAAACAGTTCTAAACATACAAACACAATCAATTTTCGATTAAAACAACAAGTCAAAGGAATTCGATCAAGAACAGAGGTCGAACTCGTTTTCAAGAAAAACTAAAAAAATCGAAAATTGACATCGAATTAGAACGAATTACGAAATGGAATCAAAACAAGAATCAATCACTACAACAAATCGAACACAATGATTCCAAATTCTTTCATTAAAAACAATTTTCACTCAAAATTGGTATGAAACAGTAAAAACCGTTTTCTTGAAAATTTTTCTGAAAATAACGAATTTTCAATGCAAATGACACAAATTTCAATTCAAACTCATGATAAAATCTTTTCTGAAAAGTTTGGTTCAGTTCTGATACCAATTGTTAATCATTAAATCCCAATCTATCAAGCTAATTACTCAAGATTAAGCATTAAGATCAAGAACTAGAGAGAGAAAGTCTAGAGAGAGAAAGTAGATCTTGAATTTAAACCAACTCTAGATATTACAATGAATGCTTAAGCTCTAGTTCGTTTTCTACATGATTACAAAGGCAAACCTATCTAACCTCGGATCTTAAGGTAATTAGTACTAATCTTACCTCAATGGCCAACGAAAAATCCATAATAAATCCGTTCCATTACAATTAATATCGGTCCACTCCCTTCAGGGTCAGGGTCAGGGGCCAAACCCACATCGCCCGGGGTCCAAAAGGACTCGACCGGTGCCTCACTTCATGCTGACCGAGGTGGTCGCCCGGACTCCCATCGACCGTGTAACTCCCTAAAAATAGGGATAACAAAAATCCGAAAAACGGACATGAGGTATACTAAAATTGCCATAGCAAGAGCCTCCCAAAGATGGGGAATACATAAATAACCTGTTTAATTACAGTTGTAATTTAACGGACGATAAATAACAACCAACTAATCTAATTTCTACAACTAGAAAAGAGATTACAAAAGGGTTGTCATCTATAAATCCAACGGTTCGTTCCCAAAAGTATTAAGCGTCTAAGTGCAAAATCCCCAAACTCTCACCCCAAAGCAACTAAGCCTGCTTAGGACCGGCGCCGCTAGAACCTGAGATATACATCGACACCAAACAAGTGTTAGGCCAAAAAGCCTAGTGAGTTGAACATTAATAAGCATGCATGAACAGTTACGATTTTTATTAGCAGTTAACCAGAGTTCAACATGTGGAGTCAATAGGGGAGACCCATAGCACCAATCAAGTTCCACCCAAGAGTCCATATACCTTGATTCCCTTCAACAAGGAACACCCGAAAGGCTCGACACACCCGAGGACTACAACTAAGGAAATTCCCCGAATGGCGGAGGTCTAGGCACATACCATCACAGTGGCGCCCAAGACTACATCCTCCTAGTGTTCAAGTCAACAACTCAGGGCCCAAACCAAAGAAGGGAGAACACAAGAGATAAGGAAGAGAAGAGACTTACAGAGAAAGAAGGGCCATACAGAGAATAGGTAAACAACTTACAGATCGATCCTTCAGAAAGAGAGCAGCGGAAGAGATGAGTAGATCTGGAACCTTAACAAGGAACCAGAGTGAGTGTAACAATAACACCCACAGAGATGACCAGATACGACAACCTGGACAAACAAGTGACCACACAACCCTTTAATGGCCAAGAACAATGAGTAATCAGATCACGACTGAGCTGAAAACCTCAACTAAGGCTCATGTCACTAGGACCTAGTCAAATAAGCATCGAAATTCTTCTGCAAGTCACACACGGAGAACATATCTAAACGATCTATAGTTCGACTCACGTCATAAGAACATTATTCGTCAGTGTTAAGCGTGAGAGAAAAAAAACTATACTGAAAAAAACCCAGGTCTTATCAGATAAAACTAGATCTGAACCACCACATTAAGATTCAGACCTTACGCACTGAAAAAGCCGACAAGGAACTTAGAAGAAAAAAAATAAAAGAAAAAAACAAGACTAAACGCCTGTTGACAAGAAAACAAAAGGACAAGATCGAGAGAGATCAGATCCAAATATTTGAGGTCGAGTAAGAACTTGGAAGCTTTAAAAAAACACGATGACTCTCAACCACAGATCTATAGAACCGGTACTCAGTTGAGAGAGTAAGATAAAAAAGAATATAAGCATGAACAAACACCAAACGAATGATAAACGTTTTGAGAAACGAAATAAAAAAAACGTGAAGAAGAAAAAAAAACTTAGACCAGATCTAAACAGATCGATCTGAGTTTTTTGAGTTTGAACAAATGACAAACAAGAAGAATATCATAAAAAAAACTTAGACAATCATAAAAGGTAAGCATGTTTATAACAATCTTGTCTTTGTTTCTAACTTATTTTTGTTTGTGTGATATTTGTAGATGTTGAGGGACCGCGCCTCACTATTGGGAAAAGATGGAGGTTAGCGGAGCTATTATCAAGAGAAGAGGGGCTAAAGCTGTCAAATGTTCAATTGATATAAATTAGGTGGCTTAACCTAATTGTGTGAGATACGGCTCATTTTTCTTTTTTAAAAAAGACAAGTTTTCTCTCCGTCTTCATATTCATTTCAGTCTAGATTTAGAGTTTAGTTTTAATACATATCTTCAAATCTCTTGAAGATATATAGTCTGTGAGTGTAGTATTATATTTTAGTAGTTGTTTTCTATGTGAAATGTATTTTAAGACTAATTAATTAATGTTATGAGGTGGGAACAAACACATTCGACTATGGTGACGATCCTTTGTAATTATTTAACAGAATTTTACTGACGAAGTTAACTCGAGAGACGTAATCTGTAATAAAGTGCAAACCATAAGGATGACCATTAGAATTATTTCATTTAAGGGGTTTGATCCTTAATTTCATCAAACCTCAGGTACGAAGTTTGTAATTTTACTCCAATACAATTATAATTCATAATCGATATGGAGCCATAATATTATGGGTTTATAATGGAATCTTAATTCATAACCCATGTGGGATGGGTTGTCATACAAGGTTGTCGCTTAGTGTGGTGCAAACACCATCTCATGCTCCCTTCCACTGTCGTCCACAATCCTTTTGACCAACTCTCCACAATTCATTCGGGTTTTGCTCAAATTTAACGTGAACATTTCTCTAGAATCGTTTTCTCATACTTTATTAAGAACGTTTATTCAATGCCCAGACAAGTTTTCATTATTTATTTGAAATTGTTGCCAAAACGAGCATTGCTAGTAGTAGGGTTGTAAACGAACCGAACGTTCAGCAAGCCCTTCGTGAACTGTTCGGCGGGAAGTTCGTTTATGTTCGTTTATTTAATAAACGAACGAACATGAACAATTTTTTTGTTTGTTTAGTTAAACGAACGAACATGAACAAGGGTCTCATTCGTTCATTTATGTTCATGAAAGTTCGTTCGTTTACGTTCGTTTATGTTCGCTTATATATTAAATTTTATATAATTTAATATATAATCTTTTATTTATTTAGTTTGAATTCAAATATTATTTATTTAACTTTTTTGAATTTATTTAGATTTAAATTTTATATCATTTGTCTTATTTGAAATTTTTATCTTTTTACTTTTTTACTTAATTAATCTTTCACCTTTCCCCCAAAACCGTAAATGCAAAGCCTCCAAGAGTGGAATATTGAGACAAAGGTTGCTAAAAAGGTTGCTACTTTGATGGTTGATAACGCTACAACTAAGATGTGGTGGCTACAAAGTACAAGGAAATTATGAATCTTCAGAAAAGCTTGTTGTTGGGGGGAAGTTATTCCATGTGCGGTGGTGTGCACATATTCTCAACTTGTTGGTTCAAGATGGTTTGTCGGAAATAAAATACATTATTCACAATGTTCGTGAGAGTGTGAAACAGGTGAATGCTTCTCCAGGTCGATTGCATATATTTATCGAACTTTCCAAGCAAATGACCTTGTCAAAGAAGCATTTGATCTTAGATGATAGTACCCGATAGAATGCTACCTATTTATGTTGTCTACGGCCTTGGAGTTTAAAGAAGTGTTTGTGAATTATGTTGATCGAGAATCAACATACAAGACCTTCCTGACCTCGGAGGAAGATTGGGACAAAGTTGAAGTTATTTGCTCCTTCTTGGAGCTTTTCATTGAGGCTACAAAAATAATTTCAGGCATTATTGATTTTTTTATGGTTTTTATTAAAAGTCATTTTTTCTAAGCTAATCACCTAATTCTCATACACTTTTATCTACTTCTATTATTTTATAGGCTCCAAGTATCCTACATCTAATTTGTTTCTTCGTGAGTTGTATGGGATTAAAGAAGCATTAGATGATTTGTCTTTAGATGAGAGTAAATACATGAGAGATATGGCTCTTACGTTGAATTTTTTTTTGAAAAATATTGGGGTACTTGTAATCTGTTGATTTCCATTTGTGTTGTTTTGGATCCTAGATATAAGATGAATCAGGTTGAGTTCTCTTTTAATTTCATTTATTCAGCGGATGAGGCTCCTAAACAAATGAAAATTGTTCAAGATACTCTTACTAAAATGTTTGAAGAGTATGTTGAGCAACATAAAGCAGCTAATGTTGTTTCCACTAGTAGTGCACCTGACAAGAGTGAAAGTAGAGTTAAGAGTGGCTATAACAAGCTAAGTTCTAGAGTTGGTATGGGTATCAAGAGTGACGCGACAAAGTATGATCAACATATCAGAAGCGTTGACACTGTTGCAAGTGTGAAGTCAGAGGTAAGACATTTATTTAGAAGAGGCGTGTACATTGGTGATTTAGGTGCATATTTTGATGCCTTGGAGTGGTTGAAGGAGAAAAATCTGAAGTTCATAATTTTGTCTAAAATGGCTGCTAATGTTTTGGCAATTCTGATCACTACTGATTTACCGCCATTTGATATATAATTCTAATATGATATATAATCCTAATATGGTATTAGTCTTAAGGTTCACCACTGCCCATCGTCGTCGTCGCCGCCACCGGCGGCCACCAGTAGCCACCGCCAACTATTGTCGGACACCTCTACCTATTCCT
This sequence comes from Arctium lappa, assembly GCA_023525745.1. NCBI lineage: Eukaryota > Viridiplantae > Streptophyta > Magnoliopsida > Asterales > Asteraceae > Arctium > Arctium lappa. The sequence goes on along the minus strand of CM042052.1, from coordinate 83,310,621 downwards.
CCACTATAACAACGTCCTCCACCACCTCCACAACCATCGGGCATCACCACCGCCACTACCATTATTGACCACCTCCACTAACACCGATCACCACCATCGATGGCCACCGGTAGCCACCGCCAACCATTTTTGATCACATCTACCTCTTCCTCCACTACAACTTTCTACACCATCTCCACAACCACTGTTGATCGCCACCTCCACCGATCACCACCATCCATTGCCGCCGCCACCACCGTTGGCCACCTTCGCCTCTTCCTCCACTACGCCAACCTCTTTTATTACTGTCCAATGCCACCACCACTACCATCGTCGATCACCATACCTTTGCCACATCAACCACAACTACCTCCTACACCACCATTGTACACTATCATTCACGTCCTTCACAACTACCGTCTTTCACCGACCACCCATCAACTTTATCTTTACCTATGTTGCAACTATGCATCTTCCAATTTATAAAGATCTTCCAAATTAAATTAAATATTATATTATCTTTGTATGAATCGGATTTTTTCGAACTACCATCAATTATATCAGATTCTTCATTCAAATTCGTACCAATGTTTTTTTTATGTATTTATATGTATGAAAATTGTGTAAAAAATAATAATTCTTTAACATTTAACATTTCTCTCTCGTGGTAATCATTTTGGAGAGTTCTTCAAATTTAGTGAATTTCACATTATCTCTCTAACTTTATCCATTTGGGAAAATCAATTTGAAGAATTTTTTTTCCCAAAATATCCATTTCTCGATTTTGGAGAACATGTTGGAGATGTTATGTGTTTATTTGTGCATCAAATCAAATGTGATTGAAAATAAGCATGGCAACGGGGCAAGGATGAGGTGGGAAATGCACGTCTTCAGTCGAGTACTTATCAAGTACATATTCAATGGAATGAAAGATGATGTCAATGCAAAGTGGCAAGATATTTTCATAGATATATTATCATCATCTCTCATTCCTTAGAATATGTTAAAGATGTTATGTGTTTATTTGTGCACCAAATCAAATGTTATTCAATGTAGGCATGGCAACGGGGGGAGGATGAAGTGGGAAATGCAATCCGCGTCTTTTTTTAAGTATATAATATTTATATACAACAAATAAACCCATACACCCTCCTCACCTTTGGTAAGGTTTGAACCCTTGACCTCCAAGAAAGCCAAAGACTCCTATACCGCTAGGCCAAAGGCCCTTTGGTGCAATCCGCGTCTTTAGTCGAGTACTTATCAAGTACATAGTCAATGTAACGAAAGATGATGTGAATGCAAAGTGGCAAGATATTATCATCATCTCTCATTCCTTAGAATATGTGCATTCGATAGGAACTTAATTGAAGGTTGATGTTGCGGAAGAGGGGATTAAGTTAAAAACATTGAGAACCAAATTAATTAATGTAGTGAGGTGGGAACAAACACATTTGACTATGATGACAATCCTTTGTAATTGTTTAACAAAATTTTATTGACGAGGTTAGCTGGAGAGACCTAATTCGTAATAAAGACCAAACCATAACGATGACCATTATAATTATTTCATTTAAGGAGTCTGATCCATAGTTTTCATCAAACCACAGGTACGAAGTTTGTAATTAATTTTACTCCAATGCAATTATAATTCATAATCGATGTGGGAGCCACAATGTTATGGGTTTATAATGAAATCTTAATTAATTCATAACCGATGTGGGATTGGGTTGTCATACAAAGTTGTCGCTTAGCATGGTCATGCTCCCTTCCTCTATCGTCCACAATCCTTTTGTACTAAGAACATTTTTCTATGCGCAAACAATTTTTTCATTATTTGTTTTAAATTGTTGCCAAAACGGGCATTGCTAGTAGTTGTCTCTACATTAGATGGCCTGTTATACAACTTATTCTTATCAGAGATCAATGCTTACTTTATAATGTGATTACATCTCCTTCTCTTTGTAGTTACGATGACCATTTGTCCCACATTGATCAACAATATATCGATGTAGAAATCAAACTTATGAAATAATCTCGCTTTGTTTATAAATTTGTTTCTCGTTTGATTATTGTTGGTTGATCTCTTAGTTTCGTTATGTTGCATTTAATGACCTATGGTAATTGGTAACCTCAATGTTCATAGCATTTCAAAAGGTTACCTGGAACTATCTAGAGGGTCATAACACACAAGAAGGTAAAATATATGGTTTTATTCATATTTTTTCTAGTATAATCTATTGATTCTTATTATTATATACCCATAAAGCTCTAATAGTTTATTGATTCTGCCTTTTCAGATTGTAGTTAACTTATACAGTTTCCTTGAGTTGAGATCGATTTTTCTCCGATTGTAGATCTAGAAAAAGGGGGATTTGCAGCAAATATGCACGATAGCAAATAAAATTACGATTTGGGGAGGTGTTCCAGCTGGAAGTAAACCAATTGCTGATAATGCAGTAGAAACATCATCTAACGATCGTAAGAATGTCGTTATTGTCCACGAGGAAGATCGATCGCTGATATTTTACCGAGATGATGGCTTCTATGTTTTCTTCGGACTTCATCAAGTAAGCCTTATTTTGCTGTAATCCCATATTCCCAGATTTCTACTTTTCTGTTTATTTATTACTATATTTGATCTTTTTCTTTAATATCAGACACTCTATGAAAGGCTCGAAGAGGCCAAGCGATCGGCGAATGATTCATATCCCACGTATGCTTAATCTCCTTATTATAACCAAAAGGGTTCGAATTAGTTGTGGTCATTTTCACATATTTGATTTTATTTCCATTTTTGGTACAGATTCTTGGATCTTCTTCATAACTATCTAACGGGTGCTTACAAAGAACAGTTTAAGGACGAATGCCGAACTTATTTTGGCAGTTCGTTGGGCCTAATCTTCTCAATAGAAAGGCTGATCAACAAGCTTTCTAGACAGGTGACATACTCATTTCTATCTTCATACAGAATCGGCTTTATAGGGTACCAAATATGTTTAAATATTCTAATAGACTCAAGTTTATAGGAGTAAATTGTGCGTCATATGTAAAAGAGTTACAATAAGTTGATAAGACGCTTTTGGACGTCCTAAAAAGTTTTTTAGGACACTTTCGAAATGAAGTGCCCTATTATATCTTCATTCCATGATTATTTGGGCTTTTTTTGTGTTTATGCTGTGTATTTGTCATCATTGCAGCTTTATATTTTCACCTCATTTTTATGTTGGTATTGTGTTTATTAGATGTGTTTATGCAGATTTGGACTTTTTGCTGTGGATTAAGACAGAGTTGGGTCCTTGGTGAATATTGTGGTAGTACTAAGATGAAGACTCGCAACATGTTTATAAGCCAAATTCAGACAGAGTAATCATAATAATTGTTGGTTATAACTGTTTTCTAATCCGCAAAATCGGGATCTGAATGATGCTCCATACTCAACATGGAGAACAAGTCATTTTGTTGATGATATCTAAAGTAATTTAAATTCATTCTATATTAGTTGGTTGATTTCATATATTGGAAAAGTTCAAGTCATTTAAATTCATTCTATATTAGTTTGGTAAACGACCTCTTAGTAAACAACCTACCACTCATTGAGATAAAAGTCTCTTATCCCGTAAGAGGTGGTAAGAAGTAGGTAAACAAGCCCTTAGGCTCTATCCATTTATTATGTTATTGCCAAATTTTCAAGATTTTCTTGTCTTTCCTTCTTTATCTAAACAAGAGTTTTTGTCAACCATATCCTAAGTTCCATTGACTTTTTGTTCGAAAATTATTTCCAAAATGAACATTGTTAGTTGATAGGTGCCCATATCATATAACTTATTCTTATTGGAGATTGATGTTTATCTTATAATGTGAAACACACCCCTTTCTCTTAGTATTTGAAATGATCATCCATCCCACATTGACCGGAAAATGTTGTGTATATCGAAACCCAACTTATAAAACGAGGTTGTGTGTTGATGTTCTCCACGCAATGAAGCATATTTACCTTTGACGCATTAAGTATTTGCTTCTAAAAGTTGATAAATCTTCATGTCAACATCTTGCCATCTAGCAAGATTCTAGTCTCTCCCATAGAGAAAAATATGGGTTATTTGTTCGACATCCTACCAAGAGGGTTGGGGTAAGTTCTTTCAAGTTTTCTTATATTGGTTAAGCTCATTTTGTTATATATATATATATATATATATATATATATATATATATATATATATATATATATATATATATATATAATAAGTAACTGCAGGGACACGTGTCGCCTCCTGGTGAGTCCATTTTTTTCATTTTCCCGCTTAAACATAAACATGGACGTATTTTACACTATAAGTTCATTTAGCAAATTCACATTCATTCCTTATTTAATCTTTCCTTAATTCAATTTTTTTAATTTATATCTTACATTTACTACCCTTATAATTAGATAGGTAGTTTAGTTTTAATATCTTACTTTTTTATTTTTCATTTTAGACTCTTATCATATAAGCATAAATAATGTATATGAACTAAATTGTATTAAAAAAACATTTTTATTTTTTATAAAATATACCATTGTAATCGTTTCGCCATTATCTTCGAAATGAGTCTAATATTGAATATTTTTGGATTTAATTATATAATTAAATATCATAAATATATACGAATTAATATGTCGTGATGATATTTAGTATATATATATATATATATATATATATATATATATATATATATATATATATATATATATATATATATATATTTTTCTATTATGAAGTTTTATAAAATAACACTTTTAATTTTTAATTTTATTTTCTTGACATTATGATATTTAGTATATATATATATATACATATAATAAATAAGTAACTAGAAGGACGCGTGTCATCTTCTTATGAGCCCATTTTTTTATTTTCCTGCCTAAACATGTATCTTGACGCATTTTACATTATAAGTTCATTTAGCACATCTACATTTTACATTAAAAGTTCATTTAGCACATCTACATTTTACATTTACGTTCTATTATAAATTTTATTTTATAAATTCTTAATATTTATTCATATTTTTTATTAAATTTTTGCAAAACATCGTTTGTGAAAACTGCCTAAAAACAAGGACGTTTTGTAACCAACTGCAAAAAAACAACTTTGAAGGGAAAAAAACTTAGAAAAGTAGCATCTACTTTCGATAATCATTCATATCTGTAATATAAGTTTTCTGACATGATTTAATTTTTTAAATTACCCCGTGTAATACACGGGGTCGAACCTAGTATATATATATATATATATAGCTCCCTTGATATAATTTGGGAATCTTGTAGAATCAATGCGAATTTCTATATTACGCATACCATGATGAGATATGATAAATTTGCAACTTCAAGGTTCATCGCATTTCGGAAGGTCATCTGGGACTGCAGAGGCATTTGGAAGGTCACCATGCGCATCGTGGTATGATTATCTTATTTTTGCTTGTAATTTTCTACTAGAATCTATGATGTCAATTATGTTTGAGTACCATTTGAAATTATACCTTGATTTATTGGAAGTGGACTTTTGTAGAACCCATGTTTGGTCTTCTTGTTCGGTCTGCTGGATCCACAGATGACATATTGCACAAACCAGCATCTCCAACGAACAGATTTTGAATTTTATTGCATCAATTACTAATTGACCTGAAGGAACTCGTGGCAAGATGGAACCGACAGTTTCTTTGAGTTCCTCATGAATGAGATCGATTTTTCTCCGATTGTAGATCTAGAAAAAGGGGGATTTGCAGCACATATGCACGATAGCACATAAAATTATGATCGGGAAGGTGTTCCAGCTCGCAGTGAAGCAATTGCTGATAAAGCAGAGAAATTGACCACTACCGCCCACGTCGTGTAACCATCTTGGTTCTTTTCAACTAAACAGTGATTTTCTCAACCGTTGTCGGCCGTGATGCAAGATTTTGTGGTTTCGTTAGGGAATGATTGTATTATTTTCTCTTGTAACATGGTTCTGGACATGTAATAATTCATATGCAAATTATTTTGTTTTGCAACTCATACTCATGGATGCTACTAATTGAGGTTTAATTAGATATGACAAGTTGTTTGCTATTTATTATTAACTAGTGTTCGGTGTCGCGCGTTGCGTGGTGGCAATAAATTTATTTAGGAAATATTAAAATTAAATGGGCCGATGATCATATATCATATATTAAACTAATAATTAATAACTGATGTTGCACTTGATTTCAAGTTGTCTCATCATCCTTAGTTGTTTCTTTTGATATATATAATTAAGTAACTAATAAGTTCTATGTCATCAAACTTTGTAATTGACTCAAAATGATTAAAGAAAATGTGTGAGACTATTGATTATAATAATGAGGTGTATATGAGTATTATTTTGTCATAACTCATAATATATCGATTTATCTCCAACATATATTCCCATAAAATATTTATATTCACCATGCAACAACAATATTGCTACCTAATTCTATATAATTACGGGAGATTTTGGTAATTTGCTTACATTTGTTGTAATGTATTCGTTTGTAATTTTGGCTAAAAACCCTCCTCGAAGCCCTTTCCCAACCTACGGTTGGACGAAGAGTAACAATAGTCGCAAGTATTGTGACCACTTCGACTATAGGCTCCAAAAAAAACCTTCGTTACTTTGCCAAGTAGTATACTGCTTCACAGTAATAGAGGTTAAAGTACTAACATCTTCTTTTGGAGTACCTCCTTGGAAGATTGCCTCTAGTTTGTCAATATCCCCAAATAATATTTGTTTGGTGTTACAGTCTATAGTTGCACGGTGGTGTCACAACCAGTCCATATCCAATATTAATTGAAAGTAGGACATATGCATTGAAAGTAGAGTGACCTCCTGTATGCGATCTCTAATAAATAACGGACAATTTGAAAGTCGAGTTAACACACAGATTGAACCACCCATTGGGGTAGATATCACTACTGGAATTTCGGTGGTTTGCTCATAAGATTTTAACCAGGATTCTAATTGTTCAAAAAACAACAGAGTGTGTTGCCTCGGTATCAAACAAGGCATAAACAGATAAATCAATTAAGTTAACATGGCCTGCACAAGGTATGTACGCATCATACTTGACATGGTTTGATGAACCACATCAGCAATATTAGGCTCACTTGTTCCCCCCCCCCCCCCCCCACTAGGTTGGGATTTGGGTTACCCTCAGGTTGAGATATGGACTTACGTGGGAGACCACGTCTTGACATTCTAACACAGAACAATATCAAGATCAGAATTCAAAACAGTTACGGATTGAAAATCGGTAAATAGAATTAAATTCTAGTCTACTGATAACTCTCATTTTTTAGAGTTATTTGTTGCTATTTTTATAGGTTTTTATTCCTCTTTTTACCTACTTTTGCTCCTATCCCTTCATTTGGTCCACATTGTTTGCAAAATATGATAACTTAACCAATATGTTCATTCTTGCGAAAATTAATACTGCAGGTCAGTTTGTGAGCACTGGTGTGCCCACTGTGGGCACCCGAGGATATTACCCAGCAGATTTTAGGGCTCACATCTTAGGGCTGGATGTGAGCTGGAAACATAACATTTCTGATGTGATATTGGCCATACATTGAAGATGAAATCTTGGCCATTGGATGCTCAAGCCACCCTCCTATAAATAGAAGACTTTGTGGAGCATTTAATTGACACATTCACCAATCAACCTCCCATCTTCCATTCTCCATCAACATCCATCATCCATCTCTCTCCTCATTCAAGTCTAAAATACTTTCAAGTATTTAGACTTGAAGTGTAGGATTTAATTCTTGTATTTTTATTCTCGTCTTTACTTTACGTCTTTTATTTTTCGCACTTTTATTTCTTGTATTTAAATTTCCGTACTTACTTTATTGTATTTAATTTCTGCACTTTTAAGTAATTAAATTTCGTACTTTCCTTTTATAATTGCAGTTCATTTTTATTATGCAAGTAGTTAACAAGTATCTATTTTATTATATTATGTCTTTTATTATCGTTATGAGCTAAGCACCCTCTTGGGTGCGAATGTAAGTCAACGTGGGTCTAGCAGGCACACTTGGGTGTGACCATCGTTACTAACTCTTGACCTTGGTCACTTGAGTCGAGACTTTAACTCAACGCAGATAAGCCGATCACTTTTATGTGTTTGTGTTAATATTAGATCTTGACCTCGAGAGGGGAGGATTCGAAATACGGCTTAAGTGATGCACAAAGATTTGAGAGAGTCTTTGATAACCACGTAGAGATACGGGTTTTGTATGATTTACTAAGGTTCAAATGCCGGTCGAGATTTATATCACAAAGAGATTTGGGTATAAATCTCCATACTGGTAGAACTTGATTATTTTTATCAACTTAGTTAAATCGGCAAGATCAAAAGTCGGTAAAGGTGGAAACTTTATGAACACCTTGTAGGACCGGTCTATAAAAATCCACTTTCGAGAGATCGGGCTTTTTATAGACATTCCGTACTACAAAGAGTTCAACCATCTTGTTACTACGTTTTTCCCAAGAAAATCTTACATCCGTACCCAAATTTTAATTATAAAGTTCTTTCCGAATTTTCTGTCTAATCGCCATCAAAAGCAAATATTTTTCCCAACTTCGAAACTTGTGCAAGAAGTTCATGAAAATCAGCAATTCTCAGTAGTCCAATCCCTGTGAGAACGATACTTGGTACTTGTACCATTATATTACTTGTAGTGATTCTAGTGAAAGTATATACTTGTTCTCTCACTAGGTATTACTGTACCCCCGCTGTGCAATACACGATAATTAGCTACCAAGATTTTGGCGCCGTTGCCGGGAACTGGCACGATTTTACATCCTGAGATACTGATTTTTGTTCGAGCCTGTGTCACTTGTTTCACTTTCAAAGCATTTATCGTGTTGTATGCCACGACTACAACACAGTGAACTTTTGCCTCTCGATCTTGAAATTGAAAAAACTTTGAAAAGAAGAAGAAGAGGTAAAGGAAATCGGCAAAATCCAATTTTAAATCAAACCATGGCGGAAGGGGCAGCAAATCCTCCACCTCCGCTTGTGGAAACAACGATTAAAATTGCCGATGACAAAGAAAGGGGAATACGGGACTATGCAACACCCGAATTTGATCAGCTCAAGTCGGGTATTCTTAGGCCCCACATTACTGCGCAAAATTTTGAACTGAAACCGGTAATGTTTCAAATGATCCAAGCAATGGGTCAATTTAGAGGATTACCTTCGGAAGATCCGCACTCTCATTTAAAATCATTTTTAGAAATGACGGGTCATTTTCTCATTCCCAGAGTTTCCGCAGAAGCCTTACGGTTGACATTATTCTCTTATACATTGAGAGACAGAGCCAAAGTATGGCTAAATTCTCAGTCACCTCATTCAATTGATACTTGGACGAGTTTAGCTGAAAAATTTTTGAAAAAATATTTTCCTCCCACCAGAAACGTGAAATTCAGAAATGAAATTTTAATGTTTAGACTGCCGCCCCAGATTTTGCCCGAACACTTTTTTGGTCATAACTTCTTCGTTATAGCTCCGATTTAGCTCTGGAAAGAACCGTTGGACTCGTAATTGAATCCTTCATCCATCTATCCTATAAAATCTAGGATTCAAATTCAAAATCCTTTATATTATTTTTCCCTAATATATCGGTTTCGGTATTAACTTAAAATGGTGTCTCTCGAAATCGGGGTGTTACACAAATACTGGTGGTATGCATATGTCATCCTAATCATCCTCTTCATTAACATTTTCTTTTATAAATTAGTAATTAGTAAATCTTTATTAATTAATTCATTGTTAATTTTCTTAGTATTTAATTGTTAATTTAATATAATATTTTGTATCAGTAAATGAAGAAAGCTTCACGAACGTAAACGAACAAAGCTAAATGAACATAAACGAACAATACTAAACGGACATTAACGAACATAAATGAACGAGCGTTCACGAACGTAAATAAACGAACAACATCTTTGTTCATGTTCGTTCGTTTAACTAAACGAACGAAAAAAACTTGTTCATGTTCGTTCGTTTATTAAATAAACGAACATAAACGAACTTCCCGCCGAACGGTTCACGAACGGTTCACTGAACGTTCGGTTCATTTACAGCCCTAACCCTACATATATGATATCACACTTCCCTTCTTCTAGCAAAATGTTTAACGTCTCGCATGATCCTTCCTCTCTCTCTCTCTCTCTCTCTCTCTCTATATATATATATATATATATTAATATACAATATACAGAGAGTAAATTATATGTTTTAAGGGATTTGAATTTCGTGGAAGGATTTGAAAAGGGAACTCTCGGAGCAGTTGTGGGCCTTGGCAGCCCTCCTTTCTTGGCGTTTCGCCTCTAAAAGCATCCTTCCCCATTGTGCCATCAATATCTCCATATTGCGCTGAGTAGAATATGACAAAGGGTTTGAGTCAGTGATTGAAAAACTTCATTTTCTAGATCTTGATTCGCATAGAAATTTCGCAATTATAGTCCTAGTTAAACCAACGAGACTCACATTCCCGCTGATAGCATAGAATTACAAAAGTCGTACCAAAACCCCTATACGGCTTCGTCTATTCCTCGATAAAGAGTTATATGACCAAGATTGGTTCGAATATATATATATATATATATATATATATATATATATATAAATTCTTTTGCAATTAGCTAATCAGACGCGAGCCCCTCCTCGGGCGGATTCCTCCTTTTGCTGCTCAGTGTACGGGTATTAGCAGTCGTTTCCAACAGCTCCCCTCCATCTTTGTCTAAGTAGAGTATTTCAGTGGCATGTTTCGGTCCTCTTCCCCATTACTTAGAAAAAGTTAGCCGCTGGTTTAGGTACAAGATACCATCCAAACCGTAATCGCAACGACCCAATTGCAAGAGCGGGGCTCTACCAGCGCCCTAAGTTAAGAAAAAGCAGCTGGAAAAGAATCCTAAGCATGATGTCTATCACAAATAGATACGAATATAGCAAGAAAAGAAGGAAACTAAAAAAAACATAGTGTAGAAAACATATCCAAAATTATATAGAAATCACTATCCTACCCTTAGTTTGTATTTCCTTAATTTAATTGAATTTCGTCCAAGTAGATGTTGTTATTGTCTCTCGAACCATAATAATATTACTTGATCATATCATTGAATCATTTATTTCTCTTGTTTCTCTTGCTATTGAAATATCTTCAATTTTTATTTCTACATACGTCTTTTTTTCGGGGGTCTACAACCATATTATGTGGCAAAAAACAAATAAATGAAAAGAAATCGGATTTTCTTTATTTATACTGTATCTGAACTAAATCTTGTAATTTCGCATCCTTCAACTACTCCATTGAATCTTTCAACCTTCTCTAAAGATAGGATGTCCTAACTATCCAACCGTTATTCCATCCCCGTTATCCATTGAGTCCGCCCTAAATAATCCCCCTTTGCCGGATTATTTCCGATGTAATCGTAAAAGGCTATTAAAGGGATTTGGATTTTGAAGGATTTGGAACATTTGGTGTGTTTGGTTTATGGGATTTGAAATGGAATTGAATTCCATTTTATATTAATAATTTATAAAAACAAATTATAAGTAATTATAAAAATAATTAAATCACCTTTTATTAATTAATTATTACAAAATAAATGTTTTTAACATATTTTAAAACATTATTAAAAATCTAGTGAAATACCGACCACCTGTGGGATTTCAATATCCTATCTTTGTGAGATTTCAATGAAATCCTAAGATTTCAATGAAATCCTAAGATTTCAAATCCAAGAAATCCATCAAACCAACCATGAATTGGGAATGGAATTCAATTCCAAATAAAATCCAATCCTACAAATCAAAAGAGACCTAAGCATTTAAACAAATAATAAAAAAAGAAAAAAGAAAATTTTAGGTAGGGGAACAAGAATGTTGTTTATAGTTTTAAGCTCTATCCATTTATTATGTTATTGTAAAATTTTCAATATTTCATCGTCTTTCCTTCTTTATCTAAACAAGAATTTCTGTCAACCATATGCTAATGTGAACACATCTCTTTCTCTTTGTATTTGAGACGATCATCAATCGCACATCGACCGCACAATGTTATGTATGTTGAAACCCAACTTAAACGAGGTTATGTGTCGATGATCTCCACACAATGAAGCATTATTACTTTTGACGCATTAAGTATTTGCTTCTAAAAGTTGATAGATCTTCATGTCAATATCTTGCCATCTAGCAAGATTCTAGTCTTTCCCATAGAGAAAAGTATGGGTTATTTGTTTGACATCCTACCAAGAGGGTTGGGGTAAGTTCTTTCAAGTCTTCTTATATTGGTTAATCTCATTTTGTTTATATATATATATATATATATATATATTGCTCACTTAATATAATTTGGGAATCTTGTAGAATCAATGTGAATTTCTATATTTCACATACATGAGATATGATAAATTTGCAACTTCAATGTTCATCGCATTTCGGAAGGTGACGTGGGACGGCAGAGGTATTTGGAAGGTCACCATGCGCATCGTGGTATGATATCTATTTTTTCTTATAGTTTTCTACTTGAATCTATGATGTCAAATATGTTTGAGTACCATTTGAAACTATACCTTGATTTATTAGTGGTGCGACATCAAACACCCTAGATAAATCCTTGTTAAAAAATGTGTCGTTTTTATAAGCTTCATCGCCTTAACCTATAATGTTATAGTGGAATATGTTGGAAATTTGAGTGTGAGGTTGGAATGTTTCCATCCCACATTGGTAGAAATACAAAAGAAGCTTGAGTTTATAAGCCTAGACTCTCAAGTGGGTCTTGAGTAAAATGATGGGCTTATGGTGGGGCCTCAAAGAAGTGCAACGCACGCGCGCGCGTGTGGCTGTGGCCAAGGCCGAGGGTGCGGGTCTTGCGAAATGTCGCGCACTTTGCACTTCAGATAAATTCTCGGTTTTTAATGTTTAAAAACGTGGGTTTATTATTCCTAATCAGTTGGAGACTTCTCCAACTCCAACTTCATCTCCGATTCTTGGGGAGGAGTTTAGGGAATATTCTCTGATTATTCCCTGGTTTTTCAACTATAAATGAAACCCTCTCCACCCTTTGTTAACACACTGAAAATTTAATCTGCCCTCTCTCAAAGAAACGATCTGCTCTCTGCTATCTCTCTCTCTCGATCTCTGCACTCTGTCTCGAACTGTTCATCACAAAACAGTTCTGCTTTCTACTAATTTTCTGTCGAAGCTTTGCACTGATAATCAAACACTATAGCTGTTAGTGTTAGATTAATACTGCATCAAATCCTGGGCTAAGCGATAGTAGACTCACAGCTGTTTTAGAGTGTCGCCAAAACCTTTAAGGACAGGTTTATACCGTGCATTTTCTTCTTCTTCTTTGACTGCGAAATCAGGTTGGTGTTTACAGTTTTTTGCACAGTTCTTTACATTCGTCCAGTAGAGTGGACAGTCTATCTTCTACCCCTTCTTCTAAACGATCTATCGCGAAGGATAGATTCGTTATTAGGTTCACATTATAATACTTATAAATTCTGTTTTTTTTTTAAGTAATTGTTAATCTTTATAAATAAAGTTTACTACTTTATTAATAAAGTTTGGACCTTTATAATTAAGTTGTTGTTTTTACATATATCTCGTGGTTTTATTGATTTTCTAATTATAAAAATCAACAATCTTAAAGGTTTTGATATGGACTTCGAAAACTCTTTCAACGTTCGAATGGTGAATCAAGAGTTTGTGAAACTTGACCGATTCGACGGGTGCCACTACACCCGATGGGCCAAAAAGATCAAGTTTTTACTAATGGTTATTAAGCTTTATCATGTGTTGGACCCAAACCTCCCGCCTATCCCTGATGATCCGGTTCCCGAAAAGGGAAAAGAATCGGATAGGGCAAGAATAGCCAAGCTTGAAAAGTTAAGGCTACTCCGCAAGGAGGAAAAATCCTTGGCCTGCGGACATATTAAAAACACCCTATCCGATAGACTCTATGACTTGTACTCTCCGATAAACGATCCTATAGAGTTATGGAAAGCGCTTGAGTTTAAATATAAGGCACAAGAAGAGGGGACTAATAAATATCTTGTGTCCCAATTCTTACGTTTTCAAATGAATGACGAAAAACCAATTTTAGAACAAATTCATGAGCTTCAGGTTATAGTAAACAAACTCAAAGCGCTTAACATAACTCTTCCAGAAATTTTCCAAGTGGGGGCGGTGATTGATAAATTACCCCCATCTTGGAAAGATTTCTCAAAGAGAATGATGCACAAGTCTTGTCAGGATCTAATTCTTAACAAGGATAATGAACTCAGAAACAATATTAAAGAAGTTGCGGAATAACACTTTAATATTCAATAATCAATGTAACAGTGAATCATAAATCACAACTTGTAAACTTTATTGAATGATTAAAGTTACAAGATTTCAAACAAAACCTCAATCTTGATTAACAGGCTCACCAAGACGAATTCTACTTCTCTAGAACTAGGATTGTAAACCTTGAGGTTAATTCTCTCTCTAAAACGTATCAATCAAAAGTTAATTCTATCAAAAACTTCTATACTATTTATATAAGACATATTACAAGATAATTATCAAAATACAATTGATCTTCAGTCCATAATTATCTCCTTTACTTTAGCAAGTCTTCCATACAGCTGTCTTCATTCCATACTGAGTCTTCATCTCATAAGCAGCACTAACCTTCATCATAAGTATTAATCATCTTCAGCAGCATTAAACTTATCAGCAGTAGTAATCATGTTGGCAGTAGTAATCCCTTAGCAGTACTAACTACTAGCAGTACTAACTCTCCAAGCAGTACTAACTATTGAAGTAGCAATACTAACTTTTCAAACAGTATTAAATCTACTAGCAGTAGTAATCATGATATACTAGCAGCATTAACCATACTTGAACAAATCTTAAATTCGCAACAATCTCCCCCTAACTTGACTTTTAGGAAGAGAAGTCAAGTTCTTCAGATATTGTCTTCAAGATGCTTTCAAAACCTCAGCTTAGTTGCCCAAATTTGGATCCAGTCCCAGACTTTGATTTATTGTTCTTCTTACCACAATTCTGGCCATTCCAGATCCTTTTACACACACTAGCTTGGCTTTCAGCATTCCATTCAACTTCTCCTTGCTATGATCATACACTTTGTCCACCAGAAAATACTCATGATAGTAGTTATCTATTGTGATCATGTAGACACCACAGTTTTCAAAGAGCATCCACTGATCAATCCTTTTGAACCCATACTCATGATGCAAATCCTTGATTCTGTACACCTCCTTTTCTGGTTCAAACATCATACATAGATATTCCATAGCAACTTTGAGTAGACTTTCTTCAGTTCCTTTCATAACAGGCTCATATAACTTTATTCCCACCTTATGCATTTCTTCTAGGTCAGCCCTGAACAACTTCTGATTACTTTCCCCCAAGTTGTATATACTTCAAACACATCACCAACTCTTTTGAGTCTGAAGTAATCCTTTCTGTTGTCCCTCTGAATATCCCAAAAGATGATTTATGGTGCTTTCACAGAAATGGGAACAACTTGTACTGGTTCTATTAAAGTCATGTAAAGGCCAACATTCTCATCTGATTGGGTTAGTTGTTGTTCACTTTGGCTTGTCTGCTCTGAATGACCTGCAACAGGTGTTTCTGCCTCTTTTTCTGCTTCTTCAATCCTTGGCTTTTTGGACTGTTTCTTGGAAGCTATTGTCTTTACTCTCTTTGCAGATTTAGCTTCTGCATCAACTTGCTCTTCCTTCTTTTCTTCAGCTTTTTCTTTTTCTTTTAAAGGAGTAGTTTCCTCAGGGAATGGTTGTTGGGTGTTTAGATCATTCCTCTCTTTCATCCTTCTTTCAGCTTCTTCCCTTTGAGAGGAGTCCCCTTGAAGCTTTGCCATTTCCTTCTTATATAGCTCCTCAACTTTGCTGTATGCCATGTTAGTAAACATCTCTCCTTTTACACCAATTGAGCCTTTCAGAAAGTTGATCATTTTTCTCCTTTCTTGATTGGCCAAAAAGGTCTTGGAAGGTTGTCTTTTCTGCTTTTTGACTGGCATTCTTTGCTTGGATACTTTCACTGATCTCTTCTTGGCCTCAGCTGCAGTTTTTATGCTCTTTTGATAGTTTTCATTGAGCTTTTTAGCCATGTCCAGTGCAAGCTCTCTGTCTTTTTCTGATTGAAGTTGTTCCTCCTTTTCCATCTCTGCTTGAAGCTGTTTTGCCACTTCTGCATCTAACTCTATCTGAGTCTTCTTCTTTAAAAGTTGCTCAGGTTCAACCATCTTATCCTTTCCTTTCTTCTTCAAATCTGCCTCACTGATCTCTTTGCTTGTTTTCTGCTCAAGACCTCCTTCTTTAATGACCACTCCCTTGGCCTTTTGAGTAGCCTTAGGAGTGTCATTCTTGGTTTTGACCAATGTTTCTACAATCTCTAATTCTTCAACAGATAGCCCTGTTACTGCTGCTACCTTTTCAGTTACTGCTGCCTTACTACTTTCTGCTGCTAGGTTAACAGTTTCTGCTTATTTGGTTACGTTTTCCCTGTTCTACTCCCCCTCAAACTGTGCTTCCATACCAGGACTGTGTTTCTCCTTTTCATCCTGTTTCTCCCCCTTTTTGAAAGCATCTCCCCTCTTCTTCAAGACAAACTGTTTCCTTTTTCTTTTCTGTACCAACTTCTTCACTAGTTTCTTCAATTTGGTAATCTGTACTTGTTGAGACAGAATTACCAATTTCATCTCTTCTATTTTAGCTCCTTGCTTGAGGACATCCAGGTTAATGTTGCCCATAGTTTCCATCAATTCATTGTAGTTATATCTGTCCTCACCACCTTTGGGTGTGTTTACCACCCTTGGAGGATCATTGGATCTTTTAGTAGTAGAGGTCTTCTGCCTAGCAGAAGCACCTGCTACCCCCTTGGGTTCTTGGCACCTGGGACCTTTGGATGATTGTTCACCCAAAGTTGCCATGGGGAAGGTCTTATTGATGTTACCACTGGCCTCCTCTGTGCTAGCAGGAGTAGTGGCAGCCTTTGCACCCATATGCTCATGCATCTCCTCAGTGAGCACCTCTTTAGGGTTGGGAGACACCCCTGTGGTTTCCCTATAGATATTCTCTAATGGAGAATTCTCCATTAGAGGGCTTGAAGGTTTTGAGGGTGAAGGTACAAGAAGGGAAGGAGCCTTCTTAACCTTTTTCCTTATGTAAGTATTGGTGATTGGTGAAGTTGGTTTTTGAAGAAGGGACTAAGGGATTGATATAGTGATTGAAGGTTGGGATTGGCTCTCAGTGGGATGGTCTAGTGAGGGCCTTGACCCTGATGCCATACCTTCTTGATTGTGGGACACCACCATCATTGTAGATAACAATGGGGTGTCAACTCCTTCCGAGTCTTTGGCAGATCTCTTCATATTTGAAAAGACCTTGCCTTTGAGGATTTTAGGTACATATACCTCATCAAACTAAGGTATATCCGTCAATTCAGAAGTAATAACTACCTGGACAAATCTTGGATACATATAGAAACTCTTTTTGTTGTCCAAGTTTGACACAAGGTCATTGAAAATCATTTTGGAGAAATTATACTTTCGGGCAGTGGCCAAGCAGACCAAAGCATAAGCAATGGTACTACTAAACTCACTCCATCCAGTAGTTTTTCTAGAAATACAGTGCATAAGGGTATGGACAAAGAAACGCCATTGGGGAGAAAAGTTAGCTTTGGAGAACTTGAAAACTCCCAATGTGCCTCCATACCCCATTCTAGTGAGAGTGGAAAACATATCATCATTAGAGATAGATGTGATACCTGAGGCATTGTCTAGTCGTAGACTGATGCGAATTACCTCTTCAGAAACTGTCAAGGGTTTGTCACACACCCTTGTCTTGATAACCTGCACACCATTTTCAGTAACAGTGGTGGCATTGGCCCAAAATTGCCTCTGGTGCTCAATGTAGATTGATGGTAACACTGTAAGAGCATACGCGATATGGCTGGATTTGAGAAAATCGACTATTTGATGAAATCCATCAGCCTGTTTAGGCTTTTGAAGCATTGCGATCTCGTTGTGTTCATCAATAAACGCCATTGATGCCATTGAGCTTGAGGATTCTTGACTGAAACTTACTAGGTGCTTGAGAGAAAAAGTGTTAGAGAGAAGATGAACAGTATTCAAAGAGTCGTTATGAGCTTTTAGGCGGGCAAAAAGGGTATTTATATGATTCGGGAAAGAAGCAGTATTAACTGAGAATAGTATTAACCATTAGCAGTATTAACTAACTAGCAGTATTAACTTAGAGCAATATTAACCACTAGAAGTATTAACTAACTAGCAGTATTAACTGAGAGTAGTATTAACCACTAGCAGTATTAACTAACTAGCAGTATTAACTGAGAGCAGTATTAACCACTAGCAGTATTAACTAACTAGCAGTATTAACTAAGAGCAGTATTAACCACTAGCAGTATTAACTAACTAGCAGTATTAACTGAGAGCAGTATTAACCATTACCTGAAGTAGTAACTTTGCACTGGCAGCATTAAAACTGCACTGGCAGCATTAACTATACTTACACTCTTGAAGCTTGTGTTAGTCTGAGCAAGGCACTATACTTCCTGAGAAAGATGATTAGTAGCACCAACAAATAACAACAGGTATACATACACTTTTTAAGCATGAGCTCATTCAGAGTTGATCATGCCCACACTTGTGACCAAGAAAGTGAATATACCCACATCAAAAGCTTTAATGAATAGATCAGCAAACTGGTTGTCAGTATGAACTTTAGCAACTTGAATAAGCTTCTTTTCATTGCAGTCTCTAATAAAGTGATACCTGATTTCAATGTGCTTTGTTTTGGAGTGCTTGACTGGATTGTTAACAATGATGATAGCACTGCTATTGTCAATGAAGATTGAAGTGTGAAGAAAGGTTACCCCATAGTCCAACATTTGATTCTGAATCCATAGAACCTGAGAGCAGCAACTTGCAGCAGCAATATACTCAGCTTCTGTTGTGGATAAGGACACTGTGGTTTGCTTCTTACACTGCCAAGATACTAGTCTTGCACCCAAAAGCTGACATCCCCCTAAAGTAGACTTTCTATCCAAATTAGCACCACCCAAGTCACTGTCTGAATATGCAATCAAGTCAAAATCGGATTTATAAGGATACCAAAGACCTAATCTAGGTTGCCCTCTTAAGTATCTGAAAATCCTCTTAACAGCTTGAAGATGTAACTGCTTTGGCTTGACTTGGAATCTGGCACAAACACACACTGGAAACATGATATCTGGTCTTGTGGCTGTGAGATACATGAGAGATCTAATCATTGATCTATAAAGATGGACATCAACATCCTCCCCCTCAAGATCAGCAGTGATATGTTTGTGTGTTTCCATTGGTGTGCTTGCTGGCTTTGAGACTGATAAACCATACTTATCCAGGATGTCTTTCACATACTTTGATTGACTTATGAAAATCCCATATTTCTGCTGTTTCACTTGAAGCCCAAGGAAGAAAGTGAGTTCACCCATTGAACTCATTTTGAAGCACTTGTGCATCAACCTTTCAAAGTCTCTACACATCTGATCTTTTGTGGATCCAAAAATGATGTCATCCACATAGATCTGAATCCATCTTACTTCTTTTAATGAAGAGGGTCTTGTCAATATTTCCCCTTTCAAATCCATTTTCCAAGAGATAAGTAGACAGTGTATCATACCATGCTCTTGGGGCTTGATGAAGACCATAAAGTGCTTTTACCATCATATGTAATTTCAATTATCTATAGATGTGCGCTTTTACCATCATATGTAATTTCAATTATCTCGTATGATTTGATTGACAAACGAGTGAGGATTTAGAGGTTATTTGAATTTCGGATGTAGGGGATGAACCAACAAAAAAAAGGATGAAGATGAACAACGTTTAGTTGAAGGAACAAAATGTTCATTTACGTGCTCTAATGGAGATCAATAGAAGTTTGTCATGATTGATATGTAATCGATAGTGCTTGATATGTGCTCGATAGGTGCAACAACAAGAAAAAATGAGTTGAGTTGTCAGGCATTTCAAGAAAAGGTTGTCAGAGCATCTTCAACATGTTCTCTATAATTTCTTTAAAGTAGAAAACTGAAGGTTAAAATCTCTAAAAAAAATTATATTCAACTCCAACAGATTCCCTATTTTATAGATTTTAACATAAATTATATTATTATAATATTCTATAATTTATCATCCCAATGCACTTTAAAAAATTAATATAAAATGATAAAAATTCAATCTCATTGGTGTGATTGAATATAATAATAATTTTTCTCTCCCACCATCATGTTTTAGAGAATTCTCTATTATAGAGAACAAGATAGCAAAGATGTTGGAAAGTTTAGAAAACAAAAACTCATTTTTTTCTATTATAGAGAAGTTGTTGAAGATACTCTCAGATTCTTGAATAATAAGTATTGTTAAAGATACCTGGTACCCTTGTAATAATTTAACAGAATATTTTTAAGAGCATCTCTAACAACTTCTCTAAATGGAGATTTTGAGGATTTTTTGATCCCAAATATTCCCCAAAACCTTCTCCAAATTGGAGAAA